>OW028746.1:7500000-10000000 GCA_932294355.1 Aporophyla lueneburgensis
CGACTCGGATATTGTTGTAGCCCAGTGTTTCTGAATAAGATCCATGATAGAGACAGCTCCCTGTGTGAATGCGGTCTTGCGGACGGTACTTTGGACCATATATTTTTCTCCTGCTCCTTGAATACCAAATCCTTCGACCTCTATGAAGAAATTTCCAAGTGTAACCATTCATCTCCCAATTAACTTCCATTCCCTTTTATGCCACTTCTCTCCCAAAATTATTAGAATTTTAAGAACTTTTTTAAACGATAATAATTTGAAATTTTAAATGGTGCGTTTAATATGTAAATAATATGTATTGTATGTCTTTGTGCTGTGTATCACTCTATTTATATAATAACTAGCTTCTGCCCGCGACTTCGTCCGCGTCAAAGTTTTGTTTCCCTGAACCTTCCCGTCGCATCGAATTGCCTGCTAATTTTCGTCCATATTTCGTTGCTGCTACGCTTCTTTTAAGATTTTTTCAATTCGGACCAGTAGTTTCGGAGCCTATTCAATACAAACAAACAATCAAATCTTTCCTCTTTATAGTCGAACGGGATAAAAAAAAGTATCCTATGTCCGTCTCCTGGCTCTAAACTACCTCCCTACCAATTTTCAGCCAAATCTGTTCAGCCGTTCTTGAGTTATAAATAGTGTAACTAACACAACTTTCTTTTATATATATAGATGTAGAATATTTATGTTTTCTAATACTTGTCCTCGTTTTTTCAGCGACTAACAGAATCTGTAAACCTACCACAAAGTGCAAAGTCGACGGCTCGCCGCTGCGCTACCGTCTAAACGTGACACTGGCAGAATAGTCGACATCGGTTCAATTGCCAAAAGCAAAAAAAACAACTGTAACTAACTACTACTACCATATTCTAACTTATAATAATAACAAAAAATCGTACTTATGCAATGCTGTTTTACGTTTACCATCTCGTTCTTATACCTATTTCTGACCCGTATAATAAAAAGTGAACTTGACTCGTAACCGTTATGATGTAGCAATCGAGTCAAGGCGACATATTGTGGTTACTAGCTGCGGCTCAATCGATAAGAGCCTCAATCGATTCAGAAGCACTTTGACTTCTAGTAAGTGTTAATCCATTACTGCTAGTGACCTTTGAGTTGATATTACTTCTTATTTCATTTTGGTTAGATGGAAGGCTATATAGTGATATTTTTAAGCAGTTAGCACATCACCTTTGCTCTCAAAACGGTAAAGGAAAACATCGTTAGGAAAACGCCATGTGTAGAACCAAAATATTGTATACATGTGACTTCTATCGACCCGGCCTTTCTTACATAGCCCTCTCGAAGAGAGGAGGCATTTGTCCCAGCAGTGGGCACAATCAAATCAAATCAAATTAATTTATTTCGGGCAATATACAATATAAGCTGATTATGCTTTTAATACATTAATTTCAATTACTTTACGATACCTCCTACAACACAAGTAATTTTTGGATGTGCTCTTGTTGTAATGTACCATGCTAATTATAGTTCATTACAATTAGTATATAATTATTAGTACACAACAAGTAACGAAAAAAGTGTTTTGACACTTTTCAGGGTACTGTACCAAAGGGTGCCAACCGCTGTCCGTCCATCCGTCTGCCAGTGAGCTGTATCTCATGAAGTCATGAACTCATGAGGCGTAATAGGTATAGGACAGTTGAAATTTTCACAGAGTAGGTATGTATTTCTATTGTCGCTATAACAAGAACAAAAAAAATAAAAATTAATGGGACACCTCATACAAGAAAAGTGTTTTTTTACTATACGCATTTTTTTTTTCATACGCGTTTTTTTATTATATGTGTTTTTATTTACTGTGGTACGGAACCTTTCGGGTACGAGTAGTAGGGAGAGGAAGATAAATGTTTCAGTATTTCATAGTACAACCGGCATTGTCTCTGGTTGTAAGTATTGTTTACACTCCGTAATGTGTCACTTTACATTTCCTAACATCTATTCGCATTAATTCAAGTGTTATTAGTAGCCTCGTTAAAGACTTGAACTAATAAAAGCAATCGTATTGTTCCTGCAATCATTAGAATGTTAATTACGTATCAAATATACGGGTATTACCAGGGTTTATGGGTATTGAAAATAGCAGTGGTGTCCGAGTGGTAACGACCAAAACATACGAGTTCTAGGTTGTAGCTTCGTCGAACCCCGGCAGGCACTTGTGTAAATTTTTTCATCACCATTGACCTCAAGACGGTGAAGGAAAATATCGTGAGGAAACCGGCATGTCAGAGACAGAAGTTCAAAGACATCTCTACCAACCCGCATAGGGTCCGCATGGTAGATTAAAACCCATTTCCTATCAAAGTGAAGAGGTCTGTGCTTATAATGTTCCCAGGAGTGGGAAAGATATAAGCTGATTGTGATGGGTATGAAAACCACTTAACAAAGATCGTGGTTACTAGTCGTCCTGACGAATATGCTACTGTAGGTACCAAGAGATTGAGAATATGGTGGATGGTGGATGGTGTGTCGCGAACTTAACCTTTAGTAGACCAAAAAGAGTAATTGGTTTCTTTAAGACTTAAGTGCAAAAGAAGAGAATAATACTTGATTTGATTAATTGCACTTTGAAGAGGTAGAGTCATACATACGATTAAGGTAAAATTAAAATTTGTAGTTCTTCGACATGCCGGTTTTTGTAAGATGTTTTCCTTCACCGTCTTGAAAGCAACGGTAATGAAATATTTAGAGAGACTAGGTAAAGACTAATTGATGCAATTGTTCAACTATGAAACAATAATATCAGGGTGGATGACACGTGTTGTTAACAAGTTTCGTGATACGTAGACTGCACTGATGCATGATTTCCTGCTTCTGATTGATTGCCCACTGATTACCACATGAGTCGATAATCTTCTAGGGATTAATTAAAAGTCTTTCATCATTGATATTACGAGTACATTGTGACATATATCGTACGTCATATGCTTTAATTTTGAGGGAAATTGATATTTCTGTATAATTATAGAGCTCAAAATCTGCAGTCGAAGGCACACTTTTTGTGTCGTTTGTATTCGCACAACCAAGCAGTTCATTCAGGAGACCCTAGAGTTGTTATCAGAAAAATAAAGAAGGCGTTACTTGCAAAGTTGCAATAGGGGTTTTACACATTAAGTCCTACGCGCAGTCAGTAAATCGTCGATTGAAAGTCTTAATATTATTGACAGCGCGTATTATCTAAAAACCACATAGAAACATAATAAATAGGTTCATAAGATAAATACGTAAGTTAATAATTTTGTCAATAAGTTATTATGCAATTATACTTCCTTAAACTTTGTTTACACGTACATGTTATAAAGTTATAAAAATTACAGATACGTTAACAAAGTTAGTATAAACCGCGTTTACACAAAGACTTTGCTCTAAGATGTTATTGATATTTATTATCGTGTTACTGACGATATAATCATAACACATCCACAAATAGGTATTGTTGTAGCATATCGACTAACGTTATCACGTCTTGTGAGGTTGTGGCACACTACATAAATACTCTTGCAACCACTTTTATATTAGATCTAGGGTTTTAAGTATGACCGTTCAAACCTTTAATTGTATAGGGATCAGTAGGTCAGGAAATCGACCCTGATACACTTTCAGATAGCATTCCTTTCTTAGATTCCAATGCAGGATTAATTTAATTATATACACTGTAAAACAACAAACACTAAAAAAAATTACAGGAAGGGGTGAAAACCAACTTCCGTTTCACCGAAACAGGAATAAATTTTGTCGATAAAAACTGTTCAAATTTACCTTTAGTTATTCCCAGTTTGACTGTGCATGTGATATTGCTGAAATGTATGTCCACTGGGTCAAGTTTAGGGACCATGTGGAGTCCCTGTGCAGGCGCAGGTGGCGGGGCAACCGGCTGGGCTTCCTGGGAGGAGCCCTGGACGGGAAACATCGCGGGACTAGTCCCGGTTGGCCCCGTGTTTCCTGTCGTAAACGCGACACTAGTTTCATCAACAATTTGCGCCCCGGCCAACATCATTCCGATCGCGAACTACACTGTTTCTTCGATAAAACTTCCGCGCGTGCGCGCTTCGATACGTCGCGCATTCAAGTGCGCCCGCGCTTAGTTCCAACGCGAAGTGGACTATTGGAACCCTTTGTCCGTAGCCGGTAAATAATTGCACACGCATTTGTTCATTGCACGTTAATTTTGTAAATGAGTGTTGGACGACACTCTATTAGTGAGCGTGTGGGCGTGCGCACGTCTGTGTGCGTAGCGCGTGAACAATACCCTTTATTGTAATGTTACTGTGTTACTCGTAATTTTAGGTACAGGGAGACAAAGATCCGTATTTCTACCTAAATGTAATAACAACAACGGCCTTTATTTATCAGAAACAAATAATTTTACCGAAAAATATTTTATTCTAGAAGGCATAACGGCCAAGAGAGCGCGACTTAAAACACGTTAGTGAGAAATATTTTAATTAAGAATTAATTAGTCATTCATTTACCATAACTTGCTTATTATGTTTTTTAATTCGATTATAAAAATATTGTTCCTACATTTTTTATACCGAAATGGCCTATGAATTAGACAACAATATGTAAGCTATAAGACGTTTTGGCGTAAACTGGATTATTTATATAATTGAGATTAGTTCCAACATAGTCTTGAAATCTAGGTACTTTTGGGCCAAATGGCTCAAAGATTTACTTACTGCAACAAATTCCTTAAACCTTAGTCAAGGAGCAAAAGGGTGTAAATAATCACAGCTGTAAAATAAATTTCAGTTATTTACATACTGTATTGTTCTGAAACCATTTCCGCTAAGAGGCTAAAAGAGGCTAAAGAAGGCTAAAAGAGGCTAAGTTATGACTTTTTTCATAATACCCTGAAAATTATTACACAGTAGAGTATAGAAAAAAATACCAACATGACCTAAATTGTAGAATAAAAATGAACAAGAAAACAATGTTTTTATTTACAGCGCCATCTGTGACCGGCTCAAGAAACTGTGAACACCTTCACTTAAGTAGTATATAATGTAGTTCTCACGTTCAACAGATATGAATAAGAATGTATCTGTGTTGGTATATTAGTTCCGTGAGTTAAACATAGATGGCACCATTGAAACATTTCATTAATCGATGTTTGGTCAGTTTAAGGTCACAGACCTCTCTATTGACCAGCAGACTAGGTCAACGACTGTAACAAACAAAACAAAGGTTACCCTTTCTACTGACTTTTTATGAGGATGGGTAATATGGCATACATTTTGGCAAATTACACATGGCGACTATGTTGGGGTCAGCTTCCAAAATAATCAGATACAGCAGAATACCAGTGTAATCAGGGACCGTACAACCCCGAATATAAGTTAATTCTTTCGAAAGTGTTACACACTGTACGCCTACAGTAACGGAAGATGTTACCTCTTGGTCGTGGTAGCCCGTTCATAACACTAACGTTAGGCCCTATCAATTAGTTAACTAGTACAAGATGTTACCGTCTCTTGTATGATTTCCAATTGAAGAAGATAACCCTTTGAAAGGGTTTGTTGGGATAATCAAAGGGTTTTAAATCAAATTATTTTAAATTACATTGGAGTGGAGGAATATGTATTGACCTAAGTTTGAAATCATATAGAATCGTTCATTAGTGTTTCTTACTCGGTTTGATAGGACGGTGCTTTCTTTTTAAAGTTTTAAATAACGTCTGAATATTGAAAATGAACAAAGGTAAGTAAGTGTATTTTAATTTAGTATCACATATAATAAAACTGTAAATAACCTGTTTGTGTACATCCTGCTAATATTATAAATGTGAAAGTGTGGATGTTTGGATGTTTGTTACTCAATCACGCAAAATTGGCTGAACGGTTTTGGATGAAATTTTTAACACAGATAGTTTATCACTTGGATACCACATAGGATACTTTTTATCCCGGTAATCTGATCCCATGGGATAATTACCCCACTTCACGCTGGCGAAGCCGCTGGCAGAAGCTAGTTGAATATATTTTAAACTTTTAATGAGGGTGTAATACGTATGTAAATCAGTATAGATACTAAATCACCAATTTTTGAACATTTTGACTGGCTTTGCAAGAAATTACGTAAAGAATGGGTTCCATTGAACATGTAACTCCTCTTGCTATTGCAAACATTTTAGACCATCGATTAAAAAAAAATACTGTTGCGATGCAATAGCTTGTAGCGATGCGGTTTCAAAAATCAAAGACTTAATGAAGATTCATTTTTGCGTCAAAATGAATAAATCGAGTCAGACTCAGATAAGTCTGATAAAAGTGAAGAGATATTTTCACTGTGGAGTGATCATTACAATTGGAAGAGTAATAAATCTGCAGATAGCTTGTCAGATGAACTTTCAGTTTACTTGACAAGTCCTGTTGGAAGACTTAACGACAATCCTCTGGAAATTTGGAAAGATTACAAAATACAGTTTCCAACATTGCATAAAATTGCCTTTAAATATCTAACAATGGTGGGCACATCGGTTCCATCTGAAAGACTGTTTTCACAAACGGCGCAGGTAATGACTCAACAAAGAAACAGATTGAAGGGTAAAAGATGCGAGATACCGTGGCCCCGGCACTTGGGCAACTGAAGGAACACGGGTGGGTTTTAGTCAGTAAAAGTCTGACACACCCTCCCGCTCCGCCCAGAGCGGGAGAAGTCATTTGATGATTTCCCACACAGAAAAAAAAATGCTTGTTTTTATTTCTAAACCAAATAGACTTTGTTTCATGAAAGAAGTCCCGCGGCGAATAGTGTACTAAAAGGTAAAAATCATTGGATAGAAGTAGGAGGAGACTATTAAAGTAGGAAATCAATTAAATATGTATTATTTGTATCTTAATCTGATATTGTTTCTGTAAAAAGAGGTAAGATAGAAAAAATATTCATCATCATCATTTCAGCCGAAAGACGTCCACTGCTGGACACAGGCCTCCCCCAAGAACCGCCACTTCGACCTGTTCTGTGCTTCTCGCATCCAACGTATTCCTGCGGCCTTCACCAGGTCATTGGTCCATCTTGTGGGAGGCCTCCAACGTTACGTCTTCCAGTACGCGGTCGTCACTCCAGAACCTTCCGACCCCATCGGCCATCTGTTCTGCGAGCAATGTGCCCTGCCCACTGCCACTTACGTTTGGCAATTCTTCGGGCTATGTCGGTAACCTTGGTTTTCCTACGTATCTCATAATTTCTGATTCGATCATGCAGGGAAACTCCAAGAATAGCCCTCTCCATTGCTCTTTGGGTGACTTTAAGCCTTCTTATGTGGCCCATTGTGAGCGACCACGTCTCAGTTCCATATGTCATCACTGGTAACACACACTAGTCAAAGACTTTTGTCTTGAGACACTGCGGTAAATGGGACGAGAAGATACTGCGTAGCTTCCCGAACGCTGGCCAGCTGAGTCGGATTCGACGATTGACCTCTTTCTCGAAGTTGGACCTACCTAACTGGACAGTCTGTCCTAGGTACACATATTCGTCCACAACTTCGAGTGTAGCGCCTCCGATCTTCATTGGAATGGGTATCACATGAGCATGACCTTTGTCTTGTCCATGTTCATCCTAAGACCCACTCTTTCGGAAGCTCATCGAGCATTGTACTGAGGCCCTCCATAGTCTCAGCCATGACTAAGATATCGTCGGCAAATCGAAGATGAGTGATGTACTCGCCATTGATGTTGATGTCAGCCCCTTTCTAGTCCAGAACCTTGAAGACATCCTCCAGTGCAGCGGTGAACAGTTTCGGAGAGATGACGCAGAAGCATAGGTTTCGAGGCTCTGTCCTGTAGCCGGACTGACATGGTTGCGTTTTCATACAAACACTTCAGCACTTCAATGTACCGATAGTCAATCTGGCACCATTGGAGAGACTGTAGTACAGCCCAGGTTTCGATCGAATCGAAGGCTTTTTCGTAGTACACAAACGCTAAGCAGAGAGGCAGGTTATACGCTTCGGTCTTCTGTATAACCTGCCGCAGCGTATGTATGTGGTCTACGGTGCTAAAGCCTTTACGGAATCCGGCTTGTTCGGGAGGCTGGAAGTCGTCAAACCTGCGCGCAAGACGGTTCGTGATGACTCTTGAAAACAGCTTATAGGCGTGGCTCAGAAGTGAGATGGGCCTATAATTCTTAAGTAGGGTATTGTCACCCTTCTTAAAGAAAGTACCACCACACCTCTGTTCCATGCCTGTGGCGTTTTGCCCTCGAGTATGACGAAATCAAACAGTCTCTGAAGGGCCTTTAGAACAGGTTTTCTGCCGGCCTTCAGGAGCTCGGCCTTAATTCCGTCATCACCCGGCGCCTTGTTATTTTTAAGCTGCTTCAGAGCCATCCTAATCTCGTACAAGCTGACGTCCGGGATATCTTCAGTGTAGTTTCGAGTCAATCTAGCTCTCGGGTCGTTAGGCAGATTCATAACGGGGTTTCTGGTGGACGTGTATAACTGTCCAAAGAACTTCTCGATCTCTCTTAATAGCTCAGGTTTGGCGGACACGACTCTGCCATCGTCGGTCTTCAGTTTCGCAAGCTGACTCTGCCCAATAGACAGATCTCTTGCGAAGACTTTGGAGCCCTTGTTCCACTCTATCGCGTCTTTAATACATTCCGTATTAAAGCGGCGAAGGTCGCTTTTCAAAGACTTAGAGATCCGTCTATTGAGCTGCCGGTACTCGAGTGCAGCTTCTGAAGACTGCAGGATCATTTCGCGCCTCTGTTCCATGAACTGTAAGGTTGGATTTGAAAGTTTCTTTTTTCTATTAGTACGGCGGGTCTTGAAAACTTAAGCCCGACCGTATGGACAGTTTCCACGATATTTTTGTTGTGTTCAGTTTGTTTTTGCGTCTTATTTACCGCAAATAAACGTATTTTCTTTCTTTTTTTTTCTTTTCCATCATTATAATCGTCCACGGAACTCTCTAAGCACTCAAAACGATTCTGGAGTTCAAGCTAAAAGCTCTCGGGGTTCTAAAGTTGGATCGGTGCTGGACGGAGCATTTGACTTCATCAGCCAACATCTTTCCAGCTTGATATTGATATTCAATGTGCCTCTTACCATGCGGTGATCACTCCCGATTTTCACCGCGTTGATCACAGAGCCATCATTGAATATTTGCTTCTTCGTCGACATCATGAAGTCAATCTCATTTTAAGTTACACCATCAGGGCTCTGCCAGGTCCATCTTCTGTGTTCACGCTTTTTGAAGAAGGAGTTCATCATAAAGAGGCCCTCCTTTTCCATAAAACTGGCCAGTAGGTGACCCCGGTGATTCCATCGTCCAACTCCAAATTGCCCCACTCGCAGTTCATCGCCGTCTCGTTTGCCCATTTTCGCGTCGAAGTCCCCCATGACAACAGTGAAATGAGTTTTGGAACTATGCATGGCTCTGGAAATATCCTCATACAAAGTCTCCGCCTCATCGTCGGGGTGTGACGAGGTCGGGGCGTACACCTGTATGATCTTCAGTGAATACCTTACGGATATTCTGAGTATAAGGTACGCCACCCTGGTCGACACACTCTCGATTTTCACAACGTTGCTCACAAGGGACTTATGGACGATAAACCCGACACCACCTTGGGACTGCTGTTCGCCCTCCCGGAAATAGAGCAGGTTTCCGGAATTTAGGATTATCGAGTCCTCCCCCTGTCTTCGGACTTCAGATAACCCTACTATGCCCCATCGTAACCTGCTCAATTTTCCCTCAAGTTCAGCGATCTTTTCGTCAGTCCGGAGTGTGCGCGTGTTGTAGGTTGCCAGGTCCAGTTGTCGGTGATTTTGGTAGCCGGATCTCTTCCGGGGATTGTTAGCACCCCTTGCCTCACCGCGGCCTTGACCGCTACCATAGCCAAGGATAGGTGGGCCGCCGGGCACTAGGGGCCGTTTTTTGTTTGTGTTTGTCGTTACTTGGGCGATTATGGCAACCCCCTCCGGGTTGCCATAATCGCCACGCTTAGCATGCGGGTTGGTGATCGCAGTATGTGGTGCTGATAAAATGCATAGAGAAAGCTGCTGCCCATTCTTATTTAGTCCCTTAGTCGCCTCTTATGACACCCACGGGAGGAAATGGGATGATGCTATTCTTTACGTCCGGCACCACACGATTCAGAAGAAAAAATATTAAAAATCAAGTATTTTTATTTTGCGACGCTAGCGCCATTAAATACCCACGGGACTTCTTTCATGAAACAGAGTCTACATAATATCTAACTTATAGGAAAACAATCGATGTATAGAAAACATCGATGTTTTTTTGATATATCGATATTACATCGATTTCACTATCCGATGCATTAAATCGAAAAACCATCGATGTTTTTTTTATGTCCACCACTAATCATGAGTGAGACGAGATGATCGAATGAAATTTATGATTCCGTAAACATTACAAGTTTAAACATGAAACAATCCCGACTATTCCGGAAAAAAATACACTGAACTTTAAAAATCACTGCAATAATAACTATAATCGTATGTGTACGGAGTGCTATTGCCTAGACTGCGTGTTGCGACTTGACCCATACCCGCCGAATGCATGCAGTTTAGTACTTTAAAGTAAAGTCACGAGAGATAAAATTACAATACTTGTAGTTCGAATGGATAACACTGTTACAGTCGTTGAAGGGGTAACCCGTTCAAAAGGGTTTACCATTAAAAAGTATAACCCACCAAGAATGGGTTTTTGAATGTACAGGTAATCAAATCGAAAGGGTTAGGAAGAGATTATCCATTGATGAGAGTATTCGTAAAATAGTGTAACTAATATTAAATGGTTTTTAAAACAACACTTTTTCAAAACCCTATCAAAAACCCTTTCAACGGGTAACCAAAATGGTCCCTGAGTGTAATACACGGAGCGGCTATCTACCTTCATAACCCATTTAATTAGTATTGGTAACAATGGTAACACGATACAAGTTTTGATTTGCTGACCTGTGGAAGATTTCTGACAGGCGACCTGCCTGTTAGCGGACGTGCGATTAAATTCTTCGTTTACAAAAATAACCATCAGCAAAACATAGTATATAACAATAAGGTTTTTAATTATGTCATAAAATTAATGTACATACGCAAATAAAATAATAACATTTTAATGTCTGTTTGACATCAAAGTAAGTATCTGCTTTTTACTAAATGCTTACCTAAACGGTGAAGAAAAACTCCGACAGGAAACCGGCATGTACTAGAACCAAAAATTCACATGAGACATTTAGCCGGCTCACTCCCATATCGCTCACTTTCGCGCACAATCTTGTGGGAATAGTGTGTCTTCTGGGTCACATAAAATTATTTTCGTTCTTTCTTCTTTTTCCGTCTCATAGAGAAGAGGTATCTAGCAGGTGGGAACACTATAAGTTGATGATGCTATTATGCTATTTTATGCATATGTAGATTATACGATTACGGCTAATCTCCGAAAGGGCTCGACCGATTTTGACGGGACTTTCACATGCAGATAGCCGATGTTACAAGGAGTAACGTAGGCTTTTTGTCTCAGTACCACGTTTCCGTTGTATTTTTTTACAAAATGCGCAGCTATAAAGTTAGTTAATACAATCAAAATTCCGCATGTCAAGACTTTATCATTTCTGTGAAACTACAAAAAAAGTCACCATACAATTCAGAAACAGTCGTATAAAATTCATACTAATATTATAAATGGGAAAGTGTGTGTGTCTGTTTGTCCGTCTTTCACGGCAAAACGGAGCGACGCACAGTGGAACGAATGTATGGGAGCGGTTGGACGTAGACATGTCCGAAAAATAAGAGTAAAATTATGACAAACTAATGATGCCATCTTATTCGATTACTTAATGCCTTCATAAATTGTGGTGATGAATTTCTTCATAACTCCCATATTTCGGGAGTAATTTGAGAAAATGTGAAATTTTACTATGAAAATGAGTGTATCGAGCTCTCTCCCTCCTGATTCCGGGCTTGTTTCAAGTAGCGGTCTCTAATATCGTAATGCTATTACTAAGAGCTATATTTAATACTAAGACACATAGTGCGCCAAATGTGCACTTTCTGGGATAAAAGGAAATGAAAATTTAAAAAAAAAAACGTTTTTTCCCCATTTGTATTTACTTTAAACCGCAGACAGACTTATTAAGAGGTCTATAAATATATTATATATATACAGAAATATATATTAACAAAAATATTCACAAGAACTGATGAGAGTATGACTTTTAAGTAAGTTGATAATAAATTACCTAGTTTCATTAAAAGTACAATAAATAATTAAGATGTAAGCTCTAATTTACTAAGTTACACATTTTAAAACAATAACATCATTTAATTATCTTCGTCATCATCATCATCATCATCAATTAATTCAAATTCAGAATCGATGTCCGCTAAATCATTTATGTTAACAAATTCGATATCACTTTTCTCAGAATCCGTAAGCTCATAAAATTCCTTAAAAGAAGATTTTTTTACAAACTTATTTCCTTTTGGACGGATACTTGTAACAAGTGGATCAGAAGACAGTAAAAGATTGTGCATAATATCTTCATTGCATGAGATACTGCTATGCTTTCGAGAATGCCCCTCTCTATATTTTCTAAAATCTTTATTTCTAGCCTCAGATGCCTCTTCGGATAGAAAACCAATGGGCACAATTGACATGTTCTGAACTATGTCTGGCCCATGCATTAAAATTTTATGAAGTGAAGAAGGCATATAATACCATGGGTATAACTCCACGTAAAGCTTAGCAGTATCAAAGCAGAACTCTCGGAATTTAGTTACGTTGATCTTCTCTCCTGATGAAATACACTGCAAGATCACACAGATTTTTCTTAAAAGCATAGCATCTATTCCGGTCAGTTCAGCAGATTTAGTGTAGTTTTCAAAAAATCTCCTTGCCGAGTTGCCATTGTTGGTGGATCCACTGCCTTGTTTCACAACATCGAGAAGTAAGCCCGTTTCTCTTCTTACAGCCTCTTGAACTCTTTTCTTCCTGTCATCAACTTGCCTTTTTGCTATATCACCCCTTACTTGCCATGATTTTATGTCTAATTTGTAGGAAATGTGTAATAAGCATTCCATTGAGCGAATCCAAGCGTGAAGGGTGCTTAAGCTATATTTATACATGTCCTCGTTTGCGTGTTTATCTTTGATTAACTCTAAATTATTCATTTCTTTAGGACAAGCCTTGCATATGTCACACACTGAAGCTGCTGTATTGGATATAATGGAATGAATTTTACCATCAATCATTGTCAACAGCAGTTGGTGTTTGACACTAATTCCATCAGTGATGGTGGATGGAGTTAAGGCTTCAATCTCTGCTTCGATTTCAGCCATCTCTCTCTGCACATTTTCTTTGGTTTCCTTTATAAACTTAAACAATATTGGCCGGCAAAATGAAGTGGAAGATGGTCGCTCGTTTTCCCAAATTGTTACACCTTTTGAGACGAGCCGCAGTGGTACAAGACTAATCATAAAATTACTAGCAAGATCGATTTGCTCATCTTCACTCGTCCTTTGATGATAAATGCTTTGGCTAGATGATCCGTCAAAACCCCATTTGCTGGTCAATACGAGCTGTTGATTGGGATCAACAGGGGTTTCTAACGACCTAATAAGTCTTCTTGAGGTTAAATCCATCAAGGCTTGTAATTTGATTTTTGCAGAGCTCTCTGTAACTGTGAGATCTTCTTTGGCCGGATAGCACTTAATTTTTTCTTTAACCAACATGTAGTAACTCGGGTATTGAAGAGCTCCTTCTTGAGTGTTGAAATCCCGAAGAGTGTTATAGCGCCATTTCGATAAGTTCATCGATACATAAAGAGCCAATGCCTTCAAAGGGGATATTTCCCGTACCTGAATTGATTTACCTTCAATGAAGGCTTTGATTTTTGAGGCCTCTTCTGGATTCTCCGTCAAGTATTTCATAACATAAGCTGTATCGCTTTGTCCTGCCTTTTGAAGCGCCCTTTCGGCCGAAAACATAATTTCAGCGCTGCTACTGCTGCATGAAAGACTATCTTCAGTGCGTCTTCTTTTTTGCCGGTTACTAAGGTCCTCAAAAGATTTACGAGGACTAGGATGTGTACAAGTTGAAGCATCAGATTTAGCAGGAGAAATTATGGGCTCGATGACGTCACTTATATTTTCTGTAGAAGGTTCCATATTTTCATTCTGTAATTCCGGCCATTGAATTGCAGCCTGTAGCCAAATCTCATGTTTCTTCCGAAACTTATCTGTGCTTCTTCCAGACTGTGTCCATTTTGCATAAATGCGGTAGCAAAATCGACGACACCAGTCTTTTAAACTTGTTTCAGCACTTTCACATAACTGAACACAACTGTTATCTTTTAAAACACTGAACAAATAGTTAAAGTCGCGTAAATCTTTATGTGCGCGTGCGCATAAAGCAACGTGAATATCAAGATTTGTATTAAAATTTGGAAAATACATTGCGAGATTAGCTTGGATACAACGAGGTGTAAATCAACACTGATTTTAAAGTTACTAATAGTGACCTATTTATATAAAATCCAGGTATCCCAGGTATCCTTTGTTAAATATTGCAAGGTAATTAGTTATTGTGATAATTAGTAAATGATGCATGCTAAATTAGTGTATTAAGAGCCATTTAGTAATTAAATAATAGCAATGTTCTTATCAGTAATCATTAGTGCATCAGTTTTATATGTAAACCTTAAGTCCCTAATTATATATCCTAATTAGCTTATATCTTCTCTAATTGGCTGCTCAGAAATGTTATTGTAATAAGGTAAACCTTTAGAAAAACGGTTTTAATCAACAAAATAAACAAAAAATAAAAAAATTGTGTTATAAAATAAACATCACTCTTTATCCCAGAAAGTGCACATTTGGCGCACTATGTGTCTTAGTATTAAATATAGCTCTTAGTATTAGCATTATGATATTAGAGACCGCTACTTGAAACAAGCCCGGAATCAGGAGGGAGAGAGCTCGATACACTCATTTTCATAGTAAAATTTCACATTTTCTCAAATTACTCCCGAAATATGGGAGTTATGAAGAAATTCATCACCACAAGTTATGAAGGCATTAAGTAATCGAATAAGATGGCATCATTAGTTTGGCATAATTTTACTCTTTTTTTTCGGACATGTCTACGTCCAACCGCTCCCATACATTCGTTCCACTGTGCGACGAATTGACGTGATTTTTTAAGTGGAGATAGTTTTAGGGATGGAGAGAACGAGACAAAAAGTAGCCTATGTCACTCACATAGGCTAGTTTTTGTCTCGTTCTGTCCCTCCATTTCCCTAAAATGGGGGGTGGAACGCGCTAATCTCAGGAACTACTGGTTCGAATGGAAAAATTCTTTTTGAGTCGGGTAGCCTATTTATTGAGGAAGGCTATATGCCATATAACATCAGGCTATGATCAAAAGGAGCAGCGTAGTAACAAAAAAATGGACGAAAACTGGTAGGCTGCGATGCGACGGGAAGGGTCAGGGGAGCAAATATTTGATGCGGACGAAGTCGCGGGCAGAAGCTAGTAAATAATAGTTTAAAAACTAAAAAACACGCTTCCATAGAAGACCAAACTAAAAAGTAGAAAATAATGGAAAAAAGCGTGGGGTGCTTTTGAGGTATTTTTTCATTGATATCAATAAACCATTATTTATTTTCAATTTTTTAGGGTGTTTCGCATTTTGTGACGTATGTCATCGTAGTTTTCGAAGACAGTTTTTTTTTGCCATCCTGCTAACCCTGGCAAGGGTAATGGAACAAATTTATGAAATTATTATATTGTCTTCGGTTCTCGATAAGTATACAAAGTTTAATTGAAATCTGACCGTTTGAAGTGGGTCAAAGTCGAATTCAAACGAGTTGGTTACAAACATACAAATATACAGGGGAAGATAATAAAAGCGTGTAAAATAAAAACCGCACTCGTTTTATTATTGGAAGCTAATAGATTTTTTTTTTTAATTTCCGTACTTGAAGAGGCACTCTTTGAGTGTTTCAGGTGTGTCTGTCTGCAAAAAATTAAAAGGAAGGTAAGTTTTTGTGGTACGAAACCAGTAATGAGCGAGTACTTCTCGCACTTGACTAATTTTATCATCCTTATTCAACATGTCTTTATTCGTTTTTTATTTATTTATTCAAAGCAATAAAAACTGTTCAAAGCCAACACGCGCCCGATACATTAGCAACACCGGATAGGAGTTTAGCTATGTTATAAACAGACGTACAGACGCCAGCACATCAAGGTACCCGAAACTGTCAAATTCTGCCAATCAATTTTGAACCTAATGCCACTTGATCTCCTTCAAACCTACCTCACAGATCGCTCCCAGATAGTCAAGATTGTTTGTCACAGCAGCAATGAGCTCCCCATCTACTATGGCGTTCCACAAGGAAGCATATTGAGTCCTACTTTATTTCTAGTTTTTATAAACGACCTGTGCAATATAAATATCCCAAATGCCAAGATTGACAATCTTTGCAGATGACACTGCTATAACCTTTAGCGCCAATACATGGTCGGAACTCGAGGAAAGCACAGCTTGGCTTTGATGTAGCGCTAAACTGGCTTAATTTCTATACGCTTACACTAAACACCTCCTAAACCAAGTTCATTACCTATTCAATCAGTTCTGTTACACAACCTAACCCACCATTATCACTTAAAGCCCACACATGCAATTTGCAAACTCAAGCTTCATGCCACTGTACAGTTACGAGTAATAATATGTATACACATTCAAAAGCGATTTTCAAAAGCGATTTTCTCTTTAAATAACGATTGCAACTTTGAGATATGGCATATTTCGTAAAAGTGTGGGTTCCTAAATACTATGTTCGTAATAACATAAAACTACAATCAGTACAATAAGAGAAAATCACTTTTAAAAGTTGTTAAGTGTATACATATTCGTGCTCGTGACTGTACACCTATATCACAGTATAGATATACTATCATTACCGTGCCTATATCGTCTACGGATGAAATCAAATATCTAGGTATAGTCATAGATAAGAATCTTAAATTTAAACCTCATATTAATATCCTCACTGGCAGAGTTCGCAAACTTATATATATCTTCAAAACTTTAAGAAATATTGCAAATCCTATAATTATACGTAATGTCTATTTTGCCTTATGCCTATCTATTATTACCAATTGTATTGCCTGTTGGGGTGGTGCTGCAAAAACCATCCTCAAACCGCTGGAAGTTGCACATCGCGCCATACTGAAAGTGGCTACCTTTCGTCCGATAATTTATCCAACTAATCAGCTATACAAAAACTGCAATGTCCTCAACGTACGGCAACACTTTATTCTACACACAATTCTGCTGCAACACCGTAAACCCCCTATATTAAAATTACCAAACGTCGAAAAGATAAAATAATAATATGTAATACTCCAAGAACCCGTGTGTCGTTTACTAAAAGATTCTTTTATTATTTAGGTCCGTCTCTTTACAATACATTGAACAAAAAATTTCCGATAAATAGATTGTCTTATAATAATTGTAAAAAGACTGTCCGTACATTCCTACAAAATAAAACCTACGACGAAACCGAAAAATATTTAATTTAACTAACTTATGATAAGTTTATATCTTGTACCACTCACCAAACATACACACTAATGCAATCCCTTTACTTACCTACGCACGCTCACACAGCCGCACGCTCACTCAGTTACACACAGACCCATACACGCACGCACAGCACACACGCACACACACCCACACACACACATACACACACACACACACACACACACACACACACACACACACACACACATACACACACACAAATGCGCTTGCGCACCAAATAGTATGTAAAACATTAAATATTTCACTTGTAAAAATAAAATTGTAGTACGGTCAGCCAAGAAAGTGGTGTACCAGTTTTGATTTAGTTTCCCGGTCATCGAAAATTACAACAAGGTTCGTTATAAAAAGATATTACTGAAAGAGACAACATTATCATGACGTAAACCTATGTATTTAGTATTCATACGTCATATGTCACATAAAAGTACATGACATTTTAACCTTTAGTATAAATGAAAAGGACATTAGTTTCTACAAAGCAATTGAAATGTTTCCAAACAAAAGTAATAAAAACTATTTAAATAGACAACCGAATTCCATTTGAAAAAGAAAACTGACAATTGACATTTTGTCAAATATATGCAAAAAATCGATATATTTTCCGTGTTTTTTCAATCAACTGCATATAAAATCATCTCAATGCCTGCCAACTTGACCATTGCCGAAAGAGCACAAATAATTGCCCAATTTAATGAGGGAAGCAGTATCAGTGCGATATCCCGGAATTTGAATATATCGAGGCGTTCTGTCCGCTTTTGGATTCGTCGTGAAGGAGAGGAGGGAAGTTTGTTGGATCACAGAAGAAGTGGTCGCCGGCCTGCACTCTCCAATAACGATAGAGAATTCATGAGACGGGAATATGAAATCAATGGTTTTAAGCCCACAAAACATTTTGCGGAGATGTTCGATGTGAGTGCCCAAACAATAAGGAATCATCTACATTACATGGGGTTGCACCACAGGCATTACGCCAAGAAAATATATTTGACGGATGCTCACAGACTTGCTCGTCTGAACTTCGCCAGAGAGCACTTAGAGTTTGATTGGTCTAATACAGTGTTTTGTGATGAAAAAACGTTTAAATCCAGTCAGCATGGACGTCTTCACCTTTGGCGATATAATTCAACACGGTATAAAGATGATCATGTAATCCCAAATAGAGAATCAGGTCGAATTTCCGTAAATATTTGGGGCTGGATGAGTGCGGATGGTGTAGGAGAATTGTGTTCTCTACCTCCTCGAGCGACGGCTGTAAATTATATCGACGTGCTTCAGAATGCAATGCTACCGACAGTCCGTAATGTTTACCCGGAGAACGAAGTGCCACAATTTGATTTTGTTCAAGATAATTGTTCAATTCATAATGCGAGGATCGTAAGAGCCTGGTTTCGTTCACACACTGACGTAAGGGTAATTCAGTGGTCCTCAAGATCGCCGGACCTCAACCCGATAGAAAATCTTTGGGGCCTTATGGTCCAACGATGGTCGCATCAAAATGAAAGAACCAAACAAGCTCTTATTAGTCACTGTAATTATATTTGGGAGGAAATGCGGGGAACCGATATTTGCTCACGGCTTGTTGGTTCAATGAGGTCTCGTCTTTTAGAGGTTATAGAGGCCAACGGCGGTTACACCCGTTTCTAATTTAAAAAAAAATTCAATATCTTCTAAATATTACTATATATGCTATGTTTTTGTTTGTTATAAGTATTTTAAAATTGATTGTAGAAATTTAATAAAAGGATAAATCTATTTTTAGCTTGTTTTTTATTGATATTGTAATTACAAGTTTACAGAAATTGTAGGTTTGTGGATTCGCCTTGTGCCTTTACAATTTTATGTAACTTGTTGATTACAATTCTGAATTTGTAGATACAATTTTGTGATCAAAATCTACAGCCCCCCGCCGTTGATTTTACGACGTCATTGGTTCCATCAAGTTCGTACTAAGAACAGCTGTCACGTTACAAACAGTAATAGTCGTTATCAATAATCAGATAAAGACAGCAATAGAAGTTGTCAGATCGATCTGCAAGCGAAACTAATCTTTATCACCTATGAATCTGCAAGCGATATTCAACCTTAGGGTGGTACACCACTTTCTTGGCTGACTGTACCCACATTAGAGAGGATTGGCACTGTTACTCCTTAATACGGGCTATTTCATAGCCTAGCTAGGAGAACAGCACGTCACCCACTTGATTGTATAGATATTTTATACTACCTACTTTGTAAAACTGATATGTACTACAATCTGTTTGATATAAATAAAGAATTATATTATATTATATTTTAGCGATAAAGTTGAAAATGTGTTAATGAAATTTGACAGTAGCTCGATGTGCTGGCGTCTGTACATAGATACATTTTGTACATAGTGTGGGCCGTGGTGTGGGTGTAATTGGAGATCCTACACTTATCAGAATAAACTTTAGCTTGAACCAATCCGTACTTACCGTAATTACTATAGGTACTCACAACTGGTGTCCTAAAGTGCAGTCTTAGAGCTTAGTTTAGGCTCCAGTCTTCTACAATATTAAACTATTATCTGACTCTGATACCATTTAATAATATGTCATCATCATAATCAGCCTATATTCTTCCCACTGCTGGGACACAGGCCTCGTCTCGGTGAGCGGGAGTGGGCCGTAATCTAACACGCGGGCCCAGTGCTGGTTGGCAAATTTCACATGTCGCCGAATTTTTGGTTCTAGGATATGCCGGTTTCCTCAAGATATTTTCCTTCACCGTTTTGATAGCAGTGGTGATGAAATTATTTTAAACAAAGTAAACAGCCTGGTAGGGTTCGAACCCACGACCTACAACTCGTAAGTCGCGGCCGATACCACTGGGCCACCACTGCTCTCATAATCTGACTGGCCTGTTAGTCTAGCGGTTAGTGACCCTGACTGCTAAGACTGAGGTCGTGAGTTCGATTCCCACCCAGAACAAATCTTTGTGTGGTGAGCACAATCATTTGTTCAGTGTCTGGGTGTAATTTACCTATAATATGTATGTATTTAGAAATATATAAGTATGTTTATCAGTTGTCTGGTTACCATAGTACAGGCTCTGCCTAGTTTGGGATCAGATAACGTTGTGTTGGTTGTCCTAAGATATTATTATTGTACTAGCTTTTGCCAGCGGCTTCGCCCGCGTGGAAGTCGGAAATTATCCCGCGGGAACATACTACCGAGATAAAAAGTAGCCTATGTCCTTTCTCAGGGTATAAACTATCTGTGTACCAAATTTCATTAAAATCGGTTCAGGAGTTTTCGCAAGAAAGCGAGACAGACAGACATACAGACAGACAGACCGACAGACAGACAGAGTTACTTTTGCATTTATAATATTAGTATGGAGTATGGAAGTATGGATATGGATATGGATTATTATTATATAATCATGTATTTTGTAATATTGTGGTGAGAGAAAATAAACTTAAAAGTGAAAGTTACTCTGCCTATCTGCGTGTTAGATATCGAATTTGCATGGAATTCGCGCAATTTTAATGCGATAGTACGTCCCGTGGAATAATATCCGCGGGCAAAATATATGTATTAAAGCCAAATAAGCCAAATTGGGTACTACAGACTGTTGCAATAAAGCACTATCATAATATGGTTCTTTTTACATCTAATACTAAAAACCCCTAAAATAGGTTTGAGCTACACGATCACTGAGTCATACATACCGTCTGTTCATCTGTTGGTACAGGTCAGCTTTAAGATGCAATGGTTCCTCAAAAGACATGGCCCTGCATTGTTAGACTTACATAATAGTTCTAATAATATAATATTTGGACTTCAAAAAGACCTTTGAGTTTGTTTCGGTATTTCTTCTCTGAGAATAGTTTAAGCTAGAAAATGCCGGCGCCATCTAGTCTTAAAAATATTGAGCAACCAACTAAGTGTCTTATACGATCTACTTACATAAATAAACATTTCATTTTATTTCAAAACAAATATTCTAGAGTCATCACAACACCTCTCTCCGTTTAATCTGTACACAAGGTGTAACAGAATAACCACAAGTCCTGAAAGAACTTGTAGTGTATCTATTTAATAGATATGTAAACACTGTCTCATCCACACAAGCGGAGGCAGCTGCTGTCACTAATGTCATCTGTCAGTCAGGAGGAATGGCGGGAAACAGAGACGGTGAAGCAGGTCAGCGGTAGCGCATGTTATGGTGGTGAGCCAGTGAAGAGATATTATTCAACTTAAATACGGAATCAACGGGATTTTACAGCACTATACATAATATTTGACTTCTGAATCGATTTCATTGAATTTTAATACTGTTTTTTTTACTGCTTATTTTGCTATACTGAGCGCCGATTGAGCCAAAAATAAAACTCAATGTCGAATGCATAAAGTTATGCTGGGGTCTAAGCTATTTCGAAATAATTATAGTTTGCTTTAAAAAAAAAAGTTTTGGTCATTTTGTTATTTTTTAACGCAGTAGCTACTCTAATTTGGGAGTATAAGGTTTTGAATGATTTTTTTTTTGTATGCGTTTTGGTGGTACCCTGGATGGTTTAGATTCACAAATCAGCCCGACAGATGGCGCTGCTATCGAGTTCTAGGAAACAGACAACGTCTGTACGGTCAGCTAGTAAGTATATATATAATGAATCATGATGATTATATTTTATAGAATTTTTTCTCATTGTTCCTCTCTACCAGTCTTAATTATAATCTCTTCACCAACTTGGTTGACTGATAGAGAATGCCTAAGTCATTAATTCCGCCTTTGTACCTTTTTTATGTGCGAAAAGTTTAAATAAAGTTTGTAAAGATGTCTTTCGAATATTTATTTTTTTATTTAAACTTGGCATGACATTGGCATTGGTTTTTTAAAAAGGAAAGGAAAAGGTAACCCTTTTCATAAAATGCTGAACGGATTTGGTTGATTATTGTGGGTCAGCACACCGGCCAGTCAACCTTTTTTTCAGCCTCACGCGTTAATGAGATATAGAAGATAAATCATCGAGCATCAATCACAATCAAAGTTTTTAAGTACCTATGACAAAGTCTCCATCAGGCGTGATCCAAACCAAAAACAGGCCCACTCAGCAATAAAAAAATAAAAGTTACCTAACAATCTAACAATGAAGCAGAAACGGCTAAAGATCTGGGTTTAACCGCACTAAACAGGCTTTTTTGGACATTTTCGGTAGGTTTTTTTACCAAATACCCAAATACTTTTCAGGGTTATCGATATTGCCGGAAATTCTGAGAATGAAAACTGCATAAACCTGCTGTTCCAACATGTTGACCTCAAATCTCACGTAAATGTATCATTCATAAACAAAGATAATGTAAATTGTGAACCTTTATTTTTGTTCATATTATAATTAATAAGAATAGAACAAATGCGATAGCATTAATAAAAAGTTACGACATGGAACGCAGTATTTTTTTCTTCAAACCTAGTAAGTTTCCTTTTTGAATCATGGCATTTGAAGTTTGTTTTATCGTAGAAAAAACGCTTGGCCAAGAAGGCCGAACTAAAAAAACCATGTTTTTTTTTTAATTTACATATGCAGTAGGCATAAGGTTAATAAAAAAAATATATATTCATGGTTCCCAAAGAAAAACTGGAAAATGGTCAGTTTCATTCCCAGCCAAAAACCGAAAAATTATCAACTGATAATTAAAATAATTTGGTTTTTCATCAAAAAATCTAGTGTAAGGCCTCACCTTCCGCCTGACGCAGGTTCTCACCGGGCATGGGTGCTTCGGTGGGTTCCTGTTCAGGATAAAGCGGGAGGATACGTCCGGGTGTTTCCATTGCGAGGATCGTCTGGAGGACACGGTGGAGCATACGGTGGAGGTGTGCCCTGCCTGGGCGGAGCACCGCCGTGTCCTCGTGGAGGCGATCGGCGGCGGCGACCTCTCGCGTCCGGCCCTGGTGCGAGCCATGGTACGGAGCGAGAGGGAATGGGAAGCCGTCACCTCCTTCTGCGAAGCAGTAATGCTCGCGAAGGAGGAGGCGGGGCGCGTGAGGGAGTGGCAGTCTCTGCGCCCTCACGCCCCTAGCCGCCGCAGGAGGAGACGCCCCGGGCGTCGGGAGTCGATTGCGGACTCCCGGCCACCGTAGGCGCGAGCTTGCGGGTGGCGAGCAATGGGTAGCTCGCCGCCCGGTAAGGACCAGACTCGGGTCGACGGCGCGCAGTGTTCCACGCGCGCCTCAAAGAGATGTCAGCAGCAGTGTAGGGGTCTACTAGGACCGATGCCTGCCGGGGTCGTGTGATTGTTCGAAAGAGATACCGTGACCCTGGCACATGGGCAACTGATGGAACACGGGTGGGTTTTAGTCAGTAAAAGTCTGACACGCCCTCCCGCTCCGCCCAGAGCGGGAGAAGTCATTTGATGATTTCCCATCCTGAAAAAAAAAAAAAAAAAAAAGGCCCATGAAGTAAATGTAGCAGGTGAGAAATTCGATGTGCTAAGCGGGCGAACGGGGATCTAATGCGGTGAGCGAGGATCCTACTATTTTTAACCGACTTCAAAAAAAGGAGGAGGTTATCAATTCAACTGTATTTTTTTTATTATGTTCTTTTTTATGTTTGTTACCTCATAACTTATGACTGGGTGAACCGATTTTGATGATTCTTTTTTTATTTGAAAGCTGGTGCTTCTCGAATGGTTCCATTTGGACAATGGGGTCCATGTGAAAACCATATAAGTCTTAAATTTGCATTACGTATTTCCGCGACAAATGAACGAATAACGCAATTAGATTAGTGCGGAGTATCTACCACAACTAAAAAGTTAAAAAATTAAACTTTTACAAAAAAAAAAACAACCGACTTCCTTAAAAAAAACACTACAAAGTCAAAAATAACTTTAATTTCGGAAGTCTTATTTTTGACTTTGTAGTGTTTTTTTTTTAAGGAAGTCGGTTGTGTTTTTTTTTTTTTGTTAAAGTTTTTTGCTATAAAAATCAACAGGAATGTCGTCTTCGCAAATCCTAGGACTGACTAAAGCTCCCTTTTTCGATGGCTGCGTAAAAACTGATAGCCCTATATTCAGTACTAGCTTTTGCCAGCGGCTTCGCCCGCGTGGAGGTCCAAAATTATCCCGCGGGAACATACTACCGGGATAAAAAGTGGCCTATGTCCTTTCTCAGGCTCTAAACTATCTGTGTACCAAATTTCATTAAAATCGGTTCCATAGTTTTTGCAGGAAAGCGAGACAGACAGACAGAGTTACTTTTGCATTTATAATATTAGTATGGATAAGTGTGGAAGTGTGGATGTGGATATTTTTAACCGCCTTCAAAAAAAAGAGGAGGTTATCAATTCAACTGTATTTTTTTTATGTTTGTTACCTCATAACTTTTGACTGGGTGAACCGATTTTGATGATTATTTTTTTATTTGAAAGCTGGTGCTTTCCAAATGGTTCCATTCGGACAATGGGGTCCATGTGAAAACCATATACTTAAGTCTTAAATTTTCATAAATTATTTGCGCGACAATAGAACGAAGAACGCGATTAGATTAGTGCAGACTGCAGAGTATCTACCATAACTAAAAAGTTAAAAATAAAAACTTCTTACAAAAAAAAACAACCGACTTCCTTAAAAAAAAACACTACATGACATGCATGACAATAAATAAGGAATTGTATAATATTTTAATTAAATAAAAGCTTTTGAAAATGAACGGAAATGTGACAAAAACAAACATTGACGTTTCCTAGTGCAATCCATGGTGCAATCTGTGATGCAATCGATTTTATCGATTTTAATACGTTCACCCAGTTCCACCCACCCCCCGATTTCAATCGGTTCACCCAGTCAAAAGTTATGAGGTAACAAACATAAAAAAAATAATTAAAAAAAAATACTGTCGAATTGATAACCTCCTCCTTTTTTTGAAGTTGGTTAAAAAGACTTACACTTTAAAATACTTGATCTATAAACCATTGGATGGAACCAATCCGAATAATTAAAACACCAAATCTTTTTGAATGGGACGTTCACATCGTGCCAAAAAACTTTTTGCAAAAAAAAAACAACCGACTTCCTTATAAAAAAAAAACACCACAGAGTCACAAATAACTTTCATTTCGAAAGTCGGTGTCTTAGGATCTGTATTCAAGGTTCTATTGCCACCGACTTCCGAAATTAAAGTTATTTTTATGGTAGATACTCCGCACTAGTCTAATTGCGTTATTCGTTCATTAGTCGCGCAAATACTTAATGCAAATTAAAGATTTACCTATATGGTTTTCACATGGACCCCACCGTCCGAATGGAACCAAATTAAAATGGGACCATTCGGAAAGCACCAGCTTTCAAATAAAAAAAAGTATCATCAAAATCGGTTCACCCAGTCAAAAGTTATGAGGTAACAAACATAAAAAAAACATACCGTCGAATTGATAACCTCCTTTTTTGAAGTCGGTTAAAAATAAAAATGACAGTCACGAACGCATCAATGTCAAAAAGTCACAGCTATACAAGGAACTTCAATCCAACACCTATATTTTTAGGGTTCCGTTGCCAAATGTGAAAAAACGGAACCCTTATAGATTCGTCATGTCTGTCTGTCTGTCTGTCTGTCTGTCTGTCCGTCCGTCCGTATGTCACAGCCACTTTTTTCCGAAACTATAAGAGCTATGCTGTTGAAACTTGGTAAGTAGATGTATTCTGTGAACCGCATTAAGATTTTTACACTAAAATAGAAAAAAAACTATACATTTTGGGGTTCCCCATACATAGAACTAAAACTCAAAAATGGTTTTTTTTTCATCAAACCCATACGTGTGGGGTATCTATGAATAGGTCTTCAAAAATGGTGATGAGGTTTCTATTATCATTTTTTTCTAAACTGAATAGTTTGCGCGAGAGATACTTCCAAAGTGGTAAAATGTGTCCCCCCCCCCGTAACTTCTAAAATAATAGAATGATAAAACTAAAAAAAATATATGATGTACATTACCATGTAAACTACCACCGAAAGTTGGTTTGAACGAGATCGAGTGAGTAGTTTTTTTTTAAAACGTCATAAATCGTAAACCGCAATTTACCTTACATTCAATCAACTGAAATATAAAATAAAAAAAAACATTTATTTTTAAACCGAGAATACCTACAGGTTTGTACGGAACCCTCGGTGCGCGAGTCCGACTCGCACTTGGCCGGTTTTTTTTATCTTGAATTCGAATCGATTTAAATTTAAAAACGTGTAACTATTAGATTCGAATAAATTGTCGTTTAGGACTCACTTAGTAATAATAATTATAGTTGGATAGATAAAGAATCTAATACTCTTTAATATGTATACCATAAAAATTACAGACACAAATAAATGTACAGTAATGATGTGTGTGTTTGTGTGTGTGTTCGTGCCTTTCAAGCTGTAGGAAAAATTGTTTCATCAAAAACAATTACAAATGAGTTTGTAAATATTAATTAGCTAATGTTTCTTGCTATCGTCACTACTTATTATTGATTATGTAATTAT
Source organism: Aporophyla lueneburgensis (assembly GCA_932294355.1). Taxonomy (NCBI): domain Eukaryota; kingdom Metazoa; phylum Arthropoda; class Insecta; order Lepidoptera; family Noctuidae; genus Aporophyla; species Aporophyla lueneburgensis. The sequence goes on from OW028746.1 coordinate 7,527,087, forward strand.
GTTACTTCACCACTGGAATTTATATTATTTTAAAATTATACAAAAACTAAGCGTTTGTGCTTCCTAAATTAATACGTTTTTTTTTAAGTAAATAGAGAATACCGAAAAGTAGTCATCATCACCATCATAACCATCATCATAATCTGCCTATAATATTCCCACTGCTGGAACACAGGCATCCTCTCTGTGAGAGGGAGTGGGCCGTAATCCAGCACTCGGGCTCAGTGCGGGTTGGTAGATTTCACATGTGTTCGAATTTTTGGCTCTAGTTTATGACGGTAGCCTTACGATGTTTTCCTTCACCGTTTTTAGAGCAGTGTTGATGAAATAATTTTTAAAACGTAACCTGGGTAAAAATGTGCCTGGTTGAATTTACGACCTTCAACTAGAAATTCGCAGCCGTAACCAATGGGCTACCACTGCTCTCAAATAATGTTACACCCTGACCAGTCAATTAACAAAAGTTTGTTTAAATAAGTATTTAAACCAATGGTCAATTATGACTAATTTAAAAAAGCTGATAAATGACCAGCACATTTTTTATTTAAAATAATGTAAAACATAGCGGCATGCAATGGGTCAAAATGTCAGTTTCAAGATAAACTCATCAGGATAGTAAGAAAGATAACCGTAACCTGCCTGGTCAGTACATGAGATAATCTTAAACTTCGCATGCGTTTTAGATCCCGTAGAAACGGCCGAGTGATCATTTAATACAAATATTTTAAATGCGAGAATAAGTCTGTTTGTTTGTCACCTTTTCACGTCTTAACACCTGGACGGATTTCTAAGACATTTGACGAGCAGGTAGACCATGAACCTAGAACATTTGCTACTTTATATTCCGGTAGTCAGTAAGTACGTTCTCGAATGTATCATCCCTAAGGGAATGTCGCGGACAAAAGCTAGTGTATCAGAACTTGACTTCTACATTGAACGGGTATCTACTCGTCGTGAAGCAAATATCACAGTGAGAGAAAATCTAATTACCTATTAACACTTCTTCTCACTCTGATCTTGATCGAGAAGACGATCTTACCTTGTCAACGGCCACGCCACTATTCAAACTCAAGGAATTTATATTTAAAAAAAATACACGCAATTTGGAACTTTCAAGAAATTGGTCAATCAGAAAAATGAATCTTATTTGCCCATTCCAAAGCGTAGTAGGCATTCCTATAGAGAAGGACGGGCAAGAAACACCACGGAGACTCTTTAAAATTAAAAATAGTTATACAAAACTTGTTACATCCTTAATGTTCTAATTATACATGTGCGAACAATGTATATGTATGATTGTATAATATGAAAGATGAAATAAAAACAATTCAAAAATTAAAATAAGTTGTGGCAGCTAAAAGATGAAGTCCAGTCCCAACTGATGGCGCCTATTCGTACATCAAAAATGACGTATGGATTAGCACCATTCATCTCAACCATTTCGAAGGGACCTCAACTAGTGAGTCATTTGAGTGAGCATAACATACTCACAGCCGCTAGTATTCAAGTCTATGAAAGGCGTTCCCAGTAAATGGTAACATTATAATAGGTAAATAGTGGTCACACGTGTGCAGAATTATACAATATTAAGAGATTGAACTTATACGATTCTAAGATAGTTTTGACAATGTTCAACAGCTCCACCATTATTCTCGAATGTCAATTAATTAGTTTATGCCTCTTGTGGAGTAGGAGGGTTTTTGTCAGCGATGTAATCCCCCAACGTATAATATGCTAGACTGCATAGTGTGGGTTTTTAATTCAATTGGAGTATGTAGGGAGGTATGTTGCATTTTAATCAGTACCTCATGAAGGATGAGTCTACTTTAGCCTATCTGAAACCTGGATAAACTAATTAGTCCATATGTCTAGTCGTATAGTTGTGTCTTTATCCCTTTTACTGAAAAGATTAGAAGTTTTTCTTAACATACTTCCTTGTCAATATATTATACATATTAACAAAATATCGCTTCAATGTTAATATCTTTTAACAATTTTCAGTTTTGGGTAATCGCGCCAGCGGAAGCCATATATTGCTCTGATGACGGGTCTTATCTGCAGCAGAATAAAAATAGACTCGATATCTGCAACTGGGGACGAGCGCCATAGTAAACTACCATAGGACATGATACTATGAAAGTAAAAAAAATAGACTAACCTCGCAGTATCTCCAATAGTCCATTCTACGCGCTATAGCCGGGAGACATGACAGCCCGTTGGTGACGTCGCTTGTCACCTGTACATTGTTTGTGTTATTAGTTAAGTACTAACATAGGTTACAGCGGCGAGGCGTAAATTTTTCTAAAAGAGAAGCCGAAGCGAATTCGGCCTTAACTTACTGACTTATCAATAAAGAATACTTACTATCATTCTAAAATTAATATAGGAATGCAATGAATTAAATACAATTAAATTGAACAGATGAAAACGAATAAAATATGTAATATTCCTCTATCTCGTCCTCGCTGATGCATTTTTCTATACCTGTCTCTGTCATAACCCGTTGTACAGCGGCTTGCTCTCGTACATATCAAGCGGTGCCACGTGACCTAAAGTGACATCATTACGGGATCGCTGTTGTATGAATTTTTAGTTCCCGATTATGACGTTTTGGCGCCGGGTTAATTTAGAACATTTCTCTTTTGTTGTAATACAAAGGTATAAATAACCTTTTTTGTTGTTTGAATGTTATGGTGAATTAAATACCCGTAGTGTAACTATATTTATTGACAATAGTAGCCACTATTTACATACTATTCTATTTTTAATAGTGATAGAGTTACCAATGCGAATCCCCGAAGGCAAGCCGGTAGGAATCGTGTTATATGGTGCTTTCGCCACTGATAGGTTAAGACTATTGTTACTAACCCAATGGATTTTTGGTATCCGATCAAATAAATAAATTAGTAAATTGACTGTTTTTTCTTACAGCCTATGCTGCTGAATTTAGCCGACCGTATCTACTTGATGCGCGTCTATTCATCTCAAAAAATTAGACTATTGTCAGCAAAAAACACCGTCATTAATATATGCTTAAAATAGGAAAGGACCTAATAATGAGCCTTTTTTTTTTTTTTTTTTTTTTCAGGATGGGAAATCATCAAATGACTTCTCCCGCTCTGGGCGGAGCGGGAGGGTGTGTCAGACTTTTACTGACTAAAACCCACCCGTGTTCCATCAGTTGCCCATGTGCCAGGGTCACGGTATCTCTTTCGAACAATCACGCGACCCCGGCAGGCATCGGTCCTAGTAGACCCCTACACTGCTGCTGACATCTCTTTGAGGCGCGCGTGGAACACTGCGCGCCGTCGACCCGAGCCTGGTCCTTACCGGGCGGCGAGCTACCCATTGCTCGCCACCCGCAAGCTCGCGCCTACGGTGGCCGGGAGTCCGCTATTGACTCCCGACGCCCGGGGCGTCTCCTCCTGCGGCGGCTAGGGACGTGAGGGCGCAGAGACTGCCACTCCCTCACGCGCCCCGCCTCCTCCTTCGCGAGCATTACTGCTTCGCAGAAGGAGGTGACGGCTTCCCATTCCCTCTCGCTCCGTACCATGGCTCGCACCAGGGCTGGACGCGAGAGGTCGCCGCCGCCGATCGCCTCCACGAGGACACGGCGGTGCTCCGCCCAGGCAGGGCACACCTCCACCGTATGCTCCACCGTGTCCTCCAGACGATCCTCGCAATGGAAACACCCGGACGTATCCTCCCGCTTTATCCTGAACAGGAACCCACCGAAGCACCCATGCCCGGTGAGAACCTGCGTCAGGCGGAAGGTGAGGACGCCGTGACGCCTCTCTATCCACTCCTCAAAGAGGGGACTTACCGCCGCAATAGTGGCGTGCCCAGCACTGGGTTGCGACAATCGTACCCGCCATGTCGCCATGAGATCACACCGGAGCTCTGTCCGCCGTGCCGCGATTTGTCGCGGCAGCGGAGTTTCGCCCCGGCGTTTCGCCTCCTCGCGCCACTCCCACATGTGCGCGAGGACCTTTGCCTCCAGATCCCATGGCGGCACTCCGGCAAGGAGGCTCGCCGCCTCGCACGAGACCGTGCGGTATCCCCGGATTAACCGAATACCTAATAATGAGCCTTGGTTGCACCCATATTCACTTTTAAACCAACTGATTTGACAGGATTTATTTAAACTTTTTGTTGACTATCATTTAAATAAGATTTTACTAAACTGGGCGCAAGTTCAACTAGTCCGTAATAGTTAAGTTTTATAAGTAAGGTTTTAGATGGTATACTAGTAAAAAAAAACTGTGAAGTCTCCTATATACAAAATCTGTGTTTCATATTTTTTTCTATTTGTTTCTTTATTAATAACTTTCCATACTATTTTAATTTTTTCTGTTGATTTGATATATTTCCTAATGGACTAGACTAGGTACAGGGTTTTAGCTATTTTGCTGGTATTCAAAAATAAATAGGAAATATAGCAAAATAGTTGTTGAAAGTTTCAGTCTTATTGTAAGGCCATTCAGCTCGAACAGTCTTTTCCTATTTGTTATTCTTTCTAAATCACAAAATCGCATCGCATTACAATATTGTTGTTATAATCAATACTCATTGTTCCCCATGTTTCCTTAAACGATTAGGGCTCCAATGAGATAAGCCATAAATTATCATATCTATACTATCCGCACTTAATATTATAAATGCGAAAGTAACTCTGTCTGTCTGTCTGTCGGTTTGTCTGTCTGTCTGTCTGTCTGTCTCGCTTTCCTGCTAAAACTACTGAACCGATTTAAATGAAATTTGGTACACAGATAGTTTAGAGCCTGAGAAAGGACATAGGCTACTTTTTATCCCGGTAATATGTTCCCGCGGGATAATTTCCGACCTCCACGCGGGCGAAGCCGCTGGCAAAAGCTAGTAATATATATAATATTAATATTATAAAGCTGAAGAGTTTGTTTATTTGTTTGTTTGTTTGATTGAACGCGCTAATCTCAGGAACTGCTGGTCCGAATTGAAAAATTCTTTTTGTGTTGGGTAGCCTATTCGTCAAGAAAGGCTATAAGCTATATAACATCACGCTACAACTAAGAGGAGCGGAGCAGTAATGAAAAATGTTGCAAAAACGGGGAAAATCGCACGGGTAGGCAATTCGACGCGACGGGAAGGGTCGGGGGAACAAGAAATTTAACGCGGACGAAGTCGCGGGCAGAAGCTAGTTTATCATAACACGAGTACATCCCGCTATCAAAGGGTAATGCGCAATCTGGACGCGGGGAAACGCACGCCCCCGCGTCACTTGTGTCGACATTATAGTCTTCGAGCTCAAGTAGATAAACATCAATTTATCTACATATGTACTTGTACATTTCTATAGCAGTAAGCACATATTATTGATCGTTGCAACACGTGGCCTTCGTTTGGGTCACATTACGGTTTTCAGTGTCCGTATCACACAGGCATTAAATATTTATAGGTTCCGCTAGAAACGATATTTCAATGTTGGAAAATTAAACTTTATTTTCCGTACTAGTTTACTAAGTTCCAACCAACGTTAGACTACCTACTTACCTTTTTATACTAGTTATAAAAATAACCATTCACCTTTAACAAAAAATTCAAACTTAAATTGTAACTAAGTAGGTAATTTAGCAATTAATAGCTTGGATAATGTCGGTGCCAACGAGTCATAAATAAATACAGTTTTATTATGATAATTCCTGTTTCGTCATAAAAAAAATACTTCTGCATTTCACACGGTACACTAATTAATTAAGACGTGACGGTACTTCTACCCGACGAATGCTCGAAATGAAACAAGTATGAAAACACCCGCGCTTCGTGCGCCGGCAGTCTGGTGACGACCACGCGTTGTTTCGCACAGCACGCTGCACGAGCGAATACACGCAGCCACGGACGTAGAGTTCCAATTACAAAATAATAATAATATTAAAAATAAAAAAAAAGAATTGACCATTCGTTTTTTTTTTTGTAATTACGAGACGCCATACTGCGGTGTTCGAATTTTGAAAAACTTTTGACTAAAAATTTACTTTACAATAAATCTACTCTCGTAATGTTGTTGTGATCTTGTTTTCTTACTGAAACATTTAACTGGTGTTGTTTAAAACTTCTTAATTACAAAATAAGTGCACGTGTTGACAAAAATGGCGAAAGCTATGGCGTTGCTGCAAGGCTTGGGGCAGAAAGTGACCGGGAAGGAGCAGCCTGAATGTCGGACGCTTCAGGTGAACATGCCATCCCCAAGGCCAGTTCACTTAGAGTTTAACGACATTACGCTGAAAGTTTCAGAAGGATTGACTTCGCGAAGTAAGTGGCACAAAACATAATTTTTAAACTCGTTAACTTCATGTTTAGTTTTACGAAGGTAGTATAACATTTTAATTACGTTAAAATAAGTCACCTAGACTATTTTTATTGGGAAAGTGTTGTTGCAAGACTGTGAAAAACTAATATAACCAGATCAATATATAATATCGATGATTAAAGTGATTTCCGAAGTTTAATTCTATAATGATTGGCCCAGGGTGGGATCAATATTAGTCTCATACGTAGCTGATACTCAATTTCGTGCGATAAGAGCCCAGCCGATAAGTATGGCTTTGTTTTTGTTTAATCATCCGTGTTCAAAGACAAAGCTGCATTATGAACTGAGTGCATATTGTGAGGAAGAGATAACAGTTTGTTTATGTACAGTTAGCATTCTCATTCGCATCAGGTGGATTAGCTGTACTTTGTTACAAAATTGAACAAACGTGACCTTTCTATGGCGTAAAAGGGTCACGTTTGTGACGGAAAACTTCCATTAATGAATTTAGAAAAATTTGCAAGGCTTATTTTTAGCTTCACGATCGATATTCTGAAGAACCTACTTAAGACGCAACAGTATTGTCGTTCTTAATGCTATTATAACTGTTAAAAGTGGTGATATCATAACATTAGTCTGTTAGGTAGATAATTAAATTGAAGCGTAGAACATAGGAAATGGTATGGAAAAAGATAAAAACAATATTTATTTAAAGTGGGTACTTTCAATACAAAAATTAGATTCATAGAAAGAGTTCGTCGACCATAAGTCTGTATTAAAATACGAAACGAGAGAGATATACACAAACGAAAGAATACTGTGTCGTCTATGCAATTTAGGTATAACTTTCTCAAATTAGAGTGGCGATGTTTTATATGACTCAAAAGCATTTGAGTCTGCATCAAAATCTCTTTCGAATCTGTTTAGAAAGCGGTGTGACTGAGTTTTATGAGGTCAAGGTAAAATATCAGTGGGAAGGTATTATTTGCATTTCCTTAATAAATTCGGATTAATTGTGACACCAGCCATTGCTAGAGGTTCTTTTATTGAACAATTGCGCGACGAAGAGGCGTTATTGCCGTCTTCCGGAGATGTTGGTAAATACTTTTTCTTATTTGTACCATTATCAACAGCTTAGCCTTATTCCGAGTGTATTCGGGTCAATAATCTGTTTTATTTTGTCTATCTTAACAACCGTACTAGTAGGCCAGTTTACGTCAATATTTTTATCATTAAGTACATAGTAAAATATTCCTACCCTATTATCGTAAGCGTATGCAAAGCAATGCAAAGTTTGGACGGCTTGAACATTGGACGTTCGATAGATCTTACTAGATTTTTTATAGAACACAAACACTGATGCATTCAACCTACATATACTTATTATGTGTAGACCAACTACAAGTAAATATCAAGTTGCTTATCGAGTTATCAAATAACACGTTCCTTTCCAGCCAGTCAACTACTGAATAATTCAGTGGAGTAGTAGAAAAATGTTTCGTAACTTGTGCATAATTCCAACTTAGCTACTTGATATAGTAGCGATTTTATTTTCTTATTTACCTGTAATGCTGAAGATTCTATTCAGATCATAGTGACTAGGGCCCTGTCTATTATTCATTTTGTACCTAGGTATTAGGTATTTAGGTACATGGCTGCTTTTTTCTTTATTGTGGGTGAGATATCATCAAATGGCGTTCTGCTGCTTCATCAGCCTATAATATCCCCACTGCTGGGACACATGCCTCCAGCATGCAGGCCTAATGCCGGTTGGTAGATGTCTCATTCCTTTGGATTTTTGGTAGAAAAGATTTTCATCCGTTCTACCATTTTAGTGTTTTGTAAAAAAATAAAAAGCTCCTAACTCAAAAACGGTGCATCGTATGGCCATGCTTTTCAGAACCTAAATGGTTTCTATGGTCAAGGTTAACTCGAAAGCACAATAAAAATTTCAAATTTCCGAAAAAAGAAATACCGAAAAATTTACTGTCCCGAAATATTTTTTTACATTTTTTTTCTTTGCTGCTCATAGTGCCCCTAAGCGTATACTCCATCTCCTAAAGCTCCGCCCCTAAGATGACCCACTGACCAGACATGCCAGTTTTCTTATAGTTTTGAGAGCAATGGTGATGAAATAATTAACGCAAAAGTAAAATGACTGTCAGGGTTCGACCCCACTTACAACTCGGTGAGTCGTAGTCGTTACCACTCAGCTACCACTGCTATATCCTATATCTGCACATACAATTGACAATGTTTAATTTATGCATATCCATTTAATAACGTAATTACTTAGCACGACAGCAATTATGTTAAATAACTAGTTTTAAATGGGAACCATAATAATATTGTATCTCATTAAGTTTATTGTAAATACTGCAATTAATACACCATATACAGTACATACCCACTATAACAATAACAATATTATAAATGTGAAAGTGTGTATGTTTGCATGTTTGTTACTCAATCACGTATAAACGGCTGAATGGATAACGATGAAATAGGATAATTTTATCTCGGTAGTACAGTCATGAGTCATTTTCTTCTTAGCGTGTCGGTGGCATGATCAACACGAGCACTAACTAATATGTATGCACATAGCAACTTTTAAAAGTGATTTTCTCCTATTCTCCTGTATATAATTTGATGTTATTCATCATCATCATCATAATTTCAGCCGAAAGACATCCACTGCTGGACATAGGCCTCCCCCAAGCTCCGCCAGTTCGACCGGTTTTGTGCTCCCCGCATCTAGCGGATTCCTGCGGCCTTCACAAGGTCATCCAACTTGTTGAATTTTATGTTATTAAGAACAAAGTATTTTGGAACCCACACTGTTATCAGTTAAGCGTTATCTTAAAGTTGCACTCGTTTCTTAAAATTAAATCGCTTTTAAATTTGCCTATGTACGACTGACTTTACGTACTCGTGAGATAATTTCCAATCTCCACACGGGCGAAGCCGCTAGCAAATGAGTAATGATGAATGATTGTATTTCTGTAAGTAGGTTTGTACTACAAACAGGTCGGCGTTTCCTACCTGACTACTCTGAGAAGAAAGGCCGGAACAAACTCAGAGGTCACAGGCTCTTTTAAAGTCCAGACATAATCTTGGTCATATCATGTGAAGACAATGTAGAATGGCGTCTCAAATGGTCTTTTGAGGAAAGAACCACACAGATTGAATGGACCTGTCCAGTCAGTGCACGTCACTAATCGTGCAGTTCAACTCAATACTCAAAAGATAGTATTACAAAAATATTCCGACACATAGCTGGTGTTACGAATGATTCTAAATGTAGCTGTAGTTTTGCATGTTAAGCAAACGTGTCAGGTCAAAAGTGTTACATTTCTTTAGGTCATGCCTTTATCAAAGAGTCGGCTATTATTGTTTTTAGATGAACGCCGAAAGAAACCGTTAACTTAATGATACGTCAATCTTATTCAACCAAAAATGAGGATTTGCGAGATATGCGACCCAAATTACTAGTCTTCTCAAGTATTTTTGTCTACTTAGAAAATATAATAATTTTCAGAAAGAAGAAAGAGCAACTTAAATGAGAATGTAACATAACATAGTGTAATTAAATTATTCTAAGTAACGGTCACAGTACAATAAATTTAAATTAAGTATTCTGTTTTTAAATTGGTTGAGTACCTGTGAGTGAACCTGTATTCAGCGGTTTTATTCTCAACTTCTAAACTGAAGTCCTGAAATAGCCTTACTAAGGTTCTTTCAGGACATAAAGTATTAAAATTATGATTTTGAGAACAGCATTGAAATTATATGAAACGGTTCATTTGTATGACAAAACTTATTTTAGAAATAATTGAAAGTTTTGAAATGCAAATCACTTTTTAGAGTCGTATGTCGGTCAGCGCTCAGCGGGCTGTATCTCAAGACTCTAATAGTTAAACAGTTGAAATTTTCACAGAATTTGTATTTTTGTTGCCGCTATAACAATAAATAAAAATAAAAAAATCAAAGTTAAATATGAAATCTCCATTCGAGATTTTTTCCTTGTGGTACTTTCGTACCTTCGTGTGCGACTCGTACTTAGCCGGTTTTTTTTTAAACAGCAGTGCCTAATGTTTGTATTCATCGACATGCATCGTCAAAATAGGGCCCACTAAAAACAAAAAAAGGTTGAAACGAACATAAAAGGCCATCTCCACAGAACATGTTAGTTGTAAAACAAAAAGCCGATAACTATGTAAACGCAACGCAATCATAATCGTGTAAAACGCTTACAATTTAACCAGCTATGCTGATTAGTTCGTGACGATGACATTTTGATGACATACACGTGCTGAGGTAAAGGACCTGCATAATGCTAGCATGTGCCGCCCGGCTCCCCTTGACAATGATATCATTATCTGCGTAGCCTTTTCCCAACTATCTTGTGCGGCTTCTAGTCTAACCGGATGCAGATGAGTACCAGTATTTTACATGGAGTGACTGCCTATCTAACCTCCACAACCCAGGTACTGGGTACACTTGACAATGATATAAAGGCTCAATTAAATTACCTGGCAAAACTCTGCAGACGTGATATCTAAATAAGATACAATTAAAAAAAATAGCAGGTTGTTACTTGAAGTATGAGTTGAGAAAATAGGTTTTTATTTATAGTGTTGAGATATTGATACCCATCACGTCAGTGAACTTTACACTAAAAGAAAAAACAAAACAGTTTTTAACTGATATTTCAAGTGACTTATTTTGTCAGCCGGAGTTTAGCTAGCTTATTTTATATGACCCTGTATAATCCGACGAAACAAACATCTCTGTGAATGTAAATTCAGGTTTTTTTTTTGAATTATTAGGTTCCCGGAAGTCTGGCAACCAGTCCTACCAACGGGTACCTTATTACTCAGTAACTGGGTTTAAGGCGACTTCAACATAGTTGGAAATAGGCCTGGCAGATGACGATGAGATCTATACAAAATGTAGACTGAATGGGCCGACTAGAATCAATTCTATTTTAATTTAAATGTTGTTCAAAAGTGCCTTTTTTGTGCCTATTTGAATTAAATGCTTTGACTTTCACTGTAGATTTTCATAGTGGTGTGACTGGCTTTAAGGCTCCTACAAAAAAGCGCAACGCGACTTTCGTTGATCAATTTCTACGAAAACTGTATGTAATTTGTTCTACAAGAGTAGGGTCGCGCCCATCTGAAGAAGCCTTTACGCGGAAATTTATCTGTTACAATGTCAAGGGCGGCCCTAATGGACTGTTAAAACTTCAGAATCCCACAATCAGATAAAATAAAATAAAATGGCCGTTATTTAGAATAATTTATACGTAATGTCACAATAATTAATTTTATTGATAATAAGCAGGAAACAGGCCAACAATAGGGTTTTAAGTGTTTTCATATTAATATTCATGAATGTAAAATTTCTTTCCGTTTTTGTTCAAACGCAAATTGGAGACTTAAAAAAATCCTGTGAGTCAAAAAAAATATTTGAAACGTTGCCAACCTCTCATTAAAATGTACGTGACCAAACGCGCGGACAAAGCCACTTAGTACACGATTTATATCTTAATTTTTATTTAATGTCATTGTAATTTGCAACTACAAAACGTTTATGTCAATAACCTGAAGTCGTTATAACTTCCGAATGACAGTTGTCATCAAAACGTGACGCCTAACAATGCGTTGGGGTGTTACCATGGGCACTCGACAGACGCCGATCTACCATTCTCACTAACTATCTATACTTTGACTTTTAATCGTATTCAGTAACTTGACAATTGAAGGGCTACCAGATATTGACAAAAAAAAGAAAGTGCGTTGGTATAAGAATGATCAAAATTTAATAAATTTTAAATAATGTGTTCTTACATGCAATCTTTTTGTTTTATTTCACAACATGAGGAGTATATGTATAGGTATATTCGTCTATATGCTTTATAACATGCTTTTATTAGATTAACCTGTATGTATGTAAGTATATAACTATGTTTGTAACCGACTCCTTTGGACTTGATTTTGACCCACTTCAAACGGTCAGATTTCATTGATTAAACTTTGCAGATTTATCGAGGAGCGATAACACCACAATAATTTCATATATCGTGCTATTATCCTTGCCAGGATTACTAGGATAGCAAAAAAGACTCTTTCGAAGCTAAAATACTTCAATAATTACCCAACGCTTCTTTTCAATTATTTTCTGTTCTTTATTTGGTTTTCTATGGAAGATTGCTTTTAGTTTTGTAAATGTGTGACCAGAGGATGTCATGCTCGATCAAATGTCTCGTTGATAGTGGCGCGAGTGTTGGATCATTTAGCTCCCTTCAAAATTGTTGAGAGCTGAATGGTGCTGATTTGCTGAGTTGGGACTGGTCAGCTCTTAAGCTGACCAGCAGCCAGCTACCGCCACGGCCTATTTTAATTATTATAAACAAAAAAAAAACCTTTTCTACTTACGGTTCTCGGGACGCTAATAACGTAACAAATATTTTTGTAACAATATCTATAGGTAATTAAAAGAATTCTTCTTAGAGTTTCCTGCCCGTTCTCCTCCATAGTACCCACGATGCTTCGGACTGGGTTACTAGTTTCATATTTCTGACACTCTTTGACAATCCAAAAGTGCCTGCAAATAGTTTGATTGAAATAAATGATTTAAATTTGACTTCAGAATGAGATTTAGCATAATCAACCTATAATTGTCCCATTGCTGGGAAACGGGTCTCATCTCGGGGAGAGTGAGTTAGCCGTAATCCACCGCGCAGGCCCAATACGGGTGGTAGATGTCACATGTCTTCGAATTTATAGTTCTAGGACGTGCCGGTTTTCCCGCGATGTTTTCCTTCACCGTTTTGAGAGAGTAGTGGTGAGGAAATTATTTACACAAAGTAAAGTGCCTGCCTGGGTTCGAACCAACGACCTACAACTCGTAAGTTGAAGCTATTACCACTGGGCCACCACTGCTCATGAAATGAGATTTAATTCTAACGTTTTATTTTGTTTATTTTTTAATAAAATTTAATTTAGACTTTATTTTTTAAGAGGTTGACAGTTAATCCTAAAATAGAAATATAATTGGTGTCTCAGCGAATTGCCTTTGTCTAGCCTTGATTTTTTGTTTTTTTTTCTCCTTTGTTTTTTATTGCTAATGAGCAGCCTCTACTTCACACGGTTTTTTTAGACTTAAAAAACATCGAGATTTCTTTATTGTACGTAAACATACAGTTAAATATCCAATATGCCTAGTCTTCTCCTAATATGTTGGAGTCGGCTTACAATCTAACCAGATGCCGGTGGAAGCTAGTATTTTATAAGAAGCGACTGCCTATCTGACTTCCACAGCCTAATTACTGGGTTATACGATCCTCCCCTTGCGGGAAGCCTATGTCCAGCAGTGGACGTCTTTCGACTGAAATGATGATGATACATTTAATAAATTTTATATTTCGAGCAGTGGTAACGGTCGCGACTTACTAAATGTAGGTTTTTGGTTTGAACCCAGACAGGCGCTCTACCTTTCGTAAATCTGCTCTCAAAATCGTGAAGGAAAACATCATAAGGAAACTGACATGTTTTGGAACCATAAATTCAAAGACATGTAACATTCACCAGCCCGCATTAGACCCGCGTGGTGGATTAGGGCCCACCCCGTTTCACCAAGAGGTGGCCCATGTCCAAACAGTGAAGCATTATACAGGCTTATGTTCATTAATACATTTGAACAACGTTTTCTAACAAACTATTCGCACCTAATAAACAAATACTAATTGATGAATGTAATTATGTAATTAAATAACAATAAGTAGGAAGTATAATTAACAAACAATTACCTCTAACATAAGAAAAACTTGTGAAAAGACAAATGAGTCTGGTGTCACGTACACAACAGGATGCATACATAGAATATAATACCTGGTTTAAGGCGCTGACCCACAGAAGCCCACGGCTATGCTACGCATCTGAAATTTGCTTCGCTTTGTGAAACTGTGAGCCACGGGTACGCTACGCACGGGTGTGAGCAAAAAAATGAACCACGAAGCTAACTTAACAAACCTCTTGTACACATCCTTTGCCTTATTAGACGACTTGCACGAATTAACTCACCTAAATCATTGTTTATTTTAAATAATATAATATTATCTATTAGCACTCGCACGAAATTAATTTATTTATCGGTGACTCCACAATTCCAGAAATTTTGTTATAGGCAATTGGCTCAATCTCTTGAACTATTATATCATGTAAAAGTGACGATTCGCCCCATTTTGGACGAGTAAGCCCATCTTACATAACCCGTTTATGGATCTTCAACCTCACTGTTAGCGCCGAGAGTTGAAAATCGAACAGTGTGTTATTTCGACTTGTTGGGCTGCACTCTGTTGGATTTTCAATACTCGTTCCAACGCACGAGAGTTGAAAATTGTGTGCACGATAAAATCCCGTCGCGATATTTTACGCTTGTGCCGACGTGTTCTAGTAGTGGAGGGTCGACATAAGGTGCATAGACACTCTAGGTAATGCATAGTTTGGCACTGCTTGTGATTGCGCTGCCAAAGGACCCTGCTTGAATGTCCGTGTTTGGAGTCAAGAACCTCCTTTACATGTGAATCATTTCTGCATATAATCTTGACTGATTACCAGGTAGGTCGATGAGGAATAATATTTATATAGGAATAATAAAGACATATTCACATCGTAAATGTAAATGATGCTGATGCTGTATAATCTTTTGAATCATGTGCATTGTCTTCGTTGAAGTCATAAGTTTCAGGCGAATCAAATTATTTAAGTACCCCAATTTGAACAAAATAAAACGATTCGAACGGGTTGTTGAACTCATTATTCAGGTGAATATTTTAGTGCCCTATCAAGGTTGCTTAACCCGACGAATATTTTTCCTCTTGCATGTATAGCTACTTACCAAAGGCGACCTTGTTGTAAGATGCACCATAGAACATGAGGATGCAGGGGCTAATGAAAGTCTTGGGGTTCAGTCGTGCACTTTATTTATTGTTTTATTAACACAATCTACTAACTGTGTAACAATATTTTTATCCTTATTATTGGAACCAGAAATATTTTGTAAAAGGGGCCATCCATAAATTACGTCACACGTTAAGGGGAGGGAGGGGGTCGACAAAGTGTGACATTGTGTGACAAGAGGGTGGGAAGGGTTCTAAATTTCGTAACATCACATTTTAAAATCTATTTTAATCTAAGTGTTAAGTAAAACACGAACTTTGAACTATAAACGAAAACCTCAAAATGATGATGCTGTATGGTTCGATGAAAAAGATGTTGACACAACGAATGCTCCTGACACAACCCAAACTAGAACGAAGTGGCTGCTATGCCAGTTATAAATAAAGGAGAGGGTTCACAGTCCATATACTCAAGATAGTTAAGTTTGATCTTTAATTAATACAATTAATCATTTTTTGTTTTGTTAATTTCTTGCAATTTTTCATGTGATTTAATTTTATTTAAAAAGAACATTTAAAATGAAATAAACCAAAGGCCCTCGCCAGATAAGCCGGGGTAAAATGCCCCCATTGCTATCGGGCAATTATTTTTTTCTGAAATATCTTGTACTCTGGACAATATCTCAGCCCAGTTTCAACGATGAAATATCACGCGTTTTTGAGTAATTTTTTTAATTTTTTTTTAAACCCCTTTTTCTCCGAATCTACTTGACAATATTAAAGAAAGTGCTTATGGGTTTTAAGATATCACTAATTAGTATTCCTAGAAAAATTCGCTTGATACTCGGATAAGTTGGTCATGGGCAAAAATGTGATTATATTTTTTAATAAATTTTTTTATGCCAAAAACGTCTGGTACACTATAGCTTTTTTTGCACTTATTACTCTAACAGTGACCTACAATATATATATTTTTTAAGATTTTTCAATATATTAAACGATACTTTCAAAAAAGAAAATATTCTTAAAAAAAATTTTTTTCCTCTTTAACTTGCAAGATTTGATTACAGACAGACAACGGGACAGGTGAAAGTAAATAAAAGCTTGTAAAAAAACCGACGTCATTCCCTCCGTGAAAATCAAATGTCAAAAAATAATAGTTAAAAAAAAAACTAAAAAACACGCTTCCATAGAAAACCAAACTAAAATGTAGAAAAGTGTGGGTTGTAATGTTAGAGTAATTCGTGCAAAAAAAGCTAAGGTGTACCAGACGATTTTGGCATAAAAAATGTTATTAAAAAATATAATCGTATTTTTACCCATGACCAACTTATCTGATTATCAAGCGATTTTTGCTAGGAATACTACTTAAAACCCATAAGCACTTTCTTTAATATTGTCAAGTAGATTCGGAGAGAAATGGGTTTAAAAAAAAAAGTTTTTTACTCAAAAACGCGTGATATTTCAGAGTTGAAACTGGGCTGAGATATTGTCCATAGTATAAGGTATTTCAGAAAAAAATTTAGCCCGATTGCAATGGGGGCATTTTACCCCGGCTTATCTGGCGAGGGCCTTTCGGAGCTGCTGTTTTAATTCAATAATTATTTCTAGATGTAAAATTTTAAATTCTGTGACGTCACACTAGGGAGGGGGGTCTCACAAATGTGACCAGCTGTGACAAGGACGAGGGAGGTCAGAAATCATGAAATTCGTGTGATGTAATTTATGGATGGCCCCTTAGGCGCCTTTGGATTGATGATAGGTACCTACTAAAGAACACTATGACGTGGGTCTGTGATAAATTATAAATCAATTATCGACCATTGATGTGATCTACCAATCTTCATGTACGTCATGTACACTCTCCAAACGAGGTAGTAACCAGGGTCGTCGCATATAATTGAACTTTGGTAAGAAACCGATGGATGTTTTAATTACAATTGAATTTCATCAATGAACTGTTTTTTTCTATTAATTATATTATTTTTATCGAAAACATCCGTCTGTAGGTACCTATACAATTTTGGTTTCTGTATTACTACTACCCTGCCCTACGAGTTTGTTTCGGAATTTCTTCACTTCTCAGGGATCAGTCAACCAGGAATTTCCGGCACAATCTAGTTTTAAATTATCTTAAAAGACCTACTTACATAAATAAACATTTAATTTCCTTTTTTGTGTTGTAGATAACGGCGGGCGTTTTGGGGGGACTGTCTTTTGTAACTTTGACGTTCAAAAAGTGCTGACTCTCAGCCTAGTTTGAATAAATGACTTTTGATTTTTTTTTTTGATTTCGTAGTTAGACAACCTCAAAGTAGGTACTTTTGAAATGTGAAAGAACTCGTTCAAATATGTAGAAAGATGAAGCTACTTGCCCATTCCACAATGTACCATAGCAGGTACGGGTATCTATATGGAGAAAAATGGATTAGAAACTCCATGGACACATCAATTTTTTTTCTGGATGGGAAATCATCAAATGACTTCTCCTGCTCTGGGCGGAGCGGGAGGGCGTATCAGACCTTTTACTGACTAAAACCCACCCGTGTTCCTTCAATTGCCCATGTGCCGGGGCCACGGTATCTCTTTCGAACAATCACGCGACCCCGGCAGGCATCGGTCCTAGCAGACCCCTTCAACGCTGCTGACACATCTCTTTGAGGCGCGCGTGGAACACTACGCGCTGTCGACCCGACCCTGGTCCTTACCGGGCGGCGAGCTACCCATTGCTCGCCACCCGCAAGCTCGCGCCTACGGTGGCCGGGAGTCCGCAATCGACTCCCGATGCCCGGGGCGTGTCCTCCTGCGGTGACTAGGGACGTGAGGGCGCAGTGACTGCCACTCCCTCACGCGCCCCGCCTCCTCCTTCGCGAGCATTACTGCTTCGCAGAAGGAGGTGACGGCTTCCCATGCCCTCTCGCTCCGTACCATGGCTCGCACCAAGGCCGGACGCGAGAGGTCGCCGCCGCCGATCGCCTCCACGAAGACACGGCAGTGCTCCGCCCAGGCAGGGCACACCTCCACCGTATGCTCCACCGTGTCCTCCAGGCGATCCTCGCAATGGAAACACCCGGGCATTTCCTCCCGCTTTATCCTGAACAGGAACCCACCGAAGCACCCATGCCCGGTGAGAACCTGCGTCAGGCGGAAGGTGAGGATGCCGTGGCGCCTCTCTATCCACTCCTCAAAGAGGGGACTTACCGCCGCAATTGTGGCGTGCCCAGCGCTGGGTTGCGACAATCGTACCCGCCATGTCACCATGAGATCCTGTGGAGTTTCACCCCGACGTTTCGCCTCCTCGCGCCACTCCCACATGTGCGCGAGGACCTTTGCCTCCAGAGGACACATAATTATCGTTAGATATTGCAAAAGAAAAATGCAAACTGGTCCTTTTTTACGATTGCATAACGATAAGATACGGTCTCCAAGGAAGCTTCCAAAAATCTAGTTATCTACGTAAGTTTTAGCCTTTGCCGAGTTATAATTCGCATTGCATAATCATTAGACTATTCAAATGTAACTTGAACCATGATAGGTATAACAGAAAACCATAATATAAGTCACTTGTTTTATTGTCTTCTAAACATGCCTACTTTGAATATACTTAAAGTATGTTTAGAAGTTAGATGTGTTCTCAAAAACAACTGTATTCAAAATCACATTCAACTATTTAGAAATATTATTTCAAAAATGCTGAAAGTGTTTGTGAATATTAGCCAATTATGATAATTTGTCAAGAACTCGAGATCAATCCAAAGAGATGTTTTAAAGCTAAAATATTTATTCATCTGTTTTGACTCCGAAAGAATAATTTAATATGTTCTGTAGGTAGCATTTCAAGAAAGATCAATAAAAATCCAAAGTAAAAAAAAAACAAATTGAATTTTCCGGATTAATAAAAGTAACAAAAAAGCAATGACTATCTAACAAGATAACATAAAATCACAAACCTGCGGGGCGAGCACGGCCTCTGAGTTAGGCTCGAGTCACGCATTTTGTACCGTTTTTTGCTCCTAAACTGTGATAAAAATTTGTGACTCAAGCCTATTACAGTACGCCGTAGAATTAGACAGAGATGGTACCTACAGTATACCTACATTACGCCAATACAAAAAACAAAAACAAGAACGGATAAAGAAAATAATATATTGGTGTCAGTAGGTATGATACACTCACATTACGCCAGTTATAAACAAATCTAGACTCTGAACTGGTACTGAGAAATTCCTGAATAAGAAACTCTAATGCTTTCTCCAATGACCTGACCGTGGGATCGAAGATAGAGCTAAGACACCAGCCGGCGTAGCATGACCAATTCTATCTCTATTCTACCAAGAACAAAAAAAGTTCCTTACGTATTTTAATTCTGTAATAATGTTTCTATCTCATCAGAAAAATAGTCATCGTACTCTTCTCGACTGAAGAATAAAAACATCTCTTCTTTTCAGTTTTACACAATTTCTACGATACAATCTATCATTTTGTCTTCTCTTCCGTCGTCAAATTCCGTTTCTATGGCGGTCATGCTACGCTTGCTGATAAGTTGTTTAGTCGTCTTGTCTTTTGCATAGCAAGCTTTAGCTGTTAGTTAATTACACATTGTAAAATGCAAATAAATTTTGAGGATAGAATCATCAATCATAGATGAAATCAACCAACTAAGTAGATACATAACTATCTAATGAAACCTGGACTACCATTTAGTACAGTGGTCGTAAGCTAGTGCTGAGCATGAGGTCCTAGGTGCGTATCCCAGATCGGGCAAAGTGTTATTTGGTTTTCTTTCTGGAATTTTTCAGTAGCAATCCAGAACTCCAGAGTCTGTATCTGTGCCCGGTTGATGGCAATAGGCTCGCCCTCTATTACATGGGACTTAAACATAACTAACGAAATGTGGGTGTACACCTCTGCCCAATCCTTCTGGGAAACAAAGCGTGATGCTATGTTAAAATGTGTACTGAAATAATTACCTTTTTTGCGGCGGAAATCATCAAATGACGTCTCCCGCTCTGGGCGGAGCGGGAGGGCGTGTCAGATTTTTACTGACTAAAACCCACCCGTGTTCCTTCAGTTGCCTATGCCAGGGCCACGGTAACTCTTTCGAACAATTCCGCAACCCTGACAGGTAGTAAACTAGTAAAGTACTAATATTATAAAATCTGTCGTATAATAAAACTGATGTTGCGGGTCGTAAATGTATGCGTTGATTTTTATTTTAGGTAATTACATGTTCATGAATTCTATCCGTGTACCTTGCTGTATCGTTGCTTATACCTTGAACATTTCAAAATTTTGAAGGTAGCCATGTAGTTTGCCCCCAAAAGTAGATTGCAATGGATTTAAAAGAAGGTATTTGAGACCGATATTTTACCGTATCCGACTCCTGTCACATTGATTACAACAAATTATTTGAAACGATTTATATAGTATAAAACTGAGTTGTAATACTTCTGCAAAAGCTAAACCAAAAATTAGAATATAATGTTATCACCAGTATAATCGTATTGCTACTGATATCGATGTGTCAATTAAATAATTTATTGTAATTATTAATGATTTGCGTATCAATCTAGTGTATCATTTTTGGAATTATGACTAATGAAATATTAATGGAGCGTACCACAACATAGGTGTCGCCAACCAATAGGTATGGTCAATAACGATATTCTATTAAAACACTTAAAAAATATATATTTTTCGTGCTGGTCCCACAATGTGTGTAAAATACTTTTGTAAATGGGTCATACTCAGAAAAATTGTACATTTTAATTTTGTAACTAAACTGATAGGTAACGATACTGAAAGTCTGCGTCACGAAACTGATGTAATAAGGTATAGTATGGAGGACACGGTGGAGCATACGGTGGAGGTGTGCCCTGCCTGGGCGGAGCACCGCCGTGTCCTCGTGGAGGCGATCGGCGGCGGCGACCACTCGCGTCCGGCCCTGGTGCGAGCCATGGTACGGAGCGACAGGGAATGGGAAGCCGTCACCTTCTTCTACGAAGCAGTAATGCTCGCGAAGGAGGAGGCGGGGCGCGTGAGGGAGTGGCAGTCTCTGCGCCCTCACGTCCCTAGCCGCCGCAGGAGGAGATGCCCCGGGCGGGCGTCGGGAGTCGATTGCGGACTCCCGGCCACCGTAGGCGCGAGCTTGCGGGTGGCGAGCAATGGGTAGCTCGCCGCCCGGTAAGGACCAAGCTCGGGTCGACGGCGCGCAGTGTTCCACGCGCGCCTCAAAGAGATGTCAGCAGCAGTGTAGGGGTCTACTAGGACCGATGCCTGCCGGGGTCGCGTGATTGTTCGAAAGAGATACCGTGACCCTGGCACATGGGCAACTGATGGAACACGGGTGGGTTTTAGTCAGTAAAAGTCTGACACGCCCTCCCGCTCCGCCCAGAGCGGGAGAAGTCATTTGGGTACACATGGGTTGAAAGAAATAAAACAAGTGATTATATTTGGCTTCTCAGACTTATTTAGAATGATTAAAACAAACTTTGTAACAAATAATTATTTTTTTATAACTGCTTTTTCCTTATGTGTCGAATATCCGTATACTGAGCTGATAGACTCGGAAAGAATTTCAAATTCAGAAGGTGTCGACGGCTGCTATCTTCTTTGTCTTTCGGCATTTGACACAGGAGCTATGGTATTTTACTGAAACGCATACAAGTTTTTTGTGTTACAATGTCTTATTGTATTTGTTATTTTGTTTTTAAAGTAAAGGTAAAGACAGAAAATTTAAGTATTTGTGATCACTACACTGATATACTATGAATAAGTATGTAGGTACATATGTAGGTATATCCCAACCCTCACTACAAAATCATTCGCCATCTTACGTACCCGTGACTATAATTACGAACTTTTTGATGATGTGTATTAAGCTGAACAATTTCTCAGTTTCGTAGCGTAACGCAATATAACGAAAATGAGAATGAAATATGAGAAATTATGAACTCTAAAAATATGTTAAGTAAGTAATATTATACCTACTCGAAATTATTTTCTTTAAATATCGATTTTCGCAACATTCTTTTAAAACGGCTGCCTGCTCTAAATATTTTGTAAAGATGACTTTTGACGTCGTCTTGTCAACGTTTCGCTTGCTGTCCTTTGCTTCTTTGTCCACCGTTTGGGCACCACTATGTTCTTAATTTGGTCCATTTACATTTTTGCTTCTTTTAGCATATTTCAGTCCGAATTCAGTTAAAAATATAAATAAAAGATGCAGCTGTCTTTACATCCGCTATTTCCATCGTATGTCCGTCAAGATTGTTGCTAAATAGGTAATTACAGAGCCATTGTTTTATAATAGCCGCTTATTGTCTACCTCCGTTTCATCCTGTAATTAAACAGATTGATTACCCCTGAAATACTCATACTAAGTACCATTTGCAACAATTTTACTAAAAAATAGGATCCCCCTTTTAACTGGGGCTCAAACATAACTGACGAAATGTGGATGTACTAGGTATTAGGTATACTTCTGCCTAACCCATCGGGGAAACAAAGCGTCATGTTACGTGTTAAATAAAGTATGCCTTTAGTGCTGGTTCTACAATGTTCTATTAATATGCCTACTCAAAATTATTTTCTTTAAACTAACGTTCGCAGCTCTTTGCTTGTTCTTTGACTGGCCTGTTAGCCTAGTGGTTAGTGACCCTGACTGCTAAGACTGAGGTCGTGGGTTCGATTCTCACCCAGGACAAATGTTTGTGTGATGAGCACAATCATTTGTTCTGTGTCTGGGTGTAATTTATCTATTATATGTATGTATTTAGAAATATATAAGTATGTTTATCAGTTGTCTGGTTACCATAGTACAGGCTCTGCCTAGTTTGGGATCAGATAACGTTGTGTTGGTTGTCCTAAGATATTATAAAGGTGTCTTCTAAAGATTTCCATATGTAAGTTTTGTCTCTAGCTTTCAGAAGCCACTTAGGAACAGCTACTTTTTTGACTTTGTCTTGATCATTTTGTCATCCCTTGGGCACCACTTTGTTCTTAATTTGGTCCATTGATAATTTACCTCTCTCTCTTAGCATATTATGACCAGTCCATATTCAGTTTGTGTTGTCCGTGTGTTGCCGTACATAAAGGATAGCACCATCCCATTTCTTCCCGTAGGTGTCGTAAAGGTGACTAAGGGACTTCCTAGATAATGGGCAGCAGCTTTCTTTATGCTATTTCACCACCATACTGTGATCGCCAACCAACCTGCCAAACGTGGCTATTGTAGTAGGTACAACCCCCAATTTGGAGAGACCTATGTCCAACAGTGGACGTCTTTCGGTTGAAATGATGATGACGATGTTCCGTTTAACAAAACTTAAAACTAAATGTACCTTTAGATCCGCTATCTCTATCGTATGTCCAGCAAGATTGTTGCTAAATAGGTAATTATTACAAAGCCATTGTTCATTAATAGCCTCTTATTTACTACCTTTCATTCTGTAATTAAACAGATTGATTACCCCTGAATTACTCATACTAAGTACTAAGTCTAATAGACATGCAACTGTACCACAAGGTAGAGTTAATTGTTGACAATTATTGACGCGAGTGAAAAACGCAATAGGATTTTCCTACCTAGTGAAAAAAAGACATAATACCTTTTGTGGTAACCTCGAAAATATAATAAAGTTGACCTACATATCGTATTGTTTTTATATAAAAAGCGTGTGAATGATAACGATCAAGGTCACAACGGCACTAATAATAAATCAAATATCGTTTATACGGAAAATTATTCATAAATCTACCCGCTTGCTTAGTTTTCTCGTGATGAATCATCGAAGTCAAAGTTTTTTGTAATAAAGAATGGTAAATATTATAACGGTGATTTTTATGATAACATTAACTGTACCTACAATAGCATTTAACGGCATTTTGACACAAATAGAATTTTTTACATGTTTATGTATTTTTGTAACTTATAGTGTTCCGTACCCAAAGGCTACATTACTGAGGCTCCGCTCTCTATCCGCCTGACAGAGGGCTCTATCTTTTAAACTCTTATCTTTATAGTCAAACACGTAAAATTTCCACAGACTGTTTACAATTATGGACAATAAAAATAAAATAAATGTACAATTTATAGGCTCAAAAAATCAGATTACTTGTATGGGGACACCATACAAATAATCAGATTTTTTGAGCCTTTTTTATTCAATTTTAATAATTGTTTAGTGGTGGTATGTGTGCGACTTGGGACTCGCTTTTTTCTTTTCATGAGTCATTTATGATGCTATCTCCTGATCTATAGATCAATCGAGTAATCAACTCAGCTACCCCGACCCTTCCCGTCGCGTCGGATCGCCTACCCGTACGATTTTCCCCGTTTTTGCAACATTTTTCATTACTGCTCCGCTCCTCTTGGTTGTAGCGTGATGTTATATAGCCTATAGCCTTTCTCGATAAATAGGCTACCCAACACAAAAGTAATTTTTCAATTCGGACCAGTAGTTCCTGATATTAGCGCGTTTAATCAAACAAACTCTTTTTTTTTTTCTTGATGGGAAATCATCAAATGACTTCTCCTGCTCTGGGCGGAGCGGGAGAGTGTGTCAGACTTTTACTGACTAAAACCCACCCGTGTTCCTTCAGTTGCCCCTATGCCAGGGTCACGGTATCTCGCTTGAACAATTTCGCGACCCCGGCAGGAACAAACTCTTCAGCTTTATAATATTATAGTATATAGTATAGATTTTTTTATGAATCTAACAATGCGGGGCCATGTTTGGAAGAGCCTTTTGAAGAACGGCATTTATGTATCAGTCATCGTGTAGCACAACCCTATTTTGGAGAGCTCAACGAGTAGTCGTGGTTCTCGGTAAATTGCCTTGATATTGTCAGAAGCCATGAGTCAACCAACCAGTCGACCACGTGTACTTATAACACACGTGCATAACACTTACATACTAGCTTCTACCCGCGGTTACACCGACGTGGATGTCGGCATTTATACTAAAGGAACGGGCTACCGGAAAAAAAAACCTAACTTACTCCTTAAACATCAGTGTCTACAAGTGAAAGACCCGTCAAAATTGGTCCAGCCGTTTCGGGGATTAGCCGAAATAGACAGGCAACCATACAGACAATTTTTTTTTAATGTATCGTATACACCTTATATGCATTTAGTAAACAACTGTTATTTGGAACAGAAACTTCAATTTGATTTATTGATCAATAGATGTAAAGATTTTCCGACACCATAACGCGAGATGTGAAGTCTTAGACCATGATCACTTGTTTTCCTAGAATACCTTTTCTGGTATCAAATAAACATCGTGCCTATTGTTATCTACTTATTTTCAGTAGCTGCCTCTTCACAACTTTGTACTTCTTTGTACTCGCGAGATCTTAACCACAAGGTTAAGAGCTCTCGAGTTGAATGAAATGAGTTAGCAACAATTTTAGGAAAAAATGATGAGTAGGTACCTATTGTGTGTCATATTTAATTTTCAAACTTGCTTAGTCATAATATAATGCGTTGATATTTCATTTATTATTTAATAAAATAAATATTATGTGCTATAGATTTTTTGTTGTAATTTTTATGGTATTTCACATGAGTGCAATTGAATGAAATAATGAAGGCCAAAGTAGTTTTGGATTCCTCACACATATGGACTAAAAGCTCCTATAAATTCCATTATTTTTCTATAGAACAACCATATAACAACATATTATTGCTGCGTAAAAAAACTTGTTTTTGAGAAAACAAAACTTACCTAGATACGTATACTATTATGTTGATATTAAAGACATGCGCGACGTGATAGTGTGCAGCGCGTCCTCTTGTAGAACAATATCCATGATATTTTATAGAAATTGTTCCACTATTTACAAGGCAGGTGTGACTAGACATGCCGAAAGGGGACGCCCTAGGAGAACATATAGTGACCTTATTGGTGATGAAAGAAACTGTATGTGGGTCCCCTGAACTATCCGGAGTCTAGAATAGATGAAGCTTTATTCCATTCAATTAAGAGAACATTCGAAAATATTGTCGTAGATTCTGTGGATCAATGTGAGATGACCGATATGTACCTCTTTGATAGTGTCATCTTCATTATTTGCCATTCTATGATGTCCAGAAACTAGATAGAACCCTTATTCCCTTCAGAAGGGATAGGTGCGTTGTACTGATGACCAGCGTGCGTGTATAACCAGATGTATGGACTTAAACGAGGTGAAAGAAGTATGTTAGGATCATAGCGTTCAGTAGTTTTTGCGTACCCCCATGGGAAAAAGGCAAGTGTTGATGTATGTATGTATGTATGTATGGGTTGTTCCATTATAGTCGCGTCACGCCTGTTTGCGGGTGCCCTAAATAATAATCTAACGATGTTTGTGGGCAAACTTGACGTTTCAGCTACGAATAACGTTATAGGTGAAGGCTTATAAACCCTGATAAGTTTTTTTTTTTTGTGAGAGAAGTGAGAAAATGTACGGTATATAAATTACTAGCTTTTGCCAGCGGCTTCGCCTGCGTGTGGGTCGGAAATTATCCCGCGGGAACATATTACCGGGATAAAAGTACCCTATGTGTTACTCCAGGTTATAAACTATCTGTGTGCCAAATTTTATCTAAATCGGGCCAGTAGTTTTTGCGTGAAAGAGGAACAAGCATCCATACATCTATACATCCAAACATACAAACTTTCGCGTTTATAATATTAGTAGGATCAGTTAAGAGCTACAATATTCAGTTCGATTCTCGACGATATAATATAGTTAAACTATTACAGACTTACAGTGTACTATTAAGTAGTTATTTCTGCGTATGCACAGATACACAAAGTATTTATTTACTAAATCCACAAGCTGTCATCGATGCTATGTCTACTTCTCAATGACTTCCTTCAGCAATGTGATTGAATAGGCATGTTTGTCAATATTGACCTCCACATTGACAATACATTGTTATTCTTTGAAATAGTCTTCAAGGTAATAGGAGAACAACAACTCTTGACCCCCGATAAGTCATTTATTTACTTATTTTATCTATTCATACCGAGGATTGAACAAAAACTTGATACTTCTGTAGGTATAACTAGTGACATATAGTGACCTTATTGGTGATGTTCTTCAGAAAGGTCAGGTGCGTAGTACCCGCAATCGGCGTGTGTGTATGACCAGGCACGTAAACGAGGCAAAAGGAGTTTTTAAGGTTCGTAGCAAGTAGCGTTCCATAGTTACTATCTACCCGCATGGGAAAAACGCATGAGTTTATGTATATACAACAGGGATGTTAGGGAGCTCCGTAACCGTAACCGAAACTATCGGATATCCGATATAAAAATTTATCCGTAACCGTAACCGAATCCGAAATAAAAGTTTCGGATAATATCGGATTTGTTATTACATTTTTATTTTATGTAGACTAGATAACACTCAATATATATTTATAATCATTTTTATTTTAAATAGCTGTAATAATTACTCACACACTGATTGCAATTCCTACCAAATGGTGACATATAAATAAAACCATTTTATTACCTATTTGTATTTTACTTTTGCAATTCCTTAAAAGTTTAATAACCGTAACCGAAATTATCCGAAACTAACGGATAATCCGAAATAATTTCATATCCATATCCGTATCCGTATCCGGTATAATAATCATTCCTACATCCGTATCCAATCCGTATCCGAAATTTCATATCCATAACATCCCTAATATACAACTAGTTTACACAAGTAAATGTATCTTTGCGACTTGGGCTTTGTTAAAGGTATCATCGCGTTATTTTCCTTCCCTAACTGTAACTTACCCACATTAATCAAGTTATATAATTAGAGTAGGCACAGACACATTCTACCATGGCGATGGCCGTTAAAATAAAAACATCTCTGTTTTGACGAATTTTTTTATCTAATATTTAGAAACGTCTTCTAAATGTCTCGTGTCTTAGAGAAAGCATAACTCGTTCCCTGAGCCAAAGATTTCATAACAGCAAGCTGTGAAAGTAACATACCTAAGTAAACATCACGAGAAAAGTAACAAAGTGCTAAGCTAAGTTAAATCTAAGTGAAATATGTTGACGTAATGCGTGCCCGTAAGTCACAGTAAATCATTTATTTAAATTAGGTCACTTTAAATTAAAAGGCATTTCTGAATAGAATTTATGCTAGTCGCGTATGGTGAAGAAACTCCATTTGTAAATGAAACACTCCAGCACGCGTAGCATGACCACCATAGAAAGAACTTTGTCTATTCTTATTAGAATTTAGATAGAATTGTCATACTACGCCAGCATAAAACGGTACAAATCTTTCTACAATCTTTAATCCGTCTTTAATCTTTCTACAATCTGTAATTTTGTCTATTTTTCCGTCGCCAAAACCCATTTCTACTGTGGTCATGCTACGCGTGCTGGTTCTAGTGGTCGCAAGTACGACTGCTCAATAAGTGTATCCTAAACCCCCGTTAGGGGCCATCCATAAATTACGTCACACGTTAAGGGGGAGGGAGGGGGTTGATGAAGTGTGACATTGTGTGACAAAGGGGTGGGAGGGGTCCTAAATTTCGTGACGTCAAATTTCAAAAACTATTTTAATCTAAGTGTTAAGTAAAACACGAACTTTGAACTATTAACGAAAAACTCAAAAACTTAGAGATTTAAGGTTCTCTTGCAATGTTTGATATGATGTTAAATTTATTAAAATAATCATTTAAACTGAAATAAAACTAATTTCGGAACTGCTGTTTTAATTCAATAATTATTTTTAAATGTAAAATTGTAAAATATGTGACGTCACACTAGGGAGGGCGAGTCTCATAAATGTGACCAGTTGTGACAAGGACGGGGGAGGGGGTCAAAAATCATGAAATTCGTGTGACTTAATTTATGGATGGCCCCTTACGTATCCATCAGAATCTGAATAATTTTAAAGGATATTGCTAAGATATTGCTTCATATGTTCGAGAAAGTCAGGTTAATATTATAATTTAATCATTATTTAAATAAAATTGTTTATGTTTGTTTCCTTTGTTAATGCGTCACACAAAACAGTTTCTACAAAAAATATTCCATTCGATAGCAGGCATCCAAGAAACAATATAATTTGTATGTTGCTGTGATAAACATATAATTAAATGTAGAATTACCGCCACTTAGTATGCTATTATTCCATCAATCTTAAATCCTTAAGACCAGGTCATAGGTTAATTGAAGATGACTCGCTGGTTACATACATCATATAAAGTCTCATAAACATTATCTGCACAAGTTTACAAAGTACTTTTATTTTATTTTATTTTTTTAGGGACAGCAAACAGCAGTATACATAAAATGAAAACAACACTTAGTCTATAGGTGTAGCATAAACACTACTAACAACGTTATCCACAGATTATTTTACAAAATAGCTAGCTGTTAAAAGACAAAATCGATATAACTTAATCTAGTGTGATTTACAGTTACATAATCTAATACAAGGATAAACAAAGATACAAATTCAAAAAGCTTATTATTACTTTTATTACTTTATTCAAAACAAAAAAAAAACTATCTGGAGTTTCTGAGCAGTAGCTCGGAGTCTGTAGTTGTGATCGTTTGATGGCAAAACACTCGCGCCCATTACATGAGACTTAAAAAAAAATGACGATTTATGTCCAGATGTATGAACTTAAACGACGCAAAAGGAGTATGTTAGCATCGTAGCGGATGGCGTTCTATAATTTCTGCCTACCCTCATGGGAAAACACTTTGAGTTGATGGCATGTATTAAACAAAATTAGCAAATTTTTGGTGTAGTATCGTTACACCTCCAGTTAAACCCTTCAGGAAAAGTAGGTACAATGTTATGTTGTCACTTAAATATTTCTTGTAACACAGGAAAACCATATTTACACATTACTCAGCTAAGAGGATTAGCAAGCAAATTAATAGTCTCATCGACGTGTATAATTTTCAGGGTAATCCTAGATACTCAATATATTAACTGTCACAATAGTATTATGTACCTACCTATATCATAACTTGGAATTTAAAATGTTTTGTACCGTCTCCGAGCTACATAAAAATAAAACTATTTTTACCTTTATTTACACAAAAACCTATGTTTCAATAATGCTTATCGACATCTACTACGATTCAACAAAAAAAAAAAACCTTTGTATGACTGTTCAAAATGATCTTAACAATTGAGAAAATTAAACTTTTTCTCAATTGGATAAAGTTGTTGTCAGGATGACAGTTGTCGTGTACTGTCTTCATTCAGAAATATGCCTTGTGTCATTGAGTAAATATTTAATTTTCATAGTTGTGTAGATCTTTTTCAACAGTGTGTTAAATGTTTGTCCTGATATTACTAACACTAACTGTAAGGGGGAAGCGCCAGGGTCTTCCGCGAAATTATAATTTTCTTATGTTTTTCCAATTTTCAAGTCAGTATCAAGTTGTATGTTGATCTATATGATTTGCGGCCGTAACTAATATTTACTTAGAGATTATAATCATAAAAATCATTAATACTTACATCTCTCTAAGTCCATATTAGGTATTTAATGACTATTTCATGGAATACCATGACATTTGAAGTCAATTTTTATTAAAAGAGTAACCGTGGAGTTTCTTGCCGGCTCTTCTCCATAGGAATCAACAATTTGGAACCGTGCATCTACCTTCTGACGTTTCATAAGTGCCCTTGTAGGTTCATGTGAATTAAAAATATTTTGATTTAATTTGATTGATTTGAATTCTAGCTTAAGTTGTATTGCTGATTCTAATGATTATAATTCTGTAAACACATAAATGTTTCTTACAGTCGCGATTCATATTTTAATCAACATACAGTCTGACACTGACCTGCAAATTGTATTTTGCTACGAAAGCGCACCTCCTATATATAAGGTGTATCTATGTATTCATACACGAAATATTTTAAGAGATACACCTGTAGGTGGTAAAGAAGCTATAGATGCAAAAAGAAAAAAAATCCTAAGCGTTTTTGAATTTTCGTAATTATTATAATTTTAAAACTGCTTGAGACGTTTTGCATGAAACCTTTACTCCAAATTCTATGAATGGCCCGCCTGACGCTGCGAGGGCGAAGACCGGTCGGCACGAGCATGGCCGCGGTGTCTCGGGCCGTAAAAAATAAGAAGGAGCCAGTATTTTTGATGTGCGTCAAATAATTTATAAATATTAAATCTATATACTTATAATAAAACTGCAGAGAGGTCAATTCTGTACATTGAAAATATATTCAAAATCAATATTAGAGGATGAATGGTGATCGATACTAATGCCAAAAATGCAATCAGTAAATTTTTTGTCTGTCTGTCTGTCTGTCTGTATGTGCACGCATGGGTCAAAAACTACTGAAGGTATTTTAACCAAACTTGGTACGATTGTAGTCCATACTCCTGGGCAGGTTATAGGCTATATAATATAACGCTAAGACACATAGGAGCCGAGCAGTGACGATAAATTTGAAGCAAGTTGGATGAAAAAGCGCTTTCGAGCTAAAAAAATTAACCTGAATTAACGCATAGGCTACTTTTTATCCCGGTAGTACGTTCGCGCAGGATATTTTCCGACCTACACGCGGGCGAAGCCGCTGGCAAAAGCTAGTTTTGAATAAAATACATTTAGAAAATATTTCCGCTGCTGTAGCTTCTTTACCACCTACAGGTGTACCTCTTAAAATATTTCGTGTATGAATAGATACACCTTATATATCGCGCACATCCTAGGTCAGTCAAAGTCAAAGCATTTATCTATACTATATATACTATATAATATTATAAAGCTGAAGAGTTTGTTTGTTTGTTTGTTTGTTTGTTTGATTGATTGAACGCGCTAATCTCAGGAACTCCTGGTCCGAATTGAAAAATTATTGTTGTGTTGGGTAGCCTATTTATCGAGGGAGGCTATAGGCTATATAACATCACGCTACAACTAAGAGGAGCGGAGCAGTATTGAAAAATGTTGCAAAAACGGGGGAAATGTTTTCCTTTTGAGAGTTTCCGTTGCGTGCGCTGCGTAAACGGTTAAAGTAACGCAAAAATTATGTATGGCGGAATTGTTCCTTTTAAAAAGTTCTAAAAAAAAATCCGCGAGAGCATATGTCTATCTTTTAAGGTTGACTCACTATAACTCAAAAGGAGCGAGCAGCAACGAAAAGTGGACAAAAACTAGCAGGCAAATCGATGCGACGGGAAGGGTCAGGGGAGCAAAAATTTGACGCGGACGAAGTCGCGGGCAGAAGCTAGTTTCAAATAAAAACAAAAATGGCACTTTTCAATGACGCATGTCGTCAACATTTAAATTAAAATAGATTTCATTCTAGTCGCCCCTTCCAAAAGGTAGTAAGCTACGCTTCACATATAAATAATGAAACCGTGGCAGAGAAAAATTATGCTATCACTGATATAACCAGACAAGTGGCCTAACTAGTTTTCTTAAGGATGGTCTGTGCACTTATCACTTACATGGGCATTAGGCATCCAGTTCGCTGTGCTGAGTTTATACTGTCATTGCTTAGCTAATAACTGCATAAGTTCTCGGTAATTATAAAGTACAACATCCTTAAAACCTAAGCACACAGTTATGTTTATT
This sequence comes from Aporophyla lueneburgensis, assembly GCA_932294355.1. Taxonomy (NCBI): domain Eukaryota; kingdom Metazoa; phylum Arthropoda; class Insecta; order Lepidoptera; family Noctuidae; genus Aporophyla; species Aporophyla lueneburgensis. The sequence continues at coordinate 7,559,851 of OW028746.1, forward strand.
TTCTTATAATAAGATATACTCAGAAAGAATAATAAGGTGTAAGAGATAAGGTAAATAAGGGAGAAAAACGAATTTACGCATAGGTCTCACGGAATAAATATTTTAATACTTGAATTATTTTACAATCTTGTTTGGTACCATACCTAAACTATGAAGATTGTAGTTAAAGATATTGAGATACTAAATAGATTATGTATGTTTCTCAAGGTTTTCAAGAGTCTTTTGATTTGAAGTCAAGGCTAGTTTTAAAATAATTAAGTAGTAGACATACCTGCAACAAATATAAAAGAATACTGTATCTTTTAAAAACTTCCGATATAATTTATTTAATCACAAAAAAACTACACATATTTTTGGTGCTTTGTATTTTCAATTAAACTAATATTGAAAAATATTTTATTTTAAAAATTAAGCTAAGCCAACTTAAATTGCTCATCAAAACGAATAAAACACGGAATATTATTTAATACAATACAATTTAGTTTAATTGTTGATTTTCTGTCTGGGTTTTTTTTACGTCTCCCGTTCTGGGTGGAGCGGAAGGGCGTGTCAGACTTTTACTGACTAAAACCCACCCTTGTTCCTTCAGTTGCCTATATGCCAGGGCCACGGTAACTCTTTCGAACAAATCTGGCAAACCTGGCAGGTCTGTTTGGGTGTCTAACAGTAGGCTCGCCCTCTTACATGGAACTTAAACGTATCTCGTGAAATGTGGATATTCTATAGGTATACCTTAGCCCAACACTTCGAGGAAACAAGCTGTTGTGGTTTCTTCACCCAAGAAGTAATTACGAATTGCCCCACAATAACGACTTTGAGTAGTAATCTAGTCCGAGAGCTTAGAAAGAATTTTATGTTGCACGAATTTTTGCATTTGTCTAGTCTATTCTAATGGGTAGGTTACAGGTACAAATCTAAATTTCATCCTTTATTGTGGAAAATTAAAGAATCGAAACATGCTATGGGATGTGGCTACTGTGAAACAGCCATCATCATCATCATCATCATCATATTAATGATGATAATGATGATGATGATGGTTGGGTAGCAGTGGACTCTTTCGGTTAATACCGAAAGAGTCCACTGCTGGTCATAAGCACCCCCACTTCAATCGGCTCTGTGCTTCTCGCATCCAGCGGCTTCCTGCGGCCTTCACCAGGTCTCCATCAGTCCATTTTGTTGAAGGCTTTTCAGCGCTTCTTTCTTCCAGTACGACGAATCCATCTTATTGTAATTTTGATTCTTACGTATCTGATCTGTACGCAATGATCGCACTCTTGAACTCCTTAGAAGTCGGTCACTCAGTCACTGTCAGCATATCATTATCAAGAAGGCTATTCTAGTAATTGTTATAACGAGTATGATCAACCGCACGCACTACGAACATTGTGAGTTAGTTAAAGTTAAGTAGACAGTTTAAGTTTAACGGATTATCATTTTTTTTCCATAAATTGTAAGACTTGCCTCACAGTAGGACTTTTCATGTATAGTGGGTTCAAAATCAGCCTATATTGTACCCACTGCTGGGACTCTGGCCTGTGAGGGGATAATCCACCACGCGGGCTCAATGCGGATTAGTACACGTCACATGTCTTCGAATTTTTGGTACCTGGACATGGTTTTCTCATGCTGTTTTCCTTCACCATTTTGAGAGCATTGGTGGTGAAACAATTTACACAAAGTAAAGCTGCCAGGGTTCGAACCCACGACCTACAGCTCGTAATTGCACTGGGCTACCACTGCTCCTAGTGGGTTACAAACTTGTAATTTTATGTCTTATCTCCACACTATCCGCTGGTGTTTTTTTTTTTTTATAGGACTCCAACCTTCAGCCGAATTTCCCTAACTATGAGCCACTGTCAATAAAACAAGCCATATCCAAATCGCTTTAGCCTGGCAATAGTGGCCATTGATCAACCTACATTTTCAAGCATTTTTATAAACCGAAAAAAAAAACGGAGGTGGTACTCAATTCGACGCGTATACAATATATTTTTTTTATGTTTGACCACGCATAACTTTTTGCATAGTAGTCCGATTGTGGTAATTATTTTTTATTGGATAGGGCTTTAATGTACTAATAAAATAATACTTGGCAAGAAGTATTATTTTATTAGTACATTAAAGCCACAAAAAAATAAAAATAAAAACTTTTTAACAAAAATTAAACCGCCGAAAAACTGAAAAGCAATAAATAATAAACCTTAAAATTTTGAGTCAGCCCGCGGCGCTGAAAAATCAATGAACAAAGATCACTCAAAGCGCCGACTCATAATTTTAAGGTTTATTATTTTTCTCTTCAGTTTTTTCGGCGGTTTAATTTTTTGATAAAAGTTTTTATTTTTAATCTAAAATAAAGTCCGTTATCATCCTGAATCATTCTTACCAAGGGTAAGGTGGTCGCTCCATGTAAAATACTGGTATTGAGCTGCATCCAGTTGGGCTGGAAGCTGACCTCAACGTAATTGGGAAAAGGATAGGCAGATTAGCTTCAACATGTTACATTGAGAGAACCTTCCATAGTTAGTTGTTTGGGTTCCTACGGAGATGTATTACGAAAAGGCCAAGACCGTTATTGTGCCATGCCAAAGCGGTTCGGGTACCTATATCAATATAAATGATAACCGTTTATCAGTTAAGTACAAACATGTTTTTCTGACTTTTAGAGTCATTGTCAAATTATGCGCAGGTAAACGTGACTTAAAATAGATAAAAATATATAAAAAAAACAATAAATATGTTTACACTCTACTTTTCTTTATGTTCGTGCTGTGAAAACAATCAAATTATGATCAATTGTGGTTGGCCGCGATGTTTAACAAATAATTTAAAATTTATTCCAGATTAGTGGGTCAGGGTGTAAAAAATACCACTCTCTTACCATTACGCTTTATTATTTATTATGAAATTAAACAAGTCACTTGCAAATATTTTGACAATTATATTAATTACAGTCTTTTATCTCACTAGCTTTTACCAACGGCGTCGTCCATCGTATTACATTTATAAATCTTCCTCTTGAATCACTCTGTCTATTGATGGAAAATTTTAGATTTCCCGCGTTTGTTCACTTAGATCTTTTAAACTACGAAACGGATTTTAATGCGGTTTTCATCAATACACAGTGATTTAAGAGGAAGGTTCATATGTTTAATACGCGGGCGAAGCCGCTGGCAAAATTTAAAGCATTAAGAAAAAAATACTTTATACATCTTTATTTCTCCATAAATTAATTTCGATTGTTTACATTAAAAAAAAATGACTTAAGCTTAGTGTTCTAGAATAAAAAACCCTGACTTCTAAACTAGGTGAAAAAATACATTTACCCCATGGATAACGATTGATTTACGAACGTGAATAAGTAGGAAACAAAGTGGACGCACAATAAAAACACGCGGCACGTTCTACACCTTGCCGCACTGAGAAGTTGTGTAGTCTTCCCCAGGATCTGGCGGACTACCAGTATGAATAGCGACACCCTATTTTGATTTGTGATTATCTTAGTAACATAGTGTTCCAGACAATACGGGGACCAAGTTTAGAAAAATTGTTGGAAATTACATTTGAGTACTGACTGGTTTTAAAACATATTTATAAATAGGTTCTTACAATACCTACTCCATTTTTGATAGTAAATTCTTTTAAATAGGTTCATATGGAAGAACATGAAGTTATTTGATCTTTATTATAACGGAGTTCTCCCTGGAACAGGTAGAGTTTGTAAGGAAAACCATTCTGTTTCCAGAAATGACTTATAAGTTATTTTTAAATAATTAAAAATAAAAAGGCCCCATGTCTATATTTAATAATAGCATGTTTACTTATGCAATATTTTTATGTAAAATCTGTTAGAGGTTATGACATAATTAATAATAAAAAGATAAAAGTTTAGAGGGACAAGTTTACCTGCACAAGGTTTGATAACGACCCATCAGTCGATTCGGGCGAATCATCACTTTTTAGAATATAATATTTTCTGTACTATAAACAAAAGTCCTATAGAATTTATAGGACTCTTGCGAAGTTAATTTAGTTGAGGGCCAATAGACAATTCCAAAAATGCGTATTAGGCAACTGGCAGGTTTTGAATAACGACAACGAAAAGTTAAAGAAAAAATATTAAACTTATTCTATAGTATACAAAACGTATTAATTCACTAATACGATGTCTGGAATTATCGATTCGCACACAAATAAATTAATTTCATGCGAGACTCGCCCGAGCGAGTTAATTCGTGCGAGTCGACCAATAAGCCGTTTTCTCGCAAATCACATATTATATTTTCAAACTTAACTAGTGAAGATAACTAATAATATGTTATTGGATCAATTACCTTTACTCATTAAGCTTGTAAAGGTCAATCAGAAGCAAAAAAGTAAATAAAGATCAAACAAGAGATGATAATAATTATTATCTTAGACAGGTCAACAGACTTTAATCGCCTGTTCGGACATAATTAAATTTATATTACCCCTTCGATGTAAACAATCAAGTCTTGTTGGTGTTTCTCCTTTATTATTCAAAAGACAGTGTTAAAAAAAAACAACTAGATAATAAAATTGTTATTCAAATCAGCTTTTATACCAAACAAGTATATTTTGATTTATTATAATCGGCTTATTGTGCATTGGCTTCATTGAGAACCGTTAGCTGTACCCCTTTGTAGAATTTGGTACAAACTTGTCATTTATATTCTTAAAAATAAATAACGAGAATATAAATTCTCGTTATTTATTATTATAAATTATATTTTTACAAACCACTGCCAAACATTGATGGCGGTGATGGTGCAGTTACGAGTGTTTTATTTAATTTTTTTGGGTGGGAAATCATCAAATTACATCTCCCGCTCTGGGCGGAGTGAGAGAGCGTGCCAGACTTTTATTGACTAAAACCCACCCGTGTTCCTTCAGTTGCCTATGCCAGGGCCACGGTAACTCTTTTGAAAAAATCCGCGACACTGGTAGGTATTACTAGCATCTACGCTGATCATTTCTATGCCATTCTCGTTTGAGCACTTAATGGATAATAAACTTACATCGAGAGCAGCAAACACTGCGTTACCGTACCTTGAGTGACAGATCACGACAATAAGTGAAGTCCACGAATGTATAGACGGCCTTGGGTTGGAAAGAATGTCGCAGTGAGTTTTGCGGTAGACCCTTCGAAGTCAATGGAGACCACGGCACAAAGTCGGCTTTATAGTTAGACGGAAATCGTCAAATAACGTCTCCCGCTCTGGGCAGAGTGGAAGGGCGTGTCAGACTTTTACTGACTAAAACCCGGCCGCGTTCCTTCAGTTGCCTATATGCCAGGGCCACGGTCTTTCTTTCGAACAAATCTCGCGACCCTCGCTCTATAGACACGCGAAGAAAAAAAAACTGCCAAGGCACAGTGGCTACAGTGGCTACGTACCGAGACGCTACCTTGTATTTATTTATAAATAACTTGCCTCTGTCCGTGACTCCGTCTCCTCTATAAAAATAAAGATAAGTATCCTAAGTACTCGGCAATAGTTTAGACTAATTGGATGAGTAGTTTCGATAACCTCCTACATCCAAACTTATAAACATTACCTTTTTAATTTTGGTGTAAACATCGACTTCCGTAGCAAGAATGGCATTATTCATAATTATGACAACGAACAACTACCTAAGTTGGGTTATCATCACAAAGGAAATCATCCTAACGTTTCCGCAAATTATCTAATTACAGGAAAACAATACTTCTATTATTCTCCAATGATAAATGACGAGAGGCACTTAATGAGTTCACTTATGTCGAAATACTTGTCATGCTGTATGGTCACGAACAGCCATGACTACATGTATTTTTGTAATAATTGTCCTAGAGATTGTTTTTTAAAAAAACAAGCAGCCTGTAATGTTCCCACTGCTGGGACACAGCCCTCCTCTCTGTGAGAGGGACTGGGCCGTAATGTCATATGTCATCGAATTTTTGGTTTTAATACGACATGTATTATGGTTTCCGCACGATGTTTTCCTTCACCGTTTTAAGCATTGGTGATGAATTAATTTACAAAAATCAAAGCGTCAGTTTCTATCCCAGACAGGGTTAGAACCTACGATACAACTCGTGAGTCGCACGCGGTCGTTACCATTGGGCCACTCAGTGCTGTTTATTGTTAACTTTGCTTTAAACAATGTGCGGCGTATTTTTAAAATAATACAATCAACGGTACCTTTGCTCTGCCAGGGTCGCGAGATCTGTTCGAAAGATTAACCGTGGCCCTAGCATATAGGCAACTGAAGGAGCACGGGTGGGTTTTAGTCAGTAAAAGTCTGACATGCCCTTCCGCTCCACCCAAGAGCGGGAGCAGTCATTTGATGATTTCCCACCCACAAAAAAAGGTACCTTTGCTTTTAGTGTGGAATGAGACGTAAAAGAGAATGGACAATATATGACGGTGTATAGATGGTCCTCAATTTTGGAACATGACATATTCATTTATTTTATGAAAACTGCATCTTTATTGTAAAACACTTTAACTAATAATGCAAGACATTGCTAATTCATTGCTTCATATGTTCGAAGATATGGTCTGCTTAGCAATGTAAATTACGCGATGAATGTTGTTGAATTATAAAAAACCGGCCAAGTGCGAGTCGGACTCGCACAAAGGGTTCCGTACAAACCTGTAGGTATTCTCGGTTTATGCATAAGGTTCATGTTTATGAAAATAAATGTTTTATTTTTAATTTTTATAGTTCAGTTGATTGAATGAAAGGTAAATTGCGGTTTACGATCTATGACGTTTTAAAAAAAAAAACGAATTACTCGATTTCGTTCAAACCAATTTTCGGTGGTAGTTTACATGGTAATGTACATCGTATATTTTTTTAGTTTTATCATTCTCTTATTTTAGAAGTTACGGGGGGGGGGGGGGCACATTTTACCATTTTTTTAGTGTCTCTCGCGCAAACTATTCAGTTTAGAAAAAAATGATGTTAGAAACCTCAATACTATTTTTGAAGACCTATTCATAGATACCCCACACGTATGGGTTTGATGAAAACAACATTTTTGAGTTTCAGTTCTATGTATGGGGAACCCCAAAATATATTGTTTTTTTCTATTTTTGTATGAAAATCTTAATGTGGTTTACAGAATACATCTACATACCAAGTTTCAACAGCATAGCTCTTATAGTTTCGGAGAAAAGTGGCTGTGACATACGGACGGACGGACAGACAGACAGACATGACGAATCTATAAGGGTTCCGTTTTTTGCCATTTGGCAACGGAACCCTAAAAATGAGACCCATTGCTACTGTTACTGACTTACACATCTCTGGCGACCCGTTAAGACTGTCAATGATCCACGAATGGCAGTCGGGACCAACAAACCAAAAACGGAATTTGTTTGAACAGATGATCGCTCATCATCATCATCATCATCATCATTTCGGCCGAAATACTTCCACTACTGGACATAAAAAATAAATTAACTCAGCCTATAGCAGTCCACTGCTGGACTTAGGCCTCTCCCATGCTGCGCCACAACATCCTGTCCTCCGCCTTCCGCATCCAGTCTGTCCCAGCCACCTTATTGAGGTCGTCGGTCCATCTAGCTGGGGGGCGTCCTACACTACGCTTGCCTATACGCGGTCTCCAGGACTCGTCTGCTCCATCGGCCATCGGTCCTTCGACAGACATGGCCAGCCCACTGCCACTTTAGCCTGCTTACTCTGCAAGCTATGTCGGTAACTCCAGTTCTTTTCCGGATAACTTCATTTCTGATTTTATCCTTCAAAGAAACTCCGAGTATAGCCCGCTCTATAGCCCGCTGAGCGACCTTAAATTTGTGGACTAGCCCCACTGTCAGTGTCCACGTTTCGGCACCGACACTGGACATAAGCGCCCCCTAAACTCCGCCAGTTCCACTGGTTCTGTGCTTCCCGCAGCTAACGGATTCCTGCGGCCTTCACAAATTCATCGGTCTACCTTGTAAGAGGCCTTCCAATTCTACGTCTTCTGGTATACGGTCGCCTCTCCAAGGCCTTGCAGCCCCATCGGCCATCTGTTCTACGAGCAATGTGCCTACTGCGACTTAAGTTCGGCAATTTTAATGATCGCTCAGCCACGGACAAATTGCGGCAAGCGTAGCTTAACCTAAGCGACCCGTGCGGTTGTCAAGCCTCTTGATCACTTCAGTCACCATATCATTTATTATCCACACGTCCACACTAATATTATAAATGCAAAAGTAAGTCTGTCTGTCTCGCTTTCCTACTAAAACTACTGAACCGATTTAAATGAAATTTGGTACATAGATAGTTTAGAGCCTGAGAAAGGACATAGGCTACTTTTTATCCCGGTAGTACGTTCCCGCGGGATATACTCCGACCTCCACGCGGGCGAAGCCGTTGGTAAAAGCTAGTTACAATATAATTTATTATTAAATATTATTAAACTTCAGCTTTAAGGATTACGTGATTGGTAATAGTTAATTTGAACAATTTATTACAGCACGCAACTTAGATCCCTTAGAGACATGATCAATTGCTCAGGCTTTCAAAAGTCGGGGCTTAACCATAGAAGTTTACCGCTCAGTCTAGTGAATAAGTATTTAGGCACATATCGACAGCGAAGTAGATATGAGCGCCGCGCCGGCGCGCCGCCGCCGCCACGTTTTCCGCCGCGCCGCCGCCGCTGATCCTAGGCACCGGCGCGCCGAGCCCGAGCGACGGCATTCAGTTTAACCATAGACGCTGACCGAACCGTACGCACGTCGGACAAGTCATCATTTCAGCCGAAAGACGTCCACTGCTGGACATAGGCCTTCCCCAAGCTCCGCCAATTCGACTAGTATTGTGCTTCCCGCATCCAGCGGATTCCTGCGGACTTCACAAGGTCATCGGTCCACCTTGTTGGAAGCCTTCCAAATCCACGTCTTCCGGTTCGCGGTCGTCACTCCAGAACCTTTTGGCCCCATCGGTCATCTGTTCTGCGAGCAATGTGCCCTGCCCACTGCCACTTCAGTTTAGCAATTCTTCGGGCTATGTCGGTTACCTTGGTTCTCCTACGGATCTCTTCATTTCTGATACGATCGCGTAGGTAATCTCCATCGCCCTTCGGGTGACTTTCAGCTTTCTAATGACGCCCATTGCGAGCCGCCCAGCCGAGTCGGATTCGACGATTGACCTCTTTCTCGAAGTTGGACCTACCTAACTGGACAGTCTGTCCTAGGTACACATATTCGTCTACAACTTCGAGTGTAGCGCCTCCGATCTTCACTGGAGTGGGTATCACATGAGCATTGGACATGACCTTTGTCTTGTCCATGTTCATCTTGAGACCCACTCTTTCGGAAGCACTGAGGTTATCGAGCATTGTACTGAGGCCCTCCATAGTCTCAGCCATGACAACTATATCATCGGCAAACCGAAGGTGAGTGATGTTCTCGCCATTGATGTTGATGCCAGCCCCTTTCCAGTCCATAACCTTGAAGACATCCTCCAGTGCAGTGGTGAATAGTTTCGGAGAAATAACGTCTCCCTGTCTCACCCCTCGCTGCAGAAGGATAGGTTTCGAGGTCTGGTCCTGAAGTCGGACTGACATAGTGGCGTTTTCGTACAGACACTTTAGCACCTCGATGTACCGATAGTCGATCTGGTACCGTTGAAGAGACTGCAGTACAGCCCAGGTTTCAGCCTGCTTACCCGCGCTGAGCGACCTTAAATTTGTATACCAGCCCAACCATCAGTGTCCACGTTTCGGCAGCGTATGTCATGACGGGCTGGACGCACTGGTTGAAGACCTTGGTCTTCAAACATTGCGGTATCGGCGACGAGAAAACTTGAAGAACTTTTCCAAACGCTGCCCAACCCAACTGGTGGTTGTAGGTTTCTTTCTCAAAGTTGTCTACCAAGCTGTATGACTTGCTCAAGGTAGACATACTCCTTCACAACCTTGAGAAGCGACCCTTCGATGCGGATTGGACTCGGCAAGACATGCAAATTGTACATGACTCGTCTTGTCCAAGTTCATGCCGAGGCTTACCCGCCGTGAGGCTCCATTTAGGCTCTGCAGCATCTGGTCTAACTGTTCCAGCGTCTCTGCCATTATGACAATGTCGTCGGCAAAACGAAGGTGTGAGATGTACTCGCCGTTCACATTTACTCCCTGTCCAGTCCGCCGTCTTAAATATGTCCTCCAGCGCATTGGTGAACAGTTTTGGGGATATCAGATCCCCCTGTCTCACCCCCCTGCGCAGTTGGATTGGGCTGGTTTTCGTATCCTGGATCTGGACAGTCATCGTTGCAGTGTCATATACAAGCATCTCATCACCTCGATGTATCTCCAGTCAATTCGACATCGTTGCATAGAGGCCAGAACTACCCAAATTTCGATGGAGTCGAAGGCTTTCTCGTAGTCCACAAATGCCATACACAGCGGCTGATTGTACTCCTCGGTCTTCTGTACAATTTGCCGAACAGTATGGATGTGGTCTGCGGTGCTGAAGCCTTTTCGAAAACGAAAATCTTGATTATACGTATATTATTTTTTTATTCAATTATGATAGTTAAAATTAAGGTCACGCCGCCGACGCCGCCGCCGCCGACTTAAAAAAATCGGTGCGCCGCCGCCGGAAGATTGACCATCGGCGCTCATATCTACAGCGAAGTAAAAAAGCCGTTTAATTGATTAATCGAATTGGCCATAACTTCTGACTGTCAAAGTCAACATATGTCCCATGGAGGTAATGCCATAGATTCGTTGGTTACGTTAGAAAGTATTTCTATATTTAGATTTATGTTATTGCAATTAGAATTGAAAAAAAGTAGTTCAGAGATTTTACTAAAACATTCGAATTGGACCCTTCAATTCGAAACCTTCCTTAAAAAGTGAATTTTCGCAAATATGTCAGCAAATTTCTGCCCGCGAATTCGTTCGCGTGAAATTTTGGCCCCCGACCTGTCGTGTCGCGTCGTATGCTATCGCCCGCCCGTTTACACTTAGCGTTCTTTCCCACTTCTTTTCATTATGCCAGGCTCCTAAAGGTCGTAGCGTAATGTTAAATAGCCTAGTAAGGCTATACCTTTTTAGTCTAGATAAGAGTTCTTGTCACGTCATCGTCGACACGTTATTATAACAATAGCTAAAGTACTTACTTAATTATTTTAAGTTTACAGTCGACGGTCTAACTGATTAATCGCTTGAGTAGTAAAAATTACCAGCAAAGTTAATTTGCCATATAATGTCCGGTATAACGACCCATAAAACGTTTTATTATTATCAATTAATTAGTCTGTACTATTTATCTGTAGGTATCAGAATTACTATAGTACCTACCAGGTAACCAGGTTTAAATTTTTCGTTTACTTGAACTTTAATCTTGGCGTTATTTTGTAACACTCTGGCTGACTTCATCTTAGGTGATATATTATACAATCTCAACATTAAATTAATGGACGTCATTTTAATTAATAACACTATATGTAGAATATCTACATGACCAAATAATATCTACCAAAAAAATAGGCGAACCTGGCAAATAGGTAGCCTGTCAAATTTCAATGCCATTTTTCAAGGCCTAATTGAGTAACAACATTATATTCCATAAGTATATACCTACTTCTATGTAATACTGAATTCGTTTTTGTCGTAATTACGGTGGTTATCTATAATCATATAACGTTTCCCAGAGATTCATTTTATGATTAAAGTAAATTAAGAACATGATCTGATAAGGACAAAAAAGTAGAGAACTAACTCTAGAATATAATAACGTACTTCTGATTGTATCTAGTCTCGTTAAGAAAGGTACTGACGTGATCAGAATGTTAATAAACCATTTATAAACATTGAAAAGGTCTGATGATGATGTATTTCTTCACAAGACACTAGATGTCGATGATAATATTTCTTAGCACATTATGTAATGAATGTTTGTAACTTTGACCATACTTGACAAACTGTTTACTCTGCAATATGCCTAAAATTAGAACTGAGGACCCCACCTGCTTCTGACGACAGTTCAAAATAAACTAAAATATCATATAAATAATACAAATCTTCCTTTTTAGTACCTACCCGATTGCAGAGGGTAATGTGTTTATCAGCCTATGTATATAAGTTTGTTCCTTTGTGGCACTCTGGGACCTAACGCGTGGGCCGATTTTGATCATTCTTACGTCAATCGATTTGTCTTAATTTTGCGAATGTCACTAAAGACATTATAGTACCTAATCAAAATTCAGTATGGCGACAACCAGGCGCCATTTTGTTGTAAATAAATAAAAGTCGACAAATTAGATTATGTCAGGTGGGATATCATTGAATAGAGAGTTGAAAAAAAATGGAAACTAAAAAGAGGGACAACTATAAACAAGATCATGCAGTCGCAGGCATCTTATTAAAAACAATTAACACCTTGGTTATTATTGGTATGGCTTCCAACTGCATGTTTGTGTTTATAGTATTACTTAATAATTTTAATAGTCAACCTCTTAAAATTGACTCCTGCGTCGGATCTCTCTACGGTTGTATCGGATTACCGTTCTATTTGACTCTGACAGTAAGGAAAAAAAAGATTTCGCCTGTACCTGCGCCCACACTTGCATACTATACTTATCTCACACTATAAATCTATACTATCTATACTAATATTATAAAGCTGAAGAGTCTGTTTGTTTGTTTGGTTGGTTGAACGCGGTAATCTCAGGAACTACTGAATTGACAAAATATTGTTGTTTTGGGTAGCCTATTTATTGAGGAAGGCTATAAGCTACATAACATCGCGCTATAATCAAAAGGAGCGGAGCAGCAACGAAAAATAGATTAAAACTGGCAGGACGGGGAGGGTCAGAAGAGCAAAAATTTGAAATTTGGCAATCGCGGACAGAAGCTAGTAGAATATAAAAAACCTGATTTTAGTAATTAGCAAAAACGTGCTTGATCTCTAGACACTTCTAGTGTTTCTTACTAGAATAAAAATTAAATAAAGTAGCAACGAAGCTAGTCCATTTAATTTAGGCAGGTACATATTTTATCATACATTTGTATAATTTTGAACGTGTTTGGTTTGACGTCATGAAATTGTTCCAGATACTTAGTTATTTTGCTCCACAGGTATATTCAAATAAATAAAATTTAGAAATTAATATAATTTTATTAATTTTCCGCCCGTAATATCAAATACTGCAAAGCAACGCTGTGGGACAATCTTCCTTTTTCGCTAGCAAGTTAAATTGAATTATTCACATGTATAATTTTCACCTTTTGTTCTAGAGAAGAAGACCATACTAAAAAGTGTCTCTGGGCTGTTCAAATCTGGGGAGTTGACCGCCATCATGGGTCCTTCAGGCGCCGGAAAATCTTCGCTCTTGAACGCACTTACTGGTTTCTCGTAAGTACTTTATATTACAAGAAGGTATTTAATGCGGCGAAGGTAATGCTGTAGGCATTTTCTACCAGTCACCTTCTGGGTGATGCAGAGACAAACAGTGGTAGGTGTACACCGAAAACTGTGGAATACATCGACGCGCAGCCTGTACCAAAGCTCCAGTGCATGATTCTAAAACCACCTGCTTGAAATATTTCGTTGGTAATGAAAATAATTTTTAGATTTAGCAAGATAAATTTGCTGTTACATTGAAAATTGCTTGAATGAATTATAACCGATGAAAAATTTCTACGGGTCGAGAATTATGTGCTCAATTCATTTTTTTAGGTTGTGCCTCGATGTTCCTGCCTACCTATTAAAAACAACACATAGAATTTACCTATGTATCTTATTGCACATCAATATAAGCACAAATAAAAACACACAATGGGAAAACTTAACTGTTTATGATGAGACTGTCAGCTTCTTACGCTGAAACGTTTAGAAAAGGTTAATAATCTTGTTTAGGTATCTGTAAAAAACAAATTTGATGAATATAATCGACAATTAAAAGGCCAATGAACTTACATTTTAGAAGCTCAAAAGAGCAAAAAAGAAAACGTTACCTCGAAACTCGTTCTCGACGAAATCTTTTACGATTATAAAATCATAAAAGATTTCGTCGAGAACGATATTCGATTCGAAACAACTACTATATGCAGTGGGCCTTATTAAAAGGCTACAAGTCACCCAATGGGTAATGGCCTCTCCATTGCCCCATGCTATGTTTGCAGTTTCCCTACGTGATCAAATCAGAAATGACGAGATCCGCAGGAGAACCAAGGTAACCGACGTAGCCCAAAGAAGTGGGCACGGCACATTTGTCGCAGAACATATGGCCGATGGGGCCGAAAGATTCTGGAGTGGCGTTCGCGGAACGTTGGACGTAGAATTGGAAGGCCTCCCAAACCCGGCGCTCCGAGAAGAAGAACGGGTCGAAGTGGTGTAACTAGGGGGAGGCCTTTATCTGGCACTAGCTTCTGCCCGCGACTTCGTCTGCGTAAATGTCGGTTGTCGCGGAAGCAAAGTCACGAAATAAAAAGTAGCCTATGTCTTTTCTCAGGCTCTAAACTATCTGTATACCAAATTTCATTCAAATCGGTTCAGTAGTTTTAGCAGGAAAGTGAGACAGACAGAGTTACTTTTGCATTTATAATATTAGTGTGGATTGGACGTTTTTCAGCTGAAATTATGATTATGAATGTTGTTTGTTTCAGGACACGAGGCGTTACGGGCACTATCCGAGCGGGTGACACCGTGTGTGAACTTGGGACGAATGACTCAATGCGATCACTGAAGGCCTACAGAAAGAAATCGTGCTACATCCTACAGGATGACAGACTGAACCCACTTTTTACTGTGGCTGAGCTTATGAAGTTCGCCGCTGACATGAAATTAGGAGATACTCTTACTGAAAAACTGAAATTAAGCGTGGTGAGTTTCAAAATGTTTCAGAAATTATTTTAATCAGTGCGCGAACGGCAACCATGAATTCAGCGTTGTTAGGATTCTAGACCCCCAAGCGCACTAATTGTTCGTCAGTTATCAAAACAAAAATAGCTGAAAGTGCAAAATGTTCGTGGTGAAAACGTAACGAACAGCTTTTTTTGTAACCGGCGATTTTTTTTTTTTACTTTAAGGGGTCTAGAATCATTTTATTATGCTGAATTCATGGTTACCTGCAGTTAGTTAACGCACTGATTCATATTTTATACTGTATTTTGATAAATAATTTGTTGATTATCGAAATGGCCATTTTTGTAAACATGTAGGCGTTTCCTGCACAATATCGGCCACCGACTTTAGGCCGTCTGCGAACGCTCTAAATGCCTTACTAGAATCAGACTGATATTTTTCCAATAGTTTTAGAGTGCCTGTAGTATTTTATTAAAATTGGCTAAGTGTTTATAAACGTACCTTTAATATATGTTGTCTATATGACAATGGTATTGCTCACATATATCTATAATTATTATAATATTGAAAAGCCGTGATTTTTAAATATCACAATGGTGTTAATTCTCCAAAGTCCAACGTTTGAATCTGCAAAATCATTTCAGTCAAACTTTGTCATTATTAAGACTAGATACTTTCATAATTTATCATTGCACAATTCAAACAAAAAGAATCTGCTTGGTTTTTTTCCTAGTTCTTAGAGTTCCAGTTTCTGTTATTTTATTAAAACCGGATTAGTAACTATCTATGAATGTCAAGCTAACACTATTAACTTATTACAGATATATCGAAAATATACATATAATAGAAAAAAAACCCGTGTCATTGTTTAGAAATGATCGAAAAACAATGGGATTTTCTGTAATTACGACATTATTGTTTAGGCTCAAAGTTTTATTCTTCTAAATATAGTCTTAGAATGATTGATGACGCTGTCAGTTTGACAGGAGTCACTGTACTGTCAAACAACGTGTCAAACAGTGCACAGGTCGATGGCATTGTACGAGTACGTCTCAATTGTCGTCATTTGTTTTTCTAAAGGTAGAAAAAATAACAAGTGATTGGACTCCAAAAGTAAAGTTGATGTTTAAATTTAAATGGTCAATTATACAGTTTACGTTTTAAATAACTAGGTATTTCAGGTTGTCTTGGGTCAGGGCCGATACAAACATTCTGATATTATTGCTTAAACTACGATCTAAAATGGCTACTTAGTTCATAGAAATACCTGTTTCATTAATATCCATGGTTCAGAAATTTCAGCGATATAGACACAAAAGAAAGAAAAAAAGACTGGTGTTAGGCTTTTTTTTGTATGGGAAATCATCAAATGACGTGTTAGGCTTCAACCTACACAAAAAGGCGCGAGGCGACGGAGTGACGCCATTCTGGTAGAACAATTTTCATGAAGTTTTCAATTAAACTGTTCGTCACACTGTTGAGTCGTTTCTGTCTACACTGTCTGCCTTTAGAAGTATAGGATTTTACGCCAACAACCCAGATGGCCCAGACAAGCGATTATATTGAGGGCGGAAAAGTCACAAATGTAGCTGTGGGACTGACATGGGTAATTTACCAAAAGCTTAAGTCAATTCTGCTGAAAGTCGTTGTACAAATACGACACGTTTTGAAAGCGATTGCCACTTGTGCAGATCCTCAGACCCAATACACACTATTCACATTAAAAAAACATGTTGTCTTTAAAAAAAGAATATAATCAAAATAATCAATCAGTTTTTTTTTTCCTTTGTCCTAGATATCCGAAATTCTCTGCACGCTAGGGTTGTCCGGAACAGAAAACACAAGGTGTTCAAATCTCTCCGGGGGACAAAAGAAACGGCTGTCGATAGCAGTGGAACTGATTGACAACCCTCCGGTGCTATTTCTTGACGAACCTACCACGTAAGTATAATAAATATTTAGGTCATTTTTAATTAGGAACAGTACCTATGTGCCACTGTGCCAGTTAATATGGCGCGTCGAGTTTTATACCACTTTCGCATGGACGTAAAAATATCGCGGTGGTATTTTATCGCAACACTGGATTTTCGACTCTCTGTGTTAAATCGAGCATTGAGAATCTAACTGAGTGTATCCTAGCTCGACAAAAAATATGTCGTTAACTTTCAACTCTCGTCGCTAAGCAATGGGTTGAAGATCCAGTGCCCGGACTGACTGAACGTGGACTAAGACCAAATTTTGTATCAGGGTCAATCATAGCTCGGGTGGGTTTTAGTCAGTAAAAGTCTGACACGGCTTTCCGCTCCACCCTAGAGCGGGTGACGTCATTGGATGATTTCCCATCCACAAAAAAGGGTTACCTGCCTACAGCTGACGTGCGATATTCTGTCAAGGAGTTCTTACCTAAAGATATTTTATTTAGAGGTTCGAAGGATTAAAGGTAGTTGACAAAACGTAGAATTTGATTTGAAGTATCGATAGTCTCCGAATAGATTTTTCTTCATGTGTTTAAATCACTAACAAGTTCCACTGGACCGGTGTTTTTTTTTTTAATTCAATCTAGTCAGATATAAAAACAAGTTATTATTTAAACATAGTCAAAGTCAAATCATTTATTTCAAATAGGCACGTCTGTCAGTCTGTCTATGTTTGTCAAACGTCAAAATTTAGAAGAGAAAAAATGATTCTAATTGATCCCTCCAAAAAGTAGTTACAAAAGAATGGGCAAGAAACTAAATCTTTTAAAATGTTTCGCAATATTTTGTTTATACAAATTATATAACAATATATGAAGACGATACCTAAAATAAAATTACTATACCGCAATAAGTAAAAATAAAGCAATGACATGTTAATTAATTATGTGATAGACACACGGTGCTCACATAACTACAGATATTGTAAAAATAACAACCGACTTTCTTAAAAACACTACAAAGTCAAAAATAACTTCAATTTCGGAAGTCGGTTTCTTAGGATCTGTATTTGAGTTTTTTGCTACCGACTTCCGAAATTAAAGTTGTTTTTGACTTTGTAGTGTTTTAAGCAAGTCAGTTGTCATTTTTTTGAAAAAAGTTTTTATTTTTAACTTTTAGTTATGGTAACTATCCCGCACTTATGTAATCGCGTTATTTATCCATTTGTCGCGTACATACTTAATTATGGATGCCATCGTCAGAACTGAACCATATTGAAATGGGACTACACGGGAAGCACCAGCTTTCAAATAAAAAAAGAAATCATCAAAATCGGTTCACCCAGTCAAAAGTTCTGAGGTAACAAACATTAAAAAAATACAGTCGAATTGAGAACCTTCTCCTTTTGTGAAGTCGGTTAAAAAGTAGATGAATTTCCAAATATTTTAACACAAAAAAAAATTGATTGTGAGTTTAAGTAATCAGAGATCATAAAATCTACCTATGTCTATCTATACTAACAGTTTATCATACACTTACCTAATAATAAAAAATAAGTATTATTTTTGTAATTATCATTTAACGACGACGGTGAAATACGACTTCTTCAAAGGTTATCCAAGAAAATCTATAATAATGACACAATAATTACTAGTCTATTAATTATTGAAGCGTAATTACCATCATTAACTATTTGTTTTTAACATCGTTTATTCAAGGAAATCTTCGCAGTTTGATATCTAAGAATCTTTCATAGCAATTCCTAGACTACCTATACGAGCTTGGTAGGTAGGTAAATAAAATAAGTAGAGAATAGACATACATTTTTAGAGACCAAAACTAGATTATTAAAGAAAAAAAAAGTCTAGTCTAGACGCTAGTCGTTCCAAATACTACACATATATTGCATAAAATCGAAATGTCTGTATGTAATGTCAAAGAAAATCTTATCTGTTGCGGCTAATCTCCGAAACGACTGGACCGATTTGGAGGGGAATTCCACGGGCAGATAGCTTAAGTGGATGTCATAAGGAGTAACTAGGCTAATATTATTTTAGAAAACGAAGCCGCAAGCAAAATCTAGTTATTTATCAATTCTAAAGAATTCGCAGCATGAATTCTAACTTATACGACAGTTTATTGAAAATGGTCACTATGAACCAATGTCCTCCACTGTCGAACAAAATAGAATAATCTTTAAATGCAAATACTTGACTTTGAAAACTAAATCAGGTTTTTAATTATGTATACATAGAATTATATTTCTTGTCTTTTCATACTAATCTATATTCGACTCAGGCTACACGCGTGCTCATCAGCAAATCAAATTGTAAGACATCCGTTGCATACAATTCGGGGTTTGCAACAGTCAATAATGATAATGCAATATTGGGTAGTTCATGAACGATTGGTGCCGATTCTGTTGTACACTAACTAAACTATCTCTAAAATTCCTTACTCTTGGCTATGAGAAATGTAACGCTATTCTGCAAGGAAAAATCTCTAAATTAAAAAATTATTTTGACACGACTAAAATCGAATTTGACAATCGCGACTCAGCGTGGTATTTTTTTTTCTTTTGGTTTCGCAACGTTGTACTTGTGTGTGCATTGCGTAGAATGAATTTTTTGAGAGAGGAAGGCGCGTGCTGGGGGGCAGCCTCAACGTGTTTTATATGGAATTTTTCACTTTTGTTTGAAAAATATAAAAAAAAATATTACCCAAGTGTTGAGATTTAAATGTGCCGGGGTATACTAAGGGGGCCGAAAATTTCATTATTTTTGCGATAGGACACGCCATTTTCAAGATATAAGCAAAAAGAAAATAAAAAATACAGAACTGTTTTTGCACGTGAAGGCGAGGCGTTGTTGAGAATTTTAGTTCATGACCACTAGTTTTATTCCACACCTTTTTAATCGCGATTAAAAATAGTCAGATTTAGTTAAAATAAATTATTATAGTCAAAATTTTTGGTGAAAACCGGCAAACTCAGAATAGCAAAATTGTCATTTTCACTAAACTAATAACTCAGTGCAATCTTAGTGCTGTCAAACTAAAATATAGTTAAGTTGTGTCACTTTAGTCTATTTCAGAATCGAGAAAGAATCGTCGTTTGACAGGATTAAACCAAATTTTAGTGATTTTTAGTTTAGTTTAGAGAATTTTGTGACAACAGAATTGGCACCAATTGTATTATTTGCCGACACACAACTAAAAAAATAAATTGGTGCTAGGTTTTTTTTTCAGTAAGTTCCGCGCTATTGCCACAAATTGTGGATCAATTTCGAAATTCGTTTTATGATCGGCAGATAGGGTATGCCTCAGGGATGGTCCCATATAAATTGTATTAACTTTGATTGGGTAGTTTTTGGGTTTGCTTTGGTAATACGTATTGAATCCACTTCGTGTATTTGATGATGTTCTAATACAGGAAGTATTTGTTTATTCGTTAATTAGTCGCTGTTGTATACAAATCAAGTAGTGGTATACAAATTGGTGTTGAAGCGATCATATCTTAAAAGAGAAAAATATTTTTTTTTTTTAAGAAGTTATTTTTCACTTACAAATTGTAAAATAACTGTGTTTATTTTGGAAATCGTTTCGTTTTTGTAAAGAACTTTATAACCTAGTCCTAGTCAGGGAAATAAGACGTTGCAATATAAAGAACTTCTCATTGGGTACAGGGAAACAACATAGGTACTTAGAAACCTACTACAGCAATCAGTAAAATGAATACTTTATTAAATTATTATACATATAGGCAGGGCTTGAAAACGATACCAATTCACATTAAAAATAACGTTAAATAACGGTATTTCCATAGAGATACTTGCATATCGGTATGATTTGGTAGCGTTAATTAGGTAGCATAACATTATTATTTTATTTTTATTATAATTTCTTTATTCAGACAACATAAGATCTATAGTGTTAGTAATAACTTAAAGCTAGAGTTAGTAGTACATTATTAGTGGGACTGAAATTTGTAAGTTCAGCATTTTGCACAGACGATGACCAAGTAAAATACGAATTTCTCACCTGGCCATCCTCTCCACAAGATGCCTCATTATGGGAGAATAAAAACTCTCTGATACTGTTTTCAGAATGCTATTGCTACTGGCCCGCGTTCTTTTTACTAAAGATGCGACTTTTTTGCGAATGGTCGCATGGAAACCGTCAGTTCGGTTCTGTGTAAACATTTCCGATGCGCTACAGAAACGGGGCAGTCTCAACAGCATTCTGAAAATATTATTATATAGGACGCGCAGGTCATCTAGCGACCTTTTGGTGTAGCTGGTCCACAGACCCCCCGTGTACAGACCCTGACAATAAGCCTTGAATAGTGTTATCTTGACCTGGTCGGTACAGCGGGAGAATCTGCGTGCCAACATGTTACCTCGGGCCGCCAATGCCCTGCGCTCCCTCTCAATATCTACATTATCCTTAAGGTCGTCGGTAAGTATGTGCCCTAGATATTTAAATTTATTTACTCTTTTTATGCTCAAGCCATTTAGGGTAAGATTAGGGGCATGGTCTGCGCATTTACCGGCGGCTTTAAAGACCATGTACTCACATTTTTTAACATTGTACACGAGTCCATGTGCAGCAGCATAGTCCTCGCATACTTTTAACATGTCTGCAATGGAACCTGCAGTTGGGCCCAGCAGCACCATGTCGTCCGCGTAGCTGATACTGTTAATATTAACACCACCAACCCGACAGCCGAAACGCATTATAAGAACTTATTATAAGAACGTTAAAAATTGCGTTAAAAATTAACGGTATTTTTAATGTTATTGTGAAAATAGCGGTAACAAGTAAACGGTATATTTTGGTTATTTTATGCGACGTTGCCGTTTTCTCCAAGGCCGCGCGGGCGTGGCACGGCGGGTGGCGTCCGGCGGCGCGCGCTCCTCTGACGCGCTGTTGCCATTTCGTTTGTCGTCGTCTCAACTCTCACGGCCGTCGGACGCGCGTACAGGACACGCTCAGCGCTCGCGAATTATTACTTCCATTTAGATTAGCTACTACAGCTGATTTAATTTTTGTGTTTTGAGTAACGATAGCGAAAAGTTCAACATGGGGCGTGAGAAAAAAAATGTCGTCTATAGATATTTTGAAATAAATGATGACAACACCTCAACTTGTTTAGTGCCAGAGTGTAGAAAAAATTAAAGGTAAGTTTTAAAATACTTAATTGTTATTTGTAGGTACTTATGTAGCTCAGTGCCGATTTTCTACCTATATGGTCGACTGCATGGCGATTATAACCATCTTATGTACCTACCTATATCTTGACCTCTTATTTTTATAAAACATCCCGCACTAAATCAGTTAAAGGTCCAAATGTTAAAAAAAAGAAAATAGGTTAAGATTTGAAATTAATATGACATTGCATAATTTGACATTTCATAATAATTTATTTCACTTATTGGATACCAGCAATTATGTTAGTAATAATTTATATTTAACAAAAGATAGGCATAATAATGCTATGTACTATCTCTCAAACTATCATAGAAGACAGATAGCACCATCGCTAGCATACTTTTTTTCTATTACAGCCAAGAATTTGGCTAAACAACTTGCTTCTTTTGAGCAATGCAATGACATTTTAAACTGTACTGCCAATAATTTGACAGCACTTGTAGATATTGATTTCCATTTAAATTAGAAATTAAGACAATAGAGGCAACCTCTAGCAACAATGTTAGTATGGCAAATAAGAAATCAAATGTAAGTGTTAAAGAATTAAATCGTATCAACCTGGTGCATCAAAATATTCAAGGGTTTTTGAACAAAGATTTAGAAGTAGAATTTTTCCTGAACTGTAACAATATAGATATTCTTTGTATAACAGAACATTGGCTTAAAAGCCACCAGTTCATATTCAATTTTAGTAACCACCAGGTTGGTAGTTCGTTCAGCAGAGAAAAAGCTATACATGGTGGCTCACTAATTTTAGTAAATAACCAGCTCAAATTTAAAGACCGTAAGGATATTGTGAGCCTCTCTGTTGAGCGGACAATTGAAATAGCCTGTATTGAATTGGAGCAGTTCATTGTATTAAGTGTGTACAGACCTCCTTCAGGATTGTATGATTGTTTTGAAAAGGTAATGGATGAAGTGTTGCACAAAATTTCTAATTCAAATAAGTTTATCATCACTTGCGGTGATTTTAATGTTAACTTGTTAGAAACTTCTGGGTTAAGTACTAAAATTATAAGTTTGTTTCAGTCATACAATCTTGCCAACCAATTCTTAGAGCCAACTAGAATAACTCCCACTAGTGCCACATGCTTAGATAACATTTATACAGATGTTAAAGCAATCCATAAAGAAATGATTAATTTATTAGACTCAGATCATTGTGGTCAATTGATCACTATTCCAAATGTAAACATAAAAAAAACTAAGAAAGATATCACTGTTAACCCAAAAACTGTTAATCGCTTGGAAATGTTTAGAACTAAACTTTCGAATAATCTACCACTTGTGTTGCCAAATGATGACCCTAATGGACAATATAATGATTTTTTTAAAATGTATTGCACACAATTTGATAACATATTTATTCCAAAGACTTTTTCGGTTAGTATTAACGCTTCTTTTAGTGATTGGGCCACCACTGGTATACATAAAAGTAGAAAACGACTTTATGAACTATATGATGAACGGACTTGTATAAACACTGCTGAATTTAATTTGTATGTCAAAAATTATTCTAAATTATTTAAAAAAGTTTGTAGCATAGCCAAGTCACGTTATTTGAGTTTAAAAATTAAAAATAGCAGTAATGTAATTAAAACGACTTGGACTATCATTAATAGCGAAACAGGAAGGTCATGCAACCGAAGTAGTGACTACAGTCTAGCTATTGAGGATAATATAATTAAATCAGATTCTCAAGTCGCCGCGGCCTTTGAAAATTTCTTTGCAGAGATTCCAGTATCTACTACCAAATCTTTGAACTCATCACCCACTGCTGCAGAGTCTCTACTTAAAGAAAACGTTCCTGTTTGTGATAGTGAATTTCATTTCCAATATGTAACCTGTAACGATATCGTTAAAACTTTTCACTCTTTGAATGTAAAAAAGACCGCCGATTTATGGGGTAATTCTGTGGATACTGCTAAGTCGATCATAAACATTGTAGCACCAACTTTAGCTGTTATTTTTAATAATTGTATTGACCGTGGCGAGTTTCCTGATCTTATGAAAAACAGTAAAATAATACCGTTGTTTAAATCGGGTAGCACATCAGACCCTACTAACTATAGACCAATTTCAGTGCTACCTACCTTCAGTAAAATTTTTGAAAAACTTATTCTAAATCAATTGCAACGATTTTTTAATAAACATAACTTATTACACCACAAACAGTTTGGTTTCACAAAGGGTCGTTCAACTACCGATGCCGGAGTTGAACTTTTAGGTCATATATATAATGCGTGGGAGGACAAGTGCGATGCTTTGGGTATTTTTTGCGATTTGTCCAAGGCATTCGATTGTGTTCTTCATGAAACCTTGATCAGGAAACTTCACCACTACGGAATCCGGAACGCCTCTCTGGATCTTCTTACTTCATACCTAAGTGATAGGATTCAGAGAGTTGACGTCAACGGAAAAAGATCACCTGGATCTAAAGTTAGAATGGGGGTCCCTCAGGGCTCAATTTTAGGCCCATTTTTATTTCTTATTTATATAAATGACTTGCCTTACCTCATAAAAGATAAACATGATATAGTGTTGTTTGCAGACGACACTTCACTTTTATTCAAACTCAAACGTCAGCAGTTGGTTACTGACAATGTAAATAGAGCCCTTGCTAATGTAGTTAACTGGTTTAATGTTAATAACCTACTTCTTAACGAGAAAAAAACCAAATGTATTAAGTTTACGATACCTCATGTTAGACAAGTAGAAACTAGTGTCCTCATAAAGGGTGAAGTGTTGAAACCCGAAGATACCACAGTATTCTTAGGCATAACTCTGGATGCCAAGCTTCAATGGGGCCCCCATATAGATAAATTGTCAAAAAAACTTAGCTCTGCAGCATACGCTGTTAGAAAAATTCGTGATTTAACTGATTTAGAGACAGCCCGTTTAGTTTACTTTAGTTATTTTCATAGCGTGATGTCGTACGGTATTCTGCTGTGGGGAAATGCCGCCGATATTCAGACAATTTTTGTTTTACAAAAAAGGGCAATTCGTTCGATTTATAAATTAAGTCCCAGATACTCCCTCAGAGACAAATATAAAGAGATTAATATAATGACTGTGCCTTCTCAGTACATTTATGAAAATCTGCTGTATGCACATAAAAATATTAATCTCTTTAAAAGATACAGTGATATCCATAATGTCAATACTAGAAACAAACAAAAATTTGTTGTTCCTAAGACCAGGCTCAAGAAAATAGGTGGCTCGTTTAGATGCCAATGTATTCGTTTTTATAATAAACTTCCTAGCCTCATTCAAGAACTAAGCCTAAATAAATTCAAATCTTTTATAAAGCGTAAATTATGTCAGAAAGCCTGTTAAAGACTATATTGAGGATAAAACGGCCTGGGATTGAACTGCTCCAATAAATCTACACTGACTGTTGTTTTATTATTATTATTTTGCTATTTTTACTCTTTTTTTTTATTATTTCACATGACATGAATATTAATTGTATGAATATTACTTTGATTATTGAGAATTTGAGGACTATGTGGGTCACTGTTTCACTTTTGACTATGGTCTGGCAGTTTGAGTAGTTAGTGGCAATATCTGTGTGGTTCTTTCATCAAAAGACCATTTCAGACACCGATCTACATGGTCATCAAATGATCTGACCAACAAAATTATATCCGTTTCTTTTTTTTTTTTTTTATATACACATTGACATTGATAATTTTTATATATACAATGACATGATTATTTACTTTGTAAAGTATCGTATTGTTTTAATTATTGTGAATGTGAAGACTATGTGGGTCTTTTTTTTATTTTTTTTTCTTTCGTTCTCAGTAATCACGATCTGGCAGTTTGAGTAATTTATGTGGCCTACCCAAATGTCCTTTCTTTGGTACTGTTCGTCAAAGCGTTGGGCTCCTTATTTTCCGAGTTGAGCTAAACGATTAGTGACAAATGCTTGCAATGACTGGACAGGTCCACTCAATCTGTGTGGTTCTTTCTTCAAAAGACCATTTCAGACACCGATCTACATGGTCATCAAATGATCTGACCAACAAAATTATATCCGTTTCTTTTTTTTTTATATACACATTGACATTGATAATTTTTTATATATACAATGACATGAATATTTACTTTGTAATGTATCGTATTTTTTTAATTATTGTGAATGTGAAGACTATGTGGGTCTTTTTTTAATTTTGTTTTCTTTCGTTCTTAGTAATTATGATCTGGCAGTTTGAGTAATTTATGTGGCCTACCCAAATGTCCTTTCTTTGGTACTGTTCGTCAAAGCGTTGGGCTCCTTATCTTCCGAGTTGAGCTAAACGATTAGTGACAAATGCTTGCACTGACTGGACAGGTCCACTCAATCTGTGTGGTTCTTTCTTCAAAAGACCATTTCAGTCACCAATCTACATGATCTTCACATGATGTGAACAAGATTATGTCTGGACTTTAAAAGAGACTGTGACCTCTGAGTTTGTTTCGGCCTTTCTTCTCAGAGTAGTCAGTTAGGAAACGCCGAACTCATCTAGTTAAAAAAAATATAATTGACATGTAAAAGTGTTTGTACAAACCTACTTACAGAAATAAAATCATTTATCATTTATCATTTATCATTCATTTATTACCATGTAGTCGACTGTAATTCGATATAAATATGTAATAAAAAATTTCGTTTGAAGAATGAGATATTTTTATATTTCTATCTTCTTTTAAAACTTATTGTAATAAAATAATGTTATTTCACAGTCAACCACTTCAATTGGTGCGACTGTCGCCGTCGGTCGGCTACCTACTAAGTATACCTACCTAAACTACATCTTAGGGCCAAAACACATTTACACACATTACGACGTCCTTCGTTATAATTCTAAGATGACCGACGTCATCATTACCGTCGGCATTACCAATGACGTAAACAATGTAGTAGACAGCGTATCTGACACTGTGAATCAGGGGGAATGCCGGTTATTAGATCAGCTGGTAACCTTAACCCCCTTCCAAAGTTCGCGAAGGCTGGCGTCACAGTTGTACTCTCGTGAACTGCACTTCGGTATGACAGAAGAAGCGGTTGTATGTGCTTGTCCCAATCCTTTTGTCTGCTTGTTACAACTTTTGCCAGATATCTTTCCAACGTCTGATTAAATCTCTCCACCATTCCGTCAGATTGTGGGTGGTATGAAGTGGTTCTGGTTTTGTGAGTACCCATAACCCGATATGTTTCTTGAAACACTTGAGACTCAAAATTTCTTCCTTGATCGCTGTGGATTTCCAAGGGTACCCCAAACCGACAGAAGATTTCGTGCACTAATTTATCAGCGACTGTTGAAGCTTCTTGATTAGGGATGGCGAAGACTTCCGGCCACTTGATGAACTAATCCATGACAACCATGAAATATTTATTTCCACTTTCACTTTCGGGGAATGGCCCAGCGACATCTAGTGCTATTCGTTCCCAGGGGGCGCCTACGTTGTACACTTTCAATGCACCCCTGCTGCGTGTGTGTGGTCCTTTTACCGCTGCACAACTGGTGCATCTGCGACACCAGTCCTCCACATCCTCTCGACAATGGATCCAATAAAACCTTTCTCGGATCTTTAACAGAGTCCTTCTTACTCCCATATGACCACCTGAAGAACCATTGTGGTAGAGCCGTAGAACTTCTGGTACCTTCGTTTTTAGGACTACCATTTGCAGGTGACAGCTATTCCCTCGAGCATTTTCCCATTTTCGGCACAAGACACCATCCTGGTTCACCAAGCTCTCCCACTGTGCCCAATAACTTTTTGTGGTGGTACTCATCGCTGCAACATCACACCATTTGGGTTTGGGAGCATTAGCTTTAATCCACTCGAGAATTGGCCTAATATCTGGGTCACTCTGCTGGGCATGCCGTAGAGTTTCCTTCCACTCGTCACTAAGGTCCGTTCTTAACATCCTGACAGGTACTGTTTCCTTATCTTCTTGCCTGACACAATGCTTACAGTCTTCAGGACAAGGTCTTCTTGATAAAGCGTCCGCGTTACCGTGAGACTTCCCACTACGATGTTCAATTGCGAAGTCGTACTCTTGTAGCAGTTCAATCCATCTCGCCACTTGTCCTTCTGGATTCTTAAACTGCAACAACCACTTTAATGCAAGCATGGTCAGTTCGCAGGTGGAATTTGCGTCCAAGCAAGTATTTGCTGAAATGCTGCAATGTCTTTACTACGGCGACGATTTTCTCAGGATCTGTTTGTACTCCTTCCTTCGAAAACACGTGCCCCAAAAAGCTTACTTGCTGTCTGAAGAATGAGCATTTTTTTGGACTTAGCTTGAGATTGGCTGCTCGGATTTTTGATAGAACACGTTCCAAATTCTGAAGGTGGTCTTCGAATGTGCGGCCCACGATGGTGATGTCATCTAAATAGACAAGGCAGGCGTCTCCAATTAGTCCCGTGAGAACGAGCTCCATTAGCCTTTCGAAAGTTGCATGAGCATTGCACAATCCGAATGGCATGACGTTAAACTGCCATAGTCCCTTTCCCGTAGAAAATGCAGTTTTCTCCTTGTCTTTAGGGTCTATTTCCACTTGCCAGTAGCCACTTTTTAGATCTTACGTTGTAAACCACTTAATTCCTGACAGCGTGTCCAGTGTTCCGGCGATCCGGGGTAGTGGATAGCTATCTTTCTTAGTAACGTCATTCAATCGACGATACTCTACACAAAAGCGCATACTGCCATCTTTCTTTTTCACCAGGACCACAGGAGAACACCAAGGACTAGATGAAGGCTCTATAACTTCATCCTTTACCATTCCTTTAATCATGGTATCGACCTCCTTTTCTCTTGCCACTGGTAATCTTCTTGGTCGTTGTCGTATTGGTAACTCATTTCCGGTATTAATTTTGTGTTAAACTAATCCAGTCTTCCCTATGTCAGCATCATTTCTGGAGAATAAGTCTGCATACTGAAGTAGCATCTTCCTAGCCTTCTCTCTTTCTTCTTCTGATAAATCTTTATGACAGTCTTCTAAAAGATTTAACACATTAAATCTTGCAGTTTGGGTATTATTTTAAGAAGGCTGATATTGACATTCACGCATCCAAGCTATTTTCCCACAGGAACCCATCAACGTACCCTTCTTGATTACTTGCTCCTTTTCACTTGGGTTCAGTATGCGTACGGCTGCAACGTCGATTGCCTTTACCAAGGTCCGCGCAATTTTCCATGGAAGGTTTTCATCCAATCCTTCAATGAGAATACATCGGTTTTTCTGCCCAGAATTATGTGGAAGACTAACTGGAAGTATTGTTTCTGATCGGGGAGGAAGAACAATTTTATTCAAGCAGTACACTTTCCCTGATGGTGCACCTTCCATGAAGACTTCTTCTGACCCACATTTGAGGACTCCTTGATTACCGTCCATCTCACAACAGTGCTGTCGCATGAAGTCCAAACCTAGGATGCAGTCGTCTACTATGTCGGCCATGATGACTTTATGTCGGTAGATTGCGTTACCCAGTTTTAACTTCACCTTTTTCTCACCACGGACGGTTATGTGCTGACCGGTAGCTGTTACTAAATTTACGCCGTCACGCTTACCGAAGAAGTCCCCAAGAAAACGAT
The DNA here is from genome assembly GCA_932294355.1 of Aporophyla lueneburgensis. Lineage (NCBI taxonomy): Eukaryota > Metazoa > Arthropoda > Insecta > Lepidoptera > Noctuidae > Aporophyla > Aporophyla lueneburgensis. The sequence continues at coordinate 7,589,388 of OW028746.1, forward strand.
TCGCTAGTTGGGAACTGACAACGTGCGAGAAACTCCAGTATCCAATGTCAGCTTACATGGTCTTCCGTTCACTTCACCTTTTATGACTAGGGTGTTCCCATCATGGGCTTATGAGACCGAAATTCTTGGGGCTATTTTGACACCAGCCAGCACCCGCCCCGCAGTCCTGGCGTTTATTAGTTTTCCTGCTGCTGAGCGGTGATCTCAGCCGCTGTTCTTTCCAGGGTCTGGTCTTCGTTAGCTGTGCTTCGCTTCGGGCAACTTGACCGAAGGTGGCCTTTTTCTCCGCAAGTGTAGCATCTAGGGCTGTACCTAACACGGTCACGAACAGGTGACGCCGCAACCTCCCTGATGCGATGGGCTCGATGATCATGCCTCACTGCCTCCACCTTCAACGCATGAACCAAGGCGTCCTTGAGGGTCTCATGGTGCCCAAGTCTCACAGCAGCCCTTACTTCCAGGTCCCGTATGCCATCTATGAAGGTTTGAATTAGTATACCCTCGATGAGCGCGGGCGCAGTCTGGTACGCCTTTCGAACCAGCTTTTCGATTTCCAGGGCCCACTGCTGTAGGTTTTCACCACTGCGCTGCACACGATCCTTCAACTGGGCACGAAAAACGTGTTCCGGGTGCGCGTCACCATATCTGGCCTCTAACGCCTCAACGAGCTGCTCGTAGGTAACATTTTTGCCGAGAGCCTCTAACACAGTTAAGGCCTGGTTACGAAGGGCCAAAGTAAGCGCGGTCATGGCCTGGCCTGTTGTCCACCCATTTGCTTCCATGACAGCTTCAAATTGAATTTTGTATGCTGACCAGGAAGATGTTCCGTCGAAGGGTGGCACTTTAAACCCGCGCACGGAAGGTGCAGCAACTATCGAATCCGTAGTCCGATCTCCAGCTTTCAGAACTCCAACCGCTTTTCTTATATCAGCGATCTGGACTTCGGCCTCGGAGATACGATTTTCATGTACCTGAACAGTCTCCTTCATGGCTTTGATGTCCTTGCCAAATGTCGCGTGTAGATCTTTCAAAAGGAGAACCTGCTCCTCTTTATCACGCTGAAGCTGCTCTTGCAGGCGGCGGGTCTGTTCTTTCTGTTGGTGGGCCTGTTCTTCCTGTCGGCGAGCTTGCTCCTCTTTGTCCTGTTGCAGCTGTTCCTGTAGGCGGCGGGCCTGTTCTTCCTGTCGACGGGCCTGTTCTTCCTGCCGGCGAGCTTGCTCCTCTTTGTCCTACTGCAGCTGTTCCTGTAGGCGGCGGGCCTGTTCTTCCTGTTGGCGGGCCTGTTCTTCCTATCGGCGGGCCTGCTCCTGCAGCATCGCCATTAGCGCAGAAAAATCCATGGCTGGTGATGCTGTAGGAACACCAGACGCTTGCGAGACTGGCTCCATCGTTGGCTGATTACCCCCAGGTGTCTGTCTAGAAATTCCTCCTCTTGCTGGCGCTGACTCCTGGTACGGATACCTTCCGTATCCTCCTTCAGTAAAACTGGCATAATTTATCCCTTACTTCTGACACCAAATGTTACGAGCTGGGGTTCGGGATAAATCAATTCAAACCAATTTACCAAAACACACAACACAGTTTAATTTAATAAACACAAATATCGCAACTACAAGAAACGTCACTTGGAATTACTTGTTTCGCTTGTACTGTATCACTCGAATCGTATTCGCTCGCTTCCGAAATCGAACTGCTTGTCGGCCCGACAATCCGCTATTTGTATCCCGAGCAGAACATTCTCGAACATTCGACACTGCCGCAGCGTAGAAGCTTCTAGTAACTTCCATTGAACTGTTTAATCCGACTATTCGACAATAGATGGCAGTAGCGTATACGTACAATTTCGTGTAGTACTTGCTACTCGATAACAGATGGCGTTAGCGTGTCATTTCTAGTAGTTTCCAACACTGCCCCGTCCTTAGATGGCATTAGCGTGATGTTTCTAGACTTTTCGATTTACGTCACACTGCCCCTTTCTGAGACGGAGTTAGCATGATGCTTCTAGACTTACGATCTACGTAACAATATTATATGTCCCAAAAGTATAGTACAGCTGGAGACCTGAGATAAATAATTCCTAGTCTACATTCCGTCGGTTTAGGTAGTTAACTAAATGTAAACAATCTTGGCATGTCTTCTAATCTAAAGACTGGCTAAAAAATTTATCTAAAAATGTTTACAATTAGATATTTACCTAAATCAAAGTTAGGTAATAAACTAAATTTAAATCACTTTGAAAGCAACATTCACAAGAACAAGCACAACTCAGAATAGCAAAGAGAATTAAACACGCAAATAGTCGTACGGCACAGTCTTAGCGTCGCTGCTGTCTGACACTCTTGCGATTGAACGAGAGCGACGGTAACAAAACTAACTCATAACGATAAAATTTACGATAGCGTAGATTTTAACGTTACACATGTTTAACGATAAAATGTTCTAGATATAACGTTAAATATTGTAACGTTATTTATTGGATAACGATATCTGCATGAAAAGGCTGTAACGATACCATATTTTTAACGGTATTTCAAGCCCTGCATATAGGTACCTATTACCGGTTAATATTTCTTCATTATATTCAATATACTGACAGTATAATAATAAATTTTAATATTATTGCTACTCATAATTTTTTATAGAATCTGAGTATGGGTCACCATGTTTAACAAACCCCCTTTGCCCTTTTTTGTGCAGTGGCCTGGACAGCAGAACGTCAGGTCAATGTATGGATATGCTGAAGAACTTGGCTCGGAATGGACGCACGATAGTTTGCACCATCCACCAGCCTCCTGCATCTATCTACTCCATGTTTGACCAGGTGAGAAAATATTAAACATTACCTACTATAATTATTTGACTGCCTTATGGGTCTAGACTCTAGTATCCGCTTCTATTATTACAAGTTTCCAAAGTCGGTTACTAAACTTAGCCATGGAAAGTTCTAAACACACATAAAATGGGTCCTTATCAAAAAAGCATATTATAAAATTACGAGACTACATTCAAAGTAAGGAAGTTTGGCAATTATTCCTTCTGCACATGTGACTTCCCCTGGTACCCCATTAACGGCATTACTATGTAAATGTCTATTAACTGCTTCAAAATGAAAATGTATTTTTTATTTTTATTTACATACTTCTTTGGCATAATCTACTCATTATTTTACATTATATAATAACAATTTTAATTTCAACTCTTTATTAGTGGTTGTCATGGCAATCATGTCATTTGATTTAAATGTTTCTATTTTAATTATGTAGTATTTCATATATTAATTTGATTCTTTGTAATTGTGAGAACGTTGTAGGCCATGGAGAGTGTAGATTTGTAGACCATTTTATTAATTACCTGGTACTTGTTAACAGAGGGGTAATTGCGGAACTTTTTATCGGTAGGAATTGGTTTAATATTCATAGTTAAACAACATTCATTGCGTTATTTACGTTGCTGAGCCGACAATTTATTCGAACAAATGACGCAATGGTTTAGAAATAATCTTCGATCTCATTCAGATTCTGATAAATTGTGCGTTTCGCAATTAGGGTGCAGGCCTACACTATCCGCCCATACCATTAACACTGTAATTTGAAACCATTGTAAAAACCAATTATTTTTAAAAGAGTAACCGTGGAGTTTGTTGCCGGCTCTTCTGCATTTAAATCAAGTTGGTGACGTTTTATAAGTGTCTATGTAGATTTACTGTTGAGCATGAGGTCCTGGATTCAACTGCCCGGTTAGTGACAATAGGCTCGCCCCCAGTTCATCATCATCATCATCATCATTTCAGCCGTAAGACGTCCACTGCTGGACTTAGGCCTCCCCAATTTGGGGGCTTTGCCATAATCGCCACGCTTGGCAGGCGGGTTGGCGATCGCAGTATGGTGGTAAAATGCATAGGGAACGCTGCTGCCCATTCTCTAGTAAGTCCCTTAGTCGCCTTTTACGACACCCACGGGAAGAAATGGGGTGGTGTTATTCTTTACGTCCGGCACCACACGGCCCCAGTTCCATGGCTCTTAAACATAAGAGGCGAAATGTGAGTGCACTATAGGTAGGTACACCCCTGCCCAACCCTTCGGAGAAACAAAGCTTGACGTTAATATGATTCTAGTTTTGTACGTAACTTGAGTTCACACATATTTAAAAATATTGTTTGAAAACACTTTGCTTATATTGTGATTGTGCTGGAGGTACATTTAAGATTCAAAAGCAAACTCCATAGACACAGAGATACTATCAAACATACTCACTATCGCAGATAAGCCAAAATAGTATTTAGTGGAGCAATTTCATCGCCAAATCAAGTTATTAATTTATTACTTTTCCTTTTCATATATTATGTTCTTATTCGTGTCACAGCAATGAGGAATAGTAGCCCACTGTACTATAGTAACAACTAATACAGGGGGGCATTGTGACTATTACTGACGGCCTTATATAAAACAGCACGACGTGACTCTTGCTCCTTGAATGAGAGTAGTCATTCCCCGTAGATTTTGGGTCACTGAATTCAAATTCGGCCTCGGAATTGCTCCATCACATCACATTTTTTTGATATCCTAGCCTAAAAGGGCAAAAAACACGATTTTAGCGTGTGTTCACGGTAAATATAGCTAAAGGAGATGTTTCATTTTCGGCCATCAGATGTACATTTATCGAAAAAGAGGAAAAAATACCACAAAATAAGGAAAATTATTCTCCGCTGAATTTGAGCCTGATTTGTTGTGTACAAAAAATAATAGTTTTTCAATTAATGCCATGTTTTATTCAACATGGCGTCTCGTTTGCTTGCAGAATTCATTCGTTCTGAAATCATGTCTCATCAAATCAATGTTAAGTAGAAAATAATAAAAAAATGTGTGCATTCTCGTAGTGTTAAAAATAAATTACTATTATTCTCTTATACATATTTTTGAGTAAACATAATTAAGTGTCACCATTTCATCGTCACAAAAATCTTTAGTCTCCATTTTTGAAGTGTGTTTCTAAACGAATTCAAAATAACCGCTTACTACATCTTAGGACAAACGTCAAACATTTTTAATTTTTATTTTGTACAGAAAAACCATTTGATATTATGAAAAAAATGTTACTTTATTCTATTCAGGAGTAAGTTACCCAGCTTCGCTAAGCGGTACACGTTATGGCCGGAGCCCCATATAAAAATGAAACGTCTCCTTTGTCGCGATGCTACATAACCGTGTTTTCACGGTGTGATGTGATGGAGCAATTCCGAGGCCGAATTTGAATTCAGTGACCCAAAATCTGCGGAGAATGACTACTCTCATTCGAGGAGCAAGAGTCACGTCATGCTGTGTAATACAAGCTCCTGCCCGCAACTTCGTCCGCGTCAAATTTCTTGCTCCCCGACCCACCCCGTCGAATCGCTTGCCCGTGCGAGCGAGTACTTCGTATTCGTGACTTTTTTTCTAAATAGTTAAGTAAACTAACTAACTTAAATAATGAGCCTGAAAGGCTTCCTCGTAAACTTTTATTTCGTTAGAGAGATAAGTGCGTTCAACCAGACAAACTTGTCAGCTTTATGATAAAGATAATGACAACAACAGTATACTTGACGGCTTTGACGGGCCTGTTAGTCTAGTGGTTAGTGACTTTGACTGCTAAGACTGAGGTCGTGGGTTCGATTCCCACCCAGGACAAATCTATGTGTGATGAGCACAATTATTTGTTCTGTGTCCAGATGTAATTTATCTATAATAAATATGTATTTAGAAATAGATAAGTATATTTATCAGTTGTCTGGTTGCCATAGTACAGGCTCTGCCCAGTTTGGGATCAGATATGGTGTGTTGGTTGTCCTAAGATATATTTATTTAGATATACTTGAGGTAACAAATATTACTAAGTAGTAAAAGAGTGTCCACCTCCATGGAGTATCTTACCCGTCTTCTCTATAAAGATGAATGTTCTGGAACAGACAACTAGTTTCAACTTATTGACTAACTGACCGACTCCTTGACAATTCCAAAGTGCTTTTAAATGGTTAATTGAAATAAATGCTTTGAGTATGACTTTTGATTGGTCCTTTTCTTCAGGAAATGGGGCTCTGGTATACATCTACATTTAGCAACAACTGTCAAGAGTGCTACGATTTTTGTAGATACGTAATTACTTTATCTAAATTCAAAAGCGTATGACGAGGCAGGCTACTCATATAATTTTAAGAGTACCGAGGGCACACTACAGTGGAAAAAATACCGTATATGAGGGAGCTTAACTGTTTAACAATTCTAAAGTACCTTTTTTTAACCTTGTAAGTATTATTGATTTCAATAGAATACAAATTGAAATTAATTAAAAAACAAAATGATAACCTAAATTAACTAAAGTATCTAATTCTAAAGTACCTAATTATGAACTGGAAATTAATTCCAACTTTTAAAAGTCTATTAAAGAACCATCTACGCATATAAACAGTACATAAATATACGTTTTTAATGATGTATTTTATAGCATAATTTTAGTTTTTAACCCAGTGGTAACTTCGCTTATTTAAATTTTTATGTTTTTGCTCATAGGAGTAAATAATTGTATTATTTTTGTGTGAAAAAATTGTCTTAAACCTTAAAACTTCTAAAGGATTGTTAAAAAAAAAAAGATAAATTACTTTATTTTTGCAAGTAGGATTATACAAACACTTTTACACGTCAATCATATTTTTTAAAACTAGATGAGGTCGGCGTTTCCTATCAGACTACTCTGAGAAGAAAGGCCGAAACAAACTCAGAGGTCACAGTCTCTTTTAAAGTCCAGACATAATTTGGTTAGATCATGTGAAGACCATGTGGATTGGTATCTGAATTGGTCTTTTAAGGAAAGAACCACACAGATTGAGTAGACCTGTCCAATCAGTGCACGCATTTGTCAGTAACCATGCAGCTCAACTCAGAACTTAAGGAGGTCAATGATTCGACGAACAATACCAAAGAAAGGACATTTGTGTAGGTCGCATAAATTACTCAAACTGCCAGACTGTGATAAAAAATAAATGAGAAGAAAAGGAACCTAGAAAAAAAAATAACACCCACTTAATCTTCACATTTACAATAGTTAAAACAATGTAATACTTTAAAAGTAAATATTAATGTCATTGTATAGGTAAAATTCATCAATGTCAATGTGTATATAAAATCAGGAAATAGTCGCTGTCTGATCATTGGAGGACCATGTACAGTCAACAGCAAAAGTAGATGATCAAAATCAGAAATTCAATACTAATGAGAGCACTTCACGAATATATGGCAGCTGTACCAGTAGTAAATGTTTGGTATAATTTACAATCACATACTTTTGAATCACTTCGACGCCACACAGTTTTGACGTGAACTCCGTTCATTAGTGTACATGGAGGTGTCTGAAATGGTCGTTTGAGGAAAGAACCATACAGATTGAGTGGACCTTTCCAGTCAATGCACGCATTTATCAGTAATCTTTCAGCTCAGCTCAGAACTTAAGGAGCACAACGATTCAACGAACAATACCAAAGAAAGGACATTTTGGTAGGCCGCATGAACTACGCAAACTGCCAGATTATCATTAAAATTAGTATTAGTCCTCACATTCAAAATCATTAAAATAATAATAATAATAGTATACTCCTCAGAGTATATTCATGTCATAGTTATGCAATAATCAAAATGTCAAAGTGTATATTCCCAATAAATAATTAATAATAAAAAAGGGAAGAAAATATAATTCAGTATAATAATAATTTAAAAATAAAAATTGGAGCAGCTTAATCCTAAGCTTTTTTGTCCTCAATATAATCTTTAACAGTGTAAAAGGCTTTCTGGTACAACTTACGTTTAATGAATGATTGAATAGAAAGAATGACACAGTGTCATAGTGTAGTGACTGTCAAAGTTTGTTAATATTTTAAGTTGTTTTCAAATTGTTCTCAAGTAAGTGAAATATTTGTAATTTCTTATTGAGAAAATAAAATTTCTTTAACCATATTTAAATTTATTGAGACTTATATCTTGAACATGGCTTGGAAGTTTATTATAATAGCGAATAAATTGACATCTGAATGACCCACCTATTTTCTTGAGCCTTGTTGAAGGTACAACAAATTTGTGTTTGGAAAAAATACAATATATAAAGGAAGGAGGAGGAGGTAGTGTATTTTTTAAACAATTTGATATTCGTATGGGCATATAAAAGGTTTTCAAAAATATACTGTGAAGGCACAGTCATTACATTAATTTCTTTAAATTTCTCTCTGGGTATGTGTCTTGGGCTTAATTTATAAATTGATCGAACAGCCCTTTTTTGCAAGACAAAGATAGACTGAATGTCGGCGGCATTTCCCCACAACAGAATACCGTACGACATTACACTATAAAAATGGACAAAGTACACTAAATGGGCTGTCTCTATGTCAGTTAAATTCCGAATTTTTCTAACAGCATATGCAGCGGAGCTTAGCTTTTTCGACAATTTATCAATATGTGGGCCCCACTGAAGCTTGGCATCCAAAGTTAAGCCCAAGAATACAGTGCTATCTTCAGGATTCAATTCTTCGCCCTTTATCAACACACTCGTTTTCACTTGCCTAACGTGAGGTAGCGTAAACTTAATGCATTTGGTTTTTTTTTTCATTAAGAAGCAAATTATTTACATTGAACCAGTGAACTACTTTTGAGATCGCGCTATTAACATCGTCAGTAACCAGCTGCTGACGTTTAAGTTTAAACAAAAGAGAGGTGTCATCCGCAAACAAAACTATATTATGATTATCTTTAATGAGGTAAGGCAAGTCATTAATATAAATAAGAAACAAAAAAGGACCAAGAATTGAGCCCTGTGGGACGCCCATTGTTACGATAGATCCAGGAGACCTTTTTCCATTGACATCGACACCCTGAATGCTATTACTCAAATATGAAGTAAGAAGATCCAGAGCGCTGTTCCGGATCCCGTAGTGGCGGAGTTTCTTGATTAAAGTTTCATGAAGAACGCAATCGAATGCTTTAGATAAGTCACAAAAGATGCCCAAAGCATCGCATTTATCTTCCCATGCATTATAAATATGCCCTAGGAGTTCAACACCGGCATCGGAAGTTGAACGACCCCTTGTAAAACCGAACTGTTTGGTATGTAATAATTTATGTTTATTAAAAAATCATTGCAACTGGTCTAAAATTAATTTCTCAAAAATTTTACTGGAGGTAGGTAGTACTGAAATAGGTCTATAGTTAGAGGGGTCTGATGTAGGTACTACCAGATTTAAATAAGGATATTATTTTACTATTCTTCATAAGGTCAGGAAACTCCCCACAGTCAGTACAATTATTAAATATAAGAGCTAAAGTAGGTGCTATAATGTCAATAATAGACTTAGCGACTTCTACAGAATTACCCCACAGATCTGCAGTCTTTTTTACATTTAAAGTGTGGAAGGTTTTAATTATATCTTTACAAATAATATGTTCGAAATGGAATTCCGAATCGCAAACATTAACATTTTAAAGAAGCAAAGACTCAGCAACAGAAGGTGATGAGTTTAGGGATTTTGTAGTTGAAACAGGAATATCTGAAAAGAAATTTTCAAAAGCCGCCGCGACTTGTGAGTCTAATTTTATTATGTTGTCATTGATAGACAGGGTGTAGTCATTATTTCGTTTACTAGACCTTCCTGTTTCACTATTAATAATATTCCAAGTCGTTTTAATGACATTATTACTGTTTTTAATCTTTGAACTCAAGTAACACGACTTGTCCATCCAACAAACTTTTTAAATAATTTCGAATAATTTCTAACATACATATTACATTCAGCAGTGTTGACAAAAATCCTTTCATTATACAGCTCATACAGCCGTGTTCTACTTTTATGAATACCAATGGTAGCCCAATCACTGAAAGATACGTTACTGTTAACTGAGATAGTCCGGGGAATAAAAGTGGAATTAAATTCATTACAGTATATCTTTAAAAAAATCATCATATAAATTATTGGGACCACCATTAATAGATAATAGTGGCAATTTCTGAACTAGTTTAACTTTAAAGGCTTCTAGGCGAACTGCAGTTTTGGGGTTTACAGTGATATCTTTTTTACCCACATTTTTGTTTTGATTTTGAATAGTAATCTGTTGCCCGCAATGATCAGAATCTAGTAAATTAATTATTTCTTTGTGGCTTGGTATAACATCAGTATAAATATTATCAAGGCATGTGGCACTAGTAGGGGTTATTCCTGTGGGCTCCATAAATAGGTTTACAAGATTATAGGACTGAAATAGACTTATTATTTTACTACAAGAACCCGAGTTTTCCAATAAATTAACATTAAAATCCCCGCAAACAATAATAGACTTGTTCGAGTTACTAATCTTGTGTAATACTTCATCCATGACCTGTTCAAAGCAGTCATACAATCCTGAAGGTGGTCTGTACACACTTAATACAATAAACCGCTCCAATTCTATACGGGCAATTTCTACTGTCCGGTCAACAGAGAGGCTCACAATATCCTTACGGTCTTTAAATTTTAGCTGGTTATGTACTAAAATTAATGAGCCACCATGTATGGCATTTACTCTGCTGAACGAACTACCAACCTGGTGATTATTAAAACTGAACATGAACTGGTGGCTTTTAAGCCAATGTTCTGTCATACAAAGAATATCTATATTATTACAATTCATGAATAAATCTACTTCCAAATCTTTGTTCAAAAATCCTTGCATATTTTGATGCACCAGGTTGATACTATGTAAGTCTTTTACACATACATTTGCCATACATACATTTTTGCTAGAGGTTGCCTCTATTGTCTTAATTTCTAATTTAAATGAAAATCAATATCTACAAGTGCTGCCAAATTATTGGCAGAATAGTTTAAAATGTCATTGCATTGCTCAAAAGAAGCAAGTTGTTTAGCCAAATTCTTGGCTGTAATAGAAACAAAATATGATAGCGATGCTGCTATCTGTCTTCTGTGATAGTTTGAGAGATAGTACATAACATTATTATGTCTATCTTTTGTCAAATATAAATTATTACCAACATAATATTGGTATCCAATAAGTGAAATAAATTATTATGAAATGTCAAATTATGCAATGTCATATTAATTTCAAATCTTAACCTATTTTCTTCCTGTGGCGAACTGTTACTATAAGGGAATGTAAACAATACAATTTTTCTCAACCTAAGATTACACAATGTTCCATAATATTGGAGCAATTTTCCTTTCTCCAAATTTCCCCTATTACCCATAAATATTATTAATGTGGTGTCCTGGTGAAAATGACATTTAATAATTTCTTTCATAATATTAAATAACTAGCTTCTGCCCGCGACTTCGTCCGCGTCAAATTTTTGCTCCCCTGACCCTTCCCGTCGCATCGATTTGCCTGCTAGTTTTCGTTCATTTTTCGTTGCTGCTCGCTCCTTTTGAGTTATAGTGAGTCAACCTTAAAAGATAGACATATGCTCTCGCGGACTTTTTTTTAGAACTTTAAAAAAAAAACAATTCCGTCATACATGATTTTTGCGTTACTTTAACCGTTTACGCAGCGCACGCAACGGAAACTCTCAAAAGGAATAAATTTTCCCCGTTTTTGCAACATTTTTCATTACTGCTCCGCTCCTCTTAGTTGTAGCGTGATGTTATATAGCCTATAGCCTCCCTCAATAAATAGGCTATCCAACACAAAAAGAATTTTTCAATTCGGACCAGTAGTTCCTGAGATTAGCGCGTTCAATCAAACAAACAAACAAACTCTTCAGGTTTATAATATTATATTAGTATAGATGAACAACCAGGCATACAATTATTTATTATGGAGTGCCCCGGATATTCATCTGCCAACAAGTAACCTAACTCCTTTCCAATCTCGTCGCAAAATAATACTATATCATTTTTTACAATTACAATATAAACCATTTATTTATAAACAACATACAGTTGAAATATTTAATCCTAATCATTTATTCATATCATCTCATAAATAGCGTCATAAGTCAAACACCGTTCGCAATTAAGTAAACAGTTAGTTATCTTTAGGACGGAATTTAACACTTCTGTTAAATGTTTACTTAACGGTACCAAAAAGTTGTTCACGAACACGAGGATATCGTACAGACAAAGTAATTATTCTCAAGTACACGATACATTTTTAGCTTCTTTTTATTTTAATGTCAGTAGGTACTTGTAAAGGTGCAAACACTCCCATTAGCACTGGTTAAATAACTGGTATTATATCTACAGATCTTTAGCATTTCCTCGGTAAACATAGGTAGGTACCTATCTGAGATGCCGCGAATACTCACTATGATTCGACATTCGGCATTAGGCACTCGACATTTTTTTGTTTTTCTTCGAATACCGAATAAATGCTAGTATTATTCGACATTCGGCGAAAAGCAGTCTAAAATAAACTTTTAATAAAAAAAAAAGTTATAAACGATAGGTTACATAAAACGAGGTATTCCCCGTAAAATAGGTACAATAAATTTTGCCAAAGGGAATGGCGATTTATCGATATCCCACTATTCGCAACTATTCGCGGCATCTCTACGGCACGCGGCGGTATAGGTACTTATGCCGTAGTATACCATGTACGTATATAAACTTAACATACCTATAACGGGCATGCCTTTATCCTCAGAAAAAAAGAAGCCAAATACCAAACCCTATACACCACACTTGATACTTGTCGGTAGTGAACCTTGAAAACTTTTTATTTTAACGTTTTACTTGTAGTACCTTCCCCACACAACTCACTCACACACTCGTATACCTTTACTTGCTAAATAAATAAAAGTGACAGGATAATATTATAGCATCATCAATTTACACTAAGTGGAAATATACTTATTATTGAAGCTAACTCAAGAACCACTTATCAAAATGTGACTAATATTTATAAGAGACCACTCTATAAGTACACCATTAAAAAAAAAGATTTTTAATATCGGTTTATACATGACGGTTCTGAAGTTACAAACACAAACGGGAAAAAAATTACCGAATAGAGAACCTCGCACGTTTTTTATGGGGTACTGTGTTAAATGCTATAACAAAATTCCTTCTGATATATTTTTATTAATATATTATATTCGGAAATATTTTTAATTTATTTTAGTTTTTTAAGGATTACAGATTTAAATTAATAAAGAAAAAAAATATAACCTAAATTAACTAAAACTATTTACAAATTAAAAATATAGCGAAAAATCATCCGCATCGCTGTCGACTGGTAATGTACCCAAGAGACTGGCGGCATTACCACGTTGTATGGCAATGCTTAGCTTCTGGCCAAGGTAAAAACCTGCTCTTGGGTCACGGGAAGTGTCTACCAGCCGTTTAGAAATTTCCTTAAATAGGCTAAGAGCACTCTGACCCCACGGCCCGAGCGTTTCAACCCCAAACGGCTCAAAAATATAATGACCTATAAGGTTATTATACTTACGCCGCTTGAGGTTTTCCGCAGCCACAGCAGCGGCACCAGCACAACACGCCGTGCCAGAAAGATGGGATGGCGCAAGAGTATCGACGCACGTTGCATCCCACACTAAAGGCCTACCCACCTTCCATGGAAATAAAGACATACCGTCCGGTCTTTTGCCATCGTCGCGTGCCAAGCCATTGGGTGCTATTGGGATCTAATATAGCTGGGACGCCGCCGGTGACAAGAGCTCGTCGGATGATGTCATTAATGTTTGCGTGCCGCGCTAATCGACCCGCACTTCGGCTGCAAGACAGGCCGTGGTGTCCTAGACTGGTGACAACTTCGCCACAGTGACAGCGATGAGGAGAACAACAAATTGTCTTGTACATGTAGCTTTAGATGTATGTATTTTTGCTAATCTGAAAAATGGTTGATCTATCTTGTCTTTATTTCTGGTATTAAAATTATGTTTATCGCTTATTTTCGCACGTTTTTTGAAAAATAATAATAATACAGGTATACCCGTAGGCCTTCCTAGCACAACCCAGGAATCAAACGCAAGGCTTCACCTCCAACACTTGCGACTTCCCTCTGTCGCCTCTCCAACACTAAACAATAAAGTTTTTTTTCTCGTTTGTCAATAGAGGCTGCTGTTTACGTAAAAGGTTGTATAACGTTATGCACAAGGCGAGTAACATAATACTAAGGCTGTCGATGTAGATATTTATATTCAGTTTAAGCTATTATTACGAGTATCTGCATTGAGCCAAAGTGCTGGTGACCTTTTCTATATTTTAATGATAGTGGCTTGTCTTGATACTAAAAGCAGGTTTGATTGTTCCGTAAAAGACAAAAATGGATGCATAATACATACAAATAAATAAATATAATTGCAATATCTGTTTAAAACGTCAATATAACAGCATTTTACTTAATACATATATAAACGGTACTTATTATAACAAAAAAACTAATTTACAAAAATAAAATTGTCTATCTGTTTATTAGAGCTATTCTCCGAAAGAGCTGGACGGATTTTGACAGTACTTTCAGAGGAATATAGCTGATATTATAAGGACTACATAGAATGGTTTTTAGCAGGTGAAGTCACGGTCAGCAGCTAGCATAAAAATATAAAATCAAAGCATTTAACTGTAAAAACGAATGCTATATAAAAAAAAATCGGCCAAGTGCGAGTCGGACTCGCGCACCGAGGGTTCCGTACAAACCTGTAGGTATTCTCGGTTTAAAAATAAATGTTTTTTTTAAATTTTATATTTCAGTTGATTGAATATAAGGTAAATTGCGGTTTACGATTTATGACATTTAAAAAAAAAACTACTCACTCGATCTCGTTCAAACCAATTTTCGGTGGTAGTTTACATGGTAATGTACTTACATCATATATTTTTTTTAGTTTTATCATTCTCTTATTTTAGAAGTTACGGGGGGGGGACACATTTTACCACTTTGGAAGTGTCTCTCGCGCAAACTATTCAGTTTAGAAAAAAATAAAAAAATGATAATAGAAACCTCATTACCATTTTTTAAGACCTATTCATAAATAACCCACACGTATGGGTTTGATGAAAAAAAATTTTGAGTTTCAGTTCTATGTATGGGGAACCCCAAAATTTATTGTTTTTTTTTCTATTTTAGTGTGAAAATCTAAATGCGGTTCACAGAATACATCTACTTACCAAGTTTCAACAGCATAGCTCTTATAGTTTCTTAAAAAAGTGGCTGTGACATACGGACGGACAGACAGACAGACAGACAGACATGACGAATCTATAAGGGTTCCGTTTTTTGCCATTTGGCAACGGAACCCTCAAAACTAGCTTCTGCCCGCGACTTCGTCCGCGTCAAATTTTCGCTCCCGTGACCCTTCCCGTCGCATCGAATTGCCTGCCAGTTTTCGTCCATTTTTCGTTTCTGCTCCGCTCCTTTTGATTGTAGCGTGATGTTAGCCTATAGCGTTCCTCAATATATAGGCTACCCAACATAAAAAGATTTTCAATTTGGACCAGTAGTTCCTGAGATTAGCGCGTTCAAAGAAACAAACTCTTCAGCTTTATAATATTAGTATAGATAACCGTCCTTTTTGCATAGTAGTCGGATAGTAAAAAATAAAGGCTATTACATATTTATTTAACCTACAGCCGAAATATTCCGTTTTTTTAATTAGTCGAGTTACAAAACTAGTTTTAAACGTATTTGGATTTTGAAAGAATCAAAACCTTGAACTACCAGCCCAATCAAGCATAGATAATTTATGCGATCCAGTTTTATTTTATAATCTCTAATGATGTAAAAATAAAAATCCAAACTAGATTCGTAAATTGCGGAGCAATGGAATTAAAAAGGTTTGGGTAAACAAACCTTATACTTTATTAATTAAACAGGAAATAATTAGTAGATACTGCAATACCTAGATAAAGAAAGAAACCGGTTACTAGTGATGATTAAAATATGATTTCGGATACATTACATTCAACATTATCCTTGCTACAAGGTCGTTAAGCTTCGTATGTTCTGAGTTGAGCTGCATGATTAGTGACAAATGCGTGCACTGACTACCGTGTGGTGCCGGACGTAAAGAATAACACCACCCCATTTCTTCCCGTGGGTGTCGTAAAAGGCGACTAAGGGACTTACTAGAGAATGCGCAGTAGCGTTCTCTATACATTTTACCACCTTACTGCGATCGCCAACCCGCCTGCCAAGCGTGGCGATTATGGCAAAGCCCCCCAAATTGGGGGAGGCCTAAGTCCAACAGCGGACGTCTTTTTTTTTTTTTTCAAGATGGGAAGTCATCAAATGACTTCTCCCGCTCTGGGCGGAGCGGGAGAGCGTGTCAGACTTTTACTGATTAAAACCCACCCGTGTTCCTTCAGTTGCCCATGTGCCAGGGTCACGGTATCTCTTTCGAACAATCACGCGACCCCGGCAGGCATCGGTCCTAGTAGACCCCTACACTGCTGCTGACATCTCTTTGAGGCGCGCGTGGAACACTACGGGCCGTCGACCCGAGCTTGGTCCTTACCGGGCGGCGAGCTACCCATTGCTCGCCACCCGCAAGCTCGCGCCTACGGTGGCCGGGAGTCCGCTATCGAACGGCGGACGTCTTACGGCTGAAATGATGAATGATGGGCTCAATCTGTGTGGTTCTTTCCTCAAAATAAATGTTAACATAATCTTCACACGACCTGAGCAAGATGGTGTTGGACTTAAAAAGAGACGTCTGAGTTCGTTTCGGCCTTTCGTCTCGGAGTAGTCAGATAGGAAACGCTGATGTCATCTAGATCTAGTTTTTAAAATATGATTGATATGTAAAAATCTTTTCGTTATCTTATTCTTTCTTCTTCTTGTCCAATTCAGGTGTACATGCTCGCAGAAGGTTATTGCATTTACCACGGTTCGAGCGAAAACACGGTGCCCTACCTAGCATCCGTTGGTCTTCAGTGCCCTATGTACCACAACCCAGCCGACTACTGTAAGTATATTTAGAATATTTGAAGTCCGAATGGAACAATATGGAAATTGGTCCTTTTTGTGTCGAAACCACTAGGATAACAAAGTAGCTGGTCCTTTGGGCCTGAAAAGTTTAAAATTCGAACAAACGACTCCATTAACTGCGATGACCATTCCTCAGAGGTTACTTACATCCAAATCTATACATACATACATATACATACGTACATACAAATGAATAAAATTGTAGTGTCTGTTTGTAATTTCAAATTAACAGCTTTTCCATAAATGTATATGAAAGTATATACGGTACTTCTATCAAAAAAACTATTTTTTTTTTGTCTGTCTGTCTGTCTGTCTGTTTGTTCCGGCTTATCTTCGAAACGGCTGGACCGATTTCGACGGGAAATACACTGGCAGATAGCTGATATTATAAGGAGTAACATAGCCTATAGTCCACACTAATATTATAAATGCAAAAGTAAATCTGTCTGTCTCGTTTTCCTGCTAAAACTACTGAACCGATTTATATGAAATTTGGTACACAGATAGTTTAGAGCCTGAGACAGGACATAGGCTACTTTTTATCCCGGTAGTATGTTCCCGCGGGATAATTTCCGACCTCCACGCGGGTGAAGCCGCTGGCAAAAGTTAGTCGTCAATATAAACCTCTAAGTATATTTAATCCCAATAAATATCTATTTTATGAAAAAACCAATACATACGTGTTACGTTCGTGAATCATTTTTTCTTCAACATACAACCTGGCACTGAACTGCAAATTACGGAAACCTTAAGAACATTTTGAATTCCGCGGGCGATCCTAGCGCTTTTCCCTTAGACTGAAATATAGGATTCAGGTAAATTAACATACCTACACTAGGTTTTATTTTCGTAAGTTTCAGTAACGCCTCGTTTACCGTGCCCAAAAGTTTCAAAGTAAAATACGCACGGCCTCGGTTTCAAACCGGTGCTGTATTTAAAAGACCAAAGGATCTCTTATTTTAAAATTTCACATACATGCCTACATGATTATAATGATAAAATCCACTTATAATACTAGCGGCCTATATTTTATACCTCGTACCTAAAGAAACCGATTTTTTTATTAGAAAAACACACAGACCTCGTAATAATTAATGAGAATCTTTAGTCTCCATTAAATATAAAGCTATGCAAATGATATTTAATGCGGTCATTAAAATGTTATATTTTGAGCCCGTCAATGACAAAAAATTCCAACGTTTTTATTAAGAAAAAAAACCATAAAAAAATACTATCCCACGACACGCAAGTATGAGTAATTCTCTAGGTTTTGCAGTGTGAACGACGCCTTAGTTCTGAAATTCTTACAGAACTACGAGACTTTCATATTAAAATCGAACAACCACTTTTTTGTCAGGCTTTTTATACAGTGTGTTGTATTTGAAGTCGTTACGTATGCGTCGTTCACACCTCCCATAACTTAAAAGAGCATTAAATCACTGAATGAATAGTTCATCAATCATTTTGCACGGCTCGTTTACATGCAAATTACTTTGTAAACTGTTTATTCAACCATTGTTATTTTATTGGTCAAGCTTGAATGTTTGTTTATTTAAATCAGTTGTTAATTAAGTTAAAACCTCGTGAGAAAGGTTAAATTTAGACTTTTATTTTAAACAATAAATCACATAATCATACTGGATGGCACAATGGTTAAAATAGTTATTTGTAAAGCGAACTGTCGTTAGGCACCTACTATTAAATTGATACTCAGTAAATCCTACATAATTGAGATCTGAAGGGACCTATATTTTTATCACTTATAGAGGCTTTTAATTTACCCAGTTTTGCAAACAGGCAAGATAACATGACAGTTTCCTTATTTATATAAGGATCCCCACTATGAGAGGTCGAAATGTACCAATTTTCATAAAAAGAGGTAAAAAGGTTGTTAAAAAAATGTACTGACAAACAACCCAAGTATGGAAGAGATTAGACTGTTTGTAAACAAACGCGTCATAAGTTCTCAAAACCTGACAAGTTGTACCATTTATACGGGTTATTAAGCTACAAAGTTATAAAACTAATTTATACAGGTAAACATCGAAAAATATTATATAAATCAAGTCTTAGTTACAAAGGTTTGAAAAGCCTACTAACAGAAGGTATTCCAATGCAAAAGTGTCGGGACCTTATTGTAATTATCAATAACAGAGGTTAAATCAGAAAGGACTAAACGCATAACACTGTGTGATAAAAAAAAAACAATAACATTGATTTAAATAGCTGATTTCTGTCAATTTGGGCTTGCTGAACACGAATATATGAATGAACTAGCTTATGCCCGCGACTTCGTCCGCGTCAAATTTTCGCTCCCCTTCCCGTCGCATCGAATTGCCTGCCAGTTGTCGTCCATTTCTCGTTTACTGCTCCGCTCCTTTTGACCGTAGCGTAACTTTATGTAACCTATAGCCTTCCTCAATAAATGGGCTACCCAACACAAAAATATTTTTTCAATTCCGACCAGTAGTTCCTGAGATTAGCGCGTTCAATCAAACAAACTCTTCAGCTTTATAATATTAGTATAGATTTCTTGTAACACGTACCATTTCAAAGTTATGATACATTTTACTTCCATAAATGAAATAAGACAGTGTAAAAGTTTCAAATCTATACTATAATATTATAAAGCTGAAGAGTTTGTTTGATTGAACGCGCTAATCTCAGGAACTACTGGTCAAAATTAAAAAAAAACTTTTTGAGTTGGGTAGCCTATGTATTGAGGAAGGCTATAGGCTATATAACATCACGCTACAAGGAAGAGGAGCTGAGCTGTGATGAAAAATGTTGCAAAAACAGGGAAAATCGCACGGGTAGGCGATTCGACGCAACGGGAAGGGTCGGGGGAACAAGAAATTTAAGGGCCCACCTTGAAAGTGAATGATAGTAGGATGGGCGTGGTTTATGGCGGGTCAACCTAAAGTGGCCGGCCGCCACAAACTTATATCTGAACCGTTTATAGAGAATAGGAAAACCAGCGGCCAAAAGTTGAACTAATGACAGAACATGTCTCGAAATAAAAAACGTTACTACCTTAGCATAGCCTTCCTGTAAGCACTATTCCTGTCACTGTTGCACATCTGTCAAACTACAAAAGCAAGGTAGAGACGGAAACACCTTAGAAAAAAGTACGTGAAAGTAGCATTAATTTAGTCGGTCTATGAAATTTTTGCACAAAGCGTGCGATGGAGTAGACAAATAATACAAATATTTAATTATAAGCAATGAAATTATCTTACAGCAAGAAATTATATTCTATATCTATATTATAACTGACTCAGTCTGTCTGTTACGCTTTCACGACTAAATCTTATTCGTTACCAATTAACCCTATTTATTCCGCGACTTCACTTACGTCTGCATCATCATCATCATCATCATTTCAGCCGTAAGACGTCCACTGCTGGACTTAGGCCTCCCCCAATTTGAGGGACTTTGCCATAATCGCCACGCTTGGCAGGCGTAGGGGTAATTCAGAGATGGAGTACGCAAATAATTTGCTAAACAGTCTTCATAAGACTATAGAAGTATGTTTAGTGTTATTCAAAACAGAGTAAAACACCATTGTTTTGATCATCCATAAAATCTTGTAGGAATGAAAAATTATAAATAGCCAATATGTTTTCAGAAAGCACTCTTGTCTACAAGAGTGCTTTGATTAGATATCAATTAGATATGGAGAAGCAGTGGTGGCTCAGTGGCAATGGCTACTACTTACGAGTAGAGATGGGTCGTCGACGTAATTTTCGTTAACAAAACTAGACCGTTCATCATCGTTCATCGACGAGTCGATCAACTAGTTGAATTCTTCGACTAGTTCACTTAATTACGATGCATTCAATCTAAACGTATAACGACGACGTTTTCGGTACGACTGTGGACTACTCCCTCGCATAATTCTACCAGTTCACTCTAACATGTCAACTAAAATCCACTCTATTACTATAGACCTAACGATCAGTTTCGGTGGTATCAACTCCCGAACTTATAATAACCGACTAAGTTTGGGCATCGTCGTTGAGTTGGCCGTATGTAAGAACATAGTGGGCTTTTGATTTCAGCCGTCTATGAATCAACTAGTCCACACTTCAATGATAGACCGTCCACGCGTTGATTCTACGTCGACTGTCGATTTAAACCGTTCGTTGATTCGACGCCCATCTTTACTTACGAGTTCGAACCTGAGCAGACGCTTTACTCTGTGTAAATTATTTCAATACCACTGCTCTCAAAACTGTGAAGGAAAACATCGTGAGTAAACCGGCATGTCTTAGAACCAAAAAATCGAAGACATGTGACATCTACCAACCTACACTGGGCCCTCGTGGTAGATTATGTCCCACTCTCTCTCACCAAGAGGAGGCCTGTGTCCCAGCAGTGGGAACGTTATAGGCTGCCAATGATTAGGTATCAAACACGGTACATATCGTCCCTTTATTGGTAAAACCGATTATCTACCGAAAACTAAGTATACTAAACAATTTGTGAAAAAATTAATTAATTTCATGGTTTCACAAATTGTTTTGTATAAGACTTAGATAGAAAATCTAAATTCATTCATTTTTTCACAAATTGTTTTGTATACTTAGATAAAAATAAAAAGTTATTAAAAGTTGATTATTTCCTAATATATAATTCTAATTACACTAGTTTACACGGTTTTCAAACACCAGCTGAAAGTTGTTATTTTATTATTCATTTAGGTAGAGCTATCCAGAAAAAATAATAAAAAAAATCTGTCACGTCTGGTTTAAGAAACATTTATTTACCTGAAAGACATCATTTTGGTATTAATACAAAAAAAAAAAAATGCCTTCTTTTTATAGTTATTTGTTGCAGTTACTCTTATAATGGCCCAACAATAATCCCCTAACATGTTTCATCCCAAAATCCATTATGTAGTTCTTCAAAAACCTTTAAATCTTGGTGGAAACTTTCCCCTTGTTCGCCACTCATACTTCCTAAGTTTTCAGGAAAAAACCTCAGATGGGAGTGCAGAAAATGAATCTCTAATGACATGTTTACTGCCATCTGTTGAAAACTGTCGTTTGAAGCGAACGAATAAACAATAAACTGTGGTCACCATGTTAGGTTACAAAAAACAATTGACTGCAGAAAGACATTGTGACGTGGTAAAATATTTCTGCTTGCACTTTTAGGTTAAAGGAAGATAGGTAAACATATTTATATGCCTACCTACATTTTTTTTTGGAGTATAATAAAAGTTACATTTTGTAAACTAGTGTTATTTTTCTACTTTATTCAGTTTTTTACTTTCATGTAAATAATGATTTTTTGGTGTTTTTGTAATTATAAAAATAACAATGACTAGGCCTGTTGCAGTTCCTTGTATGAACATTTTGCAGACAAAAAAATTAAAATGTTTGTTGCACAACTTACCTAAGTAAATTACTATTAACGTGATGTTGCGGAAAAAACAAATAAAGATGCATAAGTAATCTCTTTTAATTGAATTAAAATCTGCACAAGTGCGAAGGATTATGTTCTGTTAAAAGCAAGTAGAACTACTTACTCTCTTTTTAATGTGTAAGATTCTAAGTACTTTCCAATAATTCAGCAGTATCAGAACCATTTAAAGTATTTTAATTTGTATTAGTACAATGCTACAGTATGTTCAGAATGTAAGTAAACTGGAACTAAAATAAGATATGAAACGGAATGTGTTTTTGATTGCAAGGCTTCCAAAAAATCGTACAGGTATAAGACTTTAGGTGTATTGAATGCAGATGTTACATAAAAGCTTGTAATATAATTGTTTTTTTGCCTATCTATCTCGAAAACTATGCATCGTATCGAAATATCGGTTTCACCAGTAGATAGAGCTCAAAAAGTTGAGTAGCTTGGTGTAAATAACTCATTTTTGAAAAAAAGTGCAGATAATCGGTTTTACCAATAAAGGGACGATATAGGTTCGAAACAGCTAGGCCAGGCTTCAGGCCACGTGCCTGACAAGGATGGCTTCGTAAAGGTAGAGAGGAAGAAGAGGAAGAAGCTTCGTAGTCGGAACCAGTGTGGGACCGCGCTAGCAGGACTCAATATGCTGTTGCGTCCAGCTACACTAACGACGCAGCTCTATGTGTCCCATCAACATTACACCACGAAGGTTGAGGAGATCGTGGAGTTTGTACGTGTTAAGTCCAACTGGACCTTGAGGGTCGAGAAGTTGGAACCGTGCCACAACACGAACTTCAAGTCATTCGTGGTCCGAGTTCCAACTCATCAAATCGAGACCTTCCTCAAGGAAGAGTTTTGGCCGAAGGGTGTCGTGTATCGGCGATTCCGCGGAAGGCTACGCGATACTACGCAGCACAACACGTTGCCGTCACTTCGTGTACAATAGTTATGTTTACGTGTTTTTTTTTGTATGTATGATACTCTGTATGGTATTATGATTTGGGTCTTTGTAGCCCGAAATAAACTGATTTGATTGATGGATTGATACATGAAATTAAAATTTATATTTTCAATAAAACTTCGCATCTGCTATAAATGATAAATGATTTTATTTCTATAAGTAGGTTTGTACAAACACTTTTACATGCCAATGATATTTTTTTTAACTAGTTCGACGTTTGACACAGCCTGTTTAAATCATTACCCTTCTTTGGGCTGCTGTCAAGTAAAACCTCACCTTTTTTACAATTCTAATGCTACTCCATTCATTCGTTGTGCTCTTGTATTTGAAGTGACAGTACTTGACATATAGATATGTTGTTGACATACTTCAAACCTAAAAACAAATTATATATTTTATTTTATTTCTAAATGAATGATTATTATAAGTTTTTGTGATAAAACAGACGCTCTTCTCTAGAAAATAAGGTGTTTACTCAATATTACTTTACAAAGTGAGAATAAATTGTTGCTGTAATGCTTTAGTGAAGGTGGTGAATTCGATTTACTGTTATGATCATCTAATTGGTATTTCATTCTTGCAAAATGAATAAATTAATTGCCCTGTGCAGGCACTCCTAACCTTGAAGGTACTGTTCAGTTTTGGTTTATGGTTCTTCCCATTTTCATACATAATTTATATCGTCTCTAAATGGTAATAGAAAAATAATGTTATATTGTTCACAGTCACAAAAATAGACACATATACATTCGAAATACAAAGTTATTTGGAAAGCCAACACTTATTATATTAAATCATTACAGCAAAATGCTTAACTACTACCTTATTCTGTGAATACAAATATTTAAAAAACGTAATTTTTATCGCACCGATTTGTAAAAAAGTGACATAGGTTCGTCGTCGAAGAGCCCTACTGGGCGACTGATTTATGAACGAAAGAGAGTGATGACACTACTTATGATAGGCAAAAGAAGAGATGGCGATAATGTGTGTGCGCTTGGAATAAAATAACGTATGTGCCAAAACGAATCGCCGTTTTTTATGAATGAAAAGTATTATTAAAACGAAAACTGTTTTACAAAAACTTAGACACAATTATAATCAATGTTTTAAAGTAAACTATGTTTAATAATACATACGCATCGCGCCTTGAGGCTAAAAAAATCATAATCATAGATAGAACTTTGCGATTTTTTTGTATCGAGAAAATTTCATCGTATCGTGTATTCCTTTTACAGGATACTAGATCATATAGTCAAAAAACATACACTAAAAGATTAAGTACAGATGTCATACGGTAAGAAAGGTACGCTAAAAAGAAAAAGTACGTTTATCTCGCTACGCGGACGAAGTCGCGGGCAGAAGCTAGTCAAATATAAACATGTTTAGTCACCTATATTTTGAATTTAAATACAAAAATATACTTGATAATTGAATACGTAATGCAATTAACGTAATATTATATACTAGCTTTTGCCAGCGGCTTCGCCCGCGTGGAGGTCGGATAATATCCCGCGTGAACGTACTACCGGAATAAAAAGTATCGTCACTGCTCGGCACCTATGTGTCTTAGCGTTATGTTATTTAGCCTACAACCTCCCCAGGAGTATGGACTACAATCATACCAAGTTTGGTTAAAATCCCTTCAGTAGTTTTTGACCAATGCGTGCACATACAGACAGACAGACAAAAAATTTACTGATTCCATTTTTGGCATCAGTATCGATCACCATTCATCCTCCAATATGTTCACAACATGTACATCCTCCGTTTGATGTTTCTAATATAATTTTGTTTAAAAAATTCCTCAATTTTTTTAATAGCCATGGAGAAAACTGTGTGTCGTAAATTCATAAACCATCCAGATAAATTTTGTTATGTTTGTGGGAAATATATTATTAAATCTCAAGGAAGAGTTCCAACTAACAAGGTGTACAATAGTACTACTATTTTTGTATTTAAATTCAAAATTTGATTTGAAACTTTTACACTGTCTTATTTCATTTATGGAATTAAAATTTATCATAACTTTGAAATGGTACGTGTTACAAGAAATTCATTCATATATTCGTGTTCAGCAGGCCCAAATTGATAGAAATCAGCTATTTAAATCAATGGTTCTGAAACAATTTTTTTTTTTTGTCACGCAATGTAATTTGTGGCTTAATTCAGAAATCTAGGCAATGATTCCTTTTCTATTTGTTAGTGATGTATAGTAGTGGTATATAGTAATATAGTAAAATATAGTGTAATTATAGGTTTATATTTGTGTGTAAATAGAGTATAAGGTACAATAGGGTTGACGTATCCGTGTGGATAAAAACCACTTATGAAAAAAGAAAAAGAAAAAAAAGAGGTTTCTCGCATATCCAGGGCCCACTTATTCAGGCTTTTCTGTCTTCTCGGCTTCTAGGAGCCAGCGCGCGATGTTAAGTAACCTATGGCCATCCTCATGAATGTGGCTATCATATACAAAAAGGTTTTTCCGAATCAAATCCGTAGGATAGTTCTAGAGACTTTATTAGAAGCAATAATACATATTTACAATTTACCATCACCAACTATATCCTCAATCAATATTCCTTCAGTTTTAGAAATAGCGACGGGAGAATACGGAAAATTCAACGAGTTCCTAGCAGAGAAATGTTCAAACCACGAATGGGTAGAAAAACCTGCAATTCTGCCTGTTCCCGAAAGATTGAGCGAAGTGATATCTCTTGGGAAAACCTCCATCATCATCAATCCACCTCACGAACTGTACAAATTCGGCAAACTGTTCAGACGGTGTGTAATACAACAGTACAGAGACTGGGTAAGTTAGATTTTTGTAATTTTTCGTCCTTATGGCCCTAACTATTAGTAGAAAAAGAAATAATACTTAATTTAGAAGCGAAACTGGTTGTTTCGATGTGACTCTTTTAATCAAGTAGTTGTTATCGTGATCTAATCTACTCTATAATAGGCATACCTATATACATATACGCAAATAGGATACCCTAATAATACACTAATATTATTAATACACTATCCACTAATATGTCAATCACAATCTAAATCATTTTGAAGTACATTTCTAATCCCTTGCTACATATGCATATGTAGATAACGAATACGGTAAAAGGGTCTAAGCGTATGCTCTTCCAAAGATTCTGAATAATAAATAATTGCCTACGGAGATAGCCAAAAAATTGGAAAACAAAAACATGACAAAAGAAAAAGATCTACTTTACCGTTGAAAAGTCTAGAAAGCGGGAGGGGCCTACGGGTCGGTTCATTACCGGACTAAGACCTGTGAGCGAATAACTGAATCTGAAATCTGAATCGATAGCGCACATAATATTTATAATCTTGCCTAGACAATATTGAGCGTTATTATTATGTAAAAAAAATGAATAGGTACTTGTGGATGTAAAAAAGTTTGATTTTTTTATGTTCGAAGAATTTTTCAGCTCAGTGAATCTTGGTGAACTGCCAAATTGGAACCCATTTTTTCTGTTAATGTTTTACGCAATAGTCCCGCCGCGCAGATACAATCATGACTGGTCTGAAAACACCAAATGCCGGGTACTATTTGAAAATAACTCGATTATGAACGCAGTCGTAGTAGCATGTTCACATTTATTTATTTTTTTGTTGGAAATCATCAAATGACTTCTCCCGCTCTGGGCGGAGCGGGAGGGCGTGACAGACTGTTACTGACTAAAACCCACCCGTGTTCCTTCAGTTACCCATATGCCAGGGCCACGATATCTTGTTTGAACAATCTCGCGACCCTGGAGCATGTTCGCATCATGGAATATTTATTTATTCTTAAGGGCCAGATATAGCTACGTCTATAAACGATGATCTATTTATAATATCCTACCTATAGACCCTATGGCCCATCTTATGGCCCTTTTCCTGTTGTGTAATGTCGCCAGTGCTGCGTATTACAAGTATTAGCTTTTCCTCATGAGTAAGGCTCCCGCAGACAGGCACGACGCGACGCGACGGCGGCGGCGCGACGCGATGGGTCTCTAGTGCAACAATATGGTAATTGTTCTACCAGAATTGCGTTGGACATATCTGCGGAATCCTTTATTCATCCTATGTACCTAATACCTATTTACGTTGCGTTAATGGTCTATTTACCCACGTCATTCTCTGCTAAGTGCTAACATTAACGACAAATAAACATTGCTGTTTAAATATGTCGGTAATAATTAATGAACCTTCAGAACTACATAGTTCTGATAAAATCTTTTCTCGTACACGAAACTGGCAAAATATAGACTGTTTTTATAATTGGTAACACCTTGTTTTTAGTACTGGTAACACCTATCTTTTCCGCATATAAATTACTAGCTTTTCCCAGCGGGTTTGCCCGCGTATTATACTGTATATAATCCTTCCTTTTAAATCAGTCTGTCTATGGATGAAAATCGCATTCAAAGTCGTTGCATAGTTTTAAAAATATAAGCGTACAAACGCGGAAAGCCACTTTGTTTTACACCTACTATGTAAAGATTATTTATCAACCGACGAAAAAAACAGAGGAGGTTCTCAAGTCGACGCGTATATTTATTTATTTTAATGTATGACCATGCGTAACTTTTTACAGAGTAGTCCGATTTTGATCATTCTTTTTTTATTGGAAAGGGCATACCCCGAGAGTGGGGAAATAAAAATCCAGTCCTAGGGGTAGGAATACAAGAGATGATTGATTCTTCACTCACTGATTGTAATATAACACCACGCATAACTTTTTACAGAGTAGTCCGATTTTGATAATTCTTATTTTATTGGATTGGGTATGCCTCGCCAAGTTGGTCGCATATATATTTGGAAAAAATCCTACTCTAGGAATTAGTAGATTATAGCCAAAAAAAATATTCTTTTTAACAAAGGTTGGTTGGTTTAATTTTTTTGTTAAAAAGTTTTTACCAAAAAGAGACTTCACAGTCTTACATGACATGTTAATAGCTATTCGCATCAGCGGGTTCTAAAATAAAGATTTCATTGTATGTTAATGCATACATCGTCTAAAATATAAATTAGGTATGCCAATAAATCGAATAAAGAATTGATTACGTCCAGGAACTAAGTAAATGCCATTTCTTTAATTTGACAGCACAAGATGTCATTTCCTCGACCCAACGTTTCAGTTGAGTGACTGATTGCCTACTACTTAGCCTGCATCCATGACTTTTTGATATTCCTCAGGGTAAAATGCTCATAATGTCACAATGTAAACTTTAACAATAACACGCAACATTTCTTTGTCATTTGTAATTTTTAATTACATAATTTCACGGAAACAGACCTAGGTACTTATACATTATTTCCGGTTATTTCAACTTGACTTGTTTTCATAATAAGCCTATAGTGGTATCACTTCTGGGACAAAAAGCGGGGCTCTTTGAAACAGGAAGGGGGCATAATCCACCACGCGGGCACAATGCGAGTTAGTAGATGTCACACGTCTTCGAATTTTTGGTTCTAGGACATGCCGGTTCCCTCACGATGTTTTCCATCACCGTTTTGAAAGTAGTGGCGGTAACTTGACTTGTTTTAAATAGATTAAAACAAACTGCACCAAGATTGATCACAGTTAATTACAGGCGATAATTTATTAAAGCGATTAAGCTTTATCATAAAAAGGGAAGTATTTTAATTATAAGAGTTAACGAAGATATAAATACAAATTCACTACTTTCATATAAACTACTAAGTAAGTTTTTATGTTCACGTGCAGGTGTGCAGGCATGTAGAATGTGTCTAAGAGCTGTCGTGTCGTCGATTAAGCAAGTTTCTTGATAGGTACGAATAAATAAAATTTAAGTATGTGTCTGATTGTAATGTCAAAATAACAGCTTTTACTAAATACCTATCAACTATATAATATTTATACATATACGGTACTTATAACAAAAACATAGTGTTTATGAATTTTTGTCTGTCAATATGTTCCGGCTAATCTTCGAAACGGCTAGAACGATTTTGACGGGACTTTTATTAGCAGATGGCTGATGTTATAAGGCTATTGTTCTACGGGTATAAAACCATAGGCTACTTATTATCACAGTATATGTATATGTCACAGTATGACATTAATATGACATCGTCGCGGGCAAGTCCGCTGACAGTAGCTAATTATTTCAGTAAATACCTGTTAATTGGAACCTGTCGAAAGCACACAATTATTACGATCTTACAATAAATCTGACAACATTTTTTCGTAAACGAGTTATAATTGCGTAAAAGTAATGGAAAAACTACAATAAATGCATCAGTAAACAACACAACGGAACCCAGGTTTTATGATAGCTTATAAACTGTGTTTATAAAAACAGTGGATTGCACTTACTGTGACCATATATTTCATAATAAAATGATAATTTATGAGCACAAAACAAAAAACCATCTTGGTAAATCTCGATAAAAGTCAACATACACACGGACGTAAAAAAATCGTGGAGAGATATTTTTAGCGCACCGTATTTACAATGCTCTGTGTTGAACCGAGCATTGAGAAACCAACAGAGTGCAGTGTGTTTTAAGTTTAAACTCTCTTTTGCTAGTTGTTTGTTTTGCAGTGCCAAAGTCATAGTCAAAGTCAAAATATTTATTTCTAATAGGCCCAAATAAGGCACCTTTGAACGTCTAACAGTTATATGAAAATAGAATTATTCTAGTTGCCTCTTCCAAAAGGTAGATTCGTATGGGGAAGAATGGGCAAGAAACTCCACCGTTACTCTTTTAAAATGTTTTTTTTTTAATATTTGTATACAATATTTATATAATTATATGTGAAGACGATGCACCTAAAATAAAATTACCATACCACAACAGGTAAAAGAACTGTGTAAATTGAAGATCCAGTGCGCGAAAAATACTGCCCCGATATTATTACGTCCGTGTGCACGTCGACTTAGGTTGTTTTTCGTAGACTTCACTCGTTGACGTCGTAGGGTATGAGAAAGGGATAGTTAAATTTATTAATTACTAGCTTTTGCTCGCGGCTTCGCCCGCGTGCATGTCGGAAATTAACGCAGGTATTTTTTTTAAATAAAAGAATTTTTATAAAATGAAAGTAGCCAATAAAAGTCCCGTCGAAATCGGTCCAGCCATTTCAGAAATTAGCCGGAACAAACAG
Source organism: Aporophyla lueneburgensis (assembly GCA_932294355.1). Classification (NCBI taxonomy): domain Eukaryota; kingdom Metazoa; phylum Arthropoda; class Insecta; order Lepidoptera; family Noctuidae; genus Aporophyla; species Aporophyla lueneburgensis. The sequence continues at coordinate 7,619,845 of OW028746.1, forward strand.
ACAGACAGACAAACCGATTTTTTTAAAAAAAATGTTGTTTTGGTATATCAAATCAAAAATCAAATCAATTTATTTCGGGCTACAAAGACCCATAACATACCGTATATGTACCGTGTATACATCCATATACAGCATGTAACAAAAACCCTGTCCGATCCTTAAGGGTATTATTCGGCATCGTACTGTGTACATTATTACGTAACCAATTAATGGATTTGAGATTATTATTTTTCCCTTGTGAATATAATTTAATAAAAATAAAAAATAAAAACGAATCAAAGGCAACACTGATCGCTCGACAAAGTTCACGTGTTACTACGTAAAGTTTTGTGTCAAAGACGCCGCCAGAGCGAGGCGGTTTGTATGATCCTTTGTCATGAACCTGCTTTGTCGCGTGCCGCCAAACAAACTTATAACGAAAGAAAATTACGCTACGTCATACCTTATGCCTACGCGTAGGTATCAGCTGATATTGTTTTGTAGGCATAGTGATCCGGAGACCTAATCATGTTTATCAAGAAACAATTTATTGAATTAAATGTAGCCCTGATAAGGGCTTTTTTTAATATCCTTTGGGCAATGTACTTACCGACTGCAGGTTTCAGTTCTCTTGTTGTTGCATACTTCGGCGATCGTGCTCCACATGTCCACCTCCAACACTGATACACATTCGACACCTTTTCACTAAATTTGCACGTACTCTTTGCAGCGCATTTGTGTCCGATTTAAGTGAGTCGAAAGCTGCCACACTTAGATTCTGCCACAATTCGAGCTCTGACTTCGATTTCCGAATCGCACTCTCTTTTATAAACTTTTTTTTAACATGACCCCATAAATAAAAATCCAGTGGAATGGCTGATTGGAATACGACATTTTTCGCGAAAGGATAGCGGCACGTGATACGTACAGACGTCCGATCAAAAGCTACTCTACACGAAAGACTGGCCATTGGCCAACAAGTAGCGCGCCGGTAGGTAACCAGTCGGCAACATCAAAGAGTCGAACGAGTGCCTACAACGCGGTACTGTAGGGGGCGGTGGAACTTTGAAATAAAAATAGGTAAAAATAACAAGATTTTGCCGGCGGGTGGAGTGTTGTTAACTTATGAAAATTTCCCATATTCACTGTTATATTTCGCATGGATTATAAAAATAAAAAAATCAATTACCTTTTGTTTTTTTTTGAGATACATTTATATATCATTTTTTCTAGTACGTATGTTGAACGAGGATTACGCCTTTATTGGATCGGACAGGATTTTTGTTACATATTGTATATACACTTAGTAAAAAGCGATTATTTTAATATTAAAAACAGACACTCCAATTTTATTTATTTGTATAGATGGATAGATTAGAACGATTAGATAAGCAGTGTTAAAAATAAAGCTTCTAAAACATTAAGGGCTGTAGTGCCCAATGTTAAGCGTAATTTAACGGTATCCTTAAGGCTCCCAAAGACAGGCGCGACGCGACAGCGCTCTAATAGAACAATTTCTATAAAAACTTCATTGAACAATGATCTACTTCTCTTACCTGAAAATGATCTAAGGATTCGAGTTTACGCTCACCTAAAACTGAAAACAAGGTCGGCAGGTAAAAAACAACATTGAGATCATAAGTAACAAGAAAAAGTTTTAAGGACCTTTTTTTGGAGTCGGTAAATAGATAAAGCTATCCACCATTCCCACTGCTTTTAAAACGACTAAAATCACCATATTAGCAACCACCTTCTTTTCGCAGACGGTATCCCACCTCAAGTTACTAATGCACATGGTGATCGGAATTCTCCTCGGACTGCTGTATGAGCGAGCTGGCAACGACGGCTCCAAGACCATCAGCAACCTCAGCTTCCTACTGGTCAGCACCGTCTACCTCTGCTACACATCGCTCATGCCTGCTGTACTTAAAAGTAAGTGTATGATAGATTTATTTTTGGAAGATGATTAGTTAGTAGAAGAGAGGCTTGTGGCTAAATAATAGATAACAGCCGCACGAATGAAGAGATCCGTAGGAGAACCAAGGTAACTGATATAGCCCGAAGAATTGCCAAAGTTAAGTGTCAGTGGGCAGGGCACATTGCTCGCAGAACAGATTGGCGATGGGGTTGGAAGGTTCTGGAGTGGCGACCACGTAACTGAAGACGTAGTGCTGAAGCACGTAATTGGTCGAAACGACGGTGCTTGGGGGAGGCCTATGTCCAGTGCACGTCTTTCGGTTGAAATGATGATGACGAGAAGCACGGATCTATCGAAGGTTAAGCTACTCTTGTCGTGATCGGTTTTTGAATGCGTGACCATACTCTGCATTTTAGATCCTCCGTGTCTCGGAAAGCACGTGACGCCGTTGGTCCCTTATTCTAAACTGATAAAATTATAATTGTTTTTATGTCTATAAGTAGGTTTGTAGAAAAGCTTTTACTTGTCAAATACGTGGATCTTTGACAGTCGTTTTGGGTAGTCAGAACTCAGAAACCCAGTCAGCGTGTGACAGCCAGTCTTATCAAGGGTCATTGTGTTACCCAGTAACTCGGTTGTGGGTTTTTTTTTTCTGGATCGGAAATCATCAAATGACTTCTCCCGCTCTGGGCGGAGCGGGAGGGCATGTCAGACTTTTACTGACTAAAACCCATCCGTGTTCCTTCAGTTGCCCATGTGCCAGGGTCACGGTATCTCGGTATCTCTTTCGAACAATCACGCGACCCCGGCAGGCATTGGTCGTAGCAGACCTCTTCAGCGCTGCTGACATCTCTTTGAGGCGCGCGTGGAACAATACGCGCCGTCGACCCGAGCTTGGTCCTTACCGGGCGGCGAGCTACCCATTGCTCGCCACCCGCAAGCTCGCGCCTACGGTGGCCGCGGTACGGGTCCGCCATGGACTCCCGACGCCCGGGGCGTCTCCTCCTGCGGCGGCTAGGGACGTGAGGGCGCAGAGACTGCCACTCCCTCACGCGCCCCGCCTCCTCCTTCGCGAGCATTACTGCTTCGCAGAAGGAGGTAACGGCTTCCCATTCCCTCTCGCTCCGTACCATGGCTCACACCAGGGCCGAACGCGAGAGGTCGCCGCCGCCGATCGCCTCCACGAGGACACGGCGGTGCTCCGCCCAGGCAGGGCACACCTCCACCGTATGCTCCACCGTGTCCTCCAGATGATCCTCGCAATGGAAACACCCGGACGTATCGTCCCGCTTTATCCTGAACAGGAACCCACCGAAGCACCCATGCCCGATTAGAACCTGCGTCAGGCGGAAGGTGAGGACGCCGTGACGCCTCTCTATCCACTCCTCAAAGAGGGGACTTACCGCCGCAATTGTGGCGTGCCCATTGTGGGGTAAGATATGCCGTCGCTCCATGTAAAATACTGATATTCAAGCTACCGGTTAAACTTAAAACCAACTCCAACATTATTAGGAAAAAGCTCGATTAGTTCGTTATTGCAATAGATATTGTAACATTTGCATAGTCAACTCTTTTTCTCCATACGAAACTACCATTTTCAACCGACGAAAAAAAACGGAGGAGGTTCTCAATTCAACGCGTATTTTTTTTTATGTATCACCACGCATAACTTTTTACATAGTGGTCCGATTGTAATAATTCTTCTTCTATTGGAAAGAGTATCCGAAGTTGGTCCCATATAAATTTGGAAAACAAAATCGAACCCGAAGGGTCGCAAAACAGGGGATGATTGATTGTTCACTCACTGATTATAATGTATAACCACGCATTACTCTATACAGAGTAGTCCGATTTTGATAATTCTTTTTATATTGGATAGGGTATACCTTGCCAAGTATTATTAGTACATTAAAGCCACAAAAAAAAAACTTTTTAACAAAAAGGCGGTTCAATTTTTTGTTAAAAAGTTTTTGAAGTGCCAAATGGAATCAATTCTATTTTCTACAAGAATTTAGAAATTCCCAAACGCGTTTTATGTGCCTAATTGAAGTAAGTTGATGAGTTTGAAATCAAATAAATATCTAAGCTAAATTGTAAAAGACAGGAATGGTGGAGGACAGAAGATCACTTTCAGGGTCGTGCAATAATAATCAAGTATAGGAGAGATCCACATAATGTGTAGCCATAAACCTACTCCTAACCACATCTCGGTGGTTTCTTCGCCAGACTCATGCCCAGTGAATGACATAAAAGAATTTTCGTTTTGTCTTGGCATGCACTTTACTGACCTTTTATTTCGTGGTGTCGAATTATGTAGAAATCCAACCAATTAAATATTTCTTCAAAACTAAATTGTATTTTAATTTGCGCACGACCGAAATACTAAAGTTGTTCTGACAACCTATTTTTTTTACCCGATGAATCGTTATTAGCATGTCAAGCAATTAAAAAAAATGAGAAAGAGAATAGATTCTTGAAGACACGTACGAACGTAAGTGAATATAACGCTACTAAAAGTCGGCTCTTTCAAGTACAGTAAAAAATCGAGTACACCATAGAAGAAACAGGGATAGGTATTTAAAATGCTAGCAAACACAATGAGATAAATTCAATTAGCTGCACAGCTATACTTAGTTCTCTACGTGATGTAGAACTAACCAGTAACAAACTCATACGTAGATATTGATAAGTAGAATGTATGGTCAACGACTAAGTGCGGATGTCAGGGCTAGTAAATCAAGTTTTCTCCTACAAGTTAAGCCTAATTATCTTCATAAAGAAGTGAAAAGATTATACTTACCTAAGATTAATCGTGCTTTATCATGTGACCTTTTTGACTGTATCCAATTACGTTGTCTACGAGCTCGTCTGTAATGTGATGTAACATCCTAATAAAAAGGTAAGCTGATCTGACATCAACTACTAAAATAAAATGATAGCTAGGTAAGTACAGTTAAACAAAAAAAGTGTTGACTTGCAATACATAATCTACCCTAACTTATACATAGACAATAGGTATCTGTATCGAATAAACTGTTGAAAAAGAAAACACAATGCCAAAATATAACCTCGAACAAAAAAATAAATACTTAAAGAGCGAATAAAAAAAACGAAAAAGAACCCGAATCTATACTTTCAAACAATATGCAATATGTGTAGTGTCGTGTTTTACAACATTCTTTTAGCTGTTTTAGGTTCTTCTTCCCAGCTACAGCACTAGGAAGTGTCGAAGGGTGGGCGTTTTGGGGGGACTGTCTTTTGTAACTTTGACGTTCAAAAAGTGCTGACTCTCAGCCTAGTTTGAATAAATGACTTTTGATTTTGATTTTATTATATATTACAATAAACAGGTTAAAGTGAGTTTTTTTATGTAGAGAGCAGATAATCTTCGAAATTATTGATCTGATTTCAATATTCATTCACTAATCGAAAGTTACGTTATTGCGTGTGCCATAGGATTTGTTTTATGTTAACATACCTACGCGACGAAAGTCGTGGACTTACGTACCCGACTTACGTACTCGTCCGCGACTTTACTCGCGTAGGTATATAGCAAAAATAATATTAGTGCGAAGATCTTTGATTGTTTACCAAAATCCTGGTTGGAATTAGCTACAGATATTTTTGCATAAACTATATAATTTTGTGGTTTGCAAATAAATTAATGCGTAATTTATGCTTTAGTCAAAATTTAGTTTTATTATTTTAGTTTTATTAATTTATTTAGAGTTTCTTCATTACGTGGTTAATCTAGATATGCTAAACGCACATCATATAAGAAATAAATCTACTAACTATTCATATTTTGTGTTTATGAAGGTAAGTAAAAAATAAAGAACACCAAACCTCCTCGCAAATTAAATTGCTGATCGTGATCGACGTGATCCTATCTCTATAAAATTCTAGTTAGGTAGGTACTGGTAGGTATCTATTTTTCGCCATTTTAAGATATTAAGTGCGAAATAGGTCCCGGTATCTAATAGAAGACCTAAGACCTAAACCTATTCTTTAGGTTATGTAGCTGTCCCATACACCCATTTTCAAACCCTTTCTCACCAATTCTCTATTAGGTCTTAATTCTCCTACCCTTTTACCAATTTTTTTGGGGTCGGTGCAACATGTCTTTTTCTTCCATACGTCTCTATTGGTCGTCATCTCAGTAATCACCCCCTTTGGACCTGATTCTTTGGCCAAAAATAGGCCCGCCCTAGTTCACGAGAAGAGTTGGTCAACCGCTTGGCGATGTCTCGAAAAACCGAGTAAGCCCTGAAACCCTAGAGTTTCAACCCCAAACGGCTCGAACAGATAAGTTACAATAAGTTATTATTGGAACGGACGTTCGAGGTTGAGGTTTTTCGCACTTGCTACAACCGTCCCGGCTCAGCCCGCCATACTAGAATGGTGCGATGGCGCAGGGTGTCGACCCATGTTGCATTCGAAACTAAAAGTTTGCCTAACTTACAGGGCATTATGATCCGTCTGGTCTCTTAATAATCATAAGCTTGTTATTTCCTATAAAATTAATGCCTAATTGTTGTTATTATTTAATTTTAAAGACATTAGTCCAAAAAAATACAATGAGAAAATGTAATTGGGTACACACATAGGTAACATATAATTAACTCATCGGACTTATTAATCGACGAAAAAAAAAGGAGGAGGTTATCCATTCGACGCGTATTTTTTTTTTTTATGTGTGACCACGCATAACTTTGTACATAGTAGTCCGATTGTGATAATTCTTTTTTTATTGGAAAGGGTATACTCCCAAGGTGGTCCCATATAAATTTGGAAAACAAAATCGAACCCTAAGGGTTGGAAAACAGGGGATGATTGACTGTTCACTCACTGATTGTAATGTATAACCACGCATAACTTTATACAGAGCAGTCCGATTTTGATAATTCTTTTTTCATTGGATGAAGTATACCTTGCCAAGTATTATTAGTATATTCAAGCCACAAAAAAATATGAAATAAAAACTTTTTAACAACAAATTAAACCGCCGAAAAACTGAAAAGCAAAAAATAATAAACCTTAAAATTTTGAGTCGGCGCTGAAAAATGGGTTCCCTCTATCTGGCAGAAACTTGATGCTCCGAATTTTATTTGGCATAACACACTTGGCATAATCTCATTTAAACGAATATTTGTTAGGCATAAAAAATGTTTAGCATAATCATTGTTTGGCCGAATTTTTATATGCTCGACTTTACGCTGGCATACTTTTAAGATGGCAGAATTTTATTTCGCATTAATTACCTTTGGCAGACTTAATATTCCGCATAATTTCGTTAAGCATAACATTTATTTAGAGCAATGATTATTTGGCATAATTTCACTTGGCATACTATGAAGATGGCAGAATTTCATTTAAAATAATTTTGTTAGGCATTTCTATTAAATTGCATTTTAACCTTAAATAAAATGAAATAGTGTCTCAAAAAGTCAGTATATGTTGTGCTACAAAAATTATTGACAGAAACGAATCGCTGCAGAACCGACTCCACGTAGTCTTGTCTGCCCTACCCCTAGAGTGTAATTTAAGCCCGCGTAGGCGCGGAGTGGCGAGGCGGCCCGCGAGTTGAGGAGCAGGTGGTTTTGACGGTCGCCGCCGCGGCTGAGGCTGGCCGGCTTCGCCGGCCAGCAAGCCGAAGCCACGGTGGTGAGCGTAAAACCATCTGCGACGACGAGCTCGCGTGGGACCGCCGGAGCCCCGCAGCGCCGAAGCCGTGACAGAAACCATGCATGCTGCATGTTGCATGCTCGCCTGCATGCTGTAAGCTTGCTTGCATGCTGCATGCTTGCTTGCATGCTTGCTTGCTTGCTGCATGATTGCTTGCATGCTGCATGCTTGGTTGCTTGCATGCTGTATGCTTGCTTGCATGCTGCATGCTTGTTTGCATGCTGCATGCTTGTTTGCATGCTGCATGCTTCTTCGATATGAAATGTATGCCAAAAGATGATTCTAAGTTTAAAGTTTCTGAGATATGATAGTTCTGCCTTTTAATAACTATCGATATGAAATTATGCCAAGAGACGATTCTGACTGCGAACTTTCTGCGATATGATGATGGTTCTACTTTTTAATTATTATGGAATAAAATTTATGCCTAAAGATGATTCTGACTTATAAAATTATGCGTTGTGAATGTATGATAAATGAGTGTATGCCAAACGATTTTCTGCGAAATGAAGTTTATGCCATCCGCTGTTATGCAAAATAATATTATGACGAAAAAAGTTCTGCCATAAAGGGTGGACCCCTGAAAAATCAATGAACAAAGATCACTCATAGCGCCGACTCATAATTTAATTTTTAAATTTTATCGGTTGAATTTTTTGTTAAAAAGTTTTGTTAACCTCGATCTTGCTGTCATTTTAACTAACAAATATTAAATAGGTTTATTTATTGTTTAAATAAAAGCAAGCCGCAAAGCCTTTTCCGAAAGATGTTGGGGTTGGTTTCCGGTATATCCATATGTAGCTAAATACCAGAATTATTTACATGGAGCGACTACCTATCTAACCTCTACAACCCAGGTATTTTTTTTTTAGATGGGAGATCATCAAATGACTTCTCCCGCTCTGGGCGGAGCGGGACGGCGTGTCAGACTTTTACTGACTAAAACCCAGCCGTGTTCCTTCAGTTGCCCATATGCCAGGGCCACGATAACTCTTTCGAACGAATCCCGAGACCCAGGCAGACAACCCAGGTATTGGGTAACACAATCGTTCTATCGTTGATTGTTCTAACCTAATTGGATTTATTTTTAACTAGCTTCTGCCCGCGACTTCGTCCGCGTCAAATTTTTGCTCCCCTGACCCTTCCCGTCGCATCGATTTGCCTGCTAGTTTTCGTCCATTTTTCGTTGCTGCTCGCTCCTTTTGAGTTATAGTGAGTCAACCTTAAAAGATAGACATATGCTCTCGCGGACTTTTTTTTTGAACTTTTTAAGAGGAACAATTCCGTCATACATTATTTTTGCGTTACTTTAACCGTTTACGCAGCGCACGCAACGGAAACTCTTAAAAGGAATAAATTTTCCCCGTTTTTGCAACATTTTTCATTACTGCTCTGCTCCTCTTAGTTGTAGCGTAATGTTGTATAGTCTATAGCCTCCCACAATAAATAGGCTACCCAACACAAAAATAATTTTTCGATTCGGACCAGTAGTTCCTGAGATTAGCGCGTTCAATCAAACAAACAAACAAACAAACAAACTCTTCAGCTTTATAATATTAGTATAGATTTAAAACTTCTTGCCTTTGAGCACAACTGTCTAAGTAGGTAAATAAAATAACAAGATATTGGTGGATTCTATTTATTTTCCCTTATTTTTCTGCGTATTCATACCATTCTGGCTAATACGTAGAAAAAATATTTTCCACCTAAAAATATCTACGTATCAGGCATAAATTAGGCACGATGGCAGACGCCTCATACACCAGCATAGTCCATAAAACAGTAAATAAATAAAAATACATGTTAAGTACCAAGCTGCATTCGGTAAGACTTGAAGCTGACCCCAACGTAGTTGAGAAAAAGGCTAGGCAATAGATAATGATAAAATGTCAAGAACTTCAAAACGTGCGTCAAGATCTTATCAGATTTTTACAAGGCTTATGTTTTATGCACCTACAATATAGGGTCAAGGTATTTCTAAGACAGTGTGCTCCGGGCTTAAACTTCATGAACCGGTCCCATCCGATCTGCAACTGGTCAGGGCTAGTTGTCAGTCGGTCAGAATGTTGTTACCATGTCAAGGTACCTGTTTACTTTTTGTTAGATAATTTAATTCTTTATCACTTTTGTTTTTTTCTTTTGCTAGTTTTTGCTTCATCTAGGACCTGCTTACATGTAGCAAAAACAAACAAAGCTGATAAAGAACGATTATTTAACAAGATAAATAAAGCTTATACGTTTTTACCGAATGGTTACTATGAATAATTTTTTAAGTGACTGACGCTTCTTTCAAAGTAAAACCGAGTCAATATAATCATTATTTCAGCCGAAGGATGTCCACTGTCGGACGTAGGCCTCCCCTGAGGGGGGTTTTCCATAACCGCCACGCTTGGCAGGTGGGTTAGCGATTGCATTATGGTCTTAAAAATGTATAGAGAACACTGCTGCCCATTGACTAATAACTCCCTTAGTCGCGTCTACCGACACCCACGGGAGGAGATGGGAAACTTAAACCAGCGATTACATCGATTAAATAGCGAACACATGGAAAGTAATGCTTCAGCTATCTACATTAACTGTACTATAGCCTACCTAATTGTACTGTATGTTCAACCATTATCCAAAATGATGCATGGTGAGGATAGTGCTATTATACATCGTGGCAGGGACATGAACCCACAAATTGTAACCATGAATTAAGCACAAGAATCTAGACCCCATAACGTAGAAATTTTTCGTCGGTTATCAAAAAAAAAAGCTGTTCCATCGAAAAATGCAATACCTACGCGGTCAAAAATACTTTTTTCAAAATAATGACCCTGCCACCCTGTATTTCAATACCTACTGTTACTTTATCTCTGGGTACAAAAGGCTTCAGTTTTTAGGTATCTCCTTCATCAATCAATGGCGGAACTTAGAACCTAACAAAAACAACATAAGGTTATATACCTACAGGTTTTTAGGGTTCCGTTGCCAAATGGCAAAAAACGGAACCCTTATAGATTCGTCATGTCTGTCTGTCTGTCCGTCCGTATGTCATAGCCACTTTATTCTGAAACTATAAGAGCTATGCTGTTGAAACTTGGTAAGTAGATGTATTCTGTGAACCGCATTAAGATTTTCACACTAAAATAGAAAAAAAAACAATACATTTTGGGGTTGCCCATACTTAGAACTGAAACTCAAAAAAAAAAAATTCATAAACCCATACGTGTGGGGTATCTATGAATAGGTCTTCAAAAATGGTATTGATTAATATAATTTTTTTTCTAAACTGAATAGTTTGCGCGAGAGACACTTCCAAAGTGGTAAAATGTGTTCCCCCCCCCCCCGTAACTTCTAAAATAAAAGAATCATAAAACTAAAAAAAATATAATGATGTACTAACCATGTAAACTACCACCGAAAATTGGTTTGAACGAAATCTAGTAAGTCGTTTTTTTTTTAATACGTCATAAATCGTAAACCGCAATTTACCTTTCATTCAATCAACTCAAATATAAAAAAAAAACATTTAATTTCATAAACATAAAACCTTATGCATAAACCGAGAATACCTACAGGTTTGTACGGAACCCTCGGTGCGCGAGTCCGACTCGCACTTGGCCGGTTTTTTTTTCATAATTTACGTACCTGTTAACATGCAAATATATGGCTTATAAGGAAAAATAAAAAAACATCTTAAAACTACATAATTTCAATGTTTTAGATTCAGAATGTTGTCCCAAATGAAATGTGGCCGTTAATGTCTAGAAAAATAAACCTGTTTTAGTATTAGCGTCATTATAAAACAAGATTTTTTTTGGCTAGGTAATTAAATCAAGATGTATGTTTTGATAAGCCGAAATTTCTACGAGATACAAAAAAAACATCGACTAATTGACTTCAAAAAAAACCGGCTAAGTGCGAGTCGGACTCGCGCACCGAGGGTTCCGTACAAACCTGTAGGTATTTTCGGTTTAAAAATATATATATTTTTTAATTTTTATATTTCAGTTGATTGAATGTAAGGTAAATTGCGGTTTACGATTTATGACGTTTTAAAAAAAAGCTACTCACTCGATTTCGTTCAAACCAATTTTCGTTGGTAGTTTACATGGTAATGTACATCATATATTTTTTTTAGTTTTGTCATTCTCTTATTTTAGAAGTTACGGGGGGGGGGGGACACACATTTTACCACTTTGGAAGTGTCTCTCGCGCAAACTATTCAGTTTAGAAAAAAATGATAATAGAAACCTCATTACCATTTTTGAAGACCTATTCATAGATACCCCACACGTATGGGTTTGATGAAAAAAAACATTTTTGAGTTTCAGTTCTATGTATGGGGAACCCCAAAATTTATTGTTTTTTTTTCTATTTTAGTGTGAAAATCTTAATGCGGTTCACAGAATACACCTACTTACCAAGTTTCAACAGCATAGCTCTTACAGTTTCGGAGAAAAGTGGCTGTGACATACGGACGGACAGACAGACAGACAGACATGACGAATCTATAAGGGTTCCGTTTTTTGCCATTTGGCAACGGAACCCTAAAAAGGTAAGGCGTTGAATGAAATCAAGAGCTTTTAAGAGTGTCTCTAAACTTCACGCATGTAATTATGTATTACTAATAAGACCAAAAAGATAACTATAGGTATAACCAGGGTCGTTGGATATACATAGTTAATGTTTAGAAGGAAAGCGACGAAATAAATTAATATATTAGAAAACAAACAGCTCATTTATTAAATTATTTTTTTATAATAATTTAAATCAATCGGTTTCTTACTTAACTTCAACTATCTATATCCGAGGACCCTGATGATTACTTATTTCTTTTGGTGACTGTACCTACGTACTTCAAGGTAGATACGATCGACGTCAATATTGACTGAACTTTTAAAATGACTTGCCAAATAAAAAATACTTTCTACAGTAATAAAAAAGAAAAATGCAAATGATCAAAAAATCTAAAACAAAAATTGTATGAAATTACATCATATCAAAAAACCGACCAAGTGCGAGTCGGACTCGCGCACCGAGGGTTCCGTACAAACCTGTAGGTATCTTCGGTTTATGCATAAGGTTTATTTTTAACGCAGCTTATAATTTATGACGTATTAAAAAAAACTACTTACTGAATCTCATTCAAACCAATTTTCGGTGGAAGTTTACATGGTTATGTACATCATGTTTTTTTTTTTAGTTTTATCATTCTTTTATTTTAGAAGTTACGGGGGGGGGGACACATTTTACCACTTTGGAAGCGTCTCTCGCGCAAACTATTCAGTATAGAAAAAAATGATATTAGAAACCTCAATACCATTTTTGAAGACCTATTCATAGATTTCCCACAAGTATGGGTTAGATGAAAAATTTTTTTTTGAGTTTCAGTTCTAAGTATGGGTAACCCCAAAATTTATTGTTTTTTTCTATTTTAGTGTGAAAATCTTGATACGGTTCACAGAATACACCTACTTACCAAGTTTCAACAGCATAGCTCTTACAGTTTCGGAGAAAAGTGGCTGTGACATACGGACGGACAGACAGACAGACAGACATGACGAATCTATAAGGGTTCCGTTTTTTGCCATTTGGCAACGGAACCCTAAAAATGGCTGATGGAGGTGAAGATGATTATTAGTACACAAACTGTATTGTACTGAGTATATCTAAAAAAAAAAACAATTACCTTTGTTTATAGGGTTTTCCGCGGCAATCGCAATAACCATTCAATTAAAAGAAACTAAAATCCGACAACCGATAAATGACGCTTTAAAAAGTCAGAAACAAAAAAAAACTCATCTTAAAGCCGTGGTCATATGCCACTTTTTAACCGACGAAAAAAAACGGAGGAGGTTCTCAATTCGACGCGTATTTTTTTTATGTATGATCAAGCATAACTTTTTACATAGTAGTCCGACTATGATAATCCTCGAAGGTGGTCTCATATAAATTTAACAAACAAAATCGTACCCTGAGGGTCGGAAAACAGGGGATGATTGTTCACTCACTGATTGTAATGTATGACCACGCATAACTTTATACAGAGTAGTCCAATTTTGATATTTCTTTTTTTATTGGATAGCATATATTGTACTTTACCCAAGTATTATTAGTACATTAAAGCCACAAAAAAATTAAAATAAAACTTTTTGACAAAAAAAATAAACCACCGAAAAAACTGATATTTGAGTCGGCGCTGAAAAATCAATGAACAAAGATCACTCAAAGCGCCGACTCAAAATTTTAAGGTTTTTTATTTTTTACTTTTCAGTTTTTTCGGCTGTTTATTTATTTTTTATTTTTTTGTTAAAAAGTTTTTTCCCTCAAGCTTATGATCGCTTTCTTCTGCTAGAATGTATTGTTTATAATACCTAATTTGTCAAATTAGATAACTTGTTTAGAAGTTTTGAGGGGAATAGATGAACATACTGGTCCCCTGCCAGGGTCGCGAGATTTGTTCGAAAGAGTTACCGTGGCCCTGGCATATGGGCAACTGAAGGAACACGGGTGGGTTTTAGTCAGTAAAAATCTAACACGCCCTCCCGCTCCGCCCAGAGCGGGAGACGTCATTGAATGATTTCCCACCCTCAAAAAAAAACATACCTCCTTGTCAAAATCCTCTTTTTTGCTTCGCGGCGCTGCCGTAGTCAGATAAAAATGTGCTTGCTCGTGCAGCAAAAAAAAAACTGTTCTATTATCAAGAATTTTCCTTTGTTTCCAGTACCCACCGAAATGTCAGTATTGAAGAAGGAGAATTTCAACAACTGGTACAACCTGAAAACATACTACGCAGCGTTACTAGTCACTGGCATGCCTTTGCAGGTAAACTATGAAACTTTTTATTCTTCCTCGTCGTATCGATCATGGTTGATGCCACAAGTTAGTAGAACAGAATAGAATACTAAAATAATTATACACACGATATTCATTACACTTTAGTATGCAATACATAATAATGTATTCAGTGGGCGGCCCTATTAGTAAAACACAACTTTTCTACCACAAGTTCGAATTTATGTTTGTTTTGACGAAAAGCCAGCTACATTGATAGTTACACATAATCACGAGGAAAGCTAATAAGTCAGAAACTCCCCTGAAACCAGGAATAACCCCACCGGAGCCAGAAAAAATATTTTTCGTACCACTTGCTCAAAAAAGTGACATTCTATGCCACAAAAAGCTAACATAACAATAGTCATTTTTAATCTGTTAAAAACAGGGAAAGAAAATTGTACTGAATTTCATTCATCCTCTAGGGGGAGAATGTGATTTAAAGGAATACTTACCGAAATTTATACTGAACTACATCTGTGTTTACACCATTGAGTTTGTATATAAAGCATTATACATCTTTTGGAAAAAGGAATACGCATTTATTATGATTATTAAATAAAATTACGAAAACCGATGAGGCCGTATGAGCTTGATGCCTTTGCTTTTCCGACAAAAATATTAGTCTAGGAATTTGCCGCGTTTTTTTTTTCTTCAAATACATAAATGTTAATTGGACCAATGTTTCGAATGTTAACTTTTACTTTTAATTGTCATTATTTTTAATAAATGCTTATCTCATATTATTATTGTGTTAATTTTTTCGCAAATGGTACGAAAAGTAGAGTATTTTCCTCGGTGATAAAGCTGTCTTAGTCTTGGGTGAACTTAAATCCCTCGCTACACTCAGGACTCGTCTTAAATCACGAGCGAAGCGAGGGATTTAAGACGAGTCCTGAGTGTAGCGTGTGAATGTAGCAGTTTTTAACACTCTCGCTACGCTCGGGAGTAAACCTCGAGTCCTTCGTTACGCTAGCGATTTAAATCGTCACCCGCGACAGAAGACACTGCTTTATCCCCTTGGTTAATAATCTACTATTTCGTACCACTTGCTCAAAAAAGTGACATTCTATGCCACAAAAAGCTAACATAACAATAGTCATTTTTAATCTGTTAAAAACAGGGCAAGAAAATTGTACTGAATTTCATTCATCCTCTAGGGGGAGAATGTGATTTAAATTTGGAATACTTACTGAAATTTATACTGAACTACATCTGTGTTTACACCATTGAGTTTGTATATAAAGCATTATACATATTTTTGAAAAAGGAATACGCATTTATTATGCAGTGATGATTATTAAATAAAATTACGAAAACCGACGAGGCCGTATGAGCTTGATGCCTTTGCTTTTCCGACAAAAAAATATTAGTCTAGGAATTTGCCGCGTTTTTGTTTTCTTCAAATATTTTTAATAAATGCTTATCTCATATTATTATTGTGTTAATTTTTTCGCGAATGGTACGAAAAGTAGAGTATTTTCCTCGGTGATAAAGCTGTCTTAGTCTTGGGTGAACTTAAATCCCTCGCTACACTCAGGACTCGTCTTAAATCCCTCGCTTCGTTCGTGATTTAAGTTTTTAACACCCTCGCTACGCTCGGCAGTAAACCTCGAGTCCTTCGTTACGCTCGCGATTTAAATCGTCACCCGCGACAGAAGACACTGCTTTATCCCCTTGGTTAATAATCTACTATTAGATACCCTCTTGAAGAGTCTAGAGGGATTGGGATGTAATCTACCACGTGGGCAACGTGCTGGTTGGTAGATGTCACTATTAATTCGAATTTTTCAAGGACATACCGGTTTTCTCACGTTGATTTCCTTCACCGCGCCGTTTCGGGAGCAGTGGTGATGAAATCGTATACAGAAAGTTAAACGTAAACCTAGAATGAATTCACGACCTGCAATTCGTAAGTCGGGGGCGTGAACACTGGGCTTCCCTTGCTCTCATTTACTTAAATCTGTATATCCAAATTACAACTGATATTCTTTGACATCATATTTAAGTTGGCTATTGTTATAAACCCATTGCATACGTAGTGTGTCACTGTGCTAAACATTGAATACCCTGTCTGTACCTTTGATCTATAATTAAATCATAATGAGAGCTCGTCATCGCTAACCCGCAAGCCTATACAGGTAAACTACTGAAGGTAATTAAATCATAGTGTGCCATAATTGTGGAGATAACGAGCTCGAGAATAGAACACGTGCACGGTAATGGAAAATGTCACAGCGTTTGTAGTATACATGTGTCTGAAGGTCATAGGAAACGGTGGTTAAGTGAGGTAATAACGTTAACTCCGCAAAAAATGTGACTTGCTAGTGCGTCAATTTTATTTTATAAAAAGTGGTCAGCATAGGAACGTTATTATAATAATGAAATTATTAAGTAATTATGATGATGAAAAAAGTAGTTAGTGCACGGAAAACACAATACAAGTTTCAATACTATTCTTGCGTTACCGGTTAATTTGGTATTTCTAATACCTAATTCGACCTTATCAATGTTTTTGCTGCTGGAAATGAAATTTTAATACCTATTAAGGCTAATCGCTTATCGAACGTTACTCAGCCGATCGATATGATGTTACTTAAGTCTGGCTAGCATGTTAATGGCGTGATATAAAATATATCAATAATACCAGGGAAAGATACGTCCTTTGCTTTGTGTACACTGCCATTTAGATTAGCAGTAAGCTCTACATGTTGTTTGTCGCTTATCGAACGTTATTCAGCCGATCGATATGATGTTACTTAACTCTGGCTAGCATGTTAATGGCGTGATATAAAATATATCAATAATACCAGGGAAAGATACGTCCTTTGCTTTGTGTACACTGCCATTTAGATTAGCAGTAAGCTCTACATGTTGTTTGTCGCTTATCGAACGTTATTCAGCCGATCGATATGATGTTACTTAACTCTGGCTAGCATGTTAATGGCGTGATATAAAATATATCAATAATACCAGGGAAAGATACGTCCTTTGCTTTGTGTACACTGCCATTTAGATTAGCAGTAAGCTCTACATGTTGTTTGTCGATGTCAACCAAACTTCCTGCCGTACATACGTGCATGTAAAAAACAACATTTACTTAGACGAAATTGATAAATAATTACTTCTGACAGCATTATATGTAGTTTTGATAACTTACCTTATTGTCCATTTAACAGGTTTTCTACAGTTTAGTGTACTCCGTGCCGTCGTACTTCCTATCCGGTCAGCCCGTGGAGCCTATCCGGTTTCTCATGTTCGTCATCACACTTGCCAACGTCGCACTACTCGCTGAGGCTATGGGCAATGTCATCGGAACCTGCTTCAACCCTGTTGTAAGTACTAACCGATTAACATTCTACACCTACCTACTTAGGTGGAGCTGAAAAAGAAAAGGACCAAGAATGGAACCTTGTGGTGAACCCGCTTTATTTTTCGGTATTTTTTTTGGGTTGAAGAGGAGTATGAAACTTCTTGCCCACGTCTGGCTAGGCCAACGGGCTCATCCCAACATATCTAAAATGTCTTATGATGAGTACCTTAGAAAATAATACGACAAATTAAGATTTCAAGGATGACGGATGTGCTAAAGGCTTTACACAGGACTCAAATAAATAGTTCATGATTTGCTTTCGAAATTGTTCAACATTTTTCAAATTATCACTTGCCTCGTGTAGTTACTTACGATTAGTACCTATCTATTATTAGGAAAAGCGAAAACATGCGTAATGCAATTTCCAAGTTACATCCGCTTTTCAAGTACAAGTTATTAATTAAACAGTTCATTAATATTATTAATTAGCGTCTTAATGGTGGAAGGTAGGTAATAAAAGTTGGACCTAGTGAACTCATTTGAATCATCGCGATCGTGTTATCTCTCGGTGGCATATGACTTGTTTTGTTTATGTTGTCGTGGCAGATGACACGCAAATGACTGAAGCAAATCAAAAATAAATATCGTTCAATTAGATATCGGTCCAAAGTAGGTTCAAGCTCATTTGGATTAGCTTAGCTATATATTTAGATCTGTTAAGAATGGCCAACAATCTCATATTTATCAGACCCATTTAAAATGAATTTTCCTGAAATACTAAGCCAAATTCACTCAATCAAAAGATCCACTGCTAGGCTACCAATACCAGTCTGAACCGGTCCTGTGCTTCTTGCATTCAGTGAATTCTACACCTTTACAAGGTCCTCAGTCCAACGACTTATACTAACTATACCATTCGTGTACCCGATGGGAAATCCAAATCGAAATACAAAAAAATCAAAAAAAGATGACATAGCTAACTTTTACTAATAAATAAAGTCTAAGCGCCAATTTTCTCGTTCGTAATTCTGTTTATTCTAGACCCAACGGTTGTGTGTTGTGTTGTCAGCGAATGAACGAATTTCAAATTTATATTAAGTATATTATTTATGTCTATCCAGAACGGCACATTCCTGGGCGCAGTGTGGACGTGTGCTATGATAGTGTACGCGGGCTACCTGGTGCTCCTGGCGCACATGAACCCGATCATGCGCGCGGTGTCGCACGCGTCGTTCTTACGCTACGCTTTTGAAGCGCTCGTGCTGGCCATCTACTCCAATGGACGACAGCCGCTGCTGTGTCCTGAGACTATGACGTACTGCCACTTGAGGTGAGATGCGTATTCTATTTGTTTTATTATAGAATAGACTTAATGCGCACTTGTTTCTTAGGGGTTTAGGACATCTTAAAGCTGTTGGCTTGGGGACGCTACATGCTATCTAGTCCACCAATGGAAACTACTACTGTTGAATAACAATGCCGCCTGCTAGATGGCCAGATTAATCTTACTCCTTGATTTCCACAGCCCTGACCGGTAAAGTCCGCAGCAGCGTAAATCTCTGTGAACTCGCGTCTTCACATTTTAGTCTCTTCAAGTCGTGGTCTATGTTCCTGAAGTTACTGTTGATTATGTTCTCTACTGAATACGAACCACCCCATAGACCCACAAACAGTAGATACAATGTCTGATACAATGTCTTATGATAATTTCATGTTTCCAGACATCCCAAAGCAGTGATCAACGAGTTCAGTCTCGAACCTGACAACTACTGGACGGACATCACGGTCTTAGGAGTGGAACTTATCGTCGTCAGAATATTAGCGTACTTCACATTGAAGAGAAGCGTCAAGTCGTCCGGTTAACATTTAAGTAGTAACCTACATTCTTGAACAAACACGTTATTTAAACACGTAGTGACAATTTTAATTATGATAATTAATTATTTGGAAATGGGTTCACAAACTTGACATGCCACTTGTATTACAAAAGTGGTATAACATTTTAGGTTGTAAAACACCATTTAAAATGTGACGACACATGTCTACATCATGTCGAATTGAAACAACGTGGTTTAGTTAAACACTGTGTACTATGTATGTATGTATTTATAGACGAGTAACCATGAATTTTTGTTCCGGTTCTTTTAAATTCAGACAAATTCGAGCTACGCAACGAAGACTGATTTTCCACGAGTCAATTGCAACTTTCGACATCGAATGTGTCAAAATATTTGACAATGCACTAACGTGCACTCATTTACCTGAGTAAAGCCTCCTGCAATTGAACAAATTAAGTACATGGTATATTCATAACATTTGTTCTAATTCTTAAGCCACATCACACAGCCGCAAGGTTAGGCACGAGTATATTAGAAGATGCATATGATCCAGATATCGCTAGATATGGTTTAGACCTATGTAGATATGTATTGGTGTAATAGGGGGCGAGCCTATAGCCATCAACTGGGCTCAAATCTAATCTCCTGGCTGTTACTGAGAAACTCGTAATGTTACAACTCTATAAAACTTTGCCCCACCTGGGAATCATCGTCAGTGTATGATCAATTATTCCTTTTTTACCATTGAGTACATTCTCCTTGAGAAATACGGCAAATTACGTTCCAATTTCTATTGTGTACTCATGCATGACTAACAATGTTGTTTCTATTATGTGGTGCCTTTCTGCTGGCATTTTTCGTTTTCCAAGCTAACATTACAATTCTCAATCCTTATAATTCTTTCAATAATAGAAGGTAGGTATCCTGTATAAATACAAGATATCCTACCAAATGTATGTAAACGTTTATATAATATTTATATTTTTATAGTTACGCTTCTTATTTATGAAAATAAGCGAAGCACAGCTGTGCGGATAATTTAAATTGCCTTAATTTATAATTTGAGTTGAAGTTAGACTTAATGGCGATATGGGTTTTTGTTGGTTAAGGAATTTTGCTATCAAAATATTATAATTTGATTATAAAATGCATTTATTGATCCATAACAATATTATTTATATGAACGCACGTGTTTCAGTGGGTCCTTAGTTCCGTATTTTTGTTCCTTTTGCATTAGGTACAGTCAAGCACACACCAGTGGTAACACACACATGAAAAAAATTAAACCGCCGAAAAAACTGAAAAGCAAAAAATAATAAACCTTAAAATTATGAGTAGGCGCTTTGAGTGATCTTTTTTCATTGATTTTTCAGCGCCGACTCAAAATTTTAAGGTTTATTATTTTTTGCTTTTCAGTTTTTTCGGCGGTTTAATTTTTTGTTAAAAAGTTTTTTGTGGCTTGAATGTACTAATAATACTTGGCAAGGTATACCAAATCCAATGAAAAAAGAATTATCAAAATCGGGCTACTGTGTATAAAGTTATGCGTGGTTATACATTACAATCAGTGAGTGAACAATCAATCATCCCCTGTTTTCCGACCCTTAGGGTTCGATTTTGTTTTCCAAATTTATATGGGACCACCTTGGGAGTATACCCTTTCCAATGAAAAAAGAATTATCACAATCGAACTATCATGTACAAAGTTCACACATAAAAAAAAAAATCGCGTCGAATTGATAACCTCCTCCTTTTTTTTTCGTCGGTTAAAAATATTTACTGTTGGAACTTGGTTGGAACGTAAAAACTGTGTCAATGTCAAATTGTTGCCACTGATGTTAGGTTAACTGTTTCTATCGACTTACTTATATCCAATTTGGGTGTTGATAAAAGTGGCTAATTAGTCGATTACGTATTTTATGCACTTTACTGCACTTACTTGCCGTGATCTTTTCTCATAATTTATTTCATGCACTTCGTCCGAGTCGCCTATAGAAAATAATATATTATTTTAAAGTGTCCATCCGCCCGTTTTGAGCGAGTAAATTTGTGCGAATCGACTAATAAGACATATAAGTACCTAGTAAAAGGTCGTTATTTATTAAAAAATTTAAACTGAGGTGTACCTACAAGAATCCACTATTTAGCTTGCGTTCAATATATTTAATCCAACTATTTTGTATATTCATAGGCAGGTATGTAGAGTTAAGTGAAAGACTACCTATTTCACACCTATATACTCGCAGTCTGATAATGTTTGGAATCTAAGCCTTAAATAATAGAATAATGGTTTTCAAGTATTAATTTAAGGTAGCTGGTAAATTTATAAGAATACGTGACGGCAAGTCTTATTTATGAAGAATATGGCAGGCAATAATATAAATTAAATTAGCTAGCAAAATTTCACAGATGAGAGTAGGCAGATTTTTCTAAACTCTTACTTCAAGTGAGCATACGATCTTTGACCCCGAAAAAATTATTATTTATTATGTTTTGATACCCATAACGTCTGTAATTTTGCTAGCTTATTAGAATTTACCTGGTGCATATCGTTTAGTATAATCAACTAAAAGTGCCTTTAGTATTTATAAGCAGGTGTGTGTGATCAAAAGGATCTGCATAGCTATTCACAACCGTTCGATACGGTTCCGACTCGAATCGAACATCAATCAGTTTTATCAAAAGAGTCATCTAAATCCAGAAACCTGTAAAAATTGTCAGTTTAAACGAAATAGACTGACTTTCTTTCGACAGCTGACTGCTGTCAGGGGCAAGATAAATTAGTAATTGAAATGTGTCATATTCGATCAACAAACCTATTGAATGGTTGTGAATTGTTATTTTGATTAGTTATAATAAGTAGGTATTATTATTATTATAGCGTTAGTTACCACTGCATTGTCAAAGAATAATGTTTATAAGTTGTACCATCCTGTGATAAGTTTTCTTTTAGATATAAGTACTTAAATAAATGTTTTACCAAGTGAATCTTATTAATTTTGTTTGAGAGCTTTATGTGCACTATCAAAAAATTTGTTATTTACTTTGTTATTTACCTATTTACAAAGCATGTACAACAGTTTTGCTGTGGATCACGACTCTTTCAATGTAGGGTATCTATATTGAAAGAGTCGTGATTTTTTACCATGTAATACACTTACGCTATTTAAAACGTCCATCACGTAATAAGTATTCATTAAAACAATCTTGAGACGCACAATTTCATCTGTAATAATTTAAATGAATAATATAATAGAAGCATGCAATTTTTACTAAATACCTAGTGTTGCATGATTTATAACGATTTTTTTTAATAGTGCAAAACTGAAAATAAACTTTTTTAAATAAATTACATTTTTTTTTTTACTTTTCTTCTGTTTTATTCTTAGGTACCCGTTTTGTTCATCTGTAGAAGTAACGCCTTGCCTGCTATAGTCACAACTTGCTTTGTCAATTTTGCCGAAATTCGCACTCAAAATTTCAGGCAGTAACAAAGAATTTCCCAATCAAAAAATCTTTTGCACAAATCTTGATCGAACGCAGGACCCTAAGTTTTTTTTAGTAATGATATCTCGCTAGTTAATACATTAAGGCCTCCAGTCAGGGCTTAAAACGAAAGCGTCTACACGCTACGGGTACCCCTTGTGGGTTATGGACCTCGACTTAGGGTGTCGCAGCCGACGGTCGCAGCTTCACGCAGCCTTGGTGGCAGGCTGGTGGGACAGGCTTTCAAGCCTTACCTTTGCCACCGTCGAGGCGGTCCGGCCAGTACTCAAGCACTGGCTATGGAGGAGGCACGGCTCCCTTTCGTTTCGGGCGACGCAGGTGCGATCGGGGCATGGTTGCTTCGGGAAGTACCTGTGTCGCATAAACAGGGAGCCGGACGCCCGGTGTCACCACTGCGTCGACTGCTGGGAGGACACGGCGTGGCATACGCTGGCAGAATGTGCCGCGTCGTGCCCTCGTCTCAGAAGTAGGCAGCTCAGAAGTGGTCGATGGTCGGCAGCGAGGAGTCCTGGGACGCGGTGGTATCCTTCTGCGAAACAGTCGTGTCGCAGAAGGAGGCTACGAGAGAAGTCCTTAGGACCCGAGATGGTGGCGCGTAGTGATCCACGCGCGCCTCTCTGTGGGGGGGGAGTTTAACACCTCACTCCCCCCTAACGTGAGGAGCCGGGCCGACACCAGTCGGGGATCGCGGAAGACATATTGGTTCCCGTGGGCCCCGACGTAGGTGGGGGACGGAACACCAGGGTGGTTTTAGTCAGTAAGGGTCTGGCAGACCCCTCCGCCCACCGTCCGCCAGGGACATCCATGAGGATTTCCAAAAAAAAAACGGTGTCGCTGGAAGATGGCAGCAAGGGACGGGCTGGACACGCTCACCAGTCGCGCTTATAACCCTCAGTGGGGAAAAAAATATAACCCACAAATATTTCATCATCATTATGGTATCAAATGTACCAATTTTATCGATATAATTACGTCTTTTTGAGGCTGGCTGTACCTCCCGTTTTTGACGCAGCTTAGTGCAGTAGAAAAGGAACACCTAGTTTTCTATTAGAACGATACCTAAATTTCTTCTGTGTCATAATATGACACCTTGTTTCCTCGAAGGGTTGGGCAGAGACACCTCTGCCGAAAGGACAGGTACACACCTATAGTACCTATAGTAGACCCACATTTCGCCAGTCCATTGTAATAGGAGCGAGCCTATTGCCATCAACCGGGTACAATCCAGATTCCGGGCTTCTACTGAGAAATTCTCTTTGGAAAAATCCATTAACACTTTGCGCCCGAGCTGGGAATCGAACCTAGGACATTATGCTCAGTAGTAACGCTGCGACTACCAGATACTTAGACCAACGAGACAGTACCTATTGTACCAACCTAATTCTAGATTTTGAATCTAAGAATATAGAAGTACTTGCTAATAAAGAAGTATGGAAGAAAAAGATAAGTTGCGCCGACCCCAAATAAATTTCGAAAAGTACAGAAAAATGTTGACTAATGATGAGGCTACCTGAACTCGACTGGAAGGTGATATATATAGCGTAAGTGACTAGAGGAATGTCATCCATTTGTGTTATCGCCTTGGTTTAAATTAGGACAATAAGACACTGTACTGCTGGACTAGTTCCATTCGAATGTAGGCGATGTGATAACCGCAATCTAATACTCGTTTATCATCATTAGCTTCAGACACGAGACCCGAGCCTCCCACAGGACTTGGGGCTCCCGAGAACTGTCATGGAATTCGAGACAGTGCACATTGTGTGCAGACAGAGACAGAGCTCCGTTTGTAATATAATCATATTTGTGTACTGATGGGACTCAAGCCTCTGTAGGAGAGAAGGTAGGCCATAAACCACCACGCGGGCCCAGTGCAGGTGACGGACTAATGGTTGACACGATGTATGGACCGATCGATCAAGTTTTCCACCAACCATTAACCATTTAATGAATCATTATTATAATCATGGTCTCTTCCCATTTTTAAAAACATTTGTGGAGAAACAAAATTAGCACATAGTCCGCGCCTGCCTGGGGAAAGTAAAACTTTAGGCGCTCGCTAATCTGAGCCTTATACGGTTTTAAGCTAATTACCACGCCTTGGCCATAGAATGAAAACTGTAAAGTCCACTTACAATCGAAACGATATCGACAAAATTTGCAAAATTAAAATAAAATTTTCTAATGGCTTAGGCCCAACCAATGTCTGAATGTTGAAGTAGGTAACTCTTATTTTTCCGTAAACAATGAGTTCACTAAATATTTACCATCGATATCTACAAAATGAAGAAGTGTTAGACTGCATTTCTGGCCAAGCCTAAAGTTAACGCCTAAGTACTGCTATTCGCAGACCTGGGGGCACCGTCAAACGTCGGAACATCCTAAGTAAGTACCTACACTATTTTATCATAAGGTGCTTTTCAGTACTTATGATAAGTATGTACATACCATATTGTGCGTTTCTAAACTGGCCTTAACTTTTTAAATCTTGAAATTTTAACTGACATATAAAAAAAACACATTTTACGCAATCAAATTGTTCCTAAATCCTAGAAAAAAACTTAATCAACAATATTTCTATTTTTCACTACTAATAGCATCAAAATCAACATGCTTTTCTTTGTTTCGAATAATTAGTTTTGTTTATTAACAGTGAATCGATTATCGATGCTCGGTATCAACTGCCGTTACTTGCCTCTCTAGTTTAGAGACTGACCTTAGAGACTGACTGACTGACGTTTGACCTAAAGGTCCAGTTACCAGGTCATAAAATTCCAAAAAACAAAAAAACTGACTGACGTCTGACTTCCCGATTGTAGGAACTTCGGAAGTTCACCGCAGTTCACCAACACCTACACAAAAAGTAAACAATTTAGTTTTATCTTAGTTTCTCGTGTAAACTGTGTTATCTAATGTAGCCTAATGATTAAATGAGTGATTTATTAAGTGCTCCACACATATCAGTAAAAAGTGCCGGTGCCAGCGTCTAATTTTAAGAACTTTTTATACAATTTAGAAATGTAAGTTTAACTTCAATAAAGTTCGATTTTATCAATGAAACACCTTTCTATTGAATGAGGATATTTATTAATACTCTGTTTCAGGTTAAAGCTCATAGTTATTAGTTGTTTTTTATTCGGTGCGGTTAACCTAACAGACGTTACTTACTATGAGGTATTAGGGGTAACGAAAAAAGCTTCTGCACAAGAAATAAGACAAGCTTACAAGAAGTTGGCTGTAAAATATCACCCGGACAAGAATCCTGTAAGTAGCAACTACTATTAACTTCAATAAAAAGAACTGATGTCTGTAAACCCCTGCTTAAAGAAAAAAACTTGAGATGAGCAGTTTTTGTAGAAGTTAATTAGTTTTGCATGTCTTTAAATTTGACATATGGTTTCCTAATGTTTTGCAGTTTTGCCTCATCACATGTGTAAGGCATGATAATCTATTTTACAATACTTTGGAGACATCAAAGCAGGGCGCAAGGATGGTATCTATTTTGCAATGCTTTACATTATTACTAAACATTAGGAAACCATATGTCCAATTCGAAAACATGCATCATTATCTGCCTAGCCTTTTCCACACTATGTTGGGGTTGGCTTCCAGTCTAACCGGATGCAGCTGAATACCAGTATTTTACATGGAGCAACTGCCTATCCGACCTTCACAACCCAGTCACTGGGTAATACAATACCCCTTGGTAACATGTACAACTAATTAACTTCTACAAAAATGGTCCTTTTTACTAACCCCCCTTATACTCCTTTTTCTTTTACATAATTTTGTAGGAGACAAAATGTAAAAAATTGAGTATAGAGATCTACCAAAGCTAAAAACTTCTCAATTAATATTGTCTTCTAATGATAACTTCCAGGGTGAAGATGAACAGGAGAAGTTCTTAAAAATCACAGAAGCTTATGAGACCTTGAAAGACCCAGATAAGAGAAATAACTATGATCTGTATGGATCATTCTCTTATGCAAAGAAATATGACTACCGGTCTCAATCAGAGTATGACAACTTATACTATAATGGACTGTATCATAATGATCCGTTTGTTGATACCTTATCTGGAGCAAGCTGGAGTAAGTATCACTCTATTTCCAATTGAAAAACTTAAATATATGTCTATATTTGTGGAGGGGGAGGTAGAATAGCCATTATAACATTAATGTGTAAAAGGAGAGCGGAAATCCTGTTATATGCAGTAATATAAAACTGCCTTGTGTGTGCACTATAGGCTTATTTGTTGTAAGTTCAGTTTAAGAGGATTTAAAAACTAAGCTACTCTATAATGCATTTTTCTGAAAGAAAGCCTTTCACTAGACTTGAATGTCAGTAAAGACTCAATCCCTCTTATTACAAAACACAAGTTAACTGTAATTGTAGCATTCAGTTTTTGTATTTCCAATTATATTTTTAATCCATAGTAATAGGTTGGGCGTCAATATCCCTGTCATCCTGTATATTAAGGGCTCTTTAAGAAGCTGCCTGACCTACTTAATTAAACATGTATGTGTTATCAGCGCTTTAGGGCAGTTCAACCTGAATGGAAAGAAGGCTGAGCAATTATCTTCTCCCATTCAAAATGAGACAGTATTACCATAGTCTAAAATAGAAAACTGAATGAATATCGACACAGTAGTTTTGTGCGTGTTGCTCTTTTTTTTCTATAAAGTAGGCTTTTTAAATGAAGCCTGTAAAATGAGCAGTCATTTTTCCGTTCTGACTGTTTCTTAACTTATTCAAATACTAGCTTTTGCCCGCGGCTTCGCCCGCGGCTTCGCCCGCGTGTATGTCGGAAATTATCGCAAGAGGACGTACTACCGCGGTAAGAATTATGGATCCATGTTATACATACATAAAATTACGCCTTTTTCCCATGGGGGTAGGCAGAAACTACGGAACGCCACCTGCTACGATCCTTACATATCATGTGTGTTTGATGTACTTAAAATAAAACTAATAGTACCTATTCAGAGTAAGAAGACTGCGACATAGGGCTGGATTAAATTGAATATAAGTCTTACTGGTTTTTCTTAACGCTCCTATTCTACCTATACAGACACTCAATTATTTACCAGACACCAAATTAAACATAGTTATAAGAATAGTACGTTTGCCAGTGGCTTCGCCCGTATAGCTTTCGGAAAATATCACTCGGAAACCTACTACCGGGATAAAGTATCCTATGTATATGGTAAGTATCCAGGATAACCAAAAATCCAAATCCATCCAAAAATCTAAACATCTAAGCAATATTTCGCGGTCTCTTACTTGGAATAATACAATTAGGTTTATTTTGAGTACTTCCAACACACATGATATTCGCATTTACTATGAAGCCAAAGTAATATGAATTACAATATTACAATCCTATTAATCCTGTACTACCCGACCGCTACCAACCGGGACGGCCGGACGCGGGAAGGCCCGCTGGCCGCTCTGCGGCGATTTTATTATAATCTCTGATATCTTCTAAAATATTAATTTTAATGATATGCTGTAAAGGGCAATTTTGATCTACATAGAATGCATAATTTATTTAAGGTACTTAATTGCATAAGGATTAATGCTGTATTGCTTAAAATCGCATTCATAAATAAGCCATTATATCTCGTAAAAAGTAAAGGATAAAAATGGTTATTATGGGTTATCCCTAAGAGTTAGACATATACCATCGCGGACTTTTTTGTAGAACTTTTTAAGGTGTACAATACTGTAGTACATTATTTTGAGCTATTTCGTAGGGTTCAGCCAGCGTTCGCAATGTAAGCGCAAAAAAATGTGTTTATTTATGACATCACATTAGAAACCTCTACAATTATCAGCGTTTCTTTACTATATTATGCATGTTATATACATATAAACCTTCCTCTTGAATCACTCTATCTATTAAAAAAACCTGCATCAAAATCCGTTGCGTAGTTTTAAAGATATAAGCATACATAGGGACCGACAGACAGCGAAGTGACTTTATTTTATAATATGTATAGATTATATAGATTAATTATAAAAACTTAGATACAGGAAATACTTAACTATAATATGTCGTACGGGTTGGAGTGTGGTGTGAGACAGGGTGGTTTGTCGTCTCCCAGGTCTTCAACCTGTGTGTAGATGATCTCATAGCCGAGCTCAGCAGTATGCGTGTCTGCTGCCGGGTTGGTGGTGTTAGTGTTAACAAGATTAGCTACGCGGACGACATGGTACTGCTGGGCCTGACTGAGGGATCTATCAGAAATAGGCTGTGGGTCTGCGAGAAGTACGGCAAGCACGGCACGCACGGCCTGGTTTACAATATCAGGAAATGCGAATACATGTTCCTTAAGGCCGCCGGCAAATGCCCTAATCTTACACCTAATTTCACCCTAAATGGCATGATGATTAATAAACTGGATCAATTTAAGTACTTGGGGCACTTGCTTACCAACGACCTTAAAGAAAATGTAGACATTGAGAGAGAACGTAGGGCACTAGCGGTCTGAAGTAATATGTTGGCCTGTAGATCAGCGGCGAGGCGTGAATTTTTCTAAAAGAGAAGCCGAAGCGAAGTCGGCCTTAACTTACTGACTCATCAATAAAGAATACTTACTATCA
The DNA here is from genome assembly GCA_932294355.1 of Aporophyla lueneburgensis. NCBI lineage: Eukaryota > Metazoa > Arthropoda > Insecta > Lepidoptera > Noctuidae > Aporophyla > Aporophyla lueneburgensis. The sequence goes on from OW028746.1 coordinate 7,649,513, forward strand.
TTCTAAAATTAATATAGGAATGTAATGAATTAAATACAATTAAATTGAACAGATGAAAACGAATAAAATATGCAATATTCCTCTATCTCGTTCTCGCTGACGCATTTTTCTATACCTGTCTCTATCATAACCCGTTGTACAGCGGCTTGCTCTCGTACATATCAAGCGGTGCCACGTGACCTAAAGTGACATCATTACGGGATCGCTGTTGTATGAATTTTTAGTTCCCGATTATGACGTTTTGGCGCCGGGTTAATTTAGAACATTTCTCTTTTGTTGTAATACAAAGGTATAAATAACCTTTTTTGTTGTTTGAGTGTTATGGTGAATTAAATACCCGTAGTGTAACTATATTTATTGACAATAGTAGCCACTATTTACATACTATTGTATTTTTAATAGTGATAAATATCCAATGCGAATCCCCGAAGGCAAGCCGGTAGGAATCGTGTTATATGGTGCCTTCGCCACTGCTGTAGATTCTCCCATTGTAGTCGCGTATGCGTCCAATATAATAATGTTTTTAGGATGCTGTTAGGACTGTTGGTTCTGTAGTGCATCAGAGATGTTTTCGCAAAACCTAACTGACGGTTTCCACGCAAACATACGGAAAAAAGTTGCTTCACTGATGCGAACTCGGATCAGTAACAATAGTATCCTGAAATCAGTAGCGGAGAGTCTTTACTCCTGTTCTGAGGCATTTTGTGGAGAGAATGGTCAACTAGGTAGTTGATCTCCTGCTTAATCGTTCTCAGTGCAACCTGGCTCGGACACTTAATTCATAATGTGTTGTTGATCTTGATTGTGTGTTGTATTACTAACATTAGTTATAAGGTATTTGTTTACTAACAAGATGGATTGTATTGTTATCCGAAACTGACTGCTTGTACAATAAAAATGATGCCAAGAATCCGCCCAACCCAACCCATGAAGAAGACGTCCGTGATTGAAAATAATAATATTTTAAATATTTTTTCAGAGAATTACATGAAGGACGGCTTCTATTTTATAAATTTTTATTCGCCGTTCTGCCCACCATGCCAAAATGTTGCGGAGCATTGGAAAAAGTTGGCTGAAATATATAAAGGAATTGTAAGTTGTATTTGATTCATAAACATGTACTATATTCTATAGATAGAATTCAATACAATGAATCTGGCTAGCCTTTTCCCAACTATGGGGGTTGGCTTCTAGTCTAAGCGGATGCAGCTAAATACCAGTATTTTACATAGAGCGACCTCCCGTCTGACCTCCACAACCCAGTAACTGGGTAATACAATAACCCTCTTGGTAAGACTGGTTGTCACACTTTTGGGCTTCTAACTACCCATAACGACTGCCAAAGATGTACAAAGAGCAGTCTTGAGTTCCTTTTTTTTTAGCATACGTCTTTCGGAGTCTCGATATTAGACATGCGCAAAACAGTGCCTTTTAAAGTAATGTCATATGGCATGACATTTCGTCCCGAGTAATGTTTCATTACACCATGACTCCAAACATGACGCGAGATGAAGCACCACGCGCGATGGTTTTTGTAATGAAATGCCGCGTTGTAAAAGATATACATCATTACATGAGATATCGCATTACCTATATTGTGATGTGATGTGACATGGGTCAAACGCAATGCGCCCTCGCTTCGCCGGAACGTACATTTGATTTTGTTTCCTATTCATTTAGTCGATTTTCTTTCATATTTAGCCCCCAATATAAGGAATTATTGAATTAAAACGATAGACATGAATTGCAATAGTGATTATTGACCATGACTCGAACTGTTATAGTGTCATACAGTTCGAGTCATGATTTGAAACATCACGTAGGCGGTCCGTGGTTTCAATAAAACGTAAACCTTTTTTCAATAACAATACGGTTCTAGATCATAGTTCACTTATCTCGCAGCCAACCGACTGATGTGCATCTGGATTGAGGGCCCATTTTTTAAACCCTTGCCAAACGTAATAAGACTTATAGGGAAATTAGTTAAAAATAGTAAAAACTTAAAGCAATGGGCCATAAATTTCTTAAACGTGAATTAAAACTGTTATGATTAAATAACTTGGGCCCTCAGTCCAGACGCTTGCATAAAGTGGCATAGCTTAAATCTCAGTAAGTACTGTCTCTGGGTTAATAATTTTTATTTAACAATTTAGTTAAGAATTTCTTAAATATTTTAAGAAATTTCCAAATCTGTAGAATACGACATTACAGATTTATGGCGGTATATCTAGGGCCCTCACTTCATTATTGTTTGTACTGAGGAATCTGCAAAACATGGATTTATCTGAAGAAATACATAAATGCGACTTTAACATGTTTTACTTAGATACCTATGTGAATTAGTTAAAAAGAAATTATGACACGAAAGTTAATTGTTATGTAGTAAATGAAAGTCGAATTTGACTAAAACATCTGAACTGAGAGCCCAACATTTTCGGCTTTATTGACTAGGCTCAACCTCATAGATTAACGCAAATTAGAATAAGATTTTTAACTATTTCTTAACTAAATTTGAACATATCGACCGTTCTTCTAAATATCATACTTTAAGAGAAAATCGATTTTGAACTTATTATAAGAGAAAAATTTGTAGGGTGACCATAATGTTCATAGTAATTACATGTACATTTTGTTAAGCGCAGTCAAAAAGTCATAATTTTTGCAGCTAAAAGTATTATATATGTACCTACTGTTTACAATTTTGTTTTCTTTATCTTTAATGTCATTTTTATTTAGCATATTTTTACAGCTTTAACAGTGTTTGCATAAAATGAAAGGCAAACTATATACGATGAACTACTTATATGACAGTGATCCATAGGGATACATTTCGATAAATAAAACACGATCAGCATAATTATAAAAAAAAAACTTTTATTTCACATTATAAATGTAACCTTAAAATAGTCTTACATCCTAAAAATACGAAATTGCAAATGGGCGAAGTTATTTTAGTTAAGTGAATGAGTTGAGCACCGCCATCTTTTATTGTTTGACTTTGAAGGCAGCAATGAGTACGTGAAACCATTTAATTGGATCAATCGCCTACCTCACTGGGAAAGTACAAATTGTGCTGAAAATTAGGTAAATAAGTTAGAATAAATAAATTAAGAAAGTAAAGATTGTTCATGGTAACAGCGGAGTAATGTCCGAAATATTATAGGGTTAAATTAAATGTGTTAGCTCCGCAAACGGGATGGGTACCTCATGGGTAGGCGTCATGGGTATCGGATACCTAAACATGACAAAACATAAAATTGTTGAAAAACTAAAACTGGACTACTTATAATACTTTTAGCTGCAAAAATTATGACTTTTTGTCTGCGCTTAACAAAATGTACATGTAATTATTATGAACATTATGGTCACCCTACAAATTTTTCTCTTATAATAAGTTCAAAATCGATTTTCTCTTAAAGTATGATATTTAGAAGAACAGTCGATATGTTCAAATTTAATTAAGAAATAGTTAAAACTTTTATTCTAATTTGCGTTAATCTATGAGGTTGAGCCTAGTCAATAAAGCCGAAAATGTTGGGCTCTCAGTTCAGATGTTTTAGTCAAATTCGACTTTCATTTTCTACATAAAAATTAACTTTCGTGTCATAATTTCTGTTTAACTAATTCACATAGGTATCTAAGTAAAACATGTTAAAGTCGCATTTATGTATGTCTTCAGATAAATCAATGTCTTGCAGATTCCTCAGTACAAACAATAATGAAGTGAGGGCCCTAGATATACCGCCATAAATCTGTAATGTCATATTCTACAGATTTGGAAATTTCTTAAAATATTTAAGAAATTCTTAACTAAATTGTTAAATAAAAATTATTAACCCAGAGACAGTACTTACTGAGATTTAAGCTATGCCACTTTATGCAAGCGTCTGGACTGAGGGCCCAAGTTATTTAATCATAACAGTTTTAATTCACGTTTAAGAAATTTATGGACCATTGCTTTAAGTTTTTACTATTTTTAACTAATTTCCCTATAAGTCTTATTACGTTTGGCAAGGGTTTAAAAAATGGGCCCTCAATCCAGATGCACATAACCGACTGGAGCATGTTCCTTCTCGCTTGCATACACAGCAAAGATTACTGAGATATTACGAACACCGAACAGCGCGCCGCAGCCCGCGCGTCATGTTTTAGTGTCATGTGCCATGGTTGATTGAGTCGAGTCATGTGTAATGCTACAGTACGCGGCCGAGATATATGACGCGCAATGCATAACTCGCATTACTTACACAAGTCTACTCGATTTGTTATGGATGGTTACTAATCTGCGAACCGACCTCAGCAAGCGTAGCTTAACCCTGGATCGAACGGTGCGGCTGTTATTATTTAGCTACGAGCTTCTTTTATCCAGTTATTATTTAAGATTGAGAAAGCAAGACATATGCATTTATTGGCATTACAGCAGAAAAAATGCCATTTCACTAAAATAAAACAGAAAACAATGATAATAAATATAATTATGCCAAAAGGGCCTCAGTTCAACATAATGTCAGATGGCAACACAATATATATCTGACGCTGATATTCAGCTGCAGCATGCATGCACACACTATGTTTGTGTATAAATTGTTTATTTTTCTCTTATTAATGTTATTATTTATTTCCATTTCAGGTGAAAGTTGGTGCTGTGAACTGTAAATACCACAACTCCTTTTGTTTCAATAACATGAGAATAGGAAGCTATCCTACATTACTATTCTATCCTAATGTAAGTTATACTATTAAAAATGAACTATAACAGGAAATTACACATTTCTTCACAAATAACTATTAGAAATTAAGGCCAATTTGTGTCAATATTACGGCTTTCCTATATCGTAAAAGGTATCTGTCCTTTACTTGTCAGGGTACTGGTAAAGGAAGTTTCAGATTTTTCCATACAAACCCATATTCCACCCTGTATTAGTTTTCTATACTTAATTTTAAACTTATTTTTCTGACCAAAGACACTACATTTTAAATACGTTGTAGTAAATGGACATAGTTACAATTAGTTGTGCCCGCTGGTTCGCCCGCGTGATTTCGTAAATTATCTAACGGGAAAGAGGTAGCAGGACATAAAATTGCCAATGTTACTCCTTATAACATCGGCTATCTGCCAAAGTCTCGTCAAAATCGGTCCAGCCCTTTCGGAGATTACCAGAACATACAATTTAAAAAAAATGTCTTGTGTTATAAGTACCGTACATACATTTATATGCATTTAGTAAAAACCTGTTATGTATACATTTTAAAATGTATATTTATTTGAATTGATTTATTTTATTCCTTTGTTTAGAACTTGAGTGATTTCTCGATAGGGTAAACAAGGCAACTTCGTGTACCACAGTGGGGAGCGAACCCTGGATGCCCTGGACGAGTTCGTAATGATGTTCCTCCGCACTGCCATCCACGTGCCAACTATTGTGCAGCTTAGGAGCACCGGCAAACCTATGGCGTATATGTTAGGAGCCAATCGGGTTGCCAAGAATGCGCTGACCAGGATTGCTTTTCATTTGGTGAGTTTTGGTAATGACAAATGCGTGTACTGACTGTACAGGTCCACTCAATCTGTGTGGTTCTTTCCTGAGGTAATAGGTAGAGCAGGTTGGTGTCCGCAACTCCACGTCTTAGCTCGTATTTTGCGTAGGGCCTGCCTCAAAAGACCATTTCATGACATCAATGTCAAGGTCTTCACATGGTCCAACCTCTAAATTTGTTTCGGCCTTTCTTCTCAGAGTCGTCAGATAAGAAACGCAGTCCTCTAGTTTTTAAAATATGTTGACGCGTAAAAGTTCCGATCAGTAGGTTCACCCATATAACAGGGGACTTAAATATAACTGGGTATCCTAAAGGTACACCTCTGCTAATCCTGTGGTGATATCCAAGCGTTATTTAATGTTTTGTTAAGTGTTAGAAACGGGAAACACCTGAATGAGGGAGGCACAGAACCGGGAAGAATACGGGGAGGCCATTCAGCGCTTTTGCTTTTTGCTCGGCTCCTAAGGGTCGTAGCATGATCTTAAATAACCTATAACTTTCCTCAAGAATTCGACTATCAAATGCAACAAGATTTGTTCGAATCCGACTAATACGTTCTGAGATTACCCTCTACATACAAACAATTTTTTCCTCTTTATAATATTGATGATATAGATACATTAAAGTCATAAATGTTGGTCTTACAATAACATCACAGCATTTATTCTAATTTTGGCTTGTCTTCTTTCCAGAAAGATGTAGTGACAGTCGCAATAGTGGAAGACGACGATCTCCGCAGTAAACTAGCCAGCGATGACTATACCACTGTCGTATTCAAGTACAAGGATATCAAGAGAGAAATAGAGAGCACGGACGAGAACGAGATATTGCAGGAAATTGTTGATGCTTTACCCAAGATTGAACTTATTGGACCAGAGAAATTGAAGGTATTAAAATTAAATGCAACACTATACACACAACTCACACAAAAGCACTCTCAGCATTCGTTCTCGAATGTAGTTTTCATACAATGCAGTCAAATCATATATTATTTAGTTTGGACCTTTAAAAGACTATTTTAGACATTAGTCATTTAAAAAGCAATTCTAGACAAAAGAAAGATTTTAATCTTGCATTTGCTTGCTTTATGTGCGTTTGCGATTTAGTTGACAAACATATAAACAAATATGTGTTTTAGAAAACGGCTGAGTGGCCAATTTATAAATAAAAATATATAAAGTTCAGTTTGCGCTAGAACTTCAAACGTTTTATGATTTTATTTAATGGTACTAGTCATTTCAAAATCAACTTTATTCACACGGCCATAAAGTTGATATTTGCTAATGTGGAAAGAACATCAGTTGGATTAAAGGATTTGAATAAACTGTCATACAAGTCACACGCGAGCTCCAGATATTAAACAACTATACCTATTTATTTTCTATTTACCTTTAAAACTATTATATAAAAATAATATGTGTTGCCTTATTTGCAGGAAATAAGGAATAGTTTACGTACTGGCTCGCAAAAGACATGGGTTTTATTCTTCTCGAAGAAAGGGGAGAATAGATTGCAACTACATCAGATGATTGTTGCTTTTCCTAATATGAACTTCGGTAAGTCCTACTGGTGCGTAACACTATTTTTATCAACCGACGAATTAAAAACAAAACCTTTTTATGGTTAACAGTTTTTAAGTTAGTTAAACTTTTTAAGTTGAGTGGGGGTAGGCAGAAACTACAGAACGCCACCTGCTACGACCCTTACATACTCCTTTTGCCTCGTATAAATTCATACATCTGGTCATACTAGTGTTGCAAAGGACTCGAGTCCTCGAGTCGTAATTTTAAAGACACGAGTCAATTACGCAAGACTCAGTGTGCTCAATATGCTCGAAGTCTAGAGTCAAGCACTCGAGTCTTAAAGAGGACTCGAGTCTTAAAAAGGACTCGAGTCCTAAAATTAACTCGAGTCTTAAAGAAAAACTTGGAACATGAAGGTGAAACTTATAGCTCATCATTCGAAAAGACTCGAATAGAAGAATGATAAGTTCTAATGAGTGGTTATGATGTAATTATGCGTACAAATAATCTGACGAGTTATTCATAGACTCGAATTTATTTTAAGACTCGAGTCCTTTTTTAAGACTCGAGTCCTTTTTAAGACGCGAGTGGCTTGTAAATGACTCGGGCTCGGCGTGACTCTAAACTCCGACCTTTTGAGCACACTGAGTCTTGCATAATTGAGTCGAGTCTTTAAAATTACGACTCGAGGACTCGAGTCCTTTGCAACACTAGGTCATACACGCACGACACAACGTCTGTTACCAGTTCTACGTACCTGACCCTTCTGAAGAACACCACCAATAAGGACACTATGTTCTCCTAGGGCGTCCCCTTTCGGCATGTCAAGTCACACCTGCCTTACTCTCCTTTACCCGTCCCGCATTTACTCTCCTTGTCACATCTTTCGCTTTTGCTTTTTATATAGAGAGTACCTGGATGCCCGAGCTTTGCGCGGTATTTTTTTTTTTTTTTTGTAAATTGTGTTTTTTAGATTTATATTTCAATACAAATTATATTTTGTTGTTTTTCTTCCAAAAAAAAAAACATAAGTTTATGTTTAACTTGATTATCGAAAAAGTTGATTATTGAAAACACCAATAATACGACATTTTCTAAAAATGAATCCTAGCTAGATCGATTTATCGCCCCGAAACCCCCTGTATACTAAATTTCATGAAAATCTTTGGAGCCGATTGCGAGATTCAGATTATATATTAGGTCTTTACCTATGAAATTGCCGTTCTGCAGTACTGGCCATTTCAAATCAAAATAATTTTTGTTTGTCTAAGAATTCTAATTTCAAATTTATTTTATTTTAAAAACATGGAATTCTTTTTCCAAAAGTAGTCATTTGTTTATTGATTAGTGTTACATTTTCATCGCATTTCAATCTTTTTCGTCATCATGGATACGTTAAAAATCGAGTAATTATGGAATATGAGTACCGTCGTGGCAGCAACGCGGCACAAGCGGCACGCAACATCAACGACGTTTACGGAGCTAACACTACAAACTAACGCACTACCTGTTATTGGTTTGCTCGCTTCCGTTCTGGAAATTTCGACCTGAAAAATGAACCTCGCGGTCGTCCGAAGACTTTGGTCGACAACGACGAATTAAAGGCGATTGTGGAAGCTGATGATACACAATCTACGGCTGAATTAGCAGCAGCTTTCGATGTTAGCGTCAAAACAATATTGGTCCATTTGCGTCAAATTGGCAAGGTAAAAAAGCTTGACAAATGGGTGCTCCACGAACTCAATGATCGCCAGCGCGAAGTACCTACGCGTCGAGACGTGCCTTGCACTGCTCAACAGACACACAAATGAAGGAATTTTGAACCGCATTGTTACCTGCGATGAAAAATGGATTCTGTTTGATAACCGCAAGCGCTCAGTAAGTTGATTGGATCCTGGTTCAGCACCTAAACAATGCCCTAAACGAAAACTTACCCCTAGAAAAGTGATGGTCACTGTTTGGTGGTCTAGCGCCGGTGTGATTCATCACAGCTTCTTACCAAACGGGGTGAGCATTACTGCAGATGTGTACTGTGAAGAACTGAACTCAATGATGGAGAAGCTGGCACATCTCCAACCAGCATTGGTCAATCGCTCGTCTCCGCTGCTCCTGCACGACAACGCGCGACCTCATACTGCACAGCAGACGGTCTCCAAGTTGCAAGAACTGGGGTTGAAAGCTCTCCGTCATCCGCCCTACTCACCAGACCTTGCGCCTACAGACTACTACTTTTTCCAGAATTTGGATAACTTCTTGGCGGGAAAAAATTCAATACCCGAGAGGCAGTACAAAATGCCTTTGAAGAATTTGTTGCCTCCCGTCCAGCTGATTTTTTAAAGAAGGGCATCAATAAACTGCCACTGCGTTGGCAAAGATGCATTGATTGCATGGGTGATTATTTCCAGTAATACAAATAAAAATTACATGAAAAATTTTTCGTTTATTTTTTTTTCATACAAAACGGCATTTTCATAGGTAAAGACCTATTATATACATATATACAAGAATTACTCGTTTAAAGATATAAGATTTTCTAAAAATGAATCCTAGCTAAATCGATTTATCGCCCCCGAAACCCCCTGTATACTAAATTTCATGAAAATCGTTGGAGCCGATTGCGAGATTCAGATTATATATATTATATTTATACATATATACAAGATATACAAGATTCAGATTATATATATTATATTTATACATATATACAAGAATTGCTCGTTTAAAGATATAAGATTTATTTGTTCCAGGTGAGATCGACTGTGACAAATGGTCGGAGCTATGCGCCTCCCTGCACGTGGAGTCGGCCCCGGCCTGGGCCGCCCTCAAGCGGCGCGGCGGGTACCAGCGGGCCGCACCCAACGCCAACGTCAGAGACTTCATAGAGACTGCCTCTCTAGCTGTGAATCTGCATACGTTATCTGCTTCTGATTTTCAAAGAATATTTGAAGGTGGTACGTAACTATAGCCAGCAAGGCCTAGTTTAGTAAGCGTTTCGTACGAATGTGATTTTTATTAGTGAAGAAATAAGGTTCATATTCGTATGAAACGCTTCACATTTGCTCATGCGAATAATCGTAATTCGAATGGGAACATTATTCACATTAATAATATTCATATTCGTAAGTCAAATTGCGGTCTATGCGGACTCTTCATGTCACTTTAATAACACAAACAAAATTGCTTTGCATGGAAGCGAGCAGAAGTGGCATGTAAGACGCTAGAAGCTGTAAACTAATTGCGCAATATTGAAGTCTTTCAGTTCAGGAAATGCTTCTATCTTCTGCCATTTTGACCTCATGGTACCCAAGTCCGATTAAGCAGCCGATAGCCTTGGTTGCCTGTGAGATAAAAAAGAAACTCAAGGTACTTGAGATTGTCACAAATTGTCTCTCAATTGTCCTCTTTGAGCCATTTCCCTCCACTTAATTCATTTTTTTTTTCTTACCACGAGTTTTAGATCATTTTGTTTTTATTTTCAGGGGACTCGGGCGTTTGGGTTCTGTTAGTGGCGCCACATGGAACTTCGTGGGAACACATCGCCGATCCATTCACACGAGCCAGCTTGGAATACAATGTGGATGAGAATGTTAATGTAAGCAGAGCCCTATTATTATCAGTATGAAAGTATTGTATTCAAAATTAAATGTTATTCTGGAGGATAACATTAACACACACTTAGCCAAAATGCAGGCTAAAATAAAAATTAACCATTACGCCTTTATGCCTGCAACATACAAGGCATCATGGTCTAAAAAAACAAGGTCTGGCATTCCGAGAGTCACACATGCTTACGTCACTATCCAGTTGCCACTTTATTGCAACAAAATACGAAATTATGGAAACATTATCAGTCACCATTCTGTAAAAAAAAATATATAAAACATTTAAATTGTGTCTAGCCTAGCAAATGAAACAATTTAATACGTATACCAACATAATTGTTAATTAAAATCACAATGTTTTATCGTATTCGCACAGGTAATAAATGTGGTTAGGGAGTAATTACCACCCACTACTGGTAACACAGGAACGGGTTATCTCATTGACATTCCGCCATTTTGTCGTGTATCGCTATTCTTGTTTTATACGTATGCCTGTCTCGCTCAGTGACTGTGTAAACAATGATTCCCAAACATTAATTTGTGAACGTCTAACAAGTTTGTTACATTTTATTTTCTTTGAACACATCATCAAAATGGTTGGTTGTTCTATTCGGAACTGTAAGAGTAGAAGTATAAAAGGCGGTACAATGAGATTTTTTTCATTTCCTCAAAAAGAAGCTGTAGCCAATGAATGGCTGCGCTATTGTGGACTTAAAACAACCTATTGTTTCAGTAATCCCTAGAATCCACTACTAATATTATGAATGCTGAAGTAAATTTTATTTATGGTAGGTACCTACACACGTCTACATATTAAGCAATAACCTTCCAAGATAAGGTGACCTCTCATTGTAAGGAAATCATATATAATGCGGGATCAGCTTATACTAGAAGTATCTAGCTTGATAATATTTAGCCGTGTGTATACCTTTGTTCTCATAAATAGACTACCGAACCTTGGCTCACGCAGGTGAAGCCACAGGCAAAGGCTAGCAGGTAATGTAATAATTAGGTCAATGTTTTATATGTTGAATTTCCCCAAACTGTAAAGTTTGAGAACCACTGATAGCGATGATGACGTAGTCTTGTGTCACCCACGTGACCAATGTGTTCTCGGAATGCCATACCTGGCGAAGTATATTATTATACCATGCAAGGCATTAAAGTAAATTTTTGGTAGACATAAGTACTCATATTAATTAAGATGAATTGCATTTATATTTCTATCGTATCGGCTTAACTGCTCATCTTGAAACCATGCCTTTTAATCCTTTACGATAAAAAATATTTTGAATACCTTTTTATTTATTGGAAAGGTAGGTTGGGTTTTATAGGTTCCACTGCCTACTGCTATTTTGCGCTAATCCGTCTCAACGAATCACTTAAACTTCCTCCTCAGTTCGGCATACTGGCTTGCACAGCGAACACAGACCAGTACTGTCGGCAAGTGGCGTACAACGAGCCAGTGATCATCGTACAGAAGGGAGCCAAGCGCAGCGCGTACAACGGACGGGACTACGACAACCAACTGCTGGACTTCATAGATATGATTTTAGAGAGTGGAGGTGAGACAAAAACCTTATTTTCAGGGTTTATTTTTGAGAAAGGATTCCAGTGCTGTAAATGGAACAAAACGATCAAAGGACCAAAAATGGCCAAGTTGGAGAGCAGCAGTGGCCCAATAGTGACGGCCGCGACTTATTGGTTGGAGGTTGTGAGTTTGAACCCGAGCAGGTACAGTCAACAGCAAAAGTAGATGATCAAAATCAGAAATTCAATACTAATGAGAGCACTTCACGAATATATGGCAGCTGTACAGTAGTAAATGTTTGGTATAATTTACAATCACATACTTTTGAATCACTTCGACGCCACACAGTTTTGACGTGAACTCCGTTCATTAGTATTGAAAATCTGATTTTGATCATCTACTTTTGCTGTTGACTGTAGTTTATTTTGTGTAAATTATTTCATCACGACTGCAAATCGGCATTTTGAAGACAAGTGATATCCACCAACCCGCACTGGGTTCTGGTGGAGTATGGCATATTAAAAGTGATAACATTGGATGTATGAAAAGGCGGTAGGTCACGGGAACAATCTACGACTCTTATATTCCCCTGAAACTTAAGAGCGTTAACGTCGATTTTGGTTGTTTGACCCAAAAAGCGTACTTTTCAAACCATTTAATCACCTCATAAAACGTATCTAACGAAAGTGTGAATAACTAAATATTGTTGGAAATATTTCGGTCTGAAAAGTTGACTGAAAACCTTTTTACATTAATAAAGTATTCGTGAATTCTAACCAGATAAACAAACAGTGTTTTCTAAAATCCTTTTACAGTAGTCATTTCGAAGCTTAAAATATCCGAAACCACTAATAAAATTGACAAACTAATAAACATATTTAATTGTTCACATCCTTGAGCAAAAAACTGAGAGAGACTTTTTTGATTTTCAGCGCCTAACTTATTAAATAAAACAATAAACAAAGTGAAATTAACAAGAAAAAGCAGTTGCTAAATTCATTATTTCTTCCAATAAATCTTATTTAATTTTACAAAATAAAGGTGTATTGTAATAGAAGAACATCTTTTTTAAAAGTTGCAATAAAAAATTTCAACTAAATTAGTTTTATTATTTTTCTACAATTATTTTAAAACTACTATAAAACCGTGCGCGGTAATAATTTTAAATCAGTCCGCCGCGAGGCTGTTCAAAGAGTGGACGTATCGCTCAGTGCTCTACGCGTGACCTCTCCCGACCCTTGGCATCGAGTGAGTTTATAGTGCGATATAACGATCTTGGGTTGGTAAGTAAAATAATTATTTTTTATTTAGATAATTGAAAACAATGTTTTTCGAAACAACAAAAATTGTTTCAGGTGCCATGGGGAATAAGAGTAAAAAAACGAAACTAGTTTTATCGAGGAAAAGGACTCAATCAAGAGGTTTTAGCTAAAGCTAGGGCTAAAAGGTTGGGTAAAATAATATTTTGAATAGAACTTGATTTGTTATCTTTGTTGATCGAAGTTTGCTATATAAGGTCCTCGTTTATTAATTTATTTCCTTCTAGGGGGTGATTGTACTACTCAAATACATTTTTTTTTTGTAAACGATCTATTTCGAAATTGCAAAAAACAATACTTCCTCAAACTAAACCGTCGATCATCTGATTTTTTTTTAACTTGCATTGTAATAATAATAATTTAATTGATTTGATTTAATTTAAACTTTATTTCTTCTTTTTAGAGAATTTAACTAAAAGCTTGTTTTTAAAAATGTTTTTAGGGTTCCGTAGTGAAAGAGGAACCATTTATAGTTTCGCTAAGTCTGTCTGTCTGTCCAACCGCGGCTTAGCTCAGAGACCCTTAGTACTAGAAAGCTGAAATTCAACATGAGTAAACATATTAATCACGCAGACAAAGGGGTAAAATAAAATCCTGTTTTTTTATCTTCAGGCATTGTAAAGAAATAATGTTGTTGTGAGTACGGAAGATGTTAAAATCCAAAATGAGGCAAAGGTAAAGCACAACTAACGTATTTTTTATTTACAATTTCATATTTACGTATGGGATTACATCTATCTTTTTTTTTTCAGGACTTAGCTCGTCTTCCAAAACCAGCTTGTCGATGTGTGGAACACACGTGTCGGTTATCTTTCAAAGTCGGTAAAGGAAAATATTTATTTAAATCTACATACAAGTGCTATATATAATAAATATAATATTATAAATAAAGAATTCTTCGATATTGAAATATTTTATTTTAAAACTAGAATACTTAATAATTTGCTAGAGGACCATCGCGACTTCCTACGACTTCAAAATGATGAACCCCCTTCATTATGATTTTTTCATGTACTTTTTTATCAAATGAGCAATTTTTAATCAAAATTCATTTAGTAGTTTTTGTGAAAGAGTAACAAATATACATCTACTCATCCATAAATAAACTCTCAAACTTGCGCGTTTATAATTATTATTTGAAAATATGATCTGTATGGTATTCTGATGTGTAATCGATATGAATTGAAGTTTCATCAAAATTCGTTCAGTAGTTCTTACGGTAAATTGTTAAAATCATTCATCCATACATCCTCACAAACCTTTGTGTTTATAATATTATTCGTAGTAGGATTTTACATTTGTACAATATTTCTAACTTTTCTCCCCTAAATAGTACCTACTTACTATACTACGTATCCAAAATTGCCTTTTTATTTCACAAGCATGTAATAAAAATAAGAATATTAAATAAAAATCAACTGACGATTAAATAAGTAAGTATCATTAAACATTACGGATCAACTTGGGTTAGTTTGACTATAATGACGGGCAGCACACCAACTCTACGCACACAGTTATGCGCGTATCTGTGTGAGTGGAAGGAGCACTGCAATTACCTAAACTTGGTGCCGTGGATTTCACGTTAACGCTCTTAAGGGGAAATATATAAAAACATGGTTTGGTCTTGTATGGGTCAGAATGATAGGCCTCAAAAGGTATTAATGAAAGGTAGTTGCATGCAGCTGAGATGAGAATGTTAAGAGGGATGTGTGGTGTTACACGAATGTATAGAATAAGAAATGAGTACATAAGAGGAAGTCTGAAAGTGGCATCGGTAACTGAAAAGTTGTGCGGAAGTCGGTTGTCATGGTATGGTCACGTGATACGGAGGAATAAGGAAAAGGTCGTGAGGAAAGTTTTGAGTATGAATGTCGATGGCTATAAGAGTAGGTGGAGACTAAAGAAACGATGGATGACTGTGTGATTGATGATATGGATAGAAAAGGGGTGACTACTGAGATGACGACTAATAGAGAAATTTGGAAGAAAAAGACATGTTGCACCGACCACAAATAAACTGTGAATGGGAATGATCATGGTAACAGTAATAACAAACATAAATATTCTATTCAAACAGATTTGGAGTTAGACGAGAAAAAAGTACTAGAGATATTGGACGCATCATCCCGGGAGCACGCGTGGCTGGTCGCCTACCTGCCGGCGCACTGCGGTAGCTTCTGTGACGATCTGGCTTACGAGTGGATGATCGTCGCTAAGAAGGTAATAAACTAGGGTATTATAGACCCTACAAATGATAATAAGATTTACTAGATGCGACCCGCGGTTTCACACGCATAAGTCTCGATCTTGTGTAAACTGTGTCTACCCGTAAAGTTTCATCCAAATCCGTCTAGCCGTTTTAGCGTGAACGTGCGCGCGTGTTTTGTTTTGAATATAACAAAATAATAAATATCTCTTTAATAATTAATTTCATATGAATTTAGATACTAAAATTGTTCTTGAGAACAATACCTAATGTTGCGTACCGTTTATTATCTGTGCGCCTAATGGAATGCGCGTGTAACGAAGTGACATCTGACTTGTCATTTTTTGACGTTGACACTTGACAGCTCTTGATTTGCCGCTAAAAGAAGCGTGGGTTCGCCTGTTGAGTTCCGCGACGCGTTTGTTGAAATCAATCTCTTAACCGGTCGTTTTTGGTGGACAATGGACCATGACCCAGTTGTTTGAGTTAATAACCCCTATCTTGGTGTAATATCACGGGTTCATTTGTTGGAAATACCTGAAATAGTTTGAAGGTTAAGCAAAGTGTGACGCTGTTGGGACGAGTGATTTGAAGACCGCATGCTGTGATCGTCTCCAGCCTAATTGGAAGCGGAATCTAACCTGAAGAATACTCGTAACGTCACGACACAATACAGATACACTCACTTACATACATATCTCCAGGTTGGCATCAGAGCAGTGTCCTTCAACCATGAGGTAAGTGCCTTTGTTTGTATATTGTACCTTGTACTTGTATTGTCTGCTCCGCGTACGGCGGACAGTACGCTAGCCACTCTTGTCTCTAGAGCCCCACGATTATAACTCTTCCACTGCGCACTTGAAATCGTATTGTACGGGGTCTAGTCTGGCAGCGTACATTTTGGTATCAGAGGCGTGGTTTTAACCTACAAAACCACCAAATTGGTAATTTACAGTAGGCTAATTACTTGGCAGTCTCTATAAGGGAAGTAGTAATACGCTGTAAATATTTGATAACTATAATTAATTGTTACTTGAAATAATTTGTTGGAATTTGTTGAGTCGAGTAACTCATATTGACGGGTCAACCAGGTTTGCATATTCTAACAGATTTGGTTAGATTGAGCAATGTTATAACCTCTTGTTGTTGTTAATTGACCTCTGTGTTGTATTGAATGTCGGGAGGACATTGAAATGTTGAGTTTGTACCATTGATATGGTTATTTGTGAAAATTAATATTTGAAAAATTATTGGCATTTTTGAGTATTACTATTGTTTTGAGTTGGAATAGGGGTTCATTATTGTTGTACCATTGACAAAGTGGTTTGTGAACTTGACTTTTGGAATTGGATAGAATTTGAATATTTGAATTGAATATCATATTGACAGTTTTGAACGTTGACATTGGTTTGAATTAAAATAAAACTTTATTTTTGTTAATTAAATTAGAACCAGTTATTTATTGTTTGAACTTTGTTACTTAATTATTTTGTTTGGTATATTGAATTGTATTGTTTGTGCAATGGCATACAAAGCGGTGAGAGAGGCAATCAGTGGATTGACCACACAGCTGCGGTGGTTCGCTTCAGCTGCAGCGACCGCTGAGCGCCAGGATCTTGAGGGGATCACTCTTGCTCGGTTCGAGCAGTTGAACTTGAGACTCGGCAACGTTGATGCTCTGCTCACCCGCTACAACCAGTACATTTGTGAAGTGGATTTGGAAGTGCTGGATCAGGCAGCACGTGACAAGGTCCTTGCTGACTACGACCAGATCTTGGACCTGGGGGATGTCATTGGTCAACGTGCTCGGGAAATATTGGAGAGCCGGACACCTGTCCAGGTCAAACCGGAGACCTCGGTTGTTTCAGGTCCCGGACTATTGAGTAGACTGCCTACTTTGGAACTGCCACATTTTGACGGTCGTCTGGACCACTGGTTAAGTTTCCAAAACCTGTTTGAAAGTTTGGTTGATGCACGCTCGGACCTCAGACCCGCCCAAAAGTTGGCCTATTTGTTGTCCGTCCTGGAAGGTGAGGCCCGAGCCTTGGTGCAGCATCTGTCTTTGACTGACTCAGCCTACCCTACCGCTGTGGAACTACTCACCCGGCGGTACCAAAATAAACGTTGTTTGGCTGACGTTCATATTGGATTGATTTTGGGGTTACCGGTCATTACTAGTTTGTCAGCATTGCGTACTGACCTGTTGAACCCGTTGGTGGCAGCGACCAACGCTTTAAAGCAATTGGACTTGCCGGTGGACCATTGGTCTTACCTTTTGGTGCACGTTGTGCTGCAACGGCTTCCTGCCGATTTGAGGGCTCGTTTCGAGCAAAAGTATGGTGGGGATAGTGTCACACATCTCCCCCCATTTGATGACCTCGTCCAATTTTTGGAGGATGAGTGTCGGTTTGTGGACAACTCTGGCGTTGCCACTGAGTCATGCCAGCCGTCTTCCCGGCCACGAGACCAGGGACGGACTAGGGCTCGCGGGCCTGTTGATGGTCGCCCCGCCGCTCGTTTTGCTGGCACCCAGAGTCGTCCTGGTTGTGAGTTTTGTAGGGACACGGGGCATGGCATGGCAACTTGCGCGGCCTTTTTGAAGTTGCACATGAGTGCCCGCCGCCGAATTGCCAAAGCACGCCGCATGTGCTTCTCTTGTTTGGGGGCTCACTTCCATAGGGACTGCCCCAACCCCCGCCCTTGTAGAATTTGTAGGGGGTCCCATTTGGACATTTTGTGTGCTAACGCGAACCACGCTGGCAGACCAGCCTCTGATGAAGGTTCGCGTACGGGGGGGTACCATGGAGTTGGTCACCGGGCTTCTGCCTCGCCGGTTCAGAACCGGGGAGAGGCCCGCAATTTCGAGCGCCGCACTCCACCCCCCGCGCAAGTTGATCGGGAGCCGCGCGACCGCCATTTGGTCTCCCCGCGTAAAGGCGATTACGCAGTTGTTGCTAGGCAGCGCTGGCCAGACCAGCACCGCCTTCCCTCCCCTCCATTGGCGGAACGTCCCCGGTTGGAGTCACGCCCCCCGCCATTCGGGCATCCGGTGGGATATGCCCTTCCAGCGATGGCGCGTGGCTCGGGACACCGCGCGGACGAGGAGTTTGAACTCCATCCTCGTCGGGAAAGACTTGGGTCTGGGTGCGGCGATCGGTCGCCGCCCAGGCATTGTTAGGACATTGGCGCCTGCCCCGCTAAGGTACCCCTCAGATCGACACGGTTTTGTTGCCAACGGCATCGGTCGGGTCTGGGGGCCCACGGGGGACTCTGTTGTGGTCCGTGTCATTTTGGACATGGGAGCCCAGGGTTGCCTTTTGTCTATTGTTTTGTTGTTTGTATTGTTTTGGGCAAAATTGTTTTCTTGAGCGCCTTTGGACTGCGGGACTTGGCTGGGACGAGCCGATTCGGGAAAACCCTGTTGGAAGATTGGCTCCAATTTGTATCCGCACTCCCTGCAGTCAACGAGGTCGTGTTACCCCGCGCTATCCTCCCCCCTGGGAGCTACACTGCTACCATTGTTTGTGATGCGTCTTCGCACGGATATGCAGCTGTTGTTTGTCTGCGCACCGTCTGCGCAACAGGCCAGGTGAATTTGTCACTGGTCTTGGCCAAGAGCAAGGTGGCCCCCCCCTCCGGACGGCACTGACCATCCCTAAGTTGAATTGTCAGGGGCGGCGCGTCTTGTGCGTCTATTGAACCACGTTGCTCACACTTTGGGTGGAACTGTGGACATTCGGGCTTCTTACGCCTGGACGGACAGTCAAATTGTTTTGTGTTGGTTGAAGACGTCCGTCCACTCTTTGGAGGTCTTTGTTGCGTACCGAGTGTCCCAGATTCAAAATTTTGAAACGCCTTTGATTTGGAGGCACGTGCCTGGAGATTTGAACCCAGGCGCCGTGGCCTCACGTGGGTGCATGGCACCCCGCTTGTTTGCTTGACCCTATGGTGGGGACCAGACTGGCTGACTCACCCCGAGGATGATTGGCCTCGATCGCCAGTCTTGATGTCGGGTCCTTTGCCCGGGCTCAAGGTGCTCGCTGTTGGAACGAAGGACCCTGATTTTTTGTTGAGTCGATTTAGCTTCCTCGACAAATTGTTGAATTGTTGTTTTTTTTGTTGTTGAATTGTTGGTGACTGATCGTCACATTATGAACTCGCATGCCGGTTGCAATGCGCTGTTGGCCATTCTGCAGCGAGAGTTTTGGATATTGTCGGGAGCCGTTATTAAGTTGAACCCCTTTTTGGACGATACGGGTCTTTTGTTGTTTGGTTGTTGACGGTTGAGTCACGCTAGCCTTCCTTATGGGGCCCGTCACCCCCTTTTGTTGCCTCAGGAGGGCCATTTGGTTGTTGTTGTTGTTTGATTGTTGTTGTTTGGTTGTTTTGTTGTTTGTTACTGTTTTGATCCGCCAGCCTGCCCCCATTGGGGGGGTATTTTTGAGGCCGCGGTGAAAGCGGCACAGGGACTCTGGCGCAGATTGTTGGGAGACACCGTTCTCACCTTTAAGGAGTTAGCTACGGTATTTTGCCGTTTTGAAGCTGTATTGAACTCGCGTCCATTGTGCCCGCTGTCTTCGGACCTGAACGTCTTGGAGGCCCTGACCTCGGGCCATTTTTTGATTTGACAGCCACTTGTCGCCCTGCCGGAGCACCCTTTTGTCGATGTGAGCCAAAATTGGCTATCGCGGTTTCAGTTGGTGCAGCAGCTCGCTCAGAGTTTTGCAAGCGTTGGAGCTTGGAGTATTTGCACATCCTCCAGCAGCGCGTCAGGTGGACTGATAAAACGCAACCTTGTCGGGATTGCCAAGTGATTAGCGGACGGGAAGGCCCGTCCGGGGGGGATAGATGTTGCGTACCGTTTATTATCTGTGCGCCTAACGGAATGCGCGTGTAACGAAGTGACATCTGACTTGACAGTTTTGACGTTTGACACTTGCTCTTGATTTTCGGTGGGAAACGAGGAAGCATGTCGCCGTTTGAGTCTCGCGATCTTTTTGTAAAATCAACCTCTTAACCGGTCGTTTTTGGTGGACAATGGACCATGACCCAGTTGTTTGAGTTAATAACCCCTATCTTGGTGTAATAACACGGGTTTTGGACATATTTTGGATAAATAGTTTGAAGGTCAAACCAAAGTGACGCTATTGTGAATGAGTGATTTGAAGACCGCATGCTGTGACCTCCTCCGGCCTAATTGGAAGCGGAATCTAACCTGAAGAATACTCGTAACGTCACGACACAATACAGATACACTCACTTACATACATATCTCCAGGTTGGCACCAGAGCAGTGTCCTTCAACCATGAGGTAAGTTGTTTTGTTGTATGGTAGGTGAGCTGTTCTCTTATATATTGTCTGCTCCGCGTACGGCGGACAGTACGCTAGCCACTCTTGTCTCTAGAGCCCCACGATTATAACTCTTCCACTGCGCACTTGAAATCGTATTGTACGGGGTCTAGTCTGGCAGCGTACACCTAATTATACAGGATGGCTCCCAGCCATCAGGTGCCAGCCATTTCGGTGTTCGACGCCAAATCTGCAATCATGAATGCATGCAGAAAATGATTCTAGACTCTCTAGCGTAGAAAGTTTTCGTCGGTTTTAGAAGATAAACAGCTGTTTCAAAGAAAAGTGCATTTTGACCTATGTGGTCAAAATGTATGGAACAGCTTTTATTTTAACTTGATACAGTTAGGTTCAGAATCACGTGGTAAATTCATGGTATACCAACTATAAATAAACAGTATACATTAAGGTCACTTTTCGTACGTGTGATCCACTGAATTTTGATGCGGTTTTCACCATAATTTAGAGACCCAAAGATAAAAAAGAAACCTCATTATTTTTTTGTCTCATCGTCAAAAATGTGTATTTAATACAATACAACGCAAAGATAATTAAGATTGTTCTAGGAGCCTTTGATGGCGTTGGTGAAAGATTTAGTCGAAAATAATATAAAACTACAAAATACAACATTTTCAGCTTCGCCCGCTAGATTTCGTGCGCGTGGGCATCTTGAACTGCGCGAGCAACCCGTCTGGGTTCTGTACGAACATCCGTGCAGCCACCGCCAGGCTCTATCCTGTTGCTTCTGGACAACACTACAGGTTGGTCAACACATATCTTATACATAAAAATAATTTATTTGCATTACAAGAACATCAAATTGAAACAAAAAACCACACCTTTAAAATAAAACATAGCACACAAAAATTTCGTAACCATTAGGTTAATCAAATAACTTGTATTAGGGACACTACACTCTTGTTTAGGTCATGTATGTAGATTTCACCGAAAACTCAGAGCAAATCCAAACCGTTAGTGTCGTTAAAGGCCCGATTCCCGAGCGATTATTTTCCTGTTATGAGGATTCACTAGACTTCCATAAAAGATATCATAATCACATTCATGATCGAATAATCAATATTGGTGATGATTTTGTTGTGCGCCATCTAAATTTAATTTAGGCTATTGCTATCTTTTTCCTTCTTATGAAACTAGAAAGAGACGAAAAATGAATAAGAGTTGTCATATTTAAGTTGAACTAAAATTTTCTTTGACGTAATTACGACGAACTAAATTCATCGCGAAAACTTTGGATCCCTTTTTACGAAAATTGGGCGAACGGAGGAGTATGAAATTTCGCACACTTATAGTTTATACAGAGAAGAAGTGACGAATGCTAATATTTTTTTTAAATTATGCGTTAAAATACATTATTTTCAATAAAAAACACGTTACACACACTACTGTTCATTACCGTGTATCTAATTACACACATGCATAGATATTCTTTTGTTTATGGTCCAAATCTGTCTTATTATTTTGTGCAGTGTTACCAGCACCCAGAAATATTCACCCCTAAAGCTTAAGTTAAAAACCCCTAAAATTGCCACAATTCCTAAAAAAATCCCCTAAAAAATTATAATGAAAATAACCAACGAATGTTCAGTAATCATAGACCGGGTGTAAGGGGGGGCACACAACATCCGGACTCCCTAAATGTCAACCTCACCTGCACGCGGTACACCCTGCCACTGACAGACGAGGCGCTGGCGACCGGCTGATGGCGGTATAACCATCCAAGAAGCCAACCTAAATCCTCCAGAGCGATGGCGGGCAGCAGCGTCATCGCTGCGAAAGGATTGGCTCTGCGGTCACCAACCCGCATGCCCAGCGTGGTGACTACGGGCATTATTCCTCCCAAATGAAAAAGGTGCGAAAACAACGGCCCCCAGTTCCCGGTGGTCCCGCTATTCCTGGTCAAGGTAGCGGTCATGGTAACGGCGGGACGGGGGGTGCGAAGAATCTCCGGGTTACGGCAGGCTACCAACGACGACTACATCTGGCTACGTATAATGGACGTTCGATGAGGCTGGACCATCACCTTGCCGAACTTGAGGTAGAGTTAGGGCGCATTAACTGGCATATATACTAGGGTTATCCGAAGTCCGAAGACAGGGGGAGGATACGGTAACTCTGGAGTCAGGCCACCTACTCTACTTCCGCGAAGGTGATCAGCTCTCCCAAGGCGGTGTCGGCTTCCTGGTCAACAACGAACTCACTAGCAGCGTTGTAGAAATCAGTAGTGTGTCGACACGGGTAGCGTACCTTGTACTAAAACTCACGGACAGGTACTACCTGAAAGTGATACAGGTATATGCGCCGACTTCGACATGCTCTGACGACATAGCTGAGGCCATGTACGAGGATGTTGCCAAGGCAATGCATAGTACAACTAAGGCCCACTACAACGTTGTTATGGGGGACTTCAATGCCAAAGTGGGATTACAGGAACGCGGCGAATCGAAAGTCGGACCGTTCGGTGTGGGGCGCCGAAATCACAGGGGGCAAATGCTGGTCAACTTTTTAGAGTCACAGGGGCTCTTTTTGATGAATTCATTCTTCGAAAAGAAACCCCAAAGGAAGTGGACCTGGCAGAGCCCCGATAACGTGACAAAGAACGAGATAGACTTCATCATGACGGATAAAAAGCACATATTTAGAGATGTCTCTGTGATCAGTAGGTTTAATACCGGAAGCGATCACAGACTTGTCCGAGGCACTCTAAATATCAATTTCCGAGCTGAGAGAATCCGCATGATGAGGCCTACCCTCCGACCTACGCAGCTCCAAGCCGCGCTAGGGTCCGAAAAGTTCCAACTGGAACTTCAAAATCGATTCGCCCTACTGGAAACCACTGGTACTGTTGACGAGAAGGCCGACGAGGTGGTCAAAGCACTGCGCGACATGTCCCGCAGACTTTTCCCGTCGCAGCGGAAAAGTAAGGTGTCCAAACTTTCCTCGGAGACTCTCGGACTTATGAGGGAAAGACGAGAGTTGCCATCCACGCAGCCGTCTTCGTCAGATAAGAGGGCCTTAAACTTAAAGATAAGGAAGCTGACGCGACGCGACCTTCGGTGCGCCAACACCCGCGACATTGAAGTCGCGATTGAGCAAAATCGAGGGTCGAAAGTGTTCGCTCAGCAACTAGGGAGGTCCCATCTGACGAAACTTAAAACTGAGGATGGCAAAATCGTTACTTTAAAGTCCGAGATACTTGAGGAAGTCGAGAATTTTTATGGGCACCTATACTCAGCGCGGACGGTGAAACCAGCAGGACATAGTGCAGATGACCATCGAGCCGAATTAACGCGCCACTACACGGAGGACATCCCAGATGTCGACCAGTGCGAGATTAGGGCGGCTCTCGAGCAGCTTAAGAACAACAAGGCACCTGGGGATGACGGAATCACGACAGAGCTCCTTAAAGCGGGCGGGGCTCCAATCTTGAGAGAGCTCGCGAGTCTCTTCAACTCCGTCATCCAAGAGGGTACAACGCCCGAAGCGTGGAGCAGAGGTGCGGTGGTTCTGTTCTTCAAAAAAGGTGACAAAACCTTGCTGAAGAACTATAGACCCATCTCACTTCTGAGCCACGTATACAAGCTGTTCTCGAGAGTCGTTACGAACCGTCTCGCCAGGAGACTTGACGAGTTCCAGCCACCAGAACAAGCCGGTTTTCGAAAAGGCTTCAGTACCGTAGACCACATCCATACTGTTCGGCAAATTGTACAGAAAACCGAGGAGTACAACCAGCCGCTGTGTATGGCATTTGTGGACTACGAGAAAGCCTTCGACTCTATCGAAATATGGGCAGTTCTGGCCTCTCTGCAACGATGTCGAATTGACTGGCGCTACATCGAAGTGTTGAGATGCCTGTATGACGCTGCCACGATGACTGTTCAGATCCAGGATACGAAAACCAGTCCAATCCAACTGCTCAGGGGGGTGAGACAGGGGGATGTGATATCCCCGAAACTGTTTACCAACGCGTTGGAGGACGTATTCAAGACGCTGGACTGGACTGGACAGGGTATCAATTTGAATGGCGAGTACATCTCACACCTTCGCTTTGCCGATGACATCGTCGTTATGGCAGAGACGCTGGAACAGTTGGACCAGATGCTGCACAGCCTGAATGGAGCCTCCCGGCGGCGGGTTGGCCTCGGCATGAATTTGGACAAGACGAAAGTCATGTTCAACTCGCACGTCATGCCGAGTCCAATCCGCATCGAGGGTTCGCTTCTCGAGGTTGTGAAGGAGTACGTCTACTTAGGGCAAGTCATCCAGCTCGGTAGACACAACTTTGAGAAGGAAGCCGACAGGAGGATCCAGTTGGGTTGGGCGGCGTTTGGGAAACTTCGTCAGGTCTTCTCGTCGCCTATCCCGCAATGTCTGAAGACCAAAGTCTTCAACCAGTGCGTCCTGCCCGTAATGACATACGGTGCCGAAACATGGACACTGACAGTTGGGCTGGTCCACAAATTCAAGGTCGCTCAGCGTGCTATGGAGCGGGCTATGCTCGGAGTTTCTTTGAAGGATAAGATCAGAAATGAAATTATCCGGAAAAGAACTGGAGTTACCGACATAGCTCGCAGAGTAAGCAAACTGAAGTGGCAGTGGGCTGGCCATGTCTGTCGAAGGACCGATGGCCGATGGAGCAGACGAGTCCTGGAGTGGAGACCGCGTATCGGCAAGCGTAGCGTGGGACGCCCCCCAGCTCGGTGGACCGACGACTTAAAGAAAGTGGCTGGGACAGACTGGATGCGGAAGGCGGAGGACAGGGTGTTGTGGCGCAATATGGGAGAGGCCTATGTCCAGCAGTGGACTGCGATAGGCTGAGTTGAGACCGGCACACAGTAGTAATATTTGTCTATATTTATTACGCGACATTTGTTAATCATTCACTCTGCATTCTTAGTATCGAGGAACCGTCCTAGAAGTCGCTAATACTTTTGTTGTAATCAAAAACACAATGGAAAATATAAGATGGCAAAAAAAGAATACCCCTAAAAATGGAACGCCCCTAAAAAATCTCAATCCTTTTATTTATCCCCTAATTTTGTGAAAACTCCTAAGTTGGTAAGCCTGATTTTGTG
The DNA here is from genome assembly GCA_932294355.1 of Aporophyla lueneburgensis. Lineage (NCBI taxonomy): Eukaryota > Metazoa > Arthropoda > Insecta > Lepidoptera > Noctuidae > Aporophyla > Aporophyla lueneburgensis. Next base: position 7,675,675 of record OW028746.1, read on the forward strand.
CCTATAGTCTTACTGAATGTCAAGTATAACCATAGGTACAGCTTGGCAAAAAAGAGTCTGGAAAAAATGAGGGCGCCTGCTTAGCAGGTATGGCCACCCTGTATACTAGGACTAAAAGTGATAGGATACTTGTTGTTTTAATCCACAAACACGAGATCCCGGAAATTATCAACAGTCAAGATTTCAAGACTTGATAGGCACACAGTCTTTAACTTTCATTGTATTTAGTAGATTGCGCATTATTTCGCTGGAATAACCTTTTATCTAAGAATGCCATCATAATAACATAATGAAAACTAATTTAGTTTAAAAATTAATCAAATTATACTCAGGGATTGCCGATTGAACCCGATACACAAGACATAATGTTCAGCAATCGCATTTGCGGCCAACATCTATGGTATTCACAACCATTCGATGGTTGGTATGCCTGTATCAAATTTGACATGAATGATACTGAACGAATCCTGTTAATGCTGACAGATTATAGTCGACAAGAAGGCGACTTACAGCTGCTTACTGTAGGAAACTAATCAAAAGTCAGAGAGTACCTATAACATGTTGCATTCGAAAGGTACGGGCAATATTGAATAAACTTGAACAGTTGACTAATGAAGGCGTCAGGTATGTCTATGTGGGGTACATAACATTATCACTATTCACATGTCATTGAAAATGAAATAACACGCTAAAATTAAGGTTTTATTTAAAAAGAAAAACGTGACATAACATCATTCGTGTATTCCTTTTCGGTGCTATGATAGATTTTTTCCATTAACACTGCTGTGTCAGTTTTACATTTCTTATTTATGAAATCTAAATAGTGTAAAAACTTTCTTAGACGTTTACGGCTCCCATTACAATCCGTCTCCTCAAACTATAGGTAATATATTACGTAGAATAGGCACCTGAAAAATAATAAATATAAATTATACTTTTTTTTACTGTGGTATGCAATAATAGCATTAAAAAAAAATACTTGCCTGTTTCTTTAGTGTTGAACTTTTTTTCTAATTGCACACAGATCGAAATCGTCTAATTCTTTCTTCCGCCAAGTGTTTTGGTGTTTCTCCAAGTGTAGACAAAATCCTTAATTTTTTTCACCTTCATTAACAATTTCTCTAATTGTACTGTGAGATTTACCTTGAAAAAATATAAAGACAATCATATTAATTCCATGTAGGTACATTTTTCAATTTCAAGTATCAAACATCAAGAGTCAACGTACACGCGATTTGTCAAACTAGAAAACATAACCTCAATAATCTATTAGTAAATAAAACAATAAAATGGCTTGAAACTTATAATACCGATAAAACTTAGTATTAGAAAGGAAAAACAATGACTGGCATTGACTAAAAGATACATTTCTTGGATAAATACCTGTCGTTTCGGCAGTTTTTTCGAAAACATTGTCAATCGGAGACAAAATTTGTTCCGCTTCAGATTCCGCCAAATTTCTTACGAAAACTTGGTATATCACAGCTCACACTACTACTCCTTATTGTTTTATTCATTTTTTATATTTACAAAAGCTTTAATAATTGATAGTTAATTAGAAATAAGTAAAATACAACTGGGAACATAACACACTGACAGATTAGCTACTTGTTGATGATAAACAAAGCAGTGTTGCCACCAGAATAATATTTTAGTTCCAATGGTTACCACGACAGACTCTTTTTTGCCAACCTATAATAAATTAATTTTATAGATATATAGCCTATTTCATTTTTAAAATCTATGATCATATCGAGAATATTTGTCTTTAATATTATTTGTATTAGCGACGATAGGAATTTAGTTTAGATTTACAAGAAATATTTTTTGTGGTTTTATGGAGAGTGTCAAGTATGGCATTAGTAAGTTTCCCATACAAAACTTAGTGTCGTGTGCAAACTGTAGAGGTTGTATGCCTCACGATTGTACAGGCTGGTCATAGATTGTACAGGCTGGTTACAATTATGACATTTGGAACCGTCATAAGTAAGTAATTAAAAATAATAGGGAAAATTCTATTAAAACAGAACAAATTTCTGTGATAATTCATTCCATATTGTTCCATATCCAGCAGTTAAGAAGTATTAAGAAAATAAAGAAGAGAGTCCTGAAGAAGTATTCTTTACTGATTACACCTACGTTCTGGTCCTGGCCATCACCATCCCGCCAGCGAACCCTCTCCACAGAAGTACAGCGTCAACAATTTGTCTATAGTGTTACTGAATGTCCATTTTTTTTTTTATATTTATTATTATCTATATTTTTTCATTTAATAATATATTTTTTTTCAAATGAAGCACGGTCGAATTTCGAGCAATGGGCGATCACTAGTACTTAAAATCACGCCAATTCTAAAGTGTCACATAACCTTCTCTTTCGCGGTCTGTCAGTAAAGAGATAGCAATACTCACAGTTTAGTTGGTAAACGAATGAATCGGCACTGAATTATTTTACGTTCTACAACAACATCATTTCGTACTATTTATTACTACGCCTATCTAATAATAATCCTTTTTTTTTCAGTGTTAACCTACAGCACCTATCGCAAGCGCCGTACATATTGGAATGGGCGCTCGGCTACATTGACGACTCGGTGCAGAAGCTCACCTGGCTGAAATTCTCCAAGGAAGTCATCGCTGAAGAGTTAAACCCGACTGGGTAATAATACTGACTTATTTAGATCCAATTAATAAGCATATTTTCGACCGACTTCAAAAAAAGGAGGAGGTTTTCAATTCGACTGTATTTTTTTTATGTTTCTTACCTCAGAACTTGCGACTGGCTGAACCGATTTTGACGATTCTTTTTTATTTGAAAGTTGGTGCTTCTCGTGTGGTTCAATTTGGTCCAATTCTGACAATGGCATCCATAAGGAAACCATATATATATCTTAAATTTCACCTGGCCAGTAGTGGTATAGGAATTAGTACGGTGTAGATACCATAACTAAAAAGTTAAAAATAAAACCTTTAAAAAAGAAACAACCTCATTTAAAATACTACAAAGTGAAAAATAACTTTAATTTCGGAAGTCGGTGGCAAAAAACTGAAATACAGATCGTAAGACATCGACTTCTGAAATTGAAATTATTTTTCACTTTGTAGTGTTTTTAAGGAAGTCGGTTTTTTTTATTTCTTGGTCTATAAAGTTCCAGCTTTGTAAAATCGTTCTGTTCCCATGACAATACATTAAAGCTTTATGATTCGCCAGCGTAGATTTCGTATTTTCCCCTACAAACTAACACCCCCTAATCCAGGGGGATTTGTTTCTTTTAATTACCCCAAAAGAGTAAAAAAACACTAAATACATTAGTTTGTCATTTTATTCAGATAGACTAGCGCTTCATCCGCGTGAAATTTTGCCCCCGACCCGCCGCGTCACAGCCTATCACCCACCCGAGCGAATCCTTTGTTTTCCTTAGAGTTCCTTCCGATTTTTGTCGTTTTGCTGGGCTCCTAGGAGCCTTGCATGATGAAAAGTAGCATATAACCTGCCTCAAAAACCGGGCTATCAAATATAAAAAGAAGTTTTTCAAATCCGTCTGGTAATTCCATTTATTACCCCTACATAGAAACTGATAACAATTATTACATCACGCCTTGTCTCCAGAAGGTTGTACAGAGGTGTACCCAGTAGTATAGTACGGCCACATTTCAACAGTTATGTTTGACCCATTCGCGGGCAGTACTAATTACGTGGCCAATTTTGGTTTCGACGTTGCTATAAATTATTCCTAAAATATTGACGATGAATTTTACCTCCCTACTTACCTTCCACAATCAATAAGAGATGGCGCTAGCTGTTTCAAATATCATAAAGCTGAAGATTTGTACTCTAAAGATTTTTGGCTGGACTTTAAAAAAATGCCCTTGGCATATATTTTGCCTATGCTCTGGAAAGGGTTAATTCCCATGTAATAGGGGGCGAGCCTATTCCCAATGATAAACAAATTGTACCTCTTTATAATCTGATGCTGCAGGCAGGATCCCCATCACACGACACTTCGGTGATCGGGTGAAGGGGATTACAAGGGGCACAGCAATATTTAAATCGCATTTTTAATACGTGAGGCAATTTGATTGGTTTGTCTTATTGAAAACTTACTTTGTTTTTTATAGAACCAAGAAGCCCTGGCTGGTCTACTTCCACTCCCCGAGATGTTACAGCTGCTACGAAAAATTTTCAGATTTCGCAGTAGCTGGCATTGTAAGTATCGTAACTACTGGAACCAAAGCCATGATTAACTTTGGTAGTATTAAGTACAGTCACCTAAAAAGATAAATAACCAAGGCCGTCGGATTTAGTTGAAGTTTAATAAGAAATCGATGGATGTTTTCGTATGAAATTGAATTTGTTAAATGGAACTGTTTGTGTTCCATTGGTAACATTTTTTTTTTTGTGTTTGAAATTCGACGGCTTGTTTTTATTTTAAGAATGTGATATCTACCAACCCACATTGGGCATGTATCAAAATCAAAAGTCATTTATTCAAACTAGGCTGAGAGTCAGCACTTTTTGAACGTCAAAGTTACAAAAGACAGTCCCCCCAAAACGCCCGCCCTTCGACACTTCCTAGTGCTGTAGCTGGGAAGAAGTGGCGGAACAAACTCCCCAGCAGCACAGCTGTCTGTTAAGTTAGAAGAACTTGATTCTATACAATTGTAAGGAGGTAAGATTAAGAGGCACAAAACATTAAATTAAATGATTTGCCATATGTCAGCTAGCCAATCCAATATTCCAAGAAATAAAATGAAATCTATACTCAAGCAAAAGTAAAAAATATTTTTATAAAGTAAATAAAAGTACCAAAATAAAAGCCTCCTGGCATAAAGGGCGTGACAGCTTACATATGCAATGCTAAATCACGTTCACATAGCTGTTACGAGTGTTACGACCCGAGTTACAAGTCGAGGCCACAAAATGATAAACTAGGACCATCGGCGTAAAAACTAATAAACAGGTAGGTAATTAACAACAATACCAACATCAAGGTCAGCAAGACGACCAGTCACCAGTATGGTAGCTTAGAGCTCATCCCCTCTAACAGAAAGGAGGTCTTTCTCCCAGCAGTGGGAACATTATAGGCTGATTATGTACAGACGCCATCAAGCTACCCGAAACTGACAAATTCTCCGAATCAACCTTGAACCTAATGCTCTAGCGATAAAAAAAATTGAAAATCTGAAACAGATTGTAGTAGCTTGATGTGGTGGCGTCAATACATACCAGGCTTATTAATCAAGGGGTCTCTTCTCTTTTACAGTTACTAAACAACGCGGTCCGACTGGGTAAAGTGAACTGCGTGACCGAACGCGGCGTCTGCCAGCACGAACAGATCATGAGCTACCCCTCTTTAAAACTTTACCTCAACAGGAACCAACGCCAAAGATTTAGCACAGTTATAAACATACAAGTTAGAGACTATGAGAATATGCTAGAAGAAATAAAACCTCTTTTGAGGAGGTACGATGAAAGTCTGCTAGCGGGAATTGAACCTAGTGTTCGGAAAAGTTTTGATATAAAACATGACGAGTTTTAGTTGAATCTCTGTATTCTTTTTGTTGTGTCCCTGTACCCTAATTGCGTAACACACTCAATCAGAATATGAATCATTTTGAAGGATATTCGTAATCTCAATACATTTTTCGAATATATGAAACAAAATCATATATTCGAAAAATGTATCTGCTCAACAACGTATTTAACTGTCAAAATGGAAGCCATTCCTACAGTTATACAACATCCATTACTTTATTTACGTTGTTGACCATACAAACTTTAACAACATTAGAAGCAATGGACTAATTTATTGCTTCATATGTTGTAAAAGTAGAATATCCTTCAAAATTATTCAGGTTGTTATTAATAGTGTGTTACGCAATGAGAGTGCGGGAGTGTATTTTTTTCCATTAGGAATTTATTAGTAATACATAAAGTACTCTATTAGGAATTAATATTGAGGCTTAACAACTCGAAATCACAACTCGCAAACTAATTTCTAATATTATATGGCAGTTATTTTGTTACCTATTAGGTATAATAATTTAGAATTTAAGTAGGTTCTAATTATATTTTTTTTTCTGTTATACTATTTTTTTATAGTAAGTGCATTTAATTTATTTAGATCGCAACTATGTACATACTTATTAATATAAATTCTCTAAAACAGTTATGAATATTAATTAATATTAATAATTGGCAATCTCATTATATCTCACGTTTGTTACTTATCAATAGATTATTTGGAGTTATCAGCATTATTTTGTGATATTATGCTACTGTAAATGATTATTTTTAATTAGAAGAAATTCTAGTGTATTATTAGGAAATCTGTTGTGCCTTTTGTACTGTGCCAACACAATTACAAATACATAATGTATATATCTGTCCGCGTAAAATTGTAAAAACCGTTAGATTACAATCGTAACTAGCGAGATTGTAAACTGACGAAATATTGTGAACCGGAACATACTGCTCACAATTTATCGTATTATTTTACGATAGATACAATATCGCGAAATGAAATCGTCAAATTCTGAAATGGCTTGGAACGAAAGAAACCTCGTGCGCCGATTGGTTGTACGTCATGTGCACCGTGACGCCATTATGTAATAATACGCGGGTGAAGCTAGTGTTGCAAAGGACTCGAGTCTTCGAGTCTTAATTTTAGAGAGTCGGCTCAATTATGCACGACTCAGTGTGCTCAAAAGGCTCGGAGACTAAGAGTCAAGCCGAGCCCGAGTCATTCTAAAAAAGGACTCGAGTCTTAAAAAGGACTCGAGTCTTAAAATGAACTCGAGTCTTAAAGAAAAACTCGTAACATGAAGATGAGACTTTTAAGACTCGAGTTCATTTTAGACTCGAGTCCTTTTAAGACTCGAGTCCTTTTAAGACTCGAGTCCTTTTTAAGACTCGAGTGCTTGACTCTAGACTTGGAGCCTTTCGAGCACACTGAGTCTTGCATAATTGAGTCGAGTCTTAAAAATTACGACTCGAGGACTCGAGTCCTTTGCAACACTAGGTGAGGCCGCTTGCACAAGCTCGTATTCAATCATTCCCAGTTTTCCATGATAGCACTAGTCAGAGACATGGTTATCTAATTTTATACGCCATAATAATTGCCTTAACAACAATAAAATAAACATACTGAAATTTTAGTTTTATTTATTATTGTATCTTTGAGAGTAAAATTATAAACTATTGAATTGCTGGCATCTTCACAAACAGCATCTGAAACCGACAAAGAATTCAAGAGTTGTAAATAGTACCCAGTTATAAGTTATAAATGTAGCAAAAACTTACGACATACGAAAATTACGCAGACGGAGTATGAAATGATATTGCCCATTTTGTTAGGACATTTGGGCCGCTTGAAAAAAACGCGGGCAGCGGTGGTTTTAACTTGGTTTTGTAGAACAACAATTACCTTTTCAAATCCTGAAATCAATTTTCAGTTTTTCACCCTAGTTTCAGAGAAATGTAATTTTTAAAGATGATGAAATTGAGATTCCACAAAACAATTTGAATGATGTAATGATTTGACATAATCTGTCTACTCTCCTCGCGTTCCGAGTTACGCAAAATCGATGTATGTAAGCGCGCCAAACAATCCTTCCGTAGATCGTGGCGATTTCTTGACGCGCTAACAGCGATGTTGTTGTGATTCGGAACGCGGGGTTGTTGTGGCCACGGACCAAATACAAAGAAGAGTCGGCCTAAACAACTGTGCACTGTGATTTTCAACTTGGTCCTGACGTCATAAAGTAGGCGTGGCCTTAGTCAGTGTATTGTTGGCGTTCGTCCTGTGCACAACTAAGTAAAAGTTCAGTATATTCGCGCTAGACAAAAATAAGAATGAAGTGTTGTGTTCTATCTTGTAAAAACTACTCGGATAGACGTTCTGATGCTATGAATTGTATCACATTTCATTTGTAAGTAATTTTAAACGTAATTTATAAACATTCTTCTAGAAAAATGTCATAACTTCGGTGTTTCCAAATATAATTCTACCCGACATTAGATGGCGACACTTTGTGACGGGTTCCCTCTATCTGGCAGAAACTTGATGCTCCGAATTTCATTTGGCATAACACACTTGGCATAATCTTATTTAAACGAGTATTTGTAAGGCATAAAAAATGTTGAGCATAATCATTGTTTGGCCGAATGTTTATATGCTCGACTTAACGCTGGCATACTTTTAAGATGGCAGAATTTTATTTCGCATAAATACCTTTGGCAGACTTAAAATTCCGCATAATTTCGTTTAGCATAACATTTATTTAGAGCAATGATTATTTGGCATAATTTCACTTGGCATACTATGAAGATGGCAGAATTTCATTTAGAATAGTTTTGTTAGGCATATTTTCATTTCTATTAAATAGCATTTTAACCTTAAATAAAATGAAATAGTGTCTCAAAACGTCAGTATATGTTGTGCTACAAAAATTATTGACAGAAACGAATCGCTGCAGAACCGACTCCACGTAGTCTTGTCTGCCCTACCCCTAGAGTGTAATTTAAGCCCGCGTAGGCGCGGAGTGGCGAGGCGGCCCGCGAGCTGAGGAGCAGGTGGTTTTGACGGTCGCCGCCGCGGCTGAGGCTGGCCGGCAAAGCCGGCCAGCAAGCCGAAGCCGCGGTGGTGAGCGTAAAACCATCTGTGACGATGAGGTCGCGTGGGTCCGCCGGAGCCCCGCAGCGCCGAAGCCGTGACAGAAACCATGCATGCTGCATGTTGCATGCTCGCCTGCATGCTGTAAGCTTGCTTGCTTGCTGCATGCTTGCTTGCATGCTTGCTTGCTGCATGCTTGCTTGCAAGCTGCATGCTTGGTTGCTTGCATGCTGTATGCTTGGTTGCTTGCATGCTGGATGCTTGCTTGCATGCTGCATGCTTGTTTGCATGCTGCATGCTTCTTCGATATGAAATGTATGCCAAAAGATGATTCTAAGTTTAATGTTTCTGGGATATGATAGTTCTGCCTTTTAATAACTATCGATATGAAATTATGCCAAGAGACGATTCTGACTGCGAACTTTCTGCGATATGATGGTTCTACTTTTTAATTATTATGGAATCAAATTTATGCCTAAAGATGATTCTGACTTATAAAATTATGCGTTGTGAATGTATGATAAATGAGTGTATGCCAAACGATTTTCTGCGAAATGAAGTTTATGCCATCCGCTGTTATGCAAAATAATATTATGACGAAAAAAATTCTGCCATAAAGGGTGGACCCCTTTGTGACATGGGTACTAAAATTATTTAGGCACGTAAAGCTCAGTATTAATATATTTTAATAATTACATGTACTGAAATTTATTCAAAATTAATTCCCAAAAACCTTTCAATCGCCTAAATATTGTTTTTGTAGTTTTTATCGTGGTTTTTATATCATTATGTCAACAGGCCGCCATCTATCGTCAACCATGAACAACAAACATAAATATAAAAAAACAGGGTCGTAATCGGATTCTAATTATTTTACCAAATGTGCCGCGACTGTCTCATAAATGAAAGTGAAAAGTGATTTTTATTTCATACGAGTTTGTCATTGTGAGAAATCGACATTTTGAGAAATTGACATTATGCGGATTGGATATTCTAAGAAGTTGACATTCTGAGAAGTGAACATTTTGCGTCTGGTTGAAATTTTAAGACTTTGGCAGTATGCGATGATACGGTCGTGTTAGGTCCAGTAGTAACATTATAATAAGTGTGTTCTCGAATAGTAATAGTGGGTCTCTCCACTGCTTTGCCACTGGATATGTTTACATATTGCACTGTGAGCAGCGGACAGTGCTTCCCGGTCTAATGTTTTTAACCGCTATATTTCGTGTGTTCTTTTTGCTTTTTTTGTTGATGTCAATTAGTTGTATATAAAATGTGTTTTTTTTTTAATTTGTGTGTGAAATATAGATGTTTTGAAAAATAAATGTTTATGTTTAATGCTTGTCATTTAAAAATAAGAGACACACTGATTATCTTCTTTCGTCATGCATCAAAAATATTTTTATTCTAAAATTATTGTTTTTCGTAAAAAAAATACGTATGAGTAAAAAACAAAGTACTCCCTGGTACGCAAATTCTGAGTACGACCCTGTTGCCTCCTGCACGTAGTGACATCTAGTATGAGATAGATAAATAACTACAAAAGCAAAATTGACGGTACGAGCACCTAGTTTTGCTATTAACCGGTAGATAGAAAATAAAGAAGTGGGTGGGATCTAACACCCCGCACCCCGCAAAATGTCACGCGTTGTTTCTTAGGAAAATCTAATTACAACATCTCCTCTTTGTATTTGCTCCGTGGTTGTGGCCATGTTAAATATTTTGTTGATCGATTTAACAATTGTGGTGTGACCGTTTTGTGGTAACTTTTGTTAGTGTTGATATTTTGCTATTTGTGCAACAGTTGTAAACAGTTTCTCTTTGTAAAAAACAAGCTCTTGCTTTCTATTAACCTTTTGAGCGCCACGACAAAAAAGTAAAATCGTGCCCTCAGCGCCAAGCTATGAATTCATCCTTTAATACCTACAAAATAGTAGTGAGTTCGAAATTATATCGATAAAGCATTAACCACGTATTTTTTAACATATAGTATGTTTTTAATAAAAGGTTACTATACCAGGAATATATAATAAAGGAGTTTTATTTCATCCCGCTTTGTCTTTTATGGTAAAAATGATACGATATGTGTCACAGTTTCGGCGTTAAATCCACAATTCAAAACAACAGTCGATAAAAGCAAGTCATTACCATCACAGCACTATGGTCAATCATGACGTACATTCTTGTCACGATAGGATGACACTGGTGTAGCTGGCACTACTTTTCTTAATTTGCTCGCCTCTGCACTAGAGGTGCGCATCCGATATTTATGAATAATATCGAAATAATAACGAGTTATTTTATTTGAATGGTTTCGCTTTTTATATACAGTAGCAGCATTTTTATTTAATACAAGTAGCTTCTGCCCGCGACTTCGTCCGCTTTATATTTATTGCTCCCCCAACCCATCCCGTCGCATCGTATGTATATTTTTTTAATATGAAACAGAAAAGTATTGTTTTTACTATTGTCCAAGCGATTTTTTTTTATCATTAAAATCTTCCGAAGGCCATACAAAAAATATTAGACGAATCAGTCGAGCCATTATATATTTAATATTCATTTTTACTTATATAGATTTAAGTTTCTCTGAAAGAACAACCAGTAATAATGCCTTAATGTACCTAACAGATGATATCTCAGTTGAAAAAAAAACCATTTACTGTAGATAAATACTTATCAGAATACGACGAAAATAGGCGAAAGCAAATTAAAATCATCAAATGAATTTGTATTTTAATCATTAAACGAAGTTTTTGTACTCAAGATTTGTAAGTACAAATATTATAATAAACTAGCTTCTGCCCGCGACTTCGTCCGCGTCAAATTTTTGCTCCCATGACCCTTCCCGTCGCATCGCTTTGCCTGCTAGTTTTCGTCCATTTTTCGTTGCTGCTCGCTCCTTTTGAGTTATAGTGAGTCAACCTTAAAAGATAGACATATGCTCTCGCGGACATTTTTTTAGAACTTTTTAAAAGGAACAATTCCGTCATACATGATTTTTGCGTTACTTTAACCGTTTACGCAGCGCACGCAACGGAAACTCTCAAAAGGAATAAATTTTCCCCGTTTTTGCAACATTTTTCATTACTGCTCCGCTCCTCTTAGTTGTAGCGTAATGTTACATAGCCTATAGCCTCCCTCGATAAATAGGCTACTCAACACAAAAATAATTTTTCAATTCGGACCAGTAGTTCCTGAGATTAGCGCGTTCAATCAAACAAACAAACAAACTCTTCAGCTTTATAATATGTATTATATTATATATTATATAAGTGTAGATACGAAGAAAGGGACAATATTATCCTCGGAAACGAATTAAACTTAATTCAAACAAATCTCAATCGGATACGAGTTAATTTATGACACGCCAGCCGAGCTTATAGCTGTTTGAAATGGTATACATGAATTTTATTCTCTTTTTAATTATAAAATCTGAACTTCACTTTGTAGTTTTATTTGAAACAAATGACTTATAACACAATCGTATCGTTAAACAAGGATGTATGTTCCGATGACTATAGTCTGATATGCACGCCCTTCCGCTCCACCCAGAGCGGGAGACGTCATTTAATGATTTCCCACCCACAAAAAAGTATTTCAGAATAATAAAGTAATGAGAACAAACTACTGATACAAGTAAAGGAACAGCTCTATTTACAAATCGACCACATGTGACGTCATCGGATTGTCACGATTAGATGACTCTGGCGCTTCAGGCACAGACAATATGAAAGTGTGATGGAGATGGGCATTACACTTATTATGATTTATCGATAATCAACTAACACCGACATTTAATGAGCAGATAGTTCTTAAATAATTTTCATGATTCCTGAATCATTAAACTTCAATATCAAAAGTTTTATTTATTTATTGTTGAATAATTTAAAGAAATTAAATATAACGTAGGTTACTGTCAAATTCGATATTCTTGTTATATTGATTGCTAGCTACATCACTACGTGTCATGATATGATGACTGTGGCGCTGAGGGCACTATGTTTTTCGAACTTTATAATTGGTGTTAGTTTTTGACATCTTATGTTAATACGGCTGAAATATAAAGAAAGAAGCTCAACTAATATAAATTAGGACGAGTCAAGGAACATAATTAGCAAAGGAAATAATAAAAACAATGTTGTTTTATGAGTTTTAGTTACGTTTAAAAGTCTGTCACGGTATCGTGACCGTGGCGTGCTGGGCACGTTTTGGTTTGTCATCTATACGTGACTCTGGCGGTCAAAAGGTTAACATAATTCCCCCTTCCCCTCGGACCGCGAAAGCGTTAAGACGTGCACTCCGTACAAGTGTTTTTAATTTCTACTTTAAATATTAATTATTTCGAAATTTAATATCAAATTTATTTTCGCAAAAGTACTAGGCGCGCATAAAGTTTGAAGAGTACGCGAAACGCAGAGTACTGGAGGAAACGAGTCGGCAACAGTCGAGACGGAGATAGAAGGCGGGGCATGCTGCGCGTACGCCGTGCGTGCGTCATCTTTGTCGGCTGCCACAAGTTAAGAGCGATAGCGATTAGCGAGTTACTTATTTATGATTGCTTTGCCTTGATTTGTAGTTCCAATTATACGAACTAACAAGTTAGGATAAGGGTAACATATTTAAGACGCCCCCAAAAACTCCTCCGAATCAATACTCGTCCCGCTCGGAATCTGATATCCGGAAACTGCATACAAAAGAAGACTCAGAAGGGAACGTCACCCAGAGAGCCAATAAGCGCAGATGCTTTTCGGACGAAGTTACCGATGATAACCTGGATTTGTTTAAAAATGATATCAAGAAAATGATCAGCGAGATGATGTGTACGCAGAGCGCCCGTTTGGACAAACTGGAAGGTCACATTAAAGAAATAAAAAATCACTACACGGAAATTAAGATCACAAATACTGATCTCGAAAAGGCAATGACAGCGATCTCCGATCAATTACAATCACTTGAAAACAAAATTACGGGACTAGAAACTCAACGTGGCTCCATGGTAATACAGTTAGCTACACTAGAAAACAAGTTGGAAGTTCTCGACCACAATCTCATCAAAACCTCTATAGAATTACGCAATGTACCCAAGAGACAGAATGAGAACAAAATCATGCTGGATGAAACTATAACGCACCTATCAAAACACCTAGGCCTTGATACAGAATCCGCTATTATCCGTGATATTATAAGGCTACCCTCAAAAAAGGAAAATTTAACTTCGAGTCTCTCAGTAGAGTTCTGCAATACACTGACGAAAACGAATTTTCTTGCTGCTGTTAAAGACTATAATAAACGCAATCCCAATAACAAGATAAAATCAACCCATCTAGATATAAAATCTGCACAGGAAACACCTATTTACATCACCGAGCTTCTAACAGCAAACTCTAAAAGGTTATTCTACCTTACTCGAAACCACGCTAAGCAACACCAGTATAACTTCTGTTGGACGTCGAATGGAAGAATAATGCTAAAAAAAGATCCTGATAGCCAGACTATCGTGGTAAAAAGCGAAGAACAACTGAAGCAGCTGGCAACAGTGGCAACTATCATCAAGGCATGACTACCTGCATTTAAGTATACCCTGCTTTCTCTTATGTATTATTTGATTACTTTTATGTTTTTCTCGAATTGCTATGTTACAATACTAAATACCAACACAAACAAAACTCACACACATAACTATTACTATCAGCACCATATATTCCCATACATGAATCTCTCAACACCAACATATTACAACTTCACCATGTCACCACCACCACCCCCTACTTATGCTTGCGTTCATTCCTATCCTCCCTTAACTACCTACTACAATACCATAAAAAATATATCTTTAAATTCACTACCTCCAATCATAAGCTTTCCACAAGTTCCTGAAACAAATCCTACCCTATTCTCTCGTAACCTTCAAATTGCCTTCACTTTACCGGAAAAATGACTACTAACATAAACAATTTAATTGACGACATTGACGAACTATCTGTATCAACTAGCTATACATGCGCTCCTGAGGAAACACTCTCCATCCTGAAGGGTCCCAATAACTTCATTAAAATCCTCACACAAAATATTCGCTCTGTAAACCGTAACTTTTTAAACTTGCAAACGCTCCTGCACCAAATTTCCTTCGATTGTGATCTGATTGTCTTAACTGAATGTTGGTAACCATGCTCTAGCAATAGCACTATCCCGATTCTTGACAATTATTCCGCGTTCATGACCACCAAACATTTAAATCAAAGTGATGGAGTAGTGGTGTATTCGAAATCAGACCTGTCCGTTACTTGCGAGGAGCCAGATTTCCACCGTTCTGCTTCTGGTCTTATTATAAAAATTAACTTCGACCTGGCGATAATCTGTATTTATCGATCGCCATCAATAGAGAATTTAAACACCTTTCTCACAGTTCTTAACAACATTCTTCCGTCGTTGCATAGATTCAAATCGGTAGTTATAACAGGTTACCTGAACGTGGACATCAAACCTTCCACATCTGACATGCGCTCCCACGAATACTTAAATTGCTTAGCCTTTCATGGTTATCTTCCTGCCCACACCATACCGACCAGAGATGACAATTGTTTGGACCACACGTTCCTCAAAACAATTTCTCCAACTTACACATTTGTCTTAAGCTCCACAATAACTGATCATTCCTCCTCCTTACTTTGCATCCAAGATAAATGTCTACGAACGGTACCAAACTCCCATACTATAACAAAAATTGACTATGAAGGGCTTGACAAATCAATGTCAAAACTGGATTTTACCCCTATTTTAAGTATAAAAGACGTAAATATGGCTACCGATAAATTACTGAATTTAATGATTGTATCGATTTCTGAGAACACCATAGTTAAAAAAGTTTCATCCAAAAAAAGAATCGTCAAACCGTGGATCACATCTGGTTTATTACGGTGCATTAGAAACAGAGATGCTCTACACAAGAAAGTTAAAAAAATTCCCACGAAATGAGGTTCTAAAAATTACTTACCTTTGATACAGAAATTTTTGTGTCAAGATACTAAGGAAAGCAAAGAGAATTTATGATACGGAGGAACTTGAAAAAGCTAGTAAAAACCCGAAAACACTATGGAACACTATTAAACGGGTAACTAACACTATTAAAACTAAAAATGCATCTGCTCAATTACTAACTCTATCATCTTCCCCTATTGAGTCTTGCAACACTATAAACTCATACTTCGTTAATATTGGCGAGAGGCTTGCAAATGACATAATTCACACTACTACGTCTCGAACTACGCAACCGATGACAGCCACTAAGCCTGCTTCTGACATCACATCGAGTTCTTCGTTTGTCCTCGACCCTACTGATCCTGACGAAATTATAACAGTCATACATTCATTGCGCTCTAATGCTGCAACTGGTTGGGATAGTATATCACCCGACATCCTAAAGAGATACTCAACCTTCCTGGCACCCATACTATGCCATATTTTTAACCTTTTTTTCGAAACTGCCGTCTTTCCCTCTTCTTTTAAAAAGGCAATCATTCACCCAGTCTTCAAGGGAGGCGACGGGAACCAGCCGAATAATTACGGTCCCATTGCAGTTCTGACTGCCTTATCCAAGGTCCTGGAACGTCTTATCAATAAAAGACTTGTATACTACCTAGAACATTACAAACTAATATCACCACACCAATTTGGGTTTCGTAAAAACAAGTCAACCTGTGACGCAGTTCAGGAATTAATTAACAATGTCGTACAAAACCTAAACACTAATAAAAGTCCTAACGATATTCCTAGACCTCGCGAAAGCATTCGACACCGTCCCCGTCCGTTCTCTCTTACTCAAATTAGAAAAAATGGGTGTCAGGGGATTGCAACTTGATCTCTTTCAAAGCTACCTCACAGATCGCTACCAGATAGTCAAGATTGATTGTCACAGCAGCAATGAGCTCCCCATCTACTATGGCGTTCCACAAGGAAGCATATTGGGTCCCACTTTATTTCTAGTTTTTATAAACGACCTTTGCAATATAAATATCCCAAATGCCAAGATCACATCCTTTGCAGATGACACTGCTATAACCTTTAGCGCCAATACATGGTCGGAACTCGAGGAAAAAGCACAACATGGCTTTGATGTAGCGCTAAACTGGCTTAATTTCCATACGCTTACACTAAACACCTCCAAAACCAAGTTCATTACCTATTCAATCAGTTCTGTTACACAACCTAACCCACCATTATCACTTAAAGCCCACACATGCAATTTGCAAACTCAAGCTTCATGCCACTGTACACCTATATCGTCTACGGATGAAATCAAATATCTAGGTATTGTCATAGATAAGAATCTTAAATTTAAACCTCATATTAATATCCTCACTGGCAGAGTTCGTAAACTTATACAACATTAGTTTTTGTTTATGCGAAACCCGAAACACGGGTCTAGTATTTTTATGTAAAGAATCTATGAAAAAAATTTCAAAACTGTATCATTAATAATCACAAAGTTATAAGCTTGTTACGGTACCTGATTGTCCTCGCAAAAACATATGCAGCCTACCGGAGGGCACCACGCCAGCCGCGCGCGCGGCTCTCACTCTCACTCATTGATAATAATTTGCCACAGTGATTGTTTATGTATTAGTTGGTGATAAACATTTTCCATCACGCTTGCAGGCTTTGGACTGTCGTAATGGTCAAGTGTAGGTAGATATTATTATGTAATTTATTCGTAAATGCAGTAGTAAGTGGTAAAATGTAATCAATGCCATTTGTTGCACCTTATGTCAACAACTTAAAGTTCAAAATGGATGAAAATTGTTAAACATCGCATTACTGAACCACAGCAGGCTGTAAACAAATAATAAATTTGTACCCTTGACTATTTTTGCGTGTTTAAAAATGTTAATCATCACTATCTACAATAATTGGCGTAATCACTATTCACTCAAACAAACTGAAGCAACTGTTAAAAAAGGGCCCGTCTTTCTCATAAGCACTGACGCACTGCCACACCACCACAAACAGCGAGTGTACGGACGTTTGAGTACGAGAGAGACATGATAATTTTAAAATCTAAACAAAACACTTTAGCCAGGGCTCACGGCGGGCGCGCGCTCGCGATACGTATGCATCGATCGATGGCATTCGGGCGACTGAGGGGAGCGCCGTCGCCGCCCCGGAGCAGTGCGTACACGCCGCCTAGCCCGCGCTATGACCTGTCGTGAACTCGTGACCCGTGTGCAAACAGATGATTGCGGATACTAACTTTTAAGCGTAATTAAATATTTTTGGGACAAAATATAACATGGTGTAAAAATTATTGGAATCGATTCAGTTACTGATTCTGAACAAACTATATTCAGGTTTCGCATATACTAAAAATAATGTTGTATATATCTTCAAAACTTTAAGAAATATTGCAAATCCTATAATTATACGTAATGTCTATTTTGCCTTATGCCTATCTATTATTACCTATTGTATTGCCTGTTGGGGTGGTGCTGCAAAAACCATGCTCAAACCGTTGGAAGTTACACATCGCGCCATACTGAAAGTGGCTACCTTTCGTCCGATAATTTATCCAACTAATCAGCTATACAAAAACTGCAACGTCCTCAACGTACGGCAACACTTTATTCTACACACAATTCTGCTGCAACACCGTAAAACCCCCTATATTGAAATAACCAAACTTCGAAAAGATAACATATGTAATACTCCAAGAACCCGTGTGTCGTTTACTAAAAGATTCTTTTATTATTTAGGTCCGTCTCTTTACAATACAATTAACAAAAAATGTCCGATAAATAGATTGTCTTATAATAATTGTAAAAAGACTGTCCGTACATTCCTACAACATAAAACCTACGACGAAACCGAAAAATATTTAGTTTAACTAATAAGTTTATATCTTGTACCACTCACCAAACATAGACTCACACTAATGCAATCCCTTTACGTACCTACGCACGCTCACACAGCCGCACGCTCACGCACTTACACACAGACCCATACACGCACGCACAGCATACACGCACACACGCACACTCGCACACACACACACACACACACACACACACACACACACACACACACACACACACACACACACACACACACACACACACACACACACACACACACGTACACAAATGCGCTTGCGCACCAAATAGTATGTAAAACATTAAAAATTGTACTTGTTAGAATAAAATTGTAGTACCCACATTAGAGAGGATTGGCACTGCTACTCCTTAATACAGGCTATTTCATAGCCTAGCTAGGAGAACAGTACGTCACCCACTTGATTGCATAGATATTTTATTTTATACTACCTACTTTTAAAACTGCTATGTACTACAATCTGTTTTATATAAAATAAAGAATTATGTTATGTTAATTAAAGAGATTATTTATATTCTTTACAAGCTGCGATGTTTGATGTAAATAATTTAATGCAGTTATGGTGCAGTTTTGCCACCGACATTAGTAAATACGATTTGAGTTGGAGTACTATTGTACTATGTTCTTCAATTTATTCCTGTTTTCTACTACAAAATTAATATGTCTTTGTTCCATAAAAAAAAACTAATTTTGAACTAAAATATGCTTTATCGAGTTTTTAAAATAAAATTACCACAAAAGAAATGGCAGGGTCTGTGTTAGCACGCTTTGCTCGTTCACTAGACCCCATCATCCCCTTCTAACGTAACCTATCCGAGCCGGGATGCCCCAACTCTCTCAATAATTGTAAAAATTCCATTATTTGGTATACAATTAGTATTTTTAGTTTGATGCACAGTTTAAATTATCTCTTTTAATTGCAATTAGCTTTTGATTTGAATGGAGAGTTTTAGGCTTATGTTTGTTCTTATAAGAGCAATGTTTAAGTTCCTACTTTATTTAGACCTTTTATTATCATAGAAAGCCTACATTGATTATATGGCCATACGTCAATTGAGATATCATCAAACGTTAATTTTTAAACTATCTAGCCAGTTTTAGTTGTCCATATCATGAAATGCAACTAATTCATGAAATGGCTAGTCACATCATAAAGTAATCAATTCTACGATCTGACCACGACATATGTATATATCCTCAGATTACAATTCCTTCGTGTTGTAGTTTATTTACTACCTATTTCTATTTTATTTTTTTTTTATTTTAGCCCGCCCGCTGCTTATTTCAATCCGCGATTTGAATATACGTCTAATCAGTTACATGAGACCTAGATTATGACCGGAGACAAGCTATTGTAAACATCTACGATACTTTTAGTCGGCGGAATAGTAACATATCGATATTTTTAATCGATTACTACCATTTAATTGACATAATCTGTGGTCTATCTTGACAACATTCAGGTTAAGTTTTAATGGCAGAACTACCTTTGATTCAATAAAATAATTATTATTTATGGTTTCTAATGCTAGGGTGAAAGAGATGTTGATAAAATAAAATTAGACTTATAAAATTACGACTTAATTTTTGAGAAGTAAATAGATTCTCTGCCCGGCACTGAAAATAAGGGGCCCATCAGCGGGCAATGTCCTTTGGCACCTTTTACAGTTCATATGGAGAAGGAGCGCGCAATGCTAATATTTTTAATGGCATTTTAATGAATTGAGTATTCTAGAAATATTCCTCTCAAGAATAACCTGGTTTTAAAATAACCACTGCTTAATCCATTTATGAAAAGTTAGCAACAGTTTAGCAAACATAATTCTTGAATGACTACTGCATGTAAAATAGAAAACTTACATCAGCATTTCTGTTCAACTGTGCATCGATGACTTCCTGATCCACACTGCATGGCAGGAAGAAGTCCACTAATTCATAGAGTCCTTTGGAGTCCAAAACCAGGCGATCTTCACCAACTTCCAAGTTCAGATCTTTTAGGTTTACCTGAAAGTTCATTGTTATAAAGACATACATTAGAGTTATATTATGGAAAGTAGCTATGTTTTGTCAACAATACTCTTTTAGTTAATGTTATCTACACAAATAAATAAAATTGAAGTTCAATGTCAATAACAGTTATTTTAAAAGTTTTTATTTTTAACCCACTTCAAAAAAAACAACCGACTTCCTTAAAAAAACACTACAAATTCAAAAATAACTTTAATTTCGGAATTCGGTGTCTTAGGATCTGTATTTAAGGTTTTTTTGCCACCAACTTCCGAAATTAAAGTAATTTTTGACTTTGTAGTGTTTTTTTAAGGAAGTCGGTTGTTTTTTTTTTGTAAAAAGTTTTTATTTTTAACTTTTTAGTTACGTTACATACCCCGCACTAATCTAATCGCATTATTCGTTCATTTGTCGCGCAAATTCTTAATGCAAATTTAAGACTTATATGGTTTTCACATGCATCCCATTGTCCGAATGGAATGAACAAACATAAAAAAAAAAACAGAATGAATGAACAAACATAAAAAAAATACAGTAAAATTGATAACCTCCTCCTTTTTTTTGAAGTCGGTTAAAAAGGAGGTCATCAATTCGACTGTTTTTAAAATAATCAATTTTTTTATTTGAAAGCTGATGCTTTCCGAATGGTCCCATTTTAATTTTGTTCCATTTGGACAATAAAATAAAATATGAAAACCATATAAGTCTTAAATTAGCATTAAGTGTTTGCGAGACAAAAGAACGAATAACGTGATTAGATTAGTGCGGGCTATCTACCATAACTAAAAAGTTAATAAAAACAAAAAGTTTTTACAAAAAAAAAAATAACAACCGACTTCCTACAAAAAAACCTTACAAAGTGAAAAATAACTTTAATTTCGGAAGTCGGTGGCAAAAAAACCTTAAATACAGATCCTAAGACACCGACTTCCAAAATTAAAGTTAATTTTCACTTTGTAGTGTTTTTTTGTAGGAAGTCAGTTGTTATTTTTTTGTAAAAAGTTTTTTTATACATATATAAGACAGTATACAGGATGGCAGTAACATTGACTTGCAAAATGTTATCATGGATTCAGTACATGATTCTGGAACCCCATTGATGTTAAAATTATTTGTTGCTTCGTAAAAATGTTGTGTACATTTTGGCAGTATATTGCATTTTTCTATGCAATAACCAATTTGTATCAACAATCAATGATAAATTCATTGATTTATAAGATCACTATAGTGTCTCCGTGATATTACAATGTCACTAAAACTAGGCCGTTAAATTGTATACACTAGTGAAATTTTAATATCACGGCTTTGACAATACCCCTGCGACATAGACACTATAATAAGGAATTAAATAAAATCTTACAGAAGAGGGAATCTTAAATTCAGCCAGCAAATATTCAATCTCCCCAGTTGGTGGTTCACGTCTCAGTCTATACTCCAGTTCCCTCTTCACGGCTGCTGGAATACCAGGTTTTTGCGCAACATGCTTATCATCCAACTCCTCGATTAAACTAGGTTTTAGCTCATTCCCTTCCCCAGTCCTGATTCCTCTTATTTGAATTCTATGACACTGTAAAGTACCAATAGACTTTCTATTTTTCAAAATGGTGTACTTATGCATGTCTAGTTCAAACTGATACTTATCCTGTAAACCTTCAAAGACAACAGTGAGGAAGAATGTTTGGAATAAATCATCCTTTTCAATCTTTTTGAAGAACTCTGGGTTTATAGCTACATCATAAACTGTAGCTGGAGCCCCTGATCTGTCTGCTTCAATTCTACCTTCACCAATACTCATAGGCACTCTGTAAGAGGATGGATCTTCAGAACTGAGGATATGCATAAGCTCTTCATTGCTGATGTCTCTTGGACAAATTATAGCATCGGTCAGGCATATGTTTACAAATACCTTCTTATTATCTGGCTTTGTAAATGTTTTTACACAAAAGCCTGTAATTAAAAAGTTATAAATTAATTTTGCGAATGTGAAACTTTAATGAATTCAGTGCGAGTGAGAGCTGTGTGCAAGTGCACAATGCAGCAAATTTAAATATTTAAGAACAACAAGTTACCTGGCGTAGGTTTCACAAGTTTCGTAGGTATCGTCTCTACATGAGATAGAAGCTTGTTGAATTCTTCTTCAACCGGGTTCTCCTGCAATAAATTAATGTAAAAGTTTATTTTATTTATTTATCTATAATTAATCAACATGGTACAATACCAATTACATTAATTAACTTGGAAAGAAATACTGTTTCTCACAGAACATCAGACATACATGACTAATTTTACTCCATTCATCCACAAAAACATCACATGCAGAGATGGCTGTCAGGAGGGCAATCAGCATTCTTAACGTACGACACACAGGCGATCCATCTCTGGCGACCCTTCTGCAAGGCAGTTGCGCGAACAGATTGTGTCGGCGACTTTGGCGGTGGCCGATGTGTTTGTCGGGCACAAATCATCAACAGAAAAGGACATGGAGCTCAGGGCAGTCGATAAGGCCGTTAAGGGTCTTACAAGCTACCGTGAGCTGATCAAGGCCTCTTGTTACCTTCACCGAGTTGGAACCCAAAGTCCCTAAGGTATATCGTTGGTGGGAAGTTAAAAATGCCACACGATACCACTTAAACCTAAATTAACCACTTTCATAGTTATAACAAAATGTGTTATAGGCAGTAGGCACAAATAGCGTAATATAATAACTTACTTCTATAATTCTCATATTCTTTTCCATGATTGTTGGATCAATGTCCAAAGATATTGACTTTGTCATATTGTTAAGTTTTCTAGCAGTTTCGGCTATAGCAACGAAATCAACAATATTTTTACCAAAGCAAACAGAGATCAAAAAAACAAATTTGAGTGTCACTCTGTCTGTCTGCCTGTCAAAAACCGGCTGTCATTGATGGTGTCACTGTCTCAGTTACAGTTTTTTTTTTTAATTTATTCCTGACCATGGATACATATCCTTCAGTCGTTCAGTTACAGTTACTAAGCCCATGTTAACACAGACATAATACAATCGCGGCGGGATTTTTTACGCACAGCGATCTTCAACGCCCTGCTTAGCGCCGAGATTTGAAAATTGAACTGTTGGGTTCTCAAAGCTCGGCACCGAGAATTGAAAATCTAGAGCATATAAAAAATCCCACCACGATTTCATAATATCCGTGTGGACGCCAACTTAGGCTGCATACCGAATTATAGGTTGGCAAAAAAGAGTCTGTCGTGGTAACCATTGGAACTAAAATATTTTTTTAGTGGCAGCACTGCTTTGTTTATCATCAACAAGTAGCTAATCTGTCATTGTGTTATGTTCCCAGTTGTATTTTACTTCTTTCTAATTAACTATCAATTATTAATGCTTTTGAACATATAAAAAATGAATAAAACAATAAGGAGCAGTGGCGTGAGCTGTGATATACTAAGTTTTCGTAAGAAATTTGGCGGAATCTGAAGCGGAACAAATTTAGTCTCCGATTGACAATGTTTACGAAAGACCTGCCGACACGACAGGTATTTATCCAAGAAATTTATCTTTTATTCAATGCCAGTCATTGTTTTTCCATTCTAATACTAAGTTTTATCGGTATTATAAGTTTCAAGGCATTTTATTGTTTTATTTACTAATAGATTATTGAGGTTATGTTTTCTAGTTTGACAAATCGCGTGTACCTACGTTAATCTTATACCTTTAAACGAGCAATTCTTGTATATATATATATAATCTGAATCTCGGAAACGGCTCCAACAATTTTCATGAAATTTAGTATACAAGGGGTTTCGGGGGCGATAAATCGATCTAGCTAAGATTCATTTTTGTACAATGTCGTTTTATTCACGTTTTCAATGACCAAAATTATCGATAATCAACTTGAACATAAACTTATTATTTTAAACACAATTTACCAAAAAATACCGAGCAAAGCTCGGTCAACCAGATATTATTCTTGATGTTTCATACTTGAAATTGAAAAATGTACCTACATGGAATTAATATGATTGTCTTTATATTTTTTTAAGGTAAATCTCACAGTACAATTAAAGAAATTGTTACAAAACAATTTAGGATTTTTTCTACACCTGGAGGAACACCAAAACAGTTGGCGGAAGAAAGAATTAGACGATTTTGATCTGTGTGCAATTAGACAAAAAGTTCAACACTATAACGAAACAGCCAAGCTTTTTTTTTGTTAATTCTATTATCGCATACCACAGTAGAAAAGTATAATTTATATTTATTATTTTTCAGGTGCCTATTCTACGTAATATATTACCTTTAGTTTGAGGAGACGGGTTGTAATGGGAGCCGTAAACGTGTAAAAAAGATTTTTACACTATTTTCATAAATAAGAAATGTAAAACTGACACATCAGTGTTAATGGATAAAATCTATCATAGCACCGAAAAGGAATACAAGAATGATGTTACGTCACGTTTTTCTTTTTAAATAAAATCTAAACTTTAGCGTGTTATTTCATTTTCACTGTCATGTGAATAGTGATAATGTTATGTACCCCGCATAGACATACCTGACGCCTTCATTAGTCAACTGTTCAAGTTTATTCGATATTGCCCGTACCTTTAGAATGCGACATGCTATAGGTACTCTCTGACTTCCGATTAGTTTCCAACAGTAAGCAGCTGTAAGTCGCCTTCTTGTCGACTATAAACTGTCAGCATTAACAGGATTCGTTCAGTATCATTCATGTGAAATTTGATACAGGCATACCAACCATCGAATGGTTGTGAACTAGGTTGTGAATACCCTAGATGGTGGCCGCAAATGCGATTGCTGAACATTATGTCTTGCGTATCGGGTTCAATCGGCAATCCCTGAGTGTAATTTAATTAATTTTTAAACTGAATAAGTTTGCATTATGTTATTATGATGGCACTCTTAGATAAAAAGTTATTCCAGCGAAATAATGCGCAATCTACTAAATACAATGAAAGTAAAAGACTGTGTGCCTATCAAGTCTTGAAATCTTGACTGATGAGAATTTCCGGGATCTCGTGTTTGTGGATTAAAACAACAAGTATCTTATCACTTTTAGTCCTAGTATACATGGTGGCCATACCTGCTAAGCAGGCGCCCTCATTTTTTCCAGACTCTTTTTTGCCAAGCTGTACGTTCTAATCAATTTGAGCGTGCATTTTCGAAAAAGTGCTTCTGGCTACAGTCACCACCCAAAAAGGAGAAGAGTAGTGTGTACAGCTTCATTCCGAGTTATGCCATACGCTTGATACGCTTGAACGTGGTATTTTTTTTTTTTGAGGATGAGAAATCATCAAATGACGTTTCCCACTCTGGGTGGAGTGGGAGGGCATGTCAGATTTTAACCGACTAAAACCCACTCGTGTTCCTTCAGTTGCTCATATGCCAGGGCCGCGGTATCTCTTTCGAACAAATCTCGCGGCCCTGGTAGAACGTACTAACATCCGTTTGAATTCTTTAGACACCACATAAAACTTGTTTATACCACTAAATTCATTTTTTGGTTAGGTGGTAAATCTAGCCAGAAACACAATTTATATTACACCTATCCAAGTTTGTTTAAAATATGATGCGTCTCTCGCAAGATGGCACATGTCATGACGTCATCTAGACGTCATCTATGACGCTAGTTCGGAACGGATAGTAGTACGCTCAAATTGAATAGAATGTACAGCTTGGCAAAAAAGAGTCTGTCGTGGTCACAATTGGAACTAAAATATCTTTTTTTGTGGCAACACTGCTTTGTTTATCAACAACAAGTAGCTAATCTGTCATTGTGTTATGTTCGCAGTTGTATTTCACTTATTTCTAATTAACTATCAATTATTAATGCTTTTATACATATAACAAATAAATAAAACAATACGGAGTAGTGGTGTGAGCTCTGAAATACCAAGTTTTTGTAAGATATTTGGCGGAATCTGAAGCGGAACAAATTTTGTCTCCGATTGACAATGTTTTTGAAAGAACTGCCGACATGACAGGTATTTATCCAAGAAATGTATCTTTCAGTCAATGCCAGTCAGTGGTACCGACCCTTGTTCACAAACTAAACTAAATTTAAGTTCAGTGCATCTTTTTCTTTGTATATCATTAAGAAGAGGACAAAAGAAAAATTTTAGTTTAGTCCTGTCATATTAATCAGCGCCTGTCACTACTCCATACAAGTTGAGACGTGGACGTGATTAAAACTTGCCTACTAAAATTACGTCAATTTACGTCAAGCGCTGATTAATTTGACAGGACTAAACTAAAATTTATCTTCTGTCCTTTCCTTATTGAAATAGAAAGAAAAAGATGCACTGAACTTAAATTTAGTTTAGTTTGTGAATAAGGGAATCGGCACCATTGTTTTTCCTTTCTAATACTAAGTTTTATCGGTATTATAAGTTTCAAGCCATTTTCTTGTTTTATTTATTAATAACTAGCTTTTGCCCGCGGCTTCGCCCGCGTAGATGTCGGAAATTATCGCAAGAGACGTATTACCGCGGTAAGAATGTATTAATCCATGTTATACATACATAAAATTACGCCTTTTTCCCATAGGGGTAGGCAGAAACTACAGAACGCCACCTGCTACGATCCTTACATATCTTGTGTGTTTGATGTACTTAAAATAAAACTAATAGTATTCAGAGTAAGAAGACTGCGACATAGGGCTGGATTGAATTGAATATAAGTCTTCCTGGTTTTTCTTAACGCTCCTATTCTACCTATATAAAAACTCAGTTATTTACCAGACACCAAATTAAACATAGTTATAAGAAGTGGCTTTGCCCGTATAGCTGTCGGAAAATATCACCTGGGAAACTACTACCAGGATAAAATATCTATGGTATGCTATATATGGTAAGTATCCAGGATAACCAAAAATCCAAATCCATCCAAAAATCTAAACATCTAAGCCATATTTCGCGGTCTCTTACTTGGAATAATACAATTAGCTTTATTTTGAGTACGTCGAACACACATGATATGCATTTACTATGAAGACCAAGTAATATGAATTACAATCCTACTAATCCTGCACTACCCGACCGCTACCAAGCGAGATGGCCGGACGCGGAACGGCCCGCTAGCCGCTCTGCGGCTATTTTATTATAATCTCTGATATTTTAATGATATGTTGTAAACGGCAATTTTGATCTACATAAAATGCACAACATATTCAATGTATTTAATAGGATAAGAATTAATGCTGTATTGCTTAAAATCGCTTCGTAAATAAGCCATTATTTTTCATAAAAATTAAAGGATAAAAAATGGTTATTGTGGGTTATCCCTAGGAGATAGACATATACCATCGCGAACTTTTTTGTAGAAATTTGTAAGGTGTACAATACTGTAGTACATTATTTTGATCTATTTCGTAGGGTTCAGCCAGCGTTCGCAATGTAAGCGCAAAAAAATGAGTTTATTTATGATCACATTAGAAACCTCTAAAATTATCAGTGTTTCTTTACTATATTGTGCATGTTATATACATATAAACCTTTCTGTTGAATCATTTTATCTATTAAAAAAACCTGCATCAAAATCCGTTGCGTAGTTTTAAAGATATAAGCATACATAGGGACAGACAGACAGCGAAGTGACTTTATTTTATAATATGTAATAATGAATAATGAATGTCTTTTATTAATGTCTTATGACAACCAACACAACGTTATCTGATCCCAAACTAGGCAGAGCCTGTACTATGGTAACCAAACAACTGATAAACATACTTAAATATTTCTAAATACATACATATTATTGATAAATTACATCCAGACACAGAACAAATGATTGTGCTCATCACACAAATATTTGTCCTGGGTGGGAATCGAACCCAAAACCTCAGTTTTTTTTCAGCAATCAGGGTCACTAACCACTAGACTAACAGGCCAGTCAATTAGATTACTAAGGTTATGTTTTCTAGTTTGACAAATCGCGTATACGTTGACTCTTAACAGTTGCTATTTGAAATCGAAAAATGTACATGGAATTAATATAATAATATATTTTTTGCCACTTGAAGCTACTACAATTTGTCAAGTTTCTTTAATAGATTTTAAACTTTAACGCTAAAGTATTAGGTTCAAGATTGATTGGGAAAATTTGACAGTTTCAGCTACCTTGATGTGCTGGCGTCTGTACCTGACGGCTTCATTAGTCAACTGTTTAAGTTTACTCGATATTGCCCGTACCTTTCGAATGCGAAATGTTATAGGTACTCTCCGACTTCCGATTAGTTTCCGACAGTAAGAAGCTGATAGTTGCCTTCTTATAGACTATAAACTGTCAGCATTAACAGGATGTATTCATTATCATTCATGTCAAATTTGATACAGGCATACCAACCATCGAATAGTTGTGAATACCCTAGATGGTGGCCGCAAATCATCATCATCATCATTTCAGCCGAAAGACGTCCACTGCTGGACATAGGCCGTAAATGCGATTACTGAACATTATGTATTGTGTATTGGGTTCAATCGGCAATCCCTGAGTGTCATTTAATTTATTTTTATACTGAATAAGTTTTCATAATGTTATTATGATGGCACTCGCATCTCTTAGATTAAAGGTTATTCCAGTGAAATAATGTGCAATCTACTAAATACAATGAAAGTAAAAGCCTGTCGGCGTATCAAGTCTTGAAATCTTGACTGATTATTAAAACTTTACCATTTAAACTATTATCTTATCACTTTTGGTCCTAGTACATAGGGTGGCCACTAAACAGGCGCCTTCATTTTTTCCAGACTCTTTTTTGCCAATCTGTAAATCGAAATGTAACCTAAATCTGAACGCAAATTATTGATGTGAGCGCTGTGAACGATTCTGGCCCAACTGACTAATAACACTATGACATTCATTTGTAAAAGCATAGTGTTATTAGTCAGTTAGACCATTTCCAAGAATAAAAGTAAAAACCCTACATTTCTCTATTGCTCTATGTGATTAGGACAATCAACGTTATCCTATGAGTTTTTCGAAACTTTTAATAATATTAAATCAAACAAACGACTTTGACAGCTGTTTGCTGTCGGGAGCAAGGCAAATCAGGTTTTTGAGAATGTGTCTTTTTCGATACGATAGCCTGTCGAACATTGTGAATAGGTATGCGGTGGTCACAGCGAAAGTCGGAAGTTAGCAATCATTCGAAACATGATTCCTGCTGAATCGGATTTCAATCAATGTCATCGAAGGAGTCCTAAACACTGTTCACAAATCCAGATTGTTTAAACCTTGGTTTAAACGAAATAGACGACCACTATTTTTTCGAATTTTTGGACGGTTATTTGCGGTTGCGAACTGACATATCAGAAAACCGAAAATGTGCCATTTTCGACCCAGAAGCTTGTCGGATGGTTATGAATAATTATGCTGATCGAAAACAGACGCAACAAGTAAATCGACCAATTCACCAATATTTTCTTTTATACAATGCATTTGATTTTCGCAGAAAAATATTTTATAAATTATTCAACTAATCGTACCATTCGTAATGTTAGATAGTAATATAGCTCTACTCTATTTGATTAGTATGGTGATAACACGCCATCTCTAAATTAAACGTCATGGGAACTAGGTCGAAGGAGTAGTCCATGTCTAACTTATTGGACTATTTTATTACTTTAGCGAGCCCTTCTCCATGAAATTATAATCTAATTAGTGCGCCTAAAAATCGTACTGACGATGACATTTATTTCTGAGACATAGTTGGGTTTGTTAAAACGTTGGTAGAGAATCAATCGAAGGTAAGGGTATCATTCAGTCTTTAAAATTGTTTGCCATATTTTATCTATTTGAACTTTCTTTTATGAGTTTATGTTGCAATTAACTTTATATTTTTGCAATTTTAGCAGTATATTATTGTTTAAGGGATCAACTTCTTATTTAACTTAATATGTGAAATAAATTGTGTTGTGGCGAAAAAAAAAATGCAGACCTAGTTTGTCAGCTGTGTTAGTGAATGTAGAGATACGTATGCATAGTAGGTACCTGTGTCGGTGTATTTACTTGTATTGCAGGTATTTAGATTTTATTATATGTTGCTAGGTAAATATTTAATATAACCAAACTGTTCACTGCCATGCATTCTCAATATAAAATCTAAAATAGACCAAAAATTATGACTGATAAAATTGGATTTGAATTTACTGAAGATAAAGTTTTATTTCTTATTCTATTCCCTATCAGTTTTTTTACTATATAAAGTACCCTAATCAATTTCATGTAGTTTTGACGCAAATAATAATTTATTAATCTTCAATTTAACAAACTAATAGAAACTTTACAATCAAGCCTTCATTTTCACTTAATCCTTAAATTTTATTAATAAAATATTCAGTTCATATAATACAAATATTGTAGATGAATTCATAGAAAACACAAATGGTAAAGAAAGTTCTATGAATCTAGGAAGTAGACATGTAGGCACTCAATAATTGCAGTTACATGATAAATACATGCCTGTAGTGTAGTTTGTTTAATGTATGTACACCCAGCTATGTTATAATATAGTAGTTTCCAACTATAAGCTGGGAAATGTTTGCCACACCCTATATATTTTAAAAGGGTATCCAGGTAAGTGACCTATAGTATTATCCTGATGATATCAATCTTTGAAGAAAGAATCAAATTAAGTAACAGTGCATAGTGATAAGTTCTCAAACCTGAACTTGAATAAAACCTGAAAAGAGAAAGGTTTATACTAAAAACCTTCAAGGTTTGAACTGTGACTTTATTAATGAATGAATGCACAAGATTACCTCAAAAACTGGACTGAAACCATTATTGTTATCTAATTGACATTCAGTGATAAGAATGTAGTGTAAACTAAGCATTTCATAATTTTAATAAGTTTATAACTTGAGATATTTACTGTTTCAGCCATATCCTAATGAATTGTCTCTGTGTGTACAACTATACACTTACACTCCTGAACTCCTAAATAGAGCCACCATGCTTTTCCATGCTAGGTAAAAACACATGCCAGGCTAGTGATGAGTTAAAGAAAAAGTTGTGACCCAGCTTTGAAGCCAACATGCTGGCCATCATTTTCGTGTCATCATTGTTCCAAATTTGAATTGCCAACCATTTAAAAATTTATAAAACAGATTACAAAAAAACAGGGTGGCTTGACTTTAGAGTCCAGACTGAGTGTTGTCAATCTGTACCTACTATTTCTTACAGGTTTATACACAATTATTAAAAGAAGACTGGGTCATAATAAGGCCTGTTGCTATCACAATACTCACTGACCAATTGATATTACAGTTGGTTGTTTTTCTTACTGCTATGATCAGCTGTTACTGTGACCCATATTAGTTACAGAACAAAAATATAATATAAGGATTAATATGTAATGTGTATTTTATGTTCTAGGGAACAAATCTATGTATGGCATAGCCAGAGGGTCATAATGGCCGATAAACACAGCCTGAACTATGATGTGAGAGAGTTAAAGTTGGGAGCTAGTTTTACTAACAACAAAGCGTCTCAATACCACACAATCAAATGTAAGTATATTTTATTTATTTATTTATTTATTCATTTATTTGCGTAAAACATGGTATAAAGAGGTCTTATAGTAAAAAAATAGAGCAGACATGTTTTGCCAAGATTAAACATAGCATGCAAATATTCAAAATTATAATTGTAGTAACAATTTCCCAACCATAATTATTATTATAATATTACAACAACACTATTTTCGCTCTAGGAATTGCTTTATACTGTAGAAGTTGATATCATTTAGCCATACATACAATTTATTCTTAAAAGCATATCTCGAGTTTAACATTTTCAGATCAGTAGGTAATTTGTTATAGATTCGTACACACATAGTTAAGCAGCTTTTATTGTACTTAGCAAGCCTGGGAGCATTATTAAGCATGAGCCTGTGAGGATCTCGTCGGCTTCGAGGATTTACATCATTAGCTATTTTAAATAATTCCTTATGTTTCCATACAAACATGCATATTTCATTAATGTATAAACAAGGTAGCGGTAACAAGCCAAGTTTCTTAAATATTGGCTGACATGATTCCTCAGGATGAAGTCCGTATAATGCCCTAATGCATTTTTTTTGAGCAACAAATGTTCTATTCTGGTCGGTACTGTTACCCCATATTATAAGTCCATAACGCAATATAGATTCCACATATGCATGGTAAGCTAATATAGCTGTTTTTAGATTAGTACTTTTTTTACTTGTCTAAGAGCATACACAAATTTGTTTATCTTGCTTGAAACACTGTCTACATGCACTTTCCAATGTAGATCTTCATCAATAGTTACTCCTAGGAACTTGGTATGTGTTACTGGTTTAATTTTGGGTATATTTAATTTGAGGTTAAATTTATGATTATTGGATTTATTAAATTGTATATAAACTGATTTATCTTAGACATTTTATGTATAGTTTGATCTTTCTAGTTTGAATGGCCAAGAATTATTTTATTGCAAGGTTTTAAAATTGGTCAATCAAGGTTCAATAGATTTGCATTTAATTTCATAAAAGATTTTTTTACTTTTTGTTTTTCATTCAGCTAGCAGAGCTGCTTCTCTAGCTTTTATCTGTAAAATGAAAATATAAAGAAAGGAATAGAGAATACTGTTGTTTGTTGTGTATCATTAATTCAGTCAAGAAGTTATTTTATTTAAAATTAGAATATGAATCATTCCATTACACATCTGCATTCATTTTTTTCCATTTCTTTATTGTTTTACTTGAAA
The DNA here is from genome assembly GCA_932294355.1 of Aporophyla lueneburgensis. Lineage (NCBI taxonomy): Eukaryota > Metazoa > Arthropoda > Insecta > Lepidoptera > Noctuidae > Aporophyla > Aporophyla lueneburgensis. The sequence goes on from OW028746.1 coordinate 7,708,911, forward strand.
ATATTACTTTGAATAGAGTATTAATTGCTGTTTATTGATGCTAATAAAACCATGTCATGATCAGCATTAGTTCATTCAATGTCTGTTTATAATTTTTTTTCATTCAATTTTTCCGTGTTTGTAATTAATAATTGTTGATACTAATTGAATAATTACGGTGGTTTAAAAAAACGATTTTAATACCATTATGACAAAGTGTTAGTAATTTCTGTATAGTATTTTTTTTTTTTTGTAATGCATGCAAGCTATTTTTCTTGTAATGAAACACATTAGTTTCATTATTCCCTGAATGAAATATAAAAAGGATCAAAGGCATCCTTTGCTTGGCTTTCTGCCAGTATTCTTTACTTTTATAAACAGAAACCTATTCAACCTACATTCATGCCTGACATTTTACGGTCACTGACTTATAATTTACGCCAAGTTATTAAAACCAAGTATAATTAAACATGAAGTTTCTTGATTTATAATAATTTGACATGTAGTTAACATTTTCCAGATGACTTCAAACCGGCGTCAGTCGACGTTAACAAAATGGCAACGGTGGATGTTGGAACAAATAATCAAGTGACCGTCACTGTGCCGCATTTGGGTTTGTGTTTATGCGTTTATACTATTGGCTTGTTCTTGTGTTAATATTTGACTGTTGTTGCTTGTAGGCAGAAGCCTGAAAGTGTGACAGTCAGTCTTGCCAAGGGGTATCAGGGGTGTTGACCAGTTACAGGGTTGTCGAGGTCAAATAGGCAGTTAGTCCTATTTAAAATACTGGTATTCAGTTGCATCCTGTTAGTCTGGAAGCCGATGCCAACATAGTTGGGATAAGGCTAGGCAGATGAAAACTATTATCTGCACCTTGCCCTAATGATTTTTTGCATAAAGAATCAAGGTAACTGTTCTTGTTCAGTAGTACATAGTGTTGCAAAGGACTCGAGTCCTCGAGTCCTAATTTTAAAGACTCGACTCAATTTTGGCAAGACTCAGTGTGCTCAAAAGGCTCGGAGTCTACAGTTAAGCACTCGAGTCTTAAAAAGGAGTCAAGTCTTAAAAAGGACTCGAGTCTAAAAAAGAGCTCGAGTCTTAAAAAGGACTCGAGTCTTAAAATTAACCCTAGTCTTATAGAAAAACTCGGAGCATCAAGATGAAACTTGTAGCTCATCATTCGAAAAGACTCGAATAGAAGACAATAAATTCAAATTAGTGGTTACGATAGAACTTTGCGTACAAGAAAAATCTGACAAGTTTTTCGAATGATGAGCTACAAGACTCGAGTTCATTTTAAGACTCGAGTCGTTTTTAAGACTCGAGTCCTTTTTTAAACTCGAGTCCTTTTTACGACTCATGTGACTGTTAAATGGCTCGGGCACGGCTTGACTCTAGACTCCAAGCCTTTTGAGCACGCTCAGTCTTGCATAATTGAGTCGAGTCTTTAAAATTAGGACTCGACGACTCGAGTCCTTTGCAACACTAGTAGTACACTGTAACAAGCTTATACCAATTTAGTTATAAAGTAAATAGGTACCATCGTTTCAGGAGTAACACGACCACTACTGGAAATAGGCCTCCCCCAATTTGGAAGGGTTTCTCATAGTTGCCACGCTTCGCAGGCGGGTAGGCGATCGCAGTATGGTGGTAGAATACATATACCTTAGTCGCATCTAACGACAGCCTCGGAAGAATTGGGATGTTGCTATTATGTACGTCCGGCACTACACGGAACTAGGTATATAACAGACAAATAGGGGAACTGAATTGCGGTCGGTAAATCACTATGTTTGACCTATGTCGAGTGGCCGACGTCGTCGATCGACCGCAATTTACTTGCAATTTTATCGTGATGTGGGCTGATTTTGATATATTTAGTGTCGAGTTTTTTACTATTATAATGTTTCTGGAATATGATGAAATTTTGGCATAGAAGCATATTTAGCACCGCTATAATACGCTACCTAACCTGGGCAGTTCCACATGGTGGCACATCTCATCTCATGGCATCTCAGAGATAGGTGCCGTATGAGTATCGTGGCCAGTTGCGGACGACATGATAAGAGACAGGTCGTGGGACTGTTGTCAACTATTGCAAACATGTGGAGTGATTAACTCGTCTATACAAAGAAATAAAATTGAAGTGTCTGTTTGTAACGTCGAAATTACAGATTTTTAGTAAAAGCATATGGACGATTTTCGGGTACCTATAACAAATAAACTTTTTAAAATGTTGTCTGTCTGTTTACTCCGGCTAATCTCCAAAACGGCTGGACCGTTTTGTCAGGACTCTCACTGTCAGATAGCTGATATTGGCTTATATAGGCTGCTACTACTTTTATCTCACTATTACGTTCCCGTGAGATAATTTCCGACATCCCGTGAGATAATGTCGGAGATTATACACGCAGCTTGTAAATACATAAACATCACTGCCATACCATACCTGAAATCCCTTGTCTCCACTCTGGAATTCGTATCCCGAACCCCAAGAAACAGATTAATTGTCTAGTTTGGGCACACTTTCCAGATAGCGGAAATAATACTTTGTAACCTATCTGCAGTAATATTTTCATCTACTCATGTTGTATCAAGTTGATCGGAAAACCTGCACCCTAAATACGTAACACACTTTTAATCAGGATCTGAAACATTTTGTAGGTAATCCTACATTGATTCATTTGTTCGAAAAATTTGTATGCTCAAAAACGTAAATAACGCAATGAATGTGTCTTTATACACTGTCAAAATTACCCCTCTGGCTCCTGTTTTACATGGAAAATAAACTATGTTCCAAATCCGAATTTCGGAAACTATTTGCATAAAGATATTTTTTATTGTTGAATTTTTATAGCATGCCGAGATTAGGGGCCATCCTTAATTTAGTCACACGTTAAGGCGGTCGACGAAGTGTGACATTGTGTGACAAGGGGGTGGGAGGGGTTCTAAATTTCGTGACGTCATATTTCAAAATCAATTTTAATCTAAGTGTAAAGTAAAACACATATTCGTATGATAGCTATTGCCCCAGTATCGAGGCATACTTGTTTAAGCGAGCATGTGACATTTGTGGTCTATATTTTGCATCATAAAGCCCATTAATCAACACAAGCAAATACATAAGAAACAACAAGTTTTGCCCATCGAAGCTTCGTCCTCAAAGAATTTCTGCTAGACGTGCCAGAAAAATTCTTTGTTTGGATGATGACGATGATGCTGTATGGTTCGATGAAAAAGATGGGGACACAACAAATATTCTAGACATTAACAACCCAAACGAGACCGATGTGGCTGCTATGCCATGCATATGCCTACCTATAGGGACTCGAGATGATTAAGTTTGATCTTTAATTACTATAATTAATCGATTTTTGTTTTGTTAATTTCTTGCAGTGTTTGATTTGATGTTTGATTTTATTAAAAAAAAAAACATTTAAATTTCGGAATTGCTGTTTTAATTCAATAATTATTTCTAGATGTAAATTATAAAATTCCTGACGTCACACTAGGGAGGGGGTCTCACAAATGTGACCAGCTGTGACAAGGCCGGGGGAGGGGGTCAAAAATCATGAAATTCATGTGACGTAATTTATGGATGCCCCCTTAGTTCTCGATCGCGGTATTTAATCTAGATCATTCTGAAGTCTTGATAAATGGGGCAGCGTCATATACTTGCAACCAAATAAACACATTAGCATTAATAGTACTCATATGGTTTTCTGAAACTTTACAATAAATCCTGGAGAAACAGCTGACCACGTTTATTTCTAGATTCTTGCCTATGTTTCAGTTGCGGTTAATTCTTTTTAAATCTAATTTTAGTCCTCTTTTTTTTGCTTTTTGTTTATAAATAGTAAAGTATTATATTTTTAAACCTGAGTGGCGAAAATCTTGGCTTATAAGTTTCCCTTAGTATTGATCTGCATAGGATCTATTGTTTTCCATGATCAATTTAGTACAGATTAGTAACAGCATGCTCATTGCAAAAGCATTATTTTGAGAACAATACCTTTTTATATCTGAAATAAAAAACCCACTAATATTAGCTTTGATATGAAACTATTTGAGGAAACTGACACGTCCTGCAACAAAACATCGGAAGATACATGTGACACCCAAATCCATGGGGGATTACAGCCAGCCACTTCCTATTATAGAGAGAAAACTTGAGTCCCAGCAGTGGAAAGTATCTAGACTCATGAAACCGGTAATTCTTGACATTGTATTTCGGGATTTTTCCAGCGACTTTTCGGTTTTTCCACAAAATGACGTTGTTCGGATGAGTATTCATTGCAAATAAATGAGGAAAATTAGTGAAGAATAGAACGAAGACTATATAAGGTCCACTCAATGGGACTATCGACGCAAGTCACGAAACAATACTTTACAAAGATCTTCGTTGCCATCGCAACTTCTTGGGTACCTTTTCAGCTCCGTTATCAACCTATTTACGGGGTAATTTTCGCCGCTGACTTAATAAGTGCAGATAAATACTATGCTGTATTAATATTTCTTATAACCGTGTATTGTATCCTAATCCTAGTGAATTCCTTTATAAATTCTTCTATCTAAATCAATATTTATAATTTATTTTTCCGACAGACGGCGCCGGGGTTCCGCAGACCGTTTTCAAAGGCAACCAAAGGCCTTACACAAAAGAATGTGTACTCATCATAGACAGAGTTACCGGTGAGATCACACTGGAGAAGCTCTCTAGTAATATTCAAGTTAAAAAGACAAGGTCAGTATGCAAGTTTATAACGTTAGCACTGCAGGGCAACATGCCTATTTAAATTTTTGTGCAATGGAGGAATCACCGCTCCGTTTTTGCGATTTCTTTGTAAAAAAACAAACAAGATGGATGGACCGCTTAGGGGAAGTGTCGGAAGTTATAGTATTGGTGCGAGCAAAGTTGGAACACCACAAACTACCCTCAGTATTATCTCTCCTTCCACCTTAATCTATCCAAAGGTTGTCTATAAAAGATCGCTTTTAGCAATAAAACCGCCCATTGTGTCACTCCTTGTATAATTTCTACATTAACATAAATGAAGAGTATTCTATCTATCTTTCACCTAAAGGATGACGCTCTACTTGCTGTATAGGTCCGTCTCTTTTGTGCTCCACGAGATGGTTAGTTGGACGCTTCCCCTATGAAAGTAGCCCCCAGATGTCCAAAGACAGCGGGGATTACATACCCTCAGGAAAGCAAACAGAACTATGAAGCAAAAAGATTGTTGCATTTCTGTTAATCGGAAACGCTGTGTTAGCACCGTTTAGTTTTCTGCTCGTCATAGTTTCGATTACGTCACGAATATGCAGTTAGAAAGTACAGGGCAAACAAAACTATTCCATTAGTCACTCTTATACCTTTCTCTAAAAAGAAAAAGATAAAACATTGTGTAATACTATCAGGTCGTGTGAAAACCCAAGATCTGTTATATTGCGAAATAACTGTAGTGATAGGTATTGTAATGAGGACGTATACATGTTTGGACACAAGCTTCTTTCGGCGGAATTTTGTATCTAAAACAATTTTACGAATAATTTTTTACTACCCTATTTACATGAATATGATAAAACTGGTGAAACTCACGCTATGACGTCAATTAGTCAAGGTACGCCAGTCTTTTTGACCGATATCTACTGACTACCGATAATCGAGAGAATCATTTATAGCTTTTCAAATTTAGTTGAACTAAGATTTTCTTCGACGCAAATGCGACAGAATAAATTCATCGTGCTTAAAATCACGCCCAATTCATGGCAATCGAGATGTAATTCAGTACGAGCTCGCCTAACTGTGTGGAGTTGTTGAAGACCTACATCACTTATTGATGGACTGTGTTAGGTATGAGTCTGAGAGACATGATTTGTTTAGGGTCTTGAAGTTGAACAGACTTGAAGTAGGCACATTCCATAAAATCCTGGCTCAGCCAAATGGCGATGATGCGAAGAGGCTGTTTAGGTTCATGGCCCAGATATGACCAATGTGTAGTTAGGGTACGATGGGACTGACATACGCATTGCGATTATAAATGTCCCTAAATAAATAAATTTAAAAAAAAAAATCATGGCAATCGAGATGTAATTCAGTTTGACAGTTCTAAAGCGCCACTTGTCTTTTTCTTTCGCGGTCTGTCCGCAAGAGATAGCAATACTCTTATTTCAGTTTAGTTGGTGAACAAAAGAATCGATACCATCGTTTACATATAGTCATGTTATGCTTTAGCACGAGATGATAAGACAAAACCTCGCGCGCATTTGTCAGCCCAGACTGTGTTACTATTTGCGCTTCAGCCCATTCATTTTTTAAGTTATTATTTCAATTTCATGTTCTGCATAAAATTTATGTTCAATTTAAATGTGCAGTACACTGTTTATTACATTTATTAACTCACAGTTAGTATAAGTTCACGGCAATAATATGGAAGAGCGGATCTCCTAATACCTCGATGGCAGCAAAGTAGAAACAGACATATACATTTTGATGAAAATGCTTTTTTTTTACAAAAATGAGTCTATAATCAATCCAAAAATCCAATTCATGAAGAAGGTTATTTTAATGTATCATAGATTTCATGTTAATCGGTCCATAATTCTCGAAATTACCTTTATTTTTTACTAAATCTGCTCTCCTGTAAAATTGCGATTTTGTAGATGTCCGTTTCTACTTTGCTGCCATCGACCTACAGGCATTGTTTTCTTAAAAAAAGGCTTCAAACAAGTCTAAATGTAATGTTTATGCTAATTGTGACACATAAATTCTTTTGTTTTTGTGATGATTTCCTTATCTTAGAGACGAAGTAATAATTATAATGTAAAATTTGTGATAGACAAGAAACGTCTCAAAAGCAGCGGCCGCTGACGCCCGTGACGACAGACTTCACCAACACGACTCAGCGCTCTACCTCACGCACGCGCGTCGCCACCAACAGACGTAGCGCCACTAACACAGGTAGGAAACGAACACTACCAGACACTGTGGCGGCCCTACCGAACCTTACTAAATACTCAAGTATTATTTAAACCTGGTTTCAACCAGTAAATGCTTTCTGTTATAGCAAGCAACTGCAGTCATTAAGGGGATTTTAACAACCCTTTTACTGAATTTTCCCTATGAAACCTATAGATAAATTTTCCAAATGCTTCTGGATGTTCAACTGTAAGATGAAAAATATTCAAATGAGTCTCTATTTCAGCTTCTAATATTTGTGGTAATTTACGAATGAATGACAAAAGGCTTTGAATGAAGAAAGTTTATCTTGTGACAGGAACTAACAAAAACTTTTTAATTGTAGTACCTGGGAACGCCCAGCCAAACAACCCGGCTGCCCGGTTCAATGGTGCGGCCGGCAGTATGGCCAAGCCGCCGCCCACACTGGTCAGGTCTCCGCTGCGACAGAGGACCTCGCCACCACAGGCTGCGCCGTAAGTTCTTAACTTACGCTTATGATTAGAAAAAACGTTGTAAATAAGAACAATTATAATACTGACGAAAAAAATTACTTGCTCTTGAACGCGGTTCTAAGTCTCTAAACCGCGTTCAAGAGTTGTCAATGTCATTATTGTTGTAGAATATTGACATTGACAGCTTTTGAACGTAGTTTAACCTGCTGATTGCGTTCAGTTTCATGGGTGACATACGCCCTAAAGCTACTGTATTGTTAATAAAGACAAAAGTATTGTAAATAATTAATGTTATGTAGCAGGTCAGATTTCAAAAAGTGTGTGGAATTATATAAATAAATAGAAGCGAATGCTAACGTGATGGTTAACAAAGAATATTCATAGAACATTTATATTTGGGTTATTACTAGAGATCGGATATTCAGATGCATATTCATCTAAAGTTGAAATGTTGGCTAATATGGAATGCGCATTTTTACCGTGTTTTGTGTGTTGTTTTAACTAACACATACCACCCTACACACGTATGTATTTGCATCTGGGGTTAAACATTAATTTTAAATAAATATGATTTTACAAGAAACCCGGCTTTAATAAAAAATACGAAGCCGCTTCCGTGCTTTCACAGCTAAATAGTAACATTAGGTAAATATGCATCCGAATATCCGATCACTGGTTATTACACATGCAAAGTTAAAGTCTATATTTATAGATTTTCCACTCCCACTTCTGAGGAAGTTCTGATTTATGACTAATTTTGCGTTGGTAATGAGCCTAATTTAGTGCCGTCGAATGTCGTGTCAAAATAGATAGAAAAGCTAAAGCTCCAATAAATTAATTATGTCCACAGTTGGTCAGGCGGCGGCAACAGTACCCTAGCGTCTCTTCCGATGATCGGTTTCGAAGACGCATTGGGTGGTCCCGCGCCCGCGCCGCCCGCGCCCGCGCCGACCGCGCCGCACGTCCCGCACATCCCGCCGGTCCCGCACGTCCCGCACATGCCGCACGTGCCGCACGCGCCGCCCGCCCCGCCCGCCCCGCACGCGGCTCATAATGGCTACGCGCGTGCGTACGAGCGGCCCGCTCCTGCACCCGCGCCTGCGCCTGCGCCGGCCCCAGCGCCGGAGAGGCCACATCATAATAATACTAATGCGTACCAACCGCCTGTACCGCACCACCAGGTAAGAACTATGGTTGTTTCTATCTAATGAAAATGCAACACAACAAAAAAAATCAATACACTCACAGCACTACAAATTCTACAACCTATATGTTTTGCTCCTCATGAAGTTCTAATAAAAGAGTATTCGTACGAGGCACGCTCGACAAATTTATGCTGACGCCCGCGATCACATGTACTGACGTTTTATAATATTATATGCGCACTAGCTTCTGCCCGCGACTTCGTCCGCATCAAATTTTTGCTCCCCTGACCCTTCCCGTCGCATCGATTTGCCTGCTAGTTTTCGTTCACTTTTCGTTGCTGCTCGCTCCTTTTGAGTTATAGTGAGTCAACCTTAAAAGATAGACATATGCTCTCGCGGACTTTTTTTTTGAACTTTTTAAAAGGAACAATTCCGTCATACATGATTTTTGCGTTACTTTAACCGTTTACGCAGCGCACGCAACGGAAACTCTAAAATGGAATAAATTTTCCCCGTTTTTGCAACATATAGCCTATAGCCTCCCTCGATAAATAGGCTACCCAACACAAAAAGAATTTTTCAATTCGGACCAGTAGTTCCTGAGATTAGCGCGTTCAATCAAACAAACAAACAAACTCTTCAGCTTTATAATATTAGTATAGATTACTGTAATTTAGTTCAGTAAAGCCGCTCGATGAAGTGTCAAATCGGGGTTTTCTTCCCCATTACACATTAGAATTCCCGGCACACATTGCACACCACACATTTTTGGTCCTTCGAGCCGGATAAAAACCAAAAATATATAAAAATAGTTTTAAGAAATGGTAATTTATTACTGAATATATCCATGAAATCTGCTCATAGTTAAATAAACAATTCATAACTAAATAATACTGATTCTTTTTACGGAAATATGAGTAGAATCAAACACACTTCTGTGGTAAGAATCAGATATTGATAACGCTTTCATTTCCTGGTATAAATACTTCACCTTACTATATCTTAAACCGAGAGATAGTTGCAAACCACTGTTCAAGTCATTGAAAATTCTTACTTTTCCGTCTTTATATATTTTGGAAATGGCAGTTTTTGTAAAAACGAATAATAACCTGTTTGCTAAGGTTTCTGAGACCAAGAAAGGTCCCGTCAGCCTTAACCTGAAAAACCTAAACCCTAAAACCTTCAAAACCTTTTAACGGTCGGTAGCTTTAACACAGCACTACTCAAAAAAAGTCTTTTCTGCATGGCTCCAGTCTTATTTAATAAATTCCCAGACAGCATAAAAAGTGACACCCTGCAACAATTTAAAAGTAAACTCGAGGCTTTCTTGATACAGAGGTGTTATTACTAAACTTGTTAACTTGCCTTTTTGAATGACCCTATGTGTGACATGTCAACCGTTTAATTTGATTGACATTATTTAATTTTATTGACACTATTTAATTTTATTGACACTATTTATTTTTATTGACACTATTTAATTTTATTGACATCATTTATTTTTATTGACATTATTTGAAACACCATTGTGCATGATCTAGACTTGTAATAATAATTTATTAATTGATTAACAGTTTTATAATTTTGTCCAAGATTTGTTTCACTTTTTGCAAATTTATGCATGCCGAAACTGAGGCAGAATGTACCCGGCTCACTTTATTTCTGTAACAGCTTCATTGTGAAATACCTGCATTCTGTGCAAATAAATGATATGTATTTGCATCACCCTTACAAAAATAAGGGTGATAAAGTAAGGGTAATTATGACAATATTTTTATCCCATGCGACACAGCCACCGCAAGCAGAGGACAGCTCTTCGAGTTCGTCGAGTGAAAGCGGCAGTGACTCGGACAGCGGCAGTGATAGTGACGACAACGATTCCAGCGCACACCACCCCATTCCCAATGGTCAGTACTTTATTACATACAGCACACTAATTAAGTAATACACTATTTAGAAATCGTTGTATCATCATCATCAAAATAATCCATTTCAATTTTTCTAACATATGGAGGTATGTTAAAAAAAAATTGCGCGCCCTACAGTGTAAATACCGTAATGTTGTGGAATTGTCAAATCTGAAGCCATTTCCATAGCCATACTGTGTAACGCAAATAACCCGTTAGTTCGTTATTTAGGAAGGAGACAATAATCGTCATTTGATTTGCGCGTGAATTTGTCGTCTTATTAAAACTCATTACTTAGGGGCCGTACTAACAAGTATTGGAGTCATCATTTTTTTAATTTGAAAAAGACCGCCCTTATTCCGCTAAGCAAAAATTACACTTTACATGTTCCTAGACTAGTCTCGGTACTTGATCGGATTTCAAGACCCGATGGAATACCACCATGAATTAAAGTTATCTCTAGAACCAACCGATAAGATAACTAGCTCAATCACCTAAACTGACTGTGTCATGATATATTTAGATGGATTAGCGTTAACTGTAAATGTATTTTGCAGGTACCGTCGCGCCCCCCAACCCAGCGGCCGCGTTACCCACGGACGTACTCAACGATGATCTCTGCCTGTCCGAATCCGGCAGCGACTCCGACTGACCTCACGACAAACGTTTATTTCATCGGGTTTGGGTGTCTTATTTTTTAAACGTTACTCTACTCGCCCTCACAAAACAGATTACTCGTCAAACTTGGCAAGTGTATGTCACCTATCATGACACTTCTCTTTTCTACTTTTTAATGCACGGAGCAAAAAGTAAATGGAGTATTCATATGAATAATTGTCACTTGAACTCAATAAGTTAAGTGATATTTGACAGGAAAATGAAATGTCTATTGCGATGCATGCGGTTTACGATAGAAGCCTAAGCAATAATCAATATTTGCATGAATGACGATCACGAACTTACCATATCGCTCCATTTATAATCTAATCTGTGTCCAAATGATATTATTCAGGGAGGGTTCGGTTCTTGCAAGGAAAGACAAATATTTGGTTCTTTACGAACTTTGTTAAATATTGTGATGTAAGTGCTCGACTCATACAGTCCGATTTAAACAATATGGTGGCTCGGAACATGAGGCCCGTCGCTGTGCAGTCAGTCGATATTAACACAAATGTATTAAAATCGTAGCAGGATTTTTTAGCTCACTGTATTTTCGTCTCTCGGTGTTAAACCGAGCATTGAGAATTCAACAGAGTGTATCTGAGCCCGTCGAAAATCGAACAATGTATTTTACTGTTCGACTTTCATCTGTCGGCGCTAAGCATTGCGTTGAAAATTCAGTGCGAGAAAAAACCTTACCGCTATTTTATTACGTATGTGGGAACGTGGGATAAAACATTTACGTGTCTGCGGGTGGAGTGGGAGGTACTGCGCAGTGCGTAGCGCTCTTCAGAGCCGCCATAAAGTTAGAATCTGATTGTACAGTACACCACAGTATACTTCCCGTCGTCAACGCTCGCTCTAGTGTTACTTGTTAACTTGCCATGTTTTGAAATATTTTTGTAATGTAAGAGATGGTACATTAAAGTATAATATTTTTATGTCAGATTTATTTTATTCATAATTTTTAAGTAAAATGAACTTAATTGTTATGTATTGTTGACATAATTAAAGATAATCGTAACGTGCCTCATGTGAACATAGATATTTTTTATTTTTATTTTATGCCAATATTTGTAAAAGTTAGGATTAAGTAAGTACGTAATGATTGGTAATAATATTTTATCACAATGTTCATTTATTTAAATTTAGTTAATATCTAGAAATTGCAATAATCCTTTGTACAGGAAGATACGAAAAAATATTGTAATATAATGACGAACATGATAGTTTGTCGAGAGATATAAATCGTTTTTTATGTACATAGATATGAGAGAACTTAATTATATTATAGGGTTGTTGCGGTACAAGTCGCAACGCCTGGATTGTGTGCCTTCAGCAAATACATTGCTAATTTATTTTGGATCATTACGTCGTCTAATATTGATAAGACGTTACCTACCCAATTATGTCCACATGCTCTTTTTACTTATGAGAATATAAACAAAAACATGAAATGAAACAAGTTTTTTTTTATTATTTCGTTCCTAAATCCTATTACTGTTTTTAAGTGAATCTTTCTAATATTTTTACGCAAAAGTCCTAGCAAACTTGTCGCGGCACCCAGTTTAGTAAAATGTTAGTATGTACATACATAGGTTTTCTATACTCAAATGAACATCATAGTGCAATTTTACATAACTGGCTGTGATACGATACCCAGCAACGAGGTCTATCCATGATTTCAGCACAGAATACTGCTTACGCTTTCTATAGTTTGCTTTATTGCCAAGGGTATTCTCTCGGGGTTTCCGCAAACAAAATTAAGTATGTACACGAATTAGTAGGCGATGGATACCCAAACTGACCATTAATTTTTTACTCAATACGGATTATTTTTTATTTATTTAGGGCCGATTCCTAAAGGGAACTGAAATCGGAGAATTGTATGACATTGAGAACCCACTCAGAAAATAACAAAAATTACATTTTAAAATGGTATACAAAGAAAGGCAAGATTATTTTTCAGATTGTTTTATATTTGTCAGCACTTTTTTTTTTATTATTCACCTTAGTTATCAACTTCGCCATAGGGACCAGAATCTGTATCTAGGTTTTTTCAGACATCCACAATTTATTGATGTAATATCCGGCCCGCCAATTATTATCGCATGTTTTCTGAAAACGGCAGAATTTCGTGTCCCCAAGCTCTTTTCTGGGACACCGGGACGAAGAATCCAAAAGAGAGACAGTCCTGTTCAAAACGGGACGTTTGTTCACTTTATGAATAGATTCCTCTACTTACCACACAATCCTATTCAAACCTACCTGTGTGACTGACATTGGCTTGGCCACCATCGGGGATTTTAATTTTGATAACATAAATAAATTGTTGGAAATTAGTCGCCATATATCAGAATTAGTCGGTCAATGCTTTAAAAGTTATAGGTGGCCAATCAAGAGAGAGCTTACCCCAGCTTGGCCCATTTGAATCTCAACAGTTAGGGCACCTGGCGAAGATCTGTTTTCTCTAAAATGTATTCGCAAATTAGTCGGTATTAGTCACCCAATATCTGTTGGCCACTGATTCAACAGCTATAAGCGTTTCTAGGTGGCCGACTTGGAGAGAATTTCCCCAGGTTGGCCAGATTTATATCTGAAAAACATGGGCACCTAGCGGAGAACTGTTTTCTACCAAATTTAGTCGAAATTAGTTGCCAAGTCACAGATTTAGTAGGTGTATAGGTAATTAAAAATACATTAGACAATTCAATTTCTCTGAATATTGGTGTGACAAGCAAGAACAAAATACTACACTAGTGGGGCACTAGTTTTTGAGATATAAAATGGCCAAACTGGGGAAATTCTTTCCGGGTCAGCCACCTAGAATTGCTCTTTTGAGATTTAAATGGGCCAAGCTGGTGAAATTTATTCCAGGTCAGCCACCTAGAAATGTACTTTTGAGATTCATTCAAATGGGCCAATCTGGGGTAAGCTCTCTCCAGATCGGCTCCTTATAAATCCTCAAAATTTTTGAACCAGTGACCGACTAATTCTGAAATTTGGCGACTAATTTTTTATGTTATCAAAATTAAAAACCAGAGTCAGTCACACAACCTTCGATCACATTGAGAATAGATTTATCACTTCACAATAGAGAATATATCAATTATATTGGAGATTTGCTATTTTTCTATGATTTTCTTACTATAGTCTATGAATTGGTGACAAGTTGCTTGTCAATGTCAAGTGACTGTTCGTTCCGTCCGACAGGTGTCAACCGTCAGTTTCGGGGAAATAAAGTCAGCGCTTCGCATTTCTCGTTACAGTTCTTTATCAATTTGTTTGAAGAATTGTTTACGTGACTGCTAATTTTATAACAGGCACAGTTTAGACTAAATCATAAGTAAATCATAATCGTATATACCATGTTGTGAGCATTTCTAGGTGGTAGTTATAAATGAAAATGTCTAATTCACTTTCGAGTAATAAAAGTCACTCGAAAAAGGCGAATAGCAGCAGAGAACGTGATAGAAATAAGTCTGTAGCATCAGAATCCGGGGGCTCCAGTCAATGCGACACTCCTCCACTCAATGAAAAGGTAAAACAGTTGCGTAGTTGAGGTTATCCCAATAATAACTTCTAGCCCTTTACTTGGCGCCTTTTACCTATATTCTTATATATCACAAAGAGCTAAGTGTGAACACTTGCTGGTTTTTTGTGCCAGTGTTCCAAATGGTTGAGTGAAAAAATTTTCAAAGTGTATAAAGTTTAACCTCTGATCACGTCCTTGAATGTTTTCGTACTTAACACAATCTTTATCATTCAGGATGGCAGTTCACCGCAAGGCAAATTTGCAGGCGTCAGCCCAGAGTCTGTGGCCTGTATGGCAGAGCAGGCAGGGCATGAGGTGAACTCTGAGGCCATCACCAACTTGGCGGAGGATGTCAGCTATAAACTCAGGCAAGCTATCAGTGTAAGTACTTATTTAGTAATATCAGATATTCTGATGACTCCTTTAGGTACTGCCTACCCTTCTAATGTTCTACATGAATACACAGAAGCATACATTTTATTTGATTTTTAAAGGTATTGCCTAGTGTAACCAAGGCCAATTTCCCACTTTTGTAACTTTTCAAAAGTATTCATATTGATACTATCTAACAAAATAAGTATTTTCTAATTGGTTTTTATTAATCTCTGTGGTCAAAACATGCTTCCTTGGCTATCTCACAGCTGGCAGACTGGCAATAATGTATTGACAGTAAAACTGGCCAAGTGACAGTTGAACTCACATTCAAAGGGTTCTGTACCACAAGACAAAAAAACACTGAATGAAACAAGTTTCTTGTAGGGAGATCCTATAATTTTTAACTTTATTGTTTGTTTCTTTGTTGTTATAATAATGGTAATAAAAATACACACTGTGACTAATGTCTAACTATTACGGTTCCTGAGATACAACCCACTGACAGAGAGACTGACGGACGACATACGACTTACGTTTCTCTTGGCATCCTTTGTGTACAGACCCATAAAAACATGCAAAGCCTATGAAAGAAAATAACTATTTTAATTTTTTTTGTCTTTGTGCCGTATTTATCCTGGTTAATCTCCGTAACTTTAGAACTGATTTTGATGAAATTTAGTATTGGAATTCACAGAAACCTTTCCCAGAGTTCAAAGTATGCCAAATAAATACATAAAAAATAATCCCAAGCCTATGTATGACATAGGCTAGGCTTCTTATCATCATACATAAGTAATAGGGGTGAGTTGTAATGCTTTAATTATTTTTCCAGAGCCTTGCCTTGCATAGTGAGATGATGAAGAAGGCATCTGTGGACAGCTGGGACGTAAACACACTGTTAACACTGACCGACACAAGCCCTGTAGTAGGAACTTGTATCACACAGTACACCACCATAGGTGAAGAAAAGCTTTGTGTTCCCCTTGTGAGTATTTTAATATTTGTGGAAACACATATGTATTTACAAAATTATAATACTTAATCATAATTTCATAAAAAGTTATTGAAAGAACTTTAGGGTTTTATTTTAATTAATATAAATTTGGAAATACATATGTGTTATGGTTGCGAATAATCTTTTTAAGTGACACTGACCTACAAATCGCAATAAACATAAGAAAAATTGATTTTTCTTTCCCTTTTACCTTGGTCAAATTCTTTTTCTTTCTTTTCTTAATTTCTATAAGCCATATTATCGGGCTTAATTTATATGATTTAAATTTTTAAAAAGCTTGCTATACAGGATTATTTCATCATTGCAGGACACCTGGTTGAATGTGACAGAGTTTGCACTGACTCCTCAGAGCTATGTGTATGGCACCACAGCCACTGTCTCAGTTGAATGGATCACAGATGACAAGAGCCTTAACAATGCCAGTAACATTAGTGTAAACCTGCAGAATTACTATACCAAAGTAGCTAGAGGTAAGTTTTTTCAAATATTATAGAAGTAGAAGGTCCCGGCTGTTATTTGTGGATCTTTTTCAGCTGCTACGGGTGAGAAGACAGAAAGTGAGAAGCCCAAAAGTCTAGTAACTTGTCTTATCAATTGGATTACCGATTGATTTGACTGAACCACTTCTAGTTATATTTAATAAACGCTCCATCCATTATATGGGTAAATAAAAAAACATTCCAAAAAGATATTCAGCTTGTCTCAAATCTGAAAATGTTCTGGGAACTTTTCTTTCCATAAGAACCTAATTTCCAAAAAAAAAACATTCTCAAGTGATGCGCATACCAACATTTAATTTTTATTTATATAGCTTATTACTAACTGTAAATATAAATCTAATTTCATTTTCAGCCATTCTAAACCTCAGGAAGAAACCGAAAGAGTTAGCAGTGGAAGACTTGACAACGAACACCCGCATAGGTCCTATATTCCCGAACCTGTTCAATTTGGCTGTGCTAGTTCTAAATGATGACAATCTGAATGCTCTCAACGTGCCTGCGAAGAAACCTCTGCAGTCTAACGTGTTGGATATGGTTGATGCGCTCTGTTCCAATCCTTGTAGCTTGGATACCAATATTCAGCAACAGGTGAGTGCGAATTGTTGTTATCTAATTCCTAACTAGGATTTCTAAATCACAGGGAGTAGCCATTGCGTTTTTTCCGATACAGATCTGTCACAGTGATAGTTACTGGTTTTTTAAATGGGTCAATTTTGTAAAATATGGCAAATTACATTTTTGTGGGTTTGCTTTTTTCATTAAAAAAAATTAAATCCTAGTATCAGTAAATTTTTCCATTATTAATCTTGCCAATTTCAAATTAGATATTTGTAATATTATGTTCATGTGAATGATCCACCAGTGGCCCGTATTGCTCTATAACTTGAAGTCATAATCTCCGATAATTTATTGACATGCCACAACCACATACTCAATTATCTACTTTAGTGATATGCATTGTAAGTCGATAAGTCGATTTTTGAGTCATCATCATCATCATTTCAGCCGAAAGATGTCCACTTTGACCAACTTCTTCTTTCTTCTTTGATTTTTTAAATAAATAAAATAAATAATATTTATTTCAGACCATCAGTCCATATTTTAAAACACTACAGTTTTACACACAAAAAATAAAAAGAAACAAAAAGATACACCAAAAATACAAAAAAGCTCCATTTTATATACTGGAATGACGCACGGTGAGTGGTCATCCAGTTCCACATCAATGGACTGTCCACTCTGTTGGCCATGATAGCCACCAAGCTGTTGGAATTTTTATAAAATATCAAACAATGTTTTTGGTTGAATTAGTATTTTAACTTTGTCATGATCCATGAATGACATTGGGTTTATTATTTAAAAAACTAATTGGGGTGAGCTGTAGCTCTCACTAACATTCACTATTATTGCAACTCATGCTCATGGATTTCCCATTGTCAAAAATCTTCCATGCAACTTTTCAACCTGTTTTAATCTATCTGGATGAATTTGAAAATGTCCCCTTAGTGCTTCACCTCCATTATAAAAGGAACTTTTGTGCAAAGGTTCATGGTTCCAATCCCAGCGGCTTAGGCTGTGCGTGGACCCACGGTGAATTAAGGATTTTTACAATATTATGTAGATTATATAGCAAACACTATCTAATCATCATCATCGTCATCATTCCCAAATGAAAGAACTTTACAGAAGCACTTGTCATGATTGCAAACACTCATATAATATTAATAGCATCTAACCTACATGAATAATGACTAAGCTAGCTGTTTATTAATTATCAATGTGTTGTTTCAGTTCCAGAGGTTATTTCCAGTGATGGTATCAAATATACTTGGCAATGGATCACTCGCGGAGAAAATGGTCGCAATACTCACAAAAATCACACGTACCTGGCCCTCGTTTATTACTATAGGTAAGAAATGTTATATAATTCAAGTTAAATAAGCATTAATTATGGGAAATCATCAAATGACTTGATTGAAAAAAAAAAAAAAAAAAAAAACACTGACAGTTGGGCTGGTTCACTAATTCAAAAAAACAAATTCAAGGTCGCTCAGGGCGCTATGGATGTTGGGAGTTAGGTAATAATAGGTAATAGGTAGAACGGGCTGGTATCCGCAACTCCACGTCTAAGCGCGTATTTTGCGTACGGGTGGGAAATCGGTTATTCGATCCACCCCAGCTCCTCGAGAATGGCCAGCAACGCTTTGATGTTGCTGACTATCTCACGTAGGGTACCTGGGTTACCGAAGTACTTGGCCCTGTATGTGGCGATCGCCGGGCAGTTTAGAAGCATGTGCGCTGCTGTCTCGTTGTCCTCAATGCAGACCCTGCACAGCGGACTGTCTGTAACTCCTATGACAAATAGATGTTTAATAAACGACCCATGACCAGTTACGGCTGCTGTAACCATACGCAACTGTCTATTGTCTAACCGGAGAACTTGTTTTGTGAGGTGGGCATCGATGGTATGAAGTGCTTCCTTGGCCTGCCTGCACTCACTTTGGTTCACCCATAGCTTAAAATGTAGATCCCTGGTACGTTTCCTTACCAGAGAGCGTAGGAACGCGAAGGGGAGTGGTGCAATGGGTTCCGGTCCCACCGGTGTCATGCTCGACCCCCTTCTGGCAAGTTCATCGGCGGCATCGTTACCTGGCGAACCGCTGTGTCCTTTTATCCATTGAATGGTTATATTATTGAGGTTATCCACCTGGTTGAGGCGCTGGTGGCACTCGAATATCAGCCCAGAGACAATCGAGTGACTGTCCAGCGCTTGCAAAACAGCCATACTGTCTGAAAGTATGCGGATCGAGTAGTCTTTAACTGCCCTGGCCATAATGGCTGAAGCAGCAAGAGTGATCCCAATGCATTCATCATGGAACACTGTGTTGTGGACTCCCAACGGTGTGGCTATATGTATGTTGAAGTCCTGCGAGAAGACTCCAGCACCTGTGCCACTGTCTGTTTTTGATCCGTCCGTGAAGATGCGCAGCTCAGTGGGGTGCAAACCCTCACACAGGCGATCTTCGTGGAGCAAGATTCTGTATTTTTTTTTATCAAAAATGAACTGTTTGGGTACCCGGTCATTTATAGCCTTGGTGATGGGGAACTCATCGTTGGATGCTCGGAGTTTCTTTTTGAATGATACAATTAGAAATGAATTTATCCCTGCAGCTAGATAAGATGTTGCCCCTAACTTCGTGTGTAATCCAGGAAAAAATGTTTTCTTTGTCCTAACCCAGGTCATGGTCTACCCATGTGTCAAATTTCATCCACATTCGATTGAGTGGCATAAATAAAACTCAGTCATCCTCCTGTTGGTTAACATTTATGCAATTTTTTTGTCATTTAAAATAATTTTTTTTTTACAAAATGGCGGTGTTAGTTCTGACTTTGACCGCGCACAATAACCTTGTACAGTTGTACTTAATACCTTGACAATTTCCGTCCAGGCAAGGGCATTCTCTTCGACTACCTGGCGCAAGGCACCAAGGAGCGTCTGACGGCGCCGATGATCAAGTGCGTGATGGCGCTGGGGCGGCGCGCGCTGGTGGAGTGCCTCGCCGACCATCTCGACCATCTCGACCACTGCGCGCACGCGCCGCGCAGGAACCATCTGCAGACGGACCTCCGGGAGACCATACTTGTGAGTCACACTACACTTTTTAGGCTCAGGGACATTCGTTACTATAGCGATCATGGCGATTTTTTATTACTCTTGTGTTTGCTTTGCGAATAGTGAAAGTGTTAAAATAGCGGTGTGTAATATTTAGATAAATTTAAAAGAGGAAGATACGTTACTTGATCGCAGCGCGCGGTCCTACTGATCCAAGTCCAGTGAACACAGTGACACTCAGTCACATGCGGATTAACAGTGAATGCCGATACAACGGAATAATTTCAGTTTTTGTGTATAAATACGCATCAAAATGACTTCTTATGTATGTAAGAATTGCTCTAATCTCTCACGACAAAACGCCACACGTATTGCTTTTCAGACGTAAGTACAGCCAAAAATATTAATTAGTTGAAATTACAATTTATTTATTGTTTGCTTCGCCATTTTTGTGAGAGCGAGGTAGATAATTCAAAACAGCCATGAGAGACAAGATACGATGCATCGCGCGGTTCTGGCGCTTTACGAAATATCAAAATTCATAATCGTAAACTTTCGACGACTAAAGCTATTGCGCTCGCTCGACCGTGTCGGTTTTTTATCTCTGTCCTTCTCTATCAGTAACTGTAAGTATGCAACTGTGAACAGAGTTCGAGTTTCGTTGCATGTAGTTGAGCACCGATGTTAGAGCGTAACGTATCTTCCTATGTTAAGTTTATCTAGGTGTCATAATTATTTTTATTTTTCAAAAACGTCTTTGGTTTGGGTTTTACTTCTGTATTTGCTTAAAAAAACCACAAAAAGGCATATCATTTCGTAAAGAAGCGAAACTGTGTATACAACGTCCCGACCGATCGTCGGGCAGTTGTCCACCAGACACTACACCCGTCAGGTCGGAGATATCCTCCATTTTCTACGGAGAATGAGTGAAGTTTACACCCTGTTCCTCATACCTCCGAATCTGTTATCTATATTGAAGACGATGATCTAAATTGAATTACGTACAGTCTTGATGCGTATCGATATCTAAACACGATGATTTTCTGTAATTTTTTTCTGGCGTCAACGACCTCAAATATTGTTGTATACTGAGTGTGATGTGCACTCACCACATCTATCAATTTTGGCTAGCTAATTGAATTCCACACCATTCCATTTCCATTTTTTGAATTAATGTTAACATTAATTGTTGTTGCAGGACGTGTCAACGTGCCTACTCAGATCTGAACCCACGACGTACATAGAAGACTACGTGACCACGGACTACACGCTGTACGAGATGCTCGGCGACTCCGTACTGCCCCGGAGGATGTTATTCCCTATCACAGGTATATTTACAAAAAAATCGGAAGAAGTTATCTTTAGTTTGCATAAAATTTGGTACATAAAAGGTCTTAAATATTAATCATCATCAGCCTATATTGTTCCCACTGCTGGGACACAGGCCTCCTCTCGGTGAGAGGGTATGGGCCTTAATCTACCACGCGGGCCCAGTGCGGGTTGGTAGTAAATATAAATAGTCCACATAAATGTTTCGCTTATTTACTTCATGTAATAAATACCTTAAAATTAAATTACAGGAACACTTATTCACTAGTAAGATGATTTGATTAAAAAATAGTTATATTTTTCCAATGGCTGATGACAACAAACTACGTGTGAGTTAAACAACTGGCAACTTACACCTCTGTCTATCCTCTTCCAGAATACAGTCGTGATGACTTGTATATGTTGTCATCAATACAGACGTACATCGACGCAATCTGTTTAATAAAAAAAATATACTGTTCTTTACAAAAGTGTTACACCAACGGTGAAAACGTATAGAACAGCTATTTTTTCAAAATAACCGACGAAATATTTCAACGCAGTGGATTTCAGACTCATGTACTGAATCTATAGTAACAGGTTACACGGCGATATCCCGGCAATCCTTTATAAGTCTATGACCTATGTTTCATGAGAAGCTGCAAACGCCTCATTTTTATACTGGAAATCTTAACAGAACTACATATGTGGAGTAAAAAGATCTTTTGGCTATTAATCATAATTAAGCCCACGTTTCCCACAGACTTAATAAAATTGCTGCGGGATTTTCTCGCGCACTGGATCTAAAACGTACTGCTTAGCGCCCAGAGTTCAAAATCGAACACTGTGTTTCTTCGGCGCGCTGAGACTCACTCTGTACTTCGTTCGATTCTCAATGCTCGGTTCAGCACCGTGAGTTGAAAATCTAGTGCACTAAATTAAAATTTATCCGGCCGCAATTTCATTTTTCATTACGTCCGTGTGAGTAGACTTAATGATGACGACATAATCGATGAGAGATCAACAATTTTGAAAGGAATCCGTTGCCAGTTTCTTACCATAAGGGCTCTGATTCTTTAGCATTAGTCTAGAAAACTTTAGCTAAGACGTGTTACAGTTTTAAATCCCACCCAATTCGTTTCAGATAAAATCACAAACGAAAACGCATCACCCGAGAGAACATCAGACGAGGACTTCACATACCCACCGGTCAGACCGGTAATCAAGCGGCCCAAAATCCGGCTGATTCCTACTCCTAGCAACCTAAGAAATGGAATCCATCGGGAATCAGTCTTCGAACCAACAAAGTTTAAAAGTGATAAGTGTATTAGAATCAAAATCAAAAATTGTAGAACACAAGTGTTGAGACCAGTGAGGACTCCAGTGTCGAACTATGTGGCGCATCCGCCGCGCGGTGGTGTTGTGGTAGCAAGCGGACTCCTCAATAGGTTTAGGTATAAACTTAACAAGTCTAGTGATCCATTTCCAATATTTGGAGCTGTTGTGTTGTAAGCTTTACTTTATTATTAATATTATACATAAATTATTACTTTTCGATGTTGTTGTATCATTTAACATAACATAGCATGTAATGTTCCCACTGCTGGGAGGCCTTCTCTCGGTGGGACATAATACCACGCGGGCCCAGACTGGTGGATGTCACATGTCTTCGATTTTTTAGTTCTAGAAAGTTCCGGTTTCCCTACGATAGTTTCCTTCATAATTTTGAGAGTAGTAGTGATGAAATAATTTACACGAACTAAAGCGTCTGTGTGGGTTCGAACTAGGGTTGCCACCTTTTTTTATTGCAATTAAAGTACACAGGTAAGAAAAAAAAGTACATAGTATAAATATAAAGTATGACTTATTTGTCTTTATTATTATATTTAAAAACATTTTTTTTTGCTTTTTGCAGGGTGTATCACATAAATTTCGTTTAACGAAAAAGTACTTACAACTAAACTTTTCAAAATCACAAAGAAATCAAATCTTGCAAAATAAAGTATTTTCGTGTACTTTATTGTTCTCATAAAGTATAGAGTACAATTATGTGATATAACGTACAATACTTTATTATAAAGTACGGGTGGCAACCCTAGTTCGAACCTACGACCTAAAACCTGGCCACTAGGCCACCACTTTTGTTGTATTATTTACTTATATTTATCACCGTAACATTATAAACATCGTTGGATTACAATCTATCTCGCGAGATTACAAATCGTCGAGAAATTTTGAACTGCAAAAACCATTTACAATTTAGAGCATTATTTTTCGATAGTTTAAAATCTGTCCATGGCGAACCGACAAATTGTAAACTGCTATCAAAGGCCCTAGGGGTATAAGCAAGGTGAATTTGCCCTTGAAAGATATTGGCACGATACTTAGAGGATTTTTAGGTGTTAATAAGACACATTTGGTTTTTGAGAAAAAGAAAAAAAAAATTAAAATATGACAAAATCAGAAAAAAATAATTTTCTCAAGAACGCGTGAATCGATTGTTTTGAATTTTGGATATGTTTTGGGAGCTGATAGTCGCTTCTAGGAAAAAAATTAACACCTTTAACGGTTGATAAGAACCTTGACAAAAATTGCACTTTAGTTTTAATTTCGATTTTTAACTATGGGACGATTCTGGCACAATTATGAAACAATTTTTTTCGAATTCTCCATTAATTTTTCTATAGATTTACATGCTTTTAAGATTTTAAAAAAGGTCCGCCATATTGCAATAAAATAAAAACCATTTTTTGTGCAAATATTTACTTCACGTATTTTAAGCCTGCATCTTTATTTGTGTCGCTCGTTTATGTCTTTTATTCTTATTTAAAGTAGACATGTGTAAACCAATTGTTAAATCTTAAAATATCAGTGAATAGCAACTAAAATATTATAAATATTGTACACAAAGCGACAAATCAAGCATTTCCAGTATAAGTGGACTTCTCATTGTACGAAAATCCTTTACAATAGGTCAGCTAAAACTGGAAATGTATAGCTGGATATGTAGCGGTGTGTACACTTCTAAAATAAGAAACAGATTTTAATTGATAAATCATAGATAAAAACAACAAATGTTTGGAAGGTATATTTGCAAAAAAGTTTATAATCTCATTTTATCGGTCTTCATCATTATCATCTTCAATCACAGGCGAACTGACAGGGTCGCGAGATATTTTCGTAAGAGATGCCGTGGCCCTGGCACATGGGCAATTGAAGGAACACGGGTGGGTTATAGTCAGTGAAAGTCTGACATGCCTTTCCGCCCAGAGCGGGTGACGTCATTTGATGATTTGCCACAGACAAAAAAAAAAAGCACAGGCGAAACATTGTCTGCATCAAAATCAATCAAAATCAAAAGTCATTTATTCAAACTAGGCTGAGAGTCAGCACTTTTTGAACGTCAAAGTTACAAAAGACAGTCCCCCCAAAACGCCCACCCTTCGACACTTCCTAGTGCTGTAGCTGGGAAGAAGAAGTGGCGGAACAAACTCCCCAGCAGCACAGCTGTCTGTTAAGTTAGAAGAACTTGATTCTATACAATATTGTGTAAGTAATTAATATTACTAGTGATCGCCCATTGGTCGAAATTCGACCGTCATCATCATCATCATCATTTCAGCCGTAATACGTCCACTGCTGGACATAAGCCTCCCCCAATTTGAGGGGCTTTGCCATAATCGCCACGCTTGGCAGGCGGATTGGCGATCACAGTATGGTGGTAAAATGCATAGAGAACGCTGCTGCTCATTCTCTAGTAGTTTCTCTAGTAAATTCGACCGTACTTCAATTGAATAGAAATACATTATTAAATGTTACAATGGTTGTACGGCTCAGAGCGGTCAAGTTGCAGTCAGGTGAGTTGACGAAAACCACAGACTTCACGATCCCAAGTAGTTTATTGTAAAGTTACAAAATGATGTTGGATGCTAATCCGTGGTATTATCGCTAAGGTAGCTAATGGTCAACTAACGTTTAGTTTAATAAAAGTATATAAAATTAATTAACGAAAGTAGGTCGCGGCGTCAGCGACTTACTGGCTTGTACGTAAACCGTACGATGGTACATTATATTTGAGATTCAGTAACACTAAAGACAAATTGTTGACGCTGTACTACTGTGGAGAGGGTTTTCTGGCGGGATGGTGATGGCCAGGACCAGGACGTAGGTATAAAGAGTAAAGAATACTTCTTCAGGACTCTCTTCTTTATTTTCTTAATAATATATGAAATGAATTATCACAGAAATTTGCTCTGTTTTTATAGAATTTTCCGTATTATATTTAATAAATTATGACAGTTCAAAATGTCATAATTATAACCAGCCTGTACAGCTTGGCAAAAAAGAGTCTGGAAAAAATGAGGGCGCCTGCTTAGCAGGTATGGCCACCCTGTATACTAGGACTAAAAGTGATAAGATACTTGTTGTTTTAATCCACAAACACGAGATCCCGGAAATTCTCATCAGTCAAGATTTCAAGACTTGATAGGCACACAGTCTTTTACTTTCATTGTATTTAGTAGATTTCGCATTATTTCGCTAGAATAACCTTTTATCTAAGAGTGCCATCGTAATAACATAATGCAAACTTATTCAGTTTAAAAAATTATTTATTTCTTTATTTGTGCACAATTTATTAGCTTAAGATACTGTTCACATTACAATATACATATAAAGCCGTCAGTAACAGTCACAATACCCCCGTACTAGTTGATACTGTATTACAGTGGGGTCTTATTCCTCATTGCTGTGACCCGTATAGTAACAAACGAGTGAGAACTTAAGATAATAGGCTCCATAAGAAAGAAAAAAGAAACAAATGAAAAAGTTTACAATAATTTAGCAATGAAATTAATACACTTATTACTATTTTGGCTTGTCTGTGATTGTGATGTTTGATAGTGTGTCTGTATGTATGAATGTATGTATGTATGGAGTTTGCTATTTCAGAATTATTAATGTGTCTTCAGTGCTATTATAATCTAAGCAGAGTAAGTGGTTTCGTAAAATCTTTTTAAATATGGGAGAATTATATTTCCGAAAACCTAGAGTTACATTAAATTTATTATAATTATATGGAGCTAGAAAGAAAAGAAAACGCTGGGCAAATTTTGTCCTATGTATAGGTTGTTTGTAGACTTTGTAATTAATTAAATTACACTCAGGGATTGCCGATTGAACCCGATACACAAGACATAATGTTCAGCAATCGCATTTGCGGCCACCATCTAGGGTATTCACAACCATTCGATGGTTGGTATGCCTGTATCAAATTTGACATGAATGAAACTAAACGAGTCCTTTTAATGCTGACAGTTTATAGTCGACAAGAAGGCGACTTACAGCTGCTTAATGTCGGAAACTAATCGGAAGTCAGAGAGTACTTATAACATGTCGCATTCGAAAGGTACGGGCAATATCGAATAAACTTGAACAGTTGACTAATGAAGGTGTCAGGTATGTCTATGTGGGGTACATAACATTATCACTATTCACATGACAATGAAAATGAAATAACACACTAAAATTTAGATTTTATTTAAAAAGAAAAACGTGACATAACATCATTCTTGAATTCCTTTTCAGTGCTATGATAGATTTTTTCCATTAACACTGATGTGTCAGTTTTACATTTCTTATTTATGAAATCTAAATATTGTAAAAATCTTTCTTACACGTTTACGGCTCCCTTAACAACCTGTCTCCTCAAACTATAGGTAATATATTACGTAGAATGGGCACCTGAAAA
Source organism: Aporophyla lueneburgensis (assembly GCA_932294355.1). Taxonomy (NCBI): domain Eukaryota; kingdom Metazoa; phylum Arthropoda; class Insecta; order Lepidoptera; family Noctuidae; genus Aporophyla; species Aporophyla lueneburgensis. The sequence goes on from OW028746.1 coordinate 7,736,110, forward strand.
ATAATAAATATAAATTATACTTTTATTACTGTGGTATGCGATTAACAAAAAAAAAAAAATACTTGCCGGTTTCGTTATAGTGTTGAACTTTTTGTCTAATTGCACACAGATCAAAATCGTCTAATTCTTTCTTCCGCCAACTGTTTTGGTGTTCCTGGTGTAGAAAAAATCCTTAATTTTTTTCACCTTCATTAACAATTTCTCTAATTGTACTGTGAGATTTACCTTGAAAAAAATATAAAGACAATCATATTAATTCCATGTAGGTACATTTTTCAATTTCAAGTATCAAACATCAAGAGTTAACGTACACGCGATTTGTCAAACTAGAAAACATAACCTCAATAATCTATTAGTAAATAAAACAATAAAATGGCTTGAAACTTATAATACCGATAAAACTTAGTATTAGAAAGGAAAAACAATGACTGCCATTGAATAAAAGATACATTTCTTGGATAAATACCTGTCGTGTCGGCAGTTCTTTCGTAAACATTGTCAATCGGAGACAAAATTTGTTCCGCTTCAGATTCCGCCAAATTTCTTACGAAAACTTAGTATATCACAGCTCACACCACTACTCCTTATTGTTTTATTCATTTTTTATATGTTCAAAAGCATTAATAATTGATAGTTAATTAGAAATAAGTAAAATACAATTGGGAACATAACACAATGACAGATTAGCTACTTGTTGATGATAAACAAAGCAGTGCTGCCACCAAAAAAATATTTTAGTTCCAATGGTTACCACGACAGACTCTTTTTTGCCAACCTATACAGTCGTGCTCGTGAGGCATACAACCTCTACAGTTTGCACACGATACTAAGTTTTGTATGGGAAACTTACTAAAGCCATACTTGACACTTCCCATAAAACCACAAAAAATATTTCTTAAAAATCTAAACTAAATTCCTATCGTCGCTAATACAAATAATATTAAAGACAAATATTCTCGATATGATCATAGATTTAAAAAATGAAATAGGCTATACCTTTAAAATTAATTTTTATACCTTTAATAATTAATATTACCTATGGTTATAATTGACATTCAGTAAGGGGGCGTCCATTAATTACGTGAAGTGTTCAAGGGGGGAGGGGATCAAGCTAAATCTTTCCAAATCTCACTTAGGGGGGAGGGGGAGGTCTTGGCAAATATCACGTAATTATTTTTCTCGCAGAAAACGGTGTAAAATTGCGTGAAAAATTATTTCCACAATAAAATATGGCCAAATCTGAAACAATAGTACACTGATAAAAAAATTTACTTGACTCAAGAGCCAAAATCGAACCAAGAACACCATTTTGAAGAAAATGATTTTCTTGAGTGAAGAGAATTTGAGTTAAGAAATTATTCTTGGTCTAAGAAAATTCTCAATAATCCAACACGTTTACAGCCCAAATAGAAGTTTTGAAGAATCTCGCGTGAGATTAGGGGAGTTGAGGAAAATCTTACGATATCTCACCAAGGGGGGAGGGGGGGTCGAAAAATTCTCAAAAATGCCTCATGTAATTAATGGACGCCCCCTAAGACTATAGACACAAAATAATAATGACAGATTTTCTCGATTGGACCACAGATTTGGACCATAAACAAAAGAATATCTATGCATGTGTGTATTAAATACACGGTAATGAATAGTAGTGTGTGTAACGTGTTATTTATTGAAAATAATATATTTTTACGCATAATTAAAAAAAAATATTAGCATTCGTCACTTCTTCTTTGTATAAACTACAAATGTGCGAAATTTCATACTTCTCCGTCCGCCCAATTTTCGTACAAAGGGATCCAAAGTTTTCGCTTCACGTATTAATATTAATATATTATAAATCAAAACATACATTATTCGCCCTATGTCAGCTAGCACACGCCAATATACCAGCAAAAAAATTGAAAACTAAAGTCAAGCTGAAATAATAAAACAAAAACGTAAACAAAACTTAAAAACTAAATAAAGCCTCCAGGCATAAAGGGCGTGCCCGCTTACATGTTCAACGATGCAAAATGATCCATATACATACATTGATGCATATAGCTAAGTTGCAGTTACAATAGTTAAACTAGCACCTCCGGAGTAGAATAAAATAACAGTTAATACAAATAACAATAACCATGGTCAGCAAGACGACCTGTCACCACAAGCAGCACCCGTTCACGAGCATAACGCAAAGGTCAGCCATTACCCCCCTCGCCATATTTGAGGGAAGGTGGTAACCCGACCCCCGACGCTACCGCAAGCAGTGACATCTAAGGGAGCATGACGAACTTGCTGCCGGTTGGTCAGGCAAGAATATTATGAACAGCTGACGAGGTCGCTAGCTAACTACATGTTGCAATACAACTCATTTAAAATCATTGTAATGAGTAGATTATGTCCACAATAAATGAAATTAAAAGAAAATAAATAAATCAATTAACAAAATCTGTGAAATAAAAAAATAAATAAAAAACAATTAAATGAACTACCCATATAAACTGTCAGTAGGAAAGCTAATTCTGGATTGAAAGAACATAAACATTGTCTTGAGTTTGTCTTGAGTTAATCACAGCGACCAACTATTCTTATCGTTTAAGTAGTCGTTGATAGAATAATATGCCTTTGAACAAAGGTTGGATTTTACTTTAGCTTTAAACTCATTAAACTGCAAATCTAGTAAAGCAGAGGGAAGCTTGTTATAAAAGGTAATACCAAGACCAACAAAAGAATTATGAACCTTATGAAGCCGGTGAAAGGGAGCACGTAGTTTGTCCTTATTTCTAGTATTAATATTATGAATATCACTGTTTTTAGTGTACAGGTGTATATTTTGCCTAATATATAAGATGCTGGCGAAGATGAATTGTGATGCCACCGTAAGAATACCAATATCTTTAAACAAATCTCTCAGAGAAACTCTAGCACCTAGTTGGTAAATCGCTCGAACAGCTCGTTTTTGAAGAACAAAAATATTTTGAATGTCCGCGGCTTTGCCCCACAGCAGAATGCCGTAGGACATTATGCTATGAAAATAACTAAAATAGACTAATCGAGCTGTATCACCGTCCGTGTACTGTCTAACTTTCCTTACTGCGTAGGCGGCCGAACTGAGCCTTCCCGCTAGGCTTGATATATGTGATCCCCACTGAAGTTTAGCGTCTACTGTTATGCCCAGAAAAACCGCCGAGTGTACAGTTTAAAGCACCTCATTATCTAAAACGACATTGGGTCCCAGATTCCTAACATTCGGTAAGGCGAACTTTATACATTTCGTTTTCTTAGCATTGAGAACTAGGTTATTTGTGGTAAACCATTCCGTAGCCATTGTGAGCGCATTATTTACGTCGTCAAAATCTTGTCTATTTCTGTCTACTTTAAAGATAAGTGAGGTATCATCAGCAAATAGTACAATGTCACAGATATTCTTTAAATAAAATGGTAAGTCATTAATATACACTAAGAATAAGAATGGACCCAGTATTGATCCTTGAGGTACACCTAACTGAACTAGTAGCCCGGAAGATTTTACACCATTGACATCTACACATTGGTGCCTATTTTGCAAATAAGAACTTATGACACTGAGAGCTTCGTTTTGAACACCGTAATGACGTAGTTTACGCAAAAGTGTGTCATGGTGAACGCAATCAAAAGCTTTGGAGAGATCACAGAAAACTCCGATAGCATTTTGCGAGTTCTCCCATGCGTTGAAAATATGTTTCAGCAGAGCAACACCCGCATCTGTTGTCGAACGACCTTTTGTAAAGCCATATTGCTCATTATGAAGGAGGCTATTTAAATTAAAATGTCTTAGCAACTGCTTGAGTATTAACTTTTCAAATATTTTACTAAATGCAGGTAAGATAGAAATGGGCCTAAAATTGCCAACGTTATTTTTATTACCTGTTTTAAATAATGGTATGACTTTACTGCTCTTCATGAGGTTAGGAAAAGATCCCAAATCAACACATTTATTAAAAGTTACAGCCAGATAGGGGGCTACGATATCTATTATATTACTTAACAGTTTAACAGAGATGCCCCAGTAATCACCAGTGTTTTTTGACTTGAGTTTGTTAAAAATATTAATCACATCACGAGGCGTTACATGTTCGAAACTAAATAAGCGACTACATCCGGGCACACTACTATGCAAAAGGTTTTCAGCTTTAGACGGGGACGAATTTAAGGAGCAGGTCGTAGTTATAGGTATGTTGGCAAAAAACTCATTAAATGCCTCAGTTATGTCGGCTGCTTTATTAACCAATTTGTTGTTAATCATAATCTCTAGTTGTTTTTCCTGTTTAACCGGTTTACCCGTTTCATTATTAATAATTTTCCAAGTGGTTTTTATTTTATTATTGGATTTTTTTTTATGGTATCGCTTAAAAACTTTGATTTAGCTGAAGCGCAGATCTTTTTAAATAATTTTGAATAATTACTGACATACTCTAGAAAAGGAGTATCAAATCTGTATTTTTTCAAACCATATAACTCGTATAGTCTTGCTCTACTTTTATAAATTCCTGGAGTAGCCCTTTGGTTGAAGCTAACGGAAGTGCTATTAATGTCAATAGTTTTGGTCTTGAAAGTAGATTCGTATTCTTTTTGCACAATATCAAAAAGGGCTTCATAGATTTCATTAGGATTCTCGCGTTCTACTATAGATGGTGTAATGCTATGAGCTATATTATTTTTAAATTTATTACAACGACTAGCTTTATAAGGCCTGCATAATATTTTATGCGGCTTTTTAAGTAGTGGCAAAGGGAAGCTGGCTAATAATCCACAGTGGTCAGACGTTAAGTCACTTAAAACTAACTTATTTTTGGCATCACAATCACTAAATATATTATCGAGACAAGTCGACGAAGAAGCCGTGATCCTAGTTGGTTCAAGGAACAAGTTTATTAAATTAAAAGACCTAAACAGATTGAGCAGTCTAATACTTAATGGAGTAACATCTAAAATATTAATATTAAAATCTCCACATAAAATTATACATTTATTAATTGATTTTAATTTATTGAGTGAATCCTCCATTACCGATTCGAAACGAATAAAATACCCAGAGGGGGGCCGATAAACGCATATTATGACGTAACACTCCAATTCAACGCAAGACAACTCAATAACGCGCTCAATGGAAAGATTAACTAGATCTAACCGTTGTTTACATTTCAACTTGTTCGAAACAAGAACTAATGATCCTCCGCGAATAGCACTTTTCCTCACAAATGCACTTTGCACAGTAAAAAAAATCATCATTCATCTAGACACGCGGCAGCGTGTCAAGCCAAGTTCAAGTAACAGAACTGGCGAGCAGCACCATGTGTAATATTACAGGAACCATTTGCAGCCACTTTTAACCCCCTCATAACTCAAAAACTATTTCACATAGACATGTCAAATTTGGCTCATATATTGAGACTTGCAAGATACATATGGGGTCTAAATATCATAAGCACATTTCAAACGGTTATTTAGATATTAACGTCCAAAAATCATCATTTTTATCACTGACTGACCTATAGATCAAAACTCTAACCCAGTTCCAGATGACCTAGAAAGTTCAAATTTGGCATGCAGATAGTTAATTAGGTGAATACAAAGGAATAAATCAGAAACTGGTAAATTTTTATCATTTTATTATAATTTTTCACTTAATTGTTTCTATTAGGAACACTTAGGTACTTAGTGCCTGTAATAATTGTATGTATGTATGTAAAAAAAATGTAAGAATCAGCAATCAGCAATCAAAGCTTATGACAGCTGGTCTTTATGTAGATTTTAACGGTTTTAATTTACGAACTAGAACGAGTCAAGACCAAGTTTCAGATATTAAGTAATGTATATGTTCACAGGGAACAATTCCCTATTTGCTTAGCATATCTATTACTATCCACAAATCACAATTCTTGACATAGGCTCCTCTATATTAAGTAAAAGGCAGGCTTATGTTGGGCTCTCCAGAGTTAAGACCTTAGATGGAGAACATCTTATTAGTTTAGATACAAATCAAACCAAGGCACTAGTGAGCTCTCTTGTGTAGAACACAATCGTCTGCGCGTGTGATACCGCCCCGACTTGGCCAATTTAAGTATAAACAGAAAACGCGTATGAAAAAAAAAAACCGGATACTGAATTGGCAATTCACTCGAACATTTCAAAGATACAAGAAAATATAGAAAATAACACAAAAAAGACAATTATACCCCGTAAGCGTAGGAAAATACGGTAGCTTAACAAAAAACATTTGGTATTAATTTCGTTATAAATAAGTACCTACTAATAATTTAAGTACAAAAAGTAATGATATCCCATCAAAAACATAAATGTGAAATGAGAGCCAAGTTCAATATTATGATATTTGTCTTGGTTGTTAACTTCAACGACAAAAGAAGTGAGATCTAAATGGATGCCAAATTCAAGGGTTAGTCCTGAAATTTATTTATAACTACATAAAATATCATTTCTTCTTATAACTTAGGATAATATATTGTAGCCCAAGGTCTGACTTGGCTAGTTTTCATATTATAGCCTTCGCAAGTTCTAAACCTGTTACTTGTCGGTTCTTATTTTATTATTCCGAAAATTTGGCTTGCTTGTAGAAACTAGCTATCGAACATAATAATTCGTATATGAGAACTAGCCAAGTCAGACCTTGGGCTACAATATATTATCCTAAATTATAAGAAGAAATGATATTTTATGTAGTTATAAATAAATTTCAGGACTAACCCTTAAATTTGGCACCCATTTAGATCTCACTTCTTTTGTCGTTGAAGTTAACAACCAAGACAAATATCATAATATTGAACTTGGCTCTCATTTCACATTTATGTTTTTGATGGGTAAATACTACTTCATGTTCCTTCAACCAGTGTTCAGTCAAACATAATACCTGAACATCATAGTTTTCAATAAATAAACTTAGCTCTAGCTCTTTGCCGGACAGACCCTGCATATTTTGATGTACAACATTCAACACATGCGGCTTACCCGTTGTCGCATCTAACATTTAAACTACTAGGTGTATCAAAAGTGGCGTTAGTACCACTACTAACAGTAATTGATGGTACGCTACAGGTACCAGAGTTACGGTGTAAATTGTATGCTAAAAGATTAGCAATTTGTCTCCTACAACTAGGTGGCAAATACAAAGTATAATTTGTTAGTTTGTAATCAGTAATAAATTGATTACAATCAAAAAATGAAATAGCGTCATTGTGACAACTAGTCCCATTATAAATTAGCATATTTAAATAATAAATGTGCCTGTTTTGCTCATCAGACAAGTATCGTGAATAAGGCAAGGCACAGAAAATGAATTTACAATTGTTGGTCTCATTGAGAAGTAACATCAAATGGACACATTGAATTATTTCTTTTTTCCTAACATTCAAACTATCCCCATATAATAATATTACAGTTGAACCAGGGTTTATTTGTGACAATTTAATTTTACTTAATAATTGGCTAATACTGGCACCGGGTGAACAATTATTAATTACATATTGTTGTGAACACTGATTAAATATGCTACCATAACCTTGACCAAATTTGTCAGAAAAAATATAAGTTGTGTTAATATGGCTATTATCATCAGTAATACAGATATTTACCGGCTGAGTTGCTGAGGGCGTGGGTGTATCAAGTTGAGGCTGAGGTGCCGTGGAGCAAGTGCAGCTAAAACAGAGGTTATTTGTCAGAGACTCATACCTCTCTGCATTGCACTTGACCAGGTCTGCCAACTCACAGGCTTCCTGCATTTGCTTACTCAGGTCTTGTTGAGTAGCCTCATATTTACTAAAGATATCCTTTAGTGCAAATTCCCTAACAAACAATTCATACCGAAGGTGTTGAGTGTCAGTATCATACAAAGTATTACATAGTTTCAAATCACTATAACACTTCTTCAATTCTTGTATTAAATTTAATTTTTTTTGCCTAAGTTTTGTGTTTAATTTAATAACTTTTTGGCATTTCAATGTTTTCTGGTATTTTCTAATTAGTCTATTAATTTTAATATATTTTTTTAACTTATTGTGGCTAGTAAACAATATGTTTTTAGAAAAGGTATCACCAAATAATTCGCTTAGTGTTTCAGCAGGCCTCAGAATCTGTTCAAATATCTTTCGTGTGACAAATAATAAACAATACCAGTAACGTGAGAGAAGCATCCAATTGTTCAAAGACCATTTTCCCACTCACAACTATGCCTTAATATGCTTTTGGGACCAATAGCGTTTTTTTTTATACTCAATAAAACATCTATAAACCTTGATATGACGAGACTGAATTTGAGGTTCGCGTATGTTTGACTGGTCTTTTACGTATTGAATGGTATGATTACCTGTTTCATCAAGCATTGCTGCTATCACTTGATTTGTCGCCCGTGCGTACAATGTTTATAATATTTTAGTTGATATTCACTGATATTTTAAGATTTAACTATTGGTTGAGACATGTCTTCTTTAAATAAGAATAAAAGACATAAACGAGCGACACAAAGCTGCAGGCTTAAAATACGTGAAGTAAAGATTTGCACAAAAAATGGTTTTTATTTTCTTGCAATATGGCGTACCTTTTTTTTTTAAATCTTAAAAGCATTAATGGGGAATTCGAAAAAAATAGTTTCATAATTGTGCCAGAATCGTATCATAGTTAAAAATCGAAATTAAAAAAAAAGTGCAATTTTTTCAAGGTTCTTATCAACCGTTAAAGGTGTTAATTTTCTTCCTAGAAGCGACTATCAGCTCCCAAAACATATCCAAATTCAAATCAATCGATTCACGCGTTCTTGAGAAAATTATTTTTTTCTGACTTTGTCAGATTTTTATTTTTCTCAAAATCCAAATGGGTTAGAGATCTGAAGCTTTCAGGATCTTATTATCTTACACCTTTAAACGAGAAATTCTTGTATATATATATATAATCTGAATCTCGGAAACGGCTCCAATGATTTTCATGAAATTTAGTATACAGGGGGTTTCGGGGGCGATAAATCGATCTAGCTAGGATTCATTTTTATAAAATGTCGTTTTATGCGTGTTTTCAATAATCAACTTTATCGATAATCAACTTAAACATAAACTTATGTTTTTTTTTTATTATTGGAAGAAAGATAACAAAATGTAATTTGTATTTGAATACAATTTCTAAAAAACACAATTTACAAAAAGAAAAATACCGAGCAAAGCTCGGGCATCCAGGTACTCTTATTAATACCTAAAAATCCTCTATATATCGTGCCAATATCTTTCAAGGGCAAATTCACTATGCTTATACCCCTAGGGCCTTTGCATGCGACGGATCACATCTTGCGCTAATACTAAATGCAGATGCAGCTGATGGCAGCTTGGAAGTATTGTTCTCCGGCCGCTGTCGTGGCCCTGCTCGCTTCGCTCGCTCGGCTCGCGCGCTCTTAGTCACAGTTCTAACCTAACCTATTCGGTCGGGGTGCCCTGGCTTAGTAACTGCCATCAGTTCGGCTACTGCTAAGATTGTCAAATCAGGGATATAGAATAGAAGCACTCGACAAGATAAACCTTTTCTTCTATCGTAAGGTCACTCATTTTGACTCGATCGTTGTTGTTTCTAAGAAAGCTAGAATAAAACTGTAGGGTCTCAGGTATGCTAACCTCAAAAGTAGTAAGTAGTGGCTGTAGTCACTACTCAAAATGTGAAGGCGAAAAATATACGTTTAGTTTCAGCAACTACTTTTGGGACACCCTGTACCTACAGCATTTCTACTGTGATATAATGCCGTTATCTACCAAAATCGTTGTTTTGAATAACATGCAAAAACCGCGGTAAAAATTTAAACCGATATCACTTTTCAATGACAACACCTATTTTTATTTTTAAAACTATTCAAGGTATTGAAAATTCGGAAACACAGATCGATAGTTTTTTTTCTCTTTATAATACCATTAAAAGGTAAAAATCGACCAATGTCGGATAACGGCATTTTAGTTATGCCACAGCAGATTTGATGTGTAGCTACTCGCAGCTTAGTGAAGCGCGCAAGGCAAGGTATCGTTAGAATAGCACTGATGCAAGCCTTTCCAGGTAACTTTCATTTCGGAACTTATCCTTGCAACAAACTATGAGCTAGCTCTATTGATAAATCTGCACGTATGTATGTTTTTACTTCAGAATATAGGAAGCTAGCCATTCTCCTGATATAACTCTTAGTCACGACACTCAAAGTGATGATCGGATCTAATTTGAGACTGCAAGATACAAATATTTATTATTACCACTAATAGTGCACTTAAATAGAAGTTCTGATATTCATCGTTATGCACATCTGGTGTAAATCTAAGGTGACCTCAACACTGGAAAATGGTTGAATAATGACTATGATTTGGTCAGACAAAATAGCACAATGTTAGGATAATCTTGAATCTCTATATATTAATACGTGACGCAAAGATTTTGTTCCCCTTTTTACGAATATCACGCAGACGAAGTAGTCTGAAATTTGGCACAGTTAAGGGGTTAAAGTGTTAAAGTTTATAAGGATTTACATAACATACCATATATATCTATCCCTATGTTGCACCTGCCATGTTTTGTCTCTGCATCACCCTAAGGTTGACTGGTAGAAAATGCCTCAGGCATTAAGTCCGCCTTTGTACAGTATTTTTTACTTGTGCATAAAGTTTTAATAAATAAATAAATATACTGCCAAATTTTTTTACCAGTGCGCAAATTTTCTTTTGGTGGTTCAATATCAGTAATAGAACACATTTCAACTATTTTTAACAATTTTTTTTAAATTTTTATCTTACTTTAAAGCAGTAAACTGTGGATACCCTTCATATATGTATTTCGTAATGTGAAATCGACAATAGGAATAGATCAGTAACCCCGCGCACTACTACTAGGTACTTCAAACTTTTTAGAATTTTGACCGATCGAACAGCTGGTAGGTACTTGTAGCTACACTCGGTCGTTCACCTTCGCCACCGCCCCGGTGCCGCGCGCAATATACCATAAAAACCAGTTTCAAAATAAACATCTTTCGTTAACGATAACTTATTTTTTTTTTGTACTAAGATATATCAAAATAAAAATTGCATGGTTATTATAACTCGTTTAAGTTTAATTTGTTAAAGTTTGCACACTGGTTAAAAACTTATCCCGTATATTCGATCAGGTTTATATTTTTTTATTAACATGGTCAAGTATCAACCATTGGCGACTAGTAAATCGGCCCAAATACGTAGTCATAATCGTTATACAGATAAACAGTGTGGTAGGGATAACGTCGAAATTATAACCATGAATCTAGACCCCCTAGCGTAGATTTTTTATCAGTTCGGCTACTGCTAAGATCGTCAAATCAGGGATGGTTCACAATTTAAAGGGTGATAAAATCGGACAGATTGTGAATCCAGACGGTCAGTGCAGGGTCGTTTACAATGTGATGTGACAGTTTGACATGGCTATCACAATTTATCGACAGTTTACATTCTCGCAAGATATAATCTAAAGGTATTTACAATTTTACGGTGACATATATATACAATGGATGTGGGTACAGTCAACTGCTCTTTTATGGTCACACTTTACAACACCCTTACTGCTAGGACACAAGAACCTTGTCAATGTCATTGTTACCAGTGAGAACTTTACCCATGATTAATTTGTACATAACTACATCAATTTAGTCTGAATATTAAAGTGCAAGGCTTTCGATTTGAGTTGCCATACTGTAGCTCGGGATTTAGAACGGAAATGTACATTCAATACATGTATTGTAATGCTGCTATTCTTTGCTGTTGGTGGCAAACCATTTTGTTCTAACAGATTTTCTTACCGTACCTAGTTACCCAGGCGTCGTCGTTCACGATTCAATCTGCAATCTGCCGAGCATTTTCCCAATCGGCTTCCAGTCTACCTGTATACTCTGTCAGGGTCGCGGTGTCGTCCACCCAAAGCGGGAGAAGTCATTTAATGATTGCTCACTCACAAAAAAAAGTCAACCTGTATACAGCTGACTGTCAGTATTTTACATGCAGCAACTTCCTAACTAACCATGATATCTGCCAGGCTCGCGAGATTGTTCGAAAGAGACACCATGACCCTGGTACATGGGCAACTGAAGGAACACCGGTGGGTTTTAGTCGGTAAAAGTCTGACACGCCCTCCCGCTCCGCCCTAGAGCGGGAGAAGTCATTTGATGATTTCCCATTAAAAAAAACCGTGATATTGACCAAGTTATTATTCAGTGTGGCAGGGACATCAGTGTGCAACATGTTACTATGGATTCAGTGCATGATTTTGAACCCCCTTGTGTTGATTTTTAGTCAGTTATTTTAAGAAAAAAGCTGTTCCATACATTTTGATCGCGTAGGTATTGTAGTTTTCTATGAAACAGCATATTAAAAAAAAAACAATTTAAAAAATCTACGCTAGGGGTTCTAGATTCATGGTTATAATTTCGACGTTATCCCTACCACACTGTTTATCTGTATCACGATTATGACTACGTATTTGGGCCGATTTTGTATACACTAGTCGCCAATGGTTGATATTTGACCATGTTAATAAAAAAATATAAACCTGATCGAATATACGGGATAAGTTTTTAACCAGTGTGCAAACTTTAACAAATTAAATTTAAACGAGTTATAATAACCATGCAATTTTTATTTTGATATATCTTAGTACAAAAAAAAATAAGTTATCGTTAACGAAAGATGTTTATTTTGAAACTGGTTTTTATGGTATATTGCGCGCGGTACCGGGGCGGTGGCGAAGGTGAACGACCGAGTGTAGCTACAAGTACCTACCAGCTGCTCGATCGGTCAAAATTCTAAAAAGTTTGAAGTACCTAGTAGTAGTGCGCGGGGTTACTGATCTATTCCTATTGTCGATTTCACATTACGAAATACATATATGAAGGGTATCCACAGTTTACTGCTTTAAAGTAAGATAAAAATTTAAAAAATATTGTTAAAAATAGTTGAAATGTGTTCTATTACTGATATTGAACCACCAAAAGAAAATTTGCGCACTGGTAAAAAAAATTTGCCAGTATATTTATTTATTTATTAAAACTTTATGCACAAGTAAAAAATACTGTACAAAGGCGGACTTAATGCCTGAGGCATTTTCTACCAGTCAACCTTAGGGTGATGCAGAGACAAAACATGGCAGGTGCAACATAGGGATAGATATATATGGTATGTTATGTAAATCCTTTTAAACTTTAACACTTTAACCCTTTAACTGTGCCAAATTTCAGACTACTTCGTCTGCGTAATATTCGTAAAAAGGGGAACAAAATCTTTGCTTCACGTATTAATATATAGAGATTCAAGATTATCCTAACTTTGTGCTATTTTGTCTGACTAAATCATAGTCATTATTCAACCATTTTCCAGTGTTGAGGTCACCTTAGATTTACACCAGATGTGCATAACGATGAATATCAGAACTTCTATTTAAGTGCACTATTAGTGGTAATAATAAATATTTGTATCTTGCAGTCTCAAATTAGATCCGATCATCACTTTGAGTGTCGTGACTAAGAGTTATATCAGGAGAATGGCTAGCTTCCTATATTCTGAAGTAAAAACATACATACGTGCAGATTTATCAATAGATGAGTAAATGGCTAGCTAGCTCATAGTTTGTTGCAAGGATAAGTTCCGAAATGAAAGTTACCTGGAAAAGCTTGCATCAGTGCTATTCTAACGATACCTTGCCTTGCGCGCTTCACTAAGCTGCGACTAGCTACACATCAAATCTGTTGTGGCATAACTAAAATGCCGTTATCCGACATTGGTCGATTTTTACCTTTTAATGGTATTATAAAGAGAAAAAATTCTATCGATCTGTGTTTCCGAATTTTCAATACCTTGAATAGTTTTGAAAATAAAAATAGGTGTTGTCATTGAAAAGTGATATCGGTTTAAATTTTTACCGCGGTTTTTGCATGTTATTCAAAACAACGATTTTGGTAGATAACGGCATTATATCACAGTAGAAATGCTGTAGGTACAGGGTGTCCCAAAAGTAGTTGCTGAAACTAAACGTATATTTTTCGCCTTCACATTTTGAGTAGTGACTACAGCCACTACTTACTACTTTTGAGGTTAGCATACCTGAGACCCTACAGTTTTATTCTAGCTTTCTTAGAAAAAACAACGATCGAGTCAAAATGAGTGACCTTACGATGGAAGAAAAGGTTTATCTTGTCGAGTGCTTCTATTCTAGAGGAAAAGTGTATAGCGCTGGTTATAGGGGATTTCGCACTAATAAAAGGTGAGAACGTAATATGCACATATTTACATGTATTGCGTCACCCAGTGGTAAGGCACTTTTTGACATTTTCCTGTTACTTTTTTTGAAATTATGTTTTTTTACAGGATTCTCGATAATTTTATAGAATATGAAACCGTACAAGACCGTAGACACGATGTATCAGGCCGACCCGTATCAGTGACCGCAGATGAAAATGCCGAGAGAATCTATGACTATCAATGAATTAATCCAATATCTCTTTACAGAAGTGCCTGTTTGTACTTTACGTATACCCAAATAAAACCTCCATCTTTTCTCTTTCAAACGCTATCATTTTTTTTTTAAATCCAAACGCTCAAAAATGACAGCGATTAGTTTCAGCAACTACTTTTGGGACATTCTGTATAATTATGACATCATCGCTGGTGATGAAAGCTAGATATATTGTTACTAACCCGAAACCAAAAGAAAATCTGCTTTCATTCGAAGATTTGGCGACAAAAGTAAAGAAGGGCAGAAATCAAGTGAGAAAAACTTTTTGACAAAAAAAAACCGACTTCCTCAAAAACACTAGAAAGTGAAAAATAACTTTAATTTCGGAAGTCGGTGTCTTAGGATCTGTATTTGAGTTTTTGCCACCGACTTCCGAAATTAAAGTTATTTTTCACTTTCTAGTGTTTTTGAGGAAGTCGGTTTTTTTTTGTCAAAAAGTTTTTATTTTTTACTTTTTAGTTATGGTATCTACCCGCACTAATTCCTATACCACTAATCGCCAGGTGAAATTTAATACTTTACTACTGCTGTAAATCGTTGAGGAATTCCCTTGACTGTCTGTCTATGGTCTCCATCATCAGACCTGTTATGGTACTTATAAGCCTTATGGGAGCTTTCTCATCAATAGAAATGAATTAAGTTCAAACACCAGGTAATTGCTGTAAATCGTTGAGGAGTTCCCTCGATTGTCTTTTGGCTCCATCATCAGATCAACTCCGGACCTTAATTAAATAGTAGTGATAAAATTGGCACTTTGAACCGTATAAAGTAACCCCAACAATAGGGAACTGCTGTAAATCGTTGAGGAATTCCCTCAACTGTCTATGGTCTCCATCATCAGACCTGTAATGGCACTTATAGCCCATATGGGTGCAAAGTTCTCATCAATAGAAATGAATTAAGTCCAAACACCGCGTAATTGCTGTAAGTCGTTGAAGAGTTCCCTCGACTGTCTTTCGGCTTCATCATCAGATCAACTTCAGACCTTCATTAAATAGTAGTGCTTTAAGATAATTAATGAAAGAAATAAAAAACGCACTAGTCGCCACTACGATTTTCGAAGGTTCCCTTCGACTTCTCTGGGATGCCATCATCAGATCCTGGTTTCCTTATCATGGGACCACCCTTGGGATATCTCCTTTCCAGCAAAAAAAGAATCATCAAAATCGGTCCATATACGACGAAGTTATCGGTGAACACACATAAAAAAAAAAAAAAAATATATACGGTCGAATTGAGAAACCTCCTCCTTTTTTTGAAGTCGGTTAAAAAAATATTGCCTCATTTTTTGGACGGAGCGGTCTTTTCGCAATAATTACCCTAGAAGATAAAATGACTGTTACTACAGATTGCTATGTTTGTCATTGTTTACCAGTTGTCTTGCAAAATGTTATACAGCAGCGCCCAAGAAGCATAATTCTCCTTCACCTCGACAACACTCCAGTTCCTTCCGCCAGACGGGCTATCGAATTTATCTATCGAAGGTGTATGGAGTTAGTGAGTCAGTCATTTTCTTTACAGTACCAACCTAGCGGGACTGTCCTGTGCTGTGTGACCTATCCTATGCTGTGTGTCCTGTCCTGTGCTTGTGACTTATTTATTTACAAAAACTAGTGATCGCCCATTGGTCGAAATTCGACCGTACTTCATTTGAATAGAAATACATTATTAAACGAAAAAATATAGATAATAGTAAATATCTATACTTATAATAAAACTGTAGAGAGGTCAATTCTGTACATTGAAAATATATTCAAAATTAATATTGGAGGATGAATGGTGATCGATACTGATGCCAAAAATGCAATCAGTAAATTTTTTGTCTGTCTGTCTGTCTGTCCGTCTGTCTGTATGTGCACGCATGGGTCAAAAACTACTGAAGGGATTTTAACCATACTTGGTACGATTGTAGTCCATACTCCTGGGCAGGTTATAGGCTATATAACATAACGCTAAGACACATAGGAGCCGAGCAGTAATGATAAATTTGAAGCAAGTCGGATGAAAATGCCCTTTCGAGTTAAAAAAAAAATACCTGGATTAACACATAGGCTACTTTTTATACCGGTAGTACAAACGCGGGATAAGTTCCGACCTCCACGCGGGCGAAGCCGCTGGCAAAAGCTAGTAAAATAATAATATGGTTATATTTGACATTTAGTAACACTATAGACAAATTGTTGACGCTGTACTACTGTGGAGAGGGTTCGCTGGCGGGATGGTGATGGCCAGGACCAGGACGTAGGTGTAATGAGTAAAGAATACTTCTTCAGGACTCTCTTTTTTATTTTCTTAATACTTCTTAACTGCTGGATATGGAACAACATGGAATGAATTATCACAGAAATTTGTTCTGTTTTTATAGAATGTTTCCTATTATTTTTAATTAATTATGACGGTTCCAAATGTCATAATTATAACCAGCCTGTACAATCTATGACCAGCCTGTACAATCGTGAGGCATACAACCTCTACAGTTTGCACACGACACTAAGTTTTGTATGGGAAACTTACTAATGCCATACTTGACACTCCCCATAAAACCACAAAAAATATTTCTTTTAAATCTAAACTAAATACCTATCGTCGCTAATACAAATAATATTAAAGACAAATATTCTCGATATGATCATAGATTTTAAAAATGAAATAGGTTATATATCTATAAAATTAATTTATTACTTATGGTTATACTTGACATTCAGTAAGACTATAGCACGACTATAGACACAAAATCAGGCTTACCAACTTAGGGGTTTTCCCAAATTTAGGGGGTAAATAAGAGGATTGAGATTTTTTAGGGGCGTTCCATTTTTAGGGGTATTCTTAGGGATTTTTTGCCATCTTACATTTCTCATTGTGTTTTTGATTACAATAAAAGTATTAGCGACTTCTAGTACGGTTCCTCGATACTAAGAATGCAGAGTGAATGATTAACAAATGTCGCGTAATAAATATAGACAAATATTACTACTGTGTGCCGGTCTATGATTACTGAACATTCGTTGGTTATTTTCATTATAATTTTTTAGCGGAGTTTTTTAGTAATTGTGGCAATTTTAGGGGTTTTTAAATTAAGCTTTAAGGGTAAATATTTCTGGGTGTTGGTAACACTGCACAAAATAATAAAGACAGATTTGGACCATAAACAAAAGAATATCTATATATATATATATATGTGTGTATTAGATACACGGTAATGAACAGTAGTGTGTGTAACGTGTTATTTATTGAAAATAATGTATTTTAACGCATAATTAAAAAAAATATTAGCATTAGTCACTTCTTCTCTGTATAAACTATAAGTGTGCGAAATTTCATACTCCTCCGTCCGCCCGTTTTCGTAAAAAGGGATCCAAAGTTTTCGCTTCACGTATTAATATATAGATAAAAGATAAACTTAGTGGAATTCGTTTTTTGAACACTGAAGATGAAATGGCTTTGTTGAAAAAGGCTGCTCTAGTCAATGGTTCCATCGCATGCGACGGTGGTGCTAGAAAGGAATGGAGACTACTTCGAAAATCAAAAAAAAAAAATGTTAACAGGCTTGTACATCATTCAGTTTTTTATTTTCAAAAAACTTTCATTGTGACTCATGTACAAGGCCTGGCTTAGTTTGGGAATCAGTTTCAGTATCTTATATAAAAATAAATACTGTCTATCTACCCAAATTCTTGTGTATCCTCTCGTTTGTGAAAATTAACTGATAAACTTTTTACTTTTACTCATTTGAATTGACTACATATTTTTAAAATCTGGAACTGCTACAAAACAACAAAAAGGATATCTGCATCTCCGTCCTTGACAGACTATGTATTGGGTATGTAGGTCAGGAAGCTATTTTGATGCCTGCATTATACACACGCTACACATCAATCCCACCGACAGAATATTAGATGCATTAGAAAATTAATAGATAGATAGCTAAATAGCTTGATTTTAATAAACTGGATCATAAATATTCCATTACCTATATTTTTATTTATCTATAAGGGTCATTTCACGCAGGCTCAATTTTTTACTAATTTCGGTGGAATTTTATATTTGTAGGTTTTCGGATGAAAAAATAAACTTGTTTTATTCGAGAACACATTAGTATTCTAGATTTTTTAGTAGGAAATAAACAACTGTAGTTGTTTTGAAAATATGACGGCCACCGAAATTGCCATCCCACCGAAATTGAAAACTGTACACCAAAATTGCAAATCTAACACCGAAATTGCAACACCGCACCAAAATGGATTTTTTGTATTGTACCGTACAGTTATTAAACAAAGAACAACTTAGCCGTTGGCAACATTATGTAGCGGCTGCACAGGCGGGTATAGCAGGTCTAAAATACGTTTATTTGTCTGTATTTGACACTTTTACTAAATTAACTTTAGTTCTGCTAAATGTGATATGTTGAGGGTAGACTAAATAAAATGAAGTTATGATGAGATCTTCGTTTTATTAATACTTGAGCAAATAATTAAGTTTTTCTTTTTTTACAAAAATTCTTCAATTCATAAACAAACATAAAATAATAAAATCTCAAAAAACTAAAGTGAACAAAACAAAAATCAAAAGATATTCAAATCACTGTCAGAGTCATTTTTAATATACATATATTGTATTAAAAATGACTCTGAGGTCTTAATTTGTACCATCGTAAAAAAAAAACATAAAATTATAAACTCTCAAACAGCTAAAGTGAGCAAAACAAAAATCAAAAAATATTCAAATCACCGTCAGAGTAATTTTGAATATAGTTCAATTTGTGCTGTAGACGATTCACCTAACCTTGATTCCTTTTTCTTTTCAGTTTTGCCATCTTTCTTCCAATCAGTTTCAGGTTTTGAATTTTCAAATTCCAAACACTCATCTTCTTCATAAAACTTTTGTACAATGTTTCGTACTTGAGCATTAATTACAGTTTTGTTCTTTGGTTCATCAGACTTTCTATTCTTTTTAAATATCTTGTTTTGTAAACGTGGACTTCTGAGAATCTTGTTCAGTCTTTCTGCTCTTTTTCTATAAGTATAAATCTTTTCACTCTTTCGTTGTATAACTTTTTTTCTAGTGTCATAATCTCCTTTGCTTTTGTCCTTTGGTATTTTCTGAATCTGGCACCCAAATCTTTCAATGAGGAAGACATCTCAGATAAAGAAGGTACAGGGCTACTAGGACACAAAGTAGATACAGGGCTGCTTGGACATAAGGTAGATACAGGGCTACTTGGACACAAAGTAGTTATAGGGCTACTTGGACATAATGTAGAATTAGGGGTTTGATTTCTCCTTGAATAAGAATGAACGGGACTACTAGTGAATATTTTGTTTTTGGAACGCAGACTACGAGAAATGCTTGAATGAGGACTAATGCTGCGAGAACATTGAAAGTCGGAATTGAAGTTACCATCATGAAAAGGTCCTGGTTGTGGACTAAGCGAGCAAGAACGATTTAGAATGGAAAGACTTGACGCGCCTGTCATATTGTCACCCTGTGTTTCAGGAGGATCATTGGTTTTATCAGGTGGGACATTTTTATATGGTGATTTTTTTTCATTTGTTTATTTTGTGGTTCTTTTTCGTCTTTCATAAAACGCTTTAAAGTTAGCTCTGTTTATGTTTTGCTTCAATTTTCCGGCACGTGGAATCATTTCAGCCATTGATAAAAATTTTCCTTCCGCTTTTTTCTTTCGATATCGTTCTCTATCTTTTGCTTCTTAGTTCTTTGCCAAGTACTGGATCATCTTTTATTGTTTTTTTTTCTTAGTCTTTCAGCCGGTTTTTTTTTTCTAAAGTTTCTTCTCTCGATTGTTTTTCCTTTCGCTTTCCCATCCTATAACAAGACAAAATTGACTAGGTTATAGTATAAAGAGTTTATATATTGTACAGGTCCAATGTAGGCCCAGTTAACAAAAAAATATATTTTACACCACCCGTGACACGGATAACTTTAATGACAGCCGCCGACCGATAGAATGATGCCAGTGAAGATTGGATGGAATTACTTTCTGCCAAGTTCGTTTTTATCGCTATTGTAAACAGTTTTTTTTTAAATAGCAATAAAAACATTTGTTTATAAACCCACATAGACCTACAATGTAAAAGAATTTTAAAATTTCCACAATATTACATTCATTAGTTACCTTTTTTAAAGCCAGTTAAAACTGTTTTGGTAAAATATGTACCTACTTACAATACTACCCTCCAAAGTTTATCCAATTAATTGTGTTACCTCTCAGGCGTAAATATCTTACCAAAGTCACATGAACTCACAGCAATTTTAGTATTGATGCAATATCGGTGGCAATAAACTTACCACCGAAACCACCGATATTGCACCACCGAAATTAGAAACATGAAGAAAAAAAATAAATTAAAACAAAACTATTTATGCTTCTGTCATATAAAATTTATGGTCGCTAAGGATACCCATTAACACATAACATACTGGCGTACCATACCGTAAAAAAATAACATTCATTCGTACAGTAACCCACCGAGATTGCAAAATTTCGTATTCCCTCATAGATTTAAAAAGTACTTACGTATTGGCGCGAAACCTCGGCAAGATCGGACACGTCAGTACTGCGAGAACGCAAGAGCACGACTGGGCCTCAGTGTGCGTAAGGAGATAGTTCGTTAAAATAGACTTGTTTACGTTATAGGTCGGTTTCAACAAAACACACCGATATTGCACTTTTGGCGTGGACATTCCTTATCACAATGGTCCTGATGTCTGCATGATAACAGAAGTAAAGGAAGTAATAATTATGGTTGCTTTAAGCATAGAACAACATAATCTTGTTCAATTTAAGTACCAAATTTCCATCACAACGTATTTATAGAGGTAAATGCGCTTAAAAGTTAATCACGGACATACCACCGTTATTGAGAAACGGATATATATATATTTTTTTTTAATTTATATTTCAGAGATTTTTATTTATACTAGTGCCTTCATATGAGCTAGTTTTATTATTACACGAAAAAAAATTAAATGGTCTTATACATACATTTTACACAGTGATTTCACGCGAAGAACCTCTAAAAACGCTGTCCGTGAAACTACCCATGGGTCATTTCACGCAGGCTCAATTTTTTACTAATTTCGGTGGAATTTTATATTTGTAGGTTTTCGGATGAAAAAATAAACTTGTTTTATTCGAGAACACATTAGTATTCTAGATTTTTTAGTAGGAAATAAACAACTGTAGTTGTTTTGAAAATATGACGGCCACCGAAATTGCCATCCCACCGAAATTGAAAACTGTACACCAAAATTGCAAATCTAACACCGAAATTGCAACACCGCACCAAAATGGATTTTTTGTATTGTACCGTACAGTTATTAAACAAAGAACAACTTAGCCGTTGGCAACATTATGTAGCGGCTGCACAGGCGGGTATAGCAGGTCTAAAATACGTTTATTTGTCTGTATTTGACACTTTTACTAAATTAACTTTAGTTCTGCTAAATGTGATATGTTGAGGGTAGACTAAATAAAATGAAGTTATGATGAGATCTTCGTTTTATTAATACTTGAGCAAATAATTAAGTTTTTCTTTTTTTACAAAAATTCTTCAATTCATAAACAAACATAAAATAATAAAATCTCAAAAAACTAAAGTGAACAAAACAAAAATCAAAAGATATTCAAATCACTGTCAGAGTCATTTTTAATATACATATATTGTATTAAAAATGACTCTGAGGTCTTAATTTGTACCATCGTAAAAAAAAAACATAAAATTATAAACTCTCAAACAGCTAAAGTGAGCAAAACAAAAATCAAAAAATATTCAAATCACCGTCAGAGTAATTTTGAATATAGTTCAATTTGTGCTGTAGACGATTCACCTAACCTTGATTCCTTTTTCTTTTCAGTTTTGCCATCTTTCTTCCAATCAGTTTCAGGTTTTGAATTTTCAAATTCCAAACACTCATCTTCTTCATAAAACTTTTGTACAATGTTTCGTACTTGAGCATTAATTACAGTTTTGTTCTTTGGTTCATCAGACTTTCTATTCTTTTTAAATATCTTGTTTTGTAAACGTGGACTTCTGAGAATCTTGTTCAGTCTTTCTGCTCTTTTTCTATAAGTATAAATCTTTTCACTCTTTCGTTGTATAACTTTTTTTCTAGTGTCATAATCTCCTTTGCTTTTGTCCTTTGGTATTTTCTGAATCTGGCACCCAAATCTTTCAATGAGGAAGACATCTCAGATAAAGAAGGTACAGGGCTACTAGGACACAAAGTAGATACAGGGCTGCTTGGACATAAGGTAGATACAGGGCTACTTGGACACAAAGTAGTTATAGGGCTACTTGGACATAATGTAGAATTAGGGGTTTGATTTCTCCTTGAATAAGAATGAACGGGACTACTAGTGAATATTTTGTTTTTGGAACGCAGACTACGAGAAATGCTTGAATGAGGACTAATGCTGCGAGAACATTGAAAGTCGGAATTGAAGTTACCATCATGAAAAGGTCCTGGTTGTGGACTAAGCGAGCAAGAACGATTTAGAATGGAAAGACTTGACGCGCCTGTCATATTGTCACCCTGTGTTTCAGGAGGATCATTGGTTTTATCAGGTGGGACATTTTTATATGGTGATTTTTTTTCATTTGTTTATTTTGTGGTTCTTTTTCGTCTTTCATAAAACGCTTTAAAGTTAGCTCTGTTTATGTTTTGCTTCAATTTTCCGGCACGTGGAATCATTTCAGCCATTGATAAAAATTTTCCTTCCGCTTTTTTCTTTCGATATCGTTCTCTATCTTTTGCTTCTTAGTTCTTTGCCAAGTACTGGATCATCTTTTATTGTTTTTTTTTCTTAGTCTTTCAGCCGGTTTTTTTTTTCTAAAGTTTCTTCTCTCGATTGTTTTTCCTTTCGCTTTCCCATCCTATAACAAGACAAAATTGACTAGGTTATAGTATAAAGAGTTTATATATTGTACAGGTCCAATGTAGGCCCAGTTAACAAAAAAATATATTTTACACCACCCGTGACACGGATAACTTTAATGACAGCCGCCGACCGATAGAATGATGCCAGTGAAGATTGGATGGAATTACTTTCTGCCAAGTTCGTTTTTATCGCTATTGTAAACAGTTTTTTTTTAAATAGCAATAAAAACATTTGTTTATAAACCCACATAGACCTACAATGTAAAAGAATTTTAAAATTTCCACAATATTACATTCATTAGTTACCTTTTTTAAAGCCAGTTAAAACTGTTTTGGTAAAATATGTACCTACTTACAATACTACCCTCCAAAGTTTATCCAATTAATTGTGTTACCTCTCAGGCGTAAATATCTTACCAAAGTCACATGAACTCACAGCAATTTTAGTATTGATGCAATATCGGTGGCAATAAACTTACCACCGAAACCACCGATATTGCACCACCGAAATTAGAAACATGAAGAAAAAAAATAAATTAAAACAAAACTATTTATGCTTCTGTCATATAAAATTTATGGTCGCTAAGGATACCCATTAACACATAACATACTGGCGTACCATACCGTAAAAAAATAACATTCATTCGTACAGTAACCCACCGAGATTGCAAAATTTCGTATTCCCTCATAGATTTAAAAAGTACTTACGTATTGGCGCGAAACCTCGGCAAGATCGGACACGTCAGTACTGCGAGAACGCAAGAGCACGACTGGGCCTCAGTGTGCGTAAGGAGATAGTTCGTTAAAATAGACTTGTTTACGTTATAGGTCGGTTTCAACAAAACACACCGATATTGCACTTTTGGCGTGGACATTCCTTATCACAATGGTCCTGATGTCTGCATGATAACAGAAGTAAAGGAAGTAATAATTATGGTTGCTTTAAGCATAGAACAACATAATCTTGTTCAATTTAAGTACCAAATTTCCATCACAACGTATTTATAGAGGTAAATGCGCTTAAAAGTTAATCACGGACATACCACCGTTATTGAGAAACGGATATATATATATTTTTTTTTAATTTATATTTCAGAGATTTTTATTTATACTAGTGCCTTCATATGAGCTAGTTTTATTATTACACGAAAAAAAAATTAAATGGTCTTATACATACATTTTACACAGTGATTTCACGCGAAGAACCTCTAAAAACGCTGTCCGTGAAACTACCCATAAGCTTGCTGACCCGACAGACGTCGTGTTTAAACAATAATTCAAACAAAATTCGCATTGAAAATGCAATTTCAGTATTTTCGATTTTTCAGCTGTTTCTTTGGGTTTTTCTTAATTTTTAATTTACGCTTGATAACACAGCACGACGTGACTCTTGCTCCTTGAATGAGAGTAGTCATTCTTCGCAGATTTTGGGTCACTGAATTTAAATTCGGCCTCGGAATTGCTCCATCACATGATCACATCACATTTTTAGATATCCTAAC
The DNA here is from genome assembly GCA_932294355.1 of Aporophyla lueneburgensis. Lineage (NCBI taxonomy): Eukaryota > Metazoa > Arthropoda > Insecta > Lepidoptera > Noctuidae > Aporophyla > Aporophyla lueneburgensis. The sequence continues at coordinate 7,761,030 of OW028746.1, forward strand.
CTAAAAGCGCAAAAAATACGATTTTAGCGTGTTTTCACGCTTATGTGAGAAAATTGATTTTGAAATTTTTTATATTATATACATTCGATATATATTTTTTCATACAGTTCATGTATATAAAAATTAGAAATTTTCAAAATCAAATTTCTCGATGATGAAAAAATATATCCGCGCAAACTCAACGCCATTTAGAAGAGCAATGCTTATACTTTAAAGTAAGTATTGTGTATTTTTTCGATAGCTAAATTTGTCGCGATGCTACATAACCGTGAAAACACGCTAAAATCGTGTTTTTTGCACTTTTAGGTTAGGATATCTAAAAAATGTGATGTGATGGAGCAATTTGAATTATGTGACCCAAAATCTACGGAGAATGACTACTCTCGTTCAAGGAGCAAGAGTCACGTCGTCGTGCTGTGTAATAGAGCAACCAAAACAAAACAAAAAACATTCTGTTAAGCCTCTTTTTAGGTATTAGCACGAGGCTATAACGTACTGCTGCAAATGATATTCAAATAGATAGATTTGATAGCGCATGATTTTTCGTCGTCATTGATGAGAATAAGATGATGAACATTGCTTACCTATTAATGATATCATCTATTACCATATTCTATGAATTATACTCAGGTAAAGAACTAGGTACTGTTTTGTTTTATCGGAAGCGGGAAGAGTATTTTCTTAATTGACATGGTCCTAACCGTACCATGGTCCTATCTACTCATTAAATACAGACAATGTTCATAAACTAATTCAATTTAAACCTGAACCTCAAAGAATCCGATTATCACTCATAGGAAACACGTACCTACACGTAAAAAAACATTACCCTCATTTTGCCGGAGTGCAGTTGGTTAATTACATTGCGTTTCGACGTTTTGCAATAACTAGTTATTATTGGAATCAAATCTAGTCCTGTGCCGCTCACTGGCTAAAGATAGGACGTCCTACCTTCGTATTTTCCATAAATATCCAGGTGACCAGGTTGAGGAGATCTACATAGACTGACGTCACGAAGATGGACAGTAGATGGGTAGGTAAAATGACTTCGAACCTACCGATTTCTGTCGCCTACTGACTGAAGTAGGAGACAACATTATCATTATGGTGAAGGTTTTTTTTTTTTTTTTTTTTTTCAGGATGGGAAATCATCAAATGACTTCTCCCGCTCTGGGCGGAGCGGGAGGGCGTGTCAGACTTTTACTGACTAAAACCCACCCGTGTTCCATCAGTTGCCCATGTGCCAGGGTCACGGTATCTCTTTCGAACAATCACGCGACCCCGACAGGCATCGGTCCTAGTAGACCCCTACCCTGCTGCTGACATCTCTTAGAGGCGTGCGAGGAACACTGCGCGCCGTCGACCCGAGCTTGGTCCTTACCGGGCGGCGAGCTACCCATTGCTCGCCACCTGCAAGCTCGCGCCTACGGTGGCCGGGAGTCCGCTATTGACTCCCGACGCCCGGGGCGTCTCCTCCTGCGGCGGCTAGGGACGTGAGGGCGCAGAGACTGCCACTCCCTCACGCGCCCCGCCTCCTCCTTCGCGAGCATTACTGCTTCGCAGAAGGAGGTGACGGCTTCCCATTCCCTCTCGCTCCGTACCATGGCTCGCACCAGGGCCGGACGCGAGAGGTCGCCGCCGCCGATCGCCTCCACGAGGACACGGCGGTGCCCCGCCCAGGCAGGGCACACCTCCACCGTATGCTCCACCGTGTCCTCCAGACGATCCTCGCAATGGAAACACCCGGACGTATCCTCCCGCTTTATCCTGAACAGGAACCCACCGAAGCACCCATGCCCGGTGAGAACCTGCGTCAGGCGGAAGGTGAGGACGCCGTGACGCCTCTCTATCCACTCCTCAAAGAGGGGACTTACCGCCGCAATTGTGGCGTGCCCATTATGGTGAAGGCTTCAGGGTAGTCTTCGAAGTTATTTTTTTTAAGTTTTTTGTAATTTTCAGGTCTATGCCAGACTATATATTAAACACTCAACATTAATACGATTCATGGACGTAGCACGTATGTATTTACAGAGTTATCCATACTTCCATACTAATCCATACTTCCATACTTCCATACTTCCATATCCATACTATCCATACTTCCATACTTTATTATATATATTATATATATTATATATAATATTATAAATGCAAAAGTAACTCTGTCTGTCTGTCGGTCTGTCTGTCTGTCTGTCTGTCTGTCTGTCTCGCTTTCCTGCTAAAACTACTGAACCGATTTAAATGAAATTTGGTACACAGATAGTTTAGAGCCTGAGAAAGGACATAGGCTACTTTTTGTCCCGGTAGTATGTTCCCGCGGGATAATTTCTGAACTCCACGCGGGCGAAGCCGCTGGCAAAAGCTAGTAATCAATAAACCATCAAAACAACACTCGAAGTCCATTTAATTTCATTGAACGACTGTTGATGAAAACTTCGTACAAATATATACATAGGTACACCTGGTCATATACTCACGCCGGTTGCGAGTACTACGCACTTGATCTTGACCTCCATTACCCAATCATTGGGTAGTACTTACGAAACACCCGGTAAGACAGGTTGTCAGACTTTCGGGCTCCTGAGGGGTCTTGGTATGTGAAGATAGTCACCCATCTACGGCCCAACCGTGGCAAGCGTTGCTTAACTTGGTCGATCGTATCGAGCGGCCGTTATTTCTTATCCACGAGCCCCTCCAAAATTCGTCATCAGAAAAGGACGTAGGTTTTTTTGCAGAACAAAAGGCTCGAACAGTAAAATTGTAATTCTAATATTCTGTATTATATTTAAATCAAACCAAAAAAGGTCTAGGTATTTACAATTTTAATTGTTACCCAAAAATTAACGCCTCCAGCCAAGGCTTAAAATTTTAAAAGTAGAGGGCAGTAAGGGACGGGCTGGATCGGGAAGATTATTATTTAGGGACGAATATAAAGCTACAGGCTCAGCGGCGCGGGCTGGCTCGAGCAAGGGTCGGGGCGGACATGGACACTCACGCTTAAATATACTCTCCATCACATGATGACATACACTCACACTTATTCACGTAATACAGCTTCTTCTGGTTTTATTATTTTCTTTTGAATCTCAATTTAATTGCAGACAGGCGCGACGCGACGACGCGACGGGGCTAAACAATTCTGTTAGAACAATATCCATACAAGTTTTCATATAAATTGTGCTACAAAGTCACGTCGCGTTGTCGCATTGTGTCTGTCTGCGGGAGCCTTTATATGATACGTGAAGATAGGTACTAACGGAACAGAGATATGTTGTAGTTTATTGTTGCAAGAATGTTGGGTCATTCTGAATGTCCTCAGACTATTAAAACAATATATTCGCCAGCAACTAAGTATTAGGAATTTCTACAGTCCCACTCAGAATACAATAACATCACATAAAATTCGCCCTCGATCCCCTGAAAGCATTCTCGTTATATCTCTTTTACGTCTTCCGAGTTTCATATCCGAAGTAGCGATCCTGCTTTTATTACCACAATTTTGTTTTGTAGAGAAAAGTGAAGCGAACAAAGTAACTTGCTAAACTTATGCTAATTTAAAATTGTATAAGAACATAGCTTCTGCCCGCGACTTCGTCCGCGTTAAATTTCTTGCTCCCCCGACTCTTCCCGTCGCGTCGAATCGTGCGATTTTCCCCGTTTTTGCAACATTTTTCATTACTGCTCCGCTCCTCTTGGTTGTAGCGTGATGTTATATAGCCTTTCTCAATAAATAGGCTACCCAACACAAAAAGATTTTTCAATTCGGACCAGTAGTTCCTGAGATTAGCGCGTTCAATCAAACAAACAAACTCTTCAGTAAAAAGTATTGGAAAATTATTTCAGTTACAAAATAGCTGGTTGGAAAAGGTCTTCTCCCAATAAGAGCCTTATCCCAACTCTGTTAGGGTCAGTTTTCTGTCTAGCCGGATGCAGCTGATTACTAGTATTTTACATAGAGCGACTCTACTGACCTTCACAAATTACAACCTGTATATCTATCTATATATCAAGGTGGACCGATGACCTTGTGAAGGCCGCAGGAACCCGCTGGATGCGGGAAGCACAAAGCCGGTCGAAGTGGCGGAGCTTGGGGGAGGCCTATGTCCAGCAGTGGACGTCTTTCGGCTGAAATGATGATGAAGGTGATATCTATGTATATGCTTATCATTACCTGTAACGACTGACAAAGATCTACGAAGGTCTGCTGGGATCAACGGCTCCACGTGCTTTCGGAGGCACGGAGTGGTCTCAATATGCAGGTAATGAACGGTCATCATTCCTCGAACCGACCGCGGCACGCGTAATTTAACCTTCGACCCAACCGTGCGGTTTTATCATTTAGGCACGTTCCCCCATTGGCCGCCTCCATATCTATTTCTAACCGATATACGGCGAATTATAAAGCAAGATTCTCACCGGCCATGTAGATATAAGTAAATCTACCTAAGTCAGAGACGATAAAAATCCACAGAATTTCAGCAAATAAAAAAATTGCACATTGTGTATAAAATGTACCTACTCAAATTGTTTTGTTGTGCTTCAAATATGTCTTAGTCCTAGATCAGAAATTTGAAATTGCCTAGGCAGAAACTTTGTTCAGTGTTTTTGTTTTATTGAAGACTAGCTTTTGCCAGCGGTTTCGCTCACGTGGAGGTCGGAAATTATCCCGCGGGAACATACTACCGGGGTAAAAAGTAGCCTATGTCCTTTCTCAGGCTCTAAACTATCTGTGTACCAAATTTCATTTAAATCGGTTCAGTAGTTTTAGCAGGAAAGCGAGACAGACAGACAGACAGACAGACAGACAGACAGACAGACAGACCGACAGACAGACAGAGTTACTTTTGCATTTATAATATTAGTATGGATAGTATGGAAGTATGGATTTCGAGTTTCCATACAAATGTAAATGACTCGCTCCTAAATTATTCAGCTAGTGATTTTTCATGGGGTAATTAAGGCTACAAATTGGTGCCAAAACCGCTTGAAAGTTGAAGACACGTTTGGCAGAAGGCACAATGCGATTCTATCAATTTGTAACCCGCCAAGGGTTTACAATTGATAGCATTTCATTGTGTAGTGGGGACAAACATTGGCTGTGTCACATTTTGTGTCGTGAACTTAGTATTATACTACACTTAGCAATCGTTGCTACGAAATTACAAAACATTTTTACGAGATTCTAAATGCAGCTTGAACGCGCCATAATGCTCAATTTTTCGACTCTACATATGTATCTACACTTAAGTACTTTTATTTGCATTGCCATGCAACCCAACTCTAACTTTTTCATCGTAAGTGTTGGTTTTAAAGCTTCAGTTAAATAAAAAAAAACAACTCATACCATCTTTTTCAAATCAAAGAGCCAGTTAGTCAGAAAGTTGAAGCTCATTACCCATTGTAAAACGTAGATCCCTATGGAGAAGAACGAGAAAGAAACTCCAAGGACATTCTTCTAAATCAGGATATTTTAAAATCCTGGGAACGTTAATGGAACTTGTTGCTTCTATAATGTAAGAAAAATTAAAAAAAAAAAACAAATATCATTCTAGAATAACACCATTTCTATTATTATTTACTATTTTTTTTGCTATTATTTTAGTATTTTCTATTTCTATTTTTTTTTTTGGTATGGAATTCGTCAAATGATCATCACTTCTCCCGCTCTTGGGCGGAGCGGGAGGGCATGTCAGACTTTTACTGACTAAAACCCACCCGTGTTCCTTCAGTTGCCCATGTGCCGGGGTCACGGTATCTCTTTCGAACAATCTCGCGACCCTGGCAGGCATCGGTCCTATCCACGGAATAAAGAAAACTTTATTCTTTGTTCTGTGGTCCTATCAGACCCCTTCAGTTGATCCATGGTTCAATGATGTATTGTTTTCTTTTATATTCGTGAAAGAAATAGTAGAACAAATTGCAACAATCTTAGCAACATAGAAAACAATAGGTATCACTTCACAGTTGTCATCCAATTTAGATAGTGTGCGTCTACACGAGTCAAGTACGGATGTTTACAAGAGGAGGCTGGCGTCGCGCGTCGCTGTCGGCGCCCATCGTATTTCACCTGCGCGGCGACGGCGGGTCGCGACCGGCACCGTGTCACACCGACGCGTAACGAATCAATAATATTGCCAAGTTTTTTTGGTAAGATAAAACGTGATATTCGTTGACTTATTTTGGGAGGTGTGTGCGCCACCTGTGTTAACGAAGTTGCGTGTTTATAGTGACACTGATTTAATATACACAATACTGATGAAGCTTCAAAAGTCTATGTTTTTGACTCATGGAAAACTCAACAACAACGAATTTTGAACTTTGAACGAACTTTGTTTGGACGTCTACGTGTAAGGAATAGGAATGAGGCATGTATTTGTTTGTGAAATATAATATGAGGTGTCGACGAACGGGATTCATTTTACAAATATTTGGTATTCTGAAGACGTATTTTGGTGCCTTATTTGGTGATGTAAATATATCCGCGTAAAGTTTTTGTTAACTTCATAATTATTTATAGGTGGCGCCTTATTTCTAACGGTGTACGCGTAAAACTGTGGAAATAATTTACTCATACATTAAACATGAGACATGATACTCGTACTTACCTATAAATTAATGTCATTGGCATAATGATATACCTACCTATTAGTATAATAATACCTACAGTAAGAATATCCCATGTAGGTATCGGATTCTTGGATTAGTAACGTAAGTGCTTGCAGTCATAATGTCTTAACATATGATATGCATTTCCACAATTGCACAACACGAACTCTCTCTGTCTCGCGATGGATAATGGAATAGGAGTTTCTTTAGCTCAGGGCAAAAAGCCTGGCGTAGGTAACTTATTTAAAAATCGACAGAAAATGGCAAGTTAAGAACCATTGTTTTGTTGATAGGTAGATAGAATCGGAAACTTTAGTACACGACAAATGATTTTATTTCTGTAAGTTGGTTTAAACAAACACGTCAATAATGTTTTTCATTACCAGATGGTTACCTCTTCTTCGTGCATTTTTATTAAATTGCAGGTATAGGTAGTTGCTTGGGTTCAAGGGATCACTTTGTGGCGCGCGACACACGTCTAATTTATTTGTCGCTACCAGTTACGCAGTTTTGGACGCAGTGGCGCATGTAAACGACTGTTTAATATAAACGATCGGTTTTAGAACTAGTTAACATTTATTTCCATACTTTGATATAGGTAAAGATAAAGTAGGGCTCATAATATCGCTGACGCATGCGGCTGCCACCCAAATTGCGTAACAAATGACAACATTTTCCGCGCACAAGAGATATTATTATTGACGCTATATTTACAAGCTTGTGTTTATAAAACAGCGTCTTTAGGTGCTTCGAAAGAAGCATGAAGAGCAGCAGCACCTGCTTTTTTACAGACTGATAATGCTGACATTAATATAAGAGCTACCGACGCAAAATAATCGTAAATTTTCTTCATATTTCATTACTCTATTTGATTGTTCCATAGGGTACGGTGTGAATAGCGGCCGATACTTTTGTTGCTATGTGGGTACTTACCAACTTTGGAGTCTATAAAATTTTTGGAACATTGCCTACATTTGCGTGATGCAAGACGAAGAGTACTTTCATTTGCCCGTTTAGTCCAAGGACCATAAATATATTTTAAAAACCATTAAGGAGTAAGTGTTCGTTATCCGAAAGTATCGAAGAGGATTCGATTTTATTTCTGAAGTAAGTACAATCATAAACGTATAAATAAATCAAGCTTTCGTTGTTTGCAAGTGAGTACAATGTAGGCAAATTTCTTTCAGGTCGCAAAGTTGCTAGCACATTTTGATTTTTAGGGTTCTGTACCCTATGGGTGCCAACGGGACCCTGTTTTTGAGGCTCTGTCTGTCTGTCCGTCCGTCTGTCACAGGGCTGTAAATATCTTTTGAATCGTCATAGGTAATAAAAAAAAATACATAAAAATTTCACAGAGTGAAACTAAAACTATGGCTAAAACCAAACATCGTGAGAGTCCTATAAAAATCGTGTCTTTTTTTTACGTTTTATTCTCGATCTTAATACGGTACGGAACACTTTGCTTGCGAATACTCACGACTCGCACTTGCCCGCTTTTATTTAATTTTTGTTTTAGTTAGCGCTCATTCAGACAGACGTTCGATCTGTGATCGTGTGGTTGGTGTGTGATACGAAAAATCTGTGTAATTTAACAAAAATAAATCTATAGAATTGATTTGCTTTTGAATTGATCTTTTCATGCATTTGGTAAACGCTTTGATCAGGGCAGGTAATTATTACTGTCAATCTTGCATTGCTAAAAATATATTTTTTGTTAGACAGTCAGAGAGGTACCGTGTGGTGCCGGACGTAAAGAATAGCATCACCCCATTTCTTCCCATGGGTGTCGTAAGAGGCGACTACGGGACTTACTAGAGAATGGGCAGCAGCGTTCTCTATGCATTTTACCACCATACTGCGATCGCCAATCCGCCTGCCAAGCATGGCGATTATGGCAAAGCCCCCCAAATTGGGGGAGATCATGTCCAGCAGTGGACGTATTACGGCTGAAATGATGATGATGAGTCAGAGAGCAGACTATCTATTCGATGGATTATGGAGTTTAAATTAGAGTTCTATTAATGAATTGGGTCTGTATCAGCGTTGGCCGGTCTTTTTTTTTTTTGGGAAAACATCTCATAACTTCTCCCGCCGTTTTAGTTCGTAAAAATCTGACACTCTATTCCGCTCCACCCAGGTGGAGCGGAATAGAGTGTCAGATTTTTACGAACTAAAACTCACCCAGGGCCACGGTAACGTTCGCCGGTATAGATCCGCCAACCGACCGACCGGCCGACCGGCCGACCGGCCGACCGGTATAACCTAAGTCATAGGAGTTAGGTTTGTATTTACCACGGTCGAAATCGTACAACGTCCTTTGCGTTCAATATAATAATGCGTTCAGGATGGGGTTGCCCCTCTTCTGTAGTGCATCAGGGATGTTTGCTGAAGCTCGAATCGACTGTTTTTATACAACTACTAGCTGACCGTACAGACGTTGTCCTGTTTCCTAGAACTCGACAGCAGCGCCACCTACCGGGTCCAACAGTGAATCTAAACCATCCAGGGTGCCACACAAACGCAAACAAAAAAATTCGTTCAAATCGGTCCAGCCGTCTAGAAGGAGTTCAGTGGCATACACACATACAGTAGAATCTATATATATAAAAGGCAAACCTGACTGACTCATCTATCAACGCACAGCCGAAACTACTGAACGGATTTCGCTGAAATTTGGCATACAAATAGTTGTAATGACGTAGGCATCCGCTAAGAAAGGATTTTTGAAAATTCGCCCCCTAAAGGGGTGAAAAAGGGGTTAAGATTTTGTATGGAAGTCCGTCATATTGAGAGCTAGAAGCTTGAAACTTTGTTTTTAAATTAACAATTAAAAATAAACCATTACGTATTCTAGGGGTTTTGAAAATTCAAACCTTATGAGGGTGAAAAAGGCCTTGAAAGATTATATGGGGAAACAAGATTAGTTAAACTATTTTATTCGAAACTTCACAGGAGTACTCCTATCAGTAAATGAGCAAACAAGTGTTTCAGGCTCTTTCAGAAGTCAACCCCTAAAAGGTGGAAAAGGAGTGACAAATGCTGAAAATCAACATGGGTATCGTTTTTATGGTATATCGGGTCGCTGATTACATGTTTGTATTAAAACATACGAAAATGATAGTGTGGGATGAAATAAGCATGGCTCATAAGGGTAGTGTAGAGGGTTTAAACAGAACTCTACAAGATATAAGAGGAAATAAGAAGTTAATCGGTTGTGTAACGGTTTTGCTGGCTGGAGATTTTAGGCAGACTCTACCAATAGTGCCAAAAGGAAATAGAGCAGATAAAGTTAAGGCGTGTTTTAAGAGATCCAGCCTCTAATGAAAATCCTCAAGCTGTCGAAAAATATGCGGGTAAACTTAGGAGAAAAAGAGTCTGCTGGGGGATTTGCGAATCTCCTACTTGAAATCGGGAACGGTGATTACCCGATAAATGACGGAATAGATAGATAACCATTCCTGATAATTTGTGCACAGTTGTATTTACGTTACAGGAGTTAATATCCAAAATTTACCCAGATATTGCGCATATCCACGATAAACCAATGGAATGGTTGCGTGAACGTGCCGTACAAACCCCGAAAACGACCAAGCAGCGGCAATTAACGATATACTGTTAACGTTTTTGAGGGGGAAGAAATCTCGTGCGGGGCGGCGAGCCTCCTTGCCGGAGTGCCGCCATGGGATCTGGAGGCAAAGGTCCTCGCGCACATGCGGGAGTGGCGCGAGGAGGCGAAACGCCGGGGCGAAACTCTGCTGCTGCGACAAATCGCGGCACGGCGGACAGAGCTCCGGCAGGATCTCATGGCGACATGGCGGGTACGATTGTCGCAACCCAGCGCTGGGCACGCCACAATTGCGGCGGTAAGTCCCCTCTTTGAAGAGTATCCACTCCACGGCGCCACGGCGTCCTCACCTTCCGCCTGACGCAGGTTCTCACCGGGCATGGGTGCTTCGGTGGGTTCCTGTTCATGATAAAGCGGGAGGATACGCCCGGATGTTTCCATTTTGAGGATCGTCTAGAGGACACGGTGGAGCATACGGTGGAAGTGTGCCCTGCCTGGTCGGAGCACCGCCGTGACCTCGTGGATGCGATCGGTGGCGGCGACCTCTCGCGTCCGGCCCTGGTGCGAGCCATGGTACGAGGCGAGCGAGAGGGCATGGGAAGCCGTCACCTCCTTTTGCGAAACAGTAATGCTCACAAAGGAGGAGGCGAGGCGCGTGAGGGAGTGGCAGTCTCTGCGCCCTCACGTCCCTAGCCGCCGCAGGAGGAGACGGTCCGGGCGTCGGGAGTCGATTGCGTACTCCCGGCCACCGTAGGCACGAGCTTGCGGCCAGCGAGCAATGGGTAGCTTGCCGCCCGGTAAGGACCAAGCTCGGGTCGACGGCGCGTACTGTTCCACGCGCGCCTCAAAGAGATGTCAGCAGCACTGAAGGGGTCTCCTAGGACCGATGCCTGCCGGGGTCGCGTGATTGTTCGAAAGAGATACCGTGACCCTGGCACATGGTCAACTGATGGAACACGGGTGGGTTTTAGTCAGTAAAAGTTTGACACGCCCCCCTTGATGATTTCCCAACCAGAAAAAAAGGGGGTAGAAATGGTGTACACGTCAATAGACTCCGTGGTCAAAAACAGATGACCCTGTCGAATTTCTTAATTCACTGAAACCATCGAGTCTTCCGTATCATAGGCTTATTCTGCGCGTGGGCACACCTGTTATGTTGTTGCAAAATTTAAAACCTCCGCAACTGTGCTGCGGAACCAGACTAAAAGTAAAAGCGTTACATCGAAATGCAGTGGAAGCCACAATTATAACTTAATATGCGCAAGAGGAAACTATGTGCAATTCTACTACCATTCTTAGCGCTCGCCTACGCTACGTTACGCTACGATATAACCGAACTCCACGCGGACGAAGTCGCGGGCAAAAGCTAGTTATATATATAAAGATGAGAAAACGATGCGCCTTCCTGGTGCAACGCGTGCAGGCCGCAGAGAGTATCCGAAGCACAGAGGGGTCTCGATATAAGACCTCTTCTCTTATATGCCTGCCAACCTGTGTAAGTATGTTCACCCATCTATAAACCAACCGCGACAAGCGAATCTCAACCTTCGATGGACTCGTGCGGCTGCTATTATTCAGGCACGATCCCCAAATTGTCGGCTCACCCACGTAATGATGACGTCACTATGATATACTTAAACGCATACGATCGCACCGCCATCATAATGTCACATTACACTGAATATGTATGAGAAAGTGACGAAAAGGTTTTTGTATTTAAAAATTTAGCAAATCAGATCACTTATAGTGTACGGTGAGCGCAGAAGGTTAAGTTCGACTCGTCTTCATATTGAGGACTAGCTTCTGCCCCCTTCGTCCGCGTGAATTTGTGTTAACATAAAATATATGAAATATATCCTATGGCATCACATCGCCCGCCCACAATATTCCTTTATGTTCTGTTAGCGTTCTTTGCGACTTCTTTTTCCGTCTTACTCATCTCTTCAGGGCCGTAAACTAAGACCTTCCTCAAGAATTGGGTTGTCAAATGCAAAATAGTTTTTCATGTCCGACTGGTAGTTCTAAAGACTCAAACTTGCAAATAAACAAGTTTTAGAAAGGTCAGATGTATAACACTCCCAACCGGCGGCGGCGAGCGTCCGGAGGCAGAGGCAGTATATGAGGATCGTAGCACGCGGCAATTTAAGAGAACTTGCGAGTCAGCTCAGCATCGAGCACTCGGAGGTCGGGGCTGTGGTCTCTGTTTTTCTTTTACTAATAAAGAAAAACAAGGATTTCGCTTCCGAATTCTCCGAGCTGTACAGAGCTGAGCAGCTCGCAATTCCAGCCAGCCCGGGCATCGCTGACTTCAGCGATGCTCTTGAGGCCCCAACCGCCACCGATGAACCGTGTCAAATGGACACAGAGGATGTATCCATCCCCACTCCTTCCGATTCTGCCGCGCTCACTCCCCAGACGGACTCGCACTCCTCTTCGTCCTCGGACACAGAGGCGTACGAGCTCGTCTCCCACACAAAGGGCAAAGGGAGCAAGCGCAAAAAGAATAAGGCGAGCAGCTCAGCCCCGGCCGCTAAAATCATAGCGGCTGAGGACTCCGCTCCTCCGTCTCGCGCCCCCACCCCGCAGGCGACCTCCGCCACCGCGAACCCCCCCCACCCCGCTACGCAGGCGACCCCCGCCACCGCGACCGCGTCCATCCCCTCCACGCCGCCGGCGACCGCCGCCAACGCGTCCCCCTCCCGCCCCTCGCCTTCAACCTCCGCGAAGGTTGCCGCGCCCCGCGCTAAAACCAGCGCCCCGTCCGTACCCTCTGGCTCAACCACCGCCAGGAAACTCCCTCCACCGCCCCCTGTATTTATACAGGACAAGGCCAAGTGGACGGAGGTGTCCAAATGGTGTGTTGACCAGAGGGTCAACTATACTAGCGCCCGTGCCACCCAGCACGGCATCAAAGTATCGGTCCCCACATCCGGTGACTATCGTGATCTGACCAGGCTCCTCTCTGCAAGGAACGTGTCCTTCCACACGTATTCCTTGCCCGAGGAGCGAATGACCAGGGTGGTGATTCGCAGGATCCCCTGCGAAATCGCCACCAGCGATATTAAGGCAGACCTCGAAAGGCAGAACGTGCCTGTCCTAGAGGTCCACAGGATGCACAGATCCAGGCAAGGCATTGCCTTTGATATGGTCCTGGTGGTGTGCCCTCCCACGGAGGGTCACCACCCCATTTTCAAGGTCAAGGCAGTCTGCAATCTGACCAGCCTTATCATCGAAAAGCCCCGTAAGTCGGGCATCATTGGCCAGTGCCATAGATGCCAACTGTACGGGCACTCAGCATATAATTGCTTCGCCACTCCCAGGTGCGTCAAGTGCCTGGGAGACCACGGTACAGCAGATTGTACCCGGCCTAAAGACCGCACTCTTTGCACCAAGCCACCTAGTTGTGTGCTCTGCAAAGAGTCCGGTCATCCGGCAAACTACCGGGGCTGCCCGAAAGCCCCCAAGTCATCTTCCCCTAAATTGGCGCAGCGTTTCGACGCTCGTCAGACTAGGGAATCCCCCTCGGCCAAACTCCCCGTGAGACTGGCCCCACAGCGTCCCTCCCAATGGCCTCTAATGAGTTCCCAGAAGGAATTCCCCCCCCTGGCCTCCAGGCCTAAGCCCGCTCCCATCCCTCCATTAGTGGACCCGCGTACCCGTGCCCCCGCGCCCCTTACGCCCCCCGGTTTTCCCGCGACCGCACCTCCCGCCCGCGCCGCGGCCCCCTCCACTGCCCCTATGGCAGGACCAGTACCCGTACAGAGGAAAGGTCAGGCTCCCCTTGATGCGTTTAACGTCATCACTGGGACCTTTAATACCTACAGCACGTTGCTCTCCCCGCGTGCCCAACAGATGGCCCAGGAACTAGTTGCCGCCGGTGGTAACTTGTTCCGAATCCAGTCAATTTATGCTGCGTATCCCGAGATCACGCAAGCAATCCACGTCATGAACTCCCAACGCCCCCATTATGGATAGTCGCGGAATATTAACTAGACAAAAACCCCGTTCCCTAAAGCTAGGCTTCTTTAATGCCAACGGCATTCACGGCCAACGTGATGAGATCGCCACGTTCCTCCGCGACCATCACGTAGACATTTTACTCATTCAAGAGTCGTTCCTAAAACCTCACCATCGTGACCCGAAAATTGCAAACTATCGATAAGTTCGCAACGACAGGTCACGTTGTCATAGAGGCGGCACCCTCATATACTATAGGAAGTCCCTGTACTGCATACCTATGGATCCCCCCCAACTCTCCCGATTAGAAGTTTCGGCCTGTCGGTTAGCACTGACAGGCCACCAGCCAATCACTATCGTGTCGGCTTACTTCCCTCCCCCAGACGGTTCCGAGGACCCTCAACTCCTCACTAATGACCTCTCCGAACTTTTCGGCATGAGTGACTCCGTTATCATAGCGGGCGATCTCAACGCCAAACATCCCGCCTGGAATAGCACCAGGACCTCGACTAGAGGTAGACAACTCTTTAATCTCTGTTCTACCATGAACTTTGACGTCATCGCCCCGATGACTCCCACTCATTTTCCTTTCGACCCCGATCAGTTACCCGACGTTCTTGATATAGCACTCCTTAAGAATATCAACTTAAGGTTGGATTCTATAGAGGCTATTCACGAACTCGACTCTGATCATCGACCAGTAGTCATGAACCTGGCCCCCCGATTAGGTATTCGCGACCCCTCTCAACCCCCCGCCACTAAAGTGATCACTGACTGGAAGAAAGTAAGCGAACGCTTACAATCTAACACGTCACATCACTTAGACTCTATCCCAGATCAGTTCGACTCTGTCGCCGACACAACGGCCGCGATCGACTCTCTCACGGAGCACGTACAATCGATCGTGAACGAAAGTTTACGGGAGGTTCCAGATACGGGTGACCGTAAATGGAAGCTCCCCGACGATGTACGTGATCTGCTGACAGAGAAGAACGCGGCCGTTCGTGCCTACAGCAACTTTCCCTGTGACGCTAACAAAGCTCACATGCGTTACTTACAGCGTGCTGTAAGGACACGTGTGACTGAGCTGCGTGACGCTAACTGGGACAAGATGGTGGGCGAACTAGAGCCGACTCATCTCGCATTCTGGGAACTTCAGAGGAAACTGAAATCCTCTGAGTTTTCCACTATGCCCCCCCTGACCCACCCCGATGCGACCATTGCATTCGAGGATATCGACAGGGCTGAATGCCTAGCCGATAGCCTCGAAGCCCAATGCACACCCAGTTCGCAGCCAGTAGACCAAGCGTTTGTCGATAAGGTAAACGCGGAAGTCGAACGCAAAGCCTCACTCCCGCCCGTTGAAGACCCTGATGATCCCCTGCCCCCTGTCACACCTGACGAGGTGCACGAGATCATCAAGGGTCTGAAATCTCGTAAAGCCCCCGGATCAGACGGCATCACCAACAGAGTGATCAAGCTGTTCCCCGCGCACCTGATTATGCTCATGTGTACCATCTTCAATGGTGCCTTGAGTAATAACATTTTCCCCCAAGCGTGGAAGGAAGCCATCGTTATTGGCATCCCTAAGCCCGGTAAGCCCAAAACCGAGACCACGAGCTATCGCCCCATTAGTTTGCTCAAAGTTCTCGGCAAAATTTATGAGAGACTTATTTATAAGCGACTCAGAGATTATGCCGAAACCAAGGGCCTCATTCCCAACGAGCAGTTTGGTTTTCGAACCCAAAACTCGTGTGTCCATCAGGTACACCGTATCGTCGAACATATCAATGCTGGTTTTCAGCGTGGTATGTTCACGGGCGCTGTATACTTCGATATAGCGAAAGCGTTCGACAAAGTCTGGCACAACGGCTTATTATATAAGCTGTACCAACTCGGAGTGCCAGACCGTCTCGTGCTCATCTTACGAGACTTTCTTGCGAACCGTACCTTTCGCTATCGCATCGAAGGGGCACTTTCCTCCCCTCACCCGATCCGTGCAGGAGTCCCTCAAGGCTCTGTACTAGCCCCCCTCATTTTCACGCTGTTCACTAGCGATATCCCCAGAAGCAAGAAGGCAAGGTTAGCTCTGTTCGCAGACGACACTGCCATCTTTTTCTCGGGATTTAGTGACACAGCGCTGGTTCGCTACCTCCAAACCGCAGTCGACGAGCTCGGCGAATGGTTCAGGAAGTGGCGAATCGAAGTCAATCCCGATAAAAGTCAGGCGGTCTTTTACACCCGACCGCGACGTAATCACCCCCCTCCCCGACCCATCTCAATGTTCGGCAAGCAGATCCCTTGGGCGAAGCAAGCCAAATATCTAGGTGTCATCCTCGACGAACACCTCACCTTTTCTGAGCACATAAAGCAGGCTCGCTCGCGGGCCGCTTTCGCTCTGGGTAGGCTCCATTGCGTCCTGAACAAGCGGAGTAAACTGTCTCTTCTGTGTAAGAAGCGGCTTTACACCGCTTGTATCAGGCCGATTATGACATACGCAAGCCCAGTCTGGGCACATGCTAAGCCCCGATTCATCCATAGGATGCAGACTCTCCAGAACCGTTTTCTCCGTCAAGCCACAGGCTCGCCTTGGTTTGTTCGGAATATCAATCTTCATTTAGATATGAAACTCCCGACTATCCATCACTTCATAAAACGCGCTTCGAAGCGTTTCTTCGATAGGGCCGTAGCCCACCGCAACCCTCTGGTTGTGGCGGCAGCTACTTACACCCCCTCCCGTATTAGCAAAGTCCGCCGCTCGCGGCACGTTCTTACCGATCCTGATGATCCCACTACTCTCCTCCAGGAGAGTCGAAAAGAGACCAGTACAGCTAGACCAGCACACAAACACAAACCGTACCGACCTCGCCGCCGAGGTCCGTCGTCGCGACCCCGACTTAACAGTCCCTCCCGACCCTTGCAAGAGCCAGCCCGCGATGCTGCGCCGTTAGCTTTAAATTAGTCCCAAAATAATTTAACTCAGATCCAGCCAGTCCCTTGCTGCCCCCCTATCAGCGATTGCCTAAGCCGAGGTTCGTACCCCCCTCGGGGTAACCCTTAGAGCTTTCGCTTTAGTTTTTAATATAATAAGCCCCGGCTGGAGGCCTAAAAAGGTAACTTTTTAGAACTCGCCGGGCCACAATCCGTTTAAGTAGTAACAATCTTTTCAGGATTAACCACGAGATGCCTCACAAAAAAAAAAGGCAATTTAAGAGCCCTCCCGACCCTTGCAAGAGCCAGCCCGCGATGCTGCGCCGTTAGCTTTAAATTAGTCCCAAAATAATCTAACCCAGATCCAGCCAGTCCCTTGCTGCCCCCCCTATCAGCGATTGCCTAAGCCGAGGTTCGTACCCCCCTCGGGGTAACCCTTAGAGCTTTCGCTTTAGTTTTTAAGTATAATAAGCCCCGGCTGGAGGCCTAAAAAGGTAACTTTTTAGAACTCTCCACAATCCGTTTAAGTAGTAACAATCTTTTCAGGATTAACTATGAGATGCCCCACAAAAAAAAAGGCAATTTAAGAGACTGCCTGGGAACCCCCACGAGAAGAAAGCGTTAGTTTATGTATGTATGTTTTTAGTATGATGTGATTCAACCTTAAGATTTCTATGGGTACAAGTACAGCAAAGAAAAGAAAATGTAAGCTTACGAATAACACAAACGTTACAGCCAAATTTATGGTCCCTTTCAGTAAAAATGCAGGAAAACATGTTTTTTCAGGATTCCTTCGTCACCTTTCTTCGTGAAAGTATGTCTCGCTATAACAGCCACGCTTGGCAGACGGGTTGGTGTTCGCGGTATTGTGGTAAAATGCATAGAGAACGCTGCTGCCCATTCACTGGTAATCCCTTTAGTCGCCTTTTATAACACCCACCACGGGAAGAAATGGGCTATTGTTTACGTCAAACACGAAGCACCTATAGCCTGTCTGAAAGTATCCAATGAAAATGTAAACAAAGCCTAAACCCTGTTCACGTAAATTTTGTACGTAATCAATCACTCACTATAGGGAATTCGTTTTATGAAGGTTTTAACCTTATAGCGTTACGTCACTTTTTCAACAATACTTTTTCCAATAACGTTATTAAATGGTAGTTGAAAGATATTGACTAAAATTGAGGATATTAAATTAAGGTGTTTTTAAATTCGAATTTTGTGTTTAAGTGTTTAAATATCAAAATAAAGTACTTAATTTGTACATGGCACTAGAAATGCGCATCCACAGGTACGTTTGTTGATCCATTTGTTTATATTTTCTTCAGATACTTTTGGAACAGACTATAGCTTGTGGTGGCTTGTGTCTCCGACCTTACTTTTTATATCTACCCTGATCGATAAAGTTTGGGCTTAAGATCTAACATTTTCAATCCTATGTATCCAAGAATTTGCATATAAAAGCCTGTTTCCGAGACACGTTTTGCCAAACGACACCGGAATAAATCTAGTTTGTAATAGAAAATATTCAAGGAAACACAACACGTTGGCAAACATTTTCGTTTTCGTATCTGTTTTCAATCGAGTTAACTTGAAAATCGTGCCAAACTTTGCATATGTTAGATTCGTGTTAGATAAGTCAGCCAGTTACGTAGGTACTCGAATTGGGTTATCTACGTAATAATTCAGTTTTAAAATAAAAACTTCAAATTGAGGATACAAATTTCCTTTTTGCGTATTTCCAACCTATAAACCTTAGAGTTGAACGTTGACTATTTCTTTCACCACAAAAGCTACCATCATCACCTTCATCATCAGCATAGCCTTGTCTGTCAATAGAATACCAGTATTTTACATGGAGCGACTGCTGACCGATCGTACCTCCACAACCCAGTTACTGAATAATACGAAACCACGTCAGATTTTTAGGTTTCTGATGACCCGTAACGACTGTCAAAGATCTACGAATGGCAGCAGGGACCAACGACTTCACGTGCTTTCCGAGGCACGGACGAATCTTGGTATTTGAATTACTAAGCAACAAAGTCACGCCTTTTTCTCATAGTGGTAGGCAGAAATTACAGAACGAGCTTAATATATTTGATCATACACGAACGTCGGTTACGAGTACTATGGACCTGACCTTTCTAAAGCACATCACCATTAAGATCACTATATGTCTTCCTAGAGAGTCCCCTCCTGGCGTTTCCACTCACAGCAGCCTTGTAAATACCCACCTAGTTCAAAAATAAAAACTTCTTAGCAACAAGACCATTGCCACAGGCCGCAACCGAGTGACTCAATCATTAATTAATACAATTGTCTTTCTGAATGTGCAGTCTCACGGTGCAGGATCATCCTCAGCCCGGTGGGTGTCACAGCGTCAGTTTTTTGACAGCGCCCGGCTGACGACAGTGACGGATGAGCTCATTGTTGACGTACACATGTTCACCGAATCTGTAGGTACAGTCGAGGGCAACATTTTGTAAACACTTATCAAAATAAGAGAGTTCCTCGTAGTATCTACTAGGCAATT
This sequence comes from Aporophyla lueneburgensis, assembly GCA_932294355.1. Taxonomy (NCBI): domain Eukaryota; kingdom Metazoa; phylum Arthropoda; class Insecta; order Lepidoptera; family Noctuidae; genus Aporophyla; species Aporophyla lueneburgensis. The sequence goes on from OW028746.1 coordinate 7,780,625, forward strand.
CCCGTCAAATATGTCTCTTACTTACCTACATATCGACGGTCCCTACGTACATAAAGACATGTCAAAACATTCCATTTCTGACATGTCTTTATGTACGTAGGGACCGTCGATATTTTTTTAAAATCTTAAAAACATTCGTGTGGTGCTGGCCGTAAGTAGTATCATTCCATTTCTTCCCGTAAGAGGCAACTAAGGGACTTACTAGAATGAGCAGCAGCAATCTCCCAAATGACAACCCGCCTGCCAAGCGTGGCGATTATGGCAATCCCCCCAAATTGGGGGAGGGTTATGTCCAGCAGTGGACGTCTTTTGGCTGAAAAGATGATGATGATTTATTATTTATTTTTAGTTACTTATTGACATCAATTAACGCCACTTTCAGATACCATTTCTACTGGATTTCGAACTTTTTTAAACGGGAACGCGAAACGGAACACTGGAATTTTATTGATCTTCAGATCAACTTACTGTTGAAATGTGTGTGTCTATAATGTCTATGACTTGTCGATGTCACAGAACAGATCCTATGTGTTATATGCAAAAGACCGAAAAATGACAGTTGTCATGAAAATGTACTGTTATTTTCACCGGTTTTTACCATTGCGATATCAAGAAAAGCTTTCTAAATGGACGGCTGCCATAAAATGATGTTATCGCTTTTTATGAAAACAAAAGGTTTTGTAGACAATCTTAGCTGATTGCTGAATTTTAATAAGTGAATACATATTTTTGCCCGTAACTGTACATGGGTACACTGATTTACATAATGCAGCCTTGCTTTGCCAACTGTCGGTTTGTCTCAGTTTGTGCTGACGGAGCGCCGCCGTTTTAAGAAATTGGATTCATTCGTAGATTGGAAATGCTACGTTTGTTTGCGGTTTACGATTGCGTTCCGTTTTGTAAAATGTTTATGTATTGTCTGTGACTTGTTAGATTAGATTGTCCCTACGTTCGCACGGAAATTAAGACGCAGTTGAATATAAAATGCTGTCGTAGTGCGTTTGTAGTATAATGGATTTCAATCAGTAAATGGCTTTGATCAAGAATACCCTAGAGTTAGGGTAGGTTTTTTGTTTTATTTAGGAATTCATCTCTTTGTACATACAGACTGCGACAATAGGATAACCTCACCTGATTTTCGCGTGTTATATATATTTTTAATACCAAAAAAACGATTACTGGTATATAGGAATACTTTAATTAGAGAGAGGTTTATAAGTATCAAATCTGATCAACTGCAAGTAATTGCGTAGTTGTTGTTACGCGCGAACAGTGCATACAACTGCGTCACTACGATAACCTCACCATTTTCAACCAGTTTTATTTCGACTTGGAAGGAAAGTGCACGTCTGTTTCTTTTATAAAATACATTGTGCGCAATTTAGAAAGACATCGTACGTTGCTGTTTATTTTATTGCAGCAAAATGCCCCGTGGAAAAGTACTGAGTAGTGAAGAAATAGCCCAAAAATTGTTATATTAAAAAAAGAAAATTATTCCAACCGTTAAATTGCAATAAAACTAAAACAAAGACCTAGAGTAATCAATAATTATTTAAAAGATCCAGAAAATTATGGAAAAAATCAAAAAGGTCGTACAGGGAAAGCTACAACAGAGAAAGAGAGACGTGCTATATTGAGAGAAGCTTCGAATTCAGCGAGTGCAGCAAGGCAGATTAAAGCAAGTGTGGGAGTTTCGGCAAGTATACGAACTGTACAACGAGTTATAAAATCTTCACACCATATTCAACGCAAGAAACTGAAGAGAAAACCTATTCTTAGCCTAAATCATCGTGATGCGCCACTTGCGTTTGCACATGCTCACATGGGATGGACAAATAAATGGAAAATTGTTATTTTGACTGACGAAAAAAAATTTAATTTGGACGGTCCCGACGGCTATCAATATTATTTTCACGATTTAAGAAAAAATGAGGTGATTTTGTCACGAAGACAGGCTTCCGTCGGAAGTGTTATGATTTGGGGAGCAATTACTAGCAAAGGAGTTATAGATATAGTATTTTTGGAAGGAAAACTAAATGCAAAAAAGTATATAAATGTTTTAAATAAACAAATACCTGCGATACAACAAGTAATGAAAGGGACCAACTGGATTTTTCAGCAAGATAATTCACCAGTTCATACAGCGAGACTTATTACGTCGTGGTTTCAAACTCATAACATTAAAGTTTTGCAGTGGCCAGCAGTTTCCCCGGATTTAAATATCATAGAAAACTTGTGGGGTTATCTTGCTAGAGAAGTTTATGCTGACGGAAGACAATTTCAAGATAAGAATGAGCTTAAAAATGCCATTTTAACCTGTTGGAACAAAATTCCCATAAATGTAATTACAAATCTTTATAAATCAATGCCGGAAAGAATATTTAACATAATAATGAACAAGGGTGGTTACATTAAATATTAATAATAAGAATGTTAAATAAATATTTTCTAATTTATTGCTTTTCTTGATAATTTTGTACATGAGGTTATCCTATTGTCGTACTTACGAAACAGTTTTATTGTAAAACCCATATGAAAATTATGTAATAAACAAAATTAATGTATTTGAGCGTTTTTTTGTTGATTATGTATTATTTTGCTTAATATATATTATTGATTTACTTTATTTTATTGCATTAATATACAAATATTTGGTGAGGTTATCCTACTGTCGCAGTCTGTATAACATACCTAACATCACATCTAGCCTTGTTTACCCGAAAGCTTGGGCAGGGGTGTACCTACGCTTGTACGTGCACCCACACTTCGCCTGCTATCATGTACTAGAGTCTCATAAACCGGGCTTGAATCTAAACCCCGGGCTGCTACTGAGAAATTCCAGATAGAAAAACCCAACAACATTTTGCCAGACCACAAAATTCAAGATTACTTTGTTTTTTTAGCTGGTTTTGTTTACATCATCTCCGATAATAGAGTCCCAACCATAAGTAAGTGCAAAGAGTTTTTGTTCGTGATACTCTGGGTACTGTATTTTTGATCGAAGGTTGTTTTACATAAATACAATTCACTATGATTTCTAGCTCAGGCGCTTATTGATTAATACTGGCTACTTATAAAGAAATGCGAAAAAAACCCTAGGGTCAGGGTCTTCTATTAAGGAGGTGTCCTTGAAATTTACAGGTCTATGTCAGGTTGTATTTTGATTAATATGATTCGCTGTCATACGAAATATGGCTTTACAGAATTAAAATCATCAATACAACCAAGTCCATTTCATCCCATTGTAATGACTTTTTCAGGAAATAGTCATTCAATGGGATTAAAGGAACCCTACCATGGCGCTTCCCCCTTAAGTATAGAATAGAATAGAGTAGGATAGAATATAATTTTATTTTGCAAATATGGGTTATACACAATAGTTGTTATGTTATGATATATCAAAGCTCAGCCATATTTTACCATGCGGCATGCAAAACTTTACATTACATATTTATATAATTTGTCCTTACATTTTGAAAAACAGAACAATTGAAGAATATCATTATCATTAAGAGCAGTGTTAGCCCAGTGGTAACGGCTGTGACTTACGATTGTAAAATACTTTGTGTCTTTACTTTGTGTAAAATAATTTCTTCACCATTGCTCTCAAAACGGTGAAGGAAAACATCGTGAGGAAACCGGCATGTCTTAGAACCAAAAATTTGAAGGCATGTGAGATGTACCAACCCGCACTGGGCCCGCGTGGTGGATTATGGCCCACTCCCTCTCACCGAGAGGAGGCCTGTGTCCCAGAAGTGGGAATATTATAAGTTGATGACATGATATTATCATAAAAATTATCTGCACAGTGCATGTGTGTATGCAGTGTGTGTGTAGTGTATTTTTTTTCAGTCCCCACAGTCTTTTAATTCAGACGAAATTCAAAAAATCGCCAAAGAAAATATGTTTCTTTATTTATCTTTCGCATCACAGTAAGTGTTGGCGTTATTATCTTAGTGGCGCCAAAATTGCAATGTCGGAAACATCTGCAGGTGAAACATTATAAATTGATATTTTGATCTGTTTCAAAGGTTAGCCGGCACATTTATCATTGCTGATGTAAATAAACAGAGGCGGATTAGAAATACGAAGAAATCTTTAATATATTATCATCATCATTTCATCCGAAAGACGTCCACTCCTGGACATAGGTCTCCCCAAATTTCGGAGGTTTTGCCATAATCGCCACGCTTGGCAGGCGGGTTGGCGATCGCCGTATGGTGGGAAAATGCATAGAGAACGCTGCTGCCCATTCTCTAGTAAGTCCCTTAGTCGCCTCTTACGAAACCCATGGGAAGAAATGGAATGGTGTTATTCTTTACGTCCGGCACCACACGGAAATAATACAATTTATACTTAATATAATCTAAGTCACCTTTTGTCATTGTCTCTGTACTACGTAGTTCTTATAAATAACGCAAGAGATTTTGATGTGGTTTTCACAATCATTTAGAGAATATATTCCAGAATGTTTATGTGTTCAATACATCCATATGTAGCCAACAAATAATAAATAAATATTCATGTCTTCTTAAGTCGCTATACCCATGCAAAGAAAGGGCGGGTCGCTAGTTCATTCTAATTCATTTTCACCATTTTCATCTAGTAAGAATCCAGGATAAAAGGTTTTAAGCCGTAAATGTCTTGTAAGCGTGTTATATTCATCAGTTAAAGTGTTTACCCGCACTATGTGGGTGCTTGAGTGATGTTCGTCTGTAGGCATGTATGTAAGTCTGTATGTAGATTGTAAGTCGTACCTATAGGGAGTTTATAGGCACTGAAATGTTCGCATCGGCTCGCGCATTGACGACCGTGCGTCATACCACAAACCATTTAATACGGTTCCCTCAGACAGACGCGGTCCAGTGACGTTGTAATGTAAGATAGTGCCATTCAATGCAGTTTTTGTAGTTGAATATTTTATATTTTCTGAATTAAGTAATTGTAGGTATAAAATTAGTTCTTCTCGGGATACTTTATTACATTTTTCAGTTTCAGTAGATTGTTTGCTTTGACAATTGAAAGTAACAACATCGTCTGCAAAAGACGCAAGGTCTCAATAGGTTTTTTTCATCGAATATTAATCCTCCTTGGATCGGAACATAGAAATGCTGGTGGTCGTAATAGCACCCACTGCTTTTGTACTTACTTTTAAGACTGTGATTTTTTCAGGATAAAGCGGGAGGAAACGCCCGGGTGTTTCCATTGTGAGGATCGTCTGGAGGACACGGAGGAGCATACGGTGGAGGTGTGCCCTGCCTGGGCGGAGCACCGCCCAGGCAGGGCACACCTCCGCCGTGTCCTCGTGGAGGCGATCGGCAGCGGCGACCTCTCGCGTCCGGCCCTGGTGCGACCCATGGTACGGAGCGAGAGGGCATGGGAAGCCGTCACCTCCTTCTGCGAAGCAGTAATGCTCGCGAAGGAGGAGGCGGGGCGCGTGAGGGAGTGGCAGTCTCTGCGCCCTCACGTCCCTAGCCGCCGCAGGAGGAGACGCCCCGGGCGTCGGGAGTCGATTGCGGACTCCCGGCCACCGTAGGCGCGAGCTTGCGGGCGGCGAGTAATGGGTAGCTCGCCGCCCGGTAAGGACCAAGCTCGGGTCGACGGCACGTAGTGTTCTACGCGCGCCTCAAAGAGATGTCAGCAGCAGTGAAGGGGTCTATTAGGACCGATGCCTGCCGGGGTCGCGTGATTGTTCGAAAGAAATACCGTGACCCTGGCACATGGGCAACTGATGGAACACGGGTAGGTTTTAGTTAGTAAAAGTCTGGCACGCCCTCCCGCTCCGCCCAGAGCGGGAGAAGTCATTTGATGATTTCCCATCCAGAAAAAAAAGACGGTGATTTTTTATTTATGAAAACAAAGTACCATAGTTAGGTATACTCTGAACATCAAGGCGGCAACCAGATGATTATCTTTTAAAAGGAAAGCTCGTGAACATATCCGTCAGAAGTTGACAGAAACATACCAGCGCTAATTTGCTGGATTCATTATCTACTCTACCAATCTTTAGTTCTCCTGGAAAAGTTTATTTTGTGTACGCATATTTATATATGTACCTATTAGTTTTTATTCTTGTATTTTATAGTTGTTTCCAATATAACTATCTCTTATGTTGCATCTGCCATTATGTTAATCTCTGCATCACCCTAAGGTTGAGTGGTAGAAAATGCCTCAGGCATTAAGTTCGGCTTTTGTACAGAATATTTTTTTAATTGTGCATAAAGTTTTAATAAATAAATAAAAATAAAAAACGACAGATTTAATTTTTTGGTCCTTTTACTTTTACTAACGCAACAATAATATTTGTTCAGATAATTAATTTCAATTTGAGAGGGTCCTGGCTAAATGGCCCTGGCGCCGATCGAACCATCTGCAAAATTAAGCTGCGTCGGCTGCGCACATCCGTGAACAGATCTTTGTGTGTCCGAAGATCCATCAAAAAGTACTTGACACCATGACTGTTGGTTAAACGGAAAAGGTCAACTCCACTTTACTTCAGGTCGATCGAAAGGACCAATTAGCACGAATCTGGCTTTAAGAAAAATTTGTCCTTCTAATTATGGTTCGTCAAACGGAAACATAATTATTTATCTGCCAAACATTGTGTCTAATATAAAAAAAAAATCTGCCATATCTGTACATTCGACATTTATTACGGAAAGTCAATACATTGATGATTAATTTTGTATTATACTTTTATGGAATAACAGCCTTAACACCAACAAAAACGGCTCGCAGAAGTAAAGTGCCATAGTGTATTTTAGGCGATCCGATGGAACCAACCTTGCGGTCTTAAACTTTAATAAGGCGTATATGGCTTTTATGCAATAAGTATACTACTTTAAATGGTTATCAGAGACTTCAAGCCAGCATTCGCAATTTCGTTGGCGCCACCTTAAAAAAGATGTCAGCAAACTAATATGTCGAAATGACATATAAAACAGTTGGCTTCATACTTAGCAAAAATTTGTTTTTTCCTCACAAGAATTTTAACAAGAGAGTGCTTTTAAGGCTGTGTTAGATATTTTCATTGGAATTTAATACATTCGTAGTTATTATTTTTTTAGGCTTAATAAGCTCCATGGGAAAACTCTAATTTTCTTACGTTTATTGCAATTAACAAGTCAGTGTAAAAGTTTATATTGAACAAAATATGATTAACGACCGTAGCAAACGTGACGTTTCTCATGAAATAGTCATTAAATCGAATTAAATGAACTTATGGGTTGTGTTGATGTTTTAAATGATTATAAGTATGTTAAGCCATATTTGCAACGGTCGCGAATCATATTATGATCAACATACAACCTTGCACTGACTTGAAAATTTTTAAATTTTCGTGGGCTATCCAAGAGCTTCCACTTTAACTAGCAGTTGACTTAGAGCTGTCCAACTTCTATTCTCAGTGTTTATTTAAAAGTGGCAGTAAAGTAGTATAGTATTCACGGACGACTTCATCTTGGTACCTAAAATCATGTCTTGCGTGTCCTGTCAGCTGCACGTTACAGGACAGTTCCTGTGCTTCTGCGTTCCTACGTTTTTTGGCGCCATCACTACGGTTCATGAGTATGAATACGTAGCCGATTTTTGGGACGAGCGTCATCGACATGCTAAGAAAAAGATGATAGAAAAGTTATACATAATAAGACCTAAGGTTTTAAGATCTCTTCCCCAGCTTCGCCCAAATTCGAAAATTGTTCAACAAATGTGTAGTTGTATTTAAAAATAGAAGGTGTAGTAGAATAAGAAACTTGATACTTTTTCTTTGAAATGCTAATTTACGCTTTCAAAAGTTAATAACAATGTTATTGGTCCTCTGGTCCCTTGTGGTTTAAACATGGTCGGTACAGCGAGACGCTAGTCGGTTGGAGATGATATTTTGCGGTCAGGGTAAAAATATAGAAAGCACCGTGCGAACGTTCAACTCGACCAACAATCGATACGGAATCGAAGTGTTGATTGCCAATAGATATGTACTCGTACGCAGGTGTGCGGATGTACTGAATGACGTCAGCGGTGATGTTGCTACTTCCTTTGACTAAACAAACCACGTACGTGTATTATTTTTAGAGAAAGGTGACATTTTGGCCATGAAAGTGGTAAACGTTTTTGGTAAACTTCTATGTTTAAAACCATAGGTAATCAGATGCATACATGCGTCATCAGTTGCAGTGAGATCCATGGATTGATTCTGTAAGTTTTGGTAAAATATTCCTACATAAGTACCTAGTTGGTGTCCTAGAATTTCGTTGTAGCGGTCCATTTTGAGAGACCGATGTACATGATTAAAGCTTTCAGCCTGAATCTGTTGTTACTATAATGCACTTTGAAATTATATTGCGTAGATATGCTGGTAAAATACTTTTTTGATGGCTATAAAAGTAGAGGATGACCAAAGAAACGATGTTTGAACTATGTGAATGATGATATGGTTAGAAAGTGGGTTAACGGGTAACTACCGAGATGTCGACTAATAGAGAATTATGCAAGAGAAGGACATGTTGCGCCACCCCGAAATACGTACATTAGGATAAGGGCCGAAGAATGATGATGATGGGGGCAAAATACAAAATATAGTCTGACACAGGTTGATATTGGTTTCGTGGAAGGTCGCTCTACATGTGAATATTATAATGACTCAACAGTTAACAATTATTTTGCCAAAGTTAACACCGGATCTAACCGAAGTGTAACCGTATATGTTGAATGTGATCTTGAAAGTGATGCTTTCAATCTGAATTATTTGTGTTGTATGTGTTTCATATTATATGTTTCCGGGGCTAGCATTTCTGTGAGACAACACGTAACCAATTTTAAAGCTTCACGATACTTCCTAGGTTACAGATAAGAGATAAGTAATATCGATCTGAACTGTGACTTGATTACAAACTGCAAAAAAATTCGATAAACATAAATATCTAAGTGAAGAATCCGTGGGCTAATTATAATGCTGATAAGGCGATGTAATGGCGCCAACGCAAGCAGAATTAATTCTACGCGTACTATTACATAATTTGGCGTTAGGCGCCGGCGCTCGGGGACGGCGCCCGCGCAGACGGCGCCACGAGACAAGCGTCGGGTTGCCAGATATGCAGACTATTTATAATTTACTTAGATCGTCATATATCAGCCCGTAAATGTGTGTGTCACGATGTGAGATCATAGGCTTTCTCATATGTCCTGACTGAATGAGATGGAGGCCCGATGTATGTATAGCTATTGTTGAAATGCTTTCACGTCTAATGGGGTAATTTCATGTTGTTACAGCCCACAAAGATATGCTACAGTTTCTCTTCTTGAAAAGTGGGACCTAAGTCGCCTTGTTACCCACCTTGACCACTAAAAATGCCACAAAATATATTTTTATTATAATGAATCAATTCAAATGTTGATTGCATTGTATGTAATGTAATATGATATTGATTCGGACTTAATTTTCCAAATATTTGAAGACCGAGAACATTTACACATTTCGATCAAATGTAGTCTATTGGTATTTCATTCGTAGTACAGAAACACAATATCTGAGGGCTCAGTAATAACAGTACACCTACGTAAAACTCAATTACGCTGGCAATACTGCCTCCGAGATGCAGCTAATAGGCGGTAAAATATCGCAGTAACTACGATAAACTTGAGTTAACTACCGTCGGCCGCGGATTGCTCCGTACTTACGCTTTAAAATAGATAACAGATTGTACAAACAAAGTGTATGAGGACAGATCAAACGTCTCGAATGCGTCGGCCATGTTTTATGATAATTTGACAAATGCTTTTACACATATTTCGTAGTGATTTATCGTTTGATGATGGTGGGTCGACGCGAGCATGCAGTTTGTTAGTGCATGCTTACACGTTAAGTAGGTGGAACGTAGTTTGTTTATCTTTAGTGTAGGTTGTATTAGAACATCATTGAGAAGGGATCTATTGAACTGCGAGGTTGAGCTGTATTTGCCGTGTCAGCTTTGTCTTACTTACTCATCGAGAAACTCCAGAGCTTCATAAAGCATGTATATGTGTCATCAGTAGTCATATCTTTGTCTGTAGTTGATTGAAGTCGGAAGGCTGAATATTTCGTAACGTTAATGAACTCTGGGACGTTGGCATAGCCGGCATAGGATGGGCACTTGCAGTCACTCCAAATGAAGTATTAGTTTAGTTGAATTTGCTTCGACTGGCAGCTGATTCCAACACTTGTGCGATAAGATGAGGCAATGAGGAGTAGGCTTCGTATGAATTATGAATCAAACTTATTTATTTGAGAGTGGTAGTGGTCTAGTGGTAACGGCTGCGCCTTATAAATCGTCGATTTGAATTGAACCCAGATCGGCGCTTAACTTCGTGTAAATTATTTTATCACCACTGCTCTTAAGACAGTGATGATCGGTGATGGAAAAACATTGCGAGGAAACTGCTAATTTCTAGAACCAAAACTTCAAAGACATGTGTCATTTACCAACTAGCTCTGGGCAGGCGTCGTGGATTATGGCCCACTTCCTCTCACAAAGAGGAGGCCTGTAACCACATTATAAGCTGATTATGCTTATTCATGTGCCGGACATGTACCGTGTGGTACCGGACATAAAAAATAGCACTATCCCATTTATTCCCGTGGGTGTCGTAAGAGGCGACTAAGGGTCTTACTAGAGAATGGGCAGCAGCGTTCTTTATGCATTTTACCACCATACTGTGATCGCCAACCCGCCTGCCAAGCGTGGCGATTATGGCAAACCCCCCCAAATTGGGGGAGGTCCATGTCCAGCAGTGGACGTCTTTCGGCAGAAATGATGATGATGCTTATTCATTATAAAAATTGGAATACGACATGTTAATCAAATTGTAACTATCTGGGGGTCTAAAAAGGCCACATTAAGCAATACCGCTAAAACCAATTCATATTGTGAATTCCCAGCAATTCCTTAGCAATTCCTCTAATTTTCGTAAAATGGTGACACATATTAGCGATATCATTCTCAATTCAATTCACATCAGAATCATACTTTTTTTTTTTTAATTTATTCCTGACCATGGATCAGAATCATACTTGGTGTAAATGTTGCAGCATGAAAAAAAATTAAGACCGTAATTTTACCGGTAAATATTTCTTTGAAGATTTAATTAATATAGTTGATTATTTTTAACTGTGGAAATGTTATTAATTATAATATCCATAAAAACTTATAAAATAATCACAGATAAGCCCTAAAAAGGGAAACTAAATATTGTACAATGCAAACTTTATAAGCTGGCAATGCTTACTTAAAGTTTTTCTCTTTATAATGTGTGATCTGTGGTTATGTCAACAATAAATATCAACAAAACTTGTGTTTATTTTAAAACTTAAGTATTTCATGCAAGTTGGATCGTTTTTAATACAGAGTAAGTAAATACTTATTTATCCATAATCAATATTTAATTGTATCGTTGTACAAAAGTATTTAATTGTACGTAATTCTTTGTAGGCATGGAAAAGCGTGCTGCTAGAGTATCCGAAACATTCTGCTCGACATTCTGCATTGAAAGTGGGAGCTCTGGCGCTATTGAACCCTTTACCTAGATCACTGCAGCCTCTAGTTCCTGCCAAACTCGTGCGCCAGCAGAAACCCCGCCCCGGCCGATGCTACAACAGTCACTTTGACTGTCGAACTCGGCAATCAAGATACCGCAGTGAGTGGAGTTTTCTAGCCCTACAGCTATTTTTATTGCAACTTAAGACTTATGATGACTGGGCACGCCACAATTGTGGCGGTAAGTCCCCTCTTTGAGGAGTGGATAGAGAGGCGTCACGGCGTCCTCACCTTCCGCCTGACGCAGGTTCTCACCGGGCATGGGTGCTTCGGTGGGTTCCTGTTCAGGATAAAGCGGGAGGATACGTCCGGGTGTTTCCATTGCGAGGATCGTCTGGAGGACACGGTGGAGCATACGGTGAAGGTGTGCCCTGCCTGGGCGGAGCACTGCCGTGTCCTCGTGGAGGCGATCGGCGGCGGCGACCTCTCGCGTCCGGCCCTGGTGCGAGCCATGGTACGGAGCGAGAGGGAATGGGAAGCCGTCACCTCCTTCTGCGAAGCAGTAATGCTCGCGAAGGAGGAGGCGGGGCGCGTGAGGGAGTGGCAGTCTCTGCGCCCTCACGTCCCTAGCCGCCGCAGGAGGAGACGCCCCGGGCGTCGGGAGTCAATAGCGGACTCCCGGCCACCGTAGGCGCGAGCTTGCGGGTGGCGAGCAGTGGGTAGCTCGCCGCCCGGTAAGGACCAAGCTCGGGTCGACGGCGCGCAGTGTTCCACGCGCACCTCAAAGAGATGTCAGCAGCAGTGTAGGGGTCTACTAGGACCGATGCCTGCCGGGGTCGCGTGATTGTTCGAAAGAGATACCGTGACCCTGGCACATGGGCAACTGATGGAACACGGGTGGGTTTTAGTCAGTAAAAGTCTGACACGCCCTCCCGCTCCGCCCAGAGCGGAAGAAGTCATTTGATGATTTCCCATCCTGAAAAAAAAAAAGACTTATGATGACGATTGAAAATGATTATGATGTTAATTATGTAACGTATGGTCGCCCTCTGGCTGGACATAAAATTGAGTACTATCATTAACATTCATGTAATATATAACGAAATACAAAGAGGAAAATAATCTATATTTTACCATTAACTAAACAGTAACTGAAGACAAAGAAGTTTTTGGGCTCCAAGTCTACTATTAGTGTCACCCTGTCATCATTGGTGTTCTTAGAGTGTTATAAACAATTATATTATTATTTTAAAATTAATTTTATTTAGAAGTTATGTTAATTATTGACTGATGATTTGACTTTCTTAAAAACCACACATTTTCTTTTTTAGCCTGGTGGAATTGTTCCAAGCAGTCATCGTTTGCCTCAGCAGCTCCGTGACTAGCATCAACACAAAATATTCATAGAAAAATAAACTGATTAACTATAGTGTTTATGTTAGTTTCATTATTTGATTATTGCTAGATTTGTATACAGTACAACATGAGAATTGTAAATTCATTAAAATAATTTAACTTTGTGTATTGTTTTATTTAAATAATAGGTATACAGATAAAATGTATGTCCTATTTTATAGATACACACTACCTAATAAAATTGGAGTAAAAGTAAAGTAATATAGGGCCTATGTCCCACGTAGGTTGTAGATTTTTATTAGGGTTCCGTAACCAAAGAGTAACCAGGACGGGACCCTATAACTAAGCCTCCGCTGTCCATTGGTCCGTCCATCTGTCTGTCTGTGAACGGGCTGTATGATGTGGAAAATAAATATACCTACATATTTCCTCTGGAAATGTTTATTACTTACCGGGTGCAAATTACAAAAATAAGCTATGTGTGAATAGTGTGTACTTTTGAATAAGTCTTTTTTCAACTGGGCACTGAAGTGTTACGAGTTATATGATAAATGATTTTATTTCTGTTAGTAACACAACATAACATAACATCACGCCTTGTTTCCCCGAAGGGTTAGGCAGAGGTGAACCTATAGTACACCCACATTTCGCCTGTTATGTCTGTTAGTAGGTTTGTACAAACACTTTTACATGTCAATGATTTTTTTTAAACTAGATTAGTTCGGCGTTTCCTAAGTGACTACTCTGAGAAGAAAGTTACTGGTACCTACAGCTATCACAGTGTTTTATACACTAACTTGGTGTTTCATATAGTGTACGCCCTTGGTAACCTGTGGTATGATCCAGATGCTTTAGTACTAAGTGGATCTACTCAGTGCCTGTGAAATATGATTATATGATTGTAGTAATTTGTAACATTCACAAGAGTAGATGGTAGTGTCCATTTAGAACTGCTTCATTAAAACTGACTACTTCATTACTATTCTTGAAGGTAGGTTGTATGTTTATTTCATGTAAGTTGGATCGTTTTTAACACAGAGTAAGTAAATACTTATTCATCTTAAATCAATATTTAATCGTTAATCGTTGTATATATATGTTGTGTTGTGTATATGGTGTGCGCCCATATTAGCCTGTTGTGTGATCCAGATGCTTAAGTACCTACTAATTGGATCTACTCAGTGCCTAAAATATGAAAAGAAGATTGTAATAATTTGTAACATTCACAACACTAGATGGTAGTCATCATCAGCATCTCAGCCGCAAGACGTCCACTGCTGGACATAGGCCTCCCCCTATTTGGGGGGCTTTGCCATAATCGCCATGCTTGGCAAGTGGGTTGGCGATCGCAGTATGATGGTAAAATGCATAGAGAACGCTGCTGCCCATTCTCTAGTAAATCCCTTAATCGCCTTTTACGACACCCACGGGAAGAAATGGGTTGATGCTATTCTTTATCTCCGGCACCACACGGGACAGACTAGATGGTAGTGTATATTTGGAACTACCTTAAAACTGACTACTTCATTACTATTCTTGAAGGTAGGTAGTACTCATGCCAGCGCGGCAGTACATATGTACGGCTCCAGCTCATGGACCTTATCACAACATATATTTAGCCTATATAACCGAAAAAGCCTGGAGGTCCCACATTTGAAACGCTATGTCCATTTTTCAAAGTGCCACAATTCATTGGTGACTTAAAATGGACTACATATCACGAGCGTGCTCAAAAAAAAAATTCTTAAGGCCTGAATTTGCCATTATTACGATATTTTTTCAAAAAATCCCAAATATGATTTGTGAAATGTTCCTCTTGACTAACTTCTTATGATTCTGCTATTTGACATTAAACTTCAATAAAGCAATTCATATTATGTGGACCATTTTACGAATCTCCATACAAAACTGTCAAATAGATGAATTGTGTTTAATGAATTGTACGCAGTACATATTATGAATTGTCAGTTTGTGACCATTTTACGAAATATAATATGATTAATAATATTTTCCTATTATGATTCCACCAAAGTGACCTTTTTAGACCCCCTGGTGTATAGAAGACAGTAGTCTCTTTCGGAACCAAGGACTCATGGTTAGAGCTAACACAGCGATGAACGCCGCTTGACTTCCATAAAACATAGATTTAATTAAATAACAATTTTTAAAATTGTCAATTTAAAACAGCAACCCAATAACACTAACTATTAAATAAAACAACATCACGGAAACAATTCAATAATGCTTCCCACATAAACCTACGCGCTTAACAACAGACAAGCATTGTTTACTCACAGTCTCACGATCTTCAGTTATCTTGAAGCCAACTTCGGTAATCTATACGTGCGTGCTTATTCTGAAACTTTCACGTTCAGGAAACGCGAGGCGCTCGTCAAAAGAGCCGGTCTCCTCCGCGGAGCGAACGCGTTGCTCCTCTCGTTCACTCCAGAACTTAGGACCAAAATTTTCGGAAATATTTTTAGTTGTAAAGGACTTTTTGTGTGAAGATGTGGCGTGTGTATTGTGCTGTATTGTAATGGGATTTGAAGGTGAGTTGAGGGAATTACCTTTTTTTTAATAAAAGATTCTATTTTTTATATCACGATATTTAAGTGCATATCATGACATGACAGAAAATATTTGGTGACATTTTTCTATTTTTAATCGTTTTTGTGATTTGAAATAAACCAATTTCTTAAGTTAAGCTGTGAAGCTACTTTTGCCACTTTGTAAACTTAATGACAATAATCGCAGTGACCGTGAATAAGATTACAATATTATGTCACATAATATAAATATTTACAGTAATGGGGAAGAACCGGATTAGTATAGGTACACCATCAGTGTCACACACAAGCTCCATTGTTAATATTGCAGATTAGCATATTTTTGGTAATCTGTAAATGGAAATAGTAATATTACTACATGAATTAACACGTTAATGTTAATGTGATATGTCAATAAGTTTGTTGAGATGTTACCTCGAACAACGCCAAATGGAGAATGTAAGGAGCATCGATTTTACGTAGGTAGGAATTGCAGAAAAGTTAAATAAACTTCTAATCCAATATTAGTTGATTACAAATTATCTTATTAAGATTTAACCTTCTAAATAAAATGCTTGTTCTATTAATTATATCGTTTCTCATTTCCGATGTTAAAAAGGATTATCATAATACGTTTTTAATATCGGAAATGGATAGATGATGAACATAATCTTCTTTTCTTGATTACCAGTTGATTGATAAATGATTCATCAGTTTCGATTTAGTTTTACTGTGTGTAATTTTAAAACTACTCTGATGAGTAGGCGTTTGGATAGGATACGTAAATAAAATTGTAAGCGTTTCACCGAATGCCAAGGTGCTCGATAAGATATTTTGGATAAAAGTGCACTTTGTTTTATGCCGGAATTCAATATTCTTTTATGTCTAATTGGATCAATCTTTGTTAAAAAATTGTGAGGAAGCAAAATAAACAAATCAATCAATTCTGAAAATTACTTAAAAACGGACAAATGATACAACTCATCTTGTTAAGATTTGCACGGGCGGGCGCCACGCCACACACTTCAACAGTTTTAATTTATCTGTCAAAATCATGGCGCCATTATCAATGGTTCTATTTTTAATTTTATTGAGGCCGTCAGTGGTTGGCGCTCTGAATTTGACAGGTGCTATTTACGAGGTATTTCCCGCCAAAAATTTAAGTGCCCCGTTTGTGAAATCTGACAAATCAAACGGTTTGGAAAAGCAATTTGGGGTAACTGCGGTAGTTTTTAACATACATAGTTTCACATGGCATTTTGTTAAGAAAATGTTCTTCTATCATTTGTCTAGTAGTTGTTTCATCAGTGAAGGTACCTAAGCTCGATTAGGGGTATAGGTACTTCTTGATACGCATTAGGTCTAAACATCAGCCATGTTTACAGTAAAGTTCGCTCGAATTTCACTACTATGATTGGTCCATGCTGTCAAAATCAAGCCTAACATATTCAAGTAACTCCCATCCTTATAGTATTATGATTAATGTCCAGGATTGCGTACAGGAATTTGACGATCGTTCTATTTCTGCGAGCTGTTTATACACATACGCAGTTCACACAACGCGAGCGGCGCCAACCCAATCAACTTTCAACTATTATTGTCTCATTTCAATAAACATAATAATTAGCTGAACAAGTGTTATCTGGCGTTCTAGTGATAAAATCTCGGCACCACACTAAACGATTTCGCCTTGATAATTATAACAAGCATATTATTTATGTTCTCTTTATTGTGGCTACACATTTCTGTCAGTGTCCGTTTGTGATGGTCGCGTTGGAATGGATTTTATGGATTGTTTTAGCATATTCATTAACTTCTAATCGTGTCCTTTTTATTTCAATGTGTTGAATGAGTCCTTTTTAACTGAGCAACATTGTTGCACCTTCTAGATTATTGTTAACTTGATTTTATCTGTATCAAGCTCTAACTGTAGGAGCTTTACAAATTCACACCTATTAGGTATCATGTATCTACTACGATACGAACGATAGAACTTCAGGCAATTGTCCATTGATTTTTGATGTGATTTCTATGAAACTGAAAATTTCATATTACGTAGGTACGTGAAAATATAATCCTGAAGATATTGCAAAATGTTGATTTACCCCATCTATCTATCTCTCTAATAGTAGTCAAGATAATCTCCATCAGCTGTGCGTAATGTCACTGCTTACGTACTTCGGGAAGTACTCGCCTACGCGGACGCTTCAACTACACATTGCACTCAAAAAGTATTAGTTTTGGCAGGTTTTTTACACGGACAACAACATCTGTCGATGAAGACGGTGTACTGAATGGTAATCCCGATGATTCATGTATGTGGTACATAATTAATGGGTACATCACAGATTTCTATTGAAACAATCTTGTAAAAAAGTGCTGTGTGAGGCTTTGATTGTTTCGTGATGTCATTGTTTTGTTTAGTTTTACATGGTCTGTAACTTTGATGGCCAGTTTTTGAGAATAATAGTCAGTATGGAATAAAATGTGATTTTGATTATCCATTACAGTTACAGCACCCTTATTACGTAACACACTCTCCATCATCCATTGCTTCATATGTTCGAAAAATTTGCCTGCCCGACAACGTTAAAATGTTGTTGAACTGTCAAAATTAAAGCCATTCCTTATGTTAGTGTAAATACCCCTCTGCCGGCGTAGCATGACCAATTCTATCTCTATTCTACCAAGAACAAAAACGTTCCTTATGTATTTTAATTCTATAAAAATGTTTCTATCTCATCAGAAAAATAGTTATCATACTTGACATCGTACTCTTGTAGACTGAAGAATAGAAACATCTCTTCTTTTCAGTTTTACACAATTTTTCTACGATACAATCTATCATTTTGTCTTCTCTTCCGTCAACAAATTCCGTTTCTATAGCGGTCATGCTACGCGTGCTGGTCAATTTGATCTTGTCATTTGAACTGCTCTGCATGGATCTATCTTCTGTTTCAGTATTTATTTGTACTTAAACATAATTTTGTTTAATTTAGTCAGTCTGTAGCTCGTCTCTTGGTATATCAACTAAGAGAGCCCTTTCATCTTCAGAAAGGTCAGGTGCGTAGTATTCGCAACCGGCATGTGTGTATGACCAATTGTATGAACCTAAACGAGGCAAAAGGAGTGTGAAGAGATCGTAGCAGGTGGCGTTCCGTGGTTTCTGCCTACCCTCATGGGAAAAAGGCGTGAGTTTATGTATGTATGTAAGAACCCTTTCCCGCGGGGAACATTTTCACAACCCAGTTACTGTTGACGGTCTTTCAGACTTCTGGGGACCTGTAACGACAGCCAAAGATCCACAAATAACAACCGAGACCAACGGTTTACCGTACTATCCGTAAGCTTGGTTTGTAAAGATGGTCAATGGTCACCCATCCACAGACCAACCATGACAAGAGTTGCGTATTTGGGATTAGTCATTTGATGATTTCCCATCCAAAAAAAAAAACCACAGATATAGATGCTGTGTTATATGGGTCAAAATGTTGAACCACAAAAGAGATAAATGAAAGGCAATTGTATGCAGCTGAGATGAGAATGTTAAGAGGGATGTGTGATGTTACATGAATGAATAATATAAGAAATGAGGATATAAGATGAAGTCTGAAATTGGCACCGGTAGCTGAAAAGCTGTATGGAAAAACGCTGTCTGAGCGATATGGGCATATGCCCACGACCGAAATCATATGATTTGGAGGAATGAGGAAAACGTCGTTAGGAACGTTTTGAGTATGAATGTCGATGGCTATAATACTAGGGGGAGACCAAAAAAACGATGGATGACTGTGTGAATGACGATATGGTTAGGAAGGGTCTGACTATCGAGAAGACGACTTATATCGACGTATAAGTACGGAAAATACAACATACAAGATAACATATGTTATAGTCGCCGTGTCATGTGGTCATTTCATGCAACTGTCAAAGAATTACTGTTGTGATTCTAATATTCGAACTTTAAGTCGGTAGTCAATTTGGTAAACAATAAATTTTCTTGAAGTTATTAATAATTTTTTTTTGTGTAAAACTTATATGTGCATGACAGCAATTTATCATAAAATGGATTCGTGCCAGTAGTGGCTAAGGTAATGGCCGGCAAAACTTAATTGGTTTTATGAGAAATTGTGCTAAGATGGGACATAAATACTTCTGTAAATAGCGATAGGGTAGACTAGAGTTAAATCGTTTTGGTGAAGAATGGTTGTTTACAAACCGTTCCTGGTGAACTTGTTAACAGGGAAGACTATGGTTCTCCGTTAAGATATTTCAAATTAAAGTGTTGATTTATTTAGATGTTCTACTTGGCTTGAGCTTACAGGAGGTTGCTGTTTATTTTATTATGTGCAGGTTTCATGTTATCATTCTCGTAAAATCTTTGAATGGTCATCGTTTCGTTCGTTCGTTTCGATCGTTTTGGTTTTGATTTCAAGTTTTGCGATAAATATATACCTATAGTATATAGATATAGATGTCTATATAGATATAGACATCGCATCTTATTTGATAATTTTAAAAATGTTATCGAATAGAAATATAAAATCTTATTGGATTTGTGATTCAACTGGCATGTGTCTCATAAAAAAATCGACTGACGTCATTCTAGTCCTACTCCTTCTTATTTTTAGGTTTTTGTATCTCAGGAAGACACAACCTTTTTTACAGATTTTTTAACACTATTTTTTTACAACATATTGCATTATATAAACATAGTAAGTTTATGGATTATTGAAAGGAATATTTAAAAACAATTGAATACAGATGTAACAATATGCGTATAATAATGATTCACTATCGTCAATAATTGATACCCATAATTTTATCTGTATCGGTTTAGTTAGAAGAGGGGTTCGCACGGGTTGGCAGAATGTGCCGCTTGAGAGGAGCCGCGTCGTGCCCTCATCTCAGGAGTAGGCAGTGACCTGTCGCTGCCGGCCGTGGTCGAGTCGATGGTCGGTAGCAAGGAGTCCTGAGACGCGGTGGTATCCTTCTGCGAAAGAGGCTGCGGAAAGGGAGCGGGAGATATCTTCCGCTCACCCAGCCCGGAGCGGGCGCACCGGGCGTCGGCGGAGGGCGGACAACGCCCTCTCCAGCCCCCCTAAATGGGTCCAGGGGTGACGGATCTGGGGACATCCGTCGCCCCCTATTCCTACGGACCCGAGATGGTGGCGCGTAGTGTTCCACGCGTGCCTCTCTGTGATGCACAAGGGGGGAGTTTAACACCTCACTCCCCCCTAACGTGAGGAGGCCTGCAAAGGCAGACCAGTCGGGGACCGCGGAAGACATATGGTTCCCGTGGTCCCCGACGTCTGTGTGGGACGGAACACCGGGGTGGTTTTAGTCAGTAAGAGTCTGACAGACCCCTCCGCCCACCCTAGGGCGGAGGACATCCATGAGAATTTCCACCTCAAGATAAAAAAAGGGGTTCGCACGGGTTAAGCTACGCTTGCCGCAGTTGATCCGTGGATGGGTCACCATCTTTATATACCAAAAAAAACTCCTTCGTGCCTCGGAAAACTTCCCGGCTATCATTCGTGGATCTTTGATAGTCATTTCTGGTCGCCAGAAGCCCGAAAGTCTGACAACCATCCGTATACCCCATGGTATACCCCATGGTATCGTACTACCAGTAACTGGGTTGTAAATGTCAAATAGGCAGTCACTCCACCTAACATAAGGCTATTCAGCTGCATCCGGTTAGACTGAAGCCAACTCAAAAATAGCTGGGAAAAGGCTAGGCAGATGATAGTGTCGGTCCCGTTCCGTACTCAAAGGGAACGAGAGCCTTTTACTGAGGCTCGGCTGTCCGTTCGTCTGCCTCAGAGCTGAATCGTGCGGTCCATGGCCCTCTACGGGGCACCGGTGTGGGCGCCCTCATTGAGGCTGCGCCGAGCGCGCCGGTTGAGTGCAGCCCAGAGGGTCATGGCCATCCGGTTAATCCGAGGATACCGCACGATCTCGTGCGAGGCGGCGAGCCTCCTTGCCGGAGTGCCGCCATGGGATCTGGAGGCAAAGGTCCTCGCGCACATGTGGGAGTGGCGCGAGGAGGCGAAACGCCGGGGCGAAACTCCGCTGCCGCGACAAATCGCGGCACGGCGGACAGAGCTCCGGCAGGATCTCATGGCGACATGGCGTGTACGATTGTCGCAACCCAGCGCAGGGCACGCCACAATTGCGGCGGTAAGTCCCCTCTTTGAGAAGTGGATAGAAAGGCGCCACGGCGTCCTCACCTTCCGCCTGACGCAGGTTCTCACCGGGCATGGGTGCTTCGGTGGGTTCCTGTTCAGAATAAAGCGGGAGGATACGCCCCGGGCGTTTCCATTGTGAGGATCGTCTAGAGGACACGGTGGAGCATACGGTGGAAGTGTACCCTGCCTGGGCGGAGCACCGCCGTGTCCTCGTGGAGGCGATCGGCGGCGGCGACCTCTCGCGTCCGGCCCTGGGGCGAGCCATGGTACGGAGCGAGAGGGCATGGGAAGCCGTCCTCTCCTTCTGCGAAGCAGTAATGCTCATGAAGGAAGAGGCGGGGCGCGTGAGGGAGTGGCAGTCTCTGCGCCCTCACGTCCCTAGCCGCCGCAGGAGGAGACGCCCCGGGCGTCGGGAGTCGATAGCGGACTCCCGGCCACCGCAGGCGTGAGCTTGCGGGCGGCGAGCAATGGGTATCTCGCCGCCCGATAAGGACCAGGCTCGGGTCGACGGCGCGTAGTGTTCCACGCGCCCCAGATGTCAGAAGCAGTGAAGGGGTCTACTAGGACCGATGCCTGCCGGGGTCGCGAGATTGTTCAAGCGAGATACCGTGACTCCAGATATGGGTAACTGAAGGAACACGGGTGGGTTTTAGTCAGTAAAAGTCTGACAAACCCTCCCGCTCCACCCAGAGCTGGAGTAGTCATTTGACGATTTCCCATCCAGAAAAAAAAAGTGGTGCCCCCTTAATTTTGTATTATACATTTCGTCCAAACAAGAAACGTGATTTTTAGTGAGTCCTACTCGCACTTGGCCACTTTTTGTCATCACAGCCAACAATTCTTAAAGAAATCAATCACTACAAATATTGTATTAGCAGTGAGTCACACAGTCTCGTCAGTTATATAATATGCAGGATAAACATCACATTAAAACAAGGCGACCACCAATATTTCAGAAGGGGAACACGCTATGTGTAATGTAAATATTTATTTATTCGTACGTTCGTCTGTCAATCAATCAATCAATCATCTGTTCGCGGTTGACATTAATCGGATGACGCGGCCGTAAAGTACGGAGTTATTTCCCCGTACGGGAAGGAAATAACACGACATGACTCTACAAACTATTGTAGATTATTGTAGTACGCATGGCGACAAATCAAGCTATACATTTTCCTGCCAGGGTCGCGAGATTTGTTCGAAAGAGTTACCGTTGCCCTGGCATATAGGCAACTGAAGGAACACGGGTAGGTTTTAGTCAGTAAGAGCCTGACACGCCCATCCGCTCCACTCAGAGCGGGAGACGTCATTTGATGATTTCCCAACCACAAACAAAACTTTATATTTTCTGTATAAGCCGAGTTCTCATTGTGGTCAAAACTGGAAATGTACGTATAGCTTGATATGTAGCCGTGTGTACCACGTGAAGAATTAGCTACTGCTTTAAGTTGAACCTACATACCCAAACAGATGATGGAAAATTGACACAATATTGGTAGTAACGGCCGCGACGTATAAGTTGTAGATCATAAGTTCGAAGCCAGACAGGCGCTTCATTTTGTGTAAGTTATGTCATTTCCATACCGATTGAGAGGTCGTTTAAAAACTAAGAGTCGCACCGGGCATCTTACAAAATGGTTTAATCGAAATTAGAATAAACAAGTCATTTATTTATAGTGAATTATAACGGTACAACACCAATTATATTAATTAACATAGAAACGAATAAAAGGTTGACAATTAAAAATTAAAGACAAATATGGAACAGAGACTCCCTTGCTTACTTTCTCTCACAGAACACCAGACATAATCATTTATACGCATAATTTTATACCATTCATCCACAAACAAACACAGATTCATATTGGGCTGAGGATCAATTTAACATATGACGGTCCCCCAAAACCCTGCCTCTACTTTCAGGAAGTGGCGCAACAAACTCCCTAGCAGCACAGCTGTCTGTTAAGTTAGAAGAACTTGAAATAGAAAGTAATGATGACTATAAACTGACATCGATTTACCTTTATTCTTGACAATGATGAAACATTATTTTATTGTCAGATTATTATCCTGGGTTTATTAAATACTGCTCTGGGTTATTATTAGACTAAAAAAGGTAAAAGATAACGCTTAATATAATGAACGCAAATAATATGTATTGGTGCTGCGGCTTACTGAAAGGTATTGACGTTTAGTATGCGTAATATCAACATAATGTATTAAACTGATTGTATATTGCCGTCATAATGTATCTATGATATTTGATATCCATTTTGCACAGTATAGGTATGGATGAAGACTATTTACTAGAAATAATTAAATTATGCCTGAATAGTCTATGTTATCTAAGATCCTACGTGCAATTAGGTTCCGTGTCGTGCCTGACGTAAAGAATAGCAATATCCCATTGCTTCCTGTGGCTGTCGTAAAAGTCGACTAAGAAACTTAGTACAGAATGGGCAGCAGCGTTCTCTATTCATTTTACCACCATACTGCGATCGCCAAAACGGCTGCCAAGCGTGGTGATTATGGCCAACCCCCCGTTTTTGGGGGAGGCCTATGTCTAGTTTGTTGGCTGAAATGATGATGATAAATTAGATTAGGTACTTTTTTGAAAGGGCTAGAGATTTGTGTGAATGTGCTTTACTGGTGAAGTACCACTATCACCTCCATAGCTAATATTATCTACAACCTTAAAACGCTCTCAGCTGAGATCCACTAAATACAGGCCCATGTGATGTTTCGACTTTGTCAAATGACTGCGGTGGCCACTTACCAATGGATGGGCCCACATATTAGCCAAACAAGAAAATCTATAGTATTGAATTCCACAACTTTCTACGTTTACGCAACCTTCGAGATTCGTTTTGATTCAAGATTAAAAACCAAAGATGATTAAAAATCCCAAAACCCTAGAATGTTTGTACTTAAGTGAATTTGGAACGTACATGTTCTGTATAAAATGACATCATTAAACCCAACCTTTTTCAACAAAGGATTTAAATCTAGGTTATATCCTAGCTAAGGCTGTGACTTCAACCATGGGTGACAGCATGACGCCATCGCCGAC
Organism: Aporophyla lueneburgensis; assembly: GCA_932294355.1. Taxonomy (NCBI): domain Eukaryota; kingdom Metazoa; phylum Arthropoda; class Insecta; order Lepidoptera; family Noctuidae; genus Aporophyla; species Aporophyla lueneburgensis. The sequence continues at coordinate 7,805,295 of OW028746.1, forward strand.
AATAAGAGACATAACAGCCGACTACAACCATTGTAACGGGTTTTATATTCTGTTGTTGTTAACTTGAAGAATTTTAACTGGCTTAGGTCAGCACGGCACGAGCTGCGCAGGAACAGCTCATGCAGTGTTCAATAGATTCAACTGACAGAATAGTAAGTTACTAAAATTTTGAGTTCCCTAGAAAGCCGTGAATGGTATTTGGTATTAACACAATACGGGCTGACCAAACATAGAGCGTTCTTGACTGATTAATCTCAAATAGTGGTGAAAATTACAGATTACCATGCACATATCTTCAAATTTAGGTTCTAGGAAATGCCGGTTTCCTCACGATGCTTTCGTATTTTTCCTAATTTACACAAAGTAGATTACCTGTCAGGGTTCCAACCTTGAACTCTTAAGTCGCGACCGTTACCACTGGACTACCACTGCTCCAATTTCTATGATGGGTTTTCATGACGGTCGTTATAATAAGACAGAATCGTTCTCTCATAAAATCAATCATCTGGAGACAGGACGCACCGGACTCACTATAGAGTCGCCACAAGTGAAGGCTTTATAAGTCTCAGTTTGGTTTTATTACGGTGCACCCTAATACCTAGTAGGAACTTCGGCGCGCAAACTGTAACCATGAATTCAGCACATGATTCAGGACCCATAGCGTCTGTTATAAAAAAATAAAGTAGTTTCATAGAAAAATGCAATATATACGCGGTCAAAATGCATGGAAAATCATTTTTTTTTAATAACAGACGAAAAAACACAAAAACTGTGCTGAATTGTGTGCTGAATTAATTCCATGGTTATAGATTATGCGTAGATGTCTCTGCCACCCTGTATATAATAGGTCTTTACCAATGAAAATGCCGTTTTGTATGAAAAAAAATAAACAATTTTTTTTTCATGTATTTTTATCTTATATCTTTAAACGAGCAATTCTTGTATATACATATATATATATATATACAAAAATACTATACCCGAAACACGGGTCTAGTATTTTTATGTAAAGAATCTATGAAAAAAATTTCAAAACTGTATCATTAATAATCACAAAGTTATAAGCTTGATAAGTTACCTGGTTGTCCACGCAAAAACATATGCAGATCACCACAAACAGCTAGTGTACGTACCATCTCCGTGTAATGGACGTTTGAATACGAGAAAGACATGATAATTTTAAAATCGAAACAAAACACTAAGGCCCGCGACTTGGAGTCGATTGCGGACTCCCGGCCACCGTAGGCGCGAGCTTGCGGGTGGCGAGCAATGGGTAGCTCGCCGCCCGGTAAGGACCAAGCTCGGGCCGAAGGCGCGTAGTGTTCCACGCGCGCCTCAAAGAGATGTCAGCAAAACTGAAGGGGTCTGCTAGGACCGATGCCTGTCGGGGTCGCGTGATTGTTCGAAAGAGATACCGTGACCCTGGCACATGGGCAATTGAAGGAACACGGGTGGGTTTTAGTCAGTAAAAGTCTGACATGCCCTCCCGCTCCGCCCAGAGCGGGAGAAGTCATTTGATGATTTCCCATCCAAAAAAAAAAAAGGCCCGCGACTTGGAAGCGTAATTAAATATTTTTGGTACTTACAAAATATAACATGGTGTAGAAATTATTGGAATCGATTCAGTTACTGATTCTGAACAAACTATATTCAGGTTTCGCATATACTAAAAATAATCTTGTATATATATATATAATCTGAATCTCGGAAACGGCTCCAACGATTTTCATGAAATTTAGTATACAGGGGGTTTCGAGGGCGATAAATCGATCTAGCTAGGATTCATTTGGATAAAATGTCGTTTTATTCGTGTTTTCAATGACCAACTTTATCGATAATCAACTTGAATATAAACTTTTTATTTTAAACACAATTTACCAAAAAATACCGAGCAAAGCTCGGTAATCCAGATATTTTGTATTAATCGAAATAATCACCCATGCAATCAATGCATCTTTGCCAACGCAGTGGCAGTTTATTGATGCCCTTCTTAAAAAAATCAGCTGGACGGGAGGCAACAAATTCTTCAAAGGCATTTTGTACTGCCTCTCGGGTATTGAATTTTTTTCCCGCCAAGAAATTATCCAAATTCTGGAAAAAGTAGTAGTCTGTAGGCACAAGGTCTGGTGAGTAGGGCGGATGACGGAGAGCTTCCAACCCCAGTTCTTGCAACTTGGAGACCGTCTGCTGTGCAGTATGACGTCGCGCGTTGTCGTGCAGGAGCAGCGGAGACGAGCGATTGACCAATGCTGGTTGGTGATGTGCCAGCTTCTCCATCATTGAGTTCAGTTCTTCACAGTACACATCTGCAGTAATGCTCACCCCGTTTGGTAAGAAGCTGTGATGAATCACACCGGCGCTAGACCACCAAACAGTGACCATCACTTTTCTAGGGGTAAGTTTTCGTTTAGGGCATTGTTTAGGTGCTGAACCAGGATCCAACCAACTTGCTGAGCGCTTGCTGTTATCTTACAGAATCCATTTTTCATCGCAGGTAACAATGCGGTTCAAAATTCCTTCATTTGTGTGTCTGTTGAGCAGTGCAAGGCACGTCTCGACGCGTACTTCGCGCTGGCGATCATTGAGTTCGTGGGGCGCCCATTTGTCAAGCTTTTTTACCTTGCCAATTTGACGCAAATGGACCAATATTGTTTTGACGCTAACGTCGAACGCTGCTGCTAATTCAGCCGTAGATTGTGTATCATCAGCTTCCACAATCGCCTTTAATTCGTCATTGTCAACCAAAGTCTTCGGACGACCGCGAGGTTCATTTTTCAGGTCGAAATTTCCAGAACAGAAGCGAGCAAACCAATAACATGTGGTGCGTTGGTTTGTAGTGTTAGCTCCGTAAACGTCGTTGATGTTGCGTGCCGCTTGTGCCGCGTTGCTGCCACGGTACTCATATTCCATAATTACTCGAATTTTTAACGTATCTATGATGACGAAAAAGATTGAAATGCGATGAAAATGTAACACTAGTCAATAAACAAATGACTACTTTTGGAACAAGAATTCCATGTTTTTAAAATAAAATTAATTTGAAATTAGAATTCTTATACAAACAAAAATTATTTTGATTTGAAATGGCCAGTACTGCAGAACGGCAATTTCATAGGTAAAGACCTAATAGAATGGAGTATCTACTGAAAAGTGAGCCGTGAAAGTTTTAATAGAGTCAAATCCATAGGCCCATTTTGTTGTTAACCGTAATCACCACCTCTTGTGGCTCGTACCGTATAGTGGAAAAGATATGAACTTCCTAATTCGATTTTTATAAATGACATTGTTGTACTCATGTATAGGAATTTTGCAACTACGATAGAATGTACGATATAAACAAACACAAATTCAGGTGAACCTAATACGCCTCAGAGTGTGAAAAACACTTCGGTAGCGTATTATATTGTCATATTAAAATTGAACGAAGACTATTAAAACAATTAACCATTTAAAGCCAAATCGAAACGTGCCAACAGGAGGAAAAAGTAAAAAAAAAACTTTACGAAACCGCACGCGTTACTTTTTTTTTCTAAACCCACAAAAAGTGGCAGACTGTAATTATCTTTTCTTATTAACATAAGCTGCGAACTTTGCGAGCATAGTAATTAAATAATAAACCATATTAGTTACTATAACATCATCGCTATACAAATAATTATGATGTCACCTCACTTTTTAGTCCTCATTTTTTTGACACATTTTACGCCTAATTACAAGTAGTTTAACTTGTATCGCTTGATCTTTCACGATTAGTATTGTTATGGTTTTTTTTTACTATTGAGAGTACGTCATGGTAACGAGAGTTAAGGCTCTGCCACACAAGCGCGAAATCGCGCGCGATAACTCGCGTTGCGATTTCTAAAGCTTGGATTTTCTATGCGACGGCGACGCGACGCTTGCAAATCTAGTAGCTTTATCTCTTTGACCGACTCTTTGATGATTGAAAAGTGCATGTAATTGATTTCATTGAAATAAATGGTTTCAGTTTAAATTACTCACCCGGGCACGACCTGAGTCAAGAAAGAATCGCAATATCTCACACCGGGTTTCTGAAAGGCAACAGATAAGTCTGTCAAACTCATGTGGACTACAGCTGTAATTGGCTGTTTTCAGTCATTTTTGACTTAAGCATGCCAAATCCATTGACATAATATCTTTCTTGTAGCCTAGCGTAAACTGTACCCTTTTAGAAATCGGGCTGACAGTCGCAAAAACTTATAAACAAATAATAATTTATTTTCAATTCACACAAGACATCACAAGGTAAATTAGTATTTCTTATAAAAATAACTTACTTATTTTCATTTCAAGACACAAACAACTGTGGCCCTGGGTCTTGTACTAGGAGATCCTGTATCCCTAGAGCTAAAAATTAGGTAAATTATAACGCGAGTACGCGACATGCCTCCATGCGTCAAGTCGCCTGTGTACCATGCCTGTGTGGTCCAGCCTTTAGGTGACGTAATGTGATGGTTTCGAAGCGAGCCATCAAACGACGCCGCGCGCCCTCGCGTGACATAATTATTATGTCTAATAAAGTGTATGTGGTCATTAATTATGCGTGATTATTGGTTTTGCTCGTTACTCTGTGGTATAGGAGTACCTATTGTTTGTGATGTCATATTGGAAGCGGATATTTGATGTAGGTCTTTGCTTTTACGGTTGTGTGGTTTTCTTCTGTCATTTTTCTAAGTAAATTCTGAGTACCTGGTTTAGGTTATGTTTGCACCTCAATCACCGAATGACGAATTTTAAGATAAGGTACTTAAATATTTAAATAAGGATTATAAGGTATGTAGGTACGGCAATTAAAATTATATATTACACATTACATCTAATAGGTACATCTCTCTCATGAATAAAGTTGAAGTATATGTTTGTAATGACAAAATTATAGATTTTTACTGAAAGCATTTGAAAGCATACATCTATGGTACTTATAAAAATATCTGTTTATTCCGGCTAATCTCCGAAACGGCTCTACATACTTTGACAGGACTTTCACTGGCAAATAGATGATATTTTAGGACTACCAAAGGTTACTACTTTTTGTCCCGTTGACACGTTCTATTGGGATAATTTTCTACATCCAAGCTTGGCGAAGCTGCGGGCCCACTTGGTTGTTTATTGTAATAAACAATTAAGTATTTTGAAATATCGTAGAGGTTGTTATACCTAGTAAGTAACCACTGATATTATTATTATCGCATCCTATTGTTGCCCGGTATGTGTAGACTACGACTACTACTAGCGATGACCTAATTGCCTATACCGTCATATATATTTTACCATGGTATTTTCCGGTTTTATCGCTAAATACCTATCACTAATTGCTATAATATTTTATTGCAGTTGCCGTAGGGCATCACGAATAAAATGACGCAACCCACGTTACCATATAATAATGGAAAATTGAAACATTCAAGATATTCGAACTTCGTTAGGGGATTATAATTATCAGACTGTACTTACTCCTTCAGCGGCTGGTAATTACGTAAATCATTAATAACCAATTAATTCTGTAAAAATGGTACTGTGAAAAATTACCTGAAATTAGCTTGAAGTGTACATTCGGACAGTTAAACTGCCTCAGAACTTAAGGTAGGTAACCTTAAGTTCTGAGTTAAACTGCCCGATTGTTGACAGATTCATGCACTGACTGGACAGATGTCCATAACAGAAATGATCTTTTGAGGAAAGACACTACATAGTCTTCACATGATCTACACACGTAGCATGACCACCATAGAAAGAACTTTTGTCTATTCTTGGTAGAATAGAGATAGAATTGTCATGCTACGCCAGCATAAAATGATACAAATATTTCTACAATCTATAATTCTGTCTTTAATCTTTCTACAATCTGTAGTTTTATCTATTCTTCCTTCGCGAAAACCCATTTCTACGGTGGTCATGCTACGCGTGCTGACCAAGATTAAGTCGGGACTTTAAAAGAGACTGTGACCTCTGAATTCGTTTCGGCCTTTCTTCACGCCACCCTCCTCTAGTTTTATAAATTTAATTGACGTGTAACAGTGGTTGTACAAACCTACTTACCATGATCTACTACTTACATTAAATCATTTATCAGTGAACTGTCATCCCATACGCCACTACGAGTTACATTTCAGTTGTGTTGTGCACTGCAGTAGTACATTCATTGCGTTATTTACGTTCTTGAGCAGACAAATTTTAGGTCATATAAAGCAATGTATTAGCATTATATTTCAGAGTGATTCAGATTGTGATTGATGGTATTTTAAGTACGCAATTAGGGTGCTGTCTTATTGTTGAAGTATTTAACCTACGAAATAAAATGTTTGATGAATGTTTGTGTAGATCCCATAAACTAATGTAGGTAAATCGGTAAGTTCCTGTTCCTAACAGCCAGCCTTTAAACTCATTCAAAGGTTATAAATAATATTTTTGATGTCATAAGTTGTAGCCAGATTGTATCGCGGAGACACTGGATTATACATATTTCTTGCACGAATGCCTGTTACTATATTTCCTGAAAGATTTTTTTTTTCCATTTCCCTTTTTTATTTTTCCTGAAAATTACGATGCTTTTAGGAAATCAATTTCTTTAACAGTAAATCTATCAGTTGAGCTTGCTAGAAAATCAAGCCCAACCAACAAATATATTTAAAACCAACAAATTAAAACATTCAGGTGGTAAATGATTGTCTTGACAATCATTTACCACCTGAATGTTTTAATTTGTTGGTTGTCTAGTTCTTGTTGGTAGTCTTATGTAAAATACGACCAACAGACTCACAGACTGCTCGACCATTTGTTGGTTAGAATTATCCGAATAGAGCGAGTTTTATTGGTCTGCATGTAAATATTGTACATGAATTCAATCGGCTATTTATTTATATTTATGCTGAGATTCTAGTAGGTCGCGTCAAGCATTTGTCTAGTGATAAGAAATTGTATAACTTGGAACTGTCAAGATTGAGTGCGTGTTTTGATGCGGGTAGCGCTGGACCGGTCTTGTGGCGATGTTTAGTTAAGGCCTTGGTTCTATCCGGCTAATCCGAGGATACCGCACGATCTCGTGCGAGGCAGCGAGCCTCCTTGCCGGAGTGCCGCCATGGGATCTGGAGGCAAAGGTCCTCGCGCACATGTGGGAGTGGCGCGAGGAGGCGAAACGCCGGGGCGAAACTCCGCTGCCGCGACAAATCGCGGCACGGTGGACAGAGCTCCGGTGTGATCTCATGGCGACGTGGCGGGTACGATTGTCGCAACCCAGCGCAGGGCACGCCACAATTGCGGCGGTAAGTCCCCTCTTTGAGGAGTGATAGAGAGGCGCCACGGCGTCCTCACCTTCCGCCTGACGCAGGTTCTCACCGGGCATGGGTGCTTCGGTGGGTTCCTGTTCAGGATAAAGCGGGAGGAAATGCCCGGGTGTTTCCATTGTGAGGATCGTCTGGAGGACACGGTGGAGCATACGGTGGAGGTGTGCCTTGCCTGGGCGGAGCACCGCCGTGTCCTCGTGGAGGCGATCGGCGGCGGTGACCTCTCGCGTCCGGCCCTGGTGCGAGCCATGGTACGGAGCGAGAGGGCATGGGAAGCCGTCACCTCCTTCTGCGAAGCAGTAATGCTCGCGAAGGAGGAGGCGGGGCGCGTGAGGGAGTGGCAGTCTCTGCACCCTCACGTCCCTAGCCGCCGCAGGAGGAGACGCCCCGGGCATCGGGAGTCGATTGCGGACTCCCGGCCACCGTAGGCGCGAGCTTGCTGGCGGCGAGCAATGGGTAGCTCGCCGCCCGGTAAGGACCAAGCTCGGGTCGACGGCGCGTAGTGTTCCACGCGCACCTCAAAGAGATGTCAGCAGCAGTGTAGGGGTCTACTAGGACCGATGCCTGCCAGGGTCGCGTGATTGTTCGAAAGAGATACCGTGACCCTGGCACATGGGCAACTGATGGAACACGGGTATGCTTTAGTCAGTAAAAGTCTGACACGCCCTCCTGCTCCGCCCAGAGCGGGAGAAGTCATTTGATGATTTCCCATCCAGAAAAAAAAAGGTCTTGGTGCTGGTGTGATTGATATGTGGACAAGGCCTGAGGCAGTGTCCAGCAGTGGATGTCCATCGGTGGATATGAGGCTGGTACTTGTCACTTTTGTTATGAATATCTTGTAAACTTACATGAGCTGAGATTTGATTACCAATCCCTCTCTCATCTATTACTTGTTATTTGGCAGAGAAATATTTAACAGATTTAACTGATCCGCTAAAAACTTACTGACTCCTAATGGTGTAAGCTTTTTCTTAGTAATAATTAACTTCTTAGAACACTATATCTAACTTGGTCAAAGTTACTTGGGTATTAGTGGTTAGTATTTTAGGCAAAATATGAATCAAATACTTGAGAGTTACAAAAATAAGCCCATTCATTATTTTAGAGAAAACAAAATGGGAATTATTTGAGGTTGGGTTAAATAAATGCCCTCTGTTTTTTTTATCACAGCAATAAGAATTATATTTAGCGTCGGGATTTGCTGACTTGACTTGCTTTAATTATGAACTACGCTAAGTAACACAATGATATTTAGAGATTTGTTCATGTATTCATATTCCTTGATGACGTAGTACACCTCACGCCTATATAAGTATCCACATAGTTCCTGAAATATATGATAAATGAAGTTTATGCTGGTGTTTCCTATCCGAGTGCTCTGAGACGAAAGACCGAAACTTAGAGGTCACAGACTCAATTATATCCAGTCTTTTAGAAAAGAAACATACAGATTTAAGTAGACCTGTCCATTCAGTGCGGTGAATATTGTTCTTGTTAATCTACCAGTAAATTAGGCAAGTCTGGATCAAGTTTCAATATCCTAGGCGACTTTGGGTCTGGTAATAAAATGCAAACACAAAAACACAACACTATCCACACAAATAATTACGCACTTCCCTTTGCATACTTTAATATTAATTTTTGCTCTCTTGAATATTAATTAGTTTTAATGCGATGTATATGTAAATACGCAAGTTGGCATAGTAATAAATCATATCTAGATATGCTAAGGTAGATTATTGAGTAAATTATTTGTCAGCTGATGAATCTGTTTAATTGAGTTGTGTTGGCGCATGACGGCTGTGACAAATTGTAGTTGTTGCTTTATTTTCCGTGGATTTTTTATACATATAAGTATACAGGTAATATTACAAAATGAATTTTTTGATGGTCTTCAGTAAAGTCAGGTACGTAGTACTCGCAACCGCGTGCGTGTATTTGACCAGATCTATGAACATAAACGAAAGGAGTACCTATATGAGGATCGTAGCAAGTGGCGTTTTGTAGTTTCTGCGTAACCCCATAGGAAAAAGGTGTGCGTTTTGGTATGTATTTATGAATATTGTGATTGAATTATGACACTGTATTCAATACAATCCATAATACGTTAGTTGCCTGATGCTATTGATGTTGTTATAGATAGATAGAAGCCATTATGTTCTCAACGTGTGCGAAAACACCCTTTCGTGGGCGTTTGAGATTTTCCTCTTTAAACTCAGAAATGGGATGGTCATATCTCCTAAATTAATCCAGGGTTAAGTGAAAAGTACCATCGTTTAATAAATTTATTAAATTGAAATTTTTACCAAAAGAAAAATCTGCAAGCCCTGTTTCAAATGGCAATAACATTGTAACCCAAACTGCACTACATTACCTTCACCCCAAAACCACGAACCGTATCCATTGTCCCATCATATCACCATTGTATGACGTCACCAATCCCATTCGTACCATGACTGATGGTGATTGGTTCCTAATGGTTATCTGACAGTCGGCTCCAAGTCACCTCGTCATTGCCGTGAGATAACGGGTGGAGATAACAGCTATGAGATCACGAGGCTTATCTGGAGATCGCTTTCTGATCGTGAAAATTCATTGATGGTTGGTCACACTTAATGTAGGTTATTCAAATTTCAGGGTGACGTCATTAAGATTGTTGATGTAAGATGCGTAGTGATTACTTCGTTCATTGTCATATTTTATCTTCTAGATACGTGTTTTAGTCTGAAACTGTTTTAATCAATGATGATAATTAATAATACGCCATTAGTTTCAATCCTGTAATTTTCCGTCGTTAATTTAAATATATTGTATGAAATTAATCTGATTGGTCTGTTTAGTAATTTTTCAGAGGGGTAATATTTTTGCAAAAGGAAAAACATTTTTTATTGCCCACATTTGGCAGTTTTCCTTCAATTCCTTCAAGTGCGCATTAATTAAACGTTTCCTTAATGAAATCTGAATATTTTTCCCACTCTTTACTCTCTGTTTAGTTATAAAAGTTATGTAGTGGACTAAATACATAACACAGTAACAGCAGGAAAGGCTTTCATTTTTACAGTTCAACAACTTTCATAAGTTATTTCCATTAATTAGGAGACAAACTTTTCGACTGGGGTGCAGGAAAGGCTCTTTAATGATAATGCCTTTTTGTTTTAGTATTAGCACGTTTATCAAATTATTTGATTTATCCCAATATATTTCTAGGAATCCCAGAGAAAAAGAGTTCGGCGAAAAAATATCTCGGGGCAGAACGAGTCTTCAATAATAACAGCTTTTAATTAATTTTCTTCTCATTATAAACCCACAATATATTAAGCAAACAGCCAATTACACGCTCACACACAGCTAGGTGGGTGTGTTCGTGCGTATCTCGCTGTGTATCGTGGGACTAACGCACATAAATCTAGCGTATTTATGTACGTCGCACTTCAATTAATAACGAATAAAATTAACACCTGTCTTAAGGGCCACAGAGTTCTGTGTTAAGTGATAGAGGCGGCGGCGATGAGAGTATTTTGTTAAAATTGAAAATTAGTATCAGTTTTTTCTCATATTTTTTTTGAAAATGTCTATTGGGGTTAACATACTATGTAGGTATGCACCTTATCCATAAGAAAGTTGATGTTAAATTAGACATTGTTGGAATTAAATTAGTTAGGTAAATCAATAAATGAACGATAAGATTTAACTATTTGACACATACACTTTTTATAATGCATCGTCACCTAGCGTAATGACTGTCAATCCTTCGGAACTTGCTCTTCTGTATTTATATGTGACTAGCTGACCCGACAGACGTTGTCCTGTGTTAACGATAACTATTTAATTCGAATTGGTATCTATCTATATATATAAAAATGAATCCCTATTTCCCTTGGTCACGCCATCACGCGTGAACGGCTGGACCGATTTCACTTTTTTTTTGTTGTGTTTTTCTTTCATTAGAACCTTCTCCTGACAATAACAAACACAACAAAAAAGAAAAAAGTGAAATCGGTCCAGCCGTTCACGCGTGATGGCGTGACCAAGGGAAATAGGGATTCATTTTTATATATATAGATAAAGTTAATGTACTTTTTCGTTAACGTTTCAAAACGTGTTAGTTACCTAATAAGAATTTCTCGAATTGTTAATTCATCTACGAACAAATTATGAATGTCAATGTTCGGTTCAACACTGAAAGTTGAAAATATAGAGTGCGATAAAAAACCGCTGCGATTGTACTACGACCGTGTGTTCGTCGACTTAGAAATGATTTAAGTGAAGTGTTTGCATGTCAGAATGCAACTTCTATCCACTTAATAAGCCTGCTACTATCTCGACAGTGTCGCTATTAAAATAATTTGCACTTCAGGTGCTGTTACGTGTCGCTCTGGTATTTATTAGCCTTGTGGTCTAGTCATTGTTATCGTAATGTCTATTTTAACACCATTTATAGCCTCAACGGCCTGCGCAGGCGCGGCTGGGGTGGTAGAACAAAGCGTTATTGAGCTTTCTATTGAACTCAATTCAAGTCTGATGTTTGACTATAGTACTTTTGTATCGTCAATGAGATATCTGTAGAGCTGAATTCAACTATCTTGTTATGTTAGAAACTAGTTACACAATCAGTCTATCCAGCCTTTTCCCAACTATGTTCGGCTTCCTATCTAACCGGATGTAGCTTAATACCAATATTTTACATGGGGCGACTGCCTATGTCACCTCCACAACCTAGTTACTGGATAATACAATATCCCTAGATAACGCGGGTCAGACTTTCGGGCTTCTGAACAACAGTAACTACTTACTGTCTAAGATCCACGATTGCCATTCGGGACCAACCGCTTAGCGTGCGTTCCAAGGCACGGAGACGTCTTGGTATGTAAAGATTGCCAACCATCCGCGAAGCGTAGCTTAACCTGACCGATCGATCCGTACGGCTTTTACACATGTTTTCGAATTTTTTGTCCTGGACATGCCAGTTTCCGCACAATCTTTTCCTTTACCGTTTTGCAGGGGTGCTGAAATACACAAAGTAAAGCGCCCCTTTGGATTCGGACCTACGACCTACCACTCGTAATTCGCGGCACTCTCCACTGGGCCACCATCGCTCTCATATAGCACAAGTAATTTTAATAAATGAAGTATTTAAGCACAATTCATTCTCAAGGGACTACATAGTATATCCTGGTACGACCATCTTGGTGTATGGCAATGTGGCACTTAGCAGCCTACATACCAATCTCTTTTGTCTCTCGTCCACCATTACACATCCACTCCCTTTTTTGGGTATACAGGGGTGATGTAAACGACTAGTAACCACTTAAATTATTGTATCGAGTGTTGTATCTCCTTTGTGTGGATTAAAGTTATTTTCATATAAACTACTGTGGCGCCATTGTACAAGTAAAGTTACGATGATAATTTAGCATGTTTAGCGCATGTTACAAGACTGCCAACCTACTAACATGGGACAGCACTCAGGGAACTAGGTCAAATTATCAATTATCACCGTTTAAAGTCAAATTATTGAGATTTATAGGGTTGTTGACTTTCTCGTCGAACCTGCCTTAAACCGGAGTCTCAGTAAGTGTTTTAAACGGTTTGGGTACCGGAGTAAGGTCCTATGGTTGAAGGTCGATTGTGTCTATCACAGAATTTAAATACCGGGCGGTATTTAAATTCGCTTTAGATCTAAATGATATATTTATATAACGTCAGATGTGATATTGATTCTTTGTTTGATTCTATTGAAATTCGTCACACCATCGCCTGCGCAGATTCGATCTAAAATTAATAAGTTAGGTAGCCGGAGCTTTTAACTCCATTAATTATGCTTCGACAGACTTGTTTAACCCAGTATTATTCAATAATAATAAACATAAATCAATAATTAAGATAAGTTACTAATTTCTTGAGTTATGATATCGTTGGTGTTTTACAAGTAAATAGTTGGGCGTATTAGCTCAGCCTACTATGCTCCGGAGTACTTAGTTTCTTAATATTAGTTCTTCATTTGTCTTTGGGCTAAATGTGGAGCTAATAATACCTCAGAGACTTCAAGAAAGACAATCGTTTTCAAAGTTTTTCGTATTTCTACATCGACTGTCAACAAGTTAACTAACAAAGTTGTCATAAGCTTTTCGAAAGCTTTCCAGTCTCATACAATTTTGACTTTTCCATCATAGTTATAGCTGTTAATAGAATAGCCGTGCATTTTTGTAACGTTTGATGAGATGGGCCTTGTAAAGTTATAAGGAACAGGCTGTATAGTTCACTCATCCTCTATAGTAAAAAACTTTTTACAAAAAAAACAACCGACTTCCTTAAAAAAAACACTACAAAGTCAAAAATAACTTTAATTTCGCAAGTCGGTGTCTTAGGCTCTGTATTTAAGGTTTTTGCCACCGACTTCCGAAATTAAAGTTATTTTTGACTTTGTAGTGTTTTTTTTAAGGAAGTCGGTTGTTTTTTTTGTAAAAAGTTTTTATTTTTTGACTTTTTAGTTGTGGTAGATAATCCGCACTAATCTAATCGCGATATTCGTTCATTTGTCGCGCAAATACGTAATGAAAATTTAAGACTTATATGGTTTTCACATAGACCCCATTCTCCGAATGAAACCAAATTAAAATGGGACCATTCGGGAAGCACCAGCTTTCAAATAAAAAAAGAATCATCAAAATCGGTTCACCCAGTCAAAAGTTATGAGGTAACAAACATAAAAAAAAAAATAAAAAAAAAATACAGTCGAATTGATAACCTCCTCCTTTTTTTGAAGTCGGTTAAAAAGGGAGGATGTTGTCTGATGGGCTACTGCCCTACGACTGAAGTCGGAATGTTGTATATTTTTTTAGTTGCGCGGTAACATCGCTTGCGCGATGCAGGATTTTATGTGACGTCAGTATAATGAGTAGTTCGAATGTGGCGTTGGAGATGCCAACACAGAGTTAGGGGCTTGGCTCTACACCTGATAACTTTTTAACAGTGAAGGCGTTATGTGAATTTTGGCCACCTACGTTACATGAAAAGTTTTTGGTGGGTCATCGTGGCCGTCTGAATTGCTATAGAGACAACACATTTTATAATCACAATGCTTGGCGTATTTATTGTTTACCGTATTGACTATTCGTAATATAATAAAATAAAAAATAAATGTCTTAGGACAACCAACACAACGTTATCTGATCCCAAACTAGGCAGAGCCTGTACTATGGTAACCAGACAACTGATAAACATACTTATATATTTCTAAATACATACATATTATAGATAAATTACACCCAGACACAGAACAAATGATCGTGCTCATCACACAAAGATTTGTCCTGGGTGGGAATCGAACCCACGATCTCAGTCTTAGCAGTCAGGGTCACTAACCACTAGACTAACAGGCCAGTCAATACATATCAGCATGCTAATTTTGCTGCCTCTCCTTCAGAAATAATCTATTATTAGGTTACCCTACTAAAATGTAAAGTTCACTTATCCTCTATCTCATCTCGACAAAGGAGGATCCTCCGACCAGACGGGTGTTGTGTCTGGTGGGCAACTACCCGACGATTGATATCGGGACGTTGTATATAGCTGCGTGGTAAACATTGCTTGCGCGAGGCAGAATTTTGCGTGACGTCAGTATGATGCGTAGTTTACGTGAAGCGATTTAGATGCCACCACAGATTAGCCTGTCAGCTAAACAGGCTAAGAGAGCTTGCTGAACAATGCAATCCGTTTCTTAAGTGATTTAAAAGGTTGCCAAACTTATGGCAAGAGGTTGTATAATTCTATTTGGTAAATATCAAATGCATAGAATAGAAAAGCTTTTTTTTTGTGGGTGTAAAATCATCAAATGACGTCTCCCGCTCTGGGTGGAGCGGAAGAGCGTGTCAGACTTTTACTGACTAAAACCCATCCGTGTTCCTTCAGTTGTCCATATGCCAGGGCCACGGTACCTATTTCGAACAAATCTCGCGACCCTGGCAGGCATCGGTCCTAGTAGACCCCTTCAGTTTGCTGACGTCTCTTTGAGGCGCGCGTGAAACACTACGCGCCTTCGACACGGGCCTGGTCCTTTCCGGGCGGCGAGCTACCCATCACTCGCCTACTAATGTGCCTTATATTGTTATATGGGCAATAATACAAGTTTAATAAACAGCAAATCTAACTAATTAAACATAAACAGTTTTTTTATGTCCAATTAATTTTTTTACGCGATATGTTAATATAAAGATTTCATGTCATTAAAATGTAATAAAACCATTCCAACCAAGCCTTTTAATAGTTGACAATCATAAGTCACCGTTATGCCATCATGATTAGATAATAAAATTCCGTTAAAATAATATATTTCGTCTGCGTTGTTGTCGCGCCCAAACCCAGTAGTTTTCCCGGCGTTGACTCATAGAACCACATTCGATTATTTTTTGCGACTCTCGAATTATTCGATCATAAAAACTTCAACAAAAAACGTTAAAGTGCTCTCTTTTAGATTATGTACACGTGTTAATTTAATATGCCGTCATTTATGGTGAAAAACAATGTTATGATGTCACTCCCAAAAATGGTTGGTCAGCGTGATCGTGGATTGCAAAAGTTTGGATACGAAACTCTCGTTAGAGTCGACACGGTCAGTTTACTGTTCGATGTTGAGTTTCTTACCTCGTTTCCCTGTTCGTTTTCAAGTTGGAGATATCAACATTCAGCACTATGTGGGTGGTTGTGGGTTCGATTCCAGCGGAGGTAGTAGGCGGATTTGTAACAGCGGTTGATGTATAGTGGGCTGATAATTTTAATTTATCATGTATTCCGTAGCATGTAAACATTGTACTTATATCTAAGTTACGTGAGGGCGATGTTTTGGCAGCTGCTGTACCGTTTTTACGTAACGTGGTCTTATTTTACATTCGAGGGCAGGGCAGGAATTCGATTTATTTGTGATTTATAATGGACATTTACAGAATTCGTGCAACTGCTGCCAAGTTATATTCAATTGTGTGTTTTTTTTTTGGAAATAATATTTGTATCGTTTGTCGTCTGTTGTAGGTGTTTACCTACATATTTGGCAGGTGTTATTTACTTTATCGTTTTCGAGTTCATGATTATTCCTAACGGCTTAGAAGTGGCTCTCCAAACAATGACGAATCCTATATTTCTATGTCAACGGACACATAATCTATACTATAATAAACCTACTAATATTGTAAAACCTACTTATCCTACTAATATTGTTGTGAAAGTTTGTGAGTTTGGATGTTTGTTACTCTTTCACGCAAAAACGACTGATCGGGTTTATATGAAATTTGGCACACAGTTTATTACCTAGTTTAACACATAGTTTTTATCCGGTAGTACGTTCTCGCGGGCGTAATTACCGACCTCTACGCGGGCGAAGCTGTTGCCAAAAAAAAGTATATATAATATTTTTAAAGCTGAAGTTTGTTTGTTTGTTTAGGTTAACGCACTAATCTCTGGAACTACTGATTCAAATTGAAAAATTCTTTCAGTGTTGAGTAGCCCATTTATGAAGGAAGGCTAATAACATCACGCAACGACCAACAGGAGCGGAAAATAAATTTAAAATGTTACAAAAACGGGGAATATTTATTCCTTTCGAGAGCTTCGGTTGCTGCGTTATCGGTAAAAGGAACGCATCTTTATCTTTACTTACTATCTTTTACGGTTGGCTCGCTATAGCTTTTTAATTGTAATCAAATGTAAATATTGTAAACATGATGAAGAGTTTGTTTGGTTGAACGTACCAATCTCAGGAACTACGTTTAGTGTTGGATATCCCATTTATCAACGAAGTCTATAGACATTTTAAAATTATGCTAGGACCCTTACGGGCTAAGCAAAGAGAAAAACGTCACGAATACGAAAACTTCAAAAAATGTTATGCAAATATTTGATGCAGACAAAGTCGCGAGGAGAACCTATTTTGCTGCCCATTCTCTAGTAAGTCCCTTAGAATGAATTGTCTTAGTCATAATATGTGATGATGATACTTTATGTGTTCTTCCGTCATAGATTATGCCGGGGAAAGAAAATTCCACGTCTAGTGTGTTAGGTGTCATAAGTATTTGTTTTTTCATATGACCATTTTTCAGTATAAGTACTTAATTCATAATCGCTAGTCATCGGAAAGTTTAAATTTGTTACTCATCAAGTCATCACACCTTAATGAACTGAATGGATTACTTAATTAAAATTTGGCACTCGGGAAGACTACTAGATAACCTGATTTACCTAGAGGATGGTCCATTCCGATGAATGCGGTAGTTTCATTAGAAAGCGAGTAAAACCGTGGATAGCACCTACTAAAAATTTAGGTTTTACCCACGGTTTGAATATTTCTTAGATAGTTTTCATCGGGACTAGAATAGTCTTATCCTGATGCAAATGATCTAAGAAAATGTTGTGCAAAAAACGCAGCATATATAAACACCGCAAAAATGTTACGTCAAAATAATTTAAAACATAATTTGTCTTGAAAGGTGTGTGTTAATCTTAGCAGTCAGACTCGTGCGCGTGACATAATGTCGAGTGGCCAATCTTGTCACATTTTTCAAAGAGATTTTCGACTGAATTTGTGAGATATGTCACAGTTGTGCGTTCTAAGCCAGCACGCCCGTCACTCACGCGCACGTTATCTCGCATCAAATGGTAATTATTATTGACTGCTATCGGTTAACTGTAGTGTTAGGGAATAAACTAGTTTTTATTTAAGGGGCGGTTTGTGTTATGCTAGAAAAAATAGAAGTTGAAGTAATATTAATTTGCATAAAACATGGTATATAAAGTTGTAGATCATTAAGATGGTGGTTTTAATCAATTGCAGAGATGATAAAAGTGGTACCTATGATTTTGAATGAATGCAATGGTATCACTATAAAACTCTGCCAAGATACGATGACATGGGTAGATATATAAAATGTATGGAAACGTTGTAGTTTAAATATTTCCATAAATTTCATGTATCTTCCTAAGTAGGTAGGTATCTTGGCAGATTTCTTACTTGTTCTGGAAGAAACCTCCTCATGAGATTACCTTACATCATCCGAATTCTAAATAAAACTTTGTTTAGTTATACTATGTATTCTTTGCGTAGATAAGTTGTAGTTATTCACATAAATTTTTCACTTTCAGTTTAGGTGATGATATTTAGGTAAGTCAGTTTATTAATTACTTTGCAAATTACTTTACTTTGAATGCCAAGTGCAGTAAATGTGGGAATAGTTAAACAATAGTCCATAAAGACATTTGTCTGACGAGCATTATTACATCACATGTCTGGCTGGCTGTTTTTAAGAAAATTAAGAAGAATTTTTCTAGACGTTTTCCATATTAGAGACTAAATAAAACATACACTTGTTTATTCATATACTAGCTTCTCTTCGCGACATCTTCCGGTGAAATCCCATGTTTTAAAATTAAATACTTTTATCCCGGTATAACATTCCCGTGGGATCATTTCCGAGCTCTACGCGGGCGAAGCCGCAGGCAAAAGCTAGTATTAGCATATACGTTAGAAAGTGAAACAGTAGCTAATTGTAGGTCAACGAATCTAAATATATGGCAACAAAAACTTATTTGGCAAAGCCTAAAGTGAGAACTGACACGCCTTTTAAACTGCCCAATAATTATAACATGTCATACTAATATATGTTATACCAATTATAATAAGGTATTCCCCTTAACAAGGACGATATTATGGGTTATGACTTCACTGCACAAAAACTCGCCGGCCACAAACGTGCCGAACCGTTCAACAATCCGGCCTGCGCCTGAGTGACAGATGTGTCGCAATCGATCCATTTGATTCGATTGAATAATCGACTAATCAGACTAATGATACCTTTGTTGATCACCGAGTTTGGGCATTTAAAATTAATGAGACTCATTGAGTGTATTAACGAGAAAAACTTATTTTTCTCATCACCTACCTAATTAGCCTTCTTTCCCAACTATGTTGGGGTCAGCTTCTAGTTAAACTGGCTGTATCTGAAGACCTGTATTTTACAAGGAGTGCCTATTTGACCTCCACAACAAAGTGGCTGGATAATACGAAACCTCTTCGTAAGACTGTGTCCAACTTTCGGGCTTCTGACGACCCGTCCCTGAAGATAGACGACTGACAGCCGGGACCAACGGTTTAACGTGCTTTCCGAGGCACGGACAGGTCTTGGTATGTAAGGAGTGTTCCATTCACCCATCCACGGACTAACCGCGGTATACGTAGCTTAACCCAGTCGATCGACCCAAGCGGCTGATATTAAATAGCCCCAATAAAAAAAATGCTTTATTAGATTTTGTGAAAGCAAAAGGAGCAAGGTATCTATGTACCTAATTATTGTAGCACGTGGTGTTCTAATTTCAACCCTTTTTCAAAGGAAGAAGGCATAAGCTGGTGTGTGTGTAGAATATGGGGTTCTAGAGTCTCAAACCCCAAACTTTAGACGAATCCGAGTGCACATTCTTTTGTGGCGAGGCTTGGGATAATATGAAGCTTCAGCATTCTCTTGTGTTCCTGGTTATAACTGCATAATAGCCATGACAAAGCTTGTCCTCTGAGAGCGGCCCCTACCGGGGTTTCCACTCACATCCACCTTATACCTTTGGTTAGTTCCTTGTCATTCATCCTCTCAACATGACCAAATCATTTAAGCATACACTTTTCAATTAGATTAGATAGATAGATTAGACATTTAGGTAAAAAAAAAAGAAAAACATCTAGGTATGTACGTTATAAGGATAGCAATTCTTTTTGTTCATTTCCCAAGACAACTTGTTTTTTCTGTCTTTAGTAGTCTTTATTTTTTTAAGTTATAAATTCGAGATAAAGTCAGATTAAAAACCGGCCAAGTGCGAGTCGGACTCGCGCACCGAGGGTTCCGTACAAACCTGTAGGTATTCTCGGTTTAAAAATAAATGTTTTTTTTTTAATTTTTATATTTCAGTTGATTGAATGTACGGTAAATTGCGGTTTACGATTTATGACGTTTAAAAATAAAACTACTCACTCGATCTCGTTCAAACCAATTTTCGGTGGTAGTTTACATGGTAATGTACATCATATATTTTTTTTAGTTTTATCATTCTCTTATTTTAGAAGTTACGGGGGGGGGGGGGGGGGGCACAAATTTTACCACTTTGGAAGTGTCTCTCGCGCAAACTGTTCAGTTTAGAAAAAAATGATATTAGAAACCTCATTACCATTTTTGAAGACCTATTCATAGATATCCCACACGTATGGGTTTGATGAAAAAAAAAATTTGAGTTTCAGTTCTATGTATGGGGAACTCCATTTATTTATTTTTTTCTATTTTAGTGTAAAAATCTTAATCCGGTTTACAGAATACATCTACTTACCAAGTTTCAACAGCATAGCTCTTATAGTTTCGGAAAAAAGTGGCTGTGACATACGGACGGACAGACAGACAGACAGACAGACAGACCGACAGACAGACAGACATGACGAATCTATAAGGGTTCCGTTTTTTGCCATTTGGCAACGGAACCCTAAAAAGGTAATTTAACAGTTTAATTGATTTTAATACGTTTTTAATACGATTAAGGTCGTAATTAATTTTGTTTATGTACGACAGTGTTGCAAAAATAAAAGATTATGATATTACGTAATCTAGATTTAAGATAAAATTTGCATAATTTATGTTCCTATAGCAATTGTATACAATCGTTTACAGTTTGACTTAAATTTATGTGCTATTACCGTTTTCTATGTTTCATGTTTTGGCGTTTTTTAGGGTTCCGTTGCCAAATGGCAAAAAACGGAACCCTTATAGATTCGTCATGTCTGTCTGTCTGTCTGTCTGTCTGTCCGTCCGTATGTCACAGCCACTTTTCTCCGAAACTATAAGAGCTACGCTGTTGAAACTTGGTAAGTAGATGTATTCTGTAAACCGCATCAAGATTTTTACACTAAAATAGAAAAAATATAGTATTTTTTTTTTTTTTTTTCAGTATGGGAAATCATCAAATGACTTCTCCCGCTCTGGGCTCTGGGCGGAGTGGGAGGGCGTGTCAGACTTTTACTGACTAAAACCCACCCGTGTTCCATCAGTTGCCCATGTGCCAGGGTCACGGTATCTCTTTCGAACAATCACGCGACCCCGGCAGGGTTCCCCATACTTAGAACTGAAACTCAATTTTTTTTTTCATCAAACCCATACGTGTGGGGTATCTATGAATAGGTCTTCAAAAATGGTATTGAGGTTTCTAATATCATTTTTTTCTAAACTGAATAGTTTGCGCGAGAGACGCTTCCAAAGTGGTAAAATGTGTGTGTCCCCCCCGTAACTTCTAAAATAAGAGAATGATAAAACTCAAAAAAAATATATATGATGTACAGCTTGGCAAAAAAGAGTCTGGAAAAAATGAGGGCGCCTGCTTAGCAGGTATAGCCACCCTGTATACTAGGACTAAAAGTGATAAGATAATTGTTGTTTTAATCCACAAACACGAGATCCCGGAAATTCTCGTCAGTCAAGATTTCAAGACTTGATAGGCACACAGTCTTTTACTTTCATTGTATTTAGTAGATTGCGCATTATTTCGCTGGAATAACTTTTTATCTAAGAGTGCCATCATAATAACATAATGCAAACTTATTCAGTTTAAAAATTAATTAAATTACACTCAGGGATTGCCGATTGAACCCGATACACAAGACATAATGTTCAGCAATCGCATTTGCGGCCACCATCTAGGGTATTCACAACCATTCGATGGTTGGTATGCCTGTATCAAATTTGACATGAATGATACTGAACGAATCCTGTTAATGCTGACAGTTTATAGTCGACAAGAAGGTGACTTACAGCTACTTACTGTCGGAAACTAATCGGAAGTCAGAGAGTACCTATAGCATGTCGTATTCGAAAGGTACGGGCAATATCGAATAAACTTGAACAGTTGACTAATGAAGGCATCAGGTATGTCTATGCGGGGTACATAACATTATCACTATTCACATGACAGTGAAAATGAAATAACACGCTAAAGTTTAGATTTTATTTAAAAAGAAAAACGTGACGTAACATCATTCTTGTATTCCTTTTCGGTGCTATGATAGATTTTTTTCCATTAACACTGATGTGTCAGTTTTACATTTCTTATTTATGAAAATAGTGTAAAAATCTTTCTTACACGTTTACGGCTCCCATTACAACCCGTCTCCTCAAACTATAGGTAATATATTACGTAGAATAGGCAGCTGAAAAATAATAAATATAAATTATACTTTTTACTGTGGTATGCGATAATAGCATTAACAAAAAAAAAAAAAAAAAACTTGGTTGTTTCGTTTTAGTGTTGAACTTTTTGTCTAATTGCACACAGATCAAAATCGTCTAATTCTTTCTTCCGCCAACTGTTTTGGTGTTCCTCCAGGTGTAGAAAAAATCCTTAATTGTTTTCTCCTTCATTAACAATTTCTCTAATTGTACTGTGAGATTTACCTTGAAAAAAATATAAAGACAATCATATTAATTCCATGTAGGTACATTTTTCAATTTCAAGTATCAAACATCAAGAATTAACGTACACGCGATTTATCAAACTAGAAAACATAACCTCAATAGTTAATTAGTAAATAAAACAATAAAATGGCTTGAAACTTATAATACCGATAAAACTGATTATTAGAAAGGAAAAACAATGACTGGCATTGAATAAAAGATTTTCTTGGATAAATACCTTTCGTGTCGGCAGTTCTTTCGTAAACATTGTCAATCGGAGACAAAACTTGTTCCGCTTCAGATTCCGCCAAATTTCTTACGAAAACTTGGTATATCACAGCTCACACCACTACTCCTTATTGTTTTATTAATTTTTTATATGTTCAAAAGCATTAATAATTGATAGTTAATTAGAAATAAGTAAAATACAACTGGGAACATAACACAATGACAGATTAGCTACTTGTTGATGATAAACAAAGCAGTGCTGCCACCAAAAAAATATTTTAGTTCCAATGGTTACCACGACAGACTCTTTTTTGCCAACCTATACATAACCATGTAAACTTCCACCGAAAATTGGTTTGAACGAGATCCAGTAAGTAGTTTTTTTTTTAATACGTCTTAAATCGTAAACCGCAATTTACCTTTAATTCAATCAACTCAAATATAAAAATAAAAAAAAACATTTAATTTCATAAGCATAAACCTTATACATAAACCGAGGATACCTACAGGTTTGTACGGAACCCTCGGTGCGCGAGTCCGACTCGCACTTGGCCGGTTTTTTTATTGTCCTATAGTTTTTACAGAAACTAAAACTTAAATCATGGTTTAAGCTGTTTGTGCCTAATGCTTAGACGTCAGTGTTATCTAGTTTTGATTCCAATACGAATTTAATTGCCATGATAATTTCAGCCGTAAGTCATCCACTGTTGGGCATAGGCGTCTCCCAATTTGGGGGGTTTTGCCATAATCACCACGCTTGGCAGACGGGTTAGCGATCGCAGTTTGGTGGTAAAATGCATTTCAGTTTTACAACATGCACGGGAAGAAATGGGGTGATGCTATTCCTTATGTCTAGTACCATGCGGACACGGTACGAAGTTAGGTACCGATAACTTATTTGCCCTTGGCAAGGCGTGACAGACGACTGATCAATTATCACAAGGGTAGCACAAACATATTATATTTATACTTTCATTTTCCTCAGAACCTAATCTGCAATTAATAGGTAATAAAAAGCCAATAACATACATCAATTAGCCTTTGGAATTGTTAGAGAATAAATACATACACACACATGTTTCATGTACAAGTTTACACTTAAATCAAAGGCGGTAATTAAATACATAATGTATAAAACGGCTTTACCTATAACTTATTAATTTATAAATAGTGCATGAACTTCATAGAATCGCTTTCAAATGAATGTTTTTGAGTGACAACTTGAGAAGCCAGGGGATTTCCTGAATGGAATTCTATTGTAATTTTAAGTGGAATCAGCAGAAATATTCCTATAGAAATAAGAAGAAACTCTATGTATCAAAGGTTACGGAATTGTAAAGTACCTGCATCGGGTGTTTTTCGCCGAGAGTATTATGAAATTCTCATTATCATCATCATTTCAGCCGAAAAATGCCCACTGCTGGACATAGGCCTCCCCTAATTTGGGGGGGGGGGGGGGGTTGTCATAATACCTATATAGAATTCTCTATCTTTGTTATACTGCTGCTCTCGGGTCGGTATGAGCTATATCTACTAGTATCTCATGCCGAGGCGAGATGATTAGCAATAACTCTGAAGCACATTTTCATTTGAATGAGGTTGCATGACATTACCTATCTGTAATTTTGCACAAATCTTTGCAAAATTGCACGATATATTAAAAAACTGATGATCGAGATGAAACGAATCATAATTCCTAATGAAATGTCAAATTACAAGATATAAACATGAAACAGACATTTACATACTGAAATGCTGATAACAACAACCATATCTGATAGTGTGAAATCATAGCAACACCCAAAATATCAGCCAGTTCACGGCCATCACCGAAAGCCCGGAACCGGTGAATCAGGGCCCAAATATTCGCTGTTATCTTTGACGATGGCAACAGGATAATACGTTCACTAGCATAGTGTGTGCATATCTTGCAAACGGGGTGTATTGGGGAACAGATTAGAGGTATAAATCGTACAGGCGGTCTGATAACAGTGGCTCTCCTGCCAAATTTCACTGCGCGCATTATGACGTGCGTCTGGTGTGCGTGTCCATTGTGCGATGCGGTACGGGTTTTTAAAAGATTTTTGCTGGATTTCTTATTGATTTTAATATTGTTTAAACTTTATTTTACCGTACCTACCCATGTTACACAAATCAATGAGTGACTTATTATGTTTTTGTGCTCCGTGTGGTGCCGGACGTAAAGAATAGCACCGTCCTATTTCTTCCGGTGGGTGTCGTAAGAGGCAGCTAAAGGACTTACTAGAGAATGGGCAGCAGCTTTCTCTATGCATATTAACTTATGCGGAGGTTGATAAGGTTATTACGCAAATGACCAGAGGGAAGTAGCCGGGGCACGATGGTCTCAGTATCGAGCATCTGCAGCATGCTGGTGTTCACTTGCCTAGGGTCCTATCCATGTTGTTTACTTTCTGTTTTCGTCATAACTACCTACCAGACGATCTCATGGAGACCATAGTAGTACCTATAATTATAGATAAGACTGGTGACGCCTCGGAAAAAGGAAATTATAGACCTATATCTCTGCTTAATAGAGACTTAAGTCAACATGTCTCTCTGCATGATGGGCAGTTCGGATTCCACCTGGACTGTCCAGAGAATCTGCAGTACTATGTCTTAAGCATACTGTCCAGTATTATACTGACAGAAGAACGCCAGTATACGCCTGATTCCTGGATCTGTCCAAGCCTTTGACATGGTGTCATACACTGTTCTGTGGAGGAAGATGATGCTCAACACCAGGCTGCCTGTGGAGATCATAGATTTATTAAGGTATTGGTATGATCACCAAAGTAATTTTGTCAGGTGGATGGGCGAATGTTCGGATGAATATAGGATGGAGTGTGGAGTAAGGCAGGGTGTTTAACCTCACCTACTCGTTTTAATTTATATGTAAATGGCCTGATTGAGGAGCTCAGCAGTGCTGGTGTCGGTTGTTCAGTGGATGGAGATTTTACCAATAATATAAGCTATGCTGAGCTATCCTGCTGGGCCCACAATCAGCTCTGTGAGGTCACTATTAACCACATATGAACAGCATGCAATGGCCCATGGGCTCAAGTACAATGTTCAGAAGAGCGAGCTGCTAGTTTTTAAGGCTGGGACTAAAACCTACCCTGTTCCTCCGATCACATTAAATGGAAACGTCCTACAGCAAGTTTCCACATTTAAGTACTTGGGTCACTGGGTCAATGAGAAACTAAGTGACGATATGGACATGGATAGGGAGTGCAGGGCATTGTCGGTAAGGGGTAATATGCTTTCTCGCAGGTTTGCGCGATGCTCCCGTAACGTTAAAGTCACACTTTTCACAAGCTATTGCCAAACATTATACCCGTGCAACCTGTGGAGCAATTACACTAAAAAGCCGGCAATGCTCTGCGCGTCCAGTATAACAAAGCGTTCCGGGGTTTGCTGGGGCTCCCATGGAGGTGCAGTGCCTCCGACATGTTTGCCGACCACAGCACATACGGCTTCCAGGCAGTGCTTCGCAAAAGGACAGCATCACTGTGGTCTCGGATAAAGGGTAGCACCAACACGCTTCTGAGCGTGGTGTCGGACAGAGTGGACAGCCAAATTCTGAGACATTGGTCACTCATGCATGTCCACAATAATCATTTTAAATTTTACTAACATAGCTATAAGTATCTACCTACTAACATCATATGGACTTTTATCTCTCAAAGTTATCATAGTCTGAAATAAATGTTTTCAATTCAATATTACCACCATACTGTGATCGCCAACTCGCCTGCTAAGCGTAGCAATAATGGTAAATCTCCCAAATTGTGGGTGGCCTATGTCCAGCAGTGGAAAGTGTTCGGCTGAAACGATGATGATGATGGCCGTGGCGGTGGTGTTTATTACCTAATGATTGAGGTTTTTGCGAAGAAGTTGTCAACTCTACCATATGGCAAGATCAGCTTCTTGTGCTTCTCAAATGTGGCTGAATAAAACATTTGAACTTATTGTTTTCTAAGATATAGTTTATTTAACATTGATCAGGAAACTTCACCACTACGGAATCCGGAACGCCTCTTTGGATCTTCTTACTTCGTACTTAAGTAATAAGGACGTCAACAGAAAAAGATCACTTGGATCTGTATTTAGAATGGGGGTCCCCCAGGGCTCAATTGTAGGCCCATTTTTATTTCTTATTTATGTAAATGATTTACCTTACCACATAAAGGATAAACATGATATAGTATTGTTTGCCGACGACACTTCCCTTTTATTTAAACTCAAACGTCAGCAGCTAGTTACTGACCATGTAAATAGTGCCCTTACACATGTAGTTAACTGGTTTAATGTTAATAATCTACTTCTAAACGAGAAAAAAACGAAATGTATCAAGTTTACGATACCTCATGTTAGACAAGTAGAAACTAGTGTTCTCATAAAGGATGAAGAGTTGAATCCCAAAGATACCACAGTATTCCTAGGCATAACTCTGGATAGCAAGTTTCAATGGGGCCATCAAATAGAAAAATTGACAAAAAAGCTTCGCTCTGCAGAATACGCGGTTAGAAAAATTCGTGATTTTACTGATTTAGAGACAGTCCGTTTAATTTACTTTAGTTATTTTCATAGCGTGATGTCGTACGGCATTCTACTGTGGGGAAATGCCACCTTAATTCAGACAATTTTTGTTTTACAAAAAAGGGCAATTCGTTCGATTTATAAATTAAGTCCCAGATACTCCCTCAGAGACAAATATAAAGAGATTAATATAATGACTGTGCCTTCTCAGTATATTTATGAAAATCTTTTGTATGCACATAAAAATATTAATCTCTTTAAAAGATATAGTGATATCCATAATGTTAATACTAGAAACAAAAACAAGTTTATTGTTCCTACAACCAGGCTCA
This sequence comes from Aporophyla lueneburgensis, assembly GCA_932294355.1. NCBI lineage: Eukaryota > Metazoa > Arthropoda > Insecta > Lepidoptera > Noctuidae > Aporophyla > Aporophyla lueneburgensis. The sequence goes on from OW028746.1 coordinate 7,833,177, forward strand.
AGAAAATAGGTGGCTCCTCTAGATGCCAATGTATACGTTTTTATAATAAACTTCCCAGCGTCATTCAAGAACTAAGCTTAAATAAATTCAAATCTTTATAAAGCGGAAACTATGTCAAAAAGCCTATTATACTGTCAAAGACTATATTGAGGATAAAACTGTTTGGGATTGAGCTGCTTGATTTTTATATAATTTTGCTACTTTATTCTGATTTTATTTTGATATTTTTTTTTGTTTTTAAAACTACATGTACATTTACTATATGTACATATTATTTTAACTACTGTGAATTTGATGACTATGTGGGTCATTATTTTACTTTCGATTTTGGTCTGGCAGTTTGAGTAATTTGTGCGACCTACCCAAATGTCCTTTCTTTGGTATTGTTTGTCGAATCGTTGGGCTCCTTAAGTTCCGAGTTGAGCTGCACGATTATTGACAAATGCTTGCACTGACTGGACAGGTCCACTCAAATCTGTGTGGTTCTTTCCTCTAAAGACCATTTCCGACAGCGACTAACATGGTCATAATATGATCAGACCAAGATCCTTTCCGGATTCTTCATATACACATTGACATTGATAAATTTAATTTATACAATGATATGAATAGTTACTTTGTAAAGCATCATATTGTTTTAATAATTGTGAATGTGAAGACTGTGTGGGTATGTTTCTTTTTTTCTTCTATCTTTATTTATTTGTCAAGTATGTTGTAATTATGATCTGGCAGGTTGAGTAATTTTTGCGGCCTACCCAAATGTCCTTTCTTTGGTATTGTTCGTCGGATCGTTGAGTTTCTCAAGTTCTGAGTTGAGCCGCACGATTAGTGACAAATGCGTGCACTGACTGGACAGGTCCACTAAATCTGTGTGGTTCTTTCCTCTAAATACCATTTCAGACAGCTATCTACATGGGCTTCACATAATGTGACCAATATTATGTCTGGACTTTAAAAGAGACTGTGACCTCTGAGTTTGTTTCGGCCTTTCTTCTCAGAATAGTCAGATAGGAAACGCCGACCTCATCTAGTTCAAAAAATATTATTGACTTGTAAAAGTGTTTGTACAAACCTACTTACAGAAATTAAATCATTTATCATTATCATTTATATTTTCGAGGACTTAAAGGTATTTTAGAATCTATAGAAGTATGGCTATGTATGTCGAATGACCGATGACCGATGGAGCAGACCAGTCCTGGAGCCGAGACCGCGTATCGGCAAGCGTAGCGTGGGACGCCCCCCAGCTATATCGAACAACGACTGGCTGAAAGTGGCTGGGACTGACTGGATGCGGAATGTGGAGGACAGGGTGTTGTAGCTCAATATGGGAGAGGCCAATGTTCAGTAGTGGATTGCGATGGACTGAGTTGACACAGTAGCGTTGTTCGTCTGTCTAATGAATTCTGCTATATACATGACCGTTGTATTTTCTTTTTTTAACTTTCTACAATTTTCTTTTACGAAATTAAACTTAAGTCACCTCGACAGACAGTTACAACGAACACACGCTACGGGTATATTACAGACTTCATTAATTCAAAACGTAATCCAGCAACTATTAATATCGATTAGCTCACTTTTTTTTCTATTTTCAACGCAGTGCATCTGGTATTCCATGTTCAAATCCGTGTCTCCAATTTATGTCTATTTCACATGGACAAAAATCAATTTTTCTGCCCCTAATTTTACCGTTGCATGTGAAACAACAAAACCCCAGTTGAAGTGTCGATGCTTGGTGAGTTGGTATGTTCAGTAGTTGTCGTTTTTGGGCTGATATTGTGATAATGATGAAATATCAACTTTTTAGCAGTATTTATTATGTTTATTTCAAAATGACTAGTAGGTACCTAGGTACTATTAAAAAATTCTTAAACGAGCGTATCTTGTGCATTTTTTTAAAACTCATTTTGTTTACTTGTTTGGAAACTAAATCGTGAACGCGGGATAGACTTGTAATCTCAAGTGCAATGGACCCGGTGTGTTTCGCTAGCACATCGACATATGGATGGATGGATGAGTCACTGTGTTTATTCGGTTATCAGACATCGTTTTAGTGCGATCTCCAACGGACAGCTGGACAGTAAATTGTTCGGCGGATCGTACGCAGCTCACCGCGAAATGTACGTGCTATGCGGGTTTTGTTCGCAGCCGTAGGTACATGATTGTTTTGTTGCTTGTTTCCAGAAGTGTTTTGTTTCCTTGGGAGTTAGTTGCTAGGTTTAGGAGTGATTTTACAAATCATTTCTATCGCATTCCTTGTTGATATCCCAATTTATTTGGTTACTGTCTTCGTCTACCATATATCAGAGGCTGCAATAAGCGTGTATTTAATTCCTTGCACAAATATTATTATAAGTTAAGTTGCCGTTGATAATAAGCATTATAAACACGGCCCTTGAGTCTACTTGAATCATGTTTGAGAAAAAAACCGTCAAAAAAACGAAGAGTTCAAAGTCTAAACACCATGCTACAGATTAACGTCTGTGACTGTAACAAAATAGGTCAAAGTTCGTAATTGCTGTTTGCGGAAACTCTGTTCTTTCATTAAAAGAGAATGCATCAAAAATTGTAAGTCAATCCATAGCATTAAAGTCTGTAATAATATGTCAACTAGTTCTTCCATTTGGTTTAATCTTCGAGCTCTTTGAAACGAGCAAAAGTCTTATACATACTATAAAGGAAACACCTGCATCTGCGTAACACACTATTAATCAGAATCTAAAGATTTTTGCTAAACCATTGCTTCAAATGTTCTAAAAAATTGTTTGCTCAGCAACATACATAACGCAATAAATATTGTTGAATGTCAAAATTAAAGTAATTCCTACTGTTAGTGTGTAAAGCAATTACCCGGTTGTTTCAGTGAAAAAAAATAATGGGTAATAATATGACCGCTAGTGTTGGTCAAAATCTAAAAACTCCTGAAAAACATATTTGAAGGAAGCAAAAACAAGCCAACGTAATCTGAAATTGAGATGGTAATTAGCCAAATATTTCTTTAGTCTGTGAATCAGTAGAACAGTGTAATACTAAATTAGTAACAAAACTGGCGCCGGTCCACCTCGCTATCCGCCAGATAATGTGTTTATGATAAAACTAAAATGTACTTACTGCAGGCTCAGTCTAGATCTAATGTTATGAATTAGGATTGTAGCGAACATTTAAGTATTATTAGAAGCATAATAATACAGTGTGGAATGAAGCTCCTCCTCTGTATCTAAATGTATCTACTTATTATCGTCTAAGAGGGTTTTCTGTTAAAACAATAACACATTTTTGAATTTTATTAACTAAAATATAAATAACAAAATCTAAACTTTTGAAAAATATGTATTTTTTTAGTAAAAAATTACATAAGACAGTCCCGAAAATGCCCCGCCCTACACTACTTCCTGCACGCGAAGCAAGACTACTATAGAGAAGGTTTTTGTCGACGGAAGGATAGACAAGATGTCAGATTGTATAAACATTTCTAATATCTGAAGCACCTTGATGTCAAAAATGAAGAGAAGAAATGTTTCTATTCTTCAGGCAATTAAAATCTGCAATGTCAAGCATGACGACCAATTTCTCTCTATTTTTAACACTTGTGGTGGAAATATTTTTACAGAACTTGTTGTTTTTATCAAAATCAAGGTCGGTATAACCACTAAGATAGTAGAATAGACACAATGATGCTCTGCAATACAGGGTCAGGTTAAGTGAAACTAGAAATGATATCACACATTGAATTTTCTAAAGCATATAATATATTTATCGCTGTTGTTCAGGCGAGACAGTTTTCAGGATTTCAGAAAAAAAAAACAAACTGCTTGAAAACGGAAAGCTCAAGTTGAGCAAAGTTGCAAACTGACGGAAAGTGTAACCTCCAGCAGTGACTACAGTGCTAAAAGGATTAAACAACTAAGCTTTTAAGGGGCCGGCGACGGTCAATCTGTCCATACAAACGTAATACCAAAATCATTTGCAATTGGAGCATATTTCCACCATTTTAAGATGATATTCGGCTTTAGACAGTATTTATCTAGGTTATGGTGACGTTTTTTTTTAAAAAAACTGAGCTAAAACGAAGTTTGAGCGAATTGCATTTCGCACATTTTTACAACATAAATTACATGTTTTCTTTTTGTTTTTTCTGCATTAAAAACAACAATATCTGTAATAATGTTTTATCCATAACACAGCTTATATTATCAAGATACTAAAACACGAAAACCAATTTAAAAATCATTAAGTTTTCATTCATCATTTTTGGTATTACGGAACACAGCCAAATTATCATACATTTTCAATAGCTAATAGTGCTATCGCGTCTCACAAAAATGTCAATGTGTGCACGGTTGCGTACGGCTCGCGGTGGGTGTGTTGTGTATCGCTCGGACATAGATTCACACTAACGCAACATGCATTTTGGGTAGCGGGAAGTTCACTCGGGGTGTTTGTTGTCAGTGCGAGACGATTGCCTTACGGTGCGGAGCATACTTTTATTTGTTTTTCAATTGTATTGTGATATTTCTGACAATATTATTGACCTATGCTATGAACTTGGATTTTGATTTTTCTTGTGACTTGGTATCGAGTACTCTACATTCTGACGAACTTTGCTTTGTTTACGGACCTGGATTTATTGTTTACGATTCGGTTTGGCTGCCAACATGGACTCCGAACGTTGGGATGTGTCTCACAGATATTATAAGTTACCTGCCTAATATTTTCTTGGCTACTAATTCATCATCATTCATTCATCATCATTCATTCATCATCATCATTTCAACCGTAAGACGTCCACTGCTGGACTTAGGCCTCTCCCAATTTGGGGGGCTTTGCCATAATCGCCACGATTGGCAGGCGGGTTGGCGATCGCAGTATGGTGGTAAAATGCATCGAGAACGCTGCTGCCCATTCCCTAGTAAGTCCCTTAGTCGCCTTTTACGACACCCACGGGAAGAAACGGGGTGGTGTTATTCTTTACGTCCGGCACCACAAGGTACAAATACTTACACTATTTTAACCTCGGCCCAATAAAATAAAGATTTTTTTGTGGTCCGAGTTAGTAGTAAGTATACCTAACTAAGTATATCTAATATATAAAATTCTCGTTACAGTTTTCGTTGCCATACTCCTCCGAAACGGCTTGACCGATTTTGATGAAATTTTTTGTGCTTATCTGGTACCTATCTATGAGAATCGGCCAACATCTATTTTTCATCCCCCTAAATGTTAGGGGTAGTCCACCCCTAAATTTTTATTTTTATTTTTTAGACAAAATTTTTAATTTCTATTTTTTTATGATACAACATACAAAAATACATACATCTTTAAATTTTCACTTTTTTTCACCCGGCAAAACAACGTTTGCTGGGTCAGCTAGTCTATTTAAATAAAAATCTATGCCACTTTTCGTTGTAACTGAACCTCCTAAACGGCTGGACCGATTTGAATGAACTTTTTTGTATGTGTTTGGGTGGCACCCTGGATGGTTTAGATTAACTATTGGACCCGGTAGGTGGTGCTGCTATCGAGTTCTAGGAAACAGGACAACGTCTGTACGGTCAGCTAGTTTTGTATAACTGTATTTACCTACCTATCTAGGTAGATATGTAGGGACGGAACAAACAAAGCTTTATAGGTAGGTACCTATCAACTTTTATTTCTTCCCTTTCTTTTCTCATGTCACCGACCGGGCGTAGGTAATTATCTCAAGGACTGTCCTCAGACTTAGTTTGCTTTTCCACCAGAGATGTGCTATGCTACGTTGCCATGGATGCGTTTGATATTCACCAATCATATTCATTGGCCCCCATAAGTAGTACTGGTGGAGACGGGTTCAACTAAGCTCTGTTTTTACATGGAAGGGTGCGTGTTATGGATGGAAGCTATGGATGCGCAAGTGGTGTAGTTATGTGCAGAGTTCATACAGTAGGAGCGCGTTTGTCACCGAAAGTAAACATGCCGCCATCGCAGTGTCTCCATATGTAAATCGAGAGTTACAGTGTTGCAAGGGTGAAAATACCGTGTTTCTAGACAAAATTACGGTGAACTTGCTAAAATTGTACCGCGTAAATTACCGTGTAATTTTTCAAAGAAAAAAACAACATTGTGAACCAAATCAAGTCTTGAATATATTTGCTTTTTTAATTATTAACCATAATCACATTAGCCGTATGCCAGATGACCGCTGGGCAAAGGTTTGCATACAATGGGTGCCTGAAGATGGACGACGCCACCGCGGTCGGCCCAGAAAGCGGTGGCGAGACGACCTAGATGCGTACCGCGACGACTGGTTTGAGGTGGCGCGGGACAAGAGTTCCTGAGAAATTGGGGGAGGCCTTTGCCCAGCAGTGGCTAAACAAAAAAAAAAATTAACTAAGAAGATATAAACTTGAAATTGAAACTGTTTACTACGTATTTGTAACGCGTCGTAATCGTAACTCGAATAAAAGACAACGTAGTAAATTTTACGTCATTCACCCATCATAAGGACGAGAATAGATTGCGTGGAGATAAAAGACACTCTCAATATCTACAACTTCTAGATATTGAGGGATTTCCCTAAAATTCTCGGCAATGAAGGAGCAGTGCTGCCATTAAAAAAATTGTTAAGTTGACTGACTGAGATTCGTTTTACGCAGTACATGATGAAATATTTACAACAACGTAATTTATACTGGCAGTACAGTGAATTACGGTGATATATGACACGGTAATACATTATTACCTTGACGGTAGAATAATACCAGATTACGGTGCATCTACGGTAATTACCGTGTACATGGAGACATTGCGCCATCGTGAAGGCACAAAGTTATTTTATACCTCGCCATGCCCCTACTAGCGAAGCATCGCATACCTATACAGAGAGTCAGCTGTACATCGACGCGGAAACTGTTACCAATTACCATAGATCACTTCAAGATTCTAAATCCATCTGTGATCCGGTTATTAAAAAAAATGAGCAACCCATATAGTGGTCGAATATGATGTGTAAGATCTGACCTCTTCCTTGGTAAGGGACCGTTCAAGTATTACGTAAGCACATTTATTACAATTTTTATAAATAAGGTTTACAGTTTTCGTGATCACTAAACACATGACATGGGCTATTTAGTAAATCTTGTTTTAAACTATTAATTTTTTGGGTCGTGGTCATATTTGGAAGTTTCGTCGTATAATCGACGGCCCCTTTTATAGCTTTTCTCAAAATATTCATATCCAGGGTTTTTCTTAGTTTTATTGGGACCAAACCCAATTTATTTTCTGTCTTTTTAACGAGATTTTTTTAATTTTGAGCAATAATTTCGTAGCAAATGATTGCTACATTCAATTTTTTTAATGGTAGTGCAGTGTCCGTACGGCAAAGATTCGTTGAGAGCGCTAGTAACGCTACTATCACCATCACCGATCATCGTTTTATATCTTAATTGATGCATTTCAATGCTACATTTGAATCCCTCTACAATGCCATCTGCTTCCATAGCCGTCGAGCTTTTCGACCAATTTTTAAAGCAACGGTGAACTTTCGGATCTGTATTTTTATTTTTAGCTAAAGCACATACGCAACAATATGCATTCCTGATGCCCTAAAATAAGATTTTTTTAGTTTCAAAACCGATTATGCACGATACTCTAGATAAAGAGTTATAATTAGTCCTATACGATCGTTTAGCCCATAAACCGTCTACTACAACTGTAATATAAGGAATGCCGTCAGGATCCAAATTACCATTAGCAATGGCAATTTTTTTTTTCTTCTACACCGGCTTGGTGCATACTTTATTATATCGCCAAAAAACACTACAAGTGAAAAATAACTTTAATTTCGGAAGTCAGTGATTTTTATTTTATAAGGTTTTTTCGTCAGGGGAGTAACGTGTAAGAACATTACAAATAAATTTTACTTAAAAGTCCTTGTTTTTTACTTATCCTCTTTTATATCTGCACATCGCGTAAATATGTAGAAACTATTGGAATATTTGTCTGTTACTAATATTTTGCGTAACACTCTTAGTGACATTTATTCATTATAGCTTCTGCCCGCGACTTCGTCCCCGTTCAATTTCTTGTTTCCCCGAAATGTTGCAAAAAACGGGGAAAATCGCCTACCCGTGTGCTTTTTCTCCGTTTTTGCAACATTTTTCATTACTGCTCCGCTCTTCTTGGTTGTAGCGTGATGTTATATAGCCTATAACCTTCCTCGATAAGTAGGCTACCCAACACAAAAAGATTTTTTCAATTCGGACCAGTAGATCCTGAGATTAACGCGTTCAAACAAACAAACAAACTCCTCAGCTTTATAATATTATATAGTATATAGATTTATAAGTAGTTAAGTTTGCCGGTGGCTTCGCCCGCGTGGAGGCTGGAAAATGCATCTAAAACTTCCTCATAAAACACTCTATCTATTGGTGAAAACCGCATGAAAATCTGTTCAACATTTTTTGAGGTCTTCGCAAGTAGACAGACAGACGCGGCGGGGAACTTTGTTTTATATTATGTAGTGATAACATTTTTTTAAATTGGTAAAAAGAATACTTATTTACGTAAATATGACAGAAAAAGCCTTCGTTTTTAGGGTTCCGTTGCCAAATGGCAAAAAACGGAACCCTTATAGATTCGTCATGTCTGTCTGTCCGTGTATGTCACAGCCATTTTTTTCCGAAACTATAAGAGCTATGTTGTTGAAACTTGGTAAGTAGATGTATTCTGTAAACCGCATTAAGATTTTTACACAAAAATAGAAAAAAAACAATAAATTTTGGGGTTCCCCATACATAGAACTGAAACTCAAAAAAAAATTTTTCATCGTACCCATACGTGTGGGGTATCTATGGATAGGTCTTTAAAAATGATATTGAGGTTTCTAATATCATTTTTTTCTAAACTGTATAGTTTGCGCGAGAGACACTCCCAAAGTGGTAAAATGTGTCCCCCCCCCCCCCTGTAACTTCTAAAATAAGAGAATGATAAAACTAAAAAAAATATATGATGTACATTGCTATATAAACTTCCAACGAAAATTAGTTTGAACAAGATCTAGTAAGTAGTTTTTTTTTTATACGTCATAAATCGTAAACCGCAATTTACCTTTCATTCAATCAACTCAAATATAAAAATTAAAAAAATAGGATTTAATTTCATAAACACAAGCCTTATGCATAAACCGTGAATACCTACAGGTTTGTACGGAACCCTCGGTGCGCGAGTCCGACTCGCACTTGGCCGGTTTTTTTAAAGTTGAGACCACTCCTGTGATGTGATTTGTATTTGATTTGACTCCAAAGGGAATGAACAAACATAAATAGGCTTAAAATAAATGAAGGCAATAATAATAAACATCCCTATCATTTATATTTACGCAGCGTGCGTGTGACAATTTTTGCGCCGTGTGCCGCGGCCGCCGCCATCAACTGTTCATTTTCTGCCTAACGGCCGAAGGCTCGCTGCGCTGCCGTTCACTATTTGGCGCGGTAACGATACATTGCGTATTATGAGGTAATAAAACTAATCGGGTTATTGGACTCACAACGTTCATGTATTTATTTATTGAAGAACACAAACAGTATAATTATACATTGGTTTACAAGTACCAAGTTAGGAAAGGTATGTAAGCCCTAGATCTCGAGATATTGTAATAATTTGAGATATGGACATTGTAAAGAAAATTCCACAAAACGCATTACTAGTCTGTACATTTACTAACGATTCCCCAAAGCAGTCAACAAAAATAAAGCAAATAACGAACATACCTAATTACAAGTAAATAAAAATGCGTCGAGTCGTTATGAATAAAGGGTAGGTACTATTACTCACTCACACACGGCTGCACACCGCGTCAGCATTGGCCTTCTATTGTCAAACAGAGATAGCAATATTCCGATCGAGTTTTGCCCTTGTCGTCGGCTCGTGGTTGCGAGTTTAGGGCGCCGCGTTCTTAAATCACAATAACAAGTTTCAACACCACAGTTAATTTATTACAAACAAACAACTAAGTCTTCATCGAGCTGCAAACATGTGTCAATCGTTTACATTGTTATGTCAGTTCGTATGCAAATCTAAAATAACAACACAAACACTTGATTATTTAAAGAATTTAAACGCGCCATTATGGAACGCTAGAGATGTCCATCGGTTTACATCCATGCGGAAACATTCCACACTCTGCATTCGTTACAAAATGTAACACGTCTATTATTTGTTATGCTAAATCGTGAGTTGGCGCATTAAATGTCATGACATAATGGCACTCTGTCGTGTTAACGCACGACTGAACAGTACAAATTACAGGTGCAATTTAACCGAGAATTGTTTATAATGAATTAATGTGTATGGGGCGACGGCAGTGCTAATTATGCAGATATTATGACGCCTGTGTAAACAGCGGTGTCGCATCACTAGTGCGAGCTTATTGTTAGTAGATGACGGGATGTGGCGCTTCACTGATAGACGTAAATAAGATATCTCGGTGGATTGTCATTCTGCTATGTCATTTTGTAATGCTAGGTTACCTCCTTTTTAATTTATATAACTTTCGTAACTGTTTGAGAAACTTAACTTAAAAGTCCAATTCCAATTGTTTTTTTTTTTAAATAATTTGCAGTTATTGCAATTTTCCTGAAAACCCTTGTAATTAAAATAAGATAAATCTCTGTATTTTAATATGTAACAGGTAAATCTGTGTAATACGTATCTAGATAATTTACCTATGTAAAGTTAGGTTCACATTACTCATAAACACATGACATTTACTAGATATTAATGTGTTGCTGTTGACAAGAAACGAAAAATACTGGTATTCAATTGTATCCGGTTAGACTGCATGCCGACCCTGACATAGTTAGGAAAAGGCTGGGCAGATGATGATGTTGCTGACAAGCTCTCTTGTGCTTGGTGACACTAGAACTTAGTCATCACTTAGCACATATTTTTAGCAAAAACCGGCACAATGTAATATGACACCGTCCATTTGTAAAACAACTTGTAGAGCTCCCAAACATTAATGAGCGTGTTTGTGACTAACACCACAATTAGTTCCAACTTTTATTTTATTTTAATATTAATAATAAATCATGTGACCCGACCGCAAGGTTCGGTGTGAAATTCCCAACATTTACGCCAGTCTAAGGTTGTGCACAGACTTGAGTCAAGTCTATAAAGATTGGACAGACTCTTGCTTTATGAACACAATCACGATGTCAACATAATAGTTTTATAGACAAAATTGACAGAATATAGGCACTGAATAACTTGTTTTGTCATGAAAGTGCGGTACATTTACTGTGTATCATATACCTTTAAACGAGCAATTCTTGTATATATATATATAATCTGAATCTCGGAAACGGCTCCAACGATTTTCATGAAATTTAGTATACAGGGGGTTTCAGGGGCGATAAATCAATCTAGCTAGGATTCATTTTTATAAAATGTCGTTTTATTCGTGTTTTCAATGACCAACTTTATTGATAATCAACTTGAACATAAACTTATTATTTTAAACACAATTTACCAAAAAATACCGAGCAAAGCTCGGGCAACCAGATATTGCTAATATGATACACCATATAAATCTGTTTTGTTTTGAGTATGAGCAGTGTAAAGATATAACAAAGGAGCTTATTTTTTATTATTTTAAGAAAAAAAATCTGACTCTATGGAAGTATAACCAACCTTTAATTATCCTATTGTTGGGACAGGGCCTCCTGTGAAAGGGAGTAGGTATATAGTACAGTCATAATCCACGCGGGCCCAGTGCGGGTTGATGGATACCACAACTCTTTGAATGTTTGGTTTAAGATATTCCGGGTACCTGACCAGTGGTGATAAAATCATATACACAAAATGAAGTGCCTTCCTGAGTTCGAACTTACGACCTACTTCTAGTAAGTCGGACCTCAACTCTCGGTTTTAATGGAGCCGCACTCTAATTGCGTTACACGCTAGGTATCGATCAAAAGCTGAATCATTTTGAAGGAAATTGCTAAACCATTGCTTCATACATTCGAGCATTGTGTCCGCCCAACAACGTAAATAACGCAATGAATGTTGTTGAGATGTCAAAATGAAATTCATTCCTACTGTTTGTGTGTTACGCAATTACCCCGTAGAGTCTTAAGTTACATGCGACTAATATGAGATGTAATAGTAAAATAAAACTAAAAAGTAGAAAATAATGGAAAAAAGCGTGGGGTGTGCCTGATATCAATAAAAAATACCTTAAAAAGCAAAATGTCTGATACGTACTTTTGCATTTGTCAGTTCGCTCAAAAACAAATTTAATTCGTGCGAGTCGCCTATAGAAAATAATTTATTATTTATAAGTATCGATTCACCCGTTCCGTTCAAGTAAATTAGTGCAAATCGACCAATAAGCCACCTTTTAACCACAATACAAGTAATTTTATTTTTACAATAGGTATATAGGTATCACATGATACCAGACATACCTCACAAAATTTGAAGGCAGACAATAGTTCATCATTTAGGTCTCACATCACTCGTTTTCCATGAATTCGTAATTTGTCGATCTGAATACATATCCGTTGGAGTTCATTAGCTAGAGCATTCATCTTTTCAGAGCCACTTCAATTTATTTGAGGATTCGTGTCGGCATTTCCGAAGTATTATTACATTACGTGTAAAAATAACGCTGATTTTTTGTAAGGGACCGTCTACATTGGCATATTGAAAATGATATCAAAAATATTATTTTAATTCTGTGATTTAAAACCGGTCAACTCGAGCAGTTCATCGTTTGTGAACAAAGTCCGTGAATTGTATTTCTCAAAGAAAAGGTATTTATAACTATTCTAGTTTTGCTTTTGCTTTAATAAATAATTGAAACTGACCAACTAAGATTATTTATTTTGCTAACACATTGCACCCAAGTTTTTATCTACCTAGGTTATTCCCAACTATGTTCTTGTCGGTTGGCTGATTGATAGATAATGGTCCCAATTCTGTTGTTACAAAATTCTCTAAACTAAACTAAAAATCACTAAAATTTGGTTTATTCCTGTCAAACGACGATTTCCTATTCTGAAATAGATTAAAGTGACACAACTTAACTATATTTTAGTTTGACAGCACTAAGATTGCACTGAGTTATTAGTTTAGTGAAAATGACAATTTTGCTATTCTGAGTTTGCCGGTTTTCACCAAAAATTTTGACTATAATAATTTATTTTAACTAAATCTGACTATTTCTAATCGCGATTAAAAAGATGTGGAATAAAACTAGTGGTCATGAACTAAAATTCACACCACGTGCAAAAACAGCACTGTAATTTTTTCCTTTTCTTTTGCTTATATGTATCTCGAAAATGGCGTGTCCTATCGCAAAAATAATGAAATTTTCGACCCCCTTTATTAAACCCCTGATACATATAAATCTTAACACGTGGGTAATATTTTTTTACATTTTTCAAACAAAAAGTGAAAAATTCCATATAAAACACGTCCAGGCGCGCGCCTTCATCTCTCAAAAAAATCATTGCGTAGCGCACACAAGTACTACGTTGCGAAGCCAAAAGAAAAAAAAAATACCACGTTGATTCGCGATTGTCAAATTCGATTTAGTCGTGTCAAAATAATTTTTAAATTTAGAGATTTTTTCTTGCAGAATAGCGTTACAATTCTCATAGCCAAAAGTAAGGAATTTTAGAGATACTTTAGTTCGTGTACAACAGAATCGGCACCAGTGTGTGACGAAATTAGGGTATATGTCATTTCGACAGTTCAAAACCATTCATTGTGTCATTTAAATTGTTGAAAAGACATTTTTTTTTTGGAACATATAAAGTGATGGACTAGCTTCTTCCTTTAAAATAATTCAGATTCTGATTGTTAGTATATTACGCAGTTTGGGTACCTTCAGATTACATAGCCAGATAATGTATAAAGCACAGGCATAAAGTTTCATAATCTAGTTGATGGGTGCCGTACTCCTAGGTGATGTGTACTGTACTCCTAGGTCGTGTTTAGGAGCAAGAAAAGGATTTTGACGAATTCGATTTGCACGAATTTACTCGTCTGAATCTGGTGAATCGACACTTTTAAATAATATATTATTTTCTGTAGGTGAATTGCACAATCTACAACTCCAAAAATACCTATTGGGCAATTGCACAATTTGAATTTTATGCAATAGTTATGAGAAAAGGTCACTGCAGGTACAGATGTAGCGAGTGCCTATCTTATCTTCACAACCCAGTTAGTGGGTAATACGATACCCCTTAAGTAAAGCTGGTTGTCAGACTTTCGGGCTTCTCACGACCGAAACAATGTACCCAAATATCTAAAAATAAAATAGTTTACTAACTTTGCGATAAAAAAATCCCACCTAATAAATAATATGACGACAAAAAGTAGGCAAAGATGACAAACAAACTTTACTTGTGATTTATTAAATGTCTCGTAAGCCTCCGGTGTGACGTCATTCTTGTATCATTCTGTAATACATTATTTCTTAGTAATTTTGTGTGTTTGTAAAATAAACTATACGATTTTTCATTAAAGCAAGAAAAATAAATGATAGAAAAGGGAGTAAATGAGAGCACGTTCGCATGCACGTAAAAATATCGTATCTAGCACAATTGTATCGCGTAAAGGATTTTTAACCGTCGATGTTTTTTTTTTAGGTGGGAAACCATCTAATGATGTCTCCCGCTCTGGGTAGAGCGGTAGAGCGGGAGGGCGTGCCGGTTTTTTACTGACTAAAAATCCACCCGTGTTCCTTCAGTTGCCCATATGCCAGAGTCACGGTACCTCTTTAGAACAGATCTCGCGACCCTGGCAGAACTCTCGGTGTGAAACGAGCATTAAAAATCGGCACGGCCGCAGCCGTTTCGGAGATACGCCGGAATAAACAAACTTTTTTTTGTTATACCTACCTTATGTACTTTCTTATGCATTTAAGCAACAAGATGTTATTTTGACACTACAAACATACACTTACATTTTATTTATTTGCATTGATTAGTGGTGGATTATGGTTGTCTTATAGGTACACCTATGCTTAACCGTCCGAGGAAATCAGGCGTAATATTATGTTAAATATACATAACTATACGTGCTGATAGTTTATGTGACGATTACTCATTGAACCTATCCAGTGATTTCAGTCAGTCCAAAGCCAAAATCATAATTTTTCCTCACACACATCTAATGCATCAGAGAGTTAATTACTCGTGTATGACGTATATAACAATAATCAATAACGCGTGACGTCATGGGTCTATGTTCGGCATTAGCGCCCACCGCGGTTGCGTCAATTATAATCGTTAACTAAGCCTGGTGGTCTACCACCTTACACGGAACAGGAAAATCCGCAGGGAAAGTGGAGTTTTAAATAAACTTAGCTGTTATTAAAATAATGACTAATACAAATCTATACTATGTCTACTATATATCTATACTAATATTATAAAGCTGAAGAGTTTGTTTGTTTGTTTGATTGAACGTGCTAATCTCAGGAACTACTGGTCCGAATTGAAAAATTATTTTGGTGTTGGGTAGCCTATTTATCGAGAAAGGCTATAGGCTATATATAACATCACGCTACAACTAAGAGGAGTGGAGCAGTAATGAAAATGTTGCAAAAATGGGGAAAATCGCACGGGTAGGCGATTCGACGCGACGGGAAGGGTCGGGGAACGAGAAATTTAACGCGGAAGAAGTCGTGAGTAGAAGCTAGTGTATAAATAATAATAGTTCCAGCGGGTTAGTTTCATAGCACACTAATAATCGAAATGCCTTTTATTTTAACAGTTCAATATGTTTCATTGCGTCATTAACGTTGGTGCACACATTATTCAAGCATATTATGCAGGAATGGATTAGTTTCTTGTTTTTGAAACCACTGGTTCGAACCCACGACCTAAAACTGGTAAGTTGGGCCGTTACGACTAGGCCACCACTCTTTAGTAAAATAGGTAAATAATAAATATGAGAAAATAAAATCTAATGATGAAATGAGTAATTATGTGGCCTACCCAAATGTCCTTTCTAATTTACATAAGGAGCCCAACGTTTTGACGAACAGTACCAAACTGTTCGTCAAAGCGTTGGGCTCCTTATGTTCCGAGTTGAGCTAAACGATTAGTGACAATCTGTGTGGTTCTTTCTTCTAAAGACCATTTCAGTCACCAATCTACATGATCTTCACATGATGTGAACAAGATTATGTCTGGACTTTAAAAGAGACTGTGACCTCTGAGTTTGTTTCGGCCTTTCTTCTCAGAGTAGTCAGTTAGGAAACACCGAACTCATCTAGTTTAAAAAAATATCATTGACATGTAAAAGTTTCACGTCACTAACAAAAATATTACACTCTACTTAGGCAGCTGTAGTAACTTTACTTTCAATTTTTCTTAATTATACCTAAGTATTATCCACACTAATATTATAAATGCGAAAGTAACTCTGTCTATCTGTCTGTCTCGCTTTCCTGCTAAAACTACTGAACCGATTTAAAAGAAATTTGGTACACAGATAGTTTAGAGCCTGAGAAAGGACATAGGCTACTTTTTATCTCGGTAATATGTTCCCGCGGGATAATTTTAGAATCCTTCGCTTGCTCGGTCAACAAAATTGAGCACGCGGTTAAAAAGCAACTTTGCACTCTTGTATAACAAATAAATATTATCATTTATCATGTATCATTTAATAATAGTATAATAAATGAAATAGGATTGTTTTGAAATAATATTAAGAGGAAGGTTGAAATTGCGGTTAGCGTATCGTACGTAATGGGTTTTCGCTTTGGTCCTAATAAGTTTTACGTATGTGAGATATTATAGAAACATTCAACATATAAGGATTTGTTCCATGTCATGCGGTAATTACAGGAATTTAGGGTTTTCAAGAAATCCCTATTGACACATTGACCCATATTATAAAAATAATATCACTTCCATATACATCGAGTGGGTAATATTTTTTTGGGAAATCCCTTACTAATAACCTCCAAGAATACTGATACCTAAATAGTTCGGTATAACTAATAAATTTAAATATATATATGTTAATAAGCGTGCTCATTTCCCACCAGAAAATGCTTATAGGTCACAAAAAAAAATGTATAATGCATCTGTTCGCTGGGTTTTATGTAAAAGTCTGGAATCTACTAGATAAAGGGCAGCAGCGTTCTCTATGCATTTTACCAATATACTGCGATCGCCTACCTGCCTGCCAAGCGTGAAGTGCTCAATGGCAAAGCTCCCCAAATTGAGGGAGGTCTTTGTCCAGCAGTGGACGTCTTTCGGCTGAAATGATGATGAAGTATATCCATACCTAACTCTTCGGAGAAAATCCACGTGATGTGTCATCTTATGTTGTGATCGAAGATGAGTAAGAGAAACATTTTAGAGGCACACATTAAAAATTAATGTATATACAGGCTATCAGGGACATCGACGTGAAACCTTTTATTATGGATTCAGCACAAGACTCTAATCCGCTTAAATTTTTTCGTCGGTAATTAAAAACAGGAATAAGCTGATCTATACATTTGGCCGCGTAGAATATTTGACTTTTCTATCTTCTACGGGTCTAGAATCATGTGCAGAATTCTTAGTTACAGTTTTCATGTCGTTGTTCTGTAATCCTGATCTGTAAGTTCTTAGATAAACTATTGAACTAAGCAAATTTCAAAGAGCCGTAACTATCGCCTGTTGTATCTATCAAATATTAGCTGTATCATAACACTTTATCAACCGACGAAAAAAAACGGAGGAGGTTATCAATTCGACGCGTATTTTTTTTTTTTTTTTTTTTTTTATGTATGATCACGCATAACTTTTTACATAGTGGTCTGATTGTGACAATTCTTCTTCTATTAGAAAGGATATACTCCCAAGGTGGTCCCATATAAATTTGGAAAACAAAATCGAACCCTAAGGGTCGGAAAACAGGGGATGATTGATTGTTCCCTCACTGATTGTAATGTATAAACACGCATAACTTTATACAGAGTAGTCCGATTTTGATAATTCTTTTTGTGTCGGATAGGGTATACCTTGCCAAGTATTATTAGTACATTAAAGCCACAAAAAATATAAAATAAAAACTTTTTAACAAAAAATTAAGTCGGCGCTGAAAAATCAATGAACAAGGATCACTCAAAGCGCCGACTCATAATTTTAAGGTTTATTATGTTATGTTTTTCAGTTTTTCGGCGGTTTAATTTTTTGTTAAAAAGCTTTTTTAATAAATATGTACAACTAATTGGCGCGTCTTTAGCGCGGTCAAAGTGATCTTGTACCGTTGATTGCATCCATCGCATACACCAATCAGCCGTTGGTCTTGGCCAGTAGAACACCCGGCTCCATATCAAGCTGTACGTTTCCAGTTGTAACTGTCCTCGCATTGCATAGAATTTTCGTACAATGAGCGGTCAGCTTATACTGGAAATGTAAAGCTTAATTTGTGACCGTGCGTACGGTTCATCAATTGTTTTTCAGTCACAGTTACGTCCACACAATCAAACAAGACAACAGGAAAACGTACGTCTGTTCATAACAATTGCACTAAAATTCTTCCCTGTGTCATTCCCTACGCGTTTGATAATTTAGATAGGAATTTTCCTTACAGCAATGTATTGTCAATCAATAGACAGCTGGCTTTTGAGTCTCTTCCAAAGTATTTCAGGGATAGCTTTCTAACCTGCATCCATGTCAGTATCAGTATTTTACATGGAGCGACTGTGAATCTGACGTCTGCAACCCAGTTGTCAGACTTTTTGACTTCCGACTACCCGTAAAAACTGTTTAAGATCTGACAGCCGGGACCAATGGCTTCACGTTCTTTCCGAGGCACGGAGGCGCTCAATATATAATGGATGGTCAACCATCAGTCGGTGGTCTCGGCTGTCATTCATGGATCTTTGGCAGTCGATAAAGGTCATCTGATGCCCAGATTGACAGGCATTCCATGTAAAAACTGTTATTCAGCTGTCTCTAGTCAGACTGGAAGCCGACCCAAACATAGTTGGGAATAAACTAGGCAGATGATGATCGTCGCCCATCCACGACCGACCTCGGCAAGCGTAGCTAACCTTCGATCGCCCCATGCGGCTGTTAATATTTAGCTAAGTGTTTCTCGTAGGTAAATACTGTTACTGTAATATTTAGTATAGTATGTATTTCGTAAGGAGGAAGTTTCAAAAAGCAATAAAGTGTTGCATGCGAAGATCATAATACTGCTTAAGTGCTGTGATACTATTATTGGCGCAGAAGCACCACAATAACCTGTTTCCTCGGTCGAGAATACAACTTGCGCGGGAAGTGAAGTGCTTCGCTCTTATGTTACTTTCTATCACTTCAAAACAAGCAAAAAGGCTTGAGAGAATAGTGTTGTGTAACATTCTATCATCGAAAACATTCTATCAAAAATTAGGCAGCGGAATTCTCATTTTACCCGATTACGGCGAGGGTAATGATTTTGATCGCTATGTATGTGCATCTGTTCCTTCGTAACTTACTACTTATGATGATTTGAAAGTATCGCTAGAAGTGTCTTGATCGTTTGATACCTATATGCTATGTGAGGTCATATAAAATGAATAAGGTGCCCTCTGGTGGACGTAAAGTGACGAACTAAAACAATGGTTAGTTCCAAAACGAAAACCACGTGAGCGTGATTCTCAGTAGTCGAGTTTTATTTTTTACCTATTGACAGGAGAAAGACTGTATTTTAATGCCTTTTAATTTTAAATCCTTTTGTCTCCCTTACCTGTGGTTTGCGCATTTTCTAAGTATGACTGTTTATTGTGTAGGCCATCGGAACGGCACGGCTTTTACGTTCGAAAAGTGTTGATCCTGAGCCTCATTTGAATAAATGACTTTTGATTTAGATTTTTGATTTTCGCCCCGTGCAACTGAGTTCCTTTATGGGCTACTTGTAAAAATGGTCAACCAGTCCTACCATAGGGATGGTATTACTCAGTAACTGGGTTGTGGAGGTCAGATAGGCAGTCGCTCCGAAACCGGCCCCAACACAGTTGGGAAAAAGTTAGGCAGATGATGATCCATAATCATGTAAAAACGGCAATCTTAGCACACATTCCATGCAAAGAAAAAAAATGTCTTCCCGTCCAGGCGAAACAGAATCGCCCCACTAGTCAATAAGTATTTTTAGGTTAGGTTACGTACTAATTGGTACGTTCACATGTTACTAAAAATAAACGCTCTTTATGTATTCGTATGTACCAATATGTATTGTCTTTATTGTCTAGATGACGAGCAGTCTAGACTCGCGTCTGTTCGTATCTCCATATCAAATTTCCCAGGAAACACAAGTGTGTATAATCGCTTTTATAGATTTTTTAATATAGCGTTACTGAGCATAGATTATTTACATCGAAACATAGCTAACTGATTCTTGACAGAGTATAAAAATTTTCAGCAAAAAATTTGCAATGTCGTTTTTGCCCTATTTACTCGATCGTGGGATTCGAGGATCGAATAAAATCATTTGATGTCGATAAATAATTTTGTTTATTATTTTAATACCTACACAGGCAGGTAACATAAGTTTCAATTAATTATAATATTAAATCGATTCCCTCGCACCTTTACAAAAGTGTACAAAAAGCGTTTTCGCGCATCACCAAATCCAATTTCCCAGAAACATATTTTAGGCAGCCGCAGCAGGCATGTAAATCTGATCCCTTATGGGAGCAAAAAGTTTAAGATATTTTTTGTCACACCTATCACGTCCGTCTCTAATTGTTCCATTCAAAAATAAACTAAAAGTGTTCTTAATCCTATAATGTTATTCGATGCGTGGCGCGCCGGCCTCCGCTGCGCCCGCGCCGACTATTCACCGTCGATGCTTTTTTATTCGAATCCGTGTGAATAATAAAGGATTTTATGTCATAAGTTGTTAGAGGCCTCGGTTTGATTTATACGTCTGCTCGCATTAAACGCCTGTACCTGGCGTTTGAGGAACTTTACCTTTTTCTGTTCCCGTTTTTTGTGTGAGCGCGGCATAATGCGGGTGGTGCGCCGGCGCCGCGATCGAAGCGCTGATCAAAGCGATTGGAGACGATTAAACTTACTTGATATATAGATGGTCAACAATACGTAGCGGCGCCTCCCAGTCGCGGTACACATTTCAAATGACGATGCTCCTGCGCTGATTAAATGGTTTTCTTGTAATGCATTCCTGTTGTGCATCGAACCAAGCGTAACAATAGTAATGTATTTGACTGTGCCGTGAACTTCATGTATTTTAGTCGAAATATTAACGAAACTACTCGAGATGATGTAACCGCTGACTGAATGAAACAAATTAATGAGTGCAGTTAGCAACTTCAGACAATTTAACTTGTAATTTGTCTGTGACAAAGACGAATTGTCTGTACAGAGTGTTTAATAATTAAACATAGCCTAGTTATCTAAATCCCTAGTTAACTACCTAATAGGTATAAACATTACGAAAAATACAAAAAAAAAAAAAAATGTAGAAGTAGAGTCGTAGAATCATTCAGTTTATTTCTTTCCGAGTGCAGACTGTGGACTTTAGATTTTACACACTGGACTGAATAATTATGAAAATATGATCTATCCTGTATTTACCTACAGTCATACTTATTAATAAAATAATTAAGTGACACGTACAATTTACAATAACATCCGGGACGTTTCATATAGTAGAAGTAAGAATATTACGATTGAACAATATTGATCTATGACATCATTTGGAACACTAAAATGTTGTAATTCCTGAGATTTTTCTTAGAATTCGGTCTCACAAACACGTAAAGGTGTATCGTCCATACATCACAGGACCCCGACGTATACAGGCTGTTGCATAACTGTATCGAGGCTAAAATGTTTATCGATCAATCGTTTATTGTATTTTAAGAAACATAAAATCTTAAGAGATTCTTGCTATCTTTTATTTATGGATTCTTAATGTAACGTAGGTTTTTTGTCAATATCAAAGTATCAGTTTCAATGGAACTAACACATTGGTTTTGCATCCCACTATTAAAATTTATGGTAAGACAAATAATTGTTTTGAATACTCAATCAGTTGTGAATCGTAATTGTGTTTATCATTTGTCAATAATAGTGTAGACTTTATTTATCACTATAGTTATTTATTATAATAGTGTTCATCTGCATAAAAGCCTGTAATCATCTATCGTAAAACTACGCAACGATGAATAATAAAAATATTCGCAACTTGTCATGATATTTATGGACATTTTCATGTCATTTTAACTAGTTTATATTGTGAAGTTTTGAATATGTATTTTTGAATTTGCTATATAGCTATTGCTTTATGTTTAATTAAATGTAGTGATACGATCGTGTAACTTTGACCCATCATGTTACATAACTACAAAAAAAAAAAAGTACATATTAATATTTTATGAAAGAAAAGCCTCATAGTATGTTGTGATATTAGCATATGGCGTTCTGCTATAACATTATAGCATCATTAGTTCCCCTACAACTAATGATGCTATAATGTTATATAAAATAATCTAAAAACAGTTCACATTAAATCGACAAGATAATTAAAGTGTAACCCGCTGTATAAGCGTGGGCGATGTAGACGGCCTGTCGCTAAGGGTCGTCTTAACGACTATTATGCTCTCATTTTTTTGACAGCCCTACGCGAACAAAACGGTCATGAATGAATGAATGAATGAAATTCCTTCGCCGAGGTATGCTAAGCGCCCCTGTAGTAATAGAAAAAATAAACCAACTATTTAAAAAGGACTTCCTTTTGTCGTAGAATTTTTCCTTTGCACCAAAGAATGTGAGATCCCTTAGAATTAATAGCTTTACTGTTATTTATAATATTGGAATAATTCTTCGAAATATACTGTGCCTGTTCCTCTATATTAGGTATGCTTTATATGCATGTATTATTTACCTACCACATCTCACATAACTTGTATATTCATGTAAAATGGCTCGAACATTTTGCACAAGTTATATGTTAATGTTATAATGGATTGATTGCCTTGATTATAAATCAAACCTCTAATTAAACCTTCACAGAAACCAATAAAGTGTAGGTAGCTTATACTTATATATTTTCTTTCAATTACTAGTATTGAAGGTGTAATCAAATTATTTGTTTATGTTTCTGTAGAGCCGTGTTTGTTTAGTTTTGTAGGTAGTCTTTATTTATTTATAGTGTGTTTATAAAATAAAACCTCTTTAGTCTACGTATCTATGACAGTTACCTTTTGCAATAAAAAAAGAGTCACAAGCATTATGCAGTTCAACGGACTTCCTGTCTATTTGAATAAAGAATGCCGTCGGTACTACACAGAGGATTTCAAAAATATATTGTTAAAAATTAGTAATTGAACATCGGCACCCACACGTAGCGCCTACGGTTCGCAGAAGGCTGCGGATGGTATGGAGAACTATAGAACGTTCACGTTTGTATGGGCATTGTGGGCCGCACAAATGGGCGGAAGCGCGTTGATTCGAGATGGGCAGCATGTGCGCCGGCGCCTAGCTTGTGGCCCAGGGAGGCGCCGCGCACCGCGATACGTGAGGAAATCTCTCCGATCGTACCTGACGGACTCACTACAGTGGGTATTCTGCCTAAATGTTGCGCACCTCTGCGGGGATTTTGATTGTATTGCTGACTAAAGCCATTCTCAAGAATTTTCTTTTCGAGTAAAACGTAGAATTTAAAAATCTGATCCAAAATCTTTCAAATATTTTAAATCTGTCGTTATTTGACACTTCAATCAGCTTAAAAACAGCTTACATTTATTGGTAACTTTAGTGATTACCGAGAAGGCAGGTTTTACAATTGTTTGCAAACAGATGGTCGTTTAACGTAAAGAAAGCATATTGTAAAAGGATTGTTTCTATTGTGGCCGTAGTAATCCGAAACACATGTGGTGCGAGGTGTCGCGTCTGCGCGCGGCGACTGCTAGTAACGGTTCTGTGGCGGAGGCGCGGTGCGTGACTCATCTCTCGTTCATTGAGCGGTGGTCCATTGAGCCGCGCTTGCGCTCATTACCGCTCCGCCGGCCGGCCCTGCGCACACGCACACAGCGCGCGCTCGCGGACTGACACCGACGCACTGCCTACGACATGCTGGCTCCCATCTCTAGATACAACGTGAGTTTAGCCTACGACATCCGCTCCGCCGAAGCCTACGGACTAAAATTAACGCGACGCCTTATTCGAACGGAGGCAATTTAATTGCTGCGAATTTAATATTTTTATTAATGACCAATTTTATTGTTGCAGATGGAGAACTTATCGAAGTCGCATATTTGGCTAGCGGTTGCAGCCCTCCTGGCAGCCAGCGGGGTGTGCGCCGGCGCTGGTGTCGGCAACAGGAAGCCGTTCACCCCGACCGACTCCATCCTGGACATCATCGACACCGAACAAGTGCAGAGGTTCCTCGCGGAGAGACAGCGAGCGGAACAGGCCACTGCATCCTCATCGACGTCTTTTGTGCAAAGAAACGAGCTCGGCGATGGCAGTTCTGAAACAGGCATGGTGGTCTCCTTGCCGGAGCAAGAAGATACTACGGAACTGCCCCCGGGTGTGGAATTCCGAAAAATCTTGAAATCCTCGAAGAATGCTTTGGTGGTCACCAAGAAAGATTATCTCAAGGAAGATTGGTGTAAAACAGAGCCTTTGGTTCAGAAAATCCGAGAACCGGGCTGTCTGCCCACAACAGTGATAAACAAATTCTGTTACGGACAGTGCAACTCTTTTTACATACCGAAAGGCCCGCGGCGCCGCGACAACAACGCCGACCGGCCGCAGCCAGCCTTCAAGTCTTGTTCGTTTTGTAGGCCTAAGAAGTTCACCTGGGTGACAGTGACTCTGCGTTGTCCTGGACAGAACCCGCCGTTCAGACGCAAGCGGTTGCAGAAGGTTAAACAGTGCAAGTGTTTACCGGTGGGAGTGAATTGACGTTGACAGTGTGACGGAGCCTGCAGTGACAGAGGCGGTGCGACCGCCGGCTTGCGACGCACTCGTGCGCACACCCGGCTCTCCAGGGTGAGGACAGAGGGTACCGGGAGCGAGCGCCGAGACGCTCGGGTGCTCCACATCGTTACCGCTGATTGTTTCGATCACGTCCAGTGTATAGTCTGTATGAACTGGTCAAATAAATTGAGATGCCTTGCTCTCATACGTCAATGCGGATGACGTAATGTGATGCATAGATTAGATGCCTATTTAGAGTAACATTGTAATAGAGCGGCTTTGACTGCAAGTCGTCGAGCAAAAGCTTTAATTGTTCGTAGCGAAACTAATTAGCTAGTGTGTTAGAGTAGCGGTGGCCTTCCAAGCGGTTATGGATTTGTTTTGGTACAAAACTTGTGAATTATGTCCGTTTATCGAAAAGTAATTATTCTGAGAGTAAAGTTGTGTTCTTAATGTCAGCAGAATAATGTGTGATACTAGTTTATAGTTTGACGGTTAATTGTGTTTCTTTGCGCGTATCGGTGAGTCACGAATTTGAAACGAGATTTAGAAGTAACGACTTAATTCACGTCAAGTCTATGTGTGTTATTTATTTATTTTGTATCGTAATAAATATTATATTGTAGCTAAAACAGAATACGCTTATAACTAAGTTGGTAATTTAATGTTGATCGTAGTTCCATCTTGTTATCTCGCAATAAATATGAGTAGGTAGTGTTATACGATATGTATTTAAATATATTTCAATGCAGTATAAAGTAACGTTAGGTTTTATGATAATTCGAAACAAAATTATGATCTCTTTTTCCTCTCAAGAAGTGTGCATTTGTTTTATATGTATATCTGTTAACATAATATATCCATTTAAATGATCTGACATAAGGGGCTGTACCCACGTACTGTGCAGGTTATTATGAGTATGTACTTACTATATTGTTGTAACATGTAGAGGTCTAAATTTGCAAGTGTTTATAGTTGAACATGTCGCGTACTTATCGTAGAAATCTAGTGTCGTTGAAGTCGCTGAGGGAGCTAAAACATTGTTAACTGTAGTATTGTATAGTTGGAAGTGAAAGTTAATATTGTAGTAGGTTGTAGAAATTCTTGCCATTGCATTTTGTTGTTCAATACGTTTTGTATGAAAGCGTAATTGAGCATTATGTTAGTACATGGATTTATAAGTAATTGGTTGTCTGTGGCCGTATATTCAATTAATAAAAAAACGTAGAATGTGTTGATTAGAATGGCAGGAAACTAGCAATAGTGTCAATACGGTACCATGATTAGTAAATTAGTCACAATGCCGTGAAAATTCTTCGTAAAAATTCTGTTTGATGACAATGTTTATAATAATATTCCTATACTTATTTATATACCGACAAATTGACTTTGGAAAGGTACCCTAATCAATTAGAAATCTAAAAGTATGGCGTTTTAAAAATTGTTTAATGTCTTTTTTTAGAATCAGTAAAATTTTTGTTTAAATGTCTATGTTTATGATTTAGAGTCAGTGTGAATTGTTTTTCTATATAGCAAATTTCATCATTTAAATCCCTTATTTTGTAATTGAATTGTATCAAATCTTTTGACGTAACTGAGGTACAATTCAGTGGATTTGAAGTACTAATCTAACACTTATATTGGTCTCCGACAGATTATTACTAAGACTAAACAATTATATGACTCCACTAGTTTCTTATGTCATTCACAATATAATTACGAGACTAACTGATTCCATGTCTTGATTAAATAAAAACCTGTTTTTCCATTTGATAAAGTACATGTAACAATTGCGGTTATTCGTCGAAATAGTTCAGGCAATTACTGACATTATTACATGTGTGTAGAGACTATTATAGCAGGAACATTATCTTATTGCCATGTTGTGATTGTTTTATACGGCTGTAAATTCATATCTGTTACAACGTCGACTTATTTTTATTATTTAGAACATAAGTAATACCAAGTAGAAGTCGATGTTTTAAACTGTGTTATCATTCGTCCAATATTTTCAGAAATAAACAATAGTTCGTTTAAAAATATATGTATATTTTTTGTTTTACCTCCTGTGTCCTAACAAATGTAGTAATAGAGGTTGATGGCTCCAGAATGGATTTATGGTGTACCTATTCGTGTGATGTTTTCTTCTAAGAACATAACATAACATCACGCCTTGTTTACCCGAAGGGTTGTTCAGAGGTGTACCTTCAATACACCCACATTTCGCCTGTTATGTTCAAGTCCTATGTCATAGGAGGCGTGTCTATTGCCATCAACCGGGCACAAACTCAGACTGCGGGTTGCTACTGAGAAATTCTAGATAGAAAAACACTTGCCCCGACCTGGGAATCGAACCCAGGACCTCATGCTCAGCAGTAGCGCTTGCTACCACTTAATCAACTAGGCAGTTCTTCAAAACCAGTCAGAGAAAACTTTGGAAAAATAAATACATAGAAGATGGCAGGGACATCGACGTAAGCTAACTGAAATTATGAATTCAGCACATGATTTGATACACCCTAGCGTAGATATCTTTGATCGGTTCTCAAATAAAGGTCCTGTGTACTTTAAAAATGACCTAGTGTATTACTTACACGGTGAAACTCTATGGAAAATCCGATTTATAAAAATATATCTACAAATAACTTAAACGTAGGGGGCTCCCTGCGTTGAAATTTTTATCCAGGTTCAGTCCAGAATAATTTCTTGAATCTACGTTAACAGGATGTGTCTCGACTGCGCCGTCATATTCTATATTATAACTTTTCAACTTTTGGCTGGTTATAGTCACTCTAGCAGAACGTCGCATCGATGGCTACGTGGCGGTGTTCTGATGCTAAAGATGATGTCAGGGGAGCGCTGTCGTATCACGCCCACGACGAACTGCCATATTCCGCCAAAATCTTGATCATATTGAACCTGCTGAACCTCTAATACGATGACCACTTCTTGTGAAGGCTATTCTGCGCCGTTATGTACCTAGGTTTTCTATGTGGGATACTAAGGGATGTGTTTTTCGTTTCATAGGGACAATTGAATACGAAATCGTAAGATTTTTTTTCTTTTCGCTTCTTCGGGCTTTACAGTAACAAAGCAAGTTACTGGGAAACCTTTGATCGTTTTTCTATCGCAGTGCTCTCGTTGTGGATATGGGGCTCTACCAGAAGGGTCATAGAAATGGACGCCCATCATCCTTTGGTTTATCGAGTCACATATGTTATATGATTTTACCTACTGCAATAATAATATGTCTAAATTTTTCCCAACTATGTTCGGGTCGGCTTCGGCTAACTTTACCGAAATCATTATTGCTCATGGAGCGACTGAATGTAAAATACTTATATCCAACATGTACAACCTAATTACTGGGTACGTGTGGGTAATACTGGTAAGACTTTTGGTCCTCTGACATCTGGTAATGACTGCCAAAGATCTACGAATGACACCCGGGAACTACGGCTTAACATGATTTTCGAGGTATAAAGGGTCACGAATAGAGATCATCTATTATATATCGAGACTACTATCTGCTGTTATTTATAAGTATTTAAAAATAAGGATGTCATAATAATCATAATGTAACTCATTAATATTTCAGTAGGTAACTAAAGACAGTAGGACCATGTGCAGGGATAGTTGTAAAAATAAAACAACACAGGTACACAGATAATATTGTTTATTAAATCAGAAGCTTATATTATTTAAACGATGCACGATTACCAATGATAAACCTTTACATGTAGATGGTATGCTTTCTCAACACGTCCTCATTTGACGAGATTAGAAGAATTTATACAGTACAAAGATGGATAGAACACACTTTTGTAGTTTTAAAGGGTCTTCAAAGCCACAAACACCGCAGTTTTAAATATTGATTAAATAAAACCTTTTCACATAGCTCACGTTGGGGTATAAGCAATTGATATTTAGGTCAATGAATCGTAATGTTAGCACAGAATCGCTCTAAAGATCTGAATAGGAGCTACATTACAAAAAACTGATTCATTTTTCCAGACAACATTTGCTTTGACCAGGGTATACACATACATATATAGATAAATACATTATTTTTTAGAATACATTTTGTGGAATTATTTACACTGAAAAGAACGCTTCAATGTTATGATATTACAGTGGAGGTTGGAGCCTTGCAACCTTCTTGCCTACGTCTATTATACCCGTTTTAGAAATGTTCCACTGCTGGACAAAATTCTCCACACAATGGTTGCCTGAAGATCGACGGTGCCGCCGCGGTCTTTGCAGAAAGCGGTGGCGCGATGACCTGGACGAGTACCGCAAGGGCTCGTTGGAGGTGGCACAGGAAAAGTTCCTGAAAGGAGTTGAGGGAGGCTTTTTCCCAGCAGTGGGACAGTATAGGCTCAAAAAAAGAACATCTAACAACTTGCCACTATTTTGCATGGTTTTATGAATTGACAAAACATCGAGATTTCTTTATTACTCATAAGTTATGGAAATAGATATAGAAATTACACGTGTATTCTCTAAAGGGCAAGCTAGAGTTGCATGGAACACCCACATTTCACCAGTTATGTTGTAAGTACCATAAAGATTGTCACACGAAACCGTTATAATAAATACCACTGTCGAAATAAATGTGTTGTGGTTTACAATAATTGGGATGTTTAATTTCCTTGAATACAAACTTCTGGGTATGGCATGAAGCATAAGGCTGGATTTTGATGAATATTTTCTTTAAAAAATCCTAGCAACAGGCCGAATAACGCTAGGAGTAAAATTTTATATGACATTGATCTTTGTTGGAACCGTTTAGATGCTTGAAGTTAGTCGGTCGGTTAAGTTTTTTCGTCTATCGCTGTTGTTGCATGTGGTTGGACTGGAAGCCGGCCCCAACATAGTTGAGCAAAGGCTAGGCAGATGATGCTGTTGTTCGTTTGAAGTGTGTTAAGTTTGTTATTTCCTTGGTCGATTGCCAAGCACCGGTTGCGGAAACCTGGCTACATTTTACATACGATGAAAAAGAGGGAGTTGGAACTAGAATCCGAGATTGCTTCCAATACTGACAGTAGATTGATTTCTTAATGTGTGTATTGTCTTTTATGTTTTTTTTTACCGTTGTTGCATCCAACAGGTTTCAAAGTTATTTGGTTATGGTTGTTTTGTCGTTATGGATAAACGAAAAACTTTAATTGGTTGATTTGAGGCTTTTTGCCACTAAGTATGTGCGTATTTTATGTATTTTTCTTTTGTCATGTGCGTTTTGTTTGTGCAGAATGAACAGTTTTTCTTTTTTTCACATGTTCTTTTCTTTTCTGTTTAATTTCTTTCCCATAGGAGCACTGTCGGTTTGTCCTTCTATGCAATATAATAATCGTTTATTATTCTATTTATTTTGATCGTCAGTTTGAAATTTAACATTTTCATAATATTGTTTTTTGGTTCGTTGTTTTATCCTTACAGTCTTTTTTGTATCTTACTACTTATGCTTTTGAGACTATTTCTTTAAAACGAATTGTGACACTGGCTGAAACTGCGTAAGAGTCCCCATCAGTTACTTTTAAATGATTTAAATTTGCAATGTGATAGTTTTTATGGTTCACATTTGCTTGTAGCAGTCATCAGGAAATTCTTTCATTGTCCAGGTTTTTATCGTGGTCATATAGATTAATTATCATTAATTAATTTGAGCCAGAGTTATGATAGGTTGTTACATTCTCACATTTATCTGAGAGTAGGTTCAGCTGGCTTTGTCTTGGTCGGGCTTTCTGAAACTCTCCTTATTTCTTGAATTTTATGTTCATAAGTACCATCGCTGGAATCAACCGCCATTGGCGCAGGAATCTATTGGATGCGAGAAACAGAAACAGTAGAAGAGGCAATGTTTGGAGGAGGCCTATCTCCAGCAGTCGCCGCCTTTTTCGAATGATGTCAACAAGACCATCATTGTTCCTGAGGTCATTGGTTCAATTATTTTGCCTTTGAGTCGATTTATGAATCCATTCCATAAAGATGAAGATATATTTTGTCGATTGACTAGATTTTTTGCATTAGTAAAGCACTGGGCAAGTTTCAATTAGAGCTTGAATGTACAAGTCAGTTTGTTACGAACCGATGTCTGGGGTATACAATAATTTAGTCTGTTACTCGTAAGAACGAGTTGTTGTTTAAGATCTGAGTGAGAACATGCGTACAATAAATTATTTATCTCCCAGACAACAGCAAATAAGAGCCTGAGAATATTGATAGGATGTCAGCCCCATAGCTTCAGATACTCAATAACCTATTAATTAGTTTTATGTATTTTGGGGGTATAACATTTTGTTGGATAACACATCGTGGTCGGGTGAGTCCGAATTGCTGTCGAGTCAACCTTGAATCCCAGATAGGATTGGTGCTCGACAGCCGTTGGGACTTCAGTTCCTAATTTCGGCGGCTGGCGCCTTAGTTGATGGGCGCGGCGGGCGCGCTACCAACGCTGCTTTCCAATTTGGGGGCCCGAACACCATGTTCAGGCGGTTGTACCCAGGGATCGTGCGATCCATGGCCCTGTATGGGGCTCCGGTGTGGGCTGCTGACCTAACGGCCCGCAGTAAAACCATGATGAGAGTACAGCCTCTGCTATAGTTTTACTGCGGGCCGTTGATGGCAGTCAGAGTCATCATAGGGTACATACGTACGATCTCTTATGAGGCGGCTTGCGCATCAATAAGTAAATTTCGTAGTTAGAGAGATATTAGTGAACAGTCAGGCTTGCAACTCGCATCGCATTCAAGATTTAAAAATGGCGTACGTGCGTCTTGCTGTCGTTGAGCAGTCCTCACAACCTTGTCGCCACTAAAGCCATGCCTACCACTCTGCTATAATAAATTACACGGCCTTATGTACCGCAGCCTACAAAGATTGTATTGCGAACAAATATGGTGTCCCTCCCGTGTTATAGGAGGACCTTCCAAGTTCCAATTAACGATTTCCATTAAACGACTATAGTTGCGTTGTGTTCCAAGTGGGGACACTTCGCGACCTTGCAATTCGCGCATTACGCAAGGTATCGCAGATGCGGTGTTGTTCTTGAGACAAAGGTGACCTGTCTCTTGTGCCTGTGAATTGAACCGGCTCCCACACCCCTCAAGCCGGAACACAGCGATGCTGTTTGGCAGCAGAAATAGGTGTGGTGGTAGTACTTCCCCGAGCGAGCTCTGACACAATGAGTTCTACTACTGCTTTTTGCACCTGAGATGATCTTGTGATTAGTCAGCCTGAAGTCAGTCTTGAATGATAGCTGTTGGACAAGCATATGAGGTCATTCTTTTAAGCACAAGGAGTGGATAAGCTTCTGCAAGGACACGGTGGTGCTCCGCCCAGGCATGGCAGACCTCCACCGAATGCTTCACCGTGTCCGCTAGGCGACTCATCTGCCAGCTTGAAACTCGCATCGCACTCAAGATTTGAAAATGGTGTGCGTCTTGCAGTCATTCGGCTGCCTTCTTAATGTTGTGTTCACAATAGCCTTGCCTCCCACTTTGCTATAAATACATTGCACAGCACTGTGGTCAAAGATTGAATTGCGAACAGATACGGTGTGCATATTCCAAGTTCCAATTAATGGGTTCCACGAAACGATTATGGTTGCGTTGTGTTCCGAGTGGGGACACTTCGCGATCTTGCAATTCGCAGATTGCGAGAGGTATCGCAGATGCGGTGTTGTTCTTGAGACAAAGGTGGCCTGTCTCTTGTGCCTGTGAATTGAACCGGCACCCACACCCTTCAAGCCGGAACACAGCGATGCTGTTTGGGGGCAGAAATAGGTGTGGTGGTAGTACTTCCCCGGGCGAACTCTGACACAACGAGTTCTACTACTGCTTTTTGCGCCTGAGATGATTTTGTGATTAGTCAGCCTGAAGTCTTGAGTGCTAGCAGTTGGACAAGCATATGATGTGATTATTTTAAGGAAAAGGAACTCAGACTAGACTGGCAGTGTCTTGTGTAATGTAGTGCTTCGAAATGGATTTTTGTTCAATAATATTTATTAATAGGTATATTCGACACAGAAACGTATCGAACGGTTGTGAATTGCAGCGTGGACAGGTGTTGGCCAGATGTTATTAGACTATTGTGTATGCACAAATCCCGCGATTTTTTGATACGATGCAGGGTTCTGTGACGCCGGTGGTAATTGAACTTTCGCCAATTGTTCTTATGGGGTTGTATAAAGTTGTATTTTTAGAATGGCAAAGGTTATGTACCGCGTCGTTTTATGCATGCTTGTTGTGAACCGAGTTTTTCTCAACTGCAAGCCTTTTTTTGGATGGGAAATTATCAAATGAGTTCTTCCGCTCTGGGTCGAGCGGGAGGGCGTCTTATACTTTTACTGAATAAAATCCACCTGTGTTCCTTCAGTTGCCTGTGCCAGGGCCACGGGAACTTTTACGAATAAATCCATTACCCTGGCAGGCATTGGCCCTAGCGGACCCTTTCAATATTTGTTGACATCTCTTTGAGGCACAACGAACACAACGCGCCGTCGACCTGGGCCTGGTTCTTATCGGGCGGTGAGTTACCCATTTCTCGCCATCAGCAAACCCGCTCCTATGGTGGCCGGGAGTCCGCTAAGGACCCCCACGCCTGGAGTTTCTGCTGCGGCTGCTAAGGGCATGAGGACGTAGAGATTGCTTCTCCCTCACGCGCTCTATCTCCTCCTTCGCAAGCATTACTGTTTTGCAGGAGGTGGTGATAGCTTCCCAGACCAGGGCCAGCCACGAGAGATCACCGCCACCGACCGCCACTGCGAGGACACGCTGGTGGTCTACCCCGGGCAGACCTCTACCGAATGCTCCACCGTGCCCTCGAGGCGACTCGTCTGCCAGCTTGCAACTCGCATCGCACTCAAGATTTGAAAACGGCGCATGTGCGTCTTGCAGTCGTTTGGCTGTCCTCTCAATCTTGTGGCCACAGTAGCCTTGCCTCCCACTCTGCTAAATACATTGCACAGCACTATAGCCAAAGATTGAATTGCGAACAAATACGGTGTGCATATTCCAAGTTCCAATTAATGAGTTCCACCAAACGACTATGGTTGCGTTGTGTTCCGAGTGGGGACACTTCGTGACCTTGTAATTCGCGGATTGCGAGTGGTATCGCAGATGCGGTGTTGTACTTGAGACAAAGGTGACGTGTCTCTTGTGCCTGTGAATTGAACCGGCACCCACACCCTTCAAGCCGGAACACAGCAATGCTGTTTGGCGGCAGAAATAGGTGTGGTGGTAGTACTTCCCCGGACGAACTCTGGCACAACGAGCTCTACATGTTGTGGCAAGGTGTATGTTTTTGGTGTTTTCACTTCTTTGGATGCCCTCAATAAATCCGTAATCCGAGAGTCTTTAATATTAGACAGATCCTAGCAACAGACCTAAGTAATGCTAGGAGTTTATACGGATCTTATTTTTTACGGATCTTTATGATTAGCCTTCAGAATTAAAGTCGACTAAACTAGAAAAGTTTGTTGAGGAATCTCGGATATCTCTGATGTTACATTTTCCCGCATGACATAGCAACCAGATGTTTTCCCACACTGGTTGAGTTCTTCATTGCATTCCTTACTGATCATCTTCTTTGCTGTTTCCTTAACTTTTCCGTTCTTTTCCATCTTGTTCTTCTTGTTCAGTCATGTTACGAGATGCCTGCATTATTTTTTTATTTGGTTTGACCTGGTTATTTATTACTTTATTCATGAATTCAGTTTCATTATTGAAGTTGCTTGAAGTGTTGAATATACTGGTGGCTATAAGTCTGTACAAAGAGGTACTTCTCTTCACTATCGTGTCGCAGATAGGATTACTTTCTTTATAAATCTCTTGGTCTAGCTGCCCAATGAGAGGCTTTTATATAAATTTAGATATAGATCTTACAAACTTTTCTGAGTCTGACTGGCTGCACAGTCAGCTATGCTGCTGGGGAGTTCCCAGCTAAAGCACAAGGAAGTGGTGAAGGGTGGTCTTTTTGGTGGACTGCCTTGGCTAATTTTGTCGTTCAAAAAGTGCGAACGCTCAGCCAAGTTTCAATAAATGGTTTTTGTTTTTGATTTTCTTTAAGTGATGTTTAAAATTCGAGCTGTTTTGGAACTAATCGTTTTTTCGCTACAATACCCTGTCTGTCGCATCCAGTCTATCCCAGACACCTTTTTGAGGTCGTCGTTCCATCTAGCTGGGGGGCGTTCTACACAACGCTTGCCTATACGCAGTCTCCACTCCAGGACTCTTCTGCTCCATCGGCCATCGGAACTTATCGTTGGCATGTTTTAATTAAGATTTCATTTCTCTGTAGACCTGTCATTGACTTGTTCTATTTTTCGTGTTTTCTTAATGTTTTCCCTGTTTTCTGGACGCTATGAATATGACCACCATTCTTCTTATTCGATGAGAATGGTTCAGGCCTTTTTTTCGGACAAGTTTCCTATTGCAGTATCATGTTACTTATTTCTCTCACATGTTTAGAACGACTGATAGCTTTTTTCCACTGGTCCGTTTCTTTTCTTGGTATCCAAAGCAATAGGCAAGTTACAGTTAGAACTAGAGGGTTCAAGTCAGGCTCTTATAATCCAATGTCTGGAACTATGAATCATTTCGTCTGTTTCTCGTGAGTACGAGTAGCTCCTTAAAATTTGAGTGAGAGCAGAGGTCAAATAAATGATTTATCTCCCAGACAACATTAGTAACAGCCTGATGATATTCATACGATGTTAGCCCCATAGCTTTAGATAACCTATTTAATCAGTTCTAAACAAGGTCTCGGCTCTGTGGATACATGTAACAGTATTTAGGGTATGCCATGTAAAATATTCGTATTCAGCAGCCGTTGGACTGGAAACCGGCCCCAACGTGGCTGAGAAAAGGCTGGCAAGTAGATGACGAAGATGCTATATTAAGCACTTTTCATTAGGATTGGTGATCATAGTATGTTGTCGTTAGGTGGATATTAATATCCTCTTAACTTGATCCCTAAGTTGCTTTTTACGACATCCTCGGGAGAACGTATTCTTTACCAGTTAACACAGGGGTTTTTCTTAGTTGTTGGTTCGTTTTATTAGTATTTTATAGGGTATTTATTTACTCGTGGAGTATGTATTGTCCATGTTTTCGAAGTGGCCGGTCAGTTACGCAAGAAAGATGGAAAAGCTCGTTTGAATTTTTGGACACCGAGAATTTGTTTTGTTTAATTTTAAAATCAATAACAATTTAGCCAAGGTTCCGTTTGATATCTTGTATAAAGGCACTCTGGAGGTTCACGTCCAGCCAGCCAGTTAACGTAAGCCAGAAAAATTTTTTTGTCATTTACTGAAAAGTCGGTCCGCCAAAGATCAAATGGAAAACATGTAATATTTCATATGAAAAAGATTTCGTTAAACTTCAAGAAATTTACTCAAAAATCCAGCCTTGGCAGCTATTATTTTCAAGTCACCCATTCCTACTTGCATTTATACCACTCATAAAAAGTCCACCCACGCTACACTCCCCGGTCTTAAAACATCCACCCATCCTACCCTCCCCTCACTCACCTCTTACTTCTAATTATATTCAAGAAAATTACTGCAGCAACATCGAAAAGCATACACACCTTATACCTACGGATTGGTCTGCAATTTTTAGGGGCGGAATGAGGACTTGCCAATGAAGGAGCTACACTGCTTCCATAATCATTTGACGTGCTTCAAAAACGTTTTACCCAAATGTGTCGCTTTAATATCAATAAATTACTTTTCATACATGTTAAAAAGGTGGTAGAATAGGTGTATGTAAATCATCGTTGACTTAGATATCGTATTTTTATTTGGCCTATTATATATATAAATGGCTGTGTTGAAATTGTTGACACATATTGGGTATCACGTTACCAAAGCTTTTGGATAAAGATGCAACCTTACATGGCTGTTTTTTTTTTTTTCAGCATGGGAGGTCATCAAATGATTTCTCCCGCTCTGGGCGGAGTGGGAGGGCGTGTCAGACTTTTACTGACTAAAACCCACCCGTGTTCCATCAGTTGCCCATGTGCCAGGGTCACGGTATCTCTTTCGAACAATCACGCGACCCCGGCAGAACCTTACATGGCTTAGCTTTGTTTGTCTAAGAACTGGTAAAAAATTGTCAAAATTTGTTTCACAATATTAATACAATATTTCCAATAGAATTGCATAGTGCTTAAGTTGCAAGTGTTGATTCTCTTCAAATTTTTTTTCTATAATCGTTAATTACCGTGCATCGCTTGTTAAAACGACACCAATAAATTGTTCTGTTACAACCTCATTTATTCATTTCTTCCAACTACTTTCCAATACCATCTCTCATTTTCTGTCTTGTTAATAATTTTAGGTGTTAAAAAGTTTGCAAGTCAAGTGATAGAATTACTGTTACATGTTAAAACTAAGTTATTATTATTCACAGTTATAGTATTCATTAGGGCGACATCCGTTCGATTAGTTCGCTTAGATCTTATAAGGTAGGTTACAATAAGTACTTCTGAGATCACAATTTATGCTTCTCCTCACGTGATCATAACTTGACCCATTGTGACATTATTATTTTTGCCGCACATTGATATACAGGATGTTTGGCACATGGACCGACAATTTTTTTGGAGGATTGGGTGGGTCATGTGATATCTTTCACCCACAGACCCCATGTCCTAAGTGTTACTCATAGATTAGACCCCTATGTGTCACTGTTCTTCATAAATTAATTAATTTTTGAGAATTTATGTTTTATTTAGAAGAATCATATATTAGAGAATGCAATAAAAGTTATTTGGTCCAAATACAACAACAAACTAAAAAAAATATGTCGTTTTAAAGAAGATGGTTCTGGTGATTTACAAAAACTAAATCGTATCTCTAATAAAGTGAAACTTAGGACATCAGGTGTTTAGGTGAAAGCTAGCACATGATCCACCAAATCCACAAAAAAAAAACTTTTTTTTCCATGCGCCAAACATCCTGTATAACTATGCGACTTTGCTTAACGAACCTATATTATGTATTATTATATTAATCTTTAGTATTTACATCTACTTTATTTGCTGTGAGATCATCGCGTCATTGAGTTCATCATATTTACATGATTCCTAAAAAATTCAAATATAATAAATACATAAATAATTATTTATTAAGGTATGCTAAATGTTAAACTAATAACTACCTTGTGACTTTTTAAGCCCGATATAGACATGGTTTAGTCACATATTTAGATCTTAGGTTTCGTTTCGGTTGCTGTTTGCCCCATTGACAATAATTTACAACTTATGAATACGTAACTCAATATTTATCATACATAGGTAACATACATCATGTTTTAAACGGTGTATCCGAAACTGCAATATTTTTGAAATTCTGTTTATTCTTCACCCTAACAACCCAACCATGATTGATAGCGAGCTGCTGATGTTGCATGGGCAGGCACGTTATGTCATCGTAATATTTGCCTTCTGCCTCGTATATTGCTGCAAATTGAAGGATCGAAATCTTGTTCTTAACACGTGGGATGGATGTTCTTGGACTATGGGCATCTCTCTACATTTTATATTCCTACAGTTCCAGGTGCGCCTCTCATTTAATTTGAATTGGCGTAAGAATTTGTTAAAGTGTTGATGAAAACCATGGTCTCTTGATTCATATTTGTTGTCGGTGTGATGTTTGATTCTGGTCTGTGTTCATTGTGATTAGCGTACGTAATTATTATGATTTTGCCTTATAATCACGGTTTGTTGATGAACTTGGCTTGGAAGGATTCTGGTTGCTAGAAAAGCTGGTGAATTATAGCTAGGCAGTATTCCCGTCTTGATGAATTGTTGTACGCACCAACCTTTAGTTTCAGGCTAAGACAATAATGATATGATAACTTTTTCATTCATCTGATTTACTCAGTTCATCTAATATATTGACTAAGTTTATCCGCTGCATTGATAGATTTGATTGTTTGACAGAGCTGTTCGGATTTACTGACTGAGTCGAGCCGTCTTTTTCTCTGGGTTGATGTGTTACATTGACTTAGTTGATCCACCTCGTTGACAAATTACGTCAAACGAAGTGGTTTTGCTTCATAGACGTTGTTGGTGTTTATTGATTGTGGAATTGATCCGAACCACTCTAAAGATGTGATTCCATCGAGTAAATTCACTTTATTAAAATCTGCATTGATTAACTTTATCTGCGTCGTTGACTGAGTTGACCCGCTTCTGCCATAGAATTGTTCGGTTTCATGACAGAGTTTTACCATTGTACCGACCCGTTGTTGAGCTTCATTGATAAAGTTGATGGAATCCTCACTGAGTTGATTCTTCGACTGAGTTGATGCTCTTCAATGTCAGATTATGTTCTTCTATGACTGAGTTGTTTCTTTGACGTTCTTCTTTGATTAAGTTAATACGTTTCTGTAATTAGTTGACTCGTTTCCATGACTTTGTGTCTTTTATTAAGTTGATCTATTTCATTCACTAATATTATTGACTTCTGTTATTGATTTTGTTCGCCCGAGTTGCTGAGTTAGCCTACTTCATTGATGGAGTGTGTTATTGCTTTGCACTGTCATAATTGGTTTCGCGTAGTGCCGGAATTAAGGAATAGTACCATCCCATTTCTTCCCGTGGGTGTCGTAAAATGCAACTAAGGGACTTACAAAAGAATGTGCGGCGGCCTTCTCTACGCATTGTTACCACCATCCTGCGCTTGCGAAGTCACTTGCCAACCGTGGCGATTATGGCAATCTCCCTTGGGGAGGTTTAAACGGATCACTGATGATGAAATGATCTGTTTTATTTCTTAGTTGCTCCATTTGCGGTACTTTCGTTAGAATTTTGGGCCTCATTCACTGCAGATTTGAGGAAATTAATCGGTTGGGTTAATAGGATTTGTTGAGTGGCTGGGTTTCATTTAGCAATTGATTTAAATTTCGAATTTCTTAATGAATAATATTAGTGAAAGTGATAGTCTCAGTTGTTGTAAGTTTTTAGTTGTTAGTTGCATTACTTGTTATTATGGCCTCTATCCTCAGTACGGACACGTTAAATAAATTGTAGCTTTTGTTAATCTGGTCACTGGTGCCATTTTATGTGCACAAGTCCAGGTTTTTTCTTATTTTTTTAAGACTTAACGACAAATGTATGTTACCTTTTGAGATTAACGACTATCTTAAAGTGTGAATAGAACATGCTGTTAATACTACGAGTTACTGAGAACGATGCTATATTTTAAAATATACAATTTAAGTAGGTATCCTATGAGCGATAGTTACAACTAGATTATAATTGGTATTGTTGGTGTTGAAGTTAAAATTTGATAATACATTATTGTTTTGGTACTTGTCACAGGTTTAATGATTGTTATTTGTTCTGTTAACAAACTTCTACGCGGACGAAGTCGCGAGCAAAAGCCGTATATTAAAAATTAAAGTAGAATCCGGTATTTCATAGATAAAGCACTGACTAGAAAATGATTACTGTTAAAAAAACATATTTACTTATTGGTGATTCTAATAAGAAAAATAAAGTTATTTTAGTATGATATTATTTCTAATAATACTTCCATCAAGGAACCGAACTATAATTAAATTATGGCACAAGGCGCTCAGTGTTGCTTCACTTAATATCTAAACATCTAATATTATTAAGTTTTTTATTAAGTTATAATTTTTATTTATTTTGAGTTAATTATTAAGTTAAAAATATCTTATTAAGTTTTATATAAGCACTGCCGTACCTCTTACAAGCATTGTATTTACAGCCTTAACACAAAATCAATCATTTAACAACGAGGGATGAAAGATATCCTTTACAAAAAGTACAGCTCTTATTTAATTCATTTAATACAAATTATCAATTTAACGTAAGTACAACGGACACACTATATATATTGTTTAAACACATATAAGAACGCAATAAACAAAGAACAACAACGGAACAACTTCATGCCTTCGGCACCGTCATATAACACCTTTCGTTTTTGCGAAACCTCTAAAATTATGATTAGGGATTATTAAATAGGTACATAACGAATTAGGTTACACAAATAAAATAATTACAGGACGTAATTATAAAGCGTAAAAGCCTTTTTATAACTACAAATGTAATAAGTTTTAACTACGCAATTTTATATATGTATATCACAAACGCCTAACACTTTCAATAGATTGATTTTATAAGTCTTCATTGTTCAGGACTGTGAAAATGCAAGAATGTTTGAAATGATTGGTAATATTGCATTGTTATTTGTTGTAACACATCCCGACTATTGCGCAATTTTAGTTTCATGTTTTTTTTTGTTGATATTAATTAGATACTTAGAGAAAAACTCAACGGTAAGTTAAGAATCTTAAACAGGAAATAGGAAAACCGTTCACCAAATATCCTTTCACACTCACCCAAATTAAATGTGACATAAATAAGATTTAACTAAAAGGTACTGAGACTTTGTATATGAAAAGTGTATGTGAAAATTCCTCTTCAAATTGAGTTTTTTGGGTCTTAAATTCGTTTATCAAGTATCGTTTATGGAATGGTCGTTATAATATTCTGATGGTTGTTTTCAATACGGCGATATTAATGGTTCTTTGACTATATTCCGTAAGAACTCAAAACTATTTTAATGTTTAGTAAACGCTGCTTTTCGAATAGTATTTTTTTTAAACTTTCTGTTTGGAAGGAGTTAACATTTTATGATCCAATTAGAATGAAGCAAGGAACGAACTTCATACTTTTTTTGGTAACAGAAAGAGTTGTTTAAAGTAAGATTAGTTTCGGATTTGTTTTCAAAGGATTGTGGACCATATTTTAGACGCTATTAAATTGTCAATTCGACATCATGGCATTTTAATCACGATCTCAGTACCTACCAAATACAAATAATTACTGCGTCTTAATGTATCTTACAAAAAAAAAAAAAACAGGACAATTAAGGAAGAATAAGAAGAAGATTACTGCCTAGAATGAATCAGCGAGCTTTAGATCCCTAGTTTCTTTCTAGAGAGTGTTCCGCCCCTGACTGCCTAATAAGGCAAGAAAAACAAGAATAATGTTAAAAAAACTCACAAGAAAACACATGCACTCCACCCATATTAATATTATTACAACACTTTTGTTCCTCGATCCTCAAAATATACAGCCTAAATAATACCTAACACACTACGATAAGTGGACGTCAACCAAGTGTTTGTAATCAAGTGATTGATAGGTCAATTGTCGCATTTCATTCCAGTAATGGATGTGCAATCAATTGTTAACCAGTGTTGAGGAAAAATCCTGGCAATTAGCGCCGGTTGGGTCGCAAACTGGCACCCGTCTGATTAACTAAACGCAATGAACTTTGTTACGAACTGTTTTGAGGTGTTTGTATTTTTTAGTTATATTCAAAACAATAAGTACGAATAGGTTATATTGTTAAGGTTTTTTCTTGTATTCAAAGAAAGAAAAGCTTTTATTTCGTAAAAGCTATCATTGAAATCAGATATGTTATGAGGCAACATTGGTTAAATTAAGTAAATTCATAATACGATGCTCTCGACTGTTATCATAAGAGACATACTTTCGTTCGTTCAACCCTCGCAAATAATAATGTTCTTTGGTAGACTGCTTCTTTTGCCGATAGGGCCATTTTAGGCTAACTTAGTCTAATGTCTTTAAGACCTTCTAGGTTATATAGTACACATAGTCCACTTGCTGAGTTTTATCAGTATATTTATACAAAAGCATCTTGTTGCATTAACTTAGACTGAAGCCGCAAATGCCAATAACTTGTACGAATGTATCTACAATGAGGCAAGGGGTGCTAAGGCCTCCCAC
Organism: Aporophyla lueneburgensis; assembly: GCA_932294355.1. NCBI lineage: Eukaryota > Metazoa > Arthropoda > Insecta > Lepidoptera > Noctuidae > Aporophyla > Aporophyla lueneburgensis. The sequence goes on from OW028746.1 coordinate 7,875,902, forward strand.
AAGATGGACCGATGACGTGGTGAAGGCCGCAGGAATACGTTGGACGCGAGAAGCACAGAACAGGTCGAAGTGACGGTGCTTGGGGGAGGCCTATGTCCAGCAGTGGACGTCTTTCGGCTGAAATGATGATGTATGTAAGTGTCTTGCTTAATTCACGAATCTCAAGTTGGTAACTTGCAAATGAATGCAGGAAGACATTCACCAACCAGAAGTCGTTATGTTATTGGGAAATGGACCTGATGTTGACCTGGATGTCGTGAATGATAAGCAGTTGATGAGGTCGATGTTGGAAAGAGCGTGTCCAAAAGCCTGTTCATTCTTGCTTTGAAGATTAACGGGTTATATATACCTTAACGACGCGGACAGAGAGTTCACTTTGGCCGTGTGAATAATAAATGTGGAAGGCAGGCGCTGAGACGATTTGTCGGGATATCAACCAAGTGCCGATGTGTGAAAGAAGACGTGTGAGATGTGTGTGGGTGGGATTAGGTCGTGGAGCTCCTGTGCGCACTCTCCGAAGTACAGTCGGTAGAAGACTGACTAGCAAGCGACATTACGCCTGTGTTATGGCACACTGTCTTTCAAGTAATTTGCATATTTCTGTGCAAGTAAAAGGCATGTATTTTTGCGGCTCAGTAATTAAATACTAATTAATTTAGTAACTGACGTCATCCTAACAGATCCTGGCGACATATTTACAAGGTCTTATTCGCTTCCTAATTCTTAATTCAATTGTTTTCAAGTCATACATTTTGCTGTGTAATGTTTAGTGTTTGCACAGTATGTTTCATTTATGTAAGTCTGTTTATCAAAGATAATATATACGATTAAAGATTAAAAATAAAACAATAATAGCATCTGTATGTTCTATGACCTGTGTTTTACAAATAAAAATGTTTGAATTTATGTGTCGTGGTTTGAGCTGACCTCTATCGATATCGAGATAATTGTATTTAATTGTCTAATTTTGACCGGTTTAGTTTATTTCATGAATCTCGTAATTTGCCTCCTTTTAATTCCTAGTTAAATAGCCAACAATTGTCACTGTCCTTCATCACAGGTTATATATTCGCGATAGATGTTCATTTAAATGGAATACTGCCCACTATGCGGTGAATACAGGCGTAACAGTGAATAATCGTCAAAGCTTAGACGACAAAGATGGTCGATGCTAAAGGGGCCTGCACACCTATAATCATTCGTAGAGTGAGGTGAACTCGCCAATTCATGCTTGTCTTGTATGACTTTATCTTGTATTGCATATCCGAAAAAACAGTTGATGATGTCTATACTCGTAGTTTGACTTGATTTAGACTGTATAAAGTGACCCACCACCCGCCCGCTCTGAAGATACACCAGGAGATATAAAATTAAATTTATAATACATGGATTTTTTCTTTTTGTTCTGTTGCTGAAAATAGTTCAGACCTTGAGAATAAGTAAACAGATTATCATAAATGATGTTAGCACAGCAACTCGTAAAGGGTGACGGATTAAAGAGGGTGGCAAAAGGGTGCTATAACCTGATCATGCTATACCATATGCTACTCCTGCCGCCGGATCTTTTCATTAAGTCAGAAACCAAAACCTGAAGAATACTTTTTGGTTATATCTTTCAGGGTGAGGTTTTGTGGTTTTTTTTTATAGCTGAATGTCTCTATAAAAGTTACTAGCTTTAGTCGCTGTTTGTTAATCTTTGTTTTTTAGTGGTTGTCTTCATTTTAATTAGGTGTTTTTTCAAGTTCGATTTAGTATGGCGAAAGGTTATGTTATGCTGCGTTTTAAGCATGCTGGTTGTGAACAGAGTTTTTCTTATCTGCCAGCTTGCAACTCCCATCGAACTTAAGATTTGAAAATGGCGCATATGAGTCTTGCAGTCGTTCGGCTGTCCTCTCAACCTGCTGGCCACAAAAGCCTTGCCTCCCACTCTGCTATAAATACATTGCACAGCACTATGGTCAGAGGTTGAATTGCAAACAAATATGGTGTTCCTCCAGAAAGAGATCCTCTTTTAACACGGGAGGAACACCATATTCCAAGTTCCAATTAATGAGTTCCTCCAAACGACTATGGTTGCGTTGTGTTCCGAGTGGGGACACATCGCGACCTTGCAATTCACGGATTGATAGAGGTATCGCAAATGCGGTGTTGTTCTTGAGACAAAGGTGAACTGTCTCTTGTGCCTGTGAATTGAACCGGCTCCCACATCCCTCAAACCGGAACCAGCGATGCTGTTTGGCGGCAGAAATAGGTGTGGTGGTAGTACTTCCCCGGGCGAACTCTGACACACCGAGTTCTACTACTACTTTTTGCACCTGAGATGATCTTGTGATTAGTCAGCCTGAAGTCAGTCTTGAATGATAGCAGTTGGACAAGCATATGATGTCATTATTTTAAGCAAAAGGAGTTATAACGCCTCTGCGAGGACACGGCGGCAGCGGTGCTCCGCCCAGGCAGGGCAGACCTACACCGAATGCTTCACCGTGTCCGCTAGGCGACTCGTCTGCCAGCTTGCAACTCGCATCGCACTCAAGATTTGAAAACGGCGCATGTGCGTCTTACAGTCGTTTGACTGCCCTCTCAATCTTGTGGCCACAAAAGCCTTGCCTCCCACTCTGCTAAATACATTGCACAGCACAATAGCCAAAGATTGAATTGCGAACAAATACGGTGTGCATATTCCAAGTTCCAATTAATGAGTTCCACCAAACGACTATGGTTGCGTTGTGTTCCGAGTGGGGACACTTCGCGACCTTGCAATTCGCGGATTGCGAGGGGTATTGCAGATGCGGTGTTGTTCTTGAGACAAAGGTGACCTGTCTCTTGTGCCTGTGAATTGAACCGGCACCCACACCCTTCAAGCCGGAACACAGCGATGCTATTTGGCGGCAGAAATAGGTGTGGTGGTAGTACTTCCCCGAACGAACTCTGACACAACGAGTTCTACTACTACTTCAAGATAAAATTAATCTTATATAGATATAATTTTAAGGCTTGTGGTTAAGTAAAAACAGCCATACGGGTCGATCGATTAGGTTAAGCTACGCTTGTTGCGGCTTGTCCGTAAATGGGTGACCATCTTCACATACCAAGACCCCTCCGTGCCTCGGGAAGCACGTTAAGCCGTTGGTCCCGACTGTCATTCGTGGATGTTTTACAATCATTACGGGTTGTCAGAAGCCCGACAGTCTTACTTATAGTCTCGCCAAGGGTTATCGTATTACCCAGTCAGATAGGTAGTTGCTTCATATTAAAAAGATACTGGTATTCAGCTGTCACTGGTCAGACTAGAAGCTGACCCCAACATAGTTGAGGAAAGGTTAGGCAGCTGATGACAGATGTAATTTCGCGACTGCTTGCAAATTTTGTTGGTACACTCAGGTAAACTTTCAGGTGCACTGTGGTACAGGTTCATGCACATGTTACATGTTTTTCCAGATGACCATTTCCAGCTAGTCTTCAATTATTTTTTTTTTTGAGTTTTATTCATTTTATTTTTGCTCGATATTGGTGGACTCTATCTGTGAGTGTCGAATAGAATTGTGTTATTTTATGTATACTAATACGAAGCTTACATAAATGTAACAACTGTTGCTTTCCCCTTATACCGAAATATACCTAATTTAGCGCTTAAGTAGCCCCTATTTATTATTAGCTTTTTTACTTAAAATTAATTCCAACAGTTTATTTGACTTTAGATTACAATACTATAATTAGTGTGCTCATTAGATCTGCCTCCAGCATAGCTTTTTTTATAAACTAAACTTATTTTTTCTAATGTTTTTCACCTTTTTAGCGACATTTGCCCATTAAGGAATAATATATACATATTTTTTTGGTTTTTTCTTTTGTTTTTTTTTGTAGTTTTTCTTTCTTTCTTATCCTAGGTTCTACGTAATCCTAATGTATCTTAAGAGGTAATGCAGAGACACTTGTATAGATTATTAAGAAAGTTCAATTAATAATTAAATAAATTAAAGTTTTATGGTTTATTTCTTTTATCGAATAAAAGATTATCTAAATTATGAAAAGAGTTTGAAAATATGTTTATGTACCAGCGTCCAATAAAAGACCAATCTATTAAAAATTGCAGCAATTTATATGTTATTTATAAGTAATCAAAACAATACATAGTAATCATTTTAGTTTGAAGTAGTTACTTAAAATAATTATTATCAAAATAATAAAAACGTTTTAAGTTGGCCAAAAATGATGCTGATCTTAATGAAATATAAATAAAAATAGATACGAAAATAATCTATGATATTTACCTTTTATAAAAATAATTTTAATTTTAATAATAATTGTTGATAAAATAAATTCTTAAGAAACCAATGAAATACATAATGTTTTTTGTAATTATAATTAATAATCCTACATTATAAACTGGTTTGAGAGGTATCGTGGTTCTATCAATACTTGATTATGTCAACCGTATATTGTAAGTTATCTGCTATAGTTATACGTTCCCAATGTTACTTTTCCCGAGAAAACTTACACGTCGTAGTACTTAGTGTACTGGATTAATTAAATTAAGTTAACCTATATTCCAGAAATGTCTTAACTACAAGCTATGATGCTTGTAACTGTAAAACTATTGAGTTTTTTGAGGTAGTATTCGAGTTTAGTAATTTTAAGGACCACGACATTTAATATGTACACCGCGTCTCTGAAAGAATCCGCCGTTTCAGTTTGGGTAAATATTATTCTGTCCACTAATAAGTTGTAAAAACTTTACAAAGCTACGGGCTGTTTGATTTTTTTATAATTTACAATTTGGTTAGAGTTGTTAGTAAGAAATAAAATTTTCGTACCACTTGCTCAAAAAAGTGACATTCTGTGCCACAAAAAGCTAACATAACAATAGTCATTTTTAATCTGTTAAAAAAAGGGAAAAAATTAATCACATTAGGGAGAATGTGATTTAAATTTGGAATACTTACCGAAATTTATACTGAACTACATCTGAGTTTACACCATTGAGTTTGTATTTAAAGCATTATTCATCTTTTGGAAAAAGGAATACGCATTTATTATGCAGTTATGATAATTAAATAAAATTACGAAAACCGACGAGGCCGTATGAGCTTGATGCCTTTGCTTTTCCGACAAAAAAATATTAGTCTAGGAATTTGCCGCGTTTTTGTTTTCTTCAAATACATAAACGTTAAGTTTATTTTAATTTATTTTTATAAATAAGTTAATGTTTTAAATGCTTATCTCATATTATTATTGTGTTAATTTTTTCGCAAATGGTACGAAAAGTAGAGTATTTTCCTCGGTGATAAAGCTGTCTTAGTCTTGAGTGAACTTAAATCCCTCGCTACACTCAGGACTCGTCTTAAATCCCTCGCTTCGCTTGTGATTTAAGTTTTTAACGCTCTCGCTACGCTCGGCAGTAAACCTCGAGTCCTTCGTTACGCTCGCGATTTAAATTGTCACCCGCGACAGAAGACACTGCTTTATCCCATTGGTTAATAATCTACTATTACCCCTGAAAGTTCTCGCCAGTAAGCACGGTGTAAATACACAATTAAATTTAGATTAAAAATGAATTATTACAAAACACAAAGCATAATTATTATTAAAGTTCTTAACGCCAGAATGAATAAAAGCTTATTTATATTTTAAATTAAGTATTGCAATTATATTGAAATCACTCAAATATAAAGAAACTAATACTATGAATTATTACTTTTGAAAATACGTCTTATTTAGGAGATTGAGTTTAAACCTAATTATTCTAGAGACCTCCACCTCCTCTTTTCTATTTTTCCAGTTGGTGTTTTTTGTTTTGTGGACTAGAGATGTTTATTTTAGCATTTTAAGTAATTTGTTGAGATACAAATAGGAACTAGGTGACTCTGAGTAATGCCAGCTGATGTTCTAACGTTTACCTATATTTACATTTCCTAATTAAAGAGATGGAAGTCAATCTACACGTAGTTGGAAGTCAACCCCATTGAAAAATATATCTATTTATAAAAATATAATTATTTCTTGTGTTTATGTATTTTTCCGTTTTTTTTTTTACAAAAATACATTTTCTTCAACTTACGTTATTTGTTACTATGGGAATAACATGAAGGGATATGAAAATATTTAAATACAATGAGAACCTGAAAAGGCTTCATTGTAATTTAAATGTTCAGTATTTTTCAGTGTTATTCCCATCGGAATCTAAATTAATTATATATACACACTACTTTTTTGACTAGAGATACTCTTCCGATCTGTGGCCGTCTGGCGCATTTTTCTTAAAACTATCCACTACATATTTATGCTGTTATTGTATCCGTGACACATCCCTCCCCAACTTATATCTACTTATTTATCAATAATACATACATGTGGTTTTATCAGATTATTTTATTTTACGGAGGCGTGTGCGTGACCATCGCGGAAAGGGCTGGTGAATCATCAAGAACCTTTCAAAATTAAAAGAAAAAGCCCTAAGATCCGTGTAAAGATTTAAGTAAAAAAGCGTTATTTTATAAAATTGATTATAACTTCGTGGTCAGTTTCAAGACATTTAAATAAATTAGAGGCTTTTGTTTTAAAGTGAATTTGACTGCTTACCATATAAGCAAAACAGATACAATATTTTATCTAAAAAGATCCGATTTCTTTAGAAAAAGACATACAGTATTCCGAAGAAAAAAATTACGTGGTGTTGATCGTTCAAATGTCCAATAATTTTTCGGAATAAATTTTCTTTTTTATTCAAAAAGTGACATTCTGCTCACTATTGTTTATCGGATATTAAGTGGTAAGCTGAAGATATCATAACTGGAATATCTCGTAAGCAACGATTTCTTAAAAGAGCGGTGACCGCTACATAGCGTCCGCAAATACCAGCAAACGACGTTAATGAAACGTTATTTATCAAACTAAGTTTGTGTGTTTTCCTGGAGAGCGTGTTTTGACAACTTAATGTCAAACTCACTGTCATTTTCATGACAACCGTCACTGCGGCCGTGATGTAGCGGCTACCGCTTTTTTAGGATACCGTAGTCTTAGGTCAATTCCAAGGTGTCATGGCGATAACCTTTCTCTTTAGGAGACAAGTCAAATAAATTTTATTGAAATAAATTTCGTTCTCTAATCTTTTACATTTTAAATCAAATGTGCGATGTGCGATTGTGCATTAGCTGTTATTAAATCCGTATTAACTATGTTGCTTACATTATTCCTTATATTTTACTGTTATGCCTTAAATCTATGTAACGTTTCAGTTATGTTCTTAACCAAATCCTTATATAATAACTTATCTACGTTCTATGTCCTACGTTCTTACGTCCGCGTTCTGTTAGTACCGCAGTGATGCGTTATTTACATTTTTTTCTACCTAGGGTATTTACCGATGGCTTTAGGTAAATGTTGTTATTGTCTATAGCGACATTAGAAAGTGAAGTAAGATGCATTAAAAAAAAATAGAAAATGGGAAATATACATTTTGCAAAATGGAAACTAGAAATTTCTCGAAAGAATCAATTCCTTTTAACTTAACAGAGTGCTGTGCGGCTGTGGGAATTGGTTATGCCAATTCTGGTTCTCAGCTAATGCATTAAGAAGTGGCGAAGCTTGGTATAATCTTTCATTTTATTTTTTGAATCTTTTAAAATTTTCGATTTTAATTCATTGATTGAAATGTGGTTGATTTGAAGTTGTAAGTAGGTATATGCAATTTAAAAAAAAAACATAATTATGTTTTTTTTTGGTGATGCGCTAAAGTAGTATTTTTTTACGTTTTTGCAGGTCAGTTTTAGGTTGTATGTCGATCACTATGTGATAAACGACCGTAACATAATCATATTTTACAGAATTGTAATCATTTGAACCATCAATACAACTTTCAAAGTTCATATTACCTTACTAAATGTCATTCAAATGAAATCACGACATCGAGGTCTATTCTGACTTGAGAAAGTTTTTTGATGATTTTATCCTACTAATATTATAAACGAAAGTTTGTATGTATGGATGTTTGTTCCTCTTTCACGCAAAAACTACTGATCCGATTTAGATGAAATTTGGCACACCGATAGTTTATAACCTGGAGTAACATATAGAATACTTTTTATCCCGGTAGTATGTTCCCGCGGGATAATTTCAAACCTCCACGCGGGCGAAGCCGCTGCCAAAAGCTAGTTTATTATAATTCTGTAAATACGTGTGTGTTGCGGTTATCATTCGGAGTCATATTTTTGAATAACATCCTTGCCCTGACCTGCAAATTGTAAAAAAAAACAATGGAAATTTGAACGTCTCGAAGTACTCGGGCGTTTTCGTCTAAAAGGGGGGTTTGGTTGTCGTCATTATTTTATACTTTCATTTCGAACTGATTGGTTTTAGAATGCCATCGATAAATCTAATTTACATAAAAAATATGTTAATAACTAATTTATAATAATTATATACCTAATTAGTACGTGAAACTAACTTATTGGGTGCGAAGATAACTCTAAATTAAATGTACATTTTAATTTATGACTTGGGCTAGTAAATAAGTTTGCTTCAAATTATTTCTTTACAATATAAATACTAAGGAAGACGTTTATTGGAATAATACCTATTATTTATTTTATTTTTACAGTTATGACGAAATTAATCCTGTACAATAATTTCACTTAATCATGAATGAATTATTAAGACGTATTGTTTTCAAATGATTGGGGTTTGCCATTAAGTAAATAAAGTATTATGGACCTACAGAACCCATTTTTATTTGTTAGCTGACGCGCTTAACATTACCAAAATATAGAATAGGATTGAAACGTTTTGAAAACTTTGTGAATTTACCTTGAATTGCTAAAATCGGACATGTGACTTTAATGAAACTTAGGTTTAAAAAATCATAGTTTTTCTTTAGAATTCGGCTATAAGATTGCGCAACAGACTAAATAAAACCGTTTTTTTTTTATAGAAACGAAAGTTATTTTTAAATAATGCAATTAAATTGCTGGGCGAGGGCATATCGACCTAACTTATGTAACACAGATTACTCTTTTTATAATCTAATAAGATGTACACATTGCCGATATTAGCTGTTATATTTACATCGTCAGCTTTTCCTTATCATTAATGGTACGATTGCATTCGCTACCACTTATAAATGGCCTATTTACATTACATACTAATCTTATTATTCTACTGTTTTTGGAAACATTAGAGGGTGATTACTTACTTACTAATAAATATAATTTTATAATATATATTTTTTAAACTCAAGAAATTTTAAATAGTAGGAATTCCATACAATACATATATAATGCATATATAAATATTGCACTCAAGGTAGTGCATGTCTTTTTATGAACAATATATAATTATTATTTATATGATGAACCAAAAAATATTGATATTAAACTAATATAATAATACAGCTTAGTAAAGAGTTAAATACTTAAGTATTTACAACTAACGCAATTCACAGCTTCAACGTTTATAGTATAATGACGCTTCTCAGAAATTACAAGTATTTCACATTAATAATTTTAATTTCTGCGATACTTGCTCAATTTTACCGTTTATATATGATGACTCTTATAAACACTTTTGTTACTCGTATTTCCAACACATGAAATTTGAAGAAAGGGGACATTGAGGAGACAGTATTTTTGTGGTATTACAAAAATATATTATTTTAATTTTTACTTTAATTCCGTCTATTCGTTACCGTAACGATTCCTTCCTAAATATGCATCAGTTTGTGTGTTACAAGCAGATGGTGCAAGTATGATGGTCTTTGCTATGCATTTATGTAGTCAAATGCAGATCTTAGACGCAAATAAGTGAGGCACACAGCTTACCCTAAATGAGGTTGTAACAGAACTATAATGCTATTATATAAAGATAATAATTATGCCAAAAAGAGTGGACTAGAAGATGATAGTACTAAGTCCACATTCCGACAAGATAGACACTAACTAATATAGTATACATCTATTTACGACTAACGATTTAGTACACATTAACATCAAAACCTTTTTTAGCTGCGATCGGTAAGCGTTCGCCCGTCAAATAAGGATTTTCTACCTGGAAACGGAAATTTTTGTTTTAGTATCAATAAATTAAGACAGGGTTTTGACCCGTCGAGATAAAAATTTTGCAGAACTGCAGTTCAGTAAATCGCTTCCAAAGGATAGAAGATGGTGGAACATCTTCTAAGGTCATAAAAATTCTAAAAATATTTGTGTAAGACATAGATTTCCGAGAGATAATTTACAGAATTAAACCATGCATACTAACAGCAGGTTTATACTTCTTCGCGACGAGACTCTTGTGGTGCTCCGGGAAGCCAAAGTCGAGGGGCCGGGTAGAGGAGTCAGGCGGGCAGCTGAACATGTGTTCTCCGTCACACATGCAGCGCTGTGCCAGCTGGTACTCACGGCTGAAGGCAGCTGTGTTCTCGAACTCGCTGATGCAGCCTTGCTCCTCTGGTAAAGGTATCAGGTTAAATGCCATACTGGCACACAATGGAATGAGCTCACGAAATCCCTAAGAAAAGACTGAAAAATTCCGGAAGTTTCAAGTTTGAGACCAATTAGCCATCCAAATATTTGGTTTCGATGAAAAATTCAGATCATATTTACAACTAATCCTGACTCTCTGGATGTAGACCTGAATGTTGTAACCACAGTACCTGTATATCCAACGGGGCAAGGGTTAGGCGGGTTGCAGTAAGCTGGCAGTACGGCATCAGTCTTCACCATCTGCCGGTTGGGAACCACGCCTGAAGGCTGTAGGCGCTGCTCACCCTCTCCAGCACCACCGGTGACGTACTGATGCCCCCACAGCGAGCTGCCGAAGTTGTGAAGAAAATGTTGAGAAGAAGGAACTTGATGGAATATCTTTAGGGGTGCTTAGTTAAGATGATGTAGAATTAATCATTGCATGAGATACAAGGTCCAACACAGCCTTTTGTAGACCACTGATTAACAAAGGCCTCTTTCAAGCTGCTCATATGTAGCCAAATAATAAAATAAAGACCTTTAATTGTTTTAAATTATCGAAGAATTAGATTTATCTAATAGGCACTTGACACGATTAAGCTTTTGGCCCGGAAGACTTAGAGTTGTCACTCCAGTAGTGATTACTAGACTGTATAAATATTAAAGCTATCGTTATATTCATCCAAGTGATAATTTTGACGGGCCATTTCACGATTAATCACAAGCAGAGATTTTAAACACTGTACTTCGACGTCTTTCTCGGTAGTATCTCGTTCTGCTTCATACGCGATAAAGTCTAATGTGTATGATGAACCCGCTGCCAATGGAGAGAAATAAATGGGGATACTCGTAAGCTATTAATAGCTTAGCTTGTGGTGTGTTAGAGCCGCACCTCAAGCGTATTGTCTTATCGTGTTATCCGTCAATCTTAATGTTGTTAATTCGTTCTAATCCCGCGTCTAGACTTGATTTGTCTTTTTAAATTAGGACGGCAGTAGACAATGGACCACTTCTATTGTTATTGAGTGTTTGCACTTTAATTGTTTGTAGGTTTTCAATTGTTCTCGAAGGCGGCAGTAAATATTAGAACCGGATTAATAAGACGTCTTTACTGTGTTCGCAAAATGACCTGGTTAATCTATTTAACCCGATAGTGTTGATGGAAGCTAGTGTTTAGTAGTTTTACTGTATTGTCCCGATTAATCTATCTGGTGGTGGTGGAGCAGTAGTGGCAGTATTAACTGCCCCGACTTATGACTGTAGATCGTAGTTCCGAATTCAGGCAGGCGCTTTAAACATCGTGAAGCAATCGGCATGTTCTAGAACCAACAATTCGAAGATATGTGATGTCTACCAACCTGCAGTGAGCCCGCGTCTCTTCGTGAGGGTTTGAACCGTAATCCACATTACGGTTCAAACCCTCACGAAGAGAGGAGGCCTATGTCCACCAGTGGGTTCCCACTGGCAATTGTAGGCTGATTATTTATTTATTTAGTACATGGAGGACTTACAGCTAAATTAAACAGACAAAAATAAATATTAGACATTCCAAAGCCAATTACAAGTCCTCACGTATAGACTTGTATTAATATTATGGTGTGAGCACATAAACAAAAAACACATCATCTTAATTAAAGAAAAAGCTATTAAAGTACTTAGCATATGACTGAAATAATAGAGAGGAAAAAACAAATTATAAAATCTACCGCTACTTGAAAAATTTAAGGCTTAAGCACCTTCTCGCTGAATTCACACTTATTGTGAATGGATCAAAATTATATTCCTTGCATATATCATTGAAATTGTTGCTTGCTCGCACAATGTAACTGTTCTGCTTATAATTAGTAGATGTACGTGGTACACGTATGGGTGGACTAAAACGAAGTGTTTTACTTGGCACATTAAAATAAAATTTAGATAATAACTCTGGGTTAACAATATTGTTATTGAGGATTTTCAATAAGAACAAACAGTCTGCAATGTTACGTCTGTCTACCAGTGGTAGCAGATGATACTTCTTACAGAGTCCATGATAATCGGTTGATTGATATGGAATCTTTTGATGATAGCAAAGATATTTTATGAACCGTCTTTGGGTGTTTTCAATGCGGTCAATGTATTTATGATAACGTGAATTCCATATCTGAGACGTATACTCTAGCTGACTTCTTACAAAAGTGCAATACAATATTTTTTGTGTTTTAGCATCAGTAAAGCTCTTAGAGAGACGTATTATAAACCCGAGCAATTTAGATGGTTTTTTGACAATTGCATCAATGTGTGTGTCAAAAACTAATTTACTGTCTTGATAGACGCCTAAGTCACGAATGGTATTGCACCTTGGCAAGATTTGACCCGCCAAGGAGTAAGTAGTGGGTAGGACTGCACGTTTTCTAGTATAAGTCGTTTTCTAGTATCACTGAACACTTGGATGGGTTGAGGTCAAGTTTATTAACCCGACAATACTCTTCTAGCCGATACAAATCAGCCTGTAGAGCTAGTCTATCTTCAGGCGTTGAGATAGCAGCAAAGATTTTCATGTCATCCGCAAAGCATAATAGTTTGGATGAATGGAGGCACTGATCGATGTCGTTTACATAGACTACAAATAAAAAAGGACCGAGCAACGAACCCTGAGGGACTCCGCTGGGCACGATTACCCAACTAGACATATAATTGTTGAGTACTACAGCTTGTGACCTATTATCAATGTAAGAAGAAAACCACCTCAAGAGGTCCCCACGGATATCTATGTAGCTTAGTTTCTTTATCAGGGTATGATGATCAATCCGATTAAATGCCTTGCTATAATCGGTGTAAACCACATCGACCTGCTTACCACTATCCAAAGCATCCCTAATGAAATCATTAAATAAAATCAAGTTAGAAGTGGTAGACCGTCCCTTCAAAAATCCGTGCTGAAAGGAGCTGAACGAGCAATTAAGGGCGGAATATAACTGGTTGTAGACAATCCTCTCAAATATTTTAGCTATAATGCACAGCTTGGATATAGGCCTATAATTAGTAATCTCGGTTTTAGAACCTTTCTTATGTACAGGTGTAATATAAGCAGATATCCATACTTTGGGGACAACACCTTGAGTCAAAGACTTAGAAAACAAAATTGAGATAGGTAGGGCAACTGAAGGCGCGCATTTAATTAGAAATTTAGATGATATGTTATCAGGGCCAGCACCTTTAGTTGGATCCAAGTTACGAAGTAAACCGGTCACAACATCTATATTCACTTCTATATGACAGATGTCAGATGAAGTGACGATAGTATCAAAAGGGACAACAGGAGGTGGACTGGGAGTATTAGATGAAGAGGGGTCGAGTAAAGTCGACATGAAGTAAGATGAGAAAGCCTCACAAATAGAATCACCAGTGAGTAATGGTTCATCGTTATAATTTAAGGTATTAGGTATAGCATTAGAATTGTACCGGTTTTTAACAAAGCTCCAAAAGTATTTTGGGTTAGCTTTAATGGATTTTTCAGTTTGATTAATATAAAATTCATAACAAGAAGCTTCCATAGTCTTGATTCTGTCACGCAAATATTTAAAAGTTAACTCGTCAGATTTATTGCCGTAAATCTTGTTTTTTTTGGATATTTATATTTTTCTTTAATTGCTTCGATGAGTGATGAGCTGAACCAGACTGGGTAATTGTTTTACATACTAGTTTTTGCGGTATATACTTGTTTTGAAGCTTTTATGCTAGTCTATCTGGATTTATCTGACTGCAGCAGCGGTTCACAGTACATCACGCTTTTCTAAAAGAGTATGCAACCAATAGTAGTAGTAGGTACCAATAGTAAATGTTCTCTCACAAAACGTAAAATTCACAAGCAGTAACAGTTACTAGTACTACGTAGCAGTAAACAAAAGTTGTAGAACCAATAGACCACACCAGAAGCTAGAAGTACTAGGAAACTAGCCAGTGTAAGAGTACGTACCTGTGCTGCATGTACTCTTGGTCGCGGAGGCTGGGGTTGGGGTTGCCGTCGATGAGAGAGTCGTAGTCCAGTTGTTCGTTCTCCAGGTCCTTGTTCGCGCGGGCCATCAGTGCGAGGTGGCGCTCGCTGGCTGGGTACTCTAGGTAGCTCGACGCCGCGTCGTTGAACTCCTTTCCCATACGCTCGACGACTTCACGAAGCAAAGCCTCCGTTAGCATATGATCCTGGAAGGAGGACGTGGAAACGGTTGTTTTAAAACGTAATGAGCTTTTATAGAGGAGGTGCAATTGTAATGTTCAGGTTGAGAAAAAATTGTAAATGTTTTTTTTTGTGTCAAGTTTTTTTTGGTAACATCTCGTAGTTTGGAATAGCCTCTCTCTATTACATGGGACTTTTATATTACTTTTCCATAAGATAAAATGTGGATTTGTCTCAGCCGATCCCGTCGCGGTATACAAGCGCGATGTTATGAATCGTTATCGTCGAATCTATTTGGATCCTATTGAGAAAAAATGCCATGAATGGTATGCCAACCTTTTCCCCAATAGAACCATGGGGGATAAAGCCCATGGCCCCGACGATGCTTATCGCCATAATTAACACTTCTTGCCGGCCCATTGCGAATCTGAAAATAAAGAAAACGTATTGATCAACCAAAAAACTCATCAAAATTAATCATTATGTTCTGATATGACGTTTAAATGCTTCGGAAATCGTATAAAAACATTCATAAATCCATCAATGTTTAACAATTAGTCATCATATAATGCAAATTAGGAGGGTTTTTATTAATCCTCATCGGTAAAGTACAATTCATATCAATCAAATGATACATGACATAACATTATTGTCTGATGGTTTTGTTGGTAAAAAACCAGCGTGGCCCATTGTGTGAGGTGGCGTGGGCGAGGAGATTAAGATGCTATCAAAATGTTTATACCGGCGTCCTTTGATCCGCTTAGCGTCAAGTACATAATTGATTTAATTACGTTTTAATTAGATTTTTGTATATACTTTTATGTAATTTTTTTTCATGAATTGGTAAAAACAGTATCAGAACATAATTACGTTGGTTAAATGTAGGGTAGAAATGAAATATTTTAATATATTCTGTGGGTTTCAAATAGCTAAAGGAACAATTAAATGTGGTGAAATTGAAACGAATAATTTTCTTAAGCCATTTATATCCTGTCCGACTCTCTAGCAGAAAAACTAACAAATTAAGTATTCCAGATAGATTTACAACCTCTTACTAAAATATCAATATCCTTTATGCATATCCTATAGGTTTTCTTAAAGAGTTGATGTATAAAATGCTAAAGTTATTGATCTGTCTGTCGTTGCGTCCGCTTATAACTCGAGACCTGCTGACATGATTTTCATTCAAGTTTCGTCTTCCTACTATATGTCTGGCCAATTAGCGTAATTAAATCAATTTATTATTCGTATTGCGGTTATTTATATTGGGTGATATTTAATTTTATTTAAATATGGATGAATGATAAAGCATAGTAGACAAAAACATTTTTTGTATAGTCCAAAACATTTGATCGAATACCATTTTTTTTTGCTTAACTTAATATATTTCTACAGTTATTTATTGATCTAAAATGTATGTACCTAAGTGTCAAATGTGAAAATGGTAGTTATCATATTATGTGGTTTACACACTCAAAACAAATGACACATCGGAAATGCAAACAGCCGACATAAAGCTATGAATAAACAAAATGGTTAGTAGAATTGCGTCAAAGTGCAAGAAAGCCTGGTAATATAATATCAATGCATATGGCCTAAGTGTAGATAAAGTACCGGTCTGAGCCGACTTGGTCGAACATGGCCCAGACATGGCCTAGGTCCGAATCAGGGCTATATACGATGTCCATTCACTAGTGTTCATTCAAGCTTTCTACTGCCAAAGAGTAGGTGAGGGGAGCAGAATAGACGTGACATTATTTTTTTTTTTTATAAAGAATGTCTTTATCTATTTATATATTTCGTGAACAGCAAAAGATTCGTGTGTGTATAAAATATTAGATCAAAATTTTTACTTGCCATGTTTTTATAAGATAGGGCAGGCAAGACATTAAATTTTTTTTTTTTGAATTGCTATTGCCATTGGTCTTCATATTTGCACGTCACATCAGTACTTTCAACATGTCAGTACTTTCGAATTTTTTGGTCATCTTGCATGCATGTCTTTCTGTATGTATGACACATGTTTAACCAAATAAATATGTTATCTTATCTTATCTTATCGAATGAAGTATAATTAAAAATATTACTTATTCCTATTTTGATCCCAAAACTATTAGGTTTTAATTCCCACCTAAGTCTACAAATCTATAATTTATCGAATCTAAAAAGAGGTGTCGAAAGAAAATTACATGACATCCAATTAAAATGTAAATAAACTAAAAAAAACAACAAATCTGTCGTTTACTCTATGTCCCTAGCGGGTGTAGGGGGGCGAGGCGCACCTGCGCGGGCGCCGCTCGTGGGCGGACGATCTGTCGGCGCGTCCACGCTTCCCCCGCCCGTAGACCACGATTACAATGTACGAGAATATGGTTCAGAAGGTGAAAGCCTTTTGAAATTGAAAGCCTTAAAAATATAGTGGCAGTGAAAAAAAATCTAAATGTCAGCCTCTGAGAATCCTGTCTATAAAAAGACATGATCAAACGCTAAATAATGCCACGATAATCTTTTTATAACTGCAATCCTAATTGTGGACTGACTAATGGTATGATACCCGTCTGAAATGTCAATCACATTAGGCTAACATTTTATTGGTCGGGACTAATCAGCCTTTCATTTCAAGTAGGTATTGCTGTTGGGTGAAAGTCAGAACTGCAGTCTTAAAACCGAGCAAGAAAACGGATGATCGATCGTTTAGATTTGTGCCTCACAATCGCAATTTGCACACACTATGGTGAAAAAAAAATAGTGGTACTACTAACCTATTTTTTAACTACCAACAATGGGGTATTTAATATTGTATCCAGCGTGTTCTGTTGTCTGTACACTACAGGAGTTGATAGACCCAACTTAAAGGGCCAAGCTCGTGGCCAAATTCTGGGCTGGCTGTTTATACATATATTGCTATCAAAACGCTAAGACGAACTGCAGAGCAATGGCCACTTATCATACAAAGAAGACATGAGCATTGAACAAAACGGTTGTTCAAGGTCAGATTATGATGATAATTTAGCTAATTAAAACGACTGTTAGGAGTTAACCTTCTGTGTGAATCTGTTTTGTTCTTACACCTTTATCATTGTCAGCGTATACTTGCATTTTGTTTTACATTTAGTAACACGAACGGTCGAATGAATTCACTTAGCGTGATCCGTGATCAATAGAAAGTATTTAACTCTTATATCGCACCTTCAGAATTATAGAGACCTAATTAGAAATTTTAAGATTTCAACTTTGACTCATAAAATGATAAAACTCTTATTAAAACAGATGCCTATTATTGCCATATAAGCCTCTGTGTTAATAAGAATTTTATCATTTCACGAGTCAAAATATTTTCGACCAAAACTCGAAATTGCAAATAACTTTATCCCGAAAAAACGTAATGTTCAACACTTTATTCTGAACGAACGCTATCCCAAGTTACTGTATTCCAGAAGAACTCATCTTTATCTTTATCTTTAACGCTATCCGGTGTACACGTATCCCGCAAGAACGTAATCCCAAATAACTGTATTCTGAAAAACGTAATTCCGAAACACTTTATAATGAACGAATATCCCGAATAACTGTATCCGAAAGAACGTTTTTGCAATAGAAAGTTATCTATAATGTATTTTTGTTAAATTTCGCTAATTGGATAAATAATTTTCTTAGGCTCTGACTATATGTTAATATTTATTGATCTTGTCTGAGGTAACAGAAATGAATATGGAGGAGCAGAATGTGGAAATTAAGTTTGAAAACAAAATAATGCAACTAGAACTTAGATGAACAAACTACATATAATGATCACTCTTGTTGGATTTTATGGGAATTCTAGGGCATAATATAATTACGGCTTTTTATTTTTAAAGACTTACAATGGAACATCGTTAAGACTTTGCGGTCTGATCACACAATAAGAGCAAAAAGAAGACGCTTAGGTATTCCTGCATTTGAATCCTTTAAAGATGATAATCAAAATCAATTACCGATCAGGTGCTAATAAAAATCACATAAAAGTATGTTTATAGTTCCAAATGATTTTACTGTTTTAATTACAAATCCTTTTTTAAAGGTATGTTTTGCTATCTTGTTAACAGATTCCAAGTTATTCAGGTGGGCGAGGGCTTATACTAGCTTTTTATGATTTTGTATATTAATATAAAATTGTTACTGCAATTTTTTTGGGTTTTTGTACTGTTTTGTTCATCAGATAATGTAGTAAACTTTTAAGGAGTATTTTATTGATTTTTAATTTGTTTAAATAAAATAGCTGCACGAGTGAAGTGGGTGGTTATTAATTCTTTTATAGTACCTAAATATATGGTCATTTATGGGAATTCAATGGATATAATCAAGTAAATCTGCCCCGTTGGTTTAGTGGTCGTAAGCGCTAATGCTAAGCATGCGATGCTGGGTTCAATTTCCAGGTCAGATAAAATACTATTGGGTTGTCCTATCCGAAATTTCTCAGCACCGGTCCATAATCTGGATTTGTGATGGTAATAGATTCACCTATGACATGGAACTTCAATATAACTGGCGAAATGTGGATGTACTATAGGTACTTCTATCTAGCCCATCGGGAAATACAGGCGTGATGATCTGTTATGTAAAATTTTACAAAGTGTATCAGTTTTAGAGCAATGGTGGCCCCGGAGATGTCGGCAGCAATGAAGGGGTCTGCTAAGACCAATGCCTGCCGGGGTTGCGAGATTGTTCGAAAGAGATACCGTGACCCTGGCGCATGGGCAACTGAAGGAACACGGGTGGGTTTTAGTCAGTAAAAGTCTGAGACGTAGAGCGGTAGAAGTCATTTCATGATATCCCATCCAAAAAAAAAAAAATGTTGGCCCCGACTTACAATCTATAAGTAAGTTCGGACCCGGGCAGGCACTTGTCTTTGTGTATTTAATTTTATTACCACTGCTTTCAAAACAGTGAAAGAAAACAGCGTGATGAAACCGGCATGTTCTAGAACCACAAATTTGAAAACATGTGACATCTACAAATTTTCACTGGGCTCTGGATTATGGCCCAATCCCTTTTACCGATAGGAGGCCTATGTTGCAGCATTGCAAATATTATAAACTGATTGTGAATAGTTTTACACTTGTTTGTAGTTAAAAACCAGCTCGGTAAACTCGACAACAATGTCAAATCGATAAATCGATTGGAGCTTCCAATTTGCGATCGATTTAGAGATAGCACAATACGCACACGCGGTGCAACTAAGTATGAAGTACCAGTGTTCTGACGTCAACGTGTAGGTTCATTTAATGACTGTACCTAAGTGGAGCTGATAATATGTAGATAGTATAGGTACCATCCCGTCCCACGGGAAGACCGTGGATGTCGGCGACTAATGGATTTACTAGAGAATGGGCGTTCTCTATGCATTTTACCACTATACTGTGATCGCCAATCCGCCTGTCAAGCGTGGCGATTATGGCAAACTATGTCCAGCAGTGGGCGATATACTCGGGCTATGGATGATGATGATCGCAGTAGGTACTCTTACGGCCCTTTATAATTACCTAACTTTTTACTTTTTACACGTTCCGGTGTGTTGGAAAAGTTTGATGTTATATGAGTAGCAGCGAAATTTTTAATGAGCTCTTTTCACAAGTAAGAAAAGTATTAAAATTGTGAAAGTTTAAAACAGTATACACAACATACACACGATTGGGACATCGTGTGTATGTTATGTATACTGTTTTTTTATGTTATCATTGCTTTATTGTATTAAAATTTTCATTGTAAGTTTTTTTATTAGATACTTTATTAGCATTTTTTGTTGTTTATTTAACTTTGTAATTATGTTTAAGTATTGTTTTCATTTTCAACAGTATCTGCGATTTAATACAGACAAAATAAAGGTAGGTAGGTATGTTATTTTTCTTTGCTAAAACATAGATTTTTCTAGCTTTTCCTTTCAGCATAGAGTTGGTTTTAAGTGATTCAACCTGGAGGATTATTATCGATATAATTTGTGTAATGCAATTTAAATGAATTCTATTTTCAAACAGATAGTCATGCATTAACCCGGACTCTTGAATTAGGAACAATGAATGTAATTTGAGTGATTCCATATTTCAGTTTACGTACTGATTTGAAGTTTCATATTTCGTTACACTGTCTAGCCGTTAATTTAGAGTAACATCACGCTTGGCTGCCCCCAAGAGTTAAGCAGAGGTGCATCTATAGAAAACCCACATTTCAATAGTTATATTTATGTCCCATGTAATAGACCGGGTATAAATCTAGACTTTGGGCTGCATCTGACAAATTCCAGATGGAAAAATCTAAGGACACCAAGCCCGACCCAGAAATCGAACTGAAGACCTCTTGAGCTCTTGCTAATCAGTAGCACTTCCATCGAGGCAGTTAGCATTTCATATTCTTAGCAAATACTATGAAGATGAAACAAATTAAATATGAATATAACTTAAACTATGATTTAAATCTAGATGACAGCTAGAAGGTACTGTCTGTCACAAAAATAAAATAATCTATAAAATATCTAGCAGACTACATTAAGAGAACATAAACAACTTACGAGTTAGACAACTGAAATCTGAAAAAATAAAAGAAGACTTAAATAAAACTTTCATTTAAAATGGTCTGATGATGCAAACGGTCAAATTATGAATGTTCCATAAGTGAATTCATCTCATTAAAGTGATGAGAAAAATTAAGACTTGAAGAAAGGATCTTTCAAAAAGCTGTTAAAAATATAAGAAACATGTAAACAAACAGACGGCTTTCCCATACGGTTGATTATGTAGTGGCTAAGCAGTAAACTATACTAATACTATTATCTGTTCGGTACCTGGTGTCCCTGATAATATACCTTACTAGATTTAGCATCCGTAATTTAACTCAACTCAAAGTCATATTTCTCATATTTACTTCTTAGAAAATGCTTAGTGCGTCGATAACACAGCCACACAAAAAAAAGTTTTTGGGGTCGCTGAATCCGGATTCAGATTCAGCGACCCCAAAAACACACATTTTAGGCCCCCACGTCAGAAACTTCGTTATTGGGTTTAAGGGTTATGTTGGTAAGGGGTTATAAGGTTATGTAGTTATGGGACTATGGGTTATGTAGTTATTTAAGCAAGAGGTCATCGAGCTACTGTAATAGAGGATTGTAAGGTTTTAAAGCCATACGGTTAGCAGTTTAACCAAATTTAGCAAATTTGAGGGTATATTTTGAGGTTATGGCCGAACCCAGATGTGCTGGAATAAAACTGACCCCAGATTCGTATTTAGCGACCCCAAAAACATATAGTACACATAGTGCGACCTCCAGGTCAGAATTTTTTTTTGGTGTGTCTGTGTAATCTTTGACATCAAAAGGCCAATACATTTTAAATTCAAGCAATTTCATTCGCAATCTTATATCAACGATATGAATGTAAAAAAATGCCAAAAATGTGTATAAATTAGTGTTTTTCTTTTGACATACATATTGTCTGAAATTTTTAAACTCGATGTTATTTAATTAAACGGCGAAGTAAATACGTATCGTAATAATTATGAATAGGTATACGGACCCATACAACGCACATTCAATATCTACATCAGTCAGTTCCGTACACATCATTCAAGTAAAAATAGAAATGACAAATTAAGTTAAACAATTGATCCCGGATCCCGGAGTTAACATGCCTAAACGTAAACTACGTGAACAGAATAGTGATGAGATCCGGCCTTAGATACTAATCGATTACTAACAAAGAGTACGAAACGTTATCTTTAGTATTAAAAAATGTAAAATGAATAATGATCGAACATTGTGTGAGAATATCAATGCGAATTACGTAGAACTTCGTTAAATAATTTCAATTTAGTTGTAGGTACCTTGTACTGGACAGTAGCAAAAAAAAAAAAAAAACTTATCGGTAAGGAGATTGTTGAAAACCCAAATTACGAAAAGAGATCTCAGCGCAAGAATCACACATTTACAAAAAAACGCTGGCCGAATGCATAAGTTGCAATATTTGAAATTTAAAAAAAAGAATTGGAAACAAGAAACAAAAGAGAGCGTCGCGTCCGTCTATAGTGGTTGCTTTAGTGGCGTTGTAGTTTTTCATAATTGTAAGAATTAATATGAAGAAAGATTTTAATGTTACAAAATCAGCCGAAATAACCAACAGGCAGAAAACTAGACACCCAAGCCATACGAAATTTCCTGCTCGCGGTGCCAACATCAACTGCAATTTTTATAAATGAGTTTTGTAAACTACGACATTTTTTTCATTTGTAAGTTAGATGTTTGTTAGTTTGTTAGCATTTTTTAAACCAGTAATGCAATTGTAGAAAATATTTATAGTCGTTACGTCCTGTAAACGTTAATTAGTAGTGACACAGATGCTTTTGTGACCGTTGCATGGAAATTAAAGGGAGGGACAATCTCGAGCCGTTTGATTAAGATTTATAAACACTTTACAGTCCGTTGTACTATTTCTACTCGCCATTAATTAGTGTCATCAAAGTCACAGATCACAGACAAAGAATGTGAGCGATGATTCTGATTGGCGCTTGCTTATGGGCAAGTGTAGCTGATATAAAATGCAACTGAGGAGCAAATTCCGTATTTTTAATTCATTCGTATGTCAGTCTTAATTTGTCATTAACCTAAAGTTTGACATGTTTTTCACATCGATTATGACTTAGGGGGGGTCACAATCGTCACACTTGGCAGGCGGGTAGGCGATCGCAGTATGGTGGTAAAATGCATATAGAACGCTGCTGCCATTTCTCTAGTAGATTCCAGACTTTTACATAAAACCCAGCGAACAGATGCATTATGCATTTTTTTTGTGACCTTTAAGCATTTTCTGGGTGGAAATGAGCACGCTTATTAACATATATATATATATATATATTAAAATTTATTAGTTATACCGACCTATTTAGGTACCAGTATTCTTGGAGGTTAGTAAGGGATTTCCCAAAAAAATATTACCAACATAATCACTTCCATATACGATGTATATGGAAGTGATTATTTTTATAATATGGGTCAATGTGTCAATAGGGATTTCTACATTATTAGACGTATAGAACGGTGCTTCCCATTCTCTAGTACGTTCCCTTTTACAACACCTACAGGAAGAAATGGAATGGTGCTATTCTTTACGTCCGGCAACACAGATCGTCTCGATTTTGACCGGGTCTAATTACGAGTTAGGTTTTTGGTTTCAACCTTATATTACAGCATTTGGCAATAAAGGTTTTATTCTTCTACGTGGTCTTAATGAAAAGCTTATTCAATACTAGCTTTTGCCAGCGCCTTCGCCCGCGTGGAGGTCTGAAATTATCCCGCGGGAACATACTACCGGGATAAAAAGTAGCCTATGTCCTTTCTCAGGCTCTAAACTATCTGTGTACCAAATTTCATTTAAATCGGTTCAGCAGTTTTAGCGGGAAAGCGAGACAGACAGACAGAGTTACTTTTACATTTATAATATTAGTATGGATTATATAATTATATATATTATATATTATATTATATTATTATTATATTATATATATTATATGATTATATATTATATTATATTATATAATTATATAGGTATTATATAGTGTGGATGTGGATAGTGTGGATAGTATATAGTATAATATAGTATAATAGTATATAGTACCTATATAGTATATATAGTATATAGTATGGATGTATGGATTATCAACCAATATTATCTATAGTTGTGTCTCTATGAAAATATCTAAGTTTAAAGTAAAGCTCGAAGTCACTTCATCATCAGCAGCCTATAATGTTCCCATTGCTGGGACACAGGCCTCGGTGAGAAGGAGTGGACCTTGATCCTCCACGCGGGTCCAGTGCGGGTTGGTACATGTCACATGTCTTTTCATTTTCGGTTCTAGGACATGCCGATTTCCTCACGATGTTTTTCTTCACCGTATTGAGAACAGTGGTGATGAAATAATTGAATAGTTGCCACTGCGCCACTTTTGTTCTTTGCACCAAGTGCTCAAATTATCTGAATGATAAAAAGTTTTTTCAATATTGTCAACTAGACTCCTTTGTCTATAGATGTGCCTCCATGAACATTATGAAAATCTCTAAGTTTCAAAAAAACCTGAAGTCACTTAACAAACTCATATAATACTATAATGTTTTAACCGGTCAAGTACCGTTATTACAGACACAATTAAAAAACGATTGTTTGCATACCAAATGTGGTTTCTCAGGGACTTAGAGGTTAAAGACGCAGTAATCGTTATTGCAAATTTTTATGCATCTCTTTAAACATCTCTGCTGACCCCTTAACCAAAAGAGTGTAAATTTATTGCGTATGAAGAACTAACAAACGACTAACATTAAATATTATCATGATTTCAGAGCTCACAACGCATTAAATGTCTGACGTCATTGGATCACTAATCAAAGTGACCCGAAAATCGCAACGGAGCTTTCTGCTGTACTAGAAGCAAATATAAAAATCAACAAAGGAAGACGAGGCAAAATCACAGTGACTGACATCAAATACCTATTACCTATTAAAATTATCAATTTCCAAAGTCTAAACAAAAGAATCATATATAAAATACAATAAGCTTACTTACTAATATATTCTAAAAGCCCACTCCTTTAAGTTAACATATAAGTTACTAAGTGTCCAACATCGATCGAAAAACGATATAAAATGCAAACCCACTAATTGGACATTTATCGACCGATCCATCATGGCCGCCGCCCTGTCGGCAAGGGGTAGGTAGCCGCGGGGCTGAGAGGCGGTAGCGGAGGGAGGAGGTTAGATTCTAGGCACCCTGTGGAAGCTCTATTTCTATCTGCGCACAAAGATAACAAAGCCAGAACTGCGCAGGGCTAGACTGAATCAATAAAATCTAGGCACCTTACCTGTGTCAAAGCTAACTGATAGCTCCTATAGAATATCATTTACAGGTAGGTAATCATAGGTTGTTTTCTAGTAATTTGCACATAAAATTGACATTACTCCCCTGAGATTAAGTAATTAAACCTACTACGACGCAAGATACTTTGTTGAAATTACGAAATTGCAGTAATTAAGGAATCCTGTTTGAATTGGCTTGATAAAAGCACTTTATAAACATTGTTAAGTGCGTCTAGATTATTTATTATTCAAGAATAAAGCCTATTTCATGTAGTTTTTGACGTGGTAGTCATATAAATCAAATATTGAATTGATAATGGCTCAATTAGGTGAATTGATATAAAGTGGATTAACATACCTTAGATAATTGTCCGTTGTTTGGTTTTATAGTCTACACCTATGAACTGTTCAGTAAAACCACACTATACATAATTTTCTGAAGCACGGTCATCAATCTCAATGAAGCTCCCGGCGAGACTTGTTGCGTTCGAGACGTCGCGGTCGTTTCAGGATCTTTCACCAGTCCAGAGCCTTCCGACTATTGATCGCGTGCTATATTAAACTTTATTCCCACGCGGTACGGTCGTCTATTGTTCGCAGCCGTGATAGAAGCCTCAGTGCAACGCGCAGGCGCGAAACTTTTTAAGACGATTCCAGATCACAAGGTCTATTGAGGCGTAATCATATTCAATATCGTTTGTAGCGATAATTTTGTTGAGTTTTCCAATTTCTTCGAGAAGCCAAGATGTACGAAGTGACAATAAGAATCGAATTAATATTTTTTAACCATCTCAAATATGATGGTTTAATACGGCCATTCTCTCGGTCTCGTTAAATAAGCACGCAATGAAAATGGGTCTGTAGTATAATGAAGAATTACGTATAGTAAAACTAACGCTGTAACTATTACTTTTGTGAGTAAATTTAAGCGTCCTCTGATCAATTTAGATATGATGCTAACAACTACGAGGATTGCTATTTCAGGAAGCATTTTAAATCAAGTATGAGTTGAAATTTAATTTAATAAGTCTCAAAACACACCATTTAAGTTTAAACTTTAAGTTATTTATCTTATTATTTCACGGTTTACTCACACGGCACGCGCTATTCGATGGTTATTATTATAAACTCTCGTTTGCGGAAGCGTCTAGCGATGAGGAAGCTGAGATTATTTACTGCTGCACGGACCGGACGCACCCTGCAGCCCTTGTAACTGGAGCTAAGGCATCTATTACTGACGTTCAATATTCAACTTTATATCTGTTGCGCAGAGTTCCGTATTGCGCGTTCCACGAAAGAGGCTTTCGCGCAGCGCGCAGGCGCGGGAAGCTGCATTCGATTGATGGATAATTTATAGCTGTATCTTGGACATTCAGGTCAAAAGGGAATATTCTAGATGGAGGAGGGGGGAAGTGGGTAGTTATTGTGAAATATTTAAAAACAATGCATCGTTTAACAAGTCATTAAATGACATTTTTCATTTTGACTCACAAAAAATAAAGAAGAAAATATTACTTTCGTATTTTTGTTCATAATATCTACTTAAGATTAATATTAATGATAAACTTTGATAAGATGACGCACGTGGATTATCCCTATAAAACGTATATAAAATGACTCTAAGAAAGCTTAAATATAAGACTTACGTGTATCCGGAGCAAACTGGCAATAATAACGATCAGACAAAGTGCAAAATACATGAATTCCTTTTATCGGTGAGTTTAATCAAAATAATAAACCGGAAAATGGGAAAGGGACACAAGACGCAAAAAGTCAAAATGGCGGACTGCAGCACTGTTTGATGTCTAAATGTTCAGCACTGCGCTCTTAGACGTAACATAAACACAGCGCACGAAATTGGTAATTAAAGAACAGCAAAATTAATTCTATCGCTGCAAAATAAAGTCCCTAATTGTATGCAACAACGTTACACCCCGGAGACCGACACGGAACTTTTGCACGGAATGACGTCGCGCGCAGTGCACAGCCTTATTTCAGCAGTTGGGAGGCGCAACTGACGGTCGCGTCCTAGTTTCAGCTTTATTTCATGCGTCATAAAGCTCTCTGTAGCGTGCTTTCTAGATGGAGGCCTTTGTGCAACGCGCAGGCGTGACTGCCTGCACCGCATTGACGGTTATTTAGAGTTCTGTCCAGGCTCCCTACACAGTATTGATCGACTGCTTGATACTACTTTGATGGAGCGACCAGTTATCTGGTTTTACTTATGTACATGCGTATTAAATTGGGGTAAGTAATAGATGATATAACAACAAAATCTCTAATTTTAACAACATATAACAACGGAACCTATAATTTTATTTAATATAGCGATTGGTTAATATAATGAACGATTGATATAATTTTAATATAACTAATTTTTATAAGCATAACATACATTAAATATAACATCGTTTGACATAACATACCTTAAATATAAAATCGTTTGACATACCACTCAAAAGAGATAAAACTTATTTGGTCTAATATCTAATTTAAGCTTAAAAAAACAATAACTTTGTATTTTGTTTAATAAATATTTAAAAATATTTTTTCTTTGTTTTATTCTTTGTAAGTTCTATCGTAGTTATAGGTAATAGTAACCTAAGTAGATATTAAACATAACTAGTAACTGATTACCACCTGCGCTAAGATAGGTCGACGGAGCCCCGCTTCGCGAGGCTCCTATTTCTGGGTGGTTTAAAAAAAAATAACCACGAAGGCTAAGGCCTTCTAACCTAACCTATCCGGGTCGGGGTACTCTGAGTCGGGGTGTTAACCATAATGACGTTTTTTATACATATTACACGTTAGACCAAATGATTATCGATTACATAAACGTTATATCAAACAACGTTATACTAATTAAGTTTTAGAATAAATAAATGTTATATGTAAAGAAATTATATCAAAAGTTGGTATATGTCACGTTGATTATATCTTATGAACGATAATAAAATGAAATTAGACCAAATGAGTTTATACGTTATGAGACGCACCCATTAAATTGAGGTCTGCTTATATGTAATATGCGTTTATTGTATTTTTAGTTGTTTTTTTTTTAAGACTACGCGTAAACCCATGAATAAAGGGTTGAAAAGATGGCACATTTATATATTCCTATTTCCTACTCGTAATTTATTAATTTCAGTTATCTATTTGGTTCCATTCCTAATATTACAGATTATATTAAGTATTTTTAATCGCGATCTAATAAGTAAGTGTGTTAGTAAAAATCGAGAAATAATAGCTTCAATAGAGAAAGAAAATTTGTCGCGCACTGACATGTAGAATGGAAAATCGCATCCCTATTAAGCCACTTCGGTATTAGCAACTAGATATTTGACATATATTTGTCAATACAGCATGATTTCTCATCATTTATTTGAAATATTAAATTGATACACCAATACAGTGTGCATTTTTACCTAACGTTTTCGTCAAAAATTACTTACAACATGTGTCCTGATCAGGAAGCTCAAAATGTAATGAAACGACGCAAAACGGAAATTAAATAAAGCCCCGATGCACAGCTTTGACTTTAACACGACATTGCAAAGAACAGTTGATTCATAAAACGAAAATGTCACGTAACTTTTGTTTTCAATGACGTGAAAATAATTATTGCGTGACCGAAAACACGCTATTGACACGTACACAAAACTGAATATATTAAACTTGAATTTTTACTGAACTAAATACAACGACATTATTTGGTGAAAGCGACCGCGAAACTACTGTGCATTAATTTCAGACGTGTGTGCTTCGTGCACAACACCCAGTCGCATGATCGCATTTCAAACTGAACTTTAACACCATCTCACAAGGTCGAATGTTCTGTGGAGCTGTAGTTGACGCCCTTGTGCAACGCGCAGGCGTGAGGTTTTGCACTGGATGTGAAGTAATATAGCCCTATTTAGGAAACTGTGGGTTATTTAATGGTCAGATTATTGATTTGAAACTGCATGTACATTTTATCATAAGCCGTTGGTTTTAAGTCTTCGTAGGACCATAAACTGTATTTATTTCGCGTTTAATCTTGCTTTTCTTTTCTTTGATTTTTCACTCATTCCGTAATCTGATTAAGTGTTTTATGATTCCTGACTTAAAGTTAAGAAACTTAGCGCGATTTTATATTTGAAAATGTGCATTCAATTAATTTAAATAACATAAAATTATTGAGATTTAAACACTATTATTTTAAGTTCTCTCTTTTTTTGCGTAGGAAATCAACAAGTTACTTGGGCATGTCAGACGTTTACTGACTAAAACCCATCCATGTTCCTTCAGTTGCCTGTGCCAGTGCCACAGTAACTCTTTCGAATAAATCCGCGAACCTGGCCGGTTTTTATCACTCCTGAGCGCAACAAGTCAATAAATGCTTCTAACCAACTTTACGATTATACAATATTATAAATATGAGAGTTTGTGATCATGTATAGGGCTTTCCGAAATGCGCAATATATTTAGCGATTATTTATAATTTTAACACTTAGCTCAAAGGAAAATAAATTATTTCGAGATTTCCGGATCCGAAAATTTGTATAAAAGAAGTGTGGAAATATTTCCCCAGTTATTAGTTTTAAAATCTGATATGGATAATTAAAAACAAAAACATAATGGAATAAAAATCATGACGTTCATATTTCGGTTCTTTGGCGTGACAAGTTTAAAACACAGCTATTGGGTACTGCAATAGAAATAATGATTTTGATTCACATAGATTATCGGTTTTAAAATATTAAATAACAGGGACAGAAATCGCCTCGAAGTTGTTAAATGTCATCGTGAGGTCATGTTCCTGCGTAGTACCGAAGCTTCCACAAGCCTGAAAACGCATTTATAAGCCGCGTTGAATGTTCAACCTTAACGCTTCCGTACAGATTCGAGTATCCTTTGCTATAACGAAAGAGGCATCTGTGCAACGCGCAGGCGTGCACTGCTCTCTATTAATAAATAGTATAGAGCTCTATCTGGGTTTTATATGAACCTAAGTGAGATATTGATTTATTGCCGGTTTGATGGGCGGTTTCATGTATTCGTATATCATTGCGCAACATCAACAGGGCGGCAAGGGGGCACCGGGTGGGAGGGACAGGTATCGACGCACAACCTATACTAACCTGTATAGTTTTGATATTTTAAATGTATAAGTGAGATGGAAATAATTAATTTCACAAAGACCAAAAATTGGTACTTTAATATATAGGGGTATGTAAGTAGGAAATTAAACCTGACGCACACGCAATTTTAATATCCTGAGGTGCATGACATACATATCATTAAATTAATAAGCAAAAGAACAAGGTGTTATATGATGAATAAATGCAATAAATACATAAATATAAAAATATTTGAGAAAAAACATAATTGCATGAGATGTCAAGGCCCAACAGTCTTCTTCCAGAAACACGCGGTAAAAGATGACCCATTTAAGTAAACCAGTCTATTTTGAACTTAATTGCCAACAATTAAGATTTTGATTTAAACAATATTTTCGAGATTAGATCATGAAAAACGTGATGCTATAAGTTGTGTATGCGAGAATTAAGAGCCGATATATTGCTATTAGACTTACGGTAGTAAATTGTGCACAAAGAAATAAATAAATTATATTGAGTATTTTCAAGAATTATCATGCAAATAAAACATAATATTTCTTGAAGCTTAATATTATGAAATATTACTTACTTGAATACTGATCAAGGTCGCAGTTATCTTGAAATTCCAACGAGTTATAATCATAACTTTTATTCCTTATAAAGGCTCTATAAAAATAATGCCAAATTTGAGAAGTATCGTCATCCGTTTCCTTACGTGGTTTCAGATAATGAATGCACATTATATAAATGAAATAAAAATAGTTTATAAAACGAAAGAACAAAGATAAAAGTGTTTTTTACAATTTGGATATCCAGTTCATATTTGCGAAGAGAAAACGTTGCACTGTTTATACAACATATTCAAAGCTTCGAAGATATCGACCGGAACTGAGACGACAAGTACTTGATTAAACTGATTTCCAAAAATCAACAGGAAGAAAGGTGGCCACTTTTAATTCTCATGGCCATATTTAAAATTATTTTACGCGCTAATTCCCGAGATAGCTATCTGATTTGAACTTAATATTTTGGAAAATAAGGTCTCGTTTTATTTTTCAGGAAGAGTCCGTACAGGCCGGAGTAGCGCGCGGAACTGTTGCACAGGCTAGGCGACTCAGTGCAAGGGTTGAAAATGGGGATGCGTTTGATGTCTACATTCTATATTCAACTTTAACACTTCCACATAAAGTTCCGTTTGGTTTGTTATCAAGTGACCAGGTTGTGCACAGAGCGCATGCGCGTGACCGAGTGGAAGCTTTATGTGTAGGGAAAGGTAATATTGATTGAACTAATTATAACTATTATTTCGCAGATTTTGGCTATTCGACAGGTAACATTAGCACAGCATATCTATTTAACAGCGGTGTCTGTAAGGGGCATTCCCGTATTTTTAAGAACGTTCGCACTATAATCTGTTTGAATCTGTCTAAAACTCTAATTTAAGAAACCAACAGTAAAACAAGGAAATTTTACCTTCAAAATGTGGAAAAAAAAATGTTTTACCTGACCTATTATGTTTTTTTTCACGACTGTAAATTGGTTTAATTTATCTACTGATTTTGCTCTTTATGAATGACACCCGAAACAAACATCTTTAAACACTTGTCAAATTTCTAAGTGTTAACAATTTGGGAAAGTTCGCTCGGGCTGAAACTGAAAACTCAACGGACGGTGACACTGGAAAAAAAAATCGTAGCACTTGACGTAGCGCTACGCCGCCTACGCGTCAAAAACAGCGGTTTCACTCACAAAAGTGATTTCCCAGCAAAAAGTTTTTCACATTTAAACAACACTTTTTGTTGGAAAAAGACTTTTTAGTGTGAAATCACTGTTTGAAACGATCGCAAATTAATGTTACGGTGTACATAAAATTGCAAGTCCGGACGTTATATAATTTTTAGTTTTCAATTGTTTCAGAAATTTACGTTTCCTACCGAACATTAATATTATTATTCGGCTGAAAAAGGTAGGTAGTACGTACCGGGAAATCAGAAAATATAAATCAGGCTGAATTTCCTTTTCGTTTTTGACGGATAAGAAAATATATTTTTCGAAAAAAAAAAAAAAACCCTGCTACAAACTGCTGTTCCTACTTTTAATCACAATAATAGTCGCAGTAGGTAAAGTTTAGTATGTTTTCAATAATTACGGTGAATATAGTCATTTGTAGAAAATTGTGTGAGTGTGTCTTTCAAGTCATTTTAATAACATAAATAAAACACGTAATAGCCAAAAAAGTGACATTCAGCTTTAAACAATTGACATGAAATTATTCGTTGTCATGTGGCGCGTGGTGCTCAAAGCAAAGGTCAATAAAAAAATATCGTTACTAAAATGGAAGAAAACTGTGTTTTATGACGTGCATTAAGATAATCATTAAGTACTGCAATCGAAATATTTTCATCTACACGATCGGTTTTAAAATATTATGCAACAACAGAAAGCGCCTCGAAGTTGTTAAATGTCACCATGAGGTCATGTTTCCGCGTAGAACCAAAGTTTCCACAAGCCTGAAAACGCATTTAACAGCCGCGCTGTATATTGAGCCTTATCGCTTTCATAGAGAGTCGAGTATCCTGTGCTACAACGTTAGAGGCATCTGTGCAACGCGCAGGCGTAAACTGCACTCGATTATAAATAATATAGACCTCTGTTTGAGACTTGAATACGTGAGGATATTAATTTATTACTAGTTTGATGAACGGTATCATGTATGGAGTAATATTACGTAACATTTTCGTACATATTATGTAATTTGGATGTTTTACATTTCAAAATCAAAATGAAACGATTTGTTTCACTAAGACCAACATTATTAGTCTCAGTGAATCAAAATTGTACTTTTTGAAAACCTCTATTATAGGAAAGAGTTGTTTGCAAAATATTTGAGAGACTGGCACTTGACTAATATAAAAAGATAGTTTTCGCCTGACTTCATCACCGCATTTTCTCAACTATAATATGTTGAAGTTGGGTTCCAGTCCAACCGGATACACCACAATACCAGTATTTAACGAGAAGCGACTGCCTATCTGTCCTGCATAACTCATTTAGTGGGTGTTACGATAACCCTTCGTAAAACTGACTTTCACCGCATTTCATTAACGATCTCTATTAAAATAAAACAAAGAAACGTAGAAATATTCATAAGTTAACTTGTAAGTTACTGAGTCGAACACACAAGGCTGTATGAAACCTCAAAGCGCAACAGGCTGCTTCCAGAAGCGTGGTAAGGGGAGACTCATTTACATAAACGGTTTAGTTTGACTTTTACTTCTTGCGGGCAAGAGTTGTTTTTGTCACTAGATCTTTAAAATGACGTAAAATTCAACGCTGCATAAAGAAATAAGACATGTCTTTAATGTAGTAGCTGTGTTTTAAAACAAATATGATACAAAAAAAAAAGCTTGTGAAATTTCACTCTCGTGAATCTTAATCAAGCTTGTTATGATGACTCATCAAAGAGTGAGTACGATAGATTCTCTGGAAATTATAAGACATAACACCCACTTAAAATCATAGCAAAAGAGTAGAGCTTAAATGACAGGTAAAGTTTCCATATTGCACGATTACTGCGACTTTATTATTTTAGAAATACGTTCTTAATTGTCTAAATGTGTTATATGTTAATTCTTTAAACTAAGCGTGTAGTTAGTACTGAACATATGTATGTTAATAGAGGGTTCAAGTTTACAAGGTTGCCTCCACCTTAACCGTTCTCAAAGCTTTATTATCGTCACCCCTGAGTGAAACACGCCATTCAACTCTTCACAATTTAAGGCTTTATGGTTTTAAAATAGAGTCGTAAACTGAGTGCAAAAGACGTGGAAAACAGAGATTGCTCGCCCAAATGAAATTGACATGAAATTATTACTTATCACGTGGCGCTCAAAGCGAAGGCTTTCATGAACGTGTAAATCACGTATTTTACAGTAGGACAGTAACAAAATATTTA
This sequence comes from Aporophyla lueneburgensis, assembly GCA_932294355.1. NCBI lineage: Eukaryota > Metazoa > Arthropoda > Insecta > Lepidoptera > Noctuidae > Aporophyla > Aporophyla lueneburgensis. Next base: position 7,910,437 of record OW028746.1, read on the forward strand.
TTTATTGTGTAATGAATTTTTAAATCTCATGATGGTCATTTAAAAAATAATGTACTAAAACGATAGACAAATGTGTTTCATGACGTGCATTAAAATAACCATTAAGTACTGCAATAGAAATATTTTGATCTCCATGATCGGTTTTAAAATATTATGTAAAAACAGAAAGCGCCTCGAAGCTGTTAAGTGGCCCTGTGAGGTCATGTTGTCGCGTAGTACCGAAGCTACCACAAGCCTGAAAACGCATTTCACAGCCGCACTGTATATTGATACTTAAAGCTTCCACATACGGGGTGCTTGGACAGGAAACCTCCTCGTGTGCCCGGGGGTTGGAGTTCCCTTATGGATACGTCCGGGGGGAAGGCCAATGTCCGGGACGGTGCATCCTGGGGTGCGGGCAAGGACTCCCCATTAGGTACTGTGTGCCTAAGGGGTCTCGGTGCCCGTACGCTAATGTCCTGTCGGAGGAACGCTTCACCGTGTGTCCCTCTGATCTTAGCAGAGGCGCACAGCGGTGGAGTTAGAGCGGGCTCGGTGTGCACTAACCTGCCGCCGGGCAGGCAAGAAGGAATGTACTCCTTCTGCCACCGTTAGTCTCGTAGCCCCGAAGATCGTCACGGTCATGTCTCTGACTTTTGACGGGGGTCGAGGGTCTTGGCTTAATCGCCCGGGCCGCGAGGTAGAAAACCTCTATAAAAAATCACCCCAAACCTCCAAGCGGCGGCGCACCGTGAGGGAGGTTGACAGCTTGACTAATGGGTAGCTGAATTAGTCACTAGTGCGAACCACTGAATTTCATGTATATAAAGTTTTTACTCGTGGGAACAAATATGGAAAATTTTTTAAAACCCAAACCAAAACCCAAACCAGTGGAAGGGAGCGATGCGGGGTCGGAGTCTGACGCCGCGTCGAGTGCAAAGGGCTCGCGTGCGAGCTCAGAGCGAGGAGTGGCGGGCGCTGCTGGAGGGAACCGAGAGTTCTCACAGAAGCGCCCTAAATCGGGGGCAGGGCAGGAGTCCTCCTCCGACGGCGGGCTGAGCTCGGCCCGCCGGAAAATATCACGGCGTGGTGGGCTCCATGAGGGGGGCGCCGGCCGAGGACTCCCCACCAAGGAGTCTGGCGAGCCGAGCCGAGCAGGCTCAGTCGAGCTGATCCAAGGAGGGGAGAGGCTCGCCACGGAGGGGCATCCCTCTGGAGGGACCAGCAGTAGGGCCCCCTCAGAGTCCTCCGGTGGCGAGTCGGATGCTGCCGGCTGCTCGGAGGAAATGGGCAGGTTCGCGGAGGTCGTGGCCACGGCCATCAGGGCGGCGACCTTAAAGAGGCTCCAGAGGTCGAAAGACAGGGCCATATCTGCTGCCACGAAAGCCATCGTGGTGGCAGCGAAAGCCTTTCGCTCTGAGCCTCCGGTGGTGGATGGGGTGGCAGAACTGCGGGCGGAGGTCGCCCGCGTGACTGCCGCCATGGAGCTCCTCCGAAAGGAGAATGAGGAGCTCCGAGCGGACCTGGCCGGTCTCCGAGGAGCCGCTCCCCAGGAGGCATCGCAGGGGGAAGCGCGGCATGGGCAGGGCGGGCTCCTGCCCATCGAGAACCAGGTGCTGACCCTGGTGCGGAAGGAGCTCGCGGTCTTCCAGAGCAGGTTTTCTGCTCTGGAGGCCGTGGTCCTGCGCCCCCCGCTGGCGGCAAGCCGGCCGGTTTCAGGCCGGCCTGGGGCGGCTTTGGGTCAGCCGAAGGCGGCCTCGGGCCGACCGAAGGCAGCCACGGCCCAGCCGAGGGCAGCCTCGAGCCAGCCGAAGGCGGTGGCGTATGCCGCCGCCGCGTCTGCCCCAGCCAAAGGGCCAGGGCAAACCAAAGGCCGGCCCAAGCAGGCACCTGCTATGGCCCCCCCAGCGCAGGTGGCGAGAGGACCGCCAATGCCGCCCCCGCCTTCTAAATCTCCCCCTGCCAACGCCGAATGGCAAGTGGTTGGGGAGAAGAAGAAGGCAAGCAAGGCTGCAAGGGCGGCCAGAAATAAAAAGAGGCAGCAGCGGCGCAAAAGGAGCACTGTCGCGGCTAGGCTCCGCGCCCCGAAGTCCGCAGCTGTAGTGATCACACTACAGCCGGAAGCGGTGAAAAAGGGCGTGTCCTACCGCGACGTGCTCTCCAAGGCGAAGGCAGCGGTGGACCTGACAGAGCTCGGCATCTCCGACGGGCTCCGGGTTAAGGTCACTTTGACTGGGGCCCGGATGCTTGAGGTCCCCGGTGCGGCTAGTGGCCCGACCGCTGACGCTCTGGCCGAAAGGCTTAGGGCGTCATTAGACGCGGAGGAGGCCCGGGTGTCCAGGCCCATTAAGTGCGCTGACATGCGCATCCTGGGCCTGGACGATTGCGTGACGGAGGCGGAGGTGGTGGCCGCCATCGCTAGGGCGGGGGGTTGTCCTACCGAGCAAGTGAGGGCAGGCACCATCCGCCCTGACAATGCGGGGTTGCGAACCGTCACGGTGAGCTGCCCCGTGTCGGCGGCCCAAAGAATCACCGCGGAGGGCCGAAGGCTTCTGGTGGGCTGGGTCTCAGCGCAGGTGAAACTGTTGGAGCCCAGACCTCTGAGGTGCTTCCGATGCCAGATGGGCAACCACGTGTTCGTGAGTTGCACCTCAGAGGTGAACCGCAGCGGTCACTGTTTCCGCTGCGGTCAGCCCGGTCACAAGGCCGGCTCGTGCAATGCCACGCCGCACTGCTATGCATGTGCGGCGGCTGGCAAGCCGGCTGAACACCGGGCTGGGAGTAAGGCCTGCGCTGCAGCTGCCAGGGCCAGAGGAAAGGGTAAGCCCTCCGCCACCGTCGTCACCGCTGTCGCCGCTGCCGCCTCGACCACTGCAGCTGTCGTGGCCAGCACCGCCACGGCAGGGCCCTCACAGGGGGCTCGGGAGGGGGCTGATATGGACTGTCAGTAATGGCTGCTCCATTACGCCTCCTCCAGGCGAACATCAACCACTGCGCCTCTGCTCAGGATCTTTTGCTCCAGAGCATGGCGCAGTGGTCGATTAACATCGCCGTGGTCGCTGAGCCGTACTTTGTCCCGCCCAGGGATGACTGGGTGGAGGACCTGAGCGGCTCAGTGACCCTCATTTCGTCGGCCGCCGCCGGAACCCCAACCCTCGAGGCTGTCAAGAGGGGACGGGGTTGCGTAGCAGCACGGTTCGGGGAGATTGTCGTGGTAGGAGTATACTTCTCCCCGAGCCGAACTCTCGCCGAGTTCCACAACTCCCTTGCGGAGTTGAAAGTTGTCGTCGTCGGGTTCCGTCCCCTCCCCGTGCTCGTACTCGGGGACTTCAACGCCAAGAATTTGGCTTGGGGTTCCCGGTATACGGACACACGGGGCAGGATGGTGGAGGACTGGGCTCTGGAGACAGGCCTAGTCGTCCTTAACCGGGGTTCTGTCCCTACGTGCGTACGGATGCGGGGCGATTCAGTGGTGGACATTTCGTTCGCCAGTCCCGCTCTGTCGCCGCAGGTCATTGACTGGCGTGTAATGGAGGGGGTGGAGACGTATTCCGACCACCGGTATATCCGGTTTGACGTCTCCGCCCAGACCTCGACCGCGCCGGTCCGACAGGCCCCGTGTGGTCCGCGGTGGGCGCTTAAGAAGCTGGACCGGGAGCTTCTCCTGGAAGCCTCGATCGTGCAGGCCTGGGTGTCACCACCGGACAGGCCTGCTGACATCAACGACGAGGCCGAGTGGTTCCGGGAGGCCATGTCCGAGATTTGTGACGTGGCTATGCCCCGAGTCCAGCCAGGACGGGCTTGGCGCCAGGTGTACTGGTGGTCGCCGCAGCTGACAGCGTTGCGCGAAGCGTGCGTTGCGGCGCGACGCCGGTACACCAGGCACCGCAGGCTCCGTATCCGCCCCCCGGATACGGAAGCCATTCAGGCGGAGCTATATGAGGGGTACAGAGCGGCGAAGACCGCCCTCCAAGAGGAGATCCTGCGGGCCAGAGGACTGGCCCGCAAGGAGTCGCTGGAGACTCTGAACAGGGACCCATGGGGAAGGCCCTACAAGGCCGTCCGGGAGAAACTCCGCCCATTGGCTCCTCCGCTGACTCAGAGTCTCCGGCCCCAACTCGTGGAGGGCGTGGTGAGCGCTCTGTTCCCTTCGCGAGGGGAACATAGTCCCCCACCCATGGCTCCGCCTCCTGCGGTGCCCGATGCTGCGGACCACACCACCGATGACGACGACAACGCTCCAGAGGTGACCGGGGTAGAGTTGAGAGTGGCGGTACGTCGGCTAAATGCCAAAAATACCGCCCCAGGACCCGACGGCTTGCCTGGCAAAGCCTGGGTCCTGGCCTTAGAGGCTCTCGGGCCTCGACTCAGGGGGCTCCTAAGCGCATGTTTGGAGAGGGGCCAGTTCCCACTTCGTTGGAAGACGGGGAAACTGGTCCTCATTAAGAAGCCTGGGCGCCCAGTGGACTCTCCGTCCGCTTACCGGCCCATCGTGCTGCTCGACGAGGTGGGCAAGCTCTTTGAAAGAGTAATTGCAGACCGCCTCGTTGGGTGGCTGGTGCGGGAGGGGCCGGATTTGGCGGACAGCCAGTTCGGTTTCCGCAAGGGGCGCTCTACGGTGGACGCCATCATGCGCGTGCGAGCCCTCACGACGGGGGATGCAGTGGCCCGGGGTGGGGTCGTCTTGGCGGTGTCTCTAGACATCGCCAACGCCTTTAATACCCTGCCCTGGAGTTGCATTAGGGAGGCACTCCGGTATCATCGGATGCCGACCTACCTCTGTCGCGTGGTCGAGGCTTACTTGACGGATAGAGCCGTCATCTACCCCGGTCGCCAGGGAGACTGGAACCGGCGAGAGATGTCGTGCGGTGTCCCACAGGGATCGGTCTTGGGGCCGCATCTGTGGGACATCGGTTACGACTGGGTGCTGCGCGCCGACCTCCCTAGCGGCGTCAGCGTAGTTTGCTACGCTGACGACACGCTGGTCCTGGCGCAGGGGAGGTCGCACGAGGCGGCGGCCGAACTGATGACACGCGGGGTTGCGACAATCGTCGATAGGATCCGGCAACTGGGACTCGAGGTGGCATTGCACAAGTCCGAGGCCATGGGTTTTCATGGTCCTCGGAACGCGCCACCTGTGGGTTCCCAACTCACGGTGGGAGGGGTTCACATCGGCGTCGAGTCGACGATGAAGTACCTGGGACTTGTCCTCGACAGCCGGTGGAACTTCGACGAGCACTTCCGACGTTTGGCTCCCAGACTGGAGCGGGCTGGGGCTGCCTTAAAGCGGCTCCTGCCCAATCTGGGGGGTCCAAACGCCTCCTGCCGGAGGCTCTACACGGGGGTCGTGCGGTCCATGGCCCTCTACGGGGCACCGGTGTGGGCGCCCTCATTGAGGCTGCGCCCAGCACGCCGGTTGAGTGCGGCCCAGAGGGTCATGGCCATCCGGTTAATCCGGGGATACCGCACGGTCTCCTGCGAGGCAGCGAGCCTCCTTGCCGGAGTGCCGCCATGGGATCTGGAGGCAAAGGTCCTCGCCCACATGTGGGAGTGGCGCGAGGAGGCGAAACGCCGGGGCGAAACTCCGCTGCCGCGACAAATCGCGGCACGGCGGACAGAGCTCCGGTGTGATCTCATGGCGACATGGCGGATACGATTGTCGCAACCCAGTGCTGGGCACGCCACAATTGCGGCGGTAAGTCCCCTCTTTGAGGAGTGGATAGAGAGGCGTCACGGCGTCCTCACCTTCCGCCTGACGCAGGTTCTCACCGGGCATGGGTGCTTCGGTGGGTTCCTGTTCAGGATAAAGCGGGAGGATACGTCCGGGTGTTTCCATTGCGAGGATCGTCTGGAGGACACGGTGGAGCATACGGTGGAGGTGTGCCCTGCCTGGGCGGAGCACCGCCGTGTCCTCGTGGAGGCGATCGGCGGCGGCGACCTCTCGCGTCCGGCCCTGGTGCGAGCCATGGTACGGAGCGAGAGGGAATGGGAAGCCGTCACCTCCTTCTGCGAAGCAGTAATGCTCGCGAAGGAGGAGGCGGGGCGCGTGAGGGAGTGGCAGTCTCTGCGCCCTCACGTCCCCAGCCGCCGCAGGAGGAGACGCCCCGGGCGTCGGGAGTCAATAGCGGACTCCCGGCCACCGTAGGCGCGAGCTTGCGGGTGGCGAGCAATGGGTAGCTCGCCGCCCGGTAAGGACCAAGCTCGGGTCGACGGCGCGCAGTGTTCCACGCGCGCCTCAAAGAGATGTCAGCAGCAGTGTAGGGGTCTACTAGGACCGATGCCTGCTGGGGTCGCGTGATTGTTCGAAAGAGATACCGTGACCCTGGCACATGGGCAACTGATGGAACACGGGTGGGTTTTAGTCAGTAAAAGTCTGACACGCCCTCCCGCTCCGCCCAGAGCGGGAGAAGTCATTTGATGATTTCCCATCCTGAAAAAAAAAAAAAAAAAAAAAAAGCTTCCACATACAGTCGAGAATTCTGTGCTACAACGTTAGAGGCATCTGTGCAACGCGCAAGCGTGCACTGCAGTATATTAATAAATAGTTTAAAGCTCTAGAGGGAGATATTGATTTATTGCTAGCTTGATGGACGGCTTCATGTGCTTATCGAATAATATTACGTAACATGTTACAACCAAAATTACATATTTTGTTTCACTATGACCAATAATAGGACTTTTTGGAAACCAATTATATGAAAAGATAAAATTGGCTGAAAATATTTGAGAAAGTGGCACTTGACTAATATAAAAAGATACTATCACCTTTACAATTGACCTCAACTTCTTTAGAATTGGCTTCCAGTTTACCCGGATACACTACAATACCAGTTTTTTTACATGAAATTACTGCCTATCTGGACATCAGAACTCTTTTATTGGGTAATACTAAAACCTTTGGTAAGACTGACCATCAGACTATTTCATAACCGATCCCTATTAAATGAAATCAAAACAAAGAAACGTATTAATTTTGATATATAAACTTTTAAGTATCTGAGTCGAACATAAGACTGCAGGAAATTTCAAAGCGCAACAGGCTTCTTCCAGAAGCGTATAAGGGGAGACTTATTTACATAACCAGTTTAGTTTGAGCTTGATTTCTTGCGGGTCATTTGTTGTTTTTGCCACAAGATCGTTAAAATTACGAGAAATTCAAAGCTGCATGAAATGTGACACCGTAGGTGTTTTTTTATGTAGTAGCTGTATGTATGAGTATTAAAGAAATATGATACTGACAAAAGGCATATCCAAGGCTTTGTTTCAGAGCCTGAAAACGAATCAAACTATGGGTTGTAAATAGTAGTTTAGTATGTAAAAATTGATGCCATTCTAAATAAGGTTGAGTTATATTTACAGCCAAGATAATTGCCCGTGTACAACGGGCAGGCGTGAGGCACTGCAATAAATGATAATTATAGCGGTGTTTAGTAAACTGTGGGTTATGTAAAGGGCAAATAATTGATTTGAAACAATTTTCTTGTATGTGTGAATATTGTATCGTGACCGGTTGATTTAAAAGATCATAGGTAGGTACATAATTATTTAGATAATTAGAAATCTTGCGTTAACCCATTTAAGACGCATTTAACCCACGTAAGTCTTCTATCCTAAGATCTTTTTTATTGAAATAATTAACTTAGCACGATAGTTCTCATGAAATTATAAGTCATCTCATCTTCTTATAATTTTTGTATGAATAGAGTTTAAATGACAGGAAAGATTCCATATTGCACGAGTACTGCTATGTAGGTACCTATAATTATAACAGAAACGTTCAAAACTGTCTAAATACGTCGTATGTTAATCCCTTCAACTAAGCGTGTAGTTAGTAAGGAATATATGTATATAAGTCAATAGAGGGTTCAAGTTAACAACGTACCCTCGACCTTAACCGTTCTCAAAGATTTATTATCATCACCTCTGAGCGCAACACGCCATTCAACGCTTCATAATTTAAGGCTTTATTGCTATAAAATAGAGTCGAGTTGTTAATCAGTAACTTTAGAACAGGTACATTATCTTCACAAATAATTACACAAGTATTGTACAAAAATCTATTGGAACTAGCATAAATTCAATTTATTTATTTTTGTAGATAACTTTCCAAACAGTGCCTTCTAATGCCGTTCTAGAAATAAATAATTTATCTTTGGGACAGGAGAAAAAAAGGAAATTGACGTTGTGAATTACTTGTTTTGTTGACGTGACACATGACCTTATCTATATATTAATACATGAAGCGAAAACTTTGGATCCCTTTTTACGAAAATTGGGCGAACGGAGGAGTATGAAATTTCGCAAACTTATAGTTTATACAGAGAAGAAGTGACGAATGCTAATATTTTTTTTTAAATTATGCGTTAAAATACATTATTTTCAATAAATAACACGTTACACACACTACTGTTCATTACCGCGTATCTAATACACACATGCATAGATATTCTTTTGTTTATGGTCCAAATCTGTCTTTATTATTTTGTGCAGTGTTACCTACACCCAGAAATATTTATCCCAAAAGCTTAAGTTAAAAACCCCTAAAATTGCCACAATTACTAAAAAAATCCCCTAAAAAATTATAATGAAAATAACCAACGAATATTCAGTAATCATAGACCGGCACACAGTAGTAATATTTGTCTATATTTATTACGCGACATTTGTTTATCATTCACTCTGCATTCTTAGTATCGAGGAACCGTACTAGAAGTCGCTAATACTTTTATTGTAATCAAAAACACAATGAGAAATGTAAGATGGCAAAAAATCCCTAAGAATACCCCTAAAAATGGAACGCCCCTAAAAAATCTCAATCCTCTTATTTACCCCCTAAATTTGGGAAAACCCCTAAGTTGGTAAGCCTGATTTTGTGTCTATAGTCTTACTGAATGTCAAGTATAACCATAGGTAATAAATTAATTTTATAGATATATAACCTATTTCATTTTTAAAATCTATGATCATATCCAGAACATTTGTCTTTAATATTATTTGTATTAGCGACGATAGGAATTTAGTTTAGATTTATAAGAAATATTTTTTGTGGTTTTATGGGGAGTGTCAAGTATGGCATTAGTATGTTTCCCATACAAAACTTAGTGTCGTGTGCAAACTGTAGAGGTTGTATGCCTCACGATTGTACAGGTTGGTCATAGATTGTACAGGCTGGTTATAATTATGACATTTGGAACCGTCATAATTAACTAAAAAATATAGGGAAAATTCTATGAAAACAGAACAAAGTTCTGTGATAATTCATTCCATATTGTTCCATATCCAGCAGTTAGAAGTATTAAGAAAATAAAGGAGAGAGTCCTGAAGAAGTATTCTTTACTCATTACACCTACGTCCTGGTCCTCGCCATCACCATCCCGCCAGCGAACCCTCTCCACAGTAGTACAGCAACAATTTGTCTAATAGTGTTACTGAATGTCAAATATAACTATATTATTTTATATTTATTATTAGCTATATTTTTTCATTTAATAATGTATTTCTATTCAAATGAAGTACGGTCGAATTTCGACCAATGGGCGATCACTAGTAAGTTTAAATGGGCACTGATCATAGTAAACGAAATATTTTCAACTTTTTCCGTCTTAAAATGTTATGAACAGCGAAAGAATTGCTTCGAAGCTTTTAAATGTCACCGTGAAGGTCATAATTACTGCACAGTACCGATGCTTCTGTCACACGCCTGAAAACGCAGTTACAAACCGCTCTGTAAATTAAACCTTATCGCTTCCCCATAGAGTCGAGCATGAGTGCTATGTTACCGGGGGTATCTGTGCAACGCGCAGGCGTGCACTGCATTCGATGAATAAATAATATAGAGCTCTGTCTGGGCTTTAGTACCTGTGGGAAATATTGATTTATTGCTAGCTTCCATTTTAATATACTCGCCAAGAATTGCGTAACATCTAGAGTTTTGATATTTTTAATTTCAAAGTGTAATCTTCCATATCAACCGAAAAGAACGTTAGTAAGTAATTTTGAAAATATTGAAGAGTGTTCATATACTAACAAATTAAACAGAACTTACAAAAATTAAATTTCATATCATGACGGATTAGAATATTAATGAACGAAAGCTCTTTTTATTAATAAATTTGTAAGGAACTGATTGAAACACAAGACTGCACGAAATCTCAAAGCACAACAGGCTTTCTAGAAGCGTGGGAAGTGGGCACTCATTTACATAAATGGGTGCGTGAAAATGAAGTGAAAAATGCGATGCTAAATGTTGCAAAAAATAAGAATCGATAGATAGCTGTTTTATTTGAGTAATTTTAAGCAAATAATTTCTGAAGGTTTATGAAATATAACTTACATTTATCCTGATCAAGCTCGCTATGATGATGATGAGGCAAAGAGCGAAATACATTGATTCGCTTTCTTAAAAATGATTCATGAAGAAAATGCCGAAATCGAACAGAACTTGTTGTAAATGATATTGCGTAACAAAACTTTGATGAATGACTGTATTCTATGACGTATCATGTAAACAATAAAAGATTTAATTTACTGTTTGTTTAAGTCTATATTTGTGTATTCCGACTTCATAAACCGGACGCCGACGCGGAACTGCAGTACGACAGACGTAGTGTTCAGTGCACAAGACTTACTTTCAAAGCCTGAAAACGCATCGAAAAAGCGGTCATGCTATTCTAGACTTTAATCAATGTTGCATTAAGTTCAATGTTGTCTACATGAGAGATGGCTATGTGCAACGCGCAGGCGCGAGGCACAGTACGATTGATGCCTAATTATAGCTCTGTCTAGGGTCTACAAAGCTAAATATCGTATAAACCGTATATTGTATTATTCGAAAATTTGTTTTGATCTTTAACCGAGGCAAAGCTCACATTGGTATGAAACATAAGTTTAATATATGAAATGCATGTACCCACTTTATAAATTACTAGCTTTTGCCCGCGGCTTCGCCCGCGTGGATGTCGGAAATTAACGCAGGTATTTTTCGAAAATAAAAGTTTTTTTCTAAAATAAAAGTAGCCTTAGTTACTCCTTGTTACATCAGTTATCTGCCAGTGAAAGCCCCGTCAAAATCGGTCCAGCCATTTCAAAGATTAGCCGGAACAAACAGACAGACAGACAGACCGACAAAAATTGTATAAAATGTTGTTTTGGTATATGTACCGTGTATACATCCATATACACTTAGTAAAAAGTGGTTATCTTAATATTACAAATAGACACTCCAATGTTATTTATTTGTATAGATGTATAGATTACGAGAACTTTATCTGAGTAGGTATCTGTGTACCTATCACTTACATATTCAAATTAATAAAATAAAAAAATAGTTTTACCTATTACAAATTTTAGTAATGCCCCTTCATTGAGCTGAAGGACGTGTTGTAAGCTGTAGTGTTTATTTTGTCAACAGATTTTCCGCTATTGATTTGCATTTTGTACGACAAAACACCAAAAAACAAGGACAATTGTGAAATTCTCGAAGCTTTCTTGGTTTAAAAGATAAGGAGTCGACGTGAATTACAAAGTGTTTTGGTTCTTGTTAGGTTTTTCGAATAATATTTAAACACAAGTAACATCTTAGTATACTGATCTTTGTTTCAACTAAGTAGATTTTACTTTTGTGAGCTTGTGAGAATGCCCGCAATGAATTAGGTTGTTTCCTAACATAGAGTTCTGTCTGGGGAGAATAAGGTTCGATATTGTTCAGGGACTACTATTGGCGTGGTTTATTGTTTTTAAGACGTTTAGCGTCTATCACGATTGTGAACAATAATATGGAAAAGTGCAACTTACTCACCGATGATTTGTGTCCGCAACAGCATCATTCAGATATTACTACACATTATATGAACTTGATAGTAAAAGTTAGTAAAATGAAAGGGCAAAGTATTTTTTTTTCGTTTATTAGGACCGCCAATTCAGTTTGGCAATCAGAAGTCGTCGTATTCTATATACAACATAAAACACCACATTTAAAGCAACTGAAATACCGACCAGGACAGAGACGACAACAAGTTGATTAAATTGCTCTTTCCAGAAATCAACAGGAGGGGAGGCCTCCTTCATTTCTCCGGGATTCAACACTTAAAATGATTTTACGTGAGCGTTCATGCGAGCGATCTGATTTGAGCCTAATTTCATGGAAAATAAGGTCTTGTTTTATGTATCGGGCACTGTGTGCGTACAGATCGGAGTAGTGCGTGGAACTGTTGCACGGGCTAGCCGACTCAGTGCAAGGGATGAAAACGGGGATCCGTTTGATGACTACGTACTATATTGGACCTTATAACTTTAACACAACGTTCAGTTTGGATTGTTATTATGTAGAAGGCTTGTGGACAGAGCGCAGGCGCGTGACCGAGTAGAATCTTGACAACTAGGGTCAAATGAATACTGTTAGGACTATTTTTGATAACGATTCACATGTTTTCAGTTGTTTGGTAGCTGGTAATAACAAAGGCAGAATGGCTGTTTAAGCGCGTTGTCTGTAAGAGCCGAGATTGCCGTATTTTTAAGAACGTTTGTATATCTAACATAGAATCTCATTCTCAATCTGTCAACAACCGCTTATTTACGTACAGTTTTGACAAGGGTTATAACATACCCTGTTTTAACCAGATTTATGTTGTAAAATTGCACGGTTTTTAAGTAGGTACGAGTCTTCAGATGGTTTACAAAATAAAATATTCAAGATTTTTACTTGATTTTTTAGGGTTCCGTTAGATTCGTTATTCTGTCTGTCTGTCTGTCCGTCCGTATGTGACAGCCACTTTTTTCCGAAACTATAAGAGCTAGGCTGTTGAAACTTGGTAAGTAGATGTATTCTGTGAACCGCATTAAGATTTTCACACAAAAATAGAAAAAAAAAACAATAAATTTTGGGGTTCCCCATACTCAGAACTGAAACTCAAATGTTTTTTTTCATCAAACCCACACGTGTGGGGTATTTATAGATAGGTCTTCAAAAATGGTATTGAGGTTTTAATATCATTTTTTTCTAAACTGAATAGTTTGCGCGAGAGACACTTCCAAAGTGGTAAAATGTGTCCCCCCCGTAACTTCTAAAATAAGAGAATGATAAAACTAAAATATATATATATATATATATATATATATATGTACAATACTATGTGAACTTCCACCGAAAATTAGTTTGAACGAGATCTGGTAAGTAGTTTTTTTTAATCCACACTATCCACACTAATATTATAAATGCAAAAGTAACTGTCTGTCTGTCTGCCTGTCTCGCTTTCCTGCTAAAACTAATGAACCGATTTAAATGAAATTTGGTACACAGATAGTTTAGAGCCTGAGAAAGGATATAGGCTACTTTTTATCCCGGTAGTATGTTCCCGCGGGATAATTTCCGATCTCCACGCGGGCGAAGCCGCTGGCAAAAGCTAGTACGTCATAAATCGTAAACCGCAATTTACCTTTCATTCAATCAACTCAAATATAAAATTTAAAAAAAAAACAATTAATTTCATAAACATAAACCTTATGCATAAACCGTGAATATCTACAGGTTTGTATGGAACCCTCGGTGCGCAAGTCCGACTCGCACTTGGCCGGTTTTTTATAGTACAAGGACAATTAACGGTGATAGTGTCGATTGAATATGAATAATTTAACATCATAAAATTCACCAAAATATACATATTAGCTGTTCGTTTGGGCAGTAAACAAAAATAATAGTTATGTAACAACAGCACCAGTTACGGTAGGTATTGTGTAAACTACAGAACTACTCTCAACTAACCCAACTGCGGCAGAGCTCAAAAGGAGGGTAATGATTTAAATCATAACCAATCTCTAGTGGAGTGATTCAACATTCAGTACAATGGCTAATCTTCACCTTCCTAACTTAAAAATAAACGAAGTTTTAGGAAACTTCGTTTATTTTCACGCATAGCGCAAATCACCGAACATCATCATTTCAGCCGTAAGACGTCCACTGTTGGGCTTAGGCCTCCCCCAATTTGGGGAGCTTTGCTATAATCGCCACGCTTGGCAAGCGGGTTGGTGATCGCAGTATGATGGTAAAATGCATAGAAAACGAGCCCATTCTCTAGTAAGTCCCTTAGTCGCCTTTTACGACACCCACGGGAAGAAATGGGGTGGTGTTATTCTTTACGTCCGGCACGACACGGTACTCACGGTAATCACCGAATATTAAAAAAAGAAATTAACACGGTTGTTTTATATCAAGACATTTGACTAGTTTGAATGGAAAATCGTTTTTCCGCATTCATTAATGTAAACTTTTTATCAGTAAGGTTTTTGATAAGGCAGGGTTTTAAATATTTTGCAACATACTCTCTATTTTTATAACTACCCCTAAAATCCAACCATATTTTTAATTTTTAATTTGTTGTTTGGAAACCAACTAAACCAGCATATATTCCGAAGGTTTTTCTCAAATAATAACAGTTAGTAAGGTTAATTTATGGTCAAGCTAATTGAAGTGTTATCAGGGTAATTTCTGGGCTTTATAAGAGAAAAACTGTAGGTTTTTTTCAGTGTTTCTTTTCTGAGGAAACACCGATCGTATCTAGTTTTTAAATATTATATTAGTTGTCCTGTAAAAATGAAACACATTTTTAAAAAAATAAATTTGAATAAATATTATATTATAGTGCCGACGAAATCACAACAAAGATCCGTTTGATACTGTAACAGTTCTATCAATATTTAATCTTAAGATATGGAGTCCGAGAGTATAGAATAATAACAGTATGACGGTATGTGTTAGTAGCTAATACACTGTGATATAAATTGGTTTAATTTCCTTCAATTTTTTTTTCATATTTTTATGAATGGCACCCGAGCCAAAAATGTTGAAGCACTTGTCAAAATTTTGTATGTACATTTACTAATGCGAAGCACTCTTGGGGTGAAAATGAAAGCGGAGTGGGCGGTAACATTGTCTTCTAAACTTATCGTAGTACTTGACGTAGCGCTACGCCGTCTACGCGTGTTATCACGTCTACGTTCCAACGAACTGAAAACGAGTTGTTGTTTGGTCGTTTTGACGGAATAGTATTTGAATATGTATTATTTAGATTTGTTTAATTATTTTTTCTAGGGATAAAAAGACCTACCCACATTTCGCCTTTTATGTTTAAGTCCCATGTCATAAGGGGTGAGGCTATTGCCATCAACCGGGCACAAATCCAGACAGAGGTTAACTATAGGTAAACCTCTGCCTAACCCTTCGGGGAAACAAGGCGTGATGTTATGTTATGTGTTATGTGTAAAAAGACCATTTGAGCGAAACTTTTGCGACTTTTAGTTTACGGGCAGCGCGCAACGAAACCACCGCAAAAAATAGTACTGTGTGCATAAAATTAAGAGTCAGACGTAATTTAGTCTTCGTGTTTCAATAATTTTTGGCAATTTTCACCGAAAAAAGTGGTACCTCGAAATTAATAATTGTAAGACGTATATTCAAAGAAAAATTATAATACAAATCAGACAGAATTTTCAACAAGAATACCTTTCTAAAAATGTTGATTCTACTCCTACAATAACAACAATGTACTAAAATTAGCACGAGGTAAAGTGAAGTTAAGTATCGCTCGTTATAGTGATTATAATCAATAACGTGTACTGAAAAGATTTTTACTACATTGAAAAAACACGTCAGTGTCAAAAAAGTGACATTAGATTCCAAACAGATGGATGACAAGAGATTATGACTTGTGACGTGACTCTCAAAGCAAAGGCTTTCATGAACGTGTAAATCGCGTATTTTAGAGTAGGGCAGAATTCAAATATTTTAAGTGTGATAAGTTTTAAAATCTTTTTTTGGGACAATTAAAAAATTATCATAATCCAAAATTTATTTAATACCGAAAACAGTCATGAGAACAACATATTTGGGCTGTAGTCAGTAGACTACAGCCCAAATATGTTGTTCTATACAACATTAATTTTTGTTTATGCGAAACCCGAAACACGGGTCTAGTATTTTTATGTAAAGAATCTATGAAAAAAAATTTTAAAACTGTATCATTAATAATCGCAAAGTTATAAGCTTGATAAGTTACCTGGTTGTCCACGCAAAAACATATGCAGATCACCACAAAAAGCTAGTGTACGTACCATCTCCATGTAATGGACGTTTGAATACGAGAAAGACATGATAAATTTAAAATCGAAACATAACACTAAGGCCCGCGACTTGGAAGCGTAATTAAATATTTTTGGTACAAAATATAACATGGTGTAAAAATTATTGGAATCGATTCAGTTACTGATTCTGAACAAACTATATTCAGGTTTCGCATATACTAAAAATAATCTTGTATAGTCGGTTTTAAAATATTGTTGCTGCGTAGTACCGAAGCTTCCACAAGCCTGAAAACGCATTTAACAGCTACGCTGTATATTGAGCCTTAACGCTTCCATATAGAGTCGAGTATCCTGTGCTACAATGTTAGAGGCATCTGTGCAACGCCCAGGCGTGCACTGCAGTATATTAATAAATAGTATAGAGCTCTGGGGGGAGATATAGATTTATTACTAGCTTGATGGACGGTTTTATGTATTCGTTTATTAATTGCGAAACATCTATAGTTTAGATGTTTTTCATTTTTACATGTGCCCGTTAATACAGTTTAAAAAAGAGAAATGTAACCTTTTTAATATATAAACTTAGGTACAAGTATTTGAGAGATTCCCAAGAATGCACGAAATCGCGACATGTTCCTTCCAGAAACGTGGTAACTCGGGTCGCATTCATAAATCTGTCAATTTGAGCTTTATTGCTGGCAGATTAAACGTTGTTTTTTAACTGTTTTCAAGATAATATCGTGAAAATGACGTAATAAAATGCGTCGCACGATGTGTATGCTAGAAATATGAAACGAAAAATTGCGGTTATTATGTACGAGTAATTGAAAAAAAGTCAAATTTTTATTTAAATAACCCAGTGTTTTGGTATTCCCAAGCCACGATACTAAGAAGTTCCTTATATTAGTATAGCGACTTAAAAACTAAGCGAATAAGGCTCAAAATTCTTCTATTTGCTTGGAATTATAAGAATACATATCCACTTAAAATCATTATAAGAATAGGACTTTAATGACAGGAAATGTTTTCATACTGCTCGAGTACGGCTACGTATAATTATTACAGAAATACGTTCCTAACTAAGTGCGTCGTATGTTAATCTCTTCAACTAAGCATGTGGTTTGTACTGAATATATGTATGTCAATAGAGGGTTCAAGTTTACAAGGTTCCCTCGACCTTAATCGTCCTCAAGGATTTGTTATCATCACC
The DNA here is from genome assembly GCA_932294355.1 of Aporophyla lueneburgensis. Classification (NCBI taxonomy): domain Eukaryota; kingdom Metazoa; phylum Arthropoda; class Insecta; order Lepidoptera; family Noctuidae; genus Aporophyla; species Aporophyla lueneburgensis. The sequence goes on from OW028746.1 coordinate 7,927,700, forward strand.
CCTGAGCGCAACACGCCATTTAACGCTGTACAATTTAAGGCTTTATGGCTATAAAATAGTCTTTAACTGAGTGCTACTGAAAACCCAACGGACGGTGCCACTGAAAAAATATCGTAGCACTTGACGTAGCGCTACGCCACGCTGCGCACGCGTCACCCAGTAAAAACAGCGATTTCACACTCAGAAGTTATTTCTCAGCAAAAAGTTCGTCTCAAATATGATAAATAAGGCCTATCATTTGAGCTGAACACTTTTTGCTGGGAAACAGCTCGCAATAGAACGTTCGCGAAAGAATATTATACATACTGTACCACAGAATGCATAAAATTAACAAACCAGTACGGTATTTAGTTTTCGGTCTTTTAGTGTCGGCAATGTTTATTTTTCGCCGTTTTTTTAATATTATTCTTTGGCTGAAAAAATAGGTGGGCAAAAACCGAAAAATGAAACAGGCCTAATTTCTTTTTCGCATTCGACAGTAAATAAAAATATAAATCGAAAATAATCCCGTCTAAGCAACTGTTGTTCCTTCTCCTAATTATATATTTTTTAAATAGAAATATTTGCAGTAGGTAAAGTTCAGTACGTTAAAAATTATTACGGTGGATACATTCACCTTTAGACCAAATGTCCTTCAAGTTTTAACAGCATTAATAAAACATGTAAGTGCCGGATCCAGATTTTAAACAATTGACATGAAATTATGAATCACCAGGCGCTCAAAGCAAAGGTTTTCATGAACGTGTAAATCACGTATTTTATAGTAGGACAATATGAAAATATTTTTGGTGTCATGAATGTTAAAATCTCTTCTTGGTCAATAAATAATATCGTTACTAAAATGGAAGAAAAATATGTTCCGTGACAATAAATTAACTATTAAGTACTGAAATCAAAATATTAGGATCTACGTGATCGGTTTTAAAATATTATGCAACATCAGAAAACGCCTCGAAGCTTTTAAATGTCATCGTGAGGTCATGTTGCCGCGTAGTACCGAAGCTTCCACAAGCCTGAAAACGCATTTAACAGCCCCACTGTATATTGAACTTTAATACTTCCCATAGAGTCGAGAATTCTGTGCTACAATGTAAGAGGCATCTGTGCAACGCGGAGGCGTGCACTGCAGTATATTAGTAAATAGTATAGAGCTCTGGAGGGAGATATTGATTTATTGCTAGCTTGATGGACGGTTTCATGTCCTTATCGAATAATATTTTTATATTTTGTATAGTTTGGATTTTTTTCATGTCAAAGTCGAAATTAATTAATTTGTTTCACCATGACCAATTATTATAGGCACTTTTTGAAAATCTTTCCAACAGCGAAGATAATCTTGTTTGTAAATATTTCAGAAAATTACACTTGACTAATACAAAAAAATTGTTTCATCACATAACCTCATCATCGCCTTTTCTCAACTATGTTGGAGTCGGCTTCCAGTCTACCCGGAATAAGCACAAAGCCATTATTTTACATGAAGCAGCTGCCTATCTAACCTGCACAACTCATTTACCGGGTATTACGACAACCCTAGGTAAGACTGACCGTTAGAGTATCATCACCGATCCCTATTAAATTTAATTTAAAACAAAAAACGTATTATCCACACTATCCACACTATATATATATATATTATATATTTTATATATTTTTATATATTATATATTTATATATTATTTTATATATTATATATATTTATATATATATATATATATATTTATATATTATTTTATATATTATATATTTTATATATTTATATATATATATTTATATATTATATTATAAATGCGAAAGTAACTCTGTCTGTCTGTCTGTCTGTCTGTCTGTCTGTCTCGATTTCCTGCTAAAACTACTGAACCGATTTAAATGAAATTTGGTACACGGATAGTTTAGAGCCTGAGAAAGGACATAAGCTACTTTTTATCCCGGTAGTATGTTCCCGCGGGATAATTTCCGACCTCCACGCGGGTGAAGCCGCTGGCAAAAGCTAGTTTTATATATGAACTTGTGAGTATCTGAGTCGAACACAAGAATTCACGAAATCTCAAAGCGCAACAGGCTTCTTACAGAAGCGTGGTAATTGGAGACTCATTTATATAAACCGGTTTAGTTTGAGCTTTATTTCTTGCGTGTCATGGATTGTTTTCGTCATTACGTCTATAAAATGACGTGAAATTGAACGCTATTGTCGAAATTAGATCTGATAGATATCTTTTATGATAGTAGCTGTGTGTATGAATATTAACTGCCTCGTTGGTCTCGTGGTCGCAAACGCGACTGCTGAGCGTGGGGTCCTGGGTTCGATATCCGGATCGGGCAAAGTGTTACTGGGTTTTTCCATTAGGAATTTCTTAGTAGCAGCCCGGAGTTTGGAACTTGGCGGTGTGATACCCCCGTGCCTCGGAAAGCACGTTAAGCCGTTGGTCCTACGCCTGATCTCTCTCCGGTCGTGTCGGATTGCCGTCCCATCGAGTTATGAGAGTGAGGGAAGAGTGAGTGCTCCTGTGAGCACTATAATATCTCCCGCGCCGATGGCTAGTCTCCGTTGAGATTGGCCGCCGTGGTCGAAATACGGTCTGGAGGACTATATATATATGAATATTAAAGAAATATGATGCTAAAAAAGGCATATACAATGCTTTTTTTCAGAGCCTGAAAACGAATTAAACTATGGACTGTAAATAATAGCTTAGTTTGTAAACATTGATGCCATTCTAAATAAGGTTGTTTTTTTTACAGCCATGATAAATGCTCATGCGTAACGCGCAGGCGTGAGGCACTGCAATAAATGATATAGCTGTGTTTAGTAAACTGTGGATAACGTAGAGGACAGATTATTGATAAGAAACTATTTTTGTATGCGTGAATACTGTATCGTAAGCCGTTGGTTGCAAGTGATCGTAGGCAATACATCATTATGTAGAAATTTATTAATCTCACTTTAACCCATTTAAGATCTTAATTTAATCCATAATTTTGATTGAAATACTAAAAGTCTTCCGATGAATACTAAGTTTTTTTTGAGTTGGTATTGAATTTAAATAACATAGCATGATAATATGCTCTCATGAAATTATAAGGCATCACAACTCACTTAAATCATTGTAAGAATAAATGATGGGAAAAGTTTCTATATTGCACGAGTACTGCTACGTATAATTATTACTGAAATACGTTCTTTATAATCTAAATCCCTTCAACTAAGCGTGTAGTTAGTACTGAATATATGTATGTCAATAGAGGGTGCTAGTTTACAAGGTTGCCTCGACCTTAACCATTCTCAAAGATTTATTATCATCACCCCTGAGCGCAACACGTCATTCAACGCTTCACAATTTAAGACTCTATGGCTATAAAATAGAGTCGTAAACTGAGTGTAAAAGACGTAGAAAACAGAGATTGATCCCCTGAATGAACTCACAACACAATTGGAAAACAGAATTATTTTGAAGCTTATCAATGTTCTATATGATTAAGATCTAAACCCATTTTTACAAACGTCTAATCTCTCAAAAACCTAGTTATTTATTGCTTTCTTATGACGTCGACATTAGAGCAAAGACAGGTAGAATATAAAGGGAAACCCCCTTTATTTTCTATTTGTGTATGTTTGAATAAATAATAAAACAATATTTTGTTCTTATAGTTGTGCAGTAACAACAGGAACAGGAACTTTGGTACATCGTCTCCACATATAATTACACAAATATTGTAGAAAAAAATTATTAAAAAAAAAAAATGTTGGAACTAGAATAAATTCAATTTATTTTGTTGTAGATCCTTCCAAAAAGTGCTTTTGAATGCCGCTCTAGAAATAAAATTTGTCTTTAGGACAGGAGAAAAAAGAAATTAACGTTGCATATTATTTGTTTTGTTGACGTGACGACGCGGCGACGTTACATTAATATAATCTATACATATAATAAATCTGTAGAAGGGTCAATTCTGTACATTGAAAATATTGAAAAAATAAATAGCGGGGGGTGTTGCTGGATCGATATCAAACCCAAATATGTGAATAAAAAAATTTTTGTCTGTCTGTCTGTATATGCAGGCATCACGTGAAAACTAACGGTTCGATTTCGATGAAACTTGGTATAATTATACCTTATTATCCTGGGCATAAAATGGGATACTTTTTATCTTGGAAAAATACGTAGAAAAAAAAAACTTATTTTTCAGTTTTATTCATAGACGTTGTTCTGTAGAACCGCGAACACACGTTGCATTACCCGCAGTGGATTCAGCGCCGTAACCTGTAGCGCTGAAAGTCGGATTTGGCAGAACGCGAGCTCAACAGCAGTAGCTCAATAGAGGGATCTCCTTAATTATTATAGGCTTAGCCGTATTTGGGTTCAATAGATATTTATAAGATGTCATTGTCAGAGTTACTCAAAATGGAGAAATAAACCATCCACGCGAAGACCGACATCCGCGCGGACGGAGTCGCGGGCGGAAGCTTGTATAATAATAAAATGTGTTTATTTCTCACCACAAGCCAAAAAATACAAAAAATGTTTACACACAGGAAATAGCTAACAGTTTTTGGTTGTGGATCGCTGGTGCCTGTGGTAGGTAGTAACACCTGTAATACAGGTCACCAGGTCCACATTACATCTGATATCACAGCAAGTAACAAAAGTTTCATACAATAAGTGAGCGTTTGTTTTTTTTTTTTAAATTGTATATTAGAGTAAAATAAATAAAACAATTGATTACAAAGCCATGTTCGGATTTTTTTTTATATTTTTTATGAATTTATTTAGAGGAAGCGATCGAGCAGAATCGGGGGTCGAAAGTGTTCGTCCAATCACTTGGGAGGAGCCACCTGACGAAGTTGACTAAATCTAGTGGGGATATAGTCGTTTCGAAGCCGGAGATCCTTTCGGAAGTCAAAAACTTCTATGGCCAATTGTACGCATCGCATGCATCTCGACCTGATCCCGAAAATGAGGATTCCAGAGCCACCTTAACCCGCCACTTCACAGAAGACCTGCCCGAAATCAGCCAAGACGAAATCGAGGCGGCTCTGAAACAACTTAAAAATGGAAAAGCCCCTGGTGAGGACGGGATTACGACCGAGCTCCTGAAAGCGGGAGGAGGTCCAGTACTGAAAGAGCTTCGGGAGCTCTTCAATTCGGTCCTGTTCTCCGGGAGAACTCCAGAAGCGTGGCGAAGGAGCGTGGTCGTACTTTTCTTTAAAAAGGGGGATAAAACCCTTTTAAAGAACTACAGACCCATTTCGCTCCTAAGCCACGTATATAAGTTGTTTTCAAGAGTCGTCACGAATCGTCTAGCGCGGAGACTCGACGAGTTTCAGCCACCGGAGCAAGCCGGGTTTCGAGGAGGATACAGTACCATAGACCACATCCACACAGTGCGGCAGATTATACAGAAGTCCGAAGAGTATAATCGGCCGCTGTGTCTTGCGTTTGTGGACTATGAGAAGGCTTTTGACTCTATCGAGACCTGGTCTGTTTTGGAGTCTATGCAGCGATGCCAAGTCGACTGGCGATACATCCAAGTGCTGAGATGTCTTTACGAAAACGCGACAATGACCGTACAAACTCAGGACCGGCGAACTGAACACATCCCCCTGCGTCGAGGAGTGAGACAAGGGGACGTAATTTCCCCAAAATTGTTCTCTAACGCATTGGAGGATGTGTTCAAGACGCTGAACTGGAGTGGACGCGGTATTAACGTCGACGGCGAGTACATGTCACACTTGAGATTTGCAGACGACATCGTCATATTGGCTGAATCGCTGCAGGACTTGCAGCGGATGCTGGACGACCTAGTTGATTCTTCTGAAAGCATTGGTCTCCGGATGAACTTGGACAAAACCCAAGTTAAGTTCAACGAACACGTAACTCCGGGACCGATTGCTGTCAATGGCGGTGCCCTCAAGGTTGTTCGAGAATACGTTTACCTACGGGCAAACACTGCAGTTCGGTAAGAACAACCTTGAGAAGGAAGCTAACAGAAGAATTCAGCTGGGTTGGGCAGCGTTTGGGAAGCTTCGTCGAGTCTTCTCGTCGCGTATTCCGCAGAGCCTAAAGACGAAAGTCTTCAATCAGTGCGTCCTGCCTGTTATGACCCACAGAGCCGAAACGTGGACACTCACGATACGGCTGGTCCATTAATTCAAAGTTGCTCAGCGAGCTATGGAACGAGCTATGCTTGGAGTATCTCTGAGGGACAGAATCCGGAATAAGGTGATCCGGCAGAGAACCAAAGTTATAGACATAGCTCACATAATTAGCAAGCTGAAGTGGCAATGGGCCGGCCACATTAGCCGTAGAACCGATGACCGTTGGGGTAGACGAGTTCTTGAGTGGAGACTGCGAATCGGCAAACGTAAGGTAGGACGCCCTCAGGCTAGGTGGAGCGACGATCTTCGCAGGGTGGCTGGTAGCAGCTGGATGAGAGTTGCCGAGAATCGGGCTGAATGGCGTGGAATTAGAGAGGCCTATGTCCAGCAGTGGACTGCTATAGGCTGATGATGATGATGAATTTATGTTTGTGTGTGTGTATGGAGGTGTGTGTGTGTGTCTGTGTGGAGGTGTATGTGTGAAAGGGTGTGCATGTGTCTGTGTGTTGGGGAGAATGATAATGAATGAGTCTGATTAGACTAAAACGTCAAAGAGAGCTTCCGTGGCAGTATATGTTTGGGTTTGGAGCCAGGCTTGTAAAGCGATTTTAAAATTATGTTTGTTCAATGAGTGCAGGGAAAGAATTTGGTTTAATTTGTTGTAAAGATATATATAGGGTCCAAGGAAAATAAAGAATCTATGACTAAAGGAAGTTTTAAGAGGAGTAGACAAGGCCACGATACGGTTACGTCGATTTGTATTATATGTTCAAAATGGGCACTTCTCATAGTAATCGAAATGAAGTGAAAAACGCGACGCTTAATGTTGCAAGAAATAAGAACCGATAGATAGCTGTTATATTCGAGTAATTTCAAGAAAAACCAAGCAAATAAAACGTTTTATTCCTGAAGGCTTATGAAAAATAACTTACATTTATCCTGATCAAGCTCGCTATAATGATGATGAGGCAAAGAGCGAAATACATTGATTCGCTTTCTTAAAAATGATTTATGAAGAAAATGCCGAAATCGAACAAAACTTGTTGCAAATGATATTGCGCAACAAAAAACTTTGATATACGATTGGGCTATTCTACGACGTATCGTGTAAACAATAAAAGATTTAATTTACTGTTTGCTGAAGTATATTTTTCTGTATAACGACTTCACAAACCGGACACTGACGTGGAACTGTAGTACGACTGACGCAGTGTTCAGTACACAAGACTTTCTTTCAAAGCCTGAAAACGCATTGAAATAGCGGACATGCTACTCTAGACTTTAAACAATATTAATTTAAGTTGAATGTTGTCTACATGCGAGATGGCTATGTGCGACACGCAGGCGTGAGGCACAGTACGATTGACAGCCCAATTATAGCTTTGTCTAGGGTCTACACAAAGATAGATATTGTATAAACTGTATATTGTGTTTTTTGAAAATGAGTATTTTGTTAATAACCGGAGGCTTAATCACATATCTACTGTGTACTATCGACTTTCTGTGGATCTATCACTAACATATGAAAATTCATTAACCTCTAAGTCCCTGAGAGATCCACATTTGTTATGTAAACAATCGTTTTTTAATTGTGTCTGTAATTACGGTAATTGACCGGTTAAATAGTTTTTCGTATTACAAATTTAACAGTGGCGCGTCTTTGCTGTGTTAAAACACGTGGAAATTGTTATTTTTTATTTTTTATTTATTTATTTTATTATTTATGTACACACAGTAAAAAAACAGAGTGATAAGGCATATTAATAGTTATTTTTTACCTCAGTTTGACCGCTATTGATTCGAATTTTATACGAAATAAACTCAGAATAAACTCAGAAAAAAACGAGAATATTATGATATTCTCAAAGCTATCTCGCTTTAAAACCTAAGGATTTGCCATGAATTACAAAGTGTTGTGGTTCTTGTTTGGTTATGGTAATAATATTTAAAAATTAGAAAATCGTAGTAAATTGATCTTTGTACCAACTACATAGAGTCTACTTTTGTGAGCTTGTGAAAATCCTGCAGGCGCGCAATGAATTAGGTTGACTCTTAAAATAGAGCTCTGTCTGGGGACAATAAGCTTCGATATTATTCAGGGACTACTATTGGCGTTGTTTATTGTCTTTAAGACGCTAAATATCGCAATTGTTTACAATAATATGGAAAAGTGCAACTTCTGATACATAAATAATATTTACTCACCGATGCTTGGTGTCTGCAGAAGTATCATTCAGATATGACTACACATTGCATGAACTTAATAGTAACAGTTAGTTAAATGAAAGGGCAAAGGATTTTGTATTATTTTTGTTTATTAGGACCGCCAATTCAGATTGGCAATCAGAAATCGACGTAATTGCTCATAGAAGTTAGCAATTACAACGAAAATACAATTTCACAAGTAAAACAATGTTAATACCGACCATAACCCACGTGAGAGCAAATGAAAAAGATTCCCCTTTCCAGAAATCATAAGACGGAAAGATGAACTTCATTTCTCCGGGATTCAACACTTAAAACTATTTTACGTGAGTGTTCATGTGATATCGATATGATTTGAGCTTAATTTCATGGAAAATAAGGTCTTGTTTTATGTATCGGGCACTGTGTGTGTACAGGCCGGAGTAGCGCGTGGAACTGTTGTACGGGCTAGCCGACTCAGTGCAAGGGATGAAAATGGGGATCCGTTTGATGACTACGTTCTATATTGGACCTTATTACTTTAACACAACGTTCAGTTTGGATTGTTATTATGTAGAAGGCTTGTGGACAGAGCGCAGGCGCGTGATTTAGTGCAAGCCAGATATCTACGGAAAATGAATACTGTTAGGACTATTTTCAATTACGATTCGCATGTTTTATAGTACGTAACTGAATAAGAACGGTGTCTGTAAGAGACGAGATTTCCGTATTTATAAGAACGTACGCATTAAGTGTGATCTCGGTATTTACCTACAGTTTTGACAAGGGTTGTTACATGCCATGTTTTTTGACATTGATTTTCATTAAAAAAATTGAGTAGGTACGAGTCTTCTTTAAATGGTCTATTGAAGAAAATCACATACCTACAAGTATTTTACGTGATTTTTAATGTTCTTTGTTTTTTGTTATAACACGGTTATTATTAACAGAATAATGAATAATTTAACATCAAAGAATTCACCAAATTATACATATTATAGCTGTAGGTTAAAGCAGTAAAAATATATATAATAGGTATGTAACAAAGGCACCAGTAACGGTAGGTATTCGGTAAACTAAAGAATTACTCTCACTTTTACTCCTCGTCAGATAGGCATGAAACTCAGTACCCAACTGTGGCAGAGATCAAAAGGAGGGTTATGTTTTAGTGTATCTATGGTCAAGTTTATTTTAGTATCTAGTTATCACGATAATGTCTGGGCTTTAAAGGAGAAAACCTAAATAAGTTTGTTTCAGTATTTCTTTCCAGTTAAGTCGGATAGAACACCGACCGTATCTAGTTTTTAAATATTACTAGTGATCGCCCATTGGTCGAAATTCGACCGTACTTCATTGGAATAGAAGTACATTATTAAATGAAAAAAAAAACATGTAATAAATATTTAAAAAAATATGGTTATAAATTCAGTAACACTATAGACAAATACATATATTAAAAACAAATATTCTCGATATGATCATAGATTTTTAAAATGAAATAGGTTATATAATATTTCTATAAAATTAATTTATTACCTATGGTTATACTTGACATTCAGTAATAGTTAGCGAGCTGGCGAGCAAAATTTTGATATGATCAGCACACAAGGCAGACGTTACTAATAGTGATAATTATACCCTGAGAAACATCAAGGACCTCGTCTGCCACCATGATGGCGCTGCGTTGTAAATTTACAGCGTATCAACAATGTTTAAAAAAAAGGTGTGCTAAATTATGCGCACACGTCTACCTCTGGGGCTGATGATCACAGTCTTCATGGAAACAGAAAGAATCGAAAAGGCAGACATCCAGGGCTCTGACTTTTGTAGTATTCATTTTTTACATTTATTTTTATGATTAAAAAAACTCTATATGTAGTGCACACTTGGCAGATTTAAATTGTTCGATTAAAAACAATGAGAAGAACCACGGAAAAATAGTCTGCCAACATGATGCCTCTGCGTTGTCTATTGACAGTGCTCCAAAAATGTAAAAAAAGGTGTGCTATATTATGCGCACACGTCTACCTCTTGGACTGATATTTAGATTCCTTATGAAAACCAAGAAAATCGATGATGCAGACGTTCAGGCCTCTGATATTCCAAAGGCAGACAATTTGATTTTTTTTTTCAACCCGAAGCTCGCGCCAAACCAAGTAGTTATAAAATATCCTGATAGTTCCTTTCGTGGTGCCTCTCTTTTATTTGGGAATATGAGTGAGAACGGTATAACTCAGTTCCGACCTTTTCCGTATTATGAAACTAAATGTACAGAGCGTATATCTATATACATCCTCTCCTTTTATTTTGCACGCTTTTCCTCTCTCTCGCTCTCAGGCAATTTCACACGTCTTGGTTCAAAATCTACGTATTTTACACAAATAAAACGTGATTAAAAAAAGTTAAAGACTGTTCCTATCCAGATCCTAATCCTATTCAGATTACAATCAAGCATGCAATTAAAAAAAAAACTTTCTAATTAAAGTTGCGCATTTCGTTTCTGGTTAACACTGAGAAAAAATATGATTACATAGATTTCAGCTCCAGAAGTTTAATCGTTACCGTGAGTTTAGAGGATAATATTAAACAAAATTATAATAATAAAACTATAAATAATAACAATAATCCTCTTAGCACACTGCTGGAGGATTCAGGTATAGGCTATCGATTGAGGAGTGGTCAGGTTATATCTCACCTCCTCTACATGGATGACCTAAAACTCTTTGCCCACAACAATCTGCAACTGATGGAGCTACTGAAAGTAACTCAAACCTTCAGTAGCGCCATCAGGATGGAATTTGGTGTGGACAAATGTGCAGTCATGCATGTGAAGCGAGGGGAGATTGTGGAATCCGTGGGAACCCAACTCACGGATTCCATACACCTAAGATCCCTCTCCTCAATCGAAACATACAAGTATTTGGGTATGTCGGAAGCGTTAGGCATCGACACTGCTGACATGAAACAATCGTTGAGGGAGCGCTTCTTTGGCCGCCTGAATAAAGTTCTAAATAGTCTTTTATCAGGCGGAAATAAGATGCGCGTCTTCAACGGTTGGGTTATGCCAGTTTTGATGTACTCTTTCGGCATACTCAAATGGACTCAGACGGAACTGGATGCCCTGGATAGACGGGTCCGCACACTGCTGACCGTAAATCGGATGCATCACCCACGGTCGTCGGTGATGAGACTGTATATCCCGCGGAAGTGCGGAGGTCGAGGTTTCTTAAATGCCAAGACCCTGCACAACCGTGAGATATGCAGTCTCAGGGAATACTTCCTTGAAGCCGATGTGGGGATGCACCGAGATATGGTCTCAGTGGACAAAGGCTTCACCCCGCTCTCCTTGGCTAACGAGAACTGGCGCAAACCTAAAGTATTAGATACTAATGACCGCAGGGAGGTATGGCAAAGCAAGGAGCTCCACGGACGCTTTTACCGGGTCCTACATGGACCAGATGTAGACTTCTTAGCGTCCGTAACCTGGTTACGATTCGGAGATCTATTTGGAGAAACCGAAGGTTTTGTCTTTGCAATTATGGACGAAGTTATGATGACGAACAACTACCGGAAATATATTGTGAAGGATGGCACGGCTGGCATCTGTCGGGCATGCCACCTTCCGGGGGAGTCAATCCGACACATTATTTCTGGCTGTTCTCGTTTGGCTAACGGAGACTACTTGCATAGACACAACCTTGTAGCCAGGATTATCCACCAGCAACTTGCTCTGAAATACAGTCTTGTGGAATCAGAAGTACCGTACTATAAGTATGTGCCCGACCCAGTTCTCCAAAATGGAAATATCACATTGTATTGGGATCGATCTATCATCACTGATAGGACTATTGTTGCTAATAAGCCGGACATAGTGGTGATAGATCGATCAGAGCGTCGCACAATGATTATTGATATAGCAGTCCCGCATGACGAGAACCTCGTGAAAGCTGAACAAGATAAGCAGATCAAATATCTTGACTTGGCTCGCGAGGTTGTCGAGATGTGGGATGTGGATACAGCAGTCATTGTGCCGATAGTCGTGACGGTCAATGGCATAATAGCCAAGAGCCTCGACCAACACCTAAAGAGGCTCTCGTTAGGCAGCTGGATCAAGCGCTTGATCCAGAAGGCGGTATTACTGGACACGGCACGTATAGTGAGAAGGTTCCTCTCTCAGCGGCCCTGACCACCGGTAGCTTGGATCCTATTCCTGATACCGGTGGGCTACTATTTTTTATATTTTTAAATGTTTTTATAATTTTCGTTATTTTAATATTTAAAAATGTAATTTATATGTTGTAAAAATTTTAATAAAGAAGACAATAATCCCATTCAATACCCGCTGTCACTTGATTCCGTGAAATTCAAAAAGTTATACAGCTGAAAATCAGTGAGCAAAGTGTCTGCCACATGTTTTGTCGAATCCACAGAGTCATAGTGAATCGAATGGGCGCAATGAGAACCGACTTAGTAGAGCTTTTTTTTTAACATTTTTACAACTCCGTCCCATGATAATGTAGAGTCCTGAATGTCTGCCTCTTTGATTTTCTTCGTTTCCAAGATGATTGTGACCATGTACTCCAGAGGCATACATGTGCAAATGATTTAATACTCTGATTTTTTTAAGCAACTTCAATCCGCTGTAACGCGAAAACGCAGCGACATAGGACCTTAATTGATTGGACCAAATCAATTCGTAATGATTTAAACTGCAATCCACCTCGACGTGAAACGTGTGCAAATCATATAGCGAAATGCTCGCCAGCTCCCTAACTATAAGACTATAGACACAAAATAAAGACAGATATTGTCGATTGGACCATAAACAAAAGAATATCTTTGCACGTGTGTATTGAATACACGGTAATGAATAGTAGTGTGTGTAACGTGTTATTTATTGAAAATAATATATTTTTACGCATAATTTTAAAAAAATATTATAATTCGTCACTTCTTCTCTGTATAAACTATAAGTGTGCGAAATTTCATACTCCTCCGTCTGCCCAATTTTCGTAAAAAGGGATCCAAAGTTTTCGCTTCACGTATTAATTTATAGATATTACATAGTTGTCGTGTAAAAAAGAAAAACAGTTTTTAAAATAAATGAATGAATATTGTAGCATTGTGCCGCCGAAATCACAATAAAAAACCGTTCGATACTGTTAAAGTTCTATCAATATTTAATCTCAAGATATGTAGCCCGAGAGTATAGAATAATAACAGTATGACGGTATGTGTCAGTAGCTAGTACACTGTGATATAAATTGGTTTAATTTCCTTCTATTTTTCTATTTATAAATGACATCCGAGACAAAAATGTTGAAGCATTTGTCAAGATTTTGAATGTATATTTACTAATGCAAAGCACTCTTGGGGTGAAAATGAAAGCGGAGTGGGCGGTAACATTGTCTTCTAAACTTATCGTAGCACTTGACGTAGCGCTACGCCGCCTACGCGTGTTATCACGTCTACGTTCCAACGGACTGGAAACGACTTCTTGTTTGGTCGTTTTGCCGGAATATTATTTGAATATGTATTATTTAAATTTGTTTAATTATTTTTTCTACGGATAAAAAGACCTATCACATTTGAGCAAAACTTTTGCGACTTTTAGTTTACGGGCAGCGCGCAATGAAACCACCGCAAAAAATAGTACTGTGTGCATAAAATTAAGAGTCCGACGTAATTTAGTCTTCGGGTTTCAATAATTTTTGGCAATTTTCGCCGAAAAAAGTGGTACCGCGAAATTAATAATTGTAAGCCGTATATTCAAAGAAAAATCATAATACAAATCAGAACGAATATTCAAAAAAAAAAAAAAATGCCCTTCTAAAAATGTTGATCCTACTCTTTCAATAACAACAACGTAATACTAGCAAGAGGTAAAGTGAAGTTTAGTATCAATAATTATAGTCGTTATAGACAATACCGTGTACTGAAACGTTTTACAACATTAAAAAAACATGTCAATGTCAAAAAAAATGACATTAGATTACAAACAGATAACAAGACAATGTGACTTGTGATAGCCACGTCTCTTAAAGCAAAGGCTTTCATGAACGTGTAAATTGCGTATTTTAGGGTGGGGCAGAATGTAAATATTTTAAGTGTGAGATCTAAGTTTTAAATTTTTTTTTAGACAGTTAAAAAATATCATAATCCAAAATTTATTTCATGACGAAAATAGTCATTACTGACTACAGCCGAAATATTTTGTTCTATAGTCGGTTTTAAAATATTATGCAACAATTGAAAGTGCCTCGAAATTGTTAAATGTCATCGTGAGGTCATGTTGCTGCGTAGTAAGCTTCCACAAGCCTGAAAACGCATTTAACAGCTACGCTGTATATTGAGCTTTAACGCTTCCACATAGAGTCGAGTATCCTGTGCTACAACGTTAGAGGCATCTGTGCAACGCGCAGGCGTGCACTGCAGTATATTAATAAATAGTATAGAGCTCACGAGGAAGATATTGATTTATTGCTAGCTTATTGGAAGGTTTTATGTTTTCTTTTATTAATTGCGAAACATCTGTAGTTTGGATATTTTTAATTTTTACCAGTCCCCGTTAATACAGTTTAAAAAAAAAGAGAAATGTAATCTTTTTAATATATAAACTTAGGTAGGTACAAGTTTAGTATTTGAGAGATTCCCAAGAATGCACGAAATCGCGACATGTTCCTTCCAGAAACGTGGTAACTCGAGTCGCATTCATAAATCTGTCAATTTGAGCTTTATTGCTGGCAGATTAAACGTTCTTTTTGAACTGTTTTCAAGATAATATTGTGAAAATGACGTAATAAAACGCGTCGCACGGTGTGTGTGCAAGAAATATGAAACGAAAGATTGCGGTTATTATGTAGGAGTGATTGAAAAAAAGTCAAATTTTTATTTAAATAATCCAGTGTTTTAATATTCCCAAGCCATGATACTAAGAAGCTTATTAGTATAGCGACTTAAAAAACTAAGCGAATAAGGCTCCAAATTCTTCAATTCGCTTGGAATTATAAGAATTCATATTCACTTAAAATCATTGTGAGTATAGAGCTTCAATGACAGGAAAAGTATTCATATTGCTCGAGTAATGCTACGTATAATTATTACAGAAACTAGCTTCTGCCCGCGACTTCGTTCGCGTCAAATTTTTGCTCTCCTGACCTTTCCCGTCGCATCGATTTGCCTGCTAGTTTTCGTCCATTTTTCGTTGCTGCTCGCTCCTTTTGAGTTATAGTGAGTCAACCTTAAAAGATAGACATATGCTCTCGCGGACTTTTTTTTTGAACTTTTTAAAAGGAACAACTCCGTCATTCATGATTTTTGCGTTACTTTAACCGTTTACGCAGCGCACGCAACGTGTCGCAAATGCGTCATATGTAAATCCCTTCAACTAAGCATGTGATTAGTACTGAATGTATGTATGTCAATAGAGGGTTCAAGTTTACAAGGTTGCTTCGACCTTAATCGTCCTCAAAGATTTGTTATCATCACCCCTGAGCGTAACGCGCCATTTAACGCTGTACAATTTAAGGCTTTATGGCTATAAAATAGAGTCGTTAACTGAGTGCTACTCAAAACCCAACGGACGGTGACACTGAAAAAATATCGTAGCACTTGACGTAGCGCTACGCCACGCTGCGTACGCGTCTCCCAGTAAAAACAGCGATTTCACACTGAGAAGTTATTTCTCAGCAAATATAATATAAATATAAGGCCTATCTATCATCATATTTGAGCTGAACACATTTTTCTGGGAAACAGCTCGCCATAGAACGTTCGCGAAACAATACATACTGTACCACAGTGTACCTACATAAAAAAACCGGCCAAGTGCGAGTCGGACTCGCGCACCGAGGGTTCCGTACAAACTTGTAGGTATCCTCGGTTTATGTACATAAGGTTTATGTTTATGAAATAAATGATTTTTTAAAAAAAATTTATATTTGAGTTGATTGAATGAAAGGAAATTGCGGTTTACGATTTATGACGTATTAAAAAAAAACTACTTACTATCCAGTCGTTCAAACCAATTTTCGGTGGAAGTTTACATGGTTATGTACATCATATTTTTTTTTTTAGTTTTATCATTCTCTTATTTTAGAAGTTACGGGGGGGGGGGGGACACATTTTACCACTTTGGAAGTGTCTCTCGCGCAAACTATTCAGTTTAGAAAAAAATGATATTAGAAACCTCAACACCATTTTTGAAGACCTATCCATAAATACCCCACACGTATGGGTTTGATGAAAAAAAAATTTTTGAGTTTCAGTTCTAAGTATGGGGAACCCCAAAATTTATTGTTTTTTTTCTATTTTAGTATGAAAATCTTAATGCGGTTTACAGAATACATCTACTTACCAAGTCTCAACAGCATAGCTCTTATAGTTTGGTCTTATAAATTGGCTGTGACATACGGACAGACAGACAGACAGACGGACAGACAGACATGACGAATCTATAAGGGTTCCGTTTTTTGCCATTTGGCAACGGAACCCTAAAAATATCAATACAGTACGGTATTTAGTTTTCGGTCTTTTAGTGTCGGCAATGTCAATTTTTCGCCGATCTTTAATATTATTCTTCAGCTGAAAAAATCGGCAGGTACCGGGAAATCCGTAATTGTCGAAGATAAACCGAAAAAAAGCAGGCCGAATTTCTTCTTCGTTTTCAAAGGTAAATAAAAATATAAATCGAAAATAATCCCGAGAAAAAACTGTTGTTCCTTCTCCTATTTTTTTAAAGTAATATTTGCAGTAGGTAAAGTTCAGTATGTTTAATATAATTACGGTGGATACAGTCACCTATAGAACAAATGTTCTTCAAGTTTAAACAGCATAAATAAAATATGTAGGTGCCAATCTAGGTTTTAAACAATTGACATGAAATTATAAATATTCACGAGGCGTTCAAAGTAACGGCTTTCATGGACGTGTAAATCACGTATTTTAGTAATTTTAAAATATTTTTGGTGTAATTAGTGTTAAAATCTCTTCTTGGTCAATTAATAATATCGTTACTAAAATGGAAGAAAAATATGTTCCATAAATTGGAGCAATTTAGAGATTAAATTCAAATTAGTTTCGACATTATAACTTGAAAATTACATAGTAAAACGCGACGCATGTTTGTTTGCAAGAAATATGAACCGACGCTGTTGTTGTGTACTGTTGTATTATTTCTTGAAGCTTGTGTAATTTAACTAAAATGAATCAATCAAGAATAAGAGAATCAAAATCCCGATCAAGCTTACTATAATTAGGATAAGAAAAATAGTAAAATACATGACTTTATTTGTTGTTTTTAGATTCGGTTCATGAAGAAACGGATAATGACGACTGTTTTTCATATTAAAAGGTTTATTATACTGTTTGTTAAGTCTATTGTAGTTTATTACTACTTCATAAACCGGATGCCGGCTGTTGTCTATCTTGGTGTTCAGTCTATTAGGCTACATTACGAAGCTTGATATCGCACCGAACAAGTGTGTTTTTTTAAAATAGTATATTAAAATTGATGCCTACACTACACGTTAGCACAATTTCATATCGGTACCCTTTATTTTAAAATAATCTGGTCAATGATATTTCTAACATTAAGGTTCCGCAATACCTTTTCAAACCATGGTTTAAAAACCAAGCCAATAAATCTTTTGAAATTCGCTTCAATAAAGCATTTTAAAATAATTTTAACTATTTAAGCTTTGACATGGTATTAAATCATGCATCGATCACAATCTTCATATGAACGTGCGATAAGATTCTGTATTTGGATATTTTTATTATGTTCAAGGGAAAGTTACTTTACTCAGAAAAATCGATAATTAAGTAAGAGCGATTAAAGTTACTCTTTCTTCGGTGGCTCCTTTATTTACCCGGCAGATTGACTAATTTTGTTTACCGAAGCATTCATACTTGGATTTATTTCGTATTTTTCTGCTTATAACTCATAAGTAATGCAGAATAAATTTAAAATTTAAAAAACCCCCGACACAAAAACCTAATTTCCCTTTAAAAAGTAAAAAATAATAAAAATAACTCAATCTTAAAGTACCTAAGAATGTATTAATACTTCAAAAAAAAATACGCCGCGTTGGGGGACCGCCTCAAACCTAACAATTGAATTACCAATAATCTTATTACCTAACTAAGCAGTCAACGACGTCTGCACTCGCGGAGCGGTCCCCCAACGCGACGTTTTTTTTTTTGAATTATTAATACATTCTTAGGTACTTTAAGATTGAGTTATTTTTATTATTTTTTACTTTTTAAAGGGAAATTAGGTTTTTGTGTCGGGGGTTTTTTAAATTTTAAATTTAATTTTTTATTTTGTACTTTTTATAGGTATATACTTAATATAATGTACAATCAAACGAAGCTAAGAACACTCTCGATTAATTCATCAATATTCTCTTTCAGTGCGCTTTCATTTGAGACCCCACTCGAGTATATTTGCTGACATTCGGTTACTCTTCCCCACTTTCCCCCCCACAACTTTTAAACGGCTCAACCGATTTTCATCAAACATGTCTAAGAACACTCGCAGATAAGTCACCTTTTATACATATTTTTTTTTATTGAAATCGCATCATCCGTTCGGGAGCTATGATGCCACAGACAGACAGACAGACAGACAGACAGACACGTCAAACTTATAACACCCCTCTTTTTGCGTCGGGGGTTAAAAATACGATACAGGTACCTAATCATGTAACTTTTAGTAACGTTTCCTTAAAAAAATAAATGTTATATCAGGAAGCTACGTAGTTTAAAACTAGGGAAAAAATTTGTACCTAAACCCGAGTCGAACAAGTTTTGAATTAAACACGATACTGTAAAGCTGCATTGATTGATAAATTGAAATTTCATGCTACTCCGGCTTGCAATGACGTACAAATAATTATTACCTCATCGAAAGTACGGAAGTAACTTTTTTTCAAAAGTGAATGTATAAAAAAATAGATATAACTGAATAAATCGAATACATTAAACTTTTTTTTCTTAGATTAATGCTAATACATTTTTAGGTGAAACCGACCAAAAAACTCTCTACATTATCTCAGACATGGCTGCTCTGTGCACAAGACCCATGCAGTCGACACATTTTAAATCGAACCTAAACTATTAGCCATAAGGTCGAGTATTATTTGTAGCCACGTTAGACGCCTTTGTGCAACGCGCAGGCGTGACGCACTGCTATGAATTTTCACAAATATAGCTATTTCTAGAAAACTGAGGGTTATCTAAAGATCAGATTATTGATTTGAAACTATTTCTGTACACGTGATTATTTTATCGTAAGTCCTTGGATTTAAGTTACTGAGGGTAGGTACATAATAATGTAGATATTTAAACCGTGATTAAGTTTGCTTTTAAACCCATTCAGATAATAGTGTCCTATTGATTCGTTATTGAATTGAAAAAAGTTACTTAAGATCTATGAATGAAAATGTATTAAATTAATTTGGAGAGCTTATATTAATTGGACTTGATTGACAGGAAATTTCCATATTGCTCGAGTACGTATAATAATTACAGAATTACGTTCCTAAGTATCTAAATGCGACGTAAGATAAATTCATCAACTAAGCGAATGGTTGGTACTGAATATAAGTATATCAGTAGTGGATTCAAGCTTACAAGCTACCCTCGACCTTAACCGATCCCAAGGATTGTTATCCAAACACAACACGCCAATAAACGCTGCATAATTGTAGGCTTTATGTCTATAAAATAGAGTCGTAAACCAAGTGCAAAATACGAGGAAAACAAGGGAAGTATGCCTCCTAAATGTACTCACATCACAGCAGACGACCTTTCATCCCGAAAAAAGTACTATCTCTGAGGAAAGAAACAATAAACGCTCGTATGGTAATAGATGGCACCACGTGTCTGTTGAATTATGATTGAATTTTATTAATTAACTAGATTTTGTCCGCGGATCAATTCGAAAGTTGTACTCTGCTTGTTAGTTATAAATATCATGTTGAGGAAGTGCTAGTGATAGGATAATCTGACCTGATTTGTGCGACCTCACGTCAAACCGCTAATTTTGCATACGGTATACGGTATATAATGATTCCTTTCGTCCACTTTCGTAACCGAATTTTCGTAACCAGCTACGAACATGGAATTTTCTTCCCGTTTGATAACTGGCTACGAAAACAGAATTATTTTTCTCTTTTTGTAACTGGTTTTCGTAACCAGCTTGGAATTATTTTTTAACCCCCGACGCAAAAAGAGGGGTGTTATAAGTTTGACGTGTCTGTCTGTCTGTCTGTCTGTCTGTCTGTGGCATCATAGCTCCTGAACGTATGATGCGATTTCAATAAAAAAAAATATTTATTAAAGGTGACTTATCTGCGAGTGTTCTTAGACATGTTTGATGAAAATCGGTTGAGCCGTTTAAAAGTTGTGGGGGGGGAAAGTGGGGAAGAGTAACCGAATGTCAGCAAATATACTCGAGTGGGGTCTCAAATGAAAGCGCACTGAAAGAGAATATTGATGAATTAATCGAGAGTGTTCTTAGCTTCGTTTGATTCTACATTATATTAAGTATATACCTATAAAAAGTACAAAATAAAAAATTAAATTTAAAATTTAAAAAACCCCCGACACAAAAACCTAATTTCCCTTTAAAAAGTAAAAAATAACTCAATCTTAAAGTACCTAAGAATGTATTAATAATAAAAAAAAAAACGTCGCGTTGGGGGACCGCTCCGCGAGTGCAGACGTCGTTGACTGCTTAGTTAGGTAGTAAGACTATTGGTAATTAAATTGTTAGGTTTGAAGCGGTCCCCCAACGCGGCGTATTTTTTTGAATTATTAATACATTCTTAGGTACTTTAAGATTGAGTTATTTTTTACTTTTTAAAGGGAAATTAGGTTTTTGTGTCGGGGGTTTTTTAAATTTTAAATTTAATTTTCTCTGTTCGTAACTGATTACCAATACAATAGAATTGCATTAATTTTTAGTAACTAAAAAGCCTGTTATATAAAACACAATGTCGAAGAAATATTTTTTATTTTAATCGTCACTTGAAATACATGTAGGTACATATACTTATTACATAACATATCTATATCTATCTATACTTATAATAAAACTGTAGATAGGTCAATTCTGTACATTGAAAATACATTCAAAATTAATATTGGAGGATGAATGGTGATCGATACTGATGCCAAAAATGCAATCAGTAAATTTTTTGTCTGTCTGTCTGTCTGTCCGTCTGTCTGTATGTGCACGCTTGGGTCAAAAACTACTGAAGGGATTTTAACCAAACTTGGTACGATTGTAGTCCATATTCCTGGGCAGGTTATAGGCTATATAACATAACGCTAAGGTACATAGGAGCCGAGCAGTGACGATAAATTTGAAGCAAGTCGGATGAAATTGCGCTTTCGAGCTCTTATCCTCGCAAAATTAACCTGGATTAACACATAGGCTACTTTTTATCCGGGTAGTACGTTCACGCGGGATATTTTCCGACTTCCACGCGGGCGAAGCCGCTGGCAAAAGCTAGTATTATAATAAAACTGTAGAGAGGTCAATTCTGTACATTGAAAATATATTCAAAATTAATATTGGAGGATGAATGGTGATCGATACTGATGCCAAAAATGCAATCAGTAATTTTTTTTGCCTATTTGTCTGTCTGTCTGTATGTGCACGCATGGGTCAAAAACTACTAAAGGGATTTTAACCAAACTTGGTACAATTGTAGTCCATACTCCTGGGCAGGTTATAGGCTATATAACATAACGCTAAGACACATAGGAGCCGAGCAGTGACGATAAATTTGAAGCAAGTCGGATGAAAACAGCCTAGAAACAGCAGACCTAGAAAATAATATTATAACTGTTGGCCACTGTTTGGAAATAATTTCTCCATATAAGGTTTAGTTTAGGATTTCTCCATATAAGTTTCCGGAAAACGAAAAATTACTCTTATTACTTATATATATTCTTTTCAACATTTCTTTGTCATTGTGTTTTATATAACAGGCTTTTTAGTTACTAAAAATTAATACAATTCTATTGTATTGGTAACCAGTTACGAACAGAGAAAAATAATTCCAAGTTGGTTACGAAAACCAGTTACAAAAAGAGAAAAATAATTCTGTTTTCGCAGCCAGTTATCAAACGGGAAGAAAATTCCATGTTCGTAGCTGGTTACGAAAATTCGGTTACGAAAGTGGACGAAAGGTAATGATTGTGTCACAACAACACCTCAACTAGTTCCAAAATATAGTTTACGTGTAAAAGTGTTTGTACAAACTTACAGAAATAAAATTTATCAATAACAGAAAGTACTCCGTAGCTTTTAATTGTATTGACGCGTAGTACCTTAGTTTCTTACACGAGCCTGAAACTCATTTATCTGTTACGCTGTATTTTGGTCCTTTAAGAGCTCCTTCAGAGAGTCGAGCATTCTGTGCTATGACGTTAGAGGCATCTATGCAACGCGCAGGCGTGCACTGCACTCGATCAATAAATGTCTGAGACTTAAAAAGGTACATGCGGGGAAGTTCATTTATAGCTAGTTTGATGTACGGTTTCATGTATCGACTAATATAACCTAAGTATCATAATCTATGGCTTGGATATTTTTTATATCTAAGTTAAAATGACTTATTTTTTCCTTAGGAATATAAATAGGCACTTTTGAAAGTTTATTTTAAAGAAAGGAAAAATAAATTTGGTCGCAAATATTTGAGAAAGTAAAATAACTTTTTCCCAATATTGTTGGGGTCAGTTTTCAGTCTAACAGAATGGAGTGAATGCTTATCTGACTTCCACAACCAATTTAGGCTAGACTGATTGTCAGATTGTTACATTACCTGTACCCATTAAAATGAATGGAGACTAAGAAACGTAGAATGTTTTGATATATGCACTTGTAAGTTATTGAGTCGAACACAAGACTGCACGAAATCTCAAAGCGCAACAGGCTTCTTCCTGAAGCGTGGTAAGTTGAGAGTCATTTACATAAACCGGTCTATTTTGAGCTTTGTTATTTGCGGATGGAGCTTTGTTTTTATCCTGTTCTGTTTTCGAGATTCGAGCGTAAAAATTTCGATACAGCATAAAATACTAAGAGATGTATGAACTGGGTGTATGAGTATTTAGAAAATGTGATGCCATTAAAACACAATTTTTCTTGAAGCTTATGAAACATCACTAATATGAATCATGATCCAGCTTACTATAATTATGATGAAGCAAAGATCTGAACATAGATTCTATTTCTTAGAAATGAATAAATGATGTAAAAAAATGCCGAAACCGATCAAAACTTATTGCAAATGAAATGGCGCAACAAAACCTATGGAAGACTGGACTATTTCAGGGCGTTTTGGGTAAACAAAAAGTATTTATTTACTGTTCCTTAAAGTTTTTAGTCGAAGAAGTTTATTACGACTTCACAAACTAGACAATGACACGGAACTTGAGGTGGTGTGTTATTCACAAGGCTTTGTTTCAAAGCCTGAAAGCGCATCAAACAAGTGGTTTATTAATAGTGAGTAGGTGTTGTCGCTTTGTTAAATTGATGCTACTCTACTAAAGGTCAAGCTTAATTTACAGCCTTAATAGATAGATAATATTTATTTGCTTAAACACCTGCTCAGAAATAGAAAATAGATTTAGTTGTTGATTGATTGTATAACTTTTGTTTACAAACAAATAACGAACACCTTTTTATTATTTTCTTTGTGTGCACTACTATCAACTCTACTAACGTTATCTTTGTAAAAAATATGGACGTGTGTCTGAAATAAAGATAAATTAAAAATTAAACTTTTGTCATACATAGAAGAAAGACATGCATGCAAGATGATTAAAACATTTTACCATTATAATAAATGCTTATGTGCAACGCGCAGGCGTGAGGCACTGCAATGAATGATATTGCTGTGTCTAGGAAACTGTGGGTTATACAAAGCTCAGATTTAAAACTATTTTGTATGGGTGAATATTGTATCGTAAGTCGTTGGTTTCAAGTGGTAGAAGGCAGGTACATAATTATGTAAATATTTATTACGCTATTAATTTGGTTTTCACCCGCCTAAACTTTTAATTCAATCCTATATTTTAATCATAAGCAGTGTTTTTTATAAGGATTATTTTGACTCGGTTACTAAACAAATTCGCGCATTAAGTAAGTGCATTTCTTTTTCTTTTAAAATTGTAAGGCATCGCAAGCACTTAAGGTCATTGAAAGAGCACAGCTTCAATTACGGGAAAATTTTCATATTGCTCAAGTACTGCTACGGATGATTAGTATAGACAGAAATAATCCAAATCCTAAATATTCGTGATTGTCTAAATGCAAGGTATTTTATTCTAAGTATTCTTTTATCTAAGCGTATGTTAGTACTGAATATGTATGACAGTGTGTTTTCAATCTCACAAGCTTCCATCCACCTTAACCGTTCTCAAGGATAGTTATCACCCCTGAGTGGAACACGCCAGTAAGCGCATCACAATTTTAAGCTTTTTTGCTATACTATAGAGTCGTAAACAAAAGCCCGGGAAAACAGAAAGCGCTTCCCCAAATATTAATGCTGTCTTCAAAAATAGTTAATTATAATCTAAGCCTTCTTTAAAAACGTCTTACTGCTGGAGAAGCTTAGTTATTTATTGCTTTCTCCTTACATCTATCACCGTCAAATATCGTTTGATTACGATCTAACTAGCGAAATTATAATCTGACGGTTCACAATCTTTCGGCAGATTACAATCTCGCTAGTTAGATTGTAATCTAACGGTATTTACAATTTCACATCGACGTATCCACATGTAACTAATTACAGATAGAAAACAAAGGGATTTCTAGTGTTTTTAAAAATGTTAGAAAAAGTAATACCTTGCTCATGCCCCCCTGTTACAATAATAAGAGAAGAATAGAAAGTAAGAGTAAAAATATAAGCAAGAAATGTAAAAAAAAAACCATATTAGTTAATTATAAATATTTACTTTGTACCTATTGTATATAAGTATCCACTTAAGTCCGGGTGACAAATTAATGTGTAAAAAAAAAATGCGAAAGGGAAGTTCAACTAGAATCAATTAAATTTTGTTGTATAAGTATTTTGGGTTCCAAAAGTGCCTATTAACCAGTCAATTACCGTAATTACAGACACAATTAAAAAACGATTGTGTCTATACCAAATGTGGTATCTCAGGGACTTGAGGTTAATGTACGTTTTGAAATAAATAATTTGACTTTGGTTACCACTGGTGAGAAAAAATATATTTTACGTTGCACTTACAAAATTTCGAGCCACATTATAATCATTGTAATGAGCCTTTATTGTTCCCACTGCTGGGACACTAGCCTCCTCTCGGGAGGGAGTGGCCATCATTTACCACGCGGGCCCAGTGCGGGTTGGTACATGTTACATGTCCTAGAATTTTTAGTTCTAGGACATGCCGGTTTCTTCAATATGTTGATGGCACATGTACTGGAATTTTTAGTATTAGGACATGCCGGATTCCTCAAGATGTTGTCTTTCACCGTTTTAAGAGTATTGGTGATGAAATAATTTACCTAAAGTAAAGGGCCTGCCTGGGTTCGAACCTGCAACCTACAATTCGACAGTCGGGGCCAATGCCGCCGCAATGTAATGCCAAAGAACTGTTGAGTTTTGTTGGCGGTACACGTGGCGCATTAAGTTTAAATGGCTACTAATATCTACTTATTTTAATCAAAATATTTGAGACCTTTGTCGATTTTGAAATCATGTAACGGAACAGAAACGCTCCGAATCTGTTAAATGTCACCATGAGGTCATGTTGCCGCGTGATACCGAAACATCCTACATCAGCCTGAAAACGCATTTGTCAGCCGCTGTGTAAATTGAACCTTAACACTTCCACACTGAGTCGAGTATTCTGTGCTACAACGTTAGAGGCATCTGTGCAAAGCGCAGGCGTGCACTGTATACGATTAACAAATAATATACAGCTCTGTCTGGGCTTTAATATGTACCTGAGCTCCCTCATATATTGATTTATTGCTAGCTTGACGTCCGGTTTCATGTATTGGTTGTCTATAGTTTGGATATTTTTCAGTTCAAAGTGAAATCGTTCATTTCTACAAGACCATTAATAGGGCTGTACCGTGTGTTGCCGGACGTAAAGAATAACACCACCCCATTTCTTCCCGTGGGTGTCGTAAAAGGCGACTAAGGGACTTACTAGAGAATGGGCAGCAGCGTTCTCTATGCATTTTACCACCATACTGTAATCGCCAACCCGCCTGCCAAGCGTGGCGATTATGGCAAAGCCCCCCAAATTGGGGGAGGCTTAAGTCCAGCAGTGGACGTCGTACGGCTGAAATGATGATGATGATGATTAATAGGCCCGTTTAAAAAGATAAGTGTGTACGTATATATTTGAGAAAATTAAAATAAACTAGCATACAATATCATTACTTTAGAAGAACATGACTTACCCGTATTAAATAAAATACAGACGAGTGTAGGCTTTTTATATGTTAACATGTAAGTATCTGAGTCGAACACAAGACGGCATGAAATCTCAAAGTTCAACAGGTTCCTTATAGAAGTGTGGTCGAATTAATTTACATAAAACCGTCTATTTTGTGCTTTATTGCTTGCGAATAAAACTTTGTTTTAAATCAGCTCGCATCATTAGGGTTTGAAAACACAACGCTGCATGTTATGATTGTAAGAAATAAGAATCGATCGTTTGCTGTTATCTTGGAGTATTTACAAGTGCTCAAGGGATCATTTCAGAGCCTGAAGCGGTGAAGTTCTTATAAACTTTAAACTTTATTGCAATTCGTTCAATGTTGTGTCCGAGTATGATAGATGGCTATGTTCAACGCGCAGGGGCGAGACGATTGGAGCCTAGTTATAGGTCTGCCTGGGGTCTACGCAAAGCTAGATATCGCATAAACCTTATTTTGTGTTTATTGAAAATTAGTGTTTTTTCGAAAACGAAGTAATTTAGCTCATATAGGCAATCTGTATGCAGAAGCTTAACGGATGCAAATGCATATAGGTAACTACATGTCGTATCATAACAAGATCTTTACCTGAGTATCTGTGTATCTATCACTAAAGTATTCAAATTAAATAAAAAATAGTTTTCTGAACGTTACATTTGACGGTGGGTATGTCTGTCTGAGCTGGGACACGTGGTATCGTAGTGTTTATCTTGTCACATTATTGTTTACGATATAAACTCAAAAAAAGAGGAGAAACTGATATTCTTGAAGCACTTTTGCTTTAAAACCTAAGGAGCAGTCGTGAATTCCAAAGTGTTGTGGTTCTTATAAAGTTTCCCTAATAATATTTGAATAGAACTATTATTGTTGTAAATTGATCTTTGTTTTAACTACGTAGACTCAACTTTTGTGAGTTCATGAAAACCGCGCAGTGGTTGATTCCTTAAATAGAGCTGTCTCCGAAAGAATATAGTTTGATATTGTATTCAAGCTTCTGTTAGCTCCATTTATTGTGTTTAAGAAGCAACATTTCAAGTTTGTTTTTAATATTAAGGAAAAGTGCACCTTCTGATACTTAAATAGGTAATAAAAACTCACCGAAGTTTGTGGTCCGCAGCAGTGTCACTCAGAATCATTCGTGGTTTAAGATAATGATCGATCATTATTAGAGATAGCACGTAAAATGAAAGGGCATAGTTTAATGTTATTTTTTTTTATTAGGATTGCTAATTGTCATTGCCTATGACAAAACGTCGCATTTTTCTTACAACAATAAACAATATTTTTAAACCAATAGAAACACCGACTACAGCTGAGACGACACATAATTGATAAAATCGATTATTCCAAAAATGAACACGAGAAGGGGATTGCTCCATTAATTCCCAGTACGACATTTAAATGATTTTACGCGCGGGTTCTGAGACAAGAAATTGATTTGAGCTTAATTTCTTGGAAAATAAGGTCACGTTTAATGTATAGGGCAAGTTCGTACAAGCTGAGGTAGCGCGCGGAACTTTTGCACGGGCTAGCCGTCCCAGTGCAAGGGATGAAAATGAGGATGCGTTTGACGACTACGTTTTATATTGGCTTATTGCATTCACATAAAGTTCAGTTTGGTTTGTGTTTATGAAGACTTGGACAGAGCGCATGCGCGGGAACTAGCGGAAGCTTAATATCTAGGGAAAGGTAATATTGATAGGACTAACTTGAATTATTATTTTGCAAATTTTCACCTATATGATAAATAATAACATTAGCACACAATGACTGTTTCAGAGCGGTTTCTGTAACAGGACGATTCCCATATTATTAAGAACTTTCGTGTTGTAACCTGTTGGAATTTGTCACTAACCTCAGATTTACCTGCAGTTGTGACCAGAAGGGTAATTTCGAAACTTACTATCAGTAGGAATCGCTTTCATTTTGACAGTTCAACAACATTCATTGCGTAATTTAAGTTGTTGAGCCGAAAAGTTTTTCGAACATAGTGCGCAATGGAGTAGAAATAATCATCAAAACTATTCCGATTCTGGTTAAATGTGCGTTACGCAAATAGGGTGCAGGTTTAGATAATGATCATTTATCTGTGAAATAGGAACTTTGCACGTCCCACGAAAGTAACGACATGAATTTGAACGTTTTTACGTAGATTAGGTTATAAATAATAAATCACATTATAGATTTGTCTTAGAAATTAATTATCTTTTTTCATTAAGACGGCTCTTGAATATGAATAATTTAGCACCGAGGAATTCACCTGATATATTTTAGCTGTGGTTTTAGGCAATATAAAAATAAAATTAATTAGTAACGAATAGCGGTACTCGGTAAAGTATAACATCACTCTCATTACTCATCGTTAGATAAACATTTAACTTATAATCCGACTGCGGCCGAGCTCTAAAGGAGGATGTGTGTGTTTTAAATCAGGGTTCTAGAGAGTGGCGCAAAATTTAATCCAGTGCTGTAACATGAAATGTACAGCTATGTACCTGACTTACAAAACAAACGTTGCTTCCTAACAGACTGATATGAATGCTTAAGATATGTTTCCCCTGAGTATAGAACAATTAGACAATTACGTCATTGTGGCATTGGCTATGACAGGTACTCCACATATAATAGGTACTCCACCAAGAAAACAATGTTACAAGGGATCGGTTTTGGCGCTGATTATTTAAGAAATTTTGTTGTTGCACGGCTGTCAATTGGTTTATTTTTTTCCCGATTTTGCTCTTTACAAATGACACCCAAGACAAAAATCTCCAAGCACTCGTCAAGTAAATGAGTGTACAGGTACTTATGCGAAGATATTTCGGCGTGAAACTGAAAGCCCAGTGGGCGGTAACAATGAACTGAAAATCTTATCGTAGCACTTGACGTAGCGCTACGCCGCCTACGCGTGTTATCACGTCTACGTTCAACGGACTGGAAATGACTTGTTGTTAGGTCGTTTTGACGGAATATTTATTTAGGAATGCTATTTGAACGGCATAAAGGTATGCTATTCTTCAAACGACAACTTAGATCTTTGCACTGTGTTCATGAACGGGTGCTGCTTGTGGCCTGGCCGTCTTGTTGAACATGGTTCTGTTATTGTTGTTAGCGAATAACTGTGTATTTTACTTCAATAGTTCTAGTAAAACATTTATTACTTCAAATTATAGCTATATGAACATAATGCAGCATTGCATTATGTAAGTTGCCTACTTATGCCTGGAGGCTTTCATATAGGTTTTAAGTTCTGTCTGCGTTTTTGTTTTTATTATTTGTTTATACTTGAATAAGTATATTTTTCAATGTTTTGTTGGTGTAGTGACGTGTGCTTGCTAACTACCTACATTGTACAAAATCAAATTCTTCAAACTTATCAGACTGGTGAGTTTATTACGCTACTTCTTTCCAGCTATAGCACCAGGAAGTGGTGAAGGGCGGGCGTTTTAGGAGACCGTCTTATGTAATTTTGACCTTCCAAAAGTTCTGACTCTCAGCCTCGTTTTAATAAATGAGTTTTGGTTTTCATTTTGAACATGTTAATTATTTTGTCTTAAAGTATATAATTGAATATTCTGTGAATATTTCAAGCGTTTACCTGTTGCCGTTATCAATATCGAGCAAAAACGGGCAAAAAATCACGTATGTTGTATCGGAGCCCCTTAGATATTTATTCGTTTTTTTTTTTGTTATAGCGGCATCAGAAATACATCAGCTGTGAAAATTTAAACTGTTTAACTATCACGGATCATGAGATACAGCCTGGTGACAGACGGACAGACAGACAGACGGATAGCGGAGTCTTAGTAACAGGAACGCTAAAAAATGCAAAAATTCCACGATGCTTATGAAATATTTAACTTTCATTTATCCTGATCATCTCAAAAAGTGTGGCAAAAAGTGAAATACATTTATTCATTTTCTCAGAAATGATTACAATAAGTCACTACTCACTGTATGTAATCGATATATATAACGATGTTTATGTTTACTCCAGATATATTGGTAAGTTACTCTTAATTACGTGAACTGACTTTGTTACATTGAGTGGTAAATTTCTTTGCGCTGAATGATTTATGAAGATAACGCTAAAATCGACACAAATTCTAAGGAAAAGGAAAGTGTGAAATGTGTCTCTCATTTCCTTAAACTGTGTTTAAGGAAAATGAGAGATTTTATCCGAAACGAAGTCTTTGCTCACATAGGCAGTCTATATGCAGAGTTTTAACGAATTTGATGTTGCCCAAGAGTTTTGAATAATAAGAGAATAACGTCTTTGTGTCGGTGGCTATAACACAGTGTATAACTCCTATGAACTCCACCAAGAAAACAATATTACTTCAAGGGCTAACTTAGGCGCTGATTATTTAAGACTTTTTGTTTTTTTTCACGACTGTCAATTGGTTTAATTTTTAGTTGGTTGGTAAGAAGTAAAAATATTTATTTAATATATTAAAAAAAAAAAACTTTTTTCGTGCATTATTACAAGAACGAAACGGGTCTGCCTTTTAGCTCGGAAACTGTAAAATACTGATTGAGAAATTCCAGAACATACAACTGAAGTTAAATAAAAGCTTTTAATTAATAAATAATAATTAGCCTGAGACCACAATATATATTATGAACCAAGAACTTGATACATAAAACACCTTCCTTAATAAAATAAATAAATGAATACCATTACATATTAGTATAGTTATTTTAATTCCACGTACATCGTCTTCATATAATTATAATTACACAAGTAATATTTATGGTATAAAATTGTTACCTTAGAGCGTTTATTATAAACACTTTTGGATGGGGCAGATACAATATATATGTTTACTAAAAATGCCATTTAATGCCCTTCTTGAAAGTAAGAATTCGACTTGATTTGAATTATTGCTTATTTTGACGTGGCACGTGCCGTGATAAGTTTACATACGAGTACTTATAAGCTTCAAAACTGTTGAATATCACCGCGAAGGTCATTTTGCTGCGTGGCACACAAGCCTGTAAACGCATTTATCAGCCGCTCTGTAAATTATACCTTAACGCTTCCACATAGAGTCTTGTATTCTGTGTTACAACGCTGGAGGCATCTGTGCAACGCGCAGGCGTGCACTGCATTTAATGTACAATAGAGCTGTATCTGGGCTTTCAGGCACCTGAGGGAAATATTGATTTTTTGCTAGCTTGATGGACGGTTTCATGTATTCGTATCTGAATTGCGTCACGCCTCGTGTTTTATTGTTTTTCATTTTAAAGTGAAATCATTCATTTCAGTTAGATCATTACTGGGTGCTTTTAATATGATCGAAACAAACAAACGAACGAAAGCTCTCTTGATTAGTAAGCTTATAAGAAACTGAGTGAAACACAAGATTGCACGAAATCCCAAAATGCAACAAGCTTGTCGTAGTAAATGGACACTCATTTACATAAACCGGTCTATTTTTGTTTTTAAAGTTTTTGTGAGGATATGACGTGAAAATCGCGACGCTCCGTGTTGTGTTTTCAAGAAATAAGAACCGATATATGGATGTTATGTTGGAGTATTTTAAAGAAATACCATGTCAATAAAACGTAGTATTTCTCAAAGCTTATGAAATATTACTTACATTTATCCTGATCAAGCTCGCTATGATGATGATGAGGCAAAGAGCGAAAAACATTGATGCGTTTTTTTTAGAAATTATTCATGTAGAAAATGCTAAAATCGATCAAAACTTATTGCAAATTAAATTGCGCAAAAAATCTTTGATGACTGTCTATGACTGGGGTATGGCGTATTGTGTAAACAAATTAAATATTTGATTACTGTTTGTTAAAGTCTATTGTTGTTTATGTCAACTTCACATATTGGACACCGACGTGGAACTGTAGTATGACTGACGTGGTTTTCAGTGCACAAGGCTTCTTTTCAGAGCCTAAAAGCGCATCAAAAATCGTCCATGCTATTCTAAACTTTAAATGTAATAGCTTTAAGTTCAAAGTTGTGTGCGTGATAGATGGCAATGTACAACGCGCAAGCGCGAGCCACAGTACGATTGATGCCTTATTATAGTTCTGCCTGGGGTCAACGAAAAGCTAGATATCGCATAAACTTTATTTTGTGTATATTGCAAATAAGTGTTTTGATCATAAACAAAGGTATAGTTCAAATACATATACGTCGGTTTAATAGAAGGAAATGCACCTACATATTATATCTGAGTGTCTATGTCCCTATCATAAAGTATAAAAAAAAAGATTCTTTAATACATATTTTGTCAGTGGTACGTGCTATCGTAGTGTTTATCTTGTCTTCAGCTTGTCCGCTATTGATATTCATTTTGTACGATAAAAAATCAAAAAATAGAGGAGACTTTGATATTATCACGTCGTTAATTCCAAAATGTTTGTGGTTCTTATTAGGTTTTCCTAATAAACAGAACCACCATTGTTGTAAATTGATCTTTTTTCCAACTACGCAGGGTCTGTTTTCGTGAGCTAGTGAAAACCGCGCAGGCGCGAAATGAATTAGGTTGAGCTCTGTCTGGAAATAGTAAGGTTCGATATTGTACAGGAACTACTTTTGGCTTCATTTATTGTACAATAATATGAAAAAGTGCAACTTCTGATGCTTAACTATTTAAGCTTAGTAATTAGGTACTCACCTATGTTTGTTGTCCGCAGCAGTATCATTCAGAATTTTACGCGGTATAAGATAATATATACACATATTAAATTAATAGGAACAGTTAGTAAAGCGAAAGGGCAAAGTTCAGTGTATTTTTAAAAATTAGGACCGACGATTTAAATTGGCAATGAAAAATCGATGCATTTTTCTTACAGCATAAAACAACATTTTTATACCAATGGAAATACCGAACAGAACTGAGATGATAAGTAATTGATATAATCGATCTTTCCAACGATTAACACGAGGACAGAACTCCTCCATTAATTCCCAATGCGACATTTAAATGATTGTACGTGCGTGTTTCTAATGAAGCGATCTGATTTAAGCTTAATTTCTTGGAAACTTAGGTCCCGTTTTATTTATCGGGCACAGGGTACGTACAAGCCGGAGTACTAGGCGGAACTGTTGCACGGGTAAGCCGACTTCAGTGCAAGGGATGAAAATGGGGCTGCGTTTGACGTCGACGTTCTATATTGGACCTTAAGAATTTCACATAAAGTTCAGTTTGGGTTGTTATTATGCTAGTGGCTTGTGAACAGAGCGCAGACGCGTGACCTAGTGGAAGCTTAATATCGGAGGAATGGTAATATAAATAGAAGTAATTTCAATTATTATTTCGCAGGATCTCAGTTAATTGGAAAAAGTTGCTTGTTTTTTGTGGTACAAATGTACCCCCAGGGGTCCACGGGAGACTAGAAGGGGGTCAACTTTGGAGTTAAAAAAAAAAACAAATTAGGCAGATAATAAACTGTTCCAAAAAATTAAGGGTGCCAAAAAAATCCAGGCGACGTAACAGCGCGACGTGAATCTAGTAATTTCCATGAATTTCGTGTTGTCACATCGCGCCTGTTTGTGGGAGCCTTAAATTGGATAGTGACAAACGAGAACAAAAACTTGTCAAGATAATACAAGTACCTATTTGAAGTTCTCTTGGGGTGAAACTGAAAACCCAGTGGGCGGTAACAAACACTACGTCAAGTGCTACGATAATATTTTAAGACATGAAAATCTTATCGTAGCACTTGACGTAGCGCTACGCCGCCTACGCGTGTAATCACGTCTACGTTCCAACTGATTGAAAATGACTTTTTCTTGGCTGGTGTTGACAGAATAGTTATGTCTGCTATTTGAACATATATAATTATTTTCTCTAGGGTGTAAAAAGACCTATCACATTTGAGCAAATTTTTTCACTGGAAAATATTTTAATTTTTTGTGTGTAATCACTGTTTATACGCAGCGCGCAGTGACACGATCTCAATACATTGTGCATACGGAACTATGCCATGAAATATGTAATGAGAGTGATCGTTGGGGTTTTTAAAAATAAATTTAAAAATAAAAAGATGTTTTCGTAAACAAATTATAGAAAGTTGCAACCAAAAGTTTCCCATGTATACTTCAGTACAAACTAAATATCATAAAAATTGGTAAGAAAAAGTGGCTTCCGGCTTCATTAGGCATATTTTTACTCCCGTTTTATTATTTTAGATAAACTTACATGGCCACTTACGGAACTTCAGAACCTAGGTGCAGGTTCCAATTGGTCGCTTCCTATGGAATACACTGACAAGAAAACTTTACTATTATTCTTTTCAAAATTTGTTTTTATAATGTTTTCATGTTACAGATATGCATATTCACATAAAGTTGAAATTTTGGCTAATACGGAATGCGCATTTTAACGTGTTTTGCGTGTTGTTTTAACTAACACATACCACCGCACACATGTTTTTGCATCTGGGGTTAAAAATTAATTTTAAATAAATATGATGAGCCAAAAAACCTGGCTTTCATAAAAAATACGAAGCCGCTTCCTTGCTTTTATTAGGTAAATATGCATCCGAATATCCGATCACTGGTTATGAGGCCGTACATGTTTTTTTTTTTCGGATTGTGCTGATTTACGTGCCAGTGACACGTGTTTTGACAGTTAAAATACTGTATTCTATAAGTTTTATTGCACTATGTATGTAAGATTATTTCAATTTTGAACAAATTAACTGAGCGACATTTTTATTTTTGTCATTTTATTTTTATTATTTGACCTCAAACCGGCGACTGTTTCCTAAATTGTGCGGTAAGGTTAAGAGTAACACAAATTAACGTATCGTTTTAACTTCTACTCGGTATGTAAAGATAACAATATATTGTTGGGAATATATTGAGACTCTATACAACGTATGAATCACTTTTTACTACTTTCATATTAACAAATATTTATCTTAAATAAATTTTAGCGAAAATGGGCAATGAATTGGTTTTGATTTCGGATACTCGAACTCTTGTTCATAAAAAAAAAACAGGAATTACCAAGGAAATGTTCAAGGACTGTTCAAGGTCAAAACATTTCCAGAATAAATATATTGAAGAATTAATACGAATTGATACTAAATAATCTTTCATAATAACCTAAATCTCGCATATAACGACACAAAAATAAAAAAAATGAGCTCATTCATTACAATAAATAATAACTGAAACGATCTTCCTTGTTGTGCATTAAAATCAATGAGAATGCAGTATTTTAACTATAAAAGTTCGTTTGTAAAATCATGTAAATCTGAGCACATAAAGCAGCCGATCTATTCTGTGACAATCTCACCGTGAGAACTAAGGTGAAGTGACCTAAAAGTGAGCTGTCATTCCATCTGACGCAAGGAATTATTAACTAATGACAGCTCACTTTAAGCTCACTTCACCCAAGTTATCACGGTGAGATTTTTACAGAATAGCGCTACAGGTCCGCTCGCGGGCCGCTTTCGCTCTCGGTAGGCTCCATTGCGTCCTCCACCAAAAATGAAAATAATAAAAATTTATATGCCAAACGCTTCTACTCCGTTCACCCATTTTTTTTCAAGACGTTAAAAAATGTCATCCGGTATAATGTAATAAATATGATTTATATGTATTTTTGGAATAAATAATCTATTTAAAGTGAAATAACACTAATATATTTTTTTACTTTTTCTGATTTTCACCATGGCAGTTAACGTGTTAATTTAAAGCAACGTGTGGGTTGTACTTGGAGACGCTTACGCATGATGTTTAAATAAAAAAATGATCTACAAGTCTTATTATATTGTCACGCGATATTAAGTTTAATAACCGTTAAATAGGATGCAAAGTTATTTGCAACGGACCTGAGTATAGCGCGCAGACGCGACCTTGAGATATTTTCCTAAAATGAAGGGCAAGCTTCTACTCCAAGAGTTTTTTATTGGTTGTTAGCGAATATTTAATCTATACTGAACAATTGGGACTATAATTAGTAAGTCTTATGCACATAACATTGAGAGTCGAAGAGTCGAGTAGGATTTAATTTCCGGTTTTCAGCCGTTTTCGGAACCTAATCTTCGAAAACGAGGACGAAAATTAATATGATTACTAGCTTTTCCAGCGGCTTCGCCAGAGTAAAGGTCGAAAATTGTCACATGGGATCGTACTACCAGGATAAAAAGTAAGTACTCAATTTGTTAATCCAGGCTATAGACTATCTGAGTACCTACCGAATTTTATCCCAATTCATTAAGTTATTTTAAAAACAAACAAACAAACAAACTTTCATTTTTAAAATAATATAGTAAGGATAGGATTCGGCTGAAAAAGTAAGACCCGGCAAATCAATAATTATAAAATATTAATTCAGAAAAAATCGAGAATACAAATTAGGTTGAATCCCCTTTTCGTTTTCAACCGAAAAAATATCAACCCATCAAAAAAAATATGACAAACAAAAAAGAAGTTGTTAGTACTCCTAATCTCAATTCAAACATGTTTCAATATTTTTACAGTATACTTAAACTATATTTCGTTTTCCATATGTCGGAAATAGCGAATAACGTGTCCATAAATTTATTTACCTAAACAATAATAACACTGCCGTAAGTGTCAAATAACGTGGCTTAAAACATTAAACAGACGACGTGTAAATATGACATTCAAAGCAAAGGCTTTCATGAACCTGTAAATCGCGTATTTGACAAATGGACAGTAAGTAAATATTTTTTAGTAAACTTTAATTGTAATCTTGTCTAACTAGTATTTGTACAGACATTACTTAGTAGCCCGGATTATTCACCAGCAACTTGCTTTGTAATATGTATAAACTTGTAGATTCTGAGGTACCGTATTACAACTTTACAAGTATGTGCCCGCCCCAGTTTTCGATAATGACCATGTCACGTTGTAATGGGATCGGTTTATCATTACTGACAGTACTATTGTCACCAAAAAACCTGATATAGTGGTGATAGCTCGGCTATCGCGCCGCACAATGATAATCGGTATTACCATTCGACATGACGGGAACTTGGACCGTACTCCTGAGACCGGCGGACTACTGTTTTATATATTTATGTTTTTGTAATGTTTATTTTATTCAAATATTTAAAAATGTGTATAATATGTTTATAAATATTAGCGGAACAAAGACATTGTCTTAAAAAAGGGAAAATTTCCTTTGATTATATGCAACAATATTGTTTGGAAACCTGAAAGCAACATATTATCTTACAATTAGATAGCCGACAGATCTGCAGATCTACGTCATTCTGCCGTGTTATAGCCATTAAAATAAAACTGTTAAAGAATGACAGATGTAATCCGAGTATATGTGGACAATTTAAGGAGGTGAACAATTTGATAATGAAGAAATTTTCCTGACTTTACGTACATTTTTCGAGGTTTATTGGTTTATTTTATTTTGTATTTATTCATGGTAATTCACTTATTAAAAAAAATGATAAACTTCTTATCAAATAATTATTAATTTTAGTCAACTATTTACTTCGGTTATTGTTTCAGACGGTATAATTGTTTATATAAAGTAATTACCTAGGACCTAGGTATTTTAAAATGAAAAAATCAAGAAATTGTTCTGTTATTTGTGTACATTACCCAACATAATATCACGCCTATATTCCTCGAATTGTACAGGCGGTGTAAAATGCACTATGCAAAGACGTAGTGCGCATGTCAGGTCCAGTTGAAAGGCACTAGTTGTCGAGCATTTATGCTGAATTGAGCCTTTTTGGCGCAGCCATAAGGCACATTTTATTGCTAGTTTCTGACATCGCACCTACTACATTTTAATGGTTTAATTTTTTTAATCTTGCCACGTATGGTACGTCAACATGGCGTACGGTGACATGCAACATGTGTTATGTTACATGAACAATCACATGATTTAGTATGTATTGATTGTGCTGCCAAACACAGTAATTAAATAACAAATAAAAAAGTACGAATCACTTCGTCCTAGCTTGTCGATACTAATCTAAATATATAGTCAGGCAACAATTTGTCTACGAGTTTATCACTTTCAGTAGCGTCCTGATGAGGAGTTGATACTCCTGTAGCGTGAAGATAATAGGACACGCTGGACCAGATATTAAATGCAAAATACGAACTTAAATAAGTACACACACACACGTAGACCTATCTAAGTTTATCTACACTACCTTATCAATGACACAAATCGTGACGTATTCAAACATTTTACTTGCGGTTGATTGCGTGGCTTAACATTTTGCGATTAGTGGGTGCAAAAATGATAAGCAGAAATCAATAACAGACAACAGTAACCTTTGGAAGTAAGAAGATTAGCGTGCCTTGAATTTCAGTGTGAGGACACCAGAAATAGATAGTGTAAGCAAAGAGCAGATCTCAGGTTAATATTTAAAAATGACTTACATGTAATCTGACCAAACTTGCTATAATTATGATTAGCGCCACCGCAAGATACATGCACTCCTTTTTAAGCGACTTTTTAATGGAATTTGATCACATAGTCCGTACACGGGTAAATGTTTTGCGTACTCACCGATTTGGTAGATACCGGGCGAATGAGAGCAAGTCACCAAAGCCACGGGTCGATAACTCCGCGCAGGCGCCCTGCGACCAACTACGCAGGTAATTTAGAATGTGACTGTACTAAGTATGGGGTGGTTTGGATTTCACACCAGTCTTCTGTAAAGAAAGATGAGAACATAGTGAAAGATAGCAAAATGAACCTAATCGACACTTCTGTCACATCATATACCAAAAAATCCCCTGGGCAATGTGTCGGGTAAGTACATACCGCGCCTTCAAGACTGTTACGCAGTTTATAAAACAACATCTAGCTACCCGATGTTTCGTGAATTTTCGGCACGTGATCGACTTTCGGAAAATTTTAAAGGTCATTCCAATTACTTGCCTACTTTTGTGGTATGATTGCGTAAACAAGTGACAATTATCTTTGAAACAATGGCTTATCAACTTGTGATTAAATATATTATTAATTCACAGTCCACAAAAAAAAAAAATTGTACTTGTTATTAAACCATATGGTCTTTACGTATTTTGAGCTGCCGAATCCGAATCTGGACACAGAATTAACCCTACACCCTCCAGTTTTTCTCCAGGAGCAAAAAGAGTTAATTCTGTGTCCAGATTCGGATTTGGCAGCTCAAAATACGTAAAGACCATGTGGTTTAATAACATGTACATTTTTTTTTTGTGGGGCTTTGTTATTCCTGTTTGGTCGGATAGTTGACATTTAAGTTTACAGCTCAATTCTCGGCCACTCTCATCTAGCTGCAACACGTCTACATGCGAAGACAGTTGCTATACCTTGCTTGAGTTTCCTACCTTATGTTTGCCGGTTCGCGGTTTTCAGAGTCATCATTTATCAGTCTGCAAAAGGTATCTGTTGAACATGATTTTTTCATCGACCGCCTCATGATTAAAAGTGTTTCCACATTGTTTAGCAGTTACCACCACATGCGCACGTGGACAGCTGCCATGAAAGGTTTCCAAAAACGGCACTTGCGTTGTGAAACAATCTTTTTGTTATTCTGGCAACGGAGAAAACAAATTATTAAAAATCAAGAAGTCGTATCAATACAGAGAACTTTCTACATTTTTCCAAGAAAAGGGGAAACTTTAACAAAGCTGAGACCGTAACACCACGTTTGAACAACACGTGAGTCATGGAAATACCCGGCACATTGGGGTTGGGGTGGGTCCCCATTTGGAATGACAACGTGACCAGTAACGCAACTTGTGTTATTAATTTATAACCCCTTTTTCGTTTAGAGGTGAAATGGGGAAATTTCGAATTATTGTGTAATACGAACGGTCACAATGAAACTGCTAACGTGGGTTTAGCACGCATTAATTGTCACGTGTCGGGAGGAGTGATTAATGATAAGCAAGTCAGTAAGGTCGGACGCGGTGCTAAAGTGACTGCTCAGGGTATATAGACAAATTCCCAATTATTTAAGGGAAATATTTAACTGTTATGATCAGTGGTGGTAACTTACCGAGTTGTCAGTCTTAGGTTCGAACCCAGACAGGCGCTGTATTTTGCGTTAATTATTTCATCACCACTGCTCTCAAAACGGTGAAGGCAAACATCGTGAGGAAACTGGCATATCCAAGAGCCAAAAAATCGAAGACGTGTGTATAATACATGAAATTGTAATAAATAAATGCAATGTATACAAATACTTTAATATTGTCTTTGTCATCATCTTCATTTCAGCTGAAAGAAGTCCACTGCTGGACATAGGCCTCCCCCAGTTTGAGAAGATTTGCCATAATCGCCACGCTTGGCGGGCGGGTTGGTGATCGCAGTATGGTAGTAAAGTCTCTTAGTCGCCTTTATTTATTTCTTCAATACTTTACGCACAAAAAATGTACAGAGGCGAA
Source organism: Aporophyla lueneburgensis (assembly GCA_932294355.1). Classification (NCBI taxonomy): domain Eukaryota; kingdom Metazoa; phylum Arthropoda; class Insecta; order Lepidoptera; family Noctuidae; genus Aporophyla; species Aporophyla lueneburgensis. Next base: position 7,968,809 of record OW028746.1, read on the forward strand.
GTTTTAATGCCATAGGCATTTTCTACCACTCAACCTTTGGGTGATGCAGAAAATACAGTGGTAGGTGCAATAAACATAACTTTTACGATACTCACGCGAAGAGATGGGATGATTGTCACTCGTGTAAGATTTTTAATGGTCAAAAAGTATGCATACCAGCTTTCTTTTTAACACGCTTATATTAGTTTCACCTGTATGTATGTTTGTAAGTATGTGACTATGTTTGTAACCGACTCCTTTGGACTTGATTTTGACCCACTTCAAACGGTCAGATTTCATTTTGAGTCATTATCCTTGCCAGGGTAACCAGAATAGCAAAATAAAAACAAAACTAAAAACACTCTTTCGTAGCTAGCCGAACTAAAAATTGAAAATAATTGAAAAAGAAAGCATTGGGTGTTTTTATCAGGTATTTTAATTGGTATCGAGCACTCCACCCTTTTTAGGGTTCCGTTGCCAAACGGCAAAAAACGGAACCCTTATAGATTCGTCATGTCTGTCTGTCTGTCTGTCTGTCTGTCTGTCTGTCTGTCTGTCTGTCTGTCTGTCTGTCCGTCCGTATGTCACAGCCATTTTATTCCGAAACTATAAGAGCTATGCTGTTGAAACTTGGTAAGTAGGTGTATTCTGTAAACCGCATTAAGATTTTCACACTAAAATATAAAAAAAACAATACATTTTGGGGTTCCCCATACATAGAACTGAAACTCCAAAATGTTTTTTTTCATCAAACCCATACGTGTGGGGTATCTATGAATAGGTCTTTAAAAATGGTAATGAGGTTTCTATTATCATTTTTTTCTAAACTGAATAGTTTGCGCGAGAGACACTTCCAAAGTGGTAAAATGTGTGTCCCCCCCTCCGTAACTTCTAAAATAAGAGAATGACAAAACTAAAAAAAATATATGATGTACATTACCATGTAAACTACCAACGAAAATTGGTTTGAACGAGATCGAGTGAGTAGTTTTTTTTTAAAACGTCATAAATCGTAAACCGCAATTTACCTTACATTCAATCAACTGAAATATAAAAATTAAAAAATATATATATTTTAAACCGAAAATACCTACAGGTTTGTACGGAACCCTCGGTGCGCGAGTCCGACTCGCACTTGGCCGGTTTTTCAATTATTTTTGGAACGAAGTTCCTTATCGCGAGTTGCGAAAGGGGGCTAGACGGAAAAAAATAAGACCAAAAGTTGTAACGACACTTTTTGCTATAGTTGTAAGCCGTGCAGCGTGCGCGTGTTTCTCTGTCTGTCTCTGTCTGTCTCTCTCTCTCTCATAGAAAGCAAGCCAGTTGTTTTCATTTCGTCTTTCTATTTCGCATTGAACAGTGTGGTGTCGCGACGATTATTTTTGTTGAGTGTATACAGGTTTTTTGTACATAATAAAAAAAATAAAAAAACAAAAATTTATTACAATTCCTTCACTAATCGAAAGGAACTTCGTTCTATCCGGATGTCCCTTGACACCTCTCAAGTTTTTTTTACTTTTGGTTTGGTTTTCTATGGAAGCATGTTTTTAGTTTTTAAAACTATTATTTTTTATATCAATTATACAAAGACAAATGTCTATGTAAATTTCCCGCAGATCTAGTAGCGTCTTGTGACGTCGTTGAGTTCCATAAATAAACAGGATTGAACTATACTATAACTGATCTAAGCATGCCGTCTGTTGGGACAAAGGTCTGCTCAAAGCTGCAATGGCTCTTCCTTCAAAAGACCCTTCCAGACATGACCTCTGAATTTGTTTCGGCATTTGTTTTCAGCGATCAGTCAGCTAGCAAATGCCGGCAACATCTAGTTTTAAAATATTGATCTACAAAATATTGACGTGTAAAAGGTGTTTGAACTACTTACATACTTAAACATTTCATTTCATTTCAAATAATTACCTCTTGCACAGATAGTACTTATACAAGATAAGTTTTTAACCAGTGCGCAAATTTTAACAAATTAAACTTAAACGAGTTAGGTATAACCATGCAATTTTTAATTTGATATATCTTAGTACAAAAAAATTAAGATATCGTTAACGAAAGATGTTTATTTTGAAACTGGTTTTTATGGTAACCTCCGCCGCGGTGAATGACCGAGCGTAGCTACTAGTACCTACCAGCTGTTAAATCGGTCAAAATTCTAAGACGTTCGAAGTACCTACACGGCGGCGAAGGTGAACGACCGAGCGGAGCTACTAGTACCTACCAGCTATTCGATCGGTCAAAATTCTAAGAAGTTCGAAGTACCTACGCCGGCGCCCGGTTACTGACCTATTACTATTTCGATATCATATTACGAAATATGTAGGGGGTACGTTTACTGATTTAAGGTCGGATGAAAAATTAAAAAAAGTATTGAAAAAATAGTAGAAATGTGTTCTATTATAATTACTGATACTGAACCACCAAAAAAAAAAAATTGCGCACTGGTTAAAAATACCTGTATGAACTAAGTAGTCCTTTTTTTGTGGGTGGGAAATCATCAAATGACGTTTCCCGCTCTGGGCGGAGCGGAAGGGTGTGTCAGATTTTTACTGACTAAAACCAACCCGTCTTCCTTCAGTTGCCTATATGCCAGGGCTACGGTAACTCTTTTGAACAGATCTCGCGACCCTGGCAGGTAGGTAGTGTCCTGGGAAAGTTTGCTCGATTTCCCATTACTACTGACACCTCGTTGATTTTACATCATCTGCCTAGTCGTTTCCCAATTATGCTATCCAACTACCATTTCGATATTGAAATATTGATTATAGGTAGTTTTCGCCATCTTATTATAGGTAACATCCATATTCTTCGCGTCTGTCTCACGTCAGGCTTATCACAACGATGAATTAAAATGGCTAAATCTGGACAATTTCAAAAGAGAATTAGTAAAAATATTAATCGAAAAATGTTATTATTGATTACAGGACTAAGTATTTGAATGACAATTCTATAATTCCTCCTCCTAAACATTGAGTCACCTGACCTGTTTTTTAGACATTCTTTTTTTTTTTTGTTTAGCCTGTACTGTCCCACTGCTGGGCAAAGGCCTTCCTCAATTTCTTCTTGACATAACTTTTTTTTTTATATGAGCATCTGATCTATATACTTCGTTGACATTTCATTATAGACATTTGGGAAAAATATTGATTTGTTATTTACTATAACTTGATTTAATTTTTAATTTGTAAGTTGATGAAGTACCTACTTAATTAATTTGGTTGGAAATTTATAACAATATTTGTACGCCTAATGGCAAAACATAGAGAACCTATGGAAATTTTACAACAGCTCACACACTGTGTAACTCTACCTATGTTTAGAAATGAAGATTCTGATTCTGATTCTGAAGCCAAATATCTTGAGGGAACTGGCATGTCGTAGAACTCATCAATCAATACAAAAATAACCATCGCCCGTTAGGACAACAATATCAGTTACAATATTATTGCTAGTATACAGATGGCATTATTATATAAATACTTGCATTAATTGTGATCACCAAATGACTATCTCTGGCCTTACTTTAGTTTTATTAGCTAAGTAAAACCTTAGGTTTTATTTACTGCAAACTATTGTAAGCGACATCTGTCTAAATGAGCCTGAACCACGCAACAACTTGCTCTACTTACGACGTTTATATGACCGTGAGCAGATGGCGCTAGCGGCGCCAGCTGTCAAAGCTTTCAATGAATACAAAATGTGACCAATTTCAGGTTCTCGACTATGTTTGTCTATCATTTTCACTAGTGGGTGTTTTCAATTAGTACCAATGTCTTTAGTATAGATGGCAGCCAATTCAAAATAGATTCGAAAAAATACCATTATTTTATTTTAATGCCTCCCGAATATATGGTGCCACAATGGGTCGCAAATTGCGATTTATAGAGGATATTGCTATAATTCTGTCACTTATTGTCTTGTTATTCTTGTGCTATATCTTGGCAAGGCTGAAATTTGCTGATTTTATTCTATAAGGAAAAGGTTTTACGTTATGTTCCTGCTTACATTAATTAATTTTAGTAGATGTTATTTTACTGTAAAAATGTAGATTGGTAAGTATTTGTCAATATTATGAATGGCGTGGGGGTAAATATTATTTTTTTTTACTGTAAAAGTCTAAACTTAACTACATCATTACGAATTATATATTGTTTTTGAATGGTATAGTCACCATGGTATCTATAACGAATAACCGTTACTGATAAGGAGACAGCTATGGAATGGAGAGAAGGTGTTTTCAGATCCTTTTTCAAAACTCACCTTGTGGAACCTGCTTTCTTACAGGCCCAGCGGAGAGTTAATCTCTTTCACCTATTTTACTCGTATATACACTTGATTTTTACCATTGTAGGAAATTTTAACCATTTCTAAAGTCGCATTTATCGCCGAGTAATAAAGTTATCACAAGCAGTGGCTTCCTGTCTCAAGTCTCAGTATTGAACATAAATTACGCCCCCTTCCCTGCCTGTAGGTATAAGCGCTGCATATTGCTAGACATTACATTTCCTACGTGTGATAATAAATTACTTTGTAAGTAAAACGTCGGACGTGCAGTGTTATATGAAATTATGGCGTAGAATGTAGACGAAGGTTTTAATTTTTTTAACAATTTGTGAGAGTGTATTAAAAGTATAAGTATTTATGAAGCAACTTTTGATCAGTAATAAGTTTCATTAGCTTATCTATCGTTTTTCATGTCATCATACTTCAAGATGCTTTATTTGTTAAAAAGAAGCATCGTTATTTAGCGTATTATACACACAGCTATCTACATTCAGCCTTATTCATAAAAATCTCGCTAATCCCTGATTAGCCACTGTTTAGTTAAGCAAATGGTTAGCTCTTAAGTAATGATTAACTTTTCTTTATTCATAAACGCTAGTTAGCAGATGATTAGTTACGACACGAAATAGAGGGGAAATTATGCGTGCAGCACAGATTAAAATCAATATAGTTGACTAAAAAACTGAATTAAAAGTATAAAGTTGTCAGAACCACGGTATTTGTATCTGTGGTGCCTTTGACAGACCAAAGTCAACAATGTCATCGGATATTTCAATTTGAATAAAATAATTTAATACGTTTATATCATAATTATTTCATTGTTTTTCCGATGGTAAACTACAATGTAATTAGCTCGAAAGGCTGGAAGATACAGGTATTTATTTCTGATATTATATCCGCTAACCTTAAACTGACCAAATTAATGTTAAAAAGCCGTAGCCGATAATACAATTATAGCTATGTATTTGCATGTCCCATAAGCTTGTTTACATGAATATACTCTTTTAAAAACATAGGTACTTGTGTCTATTCTATATTACTTCCTATTGCTTATGCACTGGGGTTTCTGTGTATTTTAATAAAATTAAAAAATCTTGTTTACAGTTGAATGTTTGACGAAGCACCAATACTATATAACCTCGGAAAGACGGCGAGGGCGCAGATCATGCTACGTGAATAAGATGAGGAATGAGAGTGCCATTTGAATAGAATAGCACCCATACATATGTTACGGAGGAAGAATAATTGGAAATCAAAAATATGAATTTATAACAAAAATGTAGCTTTATTAAAATAAACGTAATTGTTGCTTGGCTAACTGACATGGCTACTCTGCATTTCATTTCGTAGGCGATCAAGTGTAGTGTCATCCAACATATGATTACGCTGGATGACCCGCACCTGATCCGATAGTCGTTGGGTTGAAACGTTGACGGTTGACTCAAGCACCTGACAAACAGAGAGCATCCGAACACAGTACGCGGTCAGATTGTTTCCCCCCCTCTGTAGCCCCATAGTATGAGCGCATGACATTCTCATTGATAGATCTTGTCCATCTCATGCGCTGGCTAACACTAGCAAAACACAGAAATGTTTGGAAAAGGGAGAGGAGGCCTTTGCCCTGCAGTGGGACAATATAGGCTACTTAGATTAGATAGATAGAATTGTTGCTTATGAAATGTCTCTTGTTATTTGAGCAAGACTGCCACAACATGGCTTTTCTTCAGTTCTGTGCCTTGGAACTGGCGTCAAAGAATGTGAGGGGCCTAAAGCCTACTGAGCCTCCTCCTGTTTGAGCTTTCCCTATAAATCCTTTATCACGTTTACTTCGCATGAAGAATATGTACCTAATATGGACTTATTCTCATAGCAGATGTAAACAAGCCTTGTAGGTCTTCCTTCGTCTATTTCCCATCGGCGCGTAGCGTTTCAAAATTATTTAATTCTCCTGTACTATTCCGAAATCCCGTAAATATTGTAGAAATCAATATTTACTAACGCATAATTAGATATTAGGGACAAAATAACCTTGAAGCACACAATAATCCTATTGAACCGATCAGCTGATTCAAATAAAATCCGCCATCTTGCCTCTTAGCATCCTCTTAACAAGCTACCAGTGGTGTTTAACTTTGGCAGCTTTTAATCAAATGGTTAGCGACTACTTAGCGCTAAATAGCGTTTATGAATAAGAATTTCACTAATCAGTTGTTTAGCAATTGATTAAAATTTAAGAGGCATTTATGAATAAGACTGATTAAGTTTATTAAAAATAATTAATACCAGTACCTTTAGATAATGTTCATTCTGATGGGAATCAAGCCTCATGTCTATTTGGGGGAGATAACAGTAACCGAGGCAAACTATGAGCGGGCTGGTGAACGTCACACGTATTCGAATTACATTTTGCAGCTCCTCCTTCAGGCTGTTTAACTCTAACTCATACATAAATATGAACCTAATTATAAAACTTTAAAACAAAATCCTTCACATTCACCAGCAATGATGTAACACCTTTTCATTGAACAGAAATCTCCATCTAAACCATTTATTCTAGCCTTCGTTTTAGCAACAGCATTGAATTCAATAAACAGGCAAATTCATGCTCCACCCGGGTATAGACGTCGGCTATCAAGGCTATCAATACCGATGATAAATGACGATACGGGTAGATAGACAGGACCTTTGTGTCCGCGTGTCGGCGTGGACATTGTTGCGTTCAGCAACTGGTAAATAATCACTTTATTGTGTCGGGGAACTAAGGCTGTGGTGTGAATAATGTGGGGCGGGTATAGAACTTAAATTTTGTTCAGTAGAAACGTGCTGAAAGTGTTGAAACGGGCCTTCGTGTAAAGGCGGTCATGATTCTGGTAATTGGAATTATAAGCAAACTAAATAAATTGTATTAATGCAACGTACATTTTGGTCACATCTTTGAAATGAGTGATAACATAACGGCGTGAAATTTTTAGTACTTATTCGGACCATGAAAACATAAAGTTCACTTATTTTCGTAAGTCCAACTTTATTGGCATCGCAAGAGATTGTTCCTATTAATACACATACCCGGGGCGCAAAACAATTTTTTTATTTAGTATTTTTCTTTTATTTTATTCAGTAATTCCATCATCGTTATTCATAGAATTATAACAATAGCTATATGCAACAAAACGAGTATAATAATATGTTAATACCTATTATGCTCCAATGAATGGCATGTAATTGGGTAGGTAGTCCTTTATTGGTGCGTTTTCACATGCTAGATATCGGGTCGGCGCAAAAAATACGTCTCGGTAAATATAAGCGCACTTGAGACTTGAGCTCTTATTTTGTTTAGTTGGCTTGAAACACAGCCAATGTAAACACGTCTCACAATGCCGCAGTGTGTATTTAAAAGTTGCAAAAATAATCCCCGAAAAAGCAATATAGCGGCCGGAATATCTTACTTTCAGTAAGTACATGAAGAATAAGTTATATTTTAATCTTTAAACTAGCAAATAATACGTTTTGAACAAAATTACCGATTTTAAACCACCACTACAAATGTTTGGCCAAGGCTCACCAACATACGCACAAACTTTTGTTCAACAGGACAGTAAATGCATGGAGTAGATTTGTATTGTAATACTTTAAAAAAAATTGTAACCAGATCTTCAAAACTGGTTGGTTAAAAATTCTTTGATGCTACTTTTGTGTCTGTTTGTTGGACTCTCATTAGATACTCAGCTTTCCTTTTTTATTTTAGCTTTCCTAGCAATCCATTTACGTGTGCAGAATGGATCTCGATTGTCGCCAGAGAAAGAAGAGATGACTTTTATAAGCCAGCTAAGAATTCGGTTATATGTTCGGATCACTTTGATAAATCGGATATATCCGGAAATACTAACTGACGTCGACTGATTAAAACAGCAGTTCCTAAATTACAGGTACATTAATTAATGACTATGGCGCCTTGGCTATGACTACTCTAATGTAAACGCACAAAGTTGCCTATGTGTTAATCCAGGGTGTAAGCTATCTCCGTTTGAGCGTGAAGAAGTAACAAACATACAAACACACACACACCTTCACAAACTTTCACCTTTATAATACTAGTGTGATAACTTCTAAATCGCGTACATAAGTAGACGCACTCATTTCTATATACGGGTTGATTACAATGAGCCAACCCTCAGACGATTCATAGCAATGTCTTGATAAAATATCTATTGTACTAATTTAGTCCTACTACTTTTTTAAATCGGTCAAAAATATGTGCTACCATTTATAAAACGAACCTTAGCCTAAAAAAAAATACTTATTATTATTCTGCTACTCTAAATCTTACTGTGTTCTGAGCATTGAAATGTAGTACCAAGAACTACGTCTAGTTTCAAAATAGAATAAGCACTAAATTGTCAACAAAATGTTTTTAACCTTATTGCTTGTGTTTTAAGTTTAATTTTAGAATAAATATTTTTGTACTTATTATAAAAATGATTATTTATTTTCAAGCGACATTTAAAATTTATTGCTTTTACCTTTATCCTATGACAGAAGGACTTAAATATAAATATTTTGCAATCGTAATTAAACTTTATGCTTGAGTATTAAGGTTTATAATGAACTGGAGTTGTTAATCATATAAAACTTTTTTCTATATTTCGTAGTAAGAAATGTAAATGCCTATGTGTGTGTAAACGTGGCCACTTTAGCGACGTATTTTTGTTCCTAATCCTGTATCTAGTGCTATTATTGATCGAAGATTTTTTCTCATGTATTAAACGATGAGTGAACGTCAAATGAACATTTCACTCACGTGTGATGTAAAATTTACCGTTAGTAAATAATTGGAAGCAATATCTGTTATATTCAATGTTTATTTGATGTGAAATAGTTTTAAATAAAGAAATAGGTACATGTAGGATTAGCACGAACGCGCAGAGGTTTCATGAGTTTAATGAGATTATTTGCAAAGACCACGAGATATCTAAAGTATTTTTTTATGTTTTTTGTAGGGGGCAACCTACGGAACTACTGATCTGATTCCGTAGATTCTTTCATCATTGGGAAGTTACAGTACTGCCGAGTCTGATAGCATAGATTCAATGTTAAAATTAAAACAAGTTTCACGCGGACGAGATCGCGGGCAGGCGCTAGTTTAATATAATGTGTAAGCCATATGAGTCCTGCCAGGGTCGCGAGATTGTTCGAAAGAGATACCGTGAAAGTACCGTTTAGTCAGTAAAAGTCTGACACGCCCTCCCGCTCCGCCCAGAGCGGGAGAAGTCATATGATGATTTCCCATCCAATAAAAAAGGCATATGAGTCCCGCCCGAACCTGATGGACTGCTGTAAAACAGATAGTCAGTTCGATTTCTATTTAATGCAAAAGGAACCCCAACTTGCAATCTATAGTAGGTACTTACAGCAGTCAATCGGACTATCACCAGATACAATGCGTACCTGTATCGACCAACTTTACTGAAATAACGTCGTAAATTGTCTGTCTTGTCAAGTTAAAGCCTCTCTCGAACTAAGTTATAAATTCTATTATTGTCAACTTCATTTCAACTCAAGTGTTGTCTGAAGAAAGTGTCAGTTTATACTTCGTTATGTACATTTTTAGAGTCACGTGGGGGTCGTATAAACGGGAGAAGTAATCTAAACTATGCGTGATTCGTATAAAAATAAAATATGCATGTTTGACACATAATATTGTCTCACTTTGAAGGCGTCATTTATATCTATGGATAATAATGTGCATGCCGCAAAAATTTAAACCAAAATGTTATAATGATATCTTCAGGATGATGTTGGGGCTACCACGTTTTTGTACTGGTAAAACGGGACCCTATTACTAAGACTCCGCTGTCCATCCGTCTCGCTGTATCTCATGAACCGTGATAGTTAGACAGGTGAAATTTTCGCAAATGATGTATTTCTGTTGCCGCTATAACAAAAAATACTAAAAAACCAGAATAAACTAAATATTTAAGGGGGCTCCCATAGAACAAACGTGATGTTTTTTTGCCATTCTTATAGATAATATGGTACGGAACGCTTCGTGCGCGAGTCCGACTCGCATTTGGCCAGTTTTTTTTATAACATAATGTCAATGTACTGAATCTTGATATCTGAATTTAAAATATTTTTATTTTTAGTTATTTATTTTATACGATTCTTCTATTTTGGATGAAAAAAATGGTCCAAATTAATGCCAAGTTTACGTCGCGCGAGCATGCCTCTATAGCACTGTGTCGTTAGTTCGTGACAAATGCAGAGCAATTCTGTAAAAATGTCACCGCCGTGAAAACTTAAATGAAGTGAGTCACTGATGTTAGGGATTGACACCACTAATGACAGCTCATCTCAAGCTCATTTCTCATACGTTTACAAGATGCAATTTATACAAGATAGATCATCAGATATTCGCTATGATCAATGTAGCTTATGATAAATGTGGTCGTGGCTTATATTTTTGGATGACGCGATTTACATAAACCACGGTACGATACCTGTCCGTGATTACTTATTACAGTAAAATTTGTGAATGGTTCACAAGATCCAGTGGTAGATACAGATAGACCGCAATTTCGGACGTGATTTATTTTCGCGTTTTCTCGCTTAGATTTGTTCCTAGTCTTAAACAGTGGGAGCAAGCTTTTGTGCACTTTTTCACCAACACTAACATAACCAGAGATGGTGAGATGGTGATTGATGGTGGTGGTTGAGATGGTGTCAGAACCATGAAGAACAGGTAAAAATGGATATCTTGGCCTCTCATCACTCAAAAAATGATTTTCGATCTTTTTGGAAAGCTACAAACAAACTTAATAGCAAGCCGGTTACTCCTGTGTGTATCGACGGCGTAAGCGATCCCGCTGAAATAGCAGATCTGTTTCGACAACATTTCACTGTAAAGTCGCCATTGGGGTCCTCGCAGACGGTGATCAATGTTAAGAACGGTGAAAGGATAGGTTTTGGTTGTACAGCAAGAGAAGTTAAGTTAATAATCAAATCAATGACTAGAGGTAAATCTCCCGGCCATGACGGGTTGAACATTGAACATCTTCAACATGCTGGACCTCACTTACCGAGACTATTAGCTATGTTGTTTAACCTTTGTCTAAGCCACTCCTATCTGCCTGAAGAGATGATTAAAACAATTGTTGTACCTATCGTTAAAAGTAAGACAGCTGATCTATCAGATAGGAACAACTACAGGCCTATCTCTCTTGCCACAGTAGTATCGAAGGTGTTTGACAGCATGCTGAACTCACAGCTGACCAAACACATTGAACTTCATAACAATCAGTTCGGCTTCCGGTGCGGACTATCCACTGAAAGTGCAGTTCTGTGTGTTAAGCATGCTGTCAAATACTACACAAGACGTCAAACATCAGTTCACGCATGCTTCCTTGATCTTTCGAGAGCCTTTGACCTGGTGTCCTATGATACCCTATGGGAAAAGTTAGGAAAAACGAATCTTCCAATAGAACTCATCAACATCTGCAAGTACTGGTACGGAAACCAGGTCAATGGCGTGCGTTGGTCGGGAACCATGTCGCAATCGTACAGGTTGGAGTGCGGGGTGAGGCAGGGGGGATTGTCCTCGCCAACCCTATTTAACCTGTACATGAATGATCTGGTTGTGGCACTCAGTAGCACCCGGGTAGGTTGTCACATAGATGGAATTAGTGTAAACAACATAAGCTATGCTGATGACATGGTGCTTACCATCTGTGAAGCTTATGCCGAGCAACACGGCTTGAAATATAATCCACTCAAAAGTGAAGTCATGGTCTTTGAGGCCAGAGAAACCAGTACAGGTAACGTGTTTCCCAGCGTTACGCTCAATGGTACAGCTTTGCGTAGGGTGTCTAGTTGTAAGTACTTAGGACATATGCTGACCTCTGACCTCAGGGACGATGATGACATCGAGAGGGAACGGAGGGCGCTGGCAGTGCGGGCGAACATGATAGCTCGCAGGTTTGCACGTTGTTCGACAGAAGTCAAAATTACACTTTTTAAGTCTTATTGTACATCATTTTACACGTGCAGCCTGTGGGCCGACTATACTCAAAAGTCTTACAGTGCCCTCCGAGTTCAATTTAATAACGCGTTTAGGGTGTTGATGGAGCTGCGGCGATTCTGTAGCGCATCAGGGATGTTTGCTGAACGTCGCGTAGATTGCTTTTACGCTACGATGCGTAAAAGGTGCGCATCCCTGGTGCGTAGAGTACGTGGCAGCACCAACAGCATCCTTAGCATGATCGCTAGTCGACTGGACTGTTGTTACATCAATCATTGCTGCGCCATTTGTCATGGAGTGGCGCGGTAGTGATTGTTGAGTTTGTTTTTATTTTTGTTTTGTTGTAGTTGTTAAGTATTACTAACAGTAGTCTATAAGAACATTGTTACTAACAAAATGGACACCTAGTCTGAATAAAGTATTGAATAATAATAATAACCAGCTTATCCTGCCAGGGTCGCAAGATTACTTCGAAAGAGGTATCGTGACCCTGACATATGGGCAACTGAAGGAACACGGGTAGGTTTTAGTCAGTAAAAGTCTGACACGCCCTTTCGCTCCACCCAGAGCGTAGACGTCATTTGATGATTACCCATCCAAAAAAAAAACCAGCCTATAATGTTCCACTGCTGGGACTCAAGCCTAATCCACCACGCGGGCCTTCACCGTTGTGAGAGCAGTAGTGATGAAATAATTTACACAAAGCAAAGCGCCTGTTTGGGTTCGCACCTGCGACCTATCTTATATCTTTAAACGAGCAATTCTTGTATATATATATATAATCTGAATCTCGGAAACGGCTCCAACGATTTTCATGAAATTTTGTAAACAGGGGGTTTCGGGGGCGATAAATCGATCTAGCTAGGATTCATTTTTAGGAAATGTCGTTTTATTCGCGTTTTCAATAATCAACTTTTAAACATAAACTGAAAAATATGACTGTTCCTGACATCTATTGGCGACTAATAATACTATTTTTTTCATTGGGAGCAACTAACTGCTTTAACGACACAACAACACTAAAGCTACTTCAACAGATGGCGTTGTTAAGCAACACTAAGCAAACACTAAGTCATTGGCTTGACGTGTTTGGTTTGACGTTATGGTCCAGGAGGTAGCGTTGCAAATGAAAAAGTCATAGTAAGCCGGCTGAACTTATTATTTTAAACACAATTTACCAAAAAATACCGAGCAAAGCTCGATCATCCAGATATTATAATATAATTCGTACATCGAAGCCGTTTCCGCTAGGCCAACACTGCTCAGAACACCCAAGGACACCTAAATGAATACCTCTCCTACATATGTATAATCCTACAGCGCACTTTTATTTAGACACTCGATTAGATGACGCTTTGTTCGGTGAAAGGGATTAGTGTGTACAAATTTAAGTTTTGGGTCACTTCGTTAGTGTTTCGGCTTCTTGAATCTTATACCTAATATGTATCTTGCGAAAGCTCGGGTTTGACTCAGAAATGTTAATAATATTAGATAAGTCTGAGTTCAGTAACTGTCTGGGATAGTTGCTTCCCTTTACTGGCTTCCTATTGTCTAAGTTTGTACAAGTTGTGTAAAGGCTCGGTGAGCGATTGGGGTTACTGCTTCAGATCAGAATAATGGGATGGAAATAGCTTGTTCCTGAAATGGCGCAATGATTAACGAATTAGCGTATCATTGTGGCATGTTCCTAAAATGTCTCTTTGACTTGATAAATCAACTTATTAGAGTTTTTGTTTTTGTCAACTTTTTGGCTATAAATTGTAAAACTTTACATAAAATAATACAACTGGTTACACTTACTTCATAGGATATTTATAGGGAGTATATAACATGGGAAGACGATTCCCGTACTCAACACATTCACCGCCGGATCCCTCAAAACAAACAATATTACATATTAGCCCAAAATACATGCAAAAAGATGCATTAATGAATGACCTTAAATAAAAAAAAAATAAAAAAACTGAATAAGAAATACAAATATGTGCGCGTGAGTTTGTGTAAGTATGTAGTAATGAAGTGAGTATAGTAAGAAATAACTACGTCTAACCGAAAAAATAGAAAATAAAACATTACATTATTCTTCCGACTATCTCATTACGCACCGCCTTAGTAGTAACGAAGCCATTGCTCAGGCTACCAGGGAAGTAGGGATATCGATAATTAGTAATTAATGGAATGGAACGACACTGGCCCGCCATTACACTAATTTTTAAGATAACGACACAGATTAGCTATAATGTAGGGTGTCTGTTGTAATAAGTTTATTAGTCCTTCGTTTACGGCTAGAAATAATGTTTTTGATGGTTTTTTTTTTCATCGTGGAGTATTACGTAGCATGGGAGTATTTGTAACTATCCCAATGAAGAAAGAACAGGAATGGGAAGAGAGTAGGGAGGCCTTTGCCCTTCAGAGGGACATTACAGGTTTTTAATTATAATTATTGGTGGTAGGTGGTACCTACCTTTGTCTTATTTTATTTTTTTGGAAAATTTATGCCAAGGTAAATGCCGAGATTTTTCTCTAATATTAAAAATGTGAAAGTTTGATATATTAAATAATGTTGTATTTACAATTAAACATACAGATCCCGTGAATAGATTTCTAAGTTACCGTACAACAGAAAAGTAAGCCAATGCATAAGTAAACACCCCACTGGTCTAGTAATAGATATTTGGTGAAATTACTAGAACTTCAGAACATCGAATTCTATCCTTAACTAAATAGTATGTTAATCTAGTCATAACCATACATACACAATTTATGCGTCCATGAATATTAGTGTGGAATCTATCTGAATTATTACAGCAGACGTTAATTTAATCTATTCGCAACAATTCCCTCTACAGTAAGGGTAATTAATAGATTTTGATCGGCCATATCTTGTGCCTCAGATCTACGAAATGGCCTTGAATTAAGTTAAGTTGGCGAGGTAGTTTTGTGACTTTGATTATTATCAGTGTTAAAAAAACTACTGTTGTTAAAATGGATTTCGTTCGAAAAATTACACATTTCAAAGTAAGTAGGCAGTTAGGAACTAAGTGTCGTATATCACGTGGAAGCACCTACATACAAAGGTCCCAAAATAAGAAAAGTATTAGATAATTACTACGTATACAATACATACACTACTATAATACTCAAAATAAATAGCAGTAGATTTTCTTTAATACTGATGCAAATTAAGTAGAAAGATTATATTCCTGAGTAGGTAAATATAGCTACATAGACCTACGTTCAATAAACTCATTTAAAAAACCACCTCACCAACGCAGAAAGATAGATAGACAGCCATCTTGATTACTACAAAGTTCACGAATGTTGTAACTCGTCCGCGGGTCCGCTGACTTGAATGTAGAATGAGGTCGTAAAGTCCTCCCCTCACACCGCCAACGTCGGATTCAAAATAAATAAAATGCTAATCCGTTCCCGTATTACTGTCGAACTTCGGACAATAACGTTGATCTCCATTCTACACCGCGAGGTGCCCTTAAGTGATATTGTGTAAGTTCCCTCGTAACAGCCCCTCTACCATTGTTTACTTTCTGCGACACTTTTGTTGTAAATACCATTGTTTTGATAGCTTTCCGCTTGACCTGACCCTTTTGTTTTGCTTGAAATTAAGATTATGTAAGGATCATTAACTGAGCACTTTTGGTAACGATTTTTCCAGATATTAAGGGTGAGAGGGTTATACCAAAGATAACCCTTGAGTTTCGCATAACCGGCTAAAGTTAAATTTAACAACCGGTTCAGTTTCTCCAGTATTTAGCCGGAACCTTCATCAACTACTCAATCTACGTACGCTGCGCTGTTTTAACAACGCATCATTATTGTGCCCCTTTTCCAATTTATTTGGAATTGTCATAGCATAGTCTTCTTCTTTCATTCATATCTTTTTGCTGTTATCTTAATAGTCATACTTTTATAGAGAAATAAGGTGTAAAGTTCCCTCATACTCCATAGTATAAGGCAGATCCTCCGACTAGATGGGTGTAGTGTCTGGTGCCCGAAGATTGTATTTTTTTTTGGGAATGACATCTCGTAAGTCAACCTATGAGGTTGTCGGCTGCTTACCCGGACTATCTTATGGCTACCTTAATAAATTAAAGCCTTCAGCCAGGGCTTAAAAACTTAAAACTAGAGCCACTACTTGCTAAAGGCATCCCCTGTGGGATACAGACCTCGGCTTAGATCGGAATGAACTGCTTGACGATTGATGACAGGATTTTTTTTTTATGGTAGTTGTGCGGCAAACTCTGTTTGCGGATTTTCTGTGACGTCTGTGCAATGCGTAGTTCACATTTGGCAATGTAGATGGCGCCACATCCTCTTTAGCCATATTATCATCTGTTAGACATTCTTTCCATCGTTTATCAATGTTTGCATAACTGTCTGCGCTAACTGCTTCCTCCTTTACTTCTACTACCGACATAACATTGCAAAGACAATGGAAGTCTGGCACATACAAATTCTTAGCATTTCTACAGAATGTTGAATACATCATTGCCGCAAACGCGTGCACAAACGCAGTGCGTAGTTATTGTAAGTGCTCGTATTGTCATTTGGTACAAAGCTCGAGGAGTTATCTATGTGTCGGCGTTGCCTGTGGTCGCACTGAAAGCTATGAGGCGCTTTCGATTTTCTTTTTGAGGTGTTTTGGGAATAAAGTTACGATTTCCCTGATGATTATCTTTCTACACATTATACATTATTACCTTGCTTCGTCATAATCAACCTAGCCATTTTCCAACTATATTGAGGTCAGCATTCAATCTAACCGAATGCAGCTAAATACCAATATTTTAGTTCTACTAAAAACAATGATTCCTCTCCGAAGTCTATGAGTTCTTTGAGTCAAGGCGTTCCTCCTCTAAAAAATTGGAATCGATTTGTCTGTCTGCAAACACACGGCACAACGTAACCACATCGAAATATAGATACCACAACGCAATTGCAAAAAGTTGCAGTTACACAATTCACTCGTAACCACAGCTTACCTACGGTTTATTGGATATGGTGTGGTTATGGTACATGTGATCGGGCTCTTAAACCTTCAAAGTCTTTAGTTCAATGACTTGTCAGCACACAGTACCTAGCTATATTTCCGTCTGGAAGCTCATCTTTTACCTTATAAATAAAAGTTTTATTTTCAGGAACTGCAGCATCGCTGTCTATGAGACCTAGACCATATGTACAAAGAGTGCCTTTCACTTTGCAAGCGTGTTTTTCATTTGCGAGAGAAGCGCTCTATTGTCGCCGGGAACTATTCATTTACGAATACTTAGGCATGCTAACGTAGAACCAGGATTATAAGCCTCTGATCAACTGTCGTTTTCAATGGTACAGTGTTTGTTTATTAATTGACTTTAGCAGGAACTTGTAAGGCAAAGTGAAGTAGGTAAAGTGAAGGCTCGTAAATTTATCCGTCAGAAATTGGTCGAAACATCCCTGTGCTGATTTGTTTTGTCCTCTACCGATTAATATTTCCGTGGCAAAATTGATTTTGTTTATATTTATGTATGTATTAGTATTTATTTTTGTATTTTATAGTTGCATCCTGTATGTTACAACTTCCATGTGTTGTCTCTGCATCACCCTAAGGTGATTGTAGAAAACGCCTCGGCATTAAGTTCGCTTCTGTGCAGTATTTTTAACTTGCGCATAAAGTTTTCATTAATAAAATTTATTTATTTAATATTACCACTTACATTTCTTTTTAAAGGTTCCCAACCCAATACAACAATGCTAAATGCTTGATAAAAATTAGGCAGTATTCTTTTTGTAAGCTCGTCGATGGCAAAAGTAATACGAAAATTAATTTCCGATTTTCTTTGTCGGGCGAAAAATTCAGCGATGCATATACCGTTTGCTGTAGTAGGCATATGGTGGTATAGAAATGTTGGTGATGGTGTTACGGTTACTTATGAAAATTTGGCGGCTGAAAAGAGTAGGTAATTGCTTATACCTTCTTCAGTGGTGTTGATATTAGATAGCATTTTTTTTCGAGGCTTTTGTATTCTTACGCGGCCGTTTCTGTTTTTCAGCGTTCTCCAGCAGTAAATAGTATGAAGACGTGCAGAATAACGCAGCATATATATGCTAAGTAATTTTTGCGTCGGATCTCTATTCAATGACAAAATATACCCAAATGTACCTATAAGACAGTATATAATACCATCTCATTATCTCTCAGAATAGCACCACCCTACTTCCTCATGTGGGTTTCGTAGAAGGTGACTAAGGGAGTTTCTTAGAGAATGTGTAGCTGCGTTCCTTATACATTTTACCACCATACTGCGATCGCCAACCCGCCCGCTAAGCGTGGCGATTGTGGAAAATACCCCCTTTTGGGGTAGGTCTTTGTCCAACAGTGGACGTCTTTCGGCTGAAATGATGATGATGTATAGGAAAGTTTTAGAAAGTGGTTCAGTTTGAATGGTCTGTACCATACCCTGAAATATTACCACATCTTTGTGATACATGCCATGTAATTGTACACTACTAATATACAGGACGTCAGCAAATATTTGTAGGCAATTTTTGCTTGGCAATCCTTAAACTTATCTGGTAGGGTTTGTAAAGGACAGGACATGGTGACCTTTCTTTGTCATTCAAATATTATTTATACTTTACCATTGTCAAGTACAATTGTGTGGGCGAGCCAAAGGGATTGGTACCCCATGACTTTCCTTTATTCATCTCTAATAAGCAATTTCTACGTGAATTTCATCCTTTTATGTTCCATAATTTTTTGATTTCTCGCTCTGATGGCATTGAGATGTCGTAATAAATTGTAAAATGCGATTAAATATGCTATCTCGGATTCTCGCTCTTCATTCGATTTCCGCGTTTTTTCCCAGAGCACAATTGTCATTTTTTTTGTTTCTATTCCAAATGCAAATTGAGTTTGAAACTTCGTTTGGCGAATTTTATGAGACGAGTCCTGACATCATTCAGGATTCCTTTGTGATGTTATAGCTGATGAAACTTGCTTTTTTTCTTTGTCGTTTTTTTCTTTTATTTATTTTTCGGACAGTGGATTAGGGTTTCGAAATTATAAATAACTTATTTTTGCTTTGATGTTGGTTGTTGATATTCTGGGAAAGAATTGCTTTATAAGTACTTAGTAGTTTAGACTCGAGCTCAAAGTATTTATTTCAGTTAAACCATTTACAGGCTCTTTCTAATAATTATACTGTATTTAGTTTTATGAGGTAAACTGTTGGTAGGTAAATAATTAATAGTTAATTTCTAGTTACTTTATCTCTTCCAATTCGTGAAGACTTCCGTAAATGGCATTTCTGTGAAATAATATCGATTAAAATTAAGATCAACGTAGTAACAGTACAAATTAAGCGTAGCAATATTAAGCGGTAGTAGGACAAGTGTACAAGTACCGTGTGGTGCCTGGACGTAAAGAATAACACCACCCCATTTCAGCAGCGTCCTCTATGCATTTTACCACCTTACTGCGATCGCCAACCCGCCTGCCAAGCGTGGCGATTATGGCAAAGCCCCCCAAATTGGGGGAGGCCTAAGTCCAGCAGTGGACGTCTTACGGCTGAAATGATGAGTAGGACAAGTTACGGAACTGTGCCGTATTTTTCACTAAAAACAAGAAAACTGACACTAAAACCACTAAGAACACAAACAAAGCTGGCTCGAATAAAGAACAAGAAGTCAGAACTACCAATAATGCGAAAATGTCCCTTTGTATAGACAAGTGCTTATGAAGGATCGAGCTCATGGCACAAGTTACACTCGACCGGCTCCCGGCCTATTCTGAATGGCACGGATCACTGACTCCCCGACTACCTATCAAAAGTTATATCTCGCCCACAGACCGAATCTGCCGTTCTCCCTTATGTTAATGACGTTATTTTAACCCTAAACCCAGCTTATACATATTGTGTTTCTATAATACTTTAGTTCGTACACGAATAATAAACTAAAAGCTATTGTTGGGTTCTGTTATAATGTACTGTTGATTTTCGTGTAACTTTGTTTAAATAATGCGAATATTTAACCGGATCTGCTTTAGCTTTAAAGGGATGGGAACTAAGTTACGGCCAATTTTCCTTGGTCATAAGAAAACTTTTTGGTTTAAAATAAGAAAATAATTCGCGGGTTTCGTATTTCTTTGCTTTCTGGGTTGATGAGGCAATCAGTCAGCTAGGATGTTTTCTTTCTATTTTAAGTCGAGTTTCGACACGGAAGGCCGTGGCGAAAGTTAAATGAAGTTATTTTGTCCTGTCCATTTTGTGATGGGGTCAGAAGTTTTGGGCTACCGGGATAATCGGGACTCATATATCGGGGTCAAGTTGTGTCACAATCACACCTAGAATGTTAATATTTCATTTTGTTTTTGTCCTTTTCTTTTATATTCAACTCGAAATCAAATTAAATGTTGACATATGAATCCATGTAGGGGTGATCACTGAAAAGTGTTGCATGAAATCGCTTATACACTCATGTCAATTTCATTACTCAACTAGATGAATTTTGTCCAGACCATCTTTACGTCTGGTCACAAAGAAAGATCAGCAATCGAAGAGATTATCCCAAGGCTTTGTTATACTGAAAACTGTGGATAAGGGCTATATTACTCGTAGTGGTCTACAATCAAACAAGCTATTTAGTACATACAGGGAAAAAATAACCAGTGCGCAAACTGTAACCATGAATTCAGCATAAATATGATTCTAGACCTTCCAGCGTAGAAACTTTTAGTCGGTTAACAACAAAAAAAGTGCCGTTTCATGCAATACACACGCGGTCGAAATGTATGGAACAACTGAGAGGCTGACTTTTGAGAACTGACGAAAAATGTCGATGCTAGGGAGGCAAAAATCATATTCTGAGTACGTGGTATCTAACTTCGTGCGCACAATTTTTTTTTTCAGTATACTGACAGCTATTTTGCAACTACGCTTATGCTAAAGCTTATAAAGTACATATTTATACACACAATGGAAATGAATATTGGCAGAGTAGTAGAGAGCTGTATATTGATTACTTTGTTCGGCTGTACATATTGGGGCACATAGTATTATGATGAATCTTGTAGGTGCTCATACACAAGAGCTGCACGCGGCAATGGCAGAGGCAACTGCGCCCGGCGACGTCATAGACGTTCGCCGTCGTCACGTCGTCGGTAGCTGTCGTCGACGAGTATCGGCGGCACCAGGCGCCAGTGCTGTTGACGTGTGTCGTTAAATTCGATAATTTATCTTATTAGTTCCACATAGGTACAGACAAAATCTCGACATATTTAATATCGACCAGTACCAAGTTAAAAGTTTTTAAAAGACATTGATTTCGCGGAAACGAATTACACCGACCAGTAGTATTACCACAAGTAAGAATTAACTTTTTTTTTTTTTGGACAATGACTTCTCCTAGTTAAGCCGAGGGTTTTTACTACTTAAGCGGGCTTTCCCTGCGAATGACTTTAGACGCGAATCTAAGGCCTCCAGCCAGGGGCTTACAAACTAAAGGAAAACTACAAACTAAGCGACTAAGACCTAAGGGCACCCCCTGTGGGGTTCGGACCTCGGCTTAGGGAGTCACTGGTGGGGGGGATCAGCAAGGGATAGGCTGGATCTGGGGGGTCGTTAACTAAAGGCTCAGCGACGCGGGCTGGCTCATGCAAGGGTCGGGGGGGACTATTAGCTAGTCGGGAGTGTCGCGACGACGGACCTCGGCGGCGAGGTCGGTATGACGGACGTTTCGGTTTAAGTAAGGTGCTGGTGGCCCTATTGCTTTCCTGGAGGAGGGTAATGGGGTCATCAGGGTCGGTTAGAATATGCCGCGGACGGCGGGTCTTGCTAATGCGGGAGGGGATGTGAGGGTTGCGGTGGGTTGCGGCCCTATCGAAGAAACGCTTGGAGATGCGTTTCATGAATTGATGGATAGTCGGGAGTTTAAGATCGAGGTGGAGATTAGCATTTCGAACGTACCAAGGCGAACCTGTGGCGTTGCGGAGAAAACGGTTTTGGAGGGTCTGCATCCTATGGACGTGGTGGGGTTTCGCGTGTGCAAAGACTGCACATGCATAGGTCATAATTGGCCTTATGCACGCGGTATAAATGAGCTTTTTGCACCGAAGTGACATTTTGCTCTTTGGATTGAGAATGGGGTGTAGCCTACCGACAGCGAAAGCGGCCCGCGAGCGGACCTTCTTTATGTGCTCAGAGAAGGAGAGATGCTGATCTAAGATCACGCCTAGATATTTGGCTCGCTTCTAAGGGATCTGCTTGCCGAACATGGATAGGGGGGTCGGGGGGCGGGGTTTGAGTCGCGGTTGCGTAAAGAGAACCGCCTGACTCTTGTCGGGGTTGACCTCGATTCGCCACTTCCTGAACCAGTCTGACTCCTGCTCGGATAGGATGGGGGGAGGACAGTGCCCCTTCGATGCGATAGCGAAAGGTGCGGTTCGATAGAAAGTCTCGTAGGATGAGCACGAGACGGTCTGGCACTCCGAGTTGGTACAGCTTGTATAACAAGCCGTTGTGCCAGACCTTGTCGAACGCTTTCGCTATGTCGAAGAAAACTGCACCCGTGAACATACCGCGTTGAAAACCAACGCTTATATGTTCGACGATACGGTGCACTTGATGGACACACGAGTGTTGGGTTCGAAAACCAAACTGCTCGTTGGGGATGAGGCCCTTTGTCTCGGCGTAATCTCTGAGACGCTTATAACTAAGCCTCTCATAGATTTTGCCGAGTACGTTGAGCAAACTGATGGGGCGGTAGCTCGAGGGCTCCGCCTTCGGTTTGCCGGGCTTTGGGATGCCAATGACTGTGGCTTCCTTCCAAGCCTGTGGAAAAATGTTATTGCTCAGGGCACCATTGAAGATGGTACACATGAGCATGATCAAGTGCGCGGGGAACAACTGGAACACCCTATTGGTGATACTGTCTGAACCGGGGGCCTTGCGGGGTTTGAGACCTTTGATGAGCTCGTGCACCTCGTCAGGTGTGACGGGGGGCAAGGGCTCATCTGGGTCTTCAACGGGCGGGAGTGAAGCTCTGCGCTCGACCTCAGCATCGACCTCAGCGAGGTGATCTGGGTCTACTGGCAGTAAGCTAGGCGAGCATTGTGCCTCGAGGCTGTCGGCTAGGCACTCGGTCTTGTCGGCATCCTCGAATGCAAGTGTCGCATCGGGGCGGATCAGGGGGGGCATTGTGGTGACTTCTTTGGATTTGAGTTTCCTCTGAAGCTCCCAGAATGCCTGGTGGGTCGGTTCTAAATCGCCCAGCATCTTTTCCCAACCGGCGGAACGTAGCTCCTCAATGCGTGTCCTTACAGCACGCTGTAAGTGACGCAAGTGAGCCCTGTTCGCGTCGCAGGGAAAGTTGCTGTAGGCACGAACGGCCGCGTTCTTCTCATTCAGCAGAGCCCGTACATCGTCCGGAAGTTTCCAGCGTTGGTCTCCCAACTCTGGAACTTCCCTTGAACATTCGTTCAAGACCGATTGTACGTGCTCTGTGAATGAGTCGATCGCGGCCGTTGTGTCAGCGATCGAATCGAAGTGATCCGGAATGGAATCTAAGTGAGGGGACGTAGTGGCTTTCAGCTTTTCGCTGACTTTCCTCCAGTAAGTGATCACTTTAGTAGCGGGGGGTTGGGTGGGATCGTGGGAACCTAAGCGGGGGGCCAGGTGCATGACTACCGGCCTATGGTCGGAGTCGAGCTCGGGTATAGCTTCTATAGAGTTCAGCCTAAGGCTGATATTCTTAAGAAGAGCTATATCGAGGACGTCTGCGACGTGGGTGGGATCATGGGGGAAATGGGTAGGGTCACTTTGACGTCATCGGGGCGATGACGTCAAAGTGGAGGGTGGAACAGAGGTCGAACAGGTGTCGTCCTCTGGTCGATGTCCTGGAACTGTTCCAGGCTGGGTGTTTGGCGTTGAGATCGCCCGCTATTATAACGGACTCACTCAAGCCAAGAAGTAAATCGAGGTCGTCCGTGAGGAGTTGGTAGTTCTCCGTCGAGGACTGAGGGGGAAGATAGGCCGATACTAGAGTGATCGGCTGATGACCTGTCATTCCTAAATGACAGATCGAAACTTCTAAACGGGAGAGGGGGGGAGGATCCATGGGGATGCAGTACAGTGACTTCCTATAATAAATGAGAGTGCCGCCTTTGTGGCAGCGCGTCCTGTCATTGCGAACTAAGCGATAGTTGGCAATTTTCGGGTCGCGATGATTCGGTTTAAGGAAGGACTCTTGAATGAGTAGAATGTCTAATTGATGGTCGCGGAGGAAAGTGGCGATCTCATCACGTTGGTTGAGTATGCCATTGGCATTGAAAAAACCTAACTTTAGGGATCGGGGTTTGGTTCTCGCTAATACTCGACTCTCCATAATGGGGGGCTTGAGTAGAGAGGGAGACAAGGGCTTGCGTAATCTCCGGATACGCGTTGTAGATGGCCTGGATTTGGAGCAGGTTGCCGGCGCGTGCTGCGTCGACTAGCTCCTGGGCCATACGTTGGGCTCTGGGGGAAAAGAACGTTGTGAACGTACCCGAGATGATATTGAAAGCATCAAGGGGGTTCACCGTTGTTCCTGAAGTGGGTACTACGGGACGGGGAGCAGGGGGTGCGGCTTTGGCGGCGGGAGCGGCCATGGGCTTAGCGGGCTTTGCGGCGGGCGCAGGGGGGGGGGGGGGGGGGGGGGCTGGGGCGTTAGGACGCGGGTCCAGTAACGCGGGGATCCCAGCAGGGGAGGGCTTGGGAGGACCTAATGCAGGGAAAGCCTGCATGTGGTTCCCTTTGTTCCAATGATTCCAGGGGCTGGGTCTCTGGGGACTCAGCCTCTCTGGGAGTTTGGACGAGGGGGCTTCTCTTAACTGGCGAGCGTTGGCGCGCTTCGCCAGTTTCGAGGAGGAAGACTTCGGGGCCTTGGGGCAGCCCCGGTAGTTGGCGGGGTGGCCGGCCTCACCACAGAGAACACAGCTGGGTGGCTCTGTGCAGAGGGCTCGGTCTTTGGGACGGGAACAATCCGCTGTTCCGTGATTCCCCAAGCACTTGACGCACCTGGGGGTCGCGAAACAGTGGTGTTGAGAATGCCCGTAAAGCTGGCACCTATGGCATTGGCCAATGTTGCCAGTTTTACGGGGCTTCTCAATACGGATGCCCGTGAGGCTGCAGACAGCCTTGATACGAAAGACGGGGTGATGACCCTCGGTGGGCGGGCACACCACTAGGACCATGTCGAATGCCGGACCATGTCTGGCCCGGTGCATTCTATGGACCTCATCTACGGGCACGTTTTGTGCCTCGAGGTCGGCCTTGATCTCGTCAGTGGCGATCTCGACGGGGATCCTTCGGATCACCACCCGGATTTGACGCTCCTCAGGCAGGGCGTATGTGTGGTAAGACACATTACGTGCACTGAGGAGTTTGGTCAGGTCACGAAAGTCTCGTGACGTAGGGGTCTGGACTTTAATGCCCTGCTGGGTAGAGCGGGCATTAGTGAAGTTGACCCTCTGGTCAACACACCACTTGGAGATCTCCGTCCACTTTGCCTTGTCCTGTATAAATACAGGGGGCGGGGGAGGGATCTTTTTTGCGGTCTTGTTGACCGGAGGGGTGGGGGCAATGTCGCGGGAAGAGACAACCTTTGCGGAGGTTGACGCTTTCGGGGTGGGGATGGACGCGGCGTTAGCCTGCGGGGTGGGGGCACGCGAGGGAGGGGATGATTCCTCGATCGCAGCGAACTTTGCGGCCGGGGCGGCGCTAGAGTTGTTTTTCTTACGCTTGTTTCCCTTGCCATGGGAAACTAGCGTTTAATTTTCTCCGTCTGACGAGGGGGAGGAGACCGAGTCTGCTGCTCGGTTTTCCTCCTCGCCAGAGGAGACCTCTTCGGTGTCCATCGAAATGAGCACCTGAGAGCTGGGCACGGGGGGAGACTCTAGTGCGTCGCTAAAAGTAGCGACGCTAGTCTCGGAAGTCGGAGTGGCTTCGGCGGCGATGGTCTGCACTTGGGCAGCCAGGGCGCGCTTTGAGAGCCTCTTAAATAGCCCCTTGAACTCGGGGTCGTCCATGAAGAGCTCACAGAGCGAGAAAAAACTTTCTCGCTCTTTTGCGCTCCACTCGGCGACCTTCGAGCCCAACATGGTTGGGAAAGGGGGACCCTACTCGCTCATCGGAGCGCCTAACACCTAACAGCCCTAATCCCCGGGTGGGTGTGCCCGGGGGTGAGTAGCACTTCCTGTCGGGTATAGACAGGGAGGTGTGACCTACTGCGTGAGCCCTAATCTGTGTGTGCCGTCGCCAATCTTATTGTGCGACGGGGCCCTAACCGGTCAGTGCGGATGGGTATAGAGATACCCTGACCAGTCTAGTGCGGGGGGTATAGAAATACCCGCGGCACTAGTACGCGGCTGTGGAAGGAAAACTGTCACCGGGACTGACGAGGGAAGCCCCCAAGGCCAGCGATCTGGGACCCGTCCAAACTTACGCCTAGCCCTGAAGGGGATAGGCGGGTGCGTTGGGTCAGCACCCACTCGGTTTCGTTGACACCGTGAGGTTTCAGCAGAGGACCACGAAACTGTGGATTTGCCCAGAACGTTTTGGACGTCTCCAATTAAAGAAACAGAATTTGTCTTGAAAAAGACAGTTTTTGAATCAATTCACAATCGAAAATAAATTTTCGATTGCCAATTGGGTAGCCGGAACGACTACGATGCGGAGCGTTGCGCAGCAGACACAACACTAACACTGGCACTTTCACAGCGGCGGAGTGGTGGGGGGCGCGGGCGGCGGAGCGGCGAGCGCGGTAACAACACGTCCGTTCGCTGCGGAGGTCGAGCGTGGAATAATGTAAGAATTAACAACATTTTGCAAAAGTTATAGCTACTAACTTTGCACTTAATGGTGCCCACGAAACGCTAATTTAGTAAAGAATTTCTTTGAAAGAAAACCATGTTACGAACTGTACCAAGTATTTTACGCAAGGGAAGTCTAGAGCAGATAGTAACCACGATAACCAAGTATTATACATATAGCTTCACCGCACCATATAAAAAAGAAACTTGCGTTGAGCAAAATGGGGAAAACCACTATAATTTTAAATGTGTGTTGACCGAATATAATAATAATCCGATGAAAAAGCGTTCATTATGATATCCGAAAAATAGGTTAAAATTGTTTATTCTTAATTATTACAGTATACAAACACGTTATAATTACTTATAATATATTTACTTCCATTAATTTAATTTATTCACCTCTTCAAAGCAAGCTAAATAAGTGGATTACAAAGCTTAGTTGAGTAAAACACAAACTCAAAGTAAAAAGTGGAACATTCTGTCCAAGTAAATTACTGGAGGGGCTAACGACTGCGGATCCAATGGTTTGGTTGGATACCTAATCGGCTTAATTGAACAGCTCCAGTTAAATAGTATTTGAACTTTGTTCTACAAAGAGATCATTGACGTAAACCTTAACGTACCTATGTGAATGTACACTAGTATAATTAGCCTATAATGTTTCCACTGCTAGGATAGAGAACCTCTTTGTGAGAAGGTGTGGGCCGTTATGACACTGGGCTCGTATGGTGGATGACCACCACCCGGGCCCAGTGCGGGTTGGTAGATGTCCCATGTCTTCTAGTTTTTGGTTCTAAAACCTACCGGTTTCCTGACGATATCTTCTTTCGCCATTTTGAGAGCAGCGGTGAAAAAATAATTTACAAAAAGTAAAGCGCATGTCATTTATTTATTAAGGTTATAAAGACTAGAAAGTTTTCATCAAATGAACCCAACTAAACCAAACCAAAATTCACACCTTTAGATATACAATTTCCACAAACTACCTGTAGCTTCCCAACAGAACAATGCCAGTAGCAATGTTAAATAATAATTCTGCCAACAAAAGCCAGCCGGTTTGATAAAGCGATAGAAATATAATCCAACTAACAGAATTTGATTACGTGCGTAATGAAATTATGAGGGGAACTCAGGAATTGGGTGAAGGTTATTTAATGAGGTTACGAAGATGTAGGGCCAGGTGTCAAACTGATAAAGAATGGGGACTGCCTGCTTTTTTAACTAAGAATAGCTCAAGACGAGAAACAGAAGGCTTTTAACAGACGTTTGGCAAGAGCGAGAACATATTAGTATCAAACAATTTTGGCTCTAAAAAGAGCTATAAAAAAAATATGTCATCTGTAGTTTTTGCTTGCATGATAAAATAAAAATAAAGCTGCTCGTATAATTTTCCTTTGCGCCCATTCCAATATTTTCATATCTTGTTATATATCAAATTAATAATCGAATAGTTAGTAAATTACCAATTGGTAGTTTTAGCAGTTTATTCGTTACTCCTTGGTTCACCTAAATAATAATTTTCGGTGTCTAAATTAAACGTGCCAGTCCTTTGAGGAAGCAGAACAAAAGAGCAACACAAAAGGGTTATATAGGCGCGATTGAATATTAAATCTAAATGAAAATATTGAAAAGAACAATCTTCTCTATCTGAATTTCGAACGTTTCGCACAACAAAGGGGTAATTCGTATAGACGTTTGCGTTTAATCTTAGCGTCAATCTATTAAAAATACTTGTAATGTGTCCAAGTTCTGCCAGGGTCGCGAGATTGTTCGAAAGAGACACCGTGATCGTGGCACATGGGCAACTGAAGGAACACGGGTGGGTTTTAGTCAGTAAAATCCTGACACGCCCTCCCGCTCCGCTCAAGAGTGGGAGACGTAATTTGATGATATGTCATCCAAAAAAAAAAATGTGTCCACGTTTTTTAGAAAAAATTGACATTTATTGTCCCTAAGATAGGATTGCAACTAGATTTTGAACAACGTTTTGAATTACGGAACTGAGCCTGCTGATGATCTTCGAGATCCGGGTTGACATAACCGCCACGCTTAGCGGGCGCGCGGGCGGGTTGGCGATCGCGCAGTATAATAGTTAAAAAATGCATAGAGAACGCTACTGCCCATTCTATAGAAAGTCCCTTAGATGCCATTTATGACGCGCATGCGGAGAAATGGGATGGTGCTCCTTTACGTCCGGCACCTCAGCACCACAGTAGTCTAGCTAGTATTGTACATGGAGCGACTCTATCTTGGTGGACAGACTTTCGGGCTTCTGACGACCCGAACGATAAAAGAGATCCACGAATGACAGCCAGGACCAACGGCTTAACGTGCTTTCCGAGGCACGGAGGCGTCTTGGTATATAAAGACTGTAATCTATCCACGAACCAACCGCGGTAAGCGTATTTTTACCTGATCGATCGAACCGTGCTGCTGTTATTAATTAGCTATAATAATATTCTAAGAAGAAAAGATTCTTATTTTATTTGTTTGTTTGTTACGCTTTCATGCTTAAACGGTTGAACAATTTTAGGTAGAAATTTGGAACATGCGTAGACCATGACCTGCATTGATGATATTCCTATGGGTTCACGACGTAGTATGTGCGGGAAAACGTGGGGCGCAAATAGTTTATACTAATATTCATTACCATCAAAAAAGATCTCCACTGCTGTATAACTTCCCGAATTGATGCGGCTATCACAAGGTTTGGGAGGCCTTCAAACGCTACGTCTTCTGGCACGTGGTCGCCACTCCGGAACCTTTCGATCCAATCGGCCATCTGTTCTGCTAGGAAGCCTTCTAAAATTTTATGAAGAGGTCATATTTGTGTGTTTGCGTATCTCCTACATAAAAATAAATATTTTCTTTTTGTATTCTTCGGAATTACTGATCCGATTGCGAATTTTGTTAGAAATTCTTTTACTAATAGTAGGTATAGTTTTATCGAGTGAAAGAGGATACTTTGTGTGTCATTTTACGCTGACGAGTCGGGGGCGAAACCTGTAATGTCACATCTCGAGCTACAATTATAAAATTTACCGTGGTTGTGGTTTCATAGTACGGTCTAAGAGAAAATTACATATTTCAGTGAAACTCTGCTACAGACGTGACTTCGCTCCAATTTCTTATAACTGCTAGTTATATGGAAGATAAATCTTTTATCGCCTTTTAGAGAAATCTAGAAAAAAAAAAATTATAATGTAATAAATGTACTAAGAAGTTATTTTTTTTATTCAGTAGAAGACTACGGTCAGAATGTTAAGATTGATATGTGGTGTTAAACGAATGGAAAGAATAAGAAATAGTACATTAGAGGAAGTCTGAAAGTGGCACTGATAATTGTAAACCATTGTAAATTAAAGACACCATTTGTGTTATCGAGTGGTTCCCATTACCCATTGCAGTGGTAATACTGAGATTGCACTAATTTTTCAAACCAGTCTTACTATTCCCATTGACGAAATAGTGAGACTCATTTCCTCCTACAAATTGTCGCCGTATCCCCATTTTGAGCAATTTTGAAACGTCGTAAACAATCAAAAGAGACGGTATCCTACAGAAAATTGTTAGAATAACAAGCCATAATGAAACTTTATCTAAAAACAAATAACTGTCAAAGCAAGGTATAACAAATAGTACGTATCAAATATAATCATCAATTTTATTAATAACTAGCTTCTGCCCTGCGACTTCGTCCGCGTTAAACGTTTGCTCCCCTGACCCTTCCCGTCGCATCGAATTGCCTGCCAGTTTTCGTCCAATTTTATTTGCGGCTCCGCTCGTTTTTATTGTAGCGTAATGTTATATAGCCTATAGCTTTTCTCAATAAATAGGCTACCCAGCACAAAAATAATTTTTCAATTCGGACCAGCAGTTCTTGAGATTACCGCGTTCAAACAAACAAACTCTTCAGCTTTATAATATTAAGTATAGATTGAAATATAGTTGCGTATAGTTGCGGTATAAAATTGCAACGGATATAGTGATACAATTAGTATCAGTATTACTTTCAATGGGAAAGGTCAACAAGAATAGTGAGATCCATCCGAGTTAACCCGGTTTGCGCTCTGGAAGTGCACCTCATAGTATTATTAAAACCATCAAAATTGATTTCAAACTGTGGAAATATTAATTAGTGAAGGCATTCGGTTTCTATGCAGAATAAATAGCTAGCTGTAATCTAGGCTTAAGCTGACCGTCGTGGCATCAAAGCGCGCTGTGAAGTGCATCCACTTGGATTCATTTTTACGCCACAGGTGCATTTTTCATACTGGCTGGATTCAACACTAATATGAGATTATAAAAAGAATAAAAGTGCGTCTCAAAAGGCGTAAAAAATAAATTGCTTTTAGCTTATAGGATAACAAGGACACCATAAGGTACTTTTTTGTACTTATAGCCAGTTATTAATAAACATGTAGTTCATAGTTTAATAACTAGCTAACCCTAACTTAAGTTGATTAACCATATATTTTTCAAGATTTAGTGTTGGCGAGAGACGTCCACTGTTCAAAACCTCGCGTTCCGCAGTCGGTAAATCTATATTTACCGACTGCGGAACGCGAGGTTTTGTTTTGGATTCTGTTAGCATTGTAATTGGGTTTTCAATCCCATTCTTGGAATGTACGCTTGAAGTTACCTGATTAGAGGGATGAAACCAGTACTTTTCAGCCTTGGAAAACATTTTTTCCTGCTGTCAAAAGATTTAAAAACAGCAGCAAGCCAAATCCCAACTTCTTATACAAACACTCTGTTTAATCGAAGCGTAAAAATGTAATATAAAAAAATATTATCAACAATTTTGTTACATGACTTTATTTATTAATTTATATATACTTTATGTACACCATAAAAATACAAAACAAAAAAACATTACAATGACTACAAAATATACAATGGCAATGACCATGGAATGGACAGTGATAAGTCTGGACATAACATGGGTATAAACATTTGCCGGCGCCTTGGCTAGGCGCTGGCAAATGTTTAACCTTATACTTATATAACGAACGTTTTACTATGTCCCACATTTTATTATTTATATTTATTTATCCAAAGTAAGTGTAACATTGTATACCACAACTTAAGACTAACAAGGAGACCGCGAAGATTGTCCTCCTCCGATTTCAATGATTTTTATATATGTTGTTATGTTTGAGTAAGTGAGTAATTACCCAAAAGGAATTCACGCAACGCTCAATAGTTTCAGAGTTGCTTCTACCGAGCAACTTAAGGGGCACACTTAGTGTAACGGCCTAAAAAAGGTGATTTTTGGGATTTTTTATAAAAAAACTACGTTATTAATTGTTTCAACATTTTAAGAGTAAATTCATACATATTTTAAGAATATAAAGCAATTGTTTAAAATTATTTTTGTAAAATATTTTTTAAGTTATACACGATCTCCGACGGCATGAAAAAAAGGTCCTCCACTGCTGCAGTAATTCCGGCCTTCTTTGTGGATGAAATCTAAAAAAAAACTCAAACTAGAAGATATTGTACGTACAATGACCTACGATTAAAAAAAAAAATAACAAAATGGCGGCATTTAAAAAAAAG
The DNA here is from genome assembly GCA_932294355.1 of Aporophyla lueneburgensis. NCBI lineage: Eukaryota > Metazoa > Arthropoda > Insecta > Lepidoptera > Noctuidae > Aporophyla > Aporophyla lueneburgensis. The sequence goes on from OW028746.1 coordinate 8,001,502, forward strand.
TCGAATTACACCCATGGTCGTTTTTGGCCAGCCAAAATTCGATTTTTGATAAGATCAAAAAATCGATAGGTCATTATATGAATTTAAAGAAGTATAAAATAAAATGCGATATCGACTAATGAGTTTGGCGTAAACAAGTAGTATAAGCAAAAAGATCAGAAAACATGATTCGTAATATACCATAATGGTTACTTTAAGTTTTCTAAATAAAAAAAGTAATGTTACTTCACAGTAATTCAGCTGATGTCCGTAAGGATTGAGACACACACACACACACACACAGACACATCAGACACCAGATCACACACAGACAGACACATCACACAGACACACAGACACACACACAGACACACATCAGACACATCAGATTTTTAAAATCTGATCTCACCATTATTTTGCAGCAATGTAGCTGATTTTGCAGCACGAATTCTAGATTTAGCAGCAAAATATATCACTAGTTATATTTAATGCAAAAGTGGCTCCTCAATCTAAACGTCTGAATTGAGGAGCCACCTGGAACTCGTTAAGTAATAGATGAATATTTTTGAAAATTTTGTATAATTTAGCAGCAATTGTGCATATTACTGTCTAAAAATTTAGCTTCTGTTGCGCTAAAATGAAAGAAAATACAATATTTTTAGTATGGCTTCTCAATCTACACTCAAGAGGTGAATTTCTATTGGATGTGGGCGATCAATTAATATATTCGTCATAATGATCATTTAGCAGGTGTTTTGTTTGTTTTTGCAGTAAAGGAATAAAATAGTAAAACTGAGTAAATTTTGTAGATGAACGCATTATCATTGGCTCCTCCATCCTGACGTTCTAATTATATATGTTTGACTGTAACCACCTGAGATCTCAACGGAATCTAAAGCCAGAGATACTAACATTTAGCAGAAATGTCTGCTATATATATCTGCACAGTTACTCAATGTATATATTTTGGATTCAGAAAAAGAAGTAATATATTGTGAGATTAAATCTTCTGAGTATGTGTTTAATATTAATTTGTAGGTTCCCCCAAAGTGTGGTCACCCTTCACACTGAATTTACAAGAAAATAGTTAAGTATTGTTTTTTCAGAATCCAAAATATATACATTGCTGAACTGTGCAGATATATATAGCAGACATTTCTGCTAAATGTTAGTATCTCTGGCGTTAGATTCCGTTGAGATCTCAGGTGGTTACAGTCAAACATATATAATTAGAACGTCAGGATTGAGGAGCCAAAGAAAATGCGTTCATCTACAAAATTTACTCTGTTTTACTATTTTATTCCTTTACTGCAAAAACAAACAAAACACCTGCTAAATGATCATTATGACGAATATATTAATTGATCGCTCACATCCAATAGAAATTCACCTCTTGAGTGTAGATTGAGGAGCCATACTAAAAGTATTGTATTTTCTTTCATTTTAGCGCTACAGAAGCTAAATTTTTAGACAGTAATATGCACAATTGCTGCTAAATTATACAAAATTTTCAAAAAAATTCATCTATTACTTAACGAGTTCCAGGTGGCTCCTCAATTCAGACGTTTAGATTGAAGAGCCACTTTTGCATTAAATATAACTAGTGATATATTTTACTGCTAACTCTAGAATTCGTGCTGCAAAATCAGCTACATTGCTGCTAAATAATGGTGAGATCAGATTTTAAAAATCTGATGTGGCTCCTCAATCCTTACGGACATATTCAGCTGCTCTCAATCACCACGATATTTAGTTGATATTAATCAAAAGTAGTATATGGAGTTGACAATAATATGCTAAATTATTATTAAATTTACATAAATTTAAATTAAATAGTGGTTGGAAAGAAAGTAAATCACCAATGATAAAAAATACTGGCTGGTAAAATGATGATTTAATCGAGTGCTAATTATTTTCGAAAACAGTTACCTACCTATTTGTATAAAATGAATTCATCAGACTCAGATATGGGTTTAACCCCATTTTTTTCAACTGAAGGAACAGGGGTCGGTTTTAGTCAGTAAAAGTCGGTCACACCCTCCGCTCCACCCTAGAGCGGGAGACGTAATTTGAAGATTTGTGATTCGTGATTTAATTAAAAAGGCTAAAACAGCAGTAGAAAACCATTTACCACCACAATCAAAAGAAAAATACTTAAAATCGTACGATATTTTACTAACCTTCTTTGGAAAACGGGTAATTATCATATTTCAATGAATTATCTAAGAATCATAAATCTTCAATTCTTTGCAGCGCGTATTCAATGTTAAAGAGGAGTTTAAATGTAAAACACGATAAACAATTGAAATATATCGCCTAACTATCATCTCTTCTGAAAAGACAGGCGGGTAGAAAGTGAAAATATCCAAAGATTTCACCACACAAGAAGTCTAGAACTTCTTAAATCAACCACTGGAAATGTATTTAGTAATTAAGGTAAGGAAACCTTAGTAGTATCATCGCATCTAAGAAATTTATGTGTAATTAGGTATGTATAGAGAATATATGAGAGTCCATTAAAGATTTTCAGGTTATTTTGATATTAGCCATAAGTGGCGCTTGCAGAAGCATTGACCTCGTGAATATAAAGGTACATGACATAGATACACAAAGTGAAATAATACTGGCAAAGTTAAAAGGTACTAAAACAATAGTTGACCAAACATTCGTAGTGAATAAAGAATTTATACGAATAATAGAAGGAAAGGACTTCGACCTAGTTATTTGAAAACTGATCGTTTTTTTCCTGAATTATCAAAAATAAAAATGTTTGAGGCAAGTAATTGGCAAAACAAAATGCTATGACATATAGCCTCGTGTCTTAATTTATCTAATACGATGTTCTATTCTTCTAAACGAACGTAGGTTACTCTGTTAGCTGATTCAGGCACAGATTTTAACAGTTAATATATACAGAGGATGAAAATCATGTATCGTAGCTGATGGATACGTGAAAAATAAGACTACAATATCAAGTAGAGTAACAAAAACGATAAATCTACATGTCTTGGAACTCTTTCTACAACCTAGTACTTCCAAAGACTATCCGAAGCCAAGTAAAAAAATAATAATAATCCAGTTGAAGAAAATGAAAAAATATTGCTTTCTCGTTTAAAGAAATACAAATCAAGTTTCGCAAAAAATTTCCAACATTAATATAACAGGAAAGAACTTTTCCCTTACGTATTATATTTGCCCGAATTTTAATACAAATTTAAAAAAAACATTTTTGAGTTTCAGTTCTATGTATGGGGAACCCCAAAATTTATTGTTTTTCTTCTATTTTAGTGTGAAAATCTTAATGCGGTTCACAGAATACATCTACTTACCAAGTTTCAACAGCATAGCTCTTATAGTATCGGAATAAAATAGCTGTGACATACGGACGGACGGACGGACAGACAGACAGACAGACAGACAGACAGACAGACAGACAGACAGACATGACGAATCTATAAGGGTCCGTAAAAAGATATTATCTTACCAATATTGTTGATTTATGTTCTAACAAAATATTGTTTGTTTAATCAGGTTTTTATTTACTTTCCTCATATTTGAAATGAAATGCAGCGAGTTTACCTCGACTGTAAGACATATTTAGACAGTCGAACTATTGACGCATTCGCTATGTTCGTGCGCCAAACAATCTCGGGTCCAAATAGAGAAATTTTCATCCATTGTTTAATAGTCTACTGTTTCCTATTTATTTGGAAATTCTCAGTAGTGGCTTCAAACTATAACAGACGGATGCCTGACCCCTACTTGTCTTCGGAGAATACAGGCGCAATATTATAAGTTCAATGGAAGAAAGAAGTCAACTGTTCACATATTTTTATCAATGTGCAAAACTGAACACGGCAACAAACTACCTCTAGATAATCTTTTATTTACCAGAACCGTCAAGAGGAGTACCGGAACGATCCTGCTCTCACCCCGTTATCACAATACACACAAAATTGTGTCGCCTCACTTCACGTGTACTTCGTAAATGTCATAAAAGTTCGTGAAGTATGTTTAACGAGGAACACTCCAGAACCCTCGCTGTTAGCAGACGTGTAAGACTTTTAGTTACGTTTATCTTGCGTTTGTAGTATCCACACATATATACACACGTTCCTTTTCAACATACACGCATTCCTAACCACAAGTTAATGATTGGTGATCTTCGCTGGAGAACGGTCGGCACTGTATCCTCTTGACCATATTCGCTTAGTGGCCATTTCCGTCATCGACATAACCCACAGTGGTTCATCGGTCGCAAACCACTAGATATTGAAATGTCGGAAATGTCAATACCATTCGTTGAATTTCGCACGATTCTCTCATTTATTGACTTTTGTTACCAACAAGGGATACGGAAAGACTGTGTATTATGTTACATATTAACCGCCTAAGAAATTAGTGTAATTATAGAATTAATTCGTGGAATATCATAAAGGTACACTTTACATCGGGCCCTTGTTTCAGCTACATACAACGTATCACTAAACCATAAAAAAAGCACAATTCAATAACATGTAAACCGAAAAATCTGTGTCGCCAACCAACGTTTAAAACAAACATACCCCTAGGACTCGGCTTGTACCACCATGTAACATGTAATGTGCGTAATTTCCGTCGCTCTTAGCGACACGCGACATTTTCCTAACACACCTACACACCCACCAATTACGTGTAAGCAGTCCCTTGTGTAGACCGCCTAATTCTAAATTATGGGCCAGTTTTTGTAACCACCGGGCCTTTGGTACAATGTGACATTTTGGATTTTAGTTTTTGTAAGTGAGAGATTATACTTTGTAGTCGTAGGTTTTGTCACTGTCTTTTTATTATCTTTTGTGTTATAGAAGGCTATTATTGGTTACATAAAATCTATGTACCTATCTCTGTTTTTGTTATGCATAAACTACATGTATAGTAGTGAGTGGGCTGTGCAAAAATAACAAAAATGTTTTATGGTGGTTGGTCGATGGTGGTTGTTATTAATTCAGTTTATCTTCCAGTATGTGTTCAATCCAAACCCAACATGCCACAATGGAGGGTAATTTCAAAGACGGTACTGCAACTGAAGTTTAGCACACTATCGTTGCAAGCTTTCTAGAATGATCTAGGAAGATGAATATTTAAACAGTTTATACATTCCTACATTTACATGATTTAGAGATATCCTTGTATCCCTAATTATTAAATTATGTTAATCTTTCTTCTTCACTTCCAAGAATTTCATAAAATGTGTCATGATTATTCGAGCAAAATATTAAGTATTTTTTGTATTTTAATGTAAGAAATGAAAATAAGCTTCTTACTGCCTAATAAAGTAGAAAATGATGGAGCACGTCCATTTTCTAGTTACAATATTTATGAATATCTAACGATAATAATTTTCAAAGTTTAAAACGACATTTATGAAGCAATATGTATGGAGAAACTTACATTGTAGTTTTTATAACGCTAAGATGAAATTAATTATTCTCTTGCGAGGAGAATTCATTCGTTAATTAACCACTGGCGTTGGGATTACAAAATAATTTGACACATGCGCACTAAGTGATAATACGTTAGAGTATTTAATAGCATCTATAATAATTCCCATTTCACGATTTTGAAATATGATTGATGACTGAATGAATGATTGCGCCTCTTTTTGTGAATCTAAGATTATTTCCATATTAGGGTCCTTAAATAAATAAATTGCCTATTAGAGGCATGAGGAACCAGGGGTACAGTTCACTCATCCTCCATAGAAAAGCGAGGATCCTTCGACCAGACGGTTTTTACGTGTGTCTGACGGTTCATGTCAGAAGGTTGTAATTACGCTAGTTGCGCGGCAAATTTTGATAGCGCGATTTACGATTTTGCATGACGTTAGTATGATGCGTAGTTTATATGTGGCGTTAGATGCCGGTACAAGCCAAGGAACTGCGATTGCTCATTTCGCTCGGTAGGTCGCAGATCCAACCTAGGGTAGGTTAACTAGGTTCCCCCCCCCCCAGTGGGTTCCCGCATTGACGAGGCGGGGTGCTCAGTAGCCGTGGTTTGGAACCCCACGGTGAAGCTAAGAGGAACCCGAGGAGGGGCCGCTCGTCAGGGCTTTTCCGCTCGAAGCCGACGATGTAGCGACCAAACCCGGTGTCGTTTGGCGACATCGCAAATGAGGTGGGCCGCGATGTCCTAGTATTTGGGGCATCGCGGTTGAGGGTTGGAGGCCGCAGTGGGAGAGGAGTGCCGGTATTGAGGTGCGCCGCTCTCCCTACCTTCCGCGGCCTGAACGGAGTTGCCACCGTCCGATGGTGGACGCGGTGGGGCCCAGGGGAAGAGGAGTGTTGGTATAGCGTTGGCCACTCTTCCTATCCCCTGCGGCCGAAAAGTGGTAAGCTGCGGGGCCACTGTCCTGACCCGTCGCAGGAGACCAAGGGTGCCATTCACGGGGTCGTCTCGTGCCCATGTACTAAATGGTCCCCGGGGTGGTCACGGCGTGTTATGTGTTCATTTGTGCTGTGAATGGGGGTATCCCCCAGAGGTGGGTCTGGCAACGGACAGCCGCGACGGGTTCGCGGAAGACTTTTTCGTTCCCGTGTTCCCGCCATAAGCGGTGCAGGAGGACACCGTGGTGTTTTAGTGGGTTGGAGTCCCATATTACTGCGCTATTCAATTCCCGTACTATATTGCCCCGTAGTAGCGTAATATGCAAGAGCATTTCTCCACGAAAAAAAAAAGGTTAACTAGGTTAACCTGCTAGGTCGGCTACTCTAGTTAGTTGCAGAGACCAACTAAAAAGATTATACGTCCTTTTGGCTATTGAGTACCGAATTAAATATCATTAGAAACGAAAAAGTTTGTATAGAAGTTAGGTAGAAGGTTATATAAACGTTTACAGTAAAAAGGATGTATATTTGCTATCCTTGTCCTCAAAATTTTTACAAACAAAAATATAAAGCGAAAATATTTAAGCAAAAAAAAAAAGTCGTAAAGCGTTTACACACATTCTATGCGAGTTACATAAATCTCTACGTAAAACACCAACATAACGAACATATTCAACATATTTGTGTCGCAGAAACAACTATATTACCATCTAAATATCCCAGTACATCACGGAGTCCCAAAAACCCTTTCTTTGTTGAATAATATTCATATAAAGTTACTATATTGCGGCGTTGTCAACGTTGTAAATTCAATTTATTTTGCTTTCTTTTATTTTGTTCTGGCAACGAAATGGCTTGTCAGTTGAAATGATGCTCACTAAAATCTATTTGGCATTCTTGTAGCGTTCAAAAGAATTCGTCTTTGTAATTTTTGTTTTAATGTCAATTTTCCATTGTCAAATGGTTAATTGAAACTGCTAAATGAAAAAAAAAATGATTCCATAAATAATAATTACATCAGATATTGAATTTTTATCGTGAAAGTCAATTTGATGTTATATAGATCAACTAAATAATACACACAATATTTCTCCATTAACTATCTAAATAATATAGTTTCATACATGTTATATGAAATTTGAAGCAAAAACATATTTATAAAAAAACTTTTTACAAAAAAAAAACAACAGACTTCCTTAAAAAAAAAACACTACAAAGTCAAAAATAACTTTAATTTCGAAAGTCGGTGTCTTAGGCTCTGTATTTAAGGTTTTTGCCACCGTCTTCCGAAATTAAAGTTATTTTTGACTTTGTAGTGTTTTTTTTAAGGAAGTCGGTTGTTTTTTTTTGTAAAAAGTTTTTATTTTTTGACTTTTTAGTTATGGTAGATACTCCGCACTAATCTAATCGCGCTATTCTTTCATTTGTCGCGCAAACACGTAATGAAAATTTAAGACTTATATGGTTTTCACATGGACCCCATTGTCCAAATAGAACCAAATTAAAATGAAACCATTCAGAAAGTACCAGCTTTCAAATAAAAAAAGAATTATCAAAATCGGTTCACCCAGTCAAAAGTTATGAGGGAACAAACATACGGTATTCGTTCATTTGTCGCGCAAATACTTAATGGAAATTTAGGACTTATATGGTTTTCACACGGACCCCATTGTCCGAATGGAACCAAATTAAAATGGGACTATTCGAGGAGCAGCAGCTTTCAAATAAAATAAGAATCATCAAAATCGGTTCACCCAGTCAAAAGTTATGAGGTAACAAACATAAAAAAAAAATACAGACGAATTGATAACCTCCTCCTTTTTTTGAAGTCGGTTAATAAAAGAACTTAATGCTTAATGCATGTCTGCTTACGAGTTTACTTCGACACACTAATATTAAATTTCCACAGTAAAAAAGCTTTTTAGCAAATTCGGCACTTTGTTAAATTAAAAAAAAATGTCGAAGTAAGTTAGGGGCGACTTAAAAATAATCTGTGCCTCTTGTTGATTTACGACAAAAGTTTTGCAAACGGATTTATTAAAGTGGGGGTGAGAAGAAAGTTCGGTAGCCTTTTTAATAATGTTCAAATAACAGTAATCCTTCCAATTAAGATGTCCGAGGCTTTGAAGGCAGCCACTAAAAGATTTCTATTAATTTTGACGTCGACAGAATCCTTTATTTATGTTTAATTTGACGGTCACTGATTACTTGTGACGGCTGTTCATTATGTGGGAAGGTTCAAAATATTAGCTTTTGCCAGTGGCTTTGCCTCGGTGGAGATTGAAATTTTTCCCACGTGAACATACCACCCAGAATAAAAACTATGCATAAGCTTCCTATGTGTTGATCCAGGTTATAAATTATTTGTGTGCTGAATATCAAAATCTGTTTTTGAGTGATTGAGTAATGCACCTCCAAACTTACAAAACAAATTTATAATATTAGTAGGATAATAAGATTATTAGGTTGACTGTGATTGGAAGGATGTTTCATGCTGATAAATGATTTTGTAAAAACTAATGCTTGTAAGTATCTGTATTCTAGGCCGCAGACATCCGCTGGATGCGTGAGCACAGAATCGGTCGAAATGGCGGTGCTTGGGGGAGGCCTATGTTCAGCAGTGAACGTCTTTCGGTGTGTGATCTGTATCCTGTAGAGTCCATTGCCATCATTTGTCGATAACTTCCTACTTATTACTTTTAAATGTAGCATTTAAAAGCCATTTGCTGCACTAAAAACATACCTAAATGTGTTGTACGATAACGGAATCTGAAACCATTTTATTTTGTAGTGGACAAAAGATAATGTGACGACAGTAGGTAATGAATAGGAAAGTTTATGTCTTCTGTATAAGTTAAGAAATTATTATTCATCTATAAGTCTGTCTCTTTATTAAAGCCATTAGAAGTTTCTATTGAATTTTATTTATTTAGCTTTAGAGTAAAGAACCACAAAAACTATAAATAAACCTGAACACTCTTTGTTCTAACTTGTGTAGTTTTATGTTGGAGTTGAATGCTGAAATATTCAGTTAATTCTAAGTTAGAGCTTAGCGCTCACGCACTTAGGTTTTTGTAGTTTTAAGTACTTTTTAAAAGTTTGTACTTAAATTTATTAATTTTAAGTGGTTTAAAGCTACATTTGGGTTTCTACGTAAGTGTGCAACACTTATTTGTATGTGATATTAATTTTAAGGAATATTTATGAAATATGCTTTAAGAAGTCAGAGTATACTGATTATCTTAAAACAGATACTACTTAAATATGTATATTTAGTCTCTTTGGGTAACTGACTAGAATTTTTGGATTAAAAGTTCTGTCTGTTTCTAGATTAGAGATATTAACAATCTACTGTGGTACTCAAGTGAGCGCAAGCGCTAACGCCGAGCATGAGGAGTTGGGTGAAGTATTATTGGATTATCTACTTGTTTCCTGGGGAAATCCTCATAGGTAGGTACTTTCTAATTACAACATATCAAGTGTTTGCCAAGTGCTTGTAGTGGCAAAACGAGTACACTTAAAGGAAGATTACATTAAGCTAGATTTGATGAACATAAAAATGCGAAAAAAAAAAAAATTTGAAGAATGTTTTAATTTGAAAGTAAGTAGGTTTCCTCTCAGAGTTAATACTTTGCACGTAGATATTACTTTCAAACTTTGTACGTAGGTAGATACTCATAACATAAGACAATTTTTAAATATTTTGTGTCCGTCTGTTTGTGTCGGAAAATTTGTTGCAACGGTTAGACCAATTTTGACGCGACTTGTACAAGCAGATAGGTGATATTTTTGTCCCCGGTAGCACGTTCCCGTGGGTCCTTATTGGACACACACGCGGGTGAAGCCACAGCAGAAGCTAATTATTTATAACAAATACATGGTCTGCAAGACGACCAAGGTGACGACTGTGTAGGAGGAAAAAGAGATGCTGCGTCGACCTCAAAAAATTAGGATAAGGGCCGGAAAATAATTATGGCCAGCAAAATGACTACTCCACAAGCAGCACCTCTTCCGTTCAGTTATGTATGATGACAGCGGGATCTCACTTCGCTTCAAAAGCAAAGACTCCAATGACAAATGCTGATGCATAAGAAACGACGACATTGAGCGCCAAACAGTTACTGGTATTGCTAAACGAATGTAATAAACAATAAGAGCTACTACAGGAGTAGAGACTTACAAAACTTAATAAAATTGTCTGATTTTCCTTTTTTGAAAATAACGTCACATTTTTATTATTCGAGGCTGTAATGTACTTCCACTCCCACTCGATATTACCTCTTAATACGTGAATGACGAAGGAGGCTCCACTCAAATCGAGTTTACATAACGAAATGTAAATTTTATTCTATTAAATCGGTCCCAGGGGCGGTGTTTACAATACAATTTACACATAATTTATTGGAGTCTACGCGGGTGTGTTATGTGGGGCTCCACCAATTTCGCTAAATTACCACTTTCCTTACGAAATGTATGGGTGTCACGCTCCTTTGCTTTAAATAAAGCTTTACAGAAAATTTTCAGGAGCTGTAACATTGAATTATGCTGTCACGGACAAAAATTATGTAGAGAATTTTTTTTTTATCTGAAAATATTCGTTCAGTGGTATAGAAAGCTGAATGACATGAATTAAAGCATAGCATATAAACTGCTTAAAAATACTTAACACCAAGTCAGTTTGACGCTGGTCGTAAACGTTTCTGTAAACATTTATTTTAACGATGCCAATGTGAAATCAATGATTCAGATGAAACAAAAGGGTATTAATAATCTGTTGTCTATTGCAACAGATTTTTAATCAATATACTAGCTTCTGCCCGCGACTTCATCCGCGTCAAATTTTTGCTCCCCTGACCCTTCCCGTCGCATTTAATTGCCTGCCAGTTTTGTTACATTTTTCGTTGCTGTTCCGCTCCTTTTAATTGTAGCGTGATGTTATGTAGCCTATAGTCTTTCTCAATAAATAGCCTACCAAGCACAAAAAGATTTTTTCAATTCGGACCAGTGGTTCCGGAGATGGTTGTTAAATATTCTGAAATTTTTTATGTTTCGCGCAATTTTTTTTCTTTCATAAGAACCTTCTCCTGACAATAACAAACACGCGTGATGGCGTGACCAAGGGAAATAGGGATTCATTTTTAGGGTTCCGGTGCCAAATGGCAAAAAACGGAACCCTTATAGATTCGTCATGTTTGTCTGTCTGTCCGTATGTCACAGCCACTTTTTTCCGAAACTATAAGAGCTATGCTGTTGAAACTTGGTAAAAAGATGTATTCTGTGAACCGCATTAATATTTTTACACTAAAATAGAAAAAATAACAATACATTTTGGGATTCCCCATACTTAGAACTGAAACTCAAAAAATTTTTTTTCATCAAACCCATACGTGTGGGGTATCTATGAACAGGTCTCTAAAAATGATATTGAGGTTTCTAATATCATTTTTTTCTAAACTGAATATTTTGCGCGAGAGACACTTCCAAAGTGGTAAAATGTGTGTCCCCCCTCGTAACTTCTTAAATAAGAGAATGATAAAACTGAAAAAAATATATGATGTACATAACCATGAGATCTAGTAAAAAAACGTCATAAATCGTAAACCGCAATTTACCTTTCATTCAATCAATTCAAATTAAAAAAAAATAATTTCATAAACATAAACCTTATGCATAAACCGAGAATACCTACAGGTTTGTGCGGAACCCTCGGTGCGCGAGTCCGACTCGAACTTCGGCCTTGTTTTTATATATAAGTCGGATCGAGAGGAGGAGTGCGGTGCCGAGCGGTAAATCGTCAGGGTTTAGAGTTCCCATTTTATTGGGATAACAATATTATTTACAACTATAAACAATATTATGAACAACTACCAAGTAGTATTACAATATTAATTAAATGATAAAAAAAGAAACAATCAAAATCAAATGTCATTTAATCAAACTAGGCTGAGAGTCAGCACTTTTGAACGTCAAAGTTACATAAGACAGTCCCCCCAAAACGCCCGCCCTTCGACACTTCCTAGTGCTATAGCTGGGAAGAAGAAGTGGCGGAACAAACTCCCCAGCAGCACAGTTGTCTGTTAAGTTAGAAGAACTTGAATAAAACGGTTATAAGATAAAGTAGGTAATAACAATACAGTACAACGAACAAACCCTTAAGGTTACTGTTCATATAGAGGCCTAAGCCACCCAAACGCTATCAGCTAGTCAATACAGCTATGTAAATATACAGCAGCGCTGTACCAGGTAAACCGACAGTTTCGTCGGGAGCAGGAGCTCTGTGATGAGTCTAAGCCGAAGAGAGACTGACTTGCTCACTGAATGCAAGCTCTTTTATAGGACAATGTCCCGTCATAATATCTATGACAACTCTGTCCGATGGCGCGGGGAAGTACGCCACGTGTTTACTTGATACAAAACACTAAAGAATTCTAAACAAAATATGACTTACATTATAAAGTAATCAAATAATATTAGAATAATTATCGTAGATAAACAAATGGTAAATTCACAACGTAAACCATTCTAAATTTTAAAGGGACATGTCATTTATTGTTTTGAACAAAACTACCGGTCACAATTATCGAAATAAGTTGCAAAAATGAATAAGTGAGTACACCAAGTACTCAACAAATAATGTTTCGATTTATAAGACAACATCTGATAGAAACATCACGTAAATTAATGATAATAAAAACAAAGAATAGCAAATTATGCGGACTACCCACAATTTGTATTTGACAACCAACTCCGACGTATATATAGATTTGCATTTAGAACAGCATGTTTTTAAATCTATCCTCTAATAACGTCTATTTTGCTCTCCGAAAAATATGATTGAACACTCTAACATAATTCAATTGCGCCTCTTGTTATAACCATTGAATCGTTTCTATTTTGGGATCTTAAAAATAATAAATAACCTTTTAACAATGACCATCATGGATGTGGCGTTCGCCATTAGAAGGTCAATGTATTTTGAAAATCAGTATTTTTTTTCCCCAATGTAAATCAGAAAATTGTTTCCTCTTGAATAGGTTTTTGTATTGCAATATTTTTATGGATCATCACACACACATACATATAGAAACACAAGAAACTGACCAAGTAGTACACATCGAATCGTACACCCAACATCAATTATGTTATTGCGTCCGTAAGAAGCAGGTCCTATATCTAGTGAATTAATGGAACTCTCCTCCTAATGAGATAACTTTGTTCAACAAGTTGTTCAAGTGCGTTCTCGATAAGAATGTTCAGCCTCCTTTGAACATTCATGTGATACTTACAACTTTTTCTTTCTGATATTTATTAGTAATGTTAGTCTTTGGTAATGGTCTTGAACTAAACGCTAATGTCTAGTAATTTAGGCCTACGCCTTAGTTGTTTCTTCTTTTCTTTTGTGTTGTATTATAAATATAAACAACCTGTGAAAGCCTATGCAGTGAAAAAAGGATTTTCCAGCCCGCAATGATATCGGAGCTGACTGTGTAGGGTGCCGACGTAATATCTGTTTAAAGAGTATCCGATAAAAGTCTGAATATATCCTGTTCGAGTTCATTTCTTATCACTCACTAAAGTGGGCTGTCAAGTAGGCACCTATATATGCGTGCTTCTTCGATCTATCCAGAGCATTTAATCTGGTATCTGGTTTATTGTGGTGTTGGTAGTATAACACATAACCAAATTTTATAGGTGTGCCTATAACATTTGAAGAGTTCCCTCCATTTCTCCAGGAACCAATGTAATCAGATCAGGAACTGATGACAATGACCTTTTTAAACAAAAATAATTGGAGAAATTAGTGAGGCCCTTTTCGAGTAATCGGGAAATATGTATAAAAAAATATTCCGACAAATTGACAACAATGTCCTTTTTTAATTTTTTTTATATGGATCTCAATCGAAAATTTTGACGAGTCTCATCATATCTGTGAGTGGTGGTGAAATCAGTCAGATTTTTGAAAAATAAAGTCTGATGTACGTTTTCTCATCGATTTGTTTACATTTTTATCACATACTTTTGGATCAGACCACATAGTTGCTGCTAATCAGCCAATATCTGACTAGTCCAGCGGAACGTATTCTGTTTTAATCTTCAGTGCAAAGCAAACTGGCTCGATGATGAGTTTGCCTCTGGGTATCATGTTAGAACATTTAATATTATAGTGAGAAATCCAAAAACATAACCCACCCAGATTTAGAGGATGGTGCTAGAATTTTAAACCTTAGTATTTATAAAATAGAGGGGAAAATTTAATGTAATTCTAAACCTTCCATCTTAATCTTCCAGTCAGTCCATTTTAAATGTTTTTGTAACAATCTTATAACTTAATAGCTCCGTCCCTATTGTCCCTCGTAATTTAATTTCAGATGTTTAAATAAATTGTGGGCCATTTGGTGGGTCGCCTGATAGTAAATGTTACACTTAACACTTGAAAGGCATTTACCTTAGATTAATGCTTAATGTTATAATCGTTTTTGGACTAATTTCGGCTATTAATGGTGATTTGAGGCCAAGATTGTGTTCGTTCCGGAACTTGTGTATGTTAAACAAATGAGTGGTTCTTACTAAAAGGAAATGGAAAGAATATGGAGACTTATTTTACGAGGCTAGTCTATTTACTTATGTTGTACAGCAAAACATTTGTTTGAAAACCTATAACGGGTGTAAAAAGTCATCAAGAAACCGTCATATACACATTTTGTACATCAACCTACTCTGTGCTACTGAATTGCTGGAAAACTATTTTTATTTTTGATGTTAGAATTTGCTATTTAGTTTGGGTAGAGCGCAATGTAGTGACAATTTTTACATACCAAGGACCCCTCCGATCCCTCCAAAAACACGTTAAGCTGTTGATACCAGCGGTCATTTGTGGATCTTAGACAGTTGTTACGGGTCGTCAGAAGCCCGAAAGTCTGTCAACCAGTCTTACCAAGGGGTATCGTATTACCCTCCAAAAGCTAGGTATATGATGAGAGCGCAATGTACTGCACGCAAAAAAATGTGTTTATGGGTGCAAGCAACGGAACAGGAATCATTAGAAGTATTTAAGTTAATACATTAAAAAAGAGTTTTTCTTAAAAAATACGTTTCAAAAGTTAGATGTCATTATTAAGGAAAACGTAATCATCATAATTACGGAAATACTTAGTGACTGTCGGCTTTATTAAGGGTATTATTACATCCGTTACATACTAACTTACATAATGGTTCTCCATCCAGGGTTACCGCCATAGCCCGAAGCATTGCGAAACTAAAGTGGCAGTGGGCAGCGCACAGTACTTTCAGAACTGACTGCCGGGGGAAGCCAAAAGGTCCTGAAGTGGCGACCGCGTACTGGAAGGCGTCTCGATCGACAGCCACACGGTGAACCAATGACCCTGTGAAGACCGCAGGAATCGCCTGGATGCGAGAAGCACAGGACCGGTTTCTGTAGCAGTGTTTGGGAGGGGCCTATGTCCAGCTGTGGACGTCTTTCAGCTATAATGAGTATTGGTAAATATAACTAGAAAGTTTAGAAAATCTTACACTGTAAAACTGTTGATCATGATTCCATATTATTATTTTAACTACCTTCTGCCCGCAACTTAAAATTTTTGCTCTCCATCCCTTCCCGTCACATCGAGTTGCCCGCAGTATTCGACCATTTTTCATTGCTGCTCCGCTCCTTTTGATCGTAGCGAGATGTTATATAGCCTATAAATAGGCTACCCAACATAAAAAGATTTTTATTCGGACCAGTAGTTCCATAACCGCGTTCAGACAAACAAACTCTTCAGCTTTATAATATTAGTATAGATAATAATAAAAAGGTACGTGTTCTGTTCAGAACTTTTCTTTTCTAACATTTTATTCACATAAAGTTGATGAGGCTAATGTAAATGATAAGTGTCCCCTCCTGTACCTGTCACAAACACGTTATGTGAATAAGAACAAAGAGTGCAAATTTATGTATCATTAATATTTAATATCAGTCTTTTGAACCATCTTTGTAATATAAAAAAATGTTACAGAAAAATTAGAATTATTCTGAAAGTTCACAGCATTTAAGTAGTATTTAGAAAGTGAAAAATGACAGTTCTTATGTATCACATTCCACCTACACCGATTGTAAAGGTCAGCTTAGAAATAGAAATAAGAATAAATGAATGGGCGATGTATCAACGACCGTACACAGGACCTTTTATCGCACGTAGCAATATAAACTTTGGAATAAGAGGTAGGTGCAATACAAAAGTCAAACTTTATCAATAATAGAAACTTACAAAGCAGTTGCTATTGTTTGGCCAGAAATGTTTTATAATACTAGGTACGATTAAAATAAATAACAACTGTATTCTCTCTATACACATAGAAGTAAAGCTTTTTTTTTTGGATGGGAACTCATCAAATGTCTTCTCCTACTCTGGGTGGAGCGGGAGGTCGCGTCAGACTTTTACTGACTAAAAACCACCCGTGTTCCTTCAGTTGCCTATAAGCCAGGGCCACGGTAACTCTTTTGAATGAATTTCGCGATCCTGGCAGGCATCGGTCCTAGCAGACCAGTTCAGTATTGCTGACATCTCTTTGAGGCGCGCGTGGAACACTACGCGCCGTCGACCCGAGCTTGGTCCTTACCGGGTGGCGAGCTATCCATTGCTCGCCGTCCGCAAGCTCGCGCCTACGGTGGCCGGGAGTCCGCTATCGAATAAAAGTAAAGCTTCACAAGTTGGATCGATGATCTTGTGAACGCCGTAGGAATTCGCTGTAGCATTCTAGAAAGCATTTCTTCCTACTTCCCATTTTTTCCCGGGAGTTTCGTAAACGGCGACTAAAGGACTTACTAGAGAATGGGCAGCAGCGTTCTCTATGCATTTTACCACCATACTGCGATCGCTAATCCGCCTGCCAAGCGTGGCGATTATGGCAACCTCCTCCAAATTGGGGAAGGCCTATGTCCAGCAGTGGTTGTCTTTCAGCTGAAATGATGATATTGAGACTATTCTGCTTATTCATTATAGCCAGAGTAGCATAATGTTGTCCTAATTGGAGACGAGCCGATGCCATTAATCGGATAAAAATCCAGACTATGCTACGTAGAACTTTGTAAAAGAAAGTCTGAACGATTCCAGGAAGCCACGCTTCACAGACACGTTTGTGACAACGAGGCAGCCAATATTACGTACTTGGGTTGTAACAGAACCTGGTCATCATTCTCTTGCCATTATTCCAACTTATCTGGAGTTTGAACAGTATGTCTTTTTCTTCCATACTTCTCTATTCATGGCATCTCGGTAGTCGCCCTCATTCTAGCTATATTTTCTTTTGGGGTGCGGGATAAATTAATTAAAACCAGTATTACCAAAATACACAAAAACGAACTTTACGATCTACGTAATAGTATCAAATACTAGATGTTATCGTAAATTTTCTTGCATGTTTAAGATATAATAATGTGACACACGAAACGCTCAAAGGGACAGTGACTGATCAGGAATATGATAATAATATGACGATAGAAGAACCTTCTACTTCACTGAATACAAGCTGGGAAAATGAAGACAGGTCCATACAGGAGAAATTAGAGAGGGATAAATACGAATTGTAATTTTAAATCATAAGAGTAGAGATGAGTTTTTTCGAAACTGCTGGGGGTGGTCGGGAGATATTTCTGTAGGCATCTAACAGTATTTACTGTCTGTGATACCTAGAAGAGTTGTAGCAGAGCGTCGTTTTACGTCAGTAGGCTATTTATATAGTTGAGAAATTAGCTATCTAATTCAACATTAAAAGCGCTCTTTGCGATCAAACTTTAAAAAAAAATGTCTAAAATTCAGAAAATTTTACTAAAGCTTGATTTATTTTGTTACCAGTTTAGTTGTTTTGATTGCTTTTTTATTCCACACTTATAAGAATGTTGCTTCAGTGAACAACAAATGACTGCTGGCTAACCAAGCTATACTTATATTTCTACAAATAATCTTATCTAACCTTTGTTGATTTTGTTTTCTCGTGTGGTGCCGGACGTTAAGAATAGCACCATTCCATTTTCTTCCATGAGTGTCATAAGAGGCGAAAAAGGGACTTACTAGAGAATGGGCAGCAGCGTTCTCTATGCATTTTACCACTATACTGTGATCGTCAACCCGCCTGCCAAGCGTCACGATTATGGCAACCCCGCCGAATTGGGGGAGGTCTATGTCAAACAGTGGACGTCTTACGGCTGAAATGATGAATGAAAATGTTGATTTTGACATGTGACATTTAGATATTAAATAAAAGTTATTTTTTTTTTAAATATTGTACTTTACAACGTCTATGTAAAATGTCTTCCTGCAAAAAAGCAAGTTTAAGTTTTGAATACGTCCCTAATTCCTAGTCCTACCTGAATAATCAACCTATATACCACATTTTTATTTATGCTATTTATAAACAATATATGTTATATAATTTTCAGTAAATAGGAACACTAAAGACTGATCTGAAAATAAAAAACACGTATTTTAATAGTTTTATTAATGTCCTATTAGAACTTCCTTCAATACCGGTATTGATACCGTGATCACGGTATTGACTTTTCCAATACCGGTATTGATACCGGTATTGGAAAAATTCGGTATTTGAAAGCCCTATCTAGTACGTTTTGTTTCGGTAGAGTCAAAACACAAAACATTAATAATTCTAATAACCTTGTTGACACACATTCGCCTTCGACACTAATCCAATCATACTCGTGAAACTTCTCCGATATTTTAATTTAACTTTCTTAATTCCAATAAACAAGCGAAGGGGAACATTAAAATCAACAAACATTATGTTTATGCCCCCTTGGCCTCCCTATTTAAGGGTGCAAAACATCGGAAATTACGGTTTACGAAGGAAGATTAAATTCTGAGTAAGTCACAGGTTTATTTCTTTACTGTACATTGAAGTAAACGAATGAAACGGATGGGGGAAGAAGGTCTTGTGATTGACGTGGTGTTTTTCGCGACGTGCGTGTAAATTAAATGAAGACTCATTTATTGGAATTTATTTTCGTATTTATCTTCAGTAATGTTCTGGAGATTTATCGAAAGCGTGACTTTTTTTTCAGTACCTTTCTTTGGAATGAAAACTGATTCAAAATGTAAAGAAACTTCAGAATGATTTTATCCTGTTATTGCTAAGAAGTTTATTGTAATGTTTCTGATTTGTACATTTTGTCATGTGAGTGGAAATGTACCTAAGACATTAAAAAGCCATAAATATATTGTCATGACTTCTTCAAATATACCATACCATAAAAAGTTATGGCATTTTAATGTGTGAATTACTTACACATGAAATGTACCCCAAACAACATGTGAAAACCGATGTCAATACTGTTAAAAATAATTTAGTAGATATATGCCATTTAAAGTTTTAATTAACATTGGCCTTTTCAAACTATACTAGTATATAATGAGAGGAAGATGTAATAGCGTCATTTTAAATCATTATTAGCCGATTATGTTTTTAAATTAAATGATTATTTAAGTAGTAGTAAGTATATGCAATTTTTTGTTTTTACTAATTAATATTTTAACTTGCTTACCGGAGGGGTAAAGATAAGAACATTTTTCGCCTATCATAGTCATGAAAATTCAAAGTATTTATTGACGTCACGTTATTGTGTGTATGTGAAGTTTAGGTCCCGACCTTTACATCTATTCTAAAATTGTAAGAAAAAAAATAGCAAGTCAAAAAAAAAAACATCAAACTTGGAAAATTCGTAGAAGTTTTGTTATTTTAAGCAGTTTTTCTAATTTTCATTAAAAAATAAACTGTTAAGCGCTTTATGCACTAAAACAAATGAATGCTAGTTAAAAAGCCTATTTGAGAGACTAAAAACGATATTGGTGCATAAAGCGCTTAAGTTGATGTTTTTTTTATATGACTTGCTATTTTTTTTTTTACTTTGAATTTTCATGACTTTGATAGGCGAAAAATGTTCTAATCTTTACCCGCTTCCTTTTCGAAGATGTGAAGTAATGGATTAGCAATATCCTCCAAAATGATACAGATTGTGATTAATAGTGAAACGAATCTATTTAAGTAGTTATTTTCTGCAGACGATATGGTTCGTGTAGTTTTAGCAATCCACCCCCATCCCGCATTTCTTCTTGCTCTCGGGAATAAATGTTCGAGTATCAATCGAACACTCGGCGAAAATACGCTAATGCATCCTGTACGATGCCAGGCTAGGCCTCCCAATACGATCTCAAGTGCGCAGTGGAAGAGTTATAATCGTGGGGCTCTAGAGACAAGAGTGGCTAGCGTACTGTCCGCCGTACGCGGAGCAGACAATACAAGTACAAGATACAATATACAAACAAAGGAACTTACCTCATGGTTGAAGGACACTGCTCTGGTGCCAACCTGGAGATATGTATGTAAGTGAGTGTATGTGTATCGTGTCGTGACGTTATGAGTATTCTTCAGGTTAGATTCCGCTTCAACCCGGCTGGAGACAATCACAGCATGCGGTCTTCAAATCACTCGTTCACAATAGCGTCACACTCAACCATCGGGTCATGACAGATTGTCCACAAAACGACCGGTTAATTAATACAATTGGATCACGACTAATTGTCACAAACGGATCGATTTAAAGGGATTAATTTCAACAAACGCGTCGCGGAACTCAACAGGCGACCGACGCTTCTTTTAGCGGCAAATCAAGAGAAAGTGTCAAACGTCAAAATCAAACTTGACAAGTCAGATGTCATTCCGTTACGCGTTGCGTGCGCATAGAGAAACTATTTCAGGACGCAACATCTACCCCCCCCGGACGGGCCTTGCCGTCCGCTAATCACTTGGCAATCCCGACAAGGTTGCGTTTTATCAGTCCACCTGACGCGCTGCTGGAGGATGTGCAAATACTCCAAGCTCCAACGCTTCCAAAACTCTGAGCGAGCTGCTGCACCAACTGAAACCGCGATAGCCAATTTTGGCTCACATCGACAAAAGGGTGCTCCGGCAGGGCGACAAGTGGCTGTCAAATCAAAAAATGGCCCGGGGTCAGGGCCTCCAAGACGTTCGGGTCCGAAGACAGCGGGCACAATGAACGCGAGTTCAATACAGCTTCAATGCGGCAAAATACCGTAGCTAACTCCTTAAAGGTGAGAACGGTGTCTCCCAACAGTCTGCGCCAGAGTCCCCAACCGCCTTCACCGCGGCCTCAAAATACCCCCCCAATGGGGGCAGGCTGGCGGGTCAAAACAATAACAAACAACCAAACAACAATAACAACCAAACAACAACAACAATTTAACCAAATGGCCCTCCTTAGGCAACAAAAGGGGGTGACGGGCCCCATAAGGAAGGCCAGAGTGCCTCAACCGTCAACAACCAAACAACAAAAGACCCGTATCGTCCAAAAAGGGGTTCAACTTACTAACGGCTCCCGACAATATCCAAAACTCTCGCTGCAGAATGGCCAACAGCGCATTGCAACCGGCATGCGAGTTCTCAATGTGACGATCAGTCACCAACAATTCAACAACAACAAACAACAATTCAACAATTTGTCGAGGGAGCCAAATCGACTCAACAAAAAATCAGGGTCCTTCGTTCCAACAGCGAGCACCTTGAGCCCGGGCAAAGGACCCGACATCAAGACTGGCGATCGAGGCCAATCATCCTCGGGATGAGTCAGCCAGTCTGGTCCCCACCATAGGGGGTAAGCAAACAAGCGGGGTGCCATGCACCCACGTGAGGCCGCGGCACTTGGGTTCAAATCTCCAGGCACGTGCCTCCAAATCAAAGGCGTATCAAAATTTTGAATCTGGGACACTCGGTACGCAACAAAGACCTCCAAAGAGTGGACGGACGTCTTCAACCAACACAAAACAATTTGACTGTCCGTCCAGGCGTAAGAAGCCCGAATGTCCACAGTTCCACCCAAAGTGTGAGCAACGTGGTTCAATAGACGCACAAGACGCGCCGCCCCTGACAATTCTAACTTAGGGATGGTCAGTGCCGTCCGGAGGGGGGCCACCTTGCTCTTGGCCAAGACCAGTGACAAATTCACCTGGCCTGTGCGCAGACGGTGCGCAGACAAACAACAGCTGCATAACCGTGCGAAGACGCATTACAAACAAGGGTAGCAGTGTAGCTCCCAGGGGGGAGGATAGCGCGGGGTAACACGACCTCGTTGACTGCAGGGAGTGCGGATACAAATTGGAGCCAATCTTCCAACAGGGTTTCCCGAATTGGCTCGTCCCAGCCAAGTCCCGCAATCCAAAGGCGCTCAAGAAAACATTTTAACCAAAACAATACACAAACAAAACAATTTTGCCCAAACAATACAAACAAACAACAAAACAATAGACAAAAGGCAACCCTGGGCTCCCATGTCCAAAATGACACGGACCACAACAGAGTCCCCCGTGGGCCCCCAGACCCGACCGATGCCGTTGGCAACAAAACCGTGTCGATCTGAGGGGTACCTTAGCGGGGCAGGCGCCAATGTCCTAACAATGTCTGGGCGGCGACCGATCGCCACACCCAGACCCAAGTCTTTCCCGACGAGGATGGAGTTCAAACTCCTCGTCCGCGCGGTGTCCCGAGCCACGCGCCATCGCTGGAAGGGCATATCCCACCGGATGCCCGAATGGCGGGGGGCGTGACTCCAACCGGGGACGTTCCGCCAATGGAGGGGAGGGAAGGCGGTGCTGGTCTGGCCAGCGGTGCCTAGCAACAATTGCGTAATCGCCTTTACGCGGGGAGACCAAATGGCGGTCGCGCGGCTCCCGATCAACTTGCGCGGGGGGTGGAGTGCGGCGCTCAAAATTCTGGGCCTCTCCCCGGTTCTGAACCGGCGAGGCAGAAGCCCGGTGACCAGCTCCATGGTACCCCCCCGTACGCGAACCTTCATCAGAGGCTGGTCTGCCAGCGTGGTTCGCGTTAGCGCACAATATGTCCAAATGGGACCCCCTACAAATTCTACAAGGGCGGGGGTTGGGGCAGTCCCGATGGAAGTGAGCCCCCAAACAAGAGAAGCACAGGCGGCGTGCATTGGCAACTCGGCGGCGGGCACTCACGTGCAACTTCAAAAAGGCCGCGCAAGTTGCCATGCCATGCCCCGTGTCCCTACAAAACTCACAACCAGGACGACTCTGGGTGCCAGCAAAACGAGCGGCGGGGCGACCATCAACAGGCCCGCGAGCCCTAATCCGTCCCTGGTCTCGTGGCCGGGAAGACGGCTGGCATGACTCAGTGGCAACGCCAGAGTTGTCCACAAACCGACACTCATCCTCCAAAAATTGGACGAGGTCATCAAATGGGGGGAGATGTGTGACACTATCCCCACCATATTTTTGCTCGAAACGAGCCCTCAAATCGGCAGGAAGCCGTTGCAGCACAACGTGCACCAAAAGGTAAGACCATTGGTCTACCGGCAAGTCCAATTGCTTTAAAGCGTTGGTCGCTGCCACCAACGGGTTCAACAGGTCAGTACGCAATGCTGACAAACTAGTAATGACCGGTAACCCCAAAATCAATGCAATATGAACGTCAGCCAAACAACGTTTATTTTGGTACCGCCGGGTGAGTAGCTCCACAGCGGTAGGGTAGGCTGAGTCAGTCAACGACAGATGCTGTACCAAGGCTCGGGCCTCACCTTCCAGGACAGACAACAAATGGGCCAACTTTTGGGCGGGTCTGAGGTCCGAGCGTGCATCAACCAAACTTTCAAACAGGTTTTGGAAACTTAACCAGTGGTCCAGACGACCGTCAAAATGTGGCAGTTCCAAAGTAGGCAGTCTACTCAATAGTCCGGGACCTGAAACAACCGAGGTCTCCGGCTTGACCTGGACAGGTGTCCGGCACTGCAATATTTCCATCTGTATGCCATTGCACAAACAAAACAATTCAATATACCAAACAAAATAATTAAGTAACAAAGTTCAAACAATAAATAACTGGTTCTAATTTAATTAACAAAAATAAAGTTTTATTTTAATTCAAACCAATGTCAACGTTCAAAACTGTCAATATGATA
Source organism: Aporophyla lueneburgensis (assembly GCA_932294355.1). Classification (NCBI taxonomy): domain Eukaryota; kingdom Metazoa; phylum Arthropoda; class Insecta; order Lepidoptera; family Noctuidae; genus Aporophyla; species Aporophyla lueneburgensis. Next base: position 8,025,847 of record OW028746.1, read on the forward strand.
TTCAATTCAAATATTCAAATTCTATCCAATTCCAAAAGTTAAGTTCACAAACCACTTTGTCAAAGGTACAACAATAATAAACCTTTATTCCAACTCAAAACAATGGTAATACTCAAAAATGCCAATAATTTTTCAAATATTAATTTTCACAAATAACCATATCAATGGTACAAACTCAATATTTTAATGTCTTCCTGACATTCAATACAACACAGATCAGACACAAAAAGGGGCTACAACAAGGGGCTGCACCACAGCCCAATCCAATCCACTTTATTAGCCCGGCTGACCTTGGCAACATCAGGTTACCCGTCTCAACAAATTTACAAATTATTTCAAATAAACTAGCAATCATAGTTAACAAACATTTACAACGCATTACTAAGTCCCTTATAGAGACTGCCAAGTAATTAGCTCACTGTAAATTACCAATTTGTTGGTTATGTCTTATAACCGCGCTTCTGCTTACCAAATAATGTACGATGCCAGGCTAGGCCTCCCAATACGATCTCAAGTGCGCAGTGGAAGAGTTATAATCGTGGGGCTCTAGAGACAAGAGTGGCTAGCGTACTGTCCGCCGTACGCGGAGCAGACAATACAAGTACAAGATACAATATACAAACAAAGGAACTTACCTCATGGTTGAAGGACACTGCTCTGGTGCCAACCTGGAGATATGTATGTAAGTGAGTGTATGTGTATCGTGTCGTGACGTTATGAGTATTCTTCAGGTTAGATTCCGCTTCAACCCGGCTGGAGACAATCACAGCATGCGGTCTTCAAATCACTCGTTCACAATAGCGTCACACTCAACCATCGGGTCATGACAGATTGTCCACAAAACGACCGGTTAATTAATACAATTGGATCACGACTAATTGTCACAAACGGATCGATTTAAAGGGATTAATTTCAACAAACGCGTCGCGGAACTCAACAGGTGACCGACGCTTCTTTTAGCGGCAAATCAAGAGAAAGTGTCAAACGTCAAAATCAAACTTGACAAGTCAGATGTCATTCCGTTACGCGTTGCGTGCGCATAGAGAAACTATTTCAGGACGCAACACATCCAACGCAAATACCTATGCTCATTCGGTCGTCCACCAAAATGTGGGCCAGCTCGCGTTGAGACCTCATCAGAGACGCCACGTACTCAAAACCACAATTATTTTAATTATAATTATTTTTATTTAACTCCTTATGTTAATTTATTTATCGTTTATTTAAATTTACTGTTTTTAAAATGAGTTGTATTGCAACATGTAGTTAGCTAGTGACCTTGTCAGCTGTTCATAATATTCTTGCCAGAGCAACCGGCAGCAAGTTCGTCATGCTCCCTTAGATGTCACTGCTTGCGGTAGCGTCAGGGATCGGGTTATCACCTTCCCTCAAATATGGGGAGGGGGGTAATGGCTGACCTTTGCGTTATGCTCGTGAACGGGTGCTGCTTGTGGTGACTGGTCGTCTTGCTGACCACGGTTTTTGTTATTGTTATTAACTGTTATTTTATTTTACTCCGGAGGTCCTAGTTTAACAATTGTTACTTCAACTTAGCTATATGCATCAATATATATATGTAACATTTTGCATTGTTGTGTATGTAAGCGGGCACGCCCTTTATGTCTGGAGGCTCTTATTTAGGTTTTAAGTTCTATTTACGACTTTATTATTTCAGCTTGAGTTTAGTTTTCAACGTTTTGTTGGTATATTGGCGTGTGCTAGCTGACATGTGGCGAATAATTTGATATATTTTTTGTTTTATAATATTAATTACTTACATAATACTGTATCGAATCAAGTTCTTCTAACTTAACAGACAGCTGTGCTGCTGGGGAGTTCGTTCCGCCACTTCGTCTTCCCAGCTAAAGCACTAGGAAGTGTCGATGGGCGGGCGTTTTGGGGGGACTGTCTTATGTAACTTTGACGTTCAAAAAGTGCTGACTCTCAGCATACTTTGAATAAATGACTTTTGATTTGATTTTTGATTTTGAGCATACACTTTACCAACAAGTTTGTTATATTGTTTACCATTTTCTTAATATTATCAATATGTTTAGAACTATTCCAAATTTTTTCTTGTAATAAAGTGTTATAGTGCTTCACTATAGGTATTTCTATTGTAATTCGAGACTTCGTGCATTCGAGATTTCTCAAAAGGAAACTGGAGTCTAGATTTTTGCCCGGTTAACGGCAATAGGCTCGCCGTTATTATTTGAAAATTGTCTATAACAGGCAAAATGTGGATATACTATAAGTGCGTCCTTGCCCAAATTAAGAGCTGTAAAACTAGACGTAAGTGATAATAAATGAAGGGTGTTAAAATTAACATTAGGTACAAGTTTCATTAAATTTTCTATATAGTACAAGCGTAGCAAAAGTGATTTTGTTTATATTATACGTTATAAAGTATACTGTGTTCAGATGTAGTTACTTATACCTATAGAAAACACGTGTAAGTATTGTTCTAGCAAAACATCAAACACAAGGGTATCAATTCCAAATCTATTGTTTCACCAAAGGATAAAGGGAAAGGTTGAAAAAGTACCCGATAGCATAGACTGTAAGCCGCGTCTTGTTATACCAAGTTGATCTGTAGTCGAGAGATCGACTCACGCCCTCTGATGGCTACAAATATCCTGTTTGAAGGTTTTATGGATAATGAAATGGTGGGCATGGGGGTTTATTATGGAAGTAGGGAGGAACAGGTGAGCCGAATGGTTCATTTAGATCGAAGTATTCAGATCCGAAGGGATGTTTTGGTGATGGCGGATTCTTCAATGTTGTTGTTGTATGTTGTAGGTCTTGTAGACTGTGGATTTGTAGACCATTTTCTAATTGATTAAGTACCCGGTACTTGTTGACAGGCTTGCACTGTCCTCCCTTTTTTGTGGGTAGGAAATCATCAAATGACTTCTCCCGCTCTAGGATGGAGCGGAAGGGCGTGTCAGACTTTTACTGACTAAGACCCACCCGTGTTCCTTCAGTTGTCCATATGCCAGGGCCATGGTATCTCTTTCGAAAAATATCGCGACCCTGGCAGACTGTCATTTGCGGGCATTTGTATGTATGGCTACCAAAGCTGTGCATCTCGAGCTTGTCACGGACCTCTCTAAAGAGGCGTACAGGGCTGCTTTAAATCGTTTTGTCGCTCGTCGCGGCAGGCCTCGTACTATCTTGTCCGATAATGGTACAAACTTTGTCGGAGCATGTAATGAATTGTATACATTTTTGCAGGGCTCTGATGTTGCAGATGAAATAGCTCAGCAGGGAATAGAATTCAGGTTTGCACCGGCGTATTCGCCGCACTTTAATGGCCTCGCTGAGGCCGCGGTTCGTTCAACCAAATATCATTTAAAAAGACTCTTACAGCTTACTCATTTAACTTATGAGGAAATGGCTACGTGTCTAACTCAAATAGAGGCAATTTTAAATTCAAGACCCCTTACTCCTCTTTCCACTAATCCTCTCGACCTTTGTGCCCTTACTCCATCTCATTTCCTTATTGGACGCTCACTAATGTCGGTTCCAAATCCACAGATCACCGAAGCCAACATCAATCGTTTGGAGCGCTACCAACGTGTGGAATGCATTAAGCAACATTTCTGGAAGAGGTTTAATTTTGAATATATGTATTTCAAACCTACAGCAGAAAACGAGATGGCCGGCTTCTTCTAACGCTGACATAGCGTTAGGATCGCTTGTCCTTGTCAAGGACAAGGCGCTCCCGCCACTCTGCTGGTTGCTGGGGCGCGTCGTGCAGGTGTACCCCGGCAGCGATGGCGTCACGAGGGTCGCGGATCTGAAGACGAAGAAAGGGACGATTCGGCGCGGCTTCAACAATATCTGCCCGCTTCCTATTTGAAGTACTCTTCAACCCGGGGAGCATGTCTATGCACGGCATGACCTCGAGTCGTAGGAGGCACGCGGTGGCTGAGGGGGCGCGCCGGCGGCGACATCAGGATCGGGCGTCAGCGGCAGGCTGAGGGGAGCACGGGCGGCGCGGACGGCGCGGGCGCTCGCAGATCCTCCCGCTCCGAGCGTCACTTCAAATCTTACCACGACCAAGACACTACGTCTACCTTCAACATATTGTATTAATTATAACCAAATCATTATAGTCCACGGTTTTCATTTATTCGCTCCCATAATTGAGCACTCGACGTACTATCGTCAACATCACTGTAATTTGAAACCACTGTAAAAGGCAATTATTTTTAAATGAGTTACCGTTGTGCTTCATGCCGGCTCTTATAAATTAGAAACAACCAATTAAAACCGTACACTTAGTTTCTGACGTTTTATAAGTGTGCATGTAGGTTTTTGTGAAATAAAATATTGTAATTTGAGAGTTGACATGAAAATAGATTTTGTACGAATTTAGTACAATAGATTCAAACACGTGTCATATCTGTACAAATAAATAATATTGAAATGTCAGTCTTACATGTGTATGCAAACGCAAAATATAGCTTTTTATTAAATGCATATGCAAGAATATACGGTACCTCTAACAAAGAACAATATTCGGAATCTTGTCCGTCTGTTTGTTCCGGCAAATCTCTGAAACAACTGGACCGATTTTGACGGGAGTTTCACAGGCAGCTGGCTGGTGTTACAAGGAATACCATAAAACTTTTTCGTCTCAGTAGCATGTTCCCTTTAGGGTAATATCCGATACCCACGCGAGCGAAGCCGCAGGCACAGCTAGTTTCACATAAAAACCAATTAAGGAAACCAAATACTTTTTAATAGCAGTACTTTTTAATACATTGAAAGATTTGACTAAATGTGAAGTGCCAGAGGGCCATTCAGGATTTTTAACAAAAAGTTCAAATTGTAATCGCAATTTCATATCAGTGATAGACAATGACAAAAACTTGTCAAAAATGTAGGGAATAAAAGCTTCCTCCAAATTCCTCTCCCTAATTCCTAATTCCTCTCCACTGTCTTAACTCTTTTGATTTGACAAGGTCAGTACCATTTTTAATCTGTATCATTCCCATGGCTGAAGATAAGCTTTCTATAACCCGTGTGCTAATCTACCTCCTCTTGATTTTCATAAGTTTACCCACCTATTTATTTCTGATTTCCCTAGCCACAACAAAACCATTAAGCTACTTACCTTCAAGAAACCTAATAATGAAAATAGATGAATGTCTACGTGCAATAGATTTCGCTTCAGACCCTCTGGGTGCTATAATTACTTAGTAAACGGCTCCATTACGATGACTGACGGCTGTCTTGGGACAAATGAGCCTTTTAAAGTACATTTCCTGGTTTCTTTGTACGATCACTTTACAGAAACGTTGATGATTTTTGAACTTGGCGACATTCTAGTATTTACTAATTCCATAATCACATTACACTCGTTAACTGTCACTTTGATGTAATTAATGTTCTAAGTATGGCTGATGTTTTCTAAAAGTTGGCAATTTAGCAAATAGGTATTTTCAAATATTTACAGTACCTACCCTCCAAAAATTGATTGATATTTTCCCACTTCAGCTATGATGCCACCTTATGATATAAATAAAATATTGAGTTGTCTTACGCTGTTACTTGCATTTTTTAAACAAACAGTCATTGCAGTTAAATTTGTCAATATAAACGTTAGTGTATAGTTCAAATGAAAGAACCATAATATCTGTCACTGCATGACAACCAGTTTGGGTTCCGGCCCAAATTGTCCACTGAAACTGCGATTCTGAGTCTTAAGCATGTCGTCAGATATTATACAGATCGCAAAACTCCTGTGTATTCGTGTTTCCTGGATCTTTCCAGGGCCTTTGATCTGGTGTCATATAACATCCTGTGGGAGAAACTGGAGAACATCGGGTTGCCCCCAGAACTCTGCAACGTGTTTAAATATTGGTACAGGCACCAGATCAATAGCGTCAGATGGGCGGGTGTAATGTCGGAACCGTATAGGTTGGAGTGCGGGGTGAGACAGGGGGGGTTGACCTCTCCTGCGCTCTTCAACCTCTATGTGAACGCCTTGATCGTTGGGCTCAGCAGCCAGCATGTTGGTTGCCATGTGGACGGAGTCTGCGTCAATAATTTGAGCTACGCAGATGACATGGTTCTGCTGAGTGCATCGGTCTGCGGTCTTAGAAAATTGTTGAGGACCTGTGAAGAGTATGCCTCGACCCATGGGTTGAAATATAATGCAGGGAAGAGTAAATTCATGCTGTTTGGGGCTCATCTCAGTAGTGTGAGTACTGTTCCCCCTGTTTATATTGATAATGTGCCGCTTGAGGAAGTGGATCAGTTTAAATACTTAGGTCACATTGTTAAAGCTGACTTGAAAGACGATGCTGACATTGAGCGGGAACGGAGGGCGTTGTCAATAAGAGCAAACATGATAGCGCGTAGGTTTGTGCGTTGCTCCATAGAGGTAAAAATAATGTTCTTTAGAGCTTACTGTACTTCCCTCTACACGTGCAGCCTGTGGGAAAAGTATACTCGTGCGTCTTACAGCGCCCTCCGCGTTCAGTTCAATAACGCGTTCCGGGTAGTGTTGGGATTTTATCCGGATAAATACTCAAAATGGATAAATACTCGATAAATATCCGTTTTTACTGAGTATTTATCCAAAACAGCGGATAAATACTATTTTATGTTTTTGTAACGTAAGTTTCGTCATTTTACTAACAAAGGGATTAAAATTAATGAAAAATAGACTATGCTGATTGGTATCGTACCTTATTAATCATTTTAACAATTACAAAACGCTGATATTGACAATAATTTCATTCAATTATGAATACAGTTAGTCAATCACTGTCAAAGTTAGATAAAATTATACATTTGTTAATTGGTTTTTCACATACATACATGAACTCATGCCTTTCTCCCATGGGGGTAGGCAGAAACTATTTAAGTAACGCTTAAATCATTGTAATAATAAAAAAAACTACCTCGTGAAAGACGAGAAAGATTAACAAATCAAATATCTTGACTTGGCTCGCGAGGTTGTCGACATTGTAGGATGTGGATTCAGCGAGCAATGTGCAGTTTTGAGACCAGTGGTGATGTTATTATTTACCACAAGTACAGCGCCTGCCTGAGTGCGAACTCACGACCTACAAGTTGTAAGTCGGGGCTGATACCACCGGGACACCACTGCTATCGCCAATATGAAAGGCATGTTAGACTTTTACTGACTAAAACCCACCTGTGTTCCTTTAGTTGCCTGTGCCAGGGTACCTCTTTTAAACAGATCCGCAACCCTGGCAGGCATCGGTCCTCGCGGACCCCTTCAATAAGTAATGACATCTCTTAGAGGCGTGCGTGGAACACAATGCGCCGTTGACACGGGCCTGTTCTTTACCGTGGCGAGCAATGGGTGGCTTGCCGCCCGCAAACCCGTGCCCACGTTGGCCGAGAGTTTACAATGAACTCCCGACGCCCGGAGCGTCTCCTCCTACGGTGGCTAGGGACATGAGGGCGCACAGATTGCCTCTCCCTAACGCACTCCACCTCCTCCTTCGCGAGCCTTACTTCTTCGCAGAAGTAGGTGACAGCTTCTTATGCCCTCTTGCTCCATACCATGGCCTGCACCAGGGCCGGACGCGAGGGATCGCTGCCGCCAATCGCCTCTACGAGGATACGGCGTTGCTCCGCCCAAGCAGGGCAAACCTCCACTCTATGCTCCACCGTACCTTCCAGGCGATCTACACAGTGGTTATATTTACTGAAACCTGCTTTTAGATTTTCTCAAATCCAATGACTCATTATCAGTATCTGTCTGTAAATATAACCCATTTTGTGTTGATTTCATATCCTTAAATATTATAAACACTAGAAGGGCGTTGCATTTGTTGGACTCTTGTTGGAAGACAGGTTCTTTTATGGGTTCAATAACATATATGCATTGATATACCTAATCCCAAAAGTTATCATCAAGCAAAGCTGCTTGTAGCATTTGACTTGACGATATATTTTTCTTTTGCGTACGCTGAGAGAGCGGCTTTTCTATTTTTCATACTCGTGTGTGTATGTGTGATCAAGTGATCGTAGATAGCTGCCCTATTTTGTGTAGCATGGCAGGTTTAACTTTTCTCCCGTTACTTTTTGTTTTACAAATTGTTGTAGCTTCGATCGTGGTTTTTGGGTTTAGTTCTTGTGATTTTTTGACTGTCTTATAAATCGATGAACACTGTCTGCACGCACGGAAAAGCATGACTCATTGTCACGTTCCGCCTGAACCGAGCGTGTAAGCGAGAGCGCGAAACAAGCGATAGAGAGGCACGATCGGCCTTAGCGTTCGACTTGTGAAATCTATCTCTCTTCCACTCCATCGGCCAATACGTCCAAGTAAAAAAGACTTAGACATTCATTATCACGTAAAATTATCGTCCGTATACCGACTTTACAGACAACCAATTGTTTTTTATTAAAGATTTTATCATATCTACATAGTTTATAAATTTTTGAAACTACCGCATTTCAGTGCACCATGAGCCAGCAAATTACTAGTGTGTGCTGCGCAGTTTAAAGGCTCAACACCTTTAACTAATTGAAAAGCCCTTTGCATGTTTATAGCGTTGGCAAACAACAACAACAAACATGTCTTCGCCGCATTTTTCTTGACTTTTAGAAGCTCTGCACAGAGATAATCAATTATGTGGCTATTCTCTACACTCTCAACAAAGAAAGATTCTAAATTTGTATCTAAAGAGCATGCTCTATTAGAGACGTTTGGGCTTCTGACACAATTACAGCCCTGGCAATTGACATTAGAACTAAATAATGTAATAACGTAGTATTTTGAAAAGCCTAAATAACAATAAAAGTCATTAACATTTTAAAATAATCATCCGATGCGCAAAAAAGATATTTATCCATCATTTTGAGTATTTATCCGATAAAAATGAGTAAAAACGAGTATTTATCCGTTTCGGATAAAAACTCGAGTATTTATCCTCCGAGTATTTATCCACTGCCCATCACTAGTTCCGGGCGATGTTGGGGCTGCCCCGCCACTGCAGCGCCTCGGGCATGTTCGCGGAGGCGCGCACCGACTGCTTTCACGCGACGATGCGCAAGCGGTGCGCGTCTCTGGTGCGCAGAGTGCGGGGCAGCCCCAACACCGTCCTAGCGATGATCGCCGACAGAGTGGATTGTCCATATGTCCGGCAATGTTGCAGCAAACATGTTTCTATATTGTAAGTGTTCTTTTTTCTTTTTGTCTGTGTTTGTTATCCTGTCTGTATCCTTTTAGTCTGTATTTATTTATATTGTCTGAATATGAGTCATGTGACTTGAATTAAACTAATTTTATTTTATTTTATTATAAGTTACACGGACGTAATAAAATTGCGTCGGGATTATTTAGCGCACTGAATTTTCTACTCTCGGTGTTGAACCGAGTATTGAGAATCCAACAGAGTGCATCTCAGCGGGTCAATAATTGAACAGTGTGTTGTACTTTCCATTTTCAACTCTCGGCGCTAAGCAGTACGTTGAAGATCCAATGCGCAAAAAAATCCCTCCGTGATTTTATTACGTCCGAATGTTCGTCGACTAGTGTGGCACCACAGCTTAATTTGATAAAAAGTCAAGTAACTTTTAAACTGTACCTCCTATCTTTTTTATTAATAGGTCAATATTACTCTATGGAAATATGACACATCTATTTATAGTGTAGGTACTTTGATGTTAATAAGTGATACAACTTCGTAAGACACTATAATAGATCAATTATTTTTTCCAAAACATAAATCTATACTTATATACTTATACTTATTTACTTATAATATTATAAAGCTGAAGAGTTTGTTTGTTTGAACGCGCTAATCTCAGAAACTACTAGTCCGAATTGAAAAAATCTTTTTTTGTTGAGTAGTCTATGTATCAAAAAAGGCTATAAGCTATATAACATTACGCTACAACCAAAAGGAGCGGAGCAGTAATGAAAAATGTTCCAAAAACGGGGAAAATCGCACGGGTAGGCGATTCGACGCGACGGGAAGAGTCGGGGGAACAAGAAATTTTATGTGTGGTGGAATGTTTGTGGTTGAATACATTTGACATCATGTAGAACACATTGTATGCATCAGTGCTGTAATAGACTTTCTTACACATAATCCACTATAATCCCAGTCAACAGGATTATAGTGGATTAGGTGTAAGAAAGTTATGTTAAGGGGATTACATTGGTGAAATTCGAAAAATACCGGATGTTTAACGAATTTAGTTGACGAATCCTATCGTGCGATTTTCATATTAAGAATATATGTCATACTTAAGGACATTATGAATATTTTGTATTCTTTCGAATTTTAATACTACTTTCCCAAATTTTAGAAAAATCTGGTAGTAAACAGCTCCTTCTTCAACCTAAATTGAAAATTTTCTCTGTAACGGCTAAATTGTTCGACATGAATTTTATATAAAAATATGCGTACCTACTGATTTATTTAATAATTTGTATTCTTCATATATTCTTATTTCTTTTACTTTTTTAAATAATAAATGAAAACCCGAAACTTCGCGAGAAACTCGTTGTTAGGCTTCTGACACATACTCGTGACCCGAATGACGCGATACATCAGTGCCTTGATGGCTGCCGTGAAGGGTGGACCATACGCACGTTATTTTTGTTAAATGATAAATGATTTTATTTCTGTAAGTAGGTTTGTACAAACACTTTTACATGTCAATGATATTATAGGTCCACAGATTGAGTGGACCTGTCCAGTCAGTGCAAGCATTTGTCACTAATCGTTTAGCTCAACTCGGAAGATAAGGAGCCCAACGCTTTGACGAACAGTACCAAAGAAAGGACATTTGGGTAGGCCACATAAATTACTCAAACTGCCAGATCATGATTACTAAGAACGAAAGAAAACAAAATTAAAAACAGACCCACATAGTCTTCACATTCACAATAATTAAAAAATACGATACTTTACAAAGTAAATATTCATGTCATTGTATATATAAAAAATTATCAATGTCAATGTGTATATAAAAACAAAGAAACGTATATAATTTTGTTGGTCAGATCATTTGATGACCATGTAGATCGGTGTCTGAAATGGTCTTTTGAAGAAAGAACCACACAGATTGAGTGGACCTGTCTAGTCAGTGCAAGCATTTGTCACTAATCGTTTAGCTCAACTCGGAAAATAAGGAGCCCAACGCTTTGACGAACAGTACCAAAGAAAGGACATTTGGGTAGGCCACATAAATTACTCAAACTGCCAGATCGTGATTACTGAGAACGAAAGAAAAAAAAGATTTAAAAAAAGACCCACATAGTCTTCACATTCACAATAATTAAAACAATACAATACTTTACAAAGTAAATATTCATGTCATTGTATATATAATTTTTTTATCAATGTCAATGTGTATATAAAAAAAAAAGAAACGGATATAATTTTGTTGGTCAGATCATTTGATGACCATGTAGATCGGTGTCTGAAATGGTCTTTTGATGAAAGAACCACACAGATATTGCCACTAACTACTCAAACTGCCAGACCATAGTCAAAAGTGACACAGTGACCCACATAGTCCTCAAATTCTCAATAATCAAAGTAATATTCATACAATTAATATTCATGTCATGTGAAATAGTAAAAAAAAGAGTAAAAAATAGCAAAATAATAATAATAAAACAACATTCAGTGTAGATTTATTGGAGCATTTCAATCCCAGGCCGTTTTATCCTCAATATAGTCTTTAACAGTATAATAGGCTTTCTGACATAATTTACGCTTTATAAAAGATTTGAATTTATTGAGGCTTAGTTCTTGAATGAGGCTAGGAAGTTTATTATAAAAACGAATACATTGGCATCTAAACGAGCCACCTATTTTCTTGAGCCTGGTCTTAGGAACAACAAATTTTTGTTTGTTTCTAGTATTAACATTATGGATATCACTGTAACTTTTAAAGAGATTAATATTTTTATGTGCATACAGCAGATTTTCATAAATATACTGAGAAGGCACAGTCATCATATTAATCTCTTTATATTTGTCTCTGAGGGAGTATCTGGGACTTAATTTATAAATCGAACGAATTGCCCTTTTTTGTAAAACAAAAATTGTCTGAATATCGGCGGCATTTCCCCACAGCAGAATACCGTACGACATCACGCTATGAAAATAACTAAAGTAAACTAAACGGGCTGTCTCTAAATCAGTTAAATCACGAATTTTTTTAACAGCGTATGCTGCAGAGCTAAGCTTTTTTGACAATTTATCTATATGGGGGCCCCATTGAAGCTTGGCATCCAGAGTTATGCCTAAGAATACTGTGGTATCTTCGGGTTTCAACACTTCACCCTTTATGAGGACACTAGTTTCTACTTGTCTAACATGAGGTATCGTAAACTTAATACATTTGGTTTTTTTCTCGTTAAGAAGTAGGTTATTAACATTAAACCAGCTAACTACATTAGCAAGGGCTCTATTTACATTGTCAGTAACCAACTGCTGACGTCTGAGTTTGAATAAAAGTGAAGTGTCGTCTGCAAACAACACTATATCATGTTTATCCTTTATGAGGTAAGGCAAGTCATTTATATAAATAAGAAATAAAAATGGGCCTAAAATTGAGCCCTGAGGGATCCCATTCTAACTTTAGATCCAGGTGATCTTTTTCCGTTGACGTCAACTCTCTGAATCCTATCACTTAGGTATGAAGTAAGAAGATCCAGAGAGGCGTTCCGGATTCCGTAGTGGTGAAGTTTTCTGATCAAGGTTTCATGAAGAACACAATCGAATGCCTTGGACAAATCGCAAAAAATACCCAAAGCATCGCATTTGTCCTCCCACGCATTATATATATGACCTAAAAGTTCAACTCCGGCATCGGTAGTTGAACGACCCTTTGTGAAACCAAACTGTTTGTTGTGTAATAAGTTATGTTTATTAAAAATCGTTGCAATTGATTTAGAATAAGTTTTTCAAAAATTTTACTGAAGGTAGGTAGCACTGAAATTGGTCTATAGTTAGTAGGGTCTGATGTGCTACCCGATTTAAACAACGGTATTATTTTACTGTTTTTCATAAGATCAGGAAACTCGCCACGGTCAATACAATTATTAAAAATAACAGCTAAAGTTGGTGCTACAATGTTTATGATCGACTTAGCAGTATCCACAAAATTACCCCATAAATCGGCGGTCTTTTTTACATTCAAAGAGTGAAAAGTTTTAACGATATCGTTACAGGTTATATATTGGAAATGAAATTCACTATCACAAACAGGAACGTTTTCTTTAAGTAGAGACTCTGCAGCAGTGGGTGATGAGTTCAAAGATTTGGTAGTAGATACTGGAATCTCTGCAAAGAAATTTTCAAAGGCCGCGGCGACTTGAGAATCTGATTTAATTATATTATCCTCAATAGCTAGACTGTAGTCACTACTTCCGTTGCATGACCTTCCTGTTTCGCTATTAATGATAGTCCAAGTCGTTTTAATTACATTACTGCTATTTTTAATTTTTAAACTCAAATAACGTGACTTGGCTATGCTACAAACTTTTTTAAATAATTTAGAATAATTTTTGACATACAAATTAAATTCAGCAGTTTTTATACAAGTCCGTTCATCATATAATTCATAAAGTCGTTTTCTACTTTTATGTATACCAGTGGTGGCCCAATCCCTAAAGGAAGCGTTAATACTAACCGAAAAGTTGTAGGAGTTGTGTTGTAGGAGTGCTTAAAAATAGGCAAAACCCTACACATCTGTGTTCTTGCTTAATCTTCAGTTCGTTTGTGTTTGGTTTGGTAGATGGCACCAAACGAAAAAATATTAATACAGAGGTCAAATCATCAAAGTCATCGGGCAATGGAATATCCTTAAGAAGAAATCTCATTGCCTCAAATTTTCGCGGACCATTCTTTTTCACCCGTGGATTAACGCAAGAGTATTTCACGCATATGACATTTCGCGCAACACTCCATACGCGCAAATGTCCTTTCTCGGAAATGTTCTTCCGCGCAAGTCTGCCTTTGCGCAAAAGTCCATTCGCGAAAATGTCTTTTCACGAAAGTATCTTTCGCGCAAATGCCTTGATACCGGTGAGAGGAGCGCTTTCAATTTCATAGTGTTTTATACAAAAGATCTGCCTAACTCTTCGGGGAATACAGGTGTATGTTAAATATCACATTAATCCACTAGGTAAAATTTTGCCCGTATTGCTCATATTCGCACTACATTTTAAAATTTTATGAAAACGAACATTTTATACCAAACAGCGTGAGATATTATATGGATAATATTAAAAATAATTGTACAGTCACCAAAATGAAACAAAAATGAATTTCGTTACCAAAATGATAAGTGTTACAAAAAGGAAACAAAAAGGAACTAATAGGGCTAATTTACACTATAAAAAAAATAACATAGGGTTTAGTTTTTTATTAATTATAATAAATCACATGATAACTGAACTATAGTTAAAAAGGTTCAACTTGGATAGTACCATCTGAACTCTTAATAATACAAAAACAACTCTTAATTAAAACTTAAATCACAAAACAGGTATACTGTCACATTTTTAATGGTTTTATATTTTTTCTTATCCTAATCAATAATAATCGAGTTCAATTTGTCAGTCTCATCATTATGTTATTGGCCCATAATTGTATTAATAATTATTTCTTAAGTAATTAACATTTTCTTCGTAACTAATCTCGTCGTTGCCGAAGAATACTGGGTAAGTAACTGTTTTTACTAAATAAATAAAATGATATCTAAAAAAAAAAAAAAAAAATTGAAAGAACGCGTTTTTCTGCAACGCGGTTTACTGGTAATAAATTTTGGAAAATAAATCATTAGTTTTCGCAAAGACAGGATTTAAATTATTGCAAATAATGTCCAAATTGTGGTACTGCCTTCAAAACATATATATTTCTTTTGGAAAGATGTTTGTTAACATGAGTACAACAATCATGTATTGAGTTACTTACGCTTGGTAAAGTGAAAGCATTGCTAGAATAATTTGTAACCATAATAAACTTATAAGGTATTTTTCAGCAGTATAAAATCACCCTTACTTCCTATTTGTTACTTCATTTTTGTAACGTGACAAAATATTGTAACAAATTGTAACGAAAATGAATTTAAAACACGTGTTGAATATAATCTCAAACGAAATAAAAATAAATAAAGCTCCTTAGCTTAAATTGTTGTGATTTGGGCAAGAGTAATACAATTTTGAAATAAGCAAATAGTAAATCAACAACTTACCGTTTGATAAAGAGACCAGCGCACAAAAAGGAACGTGTAATTGTTGAAAAATTCACCACTGCCATAAGCACACTACATTCAGAAAATTTACGACAGAAAATGGCCGACTGTCAGTATTTAGCGCTACATGATTGGCTGCAGAATACTCAGTACTGTTAATTCATAATTTTAAAATCTACTAAATATTGGTATTACAAAATATAATAACAAAAATGACAAAAATCGTGGACACAGAGTTGATATTAAGTAAATTATCTATTTCTATGTTATTGAAAAAAAAAATGCAGAATCTAGACAGGCTTAATAATACTCAAGTGTATTTTTGGCTTGAAATACTGAGATATACAGCAAAAAGTAAGAAACTAGAGACTCTTTTGTAACGCTCATGTCTCCGTGGACACAATTATTTACATGGGAGAAAGATGATATATTCAAAACAAAAATGTGCATTTTTAAAACTATATGTTTTATTAGGCTTTGAAATTCATATTATTCATCTCTAATTACACAGCCACACACAAAAAAAAATTCTGACCTGGAGGTCGCACTATGTGTACTATATGTTTTTGGGGTCGCTAAATCCGAATCTGGGGTCAGTTTTATTCCAGCACATCTGGGTTCGGTCATAACCTCAAAATATACCCTCAAATTTGCTAAATTTGGTTAAACTGCTAACCGTATGGCTTTAAAACCTTATAATCCTCTATTACAGTAGCTTGATGAACTCTTGCTTAAATATCTACATAACCCATAGTCCCATAACTATATAACCTTATAACCCCTTACCAACATAACCCTTAAACCCAATAACGAAGTTTCTGACGTGGGGGCCTGAAAATGTGTACTATGTGTTTTCGGGGTCGCTGAATCTGAATCTTGGGTTCATTTCCATTCCAGCACGTCTGGGTTCGGCCATAACCTCAAAATATACCCTCGAATTTGCTATATTTGGTTAAACTGCTAACCCTATGGCTCTAAAACCTCATAATCCCATAATACAGTAACTCGATGGGACGGGGGTTATGGGACTATGGGTTATGTAGTTATTTAAGCAAGAGGTCATCGAGCTACTGTAATAGAAGATTTTCACAGTTTAACCAAATTTAGCAAATTTTAGGGTATATTTTGAGGTTATGGCCGAACCCAGATGTGCTGGAATAAAACTGACCCCAGATTCGGATTCAGCGACCCCAAAAACATATAGTACACATAGTTCGACCTCCAGGTCAGATTTTTTTTTGTGGCTGTGTTATTTATGCCTACGTATCATAATTTATTTATATGAAAGATACGCGTTATATCGATAAAACCTACCATGGACATTTCAGCATGTTGAAATGTACAATTGTTTTTAATATTACCCATTTATGTATCTTGATTTTCGTTATTAAATACATAACCCGATACTCTAATTACAATAACGTGCGACGCGTTACCTTTATACACCCCACAAAGCAGAAGAGTTAATAAATTAATGTTTTACGCTTTTAGCTAAATCACACGAGATGAATACTTAATTTTATTTAAAGTGAACTCTCAGGGAACTCATCTAACTTGAAATGAACGGGCGCCGACGTTCTATGTCTTAAGCGCAGGCCACAACGTGAGCTAAGCTAACCTACCTTAGCTTAGCCGATGAAGCTTAGCACGTAGCTGGATTGACTAAGGCCGCAAATGATAAACGGTACTTACCGTGTGCTTTGGCTCAGATATGTTTCCGTCTCGATCTTGCACTTGTAGTTTGGCAGTTGTGCGACGGTAGCAGGAACAATGCTTAACGAAAGTACGTACAAAGAACAGTCTTAAATTATTTTAGGTTAGCACATAATCAATATGAGCTAATATAATATGAAACTGCACAACATTTTTAGATTTAGGAAATCTTAAAGGGCCCTCCCACACCCTTTAAGATTTTACCTAAATCTAAAAATTTTAAAGGGTAAAATATTTGATTAAGCTTAGCTGTAAACATCTGGCCAGCTTGCGCACAGCTCACTAGTTTAGTTAGCTCAGCTCTATGTTGGCTGTGTGATTCAATCGATGAGATGACGTGGGAGATTCTGAAGCTAAGTGTAACGGACGCCGAGCTGCATGTGTATATAAGTGATTGAATTATGACTAAAGTGTTTAAAGTAAATAAGAAACTGTAGTATAAGTGTTTATAAGTGTACCTAAGTAAGTTAAATAGAAATTCAAATAGCTACACCGTCCGTGTAGTTATAAGCGTAGTTCAGATTTATAAGTGTTTAGTTAAGTTCTATTGTGTGAAGAAAGAGTAATTATATAATGGAAATAATTCTTATAAGAATCTAATTAGCATATGAGCGAGCACTATGTAAGTTTCCTATGTAAGTTTACCGCAACGGGTCCGTATTTTAAAGTCAAATAAATATGAAATAAGCAAGCGGTCGCCATTGAGGTAAAGGTTCGACATTGAACAGTAAAATGTAATTTTCTAGTAGCTGCATTATGATTGGTTAACGCTCGTTCGACAATTAGTTCCGTATTACTGCGCGTCCGTAGATGCCGCTAGTTGCGTCTAGCGAACACTTGATGAAATTGTATATAAGAAGGGAAACGGCGGGCTCGAGGCAGTCGGTCTCCAGCTCCACACGATTAAAACAACCCACAGAAGAACGAAGTTTTTTATTTGAAGAAACCCCAAGTCAATACAGTCCACTTCAGTTTTTGGTCCTTCGGAGCGGCGGATAATCAAGATCGAAGAACCCGCGGCCACGTTGCGAAGAAACCTGCAGGAAGGAGCATATTAAAGGAGACCGGCTGCCGCCAGAAAAAACCGTTAATTTTCATCGCGTGTGGGTGCGTGAAATTCAGTAGTGTTAACGGTGGAAGAAAGAAAAACGTAAGTGTACCAGTGTCGCCATCAAGAACAGAACCAGGACGCCAATCGCCGAGCCAGCAACACCGCGTCGTGTCGAGGAGCCGCGTGGTGTGACGTCATAGCGTCGCCGGGAAAAAAGGCGGGAAGAGGAAGAAACCGCCGCGTGGTGAGTGACGTCATAGCGTGGGTACGCCAAGTGAGAAATCCACACAGGAGGTTCGAGCATCGGCACGCTGAAGGTGTCGTGTGAAGAATCGCCGCGTGGTGAGTGACGTCATAGCGTGGGTACGCCAAGTGAGAAATCCACGCAGGAGGTTCGAGCATCGGCACGCTGAAGGTGTCGTGTGAAGAATCGCCACGTGGTGAGTGGCGTCATAGCGTCCTCGAAGAAAAGGCGGGAACAGGAAGAACCGCCACGCGGTGAGTGGCGTCATAGCGTCCTCGGAGAAAAAGGCGCGAAGAAGCAAGAGTCGATCACGTGGTGTGGCGTCATAGCGTCCTCGAAGAAAAAGGCGGGAACAGGAAGAAACCGCTGCGTGGCGTGGCGTCATAGCGTCCTCGGAGAAAAAGGCGCGAAGAAGCAAGAGTCGATCACGTGGTGTGGCGTCATAGCGTCCTCGAAGAAAAAGGCGGGAACAGGAAGAAACCGCTGCGTGGCGTGGCGTCATAGCGTCATCGAAGAAAAGGCGCGAACAAGCAGTAAGCGACTACGTGGCGTGGCATCATAGCGTCATCGAAGAAAAAGGCGCGAAGAAGCAAGAAGCCGCCGCGAGGTGTGACGTCATAGCGTCGGGACGCCGAGCGAAGATAGCCACGTGGCATCACCGCGCGGGAAGCGTCTGTTTCAGGAATCAACGGCGTTGGCGGCAAAGTGCAGAGCATCATCACGACGTGTGGAGCCGTCGTGGGGTGAGCAGAAATCAAGAATTGCGTTCAAGCGTCGACGTGTAGAATATCATCACGACGTGTGGAGCCGTCGTGGGGTGAGCAGAGTCAAGAATTGCATTCAAGTGTCGACGTGTAGAATATCATCACGACGTGTGGAGTCGTCGTGGGGTGAGCAGAATCAAGAATTGCGTTCAAGTGTCGACGTGTAGAATATCATCACGACGTGTGGAGCCGTCGTGGGGTGAGCAGAGTCAAGAATTGCGTTCAAGTGTCGACGTGTAGAATATCATCACGACGTGTGGAGTCGTCGTGGGCTAAGCAGAGAGTGAAGAATCGCGTCGTAAGTAATCATATTTAACTATCGACGCGTTAGTATATCATCACGGCGTGTAGTGTCGTCGGGTAATAAGCAGCGAGCTAAGAATCTCATCGAGTGTCGTCGTATCGAAACACCGTCCGTCGCGAACCAGGAAAATGGTGGTCACGAGAAGCCAGGCGGACGCAGCCGAAATTGAAGAGAGAGAGGCGCGCCGCAGGGAAGCGGAGCTAATTGAACGAGAGAGATTAAGAAGATTGTCTCTGGACCCTCCGGCGTCGCCGTTTTCCAGATTAGCGGCCACCAGTACGGCAGGACCATCCGGATTGCAAACAACGGACGTCACGGTGCAACATAGAGTGGGATCACCGACTCGATCCGTCAGGTCTCAACGATCGACGACTAGTATTGCGACGCGGCTGCGTATGGCGGAACTGGACGCAGCGGAGAAGCTGGCTGCAATAAGGAGGAAGGAACTGGAACTGGAAGCGGACCTGGTGAAAAAGCGGTTGGCCACTCAGGTAGCTGTAATACAGGATGATGAAAGCGTGCAAGAGGAACCCGGAACCCAGAACCCGCGCGAGGAACCCCATCAGAAAGTGGACGCGTGGCTGAGGACGAACCCCATCAGCTCACGAGGGGAGGAAGGGGCCCGGGACGCAAGGGAGGAACCTAAGCAGATACGCTTTGAAGAACCGCGGGGTAGATCACCAACTCCAACGAGGAAGAGCAGCATCGAGCACCTGGCCGCCACACTGGAGAAGATGGCCAGACCCAGGCCGCGGCACACCGACCTACCGACCTTTTCCGGAGCGGCCAACGAGTGGCTGCCGTTCAAAGCGGCTGTACGGGACACGACCAACATGTACCAGATATCGGCGGCGGAGAACATCCAGAGGCTGAGGAGCTGCCTCAAAGGGGAAGCGAGAGACGCCGTGGCCGCCCTCCTACATACGGCCACCGATCCAGATGTCATAATGAAGACCCTCGAACAGTGCTTCGGCCGACCGGAGGTGATAATTGACCGCGCCCTGGAAGACCTAAGGAGACTCCCGAAACCTGGTGCGTCAGCAGCCGAGCTGAACGCCTTCGCTATCAAGCTGCAGAATGTTACGTGCGTGTTAAGTACGATCGATCGAAGAGGTTACCTGTTCAACCCCATGATGACGCGGGAAGTACTGGACAAACTCAGCCCACACCTGCGATCACGATGGTGCGACTACGCCTACGACCACGAGGGGACAGCTGAGCCAGAGATCGTCATGATGTCTCGTTTCTTGATGCGCGAAGCAGACCGAGCGCTACGGTACACCTACGCCCCATCCACGAGTACCGCACAGCAGAAGAAGGAGACCCGACCCGCCACGATATTGAAGAAGAAGGCGAGTGTCTTCACCACGGTCGAGGGAACGGAGGAGGAGAAGGACAAGTGCCCCAAGTGCGGTCAAGCTCACACCCTAACGCAGTGTCCGAGGTACAAGGCGCTCACGGTGGACGAACGGTGGAACTTCCTGAAAGAAAAGAAGATGTGTTTCAGATGCATTCAGAAACAGCACCGGCGCATGAACTGCAAGGCGAAGGCATGCGGCGTGAATCAGTGTCGCCGGCCGCATCATGCAACCCTCCACCAGGAGCGAGAGGCGAAGAGGGAAGACCCGAAGGCAACCGAACCGAAGGAGGAAGCAGTCCTGTCCGTGGCGTCGCGACCAGTCGCCGGGCCGCGAGCGGTTCTGTTGAAGATGTGTCCTGTCGTCATCTCCGGACCACGGGGGGAGGTGAAGACCCACGCTCTCCTGGACGAAGGAGCGACCATCACTCTCATCGACGAGGAACTAGCAGCGACCATCGGGGCCGAGGGACCAACGCAGCCTCTGCACCTGAACGGGGTCAACATGTCGCAGCAAGAGATGGAGAGCAAGCTGGTGGACCTTCGCGTCAGGGGGCTGAAGAGCGGTGACCACCACAAGGTCCGAGCGAGGACGATCAAGAATCTCCAGCTGCACCAACAGTCTATCCCTCACACCCTGCTGGAGTACGAGCACCTGAAGGACCTGACGCCAGAAGAGGTATGCTACGAGCTGACGCGACCTGGGCTCCTGGTGGGGACAGACCACTGGGAATGCATCGTATCCCGCGAACTTCGAGTCGGCCGTCCCGATCAACCGGCCGCATCGAGGACCCAGTTAGGATGGGTGGTGCACGGAACAGCACCACGCAAGGCCATCTTTCAAGAGGGGAACGTGCTTCACGTCTACGAGCCCGCACGAACGGCAGGAGCCAGCGACCAGGATCTCCACGACTTAGTCGAGGCCCATTTCAAGATCGACGCTCTCGGCATACAAGGAAAGCCGAGGATCAAGGAGACGGATCAGCGAGCCATCGACATAGTCAAACGGACGACGAAGAAGATCGACTCCGGGTACGAAGTTGGACTACCGTGGCGGCGAGACGACGTCACCATGCCTCCAAGCTACGGGCAAGCGTTACGCCGGTTGAAAAAGATCGAGCAGAAGATGGACGCAGACCCAGAGTTCGCAGCTGAGTACTCCCGACAGATCGACAACCTCTTGAGCAAGGGGTACGCGACGCCATGCGACGGGACGGAGGGAACGAGCGCCGTCTGTTGGTACCTGCCACACTTTGCCGTACAGAACCCGAACAAGCCCGGCAAACACAGGCTGGTATTCGACGCAGCGGCCAAGAGCAACGGCGTGTGTCTCAACGACGAACTCCTGGAGGGACCCGATCTACTACTGTCGCTACCGGGAATCCTGTTTAGATTTCGAGAGAAACGGGTGGCCATCACAGCGGACGTACAGGAAATGTTCCTAAGAATTAAGATAAGGGCGGAGGACCAACCAGCTCAACAGTTCCTGTGGCGAGGCAACGATCGAGAGCAGAACCCGAGAAAGTATAAAATGACTAGCATGATCTTCGGCGCCGCGAGCTCCCCGTACATGGCCCACCACGTCCGTAACTACAACGCGGACGTGTACGGACAGGAGTACCCACGGGCTCTAGAAGCCATAAAAGAGAGTCACTACATGGATGACCTGGTGGCCAGCTACGAGAGCGCAGAGGAAGCATGGCGAGCGGTCGATGAAACGAGAGCGGTACATGCACACGCGGGCTTCACGCTGAGAGGATGGAGCTCTAGTGACCAGACAGTGCTGCGCGACGTACCCCCGGAGCTGCACGCTACCTCCCCCAACCAACTGGGGGGAGAACGGCCCGAGAGTAAAATCCTGGGACTGTACTGGAGCGCGGAACGAGACGAGCTGGGCTTCAACACCTCAATGAACCGGGTTCCAGCTGAAGTAACAACACGGACTCGCGCACCGACCAAACGGGAAGCACTAAGCGCAGTGATGTCGATCTACGACCCACTTGGATTGCTGAGTCATTACACCATACGATCGAAGATTATTCTGCAGAACCTGTGGCGGCTACATACAACCTGGGACGAGCAGATTCCGGACGAAGAGAACGAGCTCTTCGCGTCCTGGCTGGCGCGGCTTCCTGAGCTCGCCCAACTCCGGCTGCCGAGGTGCTACTTAAGACATGGGTACGAACGCATCGACCTTCACATCCTGTGTGACGCCAGCGAACAGGCCTACGCAACCGTGGCCTACTGGAGAGTGAAGAACGTCGATGGAACCGTGAACGTCGTGCTGGTGGCCGCCAAGGCGAAGGTGGCGCCCCGTCGAGCACAGACCATACCTCGACTGGAGCTGCAGGCTGCCGTCATCGGGGCGAGACTAGCTGACGCCATAAGAAGAGAGCACCGGGTCAACATCGGCCAGACGACCTACTGGACGGACTAATCCACTGTGGTACATTGGATTCACCACGACATGCGACGCTACACCCCATTCGTCGCGCACCGGCTGGGCGAGATCGCGGAGCTGACACAGAAGGAGGAGTGGCGTTGGCTACCTACCGCCTGCAACACCGCCGACGATGCCACTCGGTTGGTGGACGCACCCATCAGCGCGACGGACCGGTGGTTCCGGGGGCCAGACTTCCTGCGTCTACCAGAAGAACAGTGGCCCACGGCGTCGACGGACGACACAGAGGAAGAGGAAGTCCTCCACCTGACCGAAAAGCCCGAGCAAGACGACTGGCTACCGGACCCGGCCCGTTTCTCAAAGTACGAGGTGCTAGTGAGGGCCGTCGCGCGAGCGATCGCCTTCACCGACATATGCCGACGAAGAGCGACCACCATGGAACACCGTCACGTCCAGCGCGCCGAGGCCGAGCTGATCCGCCGAGCACAAGAAGACAGCTTCGGCGAAGATCTGAAGAGAATCCGGTCCGCCCGTCCGATTGCGAGGACGAGCCGACTGTACCGCCTGGATCCAGTGCTGGAAGACGGCATCCTGAAGCTGCGGGGCCGAATCGAGGCCTCCTCCGCGCCGAGCGAGACGAAGCGACCGATCATCATGGACGGTCGTCACCAACTGACCAAGCTCCTTGTCCTACGTGAACACTGCGCCGCAGGTCACGCAAACAGAGAGCGCGTGACCAACGACCTACGGCAGCGGTACTGGGTTATCCACTTACGACCCACGGTACGCGCTGTCGAGAAGAGCTGCGCCTTCTGCCAGAGACGGCGAGCCACACCGCGGACACCAGCCACGGGGGACCTGCCGCGCGCCCGTCTTGACCCCTTCCACCGCCCGTTTACTAACTGCGGGGTGGACTACTTCGGGCCGATGACGGTCAAGATAGGGCGCCGGCGAGAGAAGAGGTGGGGCGCGCTATTTACGTGCCTCACTTCCCGCGCCGTGCACATCGAGCTCGTCCCATCACTCTCCACAGACTCAGCCATCATGGCGCTGAGGCGAATGGCGGCCCGCCGAGGGTGGCCGAGGGTGATGTACTCCGACAACGCGACCAACTTCCGAGGCGCCGATCAAGAGCTGCGCAACGCCTACGCCGAGTGGATGCCTGCCCTGCGAGACGAGGGACTACAGCGCCGCATGGAGTGGCGCTTCATACCTCCTGGCGCGCCCAACCAAGGGGGCGCGTGGGAGAGAATGGTGCGTTCCGTGAAGGCGGCCCTCGACGTCACGCTACGAGAGAGGGCGCCAACAGAAGAAGTCTTGGCGACCGTGCTCGCCGAGGCCGAGTTCTCCATCAACGCGAGACCGCTGACCCACGTCAGCGTCAACCCCAGCGATCCAGAGGCCCTGACCCCCAACCACTTCCTGCTAGGGTCGTCAGGAGGCCTGCCAACGACGGGGCCGTGCGACGAAGCCGATCGAAGAACATGGCGAGTCAGTCAAGCCCTCGCTGATCACTTCTGGCGTCGGTGGTTACGCGAGTACCTACCTACCCTGGTACCTCGCGGTGAACCACAGAACAACGTGCGGGCGATACAAGTCGGCGACGCAGTCCTCGTGGTCGACAGCACGCTACCCCGAAACACCTGGCCGATGGGGATCGTCGAGCGCACACACCAGGGACCAGACGGCAGCATCAGGGTCGTCGAGGTGCGCACCAGAACCGGCGTGTTCCGACGCCCTGTGAGCAAGCTCGTCGTCGTTATGAAGAAAGAAGAGGCTACGCGAGCTACGCCGGGGGGAGAGCTGTAACGGACGCCGAGCTGCATGTGTATATAAGTGATTGAATTATGACTAAAGTGTTTAAAGTAAATAAGAAACTGTAGTATAAGTGTTTATAAGTGTACCTAAGTAAGTTAAATAGAAATTCAAATAGCTACACCGTCCGTGTAGTTATAAGCGTAGTTCAGATTTATAAGTGTTTAGTTAAGTTCTATTG
Organism: Aporophyla lueneburgensis; assembly: GCA_932294355.1. Classification (NCBI taxonomy): domain Eukaryota; kingdom Metazoa; phylum Arthropoda; class Insecta; order Lepidoptera; family Noctuidae; genus Aporophyla; species Aporophyla lueneburgensis. The sequence goes on from OW028746.1 coordinate 8,050,893, forward strand.
TGTGAAGAAAGAGTAATTATATAATGGAAATAATTCTTATAAGAATCTAATTAGCATATGAGCGAGCACTATGTAAGTTTCCTATGTAAGTTTACCGCAACGGGTCCGTATTTTAAAGTCAAATAAATATGAAATAAGCAAGCGGTCGCCATTGAGGTAAAGGTTCGACATTGAACAGTAAAATGTAATTTTCTAGTAGCTGCATTATGATTGGTTAACGCTCGTTCGACAATTAGTTCCGTATTACTGCGCGTCCGTAGATGCCGCTAGCTGCGTCTAGCGAACACTTGATGAAATTGTATATAAGAAGGGAAACGGCGGGCTCGAGGCAGTCGGTCTCCAGCTCCACACGATTAAAACAACCCACAGAAGAACGAAGTTTTTTATTTGAAGAAACCCCAAGTCAATACAGTCCACTTCACTAAGTTAGGTTAGCTTACGGTGTAGCCCTTGCTTTATACTCGTAGCTATACATTTTAAGCCACACTTAAGTGAATGCGTGTGTCTCATTTTCCGGATAAACATTGTGAGGAAATAAAGATGGTGGATGGCTGTGTGACATAATTGATAATGGTAATGGTTATGGAGGTGAAGTAGAGAAGTTGCTCGAAACTTATAACGAGACCTATTTAATATAGCTGAGAATTAAATACTGCGATATTTAAAAAAAAAAAAAAACTAAATGGACCCATTTTCACGATAAGTCATAATCAGTTTTAAATGTTCCCACGTGCGGGACATTTCTTCTCTATGAGAGAGAGCGAGCCATAATCCACCACGTGGTTCCCAGTGCGAGTTAGTAGATGTCACATGTCTTCGAATTAATGGTTCTAGGGAATGACGGTTTCCTCACTATGTTTTCCGTCACCATTTTAAGAGCAATTATGATGAAACTAGCTTCTGCTGTTTCTGTCCGCGTCAAATTTTTGCTCCCCTGACCCTTCCCGTCGCATCGATTTGCCTGCTAGTTTTCGTCCACGTCGTTTTGAGTTATAGTGAGTTAACCTTAAAAGATAGACATATGCTCTCGCGGACTTTTTTTTAGAACTTTTTAAAAGGAACAATTCCGTCATACATGATTTTTGCGTTACTTTAACCGTTTACGCAGCGCATGCAACGGAAACTCTCAAAAGGCATAAATTTTCCCCGTTTTTGCAACTTTTTTCATTACTGCTCCGCTCCTCTTAGTTGTAGCGTGATGTTATATAGCCTATAGCCTCCCTCGATAAATAAGCTACCCAACACAAAAAGATTTTTTCAATTCGGACTAGTAGTTCCTGAGATTAGCGCGTTCAATCAAACAAACAAACAAACAAACAAACAAACAAACAAACTCTTCAGCTTTATAATATTAGTATAGATTCCTATTATTTGTCTTTATGCTCCTATGTTCTGAAAGGAGCTGCACCATTACTGACAGATATGTATTCTGAGTAGACAGCACCACTCAATCTGTGTGGTTCTTTCCTCAAAAGAAGATTGTTACTTACTATTATCGTTTCGTTTCATAGAAGTTTGCTTCATTTCATGACAACTTTTACAGTGCCCGTAGGTAGGTAAAAATTAGGACAAATTACTAAAATAATTCTTTTCTTCGCTTAAAATAATTGGGGTTAGGCTTCACAGGGATTGTGATCTCTCTACAGCATAAAAATATCGTCAAATTATTAATAGTGACTTATATAAAACTTACCTCGACTCTCCAGGGAGTATTCAATACATAGTCACAGGCAACTGAAAGAACACGGGTGGGTTATAGTCAGTTAAAATCTGACACGAAGAGCGCGAGAAATTATTTGTAGATTTCCACCCATAAAAAAGGGAGTATCCAATAATTGTACTTTGTTTAAAAAAATACAATTCATTTCCGTTTCAAATATCCTAACTTTGCTTTTCCCGGATGACCGGCGACCTGAATTCCAGAAACCTCTTTTAATTTTACAATGTTTTTGTATTCACTTTGAGGTTTATCCACCCGTGTATCTCATAAATGGAGTATGTTCCGCTTAACTGGAAGCTGGCAATAATTAATTAATTAAAGCCGATGACGCCTGAGCCGGGGTTAATGGTTTGGTACTTAATATGATAATAGGCGTCGTGTGACATTAAGCGACTGTAATTATAACTACATGGCCGCTTAATAGATGTCTTTATAATGACTCTTGTCGTTACAGAGAGATGGTAATGACTCCGTGTCGATTAGAACGTTCTAGTATGGAATTCGATTTAACATAGGTAGCTTATATTTAGGTCCCTTCATATCTACAGTGGAATTAGTTTAGTTTTTCATGTCATAAGCTAGCTCAGCTAAACTCAGTAAGTAGTAAATGTGTGTGATTTCATGTTATTTGTTTTTTTGAATTTAATATTAATTAATCTGGAGGGGAAGCAAACATGGTCAGGATAGCGTGCGAAATTCATGTTTTCTTAATTTTATTGCACTTTGTTAACCCACTGAATTCATATTTCTGTAATAGTCAGTCAAGGCCGGTTTGTTTTGATGATTTTAATTATACTAGTGATCGCCCATTGGTCGAAATTCGACCGTACTTTATTTGAATAGAAATACATTATTAAATGAAAAATATATGTATAATAATAAATATAAAAAAATAATCTTACTAATATTATAAATGCGAAAGTTTGTATGTATGGATGTGTGGATGTGTGGATATTTGTTACTCTTTCACGCAAAAACTACTGAATGGATTTGGATGAAATTTATAACACAGTTAGTTTATAACCTGGATTAACACATAGGCTACTTTTTATCCCGGTAGTACTTTCCCGCGGGATATTTTCCGACCTCCACGTGGGCGAAGCCGTTGGCAAAAGCTAGTATGGTTATATTTGACATTCAGTAACACTATAGACAAATTTTTGACGCTGTACTACTGTGGAGAGGGTTCGCTGGCGGGATGGTGATGGCTAGGACCAGGCCGTAGGTTTAATGAGTAAAGAATACTTCTTCAGGACTCCCTTCTTTATTTTCTTAATACTTCTTAACTGCTGGATATGGAATGAATTATCACAAACAGCTCTGTTTGTATAGAATTTTTCCCTATTTTTTAAAAATTAATTATGACAGTTCAAAATGTCATAATTATAACCAGCCTGCACAATCGTGAGGCATACAACCTCTACAGTTTGCACACGACACTAAGTTTTGTATGGGAAACTTACTAATGCCATACTTGACACTCCCCATAAAACCACAGATTTGGACCATAAACAAAAGAATATCTATGCATGTGTGTATTAAATACACGGTAATGAATAATGTTGTGTGTAATGTGCTATTTATTGAAAATAATGTATTTTTACGCATAATTTAAAAAAATATTAGCATTCGTCACTTCTTCTCTGTATAAACTATAAGTGTGCGAAATTTCATACTCCTCCGTCCGCCCAATTTTCGTAAAAAGGGATCCAAAGTTTTCGCTTCACGTATTAATATATAGATAACTCTGTAAATATATACTCGGTCGCGGATTATATTTTACTAGCTTCTGCCCGCGACTTCGTCCTGACCCTTCCCGTCGCATCGAATTGCCTGAGAGTTTTCGTATATTTTTCGTTACTGCTCCACTCCTTTTGATTGTAGCGTGATGTTATATAGCCTATAGCCTTTCTCAATAAATAGGCTACACAACACAAAATAATTTTTCAATTCGGACCATTGGTTCCTGAGATTACTTCGTTCAACCAAAGAAACAAACAAACAAACTCTTCTTATAATATTAGTATAGATTCAACATACTACCTGAAACCTACCTGTAAATTGCTTTAAACGTAAGTAAATTTATACTACGTGGGATGTCATGGCGCTTCCCCATTACCTTCTTAATTTATAAATACTTAACTTATAAATGCATTTTGTTTCTGAATTTAATTTCTATTTGATTATACCTGCTGCGATTATGATATTGCAAAACATAGAGTCAACTGAACTGTTAGGTCATTATTATTATGATTTCAGCCGAAAGACCACTGCTGGACATAGGCCTCCCCCCAAGCTTCGACCGGTTTTGTGCTTCCCGCATCCAGCGAATTCCTGCGGCCTTCACAAGGTCAAACAGTTAGGTACTGAAGACCAAATTTAGGTAATGCTCTTGTGTTTAACAAAGAAACGTTTTTATGTCTTCATTTATTCATCAGTGACAGTGAGGGTTATGCATGTCATGTTTTATAGGTACATGTACCATATAGGTACATATTAAACTATAAAAAAATTGAACGGGGTAGGTAGGTAGACGCAGCAGAAGTTTTCAGGCTCTGAAAACTATGAAAGCGAAGAAGTCATAATAAGTTTGATGTTAGACGGGCGCTTAGATTTCAGGGAGGCTGATTTTTCAAAATCTTTTATCGGAAAATTTTATTTATTGGACAAAGAACCAAGTTACTTAGTATGCTGATAATAATGCTGTTATGAATGCTGTTATTTATGTACTATAGAATACCTTCTGAAAAACAAACTTTACTTACTGCAAAAACGAGATTTGTATTAGACTTTCAGAAATGCAAATCTTAAATAAGTTATTCAAAAAGGTAATAAACGACCTTTATAACTCAGCAAAAAAGTCATATCTAAAAACTTTATAACTATTTTAAGGTAGGTAGGTACTACAGGGCTCAAAGGAAGTATCATAGACAACATTCTAGCCTCAATTATACTAAATGAGGTTTTCAGTCATGGAATATCGTTATTTCGCTACAATAGATAGCAACAAGTTGGCTTTCAATTGTTATGTTTTCTTTTATTACAGGAAAACTTGCTCAAGTCAGCGTTGTTCTTGGAAAACATCCAATAGACTATCTGTTACTAACTTCCAAGTTTATGTATTTATGTATAAGTAAGGTACAATAGTATTTCTGGAAAAATTACAGTTTTTTTGCATCTTTTTGTATTTTTATGGGTGTAGAAAGTTACGAGAAACGAGTTTCGCACCAACGGCAACGCTTCAAAACGCCAAGAACTCGACATCAAAAAGCGTCTATCTGTTTTGGTCTACAAGCACATTCACAACTTCGGAAACGACTTGAGGCGTGAGGGTGACTCTAAAGAGCGCCTTGTTGTATAGGGTAGAGAAGAGGGACTACCTGCACTATGCGGGCACAAGACCACGCGGATGCTCACCCATGAGATGGAATAACCAAATGAAATCCGCAGTGGGCGATCCCTTATTTGAGTGCACATTATTAGCGATAACAATTATTATAAAGTTAAAAATATATTAAACTGACATAATATGCAATGGACATCATGTCTGATTTTTATTTGAAATATTTTATTTATCTTTTATACAGACTGCTTCAGACATATGGAACCATCTGAGATTCACGGACGTCTCAAATCTCCATCCTGCGCCGTATGCCCTATTACCTGCCCATTTGATGATTTTATGACTGCGTCAGTGTGGACTTCGCGGAGTTAAATTTTGAGCCAATGATGTTAAAACTTTTTGTCGACGATACGCTAAGAAGACAGGCCGGTATCGACATCGACGTGCAAACTGTTACCATGAATTTAGCACATTGTGATTCTGACTATTCTGATCCATGTTGTAGATGCATGGTAACATGTTCTGAGTCGGTGTTCCTTTCACCCTGCATAATATATTATTATATTACATTGTTTGTGAATGTCGGAACCTAGGCTTGTTTTAGACCTTTTAAGACAATTTTGACCATTCGAGATATGTTGACCATTTTCTATTTTGTTAAGTACCAGGTACTTGTTGAAAGGCCTACACTGTCCCAAATCTATTAATCGTGTAATTTGGTACATTGTTTAAGACAATTATTTTTAAATAAGTGAGAGGAGATTCTTGCAGGCTCTGTTCCACAACCAATAGAAACCATAGGAAAAGTTCGAAAAACAATATCTCAATTTTAAATTCTAATCGAAAACCGAAGATGTTAAAATTCGTTGTAGAAATGAGTTTTGAAGGCGATTGACAATTATCGAAGCTCGCACTTTAATAGATTGAAGATTGCAGTAAATAAATTATATAGACCCTGTGTTAGTCATCTTTATTTACTGTAAACCTACCTACCTAACTAACGGGTGATAGGAGATGAAATATTCCTTGCCATAATTATACGACCCGACGAAATCTCTGCTAAATTTATCTAGCCATTAAACCTAGCTAATAGCCTAATAGGTCCCGGTTATAATAGCTGTTATAAGTACCTAAACTATCATAGATTCTTTCATTATTAATAGCTTTGCATTCCAATAACGTAATAAAAGTTTAACAACGTTCCTGGTATTTTTTGTAAACATTATTTATGTATTTATGTTACGACGTGTCTTGTGAATTATATAGCAGGAATAGTTACTACCTATTATCTTCTGCTTACTTATCGTTTTTTTTTTATTCTTCTTTCTTAAACCGTTTGCACCCAGTAAATAGCTCCTTCATTTGCTGTATCCGTAGCGTTCTTATGTTCGTTAAAAGTTTGACATTTGAGATTATGTGATATGTTCTGGAAAGTAAAGAAATAATGAAAAAATATTGGTTAAATAATCATTGGTTGAACGCAAAACAGTTCTCGTCGTTTTATGACGTGCAAGTAGGGTGTCTAGTTCTTATTTTAACAAATAATATTTTCGAAGCCATTGACTGTAAAAAATATTGTAGTCAGCGTAAAATAACGGGTTATTATTTTATATATCTCATAACTGATCATTATTACACATATCGCCATTTTGTATTGGTAAGAAAACGTAGTAGTTTCACCTACTATATTTTCAGAAATTATAAGAAATATAGTATATAGCAGGATACTACATAAAATAATAGGTATGGCGACCCTACGTGCAAGTATCATTCAACCTTAGGGTGGTACAACAATTGCGAGGTCGATTGTACAAAAGCACCATAATAACCACCATCAAAATACACCTGCACTTTATGACGGTCCAACATTCACTTGATTCGCAAAATATCTAACATTACCGACCCGAATGTTTTCCCGGAACCACGGGAGTATTTCAACCTTATCTGGAACAAGTAAAATAATTTCGTTCGCTTGACGGGCTATAAACGGACTTTACGATAGGCCTTTGGATATAAATATGTCTGATGTAAGCGGGTAGGAGGAAGATTGTCTGCTGTCTGACGTATGTGCGTAGTGTCTGAGTGTTTGTAGGTCTTTAAAATAGATTGATGTAGACTTAGACGTTGTAATGTCTAAGGGGCGGATTTCACCAATATCGTGATCAGCACGTTAAAGATAACACTTATCAGAGCTGAAAGAAGCGAAAGAGCCGAAGGACCGAATTTAGGAATTACTTGTATGATAAACTAAGAAACTTCCCACATATATCCGCCGAAACGGACGAATCGCCGCCGCCGGAAGAATTCGGAAATATTATTTAATGAGGCGCGGACAAGTGTGCATTTAACTTTAAACCGTGTTTAAGAGAAGTAAGTGTCATAACTGTTGTGGTATATTGACATTGACACTGACAGCTCTTGAACGCAGTTTAGATGTACCGATCGCGTTCAGTTTTATTGGTGACATGGGCAGTTAATCTACATAAATCAATGCCTAAATTACACCTACGTATCCTGGAGGGGCTGTTAGAGGTTTATTTAGTACACCAATATTTCCTTAGTTTTATCATAGCATTGTTTTACTATCTTCATCATCATCATTTCAGCCGAAAGACGTCCACTGCTGGACATAGGCCTCCCCCAAGCTCCGCCAGTTCGACCGGTTTTGTGCTTCCCGTATCCAGCGGATTCCTGCGGCCTTCACAAGGTCATTTTACTATCTTATTCTTTAGAAAATTCAAAAATATATATATAAGAAATTGCCAGCCTCATAGTTTTACAAAAAAAAGTAGATAATAATTACTAAGATCTTAGTTCTTAGTGGAAACAAACGCAGACTGAGCCGCTCTGCTTCTTCGTGGTATATTGATTCCATTTTTAACCGACTTCAAAATAAGGAGGAGGTTATCAATTCGACTGTATTTTATTTTTTTATAATTTTTTTTTTTTTTTTTTTATGTTTGTTACCTCATAACTTTTGACTGGGTGAACCGATTTTGATGATTCTTTTTTTATTTGAAAGCTGGTGCTCCCCGAATGGTCCCATTTTAATTTGGTTCCTTTCGGACAATGGGGTCCGTGTGAAAACCATATAAGTCTTAAATTTTCATTAAGTATTTGCGCGACAAATGAACGAATGCCGTATGTTTGTTACATCATAACTTTTGACTGGGTGAACCGATTTTGATGATTATTTTTTTATTTGAAAGCTGGTGCTTTCTGAATGGTCTCATTTTAATTTGGTTCTATTTGGACAATGTGGTCCATGTGAAAACCATATAAGTCTTAAATTTTCATTACGTGTTTGCGCGACAAATGAACGAATAACGCGATTAGATTAGTGCGCACCACAACTAAAAAGTCAAAAAATAAAAAGTTTTTTATAACTTTTATATTTTAACTAATTTTCGATTATTCTTCGACAGCGTTAGCGTTGGCCTCGCAAAGGTCTTTCAAAGCAATGGTGTGCCCAGTAAGTTAAAAATTTATCATGGTAAAAACTCAGTAACACCAGGGGATCGAACCCAATAGTCCCATGTAGCAGCACCAACGAGGCCGTAATAAACTTAAATACAGTACAGTTAAATTGGAATGGGTAATTTTTAGTCATGCTTTTGTTTAAAAGCAACTGACTAAAAACACAAAACACCTAACGTCACGCCTTGTTTTTCCGAAAGGTTGGATCCCCTGTCCAACCTTTACCTAGGTAGGTACCTATCTATACCTAAAGTACTCCGTATTTCACCGATTGTGTTAATGGAAAAAAAATGTACTTTAACTAGTCCATTAGACGTATTTCGAGATGCTGATTTTGACCTTCTTTTGATATTTTACTTTAAGGCGACCTTTGAAAATATCTTGTCACCTTTTAAAATCTTGACAGACTTTGGATATTTTATTTAGATAGTTCTAAATAAAATATACAAAGTCTGTTTTGAGTTATCTTACATTAGTTATCTTTCTTAGAACTATCTTACTTACTTAGTATTATTTTAAGTTGATTTTGAGTTTATTTAAATTAAAACAGTTCTTCGAAGTTTTCAAGTAACAATACTTATCAATATTCTGAACTATCGAATAAATCTATTGCATATTTTAAGGTTGTACAGACACTTTTGAATTTCTTGATAAACTATGTAATTATTGACATCTAACTCAATAGTGGCTTTGCCTTCAAATGCGATCAGAACTTTTAAAGATATTTGCAACACATATTTTTTACATTATTCCGATTTCGAACTCGCACAGATCTCGATACCGTGTCAAAGCTGCCGTCAAATATAATCCACTCAGATCTTTGGTGCTGTTTGGTTGTATCTGTGGAAAGCTAGTATGTAATACTGATATTTTACTTGTTATTCTGAAAATGTTAATAAAAAACTATTTATTGAAACAAACATCATTTTATCGACTTCATACGCGTGAAATGTGGCCCCCAACCTGCCGCGTCGCATCTCATTACTTGCCCGCGCTATTATTTCGTTCTTTCTTGGTTTTCTTCTGCTCGTCGCGTTAGCGTTGTAGCGTGATGTTAAGTAGCCTATAACCTTGCTCGAGAGTTGGACTATCGGATATAGAAATATTTTTTCATATCCGGCTATCAGTTCCAAAGATCAACCGAATCATTCAAGCTTAAAAACTTACAAACAAACCATTACCTCTTTCAAAATCATCATCATCATTTGCCTAGCCTTTTCCCAACTATGTTGAGGTCAGCTTCCAGTCTAACCGGATGCAGCTGAGTACCAGTATTTTACATGGAGCGACTGCTTAAAATCTACGAAACACATTTGCTTCAGTGACCTCTTTCAAGATTACTGAAGCAAATGTCGCGATATGCGACACGTAATTCGCTCGCACCGATTGCGTCTAGTAACTTGTATGGATCCAAACAAGGTGCGAATCGTCACGTGACTTTGTAATAAATAAAACCATTAACGTGACCTATCCTGCGTACCGTAATTCGCCTTAGTGTGGTTTACGGCTGTTGCATTGAAATTTAATACATTTATAGTATAATCAGCTTATAATGTTCCCACTGCCAAGACACAAATCTCCTCGGTCAAAGGGAGAGGGCCGGATAATCTACCACGACTTCGTCTTTGAATTTTTAGTTCTAGGACATGCCGGTTTTCTTACGATGATTTCTTTCACTGTCTTGAGAGCAGTGGTGATGAAATTATTTACACATAAAATACAGTGCTTGTCTGAGTTCAAACTTGCGATCCAGAATTTGCAATCGTACTTTAGGTCACCACTACTCTCACCACTCCTCTGAAAAATAATTAGAAGGATGTAATGGTCTTGTGTCTATTTTTTTATTTTAAGTTTTATAACAATAACGACTATTACAAAATAGTCGTTATTATTGTAAAACGTGAAGTTTTTATAAGGAAAATTTATGTTTGTGTTCGTGTAACTGATGTAGTTCCAGTTAGACCTGGCAAACCGATTCGTTGCCATGGAAACCACAAATGACGTCGACCAGGCCCTCGACCAAATGGTGGGAATCCTCAGGGAAGAAGGCTTGAGATTTTGCAAAATGCGGCGTACGGGCAAGAAGTCCAAACTTTCGGAAGAGACTCTGAAGCTAATGACGGAATGACGTGAAAAACCACCTATCACTTCGTCAGAACAACGGGCGCTCAACAAAAATATTAGAACATTGGTACGACGCGATTTCCGACGCTCTAATACACGTTCCATAGAGGAAGCGATCGAGCAGAATCGGGGGTCGAAAGTGTTCGTCCAATCACTTGAGGAGCCACCTGACGTTGTTGACTAAATCTAGTGGGGATATCGTCGTTTCGAAGCCGGAAATCCTTTCGGAAGTCGAAAACTTCTATGGCCAGTTGTACGCATCGCACGCATTTCGACCTGATCCCAAAAATGAGGATTCCAGAGCCACCTTAACCCGCCACTTCACAGAAGACCTGCCCGAAATCAGCTAAGACGAAATCGACGCGGCTATTAAAAATGGAAAAGCCCCTGGTGAGGACGGGATTACGACCGAGCTCTTGAAAGCGGGAGGAGGTCCAAACCTGAAACAGCTTCGGGAGCTCTTCAATTCAGTCCTGTTCTCTGGGAGAACTCCAGAAGCGTGGCGAAGGAGCGTGGTCGTACTTTTCTTTAAAAAGGGGGATAAAACCCTTTTAAAGAACTACAGACCCATGTCGCTCCTAAGCCACGTATATAAGTTGTTTTCAAGAGTCGTCACAAATCGTCTAGCGTGGAGACTCGACGAGTTTCAGCCACCGGAGCAGGCCGGGTTTCGAGGAGGATACAGTACCATTGACCACATCCACACAGTGCGGCAGATTAAACAGAACTCCGAAGAGTATAATCGGCCGCTGTGTCTTGCGTTTGTGGACTATGAAAACGCTTTTGACTCTATCGAGACCTGTTCTATTTTGGAGTCTATGCAGCGATGCAAAGTCGATACATCCAAGTGCTGAGATGTCTTTATGAAAACGCGACAATGACCGTCCAAACTCAGGACCGGCGAACTGAACACATCCCCCTGCGTCGAGGAGTGAGACAAGGGGACGTAACTTCCCCAAAATTGTTCTCTAATGCATTGGAGGATGTGTTCAAGACGCTGAACTGGAGTGGACGCGGTATTAACGTCAACGGCGAGTACATCTCACACTTGAGATTTGCAGACGACATCGTCATATTGGCGGAATCGCTGCAGGACTTGCAGCAGATGCTGGACGACCTAGTTGATTCTTCTGAAAGCATTGGTCTCCGGATGACGGATGACTTGGACAAAACCCAATTTGGCTTTTTTATATTAATTTTATGAAGGCTCATCAACTAAATACCTAATTCTGCTGTTTGTGTCTAAAAACCAAAATAGAGGGATTTACAGCATACTTAAACCACATTTTTTGTCGTTATTATTGTTCTCAGATGTATTTTAAGTAAAAAAAAATGCAGCATTATTAATTAGCGTGTGACTTTTACGTTTTAAAATATAGGCACCTATAGTTATTTGTGTTGGCAAAATCCATTAAAATTCTACTACAAGACAAAGAAATAAAAAATAGAAACTCAAAGCATAATTTTACCATCAAAACCAAATGGAAAACTAGGCAACAGAAAATAACTGAGCACCCTAAATAGGTTATTTACGACACCAATTTAATAGTCCATTCGCCCCGCGTCGAATAGCTATTGGATGGTATTCAATTATATAATTTTCTCGTAACCTCATCTGTTTTGAGCGTGTTCGGCTCCTAGTAATCGGCAATTAATTTTGTGATACCCTTCCCGTATGTGGAATAAAATGGGATACCCTAATAAAATACTGTTCTCGTTATCCTGTAAATTTTCTCATAGGAAAATAATATTGTTGTAAACAAGCGACGGGATCTACTCGTAATTTTCATGTATGTGCCAATCACAGTGCCACATTGCAAGTTGGCTGCGCTTTCGTAAATAGCCGTTAATCCAATTTAATACAGATCTTATACATTTTTCCTATAGTAAAAATCGACAGGAGAAATAAAAAATAAAAAAAAAATATTATCCATACAAATAAATAAAATCGGAGTGTCTGTTTGTAATTTCGAATTAACAGCTTTTCATTAAATGCATACCTATGAAAGTACAGTAAAGTATGTGTATACTTACATATAAAAATCAATTTTTAAAATTTGTCTGTTTTTTCCGGCTAATCTATGTAACGGCTGGGCCAATTTTGATGGGTCTATCAGTCACAGATGGCTAATGTTATAAGGAGTAACACACTTTTTGTTCCGGTGCTACGTCCATTTACACATTCACGCGGGTGAACCCGTGGGCAATCGAATAAAATAGATATAAGATTTTTTATTGAAATTAAAAGACAAATCTCTCACTCCAAATAATTGTTATTATCGTAATTTACAATTGATATTATTTCACAATAGAGCGTTATTTTATATTTTGATTCAGTAGATAATATTAACAAATTAACTCGCTACGTAGCCAACTGTTAGTAAATGTGTACTTAAAATATGGGGAGACAGTTCGTGCTATACCAGAATAGCTGATGGTAGTCAGCAAAATACGTAGCGGGCTGATTTACTAGATTGTGGTAGATAGTTTGGTAGATACGGGTAAATTGACAAAGAGGTTACACTATTAAGTTTTGAGTAGATCTGCACAAATACTGACAAATGCGTGTAATGGCTGGATCTTTGCAGACATCAATATACATGGTTTTCACATGATCTGACCAAAATCATGTCTGAACTTTAAAAGAGATATAAGAAGAAGACTTCTGAGTTTTCATCACTGTCAATTAAACTGCTATAATATTGTGAAAGTAAGAGGACACTATTTAGCTTAAAATTGAGTGTATTTAAATGTTTATCCAAACTCAGAGCCAATTTCAGGAATGAAACAGAACGCGAGCAACATTTCTGAGCTAAGTTCAAGAGTGTCAAGTGTCATAATTGTTGTTGATTAATGACACTAATAGTTATTGCAGTTATATTGGTGAAATTCGCCCTTAGTTATATTCCAACATAAAATACGTGTTGTTATACACGCCCTATTCGCCGAAGGTTTAGGCAGAGGTGTACCTATAGCACACCCACATTTCGCCAGTTATGTTTAAGTCCCATGTAATAGGGGGCGAGCCTATTGTCATCAACCGGGCACAAATCCAGACTCCGGGCTGCTACTGAGAAATTCCAAATAGAAAAATCCAATATAGATGGTAATCGAACCCAGGACAGATGTTCAGCAGTAGCGTTTGCAACAACTAGACCAACGGGGCAGTATGTATGTGTATCATTTGCAAATCCATGCTTATTCGACCTTTATAAACCGTAATTTATTTCTGTTTTTAACTTTTGTTGTGGGCGAAACCCTTACTCTGAGTGAGTTAATTACAACAAACAGACTTAACAGCTTCATACCAGCGTTGATAAAATAAACAACAAAATGCAAATTGTTAAATTTTAGAAAAATAAACTGGGAATGAAGTAAATACGCTGTTTCAATTCTCCGCTCGAAGGAAAACAAAAACAATACCCGTTGTTATTCAGATATTATGTTACTACAAATAGCAGGGGACTGATAATTATCACTTCTGTGAAATTATTAATTAATTAGGTCATGTTAATTTCATGCATCACATGCAAATCATTGTTACTACAGCATCCGGTATTTCCCAAAGGAAGAGGTGTACTACTGCGTTTACAAATTTTGCCGCAGACGGTGTTAGATCCCATGTTACCTATTAGACAACGCCCTAGGGGTGACCCTAATCCCGTTTAGCGGTTATCACGACAAACTTTGTCTACTGAAAGTTTTCTAAATACATTGCCTATGAAATATAACATTGGACCTTATGTTTGGCAGTTTCCGTCTGCAGTATCCGATCTAAAATAAAATGATTGAAAACTATTTTCGAGCAAATCTGCTGAAACAGTTTGTTTCTTCAAATTCCAAAGAAACATGTGTACATACACACGTATACATAAACTCACGTGTTCCCATGAGAGTAGGTAGAAACTACAGAACGCTGCCTGCTACGACCCTTACATAGTCCTTTTGCTTGGTTTACGTTCATTCGCACGAAAAGTTTCAAAAGAAACTATGTGTAAATATATAGTGTTGCTTTATTTGATAAACGGCTCCGTTCATTGTCCATTCTCCGTGATTATTGTGACTTGTAGTATATTTGCTTACTGACTAAGATTCAACTCAGTTTCCGCTAACTCTCAAATTGTTAGTTTTGTAAGGCTAAACTACATAATACCTATACCCAGTTTATTTTTCTAAAATTTAACAATTTGTATATTGTTGTTTATATTCAACTGTCGCGGTAAATAAATTAAATTGTGGTAGGATTTTGTTTATCTAATCGCCTAGCCTGAATTGTCCCACTGCAAAACAAAAGCCATCCCTCTCCCTTTTCCGCACAATTCTGTCTTTTGCCAGTAATTTCGGTAGTTCGGTCAAGCTCGTCCTGCCGTTGCATTCGTTTAGTGGGACCCACTCGGTGGTTCATAGAGTCTAGAGGAACAGGGAGTTAACTCTCCCTCCAGAAAATAAGGGTGGATACTCCAATCAGACAGATGCTGTGCTCGTCGAAGTAGCGGTGTTGTTAGATGCCTATGTTCAGCAGTGGACGTCTTTCGGTTTAATAATGATGATTAAGACTGTAGATTGTAGTAAGGAAAAATTTAAGGTCGTAGTCAATTTGCTAAGCAAATGTCAAATGGTAACCTTGTCCATACTATATTCTTCAATGAATCTCAAACACTATTTAAAACTTCTTGTGAACTTCCATCACGCCTTATTAGCTTGTTTGTTAAGAGAACAATTTATCTGCTGCCACTCACCGCCTGGACTTCATTTTATTATAATTAACACAACCATTAATCTAAAAGTGGTGACACTCCACAGATTGTGCAGATTACACGGCTTACAGCGTTGAGAAAACAACTTTTTTATTGAAATTTATTCACTAAAGTAATTTGAGGTGCTTTGGCTTTCAATTTGGTAACACTTGTGGAGATTATTTCGAATACAATGCTGGAGAGACGACAGGTCATTTATCACAGTCAAATAGGACACGCTGTAGGTAATAGAAGATTTTGAAATTGTAGACATTTTTGGATGACAGTTCAATTGAAAGAGCGTACGGTAGAGCATACTAAAATTTAATGTTAGCTGGACTATTAAGGTTTAACGAAACGAACCTGTACCTTTATTTACATAGAATGCAGTTTCCATGTTTTTTTACTTGTTCGCTGAAGTAATTTGAAAGAGCCTGCGGCCTTTTAAGCGGTCTGTCGGAACAAGAGCTCGGCAAAGCTTTGCGTTGCACCTATCGGGTTTACTTGAACGCGTACAGCCTTTAGCCATTCTTTCTGCCTACACAGCTTATTCTGCGTTTAACAAGCTTTTTTCTGCATTGCGATGTTGTTAGCTGATCTAATTATAAAATCCCTTTGGATAAATAGCTCTCAGATGCTTTTAATCCTATATAATAGACGCTCGTATCAAGAATGAAAGTTATGTATTTTTATCTGTTGAATTCAAAGGTAGCCTGGTGTGAGATAAGAAGATAATATATAATATTTATTAGCTTATACGTGTGTCATACATACAAGAAAGACACGCACGCAAGATGATCAAAACATAAGCTCCATTTTCCTATGTTGTGGTCAGCTTCCAGTCAAACCAGCTTCACATGAATATCAGTGTTTTACATGGAGCGACTTTCTATCGAGCTGGTTGAATTATATCGACATTCGGCCGAATGATGATAATGATGAAGATGACTGCGTATCAGACCACCTCCACACAATTACTGGGTATTACTGATATGACTGTTTGTGAGATTTTCGGGCTTCTGCAGACCAGTGACAACTGTCAAAGATCCAGGAATGAAAGCTAGGACCAACGGTTTGAACGTGCTTTCATGGTCAGCCATCCACGGCGCAACCGCGGCAGGAGAAGATTATCCTATTCGATCTACCCGTGCCGATGTTATTACTTGTATGAATTGTTACAGCCAAACTTGTAATGTTTTGTTTGTGCCAAAATTCATTTCCGTTCAACAGTCATTGAGTCTATCGCACCATTCCACACGGAACTCCGTGTCAGAGCTCGTTACTAAGGAAGAGAGTACACGAGATTGTTTATATAGGGACAACTGTTGATTGATTAAACACTGAGTCGAGTGGACGCGGTGTTGATAACAGACTGTTGGCTTCGATGCGAAGGTTTGTTTTTTGACTGTAAACAATGTTCCTGAATAAATAAAAATGTTTTTTTATGCAACATCATTAATGGGGGTCTGTGTTCAGTTTTCAGAAGGAGATTGAACATGCCTAAATCTTTAACATGCGGTGATCAAGCGTGGTGATCAATGTTCCTTATTATTTTAACCGGAGCGGACGAGGTACTCAATTCTACTATATTATTTTTGTGTAAATATTTTACGCAATATCATCGGGGTCCTTTGTTTGAGTACTTTTATAGTTAGGTAAATAAAATACGATGACCTACCACCTACCTATTGATGATTTGGTAATACTTCCTGTCAGTGTTATTTACATAGCAAGTAGTAGTATAAATTATTATAAGTATGTATCGGCTAGGTACCACAACTAAACAGTGAAAAAATAAACTTTTTTGACAAAAACCAAAGTAAGTTATATTACGGTTTTGTAAAAAGTTTTATTGGATTTATAAAAACATAAAATGAGCCCACCATTATCTTATTTCTGGGAAATCGAGAAGACAGGAACATTGATAACTACGCTGTCTCAATACAGGTTGGCAATTCCAGACTCTGACTAATTGTAAGTATAGGTGCAAGTTTCCTCGCGCGGTTTTGGTTCACCTGTAATATCCAAGAAAAACTCAGAAAGTACATTATCATTCTACTGCCCTTATCCTAATTTATTTCAGGTTTGTGCATCATGTCTTTTTCTAGTATACTTCTCTTTAAGTCATCTCCATTGTCACTCACATTCCAGTAAAAAAAAGGGAAATTAAGGATATCTAACATTCGTTTACTTTTGAAAGGTTTTTCACACATTCTATCCATCGTTTCAAACTCAAAAACTATATCATCGTTATAATTTCAGCTGAAGGACGTCTCCTGCTGGGCCACCCCCAAGCTCCGCGACTACAACTGGTTCTGTCCTTCCCGCATTCAGCAGATTCCTGCGGCGTTCACAAGGTTATCGGTTCACCTTGTGGAAAGCCGTCCAACTCTACTTTTCTGGAACGTATAAGAAAGTACATATGAAATAAAAAGGCATATGGATACTAAACAAGGATTATTATATTTCATACTAGCTTCTGCCCGCGACTTCGTCCGCGTTAAATTTCTTGTTCCCGCGACCCTTCCCGTCGCGTCGAATCGCCTACCCGTGCGTTATTCCCCGTTTTTGCAACATTTTTAATTACTGCTCCGCTCCTCTTAGTTTAAGCGTAATGTTATATAGCCTATAGCCTTCCTCAATAAATAGGCTATCCAACACAAAAAGAATTTTTCAATTTAGACCAGTAGTTCCTGAGATTAGCGCGTTCAATCAAACAAACAAACAAACAAACAAACTCTTCAGCTTTATAATATTAGTATAGATACCATCATTAACAAACTGGATGCTGTCTGCAAATAAAAATAAGGAACATAGAAGGAACATGCTTCTGACAGTAAAAGAAAAGACCATTTAAATAAAATAACGGACAAAGGTAAAGTATATTTTTATTCCTACAATTGTAGGAGGGCAATAAAAGAATTAAACTAAATTGCATGTCAGTGAAACTAAAAATAACTTCATTCCCGCTCTTTGTTCACGAAATACACTGTTTTAAATAAAGTAGACGAGTTTTAGAGTTACTCTGGACTTATTTTGAACTGGAGTTTAAAGCAACGCTTGCTAAGTATATGTGTAGGTATGTATGTTTGCCTATATTTTGGATGTAGCTGTTTATTTTGTTTTTATAATAAATATAAACGGTCATGGGCGTACCCAGGGGGGGGCAGAGGGGGGCAGCTGCCCCCCCCTGGAGTTTGTTAACATCCATACTAACCAGCTACTTTTGTCGATAAAATTTAAGAAAAATACATTTTAGCTATTTGTAATACAATATGCAATTTTTAAAATGGTTTATATAAGGTGTATCTATTCAAACACGAAATAATTTAAGAGGTACACTTGTACGTGGTAAAGAAACTACAGCAAAGAAATTTTTTTTTTCTAAATGTTTTTTTCAAAATTTAATATTTATAAATTATTTGACGCACATAAGAAATACTGGCTCCTTCTTATTTTTTACGGCCCGAGACACCGCGGCCATCGCAGAGTCAGGCGGGCCATTCATAGAATTTGGAGTGAAGGTTTTATGCAAAACGTCTCCAGCAGTTTTAAAATCTATATATTAATACGTGAAGCGAAAACTTTGGATCCCTTTTTACGAAAATTGGGCGGACGGAGGAGTATGAAATTTCGCAAACTTATAGTTTATACAGAGAAGAAGTGACGAATGCTAATATTTTTTTTAATTATGCGTAAAAATACATTATTTTCAATAAATAACACGTTACACACACTACTATTCATTACCGTGTATTTAATATACACATGCACAAATCGAGTATATATTTGTTTTTGGTATTATTTGTCTATAGCCTTACTGAATGTCAAATATAATTATGGATTACGAAATTACGAAAGTTTTTTGTCGAAATCTGTGGTCCAATCGAGAATATCTGTCTTTAATATTTTGTGTCTATAGTCTTGCTGAATATGTCAAGTATAACCATAAGTAATAAATATGACAACACCAACATGAAGTAAATGCTGTTCTGTCACCTATCAAAACTGTAATCTTATGTAATACTTTGAAATAATCTATATAATGTATTAATACCTGAAGCAAAAACTTTGCACATCATTGTACGAACATTGTGCGAACGGCGGTGTATGAAATTTGGCACATTTAAAGTTTATTTGGAGAAATAGTGCTGAAAACTAATATTTGTATATATTAACGAATAATGGTCGAGTTTCGACCTCTGGGCGACCACTAGTTATAATAATTACTAAAATTCAAAAACGCTTAGATAAAAAAAATCTTTTTGCTTCTATAGCTTCTTTACCACCTACAGGTGTACCTCTTAAAATATTTCGTGTATGAATAGATACACCTTACATATCCAAGCGTGATTTTTAGTTTTTTTGAACTATTATTTATTTTCTATTTTTTAGGGTGAATTTTGTGACGTATGTCAGCGTAGCTTTCGAATTTTTTGACGAAGTCAGCGTAGCTTTCAAAGAAGGTTTTTTTGCTATCCTGGTAACCCTGGCAAGGATAATGGCACAAAATTATAAAATTATTGTATTGTCAAGTATGCCTTTCGAGTTAATCCGACGTTTTGAAGGGGGTCAAAATCATGTTCAAAGTTTCCGTTACATAGGCACATACAACATACGTATGAAGCTAATAAAAGCGTGTTACAAATCGTGCGACGTGGCCGTCCTTCCTACCTACTCGCTAGCAGCGCTGCAAGCAAAAATAACTTTAATTTCGGAAGTCGGTGTCGTTGGATTTGTATTTCAGTTTTTTGCCACTGACTTCCGAAATTAAAGATATTTTTCACTTTGTAGTGTTTTTTGGAAGTCGGTTGTTTTTTTTTTGCAAATTGTTTTATGAAGTCAATAGCGTACAGGAAGTATTAGAATATCAACACGCTGAACAAAGTGGATTAAATACGTATTATCGAAGCCAACGCCAAAACTGTTAAAGTCCATAAAATTTATATGGGAACACCCCTTAAGCATACCATTAAATAACCATTAAGAATTTTTTTTTTTTAATCAGAAAAAAATACAGTGGAACAAAGAACCACCTACTGAACAAAGAAATACCTACTTTTGAAGTCGGTTAACAAATACAATTTCCTGCTACAACCCGTCTCAAAGATATAATAGCCTAAAACGCTTTTCTTTTTGTGGGTGTGGTAAATCATCACATGACGTCTCCCGCTCTTGGTGGAGCGGAAGGGCGCACAGTGTTTTAAGAAGCCCGATTTTTGGACATCCCATTTTTATTGAAAAAGCTGACAGAAATAATCATTTAAATGCAAGATTTTGTATCCCGACTGAGCTACCAAGTCTCGTCGTATAATACTGGATCTAACAAAGTTACGAGGTTCATTTATGGACTAAAATACTCTACATAAGATACGCCATGAATGTACTTAACATCATTATTTCGTATCATGCTTAGTTTAAGCGTAATTATTTTTTTCTTATTATCCGGATGGAAAAATTACGATTTTCAAAAAGGTATAACTCAAAAACTAGACTTGGTAGCTCAATCGGGATACAAAATCTTGCATTTAAATGATTATTTCTGTCAGCTTTTTCAATAAAAGTGGGATGTCCGAAAATCGGGCTTCTTAAAACACTGTGGGGCGTGTCAAACGTTTACTGACTAAAACCCACACGGGTTCCTTCAGTTGCCTATGCCAAGGCAACGGTACCTCTTTCGAACAATTCAGCGGTCCTGGACCCCTTCAATACTGCTGACATCTCTTTAAGGCGTATGTAGAACACAAGGCGTCGTCAACACGGGTCCGTACTGGGCGGCGAGCTACCCATTGCTCGCCGCCCGCAAGTCCGCGCCTATGGTGGCCGGGAGTCCGAAATCGACTCCAGACGCCCGGGGCGTCTCCTCCTGCAGCTAGGGGTGTGAAGGCGCAGAGACTGCTTCTCCCTCACGCACTCCGCCTCCACCTTTGCGAGCAATACTGCTCTGCAGAAGGAGGTGACGGCTTCCCATGCCCTCTAGCTCCAAACCATGGCCTACACCTGGGCCGGACGCCAGAGGTCGCCGCCGCCAATCGCCTCCACGAGGACACGGCGGTGCTCCGCCCAGGCAGGGCACACTTCCACCTTATGCTCCACCGTGTCCTCCAGGCGGTCCATGCAGTGATAACACGAGGGCGTTTCCTCCTACCATTTCCGGAACAGGAACCTTCCGAAACAAACGTGTCCGGTGAGGACCTGCGTAAGACAGAAGGTGAGGACACCGCGATGCTTCTCTAGCCACTTCTCAGAGGGGACTACTCGCCGCAATAGTGCCCAAGCCTAAAACGCTGGACATAATAAAATGTGCAGAACACAGACGTTCCGCAGAAGAAGGAAGAGAAAATTTAACCGATTCAGCTGAAGAAATTGCTGCGGCTTTGAACCTTGAGCTCCGTTGTCCTAAGACGGCAAGCCACCAACAACAGAGGGCAAATCAACCAGCTGTCTACTGTAGCGAGCCCCTTAACGATTATTTTTGTCACTCGTCATGCATGCTCTATTTGGATTCGTTATCATCTTCATTAGAGGCGAGATTTGGCAAAAACCGTTCACCAGCGTTTACTCTTGTTGTACCCTGCTCAGATAATCAAAATTACAGTTCCAAAATTACAAAAATGTATGGAGGAAGTATCTAAATTTTATGAATTAGAAGGGATCACATCTGAAGCCGAACTATGGCGCACTTTTTGGATGAATAAGCAGCAGCAGGACTTTAAAATCATTGGAAAAACAGAGTTAGTAACGGAGTAGCAGAATCTTTTTACCCGAAGGTGAAGACAGCTCTAGAAATTTTACTGGCAGTTAATGCCTTATTCCACCACTACTTTTGAAACGGCATTCAGCACACTTAGACGTGTAAACCGTAGCTAAGATCGACCATGACTGAAGTAGATTTAATGGGCACTGTATGCTTAATGTTCATAGATTTGTTAACGCTATGGGCGATTATTTCACGAAAGCCGTCACAAACTGTTTTTCCGAAGACCCTCGAAAGTTACTTTTAAAAAAGCTATTGTATATTTAAAGAATAAAAAAAACCTATTTTAATTTATGTTTATTTATTTGACTAAGTGCTTATAAAAAAACCGATTTGCCCCCCCCTGGCCCAGAACCTGGGTACGCCCATGTAAACGGTGTAAGGGACGTCAAAGCAGAAACTGTTACCATGAATTGTATAGAACAGCTGTTTTTTTAAATAAACGTTTCTAATATCAAACGCTGTCGGGTGTAGAATTATGTGCTGAATTCACGTTTTCAGTTTGCGCTCTAAAGTTCCATATCGTTCAAACTCAAAAATCGTATCGTATCGTATCGTTCTCTTTATATATTTTAGTGAATAAGTTACCTAAGCATTTATTAATCATCTTCAACTTTCATAGTCCACTACTGGACATAGGCTTTGTGCTACGCTTGTCAAGTCATGATCTCTACTCGAGGATTCCTCCGCTCCAACGGCCATCGACACATGGCATGACTACCTACACCTGTTACTTTTGCTGCTGTATAATATTCGTTGATATCAATTAGTCATAGTGATTGCAGTTCGTAGTCAGAAAAGAAAGAAAAATAAAGGTGGAGGTTGTTGTTTCAAAGATATAGCCATGAGATAGCCATGATGTGGAGTGGCAAGGCTGTTGCAATACATGCGAAAAATGTATGTGACTTTCCTTTATTTTCTGATACTATTTCATATTATGGTTGTGACTGAAGTTGTGTAGGCGGAGAGGAAATGAAGCGCAATGTGAAGACATGTGAATGTTATGCTTGCCAGATAGATAGCATTTTTGCATTTGTTTCTTTTTAGCATTTTTTTATTTTAGCATTGTTTTAAGACATTTGAATGTTATGCTTGCCTGATAGATAGCATTTTTGCATTTGTATTTTTTCATTTTTGCATTTGTGAATAGGATATCAGAGTCTTAAGAAAATAAAGCTAGCTTGGTATGGCTTTATATATATAAGTTTATATGTAAGTAGTATGTATGTACTTGTAAGTAGCTCAAATTCTGAGATAAGGCTGCTTAAAGATAATGTTTTTTTTTTTTTAGAAACACTGTACTTAAACCTCAAAATGTGTGTGATACGTTATAGAACTGCCTATTTAGTCATACTGAGTTACACGAGCTTAAAAGATTATAATAATGATGTAGTAAAGTGCCTTTTCAGTTTAAATAACAAGAAGATTTATGATTATTTCGTTGAATAAATAAAATAAATAGTTCTTTTCCAAATAATGCCAAGTACCTACTTAAAATGCAGCCAATGAAAAAGTAGAATAACATATGATTTCATTAGTAATAATCATCACTATTCAGCTTTCAAAGAAGAAGCATACAAATGTGACGAACGCGAAACTAGTTATTAAAAAAACATACATAACATTTTGATTTTTAACTTTTGATTGTTGTTGTAGCAGCCACAGTAGTAGACACTCTGGGAAAATTTCAAGTGTGTACCAATTCCGACTCAAAAAATATAGCCCTGTGATAGACAGACCGACAAAGAGCCTAAGTAATAGGGTTCCGCAACCTTTTGGTAAATTATCCTAAAAACATAGGTACGAGTATCTATCTTACACTAGCTTTTGCCAGCAGGCTCGCAGGCGTATTATACATATGTATAAACCTTCCTCTGCCTTTTGATGAAAATCCGTTGCGTAGTTTAAAAATATCTACGCGTACAAACGCGGGAAGCGACTTTGTTTTATACCATGTAAAGATTTCATTTATTTAAGTGAAAGTCCTCTTAAATGCAGGTAATTTGAATATTAATTATCTCAAGGGTAAATCAGTGATGTTCATAAATAAAAGATTAAATCGCAACAAGACAGTCAATTGCCTCGTTGGTCTAATAGTCACGAGTGCTACTGCTGAGCATCAGGTCCTGGGTTCTGTTGCCAGGTCTGGCAAAGTATTACTAACTAGCGACCCGCCCCGGCTTCGCACGGGTGGACATTTATTTTTTAAGCTCTCTGAAAAAAAAAATTGTTTTGTATGTATGTTTTTATAGGTTTTTTATTCGTGTTACATTTCTTTGTTTCGTACCTGCTTAATCTGGCATTCATTTTAAAATTCAAGATAGCGGATTTAACTTCAACTTTTCCGTTATACTCTATATCTATACTATACAATTTTAAATTCGTAATATCTTTTGAATGGATTGTCCGATTGGAATAAAATAAAAAGTAATTTATAGCTATTGAAACAATCTTGCTCAATAAATAGTTTATTTGGATAAGGATTCGTATTTGACGATAATATGATCAATAAACATAGGCTAATAATTTTAATTACTTTTATTCTATGGAAAAGTGGTTATAATGGCTAAAATATAAATGTTTGGTTTATACTATCGCGGACTTTTTTGTAGGCATTATTGAGTTCTACAACTTTTTTATAGAAGTCAACCATACATCTCTAACCATTTAGGCAGCGTTCGCGAGAATCGTTAACGTACGGCAGTTTTTTCGACGCCTTACTCCACAATTTTCACTACCACGAAAAATCCTATCTATTTTCCGGGATAATATATAGCCTATACGGATTCGGAAGAATTCTTCTAAGTAACGGTAAAAGAAATTTTGAAATCGGTCCAGTAGTTTTTGAGCCTATTCAATACAAACATACAAAAATACAAAGGTTTCCTCTTTATAATATTAGTATAGATTAATTCCATCTCGAATTACTCTGAAGCTGGATGTGCCCGGTTGATGGCAACAAGCTCGCCTCCTTTTTCTTGCATGGAACTTAAACATTTCTGGCTTAATGTGGGGGTACTGTAAATGCAACTCCGCCATACCCTTTGAAGAATACAGGCGTACTGTTATGTTATGGGAATAAAATTTGGGGGTGGGAGATTCTAATCCAAGGATCAAAAGATTTTATACCACTGCAAAAAGGGTTCATTCCTAAATTGGACTACCGTCTCCAGAGCCTTATGGCCTCCGGCTATTAAAACAGGTACTCAAAAACTTTATAAAGTTTCGGAATCCAATATGAATAAGTTCGAGGTTATCAGATTTTATCTCATTATATTTATAACTGTTACGAAAATGGTTTTATGTATAAGATTCTTCAAAATGGGTTATATAGTTAAAGCATTATTAATATTGAATCATAGTATTATGATCCAGATGTCACCGCGGCTTCGCCCGCATGGATTTCCGAAAAAATACGAAGAGAACGTCCTACTGAGACAAAAGTAGCCTATGTTACTCCTTCCAGCTAGATGGCGGCGAAAGTTCCATAAAAATCGATCCAGCCGTTTGGGGAATTTGTCGAAACAAAAAACAGACAGGCAACAAATATTAAAGATTTTTTTTCTAATAAGTAGCGTATATACTTGTATATGTATTTTGTGAAAAAGCTGTTGTTTTTACATTACTAACTGATATTTCAATTGTATTTATTTGTTGTATGGTATACTACACTATAAGTATTTATATATACGTAAAAATATGATGTAATAATAAACAAAAGTAAGCTCGTGCGAACGTGTATTTCGAAATGTTAATACAATACATCTGACAGCAGTAAAGGTACCAAAACAAAAGTATTGTAAACAAAACAAAAATGTGATAATAAACCTTTCCGAGGTTCCATAGAAAAGTTCTAAATGTGTAATAACGTAGATGTAATTTACCTACCTAATGTACCTGCTACGTGGGAATATGAAACGTTTTACAAGCAAAAATAATAAAATAACCAACATTGTTGAATTGTTTCTACGCGAATTATCACGGTTTGTTTTATGGCACTTTTGATAATATAACAATACAATAAATTAATTAAATCGGTTGGCAGCATTGGTGACGTAGCTGTTGAGCAATGGGTTTTTGAGTAACTCGGTCAAATAAACGCACCTATAAAACAATTGTGTAGTCTAAGATGGCCTACGTCGTAGACCTATATATTCTACGGCGGCGTATTTTGTTTTTTCTATGATATATACCTCATTTTTTCCTGCCTGTTAAATTTAACTATGGGTTTCTTTGCCGATGTTTGCATAACGTTTGATTAATAAAATGGGTACCTATTTATATATCAAATAATTGTAAATGTAGTAGCGTCTTGCCTGTAACTTATTTTTACCTACACTTTTTCGTGTTGTAAGGTTTCATAAATTCTGTTGTCACTCGATAAGGCAACCTTCATAATATCTGGAAACATATTTTAGGTAACCTTGGTTAGTGAGCACATAATATAATTAGAATGCCTATTCCTGTATAAGCGCTGAATACTATAAAAACTTCCTAGGGATTAATCCATACTATCCATACTTCCATACTAATATTATAAATGCAAAAGTAACTCTGTCTGTTTGTCTGTCTATCTCGCTTTCTTGCTAAGACTACTGAACCGATTTAAATGAAATTTGGTACACAGATAGTTAAGAGCCTGAGAAAGGACATAGGCTACTTTTTATCCCGGTAGTATGTTCCCGCGGGATAATTTCCGACCTCCACGCGGGCGAAGCCGCTGGCAAAAGCTAGTATTATATAAGTTCACAAGTAAATAATTTACTATAGTTACAGAAAAACAATATCTCAAGAGGCATTTAATTTGAAACTACAATAAGTGGATTGCCAAAATTTCTTATGTTCCGTCCCGTTCGAATTGGTTACTCTGTGAACGCACCATGACGTGAAACGGAGTGACATCTGTTAGTTTGACACTTACTCTTGGATTTTGGTCTTGAAAAAGGGATGTCGGTCCAATTTGCGTGTGCGACCCTGTTGTAAATTAATCCCTTAAAACCGATCGTTTTGTTGGACAATTAGTCGTGATCCTATTGTTTGATTGTAAATAACCCCAATTTGAAGAAATAATACGGGTTGAGTTTGGATATATCTTTGTTGAAATAGTTTGAAGGCTAAGTGATCTGGAGACCGCGTGCCATGAAAACATCTGGCGGATTGTTGCGGCCTGTATCCTGGAAAACCCATTTACAACGTCACTACACAATACAATACACACTCACTTACATACATAAATCCAGGTAGGCTCCAGAGCAGGTGTTCTTCTACCACCAGGTGAGTCTTTTGTTTGATTGTATTAATAAGCTCCGCGCACGGCGGACAGTTCGCTCGCCACTCTTGTCTCCAGGGCCCCACCATCATAACTTCCACTGCGCTATTTGAATCCCATGGTGAGGCCCTTGGCTTGGCGTCGAACATCTTACTTACTAATTAATTCTATTCTTAGTATTCTAATTTTATTAATTCGTTATACTTTTTGCACGTGTAATTGATAGCTAGATGGGCCGACGATCTTAAAACGGTGAGTGAGACAGTCCAGATGTAAACTGGTGTTGTGCCGTAGCCTGGAAGAGCCCTACCTATGTCCAGCGGTGAACTGTGATAGGCCGATTAAGATTGATTGATTCGATTTCTTTGCTCGTTCCTTGAGACATAAGCAAGAAAAAAGTGCGCCAAAGGTTTAAAACACTCATAAATTTCTAGCCTTCTGACCTTTTGTCCCTACAAGTTCACTTCTAAGTTGGAAAGTCGAAACTTTTATATAATTATAGCCCGGAGCAAGACAGTTTCGGATGGCCAAGTCACAACCGGAGCTCCCTCACTAACCTTTTACTTAATTTCACAATAAGTTTTTAATTGCTATTAG
The DNA here is from genome assembly GCA_932294355.1 of Aporophyla lueneburgensis. Classification (NCBI taxonomy): domain Eukaryota; kingdom Metazoa; phylum Arthropoda; class Insecta; order Lepidoptera; family Noctuidae; genus Aporophyla; species Aporophyla lueneburgensis. Next base: position 8,078,916 of record OW028746.1, read on the forward strand.
TTAACGTCGTAATATCTCAAACAACAAGATACATTTACCCACACCTGTTGTGAGCTACCTCCCGACGACCCAGCGGATTATTTCGTCCCCTCTTTGAATGCAAACAAGTTCATAACTTCGGAATAACAAGGTTTGTAACATTTGAACTAAAACCGGATAAAAACAGCGAGCCCCTCCGGAGTCAGGAACGTTTCCGGACCCTTGACTTCAATTCATTCCCGTACCGATGTACACTGATGGTACCTAGTATATGAAAGACGAAATATTTGTGGTCTTGTTTCGACCCGAGGGCGGTACACCTTTTGAAGAAAGTATGGGTGAAATTATCATAGGAAATCAGATAGGTGCAAGTAGGACTTTTCTGAGTTTATATTTGTACCCTCTAGGCTGTTTTCTTATCCGTTTCATCCTTTATAAGTGGCAGATATAAGCTTAAAGCAATGCCTTTAACACTAGATTTACCAGACCAGTCATTTTGACTGGTCGTGCAATTTCAGTTCAAAATTCCCATTACATATAACATTTGCTTTCCGAAATGATGTTATGACTTTTGTAGCTATAAGTAGAGAGTACATTTTATGAATTTAACATTACTTTAAATATATATGTAACGAATATATTTTTTGGTATTAACATTTATTCGTTTGCATGACCAGTCAAAATGACTGGTCTGGTAAATCTAATGTTAATGTTCCCACTGCTAACACATAGGCTTCTTTTTTCTGTGGGAGGGAATGGGACATACAGTATACATAACACACTAATTATATATATTTTTTGACATTCTTAGTAACTTTGCCATATATTTTTCCCTTCGTTATCAGCCGAAAGACGTCCACTACCAGACATAGGCCTCTCTCAAGAACCGCCACTTTGACCGGTTAATTTTTTAGGGGGATTTGCTATAATAGCCACGCTTGGCTGGCGGGTTGGCCATCGTAGTATGGTGATAAAATGCACATAGAACGCTGCTTCGAGAAAGCGCTCTAGGAAATCCATAAGTCACCATTTACGACACCCAGACTCACCACACATGTAGGATAGTGTGGTGTAGTGGTTCTTGAAGTCCGGTATCGCATGGAATTATATACATCCCACATTTACTCACCTCCGCCTCACCTTTGCAGTGAGCTTCTTTTCATTTAATTTTTTGCTAATTTTATTTCCATGAATTTTCTTCTATAACTATGAATAGAGTTAATTATATTTTATTAATTTATTTTGCAATACGATGACTCATTAAATTATTCTTTGCAGATTACCAAGGTGCAGGCTGTGTCTAGTTTGGGACCAGCTGAGGTGCAAGTCTTCTGCTGGTTAGAATTTCATGCCGTGTCATTGTGTTTTTGTGAACTATGTGTCAGTTTAAAAAATAATTTGATTTGTTTAGTCAACTATATTCAATTAAACTAGAAGCTTTGATACACCCACAAAGTTGGGTTACTTATCAAACTACAGTACATCAAATCGATCAAAGCTATAAGCCGTTTCTCATGATACCGAAACTGAAATGTATCACATAATTAACAATGTCATGTATCAATCCCAATATAGTCCAAGTTACAGAGCAATGGAGTATTGGTGCTTCCTGTACATTCAATAATCTTAATCGTTTGGTCCCATGTGCGGAGCCTATAGCCATTGATCGGACCAATATCCCGAGCAGAGAATTTTTGTAACAGAAAAATCCAATTAGACTTTCAGCTCTACGTTGGAATTAAACCTATGTACAGAAGTGATTTAGTAACGTTTAGTGATCACAGTTTTGCAGTTTATTTTTCGTTTGGTTTGTCTCGTTTATTTGCAGTGGGTACTTACTAACTTATTGACTTGCATCTTTTAGTCAATTACACCTTTAGCAGTAGGCTCCTTCCCCAGTTTTCGTAGCTGTTTACGAAAGCTATTTCTCCATAATATTTCTCCAATATGAATTTGTCACCTATGCAAATAATCGCACGATAATCAAACGCTTTGAAAAATAAGAAATATTTAACTGTATATGATAATTATCTGTAAACAGTAGGTTTTAATAAAGTACTCTAATTTTCAAAGATGCCATATTATTACTCTACTTCCTTCGGTTTCATAATGAAACGTAGCCTACGTCTATTCCTGCCATATTCAGTCCAACCATTCCATTGTTCTATTTCTGCGTATTGATTGCTCTGTCTTGGTAATGTGTTGTTGTCAAAGGGATTAATGAGATGGGATTAGGTAGAATGTTACTTATGGGTGTGCTGCTAAATGAAGATGTAAAGTCGTCTAGAATGTAGATTCGGGAATATACGAGCAGTGGTAGCCCAGTAGTATTAGTGCCAATTTACGGTTTGTAACTCGGTCGAGTCCAGGTATGTATTTCACTTTGTGTATTTCGTTTCATCACCACTGCTCTCAAAACGGTAAAGGAAACATTTTGAGGAAACCGGCATAGAAACAAAAGCTCGAAGACATGTGACGTCCACCAACCTGCATTGGGCCAGCGTGGTGGATTTATGATCCACCTGGTGGTCCTCTCATAGAGAGTAGGGCTGTGTCCCAACAGCGGGAACATTATTGGTCGATTATATTATAGTACAAGATAGGTTGTAATAAATTCCAACTTCAGAATAAATTATACAGGATAGGTATAAAGAAATTTCAGGACTTAAATTGTGACCTGACTTGGGAAATTCTTACCATTTGCAATAGCTGAGACTTCGTCCGTGAAATTCCTTGTTCAACCCATCCTCAACGTTGCTTCGCTTCTCCCGTACTTTTACTTAGTTTTTGCATCAACCGCTCTTTCTGCCTTTTTAGGGTTCCGTACAAAAATGGTAAAAAAGAACCGTTATGATGGGACTCAGTCTGTGTGTCCGTCTGTCGGTCACAGTTGGATATCTTAAGAAATACTAATGCTTTCAACTTGAAATTTGGACTAGTTTTAGATGCCGTTTACCCAACTATTTTGTAAATAAAAAGAAATAAAAATATGTTTTTTTATTCAACAGCAATTTTTATAACCAGCTTTGAGTCCGAACGGTGGTTCTAAAAAATCGTATTGGGTGTGACCCCAAAAAGTAGTATACTAGTAGTCTAGTAGCTTATCATATGAAAGAGCGCTATTTACACATATTTCTTTTTTTTTTGGCCGCGTGCTTTTTTACTTCTGACGAAAAAAAAAAACCGTTAAAATTTAAAATTATTCTATGTGATAAAAGTTTGTAACTACAAACAAACAAACAAATCTTAGATACTGTATCATTGTATGTAAAGTCAACACCCATTTTCCATGTAAGATTTAAGACAGTTAAATCCATTCCCTCAAAAAAACATCGTCGTCCGCAGTTGTTACTTAAATATTTACAGACCTGCGGCAAGGGAAGGAACGCTTAAGGCGGTATTCTGATCTAGAAGCCTAAATTATAGGCATTTTCAAAGTAACATAAAAAAAACGAAAAATATTTTAATATACGTTTTTTTAAATGATGTTTCTTGAAATTTCAAGAATATAAAAAAAATTAAGTTAAAAAAAATTAGAAATTTGACAAATAACAGGCCGGTGAAGTGGGGACTACAAAAAAAAAAACGGTGTACTCTGGTTGACATGATTCCAGCCCTAGTAGCGATCTGAAACAAAAAAAAAAAATTCTCAATCTGTAAAGATGTCGCTATCGCGTTGACCTCAGCCAAAAAAATTAAAATAAAATTCACAAAATGGGGTCGATATGAAAAATAAATTTTTATTTTTACCCCTTTTTTGACCTTTTCGAATTTTTTAAAAATATTTCAAATTGAAACTTTTTAAAATCCAAGACAAACGCGATAGAGAGATATACAAAGAATATTTCCACTAAATTTCAAAGGAATTGGTTCGGTAGAACTTGAGATATCATGTCAACCACTTCAAGAAAAGTAGTTTCGAGAAAAACGCGTTTAAAGTTTGAGAAACAATTCCAGTAGAATAACTCGTATAATAATATTTAATACTCACTTATGAATAATCCCAGATCCATACATTGGGCCTTCTTCTACTTCATACTCGATGTTTTGCGAAGTTCTTTCTGCTAATCGAGCTGTTCTGCCTTCTTTTGAAGTGTTTATTGTGTGATTCGCTCCGGTCGGCCGGCTTAGATGCTGCGTCACAAAATCCACTGTGTCTCCGAAAATAATTCGAATTTTGAAAAATCCATTTAAGTACATATTTTTAAGGGTCTAAACTTTGAAAATATGCAAAAAAGAAAAAATCGATTTTTTGAAATTTCTAGACCAGAGTACCGCCTTAAATACTTATTTAAACAAAGGGTTACAACTGGTTCAAGGGACCCAGCAGGGTACAAGCAATGGGTAGGTAGTATTTGGAAGCACGAAGAAAACTACGTTGGTCAATTATTCTTTTGATTAAAGGTAACTTACCATATGAATACGGTGTTTCCTGATCATGATTTCTCTGTTACCAGTGGGTCTCCGATGTAAGTAAAAATGCAAATTTGCAAAGCAAAGATTTTCTTTATATGCCTGCAATTTGCCAGAAGACCAAACAAAGTAAGGTGAAATACGATAGCAAATTTTTCTTTAACATTCTAAAGTAAAACCTTTTTAGTCATGTTTCATCAGAAAACGAAACGTCAAAAGAAAACGTCGACTCCAACGAAACTAGAGCTGCCTCGTTCCAATCTCCCAACTCAGTTCACTTATTGGCATTCTGTGGTAAATAAACTAAGGCGCATTCACTCGCATGTTTTATCAGTCAGTAATCACTGGCCTTGTGTTTGGAGAAGAAGCCATTCTGAAATTCGAACCGTGTTGCTTCAATCAATCTCACATTTTGAATCTCTTATTAACGAGCGTATATTTTCTACGAAAAATAATATTCTCCTATACGTTTGTTTAATATAAAAGTTTTTGAGACTTTCCTCTGAATTTTCACTGCGAATTTGGAAGTTTAGATTACTTTTTGATATTCAAATACAGTTTGTTTTTGATAGTATGTTGGATATTACGATTTTTCCGTAATAAATGGCTGGAGATAGTGGGTAGAGATGTTATTAGTGTTACTTAGTTGAAGTTTGCAGGTGAAATACTAAAGTTTAATACATTGAACTTTGTACATAAGGTTATATTCAATAGCTACGATTTGAGTAGAAACTAAATTGAGCATCAGGAAAAATTGAGCAAACATTATCCATGATGGCTCTCATTCGATCGAGTATGTCTTTAACTCAGAATGGGGAGCATAAGCGTAACTTTTTATGGGCTACTTTGTTAGCAGGCAAAGCCGCCGCTCTATTGCGTTTAATACACTTCTCAGAAAACTCCATATTATCCTCTTTCCTGATACATTCGATATTTTGCAATTTTCAAATATAAATACAGTGATTTGCGCGGTCCACATGGGTGCGTAGTGAATATAAAAAGTCCATAACAGTGGGTATAACAAGATTTTCGTCGAGCCGAGCCGAGGGATAAAAACAAAAGGCGCAATTTGCCCTCCGAACGCGCTTGACTGATCCCCGGCATTATCCTATAGACCAAATCTCACAAAATACGAGTGTTTATATCAGTCCAAATCTGCCGGGACGGTCGTCGATGAAGGTCGGCCGAGCGCGAGTTAACGACTCGAAGTAACAACTTTACTGTTCGAGTCTCAATTGTTTCGGATTTATTTCTTCCAAACATCCCCAGAGCTCCTAAATGCGAGCGATTTCAGAAACTATTAATGTAAGCCATCAAACTTTTCTTTAGCAATGTGCCTTTCTCTCTGTATAATAGGCCTGTCCCAGTACAACCTGCTCAAGTCGTACACTCGTTTTAAAAGTTGGGTAATGAGTTAAGCCCTCGGGTGTTGTAAACGGCCGTAGGTCGACAAACGTTTATCGTCAAATGGGTCGCGGGAACTTTCTACCTATTTTATTAACTTCTCTCTCGCAATGTTCTTTACTGTCTGCATTAAAAAAGCTATTTAGTTAAAACACAATTTCGCCATTTTGTTTCTTCATTTCGTAGCTACAACATCCGACAGTTAAGTTGTTTTAGAGTCTGTTAATTCTTACTTAGAGCTTTTGATTTAGTTAAGCGACATCGTTTAAAGTTTCGAACTGCTTGTTTATTTATAATAAGGTCAACATGAATTTGTTTGTAATTTAATACGATTCGCTAGTAAATTTTTAACAGAGTATCAAATTTTGTTTCAAACTTTTGAAATATAAGGAAGTTAAATTAGTTTAGGAAGTCACAGCGTCGATCTCTGAGTTTTTTTTACCTTTATAACGAAGTTATGAAATTCGGTATACCTTGTGCATGTAGGTTGTCAGTTATGTACCTACCTATATGTTTATGTCATCAGTCAGAAAATACGGAAACATCTTCTTATATATTATATAATATATTAAAACGAAAACCACAGCCTCATAGTTTGCGAACACGAACTTTTTACTTTCCTTTAAAATTGCCTAGAGTGAACTGATATTTTAGGACTGGCAGGCGGAGTAGCTCCGTCTGCTGTGTTATCGCAGAGGAGACGGGAATACTTAATGGTGTTAGTTTTCTCACCAAGTTTGTCTAGGCACTACTTGCGCCACAGAGCAAACGCGTAACTATTTATTTTATCTTTGCATTCAAACCCTTATTTATTTATTTAACCATTTATGTACACTCATATATAAACAGACAAGATGAAAAGAACAGAAATGGTATAGCGGTGATTATTATTTCTAATGAAATCTCTTATTTTATTTATTAAAATAAAATAAGTAAATACCTGCGATATGAGTGAACATATAGAGCGTGTGTACGAGTAAAAGACAAATGATATTTATTTAATAAAAAAAATCACATAGCAAAATAAACAAATATTATGAGAAAATACTTAAATACAAACAAAAATGTACGGAGTAATGAATATGATATGTACATATGTAGGTATATATGTAAGAAAATTGTGGTTAAACATTTTACAAACGAGCGTTATGACGTGAACTCATTAGCAATGCAAACGTTTTCCATTATGTTTGTTTCATTATGAAAACTGTAAAATGAAACCGTATTATTTCAGCAAATTGAAAAGTCATTCACCGACCACAATCGAGAGGCAAAATCTCGAGGGAATGTAAACTGAATCCATGGATTTACTTCCATAGTGCTGTCAGAACACAATGGCACTCTGTTTTAAGCTAGAATGTAAAAGACGCAACGTAGTTTTTAACCGACTTAAAAAAAAGGAGGAGGTTATCAATTCGACTGCTTTTTCTATTTTATTATTTATGTTTGTTACCTCATAACTTTTGACTGGGTAAACCGATTTTGAGGATTCTTTTTTATTTGAAAGCTGGTGCTTTCTGTGTTTTTTCATTTTAATTTGGTTCTATTCTAACAATGGAGTCCATATGAAAACCATATACCTAAGTGTTAAATTTGCATTATTTGCGCGACAAATGAATGAATAACGCGTTTAGATTAGTGTGAGGTATATAACATAAGTAAACAGTTAAAAATAAAAACTTTTTAGAAAAATATAACTACCGACTTTCTTAAAAAAAACACTACAAAGTGAAAAATAACTTTAATTTCGGAAGTCGGTGGCAAATAAACCTTAAATACAGTTCGTAAGACTTGACGAGAATGCCACAGCGGCGTCGTGCTGCTCTATTGACCATCTGACATCGTGCGGGCAACAATTGTATAGAAAGTGTCCAACGTTTCTTTTGGCAAGTTCAAATATAACCTAAAAATCAATAATCATCTTCAGAGATTTTTTTCTCATCCGCAGTACACATCTAGTCTAGTCAACAAGTTGAAAAACGTGAAAAATAGAGATAAAGGTCCTAAAAATATGAGCGATGGCTCATTCGATTCGGAATCACCTCCAGAAAAATGTTTTTGAAGGATTTTGGTGCAGGTAAAAAATTGCAATTCTTATTAACAAAATAAGATGAAAAAAAAAATGATATTTCGTTTTTTGTTCATAACTCGAAAAATATTAACATTTAAGCAATTTTGAAAAAAGCTAGTTAAAGAGGAGGAAATTTCCAATAAATAAATTTGAACTACCTAAATTATAAATAATGGAGATAGAGTTCCTATCTCCATTATTTATAATTTAAATTTGACGTTGAAAATAGGGCTCCGCGCGGCTGTTATGCGGCGGCATGCGCGCGCCGCCGCTAAAGAGAGTTCAGCAATAAAAATATTTTTTTTAAAACATAAAATGTGATTTTAAAAATTGTTGAAGAAAAAAAGTTTAATCACCATTTTTCAAAAAGTTATTCAATTGTAAACTAAACAATTTTTTCCCAATCTCCATTGGCATAAACAATGGGATGAAAGGTATAAATAATTGGCCTATAAATCTTAAACTTCGTGGAGCCCTTTTGATATATGTACTTTATAAGATCCTGCGATAAATTTTCATAAAAGTTTATTAATTTGTTAATTATGATTCTTTAAAACTATTACAAAAAATTAAAAATCTAAAAAATTTTGAAAATTTTTTTTTCTTCAATTAATATTTAGCCATGTCTGTTTTCATATTAAAAAATTTTATTAAAATATTTAATTAAAACTATAAATAATGGAGATAGAGTTCCGGGAGTTTAAACTTTTTTATTGGAAATTTCCTGCTCTTTAACGAACTTTTTTTAAAATTGCTTAAATGTTAATATTTTTTGAGTTATTAACAAAAAACGAAATATCATTTCTTTTCATCTTATTTTGTTAATAACAATTGCAATTTTTTACCTGCACCAAAATCCTTCAAAAACATTTTTCTAGAGGTGATTCCGAATCGAATGAGCCATCGCTCATATTTTTAGGACCTTTATCTCTATTTTTCACGTTTTTGAACTTGTTGACTAGACTAATCTACGACCAGTAAAATGTTCAACGGTGAACAATCCAGCTCCAATCGGCCTCTTGTTCCGACACATATTATAAATTATAATTTTTCAAATCTCTAGATGTGAAAAATTATAATTTCATAGCTGAAGGGATAAAGAAAACACAAAATCATTATGTGTAAACCAACGTGTAATACATTTATATTATAAAGAGATAAAATTTCACATCTTGTAAATATTAGACATAATTTTCCATACAAATTCAGCGCAACAGACTGTTGACACGAAACACACGATTTAATAACATTTATTCATTATCTACTATCGGTTCAGCTAACACCACATTAGTGTTTGATATCAACTTAGAAGGAATAAGGAGGAACGCACAGCGCAGGGAAACCGCGTCACTCAATCTTATGTCGGCTGAGACACAGCCGGTTTGTAGCAGCGGTAGTTTTCAGCAGTTAAATTGCCTAGTGCGTTCTTTGTCTAAGGGCTCAGATACATTGCACGGAGAATAAACATACCTTTGCAGGTTTCATTGTTAAGAATAATATGACGCACGATTGATTTGATACTCAAACCCAGTTGAGTTATTCCATTCGACTGACTTTCACAATCTGCTCTGTTATACTCGCATTTTGAGAGCACTTAAACAGTATATTGTTTTAAAACAGCTATAAATGCTTCTCCGTGTAATATTTCAACGCCTATAAATAAAGTTGTGGAGGAAGTCAGGGTATCAGCTACAGTGAATCGAATAAAATTTCTTCACAAATACCTAAGTTACATTCGAAATATACGTCTCACATTTATTTACAATTTATCCTAGAGGGAGGTTAAATGATATGAATAATAAACCTATTATTACGCAATGTTTATGTTTACAATAATGCGTAATTGACAACACTTAATAGCCTCATTAGTGAGAATCACTATGAAGCAAACAAGATTGCGGGGTAATTGCGTAATACACATACAATGGGTACTTATTGCACTATTTAACCATCGAACCTAATTTTTTTCAAACATATGAAGCAATGGATTACGAATTTCTTTCAAAATCCTTCGAATTATGAAAGAAAGTATGTTATGCAATTAAGGTACGTATTAGTTACGTCTAGGATCAAGAAAATATCCAAATTCTCAGTAATTCCATTATAACTATTACGATATAAAATCTAACTTACCATAGTACTTAAAGTTTATATAAAGAGTGTATAGCAATAAGGAAGACATCGATAGCCTGCATGAATTACATCATCAATATAGAAAATACAGTAAATTATATTTCAATTTCAATGCAGTTTCTAAGTTATGTGAAGTCACAGGAGTGAACATAACAATGTAGACTAGAGAATCGCTAGAGACAGACAAATCGACTTATATTCCAGTGATCGTGGTAATCTTATTCGTATTTGAACAGAACCTTCGGCGAAAGGAAAATTTGAGGAATTTTTATCAGTATTTGCTCAGAAAGTAAATTTGTCTAGTTGTATTTACTTCTGTGGTTGGCTTCGTTTTTTCTTATTTGTGTAGGTATATTTTCCGAAGCCAAAAACAGGAGATATGAGATAAGTACCTTTTCATACAAAAGTTAAATAATAATCGTATTAGAAAATAAAAAACGATCGCAAACTCATTTTGATTAACGGCTGCAAGAACATAGGTCTTTTACCTATGTTCTTGCAGCTGTAATCGAAATAGTATTGACAATACTTTTTTTAAGATGTGAACACACCTTAACATGTTCATAAAATAAACATATTATTATTAATTATGTCTAAATCCACAGAATTGTCTACCTTTTATTGAACAAAATTATATTTTGTTCACGGAATCGGCTAACTGATTGGAATCTTTAATTTACATTGTAATTGGTTTCATTTTTCGACAGAATCATTCCGATAATGACCTGTGGCATTACTTTAAAAGCACTTATTCCGGATATCGTTTCGCTTTTAACGAAAGCAAGTTTATTTTTGTTGGCGATTAAAAATACGTTTTCAATTTTATAATGATTGATAATGATACCGATAAAGTTGTACAATATATTTACGGCATAATATAAAAAAGTAGGAAAGTGATATTGTTTTAGATCCAACTTTCTTGGTCCTAATCTGTTTTTTTTTAAATAAATAGGTAAATTAAGTATTTGATTACGTCATACAGTACATATTACATCCCAGTATTCTTGGAAATCAGCTATATACATTTGAAATATACATTTTAACAACATCCAGCAATTAATTACAAAATCCCAAAATACTGTCATAGAAAACAAAATAAACAATTTTTTTTTCCATTGATTCCACTATTCACGTTATATGTATATAATCACGTTATATTTATATAATGCCTACATAAATTAGCATTTACTTATATTTTAAAAGTTTTACACACATTATAATTATCTACTTTTTACGCTTTAAGCTTCGCTAATTACGAGATTACGTTAAAAAATTAAGTCATTCAGATTATCTATACAATACATTTAATCTTGTTTTCTATAACCTTTTAGTTTGGCTTTAGAAAACATTGAAATACAGTTAATTAATCAATATTAAACATTTACAATACGAACCGAACGATATGTAAGCCTCTCCTTATTGACAACATTTATAAAATTGTTTATAAATACTCACTCCTAATCATGATATGTTTTTGTTACACAATTGCTCCTAAATATTCTCATTAATAAAATATTCCATCGCGCAACATGCCTCCTACATGGTTTTATGCAAATTCTTTTGCCAAAGTATGTCGTGAATTTATGTGAATATTTTGCATATACTGTGCATGAAACATGTATTAAATCCGATCGTTATTGCTCCTTCAAACATTTTTAGACTAAGTTTAAAAACGTTTTCGAATTTCAAATTAGAACATGTTCGAAACGTAGGTCTAAATTCGTCCGCTCAAAATACTGGCCGCATACAATCGAGAGCGCAGTGATTGCTAGATCATTAGGCGACGCGTCGTGTTCCTCACTGTGCACTGTATGCAGACACGGCCTATCACCACACGTCCCGCAACGCTACGTCCCGGCTTTGTCTATGCTAACACGGATTTCACTACTGAGCGCCTGTAGTGGGTAGCACTATACCTACTGAAATGTAAAGTGCGGATGGAGATTGAAGAATTTAAAATAGATCTTTGTTTAAAGCAAAGCTCAACTATGATTTTGTAAAGCTTTCAAAAGTCAATAGTGACATTTGAAATTGATAAATCTATTTGATGTAATACATTCATATTTCAGAATAAGTACCTTTTTCTTGCAGTGGCCACAAGGGTTAAAATTAAATTAGCTGACAAAATTAGTGACCCACGTTTTGGGCATCGATATGAAAAATGAATGAAAAAACAAAAAATCTTTCAATGGGCTAAAGTTTGCCAATGGCAATGCCCTTAATCGGTTAGTGAACTATGCGACCCACTGAAATTTCACACGGCTTTGTATTTGCTAGCAGGAATTGCACCATTGTGAAAATATACTCGAAGTGTATTATTGTAAGGAGAATATTTTGAGAGACGAACTAGAAAATATTTTTTAGTAAAAATACATAATATGAATCAATATTGTGTAATTTTATCCGAGTTAATGCTGTAGTATTGTGAAAACGATATAATAATTTAAGAAAATCCTTAGATTATTCACATACCTCATGAATAACCTTCAGCGTCATTAGCAAATTGCTTTTTAATAGTGTAATCTCTAGGCTTTTTAATAAGATGTTGTAGTTTTTGATGATAATTTCCATATAGAGGCATTTATTGCGCGATGTCGTATCCACCATTTCATAAACTCGCGAGCATCATAGTCATTTCAATTCAAATGCACTTCACTTTCACGAGATTTTTAAATAAAACATTTCACTTGTTCGCAATGTGTATTAAGTCATATTTTTTATCTTCATTTTTTACGAGTACATTGTCTGCATTGAATGAGTATATTTTTTTGGTTGATTTGTCAATCTAGGTAGAGATCTGCAATTTTACAATTTTCTTTAACACCAAACTCATAATGAAAACACATTCTAATGAACTAATTTGGTAGCTCTTGTTCAAAGTTATACTTTACAAGGTAAATCCACAAAGACTTTAAGAGCAACTTACAATTTTTATCAATTTTATCTCGCCTAACATAAATTGTCTACTCTACAAGCAGTACACAAATATATCAGACAATGGGAATCAAAATATTTTCAGTAATCTAATTTACATTTTTATTTACATTTTTACGATTCTATGTTCAAGAATTCCACAATTATCTTAGTTTAGAAATTAGAAAACACAAAAAGATCACTCACGTTTAGATACTTTCCTCTACTGATATGTAAAAGCCAATGCATTCATTTTAAAAATCACGCAATTACTGATAATTAATGTGACTCATAACACGCTTTTACTGTCTCTGGCTTAGCCATTACATTATATTAAATTACAAAATGGACATGGGCTCTCTAGCAATTGACAGGTGGGTGTTAAATCGGGTCATTTACATATCTAACTTTCTAATTCAGTCTCATAATTGCGCATACATAAGTTAAAATGTAAATATACAAAGGATACAAAGAAGCGCTGAGAAGCTCATCGATAAAGATCAAATCAAAAAGTAAAACCGCGTCGAAAATGTCAGTAAAAAATATAAATGGGCAAACGTTTGGTCGTGGATTCTTTTTTCAAAATCGCCTGAACATAATTAAAACGTGCAGTTAAAAATAACATGCCAATAAAGATTGATATAAAATTCACATTTATTCCATGTTTAATTCACGCTGTATTTTTAAAGATAAATAACGCTATTAGCTGGTCGGTGCCCGTAACGTTCAGAGCTTGCTTTTATTGTTCACTGTATAGTTATTGCGTCTTTATAGGGTTTTATATATGTAAAACAAAGGTTTAAATTTTGTAGATAATCTTCAGTAACCAGATGTATAGTAAAAACGTCATTCATAATCTGAATAAAGGACTGGAATTTAGTATAAAAATTCAGCTTGAAGGAAACGAAGTTTCAAAATCCTCGCTTGTCTTTATTCCTATGAGTAGCCATTTTGATATTGGCGACTCAAATAAACGTTGCCTGCCGTCCGTTATTTTGAAAGGATTTACTTTAAACGTTCATAATAAGATTATAACCAACATTGATCAAATTAATGTTTGTTTGCAAAAGGAATTGCGTCATTTAAAGTTAATCGAACAGATTTTAATAGCGATTACGCGAATTCGGGCGACTATTGCCACCAATTGAGTTGTTAACAAAGTTTATTGTTCGGAAAATTAGAATAAAATTGTTGGTTAAATTACCATTTTATCTCAAAAATTTGCTTGGTCTGTGAAATGGAAATACAAAGGTATTTTATTCAAATTGCTACATCTGTTTGAAATAGCCGCTGCGATGCTATTAAGGCCAAATAAAAGAGAGAAGTGTATTTTTTTAAATTATGGGTCAAAACAATAATCTACTGAAATCCTTATGATGTATTACACCAATTAAAAATAGATTAATATCGACATGTTTCTTCATAATTTTATTATAACACCTGTCAAATTGTAACGCACGAAACATGTTATTAGTCGCACGCAATCAAACGCTGTATCGTCTGTAGTAAATATTGATCGGAACTTTAAAAATAATAGTGTATTACAAGTGGTATCTATGCTTTGTAAGTATTACGAATGAAAACATGAAACTAACTCTTCAATTTCACCAGCGACGACGAAGACAAATGATGGGTCTTGGTCATTCGTTTTCCAGAAACATAACACAGAACTCTAAATACACACATGAAACCATAATATCTAATTTCAGCATTTTAGCACCACAGTCAATTCATTCCTCACAACAAACTGTATGTACCGTAGTTACCGTACTATACATTACTAAGCTCATAAAATACGTACTTGTAACATTCGCTTGGGGCGACATTGTGAATATCAAATATCGGAGGTTGATGTGTATGCGTTATAAAGGCTTTCACATATTATTGCTCAGCGGGTTTTAATGCAACGCAATCTGCGGCGAATTGGAGCCATTTCGAACCACCGCCCGCCCGTTAGCCCAACCTGCCCCCGTAATAATATGGATAAGCCTTTATGAAACATTTACTACGCGGCATTACAAAGCCGATGTTACCTTAAATTACAGGAGAACAAATTTGACAGATGTTATGTTACAATATGTATACGTCACATCCGAGTTTAGGAGTAAATATGGCACACAAATACGACTAAAACAACCAATACACGTTCTACATGACAGCGAGCCGATAAATTTAGTTGGGAACTAACGATTTTGACGGGCAGCTGAGTCGGCGCCGGTTCGATCCGAACCACGTTGACTGAAAAAGAAAAGAAAAAAGTTTTTAAAATAAAAATGATGACGGGAATTTTTCACCGCTGGGAACAAGGATAATTTAGCCTGGCTGGAATTTGTGCTTACATACGCCTCAGGACTTAATTTTAAGGGATGCTTCAACCGTTATAATTCCCGGGTTGAGGTTTTTTGCTACATTTTTATTTTTTCCTAAAGTTTTTTTTTATTATGCTTGCTTATGAATAACTCCTTGTGTAGTCAAGTTTTCATCTTACGTACAAACATGAAAGATACCTATATTGTTTTTACAATCAACCCTTCGTGTGATATATGGACATGCCTCCATTGACGTATCTAATTCGAATTTGTCACACTGATCGAATTTTGATTACGTCTCGAATTAAGAGTGATGTAAATCGATTAACGCACATCCTTGTTTTATTTCCCAAGCGGCGAAAAGTATGAGTTGAATACAAAATACAAAGTCACATTTTGGCATTTCATTTTCGGAGGGGAAATATTCCGAGAATTGGGGTTTTAGCAAGGATTGATGTTAAATAATAAATGATACTGGTACCGCTATTTTAAAGTAAAACATCTTTATAATAATGCATTTTGTGCTTGTGAAATAATTAAACAGGTTTAAAGTATGGTCTCAAAGTAAAAATTAAAGAGCTGTATTTAAGAAACGACTAACTATATGGCAGATAATATATGCAACATAATCTGTAACAGTCACTCCTCTAAAAAAAACACATTAAAATAAAGATATGTGTTCCATATTGGGTCACGAGTTCACGACTGAAGTGAGAGATCAAAGGAAGCAGCTCAGAGACGTTTGTCCTGCAGTGGGTCAATATGGACAAATTGTTTACTTGTTTAATTTTACATACCTGGTATCGTACTATTCTGTACATCTGCGAACCCCTCAGCGACGCTAGCATAACTAGGTATGGTGCTCAGACAGGTGATGTCCACGGTCTTGTTGGGATACAGCTGCAGGTTCGTCAGCGGAAAGTGCAGTGACGTGTTGGTCACTGACAACGGGATGCCGTGGTGGTGACGATGGACCTTCATCGTCCCAAACGGAATAGTGTGGCTTTCGTCTACCTGTTGAATAAGAGTAAGCTATTAGGGCAAAGTTTTATACAATGTGTAAAAAGACCCACCAGACAACCGTCAACCACGCTCTTTGTATTTATCATCATCTGCCTAACCATTTCCCAAATGTATTGAGGGCACCGTCTAAGCTAACCGGATGCAGTTGACTATCGGTATTTTACGTGGAGCGACTGCCTATCTGATCTCCAGCCAGTTACTGGGTAATACGATACCCACTGGTAAAACTGGTTAAAAAAAACTGGGTAAAACTCGAACCGTAACGACTGTCAAAGATCCATAAATGGCAGCAGAGACCAACGGCGGTCCAAGTAACCTTAATGTGCAAAATCTATGACAAAATAAAGAGGTCGACATAATATCCTCTCCTCCTCTCGTGAGAGAAGCGTGATCTCAAATGCTCGTGAGGAGGCCCTCACGAGGGATCATATGTGTGCAGAAACATCTTATTAACGTCGATTTTCGTAAATGTAAGCCACCAGGGCTATCCCTGGTGGCTTACATTTACGAAAATCGACGTTATATTTTAAACTTTAAAACCCTATGGTTTTAAAGTTTAAAATATAGACTTAAATCTTGAGTTGATGTGTAAAATTTCTATTTTTTATATACATGAATTGTATGAAAAATTATATACATCGAATGTATATAAAAAATTCCAAAATCAAATTTCTCGATGATGAAAAAAGGTATTCGGGCAAACTCAACGCCATTTGAAAGAACAATACTTATACTTTAAAGCATTGTGTGTATTTTTAATAGCAAAATTTATCACGATGCTACATAACCGTGAAAACACGCTAAAATCGTATTTTTTGCACTTTTAGTTTAGGATATCTAAAAAATGTGATGTGATGGAGCAATTCCGAGGCCGAATTTGAATTGAGTAACCCAAAATCTACGGAGAATGACTACTCTCATTCAAGGAGCAAGAGTCACGTCGTGTTGGGTTATGTACCTATGTATTTAAAATGTAATAAATTAACTATTGTTAATCGCGTATATATATGAAAAGTAACAAGATAAAATCAACACGAGGTTTGAAATTTTATCTGCGATCAAAGTACTAAAACAGAAACGTCAAAATAGGCTTCATTTACATAACAACTAGAACCATTTAATTAAGGCACAGTTCTATAAATAACTTGAATAAATGAGCCGCACCTACGCCTTTATTTTAAGGCTTTTATAGCAATTGAAGTACAACTACCTATTAATAGCTTTATATTCGCCCGCGTTGTTTTTGTAACCCGCCTACAATTACCGAATAGCTAAAATATTCATAAAGTTGCCAATACTTTTAGCGTTTATTCTATTTTTGAATACTGAAAGTGAGTGGGAATTAAAATGACGTATCAGAACCATATTAAAATTTTTAATTGGTGTTTGACTTATTATTAACCTGTTGTTTCACTCGTATAAGTGTCGATCCCGTGGGCATATTGGGATACACGGTCTACCCTATGTATTATTTTTGAAAAAGTTCTTGTAAGTTATCACGTTGATGATAAAATCAATAAATCGAGAAGTTTTTATATATATATCTACGTAAAGCAAAAACTCTGTACCCCATATTGACGAAAATTACGCGGACGGAGAAGTACAAAATATGATACACTAAAAGTTGATATGGAAAAGAAGTGCAGAAAGGTTATATTTTTATATTTTAATGCATTAAAAATTAAACCGCCGAAAAAACTGAAAAGTAAAAAATAATAATCCTTAAAATTATGAGTCGGCGCTTCGAGAGATCTTTGTTCATTGATTTTTCAGCGCCGACTCAAAATTTTAAGGTTTATTATTTTTGCTTTTCAGTTTTATCGGCGGTTTAATTTTTTGTTAAAACGTTTTTTTTGTGGCTTTAATGTACCAATAATATTTGGTATCCAGTAAAAAACGAATTATCACAATCGGATTACTATATAAAAAGTTATGCGTGGTCATACATAAAAAAAAACAAAAATAAAATACGCGTCGAATTGAGAACCTCCACCGTTTTTTTCCTTTTTTCGTCGGTTAAAAATGTATTAGGTTTTAAATAAATTATGTTCTGTGGAATTTAGACTACTTGCCGACCACTAGTTCTAATTAATTTGAAAGCATATTCTAAAAACATTCAAATGTTTGAATTTAATTTAAATTATTTTATCATTAGCCTACAGGCTACGACCTTATGTGGTGAACCACATAAGATCGACTTTCGCAGACAACCTTTACATGAACTAATCTAGACTTAATTAAATTATAATTCTCACACACACATCACACATCACACACGCTTACACATATCACACACTCATACCCTTTCAAAATTACACTACATTACACGTGCTTACTCTCACACTATTGCTGCTGTTACTCGTTTTAGCTTTCCTCATGTAAAATAAACTTAAAAATTGAGCACAAATGTAATATCCTAATAACGTAACATGCATTTTATTTCCTCTGTTTGCTAAATAAATTATATTTTATTATAATTATTGGCTCGCTCTTTAATACATGGGATTTGAGACATAATTGGTGAAATGTGGATGTACTATAAGTACACCTCTACCTAACACCCCTTGGGAGAACACAGGCATATGGCTATGTTACAAGTTTTAAATTATATTTTCTTGTTATGGTAGTTAACCACCATGCTGCGATCGCCAACCCGCCTGCCAAGCGTGGCGATTATGGCAAAGCCCCCCAAATTGGGGGAGGCCTAAGTCCAGCAGTGGACGTCTTACAGCTGAAATGATGATGATGATGATGGTAGTTAAAAAGCCGGTAATAAGTAGAGAAACCCTAGTTTTAAAACTGATACTAGACATATGAAATCCTGGTTAAACTAGAGTGCACCGATAAATTATAAATACCGCGGATTTCATCGCAGAAAGTGGGTTTCACAATTTACACGGAATTTCGTTCAGCCATGTTCAAGTAACGCTGTTATTGTCGAATATTTTTCAAAAATTTGTATATTCTGGTCTATTTTCCTTGCTAAGTATAAGGAGATTATATTTAAATCATGGATGAAATATAAGGCAAATTAAAGATAATGAGGTACAAATAAATTGTCAATAGAAACATAATAGCTAAAACATCAGTGACCCAGTGGTAACAGCGGCGACTTACGGTCGTACTTTCAAACTCAAATAGCCGCTTTACTTTGTATAAATTACTTCATCGCCACTGCTCTCAAAACGATGAGGGAAAACTTCATGAGGAAACCGCCATGTCCTAGAACCAATAATTCGAAGACATGTAACATCTACCAACCCGCACTGGGCCCGCGTGGAGGATTACAACCCACTCATGGAGAGGAAACATGTTTCCCAGCAGTGAGAACATTATAGGCCAATTATGTAATAGCTATTACATTAATATTCATCATCATATATGATCAGTTATTTATCATCTTATTCTTATGCATATTTTAATTTTTTTTCTTTATTTTTCATTTTTTATTGTAAGTACCTGAATTATGTATCATTGTCGAATCTGGCCAATGTAAATTATGTATATTGTGGTGAGAAAATAAAGTTGATTGATTGATTCGTAGCAAATGTGAGAAGACGTCTCTGGAGTCTGGTTGAATGAACAATTTCATATATGCAAGTAACTTGTCACTTAGTACAAGAAACGTACCAGTAAAACTGAACCCTAAACAAAGGCAACCATAAATACTACATAATGAACACAAAACTATTTCTTCCGGAAATGGTCAGCCTCAAATTTAGCCGTTCTTAGTGTGGCTAAGCGTTTCCTTTGGCCACGGACCAAGGTTAATATCACTAAGCACGCGATACCCTTTACAAACTGGCTTATATACCTAGCAATGATTAGTTATTGATGGATCTATCAATTAATAAACTTGAACCTACATTTTGTATTCAGATACTTATACACCGTACTTCCGTGTGGTGCCTGGCGTAAATAATAGCACCATCACATTTCTTCCTGTGGTTACCCCGAGTTTCCCGAGTTACTACCGAATGAGCAGCAGCATTTTCTAAGCATTTTACCACCATACTGCGATCACCAACCTGCCTGCCAAGCGTGGTGATTATGGCAATCCCCTAAATTGACGGAGGTAAATGTCCAGCAGTGGATGTGTTTCCTCTGAAATGACGATGACGATGATGGCTTATAAATAGTATGGGTTTTTCTAAAACTAGCTAACGGAAGCTCAAACAACCTTCTTCATGTTAAATTCTGATGCAATCATTTACTAAGGAGAATAAGTACCACATTCTTGTATACAGCAAGGATTACATTATTTTTTGACTTACCTACCTTATTAAAATTTAATTGATAAATCATCGGAGAAATTTCAAATGAACGTCAAAAGTCGAACTAATAAGATTATTAGATTTCATCTTATTTCCTTCTAAAGGAAGACTAATTGGAAATTACGCTTGAAATCATGATTATCTGTTTCGTAATAGTATTCACATCGTAGTGTGCATATTATATTCTAAGAAACGAAACCAGTAGAGTATCATACTCATATATTTATTCAGGAAATTGAGAGGACTTACCAACGCGCAACGGCTTGAATAAAAATGTATTTAAATTACAAGAGTACCCAGTTTAGTGTCATCCAAACAAAGATATCCATGGACCAACCAACTTTGCTATTGACTCGTATAGATTTCAATGCGCCCAAACATAGCAGCGATACGTGACACTCGTCAAGCAGCGGGAAAGCTATTGTATTAAGATTACACAAATACACACATTTAGATCGACCCATGTACAAATTGGGATTTAGCTAGTTAAATAGTGATCGTCATGTTCGTGAACGGGCGCCATCAGTAGTGACTGGTCATCTCTTAGATGCTACGGTTTATTTTAATTTCTGAATTGTTGTTTTTTTTGTTTGATTGCGGACACTTTTATGTATTTATATCGTTCTCAAACTGATAATTTGAACAAATGATGTAACACAATTATTGAATGAAAGGAGTGTCCATGGAGTTTCTAGGCCGTTCTTCTCCATAGGTACCTACGCTTCGGAATGGGCAACTAGCTTCATTTTTTCTGACTCACCGGCACTTGACAATTCAAAAGTGCCTGTTATTGGTTTATTTGAATCAAATGCTTTCAGTTTGACTTTATGAACTGAAATGTGATATCTTATAAATAAATAATATAAATATATAGTCCTAAAAATAGTTTTTGTTTGTAAGAATTAAACCACAATCAATAACATAATTAATTGTGATTTATTAAAATAATAACAACTTATTAACACGCCAGCAAAATTAGTAAGCAAAAGATACGGCCTATAAGTCTCAGAGCTAACTATTCAGTTCCTTTTACCCACTCAGAATCGACATCCTCCCCCGACCCCTAAAGCGCAGTCTACACCGTTCTCCATTTGACAGTTATAGCCTCCAATAACACGTTCACACCAGTCACTACGTCCAGTTGATGGCTCAATTTACTGTCAGAGGTCACTTATTGACAGTCTAATGGAACATTTCAGGCGATGTCCAGTGTCGACAGTTCCACGTTCAACGCTGAAATGTTACTAGAATATTTAGGTGGTGGGCGAGTGGAGTTCGTGAAAGTGGAAATATCTTTCAGAAACTTTACTTTTATATCATGTAGAAAGATAGGGTATATATACACATGCTAAATAAGTTGTTAGGATTTTGAGAAGCTTGTGTTTTTAATGTTTTAGTTCCACTTTGTGACGTGTGTCACTTTTCATATCTAACTAGTTTTTGTAACGTATACCTATTATTATCTATATATTAATACGTGAAGCGAAAACTTTGGATCCCTTTTTACGGAAATTGGGCGGACGGAGGAGTATGAAATTTCGCACACTTATAGTTTATACAAAGAAGAAGTAACGAATGCTAATATGTTTTTAAATTATGCGTAAAAATACATTATTTTCAATAAATAACACGTTACACACACTACTATTCATTACCGTGTATTTAATATGGTTCCAAATGGTTCGTGTAATATTACACACGGTGCTGCTCGCCAGTTCTGTTACTTGAACTTGGCTTGACACGCTGCCGCGTGTCTAGATATTGTGTGTCTATAGTGTGTCTATAGTCTTACTGAATGTCAAGTATAACCATAGGTAATAAATTAATTTGATAGATATATAACCTATCTCATTCTTAGGGTTCCGTTGCCAAATGGCAAAAAACGGAACCCTTATAGATTCGTCATGTCTGTCTGTCCGTCTGTCTGTCTGTCTGTCTGTCCGTCCGTCCTTATGTTACAGCCACTTTTTTCCGAAACTATAAGAGCTATGCTGTTGAAACTTGGTAAGTAGATGTATTATGTAAACCGCATTAAGATTTTCACACTAAAATAGAAAAAAAACAATAATTTTTGGGGTTCCCCATACATACAACTGAAACTCAAAAACTTTTTTTTCATCAAACCCATACGTGTGGGGTATCTATGAATAGGTCTTCAAAAATGGTAATTAGGTTTCTAATATAATTTTTTTCTAAACTGAATAGTTTTCGCGAGAGACACTTCCAAAGTGGTAAAACGTGTGTCCCCCCCCCCCCCCCGTAACTTCTAAAATAAGAGAATGATAAAACTAAAAAAAAATAAATGATGTA
The DNA here is from genome assembly GCA_932294355.1 of Aporophyla lueneburgensis. Lineage (NCBI taxonomy): Eukaryota > Metazoa > Arthropoda > Insecta > Lepidoptera > Noctuidae > Aporophyla > Aporophyla lueneburgensis. The sequence goes on from OW028746.1 coordinate 8,101,745, forward strand.
CATTACCATGTAAACTACCACCAAAAATTGGTTTGAACGAGATCGAATGAGTAGTTTTTTTTTAAAACGTCATAAATCGTAAACCGCGATTTACCTGACATTCAATCAACTGAAATATAAAAATTAAAAAAAAACATTTATTTTTAAAACGACAATACCTATAGGTTTGCACGGAATCCTCGGTGCGCGAGTCCGACTCGCACTTGGCCGGTTTTTTAAATCTATGATCATGTGGAGAATATTTGCCAAATGAAGAATCGCTGGACGTGGGCGATCACTAGTGTCTTTAATTATGTATACTCATATCACGCAAAATCGTTATCCCCATAGTTAAGTTACGGCGAACGAGATTATTATTAAAAAAAGATATTTATTTAAATTAAAACAATGTTTATTGAATGGAATGTTCTACAAGACTAATTTACAATTATGATATTTCTATTAACTAAAACTTATTACTATAATTTATGAAACTGCAATTGTGCAGTTTAATAATGACGCGCGGGCGCATCCGCTGCATTAGTCAGCGATTATGTTACTCAGGCGATTGCCTAACTCCTCCCTCCTTAAGATGGAAGCGCGTCACGCAGCTTCCCGCAGCGTCCTCGGTGCGAGGTTCAATCTGTTTCTCTGGGCGACGCCGATTCCACTGCCAAAGCTTTCATAGCAGAATTGTCATCAGGATGAGGTACAGTCCTAGTGTTGACCAACTGGGCGTAGCCATCATAGTCTGCCAGTCAATTGTGGGTTCTTGTAAGTTGTCGGCTCGTTCTATTAGTTCGTGGATGCTGTCCAGTGATATATCTTCCAATTGTAGATTGAAATGGATGTTCTCCTCTGTAATCACGGCTTTACTGGGTAGTGGTATAATTTCGTCTACTGCGACAGTATTGATGTTTGTTGTTAGTGTTCGGTTAAGAACTTGCATTTGACAATCGCTTGTAATACTGGCGATGTGTATTCCTGATATCCTCTTGTATTCAGATTTAGTTCCGCATTTACTTCTTAGGACCTCTTCTTCCTTCAGGATGATAAGCCACTTGTTGTCTTGGAGTTTCTGGATTCTTCCATGTTTGAGGTCTATCTTGGCCCGTGTGCAGTTAGCGTTTTGGTGTTTCACAAGGGATATTATGCAGTCTTCTGATTTATCAACAGGCTGGGTGTTCAACGACGTGCAGAGTTGTGTGTCTTGTGTGATCCGTTTGCAGTCTTCCTCTAGGTACGAGTACTCGTTGGTGCCCAGCACAAGGTATTAGGATTTAGGAATAATCGTCAGGTTTTGCTTGTCGGGAATGGAGTACAGGTGGATTAGGTAGTATTGGTTTGTATCGATGAAAGGGATATCTAATATAAATGTTAACGTGCGATCTGTGCTATACGCTTTTACACTAATAGACTTCTCTAAGCTATGTATATTATTAATAGTAACGCTATCCACTGGTCTAAAATTGTATGATTTCTGAATAGCTAACATTTCGTTTATAAGAATGTGTGGGGGTACAATGCTTGGATGCATGACTTCTAACTGGGCAAAAGTCATGGCGTCTTCTAAAATTACTAACTTATCTAACAGCAATTGCAGACTGAAATCTATTTGTATATATAAATCTAGAAAGTGCAACCTATTTACTATAACATTATTATTAAAAGTGGTATTTCTTAGCATTAGACTTAATTTTTTCTGGTTCTCGTTTAACACCTTAATCAGTTTACTATACTCTTCAACTGCATGTTTTGCTATGAATAATGATTGCTTTTGAGACAAATTAATTTTACTTACTGAATTCTGTAATATTGATATTTCGTTTTCGAATTTAATAGCATCTTCATAATCTAAATTACCTGTTATAGTTTTAACGATGGAACCTAGGCCGTTAATAAAACCACGTCTAAACCTATGGTGCGGTGTAATAAAAACTATTTTCTTACCTATTAAGTTTAAGCTATTATCTATTTGATCTTTGTATGCTTTATTTAGTTGTTCATTATTTTCAGCAGCTTTAGTATTGGCATATAAAGACATAAGTTTTAAAGTTGTTTCGTGTAAATAGGATATGTTATACACGCAGGCCAAACTAAACGTATCTGCTTGCTTCAAAATTTGACCTTGTTTTAATAAAAGTATGCCATTGACGTTATCTACGGGGTTAAGAGTCAGGTTGGCAGTTGCGTAGAGCAGGAGGGTTCCTGTGATGAAGGTCCTGGAACAAGATGCTGTCTTCGTAAAAGTTTGAAATGAACTCTGATGGATTTTGAGTTGGGGTGGTTTCCTATGATTTCAGCAACATTGTTAGGATGAAGGTGAATAATCTTATACGGACCTTTAAATAGTGGTTTCGTTTTGTCGCTCCTCGTAGTCTTTGCAACCTGTTTATATACTGTTTCACCTACCTTAAACGTGATCTCCTCAGCAGCCTGATTCCGTTTTTCTATTACCTGCTCTTTATTTTTAGATACGTGGGCTGCTACGCACTCCTGTACTGCTTCTGCATTTTTGCGATGGTTATGAACATAATCCTGATAAAACTCTTTAGGATAGTAGAGTTCTAGTGGATTTCTGGATGCTGTATGACCAAATAAAAGCTCACGCGGTGTATAGCCTGTTGTAGAATGAATGGCATTATTGTAGGCAATAATAGCGTACTTCATCAGTAATTGTATAGGGTCATCTTTATTTGTCATTCTCTGAATTCTAATTATTTCAGCAATAGTAGAATGAAATCGTTCAATGGGTGAGTTTGAATTCGGATTATAAGGAGTCGTGAAGTGTATGTTAATATCGTGAGACGCACATATTTCCTTTATGACGTCGTTGTCGAATTTCGTGTCTGAGTCATTAGTAATTTTTAGAGGTAATCCTAGTACGGAAAATACTTGTAATAAAGCTTCTGCGATATGAGCGCTGCTTCAAGCACTTAACGGTACAGCCTGGGCAAATTTTGAAAAATTATCTATAATTGTCAAGAAAGTCGCGCCTCCAGTGGAATATAGGTCCACAAACAGATGTTGAAACGGTTTCGTGGGTGTTTCCGTTAACGTTAGTGGGGGTTTCAAAGGATTTCTTTCGTATTGGCTCTTAAACACATGTCACATTGATTAATGAATCTTTGAATTGATAAAAGCATATTAGGCCAGTGATAGTTTCGGTGGAGTTTTTTGTACGTTTCCTGAATACCTGTATGCGATGATTTACCCTCGTGATGTCGCTTAATGAGTTCTTGTTGCTCAGTTTTGTTTACAACAAGGGTAACCCGTGACGTACATCGTATAAGTTTAGGACCTCTGTCATTAAAAATTGTAGTGTAGACTCTCGCGAAGGCCGAGTACAGATTTTCATCGTAGAAATAGCAGTGGAAGATACGGTCTGCTATTGTGTGCTCTTTAAGGAACCTAATGATTTCGGGTTCAGTATTGTTTACGGGGATAAAAACATCTTTAATAACAGTCCTAGAGTTAGTTGATCTATTGTCTACTCTATATGTTGAACCCGGGGTAGACCTAATATAGAATTGTTTCAGTTGTCTATCTATTGCATCGGATAAAATAGGAATTCATTATCGGGTTGGGTATGATTTGTCGAGACTAATTGGTCAGGGTCGACTGTAACAATGCTCATTGAGTCTGTTCTGTTGTCAGTGTGGGCGTGGTTAGCACTTCTTTCTTCTACGTCATTATTATTACCAGGGTCGTTACTATTGTCAATGGGTATATTGGTATTATTATTGCTAGGTCCGTCATTGTTGTCGTCTCGGTCGTTATTTGTCTCTGCTTGTCTACGAGCGTTCTCAAATATTCTGTTTATAATCTCGTCGTCATCGTTATCGTCAAAATTGACAGCTAGAGAATCTATGCTGTTATAAAAGATTTTGGCTCTGGATAATGCATCAGCGTTGGTGTTTTGTTTACCCTTTTTATAAACTACTTTATAATCGTATTCCGCTAGCTTTAGTTTCCAACGTGTTAGCTTTGACTTGGGATCTCTTAAAGACATCAGCCATGTCAAAGGTCTGTGGTCTGTATAGATAGTGAATTTCCGACCATACAAATAAGGCCTTAAATATTTGATAGCCCAAACTATCCCGAGTAGTTCTTTCTCTATAGTCGAGTAACGAGTCTCTGTTTCTGATAACGTTCTTGAAGAAAAAGCTACGGGCTTATCGGCACCAACATTGCCTTGCGATAAGACCGCGCCTAACGCAAAGTCAGATGCATCTGTTGTCAAGATAAATGGTTTGTCAAAGTCAGGGTATTGTAATATTGGGTTGCATTGGTTAAAATTTGTTTACACTTGTCAACTGCGTCTAAAAATTCGTTACTGTGAACAACTTTTGCGTTTTTTTAAGACAGGCCGTTAGCGGTTTTGTAAATTTCGCGAAATCTTTAATGAATTTTCGGTAATAACCTACTAATCCTAGGAAAGACTTTATGTCTTTTTGTGTTCGTGGTACGGGGAAATTTAAAACTGCTTTAATCTTGTCTTTGTTAGGTTGTAGTTCTTGGTCAGTCAATTCATGTCCTCAAAATACACATGTTTTTGTAAAAATTCTGACTTGTCTAATTGCACTTTGAGGTTATGCATTCTGAATCGCTGAAGTACTAACTTGAGTTTTTCGTTATGATTCTGAAGTGAGGTGGCTGCAATTATGACGTCATCTAAATAGGTAAAAACGTTATCTATTCCTCTAAGAATATGGTCCATAAGCCGCTGAAAAGTGCTCGGAGCATTTTTCAATCCAAACGGCATTTTTAAGAACTCATAATGACCTCTTTCTGTAGTAAACGCTGTTTTTTCTATGTCATTAGGATGCATTTCTAATTGATGATAGCCACTTGCTAGATCAAGGGTGGTAAAATATTGTGCGCGCCCTAATCTATCAAGTATGTCGTTGATATTTGGTAACGGGTACTTGTCTTCAACAATTCTATCATTCAGTCGTCTGTAGTCTATAACAAGTCTCCATTTGACCTTCCCTGAAGCATCGGGTTTTTTTGGGACGATATGGACAGGGCAAGACCAGGGTGAAATACTTTCCCGTATAATTCCTTGTTTTAGTAAATTACCTATTTGTTTTTTTAATTTCGGCACGTTTTTGCGGAGCTTGTCTATACTTTCTAACAAAAATGGGTGTGTCATCGGTTAGTCTTAATTCATGTTTTACAGTATGTGTGAAAGATAACGGTATGTTCTCCGAGTAAAATACGTCGCGATATTGATAACAAATTTTGGTAACCTCACGTTTTTCTTCCTCATTCATATGACTGGTTCTAATTTTCTTTAAGTTTTCGTAAAGTTCTTTGTCAATGTCCGTTTTAGTTTGAAGGTTGTTAATTTTGTGTGTTTTATTTTGATTTATCAATTGTGGCGGTAAAGGTTCAAGGGGTAGATGGCAATTGTTACTAATTACTTGTTCTTTATCGGTTAAGTTAATTATAGATGTTTTAAAAATTCCATTTTTTACCGTTACTACCGCGGCGGGCGACTTAAGTCCTTTAAACCAATTAAAGTCGTCACAGATATAGTAACCGTCCGTTCGTTTTAACTGTTATAAACTTTTCGCAATTCGGTTCAATTTTAAGTCTCTTTACTGGATAATCAAAGTGAATTGATATTTCGGTATTATAAGTTCGCAGTAACTTATTTTTAAAATCTATATTACACCCTAATTCTTTTAATAAGTCCATCCCTATTAGTCCTTTATACTTTGGGTCAAAATCGAAAAGTAAAAATTTATGATATATGTCTGTCTTAAACAGTGGGGGTAAAGGTAAAATAGCAACGTGTTCATGACGAGTAACAGCATGCGCAGTTTTTACTTGGAATCGCTCGCGCTCAACGCAATGTTCAAGATTAGTACTGGCTATTACGTCAGGTGATATCATACAACGCGAAGCTCCAGTATCTAATAAAAATTTTCCTTGAAATTCCGGCAACTCTATATAAGGGAGATGGTCTTTACCTTGGTTGTTGATGTGAACAGTCTTTACTAGGTTTGGTTCAATAGCTCCTCGTCCTCGGGAAAATCCTGATGGCTTGGTCCATCTATAGGCATGTCCTGTGTGTAGCTGCCGTCTTCACCAGTAAGCTGTAAATTATTATTATTATACTCACCATTATAGTAGGCATTGTAGTCAGGGTAACACTGGTCTTGGTTGTGCTGTGTATAAAACATTTCTTTGGAAGCAAAACGCGGTGCTTCGGGCTTACTTACTGATCTCATGGTGACGTCAGACACTTTTTGTGGCGGGTTCACCTGCTGACGAGGCATATTTGGCTGAGATCTAAAATTACCTGAGTTTCTGATAATGACAGAACCACTAGGTCTTACGTTACCTGGAGCGGGTCTTCCTTGGGGACCTTGGGGTATGCCTTGACCCCTTTGTTGTCTCTGATCTGTATTCCAGCTATTACGCGGGGGAAAGTTATTATTTTGCGATACCGTTTGGTTTGGCTTGGGTATTTCTTTCGGTTTGTTTTGGATGGAAAGTGTATTAAAACTGTTATTGAATCTATTGAATGCTAAACGTGCCTCTTCTTGCCTAGCCGCTACTATAGCGGCTTCAAGAGTCGTAGGTTGCGCGATCCGCACGCCGATAGAAACGTGAAAGTCCAAATGGTTAATGTATTGATCTATGACCATACTCTCATAATATAACTTATCCGTGTGCTTACCTACTACGTTTAAGGTGTCTAAAATTTCCTGTAGTCGTTTACCAAACGTCTTAGCATCTTCATTTTTATTACGACGTAAACGCGTTAGTTCTTGCATCAGCTGTATTTCATTTTGTGGTTCCCCTAATCTACGCGCTAACGCAGCCTTAATTATCTGCCAACTATCCACTGTTTCTTCGGATGCTATTGCACTGATCGCCGAACCGCTTAATTTGCTTTTAATTAAACTAACAATAGCAGGGTTTGCCCTAACTTGTGGATCCAGTAATGCAATGACATTTTCAGCTTCTCTAATAAAGTAATTTAACGTTTTAGGATTGCCATCGTATTTTGGCAATAGCTCTGAAACGAACTTGAAAGTCGCTAGATCAATGCTTGCCATAGCCATCGTATCTTAATTTGTTAAAAGGAATAAAAAGGAATAAATTCTAGCTCACTCTAAAATACTATTGAGATTACGTCTAAAAAATTATTTCGTTATAAATACTGCCTACTCTCTAAAAGGTTAGCTTGAAGTTATTTTAATTGTGTTATACGAACCACGATTATAGCGAATGCGTAAACAAGTGAATATATCTTGTTACAGAATAAACTGCTGAAATGCGAAATGTATACCGCGATTCTAGCACGTATACATAAACGCCAAAATTAAAATGAATGTAATAAACTCATATAACTAATGTAATTTGCCTATAGCGATTTTAGCCTATAAACAAACACACAGGATAACATTTATATAAAAATACGGCAGGAAATATAGCATAGGAAACTGGGTATACAACAAGCACTCACCACAGTGTCTTCTGCATCTCTAGCCGGGCCTTGTAGAACAGCAGGGCTCCCAATTTTCCAGGACTCCCGCAGGTTGCTCTTGCTCGCCTTTGTAGATTCGAATTTGCGATCGCGAAGATAACGATAGATACCGTTCACTCTTACCGAAGAGTTGTATTCGAAATAGAGTGTCGCGATCCTACCGACTGCGCCAGTCAAGTTACGGCGAACGAGATTATTATTAAAAAAAGATATTTATTTAAATTAAAACAATGTTTATTGAATGGAATGTTCTACAAGACTAATTTACAATTATGATATTTCTATTAACTAAAACTTATTACTATAATTTATGAAACTGCAATTGTGCAGTTTAATATTGACGCGCGGGCGCATCCGCTGCATTAGTCAGCGATTATGTTACTCAGGCGATTGCCTAACTCCCTTTTTACAAAAATTACGCTGACGGAGGGGTATGAAAATTGGTACAGTTAAAGTTAATATGGAGAAAAAGTGGAGAAAGCTTATACTTTTTTAATTAATTCATTAGAAATACATTATGTTTTAAATGGTTTCTGGTCGAAATTCGACCACTGGGCGACCATTATATCAAAAATAAAATAATAATGATACCTAATTGTTTTGGAGAGGCATTTGCTTAGCAGTGGGAGTGAGACAGTAACGGCTAGTTTAAAAAAAAAATTGTTACTGAATAATTACAAATATTACGCTCAAATTACATTGTTGACATCGTTATTGTTCTCTAAATACCCGTATGTTGTATTTTTGTAATTATCCAAAGCAATTATTTCATGTATTCTTGTCACCTGTTGCCTGTTTTAATTGTTTGTATATAAGTCTAAAAAAAAATCGTTAATTTCTATTGATAGCTAAAAATATCCTATCTTTACTTTTACTCCTTCGTGCCTTGCAAAGCGCGTCAAGTCGTTGGTCAAAGCTGTTATTTGAGGATCTTTGACAGTCGTAACGGGTCGTCAGAAGCCCGAAAATATGACAACCAGTCTTACCAAGGGGATTGTATTACTCAGTAACTGGGTTGTGGAGGTTAGATAGGCAGTCGTTCCAGGTAAAAACTTGGCTGAGCTGCATCCGGTTACACTGGAAGCCGACCCTAACATAGTTGGGAAAATGCTAGGCAGATGATGATTATGAAGGCAACTGAAGATTTTCATGGTTTTCAAAATTATATTCAACGACTTCGCTCTCATATACCCAAAAACAGTAAGGCCAACACTAATCGAATCATTCGAAAAGTTTCAACAAATCTATTGAATGATTTCAATATTCAAAATCATTCAATGAAGTAGCTCTATTGAATTCACAGTTTGATTTCATAAATATTCATTCCATTCGATTGATCTCTACAGGTATGATTCGAGTTTTTGAATACTAATCAACCACTTTCGTTAAAATCGATTGGAGTTTCGGAGCGTAGTATTTTGTAGCGACTTGAAATTATTATAATGAGTATGGTGAAATTATGACTAAATAACAACGAAATATTCATGGTTTTCAAGTTGAAATTGGATCGATTGTAGCTTTCAAGGTTTATGTTGAATCGAAACATGTCTAACCATTATTGTTTACTAGCTTTTGCCAGCGGCTTCACCCGCGTGGAGGTCGGAAACTATCCCGCGCATAAAAGTACTCTATAAGTTTATCCAGATTATAAACTATCTGAGTCCCAAATGTCATCCACATCCGTTTAGTAATTTATGCGTGAAAGAGTAACCAACATCCATATAGCCTCACAAACATTCAAAATTATAATATATGTATTACTAAAACCGTTTGTGGCTACAATTTTTACTACCAAATACACGTGTACTTATAGTTTCCTTCGTAATATTCAAAAATTTCGAAACATTCGTAATATTATATAATAATAACATTTTCATGAAATTCTAGTAGGTACAATTACTTTGAGAATTAGCGTCCACTTTTGTTAATCGTTTTGTTACTTTCAGCTTCAAAACGGTTGGCTATTTTATTACGTTATTAAATCTTAGTTCCATATAACAATATTTTAACCCCTAAGTAATCTTGAAATGGTTTCACTAGAATAAACAATCGTTTATAAAAATTTTGTAAATGATTTCGTTCATTATTACTTGCTAAATAGTAACAGCTTGTGACTAAATAAGGTTCCGTGTGGCGCTGGTCGTAACGAATAGCACTATCCCATTTCATCTCGTGGGTATGGTAAAACGCGACTAAGGGACTTACTAAAGAATTGGCGGCAGCGTTTCCTGTGCATTTTACCACCATACTGCGATCGCCAACGCGCCTGACAAGCGTGGTGATGGCAAACCGCCATTTTATGTTCAGCAGTGTACGACTTTCACTGAAATGATGATGATGACTAAATAATGACAGCTTCACAGGTTAATCGAAGGTTAGTTCGTGGATCGGTGACCATCAATTACCCTTTCCGTGCCTCGGAGGGCACATAAAGCCGGTGGGCCGCTATCATTTGTAGTTCTTCGACAGTCGTTACGGGTGGTCAGAACCAAGCTCATCAACAAGTTTGGTGGTTGTCGGACTTTTGGACTAGTGTCCTGTATTTGGGTTGTAGGGGTGTGATAGGTAGTTTCTTCATGTAAAATATTGGTGGTCAGCTGCGTAGGGTGAGACTGGAGTCCAACACCAACATAGTTCGAATAAAGCTAAGCAGATGTTATTGAAAAAACATACACGAATACCTAGATAACCAGTTCTTTTTTGAAAACCATATTTCAACAGTATGCTACCATGAATTCATGATTTTAACGAGCGACAGCTACTATGAACATATAAAAAATTGGGTGTCGCACAATCCCATTTTTCCGTGTTCTATTTCATTCACGCAATAAAGGCTAATACAAAACGTGCTTCATTTGAGCTGGGTACTCCGCCAGTTTCAAATATTCATATAACTTGTCTTTAATATGACTGTAGGCATATTTATATGACACGTTAGAACAGGTTATTATTCTATCAGAATAAGGATCAGCAAAGACTGAGCAGCAAAATAATCGAGCAAATTTTCATTGATAATGAACTAGATCATTATTACAATACATATCAAAATTGTGAAAGCGATGATTCTGCGACACCGATTGTTCACGCTTTATTGTCAACGGAACGTCAACGAGAAACGAGATTATAGAAACGAGCGAAACGTCGCGGTGACGGCGTGCGTTGTACACGCGACCATAGTTAATGTATGTTTCACTACTTCGACGCCATCATTTTGGTGTCGTTGACGTCCTGGTGACGGTTGCGGTGGACAAACCCCTAAGACGTGTGTCTGGTCACGCTTGCACAAACATTCACTCAAAACTTGACAAAAACCTTCAAGAGCTTGCTCAAGCAGTTTAATCCCGTTTGCGCTAACTCAAATACATACATATCTACATATTTTAATAAAAATCCGTAAAACTGTAAAATTCCGTGTATAATAAAAATTGAGTTAAAAGTTGAAACAACTATTTTATGATATGGTAGCAGACTGTTGAAATGTGGAATAAAAGTTAATAAAAGAATAGCTCGTCTCTAGTTAATTGTGTAGGGTTTTCCTCATTTAACCGTACTAATTATAGTATTATTACACTACATGTTTAGAGATATGAATCTTCTGAGGTATGTACGTGTGCATTTGAATAGTTGAAGTGTCTATTTGTAATGTCAAAAAAGCGATTAACTAAATGCATCTGACATGATATGCGGTAAATATAATATTATATCGTTAATTTTTTTGTCTGTTTGTTTGATGCGGCTAATCTTGGAAACAACTGGACTGATTGTGATAGATGTGGTGTGGCGATACTTTAAGCCTCAGGAAAGGACATAGGATACTTTTATCGACATTCCATGCGCACGAAACTTATTTGTCGTGAAGCAGACAACAGTTCATGTTCGGCGGTCATCTAATTGGGTGTAGAACGAGGTAAGGGAGGTTCACTAGCAAACCTTTTCACCATCGGCTGACGTTACACCAACTCACAAAAACATATCTCAAATCAGTAGATAACTTCAACTGAAAGACGCTTTTCTTTTACTTATTTCTTCAGCTTAAAACTGGAACTTACCTTGTTATTATTTATAAACCAGGTGAGATGGGGCGCCGGGTGCGCAGGCGCGCTCTGACACGTCGCTTCCAGGTGATCGCTTGAAGACAACTTTTTGTGCTTTATTTTTATCCTTGGACGGAATTTCTGACGTACTGAAACAATATTTATAGCTTTAGATATTGTTTAAGAGAAATTCTTGACATATGCTCTTATAATTTGGAAACAAAAACGTATTCATTCTTAATTTATTTTCTTGAGAAAGCTATCTCAAAAAGGTCAGCGGGGCAATTCTCGTATGAATTTTACTCTCAATCTGTCAAAAATATCTTGAGTTTCCATATACTTTTGTCAACTGATTGACATTTGATTCTCGCCGAGAAGAGACTGCAAAATATAATTTTTAACGTTTTTAATTACAACAGTCGGCCTTTTTATCAAACTTTTAAACAAAATGTATTGTTATTTACATTTGCATTGTGTCATTAATACACTAAATGACTAAATTTCAACATTTTAGCAGACGTAATATTAGTTTAACCACAAAGTTAGTATTACAGTTGTGTTGTGATACCAGAGATAACGCCTAAATGTCTAATGCACTTGTATTTACGCCAAATTCGTCAATCCGAAACGTTGGTAGCATCGCTGTGAGGGGTATGAATTAGTCTGATCATAATTGTTCCCAGTATAAGGCTGCTTATAAAGAGTTTCACGACCACCTTTTTTTGGTGGGAAATCTTGGGCGGAGCTAGGGCGTGTCAGACTTTTACTGACAAAAACTCACCCGTGTTCCTTCAGTTGCCTGTGCCATGGCCACAGTAACTCTTTCGAAAAAATCTGCGGCCCTGGCAAGCATCGGCCCTGGCAGATCCCTTCAATGTGTGCTGACATCTCTTTGCAGCGCGCGTAGAATACAACGCCACTCAGGCCTGGTCCTTACCGGGCTGTGAGCTACCCATTGCTCGCCACCCGCAAGCCCGCGCCTACGGTGGCCGAGCATTTTCCGGTCATTTTAGGCGGTCCATCCACGACCGCCTAAAATGACTAAATCTACTATAAGATAATGCCTCTAACTATTATACTCACCAATGACATTCAGTTCATGTATCTTGGACACTTTGGAGTAGAGAGGCGTCTCCAGCGCAATCTCGCAGGCATAGGAACCCGACGCTGAGAAGTCCAGCCGCTCTAACGTAATAGACGTTGGAGACAGCTTTAGTATCTGTGGAAAATAGTAATCATTAATTAACCAGTGATTAGGGAGGGAGGACAGGGTAGTTTACATCTGGAGTTTCTAAATAACATCCCTAAGTTTGGATTTGTGCCCGGTTGACGGCAATGTGGATCCGTGTGGACAATAATAGCACCATCTCATTTCTCTTCGTAGGAGATTAAGTGACTTACCTACTAGAGAATGGGTAGCAGCATTCTCCATGCATTTTACCATCATACTACGATAGCAAAGCCGCCTGCCAAGCGTGGCGATTATGGCAAACCCCCAAATTGAGGCAGGCCTATGTCCAGCAGTGGACGTCTTTTTTTTTTTTCAGGATCGGAAATCATCAAATTACTTCTCCCGCTCTGGGCGGAGCGGGAGGGCGTGTCAGACTTTTACTGACTAAAACCCACCCGTGTTCCATCAGTTGCCCATGTGCCAGGGTCACGGTATCTCTTTCGAACAATCACGCGACCCCGGCAGGCATCGGTCCTAGTAGACCCCTACACTGCTGCTGACATCTCTTTGAGGCGCGCGTGGAACACTGCGCGCCGTCGACCCGAGCTTGGTCCTTACCGGGCAGCGAGCTACCCATTGCTCGCCGCCCGCAAGCTCGCACCTACGGTGGCCGGGAGTCCGCTATCGACTCCCGACGCCCGGGGCGTCTCCTCCTGCGAGCAGTGGACGTCTCTCGATTTAAATGATGATGACGACAGTGACTCACTCCTTATTACACAGGGCTTACCTACATTACTGGTGGAATGTGGATGCACTATAGGTGCACCTCTGCCTAACCCTTCGAGAAATACAGCCGTTATGTTACGTTCTATGTTGTGTTTCAAAATTAATTCTGTTTAATAGGCTGACTAGTCAAAGACAACGATGACAAATACAAAAAAAACAATGGAATAGCCAGATCTCGTAAATAGTTGAATAATATACTGCATATTCAGAGTTATCCAAATGTTAGCTGGTATCATTCTTAATTGAAGAACATGTTCTTATGCACTAAAAATATATTGTATCGTTTCGAAAAATTACTACTATTTAATGGTACGAAAGGCTGTATAAAGAACATAATTGGCGTATTAACACTAAGTGCTTATTGAATCCGAAAGTCTAGACATTCGATAAAATGCAAAGAAAAATAATTGACTTTAACTTACGTCACTTCATGTAAATAAATCATAACATAATGGTTATCTTAACGAACAAAGCTCTTGAAATGAAAATACTTTAACTTTATTAGTGTAGTTTGAAATTCAATTTACATTAAGTAGACTAGATAAATTAAATTATCTTTAGTACAAGATGTTTTTGGAAATAAGCAAGCTTCTACAAGACTATTAGTAGGTATCTGGTTCTGATTTCAAACAATTTCAGAGTGGAGAGCATTTTATAATTGATTTTAAATCGGTTGCCACCTGTTTCTGAAATTTGATTAGTCTCTCTGATTTCTAAATCTCATGTTGCAGCTCATTAATACAGAAGCAACACAATGAGTTTGCACTTAATAATTTCTGAAATGTTCGTACTTTTTAATTTGACCAGCTAAATAATCTTACCATTATCATCGGCTTTTTCCCAACTATGTAATCTACTTACAGTCTAACCAAATGCAGCTGAAAACTAAATAAGATAATATGAGATGCATTTATTTATCAGAAACATGTGTAGGTTGAAAATCAGTTGGTGCAATTACAGAGGAAAAAATGTTCCAACATGTTTTGCCTAGAAAGGCGTACAAATCTATACTAATATTATAAAGCTGAAGAGTTTGTTTGTTTGTTCGTTTGATTTATCGAGAAAGGCAAAGCAAAGCAAGGGGAAGCTATATAAAATTACGCTACAACCAAGATGAGCGGAGCAGTAATGAAAAATGTTGTAAAAACGGGGAAAATCGGTCGGGTAGGCGATTCGACGCGACGGGAAGGGTCGGGGGAACAAGAAATTTAACGCGGGCGAAGTCGCGGGCAGAAGCTAGTACAATAATAATATGACTAGAAAAGACTCAAAATAAAAATAAACTCACGTTTAATTAATAAAAACTAAAAATAGTAAGGATGTCTAAAACAAATCACTTTACTAGTATTTTAGAAGAAGCGACTAGTATTTTAGACTGCGTATCTGACCTCAAAAACTTAATAACTGAGTCATATGATATTTCTTGGTTAGACTGTTTGTCAGACTTTCGGGCTTCAGACGACCCGTAAAAACCGTTAATTATTTCATCAGAGATTGACGGAATCACGAATGACAGCGGAGACCAAGGGCTTAACGAGCTTTCCAAGCCATATAATTTCACCATTAATTCCCTGATATTTACGACAACCCCATTAATTAAAGCAATAATAAATAAACAAGTTTAAGGGATTATTCTCGTATATTGTTTGTCCTATTTGGAGCATTTCAGAGCACTTGTGGTCGACCCGAGAAGGCTTGCGTAGGTCCCCAAACTCGGAGAAAATAATATTTACGCTAGTTCAGTTAACGAGAAATATATCCTAAATTGTTTGTTTATTTTGATTTATTATATTGTTGTGTTGTGTTCTCGCAATTGTTTCCTGGGAATTCTGTATAGAATGTAAGGGTAAAGGATTGGTTGGCATTAACCCATGGAATACCGTAATTACAGACACAATTAAAAACCATTGTGTCTATACCAAATGTGGTATCTCAGCGACTTAAAGGTTAAGGAGAAATATCGTAATCCTTAAATCTTTATGGTCTTTTCGTAAATAATTTCCCTTATCTACGTACCTCTTCTAGAAAAGACTTAAATTGAAGGCGTATACAGGATGGTTGGGAAATCGACGCATAAACAGTAACCATGAATTCAGCAAACGAGTCTGGACCCCTTAGAAAATATACTTTTCGTCAGTTATCACAAAAAACTGATGTTTTATAGAAAAGCGCAATATCTACGCGGTCAAAATATAAAGATTTTCTACTTCTTTTTTTAAATAACCAACTGAAAATTACGACACGGGGCGTTCAGAATCAGATACTCCTAAGTAGGTACTTAATCACGGAAGTATGTATCCATGGTTATAGTGACCATGAAATACGACCATTAATAGACGTTCAAACTGAAGCCTATCGTTTATCAGAAAATTCGGTCAATTCGTCATGAGATTAATTTATTATGTCATTTATAAAATCTTGGAGAATAAAAAGACCTGTCGAAGTTTCTTCAAAACAACTACACTCCTGTTATTGTTATTCTTAATTTTATTTGATTCGTAAACCTTTTTAAGATTGAGTTATTCTTTTAACATTCGAGTGAAAGAAAAGAAATAAATAATTCCGAAGGCGTAGAACTATCAGAAAATAAAAATGCTATACACCTACGCAAAACATAAAAGCAATATATACGTTTTTATTACGGTTTCACTTCAGTCATATCGATAGCTCTAAGATGTATCAATACAAGAAAATATTTTGGCAAGTTTTTTTTGATATTCTTTTATTATTTATGAAGTAACAAGATGAAGAGTATCAACTGGCACTTTGGTGGAAGAAAATACACGTATAAGTTAGTACCTAGTGAAGTTTTTTTTGTTAGTGGTATTACTTTCACTCACTTTGATATCTATACCTTATTTAATAAAGCTGAAGAGTGTCTTTGCTTATTTAACGTGCTTATATCTGGAACTACCAAGGGGATTTCAAAATGGATTATTATATTTGATAGCCCATTTCTTGAGGCACTACGTGCGTAGTGCCTCAAGAAATCGGTATATTGTTTAAAATAACGCAAGGCAAAAACGGAAGGATAGTGTGGACGGGCGATGCGACGAGATGCCATAGTTCAGGGGTTGAAATTTCACGGGAACGAAGTGCCAGGCAGAAACTAGTTTGATATAAAAAACTTTTTAACAAAAAATTAAACCGCCGAAAAACTGAAAAGCATAAAATAATACTTAAACCTTAAAATTATGAGTCGGCGCTTTGAGTGATCCTCGTTCATTGATTTTTCAGCGCCGACTCAAAATTTTAAGGTTTAAGTATTATTTTATGCTTTTCAGTTTTTCGGCGGTTTAATTTTTTGTTAAAAAGTTTTTATTTTATATTTTTTGTGGCTTTAATGTACTAATAATACTTGGCAAGGTATACCCTATCCAACACAAAAATAATTATCAAAATCGGACTACTCTGTATAAAGTTATGCGTGTTTATACATTACAATCAGTGAGTGAACAATCAATCATCCCCAGTTTTCCGACCCTTAGGGTTCGATTTTGTTTTCCAAATTGATATGGGACTACCTTGGGAGTATACCCTTTCGAATAAAAGAAGAATTGTCACAATCGGACCACTATGTAAAAAGTTATGCGTGGTCATACATAAAAAAAAAAAAAAAATATATACGCGTCGAATTGATAACCTCCTCCGTTTTTTATCGTCGGTTGAAAAGGGAGTGAATGTAATTCTACTAACAAAAGACCATCGTGCTAAATAAGTAAGTGTATGACAAAACTTAGATTTTTTTTTTAACGAAACAGAATGGAATCATAATTTGATTTCATTCTCTTTCGTTATTAATTTATTACTAAATTGACAAAAAATATGTTTACAATTTATTGAAACTTACTTTGTTTGATTTGATATAGAGTAGAAGTGATGTCAGGAATAATGTAGCAGATTTTTTTGGATCAGTCTTTTTGTTTTACCTTTAGTATTGGAACAAAAAATTTTAAGAAATGTACAATTCTATGATATTATTTCAATAAACGATTTGTATAACAATGAATGTCTTTCCGTAAAACGACCCTCTCAAAACAAAAGGGTGCCTTTCATTCTCTCTGTAAACCGAGCGTAAAACTAAATTCCACTGTAGCTAGTTTAAAATAGTACTGTGTGGATTAGAGTATTGTTCCCGGAACTCCAGCCCGTCTGTATGCATAGTGCATACTGTTCCAACTGAGAGTACGGGACGTGATTACATTCCCTGTTATAATTGCGGAACAGCTGTACCTATCAATGACACAGGCCGTAATATCCTTGTTTAACTTTATAAATCGGTGTCTTTCGGTGCTGCTATCAGAGGTTCTCAAAGAAATATACTCTTCATTCTTAATTGTAGGCTGCGTTAGTGAAGCTTGGGCTACCAAGATCCAAGCCACGTCATCATTCCTCCTACCCTCATCTTCCTATCTATCTCAATTTTATTAAGAGTCTGCAAAGCATATCTTCTACTTCCAAACATAAAATCGTCAGCTCAGTATTCACCACTTTAGTAGCCATAATCATCTAACGTGTATTGAAGCTTCAACAGTAGTGGTGCACGCAGTAGTAACGACATCCGACGTGTTGGTCGTAGCTTTGAAGCCAGAGGAGGCGCTTTATATTGTGTAAATTATATCATCACAATTGCTCTCAAAACCGTGAGAAAAATTTCGTGAGGAAACCGTCATGCCTTAGACATGTGGCTTCTACTAACCCACATTAGATTCCGCGTGAATAATGACTGGCACAAAGAAACGACCTGTGTCCCAGCAGTGGGAACATTATTAATAGGCTATTTATGCTATTGTTTCTTTGGTTTTCTATGCCTATACCTAATAGTCAGTTACATTGATGCTACAAAATCTCCTTACATAATATTACCCGTTTAGCCCGTGTCTTTACATTTTCAATTACTCACTAATGTTTTCTTAAGAAACAGTGAATTAAAAAAAATATATGCATTTGATCACGCATTTCCTGCATATCATTCAGAAGTATCGAAGGAAATCTTCGTTAGCAAAGAGCTGCCTGTTGAATCAGATCCTATCATTATAAACGGTTCACTAGTAAGTACACAAATAAGAATTTGGGTGGAATACTCGAGATAAGATGGATGAATGTTGTGTGAAAGATGACGCGTCTGAGAAGGAAGTAAAAGCTGAGATGACATCTGATAAAGATAAATGGATTGAGGACACAAAATTCTAAATAAATATCGACACAAAACAAATTAGAATATGAGAATGATGATGCAACAACAAGATTTAGCTGTAGGTAGACACCAGTCTCTACAAAACAAGGTCGATCGATCAAGTTAAGCTACACTTGTCGTACTCCGTGCATGAGTGTCCATCTATATGTTTAGATGGCTTTATTATGAACCCAAACCACTCCGTGCCTCTAAAAGCACGTCAAGCAGTTGGTCTCGGCTGTCTTTCGTGGATCTTCGACAGTCGTTACGATTCGGCAGAAGCCCAACAGTCTGAAAACCAGTCTTACCATGGAGCATTGTAGTTGGTTGTGAAGGTCAGATAAGCAGACGGTCCATGTAAAATACTGGAATTCAGCTGCACGCGGATTGACTGGAATCGGACCCCAAAATAGTTGGCTGGGCAGATAATGAATCTGTTACTAACAAGGAGACGGCAAGAGCGCACTACTTCGTCATTGCGGAGAAAAAAAATCCTGAAGTTTGAAAAAAAAAAAATGTTTTTGTTGTGCAAGTGGTCGACATTTGTGTTTTTCTTGTTTTTGTGATAAATATCATCCAGGTTTGTATATTGATAAAGATGAATAATTGAAAGGAATTGTTTATAACGTGTTATTATTTTTTTTGTGTGCTCTAGGGTTTAAGTATATGAATACACTCACTGAGTACTAACTACACGCGGAACCTCCGTACGATTTAACGACCCCACACTCTTGCCCATTCCTTGTAAGTAATGCAATGCTTAACATACAATTAACTTATATCAAAAAACCCGTATATTTCTATAACAACTTAAACAATACCATGCGGATTACCAACTGTCAGCGTTAGATTTCCCGCGTGCCTACATACTGTTGAAACAGCAATAGAGTTTACCCTACGTGATTCTCATTCCATGTTATAATAATACGTTGTTGCGTCCGTCGGGGATATATTTGCAACCGACTTCGGGAAACGAACGGTCTTATTGTGTTTGTAGATAAATGATGATGTACTGCATGCACTGGTTATTCAATTTGTATTGTTGATAGTACAATAGAACTGCTGGGAACAGACGTATTTAATTTGGGAAGCTTTGCTAACGTGATTTTGTAAATACGCTGCAATTGTTTATTTGTTCTGATTGTATTTTGTTTCAACTGGACTTAGATTATTATATCATAGTTTTAAGGTTTTTGGTTTAAAGTAAGACCAAAATGTATTGGACTGGAAAGAAAACTGAATATTTTAATACAAAAAAAAAAAAACGACGGGTTGCACTCCGGGGGTGGCGGCAGAAGTGAAAACTTGAATATTAACGTTGTGCATTTTTGATATTTTGGAATGGATAAGGAATAATTTTGTACGAATTGCTTTAATTATCTATATATTAATACGTGAAGCGAAAACTTTGCATCCCTTTTTACGAAAATTGGGCGAACGGAGAAGTATGAAATTTCGCACACTTATAGTTTATACAGAGAAGAAGTGACGAATGCTAATATTTTTTTAAATTATTGTTAAAAATACATTATTTTCAATAAATAACACGTTACACACACTACTATTCATTACCGTGTATTTAATACACACATGCATAAGTATTCTTTTGTTTATGGTCCAAATCTGTGGTGCAATCGAGAACATCTGTCTTTAATATTTTGTGTCTATAGCTTCGACTGTCTACGGTCTACAGTCTTACTGAATGTCAAGCATAACCATAGGTAATAAATAAATTTTATAGGTATATAACCTATTTCATTTTAAAAATCTATGATCATATCGAGAATATTTGTCTTTAATATTATTTGTATTAGCGACGATAGGAATTTGGTTTAGATTTAGAAGAAATATTTATTGTGGTTTTATGGGGAGTGTCAAGTATAGCATTCCATACAAAACTTAGTGTCGTGTGTAAACTGTAGAGGTTGTATGCCTCACGATTGTACAGGCTGGTTATAATTATGACATTTTGAACTGTCATAATTATATAAAATAATAGGGAAAATTCTCAGCTGTCACCGTCCATGGATGCGCGTGGCACGCTGTAACATAAACACACATGAACATTCGCGCTAGCGTCCTGCGCCGCCTAAACGAAACAGCAGGCGCAGGCATACATTTTCGCCGCGCCGTAGAAAGAGAGGGGGATACTTCCTCTCCTACTCTCTGTCCGTCTTACGAATTTTCGATCAGGGTCACGTGTCCTGACGCGAGTTTAACATTTTTTACCCATTACAAAAAAAGTGCACAAAACCGCTAAAGAAGTTTTACTTCAAAAAAAAAAACAAATAAATAAGACTATGGGTATGATATCCCCCCTGTAACTTCTAAAACAAGAGAATGATAAAACTAAAAAAAAAATATGATGTATCTATGTAAAATTTCACCGAAAATTGGTTTGAACGAGATCTAGGAAGTAGTTTTTTTTTTAAAAACGTCATTGATCGTAAACCGCAGATAATGGTACGGAACCCTTCGTGCGCGAGTCCGACTCGCACTTGGCCGGTTTTTAATATTTATCATGATCATGAACATTGTTCAATAATAAAAAACACACATAGTTTATTGTTCGGGTTCCTTCGGATAGATATTAAGGAAAGGGCAATGACTGCTAATACCCCTAGACTGCCATACTGAAACGCTAGAATTAAAGTACAAAAGCGCTTAATCAATTTAATTAACACAATTAAGTTTCCTTTTAACCTTTTTAGATCAAAAGTGTAAGTTAGTAAGTACTAAGTTTCTTTTTTGTGGCCTTTGTAATTAGCCGTTGAGCTATGAATCAATAGGTTAGTGGACTAAATATAGCCTGGCGGTAGGAGTTAATTGGCCTGGCCTGCCTAACTTTACTTTACTAAGTTGTCTGGTACTAGGTAATTATTGTGGTAATTAATTTATACCGCTAGCAAATTAGGCAGATAATCTAGGTAAGAATTTTAACATTTAATGGAGCTTTTGTAACCTTTTCATTAAGGTTTGTCAGCAATTTAAATAAATTGTGTAGCTAGGTATTTTATTGTTTTAAAGATTAGCAGGGAATTGTCACTCTATAATTTTAGGTTCTGCATTGACTTTAGATGCTATTGAGTCCCATATAGGCCCGAAATGCTTTCTCAAACCTTCTTAAGTCTGCACTGTTACCGTTTGACGGACAAACACCAAAATCTGAACTTTATCTGAAATGACCGATGATATTATAATGCCTCTAACCATTCTTGAGAATTTGATTGTTATAAAAAGGTAGTGATTCGCCCTTGATTTGTGTGTGCCCAAGCGTGACATGTGACAACCTAGAGATTTTAGTCCTATGTTCAAACATTTCAGAATAAATGCTCATCATTTAACTAATTAATTTTGAACATGGCAACATCGGGCAATACAATGCATACAGTCAGCAAATAGCATACTAAGTTATAATATTAATGATTGTACACGATTAACGCTGTCTTTTATATATTTAATAATGTATACATATACACGACATATAGGTTAACAGATACAAAATAATATGAACTAGTGATCGCCCATTGGCCGAAATTCGACCGTACTTCATTTGAATAGAAATACATTATTAAATGAAAAAATATAGATAATAATAAATATAAAAAAATAATATGGTTATATTTTACATTCAGTAACACTATAGACAAATTTTTGACGCTGTATTACTGTGGAGAGGGTTCGCTGGCGGGATGGTGATGGCCAGGACTAGGACGTAGGTGTAATGAGTAAAGAATAATTCTTCAGGACTTTCTTTTTTATTTTCTTAATACTTCTTAACTGCTGGATATGGAACAATATGGAATGAATTATCACAGAAAGCTCTGTTTTTATAGAATTTTCCCTATTATTTTTAATAGTTTCTGCCCGTGACTTCGTCCGCGTCAAATTTTCGCTCCCCTTCCCGTCGCGTCGAATTGCCAACCAGTTTTCGTCCATTTTTCTTTTGCTGCTCAACTCCTTTTAACCGTAGCATGATGTTATATAGCCTATAGCCTTCCTTAATAAATGGGCTACCCAACACAAAAAGAATTTTTCAATTCCGATCAGCAGTTCCTGAGATTAGCGCGTTCAATCAAACAAACAAACAAACTTTTCAGCTTTATAACATTATATATAAATATATATTATTTTTCAATTCCGATCAGCAGTTCCTGAGATTAGCGCGTTCAATCAAACAAACATACAAACAAACAAACTCTTCAGCTTTATAATATTATATTAATAGTATAGATTAATTATGACGGTTCCAAATGTCATAATTATAACCAGCCTGTACAATCTATGACCAGCCTGTACAATCGTGAGGCATACAACCTCTACAGTTTGCACACGACACTAAGTTTTGTATGGGAAACTTACTAATGCCATACTTGACACTCTCCATAAAACCACAAAAAATATTTCTTAGAAATCTAAATTATATTCCTATCGTCGCTAATACAAATAATATTAAGACAAATATTCTCGATATGATCATAGATTTTAAAAATGAAATAGGTTATATATCCATAAAATTAATTTACTACCTATGGTTATACTTGACATTCAGTAAGACTATAGACACAAAATCAGGCTTACCAACTTAGAGGTTTTTTTCAAATTTAGGGGGTAAATAAGAGGATTGAGATTTTTTAGGGGCGTTCCATTTTAGGGGTATTCTTAGGGATTTTTTGCCATCATACATTTCTCATTGTGTTTTTGATTACAATAAAAGTATTAGCGACTTCTAGTACGGTTCCTTGATACTAAGAATGCAGAGTGAATGATTAACAAATGTCGCGTAATAAATATAGACAAATATTACTACTGTGTGCCGGGTTTATGATTACTGCAGGACAGGTCCACTCAATCTGTGTGGTTCTTTCCTTAAAATACCACTTCAGACACCAATCCACATGGTCTTCACATGATCTAACCAAATTATGTCTGGACTTTAAAAGAGACTGTGACCTCTGAGTTTGTTTCGGCCTTTCTCCTCAGAGTAGTCAGATAGGAAACGCCGACCTCATCTAGTTTAAAAAAATATGATTGACGTGTATAAGTGTTTGTACAAACCTACTTGCAAAAATAAAGTCATTTATCATTTATCATTAACTGAACATTCGTTGGTTATTTTCATTATAATTTTTTAGCGGAATTTTTTAGTAATTGTGGCATGTTTAGGGGTTTTTAACTTAAGCTTTAGGGTAAATATTTCTGGGTATTGGTAACACTGCACAAAATAATAAAGACAGATTTGGACCATAAACAAAAGAATTTCTATGCATGTGTGTATTAGATACACGGTAATGAACAGTAGTGTGTGTAACGTGTTATTTATTGAAAATAATGTATTTTAACCCATAATTAAAAAAAAATATTAGCATTCGTCACTTTTTCTCTGTATAAACTATAAGTGTGCGAAATTTCATACTCCTCCGTCCGCCCAATTTTCGTAAAAAGGGATCCAAAGTTTTCGCTTCACGTATTAATATATAGATAATTTGTAAATGTATATAAAAAAGAGAGAAAAGAATTACATGGCATCAAAAAACAGTTCCAAGCCTTTTGGGTGCCTGCCCATTTGACTTGGAAACTTGCAAGTTGTATAAAGATGCTGATTGTTTGACCAAAACATAGGCCGGCTCTGGTCACGTAAAGAGTTAGTGATATCTCGAAAAACCAAGTGGGCACTCGGACCCCATGGTCCTAGTGTTTCAACCCCAAACGAATAAATAACTTCCCATAAAATTGGAATATTATCTTCGTTTGTGATTTTCGACATCTGCAGAAGCCTCCCAAGCACAAATCATCGTACTAAGAAGATGGAATGGCGCAAGGGTGTCGATTTCATAATTATGAGAATTACCTCAAAATCTATTGCATAGTTAAGAAGATCTAAGCCGTAACACACGCAGGAGGAGACGCCCCGGGCATGGGGAGTCGATAGCGGACTCCCGGCCACCGTAAGCGCGAGCTTGGGGGCGACGAGCAATGGGTAGCTCGCCGCCCGGTAACGACCAGGCTCGGGTCGACGGCGCGTAGTGTTCCACGCGCGCCTCAAAGAGATGTCAGCAATACTGGCCCTGGCATGTGGGCAACTGAAGGAACACGGGTGGGTTTTAGTCAGTAAAAGTCTGACACGCCCTCCCGCTCCGCCCAGAGCGGGAGAAGTCATTTGGTGATTACCCATCCAGAAAAAAAAGTCGTTACACAGGCAGACACAAAAAGCGACTTTGTTTAATACTATGTGTGGTGACAAACACAAAGAAGAAGTTGACTTACATTAATCTCAGCTCCGGTGACGTTATAAAGTTCGAAGGGAGGGTCCCTTCCTCGGACAAACTTCATGATGCGTTGACCGTTCTTGAAGAACACCACCTGCAAATAACAGTTTGGAGTAAGTTGGAGGTAGGTAGAATTATATACATACATATATCTACTATTATTATATTATTTTTGCGCTTTGTCTACATACATAAATCCGTCATGACAAATGTTTGTATATTAAGTCGGATTTACAAGGTCTTTGAAAGGATTTATAATATACTAGCATTTGTTCACTATTTCTTCATTAATCTGAATTAAAAACACAAATATTTGTGGAAACTTTAAGGGGGGTTGTTCAAATATTATTCGAATGTATAAATGTCAAGTATGTATATGCATCTATTTTTGTATTTATAGATATAATTTTTCACGGTCCACGTGTGAATTGTGACAAAAACAAAATAGATCAACAAAACGCTCGAAAAACTAGGGGCATTATGTCTCGAGTTTTTGCCTCGAGATATCCTAGGTGAATAGTTCACGAGTTTAATGAAAATTAGCAAGATAGGTACATCAGACGTGCTTAAATATTGTTACTCGTATACTTACAATATTTTTTTTACTAGAAATAAGTGAGAAAGCTCGCTTCTCAGAAGTGAGAAATAAGAAACAGCCTTATTCAGTGAAATGCATTTACTGCTAGCTTTAAACGTCCAAGCTATATTTTGGTTTAACTTAGAGGAATTTCTCTCGTCTTCTAAGCGACATACATATAAGCGACATACAGTATAACTTAAAATGATCACTCCTAGAAAAGATTTACCACATATACACAGTGTCTTTGAAATGAAATGAAATTAGATTAAATGTTTATTTCTGTAAGTAGAAGATCTGCTCTCTATTTTGACTTATTAAGACACTTTAACACGTCAAAATTTTTGTTCAACATTTTAAAAACTAGAACTAGACTGTGGTATTACACGAATGAACAGAATAAGAAATTAGTACACAAGAGGAAGTCTGAAAGTGGCACCAATAACCAAAAAGTTGTGTGGGAATCGGTTGTCATGGTATGGTCACGTGATACGGAGAAATGAGGAAAATGTCGTGAGGAAAGTATTGAGTATGAATCTCGATGACTTTAAGAGTAGAGGGAAACCAAAGAAACGATGGATGGACTGTGTGAATTATGATATGGATAGAAAGGGGGTGACTACTGAGATGACGATTAATAGAGAAGTGTGGAAGAAAAGAGATGTGGCGCCGACCCCAAATAAATTGGAATAAGGGCAGGAGAATAATGATTTTAAAAGCTAGACGGTGCCAACAATTTCCAGCTGACTGTGTCCTGAGAAGAAACGCTGAAACAAACTCAGAGGTCATGATGTCTTTTAAAGTCCAAACATTATTTTATTAGAATTTAATGTGAGTCTAACAGTGCAGGGCAATGTCTGTAAGAGCCTTTTGAAGAAAGAATCACTGCAGCTTTGAGCTGACCTGTCCCAACAGACAGCATGTATCTGCCGGGGTCGCGTGATTGTTCGAAAGAGATACCGTGACCCTGGCACATGGGCAACTGATGGAACACGGGTGGGTTTTAGTCAGTAAAAGTCTGACACGCCCTCCCGCTCCGCCCAGAGCGGGAGAAGTCATTTGATGATTTCCCATCCTGAAAAAAAAAAAAAAAAAAAAAAAAAAAAAAAAAAAAAAAAAAGACAGCATGTATGTATGTATCAATCATCGTGTAGCTCAACCCTCGTTTAGGGAGCTCAACGACTTGCCACAAGGCGCTACCAGATCTACAGGACTTTTGCGTAGGCCATATGGAAAATACTCAAAACCAGACTGTTATGTTATAAAGTCATGTATTTAATCTAGCCTGCATTGTCCTTACATTCACAGTCAGTTTTCTTTTGAATTTTCTGTAGAACAGACGTCAAAGTATACCGCATGTATCAGAAAGTTGTGGTGACAATTGAGGATGTGGTACGGATCATTAAAATGGACAATTTTTTGGAACCAAGATCGTTAATGCGAAAAAAAAACAAAACAACTGTCCGATACAAATCTTTATTACTTACTCGAGCCAAGTGTATACGAGTGCAAACTGAACAAAGTACTTCAAAGGGCCTCACCGGGTTTCCATATGAAATCTGCACCGGCGTCTTTTTTGACATTAGTCCTATAATAATGCTGCTAGTTGTTGAAAAAAAATTTGGGCCAATTATCAAACCCCTAGCTCCTTTAGTTTTTGAAAAATAAGGGTTGCAACCTCAAACTTGAATGATTTTTTTCTACGAAACTACAATAGATTTTAAAATGAAACCAACACGACATGATAGCTACTTAATAGATTTACATTCCACATTTTTCTCATAATTTTTCAACCACCTATAGGCAGAACGAAATGTGTTTTAAAAATTAAGGGTGGTTTTTCGTGGCCATTTTTCGAGGTACACCGACCAAATAAATTACATAAATTACGTGTGTATCCAACTATAATACATAACAATTACATAGATGTATCATGGGTGGAACATATTCAAAACAATAAAAGTTTTCAATAAGGTACACACGGCTACTGGTCAAGCTGTAAATTTCCAGTTTTAGCTGACCTCGCATTGCATAGGGGTTTCGTACAATGAGATGTCAGCTTATACTGGAAATATGTGGCCGTGCGTACTGTAATCATAGGAATTATAATCATGTACTAGATTCATAATATACTGCGCTATCGAGCAAAAATAGTTTTCATTTGTTTGTGTATAATTCAGACATTTTTTATGATTGAAACCTTCAGAATGGCAGACAACACTGACAAACTTAGAAGATGCAAAACTGTAATCGAAGGAGAAAAAATATCTGTGGAAAATATAAACGAATTCGAACAGACGAAGAAGTTCTCTCACATATCAAGCTGTTGGCGAAATCCTGTGAATTTTAGAAGTTTTTCTTCACATAAAGAATATTAATTATATATACATATATTATATTCCACATATTTTTTTTTCACTTCCATTACAGTTAATGCATCTTCTAAGTTTGTCAGTGTTGTCTGCCATTCTGAAGGTTTCAACCGTATAAAAATGTTTGAATCATACACAAACAAAAAAAAAACTATTTTCTGCTAGACACAACACGATATTCGAAAGTTAATAATTAACGCACAATACCATTTTTTTTTTCAAAGAATACGAGATGATTGCGACTTGACATAATAACGTTTGGAAGAAGTGTAGCACGATACTTCACGTAAACTTGTCGATAGCGCAGTATATTATGAGTCTATATGATTATAATTCCTATGATTACAGTACGCACGGCCACATATTTCCAGTATAAGCTGATATCTCATTGTACTAAACCCCTATGCAATGCGAGGTCAGCTAAAACTGGAAATTTACAGCTTGACCAGTAGCCGTGTGTACCTTATTGAAAACTTTTATTGTTTTGAATATGTTCCACCCATGACACATCTATGTAATTGTTATGTATTATAGTTGGATACACACGTAATTTATGTAATATATTTGGTCGGTGTATCTCAAAAAATGGCCACGAAAATCCACCCTTAATTTTTAAAACACATTTGTTTCTGCCCTATAGGTGGTTGAAAAATTATGAGAAAAATGTGAAATGTAAATCTATTAAGTAGCTATCATGGCGTGTTGGTTTCATTTTAAAATCTATTGTAGTTTTTTTTAAAAAAACATTCAAGTTTGAGGTTGCAACCCTTATTTTTCAAAAACTAAAGGAGCTAGGGGTTTGATAATTGGCCCAAAATTTTTTTCAACAACTAGTAGCATAATTATAGCACCAGTGTCAAAAAAGACGCCAGTGCAGATTTCATATGGAAACCCGGTGAGGCCCTTTATTCAGTTTTATGTAACATACTCTTAATTTTAACCACAACACTCTGATGCACCTTGTATTCTGCAGTTTCCATTCTAAGTGATTCCTAGAATAGAGTTAGAGGATCCAAAATTAACTGGAACAGATGTACCGAACATAAATGCTGTCGTAAAAATTACTTAGTATCCGTTAGGTATAATTTATTTGAAGTAAAAGTTTAGATGGTAGCACCAGGCTAGCCTTCGAAATTCGAAAGTTCATTTAATCACATTTATTGATTTTTTTATGAAATTGTCATTCAGTGGGATTAAATGAACTTGTAAAAAGTTTATTCATGATTTTAATGATTATTATCATTCTGCATAGGCATATTCTGTTACGGTCGCGAATTATATTTTATTCAATATACAACCTGACATCAATCTGAAATGCAAAAAACTGATGAAAATTTAAATTGTGCGGGTTTCCTTAGCGTATCCACCTTAAAGAACATATCTACCGTATAAGAATTTCAACAAACAGTCTATTAATTTTTCAACTCTTGAAGAAAGAACTGGTAACAAAGTCCCAAACAAGGACTGACAAAAACACCTGGACATAAGCCCATCTGCTACCTCCCAAAAAAAAAGAGTAAAAACAACATCATTTATTCATACAAAGACCGTAATCGTGAGACTAAACAACGAAACCGCGACAATTTACGTCTCAGTTTGTATGTTTTTAATCAATTTCCCGAAGAGAATTGGTACTGGAGAAACCCTCGTAAAACCTGATCGTATTAATTCGGAAAGCTTCGGGTCTTCGGCTAATAGCCATCGATTTCGGTCTGTATGTGCGTGGTACATGCGAATGTCCTTATTAGTCGCGGAGTTAGTTCATCGTATGTTTCAGTTAAGTGCATGCTTCATAAGTGATTTGAACTGTTAGTGCTTATGAGTCGAAATGTTTAGGGAATAGTGTGCTTGGAATTATTTAATTGGTAAAGCTTAGTGAGAAGGGTTTAAAGTTCGAGGCAAATAGGATGCAAGAGGTTAATGCAGGGCATTATCGAATATGATTTTATTATTTACTAGCTATGCCCCGTGGTTTCACTTGCCGCATTGCCCGCCCGGGCTATTAATTCCTTTTTGCTAAGCGTTCTTTCTAGTTTATTTTCCTTTTTCTCGGCTCCTAGTAGTAGCATGTTGTGGCTTCGATAGCGTATTTTTAACCGACTTCAAAAAAAGGAGGAGGTTATCAATTCGACTGTATTTTTTTTTTTTGTTATGTTTTTTACCTCATATCTTGTGACTGGGTGATTCGATTTTGATGATTCTTTTTTTATTTGAAAGCTTGTGCTTCCCGAATGGTCCCATTTTAATTTGGTTCCATTCGGACAATGGGGTCCATGTGAAAACCATATAAGTCTTAAATTTCCATTAAGTATTTGCGCGACAAATGAACGAATACCGTATATTTGTTACCTCATAACTTTTGACTGGGTGAACGGATTTTGATGATAATTTTTTTATTTGAAAGCTGGTGCTTTCTTGATGGTTTCATTTTAATTTGGTTCTATTGGGTTCCATGTGAAAACCATATAAGTCTTAAATTTTCATTACGTATTTGCGCGACAATTGAACGAATATCGCGATTAGATTAGTGCGGAATATCTACCACAACTAAAAAGTAAAAAAATAAAAACGTTTTACAAAATAAAAACAACCGACTTCCTTAAAAAAACACTACAAAGTCAAAAATAACTTTTATTTCGGAAATCGGTGGCAAAAATCTTAAATACAGAACCTAAGACACCGACTTTCGAAATTAAAGTAATTTTTGACTGTGTAGTGTTTTTTAAGGAAGTCGGTTGTTTTTTAGGGTTCCGTTGCCAAATGGCAAAAAACGGAACCCTTATAGATTCGTCATGTCTGTCTGTCTGTCTGTCTGTCTGTCTGTCCGTCCGTCCGTATGTCACAGCCATTTTATTCCGAAACTATAAGAGCTATGCTGTTGAAACTTGGTAAGTAGATGTATTCTGTGAACCGCATTAAGATTTTCACACTAAAATAGAAAAAAAACAATAAATTTTGGGGTTCCCCATACATAGAACTGAAACTCAAAAATGATTTTTTTCATCACACCCATACGTGTGGGGTATCTATGAATAGGTCTTCAAAAATGGTAATGAGGTTTCTAATATCATTTTTTTCTAAACTGAATAGTTTGCGCGAGAGACACTTCCAAAGTGGTAAAATGTGTGTCCCCCCCCCCCCCCCCCCCCCGTAACTTCTAAAATAAGAGAATGACAAAACTAAAAAAATATATGATGTACATTACCATGTAAACTACCACCGAAAATTGGTTTGAACGAGATCGAGTGAGTAGTTTTTTTTTAAACGTCATAAATCGTAAACAGCAATTTACCTTACATTCAATCAATTTAAATATAAAAATTAAAAATAATATATATTTTTAAACCGAAAATACGTACAGGTTTGTACGGAACCCTCGGTGCGGAGTCTGACTCGCACTTGGCCGGTTTTTTTGTAAAATGTTTTTATACGTTGAACATTTCTTGCAGACCAACTTCAATTAAAGTACGTCTGTTAGATATCAGTATAACACCTAAGGCCATTATTGAATTCTCATTCACTACCAAATCCAACAAAACAGCTGTATATCCATAACAATGTAAACCACGCATACACTTGTAATTTATATCCCATTAAGACTTCGCCTGCAAAGGATTTTCGAGTAGCGTTCGATGGTGTTGGGCCGAAACTTCGAATTCCGAATTTCAAATACGATTCGAATTTGGAATTCGGATAGGTCGTTTACGCAAATCCGCCTTGAACAATCCGTTCTAGGCCGATTCAACTTGTGTTGTGTTAGTGCACTTGGTGTTTTCGCTATTAGCGCCTGAGTGCTGTGCTTGTTTCTTCATTTACAGTATGTTGTACCTATGTATTTTGCTTTTTGGGTTTGGCTTTTGTTACATTATGTTATTATGTTGGACTGGCGATTAATTAGCGCCTTTGCATTGGATTGGACAAAAAAATCTCTTTCTAATTACTTGTCCTTTCTTTGTAAATAATTTGTAACTATGATGAAAATATAACAAGACTTTCAACTGAAAAGTTTAGATTGAAAATAATTCATGAGGTTTATACATTTTTAAAATATATATTTAAAATAATTAAAATGAAGTATTGTACTTAGGGCTATTCAAAGTGTTGAGTGTTGTTAATCCGTCTAAGGAAATAATACCTTTTTTCGAAGTGTCAGACTATTTAACCAACCTTGCTCGAAGAGATATTAGATAAAGCTAGACGTAAAACCAACCTGTAATTAGAGAATTTATACTCTAAATGTTGAAGGTTAAGGAATTGCGTGCAGCATTAAATAGTACTGACGGAAACCTAAGTTGCTTATCACGAAATACAAATTGGCAAGTGAAAACTATGCAAATTGGACAGAAAAATCACGTGGAGTAGATATAAAGTGGAAACTATAGTCTTGAGGCTCTGATAAAACTAAGCATTTCTTGTAATGATGTAATGAAATAAATAGGTTACAGTTTAGATCCGCGCTGACTCACTTGAAAGAATGTGAGACTATTTCAAGGTTCTAGAGGGTCTTCTGAAGCTACAACAATTTCTTTTTTTGATAATAAAAATGTTATTTTTTAGGTTATGAACGTCTTTATTTTAAAAAATGCATCTCAGGCAAAAAACAGTTGCTATGTCCAGAAAACTGTTTAATCGACAAATTATTAGTTCTTTCTAGAGAGGTAGCGGAAGCTCATGATTAATTAAATAATGGTTTCAGTTTTAACCCTAATAATCTTCGTTCAGTTTAATCATAACTGCATATTGAACATAACAATGAACATCTTTAGTGCTACGGTGTTCTGGTGTGTTGCTGACTGTACCCGTACCATATTACGTTATAGGTATACAACTATAGTTACACAATTGTACACTTGTGTAGACAAAGACGTAAGCAACTTTCGTTCTAGTTTAAGTCGTGACCATTATAGAGGTTCTATTTTAAGCCTGTAGTTTCAGTGTGGAAATAGAGTTCCTTCGTATTTATGGCTTCTTAAGCTATTTCAAGAATTGTATCTCGAGATAAACAATATGTTACTGGATACTTAAACAGCTGAAAAAAGGCTTCTCGTCGCTTTTCTCGCAATGTTTGAAGACTAAGGTTTTCAACCAGCCCATACCCATCCTGCCCATTATGACATACGGTGCTGAAACGTACGACACAGACAGTTGGGTGGATCATTCAGCGTGCTATGGAACGGGCTATGCCCTGAGTTTCTTTGAAGGATGAAATTAGAAATGAAATTTTGCGGAAAAAACCCGTAGTTAGCGACATAGCTTGCAGAGTAAGCAAATTGAAGTGACAGTTGGCTAGTCATATCTGTCGAGGGCGTTGGCTGGTAGAGCAGACGAGTCCTGGAGTGGAGACCGCGTGTCGGCGCATAGCGTGAGACCCAGCTAGACGGACCGACGACGTTCAAACGGCTGGACATCTGGATGCGGAAGGCGGAGGACAGGGTGTTGTAGCGTAGCTTGGGCTATGCCTATATCCAGTAGTGGACTGCCATAGTTATTTTCTTTTTATCAAGTTTCTTTTCTTTTATTCTCTTGTTGGCTTTGGATTCCGGCTAAGAAACGAATAGAGAATGACCAAAAAAAAAGATGTATTAAGAAAATACGTTTACGTTACAAGTTACGTTTAACGTAAACGTTACGTTATAAGTTTGGGGAAAATATGCGTCACATCCACGCAAAACGGCCATCGCTCAGCCTATTGCTACGACCCTATAAAACAAAATAAAATTCATTTATTTCTGGCATAACAACCCATATTACAAAAATTAAGTTAAAATGTGACAATGCTGTAGCAGAAAATAATGCAATGTCATCAACAAAATACAAATAAGTCACAGAGTTGAGATAAAATACAATGTCCAATTTACAGGTTACAGAGTTGGAATTTAAATAAAATGTCAAATTTACGGGTCACAGGATTAGAATTTGAACAAAATGTCAAATTTAACTGTTACAGTATTGGGATTCAAATAAAATGTCAAAATTTACACCGAATTTAGATTAAGGCAACAATAAATAACAATTGCACATAATATAAAAAAATTATACAAACATGCCATTATAAATAAAGGTCAATGTGTTTTGGTGTCATAAAATTGAGTACTCCCTGCTACACATGTCTGTCACAGCATTGACGTATGTAAGGGTAGTCAAATCGCCCTGCGATCATTGCCAAAACAGTACTGGAGCTGGCCCGCACCCTGCGCCCTAAGGACGCACAACGCTTGCACATGGTGACGTGAAAACAGTCGGTGCGCGCTTCCACAAACATGCCCGAAGCGCTGCAGAAGCGGGGCAGCCTCAGCACAGCCCTGAATGCGTTGTTATACTGGACCAGCTCTGGGTATCACCGACAGCCAGCGAGGACGGTGCCACTGATAAGTTATACCTATATTTATTAGCTGCCTCCTCAACGAAACAGCTTTGGGTTGATCGATTAATAGGGCATGTTTGCTCAAAATTTGAAGGTCGAAGGATGTTGCTCTTTTCAGCAATATACCTAAGTGACATACCTTGTAGAGGGATTCAGGGTCAACATTGTGGTCACAGCGGAGTACGGCGCTGTGGCGGTGCACCACAAATCGAGGCACACGTAGCTCCACCCACACCTCGGACATGCCTGCCACTGTGGACAAATAAGAAACAGTTATTATTAACCAGCTTATCTAACAGTCGTTGTCTTGTCAAAATTTCAGTATATATACATATAATTTTTGGACTATCCGGGCAACTTTTCTGTTTTATTTTTTTTCTACATAAGGTTTAAGTTATTTGAACTATTGCGAACAGCAACAAAATTATTTAATTTGTGTCAGCCGATTTTAATAGACCAACCAACAATACTAAGTAAAAATTAAATCGTTGTCACAGGAAATCCAAATACCCAAGTAGTACTATTCATCAAGTGCAGCCATCATTTAGCTTGGCAATCGGAATGTTACCTAAGTACAGAAGGTATTTTGTTATTAGAAGGCGTTTCAACGCTATGACGGATTCATTTTGATTAATTTCAAGAAAACCTGTAGGTTTTCTTCTACATAGTATAACTGCACACTCAACTGTGCTATCTGTAGATAGTATTATTTAGTACTATCATATTCAGTTACAGTTACGCTATGTAGAAGATATATGACAAATGATGTATACAAACATGTTATATATAAAATTGAAAAATTCCCGTAAACACCCTAATCGAAAGAACGTGAAAGAAAAATAAGTACAAAACGTTTAAAAACAAACATTCAAAAAAAGTGGTTACACAAAAAAGAAATGTTAATAGAGATGTAACATGAAAGAATCAAAATTCTAATGAAAACCTGGTACTAAACGTTGCTCTACTGTTATGATCCGAACTGTTTGTTCTATTTTCCTTAACATAAAGATAGCTGTGATGTTACGAAAAGCAAAATATTTATGACACCAGGCCATTATTTATTATCACGAGACGAGACAGAGATAATAACATTATCCTCTACTTTGCTTGTAAAAGCTTTCCACTTATATTATCTATTATAACTATTCTCATACACAAAGCTTTGTCTTTGGTCTTCAAAATCTGTACTGCGATATTTTCCTAAAAATGTGGATAAGTAGGTTTAATGCAAAAAAGTTACTCTACCATTCTATCTATCTACTTGTCCGTTACCTTTACGCGCCTAATCCCTAAACTATTGAATCAATTCTTGTCAAATTTGACACACAGGCAACTTGAAACCTATAGAAAGGCGTAGGTTATTTTTCATCGTTAACATTTGTATTAAAAAGAAAAGACACAATTTCGATATCACGAGCAACAGTTGCTGTTAGCTACAAATTATGTAACATTCGTGGTAAAAGAGATCGAAACAAACGTTGGCGACTAAATATGAGGCATCGAATACTATTAGAAAACGTATAATTGGCTAATCAAGTTTTAGCGTGCGGTAAGTTAGAAGTGTGTTAACTGCCGATGTTTTGGGAATATTTTGTCACGATCAACCGTTTTTTATTATGGTGTAAAAGTAGATTTCTTAGATTCAATTTTTAACCCTCTGGATACTTATTATTTCATTGATGCTTTCCAGTTCATTAAATGAATGGACAGGACCACTCAATGTGTATGGTTCTTTCCTAAATATAACATTTAATAAACCAATCAACATGACTTGACCAAGATTATGTCTGGACTTTAAAAGAAACGGTGGCCTCTGGGTTTGTTTTAGCTTTTCTTAGAGTCGTCAGATAAGAAACGCCGACGTCAGCTAGTTTTAAACTATGATTAGTATCATCATCATCAGGATGGGAAATCATCGAATGACTTCTCCTGCTCTGGGCGGAGTGGGAGGGCGGGCATGTCAGACTTTTACTGACTAAAACCCACCCGTGTTCCTTCTGCCGCGACAAATCGCGGCACGGCGGACAGAGCTCCGGTGTGATCTCATGGCGACATGGCGGGTACGATTGTCGCAACCCAGTTCTGGGCACGCCACAATTGCGGCGGTAAGTCCCCTCTTTGAGGAGTGGATAGAGAGGCGCCACGGCGTCCTCACCTTCCGCCTGACGCAGGTTCTCACCGGGCATGGGTGCTTCGGTGGGTTCCTGTTCAGGATAAAGCGGGAGGATACGTCCGGGTGTTTCCATTGCGAGGATCGTCTGGAGGACACGGTGGAACATACGGTGGAGGTGTGCCCTGCCTGGGCGCAGCACCGCCGTGTCCTCGTGGAGGGGATCGGCGGCGGTGACCTCTCGCGTCCAGCCCTGGTGCGAGCCATGGTACGGAGCGAGAGGGAATGGGAAGCCGTCACCTCCTTCTGCGAAGCAGTAATGCTCGCGAAGGAGGAGGCGGGGCGCGTGAGGGAGTGGCAGTCTCTGCGCCCTCACATCCCCAGCCGCCGCAGGAGGAGACGCCCCGGGCGTCGGGAGTCGATTGCGGACTCCCGGCCACCGTAGGCGCGAGCTTGCGGGTGGCGAGCAATGGGTAGCTCGCCGCCCGGTAAGGACCAAGCTCGGGTCGACGGCGCGTAGTGTTCCACGCGCGCCTCAAAGAGATGTCAGCAAAACTGAAGGGGTCTGCTAGGACCAATGCCTGCCGGGGTCGCGTGATTGTTCGAAAGAGATACCGTGACCCTGGCACATGGGCAATTGAAGGAACACGGGTGGGTTTTAGTCAGTAAAAGTCTGACATGCCCTCCCGCTCCGCCCAGAGCGGGAGAAGTCATTTGATGATTTCCCATCCAAAAAAAAAAAAACCCGTGTTCCTTCAGATGCCTATGTGCCAGGGTCACGGTATCTCTTTCGAACAACCTCGCGACCCCGGCAGGCATTGGTTCTAGCAGACCCCTTCAGTTTTGCTGACATCTCTTTGAGGCGCGCGTGGAACACTACGCGCCGTCGACCCGAGCTTGGTCTTTACCGGGCGGCGAGCTACCCATTGCTCGCTGCCCACAAGCTCGCGCCTAGGGGGTGGCCTGGAGTTCGCAATCAACTCCCGACGCTGCTCTCCTGATCCTTCCCGTCGAATCGAATTGCCTCCCAGTTTTCGTCCATTTTTCGTTGCTGCTCCGCTCCGGTAAATCTTAGCGTGATATTATATAGCCTATAGCCTTCCTCAATAAATAGGCCACCCAACACAAAATATTTTTTTAATTAGGACCAGTAGTTCCTGAGATTACCGCGTTCAACAAAACAAACTGTTCACCTATACATATAATATTAGCATAGATAACAGTCACACACACACACACACACACATCACTCACATTGTTCTTATAGCCACCGGTATGATAACTGGATAATGCCGTCATGGAGTCTTTCCGAAAATCATATAGATATATGTCATATGTATTGAAAGTGTAGATACGACTGGTATACCCGAAGAGCTCGAGGCGGTAAGTCACGATCCTATTTCACAATTCCGTAGATTTTGTCTGACCGTCTTTTATTGATTGTGAACAGATTCACAACGGATGGAACTAGGTACCCCTAGAGAACGGCTCGAATTGGCTCTCATGACGATGTATATGTATGTCGTAAATATTTAAAATTTTGCGAGGAGGTGGTCTTAAGATAATTAGATAGTCCAAATCAGTGAATTCTATACACTCGTTTGCATGTCTATTTTATTTTCGACTTAGTGCCTGTTTGTTAAAATTGGCTATTTGTCGTATTTTCATACATATTTTTTACTGTATCCTATACTTTATGAATGAACATAATCTATGGTATGAATGTTACAATGATGTAAAGTACTTTCTAGTCGGTAATTATACTGCACAACACCTTCAGTTTTTTTGGAGTGTTAAGCACTTAAATAAATTAATAAAACATAATACTCGGCATTAGAAAACATATTTTATTTATTTATTTGTGGATAATTTACTATCTTAATTGTATAGTTATCATAATAAATTATCTACAAAAATATATTGTATTGTCAAAAGTATTGTTGACAGTACAAAATATAAAACCGTCAAAAACAGTCACATGAAATCACAATTTGAAAGCAACTTAAATAAACTGAAAACAGCACAGAAAGCACAAAATAAACGGACTTACTGAAACTACAATTAAAACTTACCTAAACAAAATTATTCTTGTTCGCAATTATAAAGCCAGACTAGACGGTTGCATATGAATATTTTCTAAGAAAACATACTCAGTAACAAACGAGACAATGAGGTCCTTCGCCCCTCGAGGTAACAAGTCACATGAACAGTGAACACTAAGCTTTAAAGTTAAGACTGCGACGCACGGCACATAATTACTACCCGGTTCTGTATGTCTTGGTGGACGGGGAACTTAAGACCCTTAATTGAACAATGGTTTCAATACTTTACAAAGATAAATAAGAGTATTAGAAGGTCTTCGTTTTAATAATAAAAGATAAAATAGTAGATCCATTTGTTTAAAAAGGCTAAACAGTTCATTTCTTATTATTTATTTTAAACATTCATGTTTGAGTGAGTAAAAAAAAACAAAAGCCATTTATTCATACTAGGAACGTTCTGAACAAAGTTGTATGATAAAAAAAAAACTTCCATTTGATTTCGATATTGATACCTAACACTGGGGTAAAATATTGCCAGCTTATTTAACTGGAACCTATATAACATGACAGTCTCCCAAAACGCCCGCCCTACACCTCTTCCTAGTGCTTACCCATCGTGAGTTCGATTATTACACGGAACAGGAATAATTGCCAACAAAAGTGTAAAGTGAAAAAATAAAAAAAGAAAGCAACTGGCTCTTAAAACTATTAATTAATAATCACTGATAATAAAATGGCGTAATTCAGCAACAGACCAACCTTGTGTCCTGTTATTGTACCTACCAACAGTGGGGAAGTTTTAATCTAGGCCAACGTTTAAAAAAAATGAATCAGCCTACTTCAGAAGGTGTGAGCTTAATATTTATGTCTTCAAATGGTGTCAGGTCCCCTGCTAAAAGTGCCATGTGACGTAAGCTTTAGCAGACTAGAAGCGACTTTATGATGATCACTTTCTCGCGCCAGCCTACCGTCTCTAAATGACGCTATATTTCACCTCGCCCCCTGAGATCGGGTGCCGTAAAACCGGTGTAAATTTAATCTCTATCTAAATTTCAACCTCTACTTAATCTCGATTTTCGTAGGATTGAAGATAATTTTGTAGGTAATTTCGTTTAGTGAAGATATTGATTAGTGTTTGCTTGATACATACGTATGTCTGGTTTCCGATGTGCCAGTAGGTTGGCAGAGTATTTCATTCTCGCTCGGTTCCTACACTTGATACGTTCGTTAAAAGTTGTCGATTATGTTCGATGAAATATTTAACGATTTTCAATTATGTTCTGGCTTTCTTACTTAGACCTTTTTCTTCTCTAATTAGCTCATAGCCAGGTTTGAACAATTAAAAGAAAGGCGATAGTGGTGCTGACTGTCCAGGGTAAGTGAACCATAAAAGGGGATGCGCCAGGGCAGCACGCGAAATACCAATTTTGTATTATTCTTTTGTAAACTGCAAGACAATGTTAGTATACAAATATAAGTCAAAATATGAGTTACGACCGTAACAATTACATACAGAAGTATAACTACAGAATAATCCTAAAATGTGTTGCAGTAGGATATTTGGAACTAAGATAGTTGTATTGATGATTTTAATTATTGATACGGTCGCGGAATACATTTATAAATAACATACAAACTGACATTGACCTGCATATTGCAAAAAACGTGACAAATTTGAATTTCATCGACTACTTTGGGTCTTTCACCTTAAGAAAAATTTAACATCTATTAGTACAGGTACAATACGTCATTACAAAAACAAAAATATCCCGGTCATTGGCCGATACCGCATTCCCTTGAAAAACTCGATACAAAAACCCGAGCAACAGATGGCAAACAAAGAAAATTACTTATTGGATTAATATGTTATAATCTGAGAACTATTTGTGTTTCTTGCGCAAACTTGCCACTAATATTGTTGCATTTTGTTTGTGATGTCTCTATCTTTGAGGTTTATTTATTCAGTTCGGGTATTTATCCATTATTAACACGCTTTTATTATTAGCTTTGCTTGTATCTATATATCTACGTTACGGAATTTTGAAAGCAGAATTTCACCCACTACAAGAGATCAGATTAATTTGAAATTTTGCGCACTAATCAAGGACCGATTGTAATAAAATAATTTAACCCATTAACGCCGAGGTGATCAGAAGTTTTACTAACTTTGCACCGTGTTTATTTATTATGTTATCGGATCAAAAAATTAATGCAATATCTCTATTCCAACGCGAAATTTGATGTTCTTTCAGAATCTGAGCTCAAAATTTTGATTAAACATCGAGAAAAAAAATACGGCCGATTAAAACGTGAAAAATCTGAAAATTTTCAAAAAACATTTTTTTTTGCATTTTTTTTTACAATGATACCGCAAAGGTATCAACTTTTTACTATGATCAGAGGTGATCGTGGCACTCGAACATTAAGAGGATTTTTTTCAGAAAATTTCATCGACGCATTTTTTCAAAATGGCGGCGAGAATGAGAAATCTTAATCTATCGTTTTCTTAAAAACTATAAACTCTAGGAAAAAAACAAAAGAACACTCTCAAATTTTCCCGCTATTCAGGAAAGGAATACCGGGACGGCTAAAGAAAATAAAACGGCAACTTATGCTTTTATAGTAACGAAACTTAAAAAATAGAAAATAAATAACAGTGACAAACTACAAGACGCTTTAATAGTAAATTAAACTAATAAGTGGAAAATATTTTTTTTTGTTATTTATAGCGTGTTTTTACTTTTCAAAGTATCATTTTTGGACACAAATCCTGACTTCGAGCTGCAATTGAGAAATTCAATATAGAAAACCCCAATAACACTTTGCCCGACTTGAGGATCGACCCCAGGACCTCATGCTCAGCAGTAGCGCTTCTGACTACAAAACCAATAAGCAGTCATTTTAATTTTAATAAAAATTACCATGATTTTAAGAGTAGTGCTACATTAGATCTAAGATTAATGTTTAAGGACTGCACATTGACACATAGGACAGCTTCGTCGTCGTCGTCAGTCATCACTGACACTAACCAAAATAAATAAAAGCAAGCTTTTATTTCATTCAGCAACAATAGTATAAATAATAAAGAAAATAATATTCACGACGAAACTTAATGGATCGTGACAAACAAACCAAAATGTTCTAAGATTCGTGTTCAGAGCCGCGTGCCATGCCGACCGCCATTACTCATAATCAATCAACAACGAATATTATTTGAAATACTCATTAAGCTTATAAATATCCGTAATTATAATTATTTATAAGTTGGAAGTTCAGTTCACGGCTTTCTTGGCCAAATCATAATAGAAGTATATCATGCGATCGGTATTTTTTAATAAATTATTTTAATTGTTTTAATAATGCCTATAATGCGTATAATGGTACTTTTATTTAATCTACGACACAGACATAGGTTAAGTTTATACTATTTTTTTGTAAAGATTTTTAGCTATATACATGCCTTTATAAAATATTTCAAATAAATATCTCCAAATGAACCACTGGGTCCAACTTAGCAATAAGCTTACAAGTCTAGAATAGCCAGCCGTTTCGCTAGAAGACTATTTTAACACTCGTCAAGTCATAAGATCACGCCTGGTTTGCCCCGAACGATTGGGCAGGGGTGTACTTTACCTATTAGATACACCCACGTTTTGCCAGTTACTTTTAAGTCCAATGTAATAGAAAGCGAGCTTATTGAAATCAACTGGGCACAAATCCAGACTTTGGGCTGATACTGAGAAATTCCCGGTGCAAAAACCCAATTACACTTGGTATCGAACCCAGGACATCATGCTCAGCAATACCGTTTACCATTACTAGACCAACGTGGCAAAAATATAATATTCTTGCTGATCTTTCTGTATTTGGCAATACTTAGCTAACAACCTCACCTTTTATAACTCAGCAGAAACTAATAACACCGAATTGTCAATGCGAAATTGCAACCTATATGCATAGAATATGGAGGTCGTTAAAATTAATAGTTTTCCCGATTGCAAGCGAACTCGCTTGGATAGCTGGCGGACACAAGTTTAACTTCCAACCTAAGTAATGCGTACTTAGTGTCAGGTCGCTCACTGACCCAGTTTCTTCTGTGAACTATAACCTGACTCGATTGCGGTGTGTTTGGTTGTAACAACGTAAGGTTTTGATAAAGAAAACCTTGTTGGAATTTTTATTTCAAACGATTCTTCGATCACCTAACTCTATTAGTGTGTCAATTAATAATATCACAGCTATTATCCTAAACAGCTAGAAAGAAACACATCATATCGAAATCAATCTTGTCTCATAGAAAGTTAGCCAATCAGCCATTATCCTAAGAATGTCCCGCCAGAAAACGGGTGTTTAGAGAGAAAGTGGTGGTGTGATGACATTCCATTCCCTTCCTCCTGGCATCATTATTATCATAAAATATGCATGCCGAATTTAGTTGGCGGACTTTGAAGACCAATTGTGTTTGTATTATAAAATCTGTAAAATACCTACCATGTTTCACGCAAATAAATGAACCTGTCAGTAGTAGTGATTCGCGGATTCTGGCGCAAGCGCCAGAGCCCGCGAATCTGTAGCACCCATCGTAAAAAAAAAAAAAAAAAAAAAAAAAAAAAAAAAAAAAAAAAAAAAAAAAAAAAAGGTTTTGGTGTGCTCTGATCTCAAATCTGTGGTCCATTTTAGCGTAGGATGCGTGGTTCTGGAGTTATGCAAATCAATTAACTGTTATCTCATTGATTTCCGGTGGTCCTGCACCCTCATTAGCATTCCATTGTTCGCCTAATCCTTTTATCTATTATACTTCGAACACCTCATTACGTTGCGCCAGAACCCACGAATCTGTTGCCCTACGGTTGATTTGGCGTTCTTATCTATTACTCATTGTATGTCTGCTTTTCTATGTCATCAATAAAACACATTCATTTTTATTTCAATATTTTATTACTTTTTTCTACAAAATATGAGCGGAAGATCTCATCCACAAAAATATCATTGTGCAGTGTGTTCCCTGTAAATATGTTCGTAAAACTATGCATTGAACATCCCTGAAACTTAAATAGCAAATACATTAAGCAATATTCACCACAAACTGAAGTCCAATCATTCTGAATCCTATCAACATTCCAGTCCCATCTCTTACAATTCCTTTTCAAAAACTGGAGATGATATCGCTCAGGTGTTCGTCCATATGAATCAAAATATTGACCGATACCATTCGTATCGATATGTACAGCTACCCAGTGTGAACCTGGTTTATCATCCGCATCCAAATTGCATATTATATACGTTGGTACATGTGTATACATAGGTAGTCTATTAGCAGCATAAACATTATTTTCTAGACTGGGATGAATCTTTTTCATATGTTTTTGTAATTCTAGTGTATCCATGATATTACTGTTATTAGCAGATTATTACAGTACCAATCTATTCAATGGTTGTCATAGGAATGTTCAATTATAGTGATTTGTAAATATTAAATCGCATTCTTTGTGGGAGTCACAAAGCTTAG
The DNA here is from genome assembly GCA_932294355.1 of Aporophyla lueneburgensis. Lineage (NCBI taxonomy): Eukaryota > Metazoa > Arthropoda > Insecta > Lepidoptera > Noctuidae > Aporophyla > Aporophyla lueneburgensis. Next base: position 8,145,638 of record OW028746.1, read on the forward strand.
GATTATCATTTTGCTGCAGCTAATTTAAAGTTTGTTATATGGGTCTGATTATATTAAATAAAACACTTTGAGTACATAGACATTTTTAATTAACTGATCAACACAATAATTATTAAATAAATAAATTAAATACAGACATATTATTATCAAAATACCATTTTCTAATACACACAGCATTATTCAATGCACAATTCAATTTATGGTTCACACAATTAAAATCAGTTTTATTTTTACAGAACTTTTTTTTTAATGTCGCAAAATTAGGACATCCCTTCTCACCTATGTCAATCACTTCACAGTTTGCACATAACTCTTTAATCCACGTAATCTTTTCCAAACCCTTTGTCATAATTTTTTTATTTTCTAAATATGGTAAAATAACACGTTTAAACTCTTTGTAGTCTATGTAGCCTTCACTCCAGTAAATTCCTCGATTTCTTTCTAACCATCTCACCTGCTTTTTTTCTTCTAGTGTTAGGTAATGGAATGAATATGGTGGTTTCACCAAGAACGTCTGTGTATGATCATGACTCGCAATGGCCAATTCTTTGATAATAAAATGATTTAAAGAATCTTTAAATCCTTGGAGTTCCACTATAAGGGTGTCCGTCTTCATGATATCTTCTTAACAATGTTACTTAATGGTTTGTATTCAACAATGCAATCGTTCAGAATGAGACAATATGCTGAAGTTTGATCTGGTATCTCCGAATCACTTTCAATTTCTACTCTCACGTCCACAACTGGCCCTGTCTTTAGATTATCCACTTGTCTAGAGCAATCAATGACAAACAGCGGTGCTAAATCTCTAAACTGTTTTTCGCTTAATATGGGTTCCGGTCGACGTCCGTAATACGACTGTTGAAATCTGGTGTATTGCTCGTTGTAAATATTAAATCGCATTCTTTGTGGGAGTCACAAAGCAGGTTGATGCCTGTTGCGAAGGAACGTGAGATAAGTTTGTTGACTCATAGAGTTACAATCAGTTTCGTTGTACTTAGTAATTTGCTTTAGATAAGAATAAGGAACGTGAGATAAGTTTGTTGACTCATAGAGTTACAATCAGTTTCGTTGTACTTAGTAATTTGCTTTAGATAAGAATGGTGCTATATAAGATCGAACAGTTGCAGTCATGCAGTCAGTCTATGGTCGTTTGACCACAGTGCATTGTATACGTCAACCAATACTACGCTTGTGTTACTTCAACGCATCAATGGCCATGGAGGTAAGTGTTTATTCTATTGACAAACTTACTTGTATTTCTGTTGTTGTTTCCTAACGTGTGTGATTAAGTGTAAACAAATTGATATTAACGTGATAACTCTGTTGTTGCAGAGATCATTCAGCTTCGCAGACGATAATGAAAATACCTATAAACAGTATTACTACTCGCCACTCTCTCCTCAACACGAAGAAGAGAGTGATGACATCGTCGTTAATAACACAGACGATGGTGGAAAAAGGAAATCGCAACCGATTGATCAATTTTTTGAAGTGGTACCAAAAATAAAAAGGAAGAAGCTGCTATCCTCGACTGTGACACGAGCTGCTAGAGATGGCGTATCATACATCTCTACAAATTCTGACGACGGAGACCAAGCGACGCATCTCATAAAAATTGAAATGTATGATATGAAGAAACTATCCAAGATTCCAACTAGTGATCACTGGAAGCACGCTACCACGAGGATTAAATATTACATAAAGAATAATAAGGATAGCATCTACGACAACACAAACGGCCTCGTATACAATATTACAAAGACAATAGCAGAAAGTGAAAAAGTTAAAAAATACTTTTTTAACAATGACACTCATTAGTGGATTAGTGAATGTGATTCTGTTTACTTAAAGTACTTCTGTGTACTCATTAGATTTTACATGACTTTCCTAATCCTTTGTTAGACTATGAATATTGGACATTATTTGAAATTGGGTATCAGTTGCTCTACCAACACTTAACTGTTACTTACTGTGCTACATACTTTCTTCTTTATTATAAAGATGGAAAACTTCAGTGAAATGTGCACCAGTGCTTTCTTTTCCGCGCCCATTGAAGAGAATATAGAACAATCCAACAGCGAATTCAATCAGGAGCTGTCTAAAGTTTGTGATGAAATAGAGAAGCATGAACTGTTCGATTCATCGTATGATGATGAGTTGTATAATCAATGTTTGATGGTTGAAACAAAGTTGATGTAAGTATTAGAAGTACAAACTCAATAAGAAATATTATTGTAGTAATGTTTTATTTTAAGATTTGTCTAATAATTTTCTTTTTGTTACAGTCAACAACAAGTTGGAAGAGGTATCAAACGAGGTATCACTACTGATGAAAATAAGGTTACCAAGAAAGCAAAATTTGATGAAGGAGCTTCTACATCATCAATTGAAACCAATGATGTGGACAACAATAAGGTGGAATGTGATACATGTCATGTTTATATTAATAAAAGGTATCTAAACAACCATTTAAAAAGCAATTCACATAAAAATAATCTTTTAAAATCACATAATTCATTAACAAATGTTACAGTTGTTGAAACCGCTTTTGGCAATCGAATTTTAACATATAGAATTAATAGTAAAACACTTCAATCGGGACAATATTTTGAAACACCGGAATCGTTTTTAAATTCGCTAAAAATTGATATCTTATTTTTGATAAATGAATGTATTCAACAACATACAATTTTTAAAATAAACTTCATATTGCATGCTGATTTCATACAACAAACTAAAGATATTAAAAATACGTTTGATTTTCAAACGTTTAATTACATAATTTGTCAGGGAGATGACTTAAATATTTTTTATTCATCATTAATAGACACTGTAGTCGGTAAAATTTGTCAATTTGAAAAAAAAGATAGTGGTTGGAGTCTTAATCAAATTAAATACATAGATATGAATGTTAACAAATTCAACCCCCTACGTGGTAGTTCATATATCGACCTTCCTCAAGATATTAAATCAAAAAAAGCTGTAATCAATGTTAAAAATAATGATAATATGTGTTTCAAATGGGCATTACTCTCTGGTTTATATCCTGTATGTAAAAGTGTAGATCGGGTAGCATCTTACGCAATTCATGGAAATAAACTAAAATTTACTGGTATTTCTTTTCCGGTTATAATTGCAGATATATCAAAAGTAGAGAAATTAAACAATATTAGTATTAATGTTTTTGGCTTAGAGTATAATAAAGAAAAAAAGTGTAATTCTGTTGTAGGTCCTTTATATTTAACAAAATGTCGTACACCTAATCATATTAACCTACTATATATATCGAATGGTACTAACAATCATTACTGTTATATTAAAAACTTATCGCGATTAGTTAGTTCACAAATATCAAGACATCATTGTGCAGTTTATATATGTGATTCATGTTTACTTCATTTCCCATCGGAGGAAAGACTTAATAACCATCAACAATATGATTGCGCTCACATTTGTACGGAATTACCAAACGGTGAGGATTCCAAAAAGGATTGGTTTGGTAAAGCAACCTCAAATAATAAATTAAAATTTGATAAATTCGTGAAAAAGTTGAAAATGCCCTTTGTGGTTTATGCAGACTTTGAGGCATTTTTGAACCCAATAGAATCATGTAGTAACGATCCATCCAAGCCTAGTACAATTAATATTCAAAAACATGAAGTGTATAGTTTTGGATATTACATTAAGTGTTCATATGATAACAGATTATCAAAATATGAGACGTATAGTGGGTCAAACTGTGCACAAGTGTTTATGAATCGCCTTTGTGAAGATGTGAAAACAATATTTAAAAAAAATAGTTTCCAAAAATGTCTCGTTCCATTATCAGATGAAGATAAAATTAAAATTTCAAATTCAAACATATGTCATATTTGTGAAACTGAGTTAAATGAAGATCTTTTTTACGATTTTGATTGGCACACTGGCAGTTTTAGGGGTGTTGCACATCAAGTGTGTAGTTCTAAGTACAGAACCCCTCGTCATATTCCAATATTTTTACATAACCTCAGTCATTACGATGCTCATTTCATTATCCATGCATTAAACCTCGATGATGACAAAGTTGAAGTTATTCCACAAAATAAAGAACGATACATATCATTTTCAAAACAGTTAACAATAAATAATCAACCAGTAAGTTTAAGATTCATAGATTCATTGAAATTTTTATCGTGTAGTTTAGATCAACTAGCTAAAAATCTTAATGATGATCAGTTTACAGAACTAAAAAGGAACTATCCTAATAATGAAGATTTTTCACGTTTAAGACGGAAAGGTATTTATCCTTATGAATTTATGTGTAATAGTGATTGCTTGAAACATCCATCACTTCCTGATCAACACCAATTTTATAGTTCACTCACAGATTCAAATATTTCAAATGATGATTATAATCACGCAAAAGATATTTGGCAACATTTTAAGTGTAGTAGTATGTCTGATTATTCCAATTTATATTTAAAAACGGATGTTTTACTTTTGACTGATGTATTCGAAAACTTTAGAAAGCTTTGTATTAAAACTTATGGATTAGATCCTGCTCATTACTATACTGCCCCAGGTTTAAGTTGGGATGCAATGTTAAAATTTACCAAAATAGAATTAGAATTGTTAACGGACTATGACAAAATTGCTTTTTTTAAAGCTGGTATTAGAGGGGGTGTATCTCAGTGTAGCAATCGTTTTGCTAGAGCAAATAATAAATTCATGGAAGATTATGATAGTGAAAAACCTAATTCATATCTAACATATTTTGATGCGAATAATTTATATGGTTGGGCAATGTCTCAATCTCTTCCTGTTGGTGGTTTCGAATGGATAGATTCTAATACAGATTATAATGTGTCGGATAACTCTGATTTCGGTTATGTTTTAGAAGTTGATTTGGAATATCCTGATGAACTTTATAATTTGCATTCTGACTTTCCGTTATGTCCTGAAAACATATGTGTGGGTAATACTAAAGAAACTAAATTAGTTCCTAATTTAAATAATAAAAATAAATACATCATTCACTACAGGAATTTAAAACAATGCATTGAAATGGGGATTAAATTAATTAAAGTACATAGAATTTTAAAATTTAAACAGAGTTCTTGGTTAAAGAAATACATAGACTTAAATACTAGTTTGAGAACGTTAGCTACATCAAACTTTGAAAAAGACTTTTTTAAATTAATGAACAATTCTGTCTTCGGTAAGACTATGGAAAATATTGAAAAAAGAGTAAACGTTAAACTACTAACTCACTGGGATAATCGTGGTAAAGTTTTAGGTGCTCAGGATTGGATTGCAAAACCAGAATTCCATAGTTTATCAATATTTTCAGAACATTTAGTTGCAATACAATTACACAAAACAAAATTAATTTATGATAAGCCGATTTATTTAGGATTTTGTATTTTAGATATATCTAAGACCCTTATGTATGAATTTCATTATAACTACATGATTAAAAAGTTTCATAATAAAATTAAGTTATTGTACACCGATACCGATAGTTTGATATATCAAATTTTTACAGACAATTTTTATGAGGATATAAAACCAGATCTACTTCACTATTTCGATACATCAGATTACCCGGAAAATAATATTTACGGATATCCAAAAATAAATAAAAAAAAGTTAGGTTTTTTTAAAGATGAGAATAATGGTAAAGTATTGAAGGAATTTGTAGGGTTGCGATCAAAAATGTATGCCTTAGAAATAGAAGATAAATTTATAGCAAAGGCAAAAGGGGTTAACAAAAGTGTTACCAAAAAAATGAATATGGAAAATTACAAATCGTGTTTGTTTAATAAAAATGTATTATATTGTAGTATGCTTCGATTTAAGTCAATCAAACACACTATTTTTACACAAAAAATAAATAAAACATCTTTATCATATAATGATACCAAACGATGTATTATGAACAACAACATTGATACATTGGCTTGGGGACATTATAAATTACGCTAAGTGTAATACTTTTTACTTTTATTTCTGTGTGTATATACAAATTTTGTACTGATTGTAAAATTATGATATTACTGTAATGTTATATAATAGTTTATTACATATTTAAAATTTATTGTTTGATTGTAAATAATGTAAAATAATTGTAGTTTTTATTTGTGTGCTTAAATTTGACGTTGAGGTGATTGTGAAATTCTGATAAGTACTAATTGTGTTAGAAATAGTATACAGATCATTCTGTTTTTCACAAATTACATGTTTTATATAATTTTAGCAATATATATATATATTTAATTTTTACACCAAAATTTTCATTTTTATTTCATCCCTTTAAAACTCTAGACGTGTGAAATGTTTCACTTTATCCATCCGTTTACTGCTATTGTGGCAGGACCAAGTGGATGTGGGAAGTCAAATTTTGTAACAAATTTCATAAAATCAGTTAAAGAAATATGTAATTGTGATTTTAATCAGATCACATGGTGCTTTGATGAAATGCAGGCTTTAAATAATTTACCAAATGTTAACTATCATCAAGGAATTCCAAATCTTAATATGTTTGATGGTGAAAACCCACACCTTATTATTATTGATGATCTAATGAGAGAGTCTGATGGAAGAATTGTGGATATATTTACAAAAGGAACAGGAACACATCACAGGAATCTTAGTGTATTTTATTTAACACAAAATTTATTTCATCAAGGTAAAGGTCAAAGAGACATTTCTTTAAACTCAAGTTATATAATTTATTTTAAAAACCCTCGAGATAAAACTCAAATAAGATATTTAGCACGACAAGTGTCACCAGATAACCCAAAATTCATTGAAGACGCCTACAGGGATGCAACTTTAGAAGCGCATGGATATTTAATGGTAGATTTAAAACAGAATACAAATGATTTTTGTCGTATCAAGACAAATGTATTCCCATTTAATGGTTACTGCACAGTCTACGTCCCCACGAAAGAGTTTAAATACACCAAGAATCAAACAATTCAAATCATTTCTAAATGATACATCGTCGACTCACAACGCATAAACATTTGCTAAACGCTTTGCAGTTTAAATACACCAAGAATCAAACAATTCAAATCATTTCTAAATGATGCATCGTCGACTCACAACGCATAAACATTTGCTAAACGCTTTGCATACGCTTAAACCAAAATATCAAAGAGCGTTACTTAAAACGTGTGATGAAGAAGAAATAAATTGTATTTGTGAATGTATTCATAACGTTTTACAAGGAAAGATACCTCTTAAAGATCAAGATAAACAAAAATTGAATAAACACAAAAATATACTCCGTAAACTGGTGCATAAGTGTAAACATAAACTAAGAAAAAATATTATTATACAAAAAGGAGGGGCTTTCTTACCAATAATATTAGGTGCAATATTGAGTGGATTAGTAAGTGGACACTTACAACCCCACCTCACAATATAAAATAGATAAAATAATTGGCACTCGTTATTCGGGTAACAGAAAAGAAGTATTAGTGAAGTGGAAAGGTTATCCAGATAAATTTAACAGTTGGATTTTAGCTTCTAGTTTAAAAGAAATATGAATAAAGAAAGTTTTTATTTAACTTTGCTCAGCAATAGTTCAATGGAATACTTTCCTGATAACAAGACCACAAATTTTTCAACAAAATTACCAAAAGCTATGAAATTAGAAGGTGAATGGGCGGTTGGAGTTGTCGAGTTTCAATATCCATGCACCATGTTTACTGTTCAAGATCATGAAAATGTTGTATACATCACAAAAACCATGTTAATGCCTAATGAAGATAAACCATCAACAGTGTACTACAAAAAACATATTCCCGCTACCAACTACGATAACGTTGAACATATTTTAAGAGCGTTAAATGGTATCAGAGAGAGCTTGAAATTTCGTTATGATGAAATAACAAAATTTGTGTCTATTTCTGTTTTGGATAAAAATATAACATCCGTAACATTATCACCCAAATTAAGTTTACAACTAGGTTATGAACCAAATACAAATCTCCTAGACAGAAATTTTGGGAAGTGTCCTGCTAATTTACACTTAGGGTTACCATCTCAACTATTTCTATATTGCGACATTATCGATCCACAGATTGTGGGTGATGTTATGACTCCACTATTAAGAGTCATTTCATTAGATCCTTCAAAATACATTTATGGTGCGAATAAAATGTACATTTTCTCTCCACCTCACTACTTACCTGTTATGCGAAGAGAGTTCGATACGCTGGAAATAGATATAAGATCGAGCACAGGACAAAAAATACCATTCCAGTTTGGAACCGTGTGTGTTAAACTACATTTCCGCAAATTATAATAATGTATTCTCCTCATGATCATCATAAATGTCCATATGAAAATTATTATTCACATCAAGCTGGATCAGGAGTTGGAGTAATTTATAAGGGTTCACCATACCAACGCGGTCATGGTATTGGGAGCTTCTTAGGAGGGTTATTTAGATCAGTTTTACCTTTACTTACAAGTGGTGCTCGAGTGGTTGGTAAGGAGGCATTAAACGCTGGAGTAGGACTTTTATCGGATATGGTTCAAGCCCGTCCTATGGAAGCCTCAATAAAAGATCGTCTAAAGCAAGTTAGTACAAACTTAAAACGAAAGGCTGATGACAAAATTGATCGATTTAACATGACAGGATCTGGGTATATAAGTAAAAGAAAACGATTGGCCTCGTTCATTCCACCACTAACAGCTAAAGTGAAAGCTACGAAAAAACTTGGTCTAAAACCAAAAAACATCAAAGATATATTTTCAAATTAAGTATGTCTTTCCTTCATAATCATTCTTGTGAGTGCGTTAAGTCAGAATTAGATTTGTTTGCATTACCGTCTACACAAACAAGCATTGAAAATGGATTGTGGATTCACTATAAACCAATTTCATCTCTTGCTGATGATGGACCTATCGAGTTTCAAGTTCCTGGAACAGGCGATGACTACATAGATTTGTCTCATACATTACTCCACATAAAGGCAAAAGTATTAAATCAAGATTCAACAAACTTGATATCAGCTACAGCAGTAGCACCCGTAAATAATTGGTTGCATTCACTTTTTAGTCAACTCGATGTTTATTTAAACCAAAAACTTGTATCACCACCTAATAATACCTATGCCTATCGAGCATACATGGAAACCCTTTTAAACTATGCTCCTGCTGCTAAACAATCTCATCTTACTTGTAGTCTTTGGTATGATGATACAGCAGGAAAAATGGATTCCACAGATGGTAAAAACATAGGATTTGTTAAAAGACAGGAATTAGTTAATGAAAGCAGGGAAATAGAAATGATTGGTCATCTTCATGGTGACATTTTCAATCAAGATAAATTTTTAATTAATGGCGTTGAAATGAGTGTAAAATTAGTTCGGTCAAGAGAGAGTTTTAATTTAATTGCTGGGTCAAATGATGTAAAGTTTAAAGTTTGCATTACGGACGCAACTCTTATTGTTCGAAGAGCACGAATTAATCCAAGTGTATTACTCGCACATCAGAAAGTTTTAGCTTCTACCACTGCTAAATATCCTATTACTCGTGCTGAAGTTAAAGTTTTAACAATTGCATCGGGTGTTCAAGGAAAAACTCTTGATAATATATTCTTAGGACAGGTACCCAAAAGGTGTATTATTGGTTTTGTGAATAATTCTGCATTTAATGGTTCACTTACTAAAAATCCATTTAACTTTGAAAACTATGGTATTAACTCTTTCAGCTTATATATTGATGGTCAACAAATACCTTCCAAAGCTTTGCAACCATCTTTTAATAATAATATATTTACATCAGCATATCATACTCTATTCTCGGGGACTGGTATTCACTTTCTTAATGAAGGAAATGCAATCTCTCGTGAACAGTATGCCAAAGGTTACTGTCTTTTAGCATTTGATTTAACTCCTGATTTATCAGCTAACTCATCAGCCCATTGGAATCTCATAAAGCATGGTAGTGTAAGATTAGAAGTACGATTTGAATCCTCACTAATACAAACAATTAACTGTATTGTTTATGCTGAGTTTGATAATATTATTGAAATAGATAAAAATAGAAATGTTACTGTAGACTATAGTAGTTAGGATTATAATGTGTGTTGTGTTTTAGATATATGTGTTATGTTTAATGCATTTTGTGTGTGTGTAACTAAAGATAACATTATAAAATTAAATAAAACAAATTGTATGCAATATACTATCAAGGATTTAAAGATTCTTTAAATCATTTTATTATCAAAGAATTGGCCATTGCGAGTCATGATCATACACAGACGTTCTTGGTGAAACCACCATATTCATTCCATTACCTAACACTAGAAGAAAAAAAGCAGGTGAGATGGTTAGAAAGAAATCGAGGAATTTACTGGAGTGAAGGCTACATAGACTACAAAGAGTTTAAACGTGTTATTTTACCATATTTAGAAAATAAAAAAATTATGACAAAGGGTTTGGAAAAGATTACGTGGATTAAAGAGTTATGTGCAAACTGTGAAGTGATTGACATAGGTGAGAAGGGATGTCCTAATTTTGCGACATTAAAAAAAAAGTTCTGTAAAAATAAAACTGATTTTAATTGTGTGAACCATAAATTGAATTGTGCATTGAATAATGCTGTGTGTATTAGAAAATGGTATTTTGATAATAATATGTCTGTATTTAATTTATTTATTTAATAATTATTGTGTTGATCAGTTAATTAAAAATGTCTATGTACTCAAAGTGTTTTATTTAATATAATCAGACCCATATAACAAACTTTAAATTAGCTGCAGCAAAATGATAATCCTAAGCTTTGTGACTCCCACAAAGAATGCGATTTAATATTTACAAATCACTATAATTGAACATTCCTATGACAACCATTGAATAGATTGGTACTGTAATAATCTGCTAATAACAGTAATATCATGGATACACTAGAATTACAAAAACATATGAAAAAGATTCATCCCAGTCTAGAAAATAATGTTTATGCTGCTAATAGACTACCTATGTATACACATGTACCAACGTATATAATATGCAATTTGGATGCGGATGATAAACCAGGTTCACACTGGGTAGCTGTACATATCGATACGAATGGTATCGGTCAATATTTTGATTCATATGGACGAACACCTGAGCGATATCATCTCCAGTTTTTGAAAAGGAATTGTAAGAGATGGGACTGGAATGTTGATAGGATTCAGAATGATTGGACTTCAGTTTGTGGTGAATATTGCTTAATGTATTTGCTATTTAAGTTTCAGGGATGTTCAATGCATAGTTTTACGAACATATTTACAGGGAACACACTGCACAATGATATTTTTGTGGATGAGATCTTCCGCTCATATTTTGTAGAAAAAAGTAATAAAATATTGAAATAAAAATGAATGTGTTTTATTGATGACATAGAAAAGCAGACATACAATGAGTAATAGATAAGAACGCCAAATCAACCGTAGGGCAACAGATTCGTGGGTTCTGGCGCAACGTAATGAGGTGTTCGAAGTATAATAGATAAAAGGATTAGGCGAACAATGGAATGCTAATGAGGGTGCAGGACCACCGGAAATCAATGAGATAACAGTTAATTGATTTGCATAACTCCAGAACCACGCATCCTACGCTAAAATGGACCACAGATTTGAGATCAGAGCACACCAAAACCTTTTTTTTTTTTTTTTTTTTTTTTTTTTTTTTTTTTTTTTTTACGATGGGTGCTACAGATTCGCGGGCTCTGGCGCTTGCGCCAGAATCCGCGAATCACTACTACTCCTGTCTATCTATTTACTTGATCAAGACGGATTCGCCAAGTGAGATGTCAAGAGAGAAATATAGGAGTTGTAGTCTGCAACGAAGTCCTTTTCCCAGAAGTGGTTGAGGTTGCACAAAAAATCTATCATTCACAAAACTTTGTTCAATCTTGCAAATAATAATATAACCTCTCATATCTTCACGCACTATGCACAGGTAGACCAATGGAGAAATAAGCGAATAACGTTTACCTACTTAAGTTCAAAACCGTGTTACTAATCATAAAACCATGTAGTATCACAAACAATTACTGCTTAATTGACCAATGTTTGGTCAAAATTATATCACGGAACGCATTGTTCTACCCACGACTTCCTGTCCTTCTATTAGTTTCACTTATTTTATTATATTTTGCTCCTATTTCGTTCAAAATAAAACGGAATGATTACCTTGAATAACTCGGAATTTGGTCGTTTTAGTCATTTCTAATTTGGGTTAATGATAACAATTCGACATGAGTATATTAGAATATTTTAGGCACCAAAAGTAGAAGCGTAAATAATACATACTTAGGGTACGGTGGGACCCATGTGAAAAACCAGCAAAAGATCAAGGAGTGTAGAGTGCTCAAAAGATACGACAAGGCGCAGCTTTTAGAAGTGTAGATCTCGATTCTGTTCCATCAGTACCATCTTTCCAAGAAATCGATTTACCGTCGCCCCAGTGCTCACGTTTCCTAAAGAACGACACAAAATTGCGCAATCTACAAGGAAGCAATGGGACTCGGAGAGGACACAGACGTGTCTGAGTACCAATTATGTTGCATCCTGTCCACATCTCGTCCAGAAACAAGGAGCTTGTGCACCAAAAGCGAGCTTATAACCGAGCAATAAAGATAAAGTTTAATTCAAAACACTTTTTACCGTTTCACCCGTCATAAATCGTTTGAAGTGTTGTCCGAAATCATTAAGGTAGGTATCATAATATCATGGTCAGTTTTCCTCAATCGATTGAATGAAATATTTTCGAAATGCTTTACAAGCAAATAAGTTAATGATATCAAAGGATTCACTTCTTTCCAATACCATTCTTATTCACGGCATATTTGAAAGTGTTTTTTATAAACACAAGAACACTTTCAGATATTTATAAATCAGGATAAAATAAACGTGAATGTCGATTTTGGGAAGAGGAAATCGCGTGAGTCAATTGACGTACCTAAGGCGCCCTAGACTGCTCGTTATTTCAAGTGTCGTCGGAATGTCTACGTTATTTTGGCTAATATAAGGATACTTTGGTGAATGCTTAAATTCGACTGCAAAATGAAACGTGTTTCCTGATTTTCTTATAAGTATAGCCAATTACCTTCATGTTATAAATACGTATATCGCAATTCACGATATGCACCTAAACAGATAAGTGCGAGTACCCGGGATCGTCAGATTAGTCAAAGTGTAGTATGAAACCGACGGATGTTTTAAAATAAAATTAAAAAGAAACAAACAGTTCAAATATCCAATAAATTTTTATTCGAAAATTTCATGGGTTTCTTGCTTACCTTCAACTATATCTGACAACCCTGGTAACTTGTCTTGATGATGACTGTACCTAAATTTTATTTAGATCGAATGAAGAAGTTTATTACATCGTGTAGTTTAAATACGATTCATATTCATATAAGCTCCGAGATAGCAAAGACAAGTTAGACACGTTGCTGTTTTTGCTTCAGCGTCTCAAAACATGGCAGAGTCAGAGCACACATGTTTTAAAATCGTAGAACGCGTGAATTCGGTTCCAATGTTTTGTTCGACGAATAAACCTCGTGATAAAAATCACACGTTTGTATAGAAATCACCTTCGTTTCGTTCACGACAGACACTTTTATGTGCTATTCTTCTTTTATAGTTCTTCGATATCTTGGAGTTATGTTCTGTAAAACATGTAGTACATCTCAATACCACCAGCCTGCAGTGGGCCCGTGTGGTGGGTGCTATGGCCCACTCCATCTCATCGAGAGGAGCCCTGTGTCCCAACAGTGGAAACATTTTCCTATAATGATGATGGTGGTGAATTTATATTTATTTTATTTGGCAAAGAAATAATTGTACAGTGACAATTACATCTAGATAGTAAAAGCTATTGAACAATCTACCACCTTATCAAAGAAAGAATATCACAGCAAACAATATGAAACAATAATGAAATATGTTTAATCTTTAAAGAAACTGAGTATAATTATAATCGTTACGCAAATGTGGAACTTTTGTTAAGTTAAATATTCAAGGAAGATCCTGTTTCCAAGCCAAAATAAACTAAACAAGTACGAACTAAACGTAACAAGCCTTATGAAAACATGTTACATTTTCCATTAAGAAAATTCCTTACAAAAGACAGTGGGCCTTAGGCAAAACTACAGAACAAACTTTGCTTCGCTTTGAATAAAATTTGAATGGCGTTATTTCGCAGATAAAGTATTATTTCTTAATTACACAGTGGCTGTCCCAACTGCCGGCGGCTGTGAAAGGGTCCGGTTGAGTTGCTGGCCTAATGAAATGAGGGCACAGTTTAGAAACACATATACTGCATGTATCAGGATGGTGTTGTCATACAAGGTGGCAGGGACGTTGAGACGCAAACTGTTACCACGGATTCAGTTAATGATTTGAACATTTTCGAAATTCAAATTTTTCGTTGGTAATTTAAAAAAAATATGTATATATTGTGGGTTCGATTCCCACCCAGGACAAATGTTTGTGTGATGAGCACGATCATTTGTTCTGTGTCTGGGTGTAATTTATCTATAATATGTATGTATTTAGAAATATATAAGTATGTTTATCAGTTGTCTAGTACCCATAACACAAATTCAAATTCAAATTCAAATTCAAAATGTTTATTTGCAAGAAAATACATAGTTTACTAGGGAAGATCTTACAGCCTAAAAGTCATTGTATTCTGCCTGCAAGCAAGCGTGCAAATTATTATTGTTTAAATGTCATGCAAATTATTACCCTTATATTATTACACTATTATGACATTATTATTACATTAATTATCACAAATTATTACTACATACAAAAAAAATACATAAAATTATTTCAATAAATTAATTTATACTATAATCAAATATTTTTATGTTCTAAAAATTCCTTAATACTATAAAAACACTTTTTTTGTAACCACTCTGACAATTTTGTTTTAAAAACATTACCCTGCAACAATTTAAAATCATTTGGTATGGTATTATAAATAAGGATACACATATTGAACACATTTTTCTTATAAATATCTTTATGTCCAGCTGGATGATATAAGAGGTTGCGAAACATAGCCCTTTTCTGACGTGGTATTACCTCGGTATGTTGCTTAAAATAATGCATGTGTCTCTTTGTAAAAGTGCAGATATCTCTAATATACATACAAGGTAATGGAAGAATATTCATTTTTTGAAATAGTGGTTTACAGCTATCTAAGAACCATGCCCTGTTTATTACCCGGATGCAGCGTTTTTGGAGCTTAAAAACTCTGTCGCTATCGGTCGAGTTACCCCACATGATTAGTCCATAGCTCAGAACAGATGACACGTAACCATGGTAAGCTGCAAGAGCAGCGTCAACTGATACATTTTGTCTCAGCTTTTTTAAAGCAAACACGAACCGATCTAATTTCTGACCTACGTGCTCTATATGGCTTTACCAATTCAGGTTTTTATCTACATTGATTCCTAAAAATTTTAATTGATCAACTTGTTGTACCTTTTCACCATTATACAGAATATCCAAAGCTAATGGTTTGCTGTTATAGGAATTAAATTGAACTAATTTTGTCTTGCTAATATTTATATTTAAGTCATTATTTTGCATCCAACTTATTATATCTTTTAGCGTCTTTTCCAAAGCTGATTTGTAGTCGCTTTTATTCTGACATTTTAGGACAACTGTAGTGTCATCTGCAAAAAGTATACATTTATGCAAAGTGACCTCTGGAAGATCATTTATATAAAGTAAAAAAAGTAAAGGACCGAGAATACTTCCTTGGGGCACGCCACACTTATTTATTAATGCTACTGATTTGAATTTCTCTTTTGAATATATTCTGTCCCTTTTCTTTACAACTTTGGTTATCTCGGTACACTGTTGCCTGTTTACTAGATAACTAGATATCCATTTATACGCTTTTCCTCGAATACCGTAGAAGTCTAATTTATTTAGTAGCTTATAATGGTTAACAAAATCAAAGGCCTTACTCATATCCAAAAACAAGGACACCGCAGGATTGCCATTGTTAATGCTCTCTGTAACAAGTTTAATAAAGTTAAAGATTGCAAGAGCAGTTGAGCTACCTTTACGGAAACCAAACTGCTCTTTGCATAGTATGTCATGTTTACAGAGAAAATTATTTAACCTAATAAGCATTGCCTTCTCAAAAATCTTGGATATAATGGGTACTATTGTGATAGGCCGATAATTATTAGGGTCTGACTTATTTCCATTTTTAAATAGTGGCTTCACAACTGACATCTTAAGTTGCTCGGGAAATACCCCTTCCAAAAATGATAAGTTTATAACGTGTGCTAGTGGATGACAAATCCAACTAGCACAAGTTTTTAAGACCTTTGTAGCAATGCCGTCATACCCACTAGTTTTGCTATTGTTCAGGGACATAATTATTTTATACACTTCCTTTGCATCTACAGGATTCAAGAATATAGTATTGAGATTTTTATTTTTTTTACTAGAATTAGAATCATTCGAATTATTAGAATTACGCAAATTATTTGGATTATTGGAATTATTTGAATTACGCGAACTATTAGAATTATTGGAATTATTTGAATTTAGAGGCAGAATAGATGTCAAATTATTAAAATAGTTATTAAATATATTGCAAATGTCTGATGGATTATTATATATTACATTATTAAAATTTATTTCGTCAATGTCATGTTTATATAAATTATTACCCATTATTGTTGAAGAGATTGCATTCCATGTAGCTTTACATTTATTTTTATGCCTTTGTATACGTCTTGTATTCACAAGTTTTTGCGCTCGCTGTGCACATCGCCGAAACGTATGACTATAAAGTTTGTAGGATATCTCATTTTGCTTTTTATTCATTTTACTTGTTTTAAATTTGAGATAAAGCTGCCGTTTTGTTTTGCTAGATTTTTTAATGCCTTTTGTTATCCAGTTTTGTGTTACTGGTTTATTGTTAACCTTAACCTTAATCACCGGAAAACACAGATCGTAAAATAATGTAAAAGTTTCATAAAAGGTATTAAAGGCTTCAGTTAGAGTATCTGAGTTAAATGTTTCCGAAAATGAAAGAGCAGACATACATTCGCGAAATTTATCGAGATTTTCTACACAGTAGTCACGTCTTAATTCTGACCAACAAGTTATTATTTTGTGCATGCTTGTTTTAACAGTAACTGATTGCGCAGTTTCGTGATCAGACAGGCCGAAATGATGAATTTCTAGCTGAACACTTTTTATGTTACTGGCGATTTGGTCAATGCAAGAGTTCGCCCGTGTTGGTGATTTTATATGCGCTTCAAAATTGTAGTTACTTAGTATACTTGAGAGTTCCTTTGTTGCGGAGTTGTGTTTTAAAATATCGATATTCCAATCACCACAAATAATAATTTTCTTCCTCTTGTGTCGGTCCGTCAAATAATTTAACAATTGATCAAGTTTATGGAGAAATACTCCTGTTTGCGCTTTTCTCTGATCGGGTATTCTATATATGTTAACAACAATCAGGCTCAAACCTATTATCTCTACGCCACAGCATTCAAAATAAAATTCTGTAGCTATACCTGAGGGAATACTTAATGTTTTTGTGTCAAATGCCTTATTTGTTAAAATACAAGTACCCCCTCTACATTTATCACGACTAAAAACTGCAGCCAAATTAAAATTATTAAGTTTAATATTAGCTTCCGTACCTTGCTTCACAAAAGTTTCACTAAAACATAGTATATCAACCTCCTTGTTTTTGTCTACCAATTCAGTTAAAATTACTTCTAGCAAGTCTAGTTTGCTGCAGATGCCGGCTATGTTTTGGTGTAAGATTCGTAATTTACTATTTCGGCAATCCTGTTTTGATTTATCATAAATAATAGAAGTATCATTAATGGAAGACTTAGGAACGAAAAAACGTATTGTTGTTTCTACTATTACCATGAAGTGAGTTGTGTACACTTGAACTCACTTTTATAAAATCATTTTCATATTTAATAAAATCAATCTCTATATTTAGTTTGTAAGTAATTAAATCTAGTTTTGACAGCCTCTTATGATAACTTACATCCAACTCATTTACTTCAATAAACTTACAGTTTCTAAAGTTTTTTGTGAACAATTTTAGTTCATAATTCAGTTTTTTAACATTAAGGTACCTATTTTCTGAAACATTCAAAATCAATATTGTACAATTACATAAACTACACAGAGTTCTACACAGATTTGTTAACAGCATGTAGGGATTTTCATCATGTTTACCGACCGAGAGAATAACAATGTCATTATCAGACAGGGTACGTGATAGAATGTCTGGATTTCGTAGTATCTCGCATGATGAAGCATATGGTTGAACTTTACCCTCGATGTTGTAATTGTCGTTCCAATTACCTTTCTTTGTTTGTATCAGTTGTGCTGATAGACCTCTTACTTTTTCGTCTCCAATTATATAGATATTCCTTTTTGTGTTGTGTTTTAACTGGGTTGTATGCTTTAAGTTCTCATGTCATTTTTCATTTGGAGAGTTCACTGAAATCTTTTCAGTCATGTTGTTGTTAGTTTCCTGGTCTGCATCCCGACTATGTACACCCTGCACGTCGTCCTCTGTTCGTGAGCATTTTGCGTTTTGATCAATAAGTTGCTCTGAGAAGTCTAGTTTCGTTTGAATGGGACCTTTGCTCCTTTTCCTTTCTGATACTCTTTTGGGCGTGGATTTACAAATATCTTTTAACTGATTAATTTGAGTGCCGTACATAGACATTTGTTTTTTTAAACAGCAGTTTTCCGATAAAAGATTAGCTATCTCATTTTCAGCTATTTCTAGGTTTTTCGCCAAAACAGAAACTTTCTTTTCCAATTCTTCTATTATATCAAAGTTGTTGGATCTAATATTTGGGCAGCTTCTACATAATTGTGGATCTCTTTTCAATGTATGAGATAAAACATCAATATCTTCATCCAACGGCAAAGATTCGAAAGAGTTTTCGGTAGATATGTTTGCCTCTTTGTCGCAAAGATCTGTATGCGGTGCAACCACTGGTGTGGCCGGTATGTGAGAAGTATTTTCACTTGAAACAAAATTTTGAATCATCTGTTGTTGAGGCGAAGAGGGTTTAGTTGAAGAATGTTGTTTTTTCCTAAGTGTTATATTAGAAGTAACGACATCTACACTTGAAACCGTTTTGTTTTTTATGCATTTTTTGCATTTCCATCTCAATCTTGCTTCGATGTCTTTTAAGCGATATGTTGATTCTGGATAACCCTCACAATCGAACTCGTATCTTTTTTTACAGATTGAACACAGAGCGGTGTTTTTTATGTTAACAAATTTCTTGCAAATATTACAAGTTACCTGTTGTGCTGACGTCTTACGATCACTGCTTACTGCCTTGTTCAAGCTGGATGACATTTTTCAAATTGTGTGATTCACATAAAGAATCTCAGTTTCTTGGGCTCGAACTTGGGACACTTGACCCGACTTTCAACTCAGCGTTGATACCGCCACACCAAATCGACTATGTGTAAAGTATTGAAATTGGCTATCTCAAAGTACGTTTCCTCGACCGTCACGATGGGTCATCGATAAAGTTGGTTTCGAATTTTTTCACAGCAACCCTCACAAATAAAGATTATGTTTTTAAGTTCACTTTTTACTATTTTATTTAATTATAATCACTTATTATTATTTTTATTTGCACTGAAAACTGGGTATTACGTTCTGTGCGGTAAAATTGTTTGTAGTTGAACTTTTTTTTAGTTTAGTGGGCACTTTTAACTGATTATTGTTATATTCTCACTTATCTTGTATATAGCTCTGAGATAACACTTCTACTGGTTAATTGGGTTATTCTGTGAACACTTTTCGCTAAACTGTGTATTAAACTTTGAGTTTTATATTTTTAAACAATGATTTCACACGGAACTGATGTTGACTCGTATCGCGCTCCCGCGCAGCTCTGCTTAGCTTGGGACTAGATGGCGTTGTGTGATAGTTGTGGAATATTATTATTATTTCACATTTCTGAATACCCTAGGGTTCTGGACCTTTGGAAGGCTTACGAGGGGCCGAAGCCAACTCGCAGAGGCCCCTTAGACAATTTTAAATGTTGAGGGGGCACCAATCGACGATCATCCCTGTATGTACCTATGCAAGTGCACCCAAGGACAATCCCCGGTTGGAGCAGAACTATTATAGAATATGGAAACAAAGCAAATTAGGCTATGGGTTTGGATGGCTATGGCTTTGGCATTATTATTATTATTATTATATGTTAATATATCTCGGGATTCTGGGATCCCGGTCCTTTGGAAGGCGTACGAGGGGCCGAAGCCAACTCGCAGAGGCCCCTAGACAATTTAGATGGAGTGAGGTACCAACCGACGATTATCCCTGTATACACACTGTGCAGGCGCACTCAAGGACAACCTCCGGTTGGTGTTGGACTATTGTAGGATATGGAAACAAAGATGTTGGACTATGTATTTGGATGGCTAAAATGGACTGGTTACCAAGAACTATGGAAGGTCTATGGCCCCTGCCGCATCAATGTTTGTATTTACACGGATTAAATGGCAGGGGGTGACTTGCACACTCAATAATGGGCCCCCGGAAACCGTCGCTGGCACATAGTGACGCAACAACAAGGGGGCAACACTTCCTGAGGTGCTTGAGAAGTGGAGAGGTATTCCACGGCTTTCAGAACAATCCCAGAGCCCGGAAGATGGTCAAGTCGACTAGTCGACTACGAGCACTTACTGGAATACTTTCTTTCCCCGAGCACGTTTGCTCTTGCGAATCTCCACTCAAGCCAGCCAATAAAGGCAAGAATGAGGTGGGAGCTCTGAACCTCGTCAGTGTTCACTCCAGCCGGCCAATAAAGGCAAGCCAGAGATGAGGAACAAGAATTCTCCCAGGGGATCGGGTCCGTGGGGTCGCTACTGCCCAACAGCACGCCACATGCTGCCCTGCGGGTTTATTATTATTATTATTATTATATATTGTGACCGCGAAGGAATTATTCTTATATTTGCAACAGCAGTTTTTCTTTATATACCTCACAAAAAATTTCTACGTACATCTAAAATCATATGTTGAATTCAGGGTTTGTCACGTCGTTGTCCCTGCTTCCCCTATATTCTGTGCCTCCTGTGATAAGTGATATAACTCGAGTTGTACCCTTTTTGTAATTTTCACATGAGCATTATAAAAAAAAAAAACGTCTTTTTTGGTCTAACTCACGTTCTTCTATCTGCTATAGTTTCGGAGATAATTTTGTGCAAAGTGATATAACTATAGGGATTTTGGCAAAAAATTCGTTACAATCGATATTTGTCAAGATGTAACCCCAAAACCGGTCACTTAACACACAATTTTTCGTGCTTCGTGATTTAAATGCTATTGTATTTAACTTCACATTTTATTTTTCAGTTCATTTATCGTGAATTTTGATGTGACTAGAGTAATATCCCTTTAAACTAATTCTTTCGATATGCCTCTAGGATACAAATCGACATGTATCTACAAATCTGAATGTAAGGTATGCTCTTTTTTGTGAAAAGTGATACAGCTTGACTTAAATCATTCTACACAAATCTGTTTTTATGTGTAAACAGATATAAATGTAGTTGTATCTAAAATTCCAACCAATTGTAAAAACATGGTACAAAATAATAAATGTGCTAAGTGATACAAGTGCAGGTTGCGGGGGTTCGAGGGGGTAATCGGAGGTGCGAAGTCAAAGTCAAAGTCAAAGCATTTATTTCAAATAGGCCCAAAAAGGCACTTTTGAACGTCTACAGTTATATGAAAATAGAATTGATTCTAGTTGCCCCTTCCAAAAGGTAGATTCGTATGGTGAAGAATGGGCAAGAAACTCCACCGTTACTCTTTTAAAATGTTTTCAATATTTGTATACAATATTTATATAATGACTGGAAAGGGGCTGGCATCAACATCAATGGCGAGTACATCACTCACCTTCCATTTGCCGACGATATAGTAGTCATGGCTGAGACTATGGAGGACCTCAGTACAATGCTCGATGACCTTAGTAGAGCTTTCGAAAGAGTGGGTCTTAGGATGAACATGGACAAGACAAAGGTCATGTCCAATGCTCATGTGATACCCACTCCAATGAAGATCGGAAGCGCTACACTCGAAGTTGTGGACGAATATGTGTACCTAGGACAGACTGTCCAGTTAGGCAGGTCCAACTTCGAGAAAGAGGTCAATCGTCGAATCCGACTCGGCTGGGCAGCGTTCGGGAAGCTACGCGGTATATTCTCGTCCCAATTATCGCAGTGTCTCAAGACAAAAGTCTTTCACCAGTGTGTGTTGCCAGTGATGACATATGGTACTGAGACGTGGTCGCTCACAATGGGCCTCATAAGAAGGCTCAAAGTCACCCAAAGAGCAATGGAGAGGGCTATGCTTGGAGTTTCCCTACGTGATCGAATCAGAAATGATGAGATCCGTAGGAAAACCAAGGTTACCGACATAGCCCGAAGAATTGCCAAACTTAAGTGGCAGTGGGCAGGGCACATTGCTCGCAGAACAGATGGCCGATGGGGTCGGAAGGTTCTGGAGTGGCGACCGCGTACTGGAAGACGTAGCGTTGGAAGGCCTCCCACAAGATGGACCGATGACCTGGTGAAGGCCGCAGGAATACGTTGGATGCGAGAGGCACAGAACAGGTCGAGGTGGCGGTGCTTGGGGGAGGCCTATGTCCAGCAGTGGACGTCTTTCGGCTGAAATGAAGATGATGATGATGATTTATATAATTATATGTGAAGACAATGCACCTAAAATAAAATTACCATACCACAACAGGTGAAAATTTAAAAAGAAGCAAAGAGAGATAAATTAATTATTATGATAGATACATGGTGCCCACATACTTACAAACATTGCAAAGGCAAAAATACAAATTTCCTAATATTTTACAAGTTACAAATCAGTGTATGAGTTATAGTAATCATAGAATGTAAATCAGTGTCATAGGGGAAAAATAAATCTAATACAATTAAGTTAGCAACAGCAACATAACCGAGCTTAAGCTCACAGATCGATGGACCGGATTACGACATATATCTGTCAATCGGCGAAGCAGCTAAATGACCACAAATCCCTTGTAACCAGCCATTCAGATCATAGAAATCTAATCCATGATATACGTAAACATTCCTCCTAACAAAGTGACTAAAGGATATATCCTGGATTGTGTCTACCCAAATGAAATTATCAATTATTTCAATTGAACAAACAAAACTATTCAGCCGAACATACACGAGTAGTGTAATTGTGAAATCTTGGTTGCGGAATTGAAGAATATGTGCAAAATCAATAAAGTGTGAATTCAATAACTAATATAACACATACCCGTTTCGAAGTTCACAGCAGCGGCAGTGACTATTAAATTATGGTCTAATGTTGCGTTTATACTTAGTTTCACGCTCAGATTTCTGCTGACAACTGCTCTATGGCTTGTAACATTACTATTAGGTACTATTAAAAAAACTACTGATACAGTTACTAGCTATATTATTAGGCTCATTTCATCCGGTAGGAATTTTTTTTTTTTTTTCAGGGTGGGAAATCATCAAATGACTTCTCCCGCTCTGGGCGGAGCGGGAGGGCGTGTCAGACTTTTACTGACTAAAACCCACCCGTGTTCCATCAGTTGCCCATGTGCCAGGGTCACGGTATCTCTTTCGAACAATCACGCGAATCCGGTAGGTATCATAAGAAGCTACTGAGGGACTTACTAAAGAATGGGGAGCAGCGTTCTCTATGCATTTTACCACTATACTGCGATCGCCAACCCTCCTGTCAAGCATGGCGATTATGGCAAACCCCTACAAATTGAGGGTGCCCTATGTCCATCAGTGGACGCCTTTCGGCTGTAATGATGATGCTGACGAACTGTTTTTTTTTTGGAATCATTTCACGGGTGTATGTACTTGATTTTCTAGACTACCTCCATCCCACTAATATTATAAATGCGAAAGTTTGTATTTATGGATGTATGGATGTGTGGATGTTTGTTACCCTTTCATGCAAAAACTACTGAAGGAATTTGGATGAAATTTTGCACACAGTTAGTTTATAACCTGGATTAACACATAGGCTACTTTTTATCGCGGTAGTACGTTCTCGCAGGATGTTTTCCGACCTACACGCGGGCGAAGCCGCTGGCAAAAGCTAGTTTAGATATAAATTCTAGTTTCTATCTAATAAGTCTTACACACAAAGTATAACACAATTTCTGTTCGTCTAGAAATCCTGAACTTCGACTTCTCTACTAAAAGAAAATTACCAACGTGCAACTTTGTACGTAAATTCTTGACTTACATCATTTAACATATCTTCTGAAAGACTAGGATTTTAGTAAATTGATACAGTTCAACTAAAATATGTAAAGAGGTGACTGATAAGTAAAAAAAATAAATCTTAAGGGTTATATCTTCATCTTTTGTTTTAGCACATTTTGCTAGAATCATTATTCTAATGAGTTATTAGACGTTTTAACTTGATGTACATCAGTTTACACTAAGACAATTTATTGGTGCAAGCTTGGTGCAACGTAATATAACTGTACAAGTATCATTAATAACTTAATTTTAGCACATAAAAACTAAGTAAAAGTTACAAGTCGCAGGTTTTTCATGAATTACTTCCAAAATTAAATATCTATCAAAAAATCTAAATTATATAGAGAAAGAAAATGTTTTGTTCTACAAAAGAGTGCACTGATATTTTACCTAGCCCATTTAATTAACGAACTAGATTTTTTTAAATCTTATTTTTGCTGTCCTGTAAAATGACGTTTTTTGACTTGTATCACTTATCACAGGAGGCACAGATTTAAGGATGAGCGTGGTCTACACTGAAGCAAAGAAATTTCTCCATGCGACTAACATCGTACTTCAGTAAAAAGTTTCAACACTTTCTCAAACAAAACTTTAATACCTACTCGACCCATATGTACAGGACGACTGATAATTTTCTGCTATTACGATATTGGTCCCAAATCAGCGTCGGAATTGGTTGGAATCGGCAAATGTATGGTAGGACGCCCTCAGGCTAGGTAGAGTGACCATCTTCGCAGGGTGACTGATAGCAGCTGGATGAGAGTTGCCGAGAATCAAACGAAAAGGCGTGATATTGGACAGGCTTATATCAAGCAGTGGAATGCTATAGGCTGATGACGTTGGTCCCATATAGATTGCTTCATGGTATGTACCAAATTTTTTAAATATGACTTTCTTAAACATGCTGTATATAGGAAGTATTTGGTTACCGTATATTTTGGTCCATTGTGCTAGGCTTTTGAAATGAGTGAAAGGATGGAGAAGCGGGCCATTATGGGTCAGTTTTAGATTTGATTATAAAAAGGTTTTGGTAAGTATGAAGCAGTGTAGGATCTTAAGTAGTCTAAACATCATCATCATTTACATAATCCACCTATAATATTCCCACTGGAGGCCTCAGGCCTCCCCAGCCAGGCGAGTTACTTTATGTAATTTATTTCATTACTGCTGCTCTCAAAATGGTGAAAGAAAACATCAAGAGGAAACCGGCATGTCCTAGAACCAAAAACTCATAGACATGAGACATGACTACCTTCATCGTTTGCTTGCTTAATCTATACTTATATTATTATAAAGCTGAAGAGTTTGTTTGTTTGATTGAACGCGCTAATCTCAGGCACTACTGGTCCGAATTGAAAAATTCTTCCTGTGTTGAGTAGCCTATTTATCGAGAAAGGCTATAGGTTATATAACATTACACTTCAACCAAGAGGAGCGGAGCAGTAATGAAAAATGTTGCAAAAACGGGGAAAATTGCATGGGTAGGCGATTCGACGCGATGGGAAGGGTCGGGGGAACAAGAAATTTAACGCGGACGAAGTCGCGGGCAGAAGCTAGTCCAATATAAGATGCGAAAGATATCAATGAATGTTACAAGTTATTGTACGATACAATTGGGTTTACAGCGTAGCGTATTTCCATTCTGTACAAGGCTAGAACGCAAGGGTGTGAAACTAGTCGCGTATGGATTGGAAATCACTTTTTAAACAAGAGTAGTACGCAAATACTCGTGTATACTTTGTAGTGGCCAAAGTAACTAAATTGTTCCATAATATACAGGACTAGTCTGCATGCAAACTAATTGTGTATAGACGAGCGGCCGGCGAGTGCCAGAAACGACATGGTTTGGGGAGGTTAGGTTAAAACTGCGTCCTCTTACGCACGAGCCGAGCGAGCGAAGCGAGCGGTGCCGCGGCAGCGGCCGGCGAGTGCCAGAAACGACATGGTTTGGGGAGGTTAGGTTAGGTTAAAACTGTGACCTCCTATGGAAACGCCTTGATTCTGTTGACGAGCCCTGTCAGCGAAGTGTCCTGTCGAGCGTTGCTACTTCCCCTTCATTTTATTCGTCAACCGCACACCTCTGACGGCCTTTAAATCGATGTTGATACACGAAAATTCCAAAGTTATGTTAGAATATTTAAAAAAAAAAACTCAAAAAGGGGGGGGGGGTTTCGAAACTTTTCCTTCACAGGAGAGGCTCCCCCCTCCCCCCACCACCCCTTAAATCGAAGCCCCGGCAGTCAGAAGTCCTAACAAATTCCTATGGTGGCATTATGGCCTTGTATAAATTGGAAAGATGCACGTGCGCATCTACGTTACAAACTATATTCAAGTTGTACGCAAAATTCGTGTATACATTGTAATCACAAATTTAAAAATTACATTACAAAGTATACGCGAGCAGATTCCTATGGTTGCGTTTTCGCCATGTACAGAATGGAAATACGCTACAGCGTACTATGTATTTATTTTTCTGCCTTATTAATATTGCTTCGTGTAAATACAACCTAGAAATAGTTTCATTTCATATTATTATCTACACATAAACTTATCTTGATACAGTAAATAACCTCCTCCTTTTTTTGAAGTCGGTTAAAAACAAAGTTGCTTCCCGCGTTAGTACGCTTCAATCTCTTAAATTCTGCAACGGATATTAATACGGGTTTCATCAATAGTCAGAATGATTATGATTCAAGAGGAAAGTTTATACGCGGTGATATCGTTAGCAAAAGCTTGTTTATAATAATAATCAGGAGTTTGTTTTGTTTGTTTGAATACACTAAATCTCTGAAATTACCAGTTGGATTTGAAAATATTATTTTGCGTTTCATAGCGTACCTCTTGAGGAAGGTTACATATTATTTAACATCACGTTATGACCCTCAGGACCCGAACAAACAAAACTAAAAGTCAGAAAGAACGCTAAGCGAAAAGGAATTAATTTATAAAAAATCCGGTTTCTGTTATATAGCTTTGTATAATTTCTTTGCCTTATATGATTTCAGCATTAGATTTCATAACATGAATAACGAGACGCGGTTACTAAATATATATTAGTATACATAAGTAAATATACATAAGTATTTCTGCTATATAATTCAATATTGAGACTGGATTCCCAGATTTCGAAAGGTTATTTGAAGTTGTGCACTTTTAAACATCAATAACATTGAACCGAGTTATGAGCTGTGGTTGCTCAAAACTAGAATCAATGTAACTGATGTTTAAAATTAGATAAGATTTATATTGTTTACAAAATAAACAAATTACAGGAACTAAATTGGATGCAAAAGGCATACCAGAAATCAAGCAAACTTTGGGAGGTGAATACGGAACAAATATTGAAAACTTCAGAAGTTTGTTTCCTATATTTTAGCTTAGTTTCAGTAGAATCCTACTTATATAAAACTAAGCTGCTGAGGAAAAGATAATTCCCCAAAATGGCACCTAGAAAAGTCTTATTCTAAGTTTTCAGAGCAGTGGAAAATGCTTTAAACAGAAGTTGGTATGTAATAAGAAGCCTATTGTCATTCATAATATAACATCACACCTTGTTTACCCAAAAGGTTACGCCGAGGTATATACTTATAGTGCACCCATATTTCACCAGTTAAGTTTGAGTCTCATGGAATAGACGGCGAGTCTATTGCCCCGACCGGGCACAAAATCAGACTACTGAGAAATTACAAATGGAAAACCCAATATCATTCCCACCAGTCCTCTATTATCATTCCCCAAATTAAAATGGACTTACGTACTCACTTACTTTAAATACAGACAGTTATTAACTTTTGTTTTGTTAGAGATTTCTAGGAATTCGGAGGAAGGGTTACTTTTTAATTAATTTACATTCACTCGCATTAACTGGCTGATGAATTGTCAAACAACATTAGCCACACGTAATAAACACGTTTTTATTAAAAATATGTTAATACTTTCTGTACTGTGAGGTAAGTATTGCGTGCAGCACAAAATATAGTATTTTTAAACTATAATAGGTTGTCCCATAAGTTTAGTGTACATATGCCACCACACACACCATAAATATGCTTTCAAAAGAACTGTAAGCAGGGTGGCAGAAACATCAACGCGAAAACTGTAACCATTAGTTCTGGACATGATTTTATATCCCTTAGCGGAAAAACTTCTATGCTCTTGATATTCAGTTTTTCAACCCTATAAAAACATGATACGCATAAGTGTAATAATTCAATATCACCGTATACGAAATGCGATCTAACTTTATTCTAGCGTAAAGCTCTGAGCCAGTTTTTGAATTTCATAAAGTACTTCATACAAGAATGACAAAGTACCGGAGTGAGTTGAGACAATTTAGAACCGGCGACTAGAACCAATTTATTTTTAATGTAAATGTTGACGTTCAAAAGTGCCTTTTGTGTGCCTATTTGAAATAAATGCTTTCACTTAGACTTAGTTTTTTGTAAAAAGATCTTCATTTTTAAATATTTTGAGTTTTAATACAAAAACTGGTTTGGTGGCTTTAAACCATTCCTAAAGAAAATCTTTCTTTTGTATTAAGACTGTAATACATCAAGGGCTGTCACATAATGTCGCATACGGGCTCTAAAGAATAAGCTCTAAAAATAATTACATAAAACAAACATCGCTTGCTATAAACATTTCAGAATAAAACAATTAATTACTACAATTTTGCGTAAAAAGATCCAAAAACAGAAAATACCACTTTGTTCTACGCGTGCAAGAGCTTATTCCTTTCAAGCGTTGCGCAAGTACGACATTTTACAGCCGTTGTTTACTCTCCAAACATTAAACAACCTAAAGAACTTCTCTGTAACATTATTATGTCACTTGTACCTTAAACAACACACCTGCTTTTCAAAATTAACCCATTCCGGGTGTAACACTTGTAATTTTCTAAAGTTACGACAATGCTTGTCACCTTGAGGGTTACCATTAACCCCGTGGCCACGAGCCACATGATCAAGCGACAAGCGTCTTGCGACATCGACTGTGAAGAAAAAAAAAATGAAAGAAATTGTTTGAGGCGCCGCGAGCTACCGTACGACTTTTGGAGAGACGCGTGACGGGCGGAAATAGGAGCATGTCGTTTGACGCAAGTCGTGTCGCGACTCGCATCGCTCGAAGCCGTGAACAGCCCCCTATAAGGGTTGTCATCTAATGTCGCCCACGCTTGGCGTAATGGTTTCATTATAATGTAATATACTAGTAATTATGGAGTACATAATTCTTGTTGATGTCTTGTAGTGAATGGGGTGGTAAATTAAATGTGTTGACAGTTTAATTGCTTAGGGACTGTGTTTTGTCAAATTGTTATTGTTTAGCTCGCGATAAGTTGGTTTGGAAGGCTGGAGCAATGATTTTTTCGTTCCACTTATGATGAATGTTATATTTTTCTGCAAGTTAAGTACATATTTCTAAGGCACTTTCATTTCTTGATTTGTTTCACTTATTTCTTCGAACATTTATTTTCTAAGTGACTATCTCTGAAAGAGAGGCGCGAAAAATCCAAGTAAGGAAACTCAGAATCAATAGGTTAAGACCTTTTTCTCACTACGGACCACTTAGCTTTATGGTACTTCATACACTTGTAGAAAATTGTAATCCGAAAAATCCCTTCAAACAATTTTAAATAAAACGAGGCACGCCAAAATTATTTCACATCAACACATAACCACATTCAAATCTATTTAACGACCCGAAAATGTACCTACATGATAATTTATACACATATCTACATGTGGTTGCCTAAAATATGTAATTCGTAACTACCAGCCATTATATCCACAAACTACATACATTCTGTAGATGCAAAGGCTAGACAGAATTAATGGACGGTTACCACATTTCATGTTATGAGTCACGAATTGCAACGAGCATACCACACGTGGGTTCATAGTATATTAAATTATTACGGGAATGGTATAAACTTTGTTCTGTCTTCTAATTTAACAATTTAACATGTTCAGGGTATGTAGCACAGTAAATACTTGTTACTCAGATTCTGAAATACAGTAGAATTAATTATGAGTACATGTTGTTGCAGAGGTCGTTATGGTAATGTATGAAAACTTTAATAAGATAGGTCTGCGTCCTGAAATTTTGCAAAGCGGTAAAAATGACTAAAATGAGCAAAACAAAAAGTGTAGGCTACTAGTTAAATTAATTGAACATAGGAGAAAAAGTGTATCAAATATAAAGATTTTAAATGGAATTAGAAATAAACATCGAAACAGTTATCTTGTCACATTTTATGATTGTTTTAATTATTTCGAGACAAAACCGTCATTATGTTTTGCAATTCCGCGCACGCGTAACTGTAGATCCAAGATTCTAACAAAAGTCCGCGAAAACTTCAAGTGGGATTATAGAATAAGTACTCGGAGATAGGCTGTAAGAGCCGTTGCCCTTGTCTTGTCGAATAAAAAACACTGTCAAGTGCGACGGTTAATAAAAATGTTGACTTTGTTAGGAGTTGTTTGTTCTAAGAAGTGAACAGTGAAAAGTGTACCTAACCAGACAGAAGGTAAATTCTACCCTTCTTCCTTTATTCCTAAATGGAGATTTCGATTCGTCTTGCAGAAACGAGGAACTGCAGCGAACGGACAATTCTATTATATTCCCGATACTTTTATTTGTATCCTTCGATACTGAAATTCAGGTTTCGTTTTGTCATTCTTATTCAAGTGTATGGGTTTTGATTTCATTACCGGTGGACAGTCTAGCTTAGTTCTGTAGGAAAAGAGGTTTCATATTTTAATAATATTTTTAGATTTTTACCGTTCGTGGGATAGTCTACCCTGTATTTTTGTTTGATGCAGTTGATGTCAAACGCAAAACATTTATTTCACGTAACCAATTACTGTGGAATTATCAAGGGGTTCAGCAGTTAGAAAAATGAAGTTAGTGGCCCAATCCAAAGCATAATAGGTACCTATGGAGAAGAACGGGCAACAAATTCCACGGCACTAAATCAAAATATTATTACACAAAATTTGTTACATAGTAAGCTATTCTTGGTGTGTTTGATTTCATGGTTGCGGGTCTCGTATGATTCTGAAAGTGTGAGAATCCCTTAAAAATGGCGTGAATATAACTATTATCATCAAAACACGTATTTTTATTTGATAGCATCGGTTGTAGGTTCCCAACAAATAGTGCCTTAGCAGATTTCAATATAATACAGGGGCTTGTGACTTTGAGTTCAAATTGTTCGGCTGTCTGAAACACTAGGCAAATAACTAAGGTAAACGTTGGCAGCATGGCCGTCCCAATCAATCGTCAACAAAGGTGACGTAGCGCAGTCTGATTGGTCAACGCTGCCATGTTTGATTGCTAGAAACGCAGCCTGACTGCCTGCTGCATAATGCATTTACATATGTATATCAATGAATCGTCTAGAATTGAATGTTGGGAACTCAGAACAATTTTATAAATGTTATTAAATCGGGTGAGTTTTGCGATGGATTCCATTGATGAGCTCACAATGCAGGAAATCAGAGAGAACTGCAACTAAGAATAGGAAAGCAAAGCCAAGGGAAGCAAAGTTTATTGCATTACTTGTTTTAAGCTTCGCTCAGTAGCACTTATTATTGGTTAAACTTATTCCTTACGAGTATGGTTTCTCCATAAATATTGTTGAAATTGTTTTGAGAAATAAACGTCTGTAGTAATTGTAATTATATCGCCAATGTTATTTATTTGGGAGTGAAATTTATTAGGTGTTACAATCATAAAGCAAGAAATTTTTTAAACGATATTTTTCTACTAAATTGAGCCGACCTATTAAAAGTTTCACACAGTTTTTTTTTTAACTGCCTACCATTTTCTCCTTTAAATAATGGTAGATAGTTGGCGTCCATTTGATTTCACCCCATTACAAAGTAGATACTAAAATTTTCATCACTATTCCAGTTTTATCAAATAACTTGTCAAACAAAAACCAATGTCTCTAAGCTTAATGCTTCATCCAAACTTGTTTCGTAGTTCCGTGGCTAACTGCAACTGACAGTTTGCTAACGGGCGGAAAACTCGTGTATCATTACACTACTCCGATTCAGTAGCTAGCTGCCACACAATCAATACAGTCATGTATGTGTTGTAAGGCGTGAATATTGTGTGGGTTTTTAGTAGGTTTAGATGGATATTCTGAGATAGTAGTTTTTTTTTGTACATAATTATCAGGATCTGCAGTAACCTAGAGTCCAGGACTTGTTATTTACACTATCAGTAGGTATGGCTTTCATTTTGACAGTTTGTTAATATTCATTACGTTATTTTTGTTGTCGAGCAGACACATTTTACAAATATTGGTAGCAATGGAATATAGCAATATTCTTCAAAATGCTTCTGCAGATTGAGATAGATAGTGTGTTACGCTACTAGGATCCAAGTTGGTGGCATAGACTCGGCGCTTTTTTTTGCATATCTGGCTAAATTTAGGTACACTGTCTGTAAACCTCTGCCTAATTCTTCGAGATAACAGGCGTAATGTTACGTTATGTTAGGATCACTTTTTATTAAAAAAACATACATCTTTTTGATGCAACATTTTATATTTTTTCATCGCTTGTCTCATCAGATAGTTTTGGTGTTCCTTCGATGTCATATATTTGTGCTGTGGGGAGCATAGCCTTTGTGATAGGCGTAAGTTACGCATTTTATCATGGTCTTGCTCTCAAACTGTGAATGTGTCTTTTGAAAGTATTGGTAAATTATAACTAGCAGAAGTATGGAAAAGGATTTTTCTGTTTGTTTTGCACACATTTTTATAATGTTGAACGTACCTATTCAAATAGGCACCGATTTAATTGGTGGCTTTATCACCATACTGTCATTTTGTGTCACCACTCTTTCCCAGCTAAAACACTAGGAAGTGGTGAAGGGTGGGCGTTTTAGGGGACTGTCTTATGAAATTTTTACGCACAAAAACTGCTGAGCTTTAGCTTTGTGTGAAAAAAATATTTTTTTATTTTATGATAGACCAAAATTGTAAAAATAATCAGCATTGCCATACAACATGGTAATGCTGCCAGCCTTTTCGGCACTTTACCCATTGACAGCAATGCGGACGGGTTTTTTGATGCCCTGTGATTCTTTTATCTCTGTTTTTATGTACTTGTACACATTATTAATATTACTTATGTCTGTTACTGAAGAATACATATTTATTTCTATTTATTTATCCAAAATTGCGTTTCTCCATGTCTACTAATTTTCGCTAATATGGCTTAAATTTACCGAGACGTCATCTCTTTATTAATATTATGCAATTTATGTTAACGACAGTACCAATCCCATTAAGTACTGTAACTTTAAGCACAGTATACACAACGTACCAAATATATTAAAGCGAGTGAGACAGTTACATAAGCGTGCGTAGGTAATCCAATTTGTGGATCATCAGTGTACAAGGAGTTAATTAAAAAACACGCTTACCGGAGGCGTTCCTAATTATCAACTCAAATTGTTTTGACTTCGGGATGTTTTAATGTAATTCGTTTGGTATTTATTACGTGTTAAGTAAACATACGTCTCCGTTTTATTTTATAAAAGCTGTTTTATTTATTGTTACTGAAACTTATATTAGAGGAGTTTTTGTGTTTTCATTTATTTTGCTTCATTGGTGTAGTAGTCGCAAGCGCTATTGTTGAGCAGGGTTTGATTTTGGGGTCGAGCAAAGTGTAACTGGGATTTTCCAACTGGAATTTCTCAGTGGCAGTGTACAGTTAAGTTTCAACTACTTTTAACAGATTTTTAACCGAATCCAAAAAGAAGGAGGTTCTCAATTCATCTCTACGTTTTATTTTTTGTCTATTTCGATGGTTCCTGTTAACAATGTCGGTTATGCATTTTTACCAATATTCACTTTTTTATATAAATCGATGGTCCCTATTACTACTAGTTTAAAAAAAATAAAATAAGGATTTATTTATATTTTGGAAATTCAAAAAATTAAATAAAAAAATACCTTTGTCTTTTACACACTACAAACTTAACTCCTGTATCCGTTAAAAACGATTTAACTGTTCGTGTAAAAATATTATAACATAAAGCTATAAATTGGTCTGGTTAAGCAACCGCATTTATATAATTAAAAGCTTTATAGCAATAAAATACTACGAACAATTCCAGATTTAGTAGTTTTGATAATATCGCGTCCGAGTAATTTACATTTATTTCTGAGAACGTATTTGGTTACTGAAATTCAAGTGGTTTTTAACAGGCTCTAAAATTACAACACGCTGTATAATTATACATAACGCTTTAGATTTTATTCAGGGATTAAGTGGGGACTGTAATTATTGAAATACCATACCGGAGTATGTGTGTGACCAGATGTATGAACTTAAACGAGGTGAAAAGGTATGTAAGGAGCAGGTGGCATTCGGTAGTTTCTGTCTAGCCCCATGGGAATAAGGCGTGAGTTTATGTATGTCAAACCTTATGGAATTAAACAAAAGATGACATATTTGCTTTATCATTTCAGCCGTAAGACGTCCACTGCTGGACTTAGGCCTCCCCAATTTGGAGGGATTTGCCATAATCGCCACGCTTGGCAGGCGGGTTGGCGATCGCAGTATGGTGGTAAAATGCATAAAGAACGCTGCTGCCCATTCTCTAGTAAGTCCCTTAGTCGCCTTTTACGACACCCACGGGTAGAAATGGGGTGGTGTTATTCTTTACGTCCGGCACCACACGGTACCGGCACCACACGGTACATATTTGCTTAGCTGAATAAATTTACCACAAGATGAGCACCTAAACCAACCATTTCCAACAAATTCGAGCAATTCAATCAATTTTTTTAAAACATAGGTAACTAGACGAAGGCTACAAGACCCTTTCATGAACACATTTTGTCCTGCGAATGTCATAGGACTCGTAACAAATAAAGTCCGTAAAGTAAAGTTTCGTTGCCAAAAGGACGATTGCAATCCCCTATAGACTACAACAAAGCAAAATACAGTACGAATGTACTTGTACTCCGAATTTACTAGAATATTTTTGAAAAGATGTGTCGTTGAAAAATGCTGAGATAGAACTGTATTCTTTTATTCTGAACAAAAATGTAGTTTGTTATTTTTACAATGTATTTCGAAAAGTTGAGTATCTGAAGGACGTTTGTGTATTTGTCATGTGCTGATCCAATGGATGCATAGAGTGCAGAAAAAGAAATTCCTTGCTTTCTGAATTGGTATAAGTTCTGGAAAGTATAAGTTTACTTTTTGAACTCTAATCTAGAAAGTTATTTCTTATATAGCTGAGTTTGATATTATTTTGTTTTCTTGAAGCTTAAATAAATGTTGGGAATATTTTTATAAAATATACCTACATTTTTCTTCAAATATGAAAAACAAATATTAAAAAAAAATGAAATAATAATGAAATATAATTTTAATAGAACCTCACTCTAGAATTAGTTTACAAAGAAGCTTTTTAAAATCCATCTCTATTTTAATCTAAAAAATAACTTTAAGAAATAAAACATTAAACGTGAATAACATGGTAAGTAAGCGGCTCAAAGCTACGACAGGTGTCTACGGCACGCTACGGTAAGCTACGAGCGTAGCGGAGCATGCTACGCGCGCTGATGCACAAATGCGTCTCAAGGAAACGTCGCACTTCGCGCAAATTTTGCCGTCTGCGAGGACACTAATAACCTCTCCTTACGGTATTTATACAGAGTGAATTTATGATAGCATTTTTAAATATACGGCGTCAGGTAGTTTGCCTGCTATTTCTGCGTTTGACTCGCTTTAGAATATATTATATTGTTTCGTATATTTTAAATGTGAATACGATATATTTTTTGTAAAACGTTTCATTATTTGCAGTGTTATCCGGGTTGCACTTTGGTAGTAAGAAAGTTACTATATTGATTGATATAGCGAAATCCGTTTTTAAGTTTAAACAGATTTTAGTATATATCGTCAAAAAGCGAAATAATTTTATTTATTTGTTTGTTTCAGACACAGTTTAACTATATAAAAAATTCAAAATTCAATAGGTACAGATAATATATATAGTGAAAAAAGGCTAATCTCATAGCTGTTATCTACGCATTCTATACAACCAACTTAGTAACTCTGAGCAAAAAATATTTCTAGGAAACAAAACTTTTATTTTTGTTGTAAAAGCATTCCACTTACGTCTACACTAACAAAAAATCTGAAGAGTTTGTTTCTGTCGAACGCGCTTTTCTCTGTAAATTCCGGTAAAATTTGAAAAAAACCTTATTACATTTGGTAACCTAATTTTTGAGGAAGGTTATAGGTTATTTATATAATTTTTTTTGCTTTTTGCTCGTATCCTAAGGGTCCTACCCAAAAAGCAAAAAAAAAAAAATAAGAAGAACGTTGTGTGACAACTAAGTAATAGCTGCGGGCAGGCGATGCGATGCAACGGGGTTGGAGGAACAGGACATTTCACGCGGACAAAGTCTCAGGCAGAAGCTAGTTAAGTTTAACATTTAATACTTAAATTGCCGTCGGTAAAATCGTCGTCTTTCAACATCTCTAAAAAGTTCTCACAAATGATACAGCAGCTACAAAAATGTTCACAATGATGGAGAAAAAGTGACTTGAGCGCTTTTTACCCCTATTATTTCCAACCACACGATTTCTTAGCCAACTTAGCCTCGGTTATGTCGCCTTACAATTGTTACATACCATCAGCAGTCTAATACAATTCAGGTTGAAGGATCACTTAATTAAAGTATATACCCAACAAACATGATCAGCGCAAACAATGCGATGGTAGTGATGGACCAATTAGCACTAATTGTGTACCGTCTATGACGGGCATAGGTGAGCATGTATATTACACCAGTTTATTAAAGTTACTTACTTAAGTCCATAACTAGTAACGTAGGTAGGTGATGTCATGTTTCACAGAGCGGAGACTCGTTTTTAGTATATTAAATTATATTTTTTACCTTGAACTACAATATTTACGTAATATATAAGCTAGCAAACTTAAAATAATATTAATCATATGCATCAACAGGTATAAACAAAGAGGGAAAATCACAGGGCATCAAAAAAATCGTGTGCATCGCTGTCAACATAAAAAACGTGCCCAAAAATGCTGGCAGCATTGCTACGTTGCATGGCAATTTTGATTTGTTAGCCAATAAATATTTTAAATTATTTTTATCAGTGTCAAAATTTCGTGATAGATTTTATGCTCGTGTAAAAGCTTTCCAATAACGAATAAAAGTTGAAATTTTGCTTATCAATGAGGTTATAAAGGGAGCACAGTGTTATGGTCTAGTTCTCGAAACTTTACACGTGTTTAATTTAATAGAAACAAAATAAAGCACATACATATTATGAGATAGGTAGAAGTTACGCCAGTGTGTTCTGCCTAAGACGTGCAGTGCTGAAACGTGGACGGTCATACAGGAGACTATGTAGAAGCTGGGAATTGCACAGAGGGCCATGGAGTGCTCCATACTTGGCATCAGGTTAATAGACCAAACGTCGAGGTACGAAGACGTACAATGGTCTTCTATGTCGGAATGCATAATATGGAGCACAAATGGAGTTGGACAGGAAACTTGGTAATGCCCAGTGATGGTAGGTGGAGTGGAAAACGATATATTGGTTGTCTGGCGGTGAGATGGGTGGACGATATTGTAGCCATTGCGGCCAAATCCTGAATAAGGCTGGCACAGGAGCGTGGGGCTTTGTACAAGAAAGAGAGGCATTTACCCAGCAGTGTTTGAAGTCGGGTTGTGGATGAGATGTATCATGGTTAGCTCACAGGTAACCGTTACATTGGCAGGCGAATGCTCCCGGTGAGGGAGAGCCTGTAAAATCAGTTGATTGGGTTTGAGTTTACGGTCACGTCAAGTGACAATCATCGACAGTTCAAAATTAATCAATTAGTGCTTGGACCGGATGCATAATTATATTGATTTACAATAAGGCGTTAGGCGTTGCTGGCTTGTCTTATATTGTTACAATGTACTTAGCAATTGCAGCCAAATAATATATTGCTCTTAGATGTTTGTGAGTTTTTGTTACTCTCAATATCATTAATCATGATCACTCTCCTGCCCTTATACAATTTATTTGTGGTCGACGTAACGTATTTTTTTCTTCCATACTTCTCTATTAGTCGTCATCTCGGTAGTCACCGTCTTTATAACTATATCATCATTCACACTTTCCGTCCGTCGTTTCTTTGGTCTTTCCCTACTCTTATAGCCATCGACATATACTCAAAACTTTCCTTACGACAATTTCCTCATTCTTCCTTGTCACATGCCCATACTTATGACAACCCTTCATGTCATTCATAGTTCAAAAAGGCCGGATGCTCAGGACTCACTAGTATTGGTAAAACTACTATTGATAGTTATGAATGTTTTAAATTCATGGAACAAAAACAAAATAAATCGTGAATCAAAATCAACATCAGTGGCAACAGCGCAATGTAAAACTATTAAACGAAAAAAGTAATTAAACTTTGATGACGCTCAATGTGATCTGCCACGCCATTCACGTTGAAACAATAAAACCAAGCTGAAGTAGTATATACATATGGCAGCTGAATATTAAATGTTTTTGCAAATGAAATTGAAATTGTTCTAAATAAGGTCTATTTTACTATTATTAAATAATTGTATTCAATTTTCGCCCTTTTTTTGCCTACTTGTATATTCGTATCTTAAATAACTTGAAGTTAACAGTTTATTTAAGATTAATCAAATAATACATCTTGCGCGGCCAAGACTTAGAGGTATATCTAGAGTTACATTTCTATACATTGACCCCACGTATGTGGGAGGGTTATCTCGCTAAACCCTAGGTAAGCGTAAATAATATAAATTGAGATTATGAGGTTCCGCTGATAACTTATTTTGCATTTTATATTGTTCGACGTTATAGTAAGCACTTCATCACCAAGGCGTTGCTATCATTCCTCGAGGATCTGGGGTGGATCAAATAACCGATTTTTTCACTCGTATGCAAAGTACGCGCTTTGACGTAGAGTTCGTACTCCAGCCCATTTTACCTATTACCTAGTGAGTGAATATTCGGTACTGTATTAGCAGGCAATTAAATATAATTGCATGAATACATGAACTCATATAAAATACTTGCAATCATGAAAGTACTCTGTATTGTAATGAAATGGGATACTGGTGTCAAAAACATGGATATACAAGTTCCGTTCATTCATTTTTGGTGGGATTACATAACAAGTCACGCAAATTGCAATTCTATTTAATTTCTGTAATTTACTCTTCTCAAAAAAGACTAGTACCAGATGATCTAACCCGTTGCATAATAAGAGTAAACATGTTAATTACTTAACTCCGACTTTACAAACTCTACATATATTTAACTTACCCGACTAAACGTGAAAGTGGGCTTTGGTTATTTAATTCTGAAAGTGTCATTAGTGTATGTGATTTGTAAGCTTCTACACCTAAGGAACTACGAAAGAGCTCGGTTTCCCCAGTTTTACGAGAACTCGTGGCCACTAGTGAATTATAATGATCAATTACCTAGCTATAACATTTCAAAGAATTAGAAAATATGAAAATAAAATGTAGTTAATATACTGAATATTATACTTAGTTTCAAATGTCAGACTGTCGGCCATTGTTTTCGTCCAATTAAATATGAAACAGATCTATAATTGACGTTGTATTATTTCATCAATTACTTTTCAAACTTTTACTGTGTACTAGCGTGGCAGTGCGTTGTATTTATCTAATTATGTGTGTAAATAACGCAATTGTGGGCTCTAGGTTATTTACTTATTGATATTGATATCAACTGGCCTGTTAGTCTAGTGGTTAGTAACCCTGACTGCTAAGACTGAGGTCGTGGGTTCGATTCCAACCCAGGACAAATCTTTGTGTGATGAGCACAATCATTTGTTCTATGTCTTGGTGTAATTTATTTATAATATAATATGTAACTATGCTTATCAGTTGTCTGGTTGCCATAGTACAGGCTGTGCCTAACTATGTATATCGGCATTCACACTATCCATTTGTCGTTTCTTTGGTCTTTCCCTACTCTTATAGCCATCGACATTCATACTCAAAACTTTCCTCGCGACATTTTCCTCATTCCTCCGTATCACATGCCCATACTATGACAACCTTTTATGTTTCAGGCTCTGCCTAGTTTGAGATAAGATAAAGTTGTGTTGGTTGTCTTAAGATATATTATTATTTCCTTTATTCCATTTAAACATTTTTATAAATTATATTTTTAAATATTAGTTAAAAAAAAAACATTTAAAAATATAAAAAATAGTAGCCCACCGGTATCGGGAACAGGGTCCAAGCTACCGGCGGTCAGGGCTCCAGAGAGAGGAACCTCCTGACGATGCGAGCCGTGTCCAGAAGTACCGCTTTCTGAATCAAGCCCTTGACCCAGCTGCCTAACGAGAGCCTCCTTAGATGTTGGTCGAGGCTCTTGGCTATCAACCCATTGGCTGTGACGACTATCGGCACAATGATCGCTGAATCCACATCCCACATGTCGACAACCTCGCGAGCCAAGTCAAGATACTTGATCTGTTTATCTTTCTCGGCTTTCACGAGGTTCTCGTCATGCGGAACCGTTATGTCAACAATCATTGTGCACCGCTCTACTCGATCCACCACCACTATATCAGGCTTATTTGCGACAATAGTCCTGTCAGTGATGATGGATCGATCCCAGTACAATGTGATATTCCCATTATCGAGAACTGGGTCGGGCACATACCTGTAGTACGGCATTTCCGATTCCACAAGGCTGTATTTAAGAGCAAGTTGCTGATGGATAATTCTGGCTACTAGGTTGTGTCTATGCAAGTATTCTTCGTTAGCTAGACGAGAACACCCGGAGATTATGTGCCTAATTGATTCTCCTGGACGGTGACATGCCCGACAGATGTCAACCGTGCCGTCTTTCACAATAAATCTCCGGTAATTGTTCGTCATCATAACTTCGTCCATAATTGCACAGACAAAACCTTCGGTTTCCCCAAAGAGGTCGCCGAAACGCAGCCAGGCTACGGACGCTAGTATATCTACATCGGGTCCATGTAGGGCCCGGAAAAAGCGTCCGTGGAGCTCCTTACTCTGCCATACTTCCATGCGGTCATTAGTGTCAAGTATTACAGGTTTGCGCCAGTTCTCGTTAGCCAAGGAGAGCGGGGTGAGGCCCTTGTCAACCGCGACCACATGTCGATGCATCCCCACGTCGGTTTCTAGGAAATATTCCCTGAGACTGCATATCTCGCGATTGTGGAGAGTCTTAGCATTTAAAAAGCCTCGACCTCCACACTTTCGCGGGATATACAGCCTCATTACCGATGACCGTGGGTGATGCATTCGATATGCAGTCAGCAGCGCCTCCTATCCAGGGCGTCGAGTTCGGTTTGAGTCCATTTGAGTATGCCGAAAGAGTACATCAAAACCGGCATGACCCAACCGTTGAAGGCACGCACCTTGTTTCCGCCTGATAGAAAACTATTAAATACTTTCTTCAGGCGGCCAAAGAAGCGCTCCCTCAGCGATTGCTTCATGTCAGTAACATTGATGCCCAACGCTTCCGACATACCCAAATACTTATAGGTTTCGGATGCGGAGAGGGCTCGGAGGTTTATGGAATCCGAGAGTAGGGTTCCCGCGGATTCCACAATCTCCCCTCGCTTTACATGCATGACCGCACATTTGTCCACACCAAATTCCATCCTGATGGCGCTACTGAAGGTTTTTACCTTCAGTAGTTCCATCAGTTGCAAATTGTTGTGGGCAAAAAGTTTAAGGTCATCCATGTAAAGGAGGTGAGATATAACCTGACCACCTCTCCTCAACCGATAGCCTATACCTGAATCCTCAAGCAGTGTGCTCAGAGGATTCAGGGCTAAGCAGAACCAAAGTGGACTCAAAATATCACCCTGAAATATGCCTCGCTCGATCCTTATCGGTTCGCTGTTCCTTTGGATATTTCGACATCCTGGATAGCGAAGGACCGTCCTCCACTGCCCCATACATGAAATCAGGAAGGTGCGCAGAGTTGCACCAATTTATTATTATTTCCTTTATTTCAGTATATAAA
Source organism: Aporophyla lueneburgensis (assembly GCA_932294355.1). Lineage (NCBI taxonomy): Eukaryota > Metazoa > Arthropoda > Insecta > Lepidoptera > Noctuidae > Aporophyla > Aporophyla lueneburgensis. The sequence continues at coordinate 8,188,064 of OW028746.1, forward strand.
CATATAAATTATATTTTTAAATATTAGAATATAAATAAAACATTTAAAAATATAAAAAATAGTAGCCCACCGGTATCGGGAACAGGGTCCAAGCTACCGGCGGTCAGGGCTCCAGAGAGAGGAACCTCCTGACGATGCGAGCCGTCTCCAGAAGTACCGCTTTCTGAATCAAGCCCTTGACCCAGCTGCCTAACGAGAGCCTCCTTAGGTGTTGGTCGAGGCTCTTGGCTATCAACCCATTGGCTGTGACGACTATCGGCACAATAATCGCTGAATCCACATCCCACATGTCGACAACCTCGCGAGCCAAGTCAAGATACTTGATCTGTTTATCTTTCTCAGCTTTCACGAGGTTCTCGTCATGTGGGACCGTTATGTCAACAATCATTGTGCGCCGCTCTACTCGATCCACCACCACTATATCAGGCTTATTTGCGGTAATAGTCCTGTCAGTGATGATGGATCGATCCCAGTACAATGTGATATTTCCATTTTCGAGAACTGGGTCGGGCACATACCTGTAGTACGGCACTTCTGATTCCACAAGGCTGTATTTAAGAGCAAGTTGCTGATGGATAATCCTGGCTACTAGGTTGTGTCTATGCAAGTATTCTTCGTTAGCTAGACGAGAACATCCGGAGATTATGTGTCTAATTGATTCTCCTGGACGGTGGCATGCCCGACAGATGTCAACCGTGCCGTCTTTCACAATTATTATTATTATTATTATTAACTTTGTTTTAAACTAGAAGAAAAAACAAAACCAATACTACAAATCATACAAAAGGACACTTCGGTTTCTGCAATATCTTCGAGGCAGCCTTGGAAATAGGAAAAAGTGTTATAATGTGATTCTATGTTTAAATTTCGTAATTGTGTTTATAAAGCGGTGTGAGAGGAGTTAAAAGGCCATATTTATTTTTATACAATTCACTCGAGGCGGTATTATATAATTTAAGGGAGCCAAATATATAATGATCAATGCACCCGCATTTCATACTATGCTTTTCAACACACTTGCAAAAAAAAACAGACTTTGTATTGCTAACTGGTATTTTTCGCTACGTAAAGTCGGATTGTTTTTCGAGAAAAATCTGTAGGCAGATTGAAAAAAGTTATAACACTATGGTAGTAATGTAAAGTAAAAAAAAACATGAACGAATAATTTATTGAGTTTTAAAACTAAATGCGTTGCCATCACCAGACTTTCCAAGCAAGTGTGTTGAAAAATATTTACATCCATCATCATTCTCCTGCTATTATCCCAATTCGGTCGGCGCAATATGTCTTTTTCTTCCACATAAGGTACATATTACCTATATGAATTTGGACAGATTGTTTAATGTCACATACAGACATTTAGATTAAAAATTCCACTGTTTGCCGACAGACCTTACAATCTTTGTAAATTCTCGAAAAGAAATCCTTTTCTTTTCTCCATTATTACCTACCAGCTTTTGCCAGCGGCTTCGCCCGCGTGGAGGTCGGAAATTATCCCGCGGGAATATACTACCGGGATAAAAAGTAGCCTATGTCCTTTCTCAGGCTGTAAACTATCTGTGTACCAAATTTCATTTAAATCGGTTCAGTAGTTTTAGCAGAAAAGCGAGACAGATAGACAGACAGACCGACAGACGGACAGAGGTACTTTTGTATTTATAATATTATATATAAATATATAATATATATATATATATATATACATATATATACATATATATAAAAAAATATATATAAATATAGTGTGGAAGTGTGGATAGTCAGAAAACTATGTCGACAAAAAAAATCGTGTGTAATATCTGAATTTGACCGCGTAAGTATTGTACTGTTCTATGAAACAGCGGTCCGTGTGGTGCCGGAAGCGAGGAATAGCATCACTCCATTTCTTCCCGTAGGTGTCGTAAAACTCGACTAAGGGACTTACTAGAGAATGGGCAGCAGCGTTCTCTATGCATTTTACCACCATACTGCGATCGTCAACTGGCCTGCCGAGCGTGGTGATTGTGGCAAAGCCCCCAAATTGGGGAGGTCTATATCTAGCAGAGGACGTCTTACGACTGAAATGACGATGATGATGATTTATGATTTCATAACTAAAGTAAAATTTCAGTGGGATCTAGAATCATGCGTGGAATTCATAGGAAAAGTTTGCGCGTACCTGCCACCTTGTATAGAAATATAAACTCTACGCCATTATTTTTCCCGTTCCACAAGTCATTACATATTCGGGTCACCGTTGGACTAAAGCAAAAAATGTCATCTTCACTCCTTGTTTACCTTCGTTGTTTGTCCGAGTTTGCCAGATAGCCCGCGTGATTTTAATAATTCCTGTACCCGGATATTGTGCGTGAATACGACCCTTTTTGTTGTACAATGTGTAAAATTAGGAGTGTATTTTTGTTAGAATTCTTGTTGATATTCATATGTGAACTAGGTTTTTTTTTGTTTCCAGACTTTCTCGTTGGATTTGTTAGAAAGAGTTACCGCGGTCCTGGCATAGACAACTGAAGGAACAAGGGTGGGTTTTAGTCAGTTAAAGTCATTCGCTGATTTCCCAGCTCAAAAAAAGCCTTTCGGTTATATATAATAATCTACAGATACACTTATTATTAAGTGTGTTAACTTTTGTAAGTCGGATATCCTAAATTATTTTATAGCCCATTTCTTATAGGTTATAGAGTGTATGACACGCCACGACCCATAGAAGCTGAGCAAAATAAAAACAAGTTGGATAGAACGCTTAGTCTAAAAGAAGATAGCGCGGGCAGGCGATGGGATACAACGCGATACGTCGGGGGCCAAAATCTCACGCAAATAAAGACGCAATTAGAAGTTAGTAATTAATACAGGCAGATGAGCTAGACAAAGTTTGTTGGTAAAAGGAGCAGGGAAATACCTAAGTGACCTACAAACCGGCCAAGATAGTTTTGTATTGTTAGATTCAGAATGATTTTAGAATAAAATGTTACTATTTTTGTGCTTCATTGCAGTATATCAACAAAACTCAACTGTATGCATGCTAACATCACCACAAACAACAAGCACAAATAGGTATTCGAAAGTGTGAACACACATTAGTTATTTCACCCGAAACCTAACACGTCACACTGCTCGTAGTTCACAAATTAGATACAAATTGCCTTTACTTTGTACCTTACTAAAATGTTTGTGCACAGCCTTGAAAACAGGGCTGTTTTGTTTGGCAAACAAATGGTTATCCAATGCGTCTCGCTATCTAGTTGCAAATGTGTTATAGACTCAAACCACCATTATTACATTATTGAATTGAATTAAATTATTACATTATTGAATTAAATTAAATTATTAGATTACATAATATAAAATCGATTCTAATTATTAAAGTTTATTACACAATATTAAACAACAATCAATAACATCTGATCATACATTTTAGTCATGAAAGTACACATTTACGTCAAGCAAATAATTACAGGGTCGATCGTTTCACAATTTGTCAGTTTTAAATTCCTCAACGGTATAATAGCCTTTCTTTATTAACAGAGATTTCAACTGTTTCGAGAATATTGCGTCATTTGGTAGGGATTTTAAGCTTTCCGGTAGCTTATTGTAAATGCGAGCTAGTCTTGTGTATGGGCTTTTCCCGATAACTTTTAAGTTTGTGATGGGTAGAATTGATCTATTCTTGTTCCGTCGGTTATAGTTTTCATTTATTTCGATATTAGATTTGAAGAGGTGCCTGTTTTTTCTAACGAATATACAACTTTGCATTATATATATTGCTGGTAGTGTTAAAATGTGTTGTTTAATAAAGTGTGGCCTACAACTCTCTCGTGGACCTATGTTCATTAAAATTCTGATACATTTCTTTTGCTGAATGAACAGGTCCAAAAAGTCCGTACTTTCTCCCCACAGAATTATACCGTAACTCAGCCAGGAGTAGGCATACGCATAATAGGCAGAAATGGCAGTTTTATAGTCCATGTTGCACTTCAATATTCCTAACGCATAAATAAATTGGGACAATTTTGCTCTTGTGCTTTCTATATGTTTTTTCCAATTTAAGTTTAAGTCTAATGTTAGGCCTAAAAGTGTAAATTCGTTTACTTCTTCTAATTTAATTTTTTGCGTTAGTAATTTTAGGTTTATTGGGGCTCTTGGTAAGTTCTGAATTGCCATATTTTAGTTTTAGATATATTTATTTCTAAGTTATGATCGTTTAACCATTGCTCAGTTTCTGTGAACGTTTTTAGTATTGCTAAATGGTCAACATTCGCGGGCGTTTTAAATAATAATGAAACATCGTCAGCGAACAAAATGCACGATGCATTTATCTTTTTTGGCAAGTCATTTACGTATACTATAAATAATGTACACCCTAAAACACTTCCTTGGGGTATTGAATGGTTAATGGTAGCCAAGTCTGATCCTATGTTATACATTTCCTGGCTAACGCTATCGAAATATTCTACTTCTACGAATTAAACCCTGTCTTGTAAATATGATTTGAACCAATTAAAAGCTTGCCCTCTAATACCAGATCCGTAAAGTTTTTGTAATAATATGTCATGTGACACCTTGTCATATGCCTTCGTCATATCTAGGAACAGTCCGATTGCGTACTTTCGTTCGTTAATGCAATTGTAAATTTCGTTTACGTAGTTGTATACCGCTAAAGTAGTTGAGCATTTTTTCCTAAAACCGAATTGGTTTTTATCTAAAATATTAAATTTTTCTAAAAATGGGTTAACACGAGTCGCCATTGCTTTTTCGAAATTTTTTGAGAATGTGGGCAATAATGCAATGGGCCTATAATTACTAGGATTTTCTGAATTTCCTCCTTTTTTCGCAATTGGGCGTATTTTCGCAATTTTCGTCGAAAGAAATATTTATAAGTTTAGTGAGAGGCGGTGTTAACTCTTTTACGCATTTCTTAACTAATAGCGGCGGAATATCGTCTACTCCAAAGCTACGTTTATTTTGCATTCCGCGTATAATATTAAAAACTTCGCGCTCGATTACCGGTTCGATGTACATAGAGTTTATTGCGGGCGTATACACCGATTGTATCGATGGCCCACACGGCGGCGCTGGCGCCGCTGTAGCTCCCGCACTGTTGTTGCTATCTATACCTACCGATACGAAATAATCATTGAATGCGGTGCTAACTTTTTGCGGTGATTTCATCGTTATATTATTTAATTTCAACGTAATGTTCTTTAGATGTTGTTTACTTTTATTTGGATAAGTAATTTTATTGATTACTGACCAGATGGTTTTTGTTTTATTTTTCGAGGCATTCATCTCGTTTATGTAGTTAAGTTTTTTTGAGGTTTTAATGGATCTTTTTAACATTTTCGAGTATTCTTTGTAGTGTTTTTTAAATATGGCGCTATTGAGTTGATTCGAAATAATTCTAGTCAATCTTTTATTTTTGCATGATTTTCTTAGTCCCTTAGTGAGATAATTGTTTGTTTTATTTTGCATTGTTTTTATCCGTTTTTTTTGGTATATATTTATTCAAATTAGATTGAAATGTCGTGGATTTTATTATAAGTTTTATTTATGTCCAAGTTTTGATTAAAAATGTCATTCCAGTTTATTTTATTTAATGCCGCTTGGAAATTTGCTAAATTTGTATCGTTAAAAATTCTTTTCGTGACGTAGGGTGTCATTGTAAGTCTTTGCGTTTCCTCGTTCCTAATGCTGTACATTAAGCTATTGTGATCAGAGATACCATTATTATTAACATTAATTTGAAATTCTGTGCTACTATTATTTGTAAATAAAAGATCTATACAAGTCGAAGTTGATTTTGTGATCCTTGTAGGAGTTTTGATGATTTGGTGTAGGTTTAGCTCTGTCATGATACTACTAAGTATCTGGTATTCCTTTGTTAGGGTTCCGTTGCCAAATGGCAAAAAACGGAACCCTTATAGATTCGTCATGTCTGTCTGTCTGTCCGTGTATGTCACAGCCATTTTTTTCCGAAACTATAAGAGCTATGTTGTTGAAACTTGGTAAGTAGATGTATTCTGTAAACCGCATTAAGATTTTTACACAAAAATAGAAAAAAAAACAATAAATTTTGGGGTTCCCCATACATAGAACTGAAACTCAAAAAAAATTTTTTCATCGTACCCATACGTGTGGGGTATCTATGGATTGGTCTTTAAAAATGATATTGAGGTTTCTAATATCATTTTTTTCTAAACTGTATAGTTTGCGCGAGAGACACTCCCAAAGTGGTAAAATGTGTCCCCCCCCCCTGTAACTTCTAAAATAAGAGAATGATAAAACTAAAAAAAATATATGATGTACATTGCTATATAAACTTCCAACGAAAATTGGTTTGAACAAGATCTAGTAAGCAGTTTTTTTTTTATACGTCATAAATCGTAAACCGCAATTTACCTTTCATTCAATCAACTCAAATATAAAAATTAACAAAATAGGATTTAATTTCATAAACACAAGCCTTATGCATAAACCGTGAATACCTACAGGTTTGTACGGAACCCTCGGTGCGCGAGTCCGACTCGCACTTGGCCGGTTTTTTTTTTTTTTTTAATAATCTAAGTTGAAATCTCCAGTAATTATGAGGCGTTTGTTTTTATATTTCAGTGTGATGAGCTTCTGAAGCTGATTTAAAAAGTTGAAAAATTGTTCTATGTTCCGATCGGGCCTGTACACGAGAATTATTATTAGTTTTGGTGACTTAATTTCTATGGCACAACATTCTACAACATATTCAATGGATAGATTGGTAATTTCGGGTAGCTTTTTGCAGTTCAGTCCCGTTCGTGTCAGAATGACAGTTCCACCACCTCAGTGGTTTTGTCGACAGAAAGCCGAACTGAACTCGTATCCACTGACTGTTGTGATTTCTTTTTGGTGATTTCGTATCCACGTCTCGGTAAGGCAGACTACATTATAAGGTTCCTTATCAAGTAGGCTCTCAAGAATATGGGTTTTGTTTTGAAGACTTTGCACGTTTTGGATAAATATTTTAAAGTCGAAAAGTATGGTTTTCGGGTTGTCTATGACTTCCATCACCGTGGCTGTTTCTACGCTGTGGAGTAGCGGATGTGGTTTGTGGTGTAGTCAGGGTGTGGGTCATGAATATGTTTTCAGTTGAATTTTCATTGTTTCTTCGGGACAAATTCCGTTCTTCTCTATATTTTCTTCTTTCATTTAGTGTGTCTGAATCGAGGTATTCTGAAATATGAAGTCCTTGTCCTTTCAAAAATCTCGCCTGTGTCATAATATACTTTGTCATTCTTTTGCTGATGAGCTCTATTTGTATGGGACGTTTCAGCCCATTTCTTCCTATGCGGTGTAATTCTTCAATATAACCTGTTAGGTCAATGTTCAGCGTGTCTTGGAATGCGTATATTATCCTATCCTCAAGATCTCTTTCAGTTTCCCAATAGTACTCATTTAGGCCGTAAACAACAAATATTTTTGTGTTGTCGCGTTTTCGAGTATCTTGGTTTTGTAACTTTTCTATTTCGTTCTTGAGTTTGCTGTTTTCTATTTCCAGTTTCCGTATCTTTTCGTTTACATTTACTATGTTGGTATTAATCGAAGTCTGTTCCAAGAGTAAAGCCTCTGTTGTATTGGTAAAATTTGACTCTAGTTTGTGTATAGCTATATTTATTTCACTCTGTACTGTGCTTTTTATTTCGTTTAATATTGCTGTTTTAATATATTCAAGTTTTTCATCTAATAGTTGGCTTATTTGTAGTAAAGTAATGGAATTTATTGTTTGTGAGCACAACTGTGCGTTTGCTGGGCTCGCAGGGGAGACATTCCTTCTGGTATGGCCTAGTACACTGTGATCGTCTTCGATGTGATAGTCAATGGACATTGTCGTGTCGTTCAGCGTTGGCAGCGGCTGGCATCGGGCGGGAGTATCATCATTTTTAATTAGTTTTTTCGCGTTTTCACATGATGGGCAGCTCCATGACATTGTTAATTTATGTTTGTTTTCAGTATAAAAAGATGTAGTCATGTTTACGCATCGATAATGGTGAACATGTTTGCAAGTGAAACAACGTAGTAGTTCGCCGCGTGCTATATGTTGTTTACATGCTTCGCAATTCATTTTAAATATTCGTTTAGTTTTTCTAATCTTTGATGGGTCTTTTAATATTCAACTTATGTAGCTCAGACCTTCTTTAGATGTGGCGGAACATAGAATTATACGATTTTGAAGAAACAATCACAAAAAGACTTTATGTGTGACCGCGGTATGAACTCAGGACACTGAATTCTCGATCACGTCACACAACCGCAGGGCTAGACAAGCCTACAAGTTTTTTCTCAAAATTAGGTGCTCTTTCGTGTTTATTTTATGGTTTTTTGAGTATGATGGGTATTCTGATTTTTGATAAAATAGTACAATAACCGTCAAAAATTTTCTTGATTCACTTATTAATTATTTTATTAACTCACTTGGGTTTTGCAATTGTTTATTGTCACAGTCATAAGTAGTGAACAGGCAGTTAGTTTCTTTGCACTACGATCTTCGCTTACTGGTGGTGGTTTTTTATGTATTGTCACTGATGCTGTTGGTAGTGTTTGGATGAAGAGTTTTTGTTTTAACTTTACAGTTTGCGTACAAAACTTGTAGGTAACACTGTCACGTGGTTATAGTTCATATTTAAACTGGTGCACTTAGTTTTAATTACTTATAAGCACTAATAGTATTTTTAAAAGATATTTTATAACACAGCGTTTGCTTTTACGTTAGGCTAGACGCAGCGCCCTCTAGCGATTTTGTGTCAAATGTGATGTCAAATTGAAAAAGCTCGCGATCAAAATCTTCCCCCCCCTGCTTCTAGATCGCTGCACTTTGGAGGGCGTTGATTAGTTTTGAAACACTCAAACCGTCGACTGGCGCTTTGTTTCTGGATCGTGTTGATAAATCCAGGACTCATCACCTGTAATAATGTCGTAAACACGCCGAGACGAGCCTGCTTCAAATTTGTTTATCATATCACGCTACCGTTGCACCCGGGCCTGCTTCTGAGCATCGGTGAGGTTGTGCGGCACCCAGCGTGAAACTATCCTCCTCACGCGAAGAGGCACGTGTAGAATCCCGTGAAGACTTCCCGATCCAATCTGCAGTATGTGTTGAATATTCTGATATGAAATTCGCCTATTGTCTTGGATAAAATTTTTCACTGCTAGCACGTTTTCCTCAGTAACAGCCGTCAAAGGGCGACCACTTCTTTCTTCATCTCCCAAAGTTAGTCGACCACGTTTGAATTCGTTACACAGTTGCCTTGGAAGGACCTTCATCCATGAATGAAATTTGAAGTCTATTGTATGATTCCTCTGGTTTCAGGTGACAATTGAAATCGTAAAAAATGTTCCCGGCGCAAATCCATTTTCCAATGAGACACGATGATTTAATTAGTTTGCAAAAAATGTGAAGGGAAAAAATTGAAATTAGAACGTATCTATTTTTACTTATAAAGAACCATTATTTTTATATCAGTTTATAACTGGCCAGTCTCTCATACAAAAAAAAACTTTTTTCGCAATACTTTCTGAGTGGCCTGATATGTAATAAAATCGCTGCAGGAAGTTTCGCGCACTGGACCTTCTACTCTCGGTGTTGCACCGAGCATGGAGAATCCAACATGTATCTTCCAAAGTGCATCTCAGCACTTTGGAAATCGAATGGTGTGTTTTACTGTTAGATTTTCAGCCGTTGCCGCTAAGCAGTACGTTGATTAAGCAGTGTGCTAAACAATCTCGCCACGGTCTATTAGATCCGTGGGAACGTGGGCTAACAAATTATATTGTCTAAAAAAATAATTTTCTTCCGTAAAACAGACGGGTGAAGGTCGATCTTACTTCGGATCCTATACTATAATAAAGAATAACGACGCATTTTGTTTTAAATTTATTCTCTAGTCGGTTTATGTAGGTTAGGTCTATAAGGCTGATATTATAACAGTTTCCCAAGACGCCAATCTCCTCGCGGTGCGTGCCACTTTGACCAATATCGGATGGCAAGATCCAAGTTTGCAGCATTAATATTCCACAGCGGTGCCGAACGGCGGCAACCCACCCTGTGCGCCACGCGATGGCTGGTTCCGTGATTATCAACCCGCTTGGAATAGTCTTGTGACTATGAGTATATTTATAGACATCTCTTCTAAATTAACTATCTATTTAAATACCTAATTAAATCCTAACAGGCTCATAATGATGAACGTTAGCAGTTTCTCACAATCTGGCAGTACGTTTTAATGATTGCTCAATTTTAAACAAGTTTCTGCATATGGCCGCTTCGTTGGTCTAATCGTTACAAACGTTACTGCTGAGATTGAGGTCCTGGGTTCGATTCCCAATTCCCAGGCCGGGTAAAGGGTTATTGGTTTTTTCTATCTGAGATTTCTCAGCAGCAGCCTGGTGATTGAATTTGTACCCGGTTGATGGCAATAGGCTCGCTTCCTATTATATGGGCATAAAACATAAATGCGAATTTTGGGTGTGGTTTAGGTACGCCTTTGCCCATCCCTCTGGGGAAACCAGGCGTGTTGTTGTGTGTGTATGTTTCTGTCTCTATTATTAACCCATCTAATAAACTATATCCCGACGTTGTCGATCAATAAGGGTATGTCAACTGTCAGTGGCATAGTGAAGAATCATGGTTTCATGGTAAACTTGGATCTTAGAACTTGAAAAGTTTCCATCGACACAACTAGCCACAGAAACCGATACTAAAAGTATTTCGTGTGTTGTAAGCCTTAACGGTGTGTTATCTAATCGCGAAGGCAGTAAAACTTGTAAACTTATTGATTTGCACTAAAACAGCCGTTTTCTTGTCGGTTTATATGGCTTATAACACATTGTAGATAGGTCCTAAGTTTTTTCAAACTGCCGGATATTAAATTCGCTGCAAGTTAACAAAATTAACTTGAAAGATTCCGATTCCGTTATGATTGCGGAAAGTTCTTTCTGCGCTGAAGAAGAAACTTAAATAAAATGATAGATTAGAACAGAATATGTTAGAATCTTTATTCAAGAAATCTTTATTATGTACACCATAAAAATTACCGATATAAATGTCGATATTTTATAAACAGTGACACAATGGGCGGTCGCTTGATGAGTTTTTAGTTTCAAAAGATTAAAGGTAACAACAGCTATGTAAACTATTTAAACTTTACAGAGTTTTTTTATTTAAAAACTTTAACTCATAATTTTTTGCAGCGGTTTAATTAACAAAAAATTAAACCGCTGCAAAAAATTATGAGTCGGCGCTTTGAATGATCTTTGTTCATTGATTTTTCAGCGCTGACTCAAAATTTTAAGATTTATTATTTTATGCTTTTCAGTTTTGTCAGCGGTTTAATTTTTTGTTAAAAAGTTTTTATTTTATAATTTTTTGTGACTTTAATGTACTCATAATACTTGGCAAGGTATACCCTATCCAACAAAAAAAGAATTATCAAAATCGGACTACTCTGTATAAAGTTATGCTTATACATGATTATGTATGGTTATACATTACAATCAGTGAGTGAACAATCAATCATCTCCTGTTTTCCGACCCTTTTTTTTTTTTTTTTTTTTTTCAGGATGGGAAATCATCAAATGACTTCTCCCGCTCTGGGCGGAGCGGGAGGGCGTGTCAGACTTTTACTGACTAAAACCCACCCGTGTTCCATCAGTTGCCCATGTGCCAGGGTCACGGTATCTCTTTCGAACAATCACGCGACCCCGGCAGGCATCGGTCCTAGTAGACCCCTACACTGCTGCTGACATCTCTTTGAGGCGCGCGTGGAACACTGCGCGCCGTCGACCCGAGCCTGGTCCTTACCGGGCGGCGAGCCACCCATTGCTCGCCACCCGCAAGCTCGCGCCTACGGTGGCCGGGAGTCCGCAATCGACTCCCGACGCCCGGGGCGTCTCCTCCTGCGGCGGCTAGGGGCATGAGGGCGCAGAGACTGCCACTCCCTCACGCGCCCCGCCTCCTCCTTCGCGAGCATTACTGCTTCGCAGAAGGAGGTGACGGCTTCCCATTCCCTCTCGCTCCGTACCATGGCTCGCACCAGGGCCGGACGCGAGAGGTCGCCGCCGCCGATCGCCTCCTCGAGGACACGGCGGTGCCCCGCCCAGGCAGGGCACACCTCCACCGTATGCTCCACCGTGTCCTCGAGACGATCCTCGCAATGGAAACACCCGGACGTATCCTCCCGCTTTATCCTGAACAGGAACCCACCGAAGCACCCATGCCCGGTGAGAACCTGCGTCAGGCGGAAGGTGAGGACGCCGTGGCGCCTCTCTATCCACTCCTCAAAGAGGGGACTTACCGCCGCAATTGTGGCGTGCCCAGCACTGGGTTGCGACAATCGTACCCGCCATGTCGCCATGAGATCACACCGGAGCTCTGTCCGCCGTGCCGCGATTTGTCGCGGCAGCGGAGTTTCGCCCCGGCGTTTCGCCTCCTCGCGCCACTCCCACATGTGCGCGAGGACCTTTGCCTCCAGATCCCATGGCGGCACTCCGGCAAGGAGGCTCGCCGCCTCGCACGAGATCGTGCGGTATCCTCGGATTAGCCGGATGGCCATGACCCTCTGGGCTGCACTCAACTGGCGCGCTGGGCGCAGCCTCAATGAGGGCGCCCACACCGGTGCCCCGTAGAGGGCCATGGACCGCACGACCCCCGTGTAGAGCCTCCGGCAGGTTTTCCGACCCTTAGGATTCGATTTAGTTTTCCAAATTTATATGGGACCACTTTGGGAGTATACCCTTTCCAATAGAAGAAGAATTGTCACAATCGGACCACTATGTAAAAAGTGATGCGTGGTCAACATAAAAAAAAATATATGCGTCGAATTGAGAACCTCCTCCGTTTTTTTTCGTCGGTTGAAAATGTACAAAGGCGAACTTAATGCCTGAGGCATTAAGTCCGCCTTTGTACATTTTACACACAACACACACTTTGTACATTTTACACACAAATTTTTTGTGACTTTAATGTACCAATAATACTTGGCAAGGTATACCCTATCCAACAAAAAAAGAATTATCAAAATCGGACTACGCTGTATAAAGTTATGCGTGGTTATACATTACAATCAGCGAGTTAACAATCAATCATCCCCTGTTTTCCGACCCTTAGGGTTCGATTTTGTTTTCCAAATTTATATGGGACCACCTTGGAAGTATACCCTTTCCAATAGAAGAAGAATTGTCACAATCGGACCACTATGTAAAAAGTTATGCGTGGTCATACATAAAAAAAAAATATACGCGTCGAATTGAGAACCTCCTCCGTTTTTTTTCGCCGGCCAAGTGCGAGTCCGACTCGCGCATCGAGAGTTCCGTACAAACCTGTAGGTATTCTCGGTTTATGCATAAGGTTTATGTATATGAAATTAAATGTTTTTATTTTTATTTTTGAGCTGATTGAATGAAAGGTAAATTGCGGTTTACGATTTATGACGTATTAAAAAAACTACTTACTAGATCTCGTTCAAACCAATTTTCGGTGGAAGTTAACATACACAATGTACATCATATATTTTTTTTAGTTTTATCATTCTCTTATTTTAGAAGTTACGGGGGTTACACACATTTTACCACTTTGGAAGTGTCTCTCGCGCAAACTATTCAGTTTAGAGAAAAATGATTTTAAAAACCTCAATACCATTTTTGAAGACCTATTCATAGATACCCCACACGTATGGGTTTGATGAATTTTTTTTTTGATTTTCAGTTCTAAGTATGGGTAACCCCAAAATTTATTGTTTTCTTCTATTTTAGTGTGAAAATCTTAATTCGGTTCACAGAATACATCTACTTACCAAGTTTCAACAGCTCTTACAGTTTCGGAAAATAGTGAGCTTGACATACGGACGGACAGACAGACAGACATGACGAATCTATAAGGGTTCCGTTTTTTGCCATTTGGCAACAGAACCCTAAAAATACAGTCTAAGTGAAATCTAATTTCGAAACATAGCACATTACAGACGCTACGAACAAAATATATTGTTAAGTTTTAACACCCGAACAAAAAAGTGCCTTCGAATTTTTGTCTCCTTTAGCTCGTGACGGGACTTAATTTACTAAACGCAAACTGGTAATTACCAAACAAAAAAACTAGAACGAAACAAGAACGACGAACCGTCTAAGTGCTTTAACGAGCTTAGTTCAAATAAAATTAATTCTCAGGAATTTAAAGTCTGCTAAAGCTGATTACGTTAAACGAGACATAAAATATTTAAACTGTAGCCTCGACACACTAATACGGTTCACAATAACTCTGAATTTCAGAAGTTCGCGTGTGTAACAATCATTACGTTGTATCAGATTTATTTACATAAACACAGCCTTCCTATGTTTCGCTAAAATCTTAACAAGTTGTTGAGCTTGCTCATGAAACAGGGGAACTTTTGAATTACCCTTATTTTGTGGGTTTTGAGCCTATACTTAAATTATTATGCCGGCGGTTTGACGTATATATTATACTTACCTACAGGATTATTTCGTCACAATCTGAGAAGAATTAGAGGAACAGTCTTCTAATGAATTAAGGCTTCTGGTCCCTGCATGATAAGGATAAACTTACTTTTATTTTCCAGACTATTTTTTGGATAGGCGCCCACCTAAAGTAAATAGGAAAATCCAGTTACATTGTGCCTGTATATCTGAAGAAGGTCTTCAACCAGTGCGTCCTGCCCGTAATGACATACGGTGCCGAATCGTGGGCACTGACAGTTGAGCTGGTCCACAAATTCAAATTCGCTCAGCAACAACGACGCTAGACGAGTCCTGAAATGAAGACCGAGTATCGGCAAACATAGCGTGAGATTCACCCTAGTTAGATTAACCAACAACCTAAATAGAGTGGCTGGGACGGGCTGGATGCCGAAAGCGGAGGACAGGGTATTGTGGCGCAGCATGGGGGACGCCTATGTCTAGTAGTGGACTGTGAATAGACTTACAAGTATACCCAACTGTCACCCATCGATCAGAATGAAACTTTGCACATCGATATAACACTAACACCGGATTCCACTTTTTAGGGGTAGAAACCACCCCTAATAACCCCTAAGTAGGCTAACCCACGTAACTCTGGGTAGAGTGAGTTTATTCGACTGCTTTTCAATCAGAACATTACGATCTTGACCACAGATAGGCTAACCTACCTTAACCTTAATATAACTTATCCCCACAAACCGTTACAATCCTTATAAACCTAGGGGGTGGTTTCTACCCCTAAAAAGTGGATTCCGGAAAAAAAAAAACACGGGTTCAATATTTTTTAGTGTTATATCGAGGTGCAAAGTTTCATTCTGATCTGTATCAGTCTTTGGATTTGTGCCCAGTAGATGGCAATTGACTCACTACACGCATCCATGGGACGTAAATAAAACTAACGAAATGTGCGTGTAGATATTATACATACCATCTCTACCCATCCTTTCAGAAAATACAGGCATTATGAAACGATGGCTCTTGAAACAAAAAAGACTGACTTGTAGAATAGTCTAGAAAACAGAAAAAGTCAATTTACTAAATAGACTTGGGATTTAAAAACAAAGTGGATAAGTAAATCGACTTAAAATAAAAAACTGCTGTTTATTTAGTTACGTCTTAAACGTAAGTCCATCTTTTCGATACAATCCCTAGTCACCACTCAAAACCCGAAAAAGACACTTTATAGGCCCGAACAAATACTAACATACCCAAAATCCTTAACATCCAAAAATTCCACTAAAACTTTTACTATTACCATCAAGGAACAACTACAGCATCCCGAACTTCTTGAGCATATTATTAGATAGATCCGTCTCTCCATTAGAAACGCGGGATACGAAAATAAACTTTTAAAGCGAACCCCACCTGCGGCCTTCGAAGAAACTTGTAGTCTTCTGTGGAAGTAATTCGGAAAATCTAATTACCGTCTCAGAGTCTGTCACAAAGAGATCGGAACTCTCCGTAGTTATAGGCTATCTGATTCAGTGTAGCGCTTCTAAAGATGTTTTACTGTTTCTGTTGAATGGAACGTTTTGCTTTGAGAGTGAAATGTTAAGATTGGAATTCAATAAGAAAAAAAAATGGTCCAGGATACAGAAATAAATATTTTCTGAAAATGACAATGCCAGATCCTGCCCCACCCTTCACCGCCGTACCGGAAATGTAACTTAATCAAAAATATCACAAGAAATTATGACCCTTTTTTTTTCAGTGGGAGGTCGTGTGACACTTTTACTGACTAAAACCCACCCGTGTTCCATCAGTTGCCCATGTGCCAGGGTCACGGTATCTCTTTCGAACAATCACGCGACGAAATTATGACCCTTTGTTGCTAAACTATTATTCTGTTACACTTGCGGATAATAGTTAGCGATAAAGAGGAATTTAAAAACCCAAGACGTATTTCCTGTTTTAATCGCGACCATCTGCGTTACTTAGTATGCACACACGCGGAACAAAAACAGTTATTTAATTTAAAAAATAATATCTATTAATACGGATTTTAATATGTATTTGGTTAAATTACACACAGTTAATGAAAATAATCTTTGTGAATACCTATATAATATTATTATGAATATATATTCTAATAAATGTTTCGCATTTGAGCACTAGTAGGTTAAGGTGTAATGAAACGTCATTGACGAGCTAATGGTAATGTTAAAAAGTTAGTGGTGGGTCGTTGTCGAATTTTTGATGGACGAAACGCAACTTTTTCCAACGACGAAAACGGTTGTCGTTGCAACTGGTTTGAAGAGCCGTCTTCGAACCAGTTGTTGCGACGACGACCGTTTTGTAAAAGACGAAACTAATCGAATATGGAATAGAATTGCGTTTTCGTCACGTGAAATAGTTGCAGTTCCTGCAAAGTTACAACTACTTATAAATGCCCAATTACACAACTGACCAAAAAATGTAAACAAACAAGATGTATATGACGCGCTCACCGACTCGAATTCCAGGATATTCATTTAACTACTATCCCAATTCAATATGCCGGGCGATTAATAAAGTAAAAACGGTTTCATCGTTGCAAAACATAAAACGGTCTTCGGAAACGGTTCGTTGCCGTAACGCCCACCACTACAAAAAGTCAATCTTTGACTTTTTGACATTAGCTCTGTTCTGTTTGCCGTTGCATTGCTGTTTGTATTTTACGCTCATTATTCTCAAAGTGATCAATATTATTACTGTTACATTATCCCGAAGACTTTTTTTTGCTCTTGTACACGGACTCGATCTCGCCTATTCGCCGACTTTTTACTATTTGCCACGGATTCTGATTATTGCTTCCATTTTGAACAATGCCCCGAGCATTGTTCAAAATGGATTGGGTAAGGCATTGGGTAACGATGTCGAGGTGAATAAATGGTCATTTGTGCGTCGACAGGATGCTAAGATATGTTGTTGCAACATGGAAATTGTTGTAACAGGTATGTAAATACTACGGTATTTATTGCTCGGATTTGACCGTAGTGAAAAATCCTAAATAATAAGCATTGTAGATTTAAACAGGCACAGCAAGTTCTAAAGGCATTTAAACATAATTTAGATATCTCTAATAAAGCAGCAATAGAATGCTACATTTTTCATGCTTGTAAACAAACTTTTATTTTATGGGTCAAAGCTCTATAGAGTTTCAGGCATTGTCCTATGTTGGTTTCTCTCAACGTGATATAACTAATATCGCGCTTTTATTTTCCTAAGAGTTAGGTAACTACCTTCCCGTTCTTTAGTACACCCCTATTTAGTAGCCACTATGTTTAAATACCATATTATAGGGGCTTTACAAAAACAGGTATTTTTAATAGCTTATAAAAAGTACATACATATAAAGCAAACACACAAAAACAAATTATGAGAAAAAAATGCGCATAATTTCGCGCTTCATAAAACGAAAATTCACATTACAAAAAAAAAAACAAAGCGTTTCGTGTATAATTTAAAAAATAATTAAGTAAATGTCACCCATTTGCTCACAATACCTTCTTTTATAATAGGTACCCAATTTCCTTGAGTCGGGCGGACAATTAAAACTCAGTCACAGTATCTTTTCACCCTAATTGAAATGAGGATACGGGGAGAATACGGTTTTAAAAAGAGAATATAAAAGTCTGGATTAACTTTTGTTCGAAATATTAACACTTTATCCTGTACTTAGGGAGTTGATAAGTAAGAAGGAATAAAAGAAAATTCGGGAGCGAGGGGAATTTGCAAATAATTTGAGAAAACTTTTCTTTCGTTAGTTTTTATCGATGACGTAATACGTTTTTGTCCTGGCAATTTAGAATCCGATTACTTCAACGTATTTCTACGTGAAGAGCCCATAATTGACCCAAACCCGTTCTAAGACATGAAAACGAGCCGGTTAATGAGGGTAGTGGTGGCCCAGAGAGCAGTGGGTGCCTAGAGGTAATGGCCGGGCCATACGACATGTAGGTCGTGGTTTAGAATCCAGGTAGGCACTTTACTTTGTGTCACTAACTTCATCACCACTGTCCTCGTAACGGTGACGGAAAACATCGTGAGGAAACCGACATATCCTAGAACCAAAAATTCGGAAACGTGACATCTGCCAACACGCAGTACGCCTAGGTACATGACCTCCCACCCCCTCGAAGAAAGAAGGCTTTTTTTTTTTTGGATGGGAAATCATCAAATGACTTCTCCCGCTCTGGGTGGAGCGGGGGGCGTGTCAGACTTTTACTGACTAAAACCCACCCGTGTTCCATCAGTTGCCCATGTGCCAGGGTCACGGTATCTCTTTCGAACAATCACGCGACCCCGGCAGGCATCGGTCCTAACAGACCCCTTCAGTTTCGCTGTCATCTCTTTGAGGCGCGCGTGGAACACTACGCGCCGTCGACCCGAGCTTGGTCCCTACCGGGCGGCGAGCTACCCATTGCTCGCCACCCGCAAGCTCGCGCCTATGGTGGCCGGGAGTCGGCATCGACTCCCGACGCCCGGGGCGTCTCTTCCTGCGGCGGCTAGGGACGTGAGGGCGCAGAGACTGCCACTTCCTCACGCGCCCCGCCCCCTCCTTTGCGAGCATTACTGCTTCGCAGAAGGAGGTGACGGCTTCCCATGACCTCTCGTTCCGTACCATGGCTCGCACCAGGGCCGGATGCGAGAGGTCGCCGCCGCCGATCGCCTCCACGAGGACACGGCGGTGCTCTGCCCAGGCAGGGCACACCTCCACCGTATGCTTCACCGTGTCCTCCAGACGATCCTCGCAATGGAAACACCCGGACGTATCCTCCCGCTTTATCCTGAGCAGGAACCCACTGAAGCACCAATGCCCGGTGAGAACCTGCGTCAGGCGGAAGGTGAGGACGCCGTGGCGCCTCTCTGTCCACTCCTCAAAGAGGGGACTTACCGCCGCAAATGTGGCGTGCCCAGCGCTGGGTTGCGACAATCGTACCTGCCATGTCGCCATGAAATCCTGCCGGAGCTCTGTCCGCCGTGCCACAATTTGTCGCGGGTCATACTCAGAAAAAGTGTACATTTGGTATCTTTTCTTGTCCCGCTACTTCATAATTATGTAAATATCTTATATTGTGATATTTTCTCTTTTTTCCCGCGTTTTTACTATATTCGTCTATTAATATGAAGAGTTTTCTAGTATTTGAGCTTTAGTTTTCATTAAAAGAGCATATTTTTTGAATGTCTAAGCATTGTTAAAATTCTCCCTATACATTTTTTTTTGTGTCCCAATGATCATTTCACATTTTCAGATAAATTGTTTCGAATATACATCGCTTTATTAATCATTGACTGTGGTTATATTATTCTTGATGAATCAATTAACTATGATTTTGATGTGAGGGGGGAAATATACCTACATATGTATCATAGGTATATCAGTGTTAGACCAGGGCCGAAACCTTCAAAAATGGTAAAAAGTGAAAAAAATAATAATAGTAGGATGAAACCCATAAGAAAAGGACCCCTCCTTTTCTTATGGGTTTCATCCTAGGTACTATTATTTCCTCCTAAAACCTCACCCCCTCCCACTTCCCGAGCTCGGATCGCCCGTAATTTATTTTTCCTTTAATTGTTATCATATTCCCCTCCTTTTCTAATGAGTTTCATCCTACATTATTTTTTTTGGTTTCAAAAATTATCAACCCTGGTCTATGTAGTGATCACAAATACTTAAGTTTTCCGTCTTTAACTTTACTTTAAAAACAAAATAAGAAATACAATAATAAATAGTTTGTACCACAAGTCAAAAAACTTATATGCGTTTCAGTAAAACACCATGGCTCCTGTGTCAAATGCCGAAAGACAAAGAAGATAGCAGCCATCGACACCTTCTGAATTTGAAATTCTTTCCGAGTCTATCAGCTCAGTATACGGAGATTCGACACATAAGGAAAAAGCAATTATAAAAAAAAAAAATTGTTACAAAGTTTGTTTTAATCATTCTAAATAAGTCTGAGAAGCCAAATATAATCACTTGTTTTATTTCTTTCAATCCATGTGTGCTATACCTTATTACATCAGTTTCGTGACGGAGACTTTCAGTATCGTTACCTATCAGCTTAGTTACAAAATTAAAATGTACACTTTTTCTGAGTGTGAACCTTATCTCCAAGCAGTGGGAACGTTGTAGATTGATGATGATATGACCAATAAGGTTTTTGTGATGGCAATTATGTTTTTGATAACTTCTTCGGTTCTTCTATTTTACGTGTAGACCATAATATACACGTAGATATAGGTAGTTGAAGGCATGAAAGAGAGCATCAGCATAGTAACAGTACTATGGAATGATTTCTACAACGTCAGATATTTTATTTACGTGAAATAAAATTTATGTTTTACATCATTGTATGAAACATGAATAAAAATGCTAAATTATTCTTTGGATAGCAGCGTTCATAGAAGACCTCATTGTAAGAAAACAGTTAATTCTCTTCCAACTTGGCGACAGAGAACATTTAAATTTTCTTGGACTGGAATATCGTTACTAATGTTTTATTTATTGTTTTCTTGGAAAAGCCATGAAATTCGAATTTTCATACGTTTTTTTGCAATTTTCAGGTCAATGTCAAGCTGAATTTTGAACAAAATATAATTAAATGCAAATGTAACACGTATGTACAGAATCATACTCATTAAATCATCACTACAAACCCCAAGTTTATCCTTGCAAGGTTGCCGTTATAAATAACTTTATGCAATTGGACATATTCAGTCTCTCAAACCAAGTATTCAAGAAAAAGGCTATGGATATCCTGTCTGAAATGGTGTAATATTAATGGAGGCTAGTTTAAATTAATTTATATTATAGCTATCACACTCATATTTTTCTTTGTATACATTGTCTTTCACTTCTTTTTATTCTTTTATTAATATGTGGACAATGGTGTGGGTTACATTTTTGTTATTCTAAGTTAAGGATTTATTGTATTGCTCTTAGCATGTAACTGTTTTTTGTCCCTAATGGAGGCTCCATTAATATTACACCATTTCAGACAGGATATCCATAGCCTTTTTCTTGAATACTTGGTTTGAGAGACTGAATATGTCCAATTGCATAAAGTTATTTATAACGGCAACCTTCATTGATCCAAGATTAGAAAATAATAATTCCTTGTTTACTTTACCTTTTTGTTATTAAGATCTCGTTTACTTTTTCCGACGTTCATATTCGCAAAACATCTGCGTAAAATTTACGAATACGAATCTGAATGTCACGAAATAGGCGAATATTCGCTAATACGAATGCGAATATTCGTTACATCACTAATTTGTAGCTGCGCTCGATCCTTCACCTTCGCCGCCGCACCGGCGCCGAACGCAAGTTACCATAAAAACCAACTTCAAAATAAACATCTTTCGTTAACGATAGCTTAATTTTTTTTGTACTAAGATATATCAAAACAAAAATTGCATGGTAATTATAAAACTCGTTTAAGTTTAATTTGTTAGAATTTGCGCACTGGTTATAAACTTATCCTGTATATTATATATCTAACGTTGGAAAAATCAACCCTTAGCATTGTTAAAATCTGTCAGGTTTACAGGGACAAGATACAAAAAGGGAAACATATCGCAGCGGATACAAACACGTTTACACTATGTTTTAGGTAATCGAAACAACTATTTATTGAAATGAACATTGAGCTACATAAATTCGTATTCATAAAATAAAGCTTCTAAAAAGATATGTTTACTTGTGTAAGTTATACCGTGACCTACTTCGTCGCGGTTATATCAACACTTCGGTATTTGTTTACTATGTCCGGTCCATATATAGGTTACATACTATACATAATAACGCAAGTACATAGTGTATGTGAAATATTGTTTATTTAATTTACTAACATGCTTCGATTTTTGGTGTTTTCAGGTAAATCACTAGCATCAATCACGAATACATCATTTGATATTGACATGAATTTTTCCATGAAGAGTGCTGACAAAAAGGGGTAAATGACTTACTGAATATTGATATATAATGGAAAATATGTAACTGTTCATCTAAAAGAAAAGCCTTGCTGACAAAAAGGGGTCAACGACTTACTGAATATTGATATATAATGGGAAATATGTAACTGTTCATCTAAAAGAAAAGCCTTTCCGCTCCCAATGATGCATACATACAAGTTGGTCGTAGATAGTAATTAGTTATTAAGTACTTTTAGGTCCCTAAAAAAGGAATTATTTGAGGTTTACAAAAAGAGATGCAATCACTATGTTAGAGTGATCAGTAGTAAATACATGCCGTATCAAATATCCTGTCTAATGAAATCTGAACAAAATTCAGACTAATAATCATAATAATATTTAATTTTAATGTTTATGTATTATAAACAAAATACCTTCCTGAATACATTCTCTAACCACATAAATATCCCTTACATAGTTTAGAATAACAACGCGGCCACTTAGACAGATAAAAAGTGATTTCATTTATAAACGGATTGTAGTGATAAAGATATTATAGAAGACTAGCTTCTGCCCGCGACTTCGTCCGCGTCAAATTTTTGCTCCCCTGACCCTTCCCGTCGCATCGATTTGCCTGCTAGTTTTCGTCCATTTTTCGTTGCTGCTCGCTCCTTTTGAGTTATAGTGAGTCAACCTTAAAAGATAGACATATGCTCTCACGGACTTTTTTTTAGAACTTTTTAAAAGAAACAATTCCGTCATACATGATTTTTGCGTTACTTTAACCGTTTACGCAGCGCACGCAACGGAAACTCTCAAAAGGAATAAATTTTCCCCGTTTTTGCAACATTTTTCATTACTGCTCCGCTCCTCTTAGTCGTAGCGTGATGTTATATAGCCTATAGCCTTTCTAGATAAATAGGCTACCCAACACAAAAAGATTTTTTCAATTCGGACCAGTAGTTCCTGAGATTAGCGCGTTCAATCAAACAAACAAACAAACTCTTCAGCTTTATAATATTATATTATTATATATAAATATATAATATATATAAATATATAATATATAGTATAGATTCACCGAATGACGCTTGTTATGAACCATGCTTTTCATGAATGGGACTCTATACAGGAAACATGTATTTGTCTTAGCTTTGATATTTAACTATATATTCTATTTGTTGTTATAGCGGACGAACAATATAGGCTTAAGGTCTCGTTGGCATACGGTCTCTAAAAAAGAGGACCAGAATATGTATTCACTAAACATTTCATTTCTATGAAATTTCTATGGAAATGCATACATTTCCCTTATTTCAAAGTTTAAAATTCCTCAGCTAAAGATATTCCATGCATTGTTTATTCCGAGAGCAGAATGTGGCGGAAATTGGATTGTTGTAGTGTCGGAGCTTGTATCCTGTGAGTTTAAATGCTGTGTAATAGGTATAATATATGTTTTTTCAGCACAATCATGGACAGTGGTTTTTTGCTGTCTTAATCATTTGTTTCATCTGCCGGGGTCGCGTGATTGTTCGAAAGAGATACCGTGACCCTGGCACATGGGCAACTGATGGAACACGGGTGGGTTTTAGTCAGTAAAAGTCTGACACGCCCTCCCGCTCCGCCCAGAGCGGGAGAAGTCATTTGATGATTTCCCATCCTGAAAAAAAAAAAAAAAATCATTTGTTTCCTCTAAACTGTGAAATGTTCGGAAGGATTTTGGAAAACAAAATCTTGAAATTCTGAATTTATATCTGGCTAGCTTTTGCCAGCGACTTTGCCCACATGGGGGACAAAAATATCTGTCCCACGAGAACATACTATTGGGATAAAATGTAGGGTACATTTTATATGATACACGTTACGTTAATAATAGTACGTTCCCGTTCTGAAGAGTTTTGTTTAACGCGGTAATCACAGGAACAACTGGTCCGAATTGTTTATTTTTGTGTTATATAGGATAGCCTATTTATTGGGAAAGACTATAGGCTATAACATCACGCTACGATAAAAGGGGCGGTGCAGCAACGAAAAATAGATGAAATCTGGCAGGCGATTCGATGCGACGAGAAGGGTCAGGGGAGCAAAAATTTGACGCGGACTAAGTCGTGGGCAGAAGCTAGTTAGTTACAAATAAATATTCTTGTGAAAATTGATTGATGTGAATGACACAAAATAAAACCAATTTTTAACTGAAATAATCACTTTTTAATCCAGTGCCTTTGTGCAATATTTCATGTTTTGTTTTCAAAATCGGCCTTGTCCTGTGTACTAATACGATATTCAAAGTTGGACCACAAAAACCAGTGGCCAAAGAGCTACTCCAGTCAATATTTTTGTAACACATAGAATATAGAATAGCGTACGGTCGCGGAGAGAGGTCGGTTACCTCAAAGTGTTTTTTTTTTTTGAGTGGAATGCCAGACTGATTCGAGTGATTCGCTTTTTGTTTCCAATAGTTCGGCTGTTGTCGGTTTAAAGGGCTCTTTGTGAGAGGAACTCTTAGCAGTAAATTTAAATAAAACACGTGTAACTATTTCAATCACTATTTAGATTTTGAAACGACGCATTTACTATGACAAGACGATTTTCAACCGATCATTTATGATTGAAAATTACCACTTCATAAACGCAGCAAAAATCGTTTCTAAGAGAAAGAGTAGACATTTAATCGATGAGCTTATTAATTAATTGAAGCTCAATCCTAAGGGGCTAACTTTGAAGTATAATGTGCAAAATTTTAATCTGAAACGTCAAAAGGCGGAACGAGCTGACTCAAACTTCGCCTCGCTTTCCTTGCAACAGGTAGTTTTATATTTAATAGAAACTTGTAGCAGTATTTAGCTAAGACTATGTACGTAATAAGGTATCTAAATTAAAATTCGACAATGCGAGAAACCATACTTAGTAACAGGGTGAATGTGGATGTAGGGTTGAAACGGGACGAGATTTAAAAAAGGGTTTTTAACGTTGAAATAATACAGTTTGTTGTCAATGAGGACATTTAATCGTTAATTGTAATACAGTAAACATATTAGGCTCTTTTTCGGCAACAAACTTTATTATTACAATATTAAAGTATTTTTAAAGATTTCTTTCCGATTTATCCCTGCATGCATGTTCACCACGATTTACTGTACTATGGTTATGTTAGGGGCTTGTGTCGATTGATCAAGTTAAGCTACTAATGCTGCAATTGGTCCGTAGATGGGTGATCATCCTTACAGCCTCCTTCGTGCTTCGGAAAGCAGTCTATGCCGTTTGTCCCAGAAAACATTGATGTATCTTTGATTGTCGAAACGGTTCATAATAAGCCTGAAAGTCTGACAACTAGTCTTACCAAAGGGTATCGTGTTTTGCAGTGCCTGTATTGTAGAGGTAAGGCTATGTTGCGTACCGTTTATTATCTGTGCGACTAACGGAATGCGCGTGTAACGAAGTGACATCTGACATGACAGTTTTGACGTTTGACACTTTCTCTTGGAATTTGGTGGGAAAAAAGGGAACACGTCGCCGCTTGGGTCTCGCGATCTTTTTGTAAAGTAATCCCTTATCCGGTCGTTTTGGTGGACAATGGACCATGACCCAGTTGTTTGAGTTAATAACCCCTATCTTGGTGTAATAACACGGGTTGAATTTTGGATATATCTTTGTTGAAACTTTGAGGTTAATGTGTGACGCTGTTGAACAAGTGATTTGAAGACCGCATGCTGTGATTGCCTCAAGCCTTGTTGAAGCGGTTTCTAACCTGAAGAATACTCGTAACGACACAACACAATACATATACACTCACTTACATACACAGATCCAGGTAACCGGTAAAGCAGGTGGTCGTCGCCCATCAGGTGAGTTCCTTTGTTCGTTTTATTGTAGTTAAGTTACTTGCAATTGTTCTCTTTTGTTGTATGGTAAGTGTTTGATTTGATTGTCTGCTCCGCGTACGGCGGACATCACGCTAGCCACTCTTGTCTCTAGAGCCCCACGGTTATCACACTTCCACTGCGCATTTAAAACCGTATTGTGGGCCTAGTCTGGCAACGTACATTTTGGTAGCAGAGCGTGGTTATAAGACATATAACCACAAATTGGTAATTTACAGTAGGCTAATTACTTGGCAGTCTCTATAAGGGAAGTAGTAATTCGCTGTAAATGTTTGTTAACGGTAATTAATTGTTTGTTTGAAATAATTTGTAAATTTGTTGAGTTGAGTAACTCATATTGCCGGG
Organism: Aporophyla lueneburgensis; assembly: GCA_932294355.1. NCBI lineage: Eukaryota > Metazoa > Arthropoda > Insecta > Lepidoptera > Noctuidae > Aporophyla > Aporophyla lueneburgensis. The sequence continues at coordinate 8,214,676 of OW028746.1, forward strand.
GTCAACCAGGGTTGCATATGCTAGTAGAGTTGAATGAATTGGGCTATGTTACAACCCCTTGTTTGTGTTTGACCTCTGTGTTGCATTGAATGTCAGGAAGACATTAAAATATTGAGTTTTGTACCATTGATATGGTTGTTTGTGAAAATTAATATTTGAAAAATTATTGGCATTTTTGAGTATTACCATTGTTTGAGTTGGAATAAAGGATTATTATTGTTGTACCATTAACAAAGTGGTTTGTGAACTTAACATTTGGAATTGGATTGGAATTTGAATATTTGAATTGAATTGTGAAATAGAATTTTGAACGTTGATATTGGGTTTGAATTAAAATAAAAGTTTATTGTTGAATTGAATTGAAACCAATTTAATGTTATTTCTTGAGTTGCTGATTAGTCAGTTTGGTAGTTTGATTGTAGTTATTTTGTAATATATTGTTTGAACTTTGTTATTTAATTGTTTTGTTTATTTGAATGGTTTTGTTTGTGCAATGGCATACAGATGGAAATATTGCAGTGCCGGACACCTGTCCAGGTCAAGCCGGAGACCTCGGTTGTTTCAGGTCCCGGACTATTGAGTAGATTGCCTGCTTTGGAACTGCCACACTTGACGGTCGCTGGGACCACTGGTACGGTTTACAAAACCTGTTTGCAAGTTTGGTTGATGCACGCTCGGACCTCAGACCCGCCCTAAAGTTGGCCTATTTGTTGTCTGTCCTGGAAGGTGAGGCCCGAGCCTTGGTACAGCATCTGTCGTTGACTGACTCAGCCTACCCTACCGCTTTGGGACTACTCACCCAGCGGTACCAAATGAACGTTGTTTGGCTGATGTTCATATTGCATTGATTTTGGGGTTACCGGTCATTACTGGTTTGTCAGCATTGCGTACTGACCTGTTGAACCCGTTGGTGGTAGCGACCAACGCTTTAAAGCGATTGGACTTGCCGGTGGACCAATGGTCTTACCCTTTGGTGCATGTTGTGCTGCGGCTTCTTGCCGATTTGAGGGCTCATTTCGAGCAAAGGTATGGTGGGGATAGTGTTACACATCTCCCCCCATTTGGTGACCTCGTCCAATTTTTGGAGGATGAGTGTCGGTTTGTGGACAACTCTGGCGTTGCCACTGAGTCATGCCAGCCGTCTTCCCGGCCACGAGACCAGGGACGGACTAGGGCTCGCGGGCCTGTTGATGGTCGCCCCGCCGCTCGTTTTGCTGGCACCCAGAGTCGTCCTGGTTGTGAGTTTTGTAGGGACACGGGGCATGGCATGGCAACTTGCGCGGCCTTTTTGAAGTTGCACGTGAGTGCCCGCCGCCGAATTGCCAATGCACGCCGCATGTGCTTCTCTTGTTTGGGGACTCACTTCCATCGGGACTGCCCCAACCCCCGCCCTTGTAGAATTTGTGGGGGGTCCCATTTGGACATATTGTGCGCTAACGCGAACCACGCTGGCAGACCAGCCTCTGATGAAGGTTCGCGCACGGGGGGGTACCATGGAGTTGGTCACCGGGCTTCTGCCTCGCCGGTTCAGAACCGGGGAGAGGCCCGCAATTTTGAGCGCCACACTCCACCCCCCGCGCAAGTTGATCGGGAGCCGCGCGACCGCCATTTGCTCTCCCCGCGTAAAGGCGATTACGCAATTGTTGCTAGGCACCGCTGGCCAGACCAGCACCGCCTTCCCTCCCCTCCTTTGGCGGAACGTCCCCGGTTGGAGTCACGCCCCCCGCCATTCAGGCCTCCGGTGGGATATGCCCTTCCAGCGATGGCGCGTGGCTCGGGACACCGCGCGGACGAGGAATTTGAATTGCATCCTCGTCGGGAAAGACTTGGGTCTGGGTGTGGCGATCGGTCGCCGCCCAGGCATTGTTAGGACATTGGCGCCTGCCCCGCTAAGGTACCCCTCAGATCGACACGGTTTTGTTGCCAACGGCATCGGTCAGGTCTGGGGGCCCACGGGGGACTCTGTTGTGGTCCGTGCCATTTTGGACATGGGAGCCCAGGGTTGCCTTTTGTCTATTGTTTTGTTGTTTTGTTTGTATTGTTTTGGGCAAAATTGTTTTCTTGAGCGCCTTTGGACTGCGGGACTTGGCTGGGACGAGCCTATTCGGGAAACCTTGTTGGAAGATTGGCTCCAATTTGTATCCGCACTCCCTGCAGTCAACGAGGTCGTGTTACCCCGCGCTATCCTCCCCCCTGGGAGCTACACTGCTACCATTGTTTGTGATGCGTCTTCGCACGGATATGCAGCTGTTGTTTGTCTGCGCACCGTCTGCGCAACAGGCCAGGTGAATTTGTCACTGGTCTTGGCCAAGAGCAAGGTGGCCCCCCTCCGGACGGCACTGACCACCCCTAAGTTGAATTGTCAGGGGCGGCGCGTCTTGTGCGTTTATTGAACCACGTTGCTCACACTTTGGGTGGAACTGTGGACATTCGGGCTTCTTACGCCTGGACGGACAGTCAATTGTTTTGTGTTGGTTGAAGACGTCCGTCCACTCTTTGGAGGTCTTTGTTGCGTACCGAGTGTCCCAGATTCAAAATTTTGATACGCCTTTGATTTGGAGGCCCTTGCCTGGAGATTTGAACCCAGGCGCCGTGGCCTCACGTAGGTGCATGGCACCCCGCCTGTTTGCTTACCCCCTATGGTGGGGACCAGACTGGCTGACTCATCCCGAGGATGATTGGCCTCGATCGCCAGTCTTGATGTCGGGTCCTTTGCCCGGGCTCAAGGTGCTCGCTGTTGGAACAAAGGACCCTGAGTTTGTTGAGTCGATTTGGCTCTCTCGACAAATTGTTGGATTGTTTTTCTGTTGTTGAATTGTTGGTGACTGATCGTCACATTAAGAACTCGCATGCCGGTTGCAATGCGCTGTTGGCCATTCTGCAGCGAGAGTTTTGGATATTGTCGGGAGCCATTAGTAAATTGAACCCCTTTTTGGACGATACGGGTCTCTTGCGTGTTGGGGGACGGTTGAGGCACTTAGCCTTCCTTATGAGGTCCGTCACCCCCTTTTGTTGCCTAAGGAGGGCCATTTGGTTAAATTGTTGTTGTTGTTGTTTGGTTGTTTTGTTGTTTGTTGTTGTTTGACCCGCCAGCCTGCCCCCATTGGGGGGGTATTTGAGGCCGCGGTGAAAGCGGCACAGGGACTCTGGCGCAGATTGTTGGGGGACACCGTTCTCACCTTTAAGGAGTTAGCTACGGTATATTTCCGTTTTGAAGCTGTATTGAACTCGCGTCCATTGTGCCCGCTGTCTTCGGACCCGAACGTCTTGGAGGCCCTGACCCCGGGCCATTTTTTGATTTGACAGCCACTTGCCGCCCTGCCGGAGCACCCTTTTGTCGATGTGAGCCAAAATTGGCTATCGCGGTTTCGGTTGGTGCAGCAGCTCGCTCAGAGTTTTTGCAAGCGTTGGAGCTTGGAGTATTTGCACATCCTCCAGCAGCGCGTCAGGTGGACTGATAAAACGCAACCTTGTCGGGATTGCCAAGTGATTAGCGGACGGGAAGGCCCGTCCGGGGGGGGTAGATGTTGCGTACCGTTTATTATCTGTGCGACTAACGGAATGCGCGTGTAACGAAGTGACATCTGACATGACAGTTTTGACGTTTGACACTTTCTCTTGGAATTTGGTGGGAAAAAAGGGAACACGTCGCCGCTTGGGTCTCGCGATCTTTTTGTAAAGTAATCCCTTATCCGGTCGTTTTGGTGGACAATGGACCATGACCCAGTTGTTTGAGTTAATAACCCCTATCTTGGTGTAATAACACGGGTTGAATTTTGGATATATCTTTGTTGAAACTTTGAGGTTAATGTGTGACGCTGTTGAACAAGTGATTTGAAGACCGCATGCTGTGATTGCCTCAAGCCTTGTTGAAGCGGTTTCTAACCTGAAGAATACTCGTAACGACACAACACAATACATATACACTCACTTACATACACAGATCCAGGTAACCGGTAAAGCAGGTGGTCGTCGCCCATCAGGTGAGTTCCTTTGTTCGTTTTATTGTAGTTAAGCTACTTGCAATTGTTCTCTTTTGTTGTATGGTAAGTGTTTGATTTGATTGTCTGCTCCGCGTACGGCGGACATCACGCTAGCCACTCTTGTCTCTAGAGCCCCACGGTTATCACACTTCCACTGCGCATTTAAAACCGTATTGTGGGCCTAGTCTGGCAACGTACAGGCTACATCTGGTTAGACTAGAAGCTGACCCCATTATATTTTAGAAAGACTTCTGTCCATTGACAGTAGTAAGGATGGTTTTGATCATGATTACTACTTTCAATGTACAGAAGCTCCTGATTAAAATATTACATAACATAACATCACAACAATATTCCCGAAAGGTTAGGTAGAAGTGTACCTATAGAATATTCATATTTCGCTAGTTATGTAAGTCCCATGTAATAGAGACACATGTCCCATGTTACGCTGATCTATTTGTATTGTCTTTGGTCCGTAGCAATGACATCAACATGCAATGGATAATATTGTACAACTTTTTATACTTGCATACGAGGTTTTTGGCTACCTTGTACGTACTAGGTTTTGCCAGCGGTTTCGCCCGTGCATTATACATATGAATCTTTCTCTTGAATCACTATGTCTATTGCTGAACCGCTTTAAGATCAGTTACAGAGTTTAAAAGATCTAAGCGTTCCTACAGAGACGGGAAGCGATTTGGTTTTATCCTATGTAAAGATTGTGAAAATGAATTCATATTATCAGAGCTATAGAGTCATTCATACGTCTACCTACAAATAGTATGCTCCAAAATTTCAAAGAAGAACATTTTCTCGCGGTTGGCTTGAAAAACAAAGCTCAACAATCATTAAGAATCTATTTCCATCCACAAGATTTAATATGCAAGACTTTAAAATACGATGCAAACTACTTTAAATTCTTGAAGCCCAAGACTTATTCTTAAAGATTCTCCGAAACGTCTTCTTGAAGGCATCGCGCGGCTGTTGCAAATGGCCAGTCTCTGAGAATAAATTGTGGGTAATTTTATCACCACCCGCAGGCGAAGTTCTTGTGTGAACACACAGGAACTCAAAATTCGATAATGTTGGGAAAGTTTCTTGTGACGTAGGTAATTAGCTCTGAAGAACCGCCTGCATGTGGGAAATTATGTTTTCGAAACTCCTGAGATTTACATGATTAGGTTTAAGGTGTAAGGATAATTTTGATGATATTTTTTTTCCATTTCTCAACTATATATGTTCGGATTTCAGTGTAACTGGACGCAGCTAAATAACATTATTTTAAATATAGCGACTGCCTATCTGTGACCGGCATAATCTAGTTAATGGGTAACACGAACCCCTTAGTAAGACTGGTTCTGGTTGTCAGACAATTGGGCGTTTAACTACCCGTAATGAATGTCAAAGAATTTCGGAATAACAGACGAAACCAACGGCTTAACGTGTTTTTTGAGGGATGCAGAGGTCTCGATATATGTATAATGAATGAACACCCATCTACGAACCGACCATGACAACGTAGCTTAACCTTCGAACAGCCCATGCAGCTGTTATTACTCAATCATGGACTCCTCAATGCCCTAAATTAAAGACAATATCATTCTCATTTTAATTAACGTTGTTGCTCAAATACTGTAGTCTGCAAAGATTGAATTTGTTGATTGAGATTATTTTAATATATCTGTTATCGGCCATACCCGAATTTAGGGTGAACAAGTTTCATATAGTCCAAACCAGTTCTCCATAACACACTACACGTGATAAGATAGACCAGTATAGACCTATGCAGAAAAGTCAAAAGAAACAGCGTGTACAGCCTACTACAGTAAAAAAAGTAGTGATGTATTATCACGGTATCATTGTAAAAAGAAACTTTAAAAAAAAAGTTGCACATAAACATGTAGATTCTTATCTTATGTTAATGAGAAGAGAGAACTGGTTTGGTCTAGATGAACCTAGTTCATGCTAAAATCGGGTTTGGCCGGTAGGTAACATAACTTATCAGAAAAATGACATTCAGAACTTATTCTAAGAGCATTTAACATTACTATTTGGTGCTATTATAGAACGGGTGCAATGATTAATTGGTAGTATAGTGTATTTTTATCTAACCGAATGAGACTGAAAAAGACTGACCAACAAGGATCAATATTATATTAGGTACCCAATAATGTTATTGAGGAAGTTCTAACAGGTCCCAAGAGTAGTATTACCAAGGTGTTTGTGCCTTAATAACATTACTCATTGCTAGGGGCAACGGCTCAGGTACCCAATTAATTATTACACCAGAACCCAGAACTTTGCTTCACATTGACATCTCAAATAGTTTCGGGAAGTCCATTGATTTTCTCCAAGTTTCCCCATAAAAGAGAAAAATGCGTTTCTTTTGAGGGGAAAGAAAGTTCGGTAATTAATTTGGTTTCTCCTTCTTTCCAAAGTTTAGCCAAAATTGGTTGCATTACCAGTGGGTTCTGTTTTTCTCTGAAAGTGAAACCAATGGAATTAAAACGGTACATGGGTCTGGAAACATGAAATGTTGCACAAGAGTTCCTTATAAAACGGATTACATCCCAATCAGAGTATTGAGTTAAAAACATAATAAAATGGCATTTTTTTAAATGACTTTTTCTTAGTCAAAACAATAGAAAATATAAGAGTGTTGGCTGGTAGCTGACAGGCCCCGTCTAGAAAGAAGAAAAAGTTTGTTTTCTAAAGAAGCAGTTTTTTGATAGAAATATATATTTACCCGAATTATGGTATAAAATACGCCTTTTGTTTTTTGTAATACTGCAAGAACTTGTAGCTCTTGCTGTACTTACCAGCTACTGCTTTCCACTTCACAATAAATACTTAGTAGGTACTTATAACATGTGACCGAGTTCGCATAAAATCTCCAATCCACCGTTAAATCCCCTTAGGGGCAAGTATTTGGAAAAATATTTTCCCAAGCCCTTAATAGTCAATAGAAAGTTACGTAACAAAATTCAAGATATTGGCTTTTTTTTCCCTTTGTGTGTTTACCAGTTGGTATCATGTTACTCGTAGTATAAGCAATATAGTAACTTGAGGACGTCAAATACACAGTGACAGTAGTCTGTGACAGTGACGTGTAGACGTCATCGTGTAAAATATTGATATTCATCTGCATCTAGTTAGACTAGAAGCCGATCCCAACATAGCTGAAAAAAAAAAAAAAGTTTTTTTTTTTCTCATGTCTTGGTGTGAAGCTTTCGTCGATAGATAATTAGAATAGGTACTCTTTATTAAGTACTCAATATTAATTAATGAGGTAGCAAGACACTTGCGCGAAAGACATTTCCGCGAATGCACTTTCATGCGAACGGACTTTCGTACAGTTGGGATCGCGCTAGTGTCTTTCACGCAAGTGGATTCGCACAAGTATCATTCGTTTAAGTGTCTTATGCCAATATGTCCATTTTGAAAATGTCTGGTTGACTAAGCATCCCTTTGCGTAAAGAGTCTTTCGCGGAAATGTCTTCCATGTAAGTGTTTTTCGCGGAAACTTCTTTCGCGCAAATGTCCCAGATCCTGTAAATTACAGACATCAATGTTGGAATTTGATATAGGGTGTCATAATGAATTTTCTATTCATCCATCTTCCTCATCGGCGAGCACTCAGATTCATAGGAATGGTTATACTGTCTCTTTGTACATGTTGCCCTTGACTTTAATCGGCATATGGAAATCTCTTAGGAAACCAGATACCGATTGCTATTTCAGCCAGGCTGCTTGAATTATACTGTGTATGTCTGTCTCTACACAGGCTTTTCGTGCTACAATGGATCCGAGATACTTGAACTCTTTAACTCTGTTAAGACGTTTGTTTTCGATTGATGGACATTGTGTGACACCCACATTAATGTTGGGATATTAGCTTTACATAGCCACGGTCTTCTGTCTACTGATTCTCAACCCTCTCCTCTCCAAGGCTCCTGTCTTGCCGTTAGGTCTGATTTTAATTTCTAAGCTTCATTGATATCAAAAACATAAATGTCAACGTCACAGTGATTATAATTAACTAGCTGACTCCACAGACGACGTTGAACTGTCCAAAAAATTGTTCATACAAAACCCAATAGAAAAAACAACATTAAGTTATTCCCATTTTTCCGTAACACTTTTCTTCTTGCTCTAAAACCTAATTCGGACTTATACAAACACTAACTTCGGCCCGCGACTTCGTCCGCGTTAATTTTTTGCTACCCTGCCCCTTCCCGTCGCATCGAATTGCCTTTCAGTTTTCGACCATTTTTCGTTGCTGCTCCGCTCATTTTGATTGTAGCATGATTTTATATAGCCTATATCTTTTCTCAATAAACATGCCACCCAACACAAAAATACTTTTTCAATTTGCACCAGTAGTTCCTGAGATTACCGCGTTTAACCAAACAAACTCTTCAGCTTTATAATATTAGTATAGATTTGAAAATAAAACAAACCCAAATCGGTCCAGGCGTTCTCAAGTGTGTGTTTTATATACGTTTGTCAACGAACAGCTTTTCATTTTTATTTTTACAGAAGATTTCCAATGTCATAATCAACGAAAACCTTCAACCTTAAAAATTAAGAAGATTATCTCTACCGCTTAGCTATATATTAGCTAAGCAGAAAGTCGCAAAACTTGCTAATGGTACAGACGTACGAATAAATATTTGAAGCTCAACAAAGTTTGCATGGACGAATGTACGTGAGTGTCAAGTTTGTCTATCGATAGACGTGAACACATTGGCAATGTTCTTTCGCCTCCTAAGCTATTTATAGGACAATTTTGGCGAAATTAAAGTTGTAGGAAGGATTATTACTATTAGTCTCGAGGTCCTTTCGTTTATACTAGCTTTTATCTACGGCATCGACCGCATGGATGTTGAAAAATATCCCATGTATACGTACTACCGGAATTAGAAGTTAATGCAGGCTATCAGCTGTATGCCAAAATTGATCAAATCCGATCAGCTGTTTCCACGCTAATCTGGAACATACATCCAGATAAATAGACGAGCATAAGACCTGTTTCAACACGTCGTAGCAATTTTCTTTTTCAAAACTATTCAAGTCCAGTTTTGACTCCGATATGAAAAGAAAAAAATATATGGTTTTATACTTTGTTAGCGGTCGATGGCTCTTATGAAACAATAAGGAACAAAATCTGTGTAACTTTTTTCATTATTTGAAATTGTTTTTGATTTCATAATTATACAAGTAGGAAACTACTTGTCATTGTCTAGCTCATTTTCGTGGAAATCAAGATATGATAGGTATCTTCTTATTTTTCTAAACCAAAGCTTGGTTGACTATAGGAAGGTTCAATAACATTCACTCAAAAGTTTTTATTTTGCTAACGCGGTGCTTTCAAAACCAATGAATGTTTGTGCCCGGTTGATAAAAATATTACATGGGCCTTAAACATAACTTGTGAAATGGGGGTCTTCTGCTCAACTCTTCGAGGGAACAAGGCGTACTTGTTATGTTATTTTGATAAACATATACATCTGTTACAGTTGTATTAAACTTAATTGCAATACGAAAATAAACATTTACAATTGCAAGAACAACAAACCAAAGCGCTTGTTGAAAAGTTGCAAACTTATCAAGATAATATCTTTATTGTTTATCTTAAACTTAATGTATCCTCAGAAACCAAATAAACTTGAAGCGCAAAAGTTACTGAAAGTATTAATTAAAAGCATGTAGTATAAAGTGAATGTACTGAAATAAAGGAGTTAATTCACTCTTTTTGCTTATTTTTACTTTTGTATAAACATTCGTCTGGAAATTTATGGAAGACCGGACGTGTTTGCCACTCGTATTTTTTACGAAATGTAAGAAACTAGCTGCTAGCCGCAACTTTGTATGCGTAAAATTTCGTGTATTATATAAAACATATTCTCTGATAATAGTCGACAATACTGTAGCTTTCAACTAGTGAAAAAAAAATCGAAATCGGATATGTAGTTCCGAATATAACCCCCATACATATTCAGGATCAAATTAAATTTACTGGCAATACTTCACCCTCGCGTTGGGTATCGATACCGAAAACTGATGACGTAAAAACACAATAAATAATAAACTAATTTAATTCAACCTGTATACCTATTTTTAGAATATTAGTGTCGATAACGCTCGAATATTTTCAACACAATTTGGTAACTGTTTAGGTATCAACGTCAAAAGAAAGAAAGTCCTGATTAGGTGTTCGGTCTTTAAACCAATCCAATGATACGTATATCCACATTGTTATTCGTATTATATTTTATACATACATATTTATTTTGCAGAACGCAGAATCAACATAAACGTCGTAATAAAGATATAAAGTGATCATCATCATCATCATCATCATCATCATCATCATCAACTGCCTAGCCATTCCCAACTACGTTAAGGTTGGCTTCCAGTCAAACCAGATGCAACTGAATACCGGAATTTTATCAGCATTCCAGCATATTAAATATGGATCAAATGAAGTAATCTATATATTAATACGTGAAGCGAAAACTTTGGATCCCTTTTTACGAAAATTGGGCGGACGGAGGAGTATGAAAGTTCGCACACTTATAGTTTATACAGAGAAGAAGTGACGAATGCTAATATTTTTTTTTAAATTATGCGTTTTAATACATTATTTTCAATAAATAACACGTTACACACACTACTGTTCATTACGTGTATCTAATACACACATGCATAGATATTCTTTTGTTTATGGTCCAAATCTGTCTTTATTTTTTTTTTTTTTTTTTTTAATTTATTCCTGACCATGGATACATGTCCTTCAGTCGTAATCATTAAACATACTACTCTTATTCTCAGCTAATTACATCCCGAAACAATTAAATTTTTTCTACAGTATTCAGTAAATATCTAAATAATGAATTGAAATAAACTGTGTTGGAAAGTAATTCCTGAACGTGGCGGGGAACACATAAAAGAGTTTTGTTCTGCTATATCACTAATTTCACTGACAAGTAACAGTCTTTGCATGTCGAACGATTCACAGTCTAACGTGTTTTATATCCGCATTTTCTTCAGAACAATAGGTACATTTGCTTTCACTGATGAATCTTAGCTTCAATGTCTTCAGTAATTACTTTAAAATATGTATATATGTTTTTGTTGTATTCTCTTCCGTTTCATCTTCACATTCTTCATCTTCAAAGTTTTCGTGTGATTCGTTCTCAATTAGTAGCAAATCATAGAAGATCTCGTCGTGGAATAAAGCAGCTGTTTCAATGTTAACATTTTCGTAGAAATCTGAACTGTTAACATCAATTTCTTCAACATTATTTGGTTTTTCATCCATATCTTGAATTATATTAATAAATATAAAATTATTGAAAACTTTTTGTATCTTTCCCGCCAATCACCATTTTCCTTCCTGTCTTTATTATTTTGTGCAGTGTTACCAACACCCAGAAATATTTACCCCTAAAGCTTAAGTTAAAAACCCCTAAAATTGCCACAATTATTAAAAAAATCCGCTAAAAAATTATAATGAAAATAACCAACGAATGTTCAGTAATCATAGACCGGCACACAGTCAACGGAGCGCAGTGTTCCACGCGCGCCTCAAAGAGATGTCAGCAGCAGTGTAGGGGTCTACTAGGATCAATGCCTGCCGGGGTCGCGTGATTGTTCGAAAGAGATACCGTGACCCTGGCACATGGGCAACTACACGGGTGGGTTTTAGTCAGTAAAAGTCTGACACGCCCTCCCGCGCCGCCCAGAGCGGGAGAAGTCATGTGATGATTTCTCATCCTGAAAAAAAAAAAAAAAAAAAAAGACCGGCACACAGTAGTAATATTTGTCTATATTTATTACGCGACATTTGTTAATCATTCACTCTGCATTCTTAGTATCGAGGAACCGTACTAGAAGTCGCTAATACTTTTATTGTAATCAAAAACACAATGAGAAATGTAAGATGGCAAAAAATCCCTAAGAATACCCCTAAAAATGGAACGCCCCTAAAAAAATCTCAATCCTTTTATTTACCCCCTAAATTTGGGAAAACCCCTAAGTTGGTAAGCCTGATTTTGTGTCTGTCTTACTGAATGTCAAGTATAACCATAGGTAATAAATTAATTTTATAGATATATAACCTATTTCATTTTTAAAATCTATGATCATATCGAGAATATTTGTTTTTAATATTATTTGTATTAGCGACGATGGGAATTTAGTTTAGATTTTTAAGAAATATTTTTTGTGGTTTTATGGGGAGTGTCAAGTATGGCATTAGTAAGTTTGCCATACAAAACTTAGTGTCGTGTGCAAACTGTAGAGGTTGTTTGCCTCACGATTGTACAGGCTGGTCATAAATTGTACAGGCTGGTTATAATTATGACATTTGGAACCGTCATAATTACTTAAAAAAAATACGGAAAATTTTATAAAAACAGAACAAATTGTGATAATTCATTCCATATTGTTCCATATCCAGCAGTTAAGAAGTATTAAGAAATTAAAAAAGAGAGTCCTGAAGAAGTATTCTTTACTCATTACACCTACGTCCTGGTCCTGGCCATCACCATCCCGCCAGCGAACCCTCTCCATAGTCGTACAGCGTCAACAATTTCTCTATAGTGTTACTGAATGTCAAATATAACCATATTATTTTTTTATATTTATTATTATCTATATTTTTTTCATTTAATAATGTATTTCTATTCAAATGAAGTACGGTCGAATTTCTACCAATGGGCGATCACTAGTATCAATTAAAACGCTTCATAATTAATAGCTCTCTAAAATGCGACCACACATAAGTAAACCGACGCAATCAAATAACATGCGATTTAAATTTAAATACTAAAACGATATTGCAAGCATTTAATACTAAAATTATTATTACTTTAACTGCAACCAAAATGAATTAATTATATTACTCCCAACGTTAGAATTTCAGTCACGTTTGTAAATAATTGTTTATTACTCGATCATACTGTGCCGTGTGTTTCCCGGAAATTAATATGGAACACTCTGTAGTACTGCTGCCTCCCCCTCTTTACCTTAGCTTTGGGCATAGACTACTATATATACTGCTTTGGGTAAATGAAGAGGTTTAGTATATGGCACCAGAAATTGTCTGTGGTTTCTAGATAAACTTCAAATGTTAAGTTTCGTATTGTTTTAGTTATTGTGAAAACTATGTGGGTATTTTTTATCTCTATCTTTCTTAGTAAGTTGTAGGTAATCATGATTCGGCAGCTTGGGTAGTTTATACTGCCTACCCAAATGCCCTTTTTAGAGTATTTTTCGACGAATTGTTGACCTTTTTAAATTCTGAGTTGAGCTGCACGATTGATGACGGAATTGCGTGCACTGACTGGACAGGTCCACTCAGTCTGTGTGGTTCTTTCCTCTAAAGGCCATTTCAGACTCCAATCTACATGGCCTTCACATGATGTGACCAAGATTATATCTGAAGTTTAAAAGAGACCGTAACCTCTGAGTTTGTTTCGGTCTTTATTCTCAGAGAAAATATGACTGACGTGTAAAAGTATTTATACAAACCTATGACAAAAATAAAATAATGTATCATTTAATGTTTGCGGGTGGAAGATATTCTACGTGTAAAGTCTGTATTATGATCCATTACCATTCTCTAGTAGGTAGTTATCCTAATTTATTTGGGATTACAGAATGTCCTTCTATATTTCTCTATTAGTCGTCATCTCACTGATCACTCCTTTTTGAGCCATATAATTTTTACTCTGCCCATAAATCATTGTTTTGGTTTTCCCCTTCTCCAGCCATCTGCTTTCATACTCAAACTTTCCTTACAACATTTTCCTTATTCCTCTGGGATTTAGGATTATGATGCTTCTGTATGCTTAATTGTATCTTAGTCTGTTTTAACTCCGCAATACGAGATATAGGTTTACCACCTATCTCTGATGCACATAGTCCAAGCTTTATATATTACAAACTTTACGCCATTACTTAGTGTAAATTGTCCTTATTCAATTTTGTAATACGTGAACATAATTTGGTTGATAAATTATTAGATTATATTCTTATTTATATATTATTTTACTACCAGTAAAATGATATAAATTCCTTAAAGCTTCAAATGTAAATGTTTGAAATTGTCTTTCTGTTTATTTATTTATTTCTTTAATTAAAAACCCCCGACACAAAAACCTAAGTTGCCTTTAAAAAGTAAAAAATAGTTTTAAAAAAACTCAATCTTAAAGTACCTAAGTGTGTATTAATCATTTATAATTTGAAAATAAAATACGTCGCGTTGGGGGACCGCTCCAAACCTAACAATTTAATTACAAATAGTCTATTACCTAACTAAGCAACATATGGTTGGGCACCTTAAGTGACCCAAATTGACTTGTTAATACTTATTTTTGTTATACCTAAGTATTAGGTCATTTCTCTAGCAATAATCAATTCGTTTCAAATGGTTCCGATATGTTAGTATCTGTGGCTATGTTGGTTCGCGCGCCTTCGGATCGCGTTTTGATTCGCTGAACCTGGCGACGCCAGTCCAAGAACCCTTACTTGGGAAAAGTAGTCTCTTTCCAGGCTAGGTAAGATAGAGAAATCACAAGACGAACGGAAAACGCCTGGAAGAGCTACTGGTCCATGAAGGAACTTTTTAAAGGCGAGTTGCCCTTGACACTAAAAGGCAGGCTCATGAACATGTGTATTCTTCCCATCTTAACCTATGGTGCACAGACTTGGTCTTTGACTAACGTTCAGAAGTGCAAACACAAGGTTTGCCAAAAATTAATAGAGCGCAGTATACTAGGCGTCATATTAACGGATCGTGTCCGAAACACAATACTGCGCTCCAAAACAAACACAGCTGACGTGGCTCAAAAACCTTTGCCCAGGAATGGGACAGATGAGGCTAAAGAAAAAAGCTCCTGCCTGGGTCTGAACCCACATGACCTACAAATCGTAAGTCTGTGCCAATACCACTGGGCTACCACTGCACGAGGCATTACGAAATTCATTTCTGACTCTATCCCTAGGGTTAACACTATTATTGTTAACAAGATGTTAACCCGACCTATATGCAAGTTGTCGCCACATAAGGCCAGTGTAGCTGCGATTAATTTAGTTATAGGATTTAATAGGAGCTGTATTTAGAGCCTATATGTGTTCGATCAGATTAGGGCTAAGTGTTATTAATATAACGGGCTCCTTTGATTAAGATGAGGTTGATTGGAAGCAGCTAAGCTTTTATTTCTGATATAATCTCCTTTACAAGTAACAATTACTGTCATTACTTATAGATTTTGTACCTAATTCTGTCCATTCAATTATGATAAATTAGTTTTTGGGAGTGGCTTCCAGCCAACCTCTTAATCACTCAGTCTATTGATGAAAATCACATTAAAATTCATTGCGTAGTTTATAAAATCTAAGCATAGAGACGCGGGAAGCTGCTTTGTTTAATACTATGTAAATGGTAACAGCTGGACGGATTTCGATGTAGTTTGGCGATAGATAATTTATAACCTAGAGTAACACATAATATTATTTTCGTGTAAATTATGGGTAAAAGAATTATTAATTTGTCAGTTATACACATTTGGGTTTAAATCTTGTCGACACCACGACAGGTAATTAACGTCAGTTAAAATAAATGGAAAAGTTTGAAATAACAGAATTTAATTTAAAACCTGCATGCTTTATAAATTTTATACTTGATAATGATAAAATATAGTTCATCTACTGGCCTGGACTGACTTGTTAGTCTAGTGGTTAGTGACCCTGACTGCGAAGACTGAGGTCGTGGGTTCGATTCCCATCTAGGACAAATCTTTGTGTGATGAGCACAATCATTTGTTCTGTGTCTGGGTGTAATTTATCTATAATATGTATGTATTTAGAAATATATAAGTATGTTTATCAGTTGTCTGGTTACCATAGTACAGGCTCTGCCTAGTTTGGGATCAGATAACGTTGTGTTGGTTGTCCTAAGATATTTATTATTATTATTATTATTTATCTGAGCTAAACTTATTCAAAGTGGCATCAGTTTGTGATATTCATCAAATTAAATATTTTAAAGAGACGCAATTATCTACATACACATACTCGCTTTTGCTAGTGACTTCGCCCGCGTGGTGGTGGGAAATTATCCCGCGAAAAAGTACTACCGAGATAAAAAAAAATACCCAATATGTTAATCCATCTATCTATTATATCATCGTTATAAACTATCTGTCTGTTGAGGGACACTGAACGAGCTGATAAGCGTTTTATTGTTATTAGGTCAGGGGACATTTAGAGTAACGCAAAGTGTTAATGAAGTACTGATATACAAAAGACAAAGGCTTTAAGTTATGCCATATTTACAAAATGGTCTATTTCAAAATGTCTTTTGAATATACATGTAGGTATCGAAAAAGCTTCCGACACGTGTAGGCATTATCATAAACTACAACTTCTAAAATTCATGTTTCCTGCAAATAATGTAAAAAAACTCACCCAAAATGACTCCAGACAGTTGGGTAATCAGCAGTAACAGATGAACGTCACGCCTCCAATCCATGTCGGAGGATTGACGACCACTTCACTACACAGAACTATCGAATATTATCACTATTATGCTGAAGTAACACATGGCTCCAATCCTTTGTCTGCACTATCTGAAAACAAAGAAAAACTACCGTCATTAAGAGACAAAACTCAAAAAACAAAAACAAAACAGTATCAAATAATAATTGCGAGACCATCCCAGAAATCAAATATTTCCGAGACTATGATTACTATTTTAATGTAGTTCAAAATTATTTGTAGTGTATTATAAATTAAAATTAACTTGAAACCTACAACAAAACTTAGAATTGATTACGACTTAACTAGTCTTGTAGTTTTCGAATGCTTGTTATTTTTGAGCCCGAGACAATCATCTGAGACACAGATTAATTTCACACATATTCAGGAGTAAATAAAGAAGATTATCTAGTTGCATGTACGACTTGTTGCGAAAATATATAGTAACAGGACCTCTACGGGCCTTAGTAATGTCACGAACTAACTGCGCAGGTATGCTCCTAATGTGACTGATCGCGCGATCGGAGACCATGACGTCACAGACTCGTATTAACCAGTTCACAGCTGCAATCTGGCTGTTTAATAGCGAATCACTGAAAGAGATCTGACAAGCCCAATATAAACTGACATATAATTCTAATTCCATTTTTATGACACCGACTATCCCTGATGACATTATTAAAATAATAATTGCTTTAAAAATAAAACCAATACCGGGTATAATAGCATCGCGACAAATATTGTTAAAGATGTAGCTCATATTATATCTGAACCACTAAGCTTCATTATAAATTTATGTATAGAAGAAGGCACCTTCCCCAACAAACTAAAAATATCTGTTATAAAGCCAGTATTTAAGAAAGGAGACAAAAATAACATGAGCAACTATAGGCCTATAACATTGATACCTATTTTTAGAAAAATTGTTGAAAAGTTGATGTTTAACTGTCTCTATACTTTCTTGTTTCAAAGAAAGTATAGAGACAGTTAAACATCAACAACATTCTAAAGTCCAGTCAATATGGTTTTATAAAAAACAAATCTATCAATTTGGCAATATATAACTTTTTACATAAGGTAATGACTAACTTGGACCGATGACCTGGTGAAGGCCGCAGGAATGCGTTGGATGCGGGAGGCACAGAACAGGTCGAAGTGGCGGTGCTTGGGGGAGGCCTATGTCCAGCAGTGGACGTCTTTCGGCTGAAATGATGAACTTGGACAAAAGGCTGCCAGCTGTCGCACTATACATGGACATGTGGAAGGCTTTCGACCGAGTGGACCACAAGATCCTCTTAAGAAAGATGTATGCATATGGTGTGAGAGGTAATGTGTATAAACTTTTAGAATCATGCCTTAACACATGACAACAATTCACAGAAGTAAGGAGGCTAAATCTTATAAATAAAACAGAAGAAATGTATGCTTCTGAATATGGAACTGTTAATTTCGGCGTTCCTCAAGGGACTATTGTGGGTCCTTTATATTCCTTGTTTATATAAATGACATGCCTTCGGTAACAAATCATGACATTACACTATTGGCTGATGATAGCACTATTTTATTCGTTAATGATAATACAATTGATTTAGAATCCGAAATTAATCAAACAATATTATTACTTATGGATTTGCTTAAAATGAATAATTTAATGATTAACATTGACAAAACTAAAATAACGAATTTAAAAATAAAAACTTGTCGTACGGGTACTTTAAAAATCCATTGCATAGATAGTGACATTGAAGAAACTGAAGTAACAAAATTTCTAGGTTTATATATTGATAACAAACTGAATTGATAGTCTCGTCCCAATTACCGCAGTGTCTCAAGACAAAAGTCTTTGACCAGTGTGTGTTGCCAGTGATGACATATGGTACTGAGACGTGGTCGCTCACAATGGGCCTCATAAGAAGGCTCAAAGTCACTCAAAGAGTAATGGAGAGGGCTATGCTTGGAGTTTCCCTACGTGATCGAATCAGAAATGATGAGATCCGTAGGAAAACCAAGGTTACCGACATAGCCCGAAAAATTGCCAAACTTTGCACATTGCTCGCAGAACAGATGGCCGATGGGGTCGGAAGGTTCTGGAGTGGCGACCGCGTACTGGAAGACGTAGCGTTGGAAGGCCTCCCACAAGATGGACCGATGACCTGGTGAAGGCCGCAGGAATGCGTTGGATGCGAGAGGCATAGAACAGGTCGAGGTGGCGGTGCTTGGGGGAGGCCTATGTCCAGCAGTGGACGTCTTTCAGCTGAAATGATGATGATGAAACTGAATTGGAAATTATATATTGACCATGTATGCAAAAATTTGGGACAATTTTCGTATGAACTACACAGATTGCGTAAAACAGCAAATCAGAGTAGTTTACTAACAGTTTACCACGGACACGTTAGCTCTATCTTTAGATACGGTATAATATTCTGGGGCAATAGTACAGACAAGGAGCGTGCCTTTATTGCTCAAAAACGTTGCATCAGGGCTATATTTAACATAAAACAAACTGATTCCTGTAAGACATTTTTAAAGACATGAACGCATTAACATTGCCATGTGTATATATATTTAAGACAGCAGCATTTGTCATTTGTCAAAAATAATTTATTGGCATGTATATTTACTACACACGTATACGGCGTCAGGACAAATTGCGCACAGTAGCTAGCAAAACGCATCTAATGCATGAAAGTACAATCTCTTTTGTATTGCTTCATCTGTCTTTAATAATATTCCGGGGCCTATAAGAACAATGACGGAAATGGGAAAATTTAAAAAGGATCTCCATGACCTACTAGTAAATAAGTGCTATTACTCTATAAAAGACTTCCTATCAGACAAATCTCTGCTCCAATATAGTTCCCCTCAGTCATGTTGCGTTCAGTGACCTACCTTTATTCGTTCCGTTTTATATTTATCTTTCTTTTTTATTTTTTATTTGACATCTTGAATTTATAATAATAATGTAATTTAAATTGTATTTAATTATTGTATGCCCTAAGGGCGGGACGTCGCGCCTCAAAGAGATGTCAGCAGCGTTGAAGGGGTCTGCTAGGACCGATGCCTGCCGGGGTCGCGTGATTGTTCGAAAGAGATACCGTGACCCTGTTACATGGGCAACTGAAGGAACACGGGTGGGTTTTAGTCAGTAAAAGTCTGACATGCCCTCCCGCTCCGCCCAGAGCGGGAGAAGTCATTTGATGATTTCCCATCGAAAAAAAAACAAAAAAAGGATGGGACGTAGCTGATGTCAACTTAATTATTTAAGACCTGTGTTATAGGTGCATAACACAGGTCTTAAATAATTAAGTTGACATCAGCTACGTCCCATCCTTTTTTTTTTTGGACCTTGTTGTCGTCGTTTCAGCCGTAAGACGTCCACTGCTGGACTTAGGCCTCCCCCAATTTGGGGGGCTTTTCCATAATCGCCACGCTTGGCAGGCGGGTTGGCGATGGTTGAAAAATGCATAGAGAACGCTGCTGCCCATTCTCTAGTAAGTCCCTTAGTCGCGTTTTATGACACCCACGGGAAGAAATGGGGTGGTGTTATTGTTTACGTCCGGCACCACACGGTACAATGCACCTACCTATGATCCACAATAAAGATTGAATTGAATTGAATTGAGCAGTGTTCGCCCCGAATTCCGAGTTGTACGGGTCGTGGGTGCAAACCCAAACATGCGCTTCATTTATTGTTCATTGATATATACTTTAGTGTCCACCAGAAAATAAATCTGCTTATCTTCTCTTCGTTACTTTGTTTAAATAATAGTCCAGGACATAGCGTTACATTTTATACAATAATTTTATGCCAATCGATTGCCATTTTTTTCAATAGTTCTCGAATGACTTATAAGTGAACCCAAGCGTTAGCTGACGCATCCGTGGTGGGTGATTAGTAGGTAGCGGGAAAGATAAAAAAGTAAAGCTCTGGTATTGTGTTGCATCCGGTTGGACTGAAAGCCAACTCTAATACTATTGAGAAAAGGCAAATCCAATGATCCTAAGCCGACTCATTCTACGGCAAACAAAATACTTCTTTCAATTTAATGTCTTATTTAAATCATTGGAAACAAATAACTAACTATTTATACAAAAAATTAAACCGCCGAAAAACTGAAAAGCATAAAATAATACTTAAACCTTAAAATTATGAGTCGGCGCTTTGAGTGATCCTTGTCCATTGATTTTTCAGCGCCGACTCAAAATTTTAAGGTTTAAGTATTATTTTATGCTTTTCAGTTTTCCGGCGGTTTAATTTTTTGTTAAAAAGTTTTTATTTTATATTTTTTTGTGGCTTTAATGTACTAATAATACTTGGCAAGATATACCCTATCCAACACAAACAGAATTATCAAAATCGGACTACTCTGTATAAAGTTATGCGTGTTTATACATTACAATCAGTGAGTGAACAATCAATCATCCCCTGTTTTCCGACCCTTAGGGTTCGATTTTGTTTTCCAAATTGATATGGGACCACCTTGGGAGTATACCCTTTCCAATAGAAGAAGAATTGTCACAATCGGACCACTATGTAAAAAGTTATGCGTGGTCATACATAAAAAAAAAAAAAAAAAAAAATACGCGTCGAATTGATAACCTCCTCCGTTTTTTTTCGTCGGTTGAAAAATCATCATGAAATCATGATTGTTAGAGGCAAATAAAAAATACGTAAAATGTCAACCTACCTAACCTCTTCCCAACTATTTTGAAGTTCAGTTCTTAGAAGAACAGTTCTATTATTAATAAAGCAAAAATATGTTGCCATCTTATCCATACCTGCTGCCAGTCTTCTGGGCATGTTTCCAGATGACAGTGATTTGGACGAGTACTTCGACGCCTAAGTGTCCTTTGTTTTTGTATTTATTTGTATAGTTAGTTATTTATTTTAGTATATCTGTATTTTAGTTTTTGAAGATAAAATAAACGAAGGATAGATCTATTATCTGAACTGAACCCCCTTTAACTTATGTTGTTTACAAATCTATATACCACGATAAGAGCAGTTCAAAGGCTTTCGTGAGCACAAACCATATGCTTTGAGCTTACAAAATCACATCGTCACTCAACCTGAAGCATCAGACAAGAGTAAGTGTAAGCGTACCCATAGTTCATCGATTTTCATGCCGATATTATCATGAAATATGTTCTAAGAAATGATGTATGTATTTTGTAAAATATTTCCCTTTTGTAAGCAAGCTTTAAAACGTTTCTGTAGAACATTTGAAGATTGTATCATCTCAATTCTAAAACTTTTAAATGTCAATTAAATGTTAATATCGCCATGAAAATGAAATGAAATAGTCTTGTGAAAAAAATATGAGTAGTGAGAAAAAATAAGAGCTCTAAATAATGTTTGTACCTACACAATTTTATTAGGATTTACTCTAGAAGAAAAGTAGGCGTGGGTAATGGAAAATATGTATATTCGCTGTCTTATCATATGGAAGCGTCATATATTTGTCCTCCCACACAAGTTGCAAGGACAGAAATATGTTCTGAAATATTGTTTCAATAGCTACCATTTTTTCCCCTCTACTTAATATAAAAATATTTGTTTTTCGAAGGAGGTGGGTAAAGCTTAGAACATTTTTCACCTATCATAGTCATGAAAATTCAAAGTATTTATTGACGTCATGCTATTGTGTTTATGTGAAGTTTAGGTATCGACCTTTACATCTATTCTAAAATCGTAAGAAAAAAAAATAGCAAGTCATATAAAAAAAAATCATCGTACTAGGCAAATTCGTTGAAGTTTTGTTATTTTAAACTTTCATTACAAAATAAACTGTTAAGCGCTTTATGCACCAAAACAAATTAATGCTAGTAAAAAAAACCTATTTACTGAGACCTATTTATTTGAGAGACTAAAAAATATTTTGGGGCATAAAGCGCTTAACAGTTTGTTTTGTACTACTATTTTAGAATAAATGTAAAGGTCGATACCTAAACTTCACATAAACGCAATAACATGACGTCAATAAATACTTTGAATTTTCATGACTATGATAGGCGAAAAATGTTCCAAACTTTACCCACCTCGTTTATTAGCATTCGGAGTCACTTTGCCATGAGCTGACAGTTGACACTTTACTAAAGTCCACTTGCTCATTCGAAAAATTCGTCAGCTGAATAATAAAATAACGCAATGGATATTGATCACCATCATCATCTGCCTAGCCTTTTTCCAATTATATTGGGGCCGGTTTCCAGTCTACACAACTCATTAACTGGGTAATACGATACCCCTTGGTAAGACTGGTAGTCAGACTTTCGGGCTTCTGACGACCCGTAACGACTGTCTAAGATCTACGAAAGACATTCGGGACCAACGGCTTAACGTGCTTTCCGAGGCACGATAGGGTCTTGCTTTCCGAGGCACGATAGATGGTCACCCATCCACGGACCAAACGTGGTAAGCGTAGCTTAACCTGAACGATCAATCCGTGCGGCTGTTGTTATTTAGCCACAAGCCCTTCGAAATGGATTTTGATGAAGTATAAAAATGAGAAAGGGTTGCCATTCCGAGTGTTACGCAGTTAAGGCGTTGTTCACTAGAATAATTTCCTAACTTCTGTTACACCTGGTACGAATATATCTTGGAGCAGATAAGATACATTAAGAGATTACAGTGACGGATGTTGTGGGCGATACATCTTGAGAGCAAGGAACAGGTGCTGCTCGATGTTCTATACCGTCGTATTGTTCAGTTAAATTAATCTTACTAATCTAATAATATTGACAAGCCGTGCTGAAATAGATCAACGGAAACTGTTTATGTGTATTAATTCTATACTTGATTGGGTAATTCCCAAGGATTATATGTTTTAATGCCTCGTTTATTTATTTATCCTTTATTTAAGGTAAGTTAGACCCATTGAGTTATAGTAGGTATATTGTTTGACTGGTTCTAAAAAGTTTTTCTTTTCACAGAAATCTAAAGTTTTACGAGTTATTTTAATTTGATTTTGCAATTACTGTTTTTTTTTACTCTGAGTATAAATTTATTTGTACGAAATTATTTTCTGAAATTGGAAATGATCCCACGGAAACGTGCTACCCTCATAAAAACTATTCTATCTCCTTATTTCATCCAAATCTCCGAGGCGTAAAAATATAATAGCAGACAGATAATAACATACCAAAAGACATAATTACTTTGCAATTTTATTATTAAAGTTTACAAAGGATAGTGGGCAAATGTGGTCCAAGCGTCGCCAAGGATGAATCATATACCAAATGAAAGGGTACAATGTATTTTTCAAACAAGTAGAATGGCATCAAAATCTGTCCGAGAGATTTCGAGAAATGATAGCTTATTTTTGCCTCAGAAGTTACTACGGATTTTTTATTTTGCTTCATTGTCGAGTATTATTATAGTTTTTTCTTGTTATTTAAAGTTAAAAATCATTACTTAATACTTATAATCATCATTATTTATCATCATCATCATCATCATCATCGAGTAATGAGATATTTTATATTTTTGTTACATTGTCGGTTTGTTATTTGATACAGGTAGGTATTACGTATTTTAATAGTTTATTAATCGATCATATTTTCGGTTTGGTCCTCCTTCGCCATTATAAAACAAACAAGAGATAAAAGAAAACAAGAAATGTTTTTTTAAGCGTATATTAAAAATAACTTATATAATAGTTACATTCGCTTCAGACGTCAATAATTATTGAATCCAAAACCTTTGCTGGTCTATGTATGGATTCTTGGTGACGAGCAAAACCCAAGAACTACAGTATAACCATTATGTGGGCGCAGCAACCTAACGTGTGTTTATCGGCTTTGCAAGAGCAATAACAATAATTAATAGCGTCTACTCCCGTTTCGTTTCACCTACAGTGACAAATACGGGCTTCCTATTGTGAGTCATAACGAAACGTAATAAGAGTCTTTTTGGAGTGTTCTAAAATAACAAGCTATAAATGAACGATTCTGGGATTCATAGAAAGGATTTAATGGCTTTTAAGAGGAAAAAATAACCACATACATATTAATCCTATTAATTAATTAGTGAGTGGCAATGATATAACAGATGATCGATTAATAATGATGATGATAAAACTATAGTAACATTCGTCAAAGAAACAAAAAAAAAGATACCTAATAACTTAAAGTAAACTTATCGTTACTCGATGATGATGATGATGATGATAAATAATGATGATTATAAGTATTAAGTAATGATTTTTAACTTTAAATAAAAAGAAAAACTATAATAATACTCGACAATGAAGCAAAATAAAAAATCCGTAGTATCTTCTGAGGCAAAAATAAGCTATCATTTCTCGAAATCTCTCGGACAGATTTTGTTGCCCTTCTGCAAATTTGAACAGTACATTGTACCCTTCCATTTAGTATATGATTCATCCTTGGCGACGCTTGGACCAACTCCCATACATTTTTGCCCACTGTCATTTAGATAGGTTAAATAAATAGTTTATTTTCAAGTAAGTGCAATGTATTGTACAGACGCCAACACATCAAGCTACTACAATCTGTCGGATTTCTTTGATAGATTTTCGACTTTATTTCTAGATCTAGAGCATTAGGTTCAAGGTTCATTGGGAAAAATTGACAGTTTCGGGTAGCTTGACCTGGTGGCGTCTGTACATAAAAAAGATAGCAGAATTACTCATCCTTTTTCATTTGCTAAACGTAACTCACAATTGAAATTTCAACCACGTGCGTCAAAGAATACGACCAATAATCAAAGTTTTGGGGTTCCCTTCAAATCGTGTTCGGGTTGATAAATTACACATTTACTCACACACACACCCTATCAAAACATGTTTCAGGTAACAGAAGAAAATCATAGGGTTACATAATAATGTGCTCATTTAGTATCTCGTTTCGAATAAAATCATTGAGTTTGTGTTTGCTAGCGAGTTTCTAAAAAGAGAAATTAGATATTTCTGTATGGAATTTTTAGATACAGTGGCATACCTAGTTTTTGCCTATTGAATGAAAAAAAAAAACGATGTCATTATAAAAATATAGCTGTTCATTAATTATTGAAAAATCAATCAGCGAGAGATTTGAAAAAAAAAAAAAAAACTAAATAATATTCTTTCATCTGACTCAGTGTCCTAATATAAGCGATCCTGGCTTTCATTTTGTTTGGGGAACCATAACAAGTTGTCGCTTCGACATAGGATAAAATGAGTGACAAATGAACGCGAAGAGCACGTCCTTACCAAAACCGATTGTCGAGCAAGTATGCGATAGACGCAATCGTTTGTATGAGTTGCCTACGTGAATGCTTGTTATCACGCCTTTTTTCCTCGACAGTTTGGACAGAGGTGTATCTCCTTACAGTACACCCAAATTTCATCAGCTATGTTTAAGTCCCATATAATAGGGTTCGAGTCTTTTACCATTAAACGGGCACAAATCCAGACTCCGGGCTGCTACTGAGAAATTCCAGAAAGAAAAACCAAATAACAGTTTCCTTGACCTGGGAATCCAACCGCATACCTTATGCTCAGCAGTACCGCTTACGACCACTAGACCAACGATTGCGATTGCGCGACTATGGTATATCTTTATATATTTAATTCTACTGTACGTGTGTATGTCACTGAACTCCTCCTAAACGGCTGGACCGATTTGAATGTATTTTTCGTATGCTTTTGGGTGGCACCCTGGATGGTTTAGATTCACTATTGGACCCGGTAGGTGGCGCTGCTATCGAGTTCTAGGAAACAGGGCAACGTCTGTACGGTCAGCTAGTATATAAACATAGAGGAGAGCGACAACCGCGAACTCTCGCAATGATCGGTTTTTGTTTAGACTTGACCATAGGACACGGCCTTAGGAGATTCGTTTACTATTCAATAAAATAAAAAATAATTTATGAAAATGGTTGATCCTTCAGTGGTCGAAGACAGGTTTAATCTACTACCAATGCGTATTATACTGCGTAGATAATACTACATTCCTACCCAGACGTACTAAGTAACCCCTCTGTCTAGAACGCCCCAATCAGACGGAGATCAAACTGGTTAAGCCTACCAGCTATATAACCGTGCGAACCCAGTCGTTACGTGCGATCCAATCTTACCCGGCTAACCCCGGTTTATTAACTAGATACCACGGTGATGTACTCCTTGCTATGTTGTGGTGTTGTCACACTGACAGCGAGCGGCGAAGTGAGCTAGTAATTTGAAAATGGTGGTGAAATTGAATATTGGGTTCCATTTTCAAAATATTTTATTTTATTAGTTTATCAATATAAACTCTTTGGCCAGCAAACAAATATTCTATTCTATTCGAAGGAATTCCGTTATTTAGGTGATTTCCAGGATAGTCCGCGAAATTCGAAATTTCTTACTCTTTTTGCAATTTGCAGGTCAGTGCTACGTTATATCCACATCCACACTAATATTATAAATGCGAAAGTAACTCTGTCTGTCTGTCTGTCTGTCTCGCTTTCCTGCTAAAACTACTGAACCGATTTAAATGAAATTTGGTACACAGATATTTTAGAGCCTGAGAAAGGACATAGGATACTTTTTATCCCGGTAGTATGTTCCCGCGGGATAATTTCCGACCTCCACGCGGGCGAAGCCGCTGGCAAAAGCTAGTATTGAATAAAATATGATTTTGTGTGTTTTTTATTTATTTATATGTTACCTAAGGCCCTACTGACCTGCCGGAGGCTCTACACGGGGGTCGTGCGGTCCATGGCCCTATACGGGGCACCGGTGTGGGCGCCCTAATTGAGGCTGCGTCCAGCGCGCCGGTTGAGTGCGGCCCAGAGGGTCATGGCCATCCGGTTAATCCGAGGATACCGCACGGTCTCCTGCAAGGCGGCGAGCCTCCTTGCCGGGGTGCCGCCATGGGATCTGAAGGCAAAGGTCCTCGCCCACATGTGGGAGTGGCGCGAGGAGGCGAAACCCTGGGGCGAAACTCCACTGCCGCGACAAATCGCGGCACGGCGGACAGAGCTCCGGCAGGATCTCATGGCGACATGGCGGGTACGATTGTCGCAACCCAGCGCTGGGCACGCCACAATTGCGGCGGTAAGTCCCCTCTTTGAGGAGTGGATAGAAAGGTGCCACGGCGTCCTCACCTTCCGCCTGACGTAGGTTCTCACCGGGCATGGGTGCTTCGGTGGGTTCCTGTTCAGGATAAAGCGGGAGGAAACGCCCGGGTGTTTCCATTGTGAGGATCTTCTAGAAGACACGGTGGAACATACGGTGGAAGTGTGCCCTGCGTGGGCGGAGCACCACCGTGTCCTCGTGGACGCAATCGGCGGCGGCGACCTCTCGCGTCCGGCCCTGGTGCGAGTCATGGTATGGAGCGAGAAGGAATGAGAAGCCGTCATCTCCTTCTGCGAAGCAGTAATGCTGGCGAAGGAGGAGGCTGGGCGCATGAGGGAGTGGCAGTCTCTGCGCCCTCACGTCCCTAGCCGCCGCAGGAGGAAACGCCCCGGGCGTCGGGAGTCGATAGCTGAATCCCGACCACCATAGGCACGAGCTTGCGGGCGGCGAGCAATGGGTAGCTCGCCGCCCGGTAAGGACCAAGCTCGGGTCGACGGCGCGTAGTGTTCCACGCGCGCCTTAAAGAGATGTCAGCAACACTGAAGAGGTCTGCTAGGACCGATGCCTGCCAAGGTCGCGAGATTGTTCGAAAGAGATACCGTGAGCGGGAGAAGTCATTTGATGATTACCCATCCAAGAAAAAGGCTCTACTTATGAAATTTATCTCATATTGCAAAACTCATAATTGGCCTGCTAGTTGAAGAAACTTGTGTTATCGACATATTCGAAATCACATCAGATCTTATGACATTACGAGTATTTTCAAAGTCAGCAGAGGAACAATATAACTTAGTGTCTGTTCAGTTTGCATTGAAAGCTATCTTTTTTTTTTCTTTTTAGTGATCAGAGGAACAATATCATTAGGTTTCTGTTGAGCGTGCATTGAATGCTATTGTCATTTCATTTCAATAATTCACAGTCACGCGACACTTGCTTCGCAAGGAATGCATTTCCACAGCATTTATTTTACTTTCATTTTTCTTTTGCAACCCAACGGTCGTTTCCGTATTTAAGCGCTATTGTCGCCTTTTTGGATTGTCAAAATCTTCAATTATAATTTTCTACGTGGCATAAAATGACAAGCAGGCAGTTGTCAAGGGAATAGTAACTTATAGGTAGATAGATCTCAAGTCGCTCACTGGCCCGAAGTGGAACTAGTGTCTAAGGCATAGCTGCCCCAACAAGTATGCGCCAGCGACCAGTTATTTCAACGGGTGTTTATCAACGGGTTTCTCGCTTAAGAAACGTACTTACAAAAGATTGTAAGTAAAAGAGATGCATATTATTACATTAGCTTCTGCCCGCGACTTCGTCCGCGTCACATTTTTGCTCCCCTAACCCTTTCAATTTTTCGTTGCCTCTCCGCTCCTTTTGATTGTAGCGTAATGTTATATAGCCTTTCTAAATAAATAAGCTACCCAACATAAAAAGATGTTTTAATTCGAATTAGTAGTTCCTGAGATTACCGCGTTCAACCAAACAAACAAAACTCTTCTGCTTTAAAACAGGATATTTTTCTTTATATAGAGATCAATAGTAAATCGCTTACTTCACACGGCCTGGTACTCCTTTGTAACAAGAGAAGCACTATCAAAAGAGTACTAGCTCAATGACGCTCGCTTAGCGGGCAGAAAATTCGTTGGAAGACTCACGCTTGGTAGCGTGAGCGAGCGAGTAATATCTGTCGCCATTGTGCACTCGCTGGTCGCTTACATGTTTTTAGTAGCTTCTCATTTATCGCTGGCGGTGGTACAGTTGCCTAATGCTAGATAAGAGATTGATGCTTGGCTCTAACACAAATGGATCGAACTAATCTTGTTACGCGTAATATTTACTGAGACGTTGAAACTTTGTATTATCTTTTGAAGATTTTTTGCCATGAAGAAAAGTAAGAAAAACATTGGATCAGTCATTATTTGTAGTGGGTATTTGAAATATCTACTCAGTAATATTTTAGTTTTGAGAGTCTTGGATTTTTAGCTGAAGTAGGAACTTTTGCGGCTTTCTTTTTCCTGTTTCTCAATTTTATATTTACCATGATATATTCTGTTTTAAATTTAAGGTTAATATAAGAGTTTAGATTTACCCCTGACACCCAAGCTATGATTTAACTTGTGGTGTTGGTGTCAGGGCTCTGAAGTTGAGACTAGGTTGTTCATTGATCAGTGTCTGTAATATAGGCAGCAAATATAGATTTTACACAGAAAATAATAATAAACGAATTATAAAAAAAACGATTTGTATGGTATATAGTATGTGTTTCTGTTACCAATTTCAAAAACATCTTTTGATATTTATTCTTTTCTTTGGATCTTTTTGTTAAATAGCTACACACTAGCATATTTGTTACAGTGTTCATCATAATTTTATGGTTTACTGGGGGTGGTCGTTTTCGAATAGATAAATAAATACCTAAGTAACATAAAACCTGATACCAACAGTTATGAACAAAACAAGGAAACATACAAAGGCAATTATTGAAAAATGATTACAGGTACAATCTCAAACACAAAATAAATATTTCACCATACTACTAAATTGTTGGATGTTTTTGATCAAACAAATTAAACTTATACTTATTAATCGCCAAACGAGGTAAGTAAGTAACCTGGGTCGCCAGATATCGTTAAAATTTAGTATGAAACCGATGGATGTGTTTGTTTTATATTCATTAGGTACGTACTTATGTACGTTGGTAGGGTCTAAGAAATCCAGTGTAAATGAAGTTGACTACCATCTTAAATTGTCCGCTTATTCAAACCAAACTCAAACCATATTTTGACATTTGTATGAAATGGCTATGATACGGCAAATTAAGATAGGGTGTTAATTTGCCTTGCACTAAAATGCACAACGAAGTGAAGTTTTGACAGCTTTTAAACTTGAACAAAAAATAAAACACTGAATTTTCTCGGCGCGTGTCTTAGCGAAATTGAGAGTAACGGAGCGCCCAGTTGTTTCAAGTACTTTATGGTAGTTTTTTGCCCGTGGTTTTTTCTACTTCGTCTAAGTTTTCCCGGTGAATATTTTACAGCATAGACCGGCTTTACAGTGGTTTTAGCGTGAAAAGGTAACAGGTATAAAGTTATTTCTGCATTTACAATATTACTAGCTATAGATTATAGAATTAGTATTGATTGTCTGCGTTGTACAAATATTTTGTGTGCCAAATTTATGTTCCCTTCAAACAATTAAGAAGGCCTTGGATCCTTAAATATCTTTGTACAGTATTTTTTACTAGTGCATAAAGTTTTAATAAATAAATACTCTCAATACTACACGCTCGCTATCAATGTAACCTACGCTTAAAAAAGCCACAAGCCGCTGCAGCAGCTCAATTAATTATTTTATAGTTTTATTGTTCCGCATCCAAAGTATGTAGTAAAGCGTTTAAACTGCTATAAAGTTTTGATCGCGTGAATTCAACACGTAGATTAGTCCGTACTGAACCAGACGAACGGTCAGAAGTGTTCAGAACGTTTTCTTTAATTCAGCACGGTTGATTCTTTGTGTGCGGATAAGTGTGCGTGTTTTTTATTTTAAGGTGTATACATATCCTATCAATTTTAAACATATCATCAATAAATGTTGAATGTGAAGTCAGGGAAATTAATGACTAGGAAAATTTACTAAATCATTGTCCATATTAGGTATGTACATATATATGCTAATCATAACTGAGAAGTTGATTATAACAGAACTTTGATGAACACTAAATTTCCCTGACCGTATTTCAACTTTTCAAAAAATAAACATACATACATTAAAACATTGTTGTAAACTAAACATTCGTTTTAACTCGGCATAAACATAAATTTGGCGAAATAACAGATCCAAGAGCGTTATTAAACAAACATTTTAATATGTCGTTTTATGATGAAGAATAAATAAGGCACCGTTTTCATCTAAGTACTTGGTACCTAAAGTTGTGGTATGAATGAAAGCGGTGCCATCTTAAATTTCACTAGATTATTTTTCTTCCTTTAACAATGTGCTCAAAAAAGCCCTCCAAAATTAGGGCCACCTTTTTAACCGACTTCATAGGTTCTCAATTCGACTGTATTTTTATGTTTGTTACCTCAGAAATTGTGACTGGACACCAACCGATTTTGATGATTTTTTTTTTATTTGGAAGCTGGTGCTTCCCGTGTGGTCCTATTTCAATTTGCTTAAATTTTGACGATGGAATCCATGAGAAAACCATATAAGTATTAAATTTTCATTAAGTACGTGCGCGACAAATGGACGAATATAGCGATTAGATTAGTGCGGGGTACAGACGCCAACACATCAAGCTACTACAATCTGTCAGATTTCTTTGATAGATTTTCAACTTTATATCTAGAGCATTAGGTTCAAGGTTCATTGGGAAAAATTGACAGTTTCGGGTAGTTTGACCTGGTGGCGTCTGTACATACCGTAACTAAAAAGTTGAAAATAAAAACTTTTTTCAAATAATAATAACCGACTCAACTACTTATCCAAAAACCCGAAATTAAATTTGTTTTTCACTTTGTAGTGTTTTAAGGAAGTCCGTTGTATTTTGTTTGAAAAAAGTTTTTATGATATTTTAACTTTCATTTTTCTGCTCAGCTATTTTTCTGTTCAATAAAATGGTTGCATACCTATCATCTCATATAACTTGATTTCCATTAGATACGCTCCATAGGACACAAGCACTTACAATCGCACTGTTATTCATTTGGGTATTTCAACAATATTCATTTCGTTATTAACATTGTAAAGCAGACAAATGTTTAAACATTAATACATGTCGTGACAAAAGGCTTATTGGAGTTTAATTTTTCGCGTTTATTATTTACTGGGCGTCGGTGTCTGATTTTTAGGATATATTTGAACTTGACAAACATTGTAAAACGAAACGTTTGATGGTTTTTAGACACTTGTTGCTTGCACGATGTCAAATGTTCAAGAAAGCTGCGCCTCGCCACTGTGACGCTCTCGTCGACTCGCACGAAGGTTAGACAAGACTCTGTCGAAGCGCGCAAACTTCACACTTAATTAACGCGTTTAATTGTCAATTGACATCCCGTACTCATGACTCTACCGATATGCATACATATAATTCTGTGGCCTGGTCCTAAAAGGGCCAAAGTACGTTTTTGTATGAAACGAGATCTTCATAGAAATTGCCAGTTATTGTAATGCCAGTTTATTGAAAAACTATGATTCTTTTTTGTACTATAAGGGCGTTAGTTTACCAACAATCTTTTAAAAGTTACTATGTAAAAAAAGGGCAATGTAGTGTGCTCTTTCATACAGATAAGTAATATATATATATATATATATAAAAGGGCTGCAGTTTGGCCCTTTTAGCACCAGGCCACAGAATTATAGCAATGGATTATTTCATTAATAAATCATTGGATTGTCATTAGAAATGTGATTAGCAATTGGGTTGCAGACTCTCCTAGGAACGTTTCATTTAATTTAATACTCCGTTAATTTGAACGCATCACAAATATTATGTTACATATTTAATTATAAACTCGACAAACTGCACACACATTATGACTCGTACATGAAATTAATTTCGACGAAAGTTAAATACATTATCGCATCCGAGATCATTACACAGCATTAACGAAAAGAACAGTGTTATGACAAAAGTTAAATTTATGAAACTCTACCGAATGACCGTTTATTTTCAGGGAAACTCCAGAAAATATGCCGTAAATTACTTTCGTCTTGTACAATTGTATTAAAAGACTTTATCTGTAGCGTTGTACAGTCAAACTGTTTTAAAAGTACCTTTATAAATAGTAAAACAGTAATGCATTGTTTAAGAGTCGATAAAATTAGACATGGCCATTAATTTGGTATGAAAGTGTTGGGCAGCATTTTGTAAACTTTGTACTCAAATTTCCTTGTATATATTATATTATGTGGCAATGTTTGAAGGTTCAACTTTTAGCATAACGGGCAGGCGTTAAGGATTTGCTATAAGAGGAGAGATCAGGGAGTAACTTGAACTAGGCCTATGTGCAGCAATCAAGTATGTAAGACTAAGTTGTATGAGCTGACGCGCAGCCATAGAGTTATTTCAGCGGTGCCTCCTCGAGTATATAATTTGTAAAGATTCTAATAAAAATAACCAACCGGTTTATATTTGTACGCCGTTAAGGCAAAATATGACAGTGAGATTTTTTTTTAACATCTTGCATGCCATTTGTGTGTACAAATAAATAATCTAAAATCTCACTTATGTTTGGACAAATTAATAATCTATTTTATTCACAAAACGGCGCAGCATCAGCGCTGCACCTGCTGCATAGGTCATAGCGAGAAATAGATAAATTAATCGTTTCACTTCTGTCGAGGTCAAGCGCCCATTCAGAAAATAAAGCAAAACTATATATAAATAAAGGCATTTTAAAAATACCAAACCTACCAAATACGAGCAACATATGTGCTGGTAACTTTGCCCTTTATATTTTTACCCACGCTTATAATTGACCTCTTCGCGATACATATTTAATGTCTGGCACAACGGAACGGACAGTGGTGTCCTCATTGGGACAAGGACTGTTAAAATACTCCACCTCAATCAAGTGGAAGGTCACGCGTGTACGTTTCCGTCAATCAATGTTATGTGAGTTCATTGTATGATTCGTTTATTGAAATGGTGTATATTATCTAACCATTCGCGGTTATTATCCCATACTGATAATGTTTTAGAAAGTGAGATTTGTTATGTGAAAGTAATGATAAACGACTGCTACAGATACCGAATTATGTATTCTGATGTTTGACAAAGAGGTGAAAGTTTTAGTGCGACAAGGATATTTTGGTGCCTAAATGACAGTGACAGGGGGGATGAACCGGAGGCTCTACACGGGGGTCGTGCGGTCCATGGTCCTCTACGGGGCACCGGTGTGGCTGGTTGAGTGCGGCCCAGAGGGTCATGGCCATCCGGTTAATCCGGGGATACCGCACGGTCTCCTGCGAGGCGGCGAGCCTCCTTGCCGGAGTGCCGCCATGGGATCTGGAGGCAAACGTCCTCGCCCACATGTGGGAGTGGCGCGAAGAGGCGAAACGCCGGGGCGAAACTCCGCTGCCGCGACAAATCGCGGCACGGCGGACAGAGCTCCGGTGTGATCTCATGGCGACATGGCGGGTACGATTGTCGCAACCCAGTGCTGGGCACGCCACAATTGCGGCGGTAAGTCCTCTCTTTGAGGAGTGGATAGAGAAGCGTCACGGCGTCCTCACCTTCCGCCTGACGCAGGTTCTCACCGGGCATGGGTGCTTCGGTGGGTTCCTGTTCAGGATAAAGCGGGAGGATACGTCCGGGTGTTTCCATTGCGAGGATCGTCTGGAAGACACGGTGGAGCATACGGTGGAGGTATGCCCTGCCTGGGCGGAGCACCGCCGTGTCCTCGTGGAGGCGATCGGCGGCGGCGACCTCTCGCGTCCGGCCCTGGTGCGAGCCATGGTACGGAGCGATAGAGAATGAAGCCGTCACCTCCTTCTGCGAAGCAGTAATGCTCGCGAAGGAGGAGGCGGGGCGCGTGAGGGAGTGACAGTCTCTACGCCCTTACGTCCCTAGCCGCCGCAGGAGGAGACGCCCCGGGCGTCGGGAGTCCATAGCGGACTCCCGGCCACCGTAGGCGCGAGCTTGCGGGTGGCGAGCAATGGGTAGCTCGCCGCCCGGTAAGGACCAAGCTCGGGTCGACGGCGCGCAGTGTTCCACGCGCGCCTCAAAGAGATGTCAGCAGCAGTGTAGGGGTCTACTAGGACCGATGCCTGCCGGGGTCGCGTGATTGTTCGAAAGAGATACCGTGACCCTGGCACATGGGCAACTGATGGAGCACGGGTGGGTTTTAGTCAGTAAAGTCTGACACGCCCTCCCGCTCCGCCCAAAGCGGGAGAAGTCATTTGATGATTTCCCATACTGAAAAAAAAAGGGGGTGATGAAATATACAAATACTTATAAAAACCACAGTTGAACATACATAATATAAATACCGATCAAAATCATTTAAATTCAGATAATTTCCATGTCTAACACTTGATTTCAAATATTGAAATCACCGAAAATAACGTAATATTGAAATAGCTCTCGAATTAACACGAAATGCAGTGAATTAACGAAATGACAATTTGATCGTAGGCTATAGGGACCTAGCTATAATACCGTCATCTACAATTAGTTTTGCCCTACCTTCCCCATACAGGCGAAAACATAAAACATCAACAAAGCAGTTTCCCAAAAGAACCTTTTTCACCATGATCGGCTGTTCTGTCTCGTTTGTCAATCAATAATTGAACGATTTCTGAGAGTCAGTCAGCATTACTCAGCAACACGGTCATCAACAGGTGCGGTGAAACCAGCAAAGCAAATGAGATTTTTGAAAAAGGTCTTGCGATACATAATATGGCCATTGACTGGCCTGTTAGTCTAGTGGTTAGTAACCCTGACTGCTAAGACTGAGGTTGTGGGTTCGATTTTCACCCAGGACAAATGCTTGTGTGATGAGCACGATCATTTGTTCTGTGTCTGGGTGTAATTTATCTATAATATGTATGTAATTAGAAATATATAAGTACATATATTTATCAGTTGTCTGGTTACCATAGTACAGGCTCTGCCTAGTTTGGAATCAGATAACAGTGTGTTAGTTGTCCAAAGATATTATTATTATTATTATATGGTATGGGCATATGATACAAAAGAATGAGGGAAATGAAAGTTTTGCGTATGAATGTGGACGGCTATAAGAATAGGGGAAGATCAAAGAGACGATGGATGGATTGTGTGAACCACGATATGATATTGAAGATACATAAATGTCGCGCCGACCCCAAATAAATTGGGATAAGGGCAGAAAAATGATAATTATGTCCTGAATTATTTCGTTTTTACCAAGAAAGCGACATATGTAGTTACTAGCTTCTGCCCGCGACTTCGTCCGCGTCAAATTTTCGCTCCCCTTCCCATCGCATCGAATTATCTGCCAGTTTTCGTCCATTTTTCGTTTGCTGCTCTGGTTTTTTTACCGTAGCGTAATGTTATATAGTCTATAACCTTTCTCGATAAATGAGGTACCCAACATAAAAAGATTTTTTCAATTCAAACCAGTAGTTTCTGAGATTAGCGCGTTCAACCAAACAAACAAACTCTTCAGCTTTATAATATTAAGTATAGATTAATTACCTATTCCAATGACGCTCTTTGAACAATGTGCGTATACCTATTTAAGACAGTAACGCAATGTATGAAGGCAGACTTAGGCCCATGGACTATATTTACATGCGGGCAAAATGAATGATTATAATCAACCCACAAATAATTTACTATTAATAATATTTTCATTGATATCCAATTTGATTATTTGAAACCATGAAACCACTGATACAATTCCATTAAAATCTGTCTAATTTAGAGCATTTCCACAGTCCGTGCAATGATATAGCAAACAATGCTGTTTACTCTAAACATGCATTCATTCCAGCACCATTATTATGTAACACATGGTGTGTTACGTCAATCACAATCTGAATAATTTTGAACAATATTGCTAACCCATTGCCTCATATGTTCGTAGAATTAGTTTGCTCAATAATGTAAATAACGCAATGAATGTTGTAGAGCTGTAGAGTAGTGGTGGCCTAGTTATATATATATATATATACATATATTGGCACCTAATTGCCAAGTTGTATGTCCTGAGTTCAAACCCAGGCACAGGCACAGGCGCAAGTATATTTAATTTCATCACCACTTCTCCCAAAACTGTGAAGGAAAATATCGTGAGAAACACTCAACAAAATGTCTTGGAACCAAATCATCATTATCATCATTTCAGCCGTAAGACGTCCACTGCTGGACTTAGGCCTCCCCCAATTTGGGGGGCTTTGCCATAATCGCCACGCTTGGCAGGCGGGTTGGCGATTGCAGTATGGTGGTAAAATGCATAGAGAACGCTGCGGCCCATTCTCTAGTAAGTCCCTTAGTCGCCTTTTACGACACCCACGGGAAGAGATGGGGTGGTGTTATTCTTTACGTCCGGCACCACACGGTACTCCGGCACCACACGGTACACCAAAAACCTATGCGAAAACATGTGCCATCCACCAACCCGCATTGGTAAGTGGATTAAGGCCCACTACCTCTCACATAGAGGAGGCATATGTCCCAACAGTGAGAATATTATAGGCAGATTGTAACGCGAACTAACAAAATAAAAGGCATTGCCACTGATAGTATGTTAAACAATAACTCCGCTGTTTGTGTTATCAATGGAAAAACAAATAAACGATTTTTAACTAAATAGATTTAGCAATTTTAAATTAAGGGTCGGTTCACATATGACGGAAGATGCGTCGAGCGTATCATCGGTCGCGTCTATTCGGTTTAATAGTGTGTTCTCATATCTGACGGAAGATGCGTCAGGCGTAACTTGTACTTCCGTGATAAATCGTTCTGTATCAAACATTTTCGATGCAAAAAAACTTCGAACGGTCTGTACACAAACGATCTCCGCTGATATTACGCCTAGTCTGAATGCACCAGTCAAAATACACGTGGCGGAACGTTGCCGCTCTTTACGTCGGCCGACAATGCGTTGACGGAAACGGAATAGACGCTGTACGCTCGACGCACTAACGCATCTTCGGTTAAGTGTGAAAGGTTGAATGTTTTCTCATATAATTGTCTGCTCTGGCGTTACGCGACCGATGATACGCGACGCATCTTCCGTCAGATGTGAACCAACCCTAAACGTTTATTCATTTGGTCATCATATAATTTTAATTAATTAATTTTCTGACCTAATGAATAGATATTTACATATTCATGGGTCCTAATTGAGTCTTTAAACATTATTTAGCTACGTCCAAACATTTTTCTTTAACAGAAAGTAGAACGCAAATATATTTATTTTCGTTTTTATTGACGTGAACCCGACAAGGACCTTGAATGCTATTTAAGTTATTTTTATCCTGCGCTGTTGTAAGAAGATCATTTATTAATAAACTGCAAGTGGGCGATATTGCTCCTTGTCATATTAAAACGCCGTACTTTACTGTCATTCTTGACCAGGGATGGCAAACCATGTAAACGACCAATTTAATTTGACTGTTGACACATCTCAACTGCATATTACACTATGATTGGGAAAAATAAGAAGCGCCTAATTATCTTTTGATATCCAATAACTCTAGGGTAATAATGAGCCCATGTCAAAGGATGAACTGGCAGTGTTTAATTGTGTTATTTTTCGTTCAGTTTGTATTCGATGCAACGATTATTTATGTAAAACACTCTTACATGAAATAATAAACTTCGCATTTTCTTAGCTTTACATTTGAATTATGGCATGAATGAAAATGATTTACGTGTACTTATCAATCAATCAAAAACTTACACCCAATATGGGTGTAAGTTTTTGATTGAAAAGAAAACGAACCCAATACTAGATTTAAATTGATTTGTTGCGCCACTTCTACTTCCCAGCTAAAGCACTAGAAAGTGGTGAAGGGCGGACGGGGGACTGTCTTATGTAACTCTGACGTTCAAAAAGTGCCGGTCACTCTCAGCGCAGTTTGAATAAATGACTTTTTATTTTTATTTTGATTTAAAAAAAACATATACCCGTTGTTTCTTTGAAATGGTCTCATTAATTCTCTAGAGTTATGGGATATCAATAGGACGTTTTGTGTAAGTTGAATAAACTTTATACTTGTACAAAACGTCACCGCACAACTGATTTTCCCTAAAGTGTTAGGCAGAGGCGATCTATATTTAGTACCTAAAACGACATTTTGCCGGGTATATTGAAGACCCATCTAAAGGCAAGCGTATTGCCATCAATCAGGCGCAAGTCCAAACGACGGGTAACTGAGAAACCCTCGATAGAAAAAACGAACACTTTCCCTGACCCGAGAATCGAATCTAGAACTTCATGCTCAGCAGTAGCTCTTGCGATCACTAGATCAACGAAGTAGTTAAAATAACCCTACTATATACCCTATTATAAATATGAACGATTGTATGTTTGGATGTTTGTTACTCGGTAACGCAAAAACGGTTGAACGGATTTAGATGAAATTTGGCCCACAAGTAATTTATAACCTGAATTAACACAAAGGATACTTTTAATCTCGGTAGTACGTCCTTATGGGATAATTTCCAATATCCACGTGGGTAAAGCCGCTAGCAAAAGCTAGTTCAACATAAATTCATGTAATTTTTTTCTCCTACATTTTTCACTCGTTACAGGTTTGCCATCCCGAAACTAGACTTTGTGCAACACAGCCAACGTAAACATAGCCGGTGCCGATGGCGGTGCGATGCAAACAAGATTAATCAAACGGTCCAGACTATTTTTTTCGACATCGAGTCGACTTTCGTTTGACGTCCATTTTCATAGCATTTTCAGGTATATTTTTAAGTGCGTCAGGTAATGCGTTCCAGTTTTTTTCTGGTCCTATTCAATTATCTTAGTACGTGGAATTTTTACGCTGCTATTTTAATTAACGCTATATATAAAATTTTTGGGCAGTCTCAAAAATATGAATACATCGATAAAAAATAATTTGATTGTCCACATTTTTTTCGGTTACCGTCCATAATAATAGTATCGATGTTGCAACTACACATTTATCAAACAGTAGTATTATGAAATAATATTACCACATTTTTTTTCCTTTATTTCACTGTACACGCTGATCAATTATATTTTTAAATATTGAAATATAACAGTTGAAAAAAAAAATTAAATAGTAGCCCACCGGTATCGGGATCATTGTTTTTTTTTTATAATCTAATATATAAAATTCTCGTGTCACAGTTTTCGTTGCCATACTCCTCCGAAACGGCTTGACCGATTTTGATGAAATTTTTTGTGCTTATCCGGTATCTATGAGAATCGGCCAACATCTATTTTTAATTCCCCTAAATGTTAGGGGTAGTCCACCCCAAAATTTTTATTTTTATTTTTTAGACATAATTTTTAATTTCTATTTTTTTATGATACAACATACAAAAATACATACAATCCTCAATTTTCACTCTTCTACGATCAACCCTTATTTTTTAATAGCCATTTTAGTAATTTAATCATTTTTCCTCTCCGGTCGAAAACTGATCATAATAACATAACATCACGCCTTCTTTCCCCGAAGGGTTGGGCAGAGGTGTACCTATAGTACACCCACATTTCGCCTGTTATGTTTAAGTCCCATGGAATAGGGGGCGAGCCTATTGCCATCAACCGGGCACGAATCCAGACTCCGGGCTGCTATTGAGAAATTCCAGATGGAAAAACACAATAACACTTTGCCCGACCTGGGAATCGAACCCAGGACCTCATGCTCAGCAGTAGCGCTCGCTACCACTAGACCAACGAGGCAGTCAGAAAACTGATCAATCGTCATTTAATTAGTTATCCCCGCCTAGGAAATTATTTATATGGCAAAACAACGTTTGCCGGGTCAGCTAGTATAATATAATATTATATTGATTGTGGTTAAGTGGAATTAAAACAATTTTTTACAAAGTATTACCGAGGTACTACATCAACGAGTTTTTGAGGTTGATTGTACGTACACGCAGGTAGGGCAAAGCTTAGTACGATTTTTTTAAAAGAAAGAATTATTTTTTGCAGGAAAATTACTTTTTTATCCAAACCACGTACTGACTTAATGAAACGATGTGACCATGCTATAAACAAAACATAAACATTATTTCAACATCAAATACAAACAAAACGTTTAAATGAAACCTTTTTTTAAAGTTGGAAACAAACGAAAATAAATGAATACTTAATTTGTGAAGAAAAGTTTACGTTACCGGGTAGGCAGCTGCCGGGTTACCTTTTCCTGTATTTTCAAAAGTTTTAGGGTTACTTGGGTAAGCTAAAGTATCTACAACTAACGTAAAACTATGATGGCTAACGTTAAATTCAATGATTAATTAATTTCGTATTCTGGCATCTGTTACCCTTTTCCGAAGAGAGTGCAGCTAAAAAGCAGTATTTTATGTGGAACGACTGCTTGTCTGGCTTTCATAATCCAGATACTGGGTACACGATACCACTTGGAAAGACTTCTGACTTTTATGTTTCTGACTACCTGTAACGACTTCTTAATATCTACGAATGAAAGTGATGAAACTATTAACAACTGTTGCGGACCTGGTCGAGACATTGTTAGTATTACCATGACGTGTTGGAACATATTACTTTGTGACATTTGTTTTTGAAAAGTTCATCCTTCGGGTGGGTAGGACAAATGCCTACATCATTGAACGGGTACAATACATTAACCCTTTAAGAATTGCACGTTGTAATGCTGAGCGTATTTATTTGCACGCCTTATGGAAAGACGTACGATCGCGGAATCAGCCGCACGTGGTGAACGCGGCTTGCTAGACATGGTGGGATGGTACCAGTCGAGAGTGCGTCGCATGTATAAGTATCTCCCATGCCTCCGCCTCATGATAGCATTATAGAAGAAACGTAGATGGTAGGTTTTACTCGGTAGGACGACATAACCCTCCGTTCTCTCCAGACGGAGGGAAGAACCGTGAGAATTTCCCCATGAAATAAAAGAGTAAAGGATTATTTTACCATAATCGCAGCGCTTGGCACAGGAATACTTTAACCTTTACACACCATTGATATGTTGTGAATACCGGGTTGCATAAAATATCAAAGTAAGAAAAGAACACTAGTCTAGGTCGCTGTCACCGTATAAAGTGAAGAAGACTATGAATTACCAGTACCTAAAATACTGCAACAAAATTGCAATTAAGTAGTTGCAAACTAACAATCTAAAACGGGAAAGTAGAAAGCGCTTAGTATTTTTACAGCCAATGACATTACTTTCTCTAACACTAAACATCTCACAAGATCACCCAAATAACATTTAACATTCCCTGCACAAACTAAAAAATATTTTGCTAGCTACAAATACAAAATAAACACCGGAAATTCTCTTTTCAATGCATAATTTACGCACATTTCACGTATATTCAAAACATGAATGTGAAGTTTGTTCGGAACTCGATGCGGTGTACAGTGAAGCCCCACAGCCTCCACCTGCAAACAACCGTGTGCCTGATATAAGTTAGTTTGCTAATTAACTTCATACTACCCTGTTAAGAGTTTACCGCTCAATCATTGCGCACTCCATATAACAACATTTTATCCTTCTACGCCTACATAGTGTACACGGATGAAATGTTAGCTTATTAACTAGTTAATGGATGTAATTTTTATTTTTAATATATTTTATCGAGAGATCTTCTTGAATTAAGCGAAATTTTTGGAACTTTTCAGGAGACCATCTCGCAAAATATCAATATTTTTAGGAAAAATTAAATGTATTATATTATAATAATGAAAAAGAGCGTGGGTTGCTTGATATCAATTAAAAAGCACCCCACGCTTTTTTCCATTCTTTTCTCCTTTTTAGTTTCGTTTTTTTATGAAAGCGTGTTTTTTGACTGTTATTTATTTTAAATAGTTATTATTTAGCTATAATTAATTAGGTTAAAAAAAATGTGCAAAACAATGACAAGCCCTGGCTCCAGCGCTAGATAAAAACACCTGTGTTACAGGACCCAATTACTATTCATCATCATCGGATCGGCAGTACCGTCTCACTCCTTTTCAATCCGTATCATTAGTGTACGTATTGGTGACCAATATTTGTTTAATATGATTATGTTTTAACCTATTAAGTTGAACAATAGTCATGAAGGTGGTAACTGCATCTTATAATAAGTTACCCAAAGTTTCGTATGCCATAATGAATCTGAATTACAATTTATCTTTAAAACATCTCAACATCAACTTCTCCAACCCAATTCATCATGTTCTAACCCTAATTCATCAAAATAATCTTAGACATTTCACACAAATTACTTTAACAATAATTCCATTATTCGCCAAGAAGTTTATTCTGTCTGTATAAACAAATTACGGCCATTTAATTAGGCAAGATGTTTACTTGGCCCGTCGCTGTTGGCTCAGGTTATAAGGCACTGACTTCGAATGTAACTCGGGGTGACATTTTATATCGAAAGGGCGTGCTCAAATGTAGGTCGTTACGACCTTACTTGTTGCTCGCCCACAGAACAATGTATTACTAGACAGGGATTTCATAATTGAATTTTAAAAGGAGCTAAGTACGTACTTCTGTTTTGTCATGTACAGTCAAGAAAGATAAGTCAGCTTAGTGAGCAACTGATTGATGTTTTCGAATAAAAATGTATGTAATTATTATAATAA
The DNA here is from genome assembly GCA_932294355.1 of Aporophyla lueneburgensis. Taxonomy (NCBI): domain Eukaryota; kingdom Metazoa; phylum Arthropoda; class Insecta; order Lepidoptera; family Noctuidae; genus Aporophyla; species Aporophyla lueneburgensis. Next base: position 8,258,527 of record OW028746.1, read on the forward strand.
AAACCAAATAGTTAATTTATGAAATTCAAATTCACTCGGAAACATCCATGGGTTCCTAACTAAACTTCAGCTATATATGACGAACCTAGTAACATATCTCTTTTCGTAGCAGCCTTTTATAGTCTTGAGTGGTAGGTACCTACCTAGCTACAACAAGTATTTTTTTTTTGTGACTTGCATCATGATCTTTCATGGATCTAGTATCAAATTAAGAAATTCTTGAGTGATTCTAGGTCAAACATTACAGTACAGTAGAGCGTCAATTATCCGAACTAACCGGGGGACAGGATTGTTCGGAAAATCGTTTTTTTTTCGGATAATCGAACTGTATTGATTCAGCCATACATATTTATGTACAGATAAATGAAAACCTTATGTTTATCAACTAATAGCTACTTCAGAGTGACATACGAGTACATACAACAAATAGTCCGAGACAATTTTGCGTGTATTGTAGCGCGGGAGGAGGATAGCACTCGGGAGTGGGGCGGGCGTAGTAGTTCGGATAAGCGGTCGTTTGGTTGATCGACGTTCGCATAATCGACGCTCTACTGTATCTGCCAAAAGCTTTTTTAGTTGTCAATTTTTTTTTCTTATTTGAACTATGAATTGATGTTTCATAAAATAGGAATTTGTTGCTTGCAACGAAATTATACCCCTAGTGTATTCTAGTAACACATAACATAACATCACGCCTTGTTTCCCCGAAGGGTTAGGCAGAGGTGTACCTATAGTACACCCACGTTTCGCCTGTTCGTTTGCTAGTAGCTTCCGGTTAAAACTGCTTTCCGGTTTCTGTGTGATAATGATAATAAATTCAATGCAGTATATATATTTACTCGTATGTCACCGTTAAATTGTAAATACCGTTAGATTACGATCTACCTAGCTAGATTATAATCTGATAGTTCACAATCTTTCGGCAGATTATAATCTCGCTAGATAGATTATAATCTAACGGTATTTACAATTTCACGTTGACATACATATATAGGTTTGAGTTTGTAGGTACTAGTACCTACAACTTGAACTCAAAGTTGTACATACCATTTAAATGTTTTTATTTATGTAGAGATTAAATTACCCACACATAATTAGATATTCAACGGTTACACTTAGAAATAAAGCCTTAAAAATAAAAATATAACGAAACCTCGCAAATAGTTTTGCACAAATTATAATTTCTTAACAAAGCATTAATTTCGTAGTATTTTGTTGAAATTGAGAAAATACACATACATACATGGTATATACTACATAACGGGCTACACAGTGGTCGAAATTCAACCATAATTTATTTAATGTATTTCTATTGCATCATTAAATAAAATTTTGGCATTGTGCACTCCTTCTCCATATAAATTTGGCAAATTTCATATCCCTCCATACACGTAATTTTTGTAAAAATAATATATTGCTTAACGTATTAATGTATAGATAAAAAAATTGTAACGTTTTTTTTGTCCGTATGTTTGTTTGTCTGATGGTATGGTGTGTTCCAGGTTGGCGCATAAACATAGTTTATAACCTGGATTAACACATAGGACACTTTTAATCCTGGTGATACGTTCCCATGGGATTTGATCCGATATCCACGCAGGCGAAATGGCAAGCAAAAGCTACTATTTTAATTTAACAATGTAAAAACAAATATCACAAAAAAAAATGGTACAAAGCTCGGGTATTGACCCTAGTTGTTTTTTACTTGTCATGCATTCATTAACACAACTCATGACGGACACTTTGTACCCTTATTAACCTCTACACGCAATAATACCCTTCGCATACCTATGAGCAATAATACCCATCTATCAAGAATCCCCTAATATGGCGACATGGCGTGCGTGTCCCACGTTTAATCTAAAAAATATCTCTTTGTTACATTTATTGTACCGCATGTGCCTTTGGGACTCGGGGATAATATTTATTTGTTGTTGTTGAATATTTCATGTGAAAAAAAGTCTTTGAGGGATGTCAAACGGGTCAGGTATAGCGCAATTTTGCGTATTCACAATAGCTAGATTTCAATGTCAATGCAATCATGTAAGCCGATGTTTGTGTCTATTATGTTCGACAAACAAAATATTGCTATTCGATTTCAATTTCACTCGATTTTCTCTCTCGATATTGTGGTGATTGTGAGTTCTCTATACATTTATTCGATAGCTGTTATTTGATTAAATGTAATGTATGTTATGTAAACCAATAGGGACCTTCATACGTCACGTATGGAGCTATCTATCAGTAGTTAGTGAACTTTCATTCTTTAGGGAATACTCGCGACATGGTAACAAGTCGCTTCGAATGATTTCGCCGAATGGTAATATGGCCGCTCAGCGCGGGAATTTAAATTACGAAAGCAACACATAGTACACCAAATTATGCGCATTTTCGAAATGCACATAATCACACAGGACTGCATTTTTCTGAATTTCTAGGTTGTGTAAATATTCCGCATTTTGTTTTGTTGAGAACAATACCTACTGGCTGGTAAAAATACTAAAGTAACAAAATAAACTTTTGTTTTTATACCAGACATGGTGGTGCGACAATCTGATTAAGTCTGCAGGGCCAACATGGCCATAGATTGCAAAAACACAGAGATTTGGAAAGAAAGATGGGAGACTTTTGCCCAGTAGTCGGACATAATGATGATTGCATGATTGTTTAAATTTTATTGCATAAATGTTAATGTAACAAAAATGGGAAAAGTCATTGATTCTTGTAACACAGGTTACAACCTAGTTCAGGAGTCAGGGCTTTAATATATAAATGTAACACTGTTTGTAGGTCAATATATTTATTATAATATAGGCTATAAAAAATATAGATAAGCCACATACATGCCTGATGGGGATTGCCATCGATACAAATTACTAACTCCCATGCAAACTTTCATTCCCCTTTCAGGGATAAGTTTTCAGAAATCCTTCCTTCATGCTTTTGTTGTATGAGGATACAAGGAACTAATGGGCACAATTATATGCCTTTAGGGGTCCCCGGTTTTTACTATGTCGTTGTATTGTCTGTCCGTGAAGAAATTAATGATGTAATGTTTTTTTATCGTTATATTATTATCACTCTATTTCTTCATAGATACCTACAACACTTTGAAATGGGCAACTAACTTGTTATTTCTGCCTAACTGACTCCTTGAAAATTCAAAGTAAATGGTTTCATTGAAATAAATGCTTTGAGTTTTAATTTAAATTATGGAGTGTTTTTTTTTTTTTAAATTTAATTGTGTCTGTCAACAGCATTGCCCTTATTTTGAAGCCGACCCTTTAAGTATTTTTAATGCTACGTGATTATGACAGTTGCTCACTAAAAATAAAGATTTTATAAACTAATATTTACTAGAGCCAAACCATGGTAGCATCTGCGATGATAACTAAAACCTGAATAAATAAATCTTAATTTTATATAGAGCAAAACTTTCCCCTGACCTCCAAAGCTCGATAACATGAGCCAAACTGATATCGTAAGTCCTAATTTCATAAGGCTTTTGGACTTCATCTGCCCTTGTCAAATAATATAGACCAATTCTGAATCGTAACTGAATTTTATGTCGCCTTATATCTCAAGCTGTCATTGTCTCTTCAAGTTGAATGACAGAAAGATCTTTAAGGACATCTTAAAGATAAGTGTCGTTTGAGAGTTAGGGGGCTGTTAATAAGGCACAGACAACCGGGAACGACAGATTAACGTGGCTTCTGAACCACGAAAGGGTTTCGAAGTGAATCACACCCTTTCACAGAATGACAGGGATAGACGATAGATAAATTGATCGGTTAAGCTTTCCATCTATCCTCCATGTTGTTAGTCACGAGTCAATTTGTGTCTTTATAGTAACAGTAACTAATTGATTGATTTATTAATATCAAGTTGACTTATAGGTACTTTATTGGTGATGATCTTCGAATAGGTCAGATGTGGCAACTGACACGCGTGTATGATGTATAAATAGAAAAGGTGGTGATTAGGTTATCAAATGAATTGAAACCACGTAATTCCACATTACGTATTTTAAACATACACAATTAAAATAGTTAATTTCAATCAACGTTCCCGCCGTCGCTGAGACTTTCTATTTTTATATATTAATAATTTTGAATTACCTACGTTTTTGTTTAGTGGTCGATACAATCGCCATGTGGTGTTTAATGCCTTAAACAAGGGTGATTTATTTCATGGCAATTTTTATGCTTTAAATATTTTGAAAGAGTTCTGTTTTCTATTTTTAATAATTGTGTTAAATTTATTAATTAAACAGACTGATTACAGCGTATAACAACCAGTGTAACTAAATTGAAATCCTAATCGCCACCCTTTAGAATAGATAAATAACAATAAAATGAATAATAAAACAATATTTATGTGATAATCGCAGCAGGAATAGAAAAACGGCGTTATACAATAGTTTTCAATAATTCAAACACAAAAAGATTTACCGTCTAAATTATGTACTTTAAAGCACCGTTCAGATAACAGATATTCCAGAACTCAAAACAACTGAATACTTAAGAGCCATTTTACATTTTTGCGCGAATATCTAAGATTTTAGTCGCCTTATTTACCTCTCATCTCATCATTATAAATACTCTTGGATTGACGAACACATGTAAAAAATAGATCAATCTTTTGTTTTGTTACTTTTAGTAGCACATTTACAAAAAATTATTTGTTTACTTCGTAGTAATTAATCTCCCACAACTAGTTTTCTTAAAAATCAGCGCAGGGTCAATTTAAGACTCCTATTTCTATCATTAATATGTAGAAATTTGAGTAAAAAAAATACACAAAACATCAGACATGTAATTTAGTTGTTACATTTAGTACAAGAATATTGATTTTTAATAAGCTTAATTAGTAAAAAAAATAAGTCTTATGGCAATTTTTACGATTTATTCGCAATTTTATCGCGTTTTTTTGGTTTGAATAAAGCATAATTACATTAAAAAATTCATGTCAATATAAAGTATGCTCTATAACGAATCGAATCCTCAAGTTTTATTTAAATCCGTTTATTTAATTAGACATAATATCGTTTTTGAAATCACTCTAAATTAGAATAAATTACGATGCACAAGCGGGCAGCGTTTAGTACGGCGCAAGCGCCCAACGAGGCAGGACCTGTGCCATTTTTTCCCGCGTCTCGGTTTTCGGGTACTCGTATCGTGAACGCAAAAATATACTACGACTACAACATTTTGCTACCCTTCTCATTTTATTTTTTGTATAAGATAAGAGATTCGTTTATTATCAATGAATGCATTATTTTAATAAATTGTAGAAAAATCTTGACTAAAATAATTTATTTTAACTAAATCTGACTATTTTTAATCGCGATTAGAAAGGTGTGGAATACAACTAGTGGTCATGAACAAAAATTCACAACAACGCCTCGCCTCACGTCCAAAAACAGTACTGTATTTTTTTTTTCTTTTACTTATATCTCGAAAATGGCGTGTCCTATCGTAAAAATAATGACATTTTCGACTCCCTTTATAAAACCCCACACATATAAATCTCAACACGTGGGTAATATTTTTTTTATATAATTCAAACAAAAAATGAAAAATCTAAATAGGTAAAAGGCAAACCTGACTGACTCATCTATCAACGCACAGCCGAAACTACTGAACGGATTTCGCTGAAATTTGGCATACAGATAGTAGTAATGACGTAGGCATCCGTTAAGAAAGGATTTTTGAAAATTCGCGGGTGAAAAAGGGATTAAAATTTTGTATGGAAGTCCGTCATTTTTAGAGCTACAAGCCTGAAACTTTGTTTTTAGGTTAACAAATAGAAATAAACAATTTTGTGTCCTAGAATTTTTGAAAACTCAACCCCTAAGGGGGTGAAAAAGGGTTTGAAAGTTTGTATGGGGAAACAAGATCAGTTAAACTATTTTATTCGAAACTTCCTATCAATAAATGAGTAAACACGTGTGTCAGACTCTTTCAGAATTCAACCCCTAAAAGGTAGAAAAGGGGTGACAAATTCTGAAAATCAACATGGGTATCGTTTTTATGATTTATCGGGTCGCTGATTACGAAAACAACAACTATTTCACAAAAATTGCACAAAAACATAAAACAAAATAGACAAGAAGATTTATACAAAAAATTGCACAAAATTACTCCTGAACAAAAATAATATAATTTAAACATTAAAAAACAATGAAAATAAACAACCAAACCAATTTTTTTTTCAAATGAATTATATGGCAAAACCAAAAGAAATACTAAGGTGAGAAATACTAACTTATTTTGTATTGATCCTGAATGATCTTCCCTTTGAATTCAAACGAATACAGTTTCCCCTCAAAGTGCTTTGCAATGACCAGAATCACAAGGGCAGGCATTAGAATTTGTGGGTATAGACTTGAGAGAAAACTGTTTTTCACACGGGCAATTCTATGTGGCTTGCTCTCGCGTAAGCTCGCCCAGTAGTCTGATAATTTTGGCATACAGTAATAGATTAGCAAAAAATGTGGTTTATAAAGAAGTTTTGTAGTTTACTAGCTTTTGGCCGTGACTTCGTCCGTGCAATTCTACTTCCTTTCTTAGCGCTCGCTTACGCTACGTTACGCTACAAAGTCGCTGGCAAAAGCTAGTTCCTTATAAAACACGTCCAGGCTGCCCCCTTGCGCGCGCCGTCGTCTCTCAACAAGTTCATTGCGTAACGCACACAAGTACCAAGTTGCGAAGCCAAAAGAAAAAAAAATACCACGTTGAGTCGCGTTAGTCAAATTTGATTTTAGTCGTGTCAAAATATTTTTTACATTTAGAGATGATTTTTTTTTTCTTTTTTAAACAATTTTTCTTTCTTTCATTCTTTCTTTCTTCTTTCTTCAGAATAGCGTAACAATTCTTATAGCTAAAAGTAAGGAATTTTAGAGATAGTTTAGTTCGGTGTACAACAGAATCGGCACCAATATGTAATTGTTTGAATTGTTTATTTTTATTGTATACCTTACATAACATAATTATATTTGTAATATGTTTTTTATATTCATAATTATGTTTTTATTAGTCTAGAAATCTTTATTAGACTGACTAAATAAAAGTAAGTATTTTCATAAATCACTAAATACCGCATTATAATTCTAACTGCTCAAGATTGTTTAGACCGGCTCGACACTCGCGTTACACCGTTTGTATTGTGCATGTGTGGATAGCTACGCACATATACATAAGATTGCCGTCTTTTACCTAAACTCGAGCATTCTAATTTTGTGAGAGGCCTCTTAAGTCCAGTACAGTTTTATAAGCTCTATGTACCGGAGCAACAGTAATTGGAAAGAACACTGTAATGAGTTGCTTGTTGGAAACAGTATCTCCGCCAATTAAATACGAGTTGAATCTTGAGCACCGCCTGCAAACTAATAACGTATTCGGTTCTAAGTCTCTTTTAAAATTAATGAATTAATCTTAGACGAAAATTTTGTTTTTTTTTAAATGTTTGTTTGTTTATTACATTGTATTATTAACAGTGATGCTTTTTATAGTCAAAGAGGTAGGCAGAACTGTCTTATATTGAAAACCTAGATCATTGTCCCATGATAGAGATACGAGTGACTCTATCGCCATTGATCGGGCTAAGTGCCAAATGCGGGACTGTATGTCTGCAACTGATATTCTTATCAACGGAAAAGCCAATTACATAAACAATCTAGGCACATAAATCAAGGCTTAACTATCAGTGACTTACTACAAAGCCTTTTAAACAGCGTTATTTTATTCTTAGCCAGTATGGGTATTTTTTTAAATATGGCATAGGAAAATGTGATGATGAAACTCATCGAAAAAATAAAAACTATTCCTTTTTCTCTAGGACTAAATACTACTATTTAGTCCTAGAGAAAAAGGAATAGTTTTTATTTGTAGTGCAAAATATAAAGAAAATAGTTGGCTGGCACGAAGAAAAGCACCTCGCAATATCGGCATTGGATAATTCCAGTATGAAATGTTCATAATACTGAACTTTTGAGTCCTGGAGTGGAGACCGTGTCTTGGCAAGCGTAGTATGGGACGACCCCCAGCTAAGATGGAATAACGACCTTTAGAAGGTGGCTGGGGGGCATTGGATGCGGGACGCAGAATACTAGGTGTTGTGATGCAGCCTGAGAGAGTCATACGCCCAGTGGTGGACTGCGATAGGCTGAGTTGACTGAGGTGGAATGCAGCTCATTTTACCTAAGTCTTCAAGGTGAGATTGTATGAACCTTAAAGAGGCAAAAGGAGTGTGTAGAGATCGTAGCAGGTGACGTTCCGTGGTTTCTGCCTACCCCCATGGGAAAAAGGCGTGATTGTATGTATGTATGTATGTTCAAGGTGAGATTTGTAGAGTAGATCGGCTGGTCCCCTTCCTGGTTAGCCACTTTGGACCAGAAACGCTACGAATGTGTCAGCAGTATGGCGTACCAATTCAATATCGCTGCCCAACGCGAAAGCAATATCGCTTATAGATCTGACGCTTAAGACCTTAACAAAACTTCAGTCATTCAACTTGAACACTTAACACTTTAATAATTAGTTTGTCTTTCCTGTAAACAAAATTATTCATGAAAGTTCTTCAGTGCTATCTATAGCCAGTTCGCTCTATGAAACGATGGCCGTCTTTGTAATGAAAAGAATACGGAATATGATAATGACAGGTAAGATTTATGAGTTTTTCTAAGGATACTTTTATGAATAAAGGGTATATACTCGATGAAAATATTTTGCTATCAGCGTGGGAGCTCGGCTCACTTCTATGTTAAGACCGTCTGTTTACGTTTGGAAAGGATATTACAGTAATAGACTCACTATGATTTGCCATATTATACAACATCGATGATGGAAAGGAAAAACAAATGTAGCGCCATTTGGCCAATTGGTCAGCAGAGCTGTATATAGTTTAATTTATTATTTAAAATGATTATAACTTTTTATATTTTTACTTTAAATGAAACATCAAAAAGTTCTTCCAATAATTGGCTTCCAGCCTAGAACACATCGACAGAAAATCACAAACTCTATCGAACTGTATAGAAAACTCATTTTCGACCAAAGTAGCGATTCATTTGTTTTTCCTTTTCACAGTCGATATGGTTTTTAGGGTTCCGTTGCCAAATGGCATAAAACGGAACCCTTATAGATTCGTCATGTCTGTCTGTCTGTCTGTCTGTCTGTTTGTCCGTCCGTCCGTATGTCACAGCCACTTTTCTCCGAAACTATAAGAGTTATGCTGTTGAAACTTGGTAAGTAGATGTATTGTTTGAACCGCAATAAGATTTTCACACTAAAATAGAAAAAAGCAGTAAATTTTGGGGTTCCCCATATTTAGAACTGAAACTCAAAAAACATTTTTTCATCAAACCCATACGTGTGGGGTACTTATGAATAGGTCTTCAAAAATGGTATGGAGGTTTTTAATATCATTTTTCTCTAAACTGAATAGTTTGCGCGAGAGACACTTCCAAAGTGGTAAAATGTGTCCCCCCCCCCCGTAACTTCTAAAATAAGAGATTGATAAAACTAAAAAAAATATATCATGTACATAATCATGTAAACTTCCACCGAAAATTGGTTTGAACGAGATCCAGTAAGTAGTTTTTTTTATAATACGTCATAAATCGTAAACCGCAATTTACCTTTCATTCAATCAACTTAAATATATAAAAAAAAAACATTACTTTCTTAAACATAAACCTTATGCATAAACCGAGGATACCTACAGGTTTGTGCGGAACCCTCGGTGCGCGAGTCCGACTCGCACTTGGCCGGTTTTTTTAATGTCTTATGAAATCAACATACAACTTATACGTCACTTATTTTATTATTGAAATGATATACATAGGCTGCACTAAAAGTATCGGGAAGGGAATATTTCCACTGTTCCTGTCATATTAAAATCTTTTTATTTGAAAACTCCTTGGTTTTAAAAATCGAATACCATTTATTTATTTAAAAAAAGATTCTCGGTCGATCACAAGGTTTTGTCAAACTTGTTTAGTCGTTGAGAAAATGGAATTGACTCGAGAAAATTCAAGAGCGATGTAATACAGTGTCATTAACGTTGATGATGTAAGACATTGTATTACAACGGTACCAAAAATCTTATAATGATAGAAATAAGTCAGATAATATGAATTTTTCATAAATTTGACATTTTATCATTTCATTCGTCATACTTTTCGGTTAATTGATGTCTTGAAGTATCTATCACATGACTAACAAAGCTGCTTATCTATATATATAAATAAAATTCAAAGTCTGACTGACTGACTGACTGATATATCAACGCAGAGCCTAAACCGCTGCTGGTTGTAGACACATGAAATTTGGAGAGTGTTTTCTTTGTGAAGAGTAGGTATCCACTAAGAAAGGGGTTTTTTGAAATTCCATCCCTTAGGGGGTGAAACGGGAGTTGAATTTTTTGTGAAACTTTTTATTCTCTGGGTCGATTGATACGCGGGGGAAGTCGCGGGCAGAAGCTAGTTTTACATATAAAAGATAGTTTTGCCTGCTAATTTCTAACAAATCTTGTTAGAAATTTTACCACATTAACATACCATTGGAATAAGAACTATCATAATTTGCCCCAACCCCGGTTACGGTCTACATTTGTACCCATCAAAGAACGTTCAGTCGATGGGACGTCAAAAAGTAACAGACAGACTGACAGACAGAAAACAGAGTTACTTTTGCATCTATACATACAAATAAATTGAAGTGTTGGTTTATAATATCAAAATAACAGCTTGTGAGTGCATGTGAATGTATAAAATACAGTACTCATAGCATTTTTTTTAAGTCTGCCTGTGTGTTTATTCCAGCTAATCTGCAACACGGCTGAACCAATTTTTAACCGACTTCAAAAAAAGCAGGAGGCTATCAATTCGACTGTATTTTTTTATGTTTGTTTCCTCTTAACTTTTTACTGGGTGAACCGATTTTGATGATTATTTTTTTATTTGAAAGCTGGTGCTTTCCGAATGATCCCATTTTAATTTGGTTCCATTCGAATAATGGAATCCATGTGAAAACCATATGAGTCTTAAATTTACATTAAGTGTTTGCGCGACAAATGAACGAATAACGCGTTTAGATTAGTGCGGGTATGTACCATAGTTAAAAAGTTAAAAATAAAAACTTTTTACAAAAAAATAATAACCGACTTCCTAAAAAAAAACACTACAAAGAGAAAAATAACATTAATTTCGGAAGTCGGTGGCAAAAAAACCTTAGTAACACTTTAAGACACCGACTTCCGAAATTAAAGTTATTTTTCACTTTGTAGTGTTTTTTTTTCTCTGACAGATACCTGGTGTTACAAGGAGTCACATTGGCTACCTATTATTGTCCTGGTACCACGGTCCCGTGGGATTATTTTTCCTGCGGGCAGCAACTAGTTTATAATATAAGTGGGTATGGCAGACGCCATGTTCTCTGACTGCATTTAAAAGTGAATTCCATTCGGATTAGTAGGATGTACCTACGATTCATCCGCAACATTTTTAATGTGCAACTTTCCTTTAAGTTAACAACTATAGCAAGAGTTTTCCACGAGGGTAGATCGTGGCTACAATGACGTCATCATTACGTACATAGATTAATGGCGTTACTTTCTCATGTCAGTGTTCTTTTGTTTTCCTATAGTGCTCATACAATGGACATAATTAGACAAACGTTAGCCGTAAGTGGGACATCAAAGTGATGGGCGTTATCAAATGTATCCGGGTCATTATGGCACCCGTAGACATATTAGAGTGGTGGTATTATTAGCCTTGGCGTAGGACTGTTAGAAGGTTAAAGGTCACAGACAGTAAATATTGACCCAAAAAAAACTAATTCATTCAAGGACTAGGGCTAGATGTGGTGATGGCAACGCGTGGTTTTGAACCTTAGTATTTGATTACACCACAAACTTATTTGGAAGGATTCATTTTATTTTGTTTTTAATAGTTGATAAATACTTATATTCGTTTTATTGCTACTATCCCGTGCCTTCTGAAGTTTCATTAATGGACCGACTCTCAAATCTCATTTCACCTGTTGATCAAACCAAGCGAAAACTATCACACACCTACCATTTATAATTAATTAGTCGACAAAAAATATAATTAATAAATTAAAGACTATACTTTACTATATTTGCCTTGTAACCACTGACTACTACTAAGGCAAAGTAAAATAAATAAATATAAATAAGACGTAGTAAGTAAATTCTAATGTAATTCCCAAGAACAAATACGCTGAAAGAACTCGAAGTACCTACCAGGATAACATATACATACATGAAGAGCTTCTTTTTAATCTGTGCACCGTGCAACTTCCCTGTTCCAGAGACGTCGGTGAGAGTATGAATATATTTAGCATACGTTATCAATGTCTGCCGACGTATTCAACAAGTACGAATAAGTGTGTTAATGCTATTTTTTCTGACATGCTTCGCAGAATAAATGTTTGCTGATGCGGGAATTGGCGAAGCGTGTAGGATTATGTTTACTTATTTTATTAATCTTTTTACGGTTTACCCTACACCAGAGCTGGCTTTTTATACACTGTATTATTTATATATTACTACGTATATGAAAGCAACACGGAGTAAGATGGATCACTTTCAAATTAACAAAACAAAATACTTAACATTGTGCTGAAATACCCAAGTATTTTAGTCCATGATTATAAACTATTCATGCTAAGTAGTTAGTGATGGATGAAACGTCACCGCATTCGTACAAAAATAGACCACGGCATCTGCATATATATAAAACTACCTAAAATAAATTATTTTGGAACGCAAAACCGGTTCAAAAACGAGGACAGCTAAGCCCACATTCGATACGCTTTACCATACGAATCCCATTTAAATTTGTAATCAGTTTCCAACTGCAATGGAAACCATTTGGGCCAGCTCGCACGTTTAGTCATCAAAAATGTAAAAGTGTTTTAAGCATGGCTATATATATATATATACATAGAGATTTTGATGAAAATCACAACTTTGAACTTCATGTTCGTATATTCGACATGTATTGCGTAAGGATCGTACTCACTGCGAGCGTTCGTTCCACGCATTCGTTTTGCAAACATTCGTTGTGCGAACTTTACATAACTAAATAAAGGAACAAAGTTAAAATAGTAAGAAATAGTTTTATAATGCTAAAAGAATGGCGCTCCTGGCATGTGTGTTCCATTAGAAAAAGAAAAGTAATAGAAACTCCTTGGATATTAATTTCTTACAATTTGCCCTGTATTGTATTGGGAAAAAAGAAGTTTTATAATATGATTCTCTTTTCAAATTTCGATATAAACTGTATAAAGTATGTCAAATAACACTAGTTTCAAAGTTTATAATTCGAATTTTTCGATATGAGATTAGAATAAAGTAATTTGTAAATTAACGAAAGTTAGAAATTTATTTAATTATACATTGCTAAGCATCTAGGTAACAAAATATTATTTATTCAGAGTGGGACTGGGCCCAAAAATGGCAAATGGTTGCCTCTTACGTATTGTCCCTCAAACCATTAATACATAATTATTATGTACGAGTACCTAGCATATGAAGCCTTTTCTGAAAGGGCTGTCTGAAATCAGAAGGATCAATAGGTTGCTTGGCTTATGGGCTTAACGCAAAAATAATCTGGCGTCTTCAAGCTCATTTTGCAATAAGAGATAAGCCCGTATTTCCATTAAAGGATATTTTAAAGATAAAACCAATGAAAGTATCTAAGACATAATTATATCTTTGACCATATTACCATTTTTCCGAAAGCCCACTAAGTTTTACCGAGCGGCATCTTTTTTGTGATTCTAAGTATAAACTTTGATCTACCAATCACATCAGCGGAAACAAAATTCAAGAGCAAATTTTCTAATTTAGTATTCAGGATTTCATAACTAGGTAACTACGTAAAAAGATAACGGAAGAATCCTGTCTGTATTCCGAGTCGATTTAAAATCCCAAATGAATTCCTTAAAACACAAATAACACGTTCCTACACCAATACAGTATTATTTGTCACACACGTAACTGTCCAACGAAGTTGCAGCTGCATTTACCAAACGTTACTATAACACTACTAGAAGTGTCACTGCTTTTTGTTACTCCACCACATGGTCATGACACTAAGAATTATTGCAGCACGACCAACAATGTCTTAGAGACTGTTCGTAACTACGCTCACAAAAAGCACATCTAGTGTAACTGTACACTGGAGTGTATAAATCATTGGAGAACGAAGATGTATAAGGATTGAGACACACGGTGCAATAGGGGGTAGAATGTAAGCCCAAGAGAGTCAGTGCAACTATTGAACTGTTGAAATATTGATGGTACTGTTGGTACAGTGACTGAGCAATTGACTTCTGAGCTAAGTCACAACTTTAAATCCCACATAGAACTTGTTTTTGTGTGTAGAAATCTGTCGACACTATTATTTGCAAAGACTTTTTTTTGTTGTGTTTCTTGTTTTTAGTAGTAATTTAAAAATATAGTGTTGGACTGAATTCTAATATTTTATACTGCGCATTGCGAGCGTTTCTCGTATCTTGTATGAGACTATCAAATTTCATGCCCGAAATAACTGAAGGTATAACATTTTTAACGCCAAAAATTTAAGAGGTCTGGTATTGCCTGTCATTACTCAAGATCTGGTAACAATGATTTTCGTCTTTACAAATAAATCCCCATACTGTTCAAAGTTTCATTATTTGCCTAGAATTTACCCAGCCATGTTAGGGTCAGCTTCTAGTCTACCCAGCTATATACCATTATTTTACACAATCCAGTTACTAGGTAAGACGATACCACGTCCTTGGTTATGTTCAAAGTTTCTTAAACATGAAACAAATTCATGGCTTGGTTTTGTTAATCGATTATCGCGTGACCGACAAATAATATAGAATCGATTTGAAATAATGAGTTTTGAATTCAAATAATATAACGTTGGTATTAATTACAATAATTACTGGTTTGGAATATAATGACAAAACATATAATTTTCATGATGACCTTGCTTTTCAGCCGCCTTATGATATGTGTCATAGGACATGACCTCTATTTTAGGAGATACCTATGTTTAACAGTATTTTCATTTTATTATTATTATGTCAATATGGCATTGACGATGATGAAGTACTACGTACATAGCTAGAAACAAAAAAATCTTAAGCCCATATATATGTACATAATCGAAACTAATTAGGCATCAAGAGTTTCGTTACTTAACTTCTACTCCATATGCAAGGAAGATTCCCTCACAATTCTATTAGACATGAAACTCCTTTCACCACTTAGTGCATCACTAATTTCAGTATAAAAAGGTTTTACACTACGTCCCGACGTGCTTCAACTACAGTTAATACATCCATTGCTTCCAATGAATAGACCGCGTAGCAGTGCTACGGAAATGTATAGCTCGTAGCACGCTCGTAGAGGTTCGTAGAGGCTCGTAGCATGTTTCAAATTGATTAATTAAGTGCAATGCTTGGTGTACTGAATACGGGGAATACATTGAGAGAATATTCAATTTATTGGAGAAATTTATTTGATATTTTCTATTTTTGTGTAGCAACTGGTTGATTTATTGGAAAAAAAATATGCTTTTCTTAGTGGTATAGTTAACTAATTATATTGTATTTTTTGTAAGATAAAGTCATAAAATAAAACTAAAAGCAGTAATTTAAAAGTAGTCAAATAAATCTTTGTCATTTTTATGAGCGCAAAGAGCGCTCGTAAAATAAAATTCTCTTTGTGTTTAATTCCGGTGTAATTAGAAGATGCAATGCGTTCCTTAATTTGAAATTTTGACCACCAACCACTTGGTTTTATTCACATTTAGTTTGATGAATTGTTTATTTTTCTGTAATTTATTTTTGTATATTCGTTTAAATAAATATCATTCTATAAATAACTGAAATATGATTTACGTTCATAATTAATTCACTTTTGAATAAACCTACGCTTTCATAATTACAGTTTTAAAGATATGCATATTTATATACGATAATATCAATAACTATACCAAATTATTCATGCAATTATTAATTTCGCATTAATCAGTTAAATTATACCAATTATAATATTCTCTTTTCATGTTATCACATTATTATTATGATAACATCTTTCATTAACGTTGTCATATTCAACCTTTTTCGAGAAATCCATTACACGAGAACCTTCATAGACGAAGGATTAATGACGCATCGATTTCCGTAATACATTATTTTTCAAGACCCACTATCAGTAAAATAGGTCAAGCAGGTCGCCAAGAAAATTGACAGTCTAAGATTGTAGCACAAAAATGATAAGGTGGACACCTACCGAATGCAGAATTACATTTACCATAAGTAACCCCATTAATCAACAAAAAAATCAGGAATAAAAAATCCGTAGATTTTATTCGGCGGTAATGTTAAAGTGCGTGGAACGTGGATATAACAAATGGATAAATGTCAGAATACCCGCCTCATTGATATAAATGGACGTCTGTGGCCACATATCCTCAGGTGGGTGCCGGAGGTACTACTCATACGGGCTAGAGTACTGCTTACGACAATCAACACTAT
This sequence comes from Aporophyla lueneburgensis, assembly GCA_932294355.1. Lineage (NCBI taxonomy): Eukaryota > Metazoa > Arthropoda > Insecta > Lepidoptera > Noctuidae > Aporophyla > Aporophyla lueneburgensis. Next base: position 8,275,092 of record OW028746.1, read on the forward strand.
GAATTGGGTCTAGGTTTTTCATTTGTTTTTTAATTTTATCTTTTAAAATTGGAATGGATTTTTTTTGAATCTGGTTTTCTGCACGTAATATTTTTGTTGCGTTCATAAATGCGTAACTTTTGATTAAAGAACGGTGTTACGAAAACTTTACGGTTGTCACCGTTTAATATCACAATAAACCCAAACTTTTCGAACAATAATAAACACAAAACCCACTAAAATCAAATAATCGTAAAATTCGTTACCGAAAGTAACTTCCAAAGCATAACTGCAAACTCATAAAAGTTTAAGCGAACGATTTAATAAAAGTACAACAGAAGTAAGAATTATTGCACGGAATCACCATTTAGTGGAAGTTACAATAACGACCTGTTGAAAAGGGAGCTATTGTTGTCTCTTTCTAGCGTCGATGATTACGTATGTGTGTCTCGTTTCGTCGGTGTAAGGGTCTGAGTGCGAGGCGTCCGCGCGGGCCGGCACTTCGGTACTCACTGGTCGGGTTCCCCTCGATCCATAAGCGTGGAACTACGCCCCCACAGTGAGCACTCGAGTAAGTAGGGCGGTAAATAGCGGTGAACACCTGGCCTATGATGACGTACGCACAGACATTATTAGGGCTATCTTTAGGGGTGATTTTAACGTTAAAGTTCAGGCTCTTGAATGCACTTCGATAAGTTTAATGGTTTGACTTTTGGAAGCTGTTATGAAATTTTGATGCCGGGAAAATCAAGAGATCTGGTCGTTTTTAGTAATGGTTTTCGTTAACTTTATTAGTTTTATTTTGACTTCTAAAAGAAGCTTTAAAAAAATATAGATTTCTAATAAATTCGTAAAGAAATAAAAATACAGTTAATATTTTTTTATAAAAATAATCGCTGCAAGGTCTGGGAACGATACTGCTTTCGATAATATAGTTTTTAGATTTTTGATCTATTTATCTGTGTGTCTGTTCCAGCTTCACGGAAAAACTACCGGATAAATGTGTTCAAATTATGCATACCCCGGGTCTACCTGTCGGCTATAAGTATCGCGCTATTTTTGAATTCGAACACGGATTTCGGAGACTGCCCTTAACTTTTTGTAACATTTTCATCTGCTGTCACAGATTTTGAAAAATAAAAAATTTCAGTCAGCAAGTGATTGAGCAATTTTACACAAAAACTTTTTTGCTACCAATTAATCCTGGTTTTTATCAATCAGTCAAACAGTCGTATGAAGTTTCGAAGAAGATTTTTGTGGAAATTGGATGGAGTACTTAGAAAAATCAGAAAGTGCCAAAAAACTTTGGAATACATTGCATAGGAAATGACACTGACATGCGATAGAATACAGTGTATTGAAACAGTTGAATTATTCCATTACTTCACTGGGTTGAATAGTGAACTAATATAGCAGATAGTTACAGATTTAACCTTTAAAGTGATTGTCATCCTGCTTTACCTAATGGACCTAAGCAGTAAATCAAGCATGACATGTAAAACAACAGCTATTTTAGTCAACTTTTAGCAAAGCAAATAGCTTAGTGGGTCGATGTCTGTTTTGCAAAACAGTGGTAATATCGATTTCCAACTGTGATATATTTGAGCTATTTTTAATGTTCTGTTGTACTATGATATGATGTACGTAGAACGTATACAGAATGCTGTCATTTATAGTTACAGTAAAAATAAATGTCCATGGTTAGCTGACTGGTAATGAGAATCCCCTTTTTTAAATCTGCTCTTATATTGTTTTAGCGATTGCTGTTTGTGAAAAAACAATCTGTAAGAGCGTTTCAGTCAGTGAATCAGTGTTGTGCCGCTATACAGGAACGCAGGTGTTAATTCAATCACTAAAAACAGATAACTTCGCAAATCATAAGAAAATGATACGGAGTGTTGCGTGTTTCGACCTCAAGGCGAACTGTTCCTCGCGCTCATCGTATGTTTCCGCAGCACCAGTACTGATTCTTTTTTCATTTTGGCTACCGAGACCTAAAGTACATACGTAGTAGCACTTTTTATAAAGTGTGGAGGACATACTATCGGCAAACTGTAACTATGAATTCAGCACATGATTCTAGTCCATCTATTTTCACATGAGTCCAGCGTATCAAAATAAAACAATCTGCTGTTTCATCGAAAAGTGAAATGACCTACGCGGTCTAGATGTATGAAAAAGCTATTTTTTTACTAACCGACGAAATTTTACTACGCTTGTTGTTTAGAATCTTGTACATGCGATCAAGTTGCGCGTCTCTGACCCCTGATTATTGTGTCTTACGACTCCACGCGCGTGTAGTTGTGGACCGAAACTAGTCAATGAATCAATAAAATAAACAGCAAAATGAGGAAAAGTATAATATTTACTGTAATAAAAACCAAGTCATGAAGAATCGTATCTTCTATTTTCATATAGAGGGCGTCGATTAGCAAATAAAATCTGACAAATAATTTTAAAATGAATGCCATGTACTAAAACTGTTATTCATTTAAAGTTAATGTATCGCAATTGTTCTATTTTCAAAATTCTGTTATTCGTACCTCATTTCGTGGAGTTGAGGACGGATTCCAGCCCGTATTACCTATCACCTAGGTTCAAAATATGACATTATGAATGAAAATACCTTCTGAAACTTTAGGTACGAAATTAATAAATATTAAAGCGATCAAATTAAGCCGGTCCATCTGGTACTGATAACTTTTGAATCATTCATAATGAAAGTTTAGCAACAACTAAAGTTATTAATAGCTCTTTAGGAATTTTAGGCAATGGATTAAAAGTGAAACTCCATTCAATTCATTGTCATTTCTTGAAAAGTAATCATCATCTTTATTCATCGATTCAATTGTCCAAAAATCTATACTAATATTATAAAGCTGAAGAGTTTGTTTGTTTGTTTGTTTGATTGAACGCGCTAATCTCAGAAACAACTGGTCCGAATTGAAAAAAATTTTGTGTTGGGTAGCCTATTTATTGAGGAAGGCTATAGGCTATATAACATCACGCTACAACCAGGGGAGCGGAGCAGTAATGAAAAATGTTGCAAAAACGGGGAAAATCACACGGGTAGGCGATTCGACGCAACAGGAAGGGTCGGGGGAACAAGAAATTTTACGCGGACGAAGTCGCGGGCAGAAGCTAGTGTAAGAATAAAAATTGATACTTTTTCGTCTTTGGTTTTGAACGAAGATGGATTCGATTATTGAACAGTCTTATTATTTCTTTTGATTGATACTGATGAAGATTGGAATGCCTTATGTGATAGATACATATACAATTATGATTGGATGAAACTAGTAATATTAGTTTCGATGAGAAACGGCATCAATAACATTGAATTATAGATTAACAAGTATAGTAAGTACGTTTTCATGATATTTTTTTGGTCATGACTTTCAGAGATTATTGTATTTTATGCATCATTATATTTTGTAAGGATCGTTTTGTATTTTGGTTCTGGTGACTCGTATTATATTTATACAGATCACAATTGAATAAAATTTTATAAAATATCACAAAAATAAACATACTGGCATTTGCTTTTCAGAAAATAAAAGTACAATACATTTGTATTTTTCAAAAAATAATCAGTTCACATGATAAGATTTCTTCGACAGGCTCCTCTCTGTGAGGGAGTGAGCCATAAACCACCACGTCGGTCTAGTGTGGGTTGGGAGATATCACATATCTTCGAATTATTTCATTCTAAGACATTGAGGAAGACTGTAAAAGTATCTTTAATGTGGCATATGCATACTATTGCATACGGACAGTAGCTAAAGGTTTATAGATACTGGCCGAAGAAATGATATAGAAAATGGTCTAACCCATCGTTTCTCTCACCATTGCTCTGTGGCTGTGCTTCCTTTTCTACCCTATTATTTTATTTATATATTTGTTTCCCAGGTTCTGCCCACGGCTTCATCCGCTTGGATATCGGAAATTATCTCAGGGGGACGTACTACCGGAATAAAAATTATCATATGTCGTAACCCATGGTCGTGGTCTTAACCTTTCATCCAAATCCGGAATAGATGTCAGAAACCATTCACCGGAATTCACTGGGATAAAAGTATCCTATGAGTTAATGCAGGCTACAAAATATATGGATGTATGCCAAAATTTCATCCAAATCCGGTTGGCAATTAAGGTTTGGCAATCAGTCATAGCCTTATCTTATATCTTTAAACGAGCAATTCTTGTAAACTTGTACAATAACGACATGACTACGACTTGTACGACTTGTTTCTTGTTGTTGTTCTTGTACTTGTAATTCTTGTATTCTTGTGTGTTCTTGTTCTTGTAATCTGAATCTCGGAAACGGCTCCAACGATTTTCATGAAATTTAGTATAGGTACAGGGGGTTTCGGGGGCTATTAATTGATCTAGCTAGGATTAATTTTTATTCGTGTTTTCAATGACCAACTTTATCGATAATCAACTTGAACATAAACTTATTATTTTAAACACAATTTACCAAAAAATACCGAGCAAAGCTCGGTCATCCAGATATTAATGATTAAAACAAAACTATTTTCCAAAAACACTAACAACGATCTGGGTATCTAGCAATTAAGCTTCGTTACCATCTAGCGAGTGTTTTATAAAATGGTTACAAAGCTAACCTCTTTTTTATAATTTTAGTATTCCTGGCATTCAAAGGCGTTTCTTGGAAGACCACAATAAAAAAATAAAGTTCAATGTAATGACGCTAAGTCTCTTGCGGGAATAGGTACTCGGTGCTGTCTTCACTGAGACACAGGACAGGAGAAAAAGAAGGACCACAGTGGCAGACTCAGCGTCGCCAAATGGCGCACTACGACAAGACTTACCAGCCTGCGTAGCTACGACGACGCTGGGCCAGTTGCGCAAGCGCCTCTCTACTTCACAGTGCCAAACATAGTGAAGGGATGAAATACATATTTCTCGAATATAAAGAAGCCAAACGAATGGTTCACTTTTAGTTCACTTCAGAGAAGGGTCAAAATTTTCAAGAATTTAAGTGATGCTGTCCATAGGTTAGCAGATATATCATCATCAAGCTGATAAAAGCCTTGAGAAAGTTAAGACAATAAGGGCTAATAATGGTATTACATACCTAATATAGTATTGCAGCAAAAAGAACATTGCATAAAGCGAAAAAAGGTGGACGGAGTTAAACAAGTTTCCAAAGGAGTAAGGATTCCAATAATAAGTTTACGGAGGTGTACAGTCACGAGCAATAATATATATACATTGTCACATTTTCTAAAATATCTTAACTTCTACCATTCAAAAAATATGTGTACGATATTTTTTTTCTAAATTACCTAACCATCAAACTGTGTCAAAACTTGGTATACATTGGTTTCACAGTAATATAAACGAAACAGAATCAGTAAAAAGTTTACACTTCCAATGTAATTTTGAACTATCCATGACAATTTCTATAACATATATACAATTGTATACGTGTTATAGGAATTGTCATGGATACATTAAAATGATATTGAAAGTGTATACCTACTTTTTCCTGTTTTTGTTAAGTTTATTACAGTAATAATTACAGTTTTATAAATAAATAGGGGTTGGTTACTGCAATAAAATAAAACTTATAAAATCAGTGTCGCAAACGTAATGATTTTAATAAAGCCTATTAAATATAACAGCATAGTTATGCGTAGTTTATGTTTAAACCAATCGTTATTCAAATATACAACATGTCTCGTGATTAACGGACACCCTCTTATTATTGTACTCATCATTATGAAAAACTTTTACTATGGGACTAAACCTGAAATCGCGAAAAAAATCAGCTGTTTCATACATTTTTATGGAGTAGGTATTGAACTTTTGAATGAAACAGCAGATTATTTTTTCGTGATTTCACGTTTGGTCCCATAGTAAAAGTAATAATCCTTAAAATTTTGAGTCGGCGCTGAAAAATCAATGAACAAAGATCACTCAAAGCGCTGACTCATCATTTTAAGGTTTATTATTTTTTGCTTTTCAGTTTTTTCAGCGGTTTAATTTTTTGTTAAAAAGTTTTTATTTTATATTTTTGTGGCTTTAATGTACTAATAATACTTGGCAAGTTATACCCTATCCAATAAAAATCGGACTACTCTGTAAAGTTATGCGTGGTTATACATTACAATCAGTGAGTGAACAATCAATCATCTCCTGTTTTCCGACCCTTAGGGTTCGATTTTGTTTTCCAAATTTATATGGGACCACCTTCAGAGTATACCCTTTCCAATAAAAAAGAATTATCGCAATCGGACTACTATGTAAAAAAATTATCCGTGGTCATACATAAAAAAAAAACTAAAAAAATATACGCGTCGAATTGAGAACTTCCTCCGTTTTTTTCGTCGGTTAAAAAGTAGGAATCTAATAGCACAATACTTTTAGGACGGTATACGGAAATAAAAACTGTCGACGGGCGAGTCGATGCCACCCGCTGATGGCTACATTTACCTTACTATGACACAATATGTACATATAACGCAAATTTATGATAAAAAACTTAAAAATAAGAATAAGTAATACAATAAGCTCCTATAACTATTTAAGTACACTGATTTTGGCAATTAGGCTAGGTTATTTCCACAATTTGAATGCGACTTATTTCCGAGCTCAAGCTGCTTGAAACTGCTGCTTTGTAATTGTTTACATAATTTCGAAACTGTACTGTAAACATGTTTTTGAAATTTCCTTGGGTTCATAATTACGTAACTAAAAGTTAATATTATTTTTTGGTAATCTATTGTTAACGAAAATGTGATAAAAAAGTGTAGTTAATTTTGACACAATATAATGTTTACATAATTTATTGGGCACAGTTAGCATACTTATTTTTGCGATTTAATGTTGTTAGATGAATTTGAATTATAAGGGCGTTTCTATGTTATTGCTCGTGACTGTACGGAGTAGAAGCCTTTGGCATAGAATTTTTTATTATTTATATTTTTGGATAAAATGTAATGAAATTGATCTAGCAATAAATTCTACAGATTTAAAGTAATATTTTCATACTAGAACAACAAAAACAGAAATTTGGAAAAATAAAATAAAATATATCGAAACTCAAATCATACGCACCCTACTCAATGCGCGGCATGTATCAATGATTTTGTAGCGCGATCCTACCCTTTGAAGCCGGCCGATAGGCGGCCAAATTGATCTTTCGCAGGCGAACAAGCCGCACACGCATCCCCGTCAGCCCGCGTCCCGCGCTCCTTTAGTCACCTGCGATGAGTCTGAAGGCCTTCCTGCCTTCTATTCTAGTTACACAACACACCGTATGAAGGTCGAAACGGTAAAAAATGTCATCCGGTATATACCTATATACAAGAATTGCTCGTTTAAAGATATAAGATATTCCGTTAGAGTAGAGGTGTGATTGCCATTTGTTACTTTGTTGTCGTCTTAAACTCTAATCGTAATATATAGTAATCAAAAGGTGGAAAGCCGTAGGTTCGCCCAACAGTGGGACATTAATGGCTAATAATAAAAAAAATATAGATAGATATTAGCAAAGTTACACCCTATATCTCAGCAACTACACATTTTATTGAGATCCACATTACTAGTTGTTCTTAATAGGACTGCTCTTCTTCCTCATACAGTGGTTTGTTTCACGTTTAGAATAATTTATTATTAAAACGCGGGTTTCGCGCAATACGTTTACCGCTTGGAGCTAATGTTTAACTTAATCTGTGCGCAGCGTTTTAAAAACCCATTTGTTTTCGTTCAGATATTTTGTATAATACGACTTTGTTACCTATTTGATATAGGTAGTCACCAAAAGAGCTAAAGAACCAGTTAAGTAAGAAACTGATGGATGTTTTCCAATAAAATTAAATTTTAAGAATGGTTTTTTTATTAATTTACTTTAAAATTAAAGTAAATTAATAGAAAACCAATAGTTCATTCTAATTCTAAAATATTAATCGGTTTTTTATTAAAATTTAACCATATCCGACAACCCTAGCTTACCTCTCCTATCTCTTTTGATGACCGTTCGTATGTTTTTGATACAGTTTAAGAAATTATTAAAGACTAGCGACCCACGCCTGATTTGTACGGTGTTCAAATCTGGACTACAGTGACACTTATGAGGTCTAAAACTATTATTACTGTTTATTGGAAAAGAGTAGGTATAGTACGTTCTACTAGAAGCACGAGAAAACTACAGCTAATTATTTATCTACTAAATCGTATCGCAATGAAACGCAGTCGACATGTTGCTTCCGCGTCGCGTTGGTTGCTAATCGTGTAACACGTTACTCAGCTTGAAAACATTTTTTTTGTAAGTAGGTAATTATTGAAACCAGTTAGATATGCAGTACTTTCTTGACACTTATTGTTCATTTCATAATGTGGCGGGATGAAAGACAAACCACGCGCCCGCGATTTTCTTTGCCATAATATAGCATTTCATTGCGATGCGTTGCGATTTAGTAGGTAAATAATTAATTATAGTAGCAGTTTCCGCGTGCTCCTAGTAGTATTTAATGTACCTACTCTCTTCAAATAAACAGTAAAAATAGTTTTAGAGCTCATAAGTGTCTCTTCAAATATCTCGATAACGTGATACTGGGGTACCGTGTTACTTGACATTTTTGTTCGTCTATGTGTCCTCTCCTGTCTAACTGTCCCCATATATGCCACATGAATCGTGCACCGCGGGTTCGAAAAAAAACCGGCCAAGTGCGAGTCGGACTCGCGCACCGAGGGTTCCGTACAAACCTGTAGGTATTCTCGGTTTAAAAATAAATGTTTTTTTTTTTAATTTTTATATTTCAGTTGATTGAATGTAAGGTAAATTGCGGTTTACGATTTATGACGTTTAAAAAAAAAACTACTCACTCGATCTCGTTCAAACCAATTTTCGGTGGTAGTTTATATGGTAATGTACGTCATATATTTTTTTTAGTTTTATCATTCTCTTATTTTAGAAGTTACGGGGGGGGGGGACACACATTTTACCAATTTGGAAGTGTCTCTCGCGCAAACTATTGAGTTTAGAAAAAAATTATGTTAGAAACCTCATTACCATTTTTGAAGACCTATTCATAGATACCCCACACGTATGGGTATGATGAAAAAATTTTTTTTGAGTTTCAGGTCTATGTATGGGGAACCCTAAAATTTATTGTTTTTTTTCTATTTTAGCATGAAAATCTTAATACGGTTCACAGAACACATCTACTTAATAAGTTTCAACAGCATAGCTCTTATAGTTTCGGAAAAAAGTGGCTGTGACATACGGACGGACGGACAGACAGACAGACAGACAGACAGACAGACATGACGAATCTATAAGGGTTCCGTTTTTTGCCATTTGGCAACGGAACCCTAAAAATCAAAATGCCAGATTGACGGCCAGATCGATAAGCCCATTCATAAAAAAACTAATTACATATATGCTGAGGTTTATGCGATGATATATCTAACTGTAAATTACGATAAAGGTATGAGATCAACACTTCCTCCATCAAGTCGTGGCTGGCCACAGACTTGCAGATAAAGAAAACATCGTGAGTAAACTCGCCGTGTTAGTGAGCTTCACCAGCTCACTTCAGGTACACTTCACCTTAGTTCTCACGGAATGATTTTTACAGAATTGAACAGAGCTTGCTGATAAATGCTCGTTTCATTGCATTGTTGAGGGTTCCTTTGCAGTAGGACAATCAAATGTTATCTCGTGGATGTTGGATTTTCAATGGTATTTCATTTAGTTGAAGTTATCCTAAAGCCCATCTAATTAGTAGGTCTCATCCTAAGCATATACTCTTATTAGCTACCCAGGACTAGGGATAGGCTACCCAACACACACATATTTTTTGTTCAACTCTGACCAGTAGTTCCTAAGATTGCGTTCAACTAAACAAACAAACAAAAGAGTTACCCTGGCCTGGGTTTTAGTTATTTAAAATCTGGCATCCCGCTCTGAGCGGAGCGGGCGACGTCATTTGATGATTTCACCAAAAAAAGACGCTAATCTTTACTTCAGAGATGTTTTTGAATAGCGGGGGTAATACAAAACATGTCCCAGAAGTAACGCACATCACAAAACACTGTAATTAGAATATTATGTTATAGACACAGTAGACTGTAATGACGTAGTTTTAACTATTTTTAGGATAAAAAATACCTACCTTTCATAAAGTATATTAAAACAATTAGGTAGGTACACATTGTTTATCACTAACAAACAGTCACTAAACACATGTTATCACTATGCAGAACAATATCACAACAAAAGTTTTATCAAAACCATCAATGTTCACCGATACCTATCAAACTACACTTTGATCGATTGTTTAAACACACCGAGATACGGTCATAAATGCAGGGGCCCTATAGAGAGTGGATAGGTTGGTACCTACCCATACAAAATAAATGATCGGCACGACCAAGCTGTCGCTTCGCCTACGAATAGCGAATATGTAGCAGACAAAGCTATTCCATTTAGTACATCGTCGGTTCGAGCTCTCGACATCAATATCCATACATGTAGATGCGAAAGAGGCTTTATCCATCCATGTATGTATGTGACGGTTTTACGACTAAATCACTAGAACAATTTTGATGAAATTTGGTGTCGGGATAGCTTGAACTTTGAAGAATTGCATGTAACAAAAACCCTGTCCGATCTTTAAGGGTATTATTCGGCATCGTACTGCGTACATTATTACGTAACCAATTAATGGATTTGAGATTATTATTTTTCCCTTGTGAATATAATTAAATAAAAATAAAAAATGAAAACGAATCAAAGGCAACACTGATCGCTCGACAAAGTTCACGTGTTACTACGTACAGTTTTGTGTCAAAGAAGCCGCGGTTTGTATGATCCTTTGTCATGAACCTGCTTTGTCGCGTGCCGCCAAACAAACTTATAACGAAAGAAAATTACGCTACGTCATACCTTATGCCTACGCGTAGGTATCAGCTGATATTGTTTTGTAGGCATAGTGATCCGGAGATTTAATCATGTTTATCAAGAAACAATTTATTGAATTAAATGTAGCCCTGATAAGGGCTTTTTTTAATATGATGTCCTTTGGGCAATGTACTTACTGACTGCAGGTTTCAGTTCTTTTGTTGTTGCATACTTCGGCGATCGTGCTCCACAAGTCCACCTCCAACACTGATACACATTCGACACCTTTTCACTAAATTTGCACGTACTCTTTGCAGCGCATTTGTGTCCGATTTAAGTGAGTCGAAAGCTGCCACAATTCGATCTCTGACTTCGATTTCCGAATCGCACTCTCTTTTATAAACAATTTGTATAACATGACCCCATAAATAAAAATCCAGTGGAAAGGCTGATTGGAATACGAAATTGTTCGCGAAACGATAGCGGCACGTGATACGTACAGACGTCCGATCAAAAGCTATCTACACGAAAGACTGGCAATTGGCCAACAAGTAGCGTGCCGATAGGCAACCAGTCGGCAACATCAAAGAGTCGAACGAGTGCCTACAACGCGGTACTATAGGGCGGTGGATGTTTCAAATAAAAATAGGTAAAAATAACAAGATTTTGCCGGCGGGTGGAGTGTTGTTAACTTATGAAAATTTCCCATATTCACTGTTATATTTCGCATGGATTATAAAAAAAAAATCAATTACCTTTTGTTTTTTTTTTAGATACATTTATATATAATTTTTTCTAGTACGTATGTTGAACGAGGATTACGCCTTTATTGGATCGGACAGGGTTTTTGTTACATATTGTATAAGTACGGTACTTTTGGTCGAGGTACAAGGACATTTTCTCCTGGGATGCGAATAAAACCACGGACCAGCTTTCTTTATAAAGTTGTTCAAACTTACTGCGTACCAAATTTTATCACAATCGGTTAAGTGGTTTAGTCATGAAAGCGTAACAGATCGAGTTACTTTCGCATTTATAATATTAGTATAGATATAATATATTCAGAAAGTGAGCGGTTTTCGGGTGCCTACAATATTTTTGAGTATTGTTTTTCTAGCGATCAGTGTTATTATTACCCAATGTAGCGTTATAACGTTTTTTCCTCAATAGGATCAACTACTTAATTATTTTTATTGAAATTTATACTTCATAGATTGTAGAAAAAATCACTTTTACTTATTATAAAATAAAGTCTAATTTCGTGTTTGTACGCTTAGTTAAAACTACGCAACGGATATTAATGCGGTTTTCATCAATAGATAGAGTGATTTAAGAGGAAGGTTTTTGTTTATAACACACAGGCGAAGCTGCTGGAAAAACTAGTATTGCATAATCGGTTCATTACAGTTTGAAAATCAGTTCAGTAACACTGAAACCTCTAGTGAAAATTAAGTATCTCTCACAGAAACACAACTTCACACTAGTTTCCAAATTTCAAGTCCACTAGCTAACTAGCGACAATCTCAACGATTATAACATCAACTAACATAATATTCACTTTGCTTTATTCACTTATCTGTGCAAACATTGGTTCCACTTATTCGCTAAGTTGGAGCAACAAGTGGGATTAAAAGATTGGTCACGATGACACGTTGGGACTTTGGACACCACATTGGGATGAATGAATTTCTTAACTATATCGTACTTTTGATTGTGAAAGAGGAAAGGAAAAATTGGTTTATTTTGGTTTATTATTGAACAAGAGAAGAAAAGATGGGGATCTGTCAATGTTGAGAACATGTCGCGCGATTGTCATCTCTAGCGCTTATATCGAAGAAAACAATTGAAAGTAGTGAAAATTGTCAACATATCGTCGCTCCCAAGGAACTTATACCCGACCCCTGGAATGTGCATTGTCAATTGGACACCATTATAAAAATAAACCGTATGAATATGACACTAAGTTCTATTGCAGACAATCACTTGGTCAAAGAGAAATTCGGTCCGAGAGAGAAAGCGTTTCGAGAGCCCTGTGTCCCTTTCTTGAAGTAGGGTGCCCATAATGAACGAAATTATAAGATTATTTACGAGTAAAGTCCAAAATTTCGACGCATTTGCCCAATAAAAAGTGTCCCAACTATTTTTCTTAAAAACTACGTCTGTTAGATTTTTACGACAATTAATACTAAACAAAATGGTTATTTGCCCAGCGCGCCAGATATTCCAGGTTATACAATAATACTCGATAGCAGAGTTTATGCGTTGCGTTGCGTTTATGTTTACTGCGTTTTACTTTAATCCATCTTTAAAGCGTAATTATGATTTTTTTTTAAATCAAATTATTGGTTAATATATTATATCCTGTTATATTAGTATCTACCTACATCATATTGCTTGGTCACCCTAATGAAAGGTACAGAGGGCTCTCGCATTCCAGAGGGGTAATTGCGGAACTTTTTATCGGTAGGAATTGGTTTAATATTCATAGTTAAACAACATTCATTGCGTTATTTACGTTGCTGAGCTACAATTTATTCAAACAAATGACGCAATGGTTTAGAAATAATCTTCAATCCCATTCAGATTCTGATAAATTGTGTGTTTCGCAATTAGGGTGCAGGTTGGATTTAAGTTCCTTGGTCGCTCCTGAATTGCATCGAATCAAATATGGTATTGTGCAACCGTATCCCTTTTACAAACTGTCACTATCACCTCATTTCTGTCCAAACAGTAATTGTGCGTTACTTCTGTTTTTGCTAGCAAATACGACCAATACCTATCGTTAGAAATGGCAAACTGCGCGTAAACATTAGATCTATCATTGGTACGGAGCTTAAATAGTCGACGGCTGCACGTTGTGACTGTGACAAGACTTTTACAGCACAGCGCTGATTTTCAGCGATACTCTGACAAAAAAGTACGGAAATCAAGTCAGCTTTATTCCAAGTAATTTATCAAGTTCGTATTTGCAGTCATTTGTAAAGAATATTGTATTTACCTTTTGATATTGAGACATACCTCGTTACGTACATATGTGCCTAATACAGGGTTAGGTTAAGTTTTTACTAAAGCATGGGAACGTATGTTTCTAAATCTTCATCTTACTAAATAGAGGTGGTGAAATAGACACTGTAAAGGCTAACCCAGACAATTTTATGACACCTTAGTGTCAAATGCTAGCGAAAATGATAGATTTTCATTTTCAGGATGGTAATATTACATATATAACCGCTCATATAGGAAACCGTAGGTGTAGTAACTAAAAAGTTTCGAATTCGAATCAATAACTCTTCCTCACTACCTTAATTGGGTAAAAGGCAGACAATTATTTGGCAAAAGCGAAGGTCAAATAAAACAAGAGGTAATGGGTAACCTAGTTGATAGGTTGCCAACTTGTTGATTAACCGCTACAAGCAGTGACCCATATTAATCGATCTTATACGTCCAATGACTATCTCGGAAATCATGTTCCTTTTGACTCAAACTTTCTTAATTTTAGTGCTAAGTTTGAAATTATGACAAAAATCATTAACATCCATCCAGTTATGCAAGTACTCGAAGTGATCTTTTACAAGCGGTGTCGACGCCGAAAATTATCCCACGAGGGAGTACTACCAGGATAAAAAGTACCATATGAGTTAATTCAGGTTATAATCTATCTGTTTGCCAAAAAGTAGTATAGTAGGATTTAATACATCACTTGCAGTAACGTTATTTCCATAAAGATTTTTAAGAAATAAAACACATATACATGCACACGTTTACAGCTTTAAAAAATATTTCCTTGTACCTGCCGAAAATTCACCAAGCAGCCAATGTCTAAAAGTTCCGTCATGACCGTTCCAAAGCGAAGCATAAAACACACATAAAATGCACATTTTACACATTTCAATCAAGCTCGTTCGTTTCCAAGAAAACAGGCACCCGCAAAATACGCAGTTTTTCACCTACACAGCAGAACGCGCCATTAAACCGACTGCAGCTTTACGAGATATTGCTGAACCCTCGTAATTTTATTTGATATCCGAATTTATTGCCTTCCGGAAGGCTTTGACGGCCGACGTTGACATCAGAGCCTACCTGCTCCAATTTAAAAGCATTACCTATGAGATTTATGGAAAACTCCCCCCATGCCTTTGTGGAAAGTTATTTTTAATGCATCTACACTTATTCCATTAGGAACGGCTTCCAAAAACTCGTTAATGAGTGCCTCGGGGCCCGCTAAAGTACAGGGAGTCTCGGGTTTCGTTTTGCGTTCCATTACGGCCTTCACAATATTTCGATTGTATGCATAATATAGACAGCGGTGACGAAATTAAATGTTTATTTTGCTTTTGTAGGTGTATTGTTTTGGGTTAATGAGAATCGGGAGCGCTTTGTGTAGACGCTAAGCACGATTTTGTCTCTAGCCAGAAGATTATCTATGCAACGAAGTCTTAGAAACTAAGTAAAATGGGTTTAATGAAAGAAGATTATCATTATTTGAAACAGTTTCTCAATATTTCTGAGCTCCAAGATACTATACCTAGCTATAGGTAATATTTAAGCTACTCATGTCGTCTCAGCTTGATATCAACATACATACATATGTTTGCTTATTTTATTACATAGGCAGTATAATATTTCCCATTTTTCTATTTGTTTACGGGTATTTCGAACAGAGTGTTTTCATTACAGTCATTCTCAATTTTCAGAATATTTTCAGCGCAGTTCGTGTTCTTAGATCTCGTAACATTTTGCTGTGGAAAATATTACTAAATAATATAGTTGTACTTACATGTTAATACAGTGACAGATTTCATATCCGTTGGCATGAGTACACTGAACCATTTTTTTTAGTTGACTCTCACAATTTTCCTGCAGAGATGACCAACCGGAAAAATCCCTATGATTTTCTTTCATTCCTTTTACTCTTTAAATGTATTTCTGTTAGTTCGTAAGTGCGCTGGCCACTTGTTTTCAATCTCTTAAACGGACAACTCATAAATTGGGTCAATGAGGAGTAAGATCTCAAAAAAGATTACAAGATCCCGTCTGCTTTCAATTATATAACTTTCCTACTATAGCGAAAAAACATATATTCTGCAAAAAAATGTAACCAGCCAGACTAAGCAGTAAAAAGTCATTGGCATCCATTTGTTTAACACTCATCTCTTGTAATCTCCTTTTATAAACAAGAAATAAATAATAGTTTAAAAAAACTAAAAAATACGCTTCCATAGAAAACCAAAATAAAAAGTAGAAAATAATGGAAAAATAATAGTTAAAAAAAACTAAAAACACACGCTTTCATAGAAAACAAAATTTCATGGAAAAAAACCGTGGGGTGCTTTTTAAGGTATTTTTTTATTGATCAGGCACTCCACGCTTTTTTCCATTATTTTCTACGTTTTAGTTTGGTTTTCTATGAAAGCGTGTTTTTTAGTTTTTTTAAACTATTATTTATTTCTTGTTTATAAAAGTTTTTTTAACTCTTATTTATTTTCTATTTTTAGGGTGTTTCGAATTTTCAGACGTATGTCAGCGTTTTTTTGTTACGTATGTCAGCGTAATAATAATAATAATAATATATCTTTATTTCCCAAAAATACAGATAGAGAACATTTACATAAAACTTTTGGATGTTGTAGAAATCTGTACACAATAGATTAATCTCTGTCTCTTAAACTAGGGTATCCTGTATCTTAAGAGACAGTGATTTCACAATGAGGTTCTAATTGATATTATGTAAGAGTGGACTGTGTCAATTTACCTTTAGAAGGGAAAAAAAAAAAAAAGCGTACTTTGTGATGTATGTCAACGTAGTTTTAGAAGACAGTTTTTTTGCTGTCCTGGTAACCCTGGCAAGGATAATGGCACAAATTTATGAAATTATTGCATTGTCATCGGTCTTTGACCCGGGGTCGCGAGATTGTTCGAAAGAGATACCGTGACCCTGGCACATGGACAACTGAAGGAACACGGGTGGGTTTTAGTCAGTAAAAGTCTGACACGCCCTCCCGCTCCGCCCAGAGCGGGAGAAGTCATTTGATATTTCCCATCAAGAAAAAAATCGTTCTTTGACAGGTGTGCAAAGTTTGAATGAAATGTGGTCGTTTAAAGTGGGTCAAAATTGCGCCTTAAGGACAAACAAACATACAAGTGAAGCTAATATAAAGCGTGTAAAAACTATCCAAGAGCTATGTAAAAGGGTAAAATCACAATGCAGTCAGAAAATACTCTCAAAAGAAGTAACCCAACCAAATTTTTCCTTCGTAGGCACAAGTCAATAAATTCAAAGAACATTCGCGTCTGTTCGATTACTCTTACATCTGAAGTATCTGCTTATAATGTAGGAATAGTTATGGCAAGTAGAAGCACGTACGGTACGGGCAGACGCACGAGGGTACTACGTGCACTGAATATTCACCTTTCCCTTTGAATTTGGAGATTATCATCGCCCACGGAGCTAGCAGTTTGCCGATATAAATTATCGTTCGTCTTTTATTTTGTGAGCGAGGTTGCTCGTTAATTCTGATACAATTTGCTGTGTTATAATTTTATTTAAGTATGGTATCGTTTATTTGATTTCGATAGTGTTTATTTCGGATTTTAAAAGCAGAAAGCTAGTGATGACGGATGTAAGTTATTGATTAGTGAGTTACCTACCCCACTACGCCGTACCGAAACAGCAAATTCTAATTTACCTAACACATAGCAAAGCAAGTAGGTAACTGGTAAGTATTTGTATTTACAGGAGTGGCAGAACAATTTAGATTATCCCCTAAAAAGCCTGTACGTAAACACCTAGTTATTTAGCCAAGGATTAGACAGCAAAACAAGCCCGCATTATTTCAAATTAAAACCGAAATAAAACTAAAATTGAGGTTAAAGCCTTCTGTACAAAATTTAAAAAAAAATAACCTAAGTGCTTTCATTCAATAGTTCCGAAAGGAAGGGTTAGGTATCTGTTTTTTCCCTTTAGAATAATGCGAACGCTTAAAGTGATCTAATGTTTCTCTCCATTGAACGCAAAAAACTGACTAGTTTGATAAATTGAGCAATTTTATCTCACTTTTGCCTCATGCTCCTTGAGCATAACCTATAGATCATAAAATTGGGTGATTGGAGACTGATTCTGAATTATTAGGGCGCTTTTAGATATAGTTGATACTAGCTTTTGCCCGCGGCTTCGCCCGCGTGGATTTCGGAAATTAACGCAGGTATTTTCCTAAAATAAAAGAATTTTTCTAAAATAAAAGTAGCCTAAGTTACTCCTTATTAAATCAGCTACCTGCCAATAAAAGTCCCGTCAAAATCGGTCCAGCCATTTCAGAGATTAGCCGGAACAAACAGACAGGCAGATAGACAGTAGACAGACAGAAAGACAGACAAAAATTGTAAAAAATGTTGTTTTGGTATATGTACCGTGTATACATCCATATACACTTAGTAAAAAGCGGTTATTTTAATATTAAAAACAGACACTCCAATTTTATTTATTTGTATAGAGTATAGATATACCGTTAGGTACGGGGTTGAGAAACAAACATCCAATCATACAAATGTTCAAATTTATAATAATTAGGAGTACCTAAGTACGTTTATAATTCATATCACTTCTTAAGTAGATACCTACTACTTCATACTACTTCTCTATTCTTTATCAGAGTATCATGTGTGTTTGATGTACTTAATAAAACTAATAGTATCATAAGAAGACTGCGACATAGAGCTGGATTGAATTAAATATAAGTCTTCCTAGTTTTTCTTAACGCTCCTATTCTACCTACACAGACACTCAATTATTTACCAGACACCAAATCGAACATACTTATAGGAATGGTACTTTGGCCAGTGTCTTCACCCGTAAGCCTGTCGGAAAATATCACCCAGGAACCTACTACCGGGATAAAGTATCCTATATGATAAGTATCCAGAATAACCAAAAATCCAAATCCATCCAAAAATCTAAACATCTAAGTCCTATTTCGCGGTCTCTTACTTGGAATAATATAATGGATAGGTTTATTTTGAGTACTTCGAACACACATGATATTCGCATTTACTATGAAGCCAAAGTAATATGAATTACAATCCTACTAATCCTGCACTACCCTACCGCTACCAACCGGGATGGACGGACCGGACGGCCCGCTAGCCGCTCTGCGTCTATTTTATATAATCTCTGATATCTTCTAAAATATTAACTTTTATGATATGCTGCAAAGTGCAATTTTGATTGACATGAAATGTACAACGTATCTTACGTATTTAATTGGATAAAGAACGATATGGTATTGTTTAAAATAGCTTGGTTAATGACCCAGAATTTTTTTTGTAATATATAACAGATAAAAGTGGTTTTTCTAGGGTATCCTTAGGAAATAAACATATACTATCATGGATTTTTTCATCGATATTTTTAAAATATATAATTTCTTGGTACATTAATTTGATCTATCTCGTAAGGTTAAGCCAGCGTTTGCGATTTAAGCGCACAAATAAATATGTTTGTTACGACATCACATTAGAAATGTTTGAATTTCTCGGCTTTTCTGTACTATATTATGTATGTAAACTACTTTTAAACCTTCCTCTAAATCACTCTGTCTATTGATGAAAAACGCATTAAAATCCGTTGCGCAGTTTAAAAGATCTAATTCTAAGCGTACAGACGCAGCAAGCGACTTTAATATTATGCAAAGGTTATCTAGAAAAAAAAAACGCCATCCAGTGAAAGTCTACGCAACTTTGGTGTCAAACGGTACGGTGAATTAACTTACACCGCCACCGATTAGGGATTCTTGGAACTAACCAATGAATACGCACATACTACACACGGCTATAGGTCAAGCTATATTTGTTCCAGTCTTAGCTGACCTCACATTGTATAGGCTTTTCGTACAATCAGATGTCAGTTTATACTGGAAATGTATAGCTTGACCTGTAGCCGTGCGTACTATAAAAAAAAACATTTAATTTTCAAATATTGAGATCAAAAATTGAGATAAAAACTATCCTATCTTTTAAGTTGGACCAAATTACAACTAATTAAGAACTTTGATAACAATCTGTTATGCAGTTTTGGAGTTTATTGGCAACATACATCGTGACACAAGATTTTTATATATATAAGATTAAGGTAAGTTTTGCTGCGCAAAGCACTCTAGGTCTTGTGATGGATTACTAATTACTTTAATGGACCGCTAGTTCACAAAAGGACTGATAGATGATAAAATGTAGGTACACTTAAAATTCTATAATCAGCTTCTGTGTCTAATGGGTAAATTATATTTACTTCCATCTTTCGTAAAATTACTATGGTGATGATTTTCAAACAATTATGTAATCAATAATAACGAACATGCCAAGTGCTTTAATTAGCTGCTTCAGGAGAATGTGATAGGTACCTCGCAGTGATCAAAAATATTTAAGCCGTTCTAAATATGATATAAATGCCATTCTTAGGTTGTTTGTCCACGTCAGCCGTCACTGAGACGTCACCACGAAATAAGATTTATCGATCCGAGCGTGTCCCGGTGACGAAGTACGTGTTTACCGCAGCTGAACTTAGTGGTTTAGTATGTCATGATGGACAAAACGAAAACCGGGCGGACAGCGACGGCTGTGTAGACAAAATCTAACGTGTATTTTGCATTGCTGGCACAGGGGCCCACCACAATCTACTAACTGCTCGAAGCTGGCCCGGATGACAGCGCGCGGTGTTCGCGGGTGTTGGACATGCAGTGGACACATGCTCATAGTAAATGTAGTTATCGCTACTTCAGCGTCATCATCGCGATCTCGGTGACGTCCCTGTGACGACTGCGATGGACAAACGCACTAAGATTTTCAATATATATTGTTTATATACTTCTTTTCATGTATTGCAAGGTGTGTTTAAATAATTTACTCTTGTATTTCTAAATAGAGCTATCATGATTTTTATGTTTAAAGACGAAAACCTCTAAATAATGATGTTCAAAGAAAATGTTCTAAGTAGTTTTGACGCTAACATACTGGTCGGCATTTTGGTATCACCATTGTTCTAATTTTGAATTCACGAATTTGAAAAAGAGAAACAATAATGGAGTTTTGTCACTCATAAAGAAGCAACGTGAGTCATGGACAGTCTGGGGAGGAATTTCTACCGAAAGAAAAACCCTAGGTCGTGTCAGAATGGCGGTAGAGCCACCAATAAACAACGACCGATACATTCGTCAATGCTTAAGCATTAGCCTAGGAATCCAGGCATCACAAGAGCTTATAGAGGTTCTTGTGAATTTGTGATGCCTGGATGCCATTAAAATATGCAGAATTTGTGCCAGCATCTCATTTTAATGCATGATAATGCAAATGCGCACAGACTTGTTCGAGAATATCTGACTGAAAAAAAAACGTGTACGCTTTAAGCTACGCCAAAAGAAGAGTTACCTGTTGCAATTAAAACTGGTTTTTAATTGGTTTAAGTACCGATTCCAAATTTGAGACATTGAAAACGAAGTACTATTGAGCCTTCAAAACGTCTATTTATATTTTTGTTGTAGGCATAGAATAAGGTTGTAGGTACCATTAAATTTAAGAATATTATCTATCTACCTTTATAGGGGAAGCGCCGGGGTAGGTATTTTTTAAAGTTATATAAATGCAGGTCAGTGTCGGGTTGTACGAAATAATCATTCAATAGGATTAAGTGAACTTAGAGAATTGAATGAAATAGTTATTCAATGGGAATAAATGAACTTAGAGAGTTGTATTGACGAGTTTAACAATTATAAGTAATTATGTTGAGCCGTAATTTTTATGGTCGCGAAACATATTTTAATCAAAATAAACAACGAGGCTTCATTGTCGAGGTGGCCAAAAGTGTATAGAATGAGTCGTGTAATTTTATGAAACCAACGAACGCTTCAACCACATACGCCCAATCCACAAGGAATAGTACAAAAAACAATACTATGAGTGCACTAGGCTATAAATTGTAACATAGCAATGGATCTGAAACGCACTGCTAGACAGCAGGGTACAACATTTGAGCCAATCACAAACCATACTGATAATCTGTGGTGGAGTTTGATTGGTTTAAAAGTGGACTGTCAATTTTAGTGTCATTCATTGTTTGTTGTTGTCAATGTCTTGTTATAGGTTTGAATCGAAATCATTTTGATTTCGTATTTTTGGATTATAAAGATGAATATAATTAGGATTAAGTATAACACAGTGAAAATGCGAACGTGTCGTATATGTCTTGACGCAAATAGTGTTGAAATAGTGGTATTAGAAGAGCAGAATGGATGGTTATCTCTTTTCGAGTTTTGCTTTGGAATCACTGTAAGTTTTTATGTTTTACAGATCTAACATAATTCTTCATCTAAAGAGTTAATACGTTCTAAGTTTCCGGACTATTACTCGCAATTCACAAGCCTGTCATGTTATTTTAACTTTACAAGAGTTATAAACGAATGTTTCAATTATTTCGATTGTCAAAAATCTGATTTAATTTGCTATTTATAACTAATGAACTGATTTTAGTTAACTACCCATGACGAACCACGTTTGCTGTGCAAAATATGTGCAGAAAAGGTCCAAAGTTATGTTAGGTTTAAGGAGAAATGCCATAAATCTCATAGTCTTTGGAAAGCTGTGAAATCTGAATCTGATGTGGTAAGTCAACTTAAAATTGATCAGCCCGTACACATTACTTTGCCTATGAATTGTGTGGTTATCAAACATCACTGTATCCTACCTCCACAGATATAAATGAGAAGTTTTTAAACTTTTGACAGCCATTCCGCAGTACAAATAACCAAATGGCATTGAAAGAAAATATTCTTTATTATTGCTATGTTTGTCATTATATTAATTGGTTGAAAGACTCTGAATGAGACACAGTGGAAGTTTTATTGTTCACATCCGGGCCCTTAGTGTACTGTATAGTGTTAACTTTATGCTTTTTTTTTAGAATTGTGACATAGTTAATCACAACAACGGAGAAAATACCAATGAAAGTGCCAGTGATTCTGCAATAAATAAAACACAAATTAAAAACGAAACATTAGATCCATTTTTTGACAGTGATAACCATTTTTCTAATGTTGAAATACTTCCTTTGTTACCCGCTGTTATTAAAAGTGAGCCTCATGAAGATGATACCAAATCAATGAATGATGAGAGTAGCAGCCAGCAAAAGACAGACATTATAGCAGCAAATGTACTTCCAAAACAGATAAATCGCAAAAATAGTAACAATCATGGCAGTGTAAGAAATAAAGAAAAAGAGATTTACACTTGCCCGAAATGTAAAGCTAAATATGGTGAGAACTTTTAATTTAATTTATTTAATTTATTTCTAATATAAATTTTTATTATTGTTACACAATATGTGCAGCAGAGCTAGTATGGAATATACATATCATAACATCACCCCTTATTTATCTCAAGGGTTGGGCAGATTTGCACCTATACCACATCCTCATTTCAGCAGTTCCATGCTCTATGTTAGAGGGTCTTGGTGACCGGTCTAAGTCCTTCAGGTGGACTATTCAGTTCACCAGTTATGTTTAAGCCTGTAGCCATTAACTGAGCACAAATCCAGACTCTGGGCTGCTCCACAGAAATTCCAGATGGAATAAAACAATAGCACTGTGCCAGACCTGGTAATCGAACCCAAGACCTCATTCCTCATTCAGTTGTGCTTGCAACCACTAGAACAGACAGGTAGAGGCAGAAATATAATATTCGTTAAAATTATATTATTTCGGATTACTTACATAGCTTGTTGTGGAAGGTGGAACAACCCATTTCCATATTGTTGATAGTCTTTCATTCAACTACTATGCCCCTATAAGTTTATTGCTATAGTCTGGGCAAAATGTCTGACACCGGGCTGCTATGAAGTTCCTGCTAATTAAATTTAAGAATTATTCTGCTTATAATAAATATATTCTTATAAACTACCCTCTCTGTAGCAACCAGAAGACTGGATTTGTGCCTCATCGATGGCAATAAGCTCGCTTTCTGTTTACATAAACATACTTAGCAAAATGTGTGTGTGACCTCTACCTAATGTTTAGAGATGCATAATGTTGTTATATCTGTATTTATTATGGCTTTTATACATTACTACAGGTGAAAAAAATGACATAAGTTCATGTTTCAGCAAGGAAACTATGTTACCTCAAACACATAAAGGTATGTGAATCCAAAAAAAAAACAAAAAGGCGGTATTTTGGTCAAGATTATGCTTATGACTTGGGTAAGGATTTCAACTCATTTAACATATTTTGTATGTCTACCGTGTGGTGCCGGACGTAAAGAATAGCATCACCCCGTTTCTTCCCGGGGGTGTCATAAGAAGTGACTACGGGACTTACTTGAGAATGGGCAGCAGCGTTCTCTATGCATTTTACCACCATACTGCGATCGCCAATCCGCCTGCCAAGCGTGGCGATTATGGCAAAGCCCCCCAAATTGGGGGAGGTCATGTCCAGCAGTGGACGTATTACGGCTGAAATGATGATGATGATGAACATATTTTGAACCCTTTGGGTAGGTTTGATTGGTAGTACATGTAAAGGCAACCAAACATTAGTGTTTAACCAGTCAATTACCGTAATTACAGACACAATTAAAAAACGATTGTGTCAGTACCAAATGTGGTATCTCAGGGACTTGAGGTTAACCGCTAAGTCCCTGAGATACCACATTTGGTATAGACAAATTTTTAATTGTGTCTGTAATTACGGTAATTGACTGGTTAATGATAAAATATTTTTAGTTCATATTGTGTGACCTTAACCTTCGCTAGGTAGGTAAGCCTTTCTGTGACTTAAGTAGTCCATTTTCTACACAGAAAAGCTTGACATTGGGAGAAGTGTGAGTTTGAGTCTCGTGCTATAAAACAGTATACAATACGCGTGACTTAAGTAATCTGCAATGGATTACCTAAGTCATATGTATCGTAATTAATACTACTATTTCGAAGTAAGTTTGTACAAATAGTTTCACATCTTAAGAATGAATTATGCTTTAAAACTATACGAGTTCCATGTTTCCTAAGTGACTAATCTGATAAGAAAGACCGACTAAAACTCTGGAGTTCACAGTCTCTTGTTAAATTCCAGACATAATCTTGGTCAGATTATGTGACTGGGTAACACTAGCTCTACGAAATGCGCCCTTACTGCTACGACATAAAAGCGCTGCTGTCAATGTCAAATTGTCACCACTGATGTGTAGTTGAACATATTATCAAGCTTGCGCCGCGCCACCGCCATGTTATTAATAGTCCTCATTTTTTTTTCAGGTAGACAATATTACACTCAAAATGTTGAGGTAAAACACGAATCAAAAGGCAAAATTGAAATTATTGGAAACCAAAATGAAAATGTCTCTTCATCTTCATGCGGTAATAATTGAATATATTTAGTGACTTGTACCACCTTCCTTGGGGTCAGTGCAAAATGAATCTTATCGCTTTATGATTAAGGATTGTTTTTCATTATATTTTGTTGTTTGGTTATTTTGTTAATAGCAAAATCTTGGCATCATTAGAATTTCTTATGAACAGGGTTAATTTAATTCTTTCTTTGATCTTTTAGGTCTCTGTAATCACAGCTTCAACACTACTAAAGATCTTTGCATACATTTGAATGATCATTGGAAAAATAATGATTTAGCGTGCAAATTGTGTGATTTCGTAGGCATCGACCTGGCTGCTACTGCTACACATAGGTAAGCCATTTTTTTAATCCCATGTAGAGTCGACCTCGTAACTGCTTTATCAATTTGGGCAACAATTCCCAGTAAATTCAAATTTAAAAAATCTTCATCATCATCCACAATTCAGTGGATGAACCACTGTTGAGCATAGGCCTCTCTGTTTGTGCCAGTCTCCTCGCTCCGTACTATAGTGGTAACGGCGATTTTGGCTTTAAATCCAGGCCTGCTTTAAGCCAGCGCTGCTTTAAAACACTGAAGGAAAACATCGTGAAGAAACCGACAATACCTGATTGAACCTGATTGTTTTATCGTGTACAATAAAGCATATATAAATAATAATAAATAAAACCTAGAAACCAAACATTTGAAGGCATTCGTGATATCTGCCAACCTGCATAGGACTCACTTGGTGGATTGCGGCCCATTATCTCTCGCAGAGGGAAGGCAATGGGAAAACTACGCCATACGGTTCTGTGTCAACATCAGGTACATAGGTTTTCTGTATCGGAATACGAAGTATGGAACTTAAGTGGACGTATTGTTCCATCGACGTTTCAAAAATCTTAATGTCAGATAAATATCTTATCATTTTATGACGTGCAAGTGACATAAAATCTTAGGTTAGGAAAGCATTTACGAGGTCGACTATACATTAGTAATGACATAACTGCCGCTTTGGTCTCGTGGTTTTAAACACCAATGCTGTTGCAGTGTTATTGGGTTTTCCCCATTAAGAAGTACTCAGTTTTACCCTGGATTTTGGCAGTTGGCGGCAATGATATTATATACAAAAATACGTAGATAGGGCATTAGCGTGCGAAAATTGTTGCCGACAAATCACAACAATTGGTGTGATTTGATTTAGTCGGCTAATAGCAGCGAGCGAAGCAAAACGTGTCCGTGGCGTAAAATATTATATCGAAAATGCCAAGTTGTGTTGTAAGAAAGTGTAAAAACGATGGTTCCAAAATAAGTAAGAATAAAGGAATTTCATACCGTAAATGTAGTAAAATAATGAATATTTGTATAAATATCACGATTGTATTTCACATTTAGAAACAAATTTCGATTTATTAACATTTTGGTTCGAAAAGGATAGAGAATATGATGGCAACTGCAGCGCGACAAGGTCAAATAGCATGCGTCATAGATTAAATTAACCAGAAGCGAAATCGTAGGCACAATTCATAGCATTCGTTAGCCACTTGAATGCGCAACGTGAGTTTTGTTTTTATTTAGTGGGCGTCTTTCTAACAATAATATTATGATGATCATAATAAGCTTTCAACGTTTTATAAATAAGAATTTGATTAGTGACAGCGGGTTATTAGATGTTTTATTAGTAAAATTAAAATGTATGTAATCAAATATTTATTTTCTCATTATCTTTTATAATTTGTCAGATTTCCGAGTGATGATTACACAAAAAGTAAATGGGTCAGCTTAGTTCAAGGGGAAAGAAGTCAATATGACTGGATTCCTACAAAAAGAAGTACAATATCATATACTCACTGAGAAGGTACATACATTATCGAAAATCCGGTCTGCAGACCTCAAAATTGTTTAGAATTTGTGAGTAAATAGATAACAATTGTGTTTTTTATTTATTATCAGTGTAGTATTCCCAGTTATAATCAATGTCTCTTCTGTGGCAAATCCGTAAATTCTATGATTCACTAGTGTACTTCAAGCGCAACACACTGCAGCTAGCTATCTCTTTCTGTATTTTACGTTCCGTATTATCTATCGCAGTCGTTGTTGACAATTACTAAACATCTGTAGGTAAGTACATTTGTACTAACAACGGAACGATTTCTGATCGCCGATCAGTATGAACATGGCGTATCTTTACTTTATAATATCATTGGTTGGCGCCTGGCAGTGTGTATACCCCGTGCCTTGATACGCACGTTAAGAGGCCGTTTAGACAATTTTGTGTTTCGCTGATTAATTTGATTTAACAGACGTACTATAGGTAAAGTTAAAATACGGTAGCTCCATTGATGATCACCATGAAATATTGTTTCAATTATTGTCTAATGAATGAGCTACTTTTTATTTTTTAATAATCGTCCTCGCACTGGCAAGTTTTTCGATATTAAGAGGTTTATAATATTATAGACTAGTAATTCCCCCGCGAATCCGTCCGCGTAGATTTTGTATTTTCCCCTACAAACTTTAATACCCCCTAATCCCCTTTTACGGGGTAGCTAAAAACGTAAACAAAGAAAATACTGACTTTTGATTTACTAATAAATTAAGGGTAGGGCTGCTTGCACGTACCTAAGATTCTGCAGTTTTTTTGGATTAATAAACGTCTTGTAACTTCTAAACGAAAGGTCCGATTCGAATAATTTAAACAGGTAGGCAATTCAGTTGTTATTATAAAATATTTAATTAGATAAAGATTCGACAAAAAATCGACATTCGTATAATCAAGATACGAATGTCGATTTTTTCCATTGTACTCGTGTTCTAATGGAGTAGATTGAAATTATCTTTCTTGTTGTGCAAAACTTACACACACTGTAAACTCACATTAATTAGCAAAATCGGAAACATTTAGTTTACCGTCTCTTAAGCTGATGGTCCTGCTCTTGCGCCTGATCTCGCTCCGTTCGTATCGGATTGCCGTCCCATCGGACTATGACAGTGAGGGAAAAGAAAGTACACATGTGCCTAGTTCGGCCGAAATTAATAAAAATAAAAATCCTGTATTATCCCAATTATTTTCAGGTATTCGCACTTTCCGCGCAGTGAAATAATGCGATTTTTATGCCATATTTGTGGAAATAATCAACAATCATTGATGGCATTGCATTTTCACTATCGAAAGGAGCACTTGCAAAAGGCTGGAGGGTATTGCTCGAGGTGCCATAAGGAATACCACAATTTGCGGCCCTGGAAGAAACATGAGCTGACTCATTTCACTCCTGAGTATATATGTGATATTTGTGGAAGAGAGTGAGTGTAATCTATACTATGGCAATCACGTCCGGTTTGCCTGAGGTGTACCTTTTAGTATTCAGTACTATAATTCTACACTCACTTACACTCGCATTCACTCTCACTTACACTCGCATTTACTCTCACAGACACTCACACTACGAACACGGCGGATTTGTTTTAATATATTAAGATTATGCTGTACTATGGGAGAGCGGAGACTCCTAACACAGCCATTGTTTGCTTAAATGGAGGCTCCAAACACGAAACACTTTTTTTGTAAAGTGAAGCATAAATAAAATCATTTTAATTTTTTTTTTTTTTTATTAATGCCGCCTTTGGTCATGAATGGGTGACCATCTTTACATACCAAGACCGTGCCGTGCCTCGGAAAGCACGTTAAGCCTTTGGTCCCGACTGTCTTTCGTATATTTTAAACAGTCGTTACGGGTCGTCGGAAGGCCGAATCACCATTCATATTGCTAAATAAGCGATAAGTTCTTACATGATTCGGTCATATTAAAATTTTCGGCCATAAACCAGTCAAACCTTCGGCTAGGCGAAAATCAGAACTTCGTGAATTGTTGCGCGTCATTCGGCCTACTTCGTAAAGCTGTAATATTAGGTGAAGATCGGCTAGCTTCGGGGTGAATCGTGTCCGCTCGTCGTTTCACTCAGCTGTCATAAACGGATTCCATTTTGTTTTTGTATGTTGTAATATTCTTCACACGCATACTCGCATATAGAGGAAATATTA
The DNA here is from genome assembly GCA_932294355.1 of Aporophyla lueneburgensis. NCBI lineage: Eukaryota > Metazoa > Arthropoda > Insecta > Lepidoptera > Noctuidae > Aporophyla > Aporophyla lueneburgensis. The sequence goes on from OW028746.1 coordinate 8,304,353, forward strand.
ATATTTTTTAATGTCTGTCCATTTTTGGTCAGACAGTATTTATTACCTACTCAATTTATATATTTTTTCAGATTTCATTTTAAACATGCTATTAGGGAGCATGTTATAAATCATATGCAGATAAACAGGAGCATCTGTGACATATGCGGAAAAACTTTTGCCCGCCAAAACTATATGAGGGTAGGTAAATGGATATTTTTGGTCTTGTTACATGTTTAAAAATCATAGATGAAGAAAATATGGAACCTGTCTTATCAAAACGTTAATGCAACCGTTTTTTCAAGTTATTATTTTTTATGTGTATATGTCGGAAACTATCCCACGGTAACGTACTATCGGGATTAAAATTGCTCATGTTAATCCAGGCTATAAAAAACTATCAGTGGGCTTAATTTTATCCAAATTTGTATAGCCGTTTTAGCGCTAACCTGGACTATACAAATAGTCAAATAAACAAACGAATAAAATGTTTCGTTACATTTTATTTATGTATCTAATCGTATTTAAAATATAATATTTCACTTATTTAACAATAATTAGTGGTGAAAACATGAAATCAATATCTTATTAATCTAACTATAATACCTATTACAAATGTCAAAATTTTATGTTTGGATGTTTGTTACTAAATCACGGAAATCCGGCTGAACAGATTTCGGTGGTACGGCACAAAGGTAGTTTATAACCTGACACAACACATAGGATACTTTTTATCCCGGTATTACGTTCTTGTCTATAATTTCAGACGTCAACACAGGCGAAGATGCGTGAAAAAGCTAGTTCAACATAGTTATTGGTACAAACTACATAAACTATTATTTAAATATTATATTGTTTTTACGCGACCACAGCATGTATGTACATTTGTTCCCTCAAAATTCCTAAACAAGTGGTCGTGTTTTGATGAACAACACGTAATTTGTAAGATTTATGCCTTAATTTAATGTAATTCCGATTATACAAGATTCGATGTTATTATGTTACAGCAGAAAATGTCATTGAAAAAGGTATAAAGGTTTCTTTGGGTATTAGTTTTAACTTTCTTTTTTTCCTATTTAATTTCTAGTTACACAAAGAAACAGTTCACTGTGTTTCGGAGCCATTACACTGTAATCATTGCGACCGAACATTTAAGAGTGAGTTCTCTTTAAAGAAGCATCAGAAAAATATGGTTAATAGGGAGAGAACCCTCAAATGTGAGGTGTGCCAAAAGGCTTTTATCACGCCAAACACGTTGAAGTTGCATATGGTGACGCATAGCGATGAAAGGCCCTATAATTGTAATATTTGTGGACTCAGGTAAGTTAATTACACGCATAAATAAGAATACAGTATCTTTGTGACGATTTTTTTTATCGCGTATTATATTTGCAACACTCTGTTTACCGCTGGGAATTAAAATTCCATCTTTTCGATGCGCTGTCGATGCACTCTTTTGGATTCTCAACGGTCGGCTAAGTTCCGAGAGTTGAAATTTCAGTGCGCGATAAAAAATCGCTGATGCGTCTCTTGGTTTAAATGTAAGCACATCGAGTTTCAGTAAAAGTTTGGCTTTGCAGATTGTTATCTCTGTCTTTCATACTTGTGTGACTACGTTTCTTTCGAATGCTCGATTTGTCGTATTGACGCTCTGGCACTGTACAGTCAACCGTATGTTCGTGTTAATAATTTGACACTGACAGAATTATTATGTAGGTACCAGTAAAAGAAAAGAAAGAAAAATAGATTAATTTGTGACAGAAACACGTTCGTACAAAAGTTAAGATCAATTGAATAATATCCCAAAATAAAACAGATAAGAACACAGAACAGTCCGTACTAGGTTTTCGTAGTTCAAATGTAAGCACCGTAAAATTAATAGCCTGACCAGAGGGCTGGCCTATTTTTTGGCCAAAGAACCAGCATTGCCATACAACGTGGCAATGCTGCCAGCCTTTTGGGAACTTTTCCCATTGACAGCGATGCGGACGAGCTTTTTGAAGCCCTCTGATTCCTTTTTCTCTGTTTTTCTAAACTTTTTATACTTGTACATAATATATTAATTTTAGTGTTAAATAAGGAAAAAAAAAATATCTGGAAAAAAAAAACCTAAATATAGCGTTCGGTTCCAATTTAGATCATCCCGGGTATACGGCTTTTTGTTGATAAAAAAAGTTGAATAAAAGCAGATAACTAGTTCGTGCATTTTATTAGCACACGTTCGTCAATCAGTTTATTTTATAACCTTATACCAATAACATAGAAGTCACATTACCTGCGGTCGTTATTTATGACGACTATGCTAAGATTTGCCGCTTTTCACTTTAAGGTCATCGCACATTATCAGCTTGGCGCCGGATCGCCATCACCTATCCTCATCGTCTGATTGTAATCCGACGTAGTCCAACTAGTAAAATAGTCTCGTAACTAACTCATCCCATAAATGTTGTATAAAAGTGTGATTGGGACTATTATATTACCACTTGGTGGTGTAATAGTACATTACGATATTAGTGCGTTATAACCAATACGCACGTATATCGTACGACGTTTTTTAACACATTTGCGAGGAAACAGAAAAAAAAACATTTTCCACTTCAAGAAATTTTCATACGTGGTTATGTATCGGTCCTGCTCCTGTCTGTCCTGTCATGTAAGCTGTCGCATGCGGTTCGCGCTTCTGTTAGTATATCCGGTGGAGTTGAAGTAATATATTGCTCATCTTCATTATTGAAAGTTGTCATTTTTAGATATTCACAATACAAGTACAAAGAAAAGAAAATTTGAGAAAAATGACGCGAGGATTATTTTCTGCCGTGGCTGCGTGAAAATGTTGGCAAAGAGCATGCAGCCAAGTTTTTAAATTACCGAATAAACTGTTATTTTTTTATTTTAAATAAACTCAATCTGTGAATGCACACTGTTGCTTTCCCGCCATTTTAACAGCGCGCCAGCGCTGCCTACTGACTGGCGCCGCGCGGCGATTAGTTCGAAATTTGAATAGCAACAGCGCGCTGCTCACTAGCTGGAGTTGTTCGGCGGCGATCAGTTCCATATTTGAAATGGCAAATAATACTGTTATGGAATTTGTATGGACTATAACTTAACCATTTGCTTTGGTACGAGCAAGGGTGTTAAAAAAGTTACTTGATTCACTGTTACATTACAAAAAACGTCAAAAACAAAGTTTTGGCGATTACCTGCGCCAAACCCCAATTTTGTTAACGTTCTTTGGCCGTATATAGTACTGTTTTCCAATACCAAATGTTGAGAAACGTTTTATGGACCGTTATGGGATGCGTGTTTTTTTATTTACGGGGGTTCTGAGTGGCACCCCTAAGGTGTTGGTGCAACTACGAAAAGAAGCGGATAGGGCGAGATGATGCCGATCCGAATCGTAATTGTATAACACACTGTCAGTAGAAACGGCTTTCATTGCATTATTTACGTTGCTGAGTAGAATATTTTTTTCGAAGAAATGTAGCAACATCCTTCAAAATTATTTAGCTACTGATCGATATTGTGTTGCAATGCAATTAGAGAACCAGTCGTGAGTGACTGCTTTTTTTTTTGTTCAATGGTATCTCGCAGGTCAACCTATGAGGTTATCGGCTGCTTAACCGGACTTGCCTGTGGCTACCTTAATATATTAAGGCCTCCAGCCAGGGCTTAAAAAACTTAAAACTAGAGCGACTACTCGCTAAGGGCACCCCCTGTGGGGTACGAACCTCGGCTTAGGGCATCGCTGGTTGAGGGCAGCAAGGGACGGGTTGGATCGGAATGATTATTATTATTATTTAGCGGCGAATTTAAAGCTACAGGCTCAGCGGCGCGGGCTGGCTTGAGCAAGGGTCGGGGCGGAGTGTGTGTGACTGAATGTGTGCGAGGACCTTCAGTCAACTTGTTCGGCGACATAACTCATAACGAGAAATTGACCATTTTTTCTTTTTCTTTGACAGTTACAAATATAAATCTCAGCTGACGCATCACCAGTCAAAGCACTTTGGGTTATTGCCGAAATGCACGATCTGTACGAAAACCTTCTCAAACGCAGTGTCCTTAAAAAGGCATTCTTCAGTCCATACGGGCGTTCGGCAGTATCGTTGTAACGTCACAGACTGCTTGAATACTTTTCACACGAAGAAACAACTATTGTCGCACTTACAAGTACATCACAAAAATGAAAATGACGGAGAAAAGAGAGAGATAATAGAGTAAGAAACAATTCATAGGTAAGTTTGTGAAATCAGTAATGGGTGGGTTGATTTTGTAATTTGATGAAAAAAAAAAGGAATTAAAATTGGATAACACAGTAGAAATTAAGGTGTATTATTTTGGTGTGGTTACCCACCATTTTGTGAAACTAGTCATTGTCATGGTTGAAATAACTTTGTGATTTGATGAAGAAATTGTACAATTAAAATGTAAAAAATTGTCAAAATTAAGGTGTATTATTATTATTTATGTACATACAGATGACATTATACACGTTGTGTACACGATTCTAGATTCGCTAGCATATATACATTGTCGGTTATTTAAAAGAAATTTGCTTTATTTATATTGTATAAATGAAAAAAAAAAACCTAATACACGTAATTAAAAAATCAAGAAATAGCTGATTTTATTTTTTGTATTTAGAATTGTATGTTGCATGATGAACTGAACTCATGGTACTTACTTAACAGTTTGCGCGTCGGCGTCCTTACACCCTAAATCATATGCTTCTAATTATTTACTGAAATCTTTACCTTACCATATGTAAAAATTCATAAAATCCCATCCTACAAATTTCCATCTCAATGCAAAACAGCAGAATTGCATCAACCAGAAGCAAGAACAGTTCATTTTTAATTCAGCACTTCTATTTTCCTAGGAAACGTCGCAAAGTTACAGCGAAATGCTATTTTCACTACGTAAGGAGGAGCCGTGTTAGCAGTCTTGTCTACTCCGCTCTACGGGACTGGAAAATTTCAATAACCTAATATTTTACGTCAAGGGAGCGCCCAACTTTTGCATACACTGTTATTGGTCCATTTTTTACGCATTTCCTCTCGTCGTCGCGTTTATGCGAAGGGGAGAAAGGCTAATCCATCACCGTCGGAGGCAACGCGTCTCGTTAGCATAATGAATTAGTGGCTCATACCCGTGACACTTCGACGGTGCTGCGACAGCGACATTGCTGTTTATCGCAGTTATTTGCTATCTGAGCTTTGTCATTTGTGTTAATATGCTACACTTAGCTGTTATTTTGAAGTAAGCAGGAAGACTTGTCGGGTTGTAGAGGCTCAACTGTCGTCTAATTACGAACACAAATGAGCTTGGTCATATTCTTATGTTAAAACTGCGAGGTAGTTGAGTCATCATAAGCCTATAATGTTCCCACTGCTGGGACACAGGCCTCCTCTCGGTGAGAGGGAGTGGGCCATAATCCACCACGCGGGCCCAGTGTGGGTTGGTAGATGTCACATGTCTTCGAATTTTTGGTTCTTAAGACATGCAGGTAGTTGAGTACGTAACACATATAAAATAGCAATTAATTAATTGCAATGCATGTCATTTTGGCTGTTAGGCTGCGTTCGTTGCGTTATTTACCTGCTCATAATGGAACAAGTAATTCGTTCAAAACGCAGTGTTACGCAATCAATCAAATTAATCAAATTGTTTTCACTCAAGCACCGAATGCACAGCTTCACCAGCCATGTTTCATAAACGGTCCTAATTACTGTTTGCTGTCTGTCCAATTTCGGGACACGCAAACACCAGCAATTTAATTAATTCCGATAGCCCTCTAATAGTTTGATTCAATGAACCGTTTTCAATTGATAGTAGACATAAGAGCTCTTTCACACAAGCGGTTCACGTCGCAGCGTCGCGGTTGACACTCTGTTTTGTTCCCGCTAAGTGCCGAAAGCTCCCGTTGTCGCGTGCTCGGTGGCACGCCGCCAGTAGATACTACAGCCAATTTGAACTGTGTGCAAACATTTTATGAAGCTCACAATGTTTTCACGCTATTTTTCGAGGTGTCGTTTTCATACATGTTCTGTGTTGTCTTTGGTTGAAAATGTACTTGCTTTTGCGTGAGTGAAACAATAGATTAGGTACTTTCAGGTCTAACTATTTCTCTTTGAAAGAATCATCATTGAGTCACATAATTCTCTGCTTGCCTTGGTAAGTCCTAAAACTATTTATTGGAGAAGTCTGCATCAACTTTTCATTACTATTTTCTCTCCTAGGGTTCCACAAAGCTAATGAGCTTTATCGTCCTTGGGGTGTAGATCACTTCAAACAACCTATCTGAAAGGAATTCTAGAAAGTATGATGAAATGAATACATTTTTTCGTAGCTGAAGTGTTCTTTTTCGGATATCTTACTTATATCACACAAGTCACACCGTGTTTTCTACCTCGTATAAGCACCTAAAATGTTATTTACAGGATAGGTACGTGGGAAGGTATATTATGTCGTATATTGGTGCCTATCAATTTGTTAACAAATGACGTCACGCACGGCGGCGCGCGGCGTCGTCGCTGGCGTGAATCTATAATGTGGAGGGGCCCTAAGATGTAAGAGTATTTTATATAAGGTATTTTTCAAAGTAACTGGCGGAAAAGTAGGTTAGGTGTCTTTTTTATATTTCGTTAACATTTATTTGGTAATAGGTATTGTGGTGTATAACTTTTTGTAGAAAAACTGGCCATGCCGGAATTGGTATATAGACCGACCTGCCAGACAAACAATGTAAGCTAAGACGTATTTAACAGTAAACTGAAAGCGATCAGCACACCTTCAAGAGCTGTCAGTTCCAATATTCCATTAAAAGGTTACTGTCGACTATTGAACGCGGTTTCGATATGCTTATCGCTTTTAGTTGCATTTGTGAAATCCTCCCTAAGTTTAGATATCATAAGGTACCTCACCCTAAAGGTATGAACCCTAAAGTGAGTATCTGGCATTGTGGCAGGTAAATATTATTTTCTTTAAGGGTCATCCATCTCTTTGTTGTCGTCGTCGCCTTGACAACAGAATGAACGAGTAGGTAGGTATGTACTTATACGCCTACCTTATATTATTGATTCAAATACTACAGGGTCCACACAGTCCAATTTTAGTTGATCAACTGCTAAGTCAAAAACAATTTGTACCGTCGGAACAGATTTTCATCATTCATCAAGTATATTGTGTAGAGCACCAAAACAAAAAGCACCGCGTGAACCCGGTATCATATTTTTTTTTCTTAATTCCATAACTTAGTTACGAATTTATAAAGGGTTTTCCAATAAGGACTTGACAATTTTGAATTTAGTTTGTGAACGCACCTTTTCACTTAACTTCGAACTGTCACTGTGAGTTTATTCAGTAGACATAACCTTTTCATCATGGTGAAGTACACGAACGAACAACGTATGCAAATCTTAAAAATTTACTACAGAAATTAGGAGTCGGTGGCCGCTACTTTAAGAGCGTTAACTCCGATTTTCGGTGGTCGCCACGTTACTGTGAATGGTGATCGTTATCACGCCATGATTATCGATTATTTTTGGCCCGAATTGGAATATATGGACTTGGACAGCATGTGGTTTCAACAGGACGGCGCCACAAGCCACACAGCACACGTTACAATCGATTTATTGAAGAACAAGTTTGATGAGCGTGTTATCTCAAGAAATGGACCAGTCGATTGGCCGTCTCGTTCGTGCGAGCAAACGTGCCCGCGGTGGCTATATAAGCGAAGTCGAGTTCCATTCATAAATGTTTTTAATGTACTTCAACACGATAATAAAGTTTTTGAAATATCTCAAATGGTTTTCATTTTATTTTGAAAAAAAGTTGTCAAGTCCTTATTGGAAAACCCGCTATATTCACATACCCTCTTCTTAACCAAAACATTACGTAGGCGTTACAATAACAGACCTACAGCATCACAGAAAATTTAATCCTAGAATGATTGCATACTTAGACATTTCAATTTAGTTACCTATGCAGATACATTTTAGGCGAAGATTAGATAGACATTCAATTAACCAGTTATGTGGGTAGATACACGGGTGCTCGGGGCGTGCCAATTAACTAAGAAATGTGTAGGATATTAAATTAACTGTGTCTTAGAACTCGGAATCTCTTGAAGTTATCCGTGCTGCTGTATTTAGCAGAATTTTGTAATTAACGTAGCTGTTTTTGGGTTTAAATTAAAACCTTTTGGGCAACTCTTTGTGAGTTCCTATCTAAAACAAGAAATAGCTGTAAGTACCCACTTCATGGTAGAATTTATTCGGCATTTTAAAAACCTGTTGACCCTATCTACACAATTCTAATAAAAACCCTTTGTCATAACTACAGCCACATAAGTAGATATAGATATCCAAACACCCCCATATTATAAGACAACCCGCCAAGTCAAAATATTAAAAGTTGTTGGCAAAATATCAAGTCAGCGGAAAGTTTGAAAGCCAAGCGTTATGGTCCATACAATATCGAGCGAGGATACCAAACAGGGCCGTCTCGCAGGGCATAACAATTCAATAGAATAAGGTAGCTAACCCCTAGTGGGGAATAAAGCTTTCAGCTTTTGCGATACAAAGGTCAGCTTCGAAACGACGTGATGGCATCCCTAATATTGCTTACATAGATATCATTTTTGTGTGTATGAATGTGGATAGATCTTTATTTAGCGTAGATTATGGTTATGGGTGTTGCAATGACGGTTCTAGTTACGTTGTTGTGGATCTGCGTAAGGTCTGATTCGGAAATAAGTTCATGACATTTGACTTACTACTTCTAAGTGCCTATCTAATTGAGATGAATGCGTGGGTAGATAGTATAGATTGAAAGTATTTGAAAATTTAGTAACGGGTACCTACACTTAGAGTGAATTACAGTGGTCTCGAACGTCATAGAGCGAGATCGGTAGAATTGCCAGTTAAAAACGGTATATTTGTACCCAAAATCGGTAAATGACATTTCCATGTGTACTGTGAAATCGTAGAATATTCGTTATATTTCGGTATTTCGGTAGAACAGAGCCCATATCGGTAGAAATACCGAAAAATCGGTAGGTTCGAGACCACGAATTATCAACAGATTATTTTATATGTGGTGTTAATTAGCATGTTCTCAAAAGTCATGGATAATTGGTTCTTCGTCGTCATCATCATTTGCTTAGCCTTTTCCCAACTATGTTGGTGACGGCTTCCAGTCCAACTAGATGAAGCTGATTACCAGTATTTTACACGGAGCTACAGCCTGTCTGACCTCCACGCATACGTTACTTCTTGGTAAAACTGGTTGTCAGATTTTCGGGCTTCTGACGACCCGAACTCACCTACACCAAAAAAAAAAAAAATGTTATTCCCAAACATAATCAAAATAGGCTGAGAGTCAGCACTTTTTGAACATCAAGTTACAAAAGACAGTCCCCCCAAAACGCCCGCCCTTCGACACTTCCTAGTGCTTTAGCTGGGAAGAAGAAGTGGCGGAACAAACTCCGCAGCAGCACAGCTGTCTGTTAAGTTAGAAGAACTAAAAAGAATATTAAGAAGAATATTTTATTAAATTTATTCTAGGTTCTTTAAGGATTTGCAGACAACCTAAAATTATTCAAGATATCATCGTTAAGCCCCACTTAGCTTATTCTAGTACTAAGACAAACACTTATCTTCAGAATCTAGAGCACCTATCCTATTAAATGACTCCCTAGGTACTTATATATTTACATAAAATTAAGCCTCTATATTTACATAAGTACTTAAACAACTGTAATGATTTAAATCAGTTTCTATCATACCGAGTACATTGGCGTTAAGATTTCATTATTAAACTTGTACCACATTCAAGTAGGTTCCTATCGTTAAAACGTAAACGTATAACCGTTATCACCAACCGTTATTACATGAAGCGGTGTTTTTAGTTAGATTAGAGGAGCAATAAAAGAATCCTTTGTTTACACTGTTGAGCTTTTTAATATGAATTACTCTGGTTCAGTGTGGTGGAAATTGTTTGATGTTGATTTATCCAACTTCTGTTCTGTTGATTTCTTGGTGATATCTACATATTTTGGTATCCGTTCATTCTCCTAATATTAATGTAATTTTAGTGATACAATTACTTTTTTTGCGAATTGAGCCAGTGATCTCGGTCTCGCCTGGTGGAAAGCGCGAAATGAGGTCTTTGATGGAAAGAGCAAGCCGAGGGTCAATGATGAAACCAAGAAGCCCCGAAGATGCCTGTTCACTCTTCTTACACTATTTGTACTGAAAAAGGTCAAGGTTTAAACGGATCCTAGCAAATGCCGGGATTAATATCGATAAATAAGGTTAGCATTAGAATTGATAAATGTAGAGTACCTACTAACTACCTGAAAAAGGTACTTTCCTAATTTAAATCGGTACCCTTACCTTATCGTTATATTCCGATTAAAAACGCACCTACGTATGCCAAAAAGACGGATTCACCTAGGTTATCTCACCATTAATCAAGCCTTCTGTTTTTAATGACACAGTAAGCTGTGGTTTTGCTCAGAGATATAATTATCATACTTATTATTTCAACCGCCCACGTCAGCTACACGGCCACGTTGTAAAAAGCAATTTGATTTTCTGCAACCGTTTTAAATTTTAAAATGAAAACATCTACGTCATTCCATTAACTTACTTATTAAAGCCTACGCTCTTACATAGGTAGGCAGAATGGTAAGCCGACGTACGGACGTCGAAATTTTATCGATCATCCGATGTTGAGCATCCAACAGAGTGCATTCCAATGCATCGAAAAAACACTGTTGAATTTTTATGGCGCTTAGCAGTGCGCTGAAAATCTACTGCGCGAAATAAAATCGCGACGGGAAAAAATCGCCCATGCGTAACTGGCCTAAGTCTGTGCATAAAAGTTAAATGAATTGTAAAGCATTGCAAAACATAAAATGCAGGCAGAGAGGGGCTAAAATTGCTTGAGGTATCAAAGTACGTGTGTAACTGTGTAGTCTTAAATCTGCCACGGTCGCGAGATTTGTTCGAAAGAGTTAATTTGGCCCTGGCATATAGGGAACTGAAGAAACACGGGTGGGTTTAAGTAAGTAAAAATCTGACAAGCCCTTCCGATGCACCGACAGCGGGAGACGTCAATTGATAATTTCCCACCCTCAAAAAAAGGATTACATGAATCGTAAGTCGGTACTCAAGTAGATAATAAATACTTAGTTTTCATAAGTTACAGTGTAAAATATTCAAATCAAATGAATTTATTTCGGGCTACAAAGACCCATTTTATAAAAACCTTACAGACTACCATACATACAAATAAAACACAATGTAAACATAAAACTCATATTGTCTAGATTTATAAATTGACCATTGTAATGTTAATTCGGGGTGAGAGTCTGGTGATCCGTTACTCAGGGTATCCTAGTATGGACGCCAGTCTCTCAAAAAGGATCAGATATTTTGGATTTTATCAAAACGCTGTAATTCTAGTCTCTTTGTATATAACTATATGCACTTTTGTGAAGAAAGAAAAATAAAGATAAAATTATTACTACTATCTCTTTTATTTATTTCCATTCTTATTTAATTCCATTCTTATTTAAATTGATATTTAAATACAAAAAATGTGGTTCGCCGGTATCGGGAGGTAGACCACTATTTTTTAGCTACAGGTGGTACGGGGTTTGGAGACAGGAACCTCCACACGATGCGAGCTAGGCACAGTGGTCTGAAAATCGAGCTCCATACTCATAGAAACTCAATGTCAGGAAATAAAAAAATTAAAATTGCATTGTGTCTGGTATACATACCTTTATGTAATATTAACGTATGGAAGGTATTAGTAACTCCACGCGTGAGAAAAAAAGTTTTAATTTTTTTTTGTATTGGAGAAAACACTTAAAGTTAATTTATTTGAAACTGAATGGAACTGAAGGGCTGGTGCTCACACGAGGTATTGTACCATACACGGCGATCAAGGTGACATCAAATTCATATACCTTTCGGTGCCGCTTCGCGCGTAGAAAATTTTTGAATTTTCTATAGGTGATTTTTCAAATCTTTGACATGGTCAAATGAAGTTGACCATCGATTTACTTGTACTATCGTTAGTTAATAGCCTAATAATGACTTTATTGATGAGAGTAATTAAATACGATATTGATTAAATACTTTTTTTTTATAAAATTGTATAATCAGTCAAAATCATGGTGATTACCAAGTGACTGAAAACTGATGTTACGAGTACTAAGTACCTCATTTGTTAATCCCCGTGACTATGGCTGAGTTACTTTTATGTAATATTAACGTATGGAAGGTATTAGTAACTCCACGCGTGAGAAAAAAAGTATTAATTTTTTTTGTATGGGAGAAAACACTTAAAGTTAATTTATTTGAAACTGAATGGAACTAAAGGGCTGGTGCTCACACGAGGTATTGTACCATACACGGCAATCAAGGTGACATCAAATTCATATACCTTTTGGTGCCGCTTCGCGCGTAGCAAATTTTTGAATTTTCTATAGCTGATTTTTCGAATCTTTGACATGGTCAAATGAAGTTGACCATCGATTTACTTGTACCATCGTTAGTTGATAGCCTACTAATGACTTTATTGATGAGAATAATTAAATACGTTATTGATCAAATACTTTTTTTTTATAAAATTGTATAATAAGTCATAATCATGGTGATTAACAAGTGACTGAAAACTGATGTTTTGAGTACTAAGTACCTCATTTGTTAATCACCGTGAATTTTATAAAAAAAAGTATTTGATCAATAACGTATTTAATTATTATCATCAATAAAGTCATTAGTAGGCTATTAACTAACGATAGTATAAGTAAATCGATGGTCAACTTCATTTGACCATGTCAAAGATTTGAAAAATCACCTATCGAAAATTCAAAAATTTGCTACGCGCGAAGCGGCACCGAAAGGTATATAAATTTGATGTCACCTTGATTGCCATGTGTGCTACACTACTGCTACACTACTGCTTGTGCCTCATGTGAGCACCAGCCCTTCAGTTCCATTCAATTTCAAATAAATTGACTTTAAGTGCTTTCTCCCATAAAAAAAAAACTTAAAACTTTTTTTTCTCACGCGTGGAGTTACTAATACCTTCCATACGTTAATATCACATAAAAGTAACTCAGCCATAGTCACGGTGATTAACAAATGAGGTGCCTAGTACTCGTAACATCAGTTTTTAGTCACTTGTTAATCACCATGACTATGACTGATTATACAATTTTATAAAAAAAAGTATTTGATCAATAACGTATTTATTTATTCTCATCAAAAAAGTCATAAGTAGGCTATTAACTAACGACAGTACAAGTAAATCGATGATCAACTTCATTTGACCATGTCAAAGATTTGAAAAATCACCTATTGAAAATTCAAAAATTTGCTACGCGCGAAGCGGCACCGAAAGGTATTTGAATTTGATGTCACCTTAATCGCCGTGTATGGTACAATACCTCGTGTGAGCACCAGCCCTTCAGTTCCATTCAGTTTCAAATAAGTTAACTTTAAGTGTTTTCTCCCATACAAAAAAAACTTAAAACTTTTTTTTCTCACGCGTGGGGTTACTAATACTTTCCATACGTTAATATTACATAAAGGTAAGTATACCGGACACATTGCAATTTTTATTTTTTTATTTACTGACTTTGAGTTTCTATGAGTATGGAGCTCGATTTTCAGACCACTGTGCTAGGGCCCGAAGTTATCTTGCGAAGCCAGTTAAACGTTTTTAGTTAAATAAGGCAACAACCGACGACTATCCCTGTTCGCACTATGCAAGTACGTTCAAGGATAACCCTCTGTTGGTGCAGCATTACTGCAGGATATGGGAACAACCGCATTGGATTATGGGTTTGGGTGGCCAAAGTGAACTGGTTATCTAGGACTATCAAAAGACCCAGCCTGAAAAATGTTTGGTTAACATACACATCTAAATTGGCAGGGTGACTTGCACACTTAATAATAGGCCCAAAAACGGTTGCTAGCACAGATTGTCGTAGCGACATGGGGCAACATGTTCTGAGGTGCTAGGAGTGGAGAGGTATTCAACGGGTATCAGGACAATCCCGAAACTACGATCAAGATCCCTACCAGCATTTTACTGAAATACTTCCTTCCTCCGAGCACGTAGGGTCCGCAGGGTCGCTACTGCCCAACAGCTCGCTAAATGCTGCTCTGCGGGCTTATTATTATTGTAGGTAGCTATGTTAGAAACTTAACTAATATTGGTGCCGATTCTTTTGTACACGAACTAAATTAACTAAACTATCTCTAAAATTCCTTACTTTTGGCTATGATAATTGTAACGGTATTCTGCAAGAAAAATCTCTAAATTTCAAAATTATTTTGACATGACTAAAATTGAATTTGACAATCGCAAATCAACATGGTATTTTTTTTTCTTTTGGCTTCGCAATGAATTTATTGAGAGACGAAGGCACGCGCAAGCGGGCAGCCTGGACGTGTTTTATATGAAAATGTTCACTTTTTGTTTCAAAATATAAAAATATATTACCTACGTGTTGTGATTTATATGTATAGGGTAGGGCATGCAAACCGGATACCCGGATAACAGGAAAACCGGATAACCGAAAGATTTGAAAACCGGGTTTTTTCGGATATCAAAACCGGAGTTTTCGGTTTTTTCGGTTACTATTATAAATAATCATTTTTCGACTACTAAACCGACGGCAACTATAACTCAGGAAAACTTAGAATATACAGTAGTAAATGTTTCATGGAACATCAAGGACCAACTCGGACAAGAAATAAAGAAGACGCTCAAACAACATACCTCTGGTGCAAGCCCATGTACAGAACTTGATTTAGATACTAAAATGAGGGTGGAGATGGCACTTTACGACGGTGGAGGAAAAATGGGAGAGCACTTAATAAAAGTATATAAAGTTTTGGAATCTATACCTCCAACAAGTGTGGAATCAGAGAGAGCCTTTTTATCAGCAGGTCGCCTCTATACTATCTATACTAATATTATAAAGCTGAAGAGTTTGTTTATTTGGTTGTTTGGTTGAACGCGCTTATCTCAGAAACTACTGATTCGAATTGAAAAAATCTTTTTGTGTTGAGTAGCCTATTTACTGAGGAAGGCTATAGGTTATATAACATCACACTACAATCTAAAAACGCGGAGCAGCAATGAAAAAATGTACGAAAACTGGCAGGCAATTCGATGCGGCGGGAAGGGTCACGGGAGCAAAAATTTGTCGCGGACGAAGTCGCGGGGAGAAGCTTGTGTGTAATAAATCTGTAGTACTCTAAATTATGACTCCCTCGATGCACTTGTATCCTATCAAAGTAAAAAATATATGGTCATATATGGTCATCATCAGCCTATAATGTTCCCACTGCTGGGACACAGGCCTCCTCTCGGTGAGAGGGAGTGGGCCATAATCCACCACGCGGGCCCAGTGCGTGTTGGTAGATGTCACATGTCTTCGAATTTTTGGTTCTAAGACATGCCGGTTTCCTCACGATGTTTTCCTTCACCGTTTTGAGAGCAGTGGCGATGAAATAATTTACACAAAGTAATGCGCCTGCTTGGGTTTGAACTCACGACCTACTACTCGTAAGTCGCGGCCGTTACCACTGGACCGCCACTGCTCCTCATATATGGTAATTTTATCAAAGTAAAAAATAGTAATTTGATTTAGCTGTTGATTTTGCCAGTTTGTATTTTATGACAATTAAATTGTTATTTAACATTCTGTAATTTTAGGCCTTTGTCGACCTACCAAATGTTCCTAATTGTGTATGTTAGATACCTTAAGTTTTAAAGAATATGTTATTTTCCTAAATAATAAGCTTTATGATTATTATTCTATGCATAAAGAAAATAAACTCCCATATTATTATTATACTCTTTGAAAATAAACTTTTTGTATTTCTTGTTAGTAGTTGTAGCTTATTTCAGTCCGTAAAAAATACAAATTTTGATTAGACTTCAGTATTTTCATTTCTTTCATCATCATCATCATCATCATTTCAGCCATAAGACGTCCACTGCTGGACTTAGGCCTTCCCCAATTTGGGGGGCTTTGCCATAATCGCCACGCTTGGCAGGCGGGTTGGCGATCGCAGTATGGTGGTAAAATGCATAGAGAACGCTGCTGCCCATTCTCTAGTAAGTAGTAGTAGTAGTAGTAGTTTCATTTCTTTACAAACATATTTCTCATTTATTTAACAAAAATTAAAAACCCGATTTAACCGGTTCCACCGGTTTTGTAAACAAAAAACCCGAATAAATCGGTTTTTATAAACAACCCGGTTTTTGCATGCCCTAGTATAGGGGTTTAATAAAGGGGGTCGAAAATTTCATTATTTTTGCAATAGGACACGCCATTTTCGAGATATAAGCAAAAGAAAAGGAAAAAAATACAGTGCTGTTTTTGCACGTGAAGGTGAGGTGTTGGTGGGAATTTTAGTTTATGACCACTAGTTTTATTCCACACCTTTTTAATCGCGATTAAAAATAGTCAGATTTAGTTACAATAAATTATTATACTCCAAATTTTTGGTGAAAACCGGCAAACTCAGAATAGCAAAATTGTCATTTTCACTAAACTAATAACTCAGTGCAATCTTAGTGCTGTCAAACTAAAATATAGTTAAGTTGTGTCACTTTAGTCTATTTCAGAATTAGGAAATCGTCGTTTGACAGGAATAAACCAAATTTAAGTGATAAATGACTTTATTTTTGCAAGTAGGTTTGTACAAACACTTTTACACGTCAATCAATTTTTTTTTTTTTAACTAGATGAGGTCGGCATTTTCTATCTGACTACTCTGAGAAGAAACGCCGAAACAAACTCAGAGGTCACAGTCTCTTTTAAAGTCCAGACATAATCTTGATCAGATCATGTGAAGACCATGTGGATTGGTGTCTGAAGTGGTCTTTTAAGGGAAGAACATACAGCTTGAGTGGACCTGTCCAATCAGTGCACGAATTTGTCAGTAATCATGCAGCTCCACTCAGAACTTGAGGAGGTCAATGATTCGACGAACAATACCAAAGAAAGGACATTTGTGAAGGTCGCACAAATTACTCAAACTGCCAGACAATGTAAAAAATTAAATTAGAAGAAAAGGAAACCAAAAAAAAAGAACACCCACTTCGTCTTCACATTTACAATAATTAAAACAATATAATACTTTAAAGTAAATATTCATGACATTGATCGTAGCAGGTGGCGTTCCGTGGTTTCTGCCTACCCCCATGGGAAAAAGGCGTGTTTGTATGTATGTATGTATGTAAACCTAGGTACCAATCACCCTCTGCATAAACTGCTTTACGATTCGAGTGCTGAAACTTTCCGCTACAGTTCTCATGATGACGTTGCGACTTTCAGTCTCCTCCAGTAGCGAAGCTGTTTTCTTGCGCATAATCGCGTGAAATCCGTCGGTACGAGCTTGCACAAACATTTCCGACACGCTACAATACCGCGGAAGTGTCAACAACATCCTGAAAACATTATACTGAACGCGCAGGACATCGAGCGACCCTTTGATGTAAATGACCCATAGATCACTCGTGAACGGACTCTGGCAGTGAGCCTTAAACGTACTTAGTTTGTAACATTTAACCGGTCGTTATGTGTGACAATCAATCAAGAATCGCGCTCTACTCTTGATCCTACTACTTGCCTCTGCCAAGTTAAAGGATGGCCTATAATTTAAGAAATCATTCACTCAGACCGTTATAATAATTTTAGGTGTTTTTTGCTATTAGGTAAAACCTAATAGTCAGGAAAATTTGTTTCTACACCAAAAGCCAAAATGAACAACATTTTAAGCTTTCATTCAATTAAGATCCACTTCATTATAAAATTACTACTCAGCTAACCTATTCAACTGCTATAATAATGAATTTTCCAATGTGCACACGCCGCTTATTATCCCCATTATATTCTCAGCAACGGAAAGCGAACACCCATTATCGATGCATACGCATGGCGAGAACCGAATAAATTGCCAGTGAATACGAGTTTTATGCTGCCATTCCAGCAATGCAAAGCTGCGAAGGGGAATATGTGTAAGATATCAACTAACAAGATCATTTGATTTCAATTGCGTTCGGCTAAGCTCTGATGGGAAAGTGTAGGACAGCTAAGTTTTTTTTTTACATACGGGCAAAGCGTTTCAAACTAGCATATCATAATTATGACGATTCCTCACGCGCTCGTGGAGACCAATCTTAGCTAAGACTTGTTTACCTACTGATGATCAGAAGACAGTAATGTTAGAATGTTTGAAGTTCTGCTTAATATTATATAATTTTCTCGCTGACTCCTCGACATTACACGTGACTAGAGAGCTGGGTTGTTCTTTGGCTAAAGAATTAGCATTGCTATTTAACGTGCGTGGCAATGCTGCCAGTTTTCTGTGCACGTTTTCAGATGATCACGACGCGGACGAGTACTTTGACGCCTAAAGCCTCATTTACGGAGACGCGGGGAATCTCGCGTGGCGTTGGGCCGCGCGGCCCGCACTGAATTCAAACATATAGCGTTGTATGAGTGCGTTTACGGAGAGGCGATTTTACATGCGATTTTTTTTTATATGACGTGTTATATTATTCCTGACAACTTTTATTCTTATAAAATTTCTTCTAAAGTTGATAGTTTGTCTTGAAAAAAATTAATTAGATTTTTTTGTATGGAGCGAATAATTTTTTTTCTTCAATTGTACTAATATGTTGAGTGTGTGGCGTGAGTATATGATAGCTAGGGTAATTCTCTATCCATGAAAAAAAAATCAGCGCCGGCCATCTGCGGCAGCGCGAGTAATCATTCGGTAAAAAAAATGAAATGGAAGAATTTTTTTGTCATTTAAAATAAATTCAAAGCATATTTTTTGTCTCATTTGGCTGTTTTCACCTTCTTTTTAGTTAAATAGTTTTAAGAGCGCATACGTACTTATAACTAGTAATTCTGGTAGAGATTTAGTTATTATTGCATGTTATCGGTAGCACCTGCATTGTGATTGATGACTCATTTGTTTGTGCACTCGGCTAAGCGCATGACTAATGAGTCATCGAAAAATGCTCGTCTCTGATTGGCTGAATAATTTTCACTTACTGTTATGTCCACTACTTGAGTAATTAACACTAACTATAAATATAAAGACATTCATTAAGTCCATCTAGTTTCGCTCTTGTCGCTTGTTTGTGAACACAGTGAAATACTTGTATTTTTATATTTACATTAGAACTATGGCTGGATTTTGTACCAACCTAGATCTTTTTGTGAAATTAAGAAGTGGCGGTGATCTGAAAAATCATATGTTTCTGTATGAAAGTATCATTTCTGTCTTGACTACCGAAGTTTCTGAAGAAGACAAGAACCGAATCAAGGAGTTCTGTCGACTTTTTTGTGTAAATTTAAATAAAAAGTGGATAGAGTCAAGTAGAAATCAAAAAACTTTTATGAATCGTGTAATTAATCGCAAGTGGTTGGAAAAAAACATCAACTGGCCTGTTTGTGACAGTGTTGATCTGAGAAGTGTGATGGGCTTTTCGGACGCAGCCTTATCTGAGCTTGTGGATATAGATTGCCATGTTCCTACTCTTGCAGTATGTACTGCGGAAGCGGGAACATCTACAGAAAAGGAGCACAGAAAACCGTTCGAAGAGTTAAGTAATAAGCAAAAGAAAAGACGATCTACTTCCATAGTAGAAGAAAATTCCGAGGAAGAGTTGCAGCACTGGTACATAACAAAATTGAAAGACAACGGCAAAACGAATCTGGCAAAAGTGGTCGAATACCTTTCCAGTAATCCAGATGCGCTATCCGAAGTAGAAGAGAGACTATTCAAAAAGCAGAGCTTAAGTACTGTCTCTGAAGATAAGTGTTTAGCTCTTTATACATCAGTTGCGCTCTCGAAATGGAAGTACTTAGCTCTTCGACAATTTCTGAAAGAAGAAAACTGTGCTGCCTTTCCATCTTATCCAAAGCTTGTAAATGCCAAGAAAATATGTTACCCACCACAAGAGAGTATGGAGATTACCGAAAACGGAGCTCACATTAAATTGCAAGCGCTATTGGACCACACTGTGGAGAGGATATTACTTGATATAAATACTGTTGATAGGTCTCAAAATGAAGAACTCAAGTTGACCTGGAAAT
Source organism: Aporophyla lueneburgensis (assembly GCA_932294355.1). NCBI lineage: Eukaryota > Metazoa > Arthropoda > Insecta > Lepidoptera > Noctuidae > Aporophyla > Aporophyla lueneburgensis. Next base: position 8,324,484 of record OW028746.1, read on the forward strand.
GGGGACTTGATGGTTCTTCGTCGCAGAGTAACTATAAACAGAAAACGTCAAACACAGCTACAGAGTTCGATGATTCATCAGTAGTCATGATAAGCATCGTCCCTCTTCGGCTAGTGTCTACTAGGCCATCATCTGGGAATGAAAATCTAGTTTGGGAGAACCCCACACCTTGCTCAACTCTGTACTGTCGACCAGTGAAGTTCACTTTCACTTCGGAGACAGCTGACTTTATAAAGTCTGAAGAGTCTGAGATGAAAAAACAAATTGATGAACGAATATCTACACAGTGTGGAAATATTATTGTATCACATGAATTGCATATGACCATGCTTGATGGAAAAGTGGCCAATATTATTGCTGGAGTACCATCATATGCAACGTGTCCCATTTGCTTGGCAAAACCGAGTGAGATGAATAATTTAGACGCTTTGACTTCTAAACCACTTCGTGAAGAAATTTACAAACAAGGAATTTCTTCACTGCATATGAAGATTCGGTGTATGGAATGTCTTCTCCATATATCTTATAATCTGGGTTTTCAACGATGGACTGCTCGCGGCGAACATAAGGCTTTGAAACAAGCTAAAAAAAATACCACACAGCAAGAGTTTCGTGAGCAAACTGGAATGCTGATTGATATAGTCAAACAGGTATGTATTTAATTTTCGCTCTCTTTATGTTGTTTGTGAATTATATCTCTATGTATTGTATATTACAGTATTGTTTTCCCATTTTAGGGTTTTGGAACTGCAAACGACGGGAATACAGCGAGGCGCTTTTTCCAAGATTACAAAAGATCTTCCAGAATAACGGGAATTGACGAAAATCTGATTTTCAGATTTTCCGTTATTCTACAAGCCATATCATCAGGCAAAAACATTGACTGTGAAAAATTTAGAAGATACTGTAGAGAAACAGCTGATGTGTACGTGCAACACTATTCGTGGTACTACATGCCAGTTAGTGTACATAAACTTATAATGCACGGTGCAGACATCTGTAACCACTTTGGTGTTTTGCCAATCGGTAAGTAAAAAATAAATATAGTTTGATGTATTATTTGACTCGATTGCGTTTTGAAATTAAAATGTATGTACTTATTCGTTTTAGGTACCTTATCTGAAGAAGCTTCGGAAGCCCGTAATGAGGACTTCAGAAACGTCAGGGAGAGGCACACTCGGAAAACGGGGAGAATAGCAACACACGAAGACATCCTCCATGGACTTCTAATAAGCTCTGATCCCCACATATCCTACATAAGGCCTAAAATAATGAAACAGGTTCATAATGAGTTGTTGCCTGAAGCAACTCAGTTGTTACAGACTACTGAGCCTCCCTGTGACAGTGAAATTATGGAGAAAGAAGAATGCCTCATAGCAGAGTCCGAAAATTTGCCGGACCCACTAGCACTTCTGGAACAAGAAATAATGTGATCCCATCAGGGTTAGGAATATGACAAACAGCCCTTTTCAGGGCTACAATTACTTCACAGTTTCATATTGATCATACGTACGATAACTTATACAATAATAATATACATACAGTTGATTATGTAGATAATTATTAACGACTTGCCCGTACAAATTTAAATTATTTCACCTATCATTAACAAAATTAGTATAACCTGAAACATTACGATATATTTATTCAACAATAGATAACGTGCAGTTAAAAAATAACACAGCCAATCAGAGACGAGCATTTTTCGATGACTCATTAGTTATGCGCGTACAAACAAATGAGTCATCAATCACAATGCAGAGCACCTGCATTGTGATTGATGACTCATTTGTACCGATAACATGCAATAATAACTAAATCTCTACCAGAATTACTAGTTCTAAGTACGTATGCGCTATTAAAACTATTTATTTAACTAAAAAGAAGGTGAAAACAGCCAAATGAGACAAAAAATATGCTTTGAATTTATTTTAAATGACAAAAAAATTCTTCCAAATTATTTTTTTTTTTACCGAATGATTACTCGCGCTGCCGCAGATGGCCGGCGCTGATTTTTTTTTCGTGGATAGAGAATGACCCTAGCTATCATATACTCACGCCACACAACCAACATATTAGTACAATTGAAGAAAAAAAATTAAACGTGATTCGCTCCATACAAAAAAATCTAATAAATTTTTTTCAAGACAAACTATCAAGTTTAGAAGAAATTTTATAAGAATAAAAGTTGTCAGGAATATTATAACACGTCATATAAAAAAAAATCGCATCGATATGGTAACTTTGTTGCCTAAGTCCACAAATTTTCAGTATGGGCCCACTGTGCGGCGGCACACGTGGCGTTCAACGCGGCGGCGCACGCGGCGGCAATTCTCTATGAAGCGGTGCCCGCGGCGGAACCTTCTGCCTGTCTTATTTTTTTTGGAAATCGCACAACGCAGACGTATTTAGCGTAGCAATGGAGTTCAATATTATCGACTTTTTTTAGCAGAAAATTTTATGTTAAATGTGAATTATTTAATATAAGAATTAGCCGAGTTTACAGCAACGGAACACGAGAAGTTTGGGGAATATGCAATTCTTTATAAGTAGGTCAATAAGAGAAAGTGGTTATGATGTTTTTCATGGCTATACACGGATGTCTACTACAACTTTTGATTATATAGTAAACAATGGTGCCGATTCCCTTATTCACAAACTAAACTAAATTTAAGTTCAGTGCATCTTTTTCTTTCTATTTCATTAAGAAAAGGACAGAAGATAAATGTTAGTTTAGTCCTGTCAAATTAATCAGCGCTTGACGTAATTTGACGTAATTTTAGTAGGCAAGTTTTTAATCACGTCTAAACTTGTATGGAGTAGTGACAGGCGGTGATTAATTTGACAGGACTAAACTAAAAATTTTCTTTTGTCCTCTTCTTAATGAAATACAAAGAAAAGGATGCACTGAACTTAAATTTAGTTTAGTTTGTGAACAAGGGAATCGGTACCATTATCGAAATAGTTGGTTTTATTGAGTACCGCGCGTACGCCGCACAGTGGACTGTAAAACAAGCGTCCCTTTCGTAGGATTGTCGAAAAATAAAAAGGTTTGTTTTGACATTTCCAAGTATACAGTTTTGTTGACAACATCAAAACATCGTAAATTACTAGTAGTCATGGATTTTTTTTTCGATTCCTCACCATGGAATATGAGTTTATACATTTCAAATGTATGAAAATGGAATTTGATATCCTCATAACTTTTTTTAGTCTTGCAATGTAAAGCTGAAAATTTTAGGCGTTATTACCGAGTCTATAATGAAGCCATGTGAGTATTGACCTTAACCCCGAAGGCGCCCGTTCGAAAGATATTAACTATTTAAAAATCCACATTTCAGCGATATTGTTTTCTTCATAGTTTTTGTTTGTCTTGCCTGGTTAAGCTGAAACTTCTAGATATTGTTACCGAGTCTGTAATAAGGCCACGTAATCTTTGATCTTGACCCTAAACTACCCCGTTCAAAAGATATGAATTATTTAAAAATGCATATAAATTGGGCGATATTAGTAATCTAATAACTTTTTTCGGTCTTACAATGTAAAGCTGAAAATTTTAGATATTGTTACCGAGTCTGTAATGAAGTCATGTGACTTTTGACCTTGACCCCAAACGCGCCCGTTCAAAAGATATGAAGTATTTGAAAATGCATATAAATTGGGTGATATTATTATCCTCATATTTTTTTTGTTCTTGCATTGTAAAGCTGAAAATTTTAGATATTGTTACCGAGTCTGTAATGAAGCCATGTGACTTTTGACCTTGACCCCGAACGCGCCCGTTTGAAAGATATTAATTAATTTAAAATTCATGCAATGTACCTCAAAAAGTCAGTTTCCTAATTTGTTTCTGCCCAGTATTGATACCAACAAACCCGTATAACTTTAACCTTGACAAAAAGCCAAACGTATGAATTTATGAAATATCAATATTTTGAAGATTTGGTCATGGTGAAAGTGGTTGGTGAAACCTTTATTGTATAGAATAACAAATAATTCTGTAATTACCTAGGTAAGTACATATCATTATATTGTCTAATTTGACTGCCTAACTTACAACAGTCGCTACCTGCACTTGGTTCCCATTGTTATACCACAGGTGTGCTCAAATATTTTGGTTTTGCTAATTAGGGCGATTAGTTTCTTTGTTTGTCAAGTAATGGAGACCTACTTACGTGCAGTTCCCATTTTTCTGCGAGTTTTATGATATGTACTTACCTAGGTAATTACAGAATTCTTTGTTATTCTATACAATAGAGGTTTCACCAACCATTTTCACCACAACCAAATCTTCAAAATATTGATATTTCATAAATTCATACGTTTGGCTTTTTGTCAAGGTTAAAGTTATACGGGTTTGTTGGTATCAATACTGGGCAGAAACAAATTAGGAAACTGACTTTTTGAGGTACATTGCATGATTTTTAAATTAATTAATATCTTTCAAACGAGCGCGTTCGGGGTCATGGTCAAAAGTCACATGGCTTCATTACAGACTCGGTAACAATATCTAAAATTTTCAGCTTTACAATGCAAGAACAAAAAAAAATATGAGGAAAATAATATCACCCAATTTATATGCATTTTCAAATACTTCATATCTTTTGAACGGGCGCGTTTGGGGTCAAGGTCAAAAGTCACATGACTTCATTACAGACTCTGTAACAATATCTAAAATTTTCAGCTTTACATTGTAAGACCGAAAAAAGATATGAGGTAACTAATATCGCCCAATTTATATGCATTTTTAAATAATTCATATCTTTTGAACGGGGTGGTTTAGGGTCAAGATCAAAGATTACGTGGCTTTATTACAGACTCGGTAACAATATCTAGAAGTTTCAGCTTAACCAGGCAAGACAAAAAAAAACTATGAAGAAAACAATATCGCTGAAATGTGGATTTTTAAATAGTTAATATCTTTCGAACGGGTGCCTTCGGGGTCAAGGTCAATACTCACATGGCTTCATTATAGACTCGGTAATAACGCCTAAAATTTTCAGCTTTACATTGCAAGACTAAAAAAAGTTATGAGGATATCAAATTCCATTTTCATACATTTGAAATGTATAAACTCATATTCCATGGTGTGGAATCGAAAAAAAAATCCGTGACTACTAGTAATATACGATGTATTGATGTTGTCAACAAAACTGTATACCTGGAAATGTCAAAACAAACCTTTTTATTTTTCGACAATCCTACGAAAGGGAAGCTTGTTTTACAGTCCACTGTGCGCCGCAGCGATGCCCGCCGCGGGCGACACGGCGGGCATCGCCACTCTGCCCGCCTCGCGTCTCTATGAACAACATCGTATTTTGTCATATGTTTGTGTTTACGCGTGCAATGACGCGTGCCGCTGCACGCGCCGCCCTCCGTAAACAGCTAAAACGTCCGACGCGCCGCACGACGCCACGCCGCAAGCGCCGCGCGACGCCCCGCGTCTCCGTAAATGAGGCCATGACCGCTGCACGCCCCGCCCCGCTGGACGCTCGAGTCAAGCGTGCACTCAGGCCGTACACTAAGAGTCCTTGTTTTTTGTATTTATTTGTATAGTAAGTTAGATAGTCAATTCATTTTGTACTTACAAGGAGACCGCCAAGATTGTCCGCCTCCGATTTCAATGATTTTTATATATGTTGTTATGTTTGAGTAAGTGATTAATTACCCAAAAGGAATTCACGCAACGCTCAATAGTTTCAGAGTTGCTTATACCGAGCAACTTAAGGGGCGCACCTCGTGTAACGGCCTAAAAAAAGCTAATTTTTGGGAATTTTTATTAAAAAACTACTTTAGTAATTGTTTCAAAATTTTAAGAGTATATTTATACATGTTTAAGAATATACAGCGACATTTTTGAAACATTTTTTAAATATTTTTTAAGTTATATACGATCTCCGACGGCACGAAAAAATAGGTCCTCCACTGCTGCAGTAATTCCGGCCTTCTCCGTGGATGAAATCTAAAAAAAAAACTCGTTAAACTACAAAATATTGTCCATACAATGACCTACAATAAAAAAAAATCAAATATTGACAAAATGACGGCATTTAAAAAAATTTACCCAAAATTTTGGTCGTTTTTGGCCTGCCAAAATTCGATTTTGATCAGATCAAAAAATCGATAAGTCATTGTATGGAGAATTATATAAAAAACATGTAGAAAAAAAATCGGGAGTGATCGGATCATTTGTCTTTGAGTAATCACTGCAGCAAATTCGGCAAATGCTGTTTCGAGAAAAACGCGTTAAATGTGTCTGGCTCCGAAATTTAATTCCGAATTTTTTTCTACTTGTTCTTTATATAGCATGTAACAAAAACCCTGTTCGATCCTTAAGGGTATTATTCGGCATCGTACTGCGTACATTATTACGTAACCAATTAATGGATTTGAGATTATTATTTTTCCCTTGTGAATATAATTAAATAAAAATAAAAAATAAAAACGAATCAAAAGCAACACTGATCGCTCGACAAAGTTCACGTGTTACTACGTACAGTTTTGTGTCAAACAAGCCGCCAGAGCGAGGCGGTTTGTATGATCCTTTGTCATGAACCTGCTTTGTCGCGTGCCGCCAAACAAACTTATAACGAAAGAAAATTACGCTACGTCATACCTTATGCCTACGCGTAGGTACCAGCTGATATTGTTTTGTAGGCATAGTGATCCGGAGACCTAATCATGTTTATCAAGAAACAATTAATTGAATTAAATGTAGCCCTGATAAGGGCTTTTTTAATATGATGTCCTTTGGGCAATGTACTTACCGACTGCAGGTTTCAGTTCTCTTGTTGTTGCATACTTCGGCGATCGTGCTCCACATGTCCACCTCCAACACTGATACACACTCGACACCTTTTCACTAAATTTGCACGTACTCTTTGCAGCGCATTTGTGTCCGATTTAAGTGAGTCGAAAGCTGCCACAATTCGAGCTCTGACTTCGATTTCCGAATTGCACTCTCTTTTATAAACAATTTGTTTAACATGACCCCATAAATAAAAATCCAGTGGAATGGCTGATTGGAATACGACATTGTTCGCGAAACGATAGCGGCACGTGATACGTACAGACGTCCGATCAAAGCTATCTACACGAAAGACTGGCCATTGGCCAACAAGTAGCGCGCTGGTAGGCAACCAGTCGGCAACATCAAAGAGTCGAACAAGTGCCTACAACGCGGTACTGTAGGGCGGTGGATGTTTGAAATAAAAATAGGTAAAAATAACAAGAATTTGCCGGCGGGTGGAGTGTTGTCAACTTATGAAAATTTGCCATATTCACTGTTATATTTCGCATGGATTATAAAAATAAAAAAATCAATTACCTTTTGTTTTTTTTTGAGATACATTTATATATCATTTTTTCTAGTACGTATGTTGAACGAGGATTACGCCTTTATTGGATCGGACAGGGTTTTTGTTACATATTGTATAGTTCTCCATACATTACACTGACCAAAAATCAAATTTTGGCAGGCCAAAAACGACCAAAATTTGGGTGAAATTCGACTTTTTTTTTAAAACGCTTACATTTTGTCAGTTATTCTTTTGATCGTAGGCCATTGTAAGGACAATATCTTCTAGTTTAACGAGTTTTTTTTTTATATTTCATCCACGGAGAAGGCCGGAATTACTACAGCAGTGGAGAACCGTTTTTATTTTCGCGCCGTCGGTGATCGTCTATAACTTAAAAAGCAAAATTAAAATATTTCAAACATTTTGCTTTATATTCTTAATACATGTATAAATCGAGTGCAGTGCGATGCGCGGTCAAATACGGACGTGTTTCCGCTGTGCACGGAGCGAATTTTATTCACGTGTAGCGCGGCCATAGCCGCTGCCCGTACTGTCACTATGAGTTCCAAACCACTCATAGTCAACGAATTGCTGGCGTTCCTAGTCCATGCCATCGACTACATGGACGAGGTGAGCATCCTGCAGATATCCGGTCCAGTTACAAGGAGGATGAGATCAGCAGTGGTAAACTGCTACTGTTCCAGTCACTTGGAAAGCTGGACCAGATGCCGTCTCGCCGCAGAGATGGAACTGAGAAGAGCATTCAAGATATTCTTGATATGTTGAAGAAGACCGACCCGGACGACGTGCCAGATTTCGTGGCGAAGGAGCTGGGTAAGCTGCCTCCCATCACGTTCGATCACGTCGACGTTACACGGCTGCTAAAGAACATCACTACCTTGAAGGTGGAGATGACCAAGATGCAGTCCCGTATGGAGGTTGCGGAAAAAACCAACACTGAACTGCGAGCGGAAATAACAATGTTGCGCAAAGTGGGTTCAGTAATTGGGTCACCTGAGGCCTCTAAGGTGAATACACGTCGAGGGGCGCAAATTGCATCAATCGGCAGTTTAGAATCGGCGAACACAAGTGCGTCACCGGCTGCCGATAATGCTGACCAAGCGCTGCCCGCCGTCGCCGTCACCCGCGCCACAATACCGGCTGCGGAAACGTCACACGTAGGTACGTCGACCTCAAACCGTGCCTACGCCGCTATTGTCACCACGAGAAAATCAGGCGTGTCGCAGTCTATGCGGCAGAATAAAATTGGGGAAAACCAGACGAAGGTTGCACTACCTGCGTTGGCTGCGGTCCGTAGCTCGTTGCCGAGAACGGGCCAAGTTGATGAAGAGGGTTTCACGAAAGTGGAAAGGAAGAAGAAGAAGCCCTGTTCACGAAACCAGTGTGGAACAGCTCCGAGTGGACCCAACATGCTGCTGCGCCCTGCTGTGCCTACGACGCAGCTGTATATTTTACGTCTGCATTACACCAAGAAGGTTGAGGAGATCGTGGAGTATGTACGAGTGAAAACGAACTTCACTTTGAGGGTCGAGAAGTTGGAATCGCGCCACAACACGAATTTCAAGTCATTCGTGGTGCGAGTTCCAACTCTTCAAATCGAGACCTACCTCGATTTGAAGAGTTGGAACTCGCACCTCAAGGCAGTGTTTTGGCCGAAGGGTGTCGTGTATCGGCGATTCCGCGGAAGGCTACGCGACACCACGCAGCGCAACACGACGCCGTCACTTCGTGTTTTAAATTGTTTTTTTATTTGTATGTATGTTAGTCTGTAAGGTATTTATGTTATGGGTCTTTGTAGCCCGAAATAAATTGATTTGATTTGATAAATATACTCTTAAAATTTTGAAACAATTAATAAAGTAGTTTTTTTTTTATAAAAAATCCCAAATACACCTTTTGGAATTTCCACCTCGGTGGAAGCAACTCTGAAACTATTGAGCGTTGCGTGAATTCCTTTTGGATAATTACTCACTTACTCAAACATAACAACATATATAAAAATCATTGAAATCGGAGGCGGACAATCTTGGCGGTCTCCTTGTTAGTGTAATTAGCCACAATCCTAGCTTCGCTGTGGCTGGTGGAAATGGACACATATCGTCGGTTCAAAGGTAAAACTCATTTAGTGTCATAATTGACTAATGGAGATAATTAAGATATTGTGTTTTTTTTAGTCTGAAAAATCAATAGAATGATAAAAGGTACTGAAACTTTATGTGAACATGTGAATGTATGTATTTTATTGTAGTATTTTTATATTTTTGTCTAAAATATATTATTTTATATTACTTATAAGAAAAATGTACTTAGTGATTTTTTCCACTTCCTTTTTAGGTAAAATAGTGTATTTAATGAAAAACTTAGTTTTAAATCTTATAATTGAATAAAGTTGGTAAGTTTTATTTTTTTTATGAATCTTGCTTCAAGTTTAATTTTCATCTCCACTTTCATTTTCATCTGGTTCAGGCAAGCGCTCCGGACCATTAATTTCTTTTGCAGGTAAGTTTTTATACCATGGATGAAGTTCCTCTGGTATGTGGCCAGCATTCACAAGCTTAACCAAGTCTGCTTTCTTTGCATTAGATATTGGCAGTACGAGTAGGTCAGAATATGCAGGGTTCAAAACTAGAGTTGCAGTTGTTCTTCTGCGACCTCTACCAACTACGTTTACCTTCTTGTAATCTGAAGAATGATCATACCGACAGAGTAGTATGTCTGGTGACCCTTTTTCGACTTTTATAGATTTGGTCTCCAACCATGAGATTATATTTCCATCTTCGTCTTTATTTCTATTCTTTGATCAAAGAAATCCGTATACTTTGAATGGTGCACTTTGTACTCACCATTGGTTTTATTTTTTCCTCTTTGGGATCTTGCAGAACGGAAAATGTTAATCCAGTCTGCCATGGTAAATGCACTTTTATGTTTCTTTGTGAAGTCGATGGCGGTGTGCATTGAATCACACTCTATTTGTGAGTGCCCAGATTCCAGGAACTTTAGTTCAATTTGAAATCAACCCACCGACAGTGAATGACCGGCCTGTTAGTCTAGTGGTTAGTGACCCTGACTGCTAAGACTGAGGTCGTGGGTTCGATTCCCACCCAGGACAAATGTTTGTGTGATGAGTACAATCATTTGTTCTGTGTCTGGGTGAAATTTATCTATAATATGTATGTATTAAGAAATATATAAGTATGTTTATCAGTTGTCTGGTTACCATAGTACAGGCTCTGCCTAGTTTGGGATCAGATAACGGTGTGTTGGTTGTCCTAAGATATTTATTTATTTATTTAATTTGGTTCAAATGCTCAATTTATTTTTGACTGCATACAACATCACGGCTGCTACTTGCTGGTTACGGTTTTGCCCACCACAAGTATCACAAAACAAGGAAACACTTGTTACTGTAGCAGGCAGTGACTGCAAAAAATGGAACCAATTTCGTTGCTTCCCATCATTTCATTTATCTCATTCCAAGTATAACAATGAGCTTCATAGGGAAACATCAGAATATGGCAGTTGTAAAACACTTCAAATCAAAATGTGGCTGTTACAAATGTTGGGTCTTCGCTGGCTGTTAACTTGTTTTTGGCTTTTGCTTCCTGGCATTCTGTTCTTCTTATGAGATGTAGAATAATCGGTTTCCATGCCACTCTTTACTTCAGAACTGGCTTCTTTGTACCTGGAACAAGTAGCACACAAATCCTTCTTTGGCTTGAAGAAGGAGAAATTATAAGTGTTACAAAATATGCACCTGTATGTACATTGCTTTACAGGTGTTGCATTCCTTTCCAAAAAAAAGACTGATATAGCTCATACATTTAAAGAATAGACAGGCCACTTTCAAGGTGCAATTTTTGACTTTGATTCCTAACATAGGGACTTTCCATTACGGGAAAGCTTTCAAAGTGCTCCTTCACTAATGAAACATGTACTTCGCTTGTCTTGTTTCCTGGTACTTTTCTACCTCTCTTGTCTGATTCATAGAAACATCCTGTTGGACCTGCGCCCTTAACGGCCGTATTTATAGGCCCATTTGAAATATTTAGAGTATTTTCAAAGAAATTAGCACACACTCTGTGCTTACCACCAGCATTTTCTTAATAATACATTTTTGATAAAGTAGGATTCTCACTTGATCTTTCTTTTCGTCTACGTTTAGGTGCTACCACAACCACATACTTTAATATAAAATCTTTCTGTCTATTGTCATCTGTAAATCCCCAATAAGTTTTACATAATACTGTTCTATCTTTTTCTGTGAAATAGTGTACACTGAAATCTACATTTTGTGCAATCAACTAGTTTTGGGCTTTTAGCTTCACATTCCTTTTTCTTGTTATTATATGGTAGAAATTCAGCTCGGTGTTTTTTTTGCCATATTGGCTTTCCAATTTACTGAATTTCTTTTTCTACATCTTGTTAAATCTTTAACATTACCCTCTTCTATCTCATAGTTAGAAATGTCAGATATTTTATCTTCGGTTTCTTGAGGTGGTTGCATCATAATGGGAAACCAAGCTAACCCAACACCTAAAAAAAACTTACAAGTTCTCGTTGCGCAATGGAGTCCGTCAATGCGAGAGCAACTAGTTTTTTACCCCTCTTGTTTCGGTAATCACTCATTATAACAGTTAAAACCGATTTTCATGTAAAAAACAATGTCAAATCGAAACAAACTGTGCAATATTGTATCTGCCGCCACATCAAATTTACCCTCGAAACCAAATGTCAATTCACAAGTGACAAATGCCACGATAGAGTTGCCAGCAAGGAACTTAAATTGGTTGCCAGGTAAAGTTCATTAGCGACTTAGTGAGTTTTACATGCCAAACATCACTTTAAGACTGACCTACAACGAAGATTTCAGGGAAAATTAATTAAGTGCCAAATGAGTTTTACCTGCAAAGGGATTATAGAGGATTTGGAGCTAAAGACTTTTTTCACTTCACAGTTTTGTTATGGAGCACAATACGCACTTAGTGATTTTTTCTTATTGTAAATGATAAATGATTTTATTTCTGTAAGTAGGTTTGTACAAACACTTTTACAAGTCAATCACGTTTTTTTGAGCTAGATGAGGTCGGTGTTTCCTATCTGACTACTCTGAGAAGAAAGGCCGAAACAAACTCAGAGGTCACAGTCTCTTTTAAAGTCCAGATATAATATTGGTCACATTATATGAAGACTATGTAGATAGCTGTCTGAAATGGTCTTTAGAGGAAAGAACCACACAGATTGAGTGGACCTGTTCAGTCAGTGCACGCGTTTGTCACTAATCGTGCGGCTCAACTCAGAACTTGAGAAGCTCAACGATCCGACGAACAATACCAAACAAAGGACATTTGGGTAGGCCGCAAAAATTACTCAACCTGCCAGATCATAATTACAACATACTTGATAAGTAAAGATACAAGAAAAAAAAAAAGAAACATACCCACACAGTCTTCACATTCACAATGATTAAAACAATATGAATATATAGATTTTTTCTTTAAAGAAGCAAAAGTAGCGACATCTCATTTTGGGTCAAAATGTCACTTAGTGAGTTTTACCTTTGAACCGACGATATGTTTGTAGCTTAGCTTCGCTGTTTAGTTACGCAGTTCTGTAGTGGAAAAGCAGCCTTATACGCCTACATGCCAGTTCTAAAAACGAAAGGTTTTTCATACTAGCGAGTAGGTACGAGCACAGCCTAAATATAGGATTGAGATACCGTATTTTTGGATAGAGAAGGTTTTTGGCATTGCTTGTATTTTAGGAATGTTCATGAATACGTAATCTTTGTTTGAGAAGGATTTATATGTAATAGGAGGCTTATTAGACAGTTTTACGTAGGTAGTTATTCTGTTTGTGAGTCGATTCGAAAGTTTAATGTCCTCGTGTGTGCGTTGGTTTTTGTTATCGTCTAGGTACTGGATTTTCAACTCTAGGCGCTTAGCAATGAGTAGAGAGTCCTGTGTGCGATAATAGAATCTTCGCGATTATAAATCGCCCGTGCTACAAGGACATAGGCTAAGCGCAGAAGACAGATGTGAAACAAGACTGTGTTTAGACAATTACGGATCTATATAACAGTGGTCTCGAACGTCATAGAGCGAGATCGGTAGAATTGCTAATTAAAACGGTATATTTGTACCCAAAATCGGTAAATGACATTTCCATGTGTACTGTGAAATCGTAGAATATTCGTTATATTTCGGTATTTCGGTAGAACAGAGCCAGTGGTCTCGAACCTACCGAAAAATCGGTAGGTTCGAGACCACTGCTATATAAGTATAAGGAACAGGGTGTTAATTTCACTCAACCTCTAAAGAAAAGTAGGATCCTCCGACCAGACAGACGGCATGCGAAGGTGGGCAACCGAGTATTGATGTCGGAACGTTGTAATTAAGCTAGTTGCGCTGTAAACTCTGTTTGCGCGATGCAGGATTTTGCATGACGTCAGATGCGTAGTTCGTGTGTGGTGGTGTAGATATTACAGCTATATGAACAGAAACAGTTTTTCTTTAAATGGGTCAGCGACTTCTGTCCACAACAGATAATACTGCTTTGACTCTGGTGTGTGCACTATTTATGTTTTAGGCGTAACGTTCCATTAAATTTGACGCCTTTTAAAACACTGACACAAAGTTAGTGAGATTAGTTTTATTTTGAGCTAGGTGGTTGCTTCTTTTAAAACAGTAGGTAGGTAATTGCAGTGGGGTTATTTTAAAACGCCATTAACTAATTACCACCATTAATTTTTTGTAAGGGATGGTTGATAAAAATATCCAACAAGAGTTCGCTTTAGGTCTTAAAGGTGTAGGCAGTGGTGTAGGAAGTTATCAGATTACACCTACACTTTTGCAAATTATGGGTAAATCAAGTCCGTTTCCACCGCGCGGCCAACTCTTCAAATTTGATGAAATTTTGCCAGGAATTAGTTGTAATTTGTTACAAAACACACCTCTTTTCCTGAATTTGTTACAAAAAAAACTAAGACGCTACGACCAAAAACAGTTGGCCGCTAGAACCGCCACTTGCCGTAGTGATCGCCCGTGATTAAACAGAAACCAAATAATGCAGATAGGCGAATGATACATCAAAAGAAAGGTCTTAATTTGTTGTATTTGTTACAAAAATAAAAATCATCAAAACATACAAAAAGTTATGCTATATTTAGTTCTCAGGTTAAGTGTAGGTAGGTACGTATCTCACCACAAAATCAAATTAATAGAGACTAATGTGTATGGACAATTAGTTGCTAATTTGTTGCAGCAAATAAACAAGAAAATACTAGAAAATAGGTTCAATATTTTTTTTAGTTATATTCGCCACATTTATCCAAACTTGGCTACGATACGTTTCGATTAGTACTAGAACTAAGTTTGAACCTACTAATAATAACGCAATAAACGCCATTGTATTTTAGGCATATTGCCGTCCGCGCGGCCAACTAAAATCGACTGTAAAAAAAATATTGAACCTATTTTCTAGTATTTTTCTTGTTTATTTGCTGCAACAAATTAGCAACTAATAATTGTCCATACACATTAGCCTCTATTAATTTGATTTTATGGTGAGATACGTACCTTCACTTAACCTGAAAATTAAATATAGCATAACTTTTTGTATTTTTAAGTTTTAATGATTTTTATTTTTGTAACAAATACAACAAATTAAGACCTTTCTTTTGATGTATCACTCGCCTATCTGCATTATTTAGTTCCTGTGTAATCACGGGCGATAACTACGGCAAGTGGCGGTTCTAGCGGCCAACTGTTTTTGGTCGTAGCGTCTTAGTTTTTTTTTTGTAACAAATTCAGGAAAAGAGGTGTGTTTTGTAACAAATTACAACTAATTCCTAGCAAAATTCATCAAATTTGAAGAGTTGGCCGCGCGGTGGAAACGGACATTAAATCCCGTGAAATAGATTAGACACTCATTTGTTATAAAGGTCATCCATTATTCGGGCGCGAATTTCGTAATATGGTATACCCAGCAACTATGCTAGACTAGGATATCCCAGGACACCA
Organism: Aporophyla lueneburgensis; assembly: GCA_932294355.1. Lineage (NCBI taxonomy): Eukaryota > Metazoa > Arthropoda > Insecta > Lepidoptera > Noctuidae > Aporophyla > Aporophyla lueneburgensis. The sequence goes on from OW028746.1 coordinate 8,339,821, forward strand.
ATCTCTCATTTGCGGCTACTGGGCCAATGAGGGTTATGATGTAAGTAGATACGTAGGTATTCTTCTAATTACTGAGATATTGAGAACCGATCAACCACGTTCAGCGGACGTACTTAACAATATATATATCGCGGCAGGATTTTATAATGTTGAAGCGAGCATTGAGAGTCCGAAAAAGTGCATTTCAGCGCGCAAAAAAAACAGAAAAAAAAACAACAATGCGTTTGTCTGAATTTCTGTTTCGCTATTTCATTTGAAAAACTTCCCGAAACAGTAGTATTGTTTAGACACTATGCTAGCTATGAAATCCTTATAAAAATAATCAATAGAATTAGCATTCGAATATTGGGTATCTAAATCTCGATTATGATTGTAAATATGATAGTTGGTTTTCCCTAGCATCAGGTGGAATGACATTGATAGCTCACTCCACGCTCACTTCACCCGGTGAGATGGTTACAGAATAGCACTGCAGACTGATAGTTCGAATGTGATTAATCTTAATTTATACCAAGCCTGTACAATGAATGGGCACGCCACAATTGCGGCGGTAAGTCCCCTCTTTGAGGAGTGGATAGAGAGCTGTCACGGCGTCCTCACCTTCCGCCTGACGCAGGTTCTCACCGGGCATGGGTGCTTCGGTGGGTTCCTGTTCAGGATAAAGCGGGAGGATACGTCCGGGTGTTTCCATTGCGAGGATCGTCTGGAGGACACGGTGGAGCATACGGTGGAGGTGTGCCCTGCCTGGGCGGAGCACCGCCGTGTCCTCGTGGAGGCGATCGGCGGCGGTGACCTCTCGCGTCCAGCCCTGGTGCGAGCCATGGTACGGAGCGAGAGGGAATGGGAAGCCGTCACCTCCTTCTGCGAAGCAGTAATGCTCGCGAAGGAGGAGGCGGGGCGCGTGAGGGAGTGGCAGTCTCTGCGCCCTCACGTCCCTAGCCGCCACAGGGGGAGACGCCCCGGGCGTTGGGAGTCAATAGCGGACTCCCGGCCACCGTAGGCGCGAGCTTGCGGGTGGCGAGCAATGGGTAGCTCGCCGCCCGGTAAGGACCAAGCTCGGGTCGACGGCGCGCAGTGTTCCACGCGCGCCTCAAAGAGATGTCAGCAGCAGTGTAGGGGTCTACTAGGACCGATGCCTGCCGGGGTCGCGTGATTGTTCGAAAGAGATACCGTGACCCTGGCACATGGGCAACTGATGGAACACGGGTGGGTTTTAGTCAGTAAAAGTCTGACACGCCCTCCCGCTCCGCCCAGAGCGGGAGAAGTCATTTGATGATTTCCCATCCTGAAAAAAAAAAAAAAGCCTGTACAATGAAAGGTTGTCTACAGCACACCTTTACAGTACCTACCGTTCTGCTCTTCCTACCTATCTATTTAAGTATTTAATTCCGATTTCGGAATTAACTTCAGATTTCTCGTCAAATGTCCTGTGCATGCTAGCAACTTGCAACTATGAACTTTGGTCGTATAAAGTGTATTATATCCAGCAGTGAAACGAAATAGCGTCCGGATCGAAGCCAAGCACCCTGTTGGCTATTACTGCATTGATTGTTAACCTCTATGGACGGACTCCTCAAGAGGTTTAGAAAGTGGTGCCTAGAAATTAGGTTCATGATGGAATTTTATTATAAGACATCGATTATAGAAATGGTTGAATTAAATGAGGTAATCAGCATGATGTCGTCCTAATAATATTACGCGTAACAGCAAAATCTACATCTGTATATAACTATAAGTATCATGTATATATACCTAATATCAAACTTTGTGTATCAGAATGGTTACGGCTTATTTACTGTGTATGAAATTTCTTATGCATATGGTTTGTTGGGAAAGGGTTTCACTAAATAAGGCACAGAAAGACAAGACTAGACATTTATTTCAATTACGCTTGTCAGTAATTAATCAGAAAGCTAGTTGTCCGTTCCAAAACTAGGTCTTCATGGAGAAGAAGGACAAGAAACTCCATGGAAACAGTAATAAAAGTATTATATCAACTCACTTCTTACATCGTCATAAACTATTACTATCTTAAACACATTTCATTCTATCTCATGGACCATTGTCCAAGAGATCTCATAGTATCAACATAATCACAACAATAACAATAGCTAGGCAAAGAAAGAGTATGAATATTCCATTTTATATAAATAAATAAAATAAAATCGTCAGACATCTCCCGCCATTTTGAACAAATAACAGATCATTACACATTTTGGCTTAATAACTTCTAACACAGATAATAATAAGCCATTGTTATGTAGTGAAACAGTTTAAAAACATTTTAAGGTAATTTAGCAATTTACCAAGGACTGATTCGTAACTTCTTCGTAGTTACGAATCATTAAAAGAATATCAATATGAACTGACAGCATTGTACTAGTCGTTTGGATCAGCTTAATAAAGTAAAATGGCAATATAAAACCTACGATATACTACAACTATAATTAAATAATTATTAATTATTTCTAGTACTAAAATCATAGTTATTTTTACTATTTAACACGAGACAGTTTTTGTAAACACTTTATCTAGTCAAATTAGGTACTTCTATATTGGTTCAATGCTTCGTTATGTGATAGATGTCATTATCTACCCAACAATTATAAAATATCAAAATGAAATATCTAACACGCGCATGGTGGGTATATCTACCTCTATCTACTCTGAGAATTATCGGAACTTAACGCAAAATTCACATAGCGCATTTTATCTTCACCTTGGGAAGCAAGGAGGAGCCCTTATTTGCCCTTTGTGATATAATAAGAATAGCCGCACGGATAGCAGCCGAGGTTGCTCCGTTGTTAGGTGACTATCCTTAACATACCGAAATGAGGATCTCGTATGTACCAACTGCTTAACATGCCTCCGAAATAACATAAAGCAGTTGGTTCCAGCTGTCATTTGTAAATCTTCGACAGCCTTACTAAAGGGTATCGTGTTACCCACATGGAGCGACTGCCTAGTCGCCCTTTGTAAAATATGACTATCGAGCTGCATCCAGTTATACTGAGAGCCAACCCTTACATAGTTGAGAATAGGCTCAATCTGGTCTTAATGAGCTAAGTATGTATAGTGTAAGTGTGGTCTAGGAATCTTGACAATAGACACAGCGAATGCTTTGTTTTAGATATCATTCCATCTTTACGTTGGCATAAACTGGCCTTCCTACTCTACCTGTAGAAACCCGAGCTAAACTAAATGACAAAACGTGTACCTATCTTCCTAGCTTTTCAAACAAAACAAATAAAAAGCTCTCCAACACAAAATACATAAGAAAAAATTCATACATTTGCAAGCGTTTTATCACTGAAGCAAGGACAAACATAATACTGCTCCGCATTCATACGTACATAATAATATTTATAACTTTACTTGAGGCACAAATAAGCACATTTGGAAGCATTAGGTACGGCTAAAGCGTTTTTATGTCAAGCAGATCGTGTTCCGAATCTTAACGTAATATTGGCTAAAAGTTTTCGAGCTTACACATAACCTCTTTGGTACCGTAAACGATATCCGTTGCGGGGAAGACATCTAAAATAATATCTATTCGATAGAAAGTAACCGTTTTCTTGGTGCGATTCTTTCTTCGAATAAACTTGCTTTGTTGGTACCTATGTAGGAACCTAGTTGTTTTGTTGCAGGCCGTTGAACGCAATATAAGTTACATTGGAAATCTGCTCTTTCTTTAATCTGTGAAGCAAGTCCGGAGCTGTCCATATCCAGCTATTGATTATAAATGGCTTTACTGATTTCCAAAATATTTCGACGCTAAGATCATGGTGCTGAATCTCTGGGTTGAGTTTGCAGTCCGCTATTCGTGCCACCCCGTATAATTAATGAATGTTGTTCCTGCCACGGAAACAGAGAAATCTTTGGAGAAATATGTACCTATCTATTCGCCTAGTGACGCCATTCCCATATTTGTGTAACGCCAAAGTAATCATCACGGCTGAGAAAGCTTTCGACATGTTCCATCGACTATTTACATGTATAATAATGTTTTCCTGTTTACCCTCGTACATTACCATTTCGTTGGAAATACTGCCGTATCTTTGGCGCGGGGTGCCGTTATGGCATATCATCCGTTGAAATGTTGTATGAATCTGCGTAGCTTTTTCCCAACTATGTTGTGGTCGCCTTTCATTCTAACCAAATGCAGCTGAAGACTAGTATTTTAAATGAAGCAAGTGTCTATCTGATCTACAAAATTCAACGATACCCTTTTGTAAGACTGGTTGTCCGACCTACAGCTTTCTGCCGACCTATAACCGCTGCATCGATTAGTTGACACCTACAATAGGCAATTTGGCTCAACTGATATTATGTTTCGCAGTAAGGCTCTATTTAAAAAAGATATTGTTATTATTTTAAGTGATCAGAACCCTAATAGTTAAGTAATGTTTAGTTTTATTCTGTTTTTATTTTTCATTTGTATCGTTCTTTCGAACAACTAGAAGTTATGTTTATTAATATGTGGATAACGTTGTGAGTAGTGTTTTTGTTACCTCTATTATTAAGTTCTAACCTATGTCTACTTTTAGTACACTGCTGTTTGTTGTCCCTAAGTAAATAAATAAATAAATAAAATAAATAACGTATTTCAAAGATCCGATGATGACAGCCGGGACCAACGGGTTAGCGTGCTTTCCGAGGCTCGGTATGTAACGATGGTTACCCATCCATGTATGGACCGTGGCTTCGGCAGTAGCCTAAAAAGAAATTGGATCGCGTAGGAAAGATCCATTAGTTAAGATTTGGCCGGATTTTATAACAAAATTATAGCAAACTCGTCATACCTTTACCTCATCATTTCAGCCGAAAGATGTCCACTGCTGGACATAGGCCTCCTCCAAGCACCGCCACTTCGACCTGTTCTGTGTCTCCCGCATCCAACGTATTCCTGCAGCCTTCACCAGGTCATCGGTCCATCTTGTGGGAGGCCTTCCAACGCTCCGGCTTCCAGTACGCGGTCGCCACTCCAGAACCTTCCGGCTCCATCGGCCATCTGTTCTGCGAGCAATGTGCCCTGCTTTACTTACCTACAATAAACTAGAGAAGTTACTGTATCAATGGACTACATTAATTTCAAACAACAAAGGGTCAAACAAAATCATTGATTAATATCATAGCACTTATAGCCATATTAGTAGTATAGCCTTTACGCTCCTAATTGTCTCTTAAGAAAATTGAAAATCATCAGAAATATATCATGTCCAATCAGATCTTAAAAATAGAACCATCGCTTTGACTCTTGAAATGTGTTCATTCCAGGCCAAAAAAAAAATGTGGACTGTGCTGTCAGGAAACAATTAGTTACGAAATACGAACAATAGGTAAGTAACGTGATCGGCGACCTGAAATTACCTACCTAAAACAAGATAGAGAGACAATTGTATCATTGAACCACATTAATCTCAAAAAACAAAGCAACCAGCTCCACAAAGGCCAATAATTGCGTAACATCATAGCGCTTCTCTCCTTCCAGCCGAGCGAAACTTTAGCCGTTACGCTCCCGATTGTCTCCTGAGGAAATTGAACCGCACCGGAATACGCCGCCGGCCAGATTTAAATCTATGTAATTACTTACAGCGGATGAAATAGACGTCCATGGTCAAACTCACCTTAGGTGGAGTGTTAACTTTGGAAATAGATTTTTGTTTTGGAGCTGAACAGGACAAGCTTGGTAAATACAAGTTAGGATAGTCTAGCAAGCCAAAAAAGAGGAAAGAAACAGGTTTCTAAATCTCTAAACACAAGCACTGAGTTACCTTATTATGATTAGGTACACACGAGCACTTACCGTATTACAATAACGTAAGTAAGTGCTTATATTTAGGGATTGACGAACCTCTTTCTGTCCTGTTTTTGCTTTCCTGGACTATTTTAACTTTATAAGCTACAAGATGCTACTAAGCTATGTTTTCCTAAGTCTGTAATGCGCGCCGTATAGCGTCCATAATTTACGATCGAATGGCGCCATTGAAATGTTATTACCCCTGACGCAAAAAATTGTATTATAAGTTTGACGTGTTTGTCTGTAGCATCGTAGTAAGCTCCCAAACGTCTGAACCGAGTTCGTTTTTTTTTAATATTATTTAAAGGGTGACTTAATTGAGAGTGTGCTATGATTCATGAAAATTGGTTCAGCCATTTGGAGATTATCAGCTCCTTTCTTGATGAAGGGATTTGTTTGTGAAAGTAGTGGTGTTGCCCTTGAGAGCGTTCTTTGACACCTTAAAATCAAACCCTGCTGCTATCATTTTCATGACAGCCGTCTCTGCAGCCAATAAGTGGTGAATTACGCTGTCGTAGGGAACTGGAGCTTTAGTACCTACCTACCTAACTACGGTGAGTATGTCTGTGTGTACAGCAGCGGAATTTTCGCTACTTTTTCAGTAATATCAGGATGTATATAATAGTTTGTGTGGGCTTTTGTAATGGAACCTCTGTGGTTACCATAACAAGAGATTTACATTACTAGGAATACAGATACTTATTGATATTGGTACGTAGACATAAAGGTACGCAGTATCTACCCCCTATTACTTTAAAAGTCGCTTAAAGGTTGCATAAAGAAGTTCCCTGCTTAGGTAACTGCGAAAAATATTCATATGAAAATCTTTTGATGAAGTTTTTTGTTGAAGCTTTGGGTAGCTTCCTATAAAGCTACCCAAAAGCTTCAACAAAAAACTCTCGAACTTTTTACGTCAATAATAAACTTTAATGGTTTTGTTATGGAGTTTCAAAGATCACGCCATGTTCGCTCGCTGTGTCATCAAAAGATTTTCATATGAATATTTTTCGCAGTTATCTAAGCAGGGAACTTCTTCATGTCAAACAATTATCATTGCTTCAACTGGGTGGATCCATGCATATTGATAAACATGCTTCAACAAAATAGGTGTCGCAGATTATGGAGAATGACCTACCTTATTTCGAACTGACTATTTTTTTTTGTATTTTTTTTCTAATAGTTTTTGCCAACGGCTTCGCCTGTGTATTATGCACATAAACCTTCCTCTATAATCACTCGGTCTAATGATGAAAACCGCATTCAAATTCGTTGCGTAGTTTAAAAGATTAAGGCGGTTCACCCACTGAAGATGCGTCCCGCCGCGGTGCGCGGAGCGACGGATAAACGTAGGGCGCCTTACCGCGCATTTCCGCGTCTGCAGTGTGTTGTGCTAGGCGTGATTTCTATATAAATTGAGATACTTGCATACAATGGTAAAATCTGCCATCCCGCGCTACGCGACGAGGCGCGGTGCAGTGGATGGAGCGCCTTAAGCGTATAGACGCGGGAAGCGACTTTGTTTTATACCATGTAGAGAATTAATAGTAGACGTTAGTAGCTTAGAAGAAATATTTGAAAGAAAAGTGCGCCAGAGTTATTTTCTCATGATTTTTATGCTCTTCTCATAAGAAAATGAGGCAAGCAATGAAAAAAATAATAATTAACCATAGTTTTAGTATGCGGCTAGAAAATGCAACAAAGAGATAGAGAGAGAGAGGTGGAAGGAAAGTAATGGAAAATGTGGGAAACCATAGCTAATCATTAAAAAAAACTATTTCCGAAAAAACCGGTGTTTTGTTAAGAAAGTATTATTGTTCGTGGTCTATCTTTACGATACTTATCGGGGACCTATAACGAAAATAAATTGGGAAAAGAGAGGTATAGATATCAACGGTACCTACCTTCTTATATAAAAAGATACTAGACTGAAAAGCCTGTCGTTTACAATGCTTATCGTGCAAGACCGTCTATAAAATTGAACCTTCATAATAAAAATACTGTCCATCAACTTAGCCTATCGTTCATTACGAAATAGAACCTGTATCATAAAAGTACCTTTCAATATGTAAATCTGTTTTTGTGTCTATTTCGTTTGGAAATTCTCCGTTGCTTTCAAAGCAGTATTTGAACTGCTATCGCAAGATATTCCTCAATATATTATTATTGACTTGAAGACAGTCTTGGAACTTGGAGCATTAGTAGTAGTATTTGTGCAATCTATACTATCTTTACTATATCTATAATAATATACTAATATACTAATAATATTATAAAGCTAAAGAGTTTGTTTGTTTGATTGAACGCGCTAATCTCAGGAACTATTGGTCTGAATTGAAAAAATATTTTTGTTTTGGGTAGCCTATTTATCGAGGAAGGCTATAGGTTATATAACATTATGCTACACCTAAGAAGAGCGGGGCAGTAATGAAAAATGTTGCAAAAAGGGGGAAATCGTACGGGCAGGCGATTCGACGCGACGGGAAGGGTCGGGGGAACGAGAAATTTAACGCGGACGTAGTCGCGGGCAGAAGCTAATATTATAATAAACTTAGTACATTATTGTTGCTGACTGGTATGGTTTGATATATTAAGGAGATTTGTGTAGATAGTCTATCGTACGAACTATGCCACATGGAGTACTTAACATTAAAATTTTCTGATGTTGTGTCAATGTACACATAATTGTTTATTAATTATCATCATCATCATCATTTCAGCCGAAAGACGTCCACTGCTGGACATAGGCCTCCCCCAAGCACCGCCACTTCGACCTGTTCTGTGCCTCCCGCATCCAACGCATTCCTGCGGCCTTCACCAGGTCATTGGTCCATCTTGTGGGAGGCCTTCCAACGCTCCGTCTTCCAGTACGCGGTCGCCACTCCAGAACCTTCCGGCCCCATCGGCCATCCGTTCTGCGAGCAATGTGCCCTGCCCACTGCCACTTAAGTTTGGCAATTCTTCGGGCTATGTCGGTAACCTTGGTTCTCCTACGGATCTCTTCATTTCTGATTCGATCGCGTAGGGAAACTCCAAGCATAGCCCTCTCCATTGCTCTTTGGGTGACTTTGAGCCTTCTTATGAGGCCCATTGTGAGCGACTACGTGTCAGTGCCATATGTCATCACTGGCAACACACACTGGTCAAAGACTTTTGTCTTGAGACACTGCGGTAAGTGGGACGAGAAGATATTGCGTAGCTTCCCGAACGCTGCCCAGCCGAGTCGGATTCGACGATTGACCTCTTTCTCGAAGTTGGACCTACCTAACTGGACAGTCTGTCCTAGGTACACATATTCGTCCACAACTTCGAGTGTAGTGCTTCCAATCTTCATTGGAGTGGGTATCACACGAGCATTGGACATGACCTTTGTCTTGTCCATGTTCATTCTAAGACCCACTCTTTCGGAAGCTCTACTGAGGTCATCGAGCATTGTACTGAGGTCCTCCATAGTCTCAGCCATGACTACTATATCGTCGGCAAATCGAAGGTGAGTGATGTACTCGCCATTGATGTTGATGCCAGCCCTTTTCCAGTCCAAAACCTTGAAGACGTCCTCCAGTGCAGCGGTGAACAGTTTCGGAGAGATTACGTCTCCCTGTCTCACCCCTCGCTGCAGAAGGATAGGTTTCGAGGCTTTGTCCTGGAGCCGGACTGACATAGTGGCGTTTTCATACAAACACTTCAGCACCTCGATGTACCGATAGTCAATCTGGCACCGTTGAAGAGACTGCAATACAGCCCAGGTCTCGATCGAATCGAAGGCTTTTTCGTAATCCACAAACGCTAAGCAGAGAGGCAGGTTATACTCTTCGGTCTTCTGTATAACCTGCCGCAGCGTATGTATGTGGTCTACGGTGCTAAAGCCTTTACGGAATCCGGCTTGTTCGGGAGGCTGGAAGTCGTCGAACCTGCGCGCGAGACGATTCGTGATGACTCTTGAAAACAGCTTGTAGACATGGCTCAGAAGTGAGATGGGCCTATAATTCTTAAGTAGGGTATTGTCACCCTTCTTAAAGAAAAGTACCACCACACCTCTGTTCCATGCCTGTGGCGTTTTGCCCTCGAGTATGACAGAATCAAATAGCTTCTGAAGGGCTTTTAGAACTGGTTTCCCGCCGGCCTTCAGGAGCTCAGCCGTAATTCCGTCATCACCCGGCGCCTTGTTGTTTTTAAGCTGCTTCAGAGCCATCCTAATCTCGTACAAGCTGACGTCCGGGATATCTTCAGTGTAGTGTCGAGTCAATCTAGCTCTCGGGTCGTTAGTTAGATTCATAACGGGGTTTCTGGTGGACGTGTATAACTGTCCATAGAACTTCTCAATCTCTCTTAACAGCTCAGGTTTGGCGGACACGATTCTGCCATCGTCGGTCTTCAGTTTTGCAAGCTGACTCTGCCCAATAGACAGATCTCTTGCAAAGACTTTGGAGCCCTTGTTCCGCTCTATCGCGTCCTTAATACGTTCCGTATTAGAGAGGCGAAGGTCGCTTTTCAAGGACTTAGAGATCCGTCTATTTAGCTGCCGGTACTCGAGTGCAGCTTCTGAAGACTGCAGGATCATTCCGCGCCTCTGTTCCATGAGCTGTAATGTTGGATCTGAGAGTTTCTTTTTTTTATTCGTACAGCGGGTCTGGAAGAACTTAGACCCGACGGTATGGACAGTTTCCACGAACCCATCGTTATAATAACCCATCGTAATAATTATGGACATAAATAAACATTATTTACAATTTTTGCATTTATGGCACATAACTTCCTATATCGTAATGAGGGCTGTATTCAACATTGATTTGTAATAGGTAAAGTATATTGATTTCTATCTTTGTTAACACCATTTGGAAAAAAATCTTCACAGTTAGACCTAAATATTGTCTTCATTGCAAACTAGCTTTTGCCCGCGGCTTCGCCCGCGTGGAAGTCGGAAATTAACGCAGGTATTTTTCTAAAATAAAATATTATTTTTTTAAACAAAAGTAGCCAAAGTTACTCCTTATTACATCGGCTACCTGCCAATAAAAGTCCCATCAAAATCGGTCAAGCCATTTCAGAGATTAGCCGGAACAAACAGACAGACAGACAAAAGTTAAAACAATGATTTTTTGGTGTAAGTACCGTATTTACTTTCGTGAAAAGCTGTTAATTCGAAATTACAAACAGACACTTCAGTTTTATTTATTCGTATAGATGTATAGATATCTTAAAACGTTCAGCGCCGGAAACCCATATAAAAAAATCTAGATTTTACTTACCAAAAAACATTTTTTAAACAGTTGTATATTTTAACAAGATTACGCGTTGGTTTACAATTTCAAGCAGTTTTTAATCCCGGACGCAAAAAAAGGGGTTTAACTTTACAGTTAAAGTAAATAAGTTAGACCGACATGTATGTCTGTCTGTGGCACCGTATCTTTTAACCGGTTAACAGATTTGCATGCGGTTTATTTTATTTACAAGGAGGTTTTCTAGTGGCGGTTCTTAGACACGTTTTATCAAAATCGGTTTAGCTGTTTCGAAACGACGATCATTCCCAAATATTACCTACAACTTTTTATTTAACTAAAGAGCGAATACTTATGAATATTTTTTTTTACTTTTTAGAAGTTTTGTTTGGGTCAAGGATGTTTTAAATAAAATTTAACTTTTATTAATAAAAAAGTTTTAGTGGAAAATAATCGTTATGGTTACAAATATTCCCGGTTTTTTTTTTTGAGATTATAAAACAACGATTGCAGCTCAAGAAATACGGTTATGGAATATTTTACCCGTGTTATTAAGGCGAGCATAATATTTGTGCAATTTTAAAATCGTGGTGATAAAAACACTACCTTCCCTCCTTAACTATCAGAAATAAATCGATGTTGTTCTATTTAGCGGAAACTAGCGGAAACAAACAAAATATCCACAGTTCTTTTCAATATTCCGATAAGATAGCTCGTAAAAATTAAACACGCACAAAATAAAATAACTTTCAGGTCAGAACATAAATATGTCCCTTCACTAATGAATTTCTGTGGCGTTCTACTTATTCACGTTTATCTACAGGCAGATCTTGCTTCCAAAGTAGGCAAAAGTCTTTCAGATACTCCTTATCTCAGTATTTAAACAGGCCTTGATACTTAAATGTGGCTGCGCAAAGAACTATAAGTCTTCTACCCGTTTTCACTAACACTTGCTAGGAGACAACTAAGTAAAAACATAAAGTTGGATTTTCAGCACTCGGCTCAAAGCTGAAAGTTGAAAATCCTTTAGTGTTCTTTGCTGTGCTGCCGCTGAAAACGGGCATGTCTTCGTGTTTCTTTATCTAGATTGTAGGACCTAAAAGATATTCAAAGCAACTTTCGATTAGTTCAAGATGGTGGCAGTCCCTTCTTGTGTAAAGAGTGATAAGAAAAGATTATGCTTCGGCCTGACTTTGAAAATGGTGGCGGGAAATTGATAAGCTTTTACGTAATCATAAGGTTACAGTTTATTATTCAGGAAGAGTCTGAGATAGGTTCCTGAATAGCTAAAGTGAGTCAGTGCTACTTAGTCTTTTAAAGAAGTTTACTTGTCGATATTTTAAACACCGAGAAGTGAAATATTTCGGAAGTTTGTGTCTATAATTTTCTATTTTAATTTTGTTGCCAACGACTTCCGGAATTACCGTTGTTTTTCATTATGTGGTGTTTTTCGGAAGTAGGTTGTTTTTCCACTTTTACTTGTGGGTAGGTACCACAAGTAAAAGTTCGCCACCACAAATTCGTTCATACTTGCTAACTGCAAAGTTAATAACGGTGATAGAAAGTTATTTTAACATCGATAACATGCACTAAATTGTAAAAAATACGTGATATTGAAACTAACTCGAAAACCTAAAGGTATTTTATATTGACATAAGTATTTCATATTGACATTAGTATTGTATTGGAACTTATTCTGTGTGTGGTCATGCAACGTATTGACTTTAATTTTAATTGCTATTTATTATTAATTTGTATTGTGTATAATGTAATTCTTTATTATTGTTTTATTGTTCAGGCTTATTGTATTTATTTTATCACTGAGACTTGGCTGGCTTTATACTTCATACAAACATTTGTGCTTCCAATGGCATGACATAGCGCACTTTTTATTTTTTTTAAATATCATCATTATTGTACCTGTGTTAAACAAATGACTTATAACCACTAATCGTAATATGACCAAATTCATATGGAGATTTATATGGAATTTATAAGAATTTTTCAAATCATTAGTGACGGAGACAACAAACATTTTAAAAAAATGCTACTGAATTGACAAGCTCCTTCTTTTTTAAGTTGAAAAAAAAAAATCTAATTAGCAGTAATAAAACCTATTAGTGCCCTGTGAATAGGATGCTCTTAATTGTAGCGTGAGAATAATTGGACGGGCGACAATCGGACCTACTAATGGTTCCTGTCGCTAAAGTTGTCACTGTACTTATTTTCTAGTACCTACTAAAATGAAAAAACCGGCCAAGTGCGAGACGGACTCGCGCACCGAGGGTTCCCTACAAACCTGTAGATATTCACGGTTTATGCATAAGGTTTATGTTGATGAAATTAAATGTTTTTGAAACTAGAATGATAATATTAGAAACCTCAGTACCATTTTTGAAGACCTATCCATAGATACCCCACACGTGTGATTTGATGAAAAAAAAAATTGAGTTTCAGTTCTGAGTATGGGGAACCACAAAATTTAGTGTTTTTTTTTCTACTTTTGTGTGAAAATCTTAATGCGGTTCACAGGATACATCTACTTACCAAGTTTCAACAGCATAGTTCTTATAGTTTCGGAAAAAAGTGGTTGTGGCATACGGACGGACAGACAGACAGACAGACAGACATGACGAATCTATAAGGGTTCCGTTTTTTACATTTGGCAACGGAACCCTAAAAAGCGTCTAGGAACTTAGTTTCACTCACTCATTCATTAGTAAGTAGTTTGTTTCATTGTTGTTAAGATTTTTATTGTTTCTAGCTATCTTCTAATTCTGATGAATTCAAAACCTGCATAATTTATAATTTACACTGATTCCTTACCAAACGCAAGGTAAACCGTACCTTATCATCAAATGTGTCGTTATCAAAAAAACATATCAAAAGATAAAAGACTACCTTCAAGACAAGAAGTTTGGCAATAATTCCCTCTGAACATGTGGCTTCCCAAGTACTTCATTAACGGCATAACCATGTAAATGTCCGTTATCTGATCCCAAATTACAATGTACAGACGCCACCAGGTCAAGCTACCCGAAACTGTCAATTTTTCCCAATGAACCTTGAACCTAATGCTCTAGAGATAAAGTCGAAAATCTATCAAAGAAATCTGACAGATTGTAGTAGCTTGATGTGTTGGCGTCTGTACATTTCTTATTTGATCTTTTTTGCAAAGAAGCTTTTCACATTGTCTGCTCGCTATTGCTTGACATTATATATGTACCTACAATTCTAACTAGAACTAATTATTATTGTTTGTCTTGGCATTAATGACATTTGGTTTACTTAAATATTGGTATAGGTTGTTATATTTTATGTTTCTAGTATATCATGTATGTAGATTCTTTTCTATTTTGTGAATGTGAGAACGTCGTTGGTCTTGTAGACCATTTTCTATTTTTATTAAGTACCTGGTACAGTCCGTTCACTCTTATTTTACCTCTGATTTTGCGTCAATGTCAAAATCAAAGTGATCCTTGTTTTCACTGTAATAAGGTTGCTTTTGAATTGCGGCCACTAATGAGTCTGTCAATGTCACAGAGATCTTTTATATCGTTAAAATAAGGATGCTATTGGGTTGTTGCTGTCAGAGGTAAAATAACTGTGAACGGACTGTACTTGTTGTTTGACAGGCCTACATTGTCACCTACCTATTAACAGTGTGTAAAAGCCAATTATTTTTAAAAGAGTAATCATGGAGTTTCTTGTCCCCATGGGAATCAACAAATTGGAATCGTGCACCTAGCTTCTGCCGTTTCATAAGTGCCGATGTAGGTTTATGTGAAATAAAATATTCAGGAGTAGACTCCCCGGGCGTCGGGAGTCGATCGCGGACACCCGGCCACCATAAGCGCGGGCTTGCGGGCGGCGCGCAATGGGTAGCTCGCCGCCCGTGTCGACGACGCGTAGTGTTCCACGTGCACCTCAAAGAGATGTCAGCAGTACTGAAGGGGTCTGCTAGGACCGATGTCTACCAGGGTCGCAAGATCAGTTCGAAAGAGGTACAGTCCATTCACACTTATTTTACCTCTGATTTTGCGTCAATGTCAAAATCAAAGTGATCCTTTTTTTTCACTGCAATAAGGTTGCTTTTGAGTTGCTGCCATTGACAAGTCTGTCAATATCACAATGATCTTTAAATCCGTTAAATAAGGTTCATATTAGGTTGCTGCTGTCAGAGGTAAAATAACTGTGAACGGACTGTACCGTGGCCGTACCGTGGTGCTGAAGGAACACGGGTGGGTTTTAGTCAGTAAAAGTCTGGCACGCCTTTTCGCTCCACCCAGAGCGGGAGACGTCATTTAATGCTTTCCCACCCACAAAAAAAAAAGATTTTTAATTTTATCATAAAAGTATAATTTCATAGGAACAGTCCTCTAAAAACTAATTTATTCAAATGCTCAAAGTGCAGTGAAGATGCGTATAGTTTCAATGGAAGTGAATTAGATGTTTATTTAGTTTTATCTATTTATTTACACTAGGGTCGTCGAGTGGTCAAAATTCGACCATAATTCATTTTAAATTGAAATTATTTGTAATGAATATTAAACAAGAATATTAGTTATCTCCTCTATATAAATTGTAATTGTGCCAAATTTCATACTCCTCCGTCTGCGTAATTTAAAAAAAAGGGGTGCAAAGTTTTTGCTACACGTATTAATATTTAGAGACAGGGTGGCAAAGATATTGCCGCATAAACTGTAACCAAGAATTTAGCACATGGTTTTAGACGAGCGTAGAAATTTTTGCTCGTTTATGAATATAACGCCGCTCAAATATTTCAACGCAGAGGTGTCCGTTGTCATGTTCTGAAATCCATGATAACAGATTGCACGTCAATGTCTGCTTCTCTGTATAGGTCACCTATAGCACAGCATATAGCATAATCAGTCTATACTTCTCCTAGGACACAGACTTCCTCTCCAGAGTGGGCCGTAATCTACCACGTGGATCCAGTGCGGGTTTGAAAATGTCACATGAATCAAAGTTTTGGTTCAGGGACATGCTCCGTTTTGAAGAGGTGATTAAATTATTTCCATATAGTAAAGTGCCTGCCTGGGTTCGAGCCTACGACCTATAACTTGTAAGTCGGAGCCGAAAGCACTAGGCCACCTCTGCTAACATGTCACCTATACGGTGAGCTATTTATTTTTGGGTTTCCGTGTTCTTGTGTCAGTATATTTTATGAACTTCCTCTTAGAGCTCCCAGGAGTTTCATCATTATCTTAATAAAGTCTCAGCATGAAAATTCCCCTGAAGATATAAATTACACAGTCAATAGATTGCTCACGCAATGCCGGTACTTATGTTCCGCGTATGAAAGCACAAAATAGATAAGTACGTACAGAAGGTCAGCTCTATACAATAAGCGAAAACGCCGTAACCCAAAGACATGGTTCACGTTCAGTCAACTCAACCATACATCAGTGGTAATACTTTGACAATGACCTTTATTTCGTAGCAATCATTGACAATTTCACATCCGATGCTATGCGATTCGATTAGCACCTTGCATTCGTTTGAGATAGTTTGTGATCGGGAGATATTTAATTGAAGGGCCGCGGTATCGGTCGGCAAGCGCCATAGCCAAGTTGGTCGCATGTAGTTGGCTATTTAGCATTGTAGAACAATTAAACAGGAATAATTTGAAACTCACTCTAAGAGATACATTCATAGTGTAGTTTATAATAGAACGTTCATTTATATTTTAAGGGCATCAAAATAAAAATTATTTGGACTTTTATTAAAAGAAAGAAGAAAGAAAGAAAGAATAATACAATAGTTTCAAAATTAAAAAAAACACGGTTCTATAGATGGACTAAACTATTATTTATTTTCTATTTTTTAGTTCGGCTAGCTACAAAAGACTGTTTTTAGGTTTATTTTTGCTATCCTGGTAACCCTAGCAAGAATAATGGTATTTATAAAATGATTGTATTGTCAAGCACCGATCGAGCTGAAATTTTAGCATGATATAGGTATAATCCGCATCAAGGGTTGTTTTTATCTATTTTTTGCATCAGTCACATATCCGCGACCGCGAAAAAACAGTTTTTTTAACGATCAGCCGTGTACCAGTGACCACGCCATCTGCCGGAAGCGAGGAAAACACTCGCCGACAACCGCAATAGTAATGGCGTGCCACAGCGAAGCGTGGTACGATACAGCTAGTATATTATATTATTATATTTTATTTTATTAAAAAAAAAACATGAAAACAACACGGATTTATACTTAGGAACTCTGGACATAAACAGTCGGCAGCTGGACGTTGTAACTGTGACAAGAATTCTTCCACTCAGCATGATACTGTCCTATGGGAGCCCACAGCACAGCGCTGATTTTCAGCGGTCCTCCGAAAACGACGAACGAAAATCAAGTCAGGATTCCGGATGTCCGTTGTATGTAGCTGACCTTCTATATCTTTATTGTGATGACTGTGTGAGGCGCACCGCTGGGTTACCATGCTTGAAAAAATATTGGTAGATGGGATGTGTTAATAAATTGAAGGATTTTTTGTATGAAAAATGGAGAGACGTGTGGTTACATATACGATGGATGCGGTTTTATTCCCTGTCTGTTATCGGTCTATAATAACTAACTTCTATTTTTATAAAAATCCAATTATTGTAAATTGAATTAACTTTCATATCTTTTTCAAACTAAATTTGAATTTATTTCTAAAGAACTATCGGTATTAAATACTGTAGAATCCTGTTGATTCCGTGTTTCAGTTGAATAATATCATTTCACTGGTTCACCACCACATCAAGCGCTACTATGCAGTTCTGCTTCAACGTCTCTGTTTCCCGCTATTGCTCTTGACTGACAGATGACATTAGTGACAGCAGCTACCCCTTTGTGTGCATGAGACAGTGTTTACATATCTATTGAACAGCTACATTACAGGTACCTAGGTGATCTTTAATAACTTGAAAAAGAAATTGGGTAGGTAGGTACTGAATTGCCCAATAATTGAAACGACGTCTTCTATTATATTTCTGAATCATTTCAATTTCAAATGTCAAACACATTCATACGAAAATAAAATAATATTTTTAAAACATCTTAATTCGAAGTCATATTTACTTTTGTAATGTAAACTTCAGAAAAACAAACAGCACCTATATTAAAAAAATCAAATACCCCTCGTATTTTATTACTTTTAAAATAAAATCTCTTATTTGACTTTCATTTTTAATATATAAATTTTGGCAACACAACGCATCTTAGTATCGACGAAGGTTCGCGACCCTTTTAAGAATAGATTCGCCTGCGGGTACGTACCTACCTATCAAAATATAATACGTTAAGGCATTATTACCTATACCCAGACGCCTTTTTTCTATAACCAGCCAGCAATGTTTTATGAATATAATTTAAGAAATTCCTTTTACTTTTTCAGTCTTAACTTTGGAACACTGTTTGCCTTTTAAAATTTTATAAATGTGAATTTTAGTTTACATTTTTAGAAACGAATTTCGCGTCAGATTTTTAATTTTAATATTTAAGGGAACGTTTTTGGAGTTAAATGTTTTAGATGGGTAAGGAGTTGAGTGGTATTTTATGATTATTATTATAAAAGTTGAAGATCAGTTTGATTAAAACTTCATGAAACTACAAGGTAGTAGGGATTTATTGAGTTATAAGGAAAAGAAAATGACCTACTTCCTCTCACCGAGAGGAGGTCTGTGTCCCAGCAGTGGGAACAATAAAGGCTGATTATGAAGGAAAATACTACCAATTAAATACATGTTGTTAAACGAATTTAAAAATCCAAATATGTTTATAATTACGAATTACACATAAACCTACATGGGCACTTATGAAAACATCAGAAGCTAGAAACACGGTTCCAGTTGGTCGTTGCATATGGACAAGGAACTCCATGGTTACTCTTTTACCTGCCAGCGTCGCGAGATTTGTTCGAAAGAGATACCGCAGCTCTGGCATATGGGTAACTGAAGGAACACGGTTGGGTTTTTGTCACTAAAAGTCTGACACGCCCTCCCGCTCCACCCAGAGCTGGGAGATCGGGATACGTCATTTGATGATTTCCTAACCACAAAATAAATAAAAAAATAAAATGATTACTCTTTTAAATATAAGTACCTGGATGCCCGAGCTTTGCTCGGTATTTTTTTTTGTTAAATTTTGTTTTTTAGAAATTATGTTTAAATACAAATTACATTGTTTTATTTTTCTTCCAATAAAAAAAGCACCAGTTTATGTTTAAGTTGATTACCGATAAAGTTGATTATTGAAAACACGTATAAAACGACATTTTCTAAAAATGAATTCTAGCTAGATCGATTTATCGCACCTGAAACCCCCTGTATACTAAATTTTAATAAAATCGTTGGAGCCGTTTCCGAGATTCAGATTATATATATCGTCAAGTGTCCCTGATGAGAAAAAAAAAATATTGCTCCAAATGTCGCGTGTGCACCCGTTGGATCATAAGAATTCTTTTTGCCTAAAATTAAATTTTGTTGATTAAAATTAACGATTTAATTAATCAAAAAATTTTGAAAAAAACGGGCATTTTTTCTTATGATCCCCTGGGGGCTCATAAGGACACTTGACGGGATACAAGAATTGCTCGTTTAAAGATATAAGATTGACTTTTACCATGTTTTCAAATTTGTGTTAATAGGTATGGGAGGGCTATTCTTTGCGATAGGTTCCCAAAGGTAAAATGAGGTTACATAACAAGTTTTCAGCAATCACTCACCACACATATGAATCCTTTTGAGTGTAATCAAATAGAAATTTGATCAGAAATACACGTGCGTTCATAAAGTGAGGCCGTCTTCAACATTACAAGCCATTATTTTTATCGGACCGTATCAGATGAAACCAAAGAACATCAAATACAACCTCATGTGGGGAGCGTTTTTTATAAATGACTTTCTTTTTTATGTCGGTTTTACTCCTGTTATTGCTGGTATTCAAGCCTCAGAAGTTTTATTCGTTCGTTCGTTGTTATTTTCGGATGCAGATGAATACCACTATTTTGAATGAAGTGACTATCTGTCCTCTACAACTTAGTTATTTTACTGTCATAATCAAGAATATTTCTGACTACTGTTGTTATTGTAATAATTTTATTATTGCGGTTATTTTAAGTATTGTTTGACTAGCTTTTGCCTGTGACTTTGTCCAAGACAATTTTACTGCTCCCCGTCCCACCCCGTCGCAACGAAAAGCCTGCCCGTGCAAGGACTTCGCATTTGTGATGTTTTTGCGTTTCACTCGGTTCCTATCTAAGGGTTCTAGCGTGATGTTATCTAACCTTTCTCGATAAATGGGCTATTCACCACTAAAATGTTTTTTTATTCGAAAAAGTCGTTCCTAGCAAAAAGACTACGTCAAAGACCTAAAAAAATAGGGCGATCTAATAAACAAACTCTTCAGCTTTATAGTATTAAAATATTTATAGGTAGTATAGGTTGTGAAAGTATGAGTTTAGCAACAAGCCAGTTTTGTTCAATAGAAAATCCTTTTTCCGTCGTGTCACCGCCTCAGGCCCGGAATGCAACCGCTTTCTGCCGGACGCGAAACTGCTGAGTGTTTCTGAGAATGTATGTAGGTCATATTTTTATATTATTCCTAGGTATTTTTCTAGGAAATAATATCAGTCAAAGGGGTTAACAGCAAAAACTGAAGGTATTTTAGATTTGACAAACCGTTGATGATCGGATTTAATTAATGGTTTTATTATAGCTTAACCGACCATGTTACAACCAATCAAAACCTATGTTTTACCAGGAATAGGTCATTTAGAACAACTAATATTATATTTAAGCCTTAGGCTTATCACCAAACTGCAGAAGATGCTGTAAGTACTAACCTACGTTTACTCTACATTTTGAACTGACCTAAATAAGGTTGTGCTAGAAGTGAGAACACCGCAAGTCAAATCGATTGCGAGCTTGAAGACGTTAGGCCAGTTTAGACTGGTTCTAAGATTTTCGACTTTAAACACATTAATATATTTATACGAAAAACGGGACAAACATTTGCGATCAAACAGAGGTTATTTACAAACGATTTTATTTACTTACTATAGGTATTTAGATAATATTCCCATATCTCCCTTCACCTTCGCCCAAGACATTCAACTATGAGTATTTTTAAGCAACTGTCACCCGCCATCTTTTGGTCCTTCGAGCCGGATACTCTAAACGTTTTGATTAGAGTCTATAACACTCAACAGGGCCCTTAAACGTCGGGGACTGTCTCGGTCTTTTTTCGACTTTAAACACATTAATATATTTATACGAAAAACGGGACAAACATTTGCGATCAAACAGAGGTTATTTACAAACGATTTTATTTACTTACTATAGGTATTTAGATAATATTCCCATATCTCCCTTCACCTTCGCCCAAGACATTCAACTATGAGTATTTTTAAGCAACTGTCACCCGCCATCTTTTGGTCCTTCGAGCCGGATACTCTAAACGTTTTGATTAGAGTCTATAACACTCAACAGGGCCCTTAAACGTCGGGGACTGTCTCGGTCTTTTCATAAGAAGCAAGTATTAGTCCATAAAGATACTCGTAACAATGTTATGTTATGACAGATGGTGTACTAAACTTATTTTCTGTTAACAATATCTGCTTTTATGGGTAAAGTAGCTAAACCCTCGAACTTGTACTGAAAGGTTATTTCGTGGTAAGTCCTGAACTTATGAAAAAAGAGTCGTTTAAATTCCAAAATTATTTTTTCTTTTAATAAATTAATACTTTATGATAGATATGATTATCATTCGTCAGCCCATCCGTCACAAACAAATGTTCTATCTTTTTTGGCAATTCACCACCTGCATTCAGTTAAATTTACATCAGCAAATTAATTATGATTAAAAGGAACCCGTTTGTTGCCAAACGTGTCGTAACAAGCGACTTACTAGAAAATGGGCAGCAGCGTTCTCTATTCATTTTACCACCATACTGCTATCGCGAACTCGCCTGCTAAGCGTGGCGATTAAGAGAAACCCCCCCAAATTAAGGGAGGCCTATGTCCAGTAGTGAACGTCTTTCGACTGACTTGATGATGATGAAAAGGCATCCATCAAATCCCGCTTATGAAGACGTCTTTTGCAAATTTACTTAACTTTAATTCATACTATGATAACAGTAACTCAGAGGTTGTAACAAAAACAACTTTTCCATGAATTAATTTACAATTTGTGTGGGACGATACCCTTTAGTAACGGCTAACCTTTGTTACGGTTCATGCTGTGTATCATAACATTAAGTTAAGACAACATTTATCTCAACTTGTGCATGTTTTCTATTCCGCCCACATTCAAGTTCAAATGCCAAGGGTTCAAACCAGCGAACGTCATCGACTAACTCGTATATCTTAGTTTCTAAAGTCCATTGTGGATGAAAAGGCTACGTTTATTCGTTGCTAATTAGTTTTATTAACGTTATTTAGATCTTAACACTCCTGAGTGTTATCATAACTATTTATACCCTGAGTGTTAACAATAAATATAATGGGAAGTGTTATTTTATGTTCATATGTGTTATTATGTTAATATAATGTTTTTTCTACCTAAGGTATAGGCCTATCTGTTTTCCCACTCCTTATGCGGCACAAAGTCCTCTCCCCGTTGTATTTCAAACTTCTTGTGTTCTTTGTTAATTTATGGTTCCAATTCATCATATCTGCTGTAGTGACGACCGGCTTCCGGCATAACCAGTGCGACAATTTTCCAGATTTTAAAAACTAAATAACTTGTATTAAAATGAAGGTGGGAGTAGAGTAATTAACCTATGAAAACTCGTTTAGGTTAGACTTTAAATTGAGCAATAACACTTAGATTATACGGCAAGTCTTTATTAAAACTAAACGATGTTCCAAGACGTTAATCTAAATACAAACAACTTCGTCTCGAGTTAAGTCCTTCAGTGTATTGGTTTTAAGCGTTTGGATTTAAAGTTTAATTGGTTATTTAAACTATTCTGGAGATTGTGTTTAATCTTTAAATTCAGTATTTAATTAAAGTAATGGTGTCTTGCTAACTTGACTTAGAGAGTGCGTTAAGCCAGCGATCTTGGTGTTTATGGAATGTTTTGTATGTATAAAATGAAAAGACACTGAATTCTTTATTTATCCAAGTAGTATATAGGGCAAAGTACTTCGGAAACGTAACAGAAAGTTACCCTCAGTGAAATAGTGAGCAACTACTAGAAAGTGCTTGAGGCGCTGGGTACGCAAAATACGCGCTTTCACGCGGAGTGGACACCAGCTCATCTCACCACACCTTAGTACCACAGTAGGTTTCGATTTTGAGAGCGATAGATGAATAAATTTCGATTGTCTCAAGAGGAAATCTAATATTTGGTCTCCACAAAGATTCTGCCCTAATTCTCACAAAAGGTATTATAAAATTCTCCTGTCAAGAAATAAAGAATTTCTTGCCACAGAAATATTTTCAATAAGATCAGTTTGAAGAAATCCGTTACTTGAATTTTCCTTCAAAGCCCATCAACTATTGGACTGAAAAAGAGATTCTGAAAGACACTTTAATGTACTTTTTTTTCTGGATGGCAAATCATCAAATGACTTTTCCCGCTCCGAGCGGAGCGGGAGGGTATGTCAGACTTTTACTAACTAAAACCCACCCGTGTTCCTTCAGTTACCCATATGCCAGGGTCACGGTATCTCGCTTGAACAATCTCGCTACCCTGGTAGGCATCGGTCCTAGTAGACCCCTTCAATGCTGCTGACATCTCTTTGAGGCGCGCGTGGAACACTACGCGCCGCCGCTGTCGACACGGGCCTGGTCCTTACCGGGCGGCGAGCTACCCATTGCTCGCCGCCCGCAAGCTCGCGCCTACGGTGGCCGGGAGTCCGCAATCGACTCCCGACGCCCGGGGCGTCTCCTCCTGCGGCGGCTAGGGACGTGAGGGCGTAGAGACTGCCACTCCCTCACGCGCCCTGCCTCCTCCTTCGCGAGCATTACTGCTTCGCAGAAGGAGGTGATGGCTTTCCATGCCCTCTCGGTCCGTACCATGGCTCGCACCAGGGCCGGACGCGAGGGGTCGCCACCGCCGCTCGAACTTTTATGTACTTAAATTAGTGATAGCTTATGACATATTACTATTATGTAATATTAAGATCTTGAATTATACATAGTTCCCTAAATAACAGAATACTTTACAATAGCCACTTTTTTGTCTGGCAAATAAACTCCGCTGCCGCGACAAATCGCGGCACGGCGGACAGAGCTCCGGTGTGATCTCATGGCGACATGGCGGGTACGATTGTCGCAACCCAGTGCTGGGCAGGCCACAATTGCGGCGGTAAGTCCCCTCTTTGAGGAGTGGATAGAGAGGCGTCACGGCGTCCTCACCTTCCGCCTGACGCAGGTTCTCACCGGGCATGGGTGCTTCAGTGGGTTCCTGTTTAGGATAAAGCGGGAGGATACGTCCGGGTGTTTCCATTGCAAGGATCGTCTTGAGGACACGGTGGGGCATACGGTGGAGGTGTGCCCTGCCTGGGTGGAGCACCGCCGTGTCCTCGTGGAGGCGATCGGCGGCGGCGACCTCTCGCGTCCGGCCCTGGTGCGAGCCATGGTACGGAGCGAGAGGGAATGGGAAGCCGTCACCTCCTTCTGCGAAGCAGTAATGCTCGCGAAGGAGGAGGCGGGGCGCGTGAGGGAGTGGCAGTCTCTGCGCCCTCACGTCCCTAGCCGCCGCAGGAGGAGACGCCCCGGGCGTCGGGAGTCCATAGCGGACTCCCGGCCACCGTAGGCGCGAGCTTGCGGGTGGCGAGCAATGGGTAGCTCGCCGCCCGGTAAGGACCAGGCTCGGGTCGACGGCGCGTAGTGTTCCACGCACGCCTCAAAGAGATGTCAGCAACAGTGTAGGGGTCT
This sequence comes from Aporophyla lueneburgensis, assembly GCA_932294355.1. Classification (NCBI taxonomy): domain Eukaryota; kingdom Metazoa; phylum Arthropoda; class Insecta; order Lepidoptera; family Noctuidae; genus Aporophyla; species Aporophyla lueneburgensis. Next base: position 8,364,736 of record OW028746.1, read on the forward strand.
ACCAGGACCGATGCCTGCCGGGGTCGCGTGATTGTTCGAAAGAGATACCGTGACCCTGGCACATGGGCAACTGATGGAACACGGGTGGGTTTTAGTCAGTAAAAGTCTGACACGCCCTCCCGCTCCGCCCAGAGCGGGAGAAGTCATTTGATGATTTCCCATCCTGAAAAAAAAAAAAAGACAATTTTAAAGGTTTAAGATTTTAATGTGGGATTTTTTTTTAAATAAGTGTATATGTAAGGGTCGTAGCCGGTGGCGTTCCGCAATTTTAGCCTACGTTAATTTAATTAATTAATTTTAATTATTAATTAATTTTATTTATTTATTTGCCATAAAAAAAAAATACAGATGGGTACCTAGGTGGTTCGTTATGAAACACTGTACATTGTATACATGATTATCAGGATCTATGTTAAAATCTGTACTCAAGTATTATAACCCTGCCTCTTAAACTAGGTAAACCTGTATCTTAAGAGACAGTGATCAGCCGTGAGGGTCTTAAACATAGTTGATTAACAATTTAATTACAAAACTAGACGTGTGTCGATCCATCTTTTACAATCTTAATATGTTATGCTAACAGAAAAAAAAAGGAAAATTTATAAAAATAATAAATTGAAATTGACATTGATAAAACTAAACTTAATGAATAAAAGTGATAAAACGATAATATGATATAGTTGATGAGCGATGAGCAGTTGTTATGTGTTACGGAAGTGTAAGTTGTGTCTGCGTGAGTGTGTTATATGTATGTCTGTAAGTGTTTAAGAATATATGAATATGTTGTGAGGGTTATGTTTGGTGAGTATTTTTGTTATGTAAGTGTGAGTGGTACGTCCATGGGAAAAAGGCGTTATTTTATGTATGTGTGTTATAAATGTATTTGTGTCCTTTTTTTGAACTGCCTCGTTAGTCTAGTGGTCGCAAGTATTACTGCTATGCATGAGGTCTTGGGTTCGTGTCCAAGTTGAGTAAAGTGTTGTTGGGTTTTCTCAAATGGAATTTTCAGTAGCAGACTGGATTTGGGCTTGTGTGTGACTATATTGAAGTTAAATTATCTGGCCCTCTGTACATACATAGGGCAGATTTTTAACTTCAATATAAAACCTCACACAAGCCCAAAATCCAGTCTGCTACTGAAATGTTAGTGCTTTGTTTATTTTCTTAAACCTGTTTTAATGCGTCCGGGGTAGACTAATAACGCAAGCATCTTTTTTCCCCCTGTCTACGAACCCAATGGCCACTTAAATGGCGAAAGTTCTCCATAACGGAATAATCGTGCAGGGTCCTCACATTTCCTGAAAAGGCCAACTATTGACGTTAGAATTTGTAAAGATATTTCTTTGCCTGTTCTTGATTGAGATTGATTGCGCACCGCTTATTGAATGGGGTTCCCTGCGATCGTTTGACGCGGAATAATGTGCTTTTCATGCTTTGTCGTCTTGTGCCCGTTATGGTTGAAATGGTTGTGTAGATAGTGCATTGTTGTTGGAAAAATGAATGAGGTAGAGCTTAATTATAGCATTTATATTTAATAGAGGTTTCCTGACAGAAATTTCTTAGTGGTTAACAGCCTTGATTTGTGCTTGCCCTGCCATGCTTTGCTGGTGAAATATGGAAGTACTATAGGTAGGTACCTACTCCTTTGGCTATCCCTTCTGGGAAAGGCATGATGTTATGTGTTAGGAGCACGATATTTAAAAGTTACAAAAAATGTGAGACCTTTCCATGAATTAGAAGTGCCTACCTAGACATTGGGTAGTCATGTTACTGGAAAATGATTCATTCTGAAAGATATTTAATACTGATACTAGAATTTAATTCATACCTATCATAGTTTCAGTATCATAGAGATATCTAAGGCATGCACAAATACAAGGACCAAATCATAGAAAGCGTAATTCTAGTCGGCTATTATCGATTATATTATCAAGTTTTTTTGAAGTATTTTTGACTATGGACTATTTTTGATTATTGAAAATTGACTTTATTTGAAATAGGCTATTTTTGAGTAAATTATTTGTGAGACATAGATGAGTCTAAAATACTGGATAAATGTTTTAAACAACACAATTTTTCTACAAAAAAGGCGTATTTTCCTAATATTTTAGAATGAAAGGATTAGTTGAGCGTCCCAGGTGTTTTTCATCCGGCGCAAGTCGTAAATGTCGATCGTCGGAAAGGTTACTGTTGCACTTACTAGATATGCTTGGGTTGAGCTGGCAGCCCGTTATTTACATAGTACAGTTTTGTACAATAACTAGCTTCTGTTCGCGACTTCGTCCGCGTCAAATTTTTGGTCAAATCGTTTAGAGCTAACATATAATTGTGACTTGTCAAATAATAAACAAATAATTTGCAATAAAATAATATTGCGACTATAAATTGAGATGTAAGCTATCCTATGTTTCAAGTTGAATCAAACTGCATACGATGTGCAAATTTTATTAAAATCGGTTAAGTAGTATAGGAGCCCGTACCGGATAAAAAACGTGACGCGTAATATATATATATATATTAAAAATATCTGGATGACCGAGCTTTGCTCGGTATTTTTTGGTAAATTGCGTTTAAAATAATAAGTTTATGTTCAAGTTGATTATCGATAAAGTTGGTCATTTAAAACACGAATTATTACGAATATTATAAATTTTCTAAAAATGAATCCTAGCTAGATCGATTTATCGCCCCCGAAACCCCCTGTATACTAAATTTCATGAAAATCGTTGGAGCTGTTTCCGAGATTCAGATTATATATATATATACAAGAATTGCTCGTTCAAAGATATAAGATATGTCAAGAGAAAGAACTTGCTTCGGCATTTTTTCGAGTAGAGGAGTAGGAGAGAGAACGCCGATCACACCTAATTTTTAAAATGTATGTACTTGACGTGTAAACGTTTTTGTAAACACAAAAACAACAACACAAAATTGACAATTTTATTTTAGCTAGACGAACGGGCGACGTGTCAAAGAACGCGTCTCCACGAATGCCACCTACCTACGGAGTTACTTGAATAGGTATAGGCTGAAGAAAAATTTCGAGTTATGGTCTAAAAACGTAATTTTTCACAGATTCCTTGAAGAACCTCTAATAACTCCACCAAATAAGACTCCAGCTTGCGAAACTATCGACTGGCAGCAAAAATATAAGCGAAAAAGTAAGTTTCTCGAAGGCAATTCTCGCGTTTTCACTCGTAAATCTCACATTTGTTGTTTTCGCTCGCGTTCTAAGTCGCTTATAAAATGGTGAGATTATCTGAAATCAGCTATTCTCAGTACAAGTCGATCATAAATTACGAATTTAGGGACAAAAATGTTGCCATTATGCGTCACACCATGTAATCCATTTTACATAACGATGCTATTGATATAACGCAATCGTTATTTTACTTTCGACCAACTTTAAAAATGATTTTCAAGTCAGAAAAATGTATTGAGCAGCATTTGGTACGTATTTTATAAACATGTATGGTTGACCGAGCTTTGCTCGGTATTTTTTTGTAAATTGTGTTTAAAATAATAAGTTTATGTTCAAGTTGATTATCGATAAAGTTGATCATTGAAAACACGAATAAAACGACATTTTATAAAAATGAATCCTAGCTAGATCGATTTATCGCCCCCGAAACCCCTTGTATACTAAATTTCATGAAAATCGTTGGAGCCGTTTCCGAGATTCAGATTATATATATATATATACAAGAATTGCTCGTTTAAAGGTATAAGATTTATCAATATCATCATTCTTAATTTAGTAACTCCATTTTTATTTTCAATATTAACATTAAAATAAGTTCTCCTTAGTATTTGCTGCAACGGAACGCATCACTGCTGCCATTTTGTCAATGTCAACCGATATTCGTCACGTCAAATTAAAGCCATTGATTGTTTATTTACATCGGTCAAATTTGATCAAATTAATAATTAAATAAAACAGAATGACTGCCAATGATATTCTAAGTAAACAGATTATAGGTAGTAAACGGCTTATTGTGGTCAATAACATCAAAGCTTCTCAAGATGAAGAAGAAGAGGAGGGGGTATAACTGACGTAATGCGTTCGGTTGTGCTCCAACCGGACTGTCCTGCTGTTCCAATGACGCAGCTGTATACCTATGTGATCCATGAAATTACTATACAAAGGCCCAAACGAACGTTGGGAAATTCTTGCGAAAACAAACTTCGCCCTGCGGGTCACGTTAGGAGTCTCATCAAACACGAGTGCCAGACGATCATTTTTCGACATTCATAAAGAATTTGCCCGAGAGGTGAAATGAACCGGCGATTTCTAAACTCGAGGATAGCCCGCGATCATGACTCCGACTATTCGTAATAACTAGTGATTTTTATAATGTACTGTTTACGTAAAGTAATGTTGTTAGTCATATAAATTTTGCACGTATACTATCTGTGTTTTTAATTTATAATACCTAGTTTATATATTTATAAATACCAAATTTAAAAGCTAACTTTCTTTAAATAATAACATGTGCAAGGTAAAAAAGTAATATACCTATATCTTATCTTAAATGTATAAATTACGAGTCACGTTTTTGTCCGGGATGGAGTCCTAAACTACTTAACCGATTTTAATAAAATTTGTAGACCACGTGCAGTTTGATCCAACTTAAAAGATAGGATAGTTTTGATCTCAATTTCTGATCTCAATATTTGCAAATTAAATATTTTTAATAGGACAATGTGTGTGTTCATTGGTTAGTTCTATGAATTCCTAATAGATGGGGTGGGTTTCAATTTCTAGATAATCATCTTTACATTCTTAGATTTTTAAACTGCGCAAAGGATTTAACACGGTTTTCACCAATAGATAGGTTGAATCCAGAGGTTTGTAAGTATAATACGCGGGCGAAGCCGCTGGAAAAAGCTAGTTACTTTTATTACATGCTTGATTGCGTTAAACAATTTTTATTTAATTACAAATATTCAAATAAATTCTCCTTGTTATTTCTTACAACAGAATGCATGGCCGCCTATAGAAAGATGCTGATTTGTAAATGTCATGAGTTTTATCACGTCAAATTAAAGTCATATTTTATTGTTTACATTGGTTATCTACCTATACATAGGTATAATGTAATTTAAACAGAATGTCTGGCAATGAGTAAACTGATAACTACTAAATAACATTAAAGCCTAACACGATGGAGAAGACGAAGCGTGATTGTCGTAAAGACCGGAACGAATCACTGGCTCTCAGTATAGCTTTTGCGTCCAACCGTTCCAACGACACAGTTGTATCTATATACATATGTGTTTCAGCTACATTACTCTACGAAGTCTGAAAATATTGTTAATATTTGTGTTAACAAATTTCCTGCCTGAAGCACAAGCGGTAGGAGTCTTGTCGAACACGAAATTCAATTTGTTTGTGGTGAAACTGCTGGACGACCGTGTGTCCACATTCACGTAGACTTTGGGCAAGGGGTGTAAAGATTCAGCGATTCTTAAGCGGGCTACTGAACAGCATACCACACATGATGCCGACTAATCATGTAAACTAGTGATTCTTATAATGTATTGTTTATGCACAGTATTGTTCCTTTTTATAAGTTTAATATTGAAAAAATACAATAAAGAAATAATTATTGTTTGCTGTGTCTTTAATATTCTCCACAATATTGGCCCTGTTGTAAGATAATAATAATAGGTGACAAAAGAGCCTTTACAAAAGTACACCACAGACTAGTTTACATAAATTCAGAATAAAACACAAAAACAGAATTATTATCACACCACACTTGGGTTTAGTCATGCTTCACTGTAACATGTAAACTCAACACAAGCCGAGAACAATTCTGGGCTAAGGACGATGGACTTTTGCAGCGCAGGAACCTCAATGATGAAGTACTTAAAGTGTGTAGTAGTGCTCGACTTCATCTGCGACAGCTACAGCAACGTCCTTCCATTAGTACTCATTTGGCTATGGCTTCTTCTCTATCTATGTGTGGGTGAAATCGGGAAATATGCAGAAGGATGGTGAGCACTGCAGCTCAAAAATCGTCGCTTGGAGTGGTACCACGTATGTAATGATTGCCTCGCGATAGACCTTTCTACGAGGCCTGAAGATTTCTTCGTATGTGTTTTCCTTGTCGTGGCGATTGCAGCGTCTTCTGTGATGTTTATGAACACGTAACACATTTTGCTAAAAATATTTATAACTTTCTTTCGCAATTGACACAATCATGACATACTGACTGTTTGACGTTCGAACGCCCCTCGAAATGACGTCATGGCCGTTTCGACTGGTCTCCACCACTCTTTGCATGTCGCATGTAAACGAGGGCATATCGCGTGGCTTTCCTCCGAGATATGCTCGAATCGACGTGGCGAGAATAGCTCGACTCGATTTTAACGAGTGAAAAGTACGAATCGAGCGACAATAACGAATCCGAATTGCGCGAGAATTGGCTTCCTGGCTATACAGCTAGACGCCACTATGTTTCTATCTTGTGTTTTTGTAACTTTTGGCGTACAAAACTTACAAAAACACAAGACACTTTAACAAATAAAATGATTTATTATTTACCTACATGGGGAACTTAGTGCTGTTGATGTCCTTTTCAGGCGTTATCATACGTACATTACATACGTAATAAGTTGTGCTCAAAGTCATTTCAATCAATAAAAAATCTTCTCAAGAATAATCATCATCTGCCTAGCTTTATCCCCACTACATAGGGGTCGATTTTCAGTCTAACCAAATGTAATTGTAATTATACATGGAGCCACTGCCTATTTTACCTCCCGACTTCACAATAGTATAAACGGGTACATGATAAAATGATCACTTTAATAACAACCCATAAAATTAGCATTTATTTACGGGATGATATTCGGTTCACCAGTATTGCAACTTCATATCCGATAAGATTTTTTAATTGAATTCCTCGGTAAGTCCACTTCCAAAGCCTCGTAAATCCATCGAAGCTAAATCGTAAAATTCTAATGGATACCGATTACTTAAATCAAACGATTTTATATGGGCACTAAGCTAAATAGCACATTTTTGGAGCGGTTTTCGTGCAAATAACGTCTGCTATAAAAATAAAAGAGATTCTTGGAACTGGATTCAGTAAATGTTACTTAACTTATAAGCACTAAATTTGATAGTAAGTAGTATCCTCATGTTTGATGATTTATGCATCTTGGGTCAAAACACCAAAGTGTTACATGGATAAAAAATAGCTAATGTGTAATTCAGTACAACTATAACAACACAAGTATATGTGTCTAAATTTTTATTAAAATCCTTTGGGCCGTTTCTGCGTGATTAAAATTTGAACAAATATACTTCTTTTTTTTTTTCTGGATGGGAAATCATCAAGTGACTTCTCCCGCTCTGGGCGGAGCGGGAGAGCGTGTCAGACTTTTACTGACTAAAACCCACCCGTGTTCCATCAGTTGCCCATGTGCCAGGGTCACGATATCTCTTTCGAACAATCACGCGACCCCGGCAGAACAAACATACCTTCACATGTAAAATAATTATTAGCAAAATTTATTTGACTTGTATTGTATTCGATACTTTGCAATATGTACTCATTTATGACCGTTTTCCCTAAATAATTATTAAGGGAAAACTGTTAAAGTGCGAAGAACTGTAAGCTACTTGGCTTTTATCATAATAACATTGCTTGTTTGAACGAAATAAACCCTGTTATTTTTCAAGATGAAAACTTATTAGCATAAGCTCGATAAATTATGCCTGCCATTAAAATTTCTGAGATAAGCGCTATAAAAATAGTTATAGCAGGCTTAATGTATAGAAAGTCGGCGATCTTAAGAGACGCGATCTATTTAACTCTTTTGTCAGCGACTGGTTCGGGCTTAAATTAAATTTTCGTTCTTATGAATGGGACTTCAAATTTTCGAAGAACTTGGACGAAGGAATTCGGCCTTTTTCCTCAATTTCGAATAGAATTTTTAATTAGGTTAGGAATATGAGTAATGCTTTAATTTTTTTTGGGAATATCATCTCACTTTTGTTGTTTCGGTTTCTTAACCCAACTTGCCTGTGACTATTTTAATATTACTAGTAATCGCCCATTGGTCGAAATTCGACCGTACTTCATTTGAATAGAAATACATTATTAAATGAAAAAATATAGATAATAATAAATATAAAAAATAATATGGTTATATTTTACATTCAGTAACACTATAGACAAATTTTTGACGCTGTACTACTGTGGAGAGGGTTCGCTGGCGGGATGGTGATGGCCAGGATCAGGACGTAGGTGTAATGAGTAAAGAATACTTCTTCAGGACTCTCTTTTTTATTTTCTTAATACTTCTTAACTGCTGGATATGGAACAATATGGAATGAATTATCACAGAAAGCTCTGTTTTTATAAAATTTTCCCTATTATTTTTAATAGTTTCTGCCCGTGACTTCGTCCGCGTCAAATTTTCGCTCCCCTTCCCGTCGCGTCGAATTGCCTGCCAGTTTTCGTCCATTTTTATTTTGCTGCTCAACTCCTTTTGACCGTAGCATGATGTTATATAGTCTATAGCCTTCCTTAATAAATGGGCTACCCAACAAAAATATTTTTTAAATTCCGATCAGCAGTTCCTGAGATTAGCGCGTTCAATCAAACAAACAAACAAACTTTTCAGCTTTATAATATTATATATAAATATATATTATTTTTCAATTCCGATCAGCAGTTCCTGAGATTAGCGCGTTCAATCAAACAAACATACAAACAAACAAACTCTTCAGCTTTATAATATTATATTAATAGTATAGATTAATTATGACGGTTCCAAATGTCATAATTATAACCAGCCTGTACAATCTATGACCAGCCTGTACAATCGTGAGGCATACAACCTCTACAGTTTGCACACGACACTAAGTTTTGTATGGGAAACTTACTAATGCCATACTTGACACTCTCCATAAAACCACATAAAATATTTCTTAGAAATCTAAATTATATTCCTATCGTCGCTAATACAAATAATATTAAGACAAATATTCTCGATATGATCATAGATTTTAAAAATGAAATAGGTTATATATCCATAAAATTAATTTACTACCTATGGTTATACTTGACATTCAGTAAGACTATAGACACAAAATCAGGCTTACCAACTTAGAGTTTTTTTTCAAATTTAGGGGGTAAATAAGAGGATTGAGATTTTTAGGGGCGTTCCATTTTAGGGGTATTCTTAGGGATTTTTTGCCATCTTACATTTCTCATTGTGTTTTTGATTACAATAAAAGTATTAGCGACTTCTAGTACGGTTCCTTGATACTAAGAATGCAGAGTGAATGATTAACAAATGTCGCGTAATAAATATAGACAAATATTACTACTGTGTGCCGGGTTTATGATTACTGCAGGACAGGTCCACTCAATCTGTGTGGTTCTTTCCTTAAAATACCACTTCAGACACCAATCCACATGGTCTTCACATGATCTAACCAAATTACCTCTGAGTTTGTTTCGGCCTTTCTTCTCAGAGTAGTCAGATAGGAAACGCCGACCTCATCTAGTTTTAAAAAATATGATTGACGTGTAAAAGTGTTTGTACAAACCTACTTGCAAAAATAAAGTCATTTATCATTTATCATTTATCATTAACTGAACATTCGTTGGTTATTTTCATTATAATTTTTTAGCGGAATTTTTTAGTAATTGTGGCATGTTTAGGGGTTTTTAACTTTAGGGTAAATATTTCTGGGTGTTGGTAACACTGCAAAAAATAATAAAGACAGATTTGGACCATAAACAAAAGAATTTCTATGCATGTGTGTATTAGATACACGGTAATGAACAGTAGTGTGTGTAACGTGTTATTTATTGAAAATAATGTATTTTAACTCATAATTAAAAAAAAATATTAGCATTCGTCACTTTTTCTCTGTATAAACTATAAGTGTGCGAAATTTCATACTCCTCCGTCCGCCCAATTTTCGTAAAAAGGGATCCAAAGTTTTCGCTTCACGTATTAATATATAGATGACGGTCTCTAGACAGGGCTCAAAAACTTAAAGATAAAGCGACTCTACGCTAAGGGCACCTTCTGGAAGAGATAGGCACCCCACCTATCTCTTCCTAGGACGTCGCTGGAAGAGGGTAGCAAGGGACCAGCTGGATATGAATGATTCATGCTACTGGCTCAGCGGCGCGGGCGAGCGGACGGTCATAGATTAGAACGTTGCGGCGGCCCTCGGTGGCGAGGACAGACGGCGGTCTGCGACGGTGAATCTTGAGACTGCTGGTGAGCTTACTTCTCTCCTGGAGAAAGATTGTAGTGTTATTGGAAATGGTTAGGGTATACTTCGGTCGGCGAATCCTACTAATATGGGACAGAGAGTCGCGAGCGGCTTCTCCCAAGAGATTAGCTTACCATACATAGTGATTGAACTAGGTGAAAAGGTTTAATAGAGTAGATCTAACTAATACACAGTTCTATAGAAACAAACTTCGCGTAGGTATAACTAGTTGTAAAATTATAAAACTACATTTGGTGGACTGCCCAGTTGGTCTAGCTCATGCATGTCTAAATCATCAGTGGAAGGAAAACATCGTGAGGAAACCGATATATCTAAGAATTCGAAGACATGGCACATCTACAAACCGCTCCGCGCTCGCGTGGTGGAACACGGCCTGTGTCCCAGCAGTGGGAACAAAAAAGGCTGATCATGAATACAAAAATGTACTACAACCTGACATCTCTTTTCTTCAACTCGATTACTCATTTGAAGGGTAATTTATTTGCAGAAATATGTTTTAACTGCATCTACGTGTGCGTCGGTAATAATTTCTCACATTTGTACATGCTTCCAAACGTTGATATTATTTTTTCTAGCATATTTTCGTATTACTTGGTATTGAACGGAAAGTATTTGTAAAAGTCGAGAGTACAAACACTGTCAATTTTTTTATTCAAACGGGTCCGTCATTGAATTTCTATAACATTTATCCCGTCCAGCTTCGAATATCTAGTGCGCAATTTTTATGACACACGGCTACATCAATAGGCTGCTCTTAAATTTGGATTCGGCCACAGACAGATGCATAGAGGGCTGCATGTAAACCGCGGGCCACATATTTGCCATGCCTAGTTTAGCTAGTGGTTGCAAGTGCTACAGCTGAGCATGAAGTTTCTCTATATGGAATTTTTCTGTAACAGCCCAGGGTCTAAATCTGTAATAGTCCCACCCCATATTTTATGAACATCGTATCGTGTTCTATGGAGTTATACATAAACGTAACTGGCAAATGTGGGTGTATTGTAGGTGCATCTCTGTCCAGCCCTTCGTGAAATACAAGCGTCATGTTATGTTCACTGCCAGGCTAGGCCCCCTACAATAGCATTTCAATAGCGCAGTGGAAGTTATGATGGTGGGGTCCAGGAGACAAGAAGTGGCTAGCGAAACTAGTCCGCCGTACGCGGAGCAGAACAATACAAGTACAAACAATTACTATACAACAAAAGAACTTACCTGTGGTAGAAGAACACCTGCTCTGGTGCCTACCTGAAGTTATGTATGTAAGTGAGTGTATATGTATCGTGTAGTAACATTGTAAATGAGTTTTCCAGGTTACCATCCGCTGCAACAAGGCTGGAGGCGATCACAGCATGCGGTTCCAATAGCGTCACTTTCACTTAACCTTCAAACTAACACAGGTATTTCCAACAAACAAAACCCGTATTATTACGTCAAGGGGGTCATGACCTTTTGTCCACCAAAACGACCGGTTCTAAGGGATTAATTTACAAAAGATCGCGAGATTCAACACGGCGACGTGCTCCCTTTTTCAAGCGCCAAAAAAGAGGAAGTGTCAAGTGTCAAAATCAAACTGACAAGTCAGATGTCATTCTGTTACACGTTTAGAAACGTAGGCGCATAAAGTAACTAATCGAACAGGACCCAACATGTTATGTATGTTCATTTCATGTATGTTATTAATAGTCACCACTATAGTACCCTCTCATCGAGAAGAGGCCTGTGTCCCAGCAGTGGGAACAATATAGGCTGAAGATGATGACTATAGTGATTTGCTGCGAACGGCCCAACCTGGATGTGGAAAATCGATGAGACATATAAGTATTCTTGGTTTAACAGATTAATTACTTAGCTAATATGCCATATTATAAACAACTGAAATAGCTTTTGCTCGCGACTTTGCTAGCGTGAAATTTCGTGTTTAAACATAAGATATAACCTTAACACACGGGAATAGCTTCCTATGAGCGAATGTTATCTTTTTTTCCAAGTCTTCACTGTTCCACTCCTGGGCAAAGGCCTTCCTCCGCTCTTCCCATCTTTCGCGAGCCCGCGCGTCCTCCTTCCAGTTTTTACGAAATCTATCGAGCTCGTCTCGCCATTTCCTACGAGGTTTGCCGCGACCCTGCCTCTCTGTCTCAGGCCACCAGTTCTGTGCTACTTTTTTTAAATTTTATTTTTTTATGGGAAATCATCAAATGACTTCTCCCGCTCTGGGCGGAGCGGGAGGGCGTGTCAGACTTTTACTGACTAAAACCCACCCGTGTTCTTTCAGTTGCCCATGTGCCAGGGTCACGGTATCTGTTTCGAACAATCTCGCGACCCTGGCAGGCATCGGTCCTAGCAGACCCCTTCAGTATTGCTGACATCTTTTTGAGGCACGCGTGGAACACTGCGCGCCGTCGATCCGAGCCTGGTCCTTACCGCCACCCGCAAGCTCGCGCCTACGGTGGCCGGGAGTCTGCTATCGACTCCCGACGCCCGGGGCGTCTCCTCCTGCGGTGGCTAGGGACGTGAGGGCGCAGAGACCGCCACTCCCTCACGCGCCGACGGCTTCCCATGCCCTCTCGCTCCGTACCATGGCTCGCACCAAGGCCGGACGCGAAAGGTCGCCGCCGCTGATCGCCTCCACGAGGACACGGCGGTGCTCCGCCCAGGCAGGGCACACTTCTACCATATGCTCCACCGTGTCCTCTAGATGATGCTCACAATGGAAACACCCGGGCGTTTCCTCCCGCTTTATCCTGTACAGGAACCCACCAAAGCACCCATGCCCCGTGAGAACCTGGGTCAGGCGTAAGGTGAGGACGCCGTGGTGCCTCTCTATCCACTCCTCAAAGAGGGGCCTTACCGGCACTCCGGCAAGGAGGCTCGCCGCCTCGCACGAGACCGTGCGGTATCCCCGGATTAACCGGATGGCCATGACCCGCTGGGCTGCACTCAACCGGCGCGCTGGGCGCAGCCTCAATGAGGGCGCCCACACCGGTGCCCCGTAGAGGGCCATGGACCACACGACCCCCGTGTAGAGCCTCCGGCAGGAGGCGTTTGAACGTTCTGGGCTACTTGGGCTCATAGTTTATGCAGCATGCGGCAAACATATCCTGCCCAGTCCCATTTAAGTTGGGCAGCCTTTTGAACCATGTCAGCTATATCTATTTTGGAGCGCGGTATTGTGTTTTGGATTCGGACACATATTACGATTAAATATTGAATTTTTGGAATCGTAAAAGTACCTGTATTTCATGAGCCAATATTATATATTACTAGCTTCTGCCCGCGACTTCGTCTGCGTAAATGTCGGTTATTGCGGACGCAGACAAAGTCACGGAATAAAAAGAAGCCTATGTCCTTTCTCAGGCTCTAAAATAACTGTGTACCAAATTTCATTTAAATCGGTTCAGTAGTTTTAGCAGGAAAGCAAGACAGACAGACAGAGATATTTTGTGCATTAAAATATTAAGTGTGGATAACAATTAATATCAGTACTTCTGAAGTTTAACCCTACATAAAAGCTCTCAATGTTTGACTCTTTATAATATTAGTGTACATATAAATATCTAAACAAAAGCATACTGTCAATAAAGAAGGTAAATGTAGGCATATCATGAAAAAGAAAAAAAGATGGTATCAAAAACAAAACTCTACTTAATATTTTCGATTACCCGTATTCGATACTCAATTTCAACCTACGAGCTAAAATAAAAGTCTTTCGCAGAGATTGCATTGTCAACTCGTAACTGTCCCCATAACTTTGTACCGGCTGTAAAAGGAAATCAATAGGTTAATCTCGTGCAGTTATCGGTCCACTGTGTACACTGCACGTCAATTAAAACAGCCCATACAACCGCTCTTTCTTTGCTTGAACAATTTTCTCGATGCACGAATAAATCTGCTCGAGACAATCAAGTATTAATGACGATGGGTTGTTTTTGTTACACTGCAAGGGCGGATTCATTTGTTTTCGGTGTTTATTTGTGTTTGAATACGTGTTTTCTCGTTTGGTTTGTGTGGAATATATTACGTCCGTGTTAGATTGTCAAATCGGCTGTTTTACATAACCGCTAGCTATTTTTCAAATCCATCCCGTTCTGTAAAACAGCTGTACGAGGTTTAACGGTTTTTCCTAATTACTGAAATTTAAGCATTTAAACGTTTTGCATTTATTAAAGTAGCAGGTCAGCTCTTACGGTATCAATAATTTAATCATTTCCAAAACATAAATTAATAAAACGATTTACATGATTGAAAATGACCCAAACTCAAGTGAAAATAGTAATTTTTAAGGTCATTTCCCATAGAAAGTTATCAGAATTCTATGAAAGTCAGACCCAAAAATACTTAATAGCCAAGTACCTGCGAACAACTTAAGTAGCGCTCGACGGCTACTACCGCTGCACCACACGCTTCGTTCGCTAGGGCCGGTTTATAATAGTTATTTATTTATTCATAGGAGAACCAATAGCTGTAACATATGGATAACAATTGTATAAGAAACATAAAGCCAATTGGCAGCCTATAGGTCCCCCTCAATGTACCGTATTGATAGCTTTCTTAATTCTCTTGAAAATATAATTAGCAAACTAAAAGTTAAAAATATTATTCTTACAGGAGATATCAATATAGACATTAAACCGGGAAGCACAGATAGGAATAGTGCTTTGTATCTTAATGTAACCGCAGAACTGGGCCTCCTGCCAGGTCATACATACCCAACAAGAGTCCATAACTGCCTCGATCACTTCATGATCAATACCTCAAGTTGTTCGACAATTGTTGTTATAGATTCTACGGTTAGTGACCACGCCTCTGTACTACTATGTTTAAACAACGAACCTCATAAAACCAAAAAAATCAGAACCACCACAAAGGTTGATATAGAAGCTACTGTCGAACACCTAAAGGATACTGATTTTTCTTTTATAACAAAAGACTCTGATGCAAATGAGGCGGCCACACTCTTTGTCGGGTGTTTGATGTCTGCGGTTTCACTACACTCAAAAGTAGTTAATGTGCCAAACCGTAAATTAATCCTCAAACCATGGCTAACCCCTGGTCTCCTGCGGTGCATTAGACATAGGGACAAGCTGCATAGAAAGTTTTTAAAAGACGCAAAAAATGCAGTTGTAGAGATATCATATAAGCGATACCGTAATTACTGCAACTCTTTACTTAGAAAGTTAAAAATTAATTACGAAAAATCTGCTTTAAAATCATCACGAAATACCAAAGAAACATGGAGCATACTAAAATCAATCACTAACCAAGCTGGGCAAAAACCATCAGCAGATAAATTATTATTAACAGAAACAAAAGATGTGCCGAAAGAAATTGAGAACATTAATCATTATTTTTCTAATATAGGTAAACAACTTGTAGATACAATCAGTCAAAACCGAAGGTCCCAACCTGGATTATATGAATTTAATTCACCACCGGTACCTAATTCTATTGTTCTACTCCCCCCTGATGAAGCTGAAATTGATTCTATAATTAAAACCCTAAAAACTGACTGTGCCACGGGGTGGGACTTTATCTCAGCAAAGCTACTTAGAACAGGCAAAGGTATCTTAATACCTCCGATCACAAAACTCATTGAGATATGTTTTGAACAGGGAGTTTTCCCCCGAGTCTTTAAAAAATCTCTAATCACGCCGGTTCACAAGGGTGGGAGCCAGGAGGATGTCAAAAATTACAGACCCATCTCGGTTTTACCGGCTCTTTCAAAAATATTAGAAAAGCTGCTGAACACTAGACTCCTTAGTTTTTTAGAACGAAACAAAACTCTATCTGATGCTCAATTTGGCTTTAGGTCTGGAAAAAGCACCGTAGATGCAGTAAGTCAACTCGTGGATCACGTTGCCAAGAAAGTTGATGCTAAACTGAAATGCATAGGTGTTTTTTTGGACCTTGCGAAAGCCTTTGACACGGTCTGTATTTCCACCCTTGTGAACAAGTTAGACCATATTGGGATACGAGGAGAAGCTCTCAGTATATTCACCGATTTTTTGTGTGATCGGACACAAAAAGTAAAGATAGGTGGACTAGTTAGTGAGGAAGCCAACGTCACTTGTGGTGTCCCACAAGGCAGCTGCCTTTCTCCGAGTCTCTTCCTGATATATGTGAATGATCTATGCCAGCAATCTCTTTCTAAAGGTAAAATATTCAGCTATGCCGACGATACCGCGCTCATATTTCATGGAGAGACTTGGGAGGAGGTACGACACACGGCTGAGCTGGGACTACGTAAAGTCAGTCAATGGCTGGAAGATAACTTACTTACCCTTAACATCGCTAAGACCTCATACCTGCAGTTCACATTTGCTAAAACCAAACCTATGTCATCAAGTCTCAAAGCTCACTCTTGCAAATTTCCCGACAACAATAGTCAGTGCTCATGTCTTACAATTTCCCAAAAAGCAAATATAAAATACCTAGGTGTACTTCTGGACGAAAGACTAAGTTGGCGTCCTCATATCGAGCTAACCACCTCTCGTGTTAGGAAACTTATTTGGGCGTTTAGAAAACTTCGACATGTGGCCGATTGGAATCTTCTTCGCACTGTTTATTTTTCTCTAGCCCAGTCAATAGTGGGATATTGTATCACGGTGTGGGGAGGTGCCTGTAAAACTATTATGCTTCACCTTGAAAGAGCTCAAAGATCACTGCTCAAAGTCATGACCTTTAAATCGTATCGGTTTCCGACTGTAACCTTATACCAAAACTGTAAAGTGCTCACAGTGAGACAGTTATATCTTCTCAATCTCACATTGAAACAACATAAAATAACACCTGTAAACAACAAAAACAAAAGTAAACGCACCATCCCTAATGTCTGTAAACATATAAAATGTAAATCTGCTTCAGCTAGGCGACAACATTTTTTTCTAGGTACGCATATTTATAATAAAATTAACAGAGCCCTGCTAATTAACTCACTTTCTAAATGTGAAACGAAAAATAAAATCAAAACTTGGCTACAAACTTTAGATTACGCACAAACAGAAAACCTATTAATATAAACACTAACACAACTAGGTCCCCCTTACTACATTCATTATATACATACCCCTGATACACACACACACCCCACACACGCACACCCCACACACGCACACCCCACACACGCACATCACGCACACCACGCACACCGTACACACGCACAGACACTCATTCCCACATTCACTCACACACACACACAAGTGCTTCGATGATTGCATGACTTCATGATTGTTTAAATTTTATTACATAAATGTTAATGTAACAAAAATGGGAGAAGACACTGATTCCTGTAACACAGGTTACAACCTAGCTCAGGAGTCAGGGCTTTAATATATAAATGTAACAATGTTTTATGTCAATAAAATTTTATTTATTTATTTATTATTTATTTTAATTACAGGTTCTCACGGGTAAAAACAGAAAAAGTAATAGAGATTTTATGATCACTAACAAGCACGAAAGAAAAGATTACATAAATAAGGTACAATAAGCACTATACAGTTTTAAAAAAGTCGGTGTTCAGCCGAGCGCGTGCATAAGAGGTTTTGGTGGTAAATGGATCAAATGAGAACTCTTTACAAAGAATATTAAAGTCTTTACTCGCTCGCACCATGTATGAGTTATGTCTGTAGTTAGAAGAGGAAAAAGGAATGGAGATAGGTGGATTCAATATAACTGATCGCTGAGGGACGTTGAAGCGAAGTTTATGCAGGAAATCAGGACATTCAATCTCGTTAGATATAATTTTTAAAAGAAAAATGCAATCAGCTAATCGACGACGGTTTATAAGTGGCTGTAAATGAAATTTCTTGCAAAGATTTATGTAATTATCAGAATGGTATGGTATACGTAGTCGAAAACATAGAAAACGAATAAATCTTTTTTGTTTGTTCTCAATACGATCGATGTACTTGCCATAACATGGGTTCCATATTTGTGACGCATATTCCAGATGATTTCTCACAAAAGAACAATAAAGAATCTTTAGAGTTTTGGCTTCCTTGAAACAACTTGCGATTCTCATTACAAAACCCAGTGACTTTGAGGCTTTGGCAACTATTTGCTCAATATGCACCTTAAATAAAAGTTTAGAATCATGGAAAACGCCTAAGTCACTTACACCGTCAGATCTCTGTAATAGTTGTCCCTTTAAGTTTGTAAGTTGTAGGGAGAGGAACGCGCTTTCTCCTAAAAGAGATTACTGAACATTTGGCAGGGTTCAAGTCAAGTTTATTAATCAAGCAATAATCATTCAATCTCGCCAGATCAGATTGAAGAGCATCCATGTCATCATCTGATGATATAGCAGAAAAAATCTTCATATCATCAGCGAAACAAAGTAAATTTGTGTTGTGGAAACACGAGTCGATGTCGCTCACATAAATGATAAAGAGTAACGGACCGATCAAGGAACCTTGAGGAACACCGCTAGGAGCTGAAACCCAGCTCGACATGTAGTTACTGATAACAACGGCTTGAGATCGGTTTTCAAGGTAAGAAGTAAACCAACGAAGTAGATCTCCTCTGATACCATTGTTAAAAAGTGGTTTGTCTTAAGAATATTGTGGTCAATTCTATCAAAAGCCTTACTGTAGCTGTGTAAACGACATCGACCTGTGCTCCACCGTCCATTTTGTCCGTTAGAAAGTCATTCAATAAAGCAAGGTTAGATACAGTTGAACGACCCTTCAGGAATCTGTGTTGAAGAGGGCTGAAAGACTGACTTAGCGCTGCATAAACTTGGTCGTAGACAACCCTCTCAAATACTTTAGCCAATATACTCAGTTTAGAAATAGGTCTGTAATTAGCAATTTCATTTTTGTGCCCTTTTTTATGCACCGGAGTTATAAAGGCAGACTTCCAGATTTGGGGAACAGAACACGAGGAGAGCGATTTTTTAAACAATAGATATACTGGAAATGCAATGGTTTTAGCACACCCAATCAGCAATCTAGGTGATAAGTGGTCCGGACCAGCAGATTTAAATGGATCAATTTGACTGATAAGCTTAACTATAGCATCTAGGTCAATCTCGATTGAGTGAATATCCGAGGGTATATTGGAATTAAAAGCAGGTTGGGAAGGACAATAATTCGAAGGCACATCATTAGTAGGATTAAGAAAAGTAGAATAAAAGTGAGAAGAAAATGCATTACAAATAGATTCAGGAGAAGAAATCGTCTCATCACCATACTTGAGGAAACTGGGAATTGTGTTGGATTTGGATCGCTGCTTAACAAAGTTCCAAAAATATTTAGGATTGTTTTGGATGGAGGCTTCTGTATCAGCTAAGTAGTTGGTGTAACATTCCGCTTCAAGTTTATTAACTCGCTCACGTAAATGTTTAAAGGTCGCGTCGTCTGAAAGTCTGCCATACGTCTTAAATTTACGGAGAAATTTAACCTTCTCCTTAATCAAGTGCTTAAGTGCCAGATAGGGTACGAACTGTGAAAAACTGTCTTAGTAGGAACAAACTTGTTTTGAATATCCGCTATAGTAGCATAAAAGTGGTTTACGGCATCATTAAGCGACATGTCAAAAAATACGTTCGTCCAGTCGCAGTCCAGCCGCTATTTCCCTGTTAATAGCCGCAAAGTCAGCTTTATCGTAAAGGCAGCGGGAGTTAAGGGAGCGGGAGTTAAGTAGGTGTACTCTGCAAAGTTCACGTCAATGCAAAGGGCCGGATGATATTTGTCGACAGGTAATAAAGGCATCAAATATTCACACACAGTAACAATTTCGTTGCATAAAACTAAATCTAAAATCTTACCATATTCATTTAATATTCCATTATATTGACTGAACCCTAAAAGACGTAATTCATCAGTTAACACGTACTCGTCGCTGCTACAAACATTCACAAGTAATAATGTGTTGTTATTTTATTGCCACAAAATTCCACTAAGGTTAAAATCACCAATAACCAGATAATTATCCGATGGATTGTTTAACACTATATTACTTAAGCTATGGAGAAAATTAGATAATTGGTCGGAAAAAGAATAACCACGGTTTTGCCTACATAAATAGATAACGCAAACATTCAATTTAAGGTAATTTCTTGTGATTGGGTGACGTACACTCAAAGTTACCCACAAGTCTTCGGCGGAGGAGTGAAATGATGGTTGTGGAACAGCAGAATAATATACTTACGCAGCGTAATACACTTACGGACAGCTATCAAGACGCCACCTCCACGAGACTGACCCGTGAGACAGTAATCCCGGTCGCGACGCCACACAATATACTGATCACCAAATAACTCCGAGTTTGATATGCCATCGACTAACCAAGTTTCCGTTAAAACAATCACATCATATGAACTTAAGCATAGTTGGCGAAAGAAAGATTCAGTCTTTGTTCGTAGCCCACGTACATTCTGATAATAAACATACAATTTTTTATTGTCGTTCAAAGCCATTGATAATTTACACAAGTTGTAGCAACAAGATTATTAGCACGATAAAAACCAGTTGTGTAACAATACAAAAAAAGACTAACGATTGCATTGCCGGTTACAATGCTTACAGACAATAAACACTCATCAATAGTGTAATAAAACAAAATAAAACGAATGATAAACTAATAAGTAGGGTAAGTAGGCATACACATTTGCTAAAAGGCAAAGAATAGACAGCAATATCACAGGTAACTGTGTGAAAAAGCAGGCAGTAATTAGACTCAATAATGAGTGCGAGCGAGATAAGCATATATTGGGATATTCTAATGAATAGCACAGCGCGATAAAAGAAACATAAGACCCATTTACGAATACAAAAGCGAGGTGACGAATCCTCGAGTACGTCAGCGGTGCTAAACCTTTTACGAACAGTTGCTATTAGTAGATAATTAATAAAAAAGATTTTACTTGAAGACATATGTTTGAATTGATAAAATAATGATAGCCGAAAGATGCGCCACTCTAATGCAGCATGTTTAAATCTTTCTCTTTAGAAATTATAAAAACAGCCGATCCTTCCTGCCTGCGGACATGAATCTTTCCGTGTTTGACCCATACATGCTTATACTCCTTCTCCTTTGCTAATGATCGGGTCTTGTTCAGCAACTTCTTTGAGTCAGGGTTAAGATGGTCATTCACATAAACCCGGTTCGATTGGCCCACATATCCAAGGTCTTGGGCGGATAGTGTTTTGAAAGAGCGTGCAGCAGCAACAAAGTCCTCCTTGACATATCTGTTCAGAAAGCTGATCACAATTGACTTATCCTTTGTGTTGAACAATCAAATCAAATCAGTTTATTTCGGGCTACAAAGACCCATAACATAAATACCTTACAAACTAACATACATACAAATAAAAAACAATTTAAAACTATTGTACACGAAGTGACGGTGTCGTGTTGCGCTGCGTGGTGTCGCGTAGCCTTCCGCGGAATCGCCGATACACGACACCCTTCGGCCAAAACTCTGCCTTGAGGTAGGTCTCGATTCGAAGAGTTGGAACTCACACCACGAATGACTTGAAATTCGTGTTGTGGCGCGATTCCAACTTCTCGACCCTCAAAGTGAAGTTCGTTTTCACTCGTACATACTCCACGATCTCCTCAACCTTCGTGGTGTAATGCAGACGTGAAATATACAGCTGCGTCGTAGGCACAGCAGGGCGCAGCAGCATTTTGGGTCCACTCGGAGCTGTTCCATACTGGTTTCGTGAACAGGGCTTCTTCTTCTTCCTTTCCACTTTCGTGAAACCCTCTTCATCAACTTGGCCCGTTCTCGGCAACGCGCTACGGACCGCAGCCAAGGCAGGTAGTGCAACCTTCATCTGGTTTTCCCCAATTTTATTCTGCCGCATAGACTGCGACACACCTGATTTTCTCGTGGTGACAATAGCGGCGTAGGCACGGTTTGGGGTCGACGTACCTACGTGTGACGTTTCCAATAGAATCCTGGATATGTAGTTGATCTGGGTTTTAGGAAATGTGAAATTAACCTTTTGGCTGATTGTATCCAGGATAGCGAACAGATTTTCGTCCTTTTTTAGGGGAATACCCTTTATTTATTTTCCACGTTGTTCAGCCTTGACCTCTGGTCACTAGCGGACAGCTGCGATTTAACCAGATCAATGTCGGATTGAAGAGTGCACACCGATTCCTGGAGATGCTCCAGACCAGCAACCCTGGTCTCAATGCCTGCAAGTTTGACGGAGAAATCATCCAGCCGCTTACTAACAAACTCGCGACTGTTCTTGAGTTCAATGAGTTCCTCCTTTATGCATTTCACATCATCAGACAGCTTCGGCAGGCCAGCCAGTTGAACCTTGAGCTCACGAATCTCATTCAGGATCGTTTCCAGAGACGCAGGTTCAGGTGTTGGTAATGGAGACAGGGTGGGGGTCGGTGACGGCGAGGAAATTCGACACTTAGGACATTTCCATGCCGCCCTTCGGTCAGCTCCTAGTTTTCTCCACCCACCCTCTGTGATGCTAGCGCAGCCAAAATCTAGATGCCGCTTGCATGAGGCACACTGAACGCCATCATTGAAGTCTGAATTGCAGCTGGCACACTTCATCATAGTTGAGGTTAAGATATCAGTATAAATAAAATGTTTAGCACTACTGGCAAGCTACTGGCTTTATAATCTAAAGCAAATGGTTTTGTGCCCTACCTTAGTTACTTTGACCAAAACAGTATAAAAAGCCACACCATACGCTTATTATGGGTGCAGATAAGGCTTTCTGCATTACTTCTTAACATGGGTAGCAAGGTAATTAAACGTAGCGCAATAGCAACCCAGCTCAACGCTGTTTTTTAAAACAGCTAACGGTTGCGTAAAACAGCTAATTAAGCAATCCATCTGCGACACCAGTTATTATATTAAGTCACGCCTACTTCTCACTTACTTAACCTGGTTTATGTTACTCTTAGATTTTAGTCCCTATTTGTTTTTTTTATCATGCAAAGATGTATCTTTCTTAAGTGATACAACTCGACCGTGACCATTCTGTTCACAGACTTGAACATAATGGCCCCACTAAAGTGTTATGTTTTGTCTTTATTTTACTTTATAATCTCCTTTTGAAAACATGATAGTAAAGACATCATACAAGAAATGCATCATCATCATCATCATTTCAGCCGCAAGACGTCCACTGCTGGACATAGACCTCCCCTAAGAACCGACACTTGGACCGATTCATTTTTTGGGGGGTTTGCCATAATCGCCACGCTTGGCAGGCGGGTTGGCGATCGCAGTATGGCGGTGAAATGCGGAGAGAACGCTGCTGCCCATTCCCTAGTCAGTCCCCTTATTCGCCTTTTACGATACCCACGGGAAGAATTGGGATAGTGCTATTCTTTACGTCCGGCACCACACGGTACTACAAACTGTATACAAAATAAATTATACAGTTCCTAAAGTTGAAGTTCAGTATATCCCTCCACTGGCTTAATAAAGCTTAATCAATGTCCGATATCTTGAAGGAGTTCTAAAACTTCGTTCAACGCAATGTTAACTTGGCAAACTAGAAGTGAAGTTGAAATCGTGGTTTGAATTCAAATAAACATATGTTTAATTTAAATTCTACTTTTGAAATTCTATTAGTACGCTAGTATACCTACTAGAAAATTAGCTATGAGTGAACTATATTAATGAAAGCTTAGTTACTCTAAATAACACGTTTTCATTTCCTATACTATATTTCCTCGTACTTTAGCGTATACCAGGCGAAATATGTATTAAAAATTGTTATTAGGTATGTATATTTTTTGGAATGATACTTATAAAACAAACATTATTAATTATTCTGTTGAAATAAATCAGTTGAAACTGAATATAACACTAAATATTTGATCTTTTGAAAATAACATTAAAAGAAATAAAATTTATAAAAAATACAACATCTTAATAGAAACGGCTAATCAGGATGCTTTGCAACAAAAAATGTTCGAATAAAAGCCACGTCGCAAATGTGCTACGTAACAAGCTATCGGCTACGCGGCGCGTAGCAAAATCGTAGCGATTAGTAGCGGAAGCCAACAGCTGTTCCAACAACGTTATCATTCTTTCGAGTATTGTGTTTGGATTATCGATACAAGTGTTAACAATATAGATTCTTGTACTACGTTCTATTGAATGATTCCTCCTTATTCTAGGGAACTTAGGTAGTAATTAATAATAGTAGTAGTCCAAGTCTATTGTAATACCAAAAGTGGTTGTAAAATTCATTTTCAAACAGTACACTGCCCAAAGTTTTACAATAAATCAATTTTAAGTACGCCCACACCAATATTTCAGGAAACTTACCTATTAATATGGAAGTTCGAAATGTTTACGTAAACTAAGCGAAGTTCGTCTTTATACAAACTCGGAGATTTTGTCAGAAGTACCTACGTCGGTAGGTACTTGATATAGACGGAAGTTTAATAGATTGGTTTTGAGACACTTCACAGTGTGTTGTGTGAAATACGTTGCCGTTTACGTGTATAATTCTCCAAAATTGACTCAGATTTCATTCTTGAATCAACTTCATCATCATTTCAGCCAAAAAACTGCTGAATAAAAGCCTCTCCCAATTTGGGGTACCACCAGACTGCTATCGCTAACCCGCCTGCCAAGCGTGTAGATTATGGCAAATCTCGCAAATCGCAGTGTGATGGTACAATATATAGAAAATGCTGCTGCCCATTCTCTAGAAAGTCCATTAGTCGCCTCATACGACACCCACGGGAAGTAATCGGATGGTGCAATTCTTGACGTCCAGCACCACATGGAACCTAAATCACCTTAACATAACTATAATACGGATTCTTTTACTTTTAGTATTTATTTGTGACTAAAAAGAAAAAAAAAATGTTTATTCTGTACAAATACGTAAGACCCAAAGTATTTAATACAGCAAGACTATTGCCAGCAACCGGACACAAATCCAGACCATGCATTTGAAAAAATAAAAAATGCCAAGGACATTTTGGCTGACCCAGGTACAGAAACTTAGACCCCACATTTATAACTAGTAGACCAGCAAGATCTCTAGCAAATATGAGAAAAAAAAAAACATTTTAAAACATACTGTTTACAGTTAACACCGTTTACACATACCGTTTACAGTTAACACCGTTTACACATACTGTATACAGTTACGAAGTAAGGGAAGGCTTTTAGGGATTACACGGTTTTAGGCAAGGCGGTGTTGGGATTAAAAAAAAGCCTTCGCGAGTCGCATGAGTAATCGAATACATGGTTGCCTGAATCGAACTATTGTACCTTCTTAAAACTTCCTGTTTTCTGATTCTTTTACGGCTTTCTTATGAGTCAGTGGCGATTTTTCTTACGGCGGAAAATATTGATGTTAAATTCCGATATGCGAAAATAGTGATCGCCCATTGGTCGAAATTCGACCGTACTTCATTTGAATAGAAATACATTATTAAATGAAAAATAAAATATAATAATAAATATAAAAAAATAATATGGTTATATTTGACATTCAGTAACACTATAGACAAATTGTTGACGCTGTGCTACTGTGGGGAGGGTTCGCTGGCGGGAAGGTGATGGCTAGGACCAGGACGTAGGTGTAATGAGTAAAAAATACTTCTTAAGGACTCTCTTCTTTATTTTCTTAATACTTTTTAACTGCTGGATATGGAATGAATTATCACAGAAATTTGCTCTGTCGCTTTTATAGAATTTTCCCTATTATTTTTAATTAATTATGACAATTCAAAATGTCATAATTATAACCAGCCTGTACAATCTATTACCAGCCTGTACAATCGTGAGGCGTACAACCTCTACAGTTTGCACACGACACTAAGTTTTGTATGGGAAACTTTCTAATGCCATACTTGACACTCCCCATAAAACCACAAAAAATAATTCTTATAAATCTTAACTAAATTCTTATCGTCACTAATACAAATAATATTAAAGACAAATATTCTCGATATGATCATAGATTTTAAAAATGAAATAGGTTATATATCTATAAAATTAATTTATTACCTATGGTTATACTTGACATTCAGTAAGACTGTAGACAAAAAATATTAAAGACTGATGTTCTCGATTGGACCACAGATTTGGACCATAAACAAAAGAATAATAATAATAATAAATTCCACAACTATCACACAACGCCATCTAGTCCCAAGCTAAGCAGAGCTTGTGTTATGGGTACTAGACAACTGATAAACATACTTATATATTTCTAAATACATACATATTATAGATAAATTACACCCAGACACAGAACAAATGATCGTGCTCATCACACAAACATTTGTCCTGGGTGGGAATCGAACCCACGACCTCCGGCATAGCAGTCAGGGTCACTAACCACTAGACCAACAGGCCTGTCAATCTAATGAATATCTATACATGTGTGTATTAAATACACGGTAATAAATAGTAGTGCGTGTAACGTGATATTTATTGAAAATAACGTATTTTTACGCATAATTTAAAAAAATATTAGCATTCCTCACTTCTTCTCTGTATAAACTATATGGTGAAGCGTCAATGCTTTTACCAATATAAAAAAAAAAATAACAATATTTTAGGATTCTCACATAGAACATAATAGTTTATCATTTCAAATTAAATATTTTAGTTTCTCAGTTGATGAATCCTTGCACCAATATTTGCTATCGCAACGACCATGTATCGAAACGTTCTTGAGTATTCTCGCAACATTACCGATAGATGGCGTTAGCGAGGGAAAAAAGGAGTCCAATGTACGCCACCCGCGCTTCGATAAGCGAGCGCGTCACTCCATCTTTAAAAATTCCATTTTTGGTGAAATCTTGAAGATATTCGTAAAATAAATAGACCTACATCTGTGCTTCATTGAGAACTTATAGTGCAGTGTTGATTTTGTGGAATTTGAACCATTCTACCGGTGGATTTATCAAGATTGAGCTAGCCGGCCGGCAGCATAACCACGCCATTACGAGCACAAGAACGAGCACTGGATCTCTGGATTGTTAAGGTATGTGGTTGCGTTGCTATTCTTAATTCTTTTATATTGGTTTCACGAGGATTCATCAAATGTGGAAATTTTAGGCTCCCGCCATTACTTATATTCTTAATTTCACATTGAGATTAGTTCCTAAAAGCAATCTTGTAGAAGGTGTAAGCTATTAACACGCCCATCACCACTATAAGTGTGCGAAATTTCATACTCCTCCGTCCACCCAATTTTCGTAAAAAGGGATCCAATGTTTTCGCTTCACGTATTAATATATAGATAATGGTTTCACAGTAAAAGGTTCCCCTTGGTGGCTGACAGTTGGGCTTGTCCAAAAATTCAATGTCGCTAAGCGCGCTATTGAGCGGTCTTTGCTCGGCATTTCTTTGAAGGCTAAAATCAGAAATGGAATTATACGGAAAGGAACCGGAGTTACAGTCATAGCACGCAGAGTAAGCAAATATGATACACATACCTTTCTTCTCAAGATTAAGGTTTTATTTTTCCATAATAAACATGGCCTTTACTAAAAAGGTCACAAATATTTCATTCCTCGTGAAGACGGGCGCTATATCGAATTCTTTAAAAGATTTACTACGGCAACATCCTACATGTTATAATGTATAACATAGGCTTTGAATTATTACCTATTAATAATTTGAACTGCGATATTAGGTAACTCAGAAAATCCCAAAAATCCGTGTATATCTCGCATGGATTCCACCTTAGCTTATCTTAAAAAAAAAACGTGCTCAGGTAACATTCATTTGACCATAAGGTAAACACACATTACTTCGGGTTAAGAAACGCCCTTGTCGAACGAATCCGTTAATTTTTTTGCCTTAAGAACGCCTGTAAGATTTTCAGTCCTTCGATTAAAAGTGATTTTTGGGGCAGGAATATTTATGTCCGTTGTGTAAACATTAGTGTCTGCTAACGTACATATAACTCAAGCCTTCTTCCCATGAGGGTAAGTAGAAACTACAAGACGTAATTTGCAACATCTAGACTTACATTGTCACCAGTTGCGCCTTCTAGGCACTTCTCCTAGTCTCCAGTTATCTTATTATTAATTTTTTAATGAAAACTTTATGCAAAAGCAAAAATAAAACTATACAAAAGCGTACTTAAAGCCTAAGGCATTTTCTACCAGTCAACTTTAGGGGTGATCCAGACACAAAACATGTTGTAACACAAATTAAATGTAAAATGAGGCTATTAGTTTACCTCACACGTAGTCTGCAACTGTACTCGTTAATTAAGCAGTACCTATACAAGTTCAACTATTGAATTACGAATATCTATTATAGCTTTATTACTGAATGTATGTATACATTCTAAACCCAATGCGATACTAGTAGAACAATTTTAATGAAAACTTCGTAGAATTTGTTCCACCTGAATCGCGTCGCATCGTCACGTCGTGCCAGTCTGTGGGAGCTCTTGGATGGATGGATGTTTCAGTACTGCATTTAAAAATATTTGAGCTATAAATGATTCACGTACATGCTTGCATCTTAAGCTCTTATAAGTGCTTATAATTTGATTTTGACAGCTGTTATTATTTCCACAGGAATGCATTGTGAGTATTGTCTAAATTTGAACGTTATGGAGTTAGTAGTATAGAGAATATTAAAAACAACGAGTAGGACAAAGAAAATTTGGGGATTGTTGTTTTATTTTCTCACTAGTTTTGGCCAGCGGCTTCGCCCTTGTGGAAGTCGGAAATTATCGCACAGAAACTTACTTACTTGAATAAAATGTATGTTTGAATGTTTGTTACTCAATCACGCAAAACGGCTGAATGGAAACACCTAGACATGCAAACAATTTTTGCGTAGGATTTCTACGTGATTCAGTAATAATCATCCAAATGTTTGTTACCGAATCATACAAAAACGGCTGATTGGATGAAATTTGGAATACAGATATATAGATAGATAGGTTATAACTTTGATTAACACAGGATAATTTTTATCCCAAGAGTATATTCCTGTGGTATAATATTCGACCACCACGCGAGTGAAGTCACTTGCAAAATCCACATAAATAAACCGAACCCACAACCCACTTTTAGGAAATCCAAACTAAGAAGAAACAAAATGAAGCACTGTGCATAAACACGCTCCCAATTTCAATGACGCAACCTAAATATTATCTCAACAAAATCTGTATAAACAGAGATATAACCCAGTATATACCAACATACATAATTCAATGAAACCGAGCCAACATCTTAAAGTGTGGTCGTAAAGTCATGAATGGCGTAAAACAAAGTTTTGGGCAAAGATATTGACGCTTAAGATAGCAAAACACAGAGAGATAAAACAATAACTCAGTTGGGATACTTTGCATAAGTTGACTTGTAAAATAGACGCAGTAGCTAGAATGATGTTAGAAATCTCTACGGGGTTTTTGGGAATCTAATATTATGTTAGGTACTGGGTTCTGGTCTGTAGGTGTACCTAATTGAAGTTATTTAGAGTTAAGTATGTAATAGTTATTTTTCGCTGTTATTATAGGATCTGGGATACTTGTACGAAAGTCAAGCTGTGTCTTTTGCGGAAGTTTTAGTGTGGAATGAGATTTCTTCGAAATATTTATAAAGAAACCTCATTTTCGCAACATATTATGTCCATTTGCGATGAAGTCCATTTGAGAAAATGTCTTGCCGCGCAAGTGTGTTTCATCATAGTTCAAAAGTCTGTTCGCGAATATGTGTTTTCGCGCAATTTTTTTTTGCGCAAATGTCTTTTCAAGCAAGTTTCATTCGCACAAAATTCTATTCGCGAAAATGTTTTTCGGCGCAAGTGGTTTCGCGTAAATGTCCTGCTACCTTAATTTTTTATCGTTTATAGAAATCATGCTCTTATAAAATAAGGCTTTTCTCGAAGTTGTAACTTTTTATTTTACGAGATAAACGCTTTGAATTTTGTGGAACTGTAAGCTATTTGTGCTCGTGTCTGTACTTACATTCAAAGTTACACTAACTAAAACTAACAATGTTAAGGTTTTTAGGATTACTTTGAACCGGATTCTGAGAATGAACGGTGTTTGGGGTCTATATTTGTCTTTCCTTTACAGGATATTTCTTGGAAATTGGCCGTCGTTTCAGGTATTGACATTTAACATGGTAATGCTGCTGGTCTTTGGAGCTTTATGACGTCATAATTTAGAAATGTTTAGAAGAACTGTTTTATGGTAACGGACTATTTTAATTTGGTTGATTTTAAGTTCTCGGTTGAGTAACTACTTTTAGTTTCCAGTAGAAACAGATACAACAAAAATTCCAAATCTAGAATTAGTATAGAAAAACAAGGTTCTTCTGAGCCACATTTATAATACCTAAGTAGGCACTGAGTATGTCCTGGACCTTTCTTGACTAATAAATAAAGGTAACAGGTAGATCCCTGTCACGTTATTCAAAGAATAACAGCGCAACTGGGGGAAATTAAACGCAAGAATTTATTTATTTATTAAAAGCACTATTTCTATAGAAGCTAAAAATTGGTTTCCGTTATACTTATAGGTAGTGAAGTGTTACTACGGTTAAGTAGGAATCGAAAGGTAAGTGCTTTGTACGTTGCCATTTATTGAATGGACCTCTGGGCTGCAGACGTCAGAATCAATCTTGTTACCAATATCAGTTCTTTAACCGCAGATGTAAACTGTGTGGTTTTCCGTCAGGACTTCTCAGCCTAGAGTTGTGCGCCTGATGGTAACAATAGGCGCCCAACTGTTTGCCAGTTGATCTACTTTATAATAATGTAAGTACACCTCTATCGAACCTTTCGAGGTTTACATGCATGATGTTATATTATGGGTTATGTTTGCTGACAGATATTTTGCTTTAAAATAATCTGGGTTACTATCTGAAAGAATGTAGAATGAAACATATAGTGAACTTCTTTATTTTTTGCTATTTACTCTGGCTACTCCAATAAACGGTGTAGACTACCAAAACTATCACGAGAAAATGGTAGTACGTCCTTAAAGCTACAATTAAAAACCAGTCATAAGCCTTGGAATCTAAACCAGTCTCCGAACAAAAGATTTAATTTAGGTCAAAAGATTCTGTTTCTGCATAATTAACCCCACAGGCTCTGTAAGATTATCCCTAGGGTAGGTGGCTATATTTTCCTGCCTAGACCTATCCTGGCAACACGGACCATTTTTACAGCCGGGTTATGAATAATGGCCTGTCGGCAACCGAAAACAATATTTATATTTGTAGTTCTTAAAATATTTTGTTGGCAAAAGCTATATGGTAATTAGGATTACAAACTTGAATAATCGAGGTATTTAATATGTAAAAATAGACCAGTTTTGTTCTATATTGGCATGACAATATTTAAAAAACATTATTGTCTTGTTGGTCTAGTGGTTGCAAACACAACTGATGAGCCTGTCATAGGTTCGATCCCTAGGTCGGGAATTCCTCTATCTGGAGATTCTCAGTTGCAACCCGAAGTTTGGAATTTTGCCCGGTTGATCACAATAGGCTCCCCTTCTACGAGTTATAGAAAGCTGGTGAAATGTGGGTGTATAAGTACTTCTCTGCCTAATCTTTGGGAATTTAAGGTTTGAAGTTATGTTATGTAGAAACTGGACTTAAAAACTAGAGAAAACCATGTATAGTATTTAAAAATACTGTAACATTTGTTTTGTATGGGTGTGTCACTAACAGCACATTATTCGAGTCCAAATTACTTAATTAATTATGTTTTAAAGTTCACAAATTCCAACATTAGGTAGATATACGACAGACGAGGGATAGGTTACGAGAACAATGTTACTTACGTAACCGAAACTCAACATTGAAAACGTTTTAACTCGCTGCAGACCAATTACATAGAACCGTTTTTATTGCAATGTAAGTTTGGACTTAAGTTGCCTTTTTTGCACAAATAGGTACGCCGATTGATGTCATATTATTTTTTTCAACCAATGTCTGCCTACTCTTTTCCTAACTATGTTAATGTCCGCTTTCAGACTAATCAGATGCTATAGTCTGTGCCCGATGTGAAAAAAATAAAAGTCGTTGACACCTGCCTACCAATGTATTTAAATTACCGTTTTGACCGTGCTAGCGACACTTTATTTACATTTTAATCGTATCGTTTTGAAATATTTAATTACATTGCAAGGCGGGTGTCAACGACTTTTATTTTTTTCCACATCTGGCATCGACTATAAATACCGGTATCTTATACCGGTATTTATAGTCGATGCCAATATAGAACCATAGAACGACAACCTGTCTGATATTCACAACCCAGTTACTGGATAATAAGATACTCCTTGGAAAGGCTGTAAGGCTGGTTGTCAGACTTTTCGGCTACTAACTAACGACTACAAAAGATCTATGAATGATAGCGGAGATCAATGTCGTAACGTCTTAATGTCTTTTCGAGGCACATCAAGGTTTTTATTTTTGGATGGGAAATCATCAAATGACGTCTCCCGCTCTAGGGCGGAGCAGAAGGCCGTGTGAGACTTTTACTGACTAAAACCCACCCGTGTTCCTTTAGTTGCCCATGTGCCAGGATATATATATATATATATATATATATATATACTAGCTTTTGCCAGCGGCTTCACCCGCGTGGAGGTCGGAAATTATCCCGCGGGAACATACTACCGGGATAAAAAGTAGCCTATGTCCTTTCTCAGGCTCTAAACTATCTGTGTACCAAATTTCATTTAAATCGGTTCAGTATTTTTAGCAGGAAAGCGAGACAGACAGACAGACAGACAGACCGACAGACAGACAGAGTTACTTTTACATTTATAATATTATTATAATTATAATATTATAATTATAATTATAATATATTATAATATTATAATTATAATATTATAATTATAATATTATAATATGTGGATGGATAGTGTGGATGTGGAAGTGTGGATAGTGTGGATGTCGATATGTAATGGATGGTTGACCATCCATGAATTGAAGGTAGTAAGCGTAGCTTAACCTTCACCCCTAGCCAAGTTGAT
Source organism: Aporophyla lueneburgensis (assembly GCA_932294355.1). Classification (NCBI taxonomy): domain Eukaryota; kingdom Metazoa; phylum Arthropoda; class Insecta; order Lepidoptera; family Noctuidae; genus Aporophyla; species Aporophyla lueneburgensis. The sequence continues at coordinate 8,397,937 of OW028746.1, forward strand.
AATCTGCAATCGTTAACGCTAGTCGAAAACTAATCAAATGTATGGGAATGAAATCATCTCAACGTTAAGTCACGTGGTTAGAACAAACGAATAGAAAATTCGTAGTTTCACATCGTTCAAAATTATAGAATGAATTGTTATCGTTTCTGTAATGTCCAATGCTACATCCTTTGTTATAATTTAGTTTTTCTAAAGACATTGTAGAACGTCAACATGGCTACCATTTTATCGTTTTCTACAATTGCTGACACCGAGGCGTTACCGATTGGAGAACGGAATTCGACACGAAACGGTTGGAACTTGGCTAGGGGAGCTTGCTCACGCCGGGCAAGCGTAAACCAGTGGCGTACCTTTCATCAATCCGTGCGGTCGTTATTATTAACTCAAGAGCCTTTATTATTATAGTCATAATTATTTACTATAGTAATAAAATGCACCTAATTTTCCCCTTTTATCTTATCACCAGCTTCTGCCCACGACTTCGTTCGCGTCAAATTTTTGCTCCCCTGACCCTTCCCGTCGCAACGAATTGCCTGCCAGTTTTCGTTCATTTTTCATTGCTGCTCCGTTCCTTTTAATTGTAGCGTGATGTTATATAGCCTATAACCTTTCACCATAAATAGGCTACTCAACACAAAAAGAATTTTTCAATTCAGACCAGTAGTTCCTGAGATTACCGCGTTCAACCAAACAAACTCTTCAGCTTTATAATATTAGTATAGGTAGTGACATCTCAACAATACCGATATATTTTCGTTCTACAATTTCACCTGAATCAGGCCAAAATGTTAAGACAGCAGTGAAACGAACGCAATCTCTTCTTATTAATAAATTTGCCATCACCCGTGGTTCTGTCCGCTTTAAATTTAATTTCGTCTACACTAAAGAACCAGTTTATTAAGTTATATTATTCCAAAGAAAATAGCAGGAGTTTGACGGAGGTTTGGCTTGTCTTTGTTAATACCAATGGGCATTCATATTAATTGGTCTTCATAACCGCAAGGGTCTGCGGATTAAAACGTTAAGGAATAAAATTTCTAGTAGTACTGAATATTTTTTGAAGGAAAATCATAAATGTTGATATAACAAGCTTGACAGCTTTTTCAATTTGTCGAAAACATCTGGTATCTCTTCTTGGGGTAAATAATGTTGAAGGATGGCACAGAAGATGGGACACGTTGCTTGTTAAGCACAAAGGGAGCTTTATGCTACCATAGAAGTTTTAGTTAAGGAGCAAGCTATAAAAAATAGGACAATTGAAAAGGCAAATGCGGGAATGGGAAGACCTACTGCACACAAAAGAGGGAAAAAGGGATGAAAATCTGATTGAAAAAATATTAAATAATAGAAACAACATGGATTTATTGGAGTTTCTGCGTGCAATTGCAGTTCACACAAAACTTTAAAATGTACCTATAAAAATAAGTCATTAAAAATTAAAATGTGATTTATTAGTAAATGTGTTTTTCTTGTACTTTATATAAAAGTATTTGTATATTAATATTTTGATATAATGAATATGGGATGCGTTGAACACTGAATCAAACAAACATTCGATATATTGAACACTCGATGTATTGAGTGTACGATATATTTAATTTTCGATTTATTAACCGTTCAATATAAAAAAAACATTCGAGTATTTAGGCGTTCGATGTATAGTGATCAATTGATATTCGATTATTTGGCATTCGATTTGGTGTAGTATACCCACTTTTCGAGGGATGCCTTCTGGAAGGTAAAGATGTTAACCTATCCACGGAATAACCGCGGCAAGCATACCTGATAAATTTGACTGAGCGGCATTTAATGAAACTTAACGCTTTAAAGACGTTTAATAACAGAACAGACAGACAAATTCGTTGTATCTATCAGAACTGTTATAAGCTCATTAGCCCTTAGTCGTCTTATCGTCGGGTCGCCGATCAATCAGGCGGCACCTGTCTGGGCTTTGTTTAAATTGAATTTTCGATATCATAGCAACTGGGTTTACGATTCGAGCCGTTTTATGATAGTCTAAGATCCCGCTTTACATTCCTGTAACTGATGTTTTTACTAAATTATAATTTTATCAGTCATATGTGGCGTTCCGCGCATAAAGGTACCAAATGTCGGCAATTCGTTTCCGAGTTATTTGCGTTTTTGTAAAATCGGTTGAAAATATGGCATTTTGTGATTTTAACTGATTATTGTTCTACAACAAATTTGCTACAATTTGGTGCAATTAACATCTACAAACAACATTTCTAAGCACATTAAAAAAAAAAGGAAATGTTTATTAAAAAGGTACCAGATGTCGGTAGGTCTTATAAAATGTCAATATTTTCATAATTATTATGTTGAGTTTTTGAATTTTAATACTATTTGTATATTGGCAGCAGTATCGATAATGTTAGTGATACATTGATGCATGTAATGTGTTGAGATCTATGTGGAAAATTCTTTGTAACAAACAAGTACATTGTTTTTTGTAACCTTAACTTTCAAACTCCTTGGCTCGAAACTACTTTTTTCATAATCTCAATTTTGGATGTCTGTTACAAAAAAGTATTAGATTTTTTTTTTATCAGCATAATACAGAGACTCTACTAGATTCTAAATCCGGCCTTAACTCAACACCTTCCTACTGGTACCTTTATGCGCAGAACGCCACATATATGAGTAAATCGCGAATGGGTTGGACCAAAAATAGACACTTAAAAGTCAATAATTATAAAGAGTTTAGAATGAAAACAGGTATTGACCACCCTTAATTAAAATGAATGTTACTAATGGTGGTTTTTGAATGTATGTACCTACGCAAACTATTTACTGAGTTTAAAATTAACTGAGTGTGCGTATAAAGCGCATGGAAAAAGAAAAAAATGGAGTATCAGTCGACTAATTTAACTATATTAAGTCACCCGAATCGTCACTTTTAAATAATTAAATATTTTCTATAGATTACTCGCACGAAGTTAGTTAATTTGTGGGCTAATTGACATTTCCAGAAATACTTGCTAGGTCGTTTGCACGTTTATGAATAAACCGTTAAGGTAAAAAAGAAAAGTTCATAAACGTACACTAATTTTATTACACAAAATACGAATTCACGATTCGCTGGATTGATTCGTGCGAGTCAACTAACAATCCCAAAAAAAAATGCCCTCTTTTTAGCCCTAACTGGCATCCCGGTTATTGGGATCATAATTTTAATGAAACCAAGGTGAAGGTTACCAACCTTCCCCTAATTTCATTAAAAGGTTACCAAATTAAGGTTACCAACCAAGATTATCGACAAATGCGTGCACTGACTGGACAGGTCCACTCAATATCTGTGTGGTTCTTTCATCAAAAGACCATTTCAGACACCGATCTACATGGTCATCAAATGATCTGACCAACAAAATTATATCCGTTTCTTTTTTTTTTTTTATATACACACTGACATTGATAATTTTTATATATACAATGACATGAATATTTACTTTGTAGAGTATCGTATTGTTTTAATTATTGTGAATGTGAAGACTATGTGGGTCTTTTTTTAATTTTGTTTTCTTTCTTTCTCAGTAATCATGATCTGGCAGTTTGAGTAATTTATGTGGCCTACCCAAATGTGTGTTTCTTTGGTACTGTTCGTCAAAGCGTTGGGCTCCTTATGTTCCGAGTTGAGCTAAACGATTAGTGACAAATGCTTGCACTGACTGGACAGGTCCACTCAATCTGTGTGGTTCTTTCTTCAAAAGACCATTTCAGTCACCAATCTACGTGATCTTCACATGATGTGAACAAGATTATGTCTGGACTTTAAAAGAGACTGTGACCTCTGAGTTTGTTTCGGCCTTTTTTCTCAGAGTAGTCAGTTAGGAAACGCCGAACTCATCTAGTTTAAAAAAATATCATTGACATGTAAAAGTGTTTATACAAACCTACTTACAGAAATAAAATCATTTATCATTTATCATTTAACCTTCACCTGATTTCATTAAACTACCCACTTGCGGCATTTTTACCTGACTGCGCCACAGCAAAGACAGGGTTATATTTTACACGCGTATTTATGTATTGTACTTCAATCTTAGAATCTGTATCACCAACTGCATCAAATTGATTGAAAAGCGATAATGCTTCAAAATTTTTGGTTACAGCTGTGACGCAAATGTTTAATGATTAATATTTGATAATAAATACGTAAATTTACTAAACAGATGAGTGATGTTGTAATGTTATACGGGATCTTAGCCTATGATACTCAACTTAAGTGTTCTAAGATGATTGATTTTATCAATTACCTAATTGGGACTTAATATTTTTCAGGCAGCCTACTTTCCGTAGGATTGCTCGAGGGCCCACTTGAAAGGCATAATCGTAAATGGAATGTAGTAATAGTATTAGGTTTTGGTTAAGCACTAATATTTATTAAAGTTACCCCTCAGTGTCCTACTTTCGGTTTATCGTTAATCAAGTATTTTTATGATTATTTACAGGTTTAAATATTTCAATTTTTGCCATTATTTGGAGCTGTTTTTGACTGGAAATGAAGGTATTTATTTTTTATAATTATGGATTGGGCTAATTTTGACTGTATAATTCGAAGCTCTACCATGTGGTGCCGGACGTAAAGAATAACACCACCCCATTTTTTCCCGTGGGTGTCGTAAAAGGCGACTAAAGAACTTACTAGAGAATGGGCAGCAGCGTTCTCTATGCATTTGACCACCATACTGCGATCGCCAACCCGCCTGCCAAGCGTGGCGATTATGGCAAAGCCTCCCAAATTGGGGGAGGCCTAAGTCCAGCAGTGGACGTCTTACGGCTGAAATGATGATGATGAATTCGAAGCTCTAAGGTCAGAATGCGTTTTATGCAGCTCAATTTGAATGAAAAATAGCGTATCAGTAATTTTGTTTATATTGTAGCAACAGACCGTTATTGAAAAACCGCTTAAAGTTAAGTACCATTTGAGTTTTAGAGACGTCTCAGTCCTAAAAGCAATAAAAAAATTGCAGGCAAAGAATTCAATAATTTCCTACATTTCTGTTTCAGATCTCTCACAAAGTATATTGGGGTCAGCGCCCAGCCGGCCAGATGCGGTTGAATATCAGTATTTTGTATAGAGAGACAGCCGTCTGACTTCCGAATTGAATGCAATAATATTTATATAAAATGTATATAAGCATCCGATGTAATGTACGAACCGATTTCATGTGGTTTGAAATGAAAATGTGTAGGCGATTCTGTGGTTTTCGTTGTATCGTCAATTTTGTAAGGTTTATAATATTTAACTGTTCTGCTCGCGGTTGGTACTGTAAAAAGAAATCGAATTTTAAAGTGAGTTTTTTTAGTACAATAATAAAAACATATTTTTTTTATTTTATTTAAAAAAAACTTTTTCATCGGCCTGAAAATAATTGTGAATGTATCTAAACCAGCTTTAGTATGCTACTTCTACTGTACTACTTATACTTATTGGGTTACTTATGTGTATAAGTGAGCTCACATCAAAGATTTAATCACGAAATACTTATTAAAATTATATTATCATTAATGCACATCTGCTGACTATAAGTCTCAAAAACTACAAAGTACAAACTTAGTTAACATAGTAGTTACAACGTTGTAACTAAGTGCGACTAGTTAAAACTCATTTATTTAGCTTAAACATTAGCAAGATTAGTTTAATTCGTGTGGTAACCGAAAACATGCAACTTTCTGTAAATAGCTATGAGATTGCTACGAAACTGCTACGACTCGCTACGAGATGGTCATTACGTGCTACGAGAGTGCTACGCAGCTTCGTATTTACATGCAATTGCTACCCAACCGCTTGTAATAGAGAGTAAGTAGAGGAGTATTAATTTAAATAGTAGCTTGAAATAATACGCAAAATTAAAGCTAATTCAATTAATTTATCTGTTGCAAGTGTGTTAAATGCGTCAAAATTTTATTACCGGACAATTTTCCATTTTTTTTTGTTTAGCAATACATTATCTATTTTTGACAAAAAAAAAATCACACAGAAGATATCTCTAATAAAAGAAAGTTGTTATTTAATTTAATCAGAAACGTGTTAAATAATGTCTTTTTGTTAATCATTCAATCACATACTTAAAATAACTTATTAAGACTGACTCTGATTGTAATTTTCCTCAACCAATTGAGAATTGTTATCACATTAATATCTTTACACGGTGCTTCTATATAGAGTTTGATGAAACAAAATATGTAGATAGATACAGAAGGTCAATTCAGTACAACGAGTAAAAACACTTGCGACTTGTATTCATTTGTAGGTGGGCTTAGACCTAACCTAATTGACTAACTATATCCATTTGATCTCAATAGGTACGTACAGCAAGAGCAAGCGTTCTCGCGACTGTTGGTGTATTCTGTAAAAATCTCACCGAGACAACTTTGGTGAAGTGAGCTTAAAGTAAGCTGTCATTCCACGTGATGCTAGGGATTGAAACAATTTTTTTTCTTATTTTCTTACTTGTATTTATGGTTTAGTTTGCAAAGAGTGTTTAGTGTCTGGAGCCTATTTTTAAGTAAGCAATGCCAGTGCTAGAAGACTTCCATAAATGATAAATAAATGATAAATGACTTAATTTTTGCAAGTAGGTTTGTACAAACACTTTTACACGTCAATCATATTTTTTTTTAAACTAGATGAGGTCGGCATTTCCTACCTGACTACTCTGAGAAGAAACGCCGAAACAAACTCAGAAGTCACAGTCTCTTTTAAAGTCCAGACATAATCTCAATCAGATCATGTGAAGACCATGTGGATTAGTGTCTGAAGTGGTATTTTAAGGAAAGAACACACAGCTTGAGTGGACCTGTCCAATCAGTGCACGCATTTGTCAGTAATCATGCAGCTCCACTCAGAACTTAAGGAGGTCAATGATTCGACTAACAATACCAAAGAAAGGACATTTGTGTAGGTCCCACAAATTACTCAAACTGCCAGACAATGCAAAAAGTTAAATTAGAAGAAAACGAAACCAAAAAAAAAGAACACCCACTTCGTCTTCACATTTACAATAATTAAAACAATATAATACTTCAAAAGTAAATATTCATGTCATTGTATAAGTAAAATTCATCAATGTTAATGTGTATATAAAATCAGGAAATAGTCCCGGTCTGATCATTTGAAGACCATGTACATGGGGGTGTCTGAAATGGTCTTTTGAGGAAAGAACCATACAGATTGAGTGGACCTGTTTAGTCAATGCACGCATTTGTCAGTAATCTTGTAGCTCAACTCAGAACATAAGGAGCACAACGATTCGCCGAACAATACCAAAGAAAGGACATTTTGGTAGGCCGCGTTAAGTACTCAAACTGCCAGATTGTCATTAAAAATGAAATGAGTAAGAGAGATATAAAAAACAAACATCACCTACATAGTCCTCACATTCAAAATCATTAAAATAAAAATAATATTATACTCCTCAGAGTATATATTCATGTCATAGTTTCAACAATAGTCATCAAATTTCAAAGTATATATTGCCAAATAAATAATAATAATAAGGGATAATAATATAATAAAAAAATAAAGGAAGTCATAATAATAAAAAAAAACATTCAGTATAATTACAATAATACATAAATTGGAGCAGCTTAATCCCAAGCTTTTTTGTACTCAATATAATCTTTAACTGTATAAAAGGCTTTCTGGCACAACTTACGTTTATTGAATGATTTGAATTTATTGAGACTTAGATCTTGAATATGGCTTGGAAGTTTATTATAAAAGCGTATACATTGACATCTGAATGAGCCACCTATTTTCTTGAGCCTTGTTGAAGGTACAACTTTGTGTTTATTCCTAGTATTAATATTATGTATATCACTGAATTTTTTAAACAATTTAATATTATTATGGGCATATAAAAGATTTTCAAAAATATACTGTGAAGGCACAGTCATTACATTAATTTCTTTAAATTTCTCTCTGAGTGAGTGTCTCGGGCTTAATTTATAAATTGATCGAACAGCCCTTTTCTGCAAGACAAAGATAGTCTGAATGTCGGCGGCATTTCCCCACAACAGAATACCGTACGACATTACACTATGAAAGCAGGCAAAATACACAAAACGGGTTGTCTCTATGTCAGTTAAATTCTGAATTTTTTTAACAGCGTATGCAGCGGAGCTTAGCTTTTTCGACAATTTATCTATATGTATGCTCCACTGAAGTTTGGCATCCAAAGTTAAGCCCAAGAATACAGTGCTATCTTCAGGATTCAATTCTTCGCCCTTCACCAAAACATTCGTTTTCACTTGCCTAACGTGAGGTAGCGTAAACTTAATGCATTTGGTTTTTTTTTCATAAAGAAGCAAATTATTTACATTGAACCAGTGAACTACTTTTGAGATCGCGCTATTAACATCGTCAGTATCCACTTGCTGACGTTTAAGTTTAAACAAAAGTGAAGTATCACCCGCAAACAAAACTATATTACGATTATCTTTTATGAGGTAAGGCAAGTCATTAATATAAATAAGAAACAAAAAAGGACCAAGAATTGAGCCCTGTGGGACTCCCATTGTTGCGATAGATCCGGGAGACCTTTTTCCATTGACATCGACACTCTGAATCCTATTACTCAAATATGAAGTAAGAAGATCCAAAGCACTGTTCCGGATCCCGTAGTGGCGGAGTTTCCTGATTAAAATTTCATGAAGAACGCAATCGAATGCTTTAGATAAATCACAAAAGATGCCCAAAGCATCACATTTATCTTCCCATGCATTATAAATATGTCCTAGGAGTTCAACACCGACATCGGTAGTTGAACGACCCCTTGTAAAACCGAACTGTTTGGTATGTAATAATTTATGTTTATTAAAAAATTGTTGCAACTGGTCTAAAATTAATTTCTCAAAAATTTTACTGAAGGTAGGTAGTACTGAAATAGGTCTATAGTTAGTGGGGTCTGATGTACTACCAGATTTAAATAAAGGTATTATTTTACTATTCTTCATAAGATCAGGAAACTCCCCACACTCAATACAATTATTAAATATAAGAGCTAAAGTAGGTGCTACAATGTCAATAATAGACTTGGCAACTTCTACAGAATTACCACACAGATCTGCAGTCTTTTTTACATTTAAAGTGTGGAAGGTTTTAATTATATCTTTACAAGTAATATGTTCAAAATGAAATTCCGAATCGCAAACATTAACATTTTCAATAAGCAAAGACTCAGCAACAGAAAGTGATGAGTTTAGGGATTTTGTAGTTGAAACAGGAATCTCTGAAAAGAAATTTTAAAAGCCGCAGCGACTTGTGAGTCTGATTTTATTATGTTGTCATCGATAGACAGGCTGTAGTCATTATTTCGTTTACTAGATCTCCCGTTTCACTATTAATAATATTCCAAGTCGTTTTAATAACATTACTACTGTTTTTAATCTTTGAACTCAAATAACGCGACTTGGCCATCCATCAGACTTTTTTAAATAGTACAGGAAACGTTATTAATCCAGTAATAAACCTACGGTAGGTACTTAAATATGAAATAAAAATAAGGATGTTGGTGACAGTATGATTCGAGTGTGAATAGATATTCGTGCGTAGTATGTATATATATGAGTGTGAGAGTGTTGGTGCGGGCGCATCTGTTCCTTTATATGATCTAAAAGTGCCTTCGTGGGTATCATATATGTATGTGCCTTTATTTATCTGGTTATTGGTTTTCTTATATTTATAACTTCTTTTTGTATGTAAATAACAGTACTAACTATTAAAAGCTCACTGCCCGCCGATCTAGCCCGTCCTTTGCTTCCCTCTTCCATCGATACCCTAAGCCGAGGTCCGTACCCCACAGGTTGTGCCCATAGGGTGTAGTCGCTCTAGTTTTAAGTTTTCAAGCCTTAGCTGAAAGCCTTGATTAATTAAGGTAGTCACAGGCAAGTTTGGTTAAGTAGCCGATAATCTCATAGGTTGACCTGCGAGATGTCAGTACCAAAAACAAAAGAAATAAAATTGCGGCTCACTTCGCCATCGTTTTCACAGCAAATTTTTACGGAATAGTGTTCGATTGAAATTGCCGTATGAATGCATTTATGTGTGCCTGCTCCTCGTATGCATGCGGCTTTCTTTCTGTACGAAGAGAAAATGACTATTCAATGTCGCTACTAAACGCAAGCCTCTTTAATTACCACGCTGAGCTTACAGGTATGATGGCAGCGCGTACTGCGTTGTGAACATAAGTCTTTAAGTGTATCTAGTTTCTATTTGAGTATGATTTTATGTAATTTTTTGAATTAATTGGAAAGAAATTGTGGATAGTGCAATGTTAAATCTTTTTATTTGAGCACTAAAGATTACTTTGCTATGGATTCGTTGTTAAATTAATAAGCCGGCGGGCTCGCACACGAAAGAATAGGTTTACAACAATACAATTGAACTAATGGATGTTTTCAAATGATATTTAATTTGATTAATGAATTGTTTGTCTTCTATTTATTGAATTAAATTCTAGTCGAAAACGTTCATTGGTTTTTTTATTAAACTCCAAATATATCCTACGACCCTAGTTATTCTTTTGGTGACTGTACATTTCACTTTTCTACCCCCAATCTTCTAACGATTTTTAAAAATATTAAATTAACTGGGTCAACTGAAAAGTGTTAGTATCTGTTTCATCCAGACGTGTTTCTGCTTGGATGCTCTTAGCTATCTTAAACTAAGTATAAACTATCATAGTTCGTTTATTAGCGCACTCGAATAGTTTCTTCGACTGCTTCATTATTAGTTTTCATTGTGCACTGAGATCTCTTTGTCATAGACTTGGAAAATTAATTGTATAAAATGCCACTACGTAACATCCCACATGTTTTTTCTAAAAGACGTAAGTAGAATTGTACAATGTAACTTAATGTGTATAATTAGTATATACTTTGCCACACTTTGCCAATTACATCTAAGCTCCGTGAAATTGAGGTCGAGCCTACGGCCATCAACCAAGAATAAATCCAGAGTCTAGACTACTACTGAGAAATGTTTTGTCCAAATAGCTGAAAAATTGTGAAATGCGAATGCTTTTGTTTTCCACACAAACTAAACAAAATCTGCCAGGGTCGCGAGATCTGTTCAAAAGAGTTAACGTGGCCCTGGCATATGGGCAACTGAAGGAACACGGGTGGGTTTTAGTCAGTAAAACGCTGACAAGCCCTTCCGTTCCACCCTAGAGCGGGAGACGTCATTTGATGATTTTCCATCTAATAAAAAAAAAACTATACAAAATTGACGATTGTTTAATAAATATCACATTACGGCAATTTGAGTTTTAGGTTAATCAAATTAAACCACCATAAGTAATTATTACCTACTGGTACTGGATTTTTCCATCAGGAATTTCTTAATAGCAGCCCGGAGTCAAAATTTTTGCCCGGTTGATGGTTATACGCTCGCCCATTATTACATGGATCTAAAACATAACTGGCGAAATGTAGGGGTTTTAAAGGTACACCTCTGCCTTACCTCTCAGGAATTAAAGGCTTGATGATAAGCTTTGTTTTAATATTGAACAGCGAAACCAAATTCCAGGTGATTTATTCTGCAAAAAAAAGGTTCCTATCCTAACTCGAAAGGTAAACAAAACCTTCATGTTTATGAACACCTCTTTTGTCTGATAGTCAATCTTGTCCAGCTGGAATTGGTTGAAACATTTCCAGCAATAACAGAAATTTATTTCCACTTGTTCTGTCAATCTGTCGACACGAGTGGCGTTTCTGCGTGGGTAGTTGCTATTTGACTAAAACTGGATGTGGGTAGAACAGTGTAGGTGGTTATCGAGTTTCGAGCTATTTTCGGTGAATTTAATGCAGTGGTGACGTAGACATAAATAGGTATTTCTAGAAATCGTATATCGTTGTTGTTGTTTGTTTGAGGTTGCAATGCTTGGTAAATCTGTTAACTGTCCCGTAATTCTTTAAGAATTAATTTAAAAAAAATGTTCCGTAAGGGTGTAAAGAATAGCACCACCCCATTTCTTCCCGTGGGTGTCGTAAGAGGTGACTAAGGTACTTACTAAAAAATGGGCAGCAGCGTTCTTTATACATTTTACTATTATACTGCGATGGACGTCTTATGCTGTAATGATGAATCAAACTTTCAGAATGCACCCTCTTAAAATCGACTGTAATTCTAACTACTTCTATAAAAGCTTGTACTAGTATTATATTCGACTGTTATTATTGAATGGCTAGGTATTAAAGTTAAACTACTATTGTGTGTACATCGTTCATCATCATTTCAGCCGTAAGACGTCCACTGCTGGACTTAGGCCTCCCCCAATTTGGGGGGCTTTGCCATAATCGCCACGCTTGGCAGGTGGGTTGGCGATCGCAGTATGGTGGTAAAATGCATAGAGAACGCTGCTGCCCATTCTCTATTAAGTCCCTTAGTCGCCTTTTACGACACCCACGGGAAGAAATGGGGTGCTGTTATTCTTTACGTTCGGCACCACACGGTACATCATCATAAACTGTGTGTACATAACTGTTTTAATAGTGAAATAATCGTAGTTATTATGCTTTTAAAATATTCAGCGATCGCCGGTTATGTACCTATCTGTTCCCGTGGATTCGTGCAACGAAGAATCTTGAGAGATATTAAAGCGACGGTAAGCAGACGGTCTGGAACACGGTCGATAATACTCTTTATCCCCTTGACACAGACCTCCAGCCACTTACAACACAAATATGATCCGTACTAAGGCCAACACCGTCTGAATTCCCAGCTGAAATTTACATGAATATACTTCGACAATATACACGCTCAATGATCACTTAACTATGCATTAAATTCGCTGTTTGACGTACAAACTTTGCATTACGTTGCACTTAATTTAAACTGTTCGACATTACCCTTATTTCGTACAAACGCTAGAATGATCGCAACAGGTACAGTAGTGCGAAAATTAATTTCACATTTTGCCCACACCTACGGTGTTGGCAAGCTGCCCCTATAATTTATATTCCGAAGTCTGCGCTTACTTTGGAAATCATTTATAACGAAACAAAGCTGTATTTTATGGATACAAGCTTCCCACTTTAGAGGCATACTTTATACTCCGAGAGCTTTGTGTTAAGTTTTATATTTTAAGTGTTGGAAGCTAAAAGTTTAAACTGTTTTCGGGTCTGATATTATTCCGTTAGCGTAAAAGTTTTTCTATCTTTTTTATTGCTATTCTATTATTTTATTTTCTTAGTTTTTTAAGGCAAACATTTTCGCAACAACGCCTCTGAAATTGATCAAATAAAAATCACAATCAAAGTCACGCTAACTATTCAGAATTGAGCGTAAAAAAAAACTTGCAAAGGCAAACTTGACCGTCGAGAGGCAATTCACGAAAAAGGCTCAATCGTATTAATTGTCCCGCGAATAACAAGGCTTTTTGTGAGTCGGAGCGGGGCCGAGGCGCGACGGTCGATGGCAGAGGGCGGGGAGACGTTCAGTGTGCCCCTAGTCGCGCTGGCAGCTCCGCGCGCTCTCCGTACCGCGGCTCTCAAACACGCGGCATGTTGCAAAAAACAGGCAACACGCTACAGGTGCCCTAATCGCCAGCCACATGATAAATGACAGTGTTTTTTCGACCCGACAGCCGCGCCCGACGAGTTGAGTGGTAGGAAATAGGCGATACGAATAAATAAACAACTTTTGTTTTTATTTTTTTGTTTCTTTATACTTCAGAGCTTCCTCGTTCGCGTGTTTTGTTGACCGTTACGTAAGTGGATAGTTTTCTAGTGAATTACGCTTTGTTTACTTTTGTTCTATTAATGTTTTAATGACGTGCCTATTTCCGTCAGTCATTTTGTTTTGTGTATTTCATTTGAGTTGCGTAAAGTCTTTAAGCGATACGTTTCTATTTTAAATTTAACGTTGACATTTGACAGGGTTCTCATTAAAAGTTAAGTGAAAAGTTTAATGTCGTTAAGGGTGATTTTCGCGCACCTACCCATTGCGCATGACCTGCGCAGGAGGTACTAAAGCATCTGCCTATCTACAAACTATATCACCTGTATTGATATACGTAACAGGGTTAAGGCAGAACTTCCTTTGACCTAGATTTTATTTTACGATGTTGCACGGAATTTTTCCGGGAAGTCATCTATTATAAGATGCGGTGGTACTTCTATATTTTTGCAAGAAGATATTTTATTATCAACGAATAACTATAGTTGCAGAAATACTACAACCATTCCTATTTTACATTTACTGCATTAAATTTGTTTCGAAAATCGTATTGCGGTCTGGTTTTCCATTTACATCTTGTACAATCATCTCACTTACATTATAATTTAGATCATTTAAATTTCGACTATATTTCTACGATAATTAATTAGCGACTAATTAAATAGCCAGCCTATAATACATGTTTATTAACGAATTAAAAATACGATGTGATAAGATACGGAAAAATAAAAACGTAATTTTTTGTATTCAAAAGAAAACAAATACCACAGGCAATGGGATTATACAAGAGTTTAACCCATACATGCATTCAATGGAAGATAATAAGAATTCTAATAAATTAAATCTAGATACAAATAGATCAAAACCGCTCGATGCCACAAAAACTCTGAAAGAATTTGATTAAAATCACATTGAAATGGTAGCCCCTTCAATTTCAGAATCTCAAAGGGAAGCGGGAAATTTTTAATATAAAGTTTAGTTGAAATCTTCTTTTCGTGTGGTGCCGGACATAAAGAATAGCACCATCCCATATCTTCCCTTGGGTGTCGTAAAAGGCGACTAAGGGATTTACTAGAGAATAGGCAGCAGTGTTCTCTATGCATTTGACCACCATACTGCGATCGCCAACCCGGCTGCCAAGCGTGGCGATTATGGCAAAGCCCCTCAAATTGGGGGAGGCCTAAGTCCAGCAGTGGACGTCTTTCGGCTGAAATGATTATGAAATATTTTAATCTAGCACATCCGAGTTATTGTTTTGGCTAACTAGCGTTTATAATACGATGCAAACGAAATGTAATCATTTATTTACATTGATAGTAGATTCTGCCCGCGACTTCGTCGGAGTAAATGTCGGTTATCGCGGATCCATACGAAGTCGCGGAAGAAAAAGTAGCCTACGTCCTTTCTCGGGGTTCAAATTTCAACAAAATCGGTTCAGTGGTTTAGTCGTGAATGTGTAACAGACAGACAGAGTTACTTTCGCATTAATAATATTATAAAACAGATAAGATAAAATATTAGTATGATGATTTATATTGTATCTTTCGAATATGGATTTCGTTACTTTAACTTTCAAGAGCGATCTTTTTTTAGGAAGAGTACCTAGGGGAATGTGTTTAGGTATTATTAGAAACACTTTTATTTGTATTTTATTTTCTGGAATATCCGCCAATACGTATTGCTACTCCCACACGTAAAATATACCCTATGACTTACGTTAATCTTTCGAGCTTGACAGCTATCTTAAAAAGGCTTTCCTAAAATATAACAGAATACTTTTTCATCAGAAAACCTTTTCAGTTAATGGAAATCTTTAATCATATTGTGCCTCGTTGCCGCCTTGAATTAGGCCACCGACAGCTGACATTACGACACTCATTATTTAAGGGTCGTGTTCCCTTAAGCTTGTACTTTTTTTTGTACTTTCAAATCACATTATTATTGTGTTTTTACGCCTTTATTTGCAAAATATTTTGAAATATTTTCTTCTCTGTAATTGCACCAACTGATTTTAAACCTACACATGTCTCTGACAAATGAAAGCGTCTTATCTTATCTTGGGTTTCTTAGGAACGTAATATTATGACGGCTGTCATAAATATCTGTCATTGTCACTAGTTTTTGACATTAAAGTGTCAAGTAACGGTGTATTTAGACAGCCGTCACTGTGTGAACTTTTACCGCTGTCTAAAGAAGTCTAAGATTTAGACAGCTTTCCGTGAGTGTCAATTAAATCGATTACTTTGCGTACCAGTTTAGGTCAAATTGATTAATTTCTGATTACATTAGCTCAGAACATTCACTGTTGGAGGCGAACTTCATTTTAGTGTTGAATATCCGACAATAATTATGATTTGTTTTCAACTGTACTTACTTACTAATCATAATGGTCATTACTTAACAGTTTCCTTGGATAGTCTCAACCAGATTGGAAATTGATTTATTTTATCCAGCGACTCGCAAAGACACCTTCCTACTTTCTTTCATGTCGTGATTACGTTAATCTCAAGAGCTATTTCCATTCTTATTTTCTCTATGGAAAACCTTTTCAGTTAATGGAAATTTTTAATCGTATTATGTCACACCTTTGCGTCTTAAATTAGTTCACCGACAACTGACATTACGACACTCATTATTTAAGAGTGACATTTCCTTAGACAGATTACCGTGAGTGACAAAATAATCGATAAAGGGTTGTATTACGTAGCTGTTTAGTCTCTGTTGATTAATTTATCATCATATTAGTTCAGAAGGTTTGCTGCTGGACGTGAACCATACTTCATTTGTGTGTTCGATATTCGACAATAATCAGGATTTCCTATCATCATGATATTGCGCTTACTGGTCTTTACTTATATTAAATAATATGGTAATTTCTTAACAGTTTCCTGGTTTCGAGGGTATTCTCAAATGGAGTGGAAATTGATTTGATTAATCTGGGAAGTATTACGTTCCTACATGTCGAATAAAACTGATTTAGTAAACCTCAAGAGCTATTTTAAAAATGCCTGTCTTATTTTTTTTCTTTAGAGATTTTTCTGTTAATAAAAATCTTTAATTGTATTATATCATACCTTCGTAGCCTTAAATTAGGCCACCAATAGCTGAAATTACAGCACTCATTATTACCCGATTTAAAAAAAAAAGGAGGTTCTTAATTCGTCTGTATGTTTTTTCTTTTATGTTTCGCGAAATTGTGGGTGGATTTCGATAAATAATTTTAATGTGGATAGAGTGTGCCTAGGGTTAAGTATTATATAAATTTATTTACTTTGCTTTGGCATTTTTGGCGTTAGCCTCAATAATACGTTTTTAATTCAAGATGACATTCTGTTTCCTGTCACTGACGCTTACGTAGCAACAAAAACCTAAAATATCCAAGGACACCTACTTCCGAAATTGAAGTATTTTTTTACTTTGTAGTGTTTTTTTCGGAATTCATTTGTTTTTTTTTAGAGTCACATTCCCGTAGTTTACCGTGAGTGTCATAATAAATCGATAAACGCGTTGTATTATATAGTAATTTTGTCCCTGTTTATTAATTTATCACCGCGTTAGCTCAGAACGTCAACTGCTAGATGTGATACTGTATTTCATGGTAACGTTAAATGTTCAACGTTAATGATGATAAGCGATTAATGCGAGAAAGCGGTTACAGAGGGGTAATTGCGTTACTAAGCACCAGTAGGATTCACTTTCATTTTTACAGTTCAAAAATATTCATTGTGTTATTTACGTTATTGAGCTGACAATTTTTGGAACATATGGCGCAGTGGATTAGAAATGATTCTGATGCTGACTGATAGTACGTTAGGCAATGAGTGTACTGGTTTGTACTTATGTCAACTTTAGTAGTCACTTTACTAACAGTTTACTGGTTTCGTTGGTACTCTTAACCGGGGTTTATTTACTTGATATTAATGAGTCAATATTTTGAGACATTGCGCTTCTGAAATTTAAGTAAGAACTTTACTTAAACAGATAGCTTTGTCCAGTCAATAGTTAGTAAGAGGTTATCTGATGACCTTCGGGTATTAATCATTTAATCAATCGATATTTTCCTTTGACCTCAGGATTACTTATTCTGCGTATAATTTCGTACATAATACTTTGTTTTTAAACTTACTGGTGGATAGTACCTGCTTGGAGACTGTGAAATTGGCTCTTAGACTTCATATTGGGCATGAGATGATTATATTTTTGTTTAATTAAAAGAAAAACGTATGTTTTCACATATAACTCATATTTGTAATTTAACATTTATGCTCACAAGATTTAAACTGTTTACGACCGTAATTCTCGTTCATATTGCTGTTCAAGCAGTAAAATTTTCACGCGCGCGATATAAAAATCAGGAAGAAGGGAATTCTTTCCAGAAAGTTGGGAAGTAAAGCTGGCTCTGAAGATTAATTTTGCTTGCTTATGTATTGCAGGCTTTATGCAAGTTCTACTTTGGATAACATGAATTCCAATACATGGGAATCCCTGATCCATATAAAAGGCATTATGTCAAAATCAAAAGTAATTTATTCAAACTGCACTTTTTGAAGGTCAAAATGATATAAGTCATTCCCCAAAACGTCCACCCTTCATCACTTCCTAGTGCTTTAGCTGGGAAGAAGAAGTAGCAATTTAGCAGATGTAAGCAATGAAGGAAATAGTTAAATACGAATGTAACTAGTATGAATTTTAAATAATTTTAACATACAATCACTGTCGTCCTTTGACAGTTCTGTGAAATGGCTATAACCCGGGAAGATGACGTAGAGTGTAAATTTGATTAAATTTTAATTTTCCAAATCTTGTCTTTATAGTACCATAGCATTAATTATTATGCTACACAGGTTGACGTCATCACAACAACGTCGGCTATCGCTTGAAACCACCGCTGGGGCACTGCCTCGCATACGTTGCATTATGCTGAGCGATGGCCGTATTGCGTGGATGTGACGCATATTTGCTTCAAATTTTTTTGTTATTTTTCTCTGCGTCATATTTACCACAAATTATCGTAGTTTTATTTCTTCTTTCTAAGATAATTTGCAGGATTCCTCCTTAGATAATTTCAAAAACCTGAATGCAGTTGATTACTGACTAAAGTGTTTACGTGGCGTTTACTGTATTTCTACTACTGACGTTGCAGACGGTACTACAAAGAGTAATATATTCCCTGCAAGTACCGTACTATTTTTTTATTTCACCGGGCAAATGAGTTCTAGGGACCGTCCTGCACATAATGTCTAGTTTTATCCTTTTTTGAGTTCCGCACCCATATGACGCCAAAGGATCCCTGTTGTCCTCCGCTATCTGTCCATGCATTTCTCTGTCCGTCCGCCTGTTTCTCTGTCCGTGTCTCGTAAACTATAATAGTATTGTTAAGATTTGTATCTGTAATTTCGATTGCCACTACAAAAATAATAATAAAAAAAATAAGTTAAAAAGAAAGCTCCCGTTTTTAGGGTTCCGTTGCCAAATGGCAAAAAACGGAACCCTTATAGATTCGTCATGTCTGTCTGTCTGTCTGTCTGTCTGTCTGTCTGTCCGTGTATGTCACAGCCATTTTTTTCCGAAACTATAAGAGCTATGTTGTTGAAACTTGGTAAGTAGATGTATTCTGTAAACCGCATTAAGATTTTCACACAAAAATAGAAAAAAAAACAATAAATTTTGGGGTTCCCCATACATAGAACTGAAACTTGGAAGTTTATATAGCAATGTAATAATGTACATTGCTATATAAACTTCCAACGAAAATTGGTTTGGACAAGATCTAGTAAGTAGTTTTTTTTTTATACGTCATAAATCGTAAACCGCAATTTACCTTTCATTCAATCAACTCAAATATAAAAATTAAAAAAATAGGATTTAATTTCATAAACACAAGCCTTATGCATAAACCGTGAATACCTACAGGTTTGTACGGAACCCTCGGTGCGCGAGTCCGACTCGCACTTGGCCGGTTTTTTTAAATACTTGTTTCGTTTAAAAATGTACGGAATCCTTCCTGTGCGAGATGTACTCGCACTTGGTCGGTTTTGTTTTATCTTTTTCATGCAAGGCATGCAGGTTCAGAATATTTTATTCTTCACTTTATGACCGAACTGACTTCACTTTTTTATCACGATAGCTGAATTTTTTGTCACTAGATGCTATATGTAATTTTTTTATGAAAGATTGAGTAGTTTTATTTCTGCATAAATGTTTTAGCTACCTTCAATAATATTATTTCTAGTTAGAATTCTGTTGCACATTACTTTAATTTTTTATAAAGGTGTTATTTCTTTTGTGGATATTCCATTTTTCTGGTTACTTATGTACTTTAAACATTAATATAATTAAGACAATTTCTTACTTTTAAGAACATTTTCTATCATGTTGCATCAAAATTAAACCCTTTTTTATATTTTTGGATATAAAAAAATAAAACATTTACCAACCCGCACTGGGCCCGCGTGGTAGATTATAGCCCACTCCCTCTCAATGAGAGGAGGCGTGTGTCCCAGCAGTGGGAACATTATAGGCTGATTATGATTGTGGTGTACTATTCACGAAAGCCCGATAAATCTACCAATTTCTTCATAACTTCAAACAAACTCCTAACTAAACATAAACATAAACATTATTTTTCTTCAAAACAACCCTATTTGGTAGTGTTTATACTAGCCTTCCAATGACAAACAAAACATTTGAGTGTGTTGTTTATTTAGGCAACTGTAGGTTAACTTTGTCGCTAAAATATATAGTTTTGCGAGCTAAACTTCAGTGTACAAACCGCTTTATTATTAAGTTGATTGATTGAGGTTTTAATCGTTGAAGCCTTGACCGCTGGTTTCAATTTTGCGGTATGTTTACTAAGCTTGGCCATTTTGGTGAAATTATCGATGTTCATGTTAGTGTATTTTGTGGGGACTTACTTTAAAGGGTGGTGTAATTAGAGTTTAATAATTTAATTTCATAGAGGTTCATCAGCAATTGTGGTCAATATTTCAGCTTCGGGATTGTTTTGTTTTTCAGTATTTTTCATGTTTTCAAATAGCTTTCCCGGCAATATAGTTCTTTCTATGCCCTTTGAAAGCACGCACTTAATAACGTTGGTTGGCACTCTTATAAATACCAAAAGCGACGGTTAAGATCTCCTGATAGTAAGCCAAGTAAGCCAAAATGACTCTTTCGTTTATTTACCTCTGTCTTTTATGACATTCCGTAGCGGTTTGGTCATGGATCGACACGTCCACACTTCTTTTTAGTTATTACTAGATCTCAATTATTAATTATCTTACAATGTCAATTACTTCAAATTCACACTCAATTATTTCATCAGTTCCATTTTAACGCACTCAAAATCAACACATACATTACTCACACCTTAAAAGCATTTATATATACAAATTAGCGGTAGTTCTATATCTCTCTATGTAAAACTAGGTACACCCACTAAAAAAAGTTCAGAAGGGTGACTCCATACTAGAAGCGAAAAAAGTGCACGTACTCTCAGACACTTACGGGCAAATTCCCATAGTATACACTTCGGCAATCATTGTCTGTTTTCGGTAATAAGAACGTGTGATAATGAGATGTACTTGCCTATTTTTTGTATATTATTATGTTTAAAAAAATATAGGTAAAAACTCTAAGCACTTCCAGAAATTTTTTCAAAACTTTTGAGTGACAAATGACGATCTGAGACCGGAGTAGGTAACACGACAGAGAGAAACCTTCACACAAACGCGTCATGATAGGTGATTCACATAAAACTTAGAAGCATTGCTTCTGTGGAGGGTTATTCTGTGGAGCGACGTTCAAGCTAATTCGACAACACGAAGATAACCGAAGCCTACACCTTTCTCCTGCCAGGTTCGCGAGATTTCTACGAAAGAGATACCGTGTCCCTGGCACATGGGTAACTGAAGGAACACGGGTGGGTTGTAGTCAGTAGAAGTCTGACGCCCTGCCGCTCCACCCAAGAGCGGAAGACGCCATTTGTTGATTTCCCACCCACAAAAAAAAGCCTATACCTTTCTAGTTTACCTTTATTTTACTTTTTAGTTGACCTGTAGGTACGTTCGGCAATCTCAGTAGAATGCTAGTCGTATGTGTGGTTCCGCTCGTTGTATGCACCCGTCCTCAGAAATCTATCTGTTTTGTGGAAGTAAGCTCTAGGTATCTTTGGTGTAAAGTAGGAACATGACGGTAACGGTAACGGTTAACGGTTCTGACGTTATATGGAAAGCTATAGTAGTTCCTTAAATAAAAGTACTAACTCATTTGTGTGGTGGACGAATGCACAAATGTTTAGCATACGGGTATTTTTTTTTTTTTTTTTTTTTCAGGATGGGAAATCATCAAATGACTTCTCCCGCTCTGGGCGGAGCGGGAGGGCGTGTCAGACTTTTACTGACTAAAACCCACCCATGTTCCATCAGTTGCCCATGTGCCAGGGTCACGGTATCTCATTCGAACAATCACGCGACCCCGGCAGGCATCGGTCCTAGTAGACCCCTACACTGCTGCTGACATCTCTTTGAGGCGCGCGTGGAACACTGCGCGCCGTCGACCCGAGCTTGGTCCTTACCGGGCGGCGAGCTACCCATTGCTCGCCACCCGCAAGCTCGCGCCTACGGTGGCCGGGAGTCCGCTATTGACTCCCGAAGCCCGGGGCGTCTCCTCCTGCGGCGGCTAGGGACGTGAGGGCGCAGAGACTGCCACTCCCTCACGCGCCCCGCCTCCTCCTTCGCGAGCATTACTGCTTCGCAGAAGGAGGTGACGGCTTCCCATTCCCTCTCGCTCCGTACCATGGCTCGCACCAGGGCTGGACGCGAGAGGTCGCCGCCGCCGATCGCCTCCACGAGGACACGGCGGTGCTCCGCCCAGGCAGGGCACACCTCCACCGTATGCTCCACCGTGTCCTCCAGACGATCCTCGCAATGGAAACACCCGGACGTATCCTCCCGCTTTATCCTGAACAGGAACCCACCGAAGCACCCATGCCCGGTGAGAACCTGCGTCAGGCGGAAGGTGAGGACGCCGTGGCGCCTCTCTATCCACTCCTCAAAGAGGGGACTTACCGCCGCAATTGTGGCGTGCCCAGCACTGGGTTGCGACAATCGTACCCGCCATGTCGCCATGAGATCACACCGGAGCTCTGTCCGCCGTGCCGCGATTTGTCGCGGCAGCGGAGTTTCGCCCCGGCGTTTCGCCTCCTCGCGCCACTCCCACATGTGGGCGAGGACCTTTGCCTCCAGATCCCATGGCGGCACTCCGGCAAGGAGGCTCGCTGCCTCGCAGGAGACCGTGCGGTATCCCCGGATTAACCGGATGGCCATGACCCTCTGGGCCGCACTCAACCGGCGCGCTGGGCGCAGCCTCAATGAGGGCGCCCACACCGGTGCCCCGTAGAGGGCCATGGACCGCACGAGCATACGGGTCTTGGGTCCGAATCCTGAGTCGGGCAGTATTATTGAGATTTCCATTTTGAATTTATCATTAGCAGCCCTGGAATCTGGTGTTGCT
The DNA here is from genome assembly GCA_932294355.1 of Aporophyla lueneburgensis. Classification (NCBI taxonomy): domain Eukaryota; kingdom Metazoa; phylum Arthropoda; class Insecta; order Lepidoptera; family Noctuidae; genus Aporophyla; species Aporophyla lueneburgensis. Next base: position 8,421,149 of record OW028746.1, read on the forward strand.
TTTTCCAAGTTACTGGCAATAGGATCGCTTCCTATTATATGAGACCTAAACATGACTGACGAAATGTGGGTATACCCCTACCTAACCCTTCGGGGACTGTATTCGTGATTGTATGACGTTACACTATGATATTAAATAATCGAGTCGGCCTTCTATACCTATCTACTCTGTGACACAATCGTGCCGATCGTAGCGCAGGTGCGGCAGAGCTCATAATTATTACACTGTGACACATCTAATTACAGGGGCGCTGTATTTTCTGGTTTGTCGGTACAACTAGACGTAGCGTGTTGATTTATATGTGCAAATAGATGTTTTATTGGTTTTCATTAATAACAGTTTGGCCGTTGGCCCCGGCTGTCTTTCGTAGATCTTAAACTGTCGTTACGGGTCGCCAGAAGCCCGAAAGTCCGACAACTAGTCTTACCAAGGGGTATCGTATTACCCAGTAACTGGGTTGTGGAGGTCAGATAGGTAGTCGCTCTATGTAAAATACTGGTACTCAGTTGCATCCAGTTAAACTGGAAGCCGAGTCCAATATAGTTGGGAAAAAGCTAGGTAGATAATGATTAATAATAGTTTGGAAATTTGTTATGTTACATATTAGCTTCTGCCCTCGACTTCGTCCGCGTATAATTTTTGTTCCCGTGACTCTTCCCGTCATATCGAATTGTCTGTCAGTTTTCGTCTATTTTTCGTTGCTGTTCCGCTCCTTTTAATTGTAGCGTAATGTTATATAGCCTATAGTCTTTCGCAATAAATAAGTTACTCAACACAAAAATACTTTTTCAATTCGGACTAGTAGTTCCTGAGATTAGCGCGTTCAACCAAACAAACAAACAAACTGTTCAGCTTTATAATATTTTAGTAAAGATTTTTCATATCGCACGATCATGATGGACAAACACTTAGCACAGTCATTCTGGAAGGCTTCTTTATTTAGATAGATACTAGATGGTGTGGTGTCGTGTTAGTTTCCACTTTGATAATAATGATTTTATTTTATTTTATAATTTTTCTCAAGGGTTATTTGTGTGCTGGCGAGCCGTGCATTAAATTCTAAAATAATCATAATTACTACTAATATTATAGTACAATCCCCGTCAAAAATCGTTGCCTTCAGGAAGTGATATTAAAAGCAACATACCATAATACGAAAATATACAGATTGATGTCTGGCTGCGGGACAATGACATGCAAACATATAACCCTGAATAGAGTCCTGCGTACAGTGAAAATTTTTCGTCGGTTATGAAAAACAAAATCAGCTGTTTTATTAAACAAATGCAATACCTACGTGGTCAAAATGTATGGTACAATATTTTTTTTTACAATTTTTTTTTATCGCCTATAAATTTCAACGTCTAAAGAATAAAAAACTTATATTCAGGATGCAAAAAAGATGTATACGAGCAATGTTTGGTCTAAGAACAACGGATAGTTGCGTAAATTACTTTAGACAATCAAAAATTTTAACTTCGCTATCTTTGTACATTTTAGAAACTGCACTTTTCGTAAAAGCAAATCCGCATTTTTTTCAAAAATTTTCAGACGTGAAAAGAACCCCAATTCGTTCTCAATATCAGAATTTGTTGTGTCCAATCAAATGCAAAACTGCCTTACTGAAAAAGAGCTTTTTTGGTAGGGCACCCATTATCTATAATAAAATACCTGATGTTGTTAAATATTTACCTTTAACCAAATTTAAAACGTCCATTCAGGGGTTTTTACTAGAAAAGTGCTATTACAGCGTAGATGACTTTTTGAATGACAATCTTCTGCAATAGAATTTGGAATGTGTCCCTGTGTTATTATTTCTTCTAATCTGTATTTTACTTAAATTGAATTTAAACTGTTGACATTTTAATTTAATCCTATGTTTTTTTTAATTTTGTTTTAATTTTATTTTTTTTAATTTAATTTAATTTGTTACCAACGTTTTTATAATTATCTTTTTGTAATAGTCGTCTTAGCGCGACTAATTTTGTACGCCATGATTGGCAAAACATGTAGCTACCTCTTATTATTTTTAAGACCTGTATTTCTGCACTCATGTTTTACAAAATAAATATCTTGTATCTTGTATCTAACGTCGGGAGCCTGAGAATCATAATAATACCGAATTCATGATTGTGTATAGATGTCCCTGACCCAGTATAAATTTTATAATTAAGAATTCAGGAGAAAAAGTCTACCTTACTATATTTCCTGTTGTAAACAAAACAATAGTACTACCGACCTAAATAGGAGGTACTGGGAACTGTTCTTTATAATACGACGCACTATTTCAGCACAAACATGTTTCTAATGGGCTCGTAAATGTTACGTCAACTTCCATTGCTACTTACGTCAACTTCTATAAGTAATAGCTTTACTAGCTACCCGCCCTTGCTTTGCATGGCTTTCACATCTCTTTAAAACACTGAAATGTGTTTATTGTATTTATGTTTATTGTTTATCTTCTTTATCTATACAATACTTAAGTTGACGAGTTTCTATGTTTGATTGCGTTAATCTCTAGGCTATCTGGAATCTATCTGCCGGATTTTGAAAATCATTACCAATTCTTGCGAAAAGCTTTAGGCAACTTTACATCACACTGGGACCCTTGGGAGCCGAGCAAAATAAAATTAAAAAAAAAAAAAACAGAAAGAACGCTATGCGAAAACGTAGTAATAGCGCAGACGATGCGATGCAACGGGGTGGGTCGGGGAGCAAGAAAATTCTCACGGACTAAATCGAGAGAAGCAGGTAGACTAATATGCACATGAACCATCCGGAATTAATTCTAAATGCTGACGAAGTCAGCACCAAAATCCGTTGCGTAGTTTTAAAGAACAATGCGGTCACATGCAGATAATTCGACACGAATTCCAATTCGCTTTTTACTCTTTTCCTGATACCATGATGACAATTTAAAGTCAGAAATATGTACGGTATGATCTTTGTGCATGCACATTATATTATTAGGTTAGAACGTTTAAAATTCAGATGACAACCTCGAAATTTTCAATTCAAACCATCCAATCAACTTCTTAATCCCCCTGTTCCAGTAGCACTTGATTTCAAATAAGGCATCTCAAGAATTTCCCTCCACAGTAACCATTTTAAAAACAGTCGTAGGTGCTTTACGTCGAGCAGGCATAATAACAAGGGTGGCATTCACGTTCATTTCCTTGATTTTTCTCCCATGTTGCACGTCGTCTTTGAAATTCATTTTAGTTATAAATATTATAAAAATATGGGCTTGTAATTGTTTCACAGCAAAGCAAAAACGGTTTCTCGACTTCGTGTGATAAAATCATGTTTCTTTTCCGAAATAAAGTTGTTTTTGGCACGCAAAGTCGAAATCGATTTCTCAGCAGGTCAGACTCTTCACCGTATCAAACAACTGAAATAAGAATATATTTTAGTGTCCTTACAATTTTATTTACCTATATGCCACGTAATTTCCTAGATGAGCTTAAAAAGTACATACATATTAAACGGAAAATCACACTCCGGTACTTGGCAATCTCAAACCCTACATACAAGTAGTATGTAGGGTTTGACAAAAAGCAGGTCTTTTTACCCCCAGACCTACATAATATGCATTAAAAAGATAGCCATGTAAAAACCTTAGGTGATATCAAAGAGAAATTTAGTCCACCGCTACGGTCCGCTGTGTCCAGGCGTAATTTTACGGGTGGCAGCCCTAGGTAAAAATAAATTCTGCGCTTGCCTGCGAGGCGTAGGCATGGAAGTTCGTTTTAGGCACGTAATAGACGAAAACCGCGCGTCATCGTACCGTCACGGCTTCGTGGCCAACAAGACCTTTGTGTGGGCCACTGCACCCGACCGACTGCACTCCAGTCCGACACAAACGCGTGCTAAGCACTGGCACAGTTTGTTCACTTCCAACGCCTTTTGATTCGGCTTTAATGCTCTGCATGGCATGAATTTTTTCGCACCCAATCTCCGATGCAAAATCGGATGACGAGTGCGCCGACCAGTTGATAGCGTTTGCTTTAGACTAAAAAGTTTCACTTTTTCATCTCCATTTTCGTAGATGCATCTTTTATTTTACGTATCGATAATCGATTTCGTTAATCCGGTATCGCTGTTACTTTAATTCGGATTGCAATTAACTTGAATTACTGAAATAAAAATATGAATCGTTAAGCTTTTAAATTGGATCAGTGTTGTATAATTTGACTTTATATTTCCGCTCTGTTGGGTACGGTCCTTCTTTTATCAGATTGTTTTCCCGATTTTCTTTCAAAAGATTTAAACATCGGCTTTTAAGTAATTGAGATGATTATGATATTGGTATCCTTATTTCAAATAAATATTGTTTATTTTCCTCCTGGCCTGAAGAAAGTAAATGATAATAAAACATTGTTTGTTTATCTTTATTCAGGAAGGAAGCAATTGAGAGTTTGTTTAAGTTTCTTTGTGGTTGTTTGTTTCGATACTTTCGCATGATTATAATTTTATGGCCGGTAAACTTTCACCCGCGGTGTTTACCGCTTAGAATTGGCTTCTTTGTAAACAAAGTGTGTTGTTTAAGGATAAATATTTCTTTCTTTCTTCGTGTTAAAATTCATTGGGTGTTAATTAATTTTGTTAAGATAATGTTGATAACCGAATATTGTTGATTGCTGTTCAGTTAAGACCAAACAATGATGCAGCAGCATGCCAATTTTTTCTTCGTTACTCTCTGATAAACTCGTACGTCACAGCTCGCACTGTGCTATGAAAGCGTAGCATCTACCATATATTATACAAATTTGAGGATTTAACTCTCACTCATGTCCATTATTCACCATAACAACAATACTTTTAGGCATATAATAATAAATAGATAATAGACTATTAAGTTGAACCATTTATAACCACGAATACAATAACCGAACACTATAATAATTTGACTGAAAATTTAACAAAAACACACTTGCTGAAATAATTTTTATTTATACTTTTATTTTAACATCGTAAAGTTCTAAGATAACTATGGAAGAAAAAAGATTTATGTAAAGCTTCATTGAATTACTTCAAGTTTTCTTAGGTCTTTTGTGAAAGTTTCAGCGTTTATTTTGTGTTTTATAAACTTTAACAAAAGATGTCCCAGCTGTTATTTTAAATTTAGACCCTAACGTTTTGTATTTTTTAAGTAATATAACATTATATCAGAAATTATTTTGCAAAGATTTTAGAATTAATTATATAGGTATTCTGCAGTCGCTAGATCGTTTCAGGACGATATCAGCATCCTATATTTTAATCTGGAACACAGCCATGCAACTTAGTGATGCCTGTAATGAAGTAGACAGGCACTTTTACTCTGAGCCCTAAGCATTTTCAATGAATTGGACCATTTATCTGTACACTAAAAAAAACAATTCACAATGAAGGATTCATTTTTATTTATTTACAAAAACAATTTAAAATATGAGAAATAGTGGCTCAGGACTCAGTACTATGCATGCCGTGTCCAGGAGTACTGTTTTCTAACCAAGCCGTTGACACACCCACACATACCCCCCCACCCCTCCTGAGGTGTTGATCGAGGATCCCCGAATTTATCGGTACAATGATTGCAGAGTCCACGTACCACATGTCGAAATATGCTAAGTCAAGATACTTGAATTTTTATCTTGCTCAGCTTTCACAAGATAAGGATATTATTATTACGAGGATGCTTTCTACCCCGGAGAAGAACATAATACTACTTTTTATCGACATATCACCGAGTGAAAACTAGTATTCTAATACAGAATTCCTATGTATATGCCGCATCATCGTCATCAGCCTATATTGTTCCCACTGCTGGGACACCGGCCTCGATGGTCTCGATGAGAGGGAGTGGGCCGTAATCCACCACGCAGGCCCAGTGCGGGTTGATAGATGTCACATGTCTTCGAATTTTTGGTTCTAAGACGGTTTCCTCACGATGTTTTCCTTCACCGTATTAGGAGCAGTGGTGATGAAATTATTTACACAAAGTAAAGCGTCTGCCTGGGTTCGACCCACGACCGACAACTTGTAAGTCGATGCCGATACCACTGGGCCACCACTGCTCTCTATATATATACCGCATACCTAAGACTATTTACGTCTACCCATTCATTGACATCCCAGTAATGAAACCACAAAGCTTTCATTTACAAACTAAATTAAACACGTAAGGCTTAACAGCCCTGATTACTCCTTGTTTTATCAAGTAAGATCTTACGGGGAATGCCCAGTGAGGTTTAGGAAGCATACTCAGCCGGTTTAAAAGAGCTCCATCGGTAATATCCTAAGATTACAGGAGCCTAATACCCGTTTTCACTAACACTAGGAGATAACTAAATAAAAGCATGCTCTTGGATTTTGAACTCTCGGCGCTGGGCAGAGTAATTAAAATCCAACTACGCGGTAGCATTTAGGTGTCGCCTGTTGTCAGTGAAATCGGGCATTAATCTTAACAAAGAGCTTGTGGGTTTTCAAGACAACCTTTAAGTACATATATTTGATGAAGACGATGTTTTGTGTGCAGAGAGACGGAGGAAGGGGCGAGAAAATTATGTAGGATTTACATGGGATTTAGGGGTGTGATTATACAACAAGGGTAATACATTGCAGATTTATTTAACCCACATGCCTTAAAGATTTTTTTACTTTAGTTTGGATTGAACTTGGGCTAAAACCAATAGATTCTGGTTTCAATTCAAAGGTTGGGAAGTCTTATTTGGTTTATCCAATAGAAATTTTTTAGATGCTTCTAAGAAATTTCTATTGCCTCTGGAATTATATTCAGTTGATGGTAATACTCTCGCATTATAAAGCTCGTATTATAGAGGACTTAAACATAATAAAACATTAAAAAAAAACTCACGCCACCACTCAAACTAATCTTACTATATATTTTGTTGTTCCGCGTGGTGCCGGTCGTAAAGAATAGCATAAGAGACTTACTACAGAGTGGGCAGCAGCGTTCTCTATGCATTTTACCACCATACTGCAAACGCCAACCTGTTTACCAACCGAGCACCCACATTTTTTTTTGGGGACACGTATGTCCCGCTGTAGAAATGATGATGATATTTTCTAAAATAAACCTTAAATGCATTAGAACATGTTTCTAAAACTTGGTATACACTTATTAACACCTGCATGCCATAGTGTCCACGGCAGTGAAAAGGCCCTTGGTATGTCTGCAAACTTACATAACATAAGCAGCCTATAATGTTCCCATAGTTGGGACACAGGCCTCCTATCTGTGGGAGAGGGTGGGCTGTAACCCTCCACATGGACGCAGCGCGGGGTTTTTGGTTCCAGGACGTGCTGGTTTCCTCACGATATTTTCCTGCACCACATTGACAGCTTTAGTCATGAAATAATTTACACAAAGTAAAACTCCTGTCAGGGTTTGAATCTAACTCCTACAACTTCAAAGTTGCTGCCTCTCTCTAATAACACTTACCATCGCTCAAACTTAAGTCAGCAAAAAAAAAAAGGAATATGTCAAGCAGCTTGTCATAAGTTTCCCCTCCTATCCCATAAAACTGCCATGAAACTAAAGAACCTTTAACGCTATAACAAAGGACCTTTTCGCTAGCGACGTATTAAATTATATCAGCTTCAGCCATAAGAACGAGCGTGTGGAAACATTCACTGTACGTGTATGAGATAGAAGAGAACAGAAGGACAGGTATTTTTTTCGATGAGAAGGAATTATCGACGTATGAACAATAGTGAACACGCCTTACTTTTTTGAAAAGAATGTCACACATAACGATTTATCAAAACCGGTACAGTCTCATCATATTCATCCTCAGCCTAACATTTTCCCAACTATATTTTAGTCGACTCCCAGTCAACCCAGCATGCCTAGCATGACCACCATAGAAAGGGGTTTTGTCGACGGAAGAATAGACAAAATTACAGGTTGAAGAAAGATTAAAGACAGAATTAAAGATTGTAGAAAAATTTGAACCGTTTTATGTTGGCGTAGTATGACAGTTCTATCTGTATTCTAATGGAAAACAGAAGCCAATAACGAGCAGTGGTCTGATAATATAATTCGTATATTTCGTGGTCAATATTTTTACACAAGTGACAAGGCTCATAAAAAACATATGCCGTAACAATATTAATTTGAATCGGTGACAGGCATGTGTAACAGGCCAGTGCATACATATATGCGACCTCTTCCAATACGCCCCCTTAATATAGTTACGCTGCGTATGATCACTTCTGTACTTGTCAGAACTCGGTACATAAAATTAAATAAATCACCAACACTTCTGTGTCCGACTGTACTACGCTGTACCCAAAAGTAGAATACAAAAACAGAAGAAATCTAACAAAATAAAGTATGCATAACGAAACTAAATTATCTATTACACAAAGCACAAAAAGAACATAAAACGTCAAAACGTCTAACTACTCATCGCCCCCTTAATAGAATAATTTGACAGGGATAAATCCTTTAAAAATTCTCTAAGCTTCGGGCTGTGAACACTTTTAGTTAAGATGTCCGCTATCATCATATCAGTTGACATGTACCTTATTTCAACTTTGTTAGCTAGTACACATTCACGAATAAAATGATACTTGATATCTATATGCTTTGTCCTATTATGCATCATTTTGTTAGCTGCAATTTTATGCGCCGACTGATTGTCATTATAAATTACTACTGCTTTACTATCCACAGCTGTCAAACTGTTAAGTAAACTACGTAAATAAAGAGCTTCCTTCGAAGCTAGACTCAATCCTACGTACTCTGCCTCTGTGGAGGACAAGGATACTGTCGCTTGCTTCCTACTCTCCCATGACACTATATTTTTACCTATCTTGAAAATTAATCCTGTGAAAGATTTTCTATCAAGTGCCCCTCCCCAATCTGCATCAACATAGCCTCGTAAGTCCAAATCTCCCGACTTCCTAAAAGTAAGACAAAGGTTAGACGTACCCTTCAAATACCTTAAGACCCGTTTGCACATTTAAAGTGTATTTCGTCATAACACGAATTAAATTGTGAAAGTACACTCACCGCATGTGCTATGTCTGGTCGCGTATTACAGGCTAAATAGTTTAGACACCCTATTATGCTTTGATATGGCAGATTACTATGGGAATTTGTCGATCTTTCTAATTTCATGCCGACTTCCATTGGGGTTGAAACTGGCTTAGCGTCTGTCATGTTAAAGTCATTCAAAATTTCCGGAATGAACTGTTGCTGATCTAGACAAATAACATCTTTATCTCTCCTAAGCCTCATGCCTAAAACATGCCTAGCCGCGCCTAAATCTTTCACTTTAAACTTATCAAGCAAATCGGTTTTTAATTTTTGCTTTTCTTGTTCACAATTTCCAAAGATAAAAAGGTCATCTACATAAATAACAACAATTAACTTGTTATTGTTTTTAAGCTGCTTTTGATACAAACACGGTTCTATTTTTGATTGTACAAAGCCTGAGTTCAACATCTCTTTGTCCAATTCCTTGAACCAAGCATTCGAAGCTTGTTTCAATCCATACAAAGAACGCTGCAGCTTACATACTTTGGTTTCTTGACCTTTGACTACTGCTCCTTTCGGTTGGAGCATGTAAATGTCCTCTTTAATCTTGCCATATAAAAAGGCAGTCGTGACATCCCATTGGTCAATAAACCAACCGTATTCAACAGCTAGCGAGAACAACGTTCGCAGAGTAGAACTTCTAACTACTGGAGAATACGTCTCAGTATAGTCTACACCACGTACCTGTGTGAAACCTTTTGCTACTAATCTAGCCTTATACTTTGTTACCTTGCCGTCACTATCTCTCTTGATTTTGAACACCCATTTGCACTGGATAGGCTTCTTATCGATTGGACGATCCACCAACGTCCAAGTCTGGTTCTCCTTTAGTGACATAAGTTCATCATCGATCGCTTTTTGCCATAAGTCACCATCGGGTCTCGCCAACGCTTCATTAATAGTCAATGGATCATCATCAAGATTGCTCTTGGCATACATAACATTGCATCCATACCGATCGACTTGTCTGCGTTCTCTTACAGGATACCTTCTTTCCGATTCAGGTATTGTGACTTCCTCTTCAGTCAATACGTCAATCTCTTGCTCTGGTACTACAGGCTCAGGTTGTATCTCCTCCGATACTTCTACGTTCTCGTCTATAGCATTACGGTACACATCATCGTGAGCCTCCAAGGGTTCCGATCTGCTTGTAGATCTGTTGGGTAAATTGGCATGAACAGAATCTGTATTTAGGTTTATGATAACTTCCGACTTTTCCACGTTTTCTTTTTGGAAAAAGACGTTTTCGAGAAATTTTACATCTCTTGCAGTTTTCACTTCACCTGTCTTAGGATTCATCAGACGATAACCTTTCTGATTATCTGGATATCCAATAAAAATCATCGGTTCCGTCTTCATGTCTAGTTTCCGTCTCTTTTGTTTTGATATCAATCTGTACGCCAAACAACCAAAGATTTTCAGATGACTGACATCCACATCTTTTCCAGTCCAAAGCTTCTCTGGTACCGCATTGTTCAATGCTTTCGTGGGGCTTCTGTTCTTTAGGTAAACAACAGTATTAACAGCCTCGGCCCAATACTTCTTGCTTAAGTTCGATTCTGAGAGTAATGTTCTTGCCTTTTCTATTATAGTCCGATTCGCTCTCTCTGCGACAGAATTTTGTTCCGGCGTGTACGGTACAGTCGTCTGGTGTTTTATACCCGCAGACTTCAAAAATGATTTAAATTTACCATTACAGTACTCTGCGCCGTTGTCAGTTCTCAGACATTTAATGAATTTACTGGTCTCATTCTCAACTTCCGCCTTGTATTCACGGAACTTATCGAAAGTTTCACTTTTGTTCTTCAAAAAGTAAACATGAGTCTTCCGAGTAAAATCGTCGATAAATAGAAGAATATACCTCGAACCTCCGAACGACGGCTCCTCGATTGGTCCGCAAACGTCGCTAAAAACCAGCTGTAAGACCTCGTTCGCTCTCGTACCTTGGTTTTTAAAGGGACTTTTGCAGGTCTTTCCTTCGATACATGAAATACACGGCTCGCATAAATCGGTACTCTTAAATTCCATACCGGTTACTAAAACTTTCATTTTATTCATATAATTACGCGATAAATGAGCTAATCTTTTATGCCAAATGTTCGAAATATTTTCATTTTGTTTTGACAGTGTCACATTCACGACGTCATTTTTATTTTCTGTCAACTCATAAATTCCGTCAACCTCTTGACATCTTGCAATAATTCGATTCTTATTTTGAATTATGCAACCTCCATTGTCAAAATTCATGCAATAATTCTTCTTGGTCAAATCGCTCACCGAAATAAGGTTCATGGATAAATCAGGAACATGTAAAACGTTTCCTAAAATTAATTTTTCGTTTTCGCTAACTCGTGGCTCAGCATTTCTTCGTCCTTTCACCAACAATTTCTCGCCGTTTGCTACTGCGATCTTCATGTTGCCCTTTTCAGGTTTATAAGACAACAATTTGTTTTTATCGTGGGTCATATGATTTGAGCACCCACTGTCTAAATACCACTTATCTTTGTGTATCGCCTTCTTCGTATTCAGGCAGATATTCGCGGTTTTGATCCGCTCCTTGCATTCGGACGCCTTGTGTCCTTGCTTGTGGCACTTAAAACACTTATAGACGAATTTCTGCTTGCGATCATTAGTTTTTGTGTTAGATCTTGCATCGTTCTGTACTTTACGTGTAACTAAGGCTTGTTCGTACTCTGTATTTAACTTACTCTGTCTACTTCCTTCTTGTAACAATTTCGTTTTGATTTGCTCCAACGTGATCTGTTGTCCACTATTATCTACAGCCATGATGAGAGGGCTGTACTCAGCGGTTAGTCCACCCAGCAAAATCGATATGATCCAATCATCAGGAATATCAGCATCAATATCGGACAATTGTTGTGTCAGGAATGTAGTTTTGCTTATGTAGCTTTCCATAGAATCGAAATTCTCTAACTTACAGTTGAAAAGCTCTCGCTGAATATGTATACGTCTTCTCCAACCCTTGTCTTCATATGCTTTTTGTAAGCTGTTCCAGGCTTCTTTCGCAGTCTTCGCATTGTAGACGTGGGTAAAGCACTCTGGTTCTAACAACAAACATATTGTCGTTCGTGCCTGCCGGTCTACGTCAGCGTTTGCTACATCTGTAGAAATTACTCCCCACCAGTTTTTATTCTCCAAGTAATTTCGCACCAAGAACTTCCAATTTGGGTAGTCGGACGATCCTTTCAGCTTCTTGATACCACTTATACCAACTTCAGCTGACATAATTAAAATTTCGTAAGTTTTACAGCAAACCACTCATATAAATTATACGCACTATCAGAAAAAACTCCAGCACACTCCTGGGCCCATAACCTAATGGAAAACAGAAGCCAATAACGAGCAGTGGTCTGATAATATAATTCGTATATTTCGTGGTCAATATTTTTACACAAGTGACAAGGCTCATAAAAAACATATGCCGTAACAATATTAATTTGAATCGGTGACAGGCATGTGTAACAGGCCAGTGCATACATATATGCGACCTCTTCCAATATATTCTACCAAGAATAGACAAAGTTCTTTCTATGGTGGGTATGCTACTTTTGCTGATGCAACTGAATAGCAGTATTAGTATACATTTTGCTACTGCTTATTTGACCTTCACAAGTCATTTACTGGGAATTATGATACCCCCTAGACTGGTAATAAGACTTTCGGGGTTCTGAAAATCCGTAAGACTGCCAAAGACTTTCGAATGACCGCCAACGGCTCAACGTGCTTTTCGAGACATGGAGGAGTCTTGATAGTTAAATACGGTCACCTATCCGCGTACTAAGCTCGGCAAGTGAAACTTAAACTGATCGATCGACCTGTGCGGCTGCTATTACTAATACCATTTTTAGCTATGTCCCAAAACAAAATAATACTGTAAAAAGAACTTAAAAAAAATCGTTGCATTATTGATTTGTTTGCAAAATAAATAAGTGACGCTAATCGAACCGGAACGAATACCGTCGTAGCTCTACAAAGCCTGTAGTTAATATATTTTAGCTTTAAAAAGCTCTATCAAATTGTCGTCTTGGAAAACTTCTAGGAATGCATTCAATTACCAATTACCTTTGCGTATTCCAACATCAACCGTCAGGGCAGTAGCCCAGCAGACATAAGCTTATACCTCTAATAGATGGATCCGTGCCTATTTAAAAGTGGCATGATCATTTCATTAATTCTTCTTTCTACGTCGAGGGTTGTTAAGTGAACCTTCTGCTCTTATTCACTCATTTTGTGCCACACACTTGCATTGTTCTAATCCTATAATCTCGAGAATGAGTTCGTCTATTGTTCCATATTGTCCCCTAACTATGCCTTTTTGATACGACGGGATTTTGTATTTGTTTGAGGTCTTATTCTGGTATCCAAATTTGGATGTTAGGCTTATCAAGCTCTTCAGGGTGTTCTTTTACGACCTATATTTAAGAAATTGTTGGCTATATAATAATAAGGTTATCTCGAATGGAGTGTATGTATGCTAGAGGGAATTTATGAAAAACTAGTTTTTGGATGCGGCTTCGCCCGCGTATTATAATACAAAATATCTTCCTCTTGAATCACTCTGTCTATTGATGAAAATTGCATTAAAATCCGCTGCGTAGTTTTAAAGGTTTAAGCGTACATCTGCGTGAAATGACTGTATTTTATACTACTACTTAATAAAATAACCCTCAAAATTAATGAATACTTTAATGAGAACGCTGCCTTCTGAGTGGTCGTTGATGACAATTTCGCCGTAATAACGGAAAAAAGAAACGGTAATTTGAAACATCTCTTAAATACAAAAACCGCGGTTGCGTCCTTTTTTCCAGAGGTCAGGGCATGTTAAAATATCTCATGAATAAATAAAACCTCTTTTAAACCGAGATAATTTGACAAGCGGGATCATAATCTCAGGTGGCGCATAAAAAAATGAAAGAAGACTCAGGAGAGACAATATTGAATATTTTATATAAAATAAAAGAGGAAATGTCTTAATAAAAAGTTGCTGGAATAATCTCGAGCAAATAAGTTATGTTTAATGCATCTCACGGATACTGATTTATTTTTCATAATGGCGCCCGAAGTAATTTTTCTGCACGCTGTTTCTGTTTTTGAATTTAGTGCTGTCAAAAATAGACGGTAATTAATTATGCCGGTTGTTATGTGATCGTGGTTTAGATATTTGTTAAACATAAACATTAGTTTTTTGTAGCTTAAGAGATGAACAACAACTTCAATTATTTATGACTAGCTTTAGCCATCGGTTTCACGCGCGTGGAGGGTGGGAAAAAAAGACCGTATGTGTTAATCCAGGTTATAATATTTTATCGAAATCCACTCAGTTGTTTTGGCGTAGTAATATTTTACATGCAGCGAATGCCTATCGGTCCTCCTAAACTCAGTTACCGGGTAATACCATAGCGCTTGGTAACACTGGTTGTCAAACATTGGAGCTTCTGACGAAACATAACGACTGCAAAGATCCACAAATGATAAGTAGTTAGTCCCAACGGCTGAATATGCTTTCCGAGGCACAAAGGGGTCTTGCTATAGAACCTACGGTATGAATATCACCGAAAAATAAATTTGGAAAAGAAGTAGAAACTAAGTAATCAAAACAGAATGCTCCTAAATATAGATGTCTTCTCTCTTTGTCCAGTAGCCTAACTATTCAATTGTAGCAACATTGTAAAAGCCCAAACTTAAAATGCCCGACTGAAAAATGCGCTCAAAACTTCCAAAACAAGAGAGAAAAAAATGTAAGCAAACGAGAAAGTTTGGTGTCATCCTGCTGGAAGTGTACTTTCGCAAACGTCCACCTAGCCGTGTTTAATAGCCGGAGGCTGGACAAATGAGTGAGCCTTTAGTAACACTGAGCGGAGATGTGCGGGGAATGAACAACGCTGACTTAAAGAAACTGTATTCCATTGCTAAATCAATGCAAAAAATAAAATCAGGAAAGAATAAAAAAATACAGTCATACTGTACCTTTTATAAAATAACTCGACAGGCATAATGAAATGTTTTAATTTAGACATGGCATATTACATTTGAGGTTAATAATTACGAATCAATAAGCTTTTACGCATAATTATTAACATTTATGTACAACACGCGAACACAGCATTTTATAGTTTAGACGTCATTAATTTATCACAATATATTAGTCAGAACCTCAGACAAAAAATATCACTTTAAATAAGCCTTTCACCGTACCGTTTCCCTCCAACTACAATTTAACGTTAGCGAGGGCAGCTAAGCGAGAAATGAGCTAGCTTAGGTCTTTACGCTTCCGCCGTACTTGGCTACGATGAATCTAGATGGCCTTACATTTTTCTGCGGTGCACGATGTATGGTAGCGTCATCTAGTCTCAGTGCCCTCACCTTTTCGTTGTGCAAACGAATAAAAAAAGAATGTTCATGAAAACTCCGGAACATTCAGGTTGTATGTAGAAAAATTTGCAAAATGGTGGTTGATACGGCGAAAACTAACAGTTTTTGAGGCGGATATGTTTGGGTTCAGGATTTGAAAGGTAAAGTAGGTAGATATAGGTAGGAATATGTTGACACAGGTCTATTAAACGCGACAAAAGAATAGCTATACCCCATGTATTGTTCTGTAATCTAAGGGCCCACAGACTTATGGTTTGTTACTAATATCTGTTACAATATCTTTCAAAACAATGCACTTTGCAGACGTCACGCTGTTATTCATATTGCGATTAAGATAAGAAAAGATATACTCCAATCTACTTAGTCAATTCGAGATGTAGACGTTGGGATAACTAGCCCAATGGTGGTCCAGTGGTATCGCTAGACTCACTGGCAAACTAGATAATTATTGCGAGAAATAGACCCAGGGTTAGACTGACCAATATTAGTTTTTTACGCTGTGTGATTTTGAATTGTTTTCCTCTACACAGCAACAAAATGAGAAATATGGAATTTTAAAAATCTTAAGAAAATTATATCAAAAGTGTACATAAAAATAAACAATAAACTTAAAAGTCCATTACAACAGAACCGGTGATTCACAGAAACTACCCGGCTACTGAAATAAAGACAGAAGCTCTTCGCAGTAATTATCATTATTAGCACCTCATTAAAAGCCAGCAGCTATGAATACTGCAATTTTTCCCTGAATGTATAAGTACCCTCTCATGAATATTTTACTATGCCACAGATAAGGATAAAAGAAGGTTTAATGGCGGGAGAGTCTATTATGAGGTTGAGCTCGCCTGTATATTCGTTCTTAGATTAATTTTCTTTCAGAAGCTGCACTGGTTTTTCTGAGTTATTCTGGAGACAAAATTCAATTTTACTGAGTTTTATTACTAAGAATCGAATTATGCAGAAAGGTGTCCCCTTTCTTTATTATTATATTCTGAGTAAATGAGTTATCACTTTGGTCTTGAAAAAATACAGCACTTCGTTATTTTAATCAAGAACTCCTACAATATTTTGTTAAAAAAACTTGACATTTATCGTCCAAATATGGTACAACATAATTAAAACAATTAACACTCAACAAAACAGCCAACAACAAATTTATAACAATAATCCTTTAATAACACGAATTTTGCGTTTACAAAGTTGCGGTTTTACACATTTCACTGTAATTTACATACCAAAGTACGCATATGTACGCAGATAATAGTATTTAGTACTTTATGTAAATTACGTGTTTGTGTTGGAGTCATGAATATGTGCTGTTTTACGTGGCTTACGCTTGCAAGCATAAAAAGAAAGTAAGGATAAAAATAATATAAAAATGAAAGTATGTGCAGGAGTTAACATGCATTCAAAGATGTGCGGTCTCTCTGGGAGGATGCGATCGTGGGATCGGCCACACTTGGTGATGGGGCCCGCTAGAAATCGCGGGCTGATAAGTTGCGGGTGCGGCGAATGTACAAGTATCTCCCGGGTCCCTGACACATGGTGCTAGAAGGAACAGTGGGGTATTAGTCAGTAGAAGTATGACATAACCCTCCGTTTTTAATATATGTAGCGGAAAAAATCACACACACACACACACACATCCCACACACACATCCCTAGATATACAGAGGTAAATCTGGGTATACACTATGTTCGAGCAGCAACTGTGCTCCATGCGTCCCTATTGTCGTGGTAGCCGTTTATAACTGACTTGAAAAAGGCCGGGTTCTCAATTACTACTGTTTATTTTTTGGTAGGTTATGAATTATGTTCAAAAAAATTTTTTTTTTTTCACATAGTGTACATAAGGATATGTTAAAAAATAACTTCCTGTCAATGTTATTTACGTAGCAAGTAGTGATGTACACATTGCCTAGGCACCACAACTAAAAAGAGAAAAATAAAAACATTTGTTAAATACAAATACGGCCAAGTGCGAGTGGGATTCGCGCACGAAGGATTTCGTACCATTATCTATAAAAACGGCAAAAAAGACACGTTTGCTGTATGGTAGCCCCTTAAAATATTTATTTTATTCTGGTATTTACTATTTGTTGTTATAGCGGCAAAAGAAATACATCATCGGTGAAAATTTCAACTGTTTAACTATCACAGTTCATGAGATACAGCGTGGTGATAGACGGTCGGACAGCAGAGTCTTAGTAAAGTAATAGGGTCCCGTTTTATCCTTCGGGAATGGAACCCAAAAATCTATTGACTTCCAGAAAAAAAAATACTCACTTCAAGGTGAAAAAGAAACTTTACTTTAAAAAACCAAAACAACAACTTCCGAAATTAAAGTTGTTTTTCACTTTGTAGTTTTTTTTTGGAAATCGATTGGTATTTTTTTACCCAGGCAAACAAAAGGCGCGCAGAAGACAGTGTGCCACCATGGATAGTCAGCTTTATTTGTTAACTAATTTGATTGTTGGTGGTTAGTGAGCATTTATCTTATCAGAGACTCAAGAAGATTGTCTTATCTTTAACCACTAAACCACAAGCTGTCCGCAGCGTTGTAATTGTAAATTGATCTTTAATCTTGGATTTATTAGAACAAGACTTTAAATTGGTCTGAATTATTCTATTGTTCAAAAATTTTGTATTTCTATATCCATATCGATAAATATAATTAAATTAAAGTCTGTCTGTGTGAGTGCAATGTTATTTTAAACAACGCAACAAATTTTGAAACGCCTTTCACCATCTTTTAGAGAATTTTTTTCCGGAATGTTTTTAAATTAATCATTATTAAATATTCATATTACAAGGATTCTCTATGCTTTGACCAGTTGTAAAAACTTGTGAAGCAGAGGCAAGTCATCAATATTGAATAAATAAATCAAACATTTATCATTAAACATTAATGGGGCCCCATTTGACTGATTACCTACGTCATCAGTTCTTTCATAAAAGGATATCGAAACCTTTCGATTCCGATATCTTTTTGGCAGAATATTCGGCGGACATTAGTCATAAACTGCCCAATAAGGGATTGCAGTTATGATAAATGAAAATACTCTCACCCTTATCATATAGGATTTAATACCTTTCTAGTAAAACGCAGGTGTGTAGAACTACTTACATTTCTACCTTGGCTTTTCAGCTGTAATAAATAGGTGTAGGCGAGACGTTCTTAATAAAATACTGATAAATTATTCGTTTATGAGCCTTACTGTTACATTTCCAACGTTACCTAGAAATGATTAGTTAAAAACTTTATCAACATCAACTTCCTGTCCTTGTCCAATGTTACTTGGGGTCGCCGTAATACGTTTTTTCCTAGATTCTCCCATTTCAACCACGGGCTTTCATTCACTCACTTCCCTTTAGAAAATGTTAAGAAAATTAGACTGTTCTTAATTTGTAATAATTTCTTGTATTTAATGCTTTACCAACATTGGGACTGTGGTAACGGGCCCGATTTATGAGTTGTAGATCTTGGGTTCCAACCAAAGCTGGCGCTTTATTTGATGTAAATAATTACTTTACCACTGCTCTCAAAACGGTAAACGAAATAATGTGTGAGTGAGAGTGAAACCGGCATGTCTTCGATATGACATCTATCTTACTAACCTGCACTGAGCCCACGTGGTAGATTACAGCCCACTCCCTCTCGAAGACAGGAGGCTTGAGTACCAACAGTGGGAACATTGTAGGCTGATTATGGAATGCTTTATTGTTTTTGTGGGTGCGTGTATATTGTTCTTTAGGTGTGTGTACGGAGAAAAATCAAATGCTAATTAGATTTGAATATATACTTTACTTCAAAGAACGAATTACATTACGAATTTGGTAAGATTGTAAGCGCGTCTATAGGTGATGGTGTCTGCGGGCCAACTGTCCGTCGCCGGGTACTGCGCATTTAACTCGAATACAAAATGAAGCGTCAGCGCCCCTACACTATACCTCCCCTTAAAAAAAAACAAAAGGTTTTTTTTACAAAATACTATCATCATTCTAATATTGAATATGTAATAACATCATGAAATACGTTTCTGACTAACAGTACTACAAGTCACAAAGAATTTATGTCCCTGTGTGTATAATTACAGTAGAAAACAACATGACATAAATTAAGCCAGAGAGCTTTAGTACTAGTACAGGAATACAGAATATGATTCTGTAACGTCAAATTACTTAAATCAAAATTTACTTTCCTTAAAAGAAACTTAAAGAAAAATAAGTGAAGAAGAATCAGCAACAATTGGCGAACAAGTGTGGCGGGTGGAAATGAGCTCTTACTCCGTCCCTGTTTCCTTTCGTCCGTTATCCGCTCGTTAGTAAGACGTGTCTCATGTGTTGAAACTTTGTCTTCGCACAGACAGTGTCTACTTCTAATTGGTCCTTAGAGATTGGCATTTTAGAATCATTTTTAGAGGAGAAGAAATACGACGAATGTTTGATTTTGTAGTTCTGACTGCTCTATCTGTGGTTTGGGAGTTATTATTTCAGTGTATGTGAACATACCACACAACCAGATTCTGCCTTCAACTTCGTACACGAGAAATTTTGGCTCCCGACCCGTCACGTCGTGTCCCATCTTCTACCTCCGCTATTACTTCGTTTACACTAAGCGTAGTTTTCAACTTTTTTCATTTTTCTCGGCTCTGCTCATAGCAGGCTATTTAAAATCACACTACGACCCTTAATTGTAACGTAATTACTCCACTAACATTATAAATGTGAGAGTTAATGAGTATGGATGTATGGATGCTCTTTCACGCAAAAACGATTGATCGTATTTAGATGAAAGGCACACAGATAGTATTTATTTATTTATTTATTTATTAGGAAACTCAACAGCTTATTTTAAAATTACATGCAATTATGATGAAAGTTCAGCTCACTATCAATGAACAGCCCAATGCAGTTGCGTCAAAGTTACTAGCATCCACTGCACATTGATAGTGAGATGATTACAATTACCTCTTAAGGGCCCGGCGAAGGTCAATCTGTCCATACAAACGTAATACCAAAATCATTTGCAATTTGAGCATATTTCCACCATTTTAAGATGATATTCGGCTTTAGACAGTATTTATCTAGGTTATGGTGACGTTTTTTTTAAAAAAAACTGAGCTAAAATGAAGTTTGAGCGAATTGCATTTCGCACATTTTTACAACGTGAATGACATGTTTTCTTTTTGTTTTTTCTCCATTAAAAACAACAATACCTGTAATAATGTTTTATCCATAACACAGCTTATATTATCAAGATACAAAATAATGAAAACCAATTTAAAAATCATTAAGTTTTCATTCATCATTTTTGGTATTACGGAACACAGCCAAATTATCATACATTTTCACTAGCGAGTAGTGCTATCGCGTCTCACAAAAATATCAATGTGTGCACGGTCGTACGGCTGGCAGTAGTGTGTTGTGTAGGTACCGCTCGGACATGCATTCACACTAGCGCAACATGCATTTTGGCCGTACTTTAATTTGTTTATTCAATTGTATTGTGATATTTCTGACAATATTATTGACCTATGCTATGGAACTTGGATTTTGATTTTTCTTCTGATTTGGTATCGAGTACAGAGACTGAATGACTGATCAGAATGTAGAGCATTCTGACGATTCTTTTTTTTTTTGGATGGGAAATCATCAAATGACTTCTTCCGTTCTGGGCGGAGCGGGAGGGCGTGTCAGACTTTTACTGACTAAAACCCACCCATATTCCATCAGTTGCCCATATGCCAGGGCCACAGTAACTCTTTCGAATGAATCTCGCGACCCTGGCAGGAACTTTGCTTTGTATACGGACCTGGATTTATTATTTACGATTCGGTTTGCTCCGAACGTTGGGATGTGTCTCACAGTAAGTACCTATTAGCCAATGATATATTATAATAAGTTACCTGTCTAATATTTTCTTGGCTACTAATTGTTTACTTACATATTTTTAAACTCAGCCCAATGAAATAAAGATAATTTTTTTTCGTGGTTCGAGTTTAATAGTAGTAAGTACCTAACTAAGTATATTTTGTATAAGTTAGTATTTACCTACCTATCTAGGTATAGGTTAATTATGTTATGACTACGTTAATGTAATACGTTAATTGCTGCCTGTTGATCTAGGACTGCTATGCCGGAGGTCGTGGGTTCGATTCCCACCCAGGACAAATGTTTGTTGATGAGCACGATCATTTGTTCTGTGTCTGGGTGTAATTTATCTATAATATGTATGTATTTAGAAATATATAAGTATGTTTATCAGTTGTCTAGTACCCATAACACAAGCTCTGATTAGCTTGGGACTAGATGGCGTTGTGTGATAGTTGTGGAATATTATTATATTATATTATTATATTATTTTTATTTATTTTCATACATATTTCGTTACATTTTTAAATATTTTTACAAAATAAATATACAAAAACATTTAAAAATATAAAAAATAGCGGTCCATCGGTAGCGGGAGCAGGATCCAAGCTACCGGTGGTTAGGGCTCCAGAGACAGAAACCTCCTCACAATGCGAGCCGTGTCAAGGAGTACTGCCTTCTGAATCAGGCTCTTGATCCAACCGCCTAGCGATAGCCTCGACAGGTGTTGGTCGAGGGTATCGGCCATCAGCCCATTGGCTGATACGACAATCGGCACAATGACAGCCGAGTCAACATTCCACATGTCAACAACCTCGTGTGCTAAGTCGAGATATTTCATCTGTTTCTCTTTCTCCGCTTTCACGAGGTTGCTGTCATGCGGAATGGTAACATCGACTATCATTGTGCGGCGTGCTAACCGGTCTATCACCACTATATCAGGCTTATTGGCGACAATAGTCCTGTCAGTAATGATAGACCGATCCCAGTACAACGTGACATGGTCATTTTCGAGAACTGGCTCGGGCACATACTTGTAATACGGTACCTCAGAATCCACTAGTTTGTATTGCAAAGCAAGTTGCTGATGAATAATCCTGGCTCCTGGCTCCTTGGTTATGCCTGTGCAAGTATTCGCCGTTAGCCAGACGAGAACAACCAGAGATAATATGTCTGATGGACTCACCCGGATGGTGACATGCCCGACACACGTCAACCGTCCCGTCCTTCATAATATGTCTCCGGTATTTATTCGTCAAGATAACTTCGTCCATAATTGCACAGACGAAACCTTCTGTTTCCCCGAATAGGTTACCAAAACGTAGGCAGGATACGGACGCTAAGAAATCTACACTGGGCTCATGAAGAGCCCGGTAAAAGCGCCCATGAAGCTCCTTGTTTCGCCATACTTCCTTGCGGTCATCGGTAGTAAGTACTACAGGTTTGCGCCAGTTCTCTTTAGCCATGGAGAGCGGGGTGAGTCCCTTGTCCACTGCGACCACATCACGGTGCATACCCACTTCGGCTTTTAAGAAATACTCCCTGAGACTGCACACCTCGCGGTTGTGGAGGGTCTTTGCATTTAAAAAACCTCGACCCCCGCACTTCCGCGGGATGTACAGTCTCATCACCGATGATCGTGGGTGATGCAATTATTATTATTATATTACATTATTATATTATATTATTATTATATGTTATGACTTAACACACGTCCCCATGGACGTAATAAAATCGCGGTTGGTTATTTTCGTGCACTGGGTCTTCAAGATACTGCTCAGCGCCAAGAGCTGAAAATCCAACTGTGCTTCGACGTGCTGAGACTCACCCGCGCCGCACTGTGTTGTATTCTCAATGCTCGGTTCAACACCGACAGTTGAAAATGCGATCTTATTACGTCCGTACGTTTCACCATAATTAACGTAGTTTTAATTTCTGGGATAAATAATTGCCAGTATAGAAAATAACAGAAATCGATTCCGTAAACGATTCTGAACAATTTATTGTGGTAATGTTCATTTATTGTGTTACACATACTATTTAAACCTACTTCTACTATCCTCCACCAGTTTTTATTTATTTGTTGGTATATGGCATAGCTAGCTGACATATGGCAAATACATAATCAGTCTATAAAGTTCCCACTGCTGGGATCCAAGCCTCCTTTCTGAGAGGGAATGGGCCGTAATCTACCACGCGGGCCCAGTGCGGATTGGTTCAGATGTCTGTTGTTTTCGATTTTTTAATTCTAAGACATGCCGGTTTCCTCACGATGTTTTTCTTTACCGGTGCGAGAGCAATGTTGTTGAAATTATTTATACAAAGTAAAGCGCGTCCCTGGGTTCGAACCCGCTACCTATAACTCGTAAGTCGGGGCCATTACCACTGGGCCACCACTGCTTATGCAGATATGGTAAATAATGTATTGTAATATTCTGTGCCTCGTAATTACTTTGCCTACCTACTATTGTATAGAATCAAGTTTATGTTACTAAACAGAAAGCAGGTGCTGCTGCACTAGAAATTGGTGACGGGCGGGCAGTTTGTAAGACTATTTTATGTAATTTTCACGTTCGAAAAGTGCTGATTCTAAACCTAGCTTAGCTTAGGAGAGTGACGTGTACATTATAAATACAATAAATGTTAATTAAGAGTCTTTGTTTTTTTATTTATCCTCTTTTATATCTGCACATCACGTAAATATGTATAAATTATTGGAATATTTGTCTGTTACTAATATTTTGCGTAACACTTTTAGTGACTTGTATTCATTATTTGTAAGTAGATAGCTTTTGCCGGCGACTTCGCCCGCATGGAGGTTAGAAAATGCATCTAAACCTTCCTCATAAATCACTCTATCTATTGGTGAAAACCGCATGAAAATCCGTTGAACATTTTTTGAGTTCTTCGGAAGTAGGCAGACGCGGCGGGGACTTTGTTTTATAATATGTAGTGATAACAATTTTTAAAATTAGTAAAAAGAATACTTACTTACATAAATATGAGTTGGACTCACAACGTTCATGTATCAATTTATAGAAGACCACAAACAACATAATTATACATTGGTTTACAAGTACCAAGTTAGGAAAGGTATGTAAGACTTTAGGTACAAAAGGCCTAGATCTCGAAATATTGTAATAATTTGAGATACCGACATTTTAAAGAAATTTCCACAAAACGCATTACTAGTCTGTACATTTACTAACGATTCCCCAGAGTAGTCAACAAAAATAAAGCAAATAACGAACATACCTAATTACTAGTAAATAAAAAGGCGTCGAGTCGTTATGAATAAAGGATAGGTACAACTACTCACTCACACACGGCTGCATACCGCGTCATCGTTGGCCTTCTATTGTCAAACAGAGATAGCAATATTCCGACCGAATTTTGCCTTAGCGTCAGCTCGTGGTTAGCGAGTTTAGGCGCCGCGTTCTTAAACCAATTACAGAGTTTCATGGCATTGATCTAGGTTAAGTAGAAAGTGGCATATAAAGAGAAGAAAAAAAAAGAAGAAAGAAAGTTCAACACGTACATTATGTTGAGCAATCATATGTGACTGTGGACAAATAAATCAAAGTTAAAAATGTGTTTCTAAATATTAATAAAAAATCAGAATAAATGAAAAATAATATCAATGTGAACTGTTGGATAATTTCTGACCCCCACGCGGGCGAAGCCGATGGAAAAAGCTAGTGTTGGTAGCGATAACCTTCCTCAAGAATTGGACTTTCCAATGCAAAAAGATTTTTTCAAATCCAACTGATAGTTCCATAAATTAATATCTACAAGCAATCTCGGAAATTTTATCTGTTTAAAATTAATGTAGATAAAAACGCTAGTTTGATTTTATTGTTTGCTCACGAAAACTTTCAAACTCAAATTCAAACCATTTATTTCAATTTAACCCTTTTCAGGCACTTTTGAACTATCAAAATAATGGTCATTGAGACAGAAAGTTTTGGCTAGTTGTCCCTTCCAAAACGTTAATAGATCTCCATAGAAAAGAACGAGCAAGAAACCCTAAAGACACTCTTTTAAATAAAGATATTAGAAAATTGAGGGTATATTATTTTTGTTACTGCTTATGTGACAACAATGTCAAAAAAAAAAAACCGGCCAAGTGCGAGTCGGACTCGCGCACCGAGGGTTCCGTACAAACCTGTAGGTATTCTCGGTTTAAAAATATATTTTTTTTTAATTTTTATATTTTAGTTGATTGAATGTAAGGTAAATTGCGGTTTACGATTTATGACGTTTTAAAAAAAAACTACTCACTCGACCTCGTTCAAACCAATTTTCGGTGGTAGTTTACATGGTAATGTACATCATATATTTTTTTTAGTTTTATCATTCTCTTATTTTAGAAGTTACGGGGGGGGACACACACATTTTACCACTTTGGAAGTGTCTCTCGCGCAAACTATTCAGTTTAGTAAAAAATGATATTAGAAACCTCAATACCATTTTTGAAGACCTATTCATAGATACCACACACGTATGGGTTTGATGAAAAAAAACATTTTTGAGTTTCAGTTCTATGTATGGGGAACCCCAAAATTTATTGTTTTTTTTTCTACTTTAGTGTGAAAATCTTAATGCGGTTCACAGAATACATCTACTTACTAAGTTTCAACAGCATAGCTCTTATAGTTTCGGTATAAAATGGCTGTGACATACGGACGGACGGACAGACAGACAGACAGACAGACATGACGAATCTATAAGGGTTCCGTTTTTTGCCATTTGGCAACGGAACCCTAAAAACGAATTAACAATCCAAATATAAGACAAATAACACTCTCAACCGACGGCTGGGATTCTATAGAAACAGCCCACCCGAGAGCGGGGCGAGCTCGGCCTACTGTGACAGGATTGAGTCACACATTTTTATCACACTTTGGGAACAAAAAGCGTTATAATATGCGTGTGCGTGCCTATCACAAGGCCGTGCTGGTCCTAACGGAACAGGAACAAATGTTGGTCCTAATGTAACAGGAGCTGTGATTCGTCATTTTGTTTTAGATCCTTGTTTTGACAGAACGTTCGCTGATAAAATACACATAAAAAATTCACTACCTTTTCAAATAAATATAAACGAGAAATCTGTTTGTTCTATTTCGAAACGAAAAACAAAGTAACAAACCAGTCTATTTGCACAATGCATTTTTATAGTAAACAAACAAAAACAAAACTGTACCGAAAGTCGAAACACGTAGCAACACGAAACGTTTTTCCAGAATATTTTCCACTATCACACAAAGCGTTGGTAGCGAAATTAAAAACTCATTTAGTTGTGCATGACACCATCCGAATATTTTACGATACAACCGGTACAGACACAGTGTGTCGGTACTATGTTGATACCGTAACGCAACAGTGTCGTTTAATTACAGCAATGCTATGATAATTGTATAATCTGATAGACGAAATTACTGTATATCAGATCCTCGGATAACCATACATTGTTTCGTAGCAAAAATGAATTGCTACTCTTTCAGGATGTTTACTTCAAGTACTAAAAATAAATAACTGTTAAAAAAAAAAAACTAACACAAGCTTTTAATAGTTTGGCTTAACAAAAAAACTACTCACCAAAACAAAACTCTCGATGGGTTTATCTTGTTTAGTTACGAAGTTGCTATGGGCGTCTTCCAGCTCCATCAGAACAGCTACATGGTATTATATTATTTTATTGTCACCGAAGATATATAAGTGCACCAATTTTGAGAACAATCGTACATTGAGAAGTGGATTTAATTTAGCTTCCAAGATTTGTGTCGATCATACATACATACAAACATCGCAAGTTAAATAAAAGCTTTAATAAATTGTTCCAAGTTCGCTTCTTTGTAAATGACAAACCTGTTGAAGGAAATAGACATTTTGAACAATAAATAAAACGCTAAAATGTTATATTTTGTCATAGTCATGATGAAAATACGGACGGCAAGCTGTACCTACCTACTGTAATGAAAATGTTTTATCTTTGTCTGCAGTTAAGGCTATAAAAACCGCGATTATAAAAAATGTGATCATTTTAAAACCCCGAGAAAAATGCTTTGTAACAAAACTAGCTTCTGCCCGCGACTTCGTCCGCGTTAAATTTTTTGTTCCCCCGTCCCTTCCCGTCGCGTCAAACCGCCTACCCGTGCGATTTTCCCCGTTTTTACAACATTTTTCATTACTGCTCCGCTCCTCTTGATTATAGCGTGATGTTATATAGCATATAGCTTTGCTCGATAAATAGGCTACTCAATACAAAAGAATTTTTCAATTCGGACTGGTAGTTCCTGAGATTAGCGCGTTCAATCAAACAAACAAACAAACTCTTCAGCTTTATAATATTACATTATAGTATAGATAAAACTTGCTAAGTTTTGGGCAAGGTTATTAGTTTTTTGGCGGACATTAAAAAAGTTTCTAAACGTAACCTACTCTATAGCTTTCGCTGTTCTAATAGCCACGAATTAAAGCAACGGAACTAAAAAGCAATGAGCGGAAATAATCTCGGGGCTCCATTTTTGTTTTGCGTTGCAGCGTAATCAGGGTTTAAATGAGGAATGATTCTCAAAAGGAGGATATTACGCGCCTCGTTATTTTGCTGGCTGAAATAATTGTCAACTATTCATGCGAATAGAAATTGTAAAGTGCTTGTGCACAATTCAGATGTTTTATTGTGATGCGGTGAATACATTTTAGTACAGTAGTAATTTTATTCTATGTACATCGTTTTCACATGAGGGGCTTATGGCTAAGTTATAACAGCCGCACGGTTCGATTTACCAGGGTAAGCCGTTGGTTCCGGCTGTCATTCGTGGATCGTTACGGGACGTTAGAAACCCGAAAGCCTGACAACCAGTCTTACTAAGATGTATTCTAAACCTTATAACACTTTCCCGAGTTGGGAATTGAACTCAGGACCTTATGCTCAGCTGTAACGCTTGCGAGCACTAGATCAACGAGGCAGTCAAATCAAATTACACCCAGTCAGACTGGAAGCTGACCTCTACATAGTTGAAAAAAGGCTAGGCTTGATTGAAATGACACAACACTTAATGCTTACCTATAAAAGATAGGAATAGTTCTGTCTTAATCAAAATCAGTAGTAGATAATTATAATGTAGTTTTTTTTCGTAAATCTATTAATGACGATATCACCTTAACATGACAAGCGGCGTAAAAACACCCAAAATCCCAAGGGCAGCATAAAATTATGCAACTATAAACTATTAATAGTTTCCCCGCCCTACCAAGTTTCTGATGTTGTATTCGCGTGGGCTAAAAGTAGATCAGGCTGTGATTAAGTGTGTGTGACGTAATAGGATACTAAGGATTAAATTAGTAAGACGAGTGGGAAGATCTACCTATGTATTAACAACCCGGCTTAGTGGGTAAAAGCGTTCAAAGTTCAAGGACAAATGTCTTGTTAAGTGGGCGCACGTGCCGCTCCTGGATACATACACGTACATACATGATCTCACACCGTATCCCCATATGGGTAGGCAGAAACTGAAGAACGCCACTTGCTACGGTTCTTACATAGTCCTTTTGCCTCGTTTACGTTCATACAACTGGTCATACACGCACGAAGCAACTGACCTTTCTCAATAACATCAATACGGTATAGTTGTAGTAGTTGTTGTTGTTGTTGTTGTTGTAGTTGTTGTAGTTGTTGTGTTGTGTTGTTGTGTTGTTGTTGTTGTGTGTGGTTGTTGTTGTCAGTCTTTGTAGTGGTACTGATTTGAATGCATCGCCACTTGTGTGGTGGTTGGTGATCTTGTTTAATAGGGAGTGGAGGGGTAGGGGGTTATATTGCACTTGAAGTTCTCATAGGAATCGATCTGCCTAACCATTTCCAACAGTGTTAGGGTCAGCACTCAGTGTAACCGGATGCAGCTTGTATTTTTGTTCCAGTATTTTTCTTGGACCAACTGTCTGGCTGATTGGTGGTCAGATTATTGGGGTCAGACTACCAGTAACGTCTGTCAAATATCTACAAATAACAACCGGAATAGACACCTTAATGTGCTTCCGATAGACGGTGAAAGGAACGGTTCGATCTTGATATACCATGGATGGTATCTCCATCCATAACCGACTGCGGCAAGCGTAGATTAACCTTTGATCTTCCCGAGCGGCTGTTATTACTTAACCACGAGTCCAAAAGCACTGGTAAATTTTTCTTATAATGTTACTGGCTTCTGCTTCTGCCCGCGACTTCGTCCGCGTTAAATTTTTGCTCCCCCGACCCTTCCCGTCGCATCGAATTGCCTGCCAGTTGTCGAAAATTTTTCGTTGGTGTTCCGTTCCTTTTGATCATAGCGTGATGATCTCCTTTTGATCGAGATCGATCTGTAGGGTATCCAACACAAGAATATTTTTTCAATTCGGACCAGTAGTTCCTGAGATTAGTGCCTTCAACCAACCAAACAAACAAACTCTTCAGCTTTATAATATTATAGTATAGATGATGGAAGCACAGTTGTGCATGCTATTTCTTTACGAAATTTGGTGAACAGCTGCTAAATTGAATAAACAGAATATAACATAACACCTATATTCCCCGAACGGTAACGCAGACGTGTACTTATCCCACATACCATCCATATTTCACAAGTATATGTAATTTTTAGTCCTATGTAATGAGGGCTATTGACATCAACCGGGCACAAATCTAAATTCAGGACTGTTCGTGAGAAATTCCAGATTGAAAAACCCAAAATCACCTTGCCCTACCTGGAATCGAACCACTAGATCACTGAGGCAGACATTTAATAAAGCTTATCATACTAAAATCAAAATGTTTGAAATAGATCCACAGGGTTTTTTGCC
The DNA here is from genome assembly GCA_932294355.1 of Aporophyla lueneburgensis. Classification (NCBI taxonomy): domain Eukaryota; kingdom Metazoa; phylum Arthropoda; class Insecta; order Lepidoptera; family Noctuidae; genus Aporophyla; species Aporophyla lueneburgensis. The sequence goes on from OW028746.1 coordinate 8,451,303, forward strand.
AAATTAAAGCAAAAATGTTAGAAATAGATGAACAAAAACGACTACTTAAAATAATCTAAATCTGTTGCTTGCCACATTTCTGTAAATTCACCTCATCATTTCCAAACACTTCTATTTTTCATCAGCGTAATGTTTATGAATCTATAAACATCCTTTAGTGCGTACACGGCACTTGTGAGTCATTGATCAATAGATCACTGACATTAAAAAGATTGATGCAAATAAACCTGATCAGTTTACTGTGTAGGAAGCACATTAAAATTACAGGTAGGTTTGAATATTCTTATAATGCGAAAAGCCATAAATCCAATGGGATTACGCATCGGCGTAAAAATTACGAATTTCCATAAAAAATTTCATCCCCTATTTAACCCCTTTAGATGATGAATTTTCTTTCGTTGTAGGAACTCATGAAATTTCCTGTTTTTAACGCACAGTCGTTGTCTATCAGTGAATGAAAGAACTAAAGATTATTTATAAGTAGAATCCAATATACGTATGTCATAACATATTCACATTACACTAGATTCCGACAGAATTTCGTTTTAGTTTGTGTCAGAATAAAAAAAAAACTTATTTAGTTGGACTTTACTCCACCTATATACCTGTAAGGGTAGACAGAAATGTAAGCATGTACCGACACTCACAGTCTGCCATTGATGGTGTTTTGTTTAACGTAATGGAGCAAGCCTGTTGCTCATTATTGGGCTCAATTCCAAATTCCGGCCAGCCATTAGGGATTTACAAATGGAATTACAAAACAACACAGCTAGACTAGAGAATTTATCGCAAAATACTGCTGTATGGCAATCGTATTCGTTAAATAATTACTAATGAAACACGTAGGTAAATAGTATGGCATATATTTAAATGGACAGCCTTCAAATTTCCTGAAGGCTTTTTATTTCCATTACAACACTGTTTGTCTCCCGAAGCTCACAATGTATACTGTTGTCATTGTTTGCCTTTGCTTTCATACATCGTTATGTACCTATAATAATTGGCCCGTATTGTATGTCTGTCTTTGTAAACATTGTGCGTGTTAATATTGTTTTTTTTAAGAATACAAACAAACTCCTTTGTTTGGCTCCTTTTGACAACTCATCAAGGTAGGGTCGTGGAAACACGGAGGCCCGAAATAACTTTGCACGCCAGAAATGATAAATCAGACATATAAAAACGGGTCTTGGGTAGAGAAAGACAGTAAGAATTTTGTTTTTCTTTACATTTTTCATTATTTATTTATTACTGATGAATAAAAGAGAGATGTATCAAAAGATCTGATCAAAGAAGCTTCACTTTGTTGTGTCTGAATTCTTCATATCAAGCCCGTTAATTTTCATGGACGGACATGGCCATCCCAATGAAAAAATTGAAAAATACGGTAAGATGAAAAATTACACACAGTCTTTTGTTTCGGAGAAATTGGAATAACGTTGTTCATGACAAAGAGTTCCATTACCATTCTCCGACATGCCCGACCCCACTCATTTTAAAACAATAGCAAAACTAATTAACATAAAACCTCTTACACACTCACTGAGCTCATAAAAGAGCCACTTCAAAGAGAATAATAATTCAATTTATCACATTCCGTGCCATCATCAAAGTCAAGTGTGGGCTCACCCTGATGTACGATACGCCTCGTAATATACTTCTGGGTCACAATTTACTCATCACCCTAAAACGGAATTACTATAGGTAATGTTATGGGGCTGTTAAGAGTTCCTACCATGAATTTGTTTTATTACTTCTGGGTAGTGTTTGAATGTTGGTGGAATACCTGGGAATGTTGAAGTGATGTTGAATAAAGTGATAAATGAAGAATTTGTTTGTGCTAAACAATTTAATGTAACAACTTATGTAATAAACGTCACTGAAATATCGTTTGAGGATTGGGGTTCAAAGATTAAATAGGTACATGTTTTTCTATGGTGTGTACAAGTCATCATCTGCCTATAGTCTGTGCCAGATGTGAAAAAAATAAAAATCGTTGACACCCGCCTTCCAATGTCTTCAAATATTTCAAAAAAATACGAAAATGTGGAGAAACTGTCGCTAGCACGGTCAAAACAGTAATTTGAATACATTGGTAGGCAGGTGTCAACGACTTTTATTTTTTTCACATCTGGCATAGACTATAGTTTTTTCGTATGTCCTCTTCTACTTCTATTCTTCTTCTACTTTCGGGTTTGTAACAACCTGCAACGAACAGTCGATACGGGTAATCAGATACCTAAATGTATCATTTGTAGACCCTTGACAGTAAAGCTCTATTACCAGCGAGACATGACGGCGCGATGCAACTCTGGGGGAGCAATTTCTATTAAAACTTCCCAGATATTGCCTTGCGCCTGACTGAGGGAGTTTTTAACGTACTTTCCTAGGCACGGAGGAGTCTCATATGTAATGGATGGTCACTCATCTACAACCCGATCTGGGTAAGCATAGTTTAACCTTGACTTGACCCGAGTGGCTGTTATTATTTAGCACTAAGCCCCTTCGTACACTGTGTCATAGTGTGGATGGAAAGTAAGAGTAGTTTTTTTTCTGATTTACAATAAAAGCTCAACCAATCCACTCCAGCGGCGTTTGAGTTATTTCGATCAAGTTTTAAACTACACATTAAAGCCTCTCAAGAAATGTTGGTACGAATTTTACAAATCATTAGCTTTAATCCGGCTATACCACTGAACTTTAAACAGATAGAATAAAAAAACAGAAAATTCCAGACATTAAATAAAATCGAATAATATCCCAGTCTACTTCTACATAAACGATTCTTTAAACTTACGTCACAAGACTAAGTACTCCGTCTGAAGAAAGCGTATGTACAACAAAAATCGATACTGAGATAGTAACTCAGGTACCTACATAATCACGTAGTCACTATCCCCCTAGGATCGTTCGTTGTAAACGAGGCATAAGTACTTCGGATATGTACGAACATACACGCTCTCATGTGTAACATTATGGTTTGTTGCAATTAGGTTTTTACCTATTGGTTAACCTAAAAAGTTACTTATTGTTTTTTTGTTTCTGAAGTCGATTGGGCTCAAGTATAAGTAAGTGGTTCGATGATTTTATTCTTTCTGTTTAAACTGATTGTCTTCAATAAAAATGTCGTGGCATACGTTTCAAGCACCAACACTTTTGCCGTAAGCATATTTATATGTGGTGGTAACAATTTCAAGTCTTCTGTATTTTCTCCACTAAAGCCATTACTAATTGGATGATTAATTTGGTGTACACTGATTCAAGGTAACTAGTCTGTTGTTGAAAACACTTTTCGATGATTGATATCGATATTATCATTCTCCAGACCTCATCTCAATTTATTTGGGGTTGGCGCAAGGTGTCTTTTCTTCCACACTTCTCTATTAGTCGTCATCTCGGTAGTCACCCCCTTTATATCCATATCATCATTCACACCGTCCATACATCGTTTCTTTAGGCTCCCCCTACTCTCATAGCATCGACATTCATACTCAAAACTTTCCTCACGACATTTTCCTCATTCCTTTGTATTACGTGCCCATACCATGACAATCGATCTCCAAACAAATTACCAGCGGTCATTGCGACTTTCAGACTTGTTCTAATCATGAAATAAAATAATAAATAAATCACGAATGGATAGAATAAGACGTTATTATTGTTCTGTCTATTCGTGATTGATATCGATATGAGGATAAATATTTAATGATCCAGTCTTAACTTAATATTCTTTCGAACAACTCTCCGGATATTTTCACAGTTGCTTCAAGTTTTAAACGATCTTAAGTTGGTTTGTGTAAAAGAATTATTAAACATTTTTTCATAAAGTGTCTTGGTAACGTTAATTGAGTTCCGAGTTTCCGAGAAATTTTCGCAATCAAATTCAAATAGACTAGATAGTACCTAACATTAATTTAATGTTGGATTAACAAAACTCATTAAAAGTACTCACCTATAAAGATTTCGCCTTATTTGTTTAGTGTAACAGAAACGGAATATTTTATGATCTAGATATAATTTTAATGTAGCATAACTAAGATTTTGCTTATTTTTTAATTATCTTTTTGTATATGCCATTCCTATAACTTATTAATATTCAACTGGCCTGTTAGTCTAGTGGTTAGTGACCCTGACTGCTGAGACTAAGGTCGTGGGTTCGATTCCCACCCAGGACAAATCCTTGTGTGATGAGCACAATAATTTGTTCTGTGTCTGGGTGTAATTTATTTATAAAATGTATGTATTTAGAACTATATAAGTATATTTATCAGTTGCCTGGTTGCCATAGTACAGGCTCTGCCTAGTTTGGGATCAGATAATGGAGTGTTGGTTGTCCTAAGATATTTAGATATTTATAACTAACTAGTAACTAGTAATTTTGACATATATATCGATACCGGAAATTTCAATTGTCGTAAAGGACAAAACACGAGTTTTCAGTAGAGCCAAAAAACAAAAAACAATATTGTTTTTGACTTATATCTTTTTCAAACAAAGTACTATATTCATGATGTCAAAAGAAACCCTCACTATTTTTTCGTGTTCTATCCATAAAAATTAATAACATAAACCAAACATAATTATTGACGAAAATGAGAGTCCTTTACAGCCCAAAAAAAATTAACTGAAGTACTTTACAGCCACGAAAAATTGGTTATGATAAAGTCAGATGTATCGTAAAGGACTAATCTTGATTATCATTGGATAGTACAGGTCAATTCAACCAGAGACTAAGGGGGTAAAAGGAACAAAAAACCTAAAGTTTTGAATAGAAATACATACAATATGTAGTAAAAACAAGTGAAATTAAAATATTTTTTATTTATTATTCAAATATTTAGTAAAAAAGTAGTAAAAATATTATTCTAATAGGAATTCAAAATTTAAACAAAATGTTTTGCGCTATTACGTTATATTTATAATTTTATTGTGTTGTGATGGAAGGTTTTGTTACCAATTTGGACATTTTCCTGTTTGTGGCAAACACCAATTTTTTTTTAACAACCTCAAATGTTATTTGAAGTTTTTGCGAATAAAGTTGATTTGTCAAAAATGAAAAGAACGAATTGAAACAATTCTGTCAGACTTATGTGTGCTCGTTCAGGAACAAATGGATCTCGCGTAATCGCACGAGACGTACATTCATCAAAAAGTATGAGACATAGCTGCAAAAGGACATAAAATGGCCTGAGGTCGTGAGGGAAAAGATAACCCCTCCTATGGTGTTAGTAGAACAGCAACCATGTTCCAGTTCTGACTTCGCTATAAATGAGGGTGCATCAACATCCTGTGGACCGGGAACGTGCAGTGTTGGAACATCAACATCAGTTGTGAGTCCAAGAAAACCATTTGTGAAGCTAAGCCCGCTACAGAAGAGTGGAAGAGCTCCTAACGTACAGAACTGAAAGTCATGCTCATGCAACTGGTTTAAAAGCACAAAATAAGAATGTAGCAGATATCATTAAACTAGTCTCGGAGCATCCCGAAAAAGCTACAAAGATAAAGGAATTGTTAAAGGCATAGAAAACTATGCCCAATATTCTGCTGATAAAGCTTTAGGTATTTTGACCTCATTGAAGCTTTCGAAGTGGCAGTATATAACATTAATATATTGTGCAAAAGAAGAAGGAATACCATTGTATCCTTCTTATACAGCTATCCTTGAAGCGAAGAAGAACTGCTATCCGCCAAAAGATGCCAATAGAAGTCACGGAAAGAGGGGTTAAAGTAAAACTTCAAGCTATTTTGAACAAAACTGTGGCTAAACTTGGAATATTTTTTCATGTAGAATCTTCACTGCATGGCAGAGAATGTATACTTATATTCAAGTGGGGTTTTGATGGTGCTTCAGGGCAAAGTTTGTATAAGCAAACTTTGGCGGAGGATGACGATTCTAGCATTTTTATATGTTCGTTTGAGCCCCTGCGCTTAGTTTGTGGCGAAGAAGTGATATGGGAGAATCCAGAGCCATCTTTCACAATGTTCTGCAGACCATTATATTTTAAGTTTTCAAACGAAAACAGGTTGAACATAGTTGAAGAACAGGCTACGATTGGAAACGAGATTGAAGACCTGCAGGCTTCTATTATGGGAGGCCATTCTGTTAAGCACTCGATGCCTACGACCATGACTGATGGCAAAATCACTTCCCATCTATCAAATACCTCATCTCCGACTTGTGATATATGTAAAGCAACTCCTACGGAAATGAATAAGTTAGACGTCTTTTTTTGTGTTTGGGAAATCATCAAATGACGTCTCCCGCTCTGGGCGGAGCGGAAGGGCATGTCATTATAACTCAGCCATAGTGACGGTGATTAACAAATGAGGGACTTAGTAACATCAGTTTTTAGTCACTTGTTAATCAGCGTGATTATGATTGATTATGCAATTTTGTAAAAAAAGTATTTGATCAATATCATATTTAATTATTCTCATTAAAAAAGTCATTAATAGGCTATTAACTAACGACAGTACAAGTAAATCGATGCTCAACTTCGTTTGACCATGTCAAAGATTTGAAAAATCACGTATCGAAAATTCAAAAATTTGGTACGCGCGAAGCGGCACTGAAAGGTATATAAATTTGATGTCACCTTGATCGCCGTGTATGGTACAATACCTCTTGTGAGCACCAGCCCTTTAGTTCCATTCAGTTTCAAATAAATTAACTTTAAGTATTTTCACCCATACAAAAAAAAACTTAAAACTTTTTGTTCTCACGTGTGGAGGTTCCATACGTTAATATTACATAAAGGTATGTATACCAGACACATTGCAAACGTCCTTTACGCCCTAATTACGTAAGTTAAAACAAAGCATAGATTTGGTCGTAAGGGTTAAGACTATATCTTTATTATGTGGTTAAGAACGTCGTATAAAAAGTTTAATGCAAAAATGAGGATTACGACCTCTTAAATAATTAAAACATGACTTTACGCTCCCCTATTGAAAATTATTTTTACGATACATCCCAAATAGTATAAGAAATCGCGCTAGAGCTGTTGGAAAGCCAGGTCGTAAGGGGCTTTTTTTTAAAGATAGAATTTTTTTAAATATACCAATCGATAGAGCTTGCAACGCTGATTCCAAATATATATATAACTCATTTTCGGCAAAATGTCCTTTACGACAATTGAAATTTCCGGTATCGATATCATCCTTGCTTTTTAAACCCATTTTTCGACAAAACATCGTCGTCACGCCAACATTTAGTTTGAAAAATGGTTTATGTTACAAAAAGTGATCTTGTCGTTTACTTCCACATTTTTCAATCACAGTTTTATGGTATTTTTCGTGCCATAACGTTGAGTAATGGGAAGTGTCGTCACAAGCTATTACCTTGAGTGCACGAGTTTTTACGTCGTTAACTTATCGTAACCAGCATTATCCGTGTCGCTATTGAGAATCTTTGAGAAAAACTAGCATTTTTCGCAGCTTGAAAGTGTGTTTATGTAGAAATATTGTAAAGAATTGTGTTAGTAAGTGTAAATTATATCTCATCAAAAACATAAATGTGAAATGAGAGCCAAGTTCAATATTATGATATATGCCTTGGTTGTTGACTTCAACGACAAAAAAGTGAGATCTAAATGGGTGCCAAGTTCATTGGTCAGTCCCGAAATTTATTTATAACTACATAAAATATCATTTCTTCTTATAACTTAGGATAATATTATATTGTAGCCTAAGGTCTGACTCGGCTAGTTCTCATATACTCTCTACTTAATAAGGTGGGATTATTTTATTATTTTAGGTTGCTGGGATGATCTTAGAAAAGCCGTGATTTTCCCATGGACAATTGTATGTAGCATGTTCGCGTGTGTCCAATGCCCACAATCTTTACATTCTATCCCCAAATGATATCCATATAATATCGTCTACAGTAGCGTATTAAAATAATGTTCTATTCCGAGTTCTCTTCTGTTTTCTAAATCAGGAAAGGGGAATCGTGTTACCCCGAATTTAATGCGAGCGAAGCCGCGGGCAAAAGTTAGTAATTTTATAAAAGAAAAATTAGCCAATCAAGCTGCCTGGTTTTTTTCCCCAACTATGTTGGGGTCGGCTCCAGTCTAACCGTATCCAGCTGAATAATAGCATTTAACTTGGAGCGACTGCTTATCTGATCTCCACAACTCAATTACTGGATAATACGATACCCTTTGAGCAAGACTGGTCATCGGAATTTCGTGCTCATGACTACTGGTAACGACTGTCAAAGATCCAAGAATAAGAGCCAGAACCAACGGTGTCACGTGCTTTCTGAGACGGAGGGGTCTTGCTATGAAAAGGTCCATCCACGGACCAACTGCGGCAAGGGTAGCTTACATAGCCACAAGTGTTCCCCAAAGAAAATCATTTAAAGCCCTTGAAAATTCAATACAAAAAATCCCTGAATTTTTGTTCAGTTAAATTCCTTCATAAATAAAATATCAGTCATAAAAGACCCAAAGGGTACCACCCAACTCATCGGGCACAAACATTTTCAAAATGCCTACCTAATTGAAAACCTCTTCGACAAACACTTTAGCTTCCTGGCTTATTAACTCTACTGCCTCCAATGTTCGCTTTAAAACGTGTCTGGCACAGACGGGGTACTTGCCGTTCAATTAACCATCCCTTATTGCTTTTTGTTTAAAGAGTGAGAGAGTCTATCCTAAGAAATAATTACGCGGCAGTCTCAAGTATTTAGCTTAGCAGAAGTTAATTAGTATACGAGTAACAGCTGCGGCGAAGCTTAAGGTAGGTACTATGTATCCGGTACTTCGTTTATTTTGAATTTTGTTTTTATTGCAACGGTTTTCTTAACATGCATATGAGAGCGCGTTGTCATACACAGTACAAGTTTTACTTAGTTTGGAGGGCAAGAGTGCATAATTCTAATTTATATGCAATAAATGTTCTTTATTTTACGTAATTAAAATCTGATCAATAACGCTGCGGTAGACTTCGTAGAAGATAGGGAGCCGAGTCGGAGTAAATACACGACCAGTGGTCCACTTTAGCCCTAGAAAAAATGAGTTGGGAGTCATGGGGAGAGGCTTTCTAGCAGTGGGATGATCCGAGCTAATAGTTACAGTAACAGTAGTAACCTTCATCCTTCATCGTCAACCCTGTTGAGTCTCAGCCTAAAGAAATAAGCGTAGACTAAATTGATAAGTAGGGTCATCATAGAAAATGCTAATGGACGGTTTGCATTATTTGAGTAAAAACACGAAGTGAAACAATGAAGCAACAAATAATGACCATGATGACGATGACGGTGAGAGAAATGTGCTGATGTTTTCAAGCAATCATTATTATTTACTCAATTTCAAGAATTCTCATTATACTTACTGTTGAAGAAGAACGAATATAAAAATAATAATCGACTTATCACATGACCAGAGGGCTAGTAAATGTTTTGGCGAAATAATCACCATTTCCTGAAAACGTGGCATTGCTGCCAATCTTTTGAGCACTTTTCCTGTTGACAGCAATACGGAGGATTATTTGACGCCTTTTGATTATTTTCCTTCTTTTCATATTATTATATTATATTATTCATATATTAATAAGATTCTTATTATTCTAAGATGAATCTACATAAAGCCAGTATGGGCAAAGAAAAGTAAAACTAAATCCTAGATCCATCACACTTGTTAGTCCCCAGAGATGCAAACCCCAGGCTTGTCAGCAACCAAACGCAAAGACAGCGCTTAGGTCAACTTGCGTCATTTATCACTGTTGTATGCGCTTCAACACTTGATGGATGACCCGCTCGCGATAAAGACGCCTCGACACTTATGAATATCAAGTTTTAGGGATAAAACGATAGTGTGGACATAGTTTAGTTTGCTTTGACGTAAATCTAAGTGCTGTTGATATTAATTCTAGCTTCTTCGACTATTAAAGTTTTGAGAAGGTTTTTATTAGATGACGAACTTTTTTTGTGATTGAATCTCATAGTTGCTTGGTTTGGTTATTTTTTGAGATGGATTTTTTGTGCATTCTGTGTTTACTATAATCTACTCATAATCTCCCATTTCTTACCGTGGGTGTCGCCAGAAGCGCATAAAGGACTTACTAGAGAATAGGCAGCAGCGTTCTCTATGCATTTTAGCACCATACTGTGATCGCCAACTCGCCTGCCAAGAGTGGCGATTATGGCAAACACCCCAAATCGGGGAAGGCTTATGTCCAGCAGTGGACGTCTTTCGGCTGAAATGATGATGATGATGATGATGACTCATAATGACCACCTCACGTTAGCCAATACAAATTTTGATCGCCTGTTTTTTTGTTTTATGTTCCTTTGGATAATAATGACATTTGCCTTACACATAAAACGTATAAATATGGCGATATTAGCCACGATTGATACAAGTATATACTCGTATTGTATAAATACTAATATTATAAAGAGGAAAAGTTTGTATTTTTGTTTGTTTATTTGTAATGGATAAACTTAATAACCACTGGACCGATTTTAAAAATTCTTTCACCATTAGAAAGCTACATTATCTGCAAGTAACATAGGCTATATTTTATTTTAAAAAAAATAGGAGTCCGTAAGATATTTGGGTTTTTCAGACCCAAGGTGTAAAAATCATCCAAAAAAGTTCCTTATTCTTCGAAGTACCAGGTTGTCATAACTTGGTAGAAGCTCACCTAACATGGGTGTGTGATAGCTAGAAGACGCGTTATGTCTTCGAAGTACCAGGTTGGCATAACTTGGTAGGAGCTCACCTAACATGGGTTTTATTGATTCTGAGGCGGTACGAAGTTCGCTGGGTCAGCTAGTATTGTATAAAAGTTATACAGAACGTGTAACGTATTTGTTGAAACTTGATAACTTTATTCTTCCAAAACTAGGATCATCAATATTGTTGTCTCCTAACGACAGTTACTCAGTTACAAATCGATCGGAATACAGTTTAATAGAATGGATGTAGTTGAACCCTTTCACGTTTTATTTGGAGACAACGACGGGTTAGACAAATGGCCCATTTGGCTTCCTTATTCAAAATGAATATATATTACCGGTAGAAAGACGGTTTAGACAAAAGCGTCTCTAGAATGACCTTTTTAGTACGTATTTAGAAGTATACCGTCATTAGTATTGTGTTTAAGTAGATGCAAACAATCCAATTGTGTAGTAAAGACTCAAAGAGTAACATGTTTGTCCAAATTCCTAAGTTTAACCATTAAAAAAGACAGCCTCGTTGGTCTAGTGGTCGTAAGCGCTACTGTGGCGCATGAGGTCCTGAGTTCTATTCCCAGGTCGAACAAAGTGGTATTGGGTTTTTCTATCTGGAGTTTCGGATTAGGAGCCCGAAGTTTGAATTCATGCCCGGTTAATCCTTTATAAGGTAGAGGCAGTATACATGCCACCACTAAAATTATTTGTTTTATTCAACTGTATTATTGAAAACGATTTAATTTTTAATTTTTTTGATATCATATAGGTATTCTAGGTACATTTCCGCAAATATCCCATCAAATTCCCAATTTGAAAAAACACTTCAAAATATCATTATTAACATTCTAAGAATTTATTACTATACCATGTCTAGTTCTCTCTGCCTTATAAAGGATTAATGGCAAATAAGCTTACCCCCTAATACATGGGTCTAAGACATACCATGCAAAGTGTAGGTGTACTACAGCTAAACTGTTACCCAGCCCTTCGGTGAACAAAGACGTAGCATAATCAGCTTTAATGTGCAACGTTCCCACTGCTGGGACAGAGGTCTCCTCTCTTCGAGAAGGAGGTGGCCGTCCACCAAATCAAATCGGACTCAGTGCGGGTTGGTAGATGTCACTAGTTTTCGATTTTTTGGTTCTAGGACGTGCCGGTTTCCTCACGATGTTTTCCTTTTCCGTTTTTGAGAGCAGTGGTGATGAAATTATTTACACAAAGTTAAGCGCCTGCCTGGGTTCAAACTCACAACCTACATGAAAGTCTACTCCAGAAAGTCGGAGCCATTAGTACACCACTGCTCAACAGTGTTACGTAGAAAAAAAGAATGTCAAATAGCCCCAAGTGCATATATGTATTGGTTTCGGCAGATATTACGGCTATTCATTTCCTATTATTTTCCTTCAATTTTTCAATCCACAAAAACCCAACAAACTTCGTCCATCCAAACAATAGTCAAGAATCACCAACAGCATCCTTTTGATTTACACGCATTTGTATCTTTGATAACAAGCACCATCCCAAACTGTATCAAATCAGTCAAGCGGACTGAACAATAAATATTTTAGTAGAACCCGACGCAGACGCGGAGATATATTGAAGGTTCATTGAATAAAATGTTGGCCGGCAGGGGACGCCTCGGTCGAACCCTTTATTATCGTGTACGGACTGATGTGGGGCGATAAAGGGACCGTCCCTAAGTATAAGACAAATACCTAGGTGTTTGTGCCGTCGTGACAAGTTTGGAGCAAGCGTTTTGTTGATACTGCGCACGCCTTGCCAAGAATATATTTTGATGATTTGACAGTTTGTCATAGTGAATTTTCTTCGCTTTGTTGGCTGTTTCTTCAACAGAAAGGGGACCTATAAAGTTCTCAATACCGGTATCGATTAAGGAACGACGTCACGTTTGTTGACTGACTGCTAATTATTTCTATAGGATCATTTTAAGAATCATCTTTTAATCTTCTTCCTTCGAGCTACCAGTATAATTTCATGCCTACTGTTTTTTGTACCGTTCTTCTTCTAACTTTTTATTTATCGCCAGCCGGTACCTACTGTTATGTTCTACCAATTTCTAATTTAAAAGTAAATTGCTCTATCTACACTAATATTATAAAGAGGAAACCTTTGTTTGTATGTTTGTTTGTTTGTACTGAATAGGCTCAAAAACTACTGAACCGATTTTAAAAATTCTTTCACCATTAGAAAGCTACATTATCCACGAGTAACATAAGCTATATTTTATTTTGGAAAAAAATAGGGTTCCGTAAGATATTTGGGTTTTTCGGACACAAGGTGTAAAAAATCAACCAGAAAAGTTACTTATTTTGCGTACGCTGCCTAAACTATAAAAGATAGAACCATAAAATGTTCTAATTAATTGTAGATCTTATAAATATCTACAAAAAAGTCCGCGACACACTATACCCATTTATGTCGAGTGAGGCACAGCAACCATTTTTTTATTTAAAAATCTTGAATTTTTTTTGGACTACATTTAAACGCGTGTATTTTACTCATGCTATTAATCCTTATCAAAATAAATGATTTCATCACTAAGAACAGTTTATGGAGATAATATTTGGTCTTTGAATGATTAAAATTGGACGTTTGGTTTTGAAGTTATGGCGAAATTAAAATATTACGATTTCTGCTGCACGGCCCGTTGCGAAGTGGGCGTCACCAAGGCGGGGGTGCGCGTGCGGGAGGGGAGTTTAGATCTATGAGTAAGGTACCCGCGCGGCTCAGTCGCGAGGTCGGCTCCCTACGCAGCGGTCGTGCGCGAAGTCTAATAATTTTCGTGCGATTTTTTTTTAGATTTCGTTCTTAAAACTACACCTACGCAAAAGTTCTTCTCAGAGCTAAACAAAAGTTCTTTTCAGGGCTAACCAACAGTTCTTTTCAGGGCTAACCAACAGTTCTTTTCAGGGCTAAACAACAGTTCTCTGTCAATGTAAATTCTCAAGAACAATTATATAAGTAGCACACAGCTAAACAATAATGTTCGTGGCGGTTACTGTCGATCAGCTGTCGGTTCTCGCAACGATGCGTCTTGATATGATAGGAGATAGTGCGTGTCCTGCATGTACGTAACTGTTCACTTGCGTAACAGACGCTAACACAGTATTCATATCTGTTCGATATACCCTCACCGATATTTTATTAGTACCATTACACTTTTTAACACACCGTATATTTTTGATTTCATTTCAGCGCCTTATACAATGTTTTTTTTTTGTTTTTCTCCAACATTTGCCATTGTAATGAAAACGTTTCGTCATACCTCTGGTTCTGTTATCCACACTAATATTATAAATGCAAAAGTAACTCTGTCTGTCTGTCTGTCTCGCTTTCCTGCTAAAACTACTGAACCGATTTAAATGAAATTTGGTACACAGATAGTTTAGAGCCTGAGAAAGGTCAAAGGCTACTTTTTATTGCGGAAAAGGGGTTTTAAGGGGTTGAAAGGGAGGATGAAAGGTTGTAGGGAAGTATTGTCATTTTAAAATCTAGAATGATGAAACTTTTTTATTTGGCTTTTATTACATGATATATATTTAGGCGACTTCCTCTGTGTCCGCGATAACCGACATTGACGCGGACGAAGTCGCGGGCAAAAGCTAGTGTTTAATATATTGTTCGTGAGCATTAACAAAATTCCTACACGTTTTTGCATGTTCGGCTCATTTACTGATGCACATATTTTTAATTTCATGCAAGTTGATATTAAATAAGTTGCATGAAAGCATTTGTAAATTATTAAATAGTTTGCTTATGATATTTCATGGCTATAATGAAAACTTAAAAGCCCGTATACGAAATTTTGTCAATTGCAATGTTGTACGTATTTTTACAGGTAAACTACTATATTTCGATAAATTTTAATGCAAAACTCATTTTAATTGTGATCAAAGGAATAAGCTACTTTTATTGTTTTATTTCGATAAATCGATCTCCAACTGGCGACTGTTTTGTGAATTTTGTTGTCAGTGTTTAAGATTATCACACATTTACGAATCCTGTTGTGTTGATGTTTGAAAAAACTACAACATATTGTTTTAAAAATTTAATACCACTGTCATATAAAAAGAAATAGTAAACAAATGCTTAACTCAGTTAAATTTTAGAGAAAACGTGCAAATAATTTCTTTTGATCTCGGCTACTCAGAACTCTGTTATATAAAAACAAAACAACAGAAATAAACTTTAGTTTATAATCAATCGATATCATGAAAAAAATGTAACAAATTAAAAAGAACTGGCAGCTTTTCAACTTTTAAATCAATCTAATACCCGACAAAACAAAAACATTCATTAGATCGTAATTGAAACAAGATTTCATCTTGTGCACTAAAACTTATGAAAATACAGTATATTAACCGTAAAAAGAAGTCTGTAAAATAAACAAAATTTGCGAATTTGACAAAAGTTCGTATCATCATCATCATTTCAGCCGTAAGACGTCCACTGCTGGACTTAGGCCTCCCCCAATTTGGGGGGCTTTGCCATAATCGCCACGCTTGGCAGGCGGGTTGACGATCGCAGTATGGTAGTAAAATGCATAGAGAACGCTGCTGCCCATTCTCTAGTAAGTCCCTTAGTCGCCTTTTACGACACCCACGGGAAGAAATGGGGTGGTGTTATTCTTTACGTCCGGCACCACACGGTACCACACGGTAAATTTCGTATACGGCCTCCAAAATATTGATAAAAGATAATTTTGCTGAACATAATTAATCTGTTTTCTTTGTATATCTTTGCGCCGAGCTCACAGCAAAGTAAACGAGTCTTTATGCATATTGAAACTGAATTAAAGCATAATACGTTTTAAATGTATTTGAACGTTTAATAATTCATAATTTTCTTATTAACTTAATTTGTTACCCGAGTCTTTATGCATATTGAAACCTAATAAATTTTCTTGCTATTTAAAGGTTGTATCATTTACATTTACGGTTGAACTTAATGAGTTATTTACCTTTAGAATTACCACCGCACTTGTAAATAATTAAATTGTTTATCAAACATTGTTCCTGAATTAATGAAATTAAAATTGCTGGACATTCACAAAAGGAAAAAACAATCGTGACGTAATTTTTACTTAACTTTTCCGTATATGTATTGAACGAACAGTTCCCGACTTCGTTCACATGCAAACGTCAAACCTTTAGGGTTGGGTTTCAACCTCGATCTACTGATCACCCTCTCAGGATTAAATCTTCCTTTAATGTTCTATAGTTTATATCAGTACGGCTGTCTCAGGCCGTCAATCACGAAACAGCTTTTATCTTTAAATATTTATTTTCCTTTTCAGGGCCCGCCATGACAATAAACTAGGGAAAGTGAAAGTACTTTAAATATATTTTTGAAAATGAAATTGTGATAAAATAGTGCTAATAAATGATAAAATAGACTTTGAGTGATGATTTAAGTGATGTGATAAAGAACGTTTGGGCGATGCTGCGATCTTTGGTGACGTCATGGCTTTCGATTCTACTCTTATTTTGCGGTTTAAAACCAGGTAAGATTTTTGATTTTTAACAACTAGCCATTATAACTCAACTCACCTCAACTCAACCATTATAAGATTTTTATTAACATATTTTTCTCATAACCCTTTCGGTCGCCTGTTGAGTTCCGCGACGCGTTTGTTGAAATTAATCCCTTTAAATCGATCCGTTTGTGACAATTAGTCGTGATCCAATTGTATTAATTAACCGGTCGTTTTGTGGACAATCTGTCATGACCCGATGGTTGAGTGTGACGCTATTGTGAACGAGTGATTTGAAGACCGCATGCTGTGATTGTCTCCAGCCGGGTTGAAGCGGAATCTAACCTGAAGAATACTCATAACGTCACGACACGATACACATACACTCACTTACATACATATCTCCAGGTTGGCACCAGAGCAGTGTCCTTCAACCACTAGGTAAGTGCTTTTGTTGTATTTGTAATTGTTCACTTGTATTGTCTGCTCCGCGTACGGCGGACAGTACGCTAGCCACTCTTGTCTCTAGAGCCCCACGATTATAACTCTTCCACTGCGCACTTGAGATCGTATTGGGAGGCCTAGTCTGGCAACGTACATTTTGGTAGTTTAGAAGACCATCACTGTCACACAGGTATACTTGATAATGTATTTTTTTATGAAATCCTTTGAATTTCCGTATTGACAGTATAAAACATAAAGACGTTAGAGAGCCTGGAGTTTTCAGCATTGGGTTTTTTAGTTTTAGTTTAAGGTTATATGAACGTTTCCGTCTATATATCTAGGTTGTAGACAGAACCCATTGCACCAGCACCATATATCAGAAGACCAGGGAATAGTTATGGGCATGCGCCTTAAGAGAACACCGTCTGCCAGGATCGCGAGATTTGTTCGAAAGAGATACCGTGGCCCTGGCACATGGGCAACTGAAGGAACACGGGTGGGTTATAGTCAGTAAAAGTCTGACACGCCCTCCCGCTCTACCCTAGAGAGAAGTCATTTGATGATTTCCCACCTACAAAAAAAATCAAATCCAAGAGAACATCGTTCTAGAAGGCGTATGTAGAAAACATTTGGGGTGAATCGCGAGCTATTTTCTCTGACAAAGCTTCTATTTTTTGTGGTATTCAGTTTTAATTTTTTCTTAAATCTTTCCACATCGATTTTCAAACATATACCTGCTTCTTATTATAGTCCTCACGCCAACAGGGTAGAACGCTAGATCCAAAGTTGTATTACGTATCTGAGCATATTAGTTAGAGAGAACCAAAGATTGGTCAAAATTGCTACCCAAAATGGAGCATAATGTACTGCTTAAATGAAGAAAACTTATGAAAGTTCTATACCTACACACAATATAGTTATTAGCATACCTAAGTAACCGAGTTCTGTTGATAGTGAATTCATTAGATTCATTATAAATTTAAATTAACTACCATATCATCCAACTGATTTGCATCGCAAACTACAGGCACTGTGTACTTTAAACGTTATTTCAGAAGTAATTTAACTAAAAATGAAGTTAGTACATAACATTATTTAACTCCTCGTTGTGAGCCAATAAAAGTGTGCAATAAGATTTAAAAATCACAATAATTTTTGTGATTTTTAAATCTTATTGGGAAATGGCGGGTTAAATGAGCTATCTTTACATAGGTATTGAGACGCCTCCGTGCCTCGCAAAGCAAGTTAAGCCGCTGGTCCCGGCTATAATTTCAGTTGATCTTTGAAAATCGTTACGGGTCGTTAAAAGCCCGAATGTGTGATAACCAGTCTTAGCAAGGGATATCGTATTATCCAGTTACTGACTTTTGAAAGTCAGATACGCAGTCACTCTATGTAAGATACTGGCACTCAGCTGCATTTGGTTAGACTGAAAGCCAACCTCAACGTAGTTGACAAAAGACTAAGTAGAGTGATTCATGCTTATTTATCAATAAAAAGAAAATGAGCACAACTTGAGATAAAATTGGCTTATGTAACAAGTAATTATGTAGAAGTATCCTATAATCTTTTTAAACTTAAAATCCACGTTAAACGCCACAAAAATATAAAAGCGATCCTATTTCTCAATTTTTCCGATGTCACCGAGGTACGATAGCAATATTGAAGCGTTCACCGACTTAGATACAATTTCCCCCGAGTGAGGACTTATCTCAAGCGTTTGGCTACAAACTTACATTAGGGTTGCCCCAGCACTAAAACGGAACTTAGGACAATCCCTACGAGTAAATTAAGTTCCATTGACGCCGTCGAAATGTGAAGACGAAAGCGATTAAGTCTCTATAGGTCAGTCCCATCCCCCAGTAATGGACGGTCCCTAGAGTTAAATTGGTGACGTACATTTACCAAGCGACAGATTCACATTTTGATTTTAGGGTCCCAAAGTCAGATTGACGGTAAATTGTTTATATTTTTGTACGTGGATTGCTCCCGGAATGGAATGACCTTTAGGGATGGCCTTGTGAAATATTCAGGGGCTTTAGGATTCCAATTTAGTCTCACGTAGAGTGAGGTTAAGCGATGCCTATGTCAGAACGCAGTGGACTGAAAATGTTTCCGCCCTTGGCTTTAGCAGGAATAGGGTATGGAAAGGATTTTATTTAAAACCACTTCAGTGATTTTGTTACGAACTTTTTTGAAGCATAATGCAGTGACGCCAGCATATGAAGGTACCCGAAACTGTCAAATTTTTCCAATCAATCTTGAACCTAACACTTTAGCGATAAAGTTGAAAACCTATTAATGAAATTGGACAGATTGTAGTCGCTTCAAGTGCTGGCGTCTGTACGTCTTTCAATAAACAATGACACTGCAACTTTTCCACAAATTGATAAGACGGAAAGATATTGAAAATTCTTGCTCTCGCAAAGGAAATTCCCATGGCGATTCGGAATACGTATAAATTCTCGATACTAACCATCGAACCATGGTTCGCTACACATAATGCCTTATCTGGCCCGAAATTGTTTCTTTTTGGATATCGAAATTTGGTCTGTTTATTTTCATGTAGTTGTATGAATTGTAAATTTTGGAAAAAGGGGAACTCTTAATGCATATTTTATTTTTTGATTTAACTTATTCCGTTGAGCCATTTATTTTCCGGCGGCTTGATCCGCGTAGATGTTGGAAAATATCCCATGGGAAACGTACTACCGGGATTCAAAGTGCCCTTTGTGTTAATCCCGATTATAAACAAGCTGGGTGCCAAATTAAATTCATTTCCGTTCACCTGTGTTTGCGCCAATCTGGAAAGTACATCCAACAAACAGGCAAACAGACATAAATTCTAAAAACTATATTTTCGGCAACAGGTTCCACTCCTAGTAAAAATAACAGTTTTTTTCAAAAAGAAATCTATGTACAGTTTTGACTTCGTTACTATTTTATTTTAAGTAATTATGTATAGATTAAATTGAATCAATGTTAATACTCATCAGAAAGGTCAGGCGCGTAGTACTCGCAACCGGCGTGTGTGCCTACCCACATGGGAAAAAGACGCGAGTTTATGTATGTATGTATGATTGTAAATTGAATCAATTTCACATTGCGAATTAAGTTATTAACGTCATGAGAGATAACTTATGTGCAACCATATTTAACTAAGTACCTACTCATTAGAAGTAGTTCAGTTGGAAAATTACAGCAAAATTTCTATAATCTAGCTTTCACGAATTCAGAATGATTTATCCAACCACACATTAGTCCGCGCCTAATGTGCCGTCGCGCTAAACCTAGCAGAAGGTTCCCAAATCCCCAATACAGTAAGTTGCGTGTCAGTTGCAGCGAACAACTGAACCGCGAGCCATATCACCCGACCCAAATCGAGCTCGACGGGAAAAATATATTACGTTGCCAGCTACTCGAATAAGTAGTTACAGTCTGTCTACTCAAATAGCTGCACCAGAACAGTATACAGGAATATAATATTTATTATTAAAATTTATTCATCACAATCATCAAAATCTATACTATCAAATCAAAACTATTTCGGAGTCAGCTTCCAGTCCCGTCTAGTCTTAATATATTACACTAGCTTCTGCCCGCGACTTCGTCCGCGTCAAATTTTTGCTCCCCTGATCTTTCCCGTCTCATCGAGTTGCCTGCCAGTTTTCGTCCAATTTTTGTTGCTGCTCCGCTCTTTTTGACTGTAGCGTAATGTTCTATAGCCTTCGTCATTAAATAGGCTACTCAACACAAAAAAAAATCAATTCGGACCAGTAATTCCTAAGATTACCGCGTTCAGCCAAACAAACAAACTCTTCAGCTTTATAATGTTAAAGTATAGATTGAGTGACTGCATTTCTAACCTTCACACCCCAATACGTAATGCGATGCCTCTTGATAGTCTCTCTGATGACCCGTGATGCATTTCAAAGATCCACAAATGACAGCAGGGACCAACGGCTTAACGTGCTTTCTGAGGCATGAAGGGTCCCGGTATGTTAAGATGCTCAGTCATCCACGAACCAGTAGCCGCAAGCGTAACCTGGTAGATTGATCCATCCAACTATTATTATTTAGCTACGAGAACTTCATTTATTTGTTTCTTGTCAGGATATCATCATCATCATTATTATTTCAGCCGAAAGACGTCCACTGCTGGACATGAGCCTCTCCCAAGCGTGTCAGGATATAGTTCATTATAAATTGTCTTAAGATTAATCATAATGATATCAGCACACATTCTGCCAAAAAAATTTAGGTTTACCTACTTGTCCATTTAATCATCACAATATCTGGATGACCGAGCTTTGCTCGGTAGTTTTTGGTAAATTGTGTTTAAAATAATAACTTTATGTTCAAGTTGATTATCGATAAAGTTGATCATTGAAAACACGAATAAAACGACATTTCATAAAAATGAATCCTAGCTAGATCGATTTATATCCCCCGAAACCCCCTGTATACTAAATTTCATGAAAATCGTTGGAGCCGTTTCCGAGATTCAGATTGTATATATATATACATATATACAAGAATTGCTCGTTTAAAGATATAAGATTATACCAAGTGTGGCTTACAAATTAGTTACATAAATGTAGTGCAGAACAGAATAAAAAAAAAGTTATACTTGTTCACTTACTTTGATGCATCAATTTGAGTAGATAATATTCCTAGTGCAAGCACGTTGGTAATACCATGTTTTTCGGCACAAGCCTCACGGTTGTTTCTAATTGGCAGCATTATTTAAGCGTACGGTCTTTACTCGATACTCTAATTCAACTACATGGTGAAATGTCTACGATTTGTTTGTGGGAGCCCCTGTCTAATCCTGACAATTGATTGGCTATCGTGCTTTTATATATTAGTTTGGTTTTTGTGGGAGTAAAGGTTAATTATATTGATATGGGTCACAACAACTGGAATATTGGGGTACAAAATTAATTGGGTGACGAAGGTCAGATGGCAGACGTAACGTGAAAAATAGTATACACTTTCATCGGTTCTTCCTTTTTTGGACAGCGTTCTAAAACTGAAATTTGGAAAAAGTTATTTAATTATAGTGAAATTTGCAGAAAAATACTGACTAGTAAAAAGACCTCACGGATAAAAGTAACCTCGTTCATCTTCCAGACCTACTAATTAGCAAATATATTTCATAATTCTCTTCAGTCGGCACTGGAAAGTTGTACAAGAACTTTCAGGTTTGTTTCATGTATTTTTCTTCACACTGGTTGATATTTTATTCTCGTTACGTTTGTTCAAACTACGTTCTTTGTTATTGATTCGATCTATAAAGAGTTCGTTCAATGGAAAACAAATAGGTTGGCACACCTTCCTAAAATCTAAATATTATCATTGAATAAAAAAGAAACCCAGTTAAGTCTAAATGACATATCTTTGCTCATTTGTAGGTACTGCAGCGTAAATCCGCTGCGGACGAAACTTTTTGGTTTCTAAATCAACCTTTTTTAGAAACACTGGCCTTTATATTTTTTGTTTTACTTCAAATTTCAATCCTGTAAAAATTGAACGCCAAGAATTTTTTTTTGTCAACTGGCAGACTGCAGATTGAATCCGAATGGATCTGATCATTTCTTTATTTTCGGTACCTCTACGCTTAAATTTCCTATAACTAAGCCTCCGTGTATTTATCAAGTGATACTTTTAAAAAGTGCTATCCGGTCAAAGCGATAAAGTTCTGTGTCCAACTCTTCCGTACAACTGGTACGTATTACGTCTGTTCTTTTCCCTTTACTATTCTAATCTGTTCTACCAGCGATTTTCGCTAGCTATATCGAAGATTCTGCTTGTAACCTTGGTCTGATCGTTCTGTTTATTTGTCTTTAGACGACGACCATACAAGCCGAATTTCGGCTTCTCGCCGACGGGCTACCAGCCGTTGGGTTGATCTGAGGTCCGCGATGTGTTGGATCATCATTCTCGTTGCGGACATTTGTCACCTGTCGCAGAGCCTGACGCCTTCATAGACGGCAACTTACTGCCGTCGCTATACGCAGCACTGACGGTGTCCTTCTGGATTATTGCACCCGGCTGGTTATAAAGAACCTTTTTACATTACATATTTTCCTATTTTACTGTAGTACATTATCTATTAATCATTTTCTATTTTGTTTCCTAATTACGCATCCTGATGTAACGTGTATTTCACGGTTTAACTTAGTGTACGTTACAAAAAGGAACCTATAAATCGACGTGTATAGGCCTATATTTTAATCGATTGCAATCGTATTGGGGATAGGTTGTGCGCGAAGATAATTTCCGTTATATCTGGTTAACCACTAAGTTTGACTCGTCCCTCTTTTTTTAAAACCAAATATTTCTCAATCTGCAGTTAACCATATACTTGTTTTTTTATTTTTTATATTATTGTTGTATTTTTATTATTTTTTGTCAAAATTATAAAAGTGGTGAGAATTGGTGTTTTCTTAAACCGTCTCACTATTAGTACATATAATTTTTGGGTGTACACTGTACATAATTTAAACAATGGGTTAATTAACTTTATCAGGTTACCACAGAGGCTCTAATCAAACTCCATAATCATTATTCTTCTCCAAAAAGATTTGTTGCTAGTAAACATAGAACGGTAACAGGTAATGAATTATTTAAATGGCAACACGGATTTGCTTTCAAGCAAATTGAATTTCGGTCAAGATATTAGTTGTGGCCAGGTTTCATTCACTGTCGAGGTATTAACGGTTCTATTAAGTAGCATTTCTAGGCCTTTATTTGTTTGTTATTGTTGATGATATTCAAATCTTAGGTTATGTACTAACCTAATAATTCGATGAAATTAAGTTAGTGAAAACGCAGGGAGGGGACGCTCTTGCCCACATATAGTGACCTTATTGGTGATGTTCTTCAGAAAGGTTAGGTGCGTAGTACTCGCCACCGGCGTGCGGGCATGATCTGATGAAAAGAGTTTTTTTAGTTTCTACCTATCCCTATGAGAAGTAGGCGTGAATTTTATGTACGGATGGATTTTATCCTATCACGTATATAGGCATGATATTTTATTATGTCCGTTATTATAAAAAACGTAATATAATATCAGTGGCAAGTAAGTATTACATTTTCAAACAAGCCCACAAATTCAGTCTTTTAGGAACTCATAAAAAAATTGTTACCTTCTCCTTTATCTTTACCTACTGTAAACTGTCTTAAGGCACTAAAGTAAAACCTTCAAAAATGTAAGTTTTATCTACACTAACTTCTAAATTTGTCTAGAAAAGTAAGTCGAGATTACTTGTTGTCAAGATTTTAGCTTTCGACACAAAACTAATAACGTAGATTTGACCTTCTTTCCTATCATAATACAAATTTCTTAAGGAGAGTCACGTTTTCAATAAATCTATTAACGCCTGTTGGCATTACTTTTAGTGATTTAACTGATGTTTTAAAATATCCTGTAAAAAATCACGGATAAGAGAAAATAAAAGTTTCTGTAACATTAAATCGTCATCAAGAAATCATTGTTTTCAATGTTCCCATCATAATTCCTCATCATAATTCATCATAATGGGTTCCAGAAATAGCATTCAAAAATGTAACAAATGTACAAAATGTAGCCTATTTCATTCGATGTTATATTTTTAGTTTATTTTTAGGGTTCCGTTGCCAAATGGCAAAAAACGGAACCCTTATAGATTCGTCATGTCTGTCTGTCTGTATGTCTGTCTGTCTGTCCGTCCGTCCGTATGTCACAGCCACTTTTCTCTGAAGCTATAAGAGCTATGCTGTTGAAACTTGGTAAGTAGATGTATTCTGTAAACCGCATTAAGATTTTCACACTAAAATAGAAAAAAACAATAAATTTTGGGGTTCCCCATACTTAGAACTGAAACTCAAAAAATTTTTTTTCATCAAACCCATACGTATGGGGTATTTATGAATAGGTCTTCAAAAATGGTATGGAGGTTTCTAATATCATTTTTTTCTAAACTGAATAGTTTGCGCGAGAGACACTCCCAAAGTGGTAAAATGTGTAACCCCGTAACTTCTAAAATAAGAGAGTGATAAATCTAAAAAAAAATATGATGTACATAACTATATAAACTTCCACCGAAAATTGGCTTGAACGAGAGCCAGTAAATTGGTTTTTTTTAATACGTCATAAATCGTAAACCGCAATTTACCTTTAATTCAATCAACTCAAATATAGAAATTAAAAAAAATAATAATTTCATAAACATAAACCTTATGCATAAGCCAAGGATACCTACAGGTTTGTACGGAACCCTCGGTGCGCGAGCCCGACTCGCACTTGGCCGGTTTTTGTTTAGGAAACAAGTTTAAAATAATGTATGTAAAATATTCGTGTTTGCAGTTCCTAAATAAACAATAGCTTTTAATCATCGTATGAAATACATATATGTATATAGATCCATTGTGTCAACAAAAGTAATCCGACTGAGGTATTACCATTAAAGCCACAAAGCTTCAACCATTTATTAAAACGTCTTACCATTTAATCCACTTGTTCATTCAAAGTTATGTAAAATACGACCAGTAAACCATTTTATCTACACAGGAGCAATAAATAATAATTCCAATTAGCCTCCTAGGTCTTAATAGCCCCATTGTACATTACGCGAATGCTAGTTAAAACTAGGTCGTTTTATCGTAAGAACACGCTTTCCCCTATAAAGCTTTGCCCATACTTACGCGACCAAAGCGATTGTGAAGACAGAAGGCCCCATTTTTCTATACCGTGTGTCTAAATGACACTTTGAGCGAGATTAGAAACAGATTGTTACACGGATACAGTTCTTCAAGAACGAATGACATGAACAAGATCGTTGTTTGGTTTGTGCAATTGTTTTGTGACCGGAAGGTCTATTCTCGTAATTAAAAATGTTCAAAATATGGTTGATATCTCATCTTGGCTACAATCAAATGTCAAAAATGTATGAAAACTCGAGATATTTTTGACAACTTGAGACTGAGATCAAATTGGGAACGTTATTTATTTATATATACTTTATTGTACACCATAAAACACATTACAAAAAACGAACAATGACTACAAAATATACAATGGGCCTTATCGCTTTATGCGGCCTCTTCCAGGCAACCATGGAATGGACAAATGGGTATGTTAATGGTGTAAACATACAATATACTAAAATAGATAAACATAATTATATTTATTTCCTAAATAATCCACACTATCCACACTAATATTATAAATGCAAAAGTAACTCTGTCTGTCTGTCTCGCTTTCCTGCTAAAACTACTAAACCGATTTAAATGAAATTTGGTACACAGATAGTTTAGAGCCTGAAAAAGGACATAGGCTACTTTTTATTCCGTGACTTTGTCTGCGTCCGCGATAATCGACATTTACGCAGACGAAGTCGTGGGCAGAAGCTAGTAGTTACATAAATACATACATACATACTAAATACAGAAACGTTACTAAAATTGCGAGAATGACCCCTCTGAAGTTATGAATTATGAGTTTTGTGACCATGTATTGAAAAAACAAGATGTCTCAAACTGTATGAGCGACGTAAATGTCTAAAACAACAAGATGTGCCAAAAAACGTAAGAGCTGATATTCCTGCACTTTGCCGACAGACAAAGACGCGTCAACAAAGGGTAACGTAGTCATCTAAGGATACACATGACAGAAAACCCTTCCACTTTGCTAACGCTTCCCAGGTCACTGACGCTCTAGTTTGGTCGAAGCTTAATTTAAATCACTGGAACGATTTTCCTTTCATACTTTACAAATTCTACTTCAAAGTTTGGAAGGTAAGGGTATAAGTTCGTATAAAAACTTATTGGCATTTATTGTTCTTGAGCACACTACTTTATTAAGTTTGGAACTATTCCTTTTATTACTCTTTATTACTGGGAAATCTTATATTGAGGCTATGAAACAACCGATTGTGAACCGATAGCGTGTTAAAATTAGTAGTGGTTACTCGAACTTTTGTTGAGTTGCATATTTCTTGTTGGTGTTTGTTTTGTTAATTCAGTTCTATTAAGATGTAGGTTACATAGCATCCTGGGCAGTTAGATCTGCTGCCAATTTCTTGATGGGTTAACATTGCACAATATATAGGCTAAAAAGCACTGGTGAAGACGACAGTTAGAGGAGTTTAAAGCTAGTGAAGAGTAATTCTTTTGAGATTTTAAGTAGAATTCTTGTGATCGATTTAAGAAGGTGCTCATGTGGACTTCTTGAACTTGTACCAAAAGTAAAACTACTTGTTTTGTGATTGCATGTAGCAAGCCATAATTAGCCTATAATGGTTAACACTGCTGGGACAGCAGTAATTCACCACGCGGGCCCTGACCGGGTTGGGACATGTCACATGTCTTTGAATTTATGGTTCTATGATATACCGGTGCCCTATGATACTTTTTTACACCGTGTTGTGAACAGTGGTGAATAAATAATTAACAAAAAGGATAATGCTTCGAATCTACGACTTATCTACTGGTCGTTGCTTGACCGTAATTGTAGATAGCAAAAATTTTTATTGAACGAACTATGAAAGTAGAAACAACACACATGTGCAGGACGCCCATAGAACGCTTATGTAATAAGATCGCTTATCTAGTAATAAGTATATTATGTATGATCAATGTAAATAATAGCACCTATAAGTTAGTTTAAATATAGTTTGATTCTATTTAACCTCTAAGTCTCTGAGATACCACATTTGGTATAGACACAATCGTTTTATAATTATGTCTGTAATTACGGTAATTTAGGAAGTAAGAAACTTGTAATCGCGATCTATTCCGGAGTCAGGTTTGCTCAGATCAGAACATGTTGAAACCTGTCCAAACCTCGAGACGCCCTTGCCTGCCTCTGATTGGTGGACTCGGAGTAGATCGCAAAAACCTAAAACTTAATTAGTTATTTCATTGGGTAAACCGAAATTTGATAACTCGGCGCAGCCGGCACAACTTGCACCTATGTGTATAAAGTATAAATATAGGGTAAGTTACATTTTAAGTTTAGTTGTGAAATCCACGTCATGGGCGACTGATTAAGAAATAAATACGTCTTCAAGTTTTAAAAGTGAGTTTTAATAAGTGAACCAAATAGTCGTTCCTCCAATCCAGCAAACAAATAAATGTGAAACCTATAAACCTCACAATACACGTAGTAAGTAGGTACAGATAGTACAAACCTTAGTTTTGCAATAATCGTATAACTTCACCCATAAAAAAAATATTATATAACTATCTCCAAACTGGAGCGTCAGTGACGAAGTGAGTGCGTTGTTTGTCACATATCCGTAGATGACTACGTTTCCCTCTGTTGACAGTGTTATTCTGTGTCGGAAAAGTGTAGGGATGCCAGCTCTTACGTTTTTTGGCACATAATGTTTTAGTTATGTCCATCACTCATACAGTTGTAGATAGATCTGCCGCCGCCAACTTGTTTTTCCAAGTCAGTTTTTGGTAAACTAACGATTCACAATTTTTTACAGCCTTACAATTAGTTTAACTAAACGTTACACCACACTTCTAACTTTCTAACCCCATCGCTTATTGCCCGGCCCTCCACGCCAGGTAACCTTATTTCCTCTCGAGACTACCTGATGCATGAAGCATGTCGAGTGCGTAGCGATCCTCAGGAGACTACATCGTGTAGCCAACGTATGAGCATGTAATAATCTTGTTAGTCTTGTAGCAGGTGGTTGTTGCTTTGATCATGGTAATGAGGTTGTAACTATGATGTTTGTGTTCTAAGATTTAGTCAAGTAGTGGTAAAAGCAGTAAATCTATAAGAAAATCATTATCAGACTACAGCAGTCTACAGCTGGACATAGGCTTCTCCAATTGCTCGCACTTCTGTTCGGTTCTCGGCAATTCTCATTCAGTTGCTACCTTGCTAAGATCGTTTCTCCACCTAGCTTGAGGCTCTGTGGAATACGCGACAAGAAGACTCGACGAATTTTCCTAAACGCTGCCCAGCACATTACAATTATTTATTGCATTACATTATTAAAATTATAACATTTCCAATTTTCGTTGATAGGAGCAGAAACAATAACAAACATCTTTAGCAACAGTATACCAATCCTTATTTACAAAATAGATACACGTGTGTAAAACTACCTATGCTTTGATTTCCCAATACAATCTCAAACGAGTCGTATTATTTATACAAACTTTACACCCACCGTCGATCGGTCATTATTGTCATGTATGTCTAATAACGGTCACCGGCTTTTAGGGTACCCCTACCGCACCCAAACGGTGAAAGCTGGACCCTTTTAAACTAAGCCTATGACGGCTTACTTTCGAGCTGTCCTCCCGTCTGTCTATATTATTTTAAACGCAATGTTAGTCAATCGAAAATTTCACATACAACTAGTTATATAGCCTCCATCATTGCAAATATGAGAAAAATATAAGCAGGTAAACTATAACTGTGATTGAAGCTGTATTTGTGACGTAACTAATCTACTTTTAAAGGAGCATTGCTGTTTAGTATTATATTTTTTAAAGTATTATATTTCGCTTCAAATATAGTTAAGACTTGTGCAATGATACTAAGAAATATTATCTACAATGTTCTAAATCTGATACCATAATAGACCTGTAAAGACAGTTGGGCTTGCTTGGCACAGCCGTAAGGCTAATTAATATTCATTCATTTTCTTATAACGCACTTTGTACTTATTATTTGATTTTTATGTTGTAAGCATGCCTTTTAGTCTGTGCGTAAACGTATTTTCTTTTTTAAATTATTTTGATTGTTAAAAGGAAATAAATAAATAATGGTTTTGGTAGTAGGGTCTCCTAAGAACTCGATGCCGATTCGCATTTGGCTGCTTTTGTGTGTTTTTTTTTGCAATCTGTTTATGTGAATGAAAAAAAGTAACAAGTAAAAACCGTTGAAAGTCTCATTTGCGACTTTCAATGGTTTTTGAGATTACGCATTCAAGGTTTAAAAATATCTGAGCTAGCACAAAAAAGGGTCTTCATAAATTTTAAGTAGGTTCTGACTTCCGAAAAAAGATTTCTATTCAGAGAAAATGAAAACGCTGATTGTTATTGAAAAGTTTTCTTTTTGTGTGGGTTTAAATGGTAATTTTCTTGTGACCATGGAAATATCGTTTTTTGTAAAGCGATTGTGATCCATTTCATAAAACGATATGAAGGAAGTCAGAGTAAAAATTGTACTCATTAGTGCCTAATGATAACCGGAGGGGCTTCTGGCTCATCGATCAGGTTAAAATACGCTTGCCGCGGTTGGACTGTAGATGGGTGTCCATATTTACATATCTAGACCCCTCTGGGCCTTGATTTGTCACGGCTGTCATTCGTAGATCTTTGTCAGTTGTTTGTGTGCCTTCGACGCAGTTGTACATTTAACGTCTGCACCACTCCACGACGATTGAGGAAGTCGTACAGTATTTGAAAGTGAAAACCAACTGGACTCTGGAGGTCGAAAGGTTGGAATCGCGCCTCAACATCAACTTTAAGTCGTTCTTGGTACGAGTTCCAACCGACCGTCTACAGACCTGCTTGAGAGAGGACTTTTGGCCGAAAAGTGTATATCGACGTTTCCGAGGATGGTTACGCGACACCACGCAGCGGAAGACAACGCCGTCATCATTACGTGTTTAGTGATAGTTTTAGTTTAGTTTTGTTTTAGAGAATATGTATTAGTTTATAGTTATTGTTTTTATATTATTTATGTATTGTTTTTATCATTATTTTATTGTTTTTATTGAGGATGGTTTCGAGACGAGTATGGTCACAGGTGCTGTATTCATCGACTTTTCAGCTGCCTACGATACAGTTAACATCAAACGTCTGTTGTGGAAGGTGGAGACCTTGATTAGTGATCAAAGTTTGTTCGAATTCTCCGAGAACTTCTCCAGAATCGCCGTTTTCAGGTCCAATTTCTCTCGGGAAAAAGTCGTTGGAGAGCACAAAAAAAAATGGCCTACCCCAAGGTAGTGTCTTGGCAGGATACCTATCATAAGTTCGAAAAATATTTAACCGAATTTCATTTCCCCTAAAACTTTTCAACTATTATCGTTTCGTTTTTTATTACTTCATCGAAGTCACGTCTGCCACTGTATCAGTTGACCTATTATCAATTCGACTTTTTTCATTACTCCGACGTTTCATTTGGTCGATAAACTCTTTACCGAAGTTACACTTAGCCGAAATAACATTTGTTCGAAGTATTATGTTTCCAGACATTCATTATTCCTATGTTAAGATTAACCTACTCTTTGGTTTAATTAATTATTTATTTAAATGTAATGGCACTTAATAAAACAGTTTATTATGAACAAAAGTGTTTTTAAAAGGTCCCAGTAAAAAGCATGCAAACAATGCTGCTTGCTACAAGCATGCAACATGCAACCATGCATGCAGCGTGCAAGCAGGCATGCAGCAGGCAAACAGGCAAGCAAGCATGCAGCATGCAAGCAAGCATGCAGCGTGCAAAGAAGCATGCAACATTCAAGCAGGCATGCAACATGCAGCAAGCATTGTTTCTGTCACGGCTCCGGCGCTGCGGGGTTTGGGCGGCCCCACGCGAGCTTATCGTCGCAGATGGTTTTAATGCTCACCACCGCAGCTTCGGCTTGCTGGCCGGCTTTGCCGGCAAGCCTCAGCTGCGGCGGCGGGCCTTCAGACCACCTGCTCCTCAGCTCGCGGGCCGCCCTACCCTTCCGCGCCTGCGCGGGTTTAAATTACACTCTAGGGGTAGGGCAGACAAGACTACGTAAAGTCGGTTTTACAGCGATTCGTTTCTCACTAAATTTTGTAGCACAATATATTGACTTTTTATGACACTACATATATTTAATTTACTATTGAAAACGTTACCAAGTAACCGGCTATTTATTTGTGACCAAATAATATTCCCAAAAATTTGTTTCACTGTGGTGAATATATGGCAAACAAACCATTTGGCAACTGAAAAAAGTTCAAAAGAGGCTTCGGCCAATACCAAAAAGTTTTCGGTAAAATAATATCTATTACACATGATACTTCGATGATTTAAAAATATGTCAAATGATGCATATTGCAAAAAAGACGTCGGCCAATAGTTTTCGGTAAAATGAAATTCGAACAAAAAAAATTCGGAAAAGTAATCGGTTCCCGTCTTGGCACCGCTGCTGTTCAATATATATACGAACGACCAACCATCAAGCCCCAATACGTCCCGCTTCCCCTATGCAGACGATCTTGCCCTCACCTCCCAACCTTTGAAAACGCTGAGGTCCACTTATCAGACGCTCTTAGTGACTTAAAATCATACTAACACGCTAACTCACTCAAACCAAATCTGAGAAGCGGGTCGCAAACTCAGCATCGTTTGGGGTGGGGTGCCCATTGAGCACAGCAACTTCCCGAAATATCTTGGTGTTACTCTGGACAGGTCATTAACATTCCGCAAAAACTGCAAGATTATCAAGCAGAAGGTACACTTACGCAATAACCTCCTACAATGACTTGTCTCGTCAAAGTGGGATGCCTCGCCTGACGTTTTTTGGACTACTGGGCTGGCGCTATCTTTCTCTGCAGGTGAATTCGCGTGCCCCGTTTGGAGTCGTTCCAGCACATGCAAAGTTAGTGGATACAGCTCTGAATGAAACGTGCCGGATCATCACCGGCTGCCTCAAACCGACCCGAAAGGCCATCAGAAATTCGTGGAGCGGTGGCAAGCTCAAATGAAAGAGCCAAGATGGTTTCTGACACACGATATCCTTTGCACGATAACATCCTCGTGTCACAAAGGCTGAAAAGCCGCAACAGCTTTATGAAGTGTGTCCTCCCACTCACTGGCGAATGATCTACGGAACGACTAAGCCTGTGGTGACATGGTGCTTCCCTACCAAACCCATTCGTTCCACCTACTGAAAATCTTGCACCGGGACACGAGTTGCCTTGGTTTTCCTGGAAGTCTTTAAATAGGCTCCGGACTCAAGTAGGCTGAAGTAAAGAGAACCTGTACAAGTGGAAATTCATAGATGGCTGCGCCCTGGAGTGCAAATGTGGTGCTGTCCCACAAACAATGCGGCACTTAATATTTTGTCCAGGATGTCTTGCTGTTTGCACGCTACAGGAATTGATGGATGCCTCGGAAATTGCTAAGCTCATAGCCAAATTCTGGGCTGACTATATTTAGATTGCTTTCGACACGCTAAGAAGAAGATTATTATTATGGGCTTTAGTAGCCTGAAATAAAGGATTGTATTGTATTGTTACCGGTTGTCAGAAGCCCGAAAACCTGACAGCCAGTCTTACCAAGGGGAACAGTAATACGCAGTAACTAAGTTGTGGAGGTCAGATAGGCAGTCGCTTCTTTTAAAATTTTAGTGTTCAGCGACTAGAAGCCGAGCCTAAAATAGTTGGGAAAAGTTTAGGCACATAACTAAATAACTAAATTGACTGGCCTGTTAGTCTAGTGGTTAGTGATCCTGACTGCTAAGACTGAGGTCG
Source organism: Aporophyla lueneburgensis (assembly GCA_932294355.1). NCBI lineage: Eukaryota > Metazoa > Arthropoda > Insecta > Lepidoptera > Noctuidae > Aporophyla > Aporophyla lueneburgensis. Next base: position 8,484,383 of record OW028746.1, read on the forward strand.
TGAGTTCGATTCCCACCCAGGACAAATGTTTGTGTGATGAGCACAATCATTTGTTCTGAGTCTGGGTGTAATTTATCGCACCAGTTTTTTTTTTTTTTTTCAGGATGGGAAATCATCATATGACTTCTCCCGCTCTGGGCGGAGCGGGAGGGCGTGTCAGACTTTTACTGACTAAAACCCACCCGTGTTCCATCAGTTGCCCATGTGCCAGGGTCACGGTATCTCTTTCGAACAATCACGCGACCCCGGCAGGCATCGGTCCTGGTAGACCCCTACACTGCTGCTGACATCTCTTTGAGGCGCGCGTGGAACACTACGCGCCGTCGACCCGAGCCTGGTCCTTACCGGGCGGCGAGCTACCCATTGCTCGCCACCCGCAAGCTCGCGCCTACGGTGGCCGGGAGTCCGCTATGGACTCCCGACGCCCGGGGCGTCTCCTCCTGCGGCGGCTTGGGACGTGAGGGCGCAGAGACTGCCACTCCCTCACGCGCCCCGCCTCCTCCTTCGCGAGCATTACTGCTTCGCAGAAGGAGGTGACGGCTTCCCATTCCCTCTCGCTCCATACCATGGCTCGCACCAGGGCCGGACGCGAGAGGTCACCGCCGCCGATCGCCTCCACTAGGACACGGCGGTGCTCCGCCCAGGCAGGGCACACCTCCACCGTATGGTCCATCGTGTCCTCCAGACGATCCTCACAATGGAAACACCCGGACGTATCCTCCCGCTTTATCCTGAACAGGAACCCACCGAAGCACCCATGCCCGGTGAGAACCTGCGTCAGACGGAAGGTGAGGACGCCGTGACGCCTCTCTATCCACTCCTCAAAGAGGGGACTTACCGCCGCAATTGTGGCGTGCCCAATCGCACCAGTTTCCAAACTTTCTTTCCGAATGCCATCGCATCAAACATGGATAAACACTTACAGGTGAATAACGTAAAAACGAACTGTGGCGTAGTAAAATCCTTTAAACACTTAAAAATCCATTAAGCTGGAGTGTGGGTCTTATCCCGAACCTCACGCACGTGTGACCGGGGGTTCCGCCCGGCAACTGGACGCCTCTTTTATATTTAATTCACGGGTTTTCAGTATGAAGGCTTGCGTTTCACAAGTTCTGAGATTAGGGAAAGTAAAGGTATTCCCATCATGTTTCGTTGTTGTGTCTGGTTCGGGCTTGTTAATGTTTCTGCTATGTGAAAATGCCGACTTTAGAAATTCAAAATTAAAAGGGTTTGTTGGTTATATAAACGTTATATTTTATGAAGATTCATTGATGTTCTTTTGAATTAAAATTTTTGAGAGGGTCGGGCATGCTCCAGTTGCATTTCCGTTAACTCACACAAGAAATAACAAGCTTGACTGTCATACAAAAGACAATAGAGGGGTCCCACAGTTCAGATCCCGGTGACCCGGTGTCCTACTTCTAAATGTAGCCCCGTAATCAAATTTGCACAATCTGGCAACCTCGCACGACACGTTCATTGTCCGGTGTCGGTGATGCGTACACCGGATGCACGTTCCCGGATGTCACCCCCTACAGGGAGGCTGTGTAGTGTATACACGTCTTTGCAACCCTCAAGACATTTGCCGCTATCTAACCTCAGTATATATATCGCTGTATTCGCTGTATCGCAACAAGTCGTGACATCACGGATGTTCGTGTGTTTGCATGGAAATGATACTGGGGATCCGTGAATATTAATCTCGACAAGCAATTTTAAGCCTTATACCTACAATGCTGAGCTTTATTTTGCCCAAATGCCTGTAGCTCAAAGACCTAATTTGTTGCTGTGAAAAATAAACACCGTTTGCGAATTTTGGAGTAATGACAACAGTAATGTTTTCATTAGGAGACTTACCTGCGCTCTTGTTTTCGTAAAAACAAGTCAAAGAGAGATTGGTTGAATATTTATATTTATGTCAAAACAAACAAAGCCATTAACCAATGAACATCTGGGTCTGAGACTTAAGTGGTATATTTAAATAACTAACTTCTTAAACAATTTGCGTTTGAGTAATCAAGACTACATCACCGAGGCGGAAAAAATAAATAAAAAAAACATTTCCCGTACATTTTGCTCTGCAAAGGAAATCCCGTATAGCATGAAGTTTGTTAAAGAATCCCTTGTTCTTTAGTTTGCTGAGCAAACAGCCCGAGACACGTTTGAGTCGTATGTTAATAACATTAGGAGAAGCGGAACCTTATTATGTACATACGCTTTGTATATTCCAAGGGAATTGAATTCCCACCTAAATCTACAAGAAATTACGAAAAAGAAACGCTCTCGAGCTAAATAGGTAAACAACTAACGGCGTTGTCTTGCTGCAAACAATTATGTTTAGTTGTTACCTTTGGGAACTATAGACATAATTGTACCGGTGACAATGTGCAGTAACTCCAAGGACTTTATTGTTTTGAACATTTCTCTTTTTTATCTTAAAATGTTTCTCTTTGTGTCGTTATTAAAGAATCTACAAAAAGGTATATTTTAGTCATTCTCTTTGTACATATTTTAACCAGTTTATTTATTCTGAGTCGAAAAGTTAGGGTCAGGTACGAATCGGATTGGCTTTCAGTTAGAATTACGTATCACTTTTTTTCGAATCAACTCCCTTTAGATCCTCAATAAATTTCAAATCGTTTAGGGCCTTATTTGTTTCTAATCTTGTCTGAATTTGTTTGTATTGGCGATAAAGAAAATCTTTCGTGTTCAGTCTACTACATAGTAGTATATTTATAGAGTAGTACTTTTAAAGATCTGAATTGAACTTCAATGTGCTATCAACAATTTTAATTAAATTGAATATTTATAAATAAGGATCACGAAAATTCTATATCTAAAATCCTATTGCCATCACCCTCGTTGGACTGCCTCGTTGGTCAAGTGGTAGCAAGCGTTACTGGTGAGTATGAGGTCCTGGGTTCGATTCCCGGTTGGGCAGTGTTATTGGGTTTTTCCATCTGGAATTTCTCAGTAGCAGCCCGGAGTCTGGATTTGTGCCCGGGTGATGGCAATAGGCTCATTCATTCATTCGTTTATTTATTTCTCAGTATATGGTGCATTAAGATCTTATATTTAACATTGTTTCACACATACTACCATTGCTGGCGTAGAAATATTAAATAATAAAAAGGTACATGCATTATTTATAATACAGAAGTATTAATTGTTTAATCAAAAATGTATGCCATGTCAAAAATATAAATCATAATGTCAAAAATTAAAACTACAATATCCAAGAATTCATAACTAATGTCGTTAATAACAATATGATATTAAAAAGTATGATTTAAAAAAAAATTCACCGAATAAAAACACATGTCTAAGAGAAAATCAAACATTTTACATTTAAACTTATTAATTGGTAACATTCTCAGGGCGGGTGGTAATTTATTATAAATTTTAATTGTCATGCAACTAGCATTTCTACTATATAATTGTAATCTTTGAGCGAGGACGAGTAATTTCCCGGCATTTTTTTTGTTCAGTCTTTCGGAGAGTTCATTTAATTGAAATAAATGAGAGTATTTTTTTACAAATAGAGAAACTTCAAAAATATACAAACATGGGAGTGGGAGAATTTTTAAATCCCTAAATAATGGCCTGCAATGGTCCAGATATTCTGCTCCACTCATGGCTCTAATACATTTTTTTTTGCACTATGATTGCCCTTTCCACGTCCACTGAATTACCCCATATCACTAGGCCGTAATGCAGTACTGATGAAACATACCCATGATAGGCATTAAGGACTGTTTTTCTACTGGACACTAATATTAACTTGCGAAGAGCATATACGGATTTATCAAGTTTACTGCATACTCTTTCTACATGTTCCTTCCAGTTCAATTTGTTATCTATTACTAAACCTAAAAATAAAGCTGATGGTCCTGGTTGTAGAATTACATTATTATGTCTAATTGATGTTGGTATTACTGACAAGTTACATGTTTGAAATTGAACTATTTTAGTTTTTTCAATATTGACATAAAGATTATTGTCCCCCAGCCATTTTATCACATTCATTAATTCATTGCTAATGTCAGTTTCTACGTCAGTTTTGTTGGAACATTTTATTGTTTAAGTAGTATCGTCCGCAAATTGGATACAGTCATATTTAAAAAAAAAATTGAGGTCACAATATATAAAATAAATAGTGGCGGACGCAGTAAACTCACCTGGGGGACGCCAGAATAATTCATTTTTAGTTCTGAACAGTGTCGTTCTAATATTATTTTCTATCCTAGAGATAGCAGTTCTCTGTTGGCGATTAGACAAATAACTTTTAAGCCAATCATGCGCTTTGCCTCTTATGCCATATTTCTCTAACTTGTAAAGTAATCGTTCATGTGATACAAAATCAAAGGCTTTGCTCATATCTAGGAATACCGATACTGTAGACATTTTTTTTTATTGAGTGCTTCGGTAATTAGTTTCACTAAAGAAAAACAGGCTAGAGTCGTTGAACTGTTTCTCCTAAAACCAAACTGACTCTCCACAATTAAATTGTATTTAGTTAAAAAGCTATTTATTTTAGCATGCATTGCCTTCTCAAAATTTTTTGCAAAGATAGGAATCAGTGTAATGGGCCTATAATTGTGCATATCAGTACACTCGCCCCTTTTGAAAAGTGGTTTAATTATAGACTCTTTTAATCTAGATGGGAAAACACCTTCTTCAAAAGAGAGGTTTATTAGGTAGGTAAGTGGGGATGCTATAATTTTCGCGCTTAATTTAATTATTGTAGTGGTTACTTCGTCATATCCGCTAGAATTTGTGTTATTTAATGAATTAATTATTTTAATAACGTCAATTTCGTTCAGTGGAGTCCGAAATAAAGTATTTATATCGCCCCCTATTACATGGGACTTAAACCTAACAGGCGAAATTTGGGTGTATTATAGGTACACCTCTGCCCAACCTTACGGGGAAACAAGGCGTGATGTTATGTAATGTTATGTGTAATAACCCGTCTACCTCCTTGCAAGATGAATGAACTTCATTTACAAAAAATGCTAAAACATTATTTCCACCGGCAACTTGTCATCTTCAGACAGTCTATAAAAGTCACTTGAAGTAAATCCACACTAATATTACAAATGCAAAAGTAACTCTGTCTGTCTGTCTGTCTATCTGTCTGTCTGTCTCGCTTTCCTACTAAAACTACTGAATCGATTTAAATGAAATTTGGTACACAGATAGTTTAGAGCTTGAGAAAGGACATAGGCTACTTTTTATTCTGTGACTTTGTCTGCGTCCGCGATAACCGACATTTACGCAGACGAAGTCGCGGGCAGAAGCAAGTAGAATATATAGAAGTTCTCGAAAAAGACTATTTGTAAACCTGTCACTACGGAAATTAACGTAAAAGCACCCATCTGTAGCAACTAATCGTTTTGATGGTCTTTACTATGTGTTATACTGCTTTCGGGGAAACAGTTTTTACGATGTCTTATGTGTAATTAGGGGCCTTGGTTGTTACTGACCTGTTGATACTTTCACTTTCATTACTCGAAGGAATGAAGACAGCTGAGATGAATAAAATGTTACTTTTGTATTCGAGCGCTTATGGTAGTTTTTTACTACCCGGAACTTCTGTGCAAGTCTCTCCAATTTCATTCACTTCTAGTGATGTTGTGTTTTATCTTGCCAATTCTTGAGGATTTATCGGGACGAAAATAACAATATTTTCTTGTATCTATCTCACTGCTAGCACTACAAACGACTCCTTATATAGGCTAAAATCATTACAGATCAACTTTAATTATATCAGCGGTTTTAGACAATCAGGTCAAGCTATCACTTGCAAATAAAGCATACAACGTCAAATTAGGTCACCCTGCTCATTCATATTTAAAAATTCTGTTATAAATTAAAAATTCTCTCCCAGGAAGCGGTCAGGCGACGGACGTGGATGTCCGGTTGGTGACGCCCGCGTGGGTGGCTCGGGGAGGCTCAGCCACGCTCCGGTGCCTGCATCAGGTGCCACCACAGTTGCTCTACAAGGTCGAGTTCTTACGGACTGGAACAAAGCTGCTCCAGTATGTGCGGGAGAGGGTACCGCCTTTTACCAGCTATACCTTCCCGGGAGGGAGGGTTAATGTGAGTGTTTGATGTCTGTATTACTAGCATTAGCCTCTTAACAAAATGAAATAATCGTTTTTAAAAGACATTATTGTAATTCAATAATAGGCTTCATTACTAGTAGTTACTTATTTCGTTATATGTTTAACAAAGAATTAAACACTGAGATGGCCAAACTTCAGTTTTGATTCTTCTATGAACCCTCCATAAAACTATTATTTGCAATCTTTTTTCTCAAAAGAAGCTTCTTGAATAATATATTATGGTAAGACTACCTAGAGTTCATAAAACAAAAGCATACAGAACTCCACTCCGAGATTCCTACATAAACAACACATAATACATCTATGTTTCTATATACATGCATATTCAAAACAAACATCCCTTTGGTTCGTAATACCCAGTTGATTAGGGTCGTAATTTCCATGACAATGGAACTAGTTAGTACAGAATAGGTTTTGAAGGACGCTTTTTATTCGTATATATACACAACCGATAGGTACATATACTTAGGGATGCTTGTCGTATTTTATTTTATGTCCTATTTTGACAGCCTGAAATGTATATTGTGTTGGATTTATGAGGTTTTTGGTACAGGTGACAGGTAAATTATGTGTCAGGGATATCTTATCTCTTTGTGAGTTCAAACACAGATGAGATGATAAATTGTTTTTTTTTTTTATGAGCCTAGATTGTCACGAAAAAAAACCGTCGTTTTTAAAAGGAGCTAAATGGTTGGTCCGTTTTTTGTAAGCTGGGCTATGGAACATGAAACCTGGGTTCGATCCCTAAGTCTGGCAAAATATTAGTGCGTTCTTTCTGTGAAAAACCAAGAGTTTGAGTTTGCGCCCAATTGATGGCAATAGGCTGGCCCTCTCACTATGATAATATGTGGTTGGCTCTATGTCACAATATGTGGTTGTATTGCCTCTGCCATCCTTTTGGGCAATACCAAAGTGCTGTTATGATGTTTTTATATAAAATTATCCTTGTTACAGATGACGCTATCAACAGAGAATTCTATAACAATTGACAACTTGGACCCATCGGCTTCAGGGCTCTACTGGTGTGAGGTGTCGTTAGAGACACCCATCTTCACAGCTGCCTCGAATCCACGACAGCTGACTGTCGTATGTAAGTAGACTATTATACCACAAAAAATGAAAGAGTTATTACAAGTATTTCAATCTTGAAGCTTCGGAAATTGCGATCTAGAAAAGCCTGTCACGAACGACATAACTCTTAAAATACGTTGTTGGTTTCTTTTGAAAAAGTAACCGTTATTTTGTCCGACGGAATATTGGATAGATAAATGTTGGTTAGAAAGATACCGCGGCTATGAAATTATGATTACAAAATTATATTTCTTTTTTTTAATATTCCATATAGGCTACTATATTTAACCGTAAAAGGAGACACAAAGACCTAATATTATATCTTGCAAGTTAGTCATAACCAGCCGCGCTACTCATAAAATTAGGTGAAGGGCTGAAATGAAAAACGATTTTATTTCTGTAAGTTGGTTTGTTTGGTTGTAACAGTTTTACATATCAATCATATTTTAAAAACTAGATGTCGTCGGCGTTTCCTATCTAACTAATCTGAGAAGAAACAAAACCACAGGTCACAGTATCTTTTGAAATCCAGACATAACCTTAGTGAATCATGTGGAGACTGGACCGGATAAATCTATATGGATTCATGTTTGTAATGGCCCTTTGAAGAAATACAAACACAGGTTGAGTGGGCCTATTCAGCTAGAGTACAGCTTGAAGTGAGATATCAGTAGTGTTAATCCCAACGCTCTAGCACCAGGTGGAATCACAGCTCACTTCAAACTTAATTCACGTTAAGTTATTACGGTGAATTTTTTACAGAATAAACCGTAAGGGATTTTCATGATTGCACCAAGCGTGAGACTAAAAGTTCCCATCATATCGCGTAAGCAATCCGCCATTTTCCTTAAACTAGAAAATCGGGACCTCCCACAACACCCGACACATCTGGCCACACTAATCGTGCGTACACGTGCGCTGAATACAGAGTACATACATTACAATGAATAAGTCATTTCAGAGGACGGTGAAACTCCTTTATGTTCGAGCGTTAGCTGAGATAGCCGTCTAACCCAATTGTTTTAGCATTACGCACGGTGAGAATGAGTTAGGAAATTGTGTAATGTTATCTAATGAAAACGGTTAGCTGTGGTGTTTTGATATGTGTAGTTTTTTATCTAACCTACCAAAGGTTAGATAAAAAACTACCGAGTGCTGACATTTTTTTGACGGAAATAAATTAAGGTAATAAGGTTCTGTCTGTTGGCATTATGGAATGGGCTAGCTGACACATGGCAAGTAATTATTTAATGGTATGAGTTGTGTTTCGTAATGTTGCATACTATTTTATCGAATCAATTTCTTTTAACTTATCAAACAACTGTGTAGCTGGGGAGTTGCTCCATCACTGTTTCTTCTCAGTTAAAGCACTAATATCTGGATGACCGAGCTTTGCTCGGTATTTTTTGTTAAATTGTGTTTAAAGTAATAAGTTTATGTTCAAGTTGATTATCGATAAAGTTGATCATTGAAAACACGAATAAAACGACATTTTATAAAAATGAATCCTAGCTAGATCGATTTATCTCCCCCGAAACCCCCTGTATCCTAAATTTCATGAAAATCGTTGGAGCCGTTTCCGAGATTCAGATTATATATATATATATATATATAATATCTGGATAACCGAGCTTTGCTCGGTATTTTTTGGTAAATTGTGTTTAAAATAATAAGTTTATGTTCAAGTTGATTATCGATAAAGTTGGTCATTGAAAACACGAATAAAACGACATTTTATAAAAATGAATCCTAGCTAGATCTAGCCCCCGAAACCCCCTGTATACAAAATTTCATGAAAATCGTTGGAGCCGTTTCCGAGATTCAGATTATATATATATATATACAAGAATTGCTCGTTTAAAGATATAAGATTAATTAGGGAGGTGGCGAGCATTTCGGTATATGATTTGCACACGTTTGACGTCGAGGTGGATTGCAGTTTAAATCATTACGAATCGATTTGGTCTAATCAATTAAGGTTCTATGTCGCTGCGTTTTCGCGTTACAGCGGATTGAAGTTGCTTACAAAAATCGGGGTATTAAATCATTTGCACATGTATGCCTCTGGAATACATGGTCACAATCATCTTGGAAACGAAGAAAATCGAAGAGGCAGACATTCAGGACTCTGTATTATCATGCGACGGAGTTGTAAAAATGTCAAAAAAAAAAGCTCTACTAAGTCATTTGCACGCGGTTCTCATTGCGCCCATTCGATTCACTATGACTCTGTGGATTCGAAAAAACATGTGGCAGACACTTTGCTTACTGATTTTCAGCTGTATAACTGTTTGAAATTCACGGAATCAAGGGACAGCGAGTATTGCATGGGATTATTGTTATTGTTTATAGTTTTATTCTTATAATTTTGTTTAATATTATCCTCTAAACTCACGGTAACGATTAAACTTCTGGAGCTGAAATCTATGCAATCATATTTTTTCTCAATGCCAAGCAGAAACGAAATGCGCTTGGAACTCTAATTAGAAAGTTTTTTTTTTTAATTGTGGTGGGGCTCCGACGGAAGGCGAATTAGGTACCTTCGACGCGGACCGAAAAACTGATGATCGCAAGTGTCTCGCCTAGGGCCAGGGGGAGGGAATCGTGCACCTACCTCCTCGGGAAGCCGCTCGATCTACCAGCAGAATCTAGGAGCTCCGGAGTCCTCACAGTTCGGCTCACCACGTGTTGGCAAAGTCCAGAGGCACAACACAGCACTTCAGTTCAACCGTCGAAGCCACAAAATACACCACTATAGCAACAGCGGGACTGCTATGAACTTCTAATATTCAAATTATATCGGTCTGCGATAAAAAAAGTACAGCGGAGAAGCGATCATGGCGGAATCCATATTGGAATGATGTTATAATGTCTTTCTTGAGCGAGCCATAAAGAGGGCGACACTCGTCAAGGAGAAATTTAAGAGGTGCACGATATAATTGGCGGGAAAAGGACTAGCTTGACATCTTGCGTAATAGTTTAACAAAATAAAAATAGATGGCGCTAACATTTCCTCCCCTTTTTAAAGGGTCACCTTTAAGCCCAATCATAAAGTGTAATAAAGAACTGCGAAAATATAATATTGAAACTGCGATTTATATAAGATAAACTGCGACAATCTTAAACTAACTGCTAGCACTTAAACTACTGTGGTTACAAAAAAAAAAAACAATCTTAATGCGTAGAGGTAATGGGCACAAACGTACGACCGGACGCACGTATGTACCTTTAGCTGTTCTTACAGAAACTACACGCGTTATACCATCGTTAGAAGGAAGAATCTTCTGTACTATCGCTAATGGCCACGATAAAGGAGGTGAATTGTCAGTTATAATAACAACAACCGTGCCAGGCTTGATTGGCACAGACGGAGTATTCCATTTCTCTCGGGTTTGTAAACTATGTAAATATTCCATTCTCCATCTTTTCCAAAAAGATTGCACTAATTTATCAAGCAGAGAATGTCTCTGAAGCAAGTTGAGATTATTGGATTCTACTTCAGGCGCGGGCAATGAGAGTAAAGGAGCGTTATGCAAAAAATGACCTGGCGTTAACGCGGTAGGTTCTGCGGGATCGGCACTCAGGACCGTAAGAGGCCGAGAATTTAACAAACACTCGATCTGAACGAGCACTAACTAGCTCTTCGTAAGAGAGAAGCTGTTGACCGATGACCTTGAAAAGGTGCGTCTTGACGACCTTCACCATACTCTCCCAACATCCGCCAAAATGTGGGGCGGCTGGACAGTTAAACTTCCATGTGATACGGTTTTCAGCAAGCTCTTCTTCGAAGCGAGAGCGGAACTCGACATTATTAATAAATTTATATAAGTCGTGTAAATAAGAATAAGCGCCTACAAAATTAGTGCCTGTGTCCGAGTGCATTACTTGGACAGGGCCCCTGCGAGACAAGAACCGTTTAAGTGCAGCTAAAAAACTGGCGGTGCTAAGATCAGTGGCTACTTCAATATGTAGCGCGCGAGTTGTGAGACAAGTGAACACGCAAAAATACGCTTTCAAAGCCTTTGCACCCCGACGGTGAATGGGAGTGTAAGATGTAGGACCTGCGTAATCACAGCCCGTGTGAGTAAACGGCTTAATAACCTGACGCGTCCGACAGTCCGGCAAGTCAGCCATGAGCGGGAAGACGGGACGCGGTCGAGCGCTGAAACAAATATTACAATCGTGCACTACCTTACGAATAGCACGACGAGCAGACAGTATCCAGTATTTCTGCCGTAATAGTGACATGAGCTGTTAAGTTAACAAAAAAGTCATGGCTTGGCAGAAGTACCGGGTGCTGCTGTGAGTAACTTAGATCAGAATGGGTGAGACATCCACCAACTCTGATTAAATCGTTATATAAAAACGGTCTTAATTTATTAAGAGATGATGAAACCTGCGTGTTCAGTTTTAAATTTAAAATTTCTTTATTGAAACGTTTATTCTGGATAAGTTTCAGCAATTTGTTTTCTGCAAAACTCAAATCAACTGCGGTTATATGTACGGAATCGCGCAATTTTGACAGCAAAAGTGCTGCACAAAGTTCCATACGAGCAATCGTAATGGGCGAAGAAGGCGCGATCTTTGACTTGGAACATAAAAAGCGGACAATATTGCCGGAGGCAGAGCCAACGTGTAGGTATACTACGCCACCATAAGCTTCGCCACTGGCGTCAGCGAACCCGACCAATGTCAATTCATAGTCGTTCTTCACTTCTAAACAACGCGGTATTTTAATTTCGTTTAGGGCTGGTAACTCTGAAGTAAATTGTTGCCAAGCCTTGACAATATGAGTAGGAGCAGGGACGTCCCAATCCACCTTCAACTGCCACAACTGCTTAACAAGAAGTTTAGCTACTAAAATAGAAGGAGCGACGAATCCCATGATATTCCACAGTCTCGCGATGGTTGACAGTATGATGCGCTTAGTGCACGCGATATTCGAACTTGGTGGGTTGATTTTAAAATAGAAAATATCTTGGTCTATAGACCAGCGAAGACCCAATATTTTATGGTCAGTGGTTTTGTCAAATTCAACCTCAGTCGTCATCTTATGAGAGGCGGGAATTTCATTAAGAACAGACTTTGAATTACTGTTCCACTTCACAAGGTCCCATTGAGCGCCCTTAAAAAGAGCAATTAAATCTTTAGCGGTGTCAATCGCCTCGTCTTCGGTATTGACAGAAAATGCAACATCATCCATATACAGGCACGAGGAGGCGACGGCAGCAGCGCGGGGATGCTCAGCGCCATCGTCAGCGACGAGTTGCTGCACAGTGCGCAGAGCGTGGTAAGGACTGGACTTTAAGCCAAAACAAACTCTACTAAATTCATATAAGCAAAGCGGGTCGTTAGGATTAAAACGATAAAGAATTCTCTGATAACGTCGATCAGATTCGCGAATCATAATATGTAAAAACATTTGTTTACAATCAGCGGTCATCGCTACAGAGTGTAGACGAAAATTTAAAATAATTTTGAATAAATTACCCTGTAGGTTGGGCCCACTGTGCAGCAAATCATTTAACGAAACACCGGACGATGTTTTACAGCTGCCATCCAGCACGGGACGCAACCTAGACGAAGACTTGTCTGGGCGGAGAACCCCATGATGTGGGATTATATAAGTAGGGTACACATCTGCAGTTTCATGCGGAAGAACTGAGACGGGCGAGATATAACCTTTAGAAAGGTAATCATTTAAAACTTCGTCATAAGCGGCGCGTAGCTCAGGTGAAGCTTCAAGCTTCCTCTCTAAGCATAAAAAACGTCTAAGAGCGATATTGAATGAGTCACCCAGTGTGAACACATCCTTATCAAACGATAGACCCACGGTATAGCGACCGGTAACTGGGTCCCGTTGCGTAGTGGAACGATAAAAATATTCACATTCAGCATCAGCAGGATGCTGAACGGGCGGGCCAGGAACTTCTTCAAGTTCCCAGAAGCGGGAAATCAAATTGTTATCCATAGGCGAAGGGACTATGGCGCATCACGATGTGACACATGCTGGGTGGTTACTGAGTGTAGGTACGACCCCCATGAGTACGTAGCCTAACACCGTATTGACAGCGGCGGGCGCTGACGGGCCACCAGGAACCACGTCAGGCAAAAGTAAATGCGGAAACAGCGATGCTCCAATTAAAATATCCATTTTACTTGGAATAGCGAAACTATCATCAGCGAACTGAAGTTTATTCGAGTAAGGTAGGGCCTTAATATCAACAAAAGCGGAAGGTAAGTTGTCCGTAATTTGATCAACTACTAACGAGTCAATATCAAATCGGATATTTTTGTTAAAGCGTGAAAATATACGTAAATTTATTGTCCCGAATGACGTCCTCTCTGTGCCTCCAAAACCTCTTACAGTCGTAGACCGTGTATTGTTTTGACGTAAACGTAAACGTTCACAACATTCCCTAGTAATGAAGTTACTTTGCGAAGCGGAATCAAGTAAAATTCTTATTAAATGTTCACGTCCAGTATTATCGTACGCCACGACTTGCGCTGTAGCGAGTAAAACAGTAGTATGCGAATTACATTGCGGCGTCTCGCTGCAAGCGGCATTAGAGGAAACAGAACGCGGAGCGTCAACGGACATCGAACACAAAGCTACATCAGGCTGCGTGGCGGAGTGCACCGGCTCGGACGCGGGCACGGGTGCGAAAGGGACGACAGCAACGTTCGCTTGCGTTGACGTCACCGGATCGGGCGTTTCGCGCTGCGGCGTAGGTATAGTGGAACTCGCCGCTTCCGCGGTCCGTGGGTTCGAATCCCGAGTAAAATGTAATAGTGAATGGTGACGTTGTTTACACGCTCTACAGCCAGATGCGGATTGACAACTCGATATTTTATGTTTAATACTTAAACAATTAACGCAACCGTTAATTTTCCTAACAACCTGTAAGCGTTCATACGGAGTTGATTTATGAAAATCAGGACATTTAAATAAGTGTTGATGTGTGACAATAGTACACAAACATTTATCTGTTGAATCAGATTCGACCGCGCTTACATACGTGTTATAACGCGGGGAGGACTGCAGTTTTTTACTATCATTAGAACTGCGGGAGCGATCAGCTGAGTTTGCGGATTTATGTTCTTGCGCGCCGGCTGTTAAAGCGTGAGCGCGATACAATATTTTACTCTGTTTATTAACGAAATCGACTAAATCATCAAATAAAGGAATATCAGACTGATCCTGACTGTTTTCAAAGTTACGAACAGTTTCACTGTCTAACTTGGTAATAGCTATTTGTACGAAAATTAAATTCAATAAATCTGGAATTTTTAAGTGTTGTAAGGCACGGACGGCGTTAACAAACTTATCATTGAAAATGTCCAAATTATCGGAAGTAACGGAAGTTAACGGTTTAAAATCTATGATCTGTTTTAAATAAGTAGCCGCTAGTGTGCGTTTGTCTTCATACCTATTCACTAGCGTATTGAAAATGAGTTCGTAATTCTCAGCGGTAGGTACAATGCCGGCGCATGCGGCTAGCGCTTTACCGGTCAATTTGCCCTGTAAATAATGTAATTTTTGATGATCCGAGAGAGATGGATTATCATGAACAGCGGATTTATAATTTGAGTAAAACAATGGCCATGAACGAATGTCACCGTTAAAACTCATTAATTCAATCGGCGGTAACTTAATGATAGAAGATTTTTTCTCTAAGATGGACGTAACAACGTCTGCATTGGTATTGGAAGCAACCAAACGTTTTAAGCGACTATATAACTGTTCAAACGAAACCAGCGCTTTGTAATCAGCGCGCGCGGTGGGATCAGCTGTCAGTAGACAGTTATTATACTGATCCATAACTTCTGAAATTCGGAACGAATAGCGTCAATGTTTGAGCTAGTGTCCAGAAAAGCCTCTTTCGCATCATCTCCCGTGCCTATGTCTTTAGATAAATCGTAGGCACACTGTAAACGAAAACTCCGTACTATCAGACTTAATAGCTTTCTTCATTATGAAATGAGAATTTTAAATTAAAAAGTATACAAAATAATTTATTTGTGAATTTGCGAATAATATAAAAGTAACCACAAGTGGGTACTAGTACCTACCTAGCGTGCCTAGCGAGAATCGTGCGCCGAGCGCGGCTCGACGACACGTACCGACTTGTAGGTAGGTATCTACCAAATCTCAGCGAAAATTATCGAAATAGAACCTTATTTCGCGAATACCACTGAGAATATGAATATTACAGCGAATAATAAGATGAAATATTAGTATGACAGCGGGAAAATAAGTATTTAGTGTTAAGCGGTAACAAAATGAAACAAATACCTTCGCGGTACACAGCGAGCGTAATGGCGGAGGTACGTTTTCTAGGCTAACGAAAACCTAAAAACGGCGGGTTTTAACACTAAATCTCCTATTAGGTGACCTAAAAGGGGCGGAAACTGTATCAATCCGGCTCGAAGGACCACATTAATGGTGGGGCTCCGACGGAAGGCGAATTAGGTACCTTCAACGCGGACCGAAAAACTGATGATCGCAAGTGTCTCGCCTAGGGCCAGGGGTGAGGGAATCGTGCACCTACCTCCTCGGGAAGCCGCTCGATCTACCAGCAGAATCTAGGAGCTCCGGAGTCCTCACAGTTCGGCTCACCACGTATCGGCAAAGTCCAGAGGCACAACACAGCACTTCAGTTCCGAACCGTCGAAGCCACAAAATACACCACTATAGCAACAGCGGGACTGCTATGAACTTCTAATATTCAAATTATATCGTTCTGCGATAAAAAAAGTACAGCGGAGAAGCGATCATGGCGGAATCCATATTGGAATGATGTTATAATGTCTTTCTCGAGCGAGCCATAAAGAGGGCGACACTCGTCAAGGAGAAATTTAAGAGGTGCACGATATAATTGGCGGGAAAAGGACTAGCTTGACATCTTGCGTAATAGTTTAACAAAATAAAAATAGATGGCGCTAACAAATTGCATGCTTGAATGTAATCTGAATAGGATTAGGATCTGGATAGGAACAGTCTTTAACTTTTTAAATCACGTTTTATTTGTGTAAAATACGTATATAGATATAAGCTGTATATAGATATACGCTCTATACATTTAGTTTCACAATACGGAAAAGGTCGGAACTGAGTAATACCGTTCTCACTCATATTCCCAAAGAAAAGAGAGACACCACGAAAGGATCTATGGGGATATTTTATACCTGCTTGGTTTGGCGCGAGCGTCGGGTTGAAAAAAGTACATCAAATGGTCTGCCTTTGGAATATCAGAGGCCTGAACGTCTGCCTCATCGGTTTTCTTGGTTTTCATAAGTAATTCAAACATCTGTCCAAGAGGCAGACGTGTGCGCATAATATAGCATACCTTCTTTTTTTTACACTTTTGGAGCACTGTCAATAGACAGCGCAGAGGAAATATATTGGCAGACTATTTTTCCGTGGTTCTTCTCATTGTTTTTAATCGAACAATTCAAATCTGCCAAGTGTGCACTTTATATACAGTTTTTTAAATCATAAAAATAAATTAAAAAATTGAATACTACAAAAGTCAGAGCCCTGTATGTCTGCCTTTTCGATTCTTTGTGTTTCCAGGATGACTGTGATCATCAGCCCCAGCGGCAGACGTGTGCGCATAATATAGCACACCTTTTTTTTTAAACATTTTTGAAACGCCGTAAATTTACAACGCAGCGTCAATATGGTGGCAGACAAGGTCCTTGATGTTTCTTAGGGTACAATTATCACTATTAATAACGTCTGCCTTCTGTGCTGATCATATCGAAATTTTGCTCGCCACCTCCCTAACTATATGAAGTGGTGACGGGCGAGCGTTTTGGGGGACTGTCTTATGCTGTTATGATGTCCAAAGAGTGCAGATTCTCAGCTTAGTTTAATTTCGATATTGATTTTGTCTTTTGATAGATTACACAATAAAATGAAACAAAAAGAAGCCATTAGTATTGCTTTTGAATGGAATTTTTGGAATGTTAAGTCAAAGTCTTTTAGGAAATATTGGTCCATTTCATTGTTTCGTAACATAATAGGGTATGGGATTAGAAAGATGCTGCCTCACTAAAAATATTGTAAAACTATTTGAGAGTTCAAAAGGGTCTTTTAAATCCTTCACAACTTTTTTGTTTTGCCAAACGGCATGCTTAAAAAAAAACATAAATAGAAAAAATGTTCTTTAGAATAGGAACGTAGTTCGGATCAGATATCATCTAGAATAAAATAAATTGTCTGACACTCTTTTAAGTAAGGCAAAACGTCTCTAAACCTTAACCTATAATAGTTAGCACAAAAAAGTAAAACTACCTAACAGACACGCAATGTTTTGTCTAGAAGTGTCTCATTTTGCATCAACTATCAAGTTCTTGACCCAACCGCCTAACGAGAGATTCTTCGTAAGTAGGTCAAGGCTCTTGGCTAGAAGTCTATTGACCATTCAAGTAACAGGAAAGCTTTTTATTTATATGTCATAATAGCTTTATTCCTCGACTGCGCGATGACAAACATATTATGTAGGTTTTTATTTATAACTGTAAATACTATGCGGTTGGGTGTTGTAGGAATACCCGTGGGACTTGTTAAAATTACATATAATGAAATATTCGCGTTAATATTTTTGTTATTTTTGGCCACATATGTAATTGTTAATCAACTCATATGTGTACGTATTTATATCAATAATGTTTTATACATTATTGAAATAAATATATACACATGGTAGTTAGGATACAACAAATGGTGGAACAAAAATTGTGCATTTCAGTGTCATTTAAAACTTTTAGCAAAGTTGGATAGTTTTTTTTTTGTTGTATTTTATTGGTTTGGCATAAATAATCGACACACCCAACAACACGGGTATTCCTACAACACCCAAGTGTTGTAGGAATACCCGTGGGACTTGTTAAAATTACATATAATGAAATATTCGCGTTAATAACTTTGTTATTTTTGGCCACATATGTAATTGTTAATCAACTCATATGTGTACGTATTTATATCAATAATGTTTTATACATTATTGAAATAAATATATACACATGGTAGTTAGGATACAACAAATGGTGGAACAAAAATTGTGCATTTCAGTGTCATTTAAAACTTTTAGCAAAGTTGGATAGTTTTTTTTTTGTTGTATTTTATTGGTTTGGCATAAATAATCGACACGGGGGTAAAATACTGCCTGCTTATTTAATATGACTCTGTTTACTTGACCAGCCTACCCACTAGTTGCTGTAAATAATAAACATTTTATTTCAGACCAAATAACACGATCCAGATGTTGTTAGACAAATTCTGAATTTAAAGTTAGTAAAAAAGAAAAATAATAAACAAACTATTAACCGAACTGAGACAACTGACTTCTACGTGTGCAGCCGTATCCAGTGAGCCAGCAAGGGGCTGTCCCACCTATCACACAATACACTCAGGATGCTGTGGGAGCTAGCACGTATTGTGATTCACGCATTATATAAATTAATAAATTCAAAAAATCAGTTCAGTCTCTTTGAGAGTTTAGGAAGATTCATTACATCGCAGATTCACCTCTACCTTGGAATTGCCAATTCCAATTATGGAACTTAAGACGGCTCTTAAAGTTTCTAACATTAAACGCAATATCTCTCGGAAATGGGAACAAACTATACCGTTGTAAGAGGTCACTATAACAGTAGTAACTAGATGATCCGGATAAATCACAAACACACAATTTTAAATATTGTTACGTGTGGTGCCGGGCGTACAGAATAGCATCACCCCATTTCTTCCCGTGGGTGTCGAAATAGGCGACTAAGGGACTTACTAGAGAATGGGCAGCAGCGTTCTCTATGCATTTTAGCACCATACTGCGATCGCCAACTCGCCTGCCAAGCGTGGCGATTATGGCAAAGCCTCTCAAATTGGAGGAGGTTTATGTCCAGTAGTGGACGTCTTACGGCTGAAATGATGATGATGATGAATTTTAAATAAAACCATCTAAAATAAATAGGCCGTGACTTACGAGTTGTAGTTCGTACGTTCGAACCTAGACTTACTTTGTGTAAATTATTTCATTATCAGTGCTCGAACACGGTGATTAAAAACATGGTGAGGAAACCGTTATATTCTTGAAACAATAATTTTAAGACGTGTGATATCCACCAATCCGCACTTGGCCCGCGTGGTGGTTTACAGCCCACTCCCTCTCACAGAAAGGAGACCTGTGTCTCAGCAGTGGGAAGATTATAGACTGATCGTTTTATTTATATAGAAAGTGTTCCATGAAATCACAACAGGTAATTATCTCGTAGCACACTTCAAACTTCTTATCTAGCAATACAGCTTAAAATTATAAAATGATACTTCCATTTTGATTATAGCTCCTATAGTAGTCATGAATATAAATTGTTCAATCTTGAACGCTTCAGATGATAATAGTTATTTTGTAAGAAGCTCCTAGACTTTGACGGTAGATAAAATGACAGGGAATAATGGTAGGGGATATGATGAGAAAATAAGCAGGAGATAAGAAAATGTCATTAATAATGGCAATTTGTTTTCTGTGAACAAAATATTAATAGGAGGGTTATATTGTGTCATTTCTTGTTGCGAGTAGAATGTGGCTACGTCATGTAGGTATAAAGAAAATGGTTATAATAAGGGCAACAAGCTGAGAAGCTGGAAAACTTAATAGAAGAGGAACATTGTAATTATTTAAATTCTGACGTATATTTTTTCGTTCCGTGTGTTACACCCACAGGAAAAAATGGGATTTGTGTAAATCTTCTAAAGATTAGCACCATACCATTTCTTCACGTGGGTGTCGTAGAAGGCGATTAAGGAACACATACAAGAGAATGGGCAGCAGTTTTCTATGTACATTTTACCACTATACTGCGACTACCAACTCACCTGCCAAGCGTGACGATTATGGCAATCCCCCAAATTGTGGGAGACCTATGTCCAACAGTGGACGTCCTCCGACTGAAGTGATGATGATGACATAGTGATGTGCTAGTTAAGTGTTTGCTTGCGGGTGTTTGGGTGCTTATTCCTATCCAGTCCGTCTCTTCCTGCCCTCTATCAGCGATGCCCTAAGCCGAGGTGCGGACTTCACCCCGCACGGGGTACACTCAGCGAGTAGTCGCTCTAGTTGTAGGTTGTTAAAGCCCTGGCTTGAGGCCTTCATTTATTAAGGTAGCCACAGGCAAGACCGGTTAAGCAGCCAACCACCTCATAATTTGACCTGCGAGATGACATTAAAATAAAAGTGTTTGGGTGAAGTTTGAAGAAAGAACAGCACTAATTATATAAAAACCGGCCAGGTGCGAGTCGGACTCGCGCACCGAGGGTTCCGTACAAACTTGTAGGTATTCTCGGTTTATGCATAAGGCTTATGTTTATGAAATTAAATGTTTTTTTTTTATTGTAGGGTTCCGTTGCCGAATGGCAAATAACGGAACCCTTATAGATTCGTCATGTCTGTGTCTGTCCGCCCGTATGTCACAGCCACTTTTCTCCGAAACTATAACAGCTATGCTGTTGAAACTTGGTAAGTAGATGTATTCTTGAACCGCATTAATATTTTCACTCTAAAATAGAAAAAAACAATAAATTTTGGGGTTCCCCATACTTAGAACTGAAACACAATTTTTTTTTTTCATCGAACCCATGCGTGTGGGGTATCTATGAATAGGTCTTAAAAAATGGTATTGAGGTTTCTAATATAATTTTTTCCTAAACTGAATAGTTTGCGCGAGAGACACTTCCAAAGCGGTAAAATGTGTGTCCTCCCCTAACTATATTTGAGTTGATTGAGTGAAAGGTAAATTGCGGTTGACGATTAATGACGTATTTAAAAAAAAAAACTACTTACTAGATCTCGTTCACACCAATTTTCGGTAGAAGTTTACATGGTTATGTACATCAATTTTTTTTAGCTTTATCATTCCCTTATTTTAGAAGTTACGGGGGGGGGGGGGACACATTTTACCACTTTGGAAGCGTCTCTCGCGCAAACGCAAACTATTCAGTTTACAAAAAAATTATATTAGAAACCTCAATACCATTTTTGAAGATCTATTCATAGATACCCACACGTATGGGTTTGATGAAAAAAATATTTGAATTTCAGTTCTATTTCTTTTTTTTTTCTATGTTAGTGTGAAAATCATAATGCGGTTCACAGAATACATCTACTTACCAAGTTTCAACAGCATAGCTCTTATAGTTTCGGAGAAAAGTGGCTGTGACATACGGACGGACAGACAGACAAACAGACAGACAGATATGACGAATCTATAAGGGTTCCGTTTTTTGCCATTCGGCAACGGAACCCTAAAAAGTAGCTCATTCATGACTTCGTAACTTATCGGCCTCATAATAAACATACTTGTTATGTCCTCTCTATTGTCTGTGTTCACATTTTGCCACCCATCGCCATTATCACAAAAGGCCTTCAGTAAAATGTTAACTCTATTATTAGGTTTGATGTTCACATAATGGTAGATGACGTCAAAAGTAGGTATCCATAACTAGGTATATTCTGTTTGGCTGAAAGCACTCCGATTAATAACATATTGTATGTATTTGTGAGATATTGGACCCTGGATACCTGTGTTATTTTTGCGGATATTGTTATTGGATTTATTAGTAATTAGTATCTATTTGTTATAGTAGCTTATATATGTATGTACATAATATGGGCTATATTTCATTACTATAGATAAGGGATATAGTTACTTGTTCCACTTTTCACAAAAAATGTGACAACACTTTATCAATAAGACTTTAGCTTTTGAAAAGTGGTATTGTTCTGTCAGTGAATTTTGAAAGATTTAAGACATTTTTCAATCCATATCTAAATACCAATCTAGATTTCATAAAAAAAACGATCTGTTAATATAATGATGTTTTAAATTTTAATTATAAAGTCATGCTCTTGATACAAATATTATTAATTGCATTTCTGAATCACTCTCTAATTTATCATCTCATTCTCTTCATTTTTTCTCTCATTTTCACTCATTCTCATTTTTGAAAATTATTATTGATTTATTAATTTACTTTTTATTTTACACACTATACAATAACATCTAATATAAATCAATTATTATTTATATAACACATTGGCGTTGTATAAATAATAATTGGTTTATATTAGATTATTGCGGTTGACAAATAAAGGTGTAATTGTACACCTTTATTTGTCAACCGCAATAAATTTTTCTGATTCACATTTCCGTTGAGTTCAATGAAGTCTAAATTTCCAATTACGGAGCTCTAAGTAGTCTACAGTAGAGAGGGAAATGGTAGAGTCTGCCACTGTACATAAAATAACTAAATTAACGTTACTGTAATGTCATGTCACATTAAAATGATTACAGTAAATAAATTGAGTAGCGGTCGACTCTCAGAGTAAACAATTTGGTAACGTAACAGCAATTAAATTAAATGAATCGTCAGCTATATACACTTCACTTCATTGTTGTACCTAACTATTGTTGTGGAGTAATGGTATTAACACTTAAATTCATCATTTATCTCTAGAACATAGTCTTTTTTTTTGGATGGGAAATCATCAAATGACTTCTACTGACTAAAACCCACCCGTGTTCCTTCAGTTGCCCATGTGCCAGGGTCACGGTATCTCTTTCAAATAATCACGCGACCCCGGCAGGTAGAACATAGTCTGAAATTATTATTTGGGATGTTATAACTTAGTAATAATATGTTTATTTTGTATGTTTTGTTTGGTTGTTTTTTTTATAAATGTTAATATCGTTATAACCACTTATCAACTATAAGTACTGAACATTAACCAACCAAAAACCATGGGCACAACCATCGCCGGTAAATATGTGTGCCTTTTAATAAATATAGTCGCATTAAGGTGACATAGCGAGATAAACGTGCCTTTTCTTTTTAGCGTACCTTTCTTACCGTATGACTTCCATACTTAATCTTTTAGTGTATGTTTTTTGACTATATGATCTAGTATCCTGTAAAAGGAATACACGATACAATGAAATTTTCTCGATACAAAAAAATCGCAAAGTTCTATCTATGATTATGATTTTTTTAGCCTCAAGGCGCGATGCGTATGTATTATTAAACGTAGTTTACTTTAAAACATTGATTATAATTGTATCTAAGTTTTTGTAAAACAGTTTTCGTTTTAATAATACTTTTCATTCATAAAAAACGGCGATTCGGTTTGGCACATACGTTATTTTATTCCAAGCGCACACACATTATCGCCATCTCTTCTTTTGCCTATCATAAGTAGTGTCATCACTCTCATTCGTTCATAAATCAGTCGCTACCCTATATAAAAATGTACTCTGTGTCAGTCGCCCAGTAGGGCTCATCGACGACGAATCTATGTCACTTTTTTACAAATCGGTGCGATCAAAATTACGTTTTTTAAATATTTGTGTTCACAGAAAAAGGTAGTAGTTAAGCATTTTGCTGTAAGTATTTAATATAATAAGTGTTGGCTTTCCAAATAACTTTGTATTTCGTCTGTATATGTGTCTATTTTTGTGACTGTGAACAATATAACATTCTTTCTCTATTACCATTTAGAGACGACCTAAATTATGTATGAAAATGGGAAGAACCATAAACCAAAACTGAACAGTACCTTCAAGGTTAGGAGTGCCTGCACAGGGCAATTAATTTATTCATTTTGCAAGAATGAAATACCAATAAGATGATGATAACAATAAATCGAATTCACCACCTTCACTAAAGCATTACAGCAACAATCTTTTCTCACTTTGTAAAGTAATATTGAGTAAACACCTTATTTTCTAGAGAAGAACGTCTGTTTTATCCCAATAACTTATAATAATCATTCATTTAGAAATAAAATAAAATGTATAATTCGTTTTTAGGTTTGAATTATGTCAACAATATATCTATATGTCAAGTACTGTCACTTCAAATGCAAGAGCACAACGAATGAATGGAGTAGCATTAGAATTGTAAAAAAGGTGAGGTTTTACTTGACAGCAGCCCAAAGAAGGGTAATGATTTAAACAGGCTGTGTCAAACGCCGAACTAGTATGTTTTTAACATAACATTGGTATGTAAAAGTGTTTGTACAAACCTACTTACAGAAATAAAATCATTTATCATTTATAGCAGATGTGAAGTTTTATTGAAAATATAAATTTTAATTTCATATATCAATCAAATCAGTTTATTTCGGGCTACAAAGACCCAAATGATAATACCATACAGACTATCATACATACAAATAAAAACCACGTAAACATAACTATTGTACACAAAGTGACGGCGACGTGTTGCGCTGTGTAGTATCGCGTAGCCTTCCGCGGAATCGCCGATACACGACACCCTTCGGCCAAACTCTTCCTTGAGGAAGGTTTCAATTTGATGAGTTGGAACTCGCACCACGAATGACTTGAAGTTCGTGTTGTGGCATGGTTCCAACTTCTCGACCCTTAAGGTCCAGTTGGACTTAACACGTACAAACTCCACGATCTCCTTAACCTTCGTGGTGTAATGTAGACGGGACACATAGAGCTGCGTCGTTAGTGTAGCTGGATGCAGCAGCATATTGAGTTCTGCTAGCGCGGTCTCACACTGGTTCCGACTACGAAGCTTCTCTCTACCTTCACGAAGCCATCCATGTCAGGCACGTGGCCTGACGCCAGGCCTAGGTGTTTCGAACCCTATATGTACCGTGTTTGATACCTAATCATTAGCAGCCTATAACGTTCCCACTGCTGGGACACAGGCCTCCTCTCGGTGAGAGAAAGTGGGACATAATCCACCACGAGGTCCCAGTGCGGGTTGGTAGATGTCACATGTCTTCAATTTTTCTGGTTCTAAGACATGCCGGTTTACTCACGATGTTTTCCTTCACAGTATTGAGAGCAGTGGTGTTGAAATAATTTACACAGAGTAAAGCGCCTGCTCGGGTTCGAACTCGTAAGTAGTAGCCGTTGCCACTGAGCCACCACTGCTTCTCGATATCTAATTGATATCTAATCAAAGGTCTACAAGAGTGCTTTCTGAAAACATATTGGCTATTTATAATTTTTCATTCCTACAAGATTTTAAACAAAATCAAATAATTGGATGATCAAAACAATAGTGTTTTACTCTGTTTTGAATAACACTAAACATACTTCTATAATCTTATGAAGACTGTTTAGCAAATTATTTGTGTACTCAATCTCTGAATTACCCCTAACCCCAAAGTAAATTTAATGAAAAATAAAGTTAATAAAAGAACAAACATACATACGAGTTAATAGGCTGATAAACACATTGCTCTCAGCAGTCGGGTAAAACACCCAAATAAAAAGATATAATCTAGACATAGTTACAAAATATCGGCAATAATATCGGTTATGGTTTTCTAACCGCAGTCACACGTAATTACTAAAATATATGTATGTATACGTCAAGTAATTTTGACATTTATCATACACATTGCCATACGTAATTGACCTTGAAGGAAATATAAATGACTTGTAAAATAAGGTGAAAAAAAAAATCATAACTAGTATTACGTAATGGACGAAGTCTATGTAAAATATTGTAATTGTCATTTACCAAATAAATGTATAGTGATCGGTGAAACGAAATTGAAGTTTATTAATCTCTTAAACACCATCATATATTTTATTTATAGAGCTCTAGGAGATTAATTCGTTATTTTTAATTTCATGTTGTAAATCTATATATTAATGCGTGAAGCGAAAACTTTGGATCCCTTTTTACGAAAATTGGGCGGACGGAGGAGTATGAAATTTCGCAGACGTATAGTTTATACAGAGAAGAAGTGACGAATGCTAATATTTTTTTAAATTGTGCGTAAAAATACATTATTTTCAATAAATAAAACGTTATACACACTACTATTCATTACCGTATATTTAATAATACACACATGCGTAGATATTCTTTTGTTTATGGTCCAAATCTGTGGTCTATAGTCTTACTGAATGTCAGTTCAGTTCAGTTTATTTATTTGTTAATATAGGTAAAATATAAAGATCTTATTTGTTTCTAATATTGTCAAGTATAAATATAGGTAATAAATTAATTTTATAGATATAATATAACCTATTTCATTTTTTCAATCTATGATCATATCGAGAATATTTGTCTGTAATATTATCTGTCTATAGTGTTACTGAATGTCAAATTTAACCATATTATTTTTTTATATTTATTATTGTATATATATATTTTCACTTAATAATGTATTTCTATTCTAATGAAGCACGGTCGAATTTCGACGAATGGGCGATCACTAGTAATTAATAAATACTTAAATTGTTTATTATATATTTTTAATTATGTTGAGTTAATCAATCTCGTATAACCCAACATCCGTACATAAATATTAGCTAGCTTTTTCCCGCGACTTCGTTTGCGTAAATCTTACGTTACGCGGACGCACGTGAAGTCGCGGAATAAATAGGGTTAATGGGTAACGAATAAGGTTTAGTCGTGAAAGAGTAACAGACAGACAGAATTAGTTTCGTATTTATAATATTACATATAGATAAAGAAGATAATTTCTTGCTGTAAGATAGTTTTATTGCTTATAATTAAATATTTGTATTATTTGTCTACTCCATCGCACGCTATGTGCAAAAATTTCATAGACCGACTAAATTAATGCTACTTTCACGTACTTTTTTCTAAGATGTTTCCGTCTCTACCTTGCTATTGCAGTTTGACAGATGTGCAACAGTGACAGGAACAGTGCTTACAGCAAGGCTATGCTAAGTTAGTAACGTTTTTTATATCGAGAAATTTTCTGTCATTAGTTCAACTTTTGGCCGCTGGTTTTCCTATTCTCTATAAACGGTTCAGATATAAGTTTGTGGCGGCCGGCCACTTTAGGTTGACCCGCTATAAACCACACCCATCCTGCTATCATTCACTTTCAAGGTGGGCCCTAGATCCAACCAAACGTTTGGACAATATTGGTCTCAAGCGTTAGAACGCTCAGGCGCTGAAATTTCTTAAGAGGGCCTTTTCCGGCTCGTACCTATCGTCAACGCGACCATGATTGAAATGCTTGTTGTTTCATCCAACGCAATGTAAGCAAAATGCAAGCGAGTGAGAACGCGAGAGCCTCAAGCGAAATTGGCGCGAGGAATTTTGGAATCTCCATTACGTGTGCTGTTAAATTGTTTTTTTTTGCATTACATGTGGTTCTATGAAGAGTTCTCCGTAATTTTCAATGTAAGAGTATCATTTTGAATGGTCAAAATTCCGCTAAAATGTGTGCCAGAAGCTGATTTTCAGACGATTCTACTAAATTTGTCTCTTAAAAAGTGCATAGAAACCTAACTATAAACCACAAAATATCGGTGTGTTTAAAATATCTGCAGGAAAATTTGTTATAACGCTAGTATAACGTACGAGCGTTTGTATGAGAATTCTGACAGGATAGACGCTCTTAACACAGATTGCTCTCAAGCTTTTACTAACTATAAGGAAAATTTATCCATTATTATACAATAAGATAG
Organism: Aporophyla lueneburgensis; assembly: GCA_932294355.1. Lineage (NCBI taxonomy): Eukaryota > Metazoa > Arthropoda > Insecta > Lepidoptera > Noctuidae > Aporophyla > Aporophyla lueneburgensis. Next base: position 8,512,075 of record OW028746.1, read on the forward strand.
CTGACCCGTCAGACGTTCTCCTGTACAAAAAATATGTGAATCGTTAGACAAGTTTCGTTCAGTTAGAAACTTTTAAATTATTTCTTTCCCTATACAACAAAATTCAACTATTACAAATATTTTGATATGAAAAAAAAAAGCTTATCAGTCAAGCCAAGTGAAGTGTTAACCAACGAATAGCATTTTATTTTTATAGAAGACAACTTTTCAATGTATGCAATAATTCCATCCTGTTTTCACCCAGAGCAGGCAAGAATAAACATGTGTCACTTCGCTGGTTCACTGCAGACTGACGATTAATTATAAGTCCACATTTCCCAAAGATGTTTTCTTTCAGTGATATCCATGAGAGGTGTATCACTGACGAGTAATTTATCATGCAGATTCCCAAAAGCACCCGCCAATCATAACGTTCGGTAAGCCGGACGTGGTGGTGGGGGGGTTGCTACGTGCCAACTGTACGAGTGCGCCCGCTGCGCCTGCGCCGCGACTCACGTGGTACATTGACAATGAAAAGGTTAGTGAGGTTATTATTTCTTTGTGTATGTGTAAAAAAAAAATGCTTTCGTTGCGATTAAAGGTGTCTTCACACAGCGGGCGGGGTGCGGCGGGACGTGACGGTGACGCGCCGCCTTCATACAGAACCGTCGCGCCACGCCGCGTCGCGCCAGGCGCTCTGTGTGAAGGCGTCCGTAATATCTAGTACATTACAACTACTCAGCGTCGCGTCGCCGTCACGTCACGTCGCGCCCCGCCCGCTGTGTGAAGACACCTTAAGTTATAAATTCAAAATTAAAGTTTTTTTTTTAATAATTGTATAGAAATTATTACGTTTTAATAGAAACTATTTTGACGTAGGTAACCTAACCATCTAAATCTAGAGTTTACACACCTATGGCCATGCCAAAAGTATCTAAACTCTGGATTTAATGCACATTTTTACAGTAATGACGAGTATAGAGTGGTGAAAAGTAAATTGATACGAGTTCCTCTTTAATGTGTTGTTCCACATATTATACTTGGAAGGCTAATTTGTGTTATATTTTATAACATTCAAACTATAAAAGATACCCTTACTGCTACGAAATATTGGCACTATCAAAGATAATATTACTGTTGACATGCAAATTACAACCTACACTTAGCTTCAATTAAAGTTGATTTAAATTAATCAAATGTTACGTTCTGTGTCTAGGTCGACGAGGAATCAGTGAAATACTTTTCCTACCGCGTTTCGAGTTCCACCCGCACTAAGGGGGGAGGTGGTTACCGCAGTAGGAAGCATCAGCATCGCTACATCGCACCGGAATTTAACTACACGGCGAAATACTGGGCGCTTGTCAGTGAAACAACTGTGGCGCCCCCTGTGAACATAACCAAACATCATAAGTGCACTTTGAAGGATCAGCAGAGCGAGGAAATGGCTAAGGTTTGTCTAAGATACTTATTTATTGTTTTAGGCGGATTTAAGGAAAGTGTAAGAAAACAAACTTTGTATTTTTCAGTTTTAAGTTGTGGTCCCTACTCTGACTCTAATTCGTTTACCACTATTTGTAATATAAACAATAGTATAGTCATAAAGATACACAAAATAGATTAAATGTGTATTAACTTTCTAACGCAAAAACTACCCATGCAAAGTTTATAAAGAAGTGACCAAGTGGAACCTAGAACAGCACCGTAATTGCGAAACACATAATTTATCAGAATCTGAATGGGATTGAAGATTATTTCTAAACCATTGCGTCATTTGTTCGAATAAATTGTGGCTCAGCAACGTAAATAACGTAATGAATGTTGTTTAACTATGAATATTAAACCAATTCCTACCGATAAAAAGTTCCGCAATTACCCCTCAGGTTTCATAAGTGCCGATGTAGGTTTTTTTTTATCATCATTCTCTTTTACTTATCCCAATATACTTGGAGTTGGCGTAACATACCTTTTTCTTTCACATTTCTCTATTAGACGTCATCTTGGTAATCACACCCTTTCCTAAACATATCAATATTTACATAGTCTATCCGTCGTTTCTTTGGTCTCCCTCTATGATTATAGCGATCAACATTCATACTCAAAACTTTCTTCACGATATTTTCCTCATTCCTCCATGTCACATACCTATAATATGACAACTGATTTATACAACATAGGTTTATGTGAAATAAAATATTTTGACTATGAATAACATTTATATGAGGCGCCCTTGGGGCATTCCCAACTCATTAAAAGAAGACTTTTCGAAATCAATCTACAATTGCCAGATATATCGTGGAACATACACACAACAAAAAAACAAATTGAGAACTCCTCCTTTCTTAAGTCGGCTAATAAAATTGCTATGAAGTTAAAAGATCCATATTTTACTTATCATATTGCCCTAATTCAGAGCGAAACACATAGTATAAAGGTACAATAGATGACGAAATAATCCTTTCCACCTTTCACTCCAAAATATTTAACAAAAGAAGTCGGATAAAAAAATTGAAATGAATTTTCATATCGAAGGCAAAAATTGTGGTGAGCTGGCATTCATAAAATTATATGGGTCAAGCGTTGGTCGGCCAAACAATTCGTCGCATTCATTTGCAAGAATTCCAATGCATTAATTAACTGTTGAGCAATATAAAGCAATTGGAAAGCAATGGCAGCATAATCTTAAGTCTTAGGTTCGAACTCAAACAGGCGCTTTGCTTTGTGTAAGTTATTTCATCACCACTACTCTCAAAACGGTGGAGCAAAACATCGTGACGAAATCGGCATGTTCCGGAACCAAATATTCGAAGACATGTGGTATCTAACTTGGCCCACGTGGTGGATTATGGCCCACTCCCTCTCGCCAAAAGGTGGCCTGTGTCCCAACCGTGGGAACTTTATAGGTTAATAATGCATTAGGAAGCAATATGAATATTTTAATTGAGTCTTGTTATCAGAAGCTCTTAAATTGAAAGTAAGAAGACAAAATGATTAAAGACAACGATTATTCGATTGTTTTCAAAGAAAACGGATCTCTTCACGGAACTATTTATAGCACGAACCTCTTTTAATCTCGCAATTGAAAAGAACAAATTGAAAGATCGCAGTGAATGTACCAGATAAAGAACAAATCAAAGCGGGGGTCTTACAATAAATAACAAAAGCCAATCTCAATCTGAACTCGATTGGGCTCAAGTACAAGTGATTCTGGGTCTCAATATTACTCTTTTCATCCTTCCTTAAATTCACTGTTTAAATTGACAACCATCTTCAAGCGAAATGAAAACGGTCGGGCCACGGACGTTTCAAGCACAAACGCTTTTGACGTAAGAACATTTATTTGCGGGTGGTAACATTTTTGAATCTCTCTGTATTATTTTCACTATTGTCCTGTTACATTAATGTCCCAATGTTTTGTGGTCTGAAATATGTTTGGAGTCATAACTTTATGCTGATTTATTATTTTTGTCATTTCGATTCAATTGTGGTTTGTCTAGTCATCTAGGTTATGGATTAAAATGAGCTTTTCGATTTCTATCTATGTGAATATAGTTAGTCATTTATCAAGTTACTATTTCAAAGTATAAATAGAAGGTATTAGATCCATGTAAATACATTCTGCTTGACAGTTATTTTTCAACCATTATTTTTATTTGTTCCATTGATCTTCCGTAATATTGACTCACCATTCCTTTTGGGAACATTTAATATCTGCCAGAACTCGTTCCCTTTTCCTGTTTCTCTAATACTTTTATCGTAATTCAAATTTCCGACCTCGTCATTTGTTCGAATCGAATTTTTACCGAGTCCATACATTTCCAATTTCCTATTCTTTGACATCCGTGACGTATTTGTAAGAACGGAAAATTAGCCAAGTTTGGCAGCTGAGCTGGGATAACGTTAATAATTTCACCCAAGTTAAGGCACTTGAGGAATATTTAATTGTTTTAGAACCTTCTTAAGAAATGTTTTCGAAGTTACATGCTTTAGCTAAGTATGCTTTACCTAAGGAATTTGCTTAGAATATGATGGTTAGATTTCTCTTGTTGATTTCATGGAATTCATTGAAAATTATTTTATGCAAATTTTCTTATAGCCAGCTTTTGTAAATGTTTCGGCAGAAGTTCCAATCAAATGAACTCTTGACTCTTTGTTCATAATTGAAACATTTCCAATCAAACATTCCAACATTAACAATGTCCCTATAAATAAGTTTATTTACTGTCTCTAAATCTTCACCATCTTCTTAACTAACCTTTCTACTATCTTCCCTATAGATTCAAGAAAGGCCACGAGTACCGCCCGTGATACCCATATCCCTTTGGGTATCTATAGCAGAACTTAAGGCACCAGCACACGGTAGACTCCAACTGACATGTACTGCGACAATACCTGATGAAGTGGGTCCTGGGGAGAAGTTCGCTGATATAAAAAAGCAGACTGTTACTGGTGAGTTTAAATATAGTGTCGACTTTGAGATGGTTTCCAATCGCCTGAAAAATTACGGATAGTGTTCGGGTGCATATACGCAGCGTAGACGTTATGCAAATGATACACAAAAAGTGCATCTATGAGTGACACGCGTTTTGCGTCTTCGTGGCGTCAAGTCTATGCTCAGAGCGATTTTTTTTTTTTATTGAATTTGTTAATAGTTACTATAATTCGTAAAATAGCTAGATATCATTAGCATTCTCCGACCAGCTGAATACAACTTTTAACAAAAACTGAAAAATAACAATTCAAGAGATCGTTTTGTTATACATATTATACTTTTCTTAAATCAAACCACCAAGTTATTTCCTACTTTCCGTTCACTTCACAAAACGTTACTTTTCCCAACTTCCTCAAAAAAGCTTAAATAGTATCTATTATTCTGCTTGAAAGAACTTCGCTAAACTTAAAAAGGAACTGCGAAACAAACTTTCATTTACATTAATGCAGATCCCACAAGAAACTTAGCAAGTGAGTTAAGTTTCAGCTTAAAATAAGCAAAAGTCCGATCTGACCGCGGTTCACGAAATTGCGGCTAATGAACTATAACTTGGCTAGAAATGTACCTTTTATTTTTAATCAGTGGCCATAAACGAGGATCTCGGCTGGTCTTCCTAAGTAAATACTCCAATTTGTAAAACTAAGCTGGATGAGTTTCTGATTATGTGGGAGCCTCAACTACAATTCAACTAATCTCATACCGATGAGATTATTCTGCAATGGAATGTTTCGAATAAACCATTTCCTAGACGAGTTAACAGTGTAACAACTTTACGTTGAAGCGAGAACTGGTCGAGAGTGATGGCATAGATTAAATACTCTAGATTGTTTTATGAAACTGTTGTGTTTTCTATCATAAACACATACAGCATGTCCATTCTATAACATTCGATATTCCACTCTTTCATTTCAGCAAAATATCAAAGTTACATTTCCTTTTTTGGCTTTTGATCTTAAGACCGCGCTCACACTAATTGAAGTCCGCAGTTGACTATGAAATCGTAGGAAAAACAACAGACAGTCGCCGGCCGACGTAACGTTTGGTGTGAACGGAGAACTAGTTGCCCTTCAGCTGTATTTTATGTTAATCAATCTTTGCAGTGGCGGTCAACGAACTAAGTTTGAAGAAGCCACATTCTGACACAAGCCACGCGAATGCCACTTCGAGCGGCCTCCAAAAGTACCCGATATGGCTCCTCGGCTGCAGTCTCCTACTTCGTGAATTTACCCTTCAATTAAATTGAATGACTCTATGAATCTCGCCTATCCCCGATAAAATATTTTACCTGCGAAGCGGCTTATAGTATGTAGTTTCAATATTTCTTAGATACCTACTTACCCTTTATTTATACCCCACTATACAATTTTGTGTACCTTTACGCTTTTCCTCGTCTCACTTTCAAGGAGTAAGGTTGTCCTAAACTTTGTTTTGCTAAATATATATTTTACATTTGTACACCCTTATTATATTTATTATATCTAAATCTATTCTTATGTCATTCTTAAAAGCCTGAGACTTCATATTTTAAATAAAATGAAATATAAATATAATTTTACTGTATACAAATAAAATTATATTATTATTTTTATTTTACACATTAATGTTATAATGTAATTAGAGTTTATTGTTACAGTGTATATTAATTTTAAGATGATGTTATTGCATACTTTCAACCACTTCTTCGAATGTGTCCTTTTTCTTCCTGAGCTTTTGTATGTCAATTATACCTATCTGATCTAGTTACTACAGGGTTCCAAGGATTAACCAAACTATCGCTATTTTATTACGGTATCGCATATAAAAGGCTATTTCTGGATATCTGTCTAACTGCATTCGAATATGTACCATGTTAATGATAAATCATAAAATAAAAAACAATAATTAAATTAAGGTAGATATTGAATCGGTACTTTGTATCACTGAATTTCTTTCGATGTTCCATTTGATATGCACCATCAGAATAAATAAAAATAATACAGATGTAATAAAGAACATTGTGGAATAAAATCCTTCTCGCTACTGCTTTGAGTGTTGTCTTACCCTAGATTAAAGGTTACCATGAAATATTCAGATCTAAGTTCTCCGGGGATTATCCTATGTGCGTCTACGTAATTCTTGTTTCATCTCTACCTCCATAATTTGAATTCCTTGTTGTGACTTATTCTAGATTTAAGATGATAGAATAATAGAAAATTATAATGACGTTTATTATGTTTTTCTCGTTCATAATCAGAATATTTCATGTTGGTAGGTGATTTTCAAAGTGAGAACGTATTTTGAGAATTCAATTATTGTCTAATATATTTCAGCAGAATATTTTCGATATATGATTAGTGTTACGCTGTAAAGCAGAGGTTATGGTATTTAATCGTAATTGCCATGTGGGAGACGACTTGTTACCGGAACAATTCGATTAGCCCCTTCGGGTAAACTCGGGGAAAATGGAATTACACATCAGGGAGGAATTAACCCAATATTATTCTTTGATTTTGTTAGCCCAATAAGAAAACCTGTTTGGGGCAAATTGAATTAAGGGTTTCGTGACAAGGTTCCGTCTCCCAAATTGGTGTTGAAAGTCTTCCTGCAGCTCTTTACACTGACTATTGTAGAAAGTTTATTTGTTAGGCTAAAAGATGTGATAAGTTAAGAAAAATGTGTATATTGAAGCGAAATATATTTTAAAAATAGATTAATTATTTATGTGCTATTGTATAGATGAAAGTATATTATAAATTGTAAAATAGATACATTTAGGCGTATTAGGTAACATCCATGAAATGTATCTGACAATCGCTTCAGTTGTGTAAACCCTTAACATTGTTTATTCACATTTCTCTTTATGAGGGAAAATATTTACGACCTCGTTGTGCTGTTTTTATTGTTAGCACCACTCGAATATGCGTAAGAACACCTTGTACCTAATTAAATTTTCACAACTCCAGATGGGATGAACTAATGAATTGGCACATTTATTTATAACTCTCATGAACTTTCAATACACGTCAATTTAAGCTGATTCTAACTGGCATGATATTTATAAATTCAAAATCGGGAATATGTACGTATTGTTCCAAATCGATTTGTAACTAAATTGTTATTACAAAGAGATTTTCTCCTCAATTCACGAGATTCCATAAAATCATATCACATTCCGAAATACAATAAATAATTGAAAACAAAACACGAATTCGCTCGATAAAACTGACATTGTATGCAATACAAGAGTGAACAACAAACAGTGTTCTAATAATTGCGCACACGGCATGTCCATTCAGTTGAATTGTAAAAGTTCACTGCAACCGAAAGTAACTCGGTCAATAAAGTGTTGATATTTGTTACAATTTATGAACAATTTGTAAAGTTACATAATACTAAAGGCAAATACACATTACAGCTGCATTTGGTTTTTGTATGGAATCTTGCAGGTCCCCCTTGAAAGTATTTACTTGCTTAACCGGGCTAACCCATGAATGCTTTAATAAATTTATGGCCTCCAGCCAGGCATAAAATCAATAAACTAAGCAACAAAACACTAAGGGCTACTTCTGTGGGGTACGTAGCTCGGCTTAGGGCGTCGCTGGGGAGAGCAGCAAGGGGCAGGCTGTATAGGACCGTAATTATTTAGGGACAAATGTAAAGCTACAGGCCGCGGAAGTACTCCAGCCCGTTCGCGTACTGGTTTAGGCCGAATAAGACCGCAGTGCATCACAATTGAATAAAAACAAAAAGCGCGGTGACGCCCGCCTGTCATTTGTGTGGTTCATACAAAATACACGAAAGTGATGAAAGATGATTTTTGCGGCAGTTCTATGATGTAGGCAGTTTTAGTACAGCTTCATTTCGTCAGCACTGTTCAATATATAATAGGGGACGAAGGCTTATACCGGGTCAAATCCAGAGACAGCCATTATTACGAATTTTTAAAACAAATACTTGAAAAACTGTAACCAAGGATCGAATTCAGAACAACATCAGCAGTCCCATTTGCAACTTCTTGCAGCCAACGAGGTAGATAAGTAAATGTATGTATTTTATTAGTTAAACACGCTGTTTATTTATGTATACAATGTTATTGTATGTGAATGTTATGATTATGTATGTTTTAGAATAATGAATCATGTTTTAATGTGTTATCTGAAAATAAAGTGTTTCATAATATAAATTTGCTTAAAACTCCACGGTTTTGTAATTGATTTATATATTTGAGTTACTAAAATAATTTGTTTTTAATGATTTTAGCAACATGTTATAATTCTCATTACAATAAGAAAATTCAGTCAAAGATCTATAGTGACTGTAAAAGAGTATCTTTTCTTGCATGTAATTATCATGGTGTCTACCATAATCTTTATTTTTCTGTACGTACCTACTATGAAAAATTGTGAACGTGTAATATATATATATATATATATATATCTCGACCAATTAATTAAAATTTAAAATATTAATTTCTCATTTTTATGTAACACAGAATAAGACTAACCAGTTCTATTATCAAATTTAATAGGGTATTTATTTCGTTACAATGTTTTTGCCATTTACACCGCATTGTCCCTTGGACTGTTCTGCCCAAATTAGATTTACATTATTTTTCTGTTTTTTGTATGACTGTTTAAAACAAAAACTACCTATATTTAATAGTTTCTTAGCTAATTTAGTATAATAAGTTAATATAATAATCCAGAAATATAAAATATTACGTATTGTAGTAAAAGTAAACATACTTTACAATTAAAATATCAATTACCAGTTAATATAAGTTTGAATTCCAATTATTGTTGAATTGTTTTTCATTCAAGAAGCGATTGTCGGCTGTAATAATTTTCTTTAGTCCTCTGGCCATTTTAAAATTAAAATATTTTATGTACCTACATGGTCGTACAATGTGAATGATAAATAAAAGCTTAATATAAGCCTCTTTTGTATTTTCATTATCTTTTGACAACCCTTAAATTAAACGAATGGTGACATTCACATTAATTCTGCTTTAACACATAAAACGTTTACACTGATGAGGGTTTAATACAATGTTTTTATATTTTTTTTTTTATCGCTGTTTATCGTTAAGCAGTTATCTTTCACTCGAAATCTGAACAGAAAACTTTATTTTAAAGAAAACTACTTTACTTTTTGCCACCGACTTACAAATTTTAAGTAATTTTTCACTTTGTAGAGGGCGGTTGGTTTTTAAAAATAAAGTTATTATTTTTACTTTTTACTCACAACACAAATCGTATACCTTCACTTGTTAAGTAAATATCAGTGACAGGAAATTATTACAACATCATCAACATAAATTTTGTGGATAAATACGTATTCGTGAAACTACTACTTACTCAAAAACCACTAGTTAGAACTTGACCATGTTTATATTGGACCATTCGGCAAGTATAGCCCAAACCATAGAAAACCAATCTGAAGTTACAAACATTGGGCACGCCACAATTGCGGCGGTAAGTCCCCTCTTTGAGGAGTGGATAGAGAGGCGCCACGGCGTCCTCACCTTCCGCCTGACGCAGGTTCTCACCGGGCATGGGTGCTTCGGTGGGTTCCTGTTCAGGATAAAGCGGGAGGATACGTCCGGGTGTTTCCATTGCGAGGATCGTCTGGAGGACACGGTGGAGCATACGGTGGAGGTGTGCCCTGCTTGGGCGGAGCACCGCCATGTCCTCGTGGAGGCGATCGGCGGCGGCGACCTCTCGCGTCCGGCCCTGGTGCGAGCCATGGTACGGAGCGAGAGGGAATGGGAAGCCGTCACCTCCTTCTGCGAAGCAGTAATGCTCGCGAAGGAGGAGGCGGGGCGCGTGAGGGAGTGGCAGTCTCTGCGCCCTCACGTCCCTAGCCGCCGCAGGAGGAGACGCCCCGGGCGTCGGGAGTCAATAGCGGACTCCCGGCCACCGTAGGCGCGAGCTTGCGGGTGGCGAGCAATGGGTAGCTCGCCGCCCGGTAAGGACCAAGCTCGGGTCGACGGCGCGCAGTGTTCCACGCGCGCCTCAAAGAGATGTCAGCAGCAGTGTAGGGGTCTACTAGGACCGATGCCTGCCGGGGTCGCGTGATTGTTCGAAAGAGATACCGTGACCCTGGCACATGGGCAACTGATGGAACACGGGTGGGTTTTAGTCAGTAAAAGTCTGACATGCCCTCCCGCTCCGCCCAGAGCGGGAGAAGTCATTTGATGATTTCCCATCCTGAGAAAAGTTACAAACATTAAAAAAAAATGCAATCAACTTGGGAACCGGTTAAAATTTTAATGAAAAGTGAAAAGTTTATCCATGAGAGAACCGATGTAATGACGTCAGATTACAGTACTTCAACTTTTCCGTCGTGGACCGAAAGTGGAATGAGCAGAGAAACGTTATTTTCTATGTATTTAGTCGGTATCATGTGAACGTGAAATGGAACCTTCACCTGAAACGTTCATTCGAGTGTAGCGTCTGATTTCAGCTAATACAAAAAATATGACTCGTAGGGCGGTTGTCCACCGTAGATGTCACCAAGGCGTCACCGAACTCGACAATTCAGTATGATATTATGGGAAAAAAACCCGGAGGAACGGTACTCCGCACCGATGCGACGGCAGTGTTTGGACATGATCAAATGAGATTTGTATTGTCGTCACATCGGCACGTCACAATCTCGGCCCGAGTTCTAGAGGTCGCGCCGAACTACTCAAAACTTCGCCGGGTGGAATGACAGTCGGGTGACGGGCATGCGGTAAACATGCGGCCATACTAAAGGTATTCGTTGCCACTTCGGCGCCGTCATTTCATTCTTTGATGACGTCCCAGTGACGGGTCGGTGGACAAATACACTTAACTTGCTGATAACCTCATAGTCTGAATGGTAAGTATGTATAATGACAGTGAGGAGGGCGTGTCAGCAGACCACGTAGGAGATGGCAGGACGAGCGGGGTAGGTTCCATCAAAACTGGATGGAGAAAGCTCGCATGCGAATGATGGAATGATTAGGCGGAGGCCTTTGCCCATGAGTGAGACAGTGGATAATAGTAAAAAAAAGTATAATGTACACATTGTCTTTACACAATAACGTATATTCTACAATAAAATACCAAGTTATTAGGAGTTTTTTTTAAGTATTGTGAACACGATGACACCCACACTACATACTACACTTAATTCGTGTCCGAACCATTGCAACTTGATCGAAAAGTCATGTTCCAACGAAATGATATTTCGATATGAATCTTACACAGATCAAACAGAACCACCTTAAAAATATGGTCGTTATTCTACAAAAGACTGAATATTCTCCCGTCAAAAGAAAACGCTAAGGAAATTGCTAAAGAATTCGATTTGCTCCTTCGCAGAAACTGCTCCCTTCCCGTATATCATAATGTACTTATTATGTATATTGACAGCTCCATATAGGAGCTTCGCAGATAGGCCCGAATTGAAATTTATTTACATGACGAAATGCGCCTATGAATGTGTTGTCGCTAGATGCTTTTGGATGTTACTGCTAAATATAGAATTAGGATATTTTTAAAAATGTGGAGAAGAAAATAAATAAAAAAAACAAGAGATTTTCCTCGTAAAATAATAAACTACACTGATGAAATATTAATCCCACAATTAAATTCCTACATAAGGGGATCGGGCTTTCACTCTATAAAAAACTTTTTAACAAAAAATTAAACCGCCGAAAAACTGAAAAGCATAAAATAACAAACCTTAAAATTATGAGTCGGCGCTTTGAGTGATCCTTGTTCATTGATTTCTCAGCGCCGACTCAAAATTTTAAGGTTTGTTATTTTATGCTTTTCAGTTTTTCGGCGGTTTAATTTTTTGTTAAAAAGTTTTTATTTTATGTTTTTTGTGGCTTTGATGTACTAATTCTACTTGGCAAGGTATACCCTATCCAACTATAAAAGAATTATCAAAATCGGACTACTCTGTACAAAGTTATGCGTGTTCATACGTTACAATCAGTGAGTGAACAATCAATCATCCCCTGTTTTCCAACCCTTAGGGTTCGATTTTGTTTTCCAAATTTATATGGGACCACCTTGGGAGTATACCCTTTCCAATAGAAGAAAAATTGTCACAATCGGACCACTATGTAAAAAGTTATGCGTGGTCATACATAAAAAAAAAAAAAAAAAAATATACGCGTCGAATTGATAACCTCCTCCGTTTTTTTTCGTCGGTTGAAAAAGGAATGTTGTGGGTATGAAATCGCGCTTTTTCATATGTAGGTATTAAAAAGGCCGTTTTGCTACTTTGAGATAACACAAAAGGCTTTTAAAAAAAAAATGTCCTTTCTTTGGTATTGTTCGTCGAATCATTGACCTCCTTAAGTTCTGAGTGGAGCTGCATGATTACTGACAAATGCGTGCACTGATTGGACAGGTCCACTCAAGCTGTGTGTTCTTTCCTTAAAAGACCACTTCAGACACCAATCCACATGGTCTTCACATGATCTGATCAAGATTGTGTCTGGACTTTAAAAGAGACTGTGACCTCTGAGTTTGTTTTGGCGTTTCTTCTTAGAGTAGTCAGATAGGAAATGCCGGCCTCATCTAGTTTAAAAAAAAAAATTGATTGACGTGTAAAAGTGTTTCTACAAAACTACTTGCAAAAATAAAGTCATTTATCATTTATCATTATCATTAAAACCTACATACCTATATTCTAAATTCATGTTTATAATTTTATTTTTTTAATCAATTCTATCAAAAGGTACCGTACGACAATAGGCCTCAAGAGGCTTTACAAAGTTTCGCTTGAATTGCTCTGGATTCTACCTGCTTCACTTTAGAAAAGCTATTACGGCAATATAAAAACTACACACACTACATACGGCACACGGCACACGGCATATACTTTAGAAAGTTGTATCAAGCTAAGCGCACATTACGGCCGCAACGCAAATGTATATTTGGAGTCGTGGTGGGCCACGCCGCAATGCAATATTTGTTTCAGACAGATTCAAGTTTCGAATTTGAATTTTAACTATTTCCACTTCTGTGCAATGAGGCTTGTGCCTCGCATCTATGGTTCTTACAAAATACATGAAAAAAGGAAGATTTTTGCAATGTAACGTAGTTAACTTATTTATTTAGTAATAATTCACATTGCGTTCGAATATAATTTAGTATGAAATGTACAAAATACAACAGTATCATTCAATTTAAATTAGAAAATATTATATTTAGATTAAAGAAAATAATATAAAATACTATGTAAAAATAAGCATATTTATATTAATTGATCACTAAATTAATACCAATTTAAACGGAAAAAGTAATTAAAAAAAGTAAAGTCATAAGAGCACAATATACATAAAACCACAGACAAATAATGACAATAATAATCCCAAATGTGTGCGAGTATTTAATAGGAACGAAGATAATATCTACCCACATTTATAATGCGAACAACTGCATAAGATTTTCCAGGAACACAAACGCGGGTTGACATCTTCTATAAATGTTATTATGTAATTATTAATAGTATTATCTTGGTTTAGAAATTGAATACCTGAAGATATTCTCGAAGTTTATAGTGCTTTATTTTTGCAGGCATACAACTCATGTTGTATGCCTGCAGAAATAAAGTATGTTGTTGTGTTGAATTCAACACCAGGGTTGTTGAATTCAAGAATTTTGAATGGAATATATCTAAAGTTGGTTTATTTATTTGATTACTGTCCACGTATTTTATATACGAACAGAAATCTATAATTAAATAACAAATTAACGTTAATGAAGCATATTTTGATATGTACACTGCAAATGTTGGTAATTATTATAATTTTGTTTAAATATTATGACCTAATTATTTTATCATAAAATGATGCTCATTACAAAAACTCATCTTTTAAAACTTTGAACTTATATCAAATCTAGTAAAGAAGTTTTTTGTTTGGTTCATTGTTTTGGTTCATTTTCCTCCACCATCTTGTCACAGTCTTATCATCACAAAAGCAATGATAATTCCTGAAGTAATATTAGTAGACTTTTCGTGATAACATTTGAACAATTATAAGAAAATACCCACATACTAACTATTAATTAAATATAAATTGTTCCTCATTCATTGCGAAAATCTCACTATTTCCACTATTTTACATGATACACTTTCTTTTCTCAAAGCCCGAGAAAAAATATCCAAATTCCCGATTTTCATCAATTTTTAGAATTATTATGGAAAGTCGAGATTAGGCAAGAGCCCCGCGACATATCGATCGACGAATCTTTGAATTATTCATGCGGCTCGCACTGACTTGTTATCGCTCATAATTCGACGTGCGCCTACAATAATATCCCGCCTCATTCGTCGATAAATTTTATTACAGGGAAAAGAAAATATATTATAAATCTACTATGTTTATCGCCAGCTGGAGAATATAATTCTTTTTGCACCTTCCGTCAAAGTAACACGTGTATAATATTTTCTTTGAAAAATAAGAAACTATAGAAAGACACAAGTAAATCTATTCATTAAAAAGTGATTGTGGATAATTTTGTAAACGTTTTGAAGAGGAATTTTCCAAGAAACATTTCACATTTAATTCATAGAGTTGTAATATAGTTTTAAATGATAATAATAATGGATTGATGATCACAACTCAAGTACTTACCCGCAGTACGATTTTGTACGTGACTTAGTTTCATGAGTACAGGGTAAAAATAAATCTAGTGTGCAAACTGTAACCATATTTTTAGCATATGATTCTAAATGCTCTAGCGTAAACATATTCAGTTGGTTAAAAACATCGGTTTAATTCATTTTGAGCACATACATGTACTAAGAAACAGCTGATTATTTGTGATAACCAGCGAATTCATGGTTATATTTTCTTCCTGCATGAATTTGACGAAATAAAATTCATACTTAATTCAATTTTTATTTTACACCGCGCTGAAAGAAAACAAAAATGTAATGTAATAACTATCCACATAATCACTGTCATTACTATTGCTAAAGTATTTCAGCAGTAGTCAATAATCATCTCCCTAGCCTTTTCCTCAATCATGTAAGTTAGAATCAGCGTCTAGTTTAATTAGATGTAGCTAAGTCAACATTTAGAAAAAAAGAAAGAAAAAACCATCACTTTAATTCCGGATTGTATTTACTTTCAATGATACACAATTATACTATCGTAATCTACAAACAGGCTTTGTCACAGTACGAACACATTCCAATACACGTGTATTTAGGTAACCTGTGTATCAAGATACCCAGCCTAATGGATTACCGTAACCATTCACATCATCACTTGAAAGCTTTGTTCACAGAGAACTGAATGCTTAACTGGTGACAGAGATTCCAAACCAGGATAGCCTAAAATAACCTAACCTTCTTTATCTTTTTTGTGATTGTAATACTTGATTGTGACCTTATATCAATTTGTCTAGCTCCCTTGTAGTATAAACGTATAATCCCTTCTTTACATACTGGGTCTCCTCAGTTCCTCAAAAAACTATTCCACCTGTTATTCGTGGATTTTAGAAACCCGAAAGTCTGACAAACCAGTCTACCCAAAGGGAAAGCTTTTAAAATGCGTCCTTTCGTGTGTTTGTATTACCCAGTGACAGTTATGTGGAGGTTTGCAATTATTTCATATTAAATACTGGTCTTCAGTTGCATCTATTTATGATGGAAGCCGACCCGAACATAGTTGGGAAAGGCTAGGCAGATTGATATACTGGTGTGGTTGTAGAGTTGTGTCGCAAAACATGCTCTACATCCTATCTAACCCTGTGTCCTAAAACATGCAGCTGAGGTGACTTCTGTATGGCCACCAACAACTTCATATACGTGGCGTAGCTATGGGCCAGCAAGATTCAAAAGACGGTCGTGTGAGATGAAAAAAACTTTTCGTCGCTGAAAAATCAATGAACAAGGATCACTCAAAGCGCCGACTCATAATTTTAAGGTTTAAGTATTATTTTATGCTTTTCAGTTTTTCGGCGGTTTAATTTTTTGTTAAAAAGTTTTTATTTTATATTTTTTGTGGCTTTAATGTACTTATAATACTTGGCAAGGTATACCCTATCCAACACAAAAAGAATGATCAAAATCGGACTACTGTGTTTATACATTACAATCAGTGAGTGAACAATCAATCATCCCCTGTTTTCCGACCCTTAGGGTTCGATTTTGTTTTCCAAATTGATATGGGACCACTTTGGGAGTATACCCTTTCCAATAGAAGAAGAATTGACACAATCGGATCACTATGTAAAAAGTTATGCGTGGTTATACCAAAAAAAATAAAAAAAATACGCGTCGAATTGATAAACTCCTCCGTTTTTTTTTGTCGGTTGAAAAGAAGAAGTACTAAGTACTTAAAAACAAATTTAAAACAGTTAGCCGAAAATCACACGAACACAAATTAGGCACTATGATAAATGTTTGTAGTCAAGCATTTTCAATATTATTATTGGACAGTCTGTTAAACATTAGTGAGACAAAAGAACGGTCTTAAATATTCATGGAAAATAAACTAAGACGTACAAATTTTGAAGTATCCTCGACAAATTGATATCAATCACTTTATTTGAAAGTAATAAGAAAAACGGAATCAAGTTAATACGAAAAGATATCACGCTTATAAGGTATTTATAAGTCATTTTAAAAGTACTCAACTGAAAAGTAACTTGTTGCTCCGTATATAAATACTTTTCAGACTGCCTTGATGCATTCAGTGACAGCTACGTGACCTACAAAACTGAAATCGATATCTTGTAACTTTCGTATACGTAAGATCCTTTACATTTCTGTCGTGCCTGCAGACAACTATAGGTTTCACGCCCAATGACGCAATAAAAGACATCTGCTATCATTCCGACTTTCCGAGTGCGAGAAATGCTTGCGTTGCGAAGAGGATGGGCGCGAATCTTTATATGAAATAATATTTACGCATAAGCTACTTTAAGTGGGTTCTAAATAGGGTTTAGTTTCCATTAAAATTATGTGTCACTGGTTTTTCTAACTTTTTAATGTTTTTTTGGAGTTTACTCTTTAAGAATCGTTTTTTTTATTACTAAATGGGGGTACTCTTGACCTCGATCATGCCTGATGAAAAGCGATTGATGAGGTCTCTCATGGAACGAACATACCCAAGTGATGCCTGTTCACTCTTATTTTGTAGGTAGATGGGTTAAATCAGGAAAGGAACACAGACGCAGGCAGAGAGATCAACACTTTGGCTGCGCGCATAAAAAATCTGAAGGAGAAGCGCTTGATACGATTGTTTGGGATATCAACCAAGCGCGGATGGTACCCTGCAGTACATTTAGTAGTTTGTTAGTAAAAAGGGAATACGGTGGGATGATAAAAGTTCGATACTTTTACTTGGTACTATTAATTCCATGTTCATTGTTGAATTTTATAATTTTATTTTCCTCGAATTAAATTCAACAAGCTTTCATTTTAATCAGCATCGTCTTTATGAAAAGTTTTAAAAAAGGGTAATTTCATGGGCAGAGACTGAATTACCCACGGTTGAAATAATTATTAAATTTTGATGAAAACCACGCAGTAATTTTCATCAAATTTTAATGCCATTAATTTTAATCCAAATCTGTATTTTGAAGCTTCTGTTCGTGTAGCGTTCCAACATATTTATCGAAATTGAAACTTTAATTAATATTTTTGCCTGAAGTGAGTTTATACTTACGAAACAATCAATCAATCAATCATTTTATTTTGTTAAACATATGTATGGTTACAGATAGTAAATTGTCAAAATTATGTTCACTATGTTTTGCCAATAAATGGCGTACAAAATTAACACAAACAAAGATTACAATTACGGTGGCATGTCAGTACATTACATTGAAAATAAATTTAAAATTAAATAGTTACAATAAGCACGTCATTACAATTTAAGATAAATAAGCACATTTACACATAATCAATAAATAAAATCATAAGTGTTTAATTTATAAGTCAGAACCGTCATACCTCTGTTTATCAGTAGTAAACTCAGTGATGGAGTAGTAGCATCTATCTAAAAGGAATTTGAACAAAGACTGCTTAAAGACACTCTTTATTTATTATAGCTGTTGGTATATTATTACATATTTTTGGGGCCATACTTAGCACACTTTTGCCGAAAAATGCGGTTTTGTGAGAGGCAACATGAATGGTATTCTGATAACGGTGGGAGCGCAGTTTTTCAAATAAATGTAGGTTACTGTGAACAAATACTCCCATTTCATAAATGTACATAGACGGTAGAGTGAGCAAGTAAAGTTCCTTAAATAATGGTTTACAACTATCAATCGATTGTAATTTTGTAAACGATCGCAAGCATTTCTTCTGAGCTTTAAAAGCAATGTCTCTGTCAGTGGAGTTGCCCCAGAAAATGATTCCGTATCTAATGCCAGAACCCACATGACATAAGCATTATAAGCTATTTGTACTGTAATGTGGTTAACCGTTTTTGATCATTTGTACAGAGCACACGCAAACTAACTGAGCTTCTTTGACAAAGCGTCGATATGATATTTCCACGTCAAATGACTATCTATGTAAAAGCCCAGAAATTTTGCGATGTCACTTTCAGAGATTGCTACGTTACCATATTTTATATTTAGTTTCAGTTTATTTGTTCTTTGATTGAATGTCATTAATTTAGTTTCGTTAAGATTTATTTCTAGATTGTTATTAACTAACCAATTTATAATATTTCTAAGATCATCATTTATGTCATTTTCAAGAATATTAATGTCATTATTTGAGAATAAAATAGTGCTGTCATCAGCAAATAAGACCATCTGGTGCTTACTGGCCTTAGGCATATCATTAATGTAAATGTTAAATAATGGAGGGCCCAAAATGTTACCTTGGGGCACACCATAAACAGTTTTCCTAGGATGTGACATATATGTACTTTCAACTTTCGAGCTCGGACATAGCCTATCAAGCGTTGTGATCTGAGTGCGATTAGAGATAAGATTGTAGTATGTTTAATGCAGTTCCTCTTATCCCATAACGTTCTAATTTTTTGAGCAGTATACCATGATCTACATGGTCGAACGCCTTAGACATATCCATAAACAAGGCCGCCACTGGAGTTCTTACATCAACACTAGAAACAACTGTCTTGATGACATCATAACTCGCCATATTAATGGATTTACCCTTTCGGAAGCCAAATTGTTCTCTGACTATGAGATCATGCTTGGCAAAAAACAACGAAAAGCTATTGTATATCACCTTTTCTATTACTTTGGAAGAAATAGGAATAAGTGCTATCGGTCTATTATTACCCATGACACTTTTATCACCCTTTTTAGGGTTCCGTTGCCAAATGGCAAAAAACGAAACCCTTATAGATTCGTCATGTCTGTCTATCCGTCTGTCTGTCTGTCTGTCTGTCCGTCCGTATGTCACAGCCACTTTTCTCCGAAACTATAAGAGCTACGCTGTTGAAAGTTGGTAATGTATTCTGTGAACCGCGTCAAGATTTTTACACTAAAATAGAAAAAAAAAATTGGGTTTCCCCATACTTAGAACTGAAACTCAAAATTGTTATTTTCATCAAACCCATACGTGTGGGGTATTTATGAATAGGTCTTGAAAAATGGTTTTGAGGTTTATACTATCATTTTTTTCTAAACTGAACAGTTTGCGCGAGAGACGCTTCCAAAGTGGTAAAATGAGTGTCCCCCCCCCCGTAACTTCTAAAATAAGAGAATGATAAAACTCAAAAAAATATATGGTGTACATAACTATGTAAACTTCCACCGGAAATTGGTTTGAACGAGATCCAGTAAGTAGTTTTTTTTTAATACGTCATAAATCGTAAACCGCAATTTACCTTTCATTCAATCAAGTCAAATATAAAAATTTAAAAAAAAACATTACTTTCATAAGCATAAACCTTATACATAAACCGAGCATACATACAGGTTTGTACGGAACCCTCGGTGCGCGAGTCCGACTCGCACTTGTTATGAATCTATACTTCTATACTATATATACAATATGTAACAAAAACCCTGTCCGATCCAATAAAGGCGTAATCTTCGTTCAACATACGTACTAGAAAAAATGATATATAAATCTATCTAAAAAAAAACAAAAGGTAATTGATATTTTTATTTTTATAATCCATGCGAAATATAACAGTGAATATGGGAAATTTTCATAAGTTAACAACACTCCACCCGCCGGCAAAATCTTGTTATTTTTACCTATTTTTATTTCAAAGGCCACCGCCCTACAGTACCGCGTTGTAGGCACTCGTTCGACTCTTTGATGATGCCGACTGGTTGCCTACCGGCGCGCTACTTATTGGCCAATGGCCAGTCTTTCGTGTAGATAGCTTTTGATCGGACGTCTGTCTGTACGTATCACGTGCCGCTATCGTTTCGCGAAAAATGTCGTATTCCAATCAGCCATTCCACTGGATTTTTATTTATGGGGTCATGTTAAACAAATTGTTTATAAAAGAGAGTGCGATTCGGAAATCGAAGTCAGAGCTCGAATTGTGGCAGAATCAAAGTGTGGCAGCTTTCGACTCACTTAAATCGGACACAAATTCGCTGCAAAGAGTACGTGCAAATTTAGTGAAAAGGTGTCGAATGTGTATCAGTGTTGGAGGTGGACATGTGGAGCACGATCGCCGAAGTATGCAACAACAAGAGAACTGAAACCTGCAGTCGGTAAGTACTTTGCCCAAAGGACATCATATTAAAAAAAGCCCTTATCAGGGCTACATTTAATTCAATAAATTGTTTCTTAATAAACATGATTAGGTCTCCGGATCACTATGCCTACAAAACAATATCAGCTGATACCTACGCGTAGGCATAAGGTATGACGTAGCGTAATTTTCTTTCGTTATAAGTTTGTTTGGCGGCACGCGACAAAGCAGGTTCATGACAAAGGATCATACAAACCGCCTCGCTCTGGCTGCTTCTTTGACACAAAACTGTACGTAGTAACACGTGAACTTTGTCGAGCGATCAGTGTTGCCTTTGATTCGTTTTTATTTTTTATTTTTATTTAATTATATTCACAAGGGAAAAATAATAATCTCAAATCCATTAATTGGTTACGTAATAATGTACGCAGTACGATGCCGAATAATACCCTTAAGGATCGGACAGGGTTTTTGTAACATGCTGTATATATATATATTATATATACTATATATAATATTATAAAGCTGAAGAGTTTGTTTGTTTGTTTGTTTGTTTGATTGAACGCGCTAATCTCAGGAACTACTGGTCCGAATTGAAAAATTCTTTTTGTGTTAAGTAGCCTATTTATTGAGGGAGGCTATAGGCTATATAACATCACGCTACAGCAAAGAGGTGCGGAGCAGTAATGAAAAATGTTGCAAAAACGGGGAAAATTTATTCCTTTTGAGAGTTTTCGTTGCGTGCGCTGCGTAAACGGTTAAAGTAACGCAAAAATCATGTAAAACGGAATTGTTCCTTTTAAAAAGTTCTAAAAAAAAGTCCGCAAGAGCATATGTCTATCTTTTAAGGTTGCCTCACTATAACTGAAAAGGAGCGAGCAGCAACGAATAATGAGGCAAATCGATGCGACGGGAAGGGTCAGGGGAGCAAAAATTTGACGCGGACGAAGTCGCGGGCAGAAGCTAGTAGGTTTAATAACAGTAATTTTCAATTTGTCCGGGAAATGGCCATATTCAATGCAAAGATTGATGATATAACTCATAACAGGACCTATTAATGGGGCTACATATTTGACCACTTTTGTAATGATACTATCATATCCATGGCTTTTGGTATTATTTAAAGAGTGAATTATAGCCTGTATGTCTGCTGGTGCTGTAGAATGGATGGAAAACAAAAAGTAGCACACCTTCATTGTACCTATGAGGAAAGTATCATCCAATTTTAGTCTTTGACATTTAACAAACATTATTTAAAATTTAACAAATTTACAAAATTAAAGTTGATGCTGAGGAAATCTTAAAACCTTTAATTTAAATCTAAACAAACACTTAAATAAAAGCTCATTACTTTACCTCACAGTGAAAATAATAAATTGAAACCCTAGTTATAAAACCAACTTTAACTTACCAACTTTTAAAAACATGGATAATACCAATATTATGTTTAATAGCAGAGTAGACACTTTTAATGATTTAATTTACATGGATGCTGAGACTAACAATTATGCATTTATACTAGACTCAAATTTAAATCTTCCATACACGTGGGATACGTATAATCAGAGACATGGGCACCTGAATAACAAAGGCTTTATTAAAGTTATGTCTGATTTGCAAAACTTCATCCTAGACTTGGATACAATAAATAAACTTAATCCTACACACTCAAAAGTTGATTGCTCCCAGGAAAGCCAAACTGAATTGCCAATACTGACAAAATAAAAACAGTTCAATCTCAGTTTTATCTATAAACTACCACCTTACTATTCTCCATCAGAACATAGCAGGGCTTATAAACAAGTCTGATTTGCTGGTAGTTAAATTAGAAGAGCTTTTTTGTAAGGGAACAAAGGTAGACATTATCTGTATAACAGAGCATTTTATAAAGACAGGTTATGAAAATATACTGCATATACCGAACTTCTGCCCAGCTGCTTTCTTCTCTAGAAATGCTAATCGTGGAGGAACTTGCATTTTTGCCAGAACAGGACTGCATTATAAAGAATTGACGGATGTAGCAAAACAATCAGTAACAAGTGTTTTTGAATGTTGTGGTATAGAGCTGATATCGTATAATATTATTGTCCTATGCATATACAGAATCCCTAAATATAACTACTGCGTATTTTACGAAAAACTAGATAATATACTACGAAAAGTTTGCATATCTGCGAATAAAAAAGTAATTTTAGCTGGAGACTTTAATATAGATGTGCTAAAAAGAAACAAAATAACACTAGATTTCGAAAACTTCCTTTTACAATATAATCTCATATTAGAACTTTATAAACCTACCAGGTTAAACAGTAACTCCTGTATAAATAATTTTGCACACTCCTACCGAAAAGATTGTAAAGCTGAAATAATTGATTTAGTTTTATCAGACCACACGTCACAGCTACTTCAAGTTCCTATTAAAAAAATCTGTACGCTGAAATACTGGAAAGCAAAAAAGCAGGAAATCACAAAAGATAATTTAACTAAATTCAAAAATCATATTAAATGTTTAACTTTCAACTTAGTTTACAAAGCTGAAAATACAAATGAAGCTTACGGAAACTTTATTGATGTTTTCTTATTGTTATACAAACTATGCTTCCCGGAAAAAGTTGTAACTATATATACTAACAAAAAAACTAAATGGATCTCGAACGGGATAAAAACATGTAGTGGAAAACAGAGACAGTTACTTTGGACATATAGACTAAATCCGAATACAAAAAATAGACTTGCTTTCAAAAAGTATTCCACTGTATATAGGAAAATAATAAAATTAACTCAGAAAGCCCAAAACAACCACTACGTAAAAATGGCTGAAAATAAATCTAAAGCAATTTGGCAAATAATTAACAAGAGTACAGTTAGTCTTCTGCATGAACAAATATTATCTATACAAAATGAGAACTCAACGCTTACACACATTATGGATATCGCGAATGAATTTAATAAATATTTTGTAGAGAAGATTGAAAACAACTCAAAATAATAGTATGCCAATGAATACTCACGGTATTGAAAATTCAACTTCACAATCCCTATTTATGCTACCAGTCTCCGATTCGGACGTTATAAAAGTGATCAGTGGCTTAAAAAATAAAAATACTGTCGGTTACGATGGTATATCGACTAAGGTTATAAAATTCGTGAAGGAAAACATAGCGTCACCACTAACCCACATAATTAATCTTAGCATTTCTGAGGGTGTATTCCCTACTAATTTAAAGAAGGTAATAATTAAACCCATTTATAAAAAAAATAAAAAAAACGGTAGTAAAAAATTACAGGCCAATTGTAAAAATACCCGTTTTCTCAAAAGTTATTGAAAAAATTATATAAAACTCACTATACGCATATTTCGAAAAATTTCATTTATTTTGCGACGAACAAAAAGGATTTAGAAAAAATATTAATATAAATATGGCACTCTTTGACTTGCTATCAAGTATCATGACTTCTGTAGACAAAAGACAGCCTGTGTGTTCTATCTTCACGGATATGACAAGTGCTTTTGATTTTGTAGATCATAAGATCTTGCTAAAAAAATTACATGAATACGGGATTCGAGGCAACATCCATAAACTCTTAGAGTCATATCTAAGCGATAGGACACAATGCACAGAAATTACTAGAATTTGTCCAAAAAGTAAATTAGAAACTAAGTATATCTCTGAAGCAAGATATGTTAAATATGGCGTACCTCAAGGCAGCGTATTGGGGCCCCCACTCTTCTTAATTTACATCAATGATCTCCCAAAAAATTCAAAGAACAAAATGGTACTTTTTGCAGATGACAGTACGGCTATAATAAAATGCACCGATCCAGACAATTATCGAAACGATGTCAATAATTCTCTTAATAATATCATAACTTGGCTCAATAATAATAATCTTAAAATTAATTTATCAAAAACAAAAATTATACAATTCCATCAGCGGCGTGAGTATCCACCGTTAAATATAACTTATAATGAATGTAAAATAGAAGAAATCACGAGTGCCAAATTCTTAGGTATAACTGTAGACCACAAATTAACCTGGAAACCTCACGTACAGGAAATTTGCAAGCGACTTAGTAAGTCTGCGTACCTACTATTTCAACTGTCTAGGAAAATAAATACAGATACTCTATAACAGCGTGTCATGGACTTGTAGTCTCTGTTCTACGGTATGGTGTTGTTTTCTGGGGACAGCCAACTAACAGGGAACTGATATTCAGGATGCAAAAAAGATGTGTACGATCCATGTGTAATCTAAAACCAACAGACAGTTGTGTTCCCTACTTTAAGAAATTTAAGATTTTAACGTTACCAGCTATTTATATATCAGAAACTGCATTGTTTGTAAAATCAAATCCACATCTTTTTACTAAGTTGTCAGCGGTTAAGAAGAACCCAATCCGTACTCAATATAAAAATCAAATATGTACAACAAAATGCAGTACATCATTAATGAAAAAGAGCTTTTTTGGTGTTGCGCCCAAAGTTTATAATAAAATACCCGAGGTCATAAGAAGTCGTCAGCTGATCGCGATCGCGTTCGGGTGTTTGTATTCGTGCGCACGGAGGGCATTGACCTTTATTGAAAATGACCTCTAAAGTGTTAAAGTGCAATAACTGTAACCTAGTTGTTAATGAAGTGCTATCATTCATTCAAAATAAAATGGATGTAATGGATGAAGAAAGCCTCGTCGCTGTATGTGCATCTGCCTTTTCGGAGGAAGATATTAAAGAAGCAAAAGCACTGCTTTTTGAATCGGTAGCGCAGCGTAGTGTGTTACGAAAGGGTGATCGTAAAACAAACAAAAACTTGTACGATATAATAACCCTTCTGAAGGAAACGGATCCGGAAGAAATAAGTACCCGTTTTTGTTGCCCGAGATCTTCAGAAGCTACCGCCGGTAACTTTCGACCACATTGATGTGACTAGACTACTGAAGGACATTGTTTTGATCCAGAAAGAACTGCGGGAGATACAGGAGAAGTGTTATACCAATGTTCAATATGTGACGGTAGATGAATTTAAACAACTAAAGTTTGAAATTGATAGTATGAGGGCAGAACAGAAAAGAACGAGCAATATTGAGCCGAATGTAAATACGAAGAAGGGTGCTTATTGCATGCAAGATAGTTTTAATTGTAATAGCGGACCGATGGGCTTTATGCACTGTACGCAAAGGTCAGTGACCGAACATGTGTCACCAACAGCTCAAGCACAAGTAAAGGAGTTGTCCAGAGAGTCCTCAACTGTACTGTCTCCCTCCTACGCGAGCAGAGCGAGATGTACATCTATCTCGCTCAGGCAACGCGCGTCATCGGAATCATCACAGTCAGGTGTGCGCGTGGAGGCCACCGGTAAGTCAACTGCGGTTTTGAACGGTGCGAAATCAGCGTTGTCCCCGCCCAGTGAGGCGCCGGCGCCGTCATCGTATAAGCAGCCGGCGCAAGTGGTGGGGTGCGGGCAACAGAGTACCGTTAGATGCGCGCGTAATGTAAGTACAGTGGATCATACCGCAAATGTAATTAGCGTGGATGGGCAGAGAATGGAAAAGGAAGGCGACGAAGGGGAATGGATTGAAGTGACAAAGCGTCGCTCAACGAGATTTAAAGGGAAACAAGGATGTGCTCCGGTAGACTCGTCGTCAAAATTTAGAGCCGCTGACGTAAAAATTCCATTGTTTATATACAATGTTTCTAAGGAGACTACGGAAAAAGATATTGAAGATTATATCATGGCGAAAACTAGCATTTTAGTGGCACCAGAAAAAGTACCCATGAAGTACTCAAAGGAATATGACTCATATAAATTTTATATTCCTAGAAGTAAGTTAGACTTATTTGTAAAAGACGATTTTTGGCCAAATGGAATATTTTTTAGAAGATATATAATATTTAAGGATAGACAGAAGTACTTAGCCACTAGAAAGGAGCGGGAAGAAAAACGTCAAAATGGTTGCGACAAATAGATTACTTAAACTATTGAGTTTTAATTGTAGGTCTATAAAGAGATCAGTAGACTGTGTAAAAAAAATGTGTGACACTGCGGATGTTATTGCACTACAGGAGACGTGGCTGCTACCACATGATCTGTCCTATCTCACGGATATCCATTGTGATTTTGCGGCGGCGGGCGTCTCAGGGGTAGACACTGCTGAAGGAGTGCTGCGGGGAAGGCCCTATGGTGGGGTTGCCCTTCTATGGCGAAAGAGTGCATTTAGTGACGTCGAGATTATTAAGTGTAATAGTGTACGTATCTCGGCAATCAAATGTGTGAATCAGTGCCAATCAATGTTAGTGTTCTCAGTGTATATGCCTACGGACTGTCAGGACAACCTATCTGAATTTACTGCGTGTCTCTCGGAAATAAATGCGGTAATTGATGATTATAATGTAGATACAGTATTTATTATGGGTGATTTTAATGCGCATCCGAAGGAATTGTTTTTTAACGAAATGTTAAACTTCTGTAAGGAACAAAGTTGGTCGTGCGCTGACGTAGATTTGTTACCAAGTTGTCTGAACACTTACACGTACTTGAGTGAAGCTCACGGAACTGTTAGATGGTTAGACCATTGCCTGGTTACGTCAATGGCATTTCAAACAATTGAAAGTATTAAGGTGTTGTATGAAGTTTCATGGTCAGACCACTTCCCGCTAGAAATAACATGTAATCTTAAGACTATACCAAGTAAAACTGTTGTAAATAGAGAAATAGATAACAGAATATTATGGGGGATACGAAACGATGAGCAGATTTGTCAATATAGGGAGCTGTGCAACGGGGCACTACGTAATATAGACTTTCCAGTGGAATTGCGGGACTGCTGTGACTATATATGTGACAATGTAGATCACAGGCATATAATTAACACATTGTAGCTAATATTAAGTCTATCTTGTGTGGTGCCTCTGAGAAAACTCGAATTGCCAGTAATATTAGTAAAAAGACATGTATTGTAGGGTGGAACAAGCACGTAGGTGAATCACACAGGAGGGCTCGGCTTAGTTTCATGAATTGGGTTTTACAGGGGAAGCCACGCGCGGGGCTCCAGTATTTGAGTATGTGTGAAACACGAAAAGAGTTTAAGAAGAAATTGAAATGGTGCCAGGATAACTCCGAGCAAATAAAAATGGACATCCTGGCGGCAAAACATGAGGCTAAAGACTTTAGTAGTTTTTGGAAAAAAACGGGGCACTTGAATCCTAAGCCGAGTGTTCCTGTGAGCGTTGACAGTGCGGTGGGGCACCAAGATATTGCAAATGTTTTTAAAGATATGTTTACTGTAGACCCACTGCCATGTGTAAGTAATAATTTAAGTAAACCAGACGTCAGACCTGGTGAGGAGTACGCTCGAGTTATGCCAGATGACGTGAAAAATGTCATAAAAAAGATGAAACGTGGAAAATCACCAGGTCATGACGGTATAAGCATTGAACATCTGCGTTATGCAGGTGTCATCTGCCCAGGGTCTTGAGTCTGTTGTTTAATTTTTGTATAGGGCATTCCTTTATTCCTGATGACATGATGAAAACAGTAGTAGTTCCAATTATAAAAAACAAAACCGGGGATCCATCTGACAAACATAATTACCGCCCAATATCATTAGCCACAACCATGGCGAAGGTCCTCGACAGTCTCATGAACGCGCAGCTGAGCGAACACCTTCAGATAAATGACTTGCAGTTTGGCTTCAGACCCAACCTGTCAACGGAAATGGCAATTATGTGTCTGAAACAAACTGTAAGGTACTATACCGACAGGAAGACACCAATATACGCGTGTTTTCTTGATCTTTCGAGGGCCTTCGACCTGGTGTCTTATGATGTTCTTTGGCATAAACTGCTTGAAGAGACCACTGTGCCGAGGGAGCTAGTATCTCTCCTTAAATATTGGTACAGTAATCAAAAGAATGCTGTCAGATGGGTCAACAAACTGAGTCAGGAATATCATCTGAAATGCGGTGTTAGGCAGGGCGGGTTGACCTCCCCGAGTTTGTTTAACCTTTTTGTTAACCAGCTGATTGGCAGGCTCAGCGGAGCCATGGTCGGATGCTCAATAGATGGAAAAATGATCAACAATATTAGTTATGCGGACGACATGGTTCTGTTGAGCCCGTCAGTGAGTGCGCTTAGGACACTTCTTAGCATTTGTGAATCGTATGCCCTGTCACATGGACTCAAGTATAATGCAAGTAACAGTGTTCTCATGCTATGCAAAGCAGGGAACAAGGCCCCTTCAAACGTGCCACCAATTAAGATCGGTGGAGCGGCACTAGTGAGAGTGGCTAAAGTTAAATATTTGGGTCACATGCTGACAGATCGGCTACAGGACGATGAAGACCTAGAGAGGGAAAGGAGGGCGTTGGCAGTCCGCTGCAATATGTTGGCCCGCAGATTCGCACGATGTACCACAGATGTAAAACTGTTACTGTTTAGAGCCTTCTATCAGTCTTTCTACACGTGCAGTCTGTGGATCAACTTTACGCGGCGGGCTTACAACGCCCTACGTGTTCAGTACAATGACGCTCTGAGGGCAGTGTTGAGAAAACCTCGGTACTGCAGTGCTTCCGCAATGTTTGCGGAGGCTTCCATCGATGATTTCTTCTCCATCATTAGGAAAAGAACTGCATCGATGATGGGCAGGGTCCGTGGTAGCACCAACACTGTCCTCAGAACGTTAGCGTGCAAAATCAACAGTCCGTTTACTGTGTACTGGGCAAGTGTACACCTGCACAGAAATAGGAAATAGACTTAGTTATTATTGTGCACCTTGTTTTGTTTACTAACAAATTACTAACACCCTTTTATTATTTTCTTTGTGTGTACTACTAACAACCCTACTAACGCTATCTTTGTAAAATTTATGGACGTATGTCTGAAATAAAGATAAATTATTATTATAAGAAGCATGCCACTAATAAAATTCAAAAATGTTTTTCTAAATTACTGGTGGAGAAATGTTACTATGCCCTAGATGATTACCTAAATGATACATCACTGTAACAACTGTACATGTATTTAATTTTCTGGTTATTTTTTGTTTTGTATAGTGAATTTGATCTGCCTTTATTTTTTATTTTTATGATAATCTTCACTGATATTTTTGTATGTCATCAATGGCAAAACATAGCGCATCATTTAATTATTAACACCTTGACCTGTAACCTATGTTTCACAAATAAATGATTCTGATTCTGATTCTGATTCTGAAAAAGCTTCTATAATGAATAGCTTGAGAAAATGTGAATTCATGGAATTCTTTGAGATTTTAATTAAAAAAATTCTGGCTACCGTACAAAAAATAATACTTAATATGTGTACTATATTTTCCCTTCAGCATACCTACCATGAAAGACAAGCAAATGTGGCATTTGCTTAGCTTTTTCCCAACTATGCTGAGGTCGGCTTCCAGTCTCACCGGATGCAGCAGTGTACCAGTATTTTACATGGGGCAACTGCCTATGTGAACTACACAACCCAGTTACTGGGTAAGACGATACCCCTTTGTCAAACTTCCGGGCTTCTTACGAGCCGTAACGACTGTCAAAGATCTACAAATGACAGCCGGGACCAACGGCTTAAGGCGAGGTTGCAGTACTTTTTAACTTTTTCAAACCTCTGTAAATCGTGCAAAATGACAATATTCCGTAAAAACAAACAATAGTTTAGGAAAATTGATTATATTGTCCAGGGTTGTGTGAAGATAGAAACGTGAATTAAAACAATTGATTCGATAAAAAAAAAATCATAAAGATAACACTAAATCACTATTTTAAACGTGTGCCCTGAAGAGATTCCATCATCAAACCATGTAAAATTTATACCAAAGATAGGGCTTATTGTTTTTAAGGGTTTGGTGAGAACACATTTTATAATTTCCTTATATTTTTTTTCTACGAAACAAATTTACACGAAATCTAGCAGTGCAAGCGCTTGTTATATTAAGCAGTATATAACTATAAGTGTATATGTATGTACTAATTATGTATAGGGCAGGGTTTCAATAAATAAAGCACAGAAAGACAAGACTAGACCTTTATTTCAATTAGGCTTGTCAGCAATTAATCAGAAAGCTAGTCGTCCGTTCCAAAACTAGGTCTTCATGGAGAAGAAGGACAAGAAACTCCATGGAAACAGTATTGAAGTATTATATCAACACATTTCTTACATTACCATACATTATCATTATCATTAATTCTATCTCTTGGACCATTGTCCAAGAGAACTCAGAATAATATCAATATAATCAAAATATAACAATAATATCTAGGAAAAGAATATGAATATTCCATTTATAGGATTTAAAACATTTGCAATATTGGCAACACTATAAACAGTACAAGAACAATGTCATAATAGGCAATAATTACGATATAATATCAATTACTTAACTTACGTGACCTCTGGTCGATCCTTCCACACAACAACAGCACTAGAACTAGCCAACTGAACATCTGCCAAGCAACTGACAGTTTCACTGTGGCTCCGGCCTTTTATACCCGTTAACAAACAAGTATGATTCAAAAACTGACGGCTTGAGTCAAATCAGTGTTTGACTTATACAAAAATAAGTTTATAATAAAAATCATTTACTAATTCCATAATTCAATATTAGACACATAATAATTACACATAATAATTACATATATCACGGCCATACTGACAAGTACTTCGCTCTCGAAGTACGTTAGATACCTTGTTTTCTACAACTGTTCTTTTTTTCCCTTTGTTTTTTTTTATCCTTTTGTTTTGCCAAGTGCCTAGACGTGCCAAGTCCCCTCCACCCGCTGCTAGTGGTATAGACTTGCACCAAGCAAATGACCGACCAGCGGAAACAAATTTTATCGGCTACTTCGTCATGCAAGTCCTATTCACCCACTGCTGGTGAGATAGACAAGCACCAAGTAAACGATCGCCCTGCGAATCTTTACTTTTTTTTTTACTTTTCGTTTGATTCTCATTTCAGGTTCTCTAAGCGTAATAAAACTTATCTACCTATGTATCGAAACCTTTTGTTTTTTTTTTTTCTTTACCTCCCTAATGTAATAGAAACAGGTTAAATACTTTAACAATTTTGACAAATAATGAATCGTTTAAAAAAGCCATTCCTATTGATTACCTTTTAACTATTGAAATTAAAAATTAACCGTTGTATCAAAACAGTAGCCAGTGATCATGAAAATGATTCGAATTATTCATCGCTCGGTCAATCTGACAATATTACCGAAAACCGTATTCAATAATCATTTACTATTAACATTTCCACAAATTTTTGACATGGCCACTCCGACCACAACATTTCCACTTCACTTTGGAAGTAATAACTGTAACTAATACCTAACAAACCAAAGTAAAAACAATTATTTCACAGAGGTTAATCTTGAGAAAAGCTGTTTATTTTCTGTACTATGTGATGCTCATTACTTTGGAAAAAATAAAGAATTCATCCAAGTAAAAGAAGCCACATCCTCAAATTAATTTCAGTAGGTGGTGCTAGCTACTTTCTCACAGAGTCAACAGAGCCTGACTGTCCGCTTAAACGGGTCCAGTGACCGATTGAAGAAAAAATGGAGGATCATACCGAAGTATAAATTGAATTTTCAGGACGTTAAACTACTACTAACTATGTGTTGTTTTCTTCGTTAAAATTATCTCCGAAACAATTTATAAACATCAGAACCTAAACAAGTAATTTTAAATTACCATGAACATTTGAATGGCATTTAAATATCTCCCAAACAACATTGTTTTTATAGTACTTGTACAGTCAACCAAACTGTATTCGTACAGCTTCACCGACTCAACAGTTGTAAATGTTTGTAACGTCCATTAGCACAGAATGACATTCAGCTATCATCTTAATATGTCAAACCGAATCAATAGTGTGACACTAACAGCATCGTTATTTTCTGTTGTTTTTATTTTATTTATTTTTCATAAAATGGTCAGGCCATTGAAAATAAAAGATTTGGGTTGCTTTATCGGTAATCGCTGTAATCCAATTTAATTTAATTTTCTATGTGATAATCTGCTCAGTATCGTAGCTTAATGAGGTGAGCTTGATAAAGGAAATAATTTGAGAACTGAAGATATAAAGGATCAGACCATAACTACAAAAAAAAAAAATGGTAAATGCCCATTACAATTGTTACATCATGTTATTACATCAGTATTCATAATACCTTTTTCTTAATCTTCCATAATAATTATCCAATAAATTATAATAAATCTAATCTTTGTCAATATATCGTTTGAACGTTCAGTATAACTGAAATGGACAAAAATGCCTATAATTTGAAAGTAACCTTTTACGACCATGCCGAACTGTACGTCATCTCGAAGTACAAGTGTCAAAAGCGATAAGAGGAACATTTATATTGTTTTCATTGGTCTATGACCCAAGTGATGTTATGGTCTCACCCGCTGCACGTGAGTCTCCTAACACCAGGCCTAAGACTCCAGCGGTTAGTTTTCATTTATTTCACAATTAAATTCACCTCGAATTGTGTAGTTTATTTTTCTTTTATTTGTGTTGTTTTATAAATCCGGTTATTTCAGTTTAACCAAACCTAAATAATAAGGTTCTGTCTCAGGTCTCATCCCTGTGAGTATGTCCCTATAATAAAAACCTCACAAGCTAATTCTAAATATCTTAAAATAATATACCTAACCCTCAAAAGAAATGAAACTAAAATTGCATTAAGTACTGAGATCTACATAATCACTTTTATAATTAAACAAGGTGTTATCTGATCTATGAATTCTGCGTTTACTACCATCTCAAATATTTTTTCATATTTACTCCGTTAACGATTGATTTCAAAATGCTAGAACAACCTTGGGCATACACCGTCCGTGACATGTTCCAAAGCTAATAATGAACAAGCTGTGAAGAATTAACACTTAAAATATATCTTATGTCGGAGAAATAAGTCTATCTATAGTGTATTCAAACCCTAATAACAAATTTATTTTATAGAAACTTGAATATCTATTTAGCTTTACGTGTAGGTATCAAGATTATTATTTTTGAACTAATTTGTTTACATGTTTGAAAATTAAATAGCAAACGCAGATTAAGACAAAAATTAAAAATGCAGAAAACAATTAGTCAACATTATGACGTTTTTAGCATCTTATTTTTTTCTAAAAGTAATTTCATATATTTTCCGGAGTTTGTTAACAATTACAAATTGTGGGTAGTCCGCATAATTTGTTATGAATTGTTTTTATTATCATTCATTTAGGT
Source organism: Aporophyla lueneburgensis (assembly GCA_932294355.1). Taxonomy (NCBI): domain Eukaryota; kingdom Metazoa; phylum Arthropoda; class Insecta; order Lepidoptera; family Noctuidae; genus Aporophyla; species Aporophyla lueneburgensis. Next base: position 8,546,415 of record OW028746.1, read on the forward strand.
GATGTTTCTATCAGATATTGTCTTATAAATCAGAGCATAATTTATTGAGTACTTGGTGTACGCACTAATTGATTTTTAGCTACTTATTTCGATAATTGTAACCGATACTTTTGTTCAAAACAACAAATGACTTGTTACTTTAATTTTAAAATGATTGGCGTTGCTAAATTCACCGTTGTTTATTTATGACAATTATTCTTGTAATATTTGATTACTTAATAATGTAAGTCTTATTAGATTATGCATACTTTAGCGTTTTGTATTAAGTAAACACGTGGCGTACTTCCGCGCGCCATCTGACAGAGTTGTCATGGATATTAAGGCGAGACATTGTCCTATAAAAGAGCTGGCACTCAGTGAGCAAGTCAGTCTATCTTCGGATTAGACTCATTACAGAGCCTCTGCTCCCGACAAAACTGTCGGATTACCTGGTACAGTGCTGCTGTATATTCACATAGCTGTATTGATGACTAGTTAAATAGCGAAAGATACACTTCGTATTTGGGTCGCTTAGGCCTCTATACGAACTGTAACCTTTTGTTCGTCGAACTGTATTGTTTTAACCTACTTTACCATCTGTTACCTTTTTATTGTGTTTCTTTTTATATCGTGTAATTAATATTGTATTAAAACGCTGTAACTGTTTATATTTCTTTTTTATCGCAATAAAATGGGAACTCCAAACCCTGACGATATATCGCTCGGCACTCTCGATTTATTTGTAACCTAATCAACGGTTTCTCAGCCAAATTCTGGGCTGACTATATTTAGATTGCTATCGACACACTAAGAAGAAGAATGGTTTCTCCTTAAACTTTTCTAATGCTACGGTAAATAATAAAATACGTGGCCAGCCAAGTGTGTATTATGGGCCTAATGTAACGATTTCTTGTTGTTAGTACGTGTATCATCATTAAAACTTTACGAAAAACGGATTCACTTTACTATTTTTTCAACCGACTTCCAAAAAAGAGGTTCTCAATTCAACTGTATTTTTTATGTTTGTTACCTCATAATTTTTGGCTGGGTGAACGATTTTGATGATTCTTTTTTTTAATTGGTAGTCCCATTTGAATTTCATTGACTTTGCTTTGGTAGTTTTTGCATTAGCATCGATAATACGAATTTCATCCACTTTGTTTATCATGATAATATTCTAATAGTCCTGTCACTGCTATTCACGTGGCCAGCAGTGATATAGGAGATACATACCATAACTAAAAAGTTAAAAATAGAAATCCCTTTTCAAAAAAACAACAACCGACCACCTTAAAAAGTGGGTAGGTTCTTTTTTTAAACTTTAACATCTGTAACCGGTACCTCTTTCTGTGCAAATAAATACTTTCTAAACATCTGACATCGTGAAGTTTCATTTCTGTGAACACCTGCATCATACTTCTTCCCCTTTTTTTTCAAAATTGTATCCTCTTACAATACTTGAAAGAAACAAAGGTACAATGACTATTAAGTAGTTAATATGTTTCCATCCACAATAACCCATTGGTACTTGATTATCTATTGAAGGATGATGTAAAAGTGATTGGCAATACTTAATCCCTTAATTTAATCATTTTATCCCTTTGTATTTCGTTTTAATGTAGAAGGGCCTCTAAGGATTTCAACGATTTCATTTACTACTTATTTCCTGAAAACTTCGGGATATTATTACAAAAAGTCGAGGTTCCGCAGTTTCAAACCTCATACAGCAACTTGCAGCACCGCAGCTCAGATGTCAAGGCGCAAGTGTAGTCAGCGATCCGCCAACGAACGGTTTGCAATAGACCGTTAGTGGCCCCACCATCGAGCATGAAAATAAGAAATTAACATTCATTAGTAAGCAGTTTTAAAAGGACAGGGAACAATCGCCACTTCTGATGTTATATTAAGCAGTATATAACTATAAGTGTATATGTATGTACTAATTATGTATAGGGCAGGGTTTCAATAAATAAAGCACAGAAAGACAAGACTAGACCTTTATTTCAATTAGGCTTGTCAGCAATTAATCAGAAAGCTAGTCGTCCGTTCCAAAACTAGGTCTTCATGGAGAAGAAGGACAAGAAACTCCATGGAAACAGTATTGAAGTATTATATCAACACATTTCTTACATTACCATACATTATCATTATCATTAATTCTATCTCTTGGACCATTGTCCAAGAGAACTCAGAATAATATCAATATAATCAAAATATAACAATAATATCTAGGAAAAGAATATGAATATTCCATTTATAGGATTTAAAACATTTGCAATATTGGCAACACTATAAACAGTACAACAACAATGTCATAATAGGCAATAATTACGATATAATATCAATTACTTAACTTACGTGACCTCTGGTCGATCCTTCCACACAACAACAGCACTAGAACTAGCCAACTGAACATCTGCCAAGCAACTGACAGTTTCACTGTGGCTCCGGCCTTTTATACCCGTTAACAAACAAGTATGATTCAAAAACTGACGGCTTGAGTCAAATCAGTGTTTGACTTATACAAAAATAAGTTTATAATAAAAATCATTTACTAATTCCATAATTCAATATTAGACACATAATAATTACACATAATAATTACATATATCACGCTCGTAACGACCGGCCAGTGCACGCCGAGACGTCTTCGAGGTTGGACGCACGCCGTTTGTTCCACAGACTTTCCCCCTCGCTTGCGCTTTGTAATAGATAAACAATTTAATAAAAACTTGTGTTGGTTTGTAACAAAAATGGGTAATAAAAAGAATAAAAGGATATACAGAAAGTTGAAAACTAAGGTATATCGAAAATTCGTACTTGACTCGTACCTACGTAATTTCTAATAATTTACTGTAAATAAATAATTAAGTAGATAATCTACTTATTTACGGTAAATAATTTCCTTTGATAACGTTCAGTTCCAAACATTATTTACCTACAATCATTGCTTAGACGCGCCACAATATAAAAAAGTACAGTAGGTAAAAATTTACTGAACAGATTGAATTTGTTCAAACTATTTTTATGGTTGCTCAATAACTTTAAATATCGTATAGTAAAATAATTGATATTAAAAAATCTAGGTAATTATACCGAGATTTTTCAAAATCAATTATTATACTATACGATATAATATAAATAAACGTCGTTTCACGTCATTAAAATTATCTAACGACGTAAAATGTATCAGATTACATGAAGTTTATTTTGCAGCGCTTCAATGGGAACAAAAAAGCCATGGGTAGTTGTCACTCCTTAGATAAATTTGAATGCAATATGCGAAAGTCCCACATAAGTACTTTAACTTTATTACTAGGGGTTCGCCTAGAACTGAGACCTCACAATGCATGTTCCGATTTTTCCATCTTTGCATAGTTACCAAAAGTGTATGACGTCAAAAAACAAAACATAATTTACACATGTACAAAAACATTACAACAGTTACAGTTTCAATTAATCTTCGTTTTGTTTGAGGAGTGTTTGAGTCAAATACAATTTTTAAGTTTGAATCTGAGCATAATCGGTCGCAGGGGTAACGATCTAAGAGGGGATCGAAAAAATGAATATAAGAAAGTATAATGTTCGAGTGAGTCAAAAGAAAGGCCTTCATAAGTTAACGAAGTAATCAACGAAATACATTTGCAACGTCCAGCGCCATCTAGTCACATGGTCTCTGTTCAGAACGAACTACTAGTCACAGTGAGTTCACCATAATTTAATAGATACATTCTCTCGTACTATGTGATGTATTATAAGTAAATAACGAATTTATCTGTATTTTGATATATTTTAAATGAACAAGGAAATATTCCACATACGATATTGCATAATATAGTCCCAGACATTAAAGTTTCCCATACACTTTCTGTGACTATGTGTTATGATAATGCGTTTCTTTAGTAGGTTGTTTTCTAATAAAGTTATCGTTATTATAATAGACCAGCCGACCTACCCCAATTTGCAAGGGTTATTCTCGGTAATTTATCCCAAATAATCATAAATATTTCTCTAAACATTCCTCTTGGAATAATCGATTGAATGGTAAAAATTCCAATAAAATCTGTTTGAGATTTACATTATTATGTATTTTGTATATAATACTTTATCATTATCGATTTATTATAGAAGCCACTAAATTTAAGCAAATAAAATTATTATATTAGGTACTGCCATTTTTTTCAGCGATCTGAGTTTTTAATATTTTTGATATATTAAATTCGCTTGTTTTAGGACCGATTGAGACGATTCTTTGTTTGTTGAGGTAAAGAATAATAACGCAGATGAAAAAAGTGCTTGTAGGCGAACTATAGACGCGAATTATTTCTTACGTCAATTGCAAGAGAAAGTATAGCACAACGCGTTGTTTGAATGTAAAAAAGGCATTTTAAAATAATAGGCGAAAGAAAATTTGGGCTTATGGCAAAATTCAAGCTCCAATCCAACATGTGCCAAGAAATTATGTCAGTCAGTTCAGAAAATGTTGCTGATACTGAAGAGAAAAAGTCTTTGGACTCGAACATAGAGGCTTCGACTGGCACCATAGCTACAGGCATCGGGCATTCGTAGTTCGAAAAACTGTTTTTTTGCAATCGACATTCCCATTTTCTCCACCCATGCGCTACAAACAAAGTTTAAGAAATTAATAAAAGAAGAATCACAAAAAAAATCTCTAACGTCAATTTAAAGGAACCCAGTATACTTTACCTTCTGCATTTACGCTGCATTGTGGCATGTTCAAACGCTTGCATCGGCTAGCTGCCGGGCGCTCGCTCGCTGCGTCTATACGCTCGATACATACCTGTTATCCGGGGGGTGAGGAAGCGTTTTCATGCCTACACACCGTACTACAAGAGGGCCTTAAGGTCCATTTCGAGGCATAGATGGGTCTTGTTATGAAAAGATAGTCACCTATCCACGGAACATCCGCAGCAAGCGTAGTTTATCTTGATCAATAAGCCCGAACGGTTGTAATAACTTAGTTCAAGTCCAAGAAGATCAATTGTATCTGTTGAAAAATATTTACTATGTGAATATTTAGGTAACTTTATAAAACTTCTTCTTTATTGAAATTTTAATTAAAATGGAATTACATAAAATTCCTACTTTTAGATCAAAGCCAATTGACCGCAGGAATATTTATATATATATTTACTTTATTTCAGATTAAATAATCCATATTTGTGTTAGTAAGTACTTAACAACTATGTTAGTAAAGCGCAAATAAAAATAAAGAAAAATTTAATCAAATCAATTAGACACGTGGAGTGCAATCAAATGCAAAAAGTTATGTGCTTTACTAAAACTTGTCTACGATCGAAGAAAATTCAAAAAGCAAGGCAAGAAATTATCTTATACGTGGTAATCAAAACTTATGCCTTCTTTGAATAAGAATTGCTTTTGTCTGCTATAGGGCGGCATGGTGAATATCTCATCACACCATTTTTCCTTAAAACATAGTCAGATAAACCACAATAAGAAAATAAAGTTCACAAGTAATGGCTACGAGTGATGGCCCAAATGTTGTCGATATATGGCGCCCAAAGACGTTAAAGGCAGTTGATATATTGTCGCGATGTAATACAGCGAAGTTTTGGGACATGAACATGGAAAATGGTTTTAAAATATCTTGATTTTAGGTTCGACGTTATACCTATGTAGTTCTTTTCAAATCGTCCAAAGCTATAATCATCCTGCCAGGGTCGCGAGATTTGTTCGAAAGAGATACCGTGGCCCTAGCACATGGGCAACTAAAGGAACACGGGTGGGTTTTAGTCAGTAAAAGTCTGACAAGCCCTCCCGCTCCGCCCAAGAGCGAGAGACGTCACTTGACGATTTCCCATAACAAAAAAGATATAATCATGGACTGGCGATTGATATAAATCGAAGTTATGATACTGTATGTTTGAGTAATTTTTATTGGTCATAAAAATCTGATCATCATAATTTGAGCAGAAAGACGTCCACTGCTGGACATAAGCCTCCCCACATTTCAGGGAGATTGTCAAAATCGCCACGCTTGGCATGCGGGTTGGTTATTGCAGTGTAGTGGTGAAATGCATAAAGAACGCTGCTGCCCTTTCTCTAGTAAGTCCCTTAGTCGCACCTTACGACACTCACGGGAAGAAATGAGATGATGCTATTCCTTACATCCGGCAATACACGGATAAAAAAAGAATATAATATTTGTTAATGAAAACAGGACAATAAAAGTTCATCTTGTTTTAAAATATCATTATGATGTCGGTGTAATTTTTGTCGTTGCATTAATTAGTACTCCGAAATTCCATAACAGAACCCATTGTAGTATCAAACGGGTAAATTGTGTGAATATGTACCGTTCAAAGCAAATTCCGATAATAATCAATTTGTGAACATTTGCGGTCTAATTATAATAGCGATAGTGATTTAGTTTCCGTTCCAGACTACCGATTAATGGATAATGGCAATCATATTGTTGTTTGACTCATAACATTTGCTACAGTACTGAATTTAATAGGTTTATTATGGATTATAGAGCTCGAATGACGTATTTAATTACATATTGATATTATTTTACGTAGATTTAATAGTCCGAGGTCGAGCAGTGTTATTGGGTTTTCTATTCGGAATTTCTCTGCAAGAACCCGGAGTCTGGAGTTGTGCAATGTTGATGGCAATATTCTGGCTCCCAGTTACATGGGACGTAAACATAACTTGCTGAAATTTGGGTATACTAAAAAGGTATACTGTACTATAGGATCCGTGTGTGTGTTTTCGGATGTAAAGAAAAGCTTTCTTCCCGTGTCCAGCAGTGGACGTCTTTCAACTGAAACGATGATGATGATGTTAGCGATATACCTCTGCCTTACCCTTTATACGAGGGGATTATAGGCATGATGTTATGCGTTTTTTAATAGTTCTTATGAGTTAATCCATCAATATGATTGCCTTATATGTCATAAAATAAACAGACTGTATTTGCGATTAATATAACTTGAGAGAAGAACTTGAAATTATGGAAAAGTCACAGCATCACTGTACGAACATTGGTTTCTGCTGAATATTTTACTTTCAATGACTCTGTTACAAAGATAATTGGTGCTTTCTCTCATTTTCGAGCATATATTGTTGTGAAGTACATTTTATTTAATATGTCTAAAGAAGTATGTAAAGATCAAAGCAGAAGGCGTTTGATTCTGCCTGCTACCATGCGAAGAAGGCGTAAATTTACGGGCAATCGTAGATTGTCTAAAAAAAAATTTTGTTATTCATATTTGAGACAAGGCATTATCCATCCTTACAACACACTCTTTACTTTTTTATAAAATTGTATCATTGTAAAATATAAGAATGTACGACCTCTATAGAATTTACAAACATAACTCTGGGGTCGGGGTCTATATCTCTTTATCTCCTTTGCTATCGCAGGTATGCTGGAAGAAATTTCTTTACGAATAAGGATCACCTATGCATCTTTTTTAATTATATTGTTTTATTTTTATACAGGATGCGCACACACTGTAACCATTAATTCAGCACATGATACTCAACGTAACCGAGTTGATTATAAAAAAGACTGCTTTTTTATGGAAAAGAGATTAGTTGAATCCGTAGGATCCAAGGTATCCGATATAGCCAGAAGAATTGCCAAACTTAAGTGGCAATGGGCAGGGTACGTTGCTCACAGAACATATGGCCGATGAGGCCGAAAGGATCTGGAGTGGCGACCACGTACTGAAAACGTAGCGTTGAAAACCCTCTCAAGGTGGACCTATGAACTGGTGAAAACCGCAGGAATACACTGGATGCGAGAAACACAAAACCAGTTGAAGTGGCGGTGCTTGGGGGAGGCGTTTTTCCAGCAGTGTACGTTCTCGGCGGAAATGATGACGATAGAATAAATGGTTGAATATAATAAATAGATAAGGCACAAAATGGGTTGAACTACCGTATCTACTATTCGTCCTACAACCTCTGAAAAGCGAAAAAATATCAGCGGTAAGTATCGGACATGGCTCTTAAACTGCTGACATAAAAGTTCCTTGATAAAATAGTAAATCTTGTCAATTGAATTTTTTGAGAGAAAGAAATTGTTTTCTTTTCATTTCGGACTTTTATTATGGTTTCGACGTTCATGAAAATAATGGTTGGAATGCCAAGAGTAAAAATTTTCTTCGTTGCTCCATGCAATCGGTTTTCGACAAACAAGGCCAGCCCTCTGCCACTTCAGCTTGCTTACTCTGCAAGCTATATCGGTAACTACGGTTCTTCGCTGGTTTTTTTCTTGATTGGAGATAGCGTAGCCAGAAGGACAAAATCAGAAATGATACGACTCAAAAAGGAACCGGTGTTGCAGTGGCCTGGTTAGATTAGTTGTTTGATCGATGATAGAGACTAGTGAAGCAGGAGAGTCCTGGGGTGGAGAACGCGTATCGGCAAGCGTAGCGTGTGACGTGTGATCTAGTTAGATGAACATACGACCTTACAGAGGTGTCTGAGGCAGACTGTAAGCAGAAGGCGGAGACCAGGGTTGACGCCGCCTGATAGCAGCTAACGTCTAGCAGTGGACTGCGAATGGCTAATATGATTGATATCTTAATTCTATTTATTAACAATAACATCACTGTTCTACGTTACATTTAAAGAATAAACAATTTCGGTTGTACTATCTGTCGCTTATCATAATCATAATCTACTTATCTTATATAGATAGATAGAGATAGATAGAACGTTTATTTGATGCACACAAAAGACGCAACACAACATACAAAGCACGATGAAACAATTATCAAAAAATAATGAAATTATATTTCAATTTAATTCAAATAATATGATTGACGTACGGTTCTTTCCTCAAAAAACCATTTCAGACACCAATCCACATGGTCTTCACATGAAAGAAAGAAAGAAAGAAAAATTGTTTATTCTGCACAAACAAAACGCACATTACAAAAAATTAAATTTAAAATTTAAAAAACCCCCGACACAAAAACATAATTTCCCTTTAAAAAGTAAAAAATAATAAAAAATAATTCAATCTTAAAGTACCTAAGAATGTATTAATAATTCAAAAAAAAATACGCCGCGTTGGGGGACCGCTTCAAACCTAACAATTTAATTACCAATAGTCTTATTACCTAACTAAGCAGTCAACGACGTCTGCACTCGCGGAGCGGTCCCCCAACGCGAAGTTTTTTTTTTTGAATTATTAATACATTCTTAGGTACTTTAAGATTGAATTATTTTTTATTATTTTTTACTTTTTATAGGTATATACTTAATATAATGTAGAATCAAACGAAGCTAAGAACACTTTCGATTAATTCATCAATATTCTCTTTCAGTGCGCTTTCATTTGAGACCCCACTCGAGTATATTTGCTGACATTCGGTTACTCTTCCCCACTTTCCCCTCCACAACTTTTAAACGGCTCAACCGATTTTCATCAAACATGTCTAAGAACACTCGCAGATAAGTCACCTTTAATACATATTTTTTTTATTGAAATCGCATCATCCGTTCGGGAGCTATGATGCCACAGACAGACAGACAGACAGACAGACAGACAGACACGTCAAACTTATAACACCCCTCTTTTTGCGTCGGGGGTTAAAAATAAAAATTAAAAAAGAAAAACCATGACAAGAACATGATCTGACCAAGATTATGTCTGAACTTTAAAAGAGATGATAACCTCTGAGTTAGTTTTGGCTAGTCTTCTCAGAATATTCAGATAGTAAACACCGACTACATCTGGTTTTTAGAATATGATTGACGCGTGTTTGGGGATAAACACACGTCAATCATATTCTAAAAACTAGATTTAGTCGGTGAAAAACAAGGTTTAACGTATTCGCAACGGCTCTACGTCGGAGGTCGTCAATAAATCATCTTCCTACCCTTTTCCCAACTATGTTGGGGTCAGCTTCCAGTCTAACCAGATGTAGATAAATACATTATTTTATATGGAGCAACTGACTGTCTGACATCCACAACCCAGTTACTTGGTAATACGTTATTCCTTGATCTCTTTCGGGCTTCTGACGTCCAGTAACGACTGTCATGAATGACAGATAGGACCAACGGCTTATCGTGCTTTCCGAGGCACAAATTATTATAATATAAATTATTACCCATCCACGGACCTATGTCGGCGAACATAGCTTGACCTGATCGATCGAACTGTGCGGCTGTTATTACTTAGCCACAAACCCACAAAATCGTCAATAAATGCAGATCTAATTAGAATAATTGATACACTGCTACAATAATCTTCTGACGCTCGAATTACGATGACGATTACAAATGTCACTTGGTATGTATTCAAAAACAAGATGGTGGCGATTGTTCTGATTTCGGTCACTATTCAGGCTATCCCAACAAATCTCTTCCCTTCTGAGTCGCGTACTTCATTAATGAAGGTTGTGCCCCTGAAAAGCCTTCGTGGCTTTATGTATGATGTTCTTTTATTTCGTCCGGTTTCGATTTCTCACATGGCCGTCGTAACGGAGAGTCCAGTGAAGACTACTTGTATGGATTGAAGGGTTACTTAGTCGGACCAGTAGTTAGGACCAGCAGGTAGATCTATTTCCATCTGCCTTGGCCAGTACCACCAACTTTTCACGGTTATCTGGTTCCCAACGGGCAAAGTGACCAAAGTAACCGAGAATCATGTGGTAACAGATCGTTGGTAGTCTATCCCTTATGCGCAGTCGTTCGAGGATAGATTTGTTTGTTCTCTTGGCGGTCCATGCGAGCATTTTTCTCCAATACTATGTCTCAAAGCTTCAACCTTTTTCCGTTATATTGCCCGGATCGTCTACGTAACAACAAATAACTTATAGCTCATGCATTGGCTCACAAAATCCATTGTACACAAACAGCTAGATAAACTTGTTACAGTATTCACTTCCACAAACACATTATGTAAACGAGTACATAAATCTATCGTGTCCTAGTTCATATCCATCGTGTAGTCGCAACGACGCGTGCGTTGCTACGTACACACGGGCAACTAAATATGCGCAATTCTGGACAAATATGAGGACACGGTTCATCATCATCATCATTATTTCAAGACAAGGTGAAAGACGTCTTCTGCTGGACATAAGTCTCCCCCAATTGGGGCTTGCCATAATCGCCACGCGTGGCAGGCGGGATGGCGATCGTATTATGGTAATAAAATATATAGAAAATGCTGTTACCCATTTCCTAGTAAGTCCCTATGTTCGACACCAGGCCAAGGCCCCGGCCATAGGATTTAAATTAGCGCAGTGGAAGATATGATGGTGGGGCCCTGGAGCAAGAGTGGCTTAGCGAACTGTCCGCCGTGCGCGGAGCTGATTAATACAATATTCAAAAGACTCACCTGGTTGAAGAAAATTGCTTCTGTAGCCTACCTGGATTTATGTATGTAAATGAGTGTATATTGTATTGTGTAGTAACGTTATGAGTATTCCAGGATACAATCCACCGCTCCAATACGCCCTGCTACCAAAAGCATGCGGTCTCCAAATCGGAAACTATAACCTCAAAGTACTTCAATCAAACAAACTGAACCCGTATTATTTCGTCAAAAGGGGTTGGTTACACACAAACCAATTGGATCACGACAAATTGTCCCCAAAACGATCGGTTCAAACGGATTAATTCAACAACACGGGTCGCCAAGCCAATAGGACCGCCATTCTTTTTCAAGCCCAAACCAAAGAGAGCCAAAGTCAAACTGACAAGTGACAGTTGTCACTTCGTGACACGCACGCTCCGTTAGGCGCACAGATTAAACAAGTCAAACGGGACGGAACACCCTTAATCGGCTCTTGCCAAGTTACGGTTATATCGACATATTTAAGGTAATTCTAAAATTAGAGCAGATTTTCCAAGAGACACCTCCATAATAATGGAGTTAAATAGTGCAATGCAAAAAAACTTGGGTAATAAGCTGTAATAAGCTTATTTTAATTTTGGCGACATTTATAGGTCTAGTTTATCTTCATAATTCTCTTGCCCTTATCCCAGTATATTTGGGGTCGGTCTAACATGTCTTTTTCTTCCACACATCTCTATTAGTCGTCGTAGCTATCGACATTCATACTCAATACTATCCTCACTACATTTTACTCATTCCACCGTATCACGTAACCATACCATGACAACCGATTCCTACATAACTTTTCAGTAATCGGTGCCACTTACAGACTTCCTCTAATGTACTCATTTCTTATTATAGAATATACGAGCATGTAGCGATTTAGTGCGATTTATTGAAACAAGGGGACTAAGAAATATATGACGAATAAAAATAACTTCACTATTATTGCCGGAAATAATTCCTAATAAAAATTGCCCGTGTAAGCGTCACTTGAGAACCGTATTCAATGTAAAATCAATTTTCCTTGACTATCCGAAGCGTCGTTTATCATTAATGATGACGGGATGGTTGTAGAGAAATTAGCGATGTCGCAACCCGAAGCTGCTAATGTATGTATCGGCACGCCTTCCCGCTGAAATTCAGCGTGAAATTTGTAAATCCGAAAACGTTTAATATTAGGTTTTAGCAAAAAAACATGGTTGAACAGACTTGTCGTAAAGGTTTTAAAAACCGTTCTTTATTCCAATTAACTTGCTCTTCGTTTAAATTACGACTGAAAGTAGTAAAATAGAGAAGTATCTAAACAAAACCTGAATCTCAGCCGAAATGAAAAGAGTATTCACTAAAGTTCTGTATAGCTAGTATCCGGTAAAACAATGTCGATACTTTGTCAATACAACAGAAGCTGCTGGAACAGTACAGTTTGTTTAAGCATTGTTTACACTCCTTTCAATATAAACTCGTTAAAATAATGATTGATTCATCCATGTTTTCCTTTTAACTGAATTCGGAATGGAAAAATATTTTTTACTCTTCATTTTGCATACAAAAAGCAACCGAGGCTGGGAAACGTGAAACATCATTCGAATAACGAATAAATACTTGAGCGTTCCCTTTTCAAAATGTAAGCACTTTTTAATGTATCGATAAAAAGTCATAAAAACGCGTTCATACGTTTTGGTGGGATAAAAACAACAAAAATTCAAACCAGGAACGTATTTTTCAAGAAGCGTCTCTAATCCCTGAGGCTACCAGCTGGGGGCCGGTTTAGTCAAAGCACTTTGCCATGTTACAAGAGAAATGTTCTGTTTGTTACCTTTTACACTCACTCGTGCCAACGACTTTTCAACTGGATTTCACTCTGAGTAATAAACGGGGTAATCGTTTTGTGTAAAGTATAATTTTGTGTTTATGCTGCGATTCAGTTTTCACGTTGAAGGAATGTTGACAACTACTAAAAGTTGTTTTTTTTTACTCTGCTATTATTATACTATCAAAGCAGCAATTATACTTTTTTATCCAACGTCTGACGCGCTTTGCTTCTGGTTACCAAATGTACAAACACGCTATACATGTTTACGTATGTAAATATAAGTAGCGTCAGCACGTAATACACACATACCCACATATATACTACCGACTTACCCGTCGCCGCGTCGCTCTCGGACGGTGCCTAGAGTGATGAGCGCTTACACATACATTCACAACAAAATTGTGCACTTGGTTAGCATAAATAAAGCGCGTTACTACGTGAGATAAAAAGGCTCTACCTATAAGTGCATCATCGTAAGTGAGCAGTGCTGGCCTAGTGGTAATCGGTGCGATTTACGAGTTATAGATTGTAGGTTCAAAACCAGGCAGGCAAATACATTTGTGAAGATTATTTGATCACCACTGCTAAAAACAATGTGAGGATTTCCGAAAAACATCTTCAGCATGTCCTTAAACCAAAAATTCGAAGACATCTGACATCCGCCAATCCGCATGACGCCCTGGATTATGATTGGATTGGATGATGGATTATGGCCCACTCCCTCTCAAAGAGATATCTGTCCCAGCAGTGTGTACCTACCATTTTATATCTTGAATTTATATGTCACCAAAACGGAGTCATAATATTATCATAAAAATACCCGTCAATAGTCCATCGCAGCCTAGGCAGAAAATAACTAATCAATATTAGCAGAATACAGCTAATGCCATTACCAAAAGCACTACCAATGCGATCATTCGTAATAAGCTATTTGAAATTAATCAGTGGCTCATTGGAATCGACACCCATCATGCTTGGTTGTAATACTTGATTAGTTTGTCTTTCAATACTCATTGATATCTACATCGTACGTTTGAATGAATAGGCCGTATTCATAATGACTTTGAATTCATTGGCAATGTTTCGGGGGGCTGCAAATACGAGTACTGTATTCTAGGAACGTGCAATACCTAAGTGATAAAAATGTATGAAACGGCATTTTTTTTAATGAAGAATCTTTGAAAGATTTCAACGCCGGGAGCCCAGAAAATCAAACACTGAATCCAAGGTCACCGGTACGCGGTGTATAACTTTTACTATCCTTATCCTTTCTTCTTTGTTGATAAATAATTAACAAACAAGAAAGGATAAGGTTACTTCTTTAATTTTCTTCCTTTCCCTTCGAGATTCTGGTCAAACGATTGGTTTTGATACGTCCAATAGGTTGCACTAGGTATTGTTAGCATTGACGAAAAAGTTAACAAAAAATGTTATACCAAAATAAATAAAAACACGCTTATAAACGACCTAAAAATTGTAAGTATCCAATAAATAAATTAATCCAAAACTGTTACGCGCATTTTGGTAGCTGTGTACTTTTAATCAATTTAAACAAAGTCGCATCCACACTTTTTAAGTGAAACATCGAATATTTAAAAAAAAATGCTTATATTCATAAGTTCTGTTATCCCGAAAAGATTGCCAATTAATCCAAAGTCAACCTGTATATATATGTAACCTTTGCCTGCCGGTTATGATTATGGCTTCAGGCAGTTAACTCGTGTGTCTAAATTAAGTTATTTTATTCAGTCGGGACTATTAGTTTCACATAACGCGTGGGATTGGGGTTTTCAAATAAATGTTATGTTTAACTTTGTATTCTGAATTGCCTGAAATAGATCTGTTTTAAATAGAATATGGATTATTATTGACGTCATCTCTGCTAAACTCTTTATATGTGTCTTTAGTTATATGTAGATTGGGTTTTAAGTAAATTTCCAGGATAGAAGGAGGGAAAGGAAGGTCACCCGTAAAAAAACGACTGTAACTCAGATGAAACTATTTAGAGTCAGTTTGAAGCATTTTATCCTATTAATAAAGGAGTTCTTTGAAAGAGACCTTAAGTTGTCCGTGATTGAGCTTTATACAAACAAAGTCAGACTTGTTTAAACATTGGATTAGGGAGGTGTCGTTACATCAGGGCAAAGTGAGGATTTCCAAGGTACAGGTGTCTAATAAGGCTTGATGGACACACTTTACTAAAAGAAAAAAGAAATACACGGCTATGACTCGGACGTCCGGGACTCCGGATTCCGGAACAAGGGCCAAATGCGTGCTCGCCGTCGTTAAATCAAACAAAAGCCCTTTTTGGAAATGAAGGGTACAAATCTGAGGGAATTCGGGACGCTGAAAAGAAAAATAGCCCCTCTGTGTTATGAATTCCTGGTACTATGATATTCATCGGCTTTGTGCAAATGTTTTATTGTAGATGCAATTTAGACGCGATTTCGCTTGATCTTTTATAATATGAGAGATTTATCTTCATTTGAATATAATTGAATTTTTATGGAATGTAATTGTGGTTGTTTATTTTTTAAATGAATGCCTTTGTAGATAACGGTTTAGGTTATCAAGACTGTTCTTGTTCTTTTAGCAGTTGGTTTCTTAGCAGTTATAGAGACAAGTATTGTCTGAATGCTTTATACTTGCTGATGGGCCGTTGTAATTGGGTTTACACTTCATATTTCACGTATTCAGCTGGGAAAGAACAACGTCAACGCGTTGCCCTAGTCATTGCATCAAAGGTTGTTGTCGCTGAAAGTTAGCGCTGCCTGGCGCTTTTATATAGGGAAGTAGTATTATGCTGAGTGATGGCCGTTTTGCATTGATGTGACGTATGTTATCCCCAACTTGTTATTTTTGTGTTTATGTTATATAATTACTTTTTTTATTAAAAAAAAAACATGATAGTCGCTACAAAATAGAATATCGATGATAAGTATTGTACGGTCACCAAAAGTGATAAGTAGGTAACCAAGCTCGTCGGATGTAGTCGAAACATAGTGAGAACCCGATGGATGATTCTAATTTAATTTCAATAAATAGTAAACAGATTGATCATTTATCAAAAAAAAACTGTACAAATCATCTATTCGTTTCTTATTAACCTTCAAATTTTGTTATCTCTTATGAAGACTGTACATTTTTTTAAATAAAAGCATAATTTATTTGATAACTTCACGAAGTATCTAACAACTAATCAATTCTTACCTACTACAAGTACGTATAAACATAATATTCCTATATCTTAATATGATTAAGTACATAATGAATCCGTAAAAGTTGTGCGTACGATATTTGATGTTATCTTCTAACTTTAATTACTTCGACGTTGAGTTGTTACTTCGTTGGTATAACATTACCAATATGTCTTGAAGTTTTGACGGAAATTCTCTTTATTACTTGTTATTGCATTGGATTTTCGAGGTCTGGAATAAGTAATAATAGCTTGTGAGACTTATTTAGTAAGATTAATTAATTTCTAGTAAAAATATCAAGAGATAATATAATGTTTTCTGCTGTGTTTGATGGTTAATTTTCTTACTAAGTACAGTGTTATTATTTATTACGAATTGTTCTCCGAAAATAAGCCTGGGAGAGAAAATCCTTAGTCACTCCAAGGTGAAATGAAAATAACAGGTCAAATAATCCACAGAAAATAAATTCGAAAAATTAAATTAAATATAAGTGCCATATAATTAATTAACTGCTTGATATTAGATTTCTAAACACCTCACCACCTCATAATATAAAGAAATAATGTTCCACACGGTTTTTACGACTTAAAAAAATATCGAGATACCTTTTTAATATCATATTAGTGTGTATTTAAATACATAAATCTTCGAGAATAAATTAATTCTGTAATTCAAGATGAAAACAGCATCAATATCCGTTGCAATAAGAAGAACAACAAGGTCACACAGACACATGTGGGAGTGGCGCGAGGAGGCGAAACGCCGGGGCGAAACTCCTCTGCCGCGACAAATCGCGGCACGGCGGACAGAGCTCCGGTGTGATCTCATGGCGACATGGCGGGTACGATTGTCGCAACCCAGCGCAGGGCACGCCATAATTGCGGCGGTAAGTCCCCTCTTTGAGGAGTGGATAGAGAGGCGCCACGGCATCCTCACCTTCCGCCTGACGTAGGTTCTCACCGGGCATGGGTGCTTCGGTGGGTTCCTGTTCAGGATAAAGCGGGAGGAAACGCCCGGATGTTTCCATTGTGAGGATTGTCTGGAGGACACGGTGGAGCATACGGTGGAGGTGTGCCCTGCCTGGGCGGAGCACCGCCGTGTCTTCGTGGAGGTGATCGGCGTCGGCGACCTCTCGCGTCCGGCCCTGGTGCGAGCCATGGTACGGAGCGAGAGGGCATGGGAAGCCGTCACCTCCTTCTGCGAAGCAGTAATGCTCGCGAAGGAGGAGGTGGGGTGCGTGAGGGAGTGGCAGTCTTTGCGCCCTCACGTCCCTAGCCGCTGCAGGAGGAAACGCCCCGGGCGTCGGGAGTCGATTGCGGACTCTCGGCCACCGTAGGCGCGAGCTTGCGTGCGGCGAGCAATGGGTAGCTCGCCGCCCGGTAAGGACTAAGCTCGGGTCGACGGCGCGTAGTGTTCCACGCGCGCCTCAAAGAGATGTCAGCAACAGTGTAGGGGTCTACTAGGACCGATGCCTACCCTGGTACATGGGCAACTAATGGAACACGGGTGGGTTTTATTCAGTAAAAGTCTGACACGGCCTCCCGGTCCGCCCAGAGCGGGAGAAGTCATTTGATGATTTCCCATCCAAAAAAAAAGGTCACACAGACAAGAAATGCAACTTTCATTTCTAATATGTATATAAGTATAAGTGTTAAAACATATGGGTAATATTTTTATGTCTTTCAGAAAGGTCTGGTAAGCGACGTGCGTGTATGGCCAAATGTATCAACATAAATTAAGCAAAAAGTGTATTTAAGGATCATAGCAGGTGGCGTTCTGTATTTCTGCCTATACCCATGGGAAAGGTGTGAGTGTATGTAAGATGTATGTTTTTGCTTTTTCAACTTACAAGCAAAGCAAACATCCAAAGACTCAAAACCTATGGCTGTATATAGGTCAAACCAATACCTACTCTAGACTTGCATAAGCTGAAATTGTTATGCGAAAGCACGGCGACTCTCGACCAACTTGTTGGCGTGACGTCATTCTGACCCTAATACTTAAAAAACGTATAGTAGACATAATATGTGAGAAGTTTAATGGCTTGTGAGGTAGAATATAGTGGAAAAGAAATGATTATCATCTTGAAGAATAAAACGTTATAAATAAAATAAAAAACAAAGTTTCTTACTTACCTTTATGAGACCACTAGCATGACTAGCCCATGACTTTGTCCGCCTGAAATTTTGACCCATCGCGTGGCATCCCATCGCCCGCCCGCAATTACTGCGTTTTCACTTAGCGTTCGTTCTTTCCGATATATTTTCTTATTGCTCATGCCTTTGTTTCGTAGCGTGATGTTAAATAGAATTGGGCTATTCCTTTGCTTTTCTCATGAATTGAGCTATCAAATTCACTAAAAATTTCCAATTGCGACTAATAATTATAGAGATTACTTACCTCTTTATAATATGAATATACTCGACACACACACCGGTGACTAGCTTACCCGACACATTTTGTCCCAACCATAGAAAAAAACACTTAGTTTTTCAATTTCCCGGACAACTTCTTAATATTTTTCTTTCTTTCAAAATTTTAATCAAACTGTTACGAACATTATCAAAAATTTGCAACCAGTCGTACCCCCTTGGTAGTGGTAGTCAGAGTTACAGGTACTACACGTAACTAGTAACTAGATTGCGAAGGTCGTGAGAACAGATACTCCATGTTAAATTGTATTCAGCTACAACCAGTTAGATTGTAAGCCAACCTCAACATAGTTGGGAAAAGCCTAGGCAGATTAGTAAATATGATATTCTTTGAATTACCATGAATGGTTATAAAAAGCTGTCTACAAAAAAATATAAAAATTAATCAGTAACTTTAAAACATCATTACACGTTCACGAACTTAGTAAAAAAGAGTAATTCTCTCGTTTTGGTACATGAGTGAATCATAAAAAACCAAAGAGACATAAATGTTTCATATATTTTACGCTTACAAAGAAAACTGCGAGTGTGAAGAGATAGCGGGCTCGTTGCCGACATTTTACGATTGTAGTGAGGAGACAAACTCTTTTTTGGAGAGCCAGATCTACCAAATAATGTAGACAATAATAGTAATAATGCTGGAAAAGTTGAAGGTTATATAATACTTATGTCTGGTACCGCTAATGATTTGGTTCTAAGCTCAAATTATGGGTCCGTTATAGTTCTATAGCAACGCAAACACCTACTCTTCGCATTCGCCCACTGCCTGATGACGATTTCAGATTCATATTTCCAGTTTGTCTCACGATATAACATATACCTTTAAAATGATTTGAGTAATTGGTAAGTGCTTGTTAGGTTATAAACCCAACTTATTTTGCTTGTGAAGTGGGATTTAAATTTTCACGTTATGCTTTATCAAATCAAATCATTCCAATACACGAGTTTCAAACTTGTAACCTTCACTGCGTCGACAATTTCCTCATTTAATTGCCTAGTGTACTCACTAAATTCACATCCCTACGAGTACTTACACTTCCCACAAACTCAGACACTTGGTATCCTATATAAACATAGGAATGCAAATGTTAGATCTATTTAGTAATGCCCCAGGGATGATATGGGTAACATATTACGACCGCGCCACCGCGTGTGATCGCTGTAGCTTATAATTCGTAATTTAAATATGAAACGATCAACATCTCTTTATGTGGACAGCCGAGACGAGCTTCAATTTACTTGTATGATAATATGGGGTCGCTAGGGAGAACCTTGTCTCATCATGTTATTCTCAGACTCTGTTGGGGAATATGGACCAGCTGTTGATAACTTTAATTATAGCTGGCACTTAGTAGACGATTGATGATCGGTCGACAATTCTTAAATCGTCACTTGTCCAAACACTTTTTGTATGTGGTAAGATTAACCTACATCTAGTGATGACTATGAGGCATTTTTTTGCATGGAAAATTATCATATTATGACGTCTCCCGCTCTTGGTAGAGCGGGAGATGGCTATAATGCCTAAGAACTCAGTTTCGTCATATTTGATTCACCAAGTAAAAGAGCAACGTATAAAGACCAAATCATATTTCCCAGTAAAAGAGCAACGTATAAATAAAGACCAAATCATATTTCATTTTTAAAAAAGACTATTGTAGTGAAAATATAAGGAAATTTAAAAAATACCTTGCAAGTTTAACGTGGTCAGAGGTTCATATTGAAACTGATTTAAATAATGCATTCAATAAATTCTACGAGTTTTTACGTTTATTGTATAATTTATGTTTTCCAATGATTAAGATAAAAATAAATAACTGTAATACTAATAAACAAAAATGGATAAGCAAGGGTCTCAGAAATAGTTGCAAGACTAAACGATGTTTACGGTATCTCTATTATAAAAACAAAACCCTAACGTACAAACTAAGATATAAAAAATATTCATCAATACTGGAAAAATGCATTTTTAAATCCAAAATAAATTCAAACATTAATTACATTAATAAGAGTCAAAACAAATGCAGAGCAACGTGGTCAGTCATTAACCGTGAAATTGGAAATAGAAAATTTGACAACAATATTTCTCAACTAGAATTAGATAAGACAATACTGACTAACCCCTCTGACATAGCAAATGCTTTTAATAATTACTTTATTGATTCGACTAGCACTGTGACATTTAATAATTTACGTGATAATAACGAGCCTAATAAAACCATGACGATACCTAATTCCATGTTTCTTAGCCCTATGACTGACGATGAGATAAAAAAAGAAATAATAGCTTTAAATAACACTAACTCAGAAGGTTACGACGGAATTAGTACAAAAGTAATTAAAGCTTGCAGTACAGAGCTAATTCCAATATTGACTTATTTAATTACTCTTTCTTTTTCATCTGGAACTTTTCCTGATGCCCTAAAATTATCAGTAGTTAAACCTCTGCACAAAAAAAAACGATAAAAATGATATTAAAAATTATCACCCGATAACCCTTATACCCATATTATCAAAATTATTTGAGAAATGTATGCACAAGAGACTATCCGACTACTGTAGCAAATATAATCATAACAAAAGATCAGTATGGATTTCAAAAGCATAGTCAACAACACTGGCAATTGCTGATTTTTAAGGCACATTCATAATTTCCTAAATAGAAATTATTTAACGACAGGACTATTCTTCGACCAATCACAAGCCTTCGACTTTGTGGCACATGATATTTTGTTGAAAAAATTAGAAAACAGTGGAATAAGAGGTTTAGCACTGCAATGGATCGCATCTTATTTAAGGAATCGAAAACAATACGTTGTTATAAATAAATTAATCGAGAATGTATTAACCTCGCATTTGTTATATTAAGCAGTATATAACTATAAGTGTATATGTATGTACTAATTATGTATAGGGAAGGGTTTCAATAAATAAAGCACAGAAAGACAAGACTAGACCTTTATTTCAATTAGGCTTGTCAGCAATTAATCAGAAAGCTAGTCGTCCGTTCCAAAACTAGGTCTTCATGGAGAAGATGGACAAGAAACTCCATGGAAACAGTATTGAAGTATTATATCAACACATTTCTTACATTACCATACATTATCATTAATTCTATCTCTTGGACCATTGTCCAAGAGAACTCAGAATAATATCAATATAATCAAAATATAACAATAATATCTAGGAAAAGAATATGAATATTCCATTTATAGGATTTAAAACATTTGCAATATTGGCAACACTATAAACAGTACAACAACAATGTCATAATAGGCAATAATTACGATATAATATCAATTACTTAACTTACGTGACCTCTGGTCGATCCTTCCACACAACAACAGCACTAGAACTAGCCAACTGAACATCTGCAAAGCAACTGACAGTTTCACTGTGGCTCCGGCCTTTTATACCCGTTAACAAACAAGTATGATTCAAAAACTGACGGCTTGAGTCAAATCAGTGTTTGACTTATACAAAAATAAGTTTATAATAAAAATCATTTACTAATTCCATAATTCAATATTAGACACATAATAATTACACATAATAATTACATATATCATATTCATCTGACTATAAAGTTAATAATTGCGGCGTCCCCCAAGGGAGTGTATTGGGACCCTTATTGTTTCTATTATATATAAATGACTTGCCGCTAGTGACAAATCATAAATGTGTATTATTTGCAGATGACATATCGATTATTGTGACATCTGACAAAAAGTATAAAACTAAATCTGATCATGAGTTGGACATTAATAATCTTATTGACGACATTATAAAATGGTTACAGACAAATAAATTAAAAATAAATTTAGAAAAATCAAATTATATACAATTTAATCAATCAAAACATACTAAATACAATATCAAACTTAATATTGACAGGTTAAAAGAAGTTCCACTGACTAAATTCTTGGGAGTACACATGGACCAAGATCTAAATTGGAAAGTACATTTGGATAATTTGTGCAGTAGGATTAACAAGTTTGTTTATGCTCTCAGACAAATAAAGAATATAACTAACAGAAAAACCGCAATTACAACATATCACGCCTATATAGAATCTATCCTACGATACGGACTTATCTTTTGGGGTAATAGCACGGACAGACACAGAGCATTTATTGCACAGAAGAAATGCATCAGAGCCATTTGTGGTATCCGTCCTGACGAGTCATGTAAACCGTTCTTTAAAAAGCTGAGTATATTACCACTTCCCTCTCTCTATATTTACGAAATCTGTTGTTATGTTTATAATAATAAGGGATTGTTCAAAAAAGCTTATCAATTGAACTCTCGAAATAGAGATCCATGTAGACTTGCATTGCAGGATACTCCTAAATCAGCCAAGTATGCAAAAAGTTTCTTAGTCATGTGTATACGCATTTATAACAAAATTCCAAAGGCAATTAAATTGTTATATAATATAAACTCATTTAAATATAATATAAATTATTGCATTGGCTGAAAGAACATATGTTTTATGACATTAAAGATTTTTTTAACCATAAATTATAAATTTCTGACCTATTGTTACTATTGATAATGCAAAGATAAAGTTGTTAAATTATAATATTATTGTATTGACCTTATATCTGTGACGTTGAACGACATTTAATTATTAATTATTATTTTGCATGCAATTGATACATATCCTGTATAGCTAAACATGTGGAACTTAGATGTATACCTAACTGTAACAACCTTATACCATGTTTATAGCAAATAAAGACTTATCTTATCTTATCTTATCTTATCCAAATTAATTAATTTCCGTGTTCGAATAATGAATTTCTACTTTTTCTTCTCCTCCTTCTTATTCTTCTCTCTGTCTTCTTCTCCTTTAGATTACCTTTTTTAAAATTAATTTAACGTCACTTTATTTTAACTTTGAGTTATATTATTATTGTATTTATACGGATTTCTAGGCAAAATATGTTTTTGTTTTTGTGTTTATTAATTATTCCAACTGATTGTTAACCTACACTTGTTATTGACAAATAACTTGACTTTCTAATTACTCGCTTTTAATTTATATTAAAGAAAATCAGATAAAATGACAAGGTATTTAAATTGCAGTTTATATCTTTATGTATTTCACTCTGAGTGTCTCTCAGTTGTTTGTGTTTCATAACTTAAATGAGTTTACTTTTTCCAATTAAACTTTCGGTTGTTGATCTATCTCTCGTTCACCTTTTTATGAGAATTGAGTTTTTTCTTATTCGGAAATCATTTTCATAATGGAATCAAAAAGATACAAACAAATGGGTTCAGTGTATTTACAGTAAGACAAATCGATCACTATTCGTTGAAGTCACAAAACAAGCAGGGGACATCGCCGCACATCTTGTTGCTAGAGACCTCAGTACATGAATTTTAACCATGCGTGGAAAATTTTAGAAGGTTATTTAAAAAAAAATCATCTGTTTCTAAGAAAAGAGCAATACCTTGTCTTCAAAATGTATGAGAGCAGATTATTTTTTATCACTGTTGAAAATTTTCTACGCTAGGGTTCTAGAATCTTTCACTGAATCCATGGTGACATGATGTCGATGATCTTGTCACGCTCTATGTGAAGTAGCGCCAGCTGAATAGTCTATCGATTAAAATATGGTGGCTCACTTACTTTTTGTACCGTGTGGTAACAGACGTAAAAAACAGCATCATCTCATTGTTTCCCGTGGGTGTAATAAAATGTGACTAAGGGACTTACTAGAGAATGGGCAGCAGCGTTCTAAACGCTTGCTAAGCGTATCGATTATGGCAAAACCACCCTTTTGGATGAGGCCTATGTTCAATAGCCTCGCCTGCTAGCCTGTAGTGATGATAATGATGTGTGTGATGATCTAACTTTCATAATCAGCCTATATTGTTCCCACTGTTGGGACACAGGCCTCCTCTCGGTGAGAGGGAGTGGGACATAATCCACCACGCGGGCCCAGTGCGAGTTAGTAGATGTCACATGTCTTTGAATTTTTGGTTCTAAGACATGCCTGTTTCCTCACGATGTTTTCCTTCACCGTTTTGAGAGCAGTGGCGATGAAAAAATTTACACAAAGTAACTTTATTGACAACAAATTATTGCTATCATTAAAGTAAAACGTCAACATCATGAGTAAACAATAATAATCATTCGATTTTGCGTAATTATACGCAAAACCTAATTATAGAGACAACATCTCCATTGATAGCACTGCCAGCGTCAGATTAACACAACAGAGGAATACGCCTCCCTATACTAATGCACGTATGACGACTATATGAAACGACGCACATTTTCCGATCTATTGTGTAGGAGGACGCGAGCGTGACGTCGACCCAGATATGTGTCCATGCCACAGAGTACAGGGCTACCGAAATGTTGATTTAATATTCATAGAGGGTACGGTGTTAAATGGTTGCTGTGGTTGTACTGGTGGTGTTGATTTTAGTGCGGCTTCGGAGAATTGTTAGGCTGTGGTGTCAGGTAAAGGATTGTGGGGACTTCGGTGGTTTTATATCGTAGACTAGCAGCTTCCTGCGGTTAACCCACGTGGGTTGCCTTTGTACCATTTTTGTGTGCGAGAAGTTTAAATAAATAAATAAATAATAAATAAAAAAAATTGTCTTAAGTAGCGTATTCATCGCCATCATTATTTCAGCCGAAAGACGTCCACTGCTGGACATAGGATCATCCCTAATTTGTAGGGGGTTTGCCATAATCGCCACGCTTTGCAGGCGGGTTGGCGATCGCAGTATGGTGGTAAAATTCGTAGAGAACACTGCTGCCCATTCTCCATAAGTCCCTTTTTTGAAAAATAATTTTATTTTTAAATAAAATATTATAATAGACAGTTCAATTTAATTTGTTAGTACAGATAAAGTTTTCGAAGAGAAAGGTGTGCTAAGACGAGCTGGGATAATGTGAGAGGAGGCATTGAGAAATTGTGTTCAATCTGGTAACGTGAACTGAACGTAATTACGTAACTGAGCTTTTAGCTTTCTAGCCAGCTGCTGCTAAGTATATTGAATTCGATAAAACCAGATTAGTATTGTAGCGTTAAAGGGTCGTTGCTAAAAAATAAACAGACGTACAGGTCGATCGACGGTTAAGGTACGCTTGCTGAGGCCAGTCTGTAGATGGGTGACCATTCATTATACAGATAATAAGACCCCTTCATCCCTCGGGAAGTACGATAAGCCGCTGGTCTCGGCTGTTATTTGTAGATCTTTGACAGCTATTACGGGTAGTTAGGAGCCCGAAAGTCTGACAAACATTCATATCATGTATTACCCAGTAACTGGGTTGTGGAGCCCAGATAATCAGTCACTCCATGTAAAATACTGGTATTCAGTTGTCAGGTAAACTTGAAGCCGACCCTTACATACCTAATTAGGAAAAGGCAGGCAAATGACGATCTTAGCCGTCAAATGATATTTCAAAAAGATATATAATGATATGCTTGTACATACTGAATTTGGTAATAACATTTGTAAGGTGACGCATCTAAAAGATAAAGTGCCTAAACACTAGATATCTAATAAGTTGTTTAATTTATTATTTAGTTTCATCATTCATAGCCTGATTTTACCCACAACTGGACAAAATTTCTATCACGGTACTTAAACATCAATTATCTGACAAAGCGTCTACCATCTCAGCTTCACAGACTGCCAATCTGCTCAAATAATAAAGGTTTGATTTTGATTCCATAGCTGTTACCCACACTGAAATCAAATCAATTTAACGAAGTATTGTGATAACCCTGCGCTCCATATCCGCGACACACAATGAACACATGTCGACGCCAAAACGGATGACTACGGAAAATTGAATTTTACATACATTTGTGTTAATGACACTTGATAATGATCATTAGTGTTGGCTATGATTGGAACATAGAGAGCAATTAATTTGTTAATGTAGTGTGCATTAAGTGAAGTGTTTGAGAGTTTGAAGCTAAACAAATGTTTACAGAAAAATTTGTCTACGACCTCCTTTTTCTAATCAATATTCTAAATTCTAACTGCAATGATAGAGGACCTACAACAGTTTTTGTAGAACTTTGAATTCAGTAAGACTGTTACCAAGCGAAGGGTTTCTACAACTATAACCAAGAAATTAGGTTACGTAGGTCGGATGGCAATTTTTCTATGTAAATGATTGATATTGATCTCACTACAAGCTGACCTAACATAGTTCGGGCAACGTTGAGTAGGTATTTAGTGACTTAAACACGTTTATGATACTTCACTTAAAAAAATATTACACATATACACGTTTTCCCTGGAAGATAAAAGTAAAATTAAAAGTAACAAATGATAGAAGTTATGAAAAAAAAAATATGAGCATGTGCACTGAAGGACCATACTGGGATATAGCAATACAAAAAACCTAGGATTTACCAGTAGACTTTAAACAACTGTATAAATAATCTGGAAATTTGTATACAAATATATCAAGATCTACCTTAAAGTGTGCCCCTTAGTTCTCTTAGATCTTCAGCCAGATCTCGGAAAGTATGTTGAAAATGAAAATTTTCAACAAGACCAGGTTCAAGGGCCTTCAGTTCACAGGCACATAAATATTTAAATGTGTTTACAAATGTATGTTCACTGGTGTGTTATTAATGTTCGCAGACTTTAAAAGAGCGAGCCTTCACTATAACTGTACGTAACTGCAACCATACGTCTCGAGCTGTCAAGACATTGTACCGTAGTTGATTTGCCTTAAGCATTGAGTTGACTGCTGAGAGACTACAGTTGGAATGCATTCCGACAAACAAGTGGAAATTTATTAAATTATATACTTATATCTTTAAACGAGCAACTCTTGTATATATGTATCCCATCAAAAACATAAATGTGAAATGAGAGCCAAGTTCAATATTATGATATTTGTCTTGGTTGTTAACTTCAACGACAAAAGAAGTGAGATCTAAATGGGTGCCAAATTTAAGGGTTAGTCCTGAAATTTATTTATAACTACATAAAATAACATTTCTTCTTATAATTTAGGATAATATATTGTAGCCCAAGGTCTGACTTGGCCAGTTCTCATTTACGAATTATTATGTTCGATAGCTAGTTTCTACAAGCAAGCCAAATTTTCGGAATAATAAAATAAGAACCGACAAGTAACAGGTTTAGAACTTGCGAAGGCTATAATATGAAAACTAGCCAAGTCAGACCTTGGGCTACAATATATTATCCTAAGTTAAAAGAAGAAATGATATTTTATGAAGTTATAAATAAATTTCAGGACTAACCCTTGAATTTGGCATCCATTTAGATCTCACTTCTTTTGTCGTTGAAGTTAACAACCAAGACAAATATCATAATATTGAACTTGGCTCTCATTTCACATTTATGTTTTTGATGGGATATCATTACTTTTTGTACTTAAATTATTAGTAGGTACTTATTTATAACGAAATTAATACCAAATGTTTTTTGTTAAACTACCGTATTTTCCTACGTTTACGGGGTATAATTGTCTTTTTTGTGTTATTTTCTATATTTTCTTGTATCTTTGAAATGTTCGAGTGAATTGCCAATTCAGTATCCGGTTTTTTTTTCATACGCGTTTTCTGTTTATACTTAAATTGGTCAAGTCGGGGCGGTATCACACGCGCAGACGATTGTGCTCTACACAAGAGAGCTCACTAGTGCCTTGATTTGATTTGTATCTAAACTAATAAGATGTTCTCCATTTAAGGTCTTAACTCTGGAGAGTCCAACATAAGCCTGCCTTTTACTTAATATAGAGGAGCCTATGTGAAGAATTGTGATTTGTGGATAGTAATAGATATGCTAAGCAAATAGGGAATTGTTTCCTGTGAACATATACATTACTTAATATCTGAAACTTGGTCTTGACTCGTTCTAGTTCGTAAATTAAAACCGTTAACCGTTAACCGTTATACATACAATTATTACAGGCACTAAGTACCTAAGTGTTCCTAATAGAAACAATTAAGTGAAAAATTATAATAAAATGATAAAAATTTACCAGTTTCTGATTTATTCCTTTGTATTCACCTAATTAACTATCTGCATGCCAAATTTGAACTTTCTAGGTCATCTGGAACTGGGTTAGAGTTTTGATCTATAGGTCAGTCAGTGATAAAAATGATGATTTTTGGACGTTAATATCTAAATAACCGTTTGAAATGTGCTTATGATATTTAGACCCCATATGTATCTTGCAAGTCTCAATATATGAGCCAATATGTGAAACAGTTTTTGAGTTATGTGAAACAGTTTTTGAGTTATGAGGGGGTTAAAAGTGGCTGCAAATGGTTCCTGTAATATTACACATGGTGCTGCTCGCCAGTTCTGTTACTTGAACTTGGCTGGACACGCTACCGCGTGTCTAGATATATATAATCTGAATCTCGGAAACGGCTCCAACGATTTTCATGAAATTTAGTATACAGGGGGTTTCGGGAGCGATAAATCGATCTAGCTAGGATTCATTTTTATAAAATGTTGTTTTATTCGTGTTTTCAATTACCAACTTTATCGATAATCAACTTGAACATAAACTTATTATTCTAAACACAATTTACCACAAAATACCGAGCAAAGCTCGGTCATCCAGATATTGTATATTATATAAGTAATAAGTTAATTACGAATATATCTTATTAGCATTAGCAGCCTATAATGTCCCCACTGCTGGGACACAGGCTTCCGCTCTGGGAAACGAGTGAACCGAAATCGATTTGATAGATATTACTATTGTCTCCGAATTTTTGGTTCTTGAATATGGCGGTTTCCTCACGGTGCTTTCCTTCATCGTGTTGAGCACAGTGGTTATAGAATAATTAGAATAATTATCACAAAATAAAGCGCTTGACAGGGTTTGAACCTACTACCTACAACTATTATGTCGTGGCTGTCGCCACTGCTTTAGAGGTTACTTCTGTATCACAAAGGAGCATCATTACGATAGTGAATTCATGAATGAAGTATGTGATTGAATTTGTAATATATAACCAACCGCGGCCGGGAATGCTGGCTTGTGATCTCTGACTACCACTTTAATCAAGCAAACATTTTGATTGCTCGACTTGTCTTCCATTTAATGCCACAAAAGATCCATTTATTTACCATCCTAAATAGCCTCTCTAATATTACTTAAACCAAGGACTGGTAAAGACCCTACATTCAAGCAACCATGACATTAGCATTGAATGTAAAAACATATACAACATGAATAGCACTAAATACCCCCTATAGATGTTATTTTAGAGCAATATATTTGAGGATCCATAGTTAATATTGAAACATATGTATATAACAAAAAAAAAAAAACATTTAATAAACTTATATTTACTCTAACCTGGGATGTATTAAGAAAAATAAAATACCAAGCCTATTTATTATTTTCTAGAGGCGTTCCAAGAGAGTTTGAGGGGAACCAAAAACCCTCTAGATGTTTAGAATCACGCTTAGAACAAAAAGTCACGAACCGTACTAGCTCCTAGCGAACCATTAAACTGACGAGACTGAACAGTCTGTCGAATTAGTGGTCTTCTAGGTGTCTTGTAAGTGACTTTGCTTTAAAACGTAAAATAACGCCTTTTTCCTCCATAGAGTTGAATACACGTGTACCAGTGACACCCATATTTTTTCAGTTATGTTTAAGTCTTATGTGATAAGGGGCGAGCCTAGTGCCATTCACCATGCACAAATCCAGACTCTACTAAGAAATTAGCTACAAAATGTACCAAAGCCCCATTAAAGCAACGATGACCTTCCACTCAGTTAAATGTACGTCGATCTCTCATCGCTCATAGATACACAACATAAATAGCGGCGCCTACCCCTTTTCATTTATCATTTAAACACGCTTAGGTATTATGATTAAAGGGTTGCGGATATCCTCATAACCCACAATGTTTCCTTTGCGGTAACGTTGATGATTAATTTACATTCTTTCCTTATGTCTATATTATTGTATAGGACGTTGCCTTTCTGAGGTTGGCTTTTTGCTGTTGTAATTAAAATTGAAGAAAATGGAACTCCATTTTTTCGTAAGGAAGGCTGAAATATTTTGTAGGTATTTCACTTGATTGGCTTTTAACTTAAGCTAATATTTTCCCTCATCTTTAGTTAATCTTAGAATTTGTACCAAGGTTTGATAATAGTAGAATTTGCCAGCAGCTTCGCCTGCGTAAAGGTTGGAAATTATTACATAGTAACTTACTACCGGGACAAAGAGTATCCTTTGTGTTAATCCAGGATATAAATTACCTGTTTGCCGAGTTTTATCCAAATCTATTAGGTTGTAATTGTGTAGCAAACATATACACTTTAAAAATTGTAATATTAGTAGGATTACATCTATTTGTTTTAAAGAGTGTTCTGCAGCCAGTGTACTTGCCATACTTTGTTTGCCAAGACAGGCTTTTCCATCAGAATCTCACATTCATTCTGCGAAATGCACTATACAACGATGTAGCTAATAAAGATTCTTAGTCGTCATACCATTTTATTTCCTGTAGCTACTAAAACTCTATATCCGCCATATTTTATCTGAATCATTTTCCGATCCAATCTCCGGATCTAAAGATAGTGTGAACTTGGTTTTAAATGCAAGTGCTGCAGTCTACTCCGCTTCTTCGAGAAAGTCACAGAAGTTTGATTTTTCAATAAAAGTTTCGCTATATAGAGAAATAATTCTCTAAACTTAGACGTAGAAGTTTTGAAGTTGGATGTTAGCGGAACAATAACTCTATAATAATCGTTTTTGTTACTTCAACTGAACACAGTCGTGTCAGTTATGTCGTTGGTGATAAATCTTGGAAACTATTGAAGTTTTGATGGTATCAATCGCTAGTGTAGTTGTTCGATTTGAAATAGCAGTTAGTATCAAAGAGAACAGTAAGAATAGTTCTTAGACAAATAAATGATTTGTTCATTGGGTTGGTTACCTAATATACATTGACTTTAGTACCGTCATGAATTACATGAAGATAGCTAATGCCCTTTCGTGTTAAATATTTTCATAGTCAGCAAGCTGGGTGAAAAACTGACTGCCGTTGCCGTACTAAATCAAAACAAAATTTAATTTACGTTCAAATCTGTTTAACAAACCTTCAAAATCACCAAAACACACCATGAACACAGTAATAAATTTCTTGCCCTTTTTTATACCGTCGACCATAACCCGTTACACGATATGAGCCGTAATTGGCCGAGTAATTAAATTAGGCCAAAAAGTTAACCGTACCGCGGCTAATTGTGGCAGAGTGGGCCTTAGAACCCACCCTTGGGTAATAAGGGCCCGGGAGAAATAGGCCTAAATACTCCTTATCTCCTTTGAAATCGTTTACATACTCAACCCTTTCAAGATGAGGTTTTCATTGTAAGATGCGGACATTAGGGATAATTAGTTGGTTTATTGCTTTTGAGAATGTGGGAAATTCAATTGTTGTTCAGAAATCACGATAGGTGAATGATAGCGTCACGGTTGAAAGGGGAGAACGCAAGAAATCATATTGGGTTGAGCCCAAGTAAGGTGGGTCAAGGGTTTGTTGAAAACATGCTTTTGGTTCTCTTGATGTAAGTTGTAGTGAAGTAAGAAAGAATACCACTGATGCCGCAATCAACGTGTTCAGCAGGGCCAAAGCAAAATAATCATAAGAAAAAGAGTACTATCATTATCTGCGTAGCCTTTTCGCAACTATGTTGAACTCGGCTGCCAGTCAAACCGGACACAGCTGAATACCATTATGTTACATAGAACGACTACATATCTGGTCCCGACAACCGAATTACTGGGACCCCATGGTTAGACTGGAAGTCAGAATGTCGGGACTAGTAACGACGGTCGAAGATCCAGGAATGACAGCCACGACCAAGACATTAACGTGCTTTTTGAGATACGTAGGGGTCTTGATATGTATATATGGTCCATCATTCACGGACCAACCACGGCAAGCGTTGCTTAACCTGATCGATCAACCCATGCGACTATTACTACTTAGCCACAAGCACCTAAATGAAGAAGAGTATCATCGACAAGGAAGGAAGAAAAAGAGGTTTAGTAAAAAATTGCAGTTGTTTTGCTGGATATACCTGGTTGGGCACCTTAAGTGACCCAAGTTGATTTTTTAATACTTATTTTTGTTATACCTAAGTGTTAGGTCATTTCTCTAGCAATAGTTAATTCATTTCAAATGGTTTCGATATGTTAGTATCTGTGGCTAACTGGTTCGCGCGCCTTTGATCCACTGAACCTGGCAACACTAGCGCCATATAGTTGTGGCCACCCCGCGCCGAGCGCGGACTAATGTGAAACCCTCAGTCTTCTTTGTTCGAAAGTCTACGACGGAGCTCTTCCTGTAATTTTGAGGAAAAGTTGGTTTTTCACCGTGATGGACAGCTGAAGTTCGAAGAGACTCGTTATAAATACCCAACAGTGATTTGACAATCTGTTTCGTGAAAGTGCTTCACGGTGTCAGCTGCTGACAGTTGCAGGTGAGCGTTCCTGAGCTGGTCTAAGGTTAGTGCGGGCCTATAGTTTTCAGTGCTAACGTCAAAACCATTTATCATTCTTCAGCTCACAGGTTGGGCTCCATAGGAATTAATATAATTACTATCAAACCATAATTTAACATAATTGAGTTCCCGCATGGTGCCGGCTATTTACACGCTGCACCACCATCAAATTGGTCCTTCGTAGCTTGGATATTGTATTCTAGCATATATTTTAATTCAAAATACTTATTACAAGTATTATTTTCCATATAAATGCTTGGATGTTCGCAGATTTACGTATTTTTTTGGTAAAGTTCTCGAAGTACCCTAAAAATTACCGCCATTGTGCGTCGGTAACGCCATTTGTAAATTCCACGTATTTTTGCGTCGTATAATTTCACATACCTAAATAATATTTCAATTTTTTCTTAAATTCATCGTAAATTCTTGCTATAAAATACCTACGGATAAAGACAATATGTCTAGTGATTCGATAGATAAACGGCTCGTCCTTTTGACGGCTAAAAAAGAACGGCTTTTTTCGCGGATGAATGATTTATTTGATCTGTCACAGAACATTTCTAATTACTCGTCAAGAAGTAATGAAACTTTCATGGCTAAGTCTGAACCAATTGATGAGATACGTAGTCGGTTTGAAACGTTGTTAGATGATTTAAATGGTCTCCAGTTATCACTTGATTTGACGTTTAAACCAGATTATAAGCCTTTAGATGCATTCGATGATCTATACCTTCGAGTAAAACACACCCGAAATAATATTATTCAGGCGTTGCGATCACATGAATCATCATCGCGAAATGACTCGTCTAATTCTAATGTCACATGCACCATTAAGTTGCCACCAATAGAATTGCCGAGTTTTGATGGAAAAACGCAAAATTGGCCTACGTTTTACGAAAGTTTTAAATCTAACATTCATAACAATAGACAGCTGACTGACTCGCAGCGCGTGCAATATTTAGTTGGTAAACTTACACACGACGCACTCAAGGCCACGGCAGGTATTGTGCCTACGGGTGAAACCTATAATATTATCTGGAAAAGTTCAGTAAAAAGTTTCAAGATAAACGTGCATTAGGTACACATTACTTAAATAATATTCTTGACTCTAAGAGTTGCACAAACTCGTCTAATAGTCTGGATACCTTTATTGGTATGTATACTTCCTCCGTGGCGGCGTTAAATCGATTAGATATCGAGGATTTGTCCGATTTCATCTTATCTCACTGTGCACTTAGGAAAATCGATTCACAAACAGTACAAGCGTTTGAGTTAGCGTTTCGGAATAAAGAAATTCCGTCTTATAATGACTTGCTATCTTTCGTACAAGACCAAGCAAAAATATTGCAACGTTTAAACAATAACCCGACGCGGACATCGAACACTGTCGCGGGCGCAGGTAAGCCGCCCACTAATCAAACGTCTCGTCCGCATACCTACAAATCGTTCGTCGCTAGTAATGAGAGTGTGCCTATTAATTCGACGACGAAACCGTGCGAATTTTGTAACAAAACCGATCATTTAATTTACGCTTGTTCACAGTTCAAGAAATTAAGTTCTCCGCGAACGCGATTTGAATTCATTAAATCGAAACATGGTTGTGTTAACTGTTTAAGTGGGTCACACACAGTTACATCTTGCAAATCTACGCATGTTTGCGATACATGCAAGAAAAAACATCACACTTACTTACACTTTGAGATAAAAAAGATCATAATATTAAATCGAATAATTACGTTCAAGTGTCTCCCTAACGGTCAAGGGTCATTGACGTCACCTGTCTTCTCGCGCGTTTCGCCCGGACAGGGGGCCTATTACGAACTTTTAAAAAACCAGGCAAGTTCCAAGCAATTCATTTCACTGGCTGGTTAAATTTCGTACTATGACATTTCAAATTCTGCCCGACTTGACGCTGGCTAGTTTGTCTATGGCTGGCTTGTAATTCTCTGTCGCAACGTTCAGAAATAGAATTAAATATTTATCGGTAAGTTACGGTTTTATTTAAATCATTTATTTTATGATAAAAATAATAATCTAGTTACACTAGTATAAAAGTAGGTGAAAATATAAACACAATATTTATTGCGACATACAATTAATTCATATTATAATTTTGTATGTTTGTAAATTGTAACGCGAGATTATGTTTCAGAACGTACTCAACAAGTTAGGAAGTATTGTTTCACAAACTAAGATAGATAACGTATTGTTCGTTTGATACTTCCGTTCGTAATATATTCGGAGTATAAACAAAATTATGGCGTAAGTGTTATTGAGTGTTTTTAATTATTATTCAGTTTTGAACATGATATAATAATAATATATTTGTAATTATTATAGTTCAGTGCATGAGAGTTCTAGCCGTCGTCGGCGCGTAACTTATGTGTAGCTGGAAACATTGTAGGTGTTCTTAAATTCCCACAAATTGGCGATTGGGTACAATAAATCTGCCCAAGCACGAGAGTACTCAAAGCGGTCTCAACTCCTCACAAAGATTCAGTACCAAGTCTTTGCTAAGTCGATATCTTTGAATAAATTGCACAACATCCATGTCGAACGCATTACATTCATCACGAAGTCGTCTTCTTTTGTTCCTTGACACTATTTCGATGAGAAAAGTCACTTTCCAGGAACTCAAATAGTTCATATTCGTCACACATCATATTTTCTTTTACTAATCTAGATAATTGTCGAATAATTTCGCCAAATAAACTCAAAACAATTCAATAAAAGCTCCTCTGACGCAGCGTAAACAAAATGGATTGTGAAGTTACTTTTTGACAGTTCTAATACGAAAGGAAATGTCAAACGAACGGTCGTATTACGGTATTGCCAGGCAATATTCGGTCAGAAGTCGGCCAGGGTGTCACGTGACCGCTGACTGGCTTGTTTGGCGAGTTCATAATACGAAATTGCAAGGCAGTTCAGTTTACGCCGTAAACTGCCTGGAAATAAGAGTTCGTAATAGGCCCCCTGATCGACGTAAATATAGACTCGCGCGTTATGGCAAATTGCTCAGCTGATAACAGCGCACCCACTCAGGTGGGGTTGCGTATTGATAACTCGAATCATAATGTTGATGTTTCCGCAGGTATTCCCGCACTGTCATTGAGTGCTGAAGTTAGACCTAATTCTTTTGTTTTATTGTCAACCGCGCAAGTTTACGCGAAATCTATGAATGGTAATAAAATAATAATACGTTGCCTTATTGATAATGGTTCTCAAAATAATTTGATAACCGTTGATTGTTGCAAGGCGCTTAACTTAGTTACAATTCCCTTGAGTAATTCTTTTGTCAAAGGAATCGGTTCTGCGTCGCAGCCCATATCGGGGTACGTTAATTTGGACATTGAGTCTCGCGTACACCCAAATAATAAATACACGATACATGCACTTGTCGTTAACGGTATAACGGATCAGCTGCCTACACACTATATAACCAAGGGTGATGTAGGTTACTTAGAGAGATTGCCTCTTGCTGATTTGACGTGGAATATTCCCGGGAACGTAGACGTCGTACTAGGTGCGCAATTGTTTCCGTATATTTACTTAGGTAACAAAGTTGAGTCGGGCACGAACGCGCCCCCCGCTTTGTTGACCGCGTTCGGTTTCGTGTTGATGGGTGACTATCCGTGCAATGAGTCTCAAAATAAAGTTAATAAAACTTCTTTTTCTGCTCTCGCACTTAATGATTTAGTTCAATAATTCTGGCAACTGGAAGAAATACCTAATATGCGGTTTCTAAGTCCAGAAGATTCTGAATGTGAGAACTTGTATCGTCGATCACTCGCGCGTACGATGGGCGGTATTCTGTCGCGTTACCTTTTTCGAAAGACCCGAGTGCACTGGGTAGTTCTCGCACTGCTGCTCAACGTCGGCTGATAGCCTTGGAACGTAAGTTCAAACAGTCACCTGACTTACGAAAAAACTATAATAACGTAATGAATGAGTATGTCGCTATGGGTTACTTGTCACAAGTCGCCGAGTCCAATATTACTGACGAGGGATACTACATCCCGCATCACGCTGTTACCCGTCCGGATAAGCCGATGCCTCGGATCGTACTTGATGCTAGTGCCACAACTCACACCGGATTGTCATTAAACGACGTGTTACATACCAGTCCTAACTTGCAGGCGGATTTATTCTTGCTATTGCTTGATATTCGGCTTTTTCCTGTCGCTATGACTGCGGATATAAAGCAAATGTATTTATTTGCAGATTGAAGTTCCTGATAAACATCGTAAATATTTGAGAATCTTATATAGATTCAGTCCTGATGATCCAATACGAACCTTTCATTTTAATCGGGTCCCTTTTGGACTCAAGTCAAGCCCGTATTTGGCAATGCGGACCGTTCGCCAATTAGCCCACGATATGACACCACATTTCCCGGATGCTGCCACTGTGGCGGAGTCTTAACTTTATATGGACAATTTGGTTTATTCTATTCCAAACGAATCCAGCGCCATTCTTCTTTCACGAGAATTAATCTCGTTGTTTAGGTCCGGAGCCTTTGATTTAGTAAAGTGGACGAGTAATTCTCAAGTGCTACTTGTTGCCCTGCCGGATTCACATCGCAGTACGATAGACTTTTGTGATGATTCTTCTAACAATGCTTCGAAGGTATTAGGCTTTTCATGGGCAACGGTCGATGACAGCTTTTTCTTCAAGACTCTCAATGTAGAAGAGAAGTGTACGAAGCGGAGCATACTGTCGGTAGTCGCTCGATTATTTGATGTCCTCGGCTTAGTAGCCCCTATAATTTTATATGCCAAGCTGTTTATCAGAGAGTTGTGGTGTCCAATATTGGTTGGGATGACACTCCACCCGAAAGCATTATTCAAAAGTTCTCGGCGTTCATACAAGGATTTCCATTAATTTGATCTCTGAAAGTTCCTCGACATGTAGGCGTTTTACGTGATAGCACTGTGCTGATCGTTGCCTTCTGTGACGCCAGTATGAATGGGTATGGATGTGTCATATACCTACACACTACTGATCCTGCTGGGATTATCACAGTGAGATTATTGTGTGCGAAATCAAAGGTGTCCCCTACCAAAGTGACCACACTTGCTCGCTTGGAACTTTGCGCTGCGGTTTTTATGTCGAAGCTGATACGTACGGTTAATGAAAATTATCGTGAGCGTCTTCCTATTGCAGGAATTTTCGCGTTCTCGGATTCTACCATCGCTCTTTCGTGGATACATTCTTCACCACATCAGTGGTCAGTATTTGTCAGCAACCGCGTTGCCCAGTTTCAGGAGAATTTATCTCTTGAAAATTATTATCACGTCGCCGGGTGTGAAAACCCGAGCGATTGTCTTTCGCGTGGTATGTTACCTTCGCAGCTCATTTCGCACGACTTGTGGTGGAACGGCCCATCGTGTTTTCGGAACTTACCTTCGAAATGGCCCGTAAACCCTTTCACTCCTTCCAATGCTGGTCAATTTCCTGAACACAGGGCAAAGATACTTACTGCGACAGTTCAATGTGAACCATTGATCCAAAATGAATTAGCTCAGCGTATATCCTTTTGGGATAAGCTTCTTAGGATTGTCGTTTATATCCTTCGCTTTATAAAGAAGGTTTCTTCCTCTCCTGGTGTGGTCAAGAATTTTATGACTGCAGAAAAGGCTGTGATTCGTTCTGTTCAAAGAATTCACTTTGCAGAAGATATCAAAGCTCTTACTAAAGATAAATTGCCTTCAAAAAAGCTGCAAAGCTTATTCGTGTTTCTTGACGAAGATGGACTGTTGCGCATAGGAGGCAGGCTTTCTAATTCGGACTTGCCATTTGAGGCTAAGCATCCTCTTTTGCTCCCTAAGCATGACCCCGTGGTGGATCTTTTAATTGATCATTTCCATGTTATGCACTGTCATACAGGCCCAGGGCTGCTTATTTCCATTTTGCGCCAATGTGTCTGGATATTGGACGCCAGAACTGTTGTAAGGGCTAGGGTGCGGAAATGCAACTACTACTTCCAAGTAAATCCATCACACTCAAAGCCCATGATGGCAGATTTGCCGTCATATCGTGTGTTGGAAGCCTTTGTTTATACAGGCGTTGATTACGCAGGCCCAGTCCGTATAACGCTTACTCGTAGGAGAGGTCAGCATGCACAGAAGGCATATATCTGCCTATTTGTCTGCCTTGTAACTAAGGCCATCCATAACGAGTTAGTCTCGGAGCTAAATTCGGATGCCTTTTTAGCTGCATTTAAGCGGTTTATATCTCGTCGTGGCCCTGTGTCATGCCTATACTCTGACAATGGCACCAATTTTGTGGGTGCAAAAGCACAATTAGACAATGTCTTCAAAATTCTGATTGACTCCGAGTTTCAAACTGCTCTAAAGCAGGAGCTTA
Source organism: Aporophyla lueneburgensis (assembly GCA_932294355.1). Taxonomy (NCBI): domain Eukaryota; kingdom Metazoa; phylum Arthropoda; class Insecta; order Lepidoptera; family Noctuidae; genus Aporophyla; species Aporophyla lueneburgensis. The sequence continues at coordinate 8,586,054 of OW028746.1, forward strand.
GTACCTGCCGAATAGAGTGGAAGATGATCCCGCCTCGGAGCCCACACTTCGGTGGGATTTGGGAGGGTAACATTTAGAGCTTGAAAACTCACCTTCACCGTGTGATAGGAGATCAGCTTCTCACTTACGAGGAGTTACAGACAGCATTGGTTCAGACAGATTGCATTATGAAATCTCGTCCACTTACTGTTGTGTCTTCTGATCCTTCACCAGAGGTAATAACCCCTGCACATTTCTTAATGTCAACCCCATTACAGTACTTGCCTGCCGTGGACTTGAAAGACGTACGCATTAATCCTAGTCAACGCAAGCAATTACTAGATAGCATGGTTCAGTCTTACTGGAAAAAGGGGCGTTTGGAATATCTGCACACGCTGCAAGTCAGACAGAAGTGGACTTCTCCTGACCGTCTCATAGAAATCGGAACTCTCGTACTTGTTGGACAGGAGGGCTCCTTTAAGATGGCCATTAGGTATAATTACGGAAATTCATCCCGGTTCTGATAAGGTCGTTCGTGTTGCGACGGTTAGAACGAAATTTGGAATTTCCAAGCGTCCGGTTGCAAAACTGTATCCTATACCAACGCAATAATAACATCTTCTCTTTTCTCATATTATTTAGTATAATGCCATTAATTTAATATACATAATTCTTACAATCATAATTCATTTATCATTATTAATTTGTCTCTTGTTGTCAGTTCTGCGAACTTCCAAAGCCGGCAGCATGGTTGGGCACCTTAAGTGACCCAAATTGATTTTTTAATACTTATTTTTGTTATAAACCAACTTTTCCTCAAAATTACAGGAAGAGTTCCATCCGAAGAAATGACCTAACCCTAAGTGTTAGGTCATTTTTCCAGCAATAATTAATTCATTTCAAATGGTTTCGATATTTTAGTATCTGTGGCTAACTGGTTCACACGCATTTGTTCCGCTGAACCTGGCAACACTAGTGCCATATAGTTGTGGCCACCCCGCGCCGAGCGCGGACTTATGTGAAAATCTTAGTCTTCTTTGTTCGAAATTCTACAACGGAGCTCTTCCTGTAATTTTGAGGAAAAGTTGGTGACCTAACCCTAACACTTAGGGTTAGGTTAGGTTAGGGTTAGGTAGGTTTAACACTTAGGGTTAGGTCATTTCTCTAGCAATAATTAATTCATTTCAAATGGTTTCGATATGTTAGGATCTGTGGCTAACTGGTTCGCACGCATTTGTTCGGCTGAACCTGGCAACACTAGTGCCATATAGTTGTGGCCACCCAGCGCCGAGCGCGGACTAATGTGAAAACTTCAGTCTTCTTTGTTCGAAAGTCTACGACGGAGCTCTTCCTGTAATTTTGAGGAAAAGTTGGTTTTTCACCGTGATGGTAGCTGAAGTTCGAAGAGACTCGTTATTAATACCCAACAGTGATTTGACAATCTGTTTCGTGAAAGTGCTTCACGGTGTGAGCTGCTGACAGTTGCTGGTGAGCGTTTCTGACCTAGTCTATGGTTAGTGGGCCTATAGTTTTCAGTGCTAACGTCGAAACCATTTATCATTCTTCAGCTCACAGGGTGGGTTCCATAGAAATTAATATAATTACTATCAAACCATAATTTAACATAATTGAGTTCCCGCATGGTGCCAGCTATTTATACGCTGCACCACCAATACCTATAATATAACAGACAAAGATAGCCGCTATGTAGGTATACCTTATGAAGGTCTTAAAAAACTACTTATTTATTTTAACTACGGATTCCCCCGCGTGCTCTTGTACTAGCCTGACGCACACGTGCCGATTCAGGGCTTAGTAATTCACAAAGTCTAGTAAAAACTATGTATATTTACTTGGATCGTTTGCAAAACGTTGTGTAAAACTCTAGCCTTAAAATCAGTGCAAAGAAACACTTCCTACCAACGTGTTATACTACGTAGTTGAAGAAATACTGTAATAAAAATAATATTGGATAGACAAGTGCAAGTTTTGGTCGTAAAGGGTAATTGTAATAATTGTTCAAAACAAAAACGACTCACGTCCAATCAACGAACATAACTCTCTACGGAACAAGTTTTTCAAGAAGTTATTGAATTACTGCATGACTCAGCGGCAAACTCATCGTCCTCCCAATTTACAAGGCTCAAGTTCGATCCGCGGAAAGCGCAAATCTTTTTTGCATATTTTGTCCTTTTGATTGTTCTCGATCTTTATCCTGTGGGCATTTATTTGAATACTGTGGATTCTGTTTTATATATTTTTATTTTATTACATTTTTAATAAAATAATGAATAATGCCGATTAACAGAACTCCCCCGAAATCATCAACAGAGCCACTCTCCGATTCAGAGTCGGACATGAAAACATCAATTGCGCCTTCTCCATAACCTGCTTCAAAGACTCAAAGATGCAAACGCAAACATCAACAAGGGGATGATTTCTCAGCATTTATGACAGAAATTAAAAAAATGTTTGCAGAATTCACTGAAAAACAAGATGAAAAGTATAGATCACTGTTAGCAAAAGTAACCGACATTAAGGAAGTACAATGAGATAGATAAATCCTTAAAGTTTGTATCCGCAAAATACGACGACATAAAAGCCCAATTACAAAAACTGGAGTCTGATAACAAAGATAAAGTTGCCTACATACAGAATTTGGAAGTAAAAGTCAGCCTGCATTGAAATTAGGAATATTCCAGAAAATAAAGGGGAAACCAAGACTAGCATCTCTTAGATTATTATGGATACCGGAAAAAGTCTAAACATAGAAATCAGCAAGTCAGAAATAAGAGATGTTTTTCGTCTAAAACCGAAAATTCGTACGAAAAACACCAATGCAAACACGATAGTTGTAGAGCTTACATCAGTCATAAATAAAAATAACCGGCCAAGTGCGAGTCGGACTCGCGCACCGAGGGTTCCGTACAAACCTGTAGGTATTCTCGGTTTAAAAATATTTTTTTTTTTAAATTTTTATATTTTAGTTGATTGAATGTAAGGTAAATTGCGGTTTACGATTTATGACGTTTTAAAAAAAAAGTACTCACTCGATCTCATTCAAACCAATTTTCGGTGGTAGTTTACATGGTAATGTACATCATATATTTTTTTTAGTTTTACCATTCTCTTATTTTAGAAGTTACGGGAGGGACACACATTTTACCACTTTGGAAGTGTCTCTCGCGCAAACTATTCAGTTTAGAAAAAAATGATATTAGAAACCTCATTACCATTTTTGAAGACCTATTCATAGATACCCCACACGTATGGGTTTGATGAAAAAATACATTTTTGAGTTTCAGTTCTATGTATGGGGAACCCCAAAATTTATTGTTTTTTTTCTACTTTAGTGTGAAAATCTTAATGCGGTTCACAGAATACATCTACTTACCAAGTTTCAACAGCATAGCTTTTATAGTTTCGGAATAAAATGGCTGTGACATACGGACGGACGGACAGACAGACAGACAGACAGACAGACATGACGAATCTATAAGGGTTCCGTTTTTTGCCATTTGGCAACGGAACCCTAAAAAGGATGATATCTTGCTCGGTATTTTGCTAAATCAAACAATCTACAGTATTGCTGGACTTCGTATGGGAAAATTTACATTCGACAGCAGGAGGGTCAAAACGCCGTAAGAATTAATACCGAATCAGACCTAATTAAGATGAGAAATGCTATATGACTAATGGTTATATTTTATTTTCCACATTTTATATCTTATGTCTTAGTTACGGAGGTCCTTCAGACAAAGTTTTATCACGATTCTAAATTTTGCATGCTATTTTTGTCTACTATTTTAATATTAATTGTAAAAGTACTGTGTGTCACCAACACTTTTACTCATGTTATACAAATGTTATTGCAAATGCAAATATCACACAAAACACAAAACTTATTACACTTCAACCATCATGAAACACCTAAATCACGACACCTACAATATCACCATAAACAACTCTACAACGCCAAAACAAACCTTCACTCAAGCAAGTGCCAGTTTTTACCAATTCGCAATTTTTACATAACATACTGTAAACTACTGAATAAAAACCCTAAACACTCCTTAACCAGTCAATTACCGTAATTACAGACACAATTAAAAAACCATTATGTCTGTACCAAATGTGGTATCTCAGGGACTTAGAGGTTAAAGATCATTTTTACCCAGTCAAACCATAAAGAATCATCTGCCGTCCATCACACATCATGCAACTACATACATTTATATCTGTGGCTCACAATCTCGATCCTTTTATTTACTTACTATAAAATTCGCTGACATGATTGAAATATGTTCGGATATTGATAATATAACTGTCTCTAAATCAATTGTTTCCGACATTGACAACTGTCATAAACATTTACCAAATTCGCCATCCAGTCGTTTACATCATTACGCAGAACATACGGAGCATAAACTGTAACATACGTGGCTTCGAGATAATGCTAACACGGCTTAAAGTTGAGTGTGATGTATTGATTCTGACTGAATGTTGGATATCAGCCTCATCCACCATTCCCATAGTACCCGGATATCGTTCTTCTGCCACTAAAAATCTTAAACAAAATGATGTTGTGCTTGTCTACCACAAAGCCCATCTTAACTGCACAATTCACTAGCCTCATTTTACAGATGGTAATTGTTTGGTCATAACAAGCGACAACCGCACGATAATTATAGGTATATAGCGCTCACCCTCTCACAAAAATATTGATGGATTTCTGTCTTCATTAAACGATATTTTATCACAATTTGCACATTTTGAAAATGTTATGGTAGTCGGAGACATAAATATCCCCATAAATTGTTCAAAAATTGAATATCGTGGTGAGCGATACCTTACACTAGCTGCCTCTCACGGACTCTTACCAGCTCACACAGAGGTGACCCGCGAAGCTACTGGAACATACCTTGACCATGTACTGATAAAAACCAAGTACTTTGGTGTCACAGTTATTCCAAGAACTTACCTGACAGATCATTTTCCGGTCTTAACACGCATTAATTTTAAGTTGCCACGCCGTTTTGCTACCACTACAGTTACCAAATTTGATATAGATTCATTAAAAATGGCTATTTCATCAATAAATCTAGACCCTTTCTATGCATCTTAAGACCCTGATTATTTGCTTAATTACCTTACAACTAAGATACAAGAAGCTCTAGATCAGAATACTAAAATTATAAAACTATCGAAGCGAAAAAAAATTATAAAACCGTGGGTCACTCAATGATTCCGCTGTATGAAAAATAGACACATGTTACACCAAAAGTCAAACATGTCCCCAGATAATGAGACTTTGAAAATAACGTATGTCCGATATAGAAATTACTACAATGCTATTCTGAAAAAAGTAAGACGGGAATACAACAGAGCTCTTATTGCAGAAGTTAGAGACGATCCCAAAACTCTTTGGAAAACTATAAAAACCATCACCAACACAACAAAAGAACCAAAAAACCCAGACGAACTTCTTAATCTATTCTCTACTCCTGAACTATCGGTCAATGACATCAATAATTATTTTGCAAGTGTAGGTAAAAATTTGGCAAATGCTTATATTCGAACGCAACACAATCTGATGTCTGGGTTTCTTGATAATATCCCTATTACTACTCCCGGATCTTCCCAGCTTAACTCATTTGTAATGAGCAACATGACCGAGGACGAAATAGAACGTCTTATCTTAGGACTAAAAACAGATTCTGCAGTAGGCTGGGACAAAATCTCAAACAGATTATTAAAGAACAACAAAGATGCTCTAGTTTCTCCCCTAACATACATCTTTAATGTCTGCCTCGAGAGAGGCATCTTTCCGAAACATTTGAAAAAATCTGTTGTGCGTCCTATACACAAAGGTGGAGACTCAAATGTTCTCTCTAACTTTAGAACAATATTGATCATACCTGCATTCTCAAAGATCCTATGAAAAGCTATCAATCTAAGGCTTGTGAACTACCTGGAAAAGAACAACTTGCTTTCAGATAAACAGTTTGGCTTTCGGAGAGGAATATCTACTGAAGGGGCAGTGCATATCTTAACTAACTATATTGCAACCAACCTAGATAAAGGTAGGAAGTGCTTGACAATCTTCCTCGACTTAAGCAAAGCATTCAATACTATTTCTATTCCAATATTAATAAACAAACTAGATGTTCTAGGGATCAGAGGCACGCAACTGAATCTTTTTAAATGCTATCTCACTGGGCGAAAACAGTGTGTTCGAGTAGGTCAACATACGGGTAGTGACCACACAGTTGACTATGGGGTGCCACAGGGTAGTATTATGGGACCGACCCTATTTCTCGTTTACATTAACGACCTCACTAACCTCCATCTACCCCTAGGCGAATTGATCTCATATGCAGATGGCACTGCCCTCCTTTTCTCCACCGATACTTGGGATGAGGTATTCAACGCTGCCCGATCGGGATTTAACGTGGTGAAACATTGGCTCAGGGCCAATATTTTAACCTTAAATGTCGAAAAAACTAAATACTTGACGTTTAGTACTCGCTGCCTCGGTGAAGCTATTAACAATCGTCACGTCATATCCCATGAATGCCTATCTGGCGTTGGATGCTCATGCAAATCTCTAGAGCGCGCCAATAACATCAGGTACTTGGGTATAATAATTGATATCTTGTTAAGATGGGCGTGCCCCAAGGTTCAATTCTTGGCCCTTTCTTATTTCTAGTTTACGTTAATGACCTTCCTTACATGATGGCTAACTTTTCGGATATAATTTTATTCGCTGATGATACGTCTCTTATTTTTAAAATAGATAGAAAAGATACGGATGTCTTACATGTGAACGAGGGTCTAGCTGTTCTTTCAAAATGGTTTGCAGCTAATAATCTCTTACTCAATGCAAGCAAAACTAAATGTATTAAATTCTCATTACCAAATGTACCCCAAGTAGATCTAAATTTAAAACTTGACGGCAATAAACAAGATGTTATTTCGGAAACTAAATTTCTAGGAATTACTTTAGATTCAAAGTTGCAATGTGGTGCCCACATTACAGCAATTTCAGGTAGATTAAGTTCAGCTGCATATGCAGTAAGAAAAATAAGGCAGTTGATCGATAAAGCTACAGCTAGATTAGTGTACTTTGCTTATTTCCACAGTATTATGTCTTATGGCGTTCTGCTGTGGGGTTCGACAGCTGATGTAGATTCAGTTTTTATTTTACAAAAGAGGGCAATCCGCGCAATCTATAAAATGAAGCCTCACGAGTCTCTTAGAATCAAATTTACAGAAATTGATATACTGACTCTTCCTTCCCTTTATATTTTAGAATGTATTTTGTATGTTCGCAAAACTTAGGCCTTTTCAAACTAAGAAGCGATTTCCATAATATACTTGTAGTAAAAATGAAATTGTGATACCTAAATTTAGATTAACTAAAACTAGTAAATCATTTCTAATAAACAGTATCCGCTTCTATAACAAGTTGCCAAAGTCGGTTACTGAACTTAGCTACGGAAAGTTCAAATCACACATTAAGCGTGACCTTATCAAAAATGCATATTATAAGATAAAAGACTACGTTCAAGACAAGGAAGTTTGGCAATAACTCCGTCTGCACATGTGGCTTCCCTGGTAGCTCATTACAGGATGACCATGTAAATGTCTATTAACTGCTCCCAAATGACGATGTACATTATTTATTTAAGATGTTTTTAAGCTATTGCATAGCTTCTATCGAGGGCCTTGAGCGCGGGGACCGAAATCAGAAATTCCGTAAGGAAAAAAAACCTCGCGCTCCCCACTCCGACGGGCACGGAGGTGTGGCTTGAAGGCCGAAGGCCGTGCATTGTCTAACGTCGTTTCTTTTCGGCAGTCTTCGACACGGTGTTTGTGTGCGTGCAACTAGCCGTATTGTACGACTCTACGAAGCTCGCACGAATCGAGACGAGCTGCTCCGAAATCGGACGAATACATAAGCAGCTGTTTATGAGAAAGTATATAGGTGTATAGGTATTTATGTACAACAGTGAATAGCTGCACTTGTAAAATTTGTGTATAAAGTGTTTGTATTATTTGTCATCGGTTGCTAGGTAAAAACCCAAAATATTTATCGTCTTGTTATTTGTCATCGGTTACTAGGTAACAAACCAGGCCATAGAGTATTATGGGCATGGAGGACTAGTCCTTTTGTGCGGTGGCAAAACTAGGTACTAAAGTTTACTTATCAAATTTTGCGGTGGCAATCATATGTACTAACCTTTATGCTTTAGTTCCAAATTTTACCACCAAAAATAAGTTTTCCTTAGTGTACGTTTTTTTTAATATCAAAGAAAAAGAAATACTGCATAAATAAAATAAATAAATAATTATAATTGCATAAGTTGATACAAAATGCTATGCAATAGCTTTACCGCGGCAGTCCCCGAGTGCCACACGTCTTTTTTTTTTACATTCTTCTTTGACATACTCTATTCATAATTTTACATTATATACTTACAATTCTAATTTGACCTCTTTAATATTGGTTGTCATAACAACAATGACATTTGGTTTAAATAGATTATTATGTTTTATTTATGTAATACTGTCATTTAAGTAAATTCTTTTATATTTTGTGAATGTGAGAATGTTGTAGGCCTTGTAGACTGTAGACAATTTTCTATTTTTAACCCCCGACGCAAAAAGAGGGGTGTTATAAGTTTGACGTGTCTGTCTGTGTGTCTGTCTGTCTGTGGCATCATAGCTCCCGAACGGATGATGCGATTTCAATAAAAAAAAAAATATGTATTACAGGTGACTTATCTGCGAGTGTTCTTAGACATGTTTGATGAAAATCGGTTGAGCCGTTTAAAAGTTGTGGGGGGGAAAGTGGGGAAGAGTAACCGAATGTCAGCAAATATACTCGAGTGGGGTCTCAAATGAAAGCGCACTGAAAGAGAATATTGATGAATTAATCGAAAGTGTTCTTTGCTTCGTTTGATTCTACATTATATTAAGTATATACCTATAAAAAGTACAAAATAAAAAATTAAATTAAAAATTTAAAAAACCCCCGACACAAAAACCTAATTTCCCTTTAAAAAGTAAAAAATAATAAAAAATAACTCAATCTTAAAGTACCTAAGAATGTATTAATAATTCAAAAAAAAAAACGTCGCGTTGGGGGACCGCTCCGCGAGTGCAGACGTCGTTGACTGCTTAGTTAGGTAATAAGACTATTGGTAATTAAATTGTTAGGTTTGAAGCGGTCCCCCAACGCGGCGTATTTTTTTTTGAATTATTAATACATTCTTAGGTACTTTGAGTTATTTTTTATTATTTTTTACTTTTTAAAGGGAAATTAGGTTTTTGTGTCGGGGGTTTTTTAAATTTTTAATTTATATTAAGTACCTGGTTGGTTGGTGGTTGTTGACAGTCCTACACTGTTCTCGCATACTTATTAAAACTGTTGTTTCAAAACATTGTAAAAGCCAAATATTTTTAAAAGAGTAACCGTGGAGTTTCTTGCCGGCTCTTCTCCATAGGAATCAACAATTTGGAACCGTGCACCTAGCTTCTAACGTTTCATAAGTGCCCTTGCAGGGTTATGTGAAATAAAAATGATTTGATTTGATTTGATAGCAACCATAGTTTCAAAGAACACATTAAACAGTTAAGTGCACGCGTACGGAAACTAATCTATGTTTTTAAAAATCTCAGACATGCCGCCGACGCTAAACTACTCAAGCAAGTTTATTTTGCGCTTTGCCAGTCGATAATTATGTATTGCATCTCATCTTGGGGAGGTGCTCCGAAAATCATCCTGAAAAAAGTTGAAATAGCTCAACGAGCTATTTTAAACTATCACATTTCGACCTACTCTGTATCCTACAACGCAGCTATACCAATCATATAAAGTGCTGACTGTTCGTCAACTTTTTATTTTAAGTATAATCATGAAGCAACACGGTGATCTCATATATGATCCAAACACTTTACGCAAACGTAGGAAATATGCAGTATGCAAACGTAAATGTGTACCCAAAACATCATTTATTAAGAGATTCTTCATTTTTCTTGGTCCTTACCTACGATAAAATCAACAAAATTATAAATATTTACCCACTCAATAGGACACTCTGTAAAAAACAAATACTGAACTACCTATTGAAACTTACTTACGATGAAACAAAAGCGATTTTGAACATCCCCAAATAGACAAGCTACTACTTTACCCACTCATATTGAACAATCATCCCATCCACATCAAATACAAACACACACACAAAAACCCATACTCAATCACATGAACACAGACAAAGAAACAGCTTCACACCACATTTATATTTTTCTCTTACATTGTGATTGTGCATACTTTCCAAGTTTCTAGATACATGGCAATCTTATTAAATGTTTACAACCTTAAATATGGCTATCAACTGATCAAAATTTATGTACGTGGATCAAATGCAATCCGAGATACAGGTTTACTACCTAGTTCGGATGCAGATAGTCCCAAACTTTATGTATTACTTTAAGCCATTACTTAGTGTATATTGTCATTTTCCATTTTGTAATACGTGTCCTTATTTTGGTGAATAAAAATTATATTATTATATTACTACCATCTTTAACTTGACGAGATTTTTTAACAGCCAGCTATTTGTAAAGAAGCTCATATCTAAAGAATGCAATTTTAATGAAATCAAATACTTTTTACAGATAAAATGCAACAACGTAGATTTCATTAAAGAAAATTATGTTTAAAAACAACATCTTTAGTTCTTTCACTTTATTAAAATCGTAAAGAAATGGGCTGGGATTTACTGTAGGAAATTGCTGTTACCGTAATATTGCAGAAGAAAAAATCAAGATAAACTGTGTCGGTATTCTTTTACTTTCATAGCTGAGTACTTCTCGGAAAATCCTAGATGTTTTCTGTAAGACTAGGACTTTAGAAAATAATTTTGAATTAAGAGCATACATGGCAACAAAGTTGATTAACAGTTCAGTTTACAAATACCGTTCTGAACATAAACTTTCAGTATCATTGAGCGTGTGATACTGTTGCTGGAGCTTTCGTAGGTTTAAGTAGGCTAAACACAACAAAAGCAAAACTAACCGTCATAAATCACGAGTCATTGCGAAATACTGATTTATTTTACCTTTTCTAGTATAGTCATTTTATTCTAGGTCGCGTAGGACATCATCTTTACATATAATTTTTACTTTTATTAATGTACACATTATCTTGTAACATGTTTTAAATGAGTAACTGTGGAGTGTCTTGCCAATTCTTCTCTATACTAAATTACTTTTTAAATTGGCACCTCGAATCAATTCTCGTTTCACGTTCAAAAGTGCATATCAGTGGTCTACTTGAAATAAATGACAAATCTGAAAATATGTGAATCCACTGGTACACACCTCTAAGTATAAACCTTTAAATAAACATTTCTTTTGGTCTGAAAGTAGCATTGTACTACAATATTACTAGAAGTCGTTTCAATTTTATTATTTAAGTCCGGTGTAATGCAGTACAGTACTTACTCTACTTTCTACGAAGTTAATTGCAGGAACTTTATTGAGCACAATAATATAAATTGTAGGAAGGTTTCTCTTACACATTTCTTAGTAGTTGGTTAGTTAGTTTTAATTGCGGTCTGGAACCGACAGAAGGGGCACGTGGAAGCATGGCTAAACAGTACTAGCAGCACAGGTCGATCTGCCAGGGTCGCGAGATACATTCGAAAGAGTTACCGTGGCCCTGGCATATGGGTAACTGAAGGAACACGGGTGGGTTTTAGTCAGTAAAAGTCTGACACGCCTTCCCGCTCCGCTTAGAGTGGTAGAAGTCATTTGATGATTTCCCATCCAAAAATCAAAAGCACAGGTCGATTGAAAGTTAAGCAACGTTTGCCGCGGTCAGTTCATGGATGGGTGTTCATCCATTATATATGGAGACCCTCCGTGCCTCGGAAAGTACGTTAAACCATTGGTCCCTGTTGTTTTTTTTGTAGATATTAAAAGTCTGACTTCTTGTCTTACAAAGGGGTATGGTGATACCAGTTCCAGGGTTGTGGAGGTGAGACAACTGCACCTGGTTAACCTAGAAACCGATTCCAACATAGTTGGGATGAGGCTACTCAGATTGATGTGAGACTGAGTGGAAACTGTTTTACCGGTTGGCAATGCTGGTATACAAAGTATCTTCATGAGTTGCAATTTTGTACTTTCCATATACTAGAAGTAATATCGATACCACAGTTTATTGTCTGATTAACTATTGGGTTTTTTTTTTCTTGATGGGAAATCATCAAACAACTTCTCCCGCTCTGGGTGGAGCGGAAGGGCGTGTCAAACTTTTACTGACTAAAACCCACCCGTGTTCCATCAGTTGAACATGTGCCAAGGTTACGGTATCTCTTTCGAACAACCACGCGACCCCGGCAGGCATCGGTCCTAGTAGACCCCTACACTGCTGCTGACATCTCTTTGAGGCGCGCGTAGAACACTACGCGCCGTCAACCCGAGCCTGGTCCTTACCGGGCGGCGAGCTACCCATTGCTCGCCACCCGCAAGCTCGCGCCTATGGTGGTCGGGAGTCCACTATGGACTCCCGACGCCCGGGGCGTCTCCTCTTGCGGTGGCTAGGGACGTGAGGGCGCAGAGACTGCCACTCCCTCACGCGCCCCACCTCCTCCTTCGCGAGCATTACTGCTTCGCAGAAGGAGGTGACGGCTTCCCATTCCCTCTCGCTCCGTACCATGGCTCGCACCAGGGCCGGACGCGAGAGGTCGCCGCCGCCGATCGCCTCCACGAGGACACGGCGGTGCTCTGCCCAGGCAGGGCACACCTCCACCGTATGCTCCACCGTGTCCTCTAGACGATCCTCACAATGGAAACACCCGGGCGTATCCTCCCGCTTTATCCTGAACAGGATCCCACCGAAGCACCCATGCCTGGTGAGAACCTGCGTCAGGCGGAAGGTGAGGACACCGTGGGTCCTCTATATCCACTCCTCAAAGAGGGGACTTACCGCCGCAATTGTGGCGTGCCCTACTATTGGGGTTATATGTCATCTTTAACAACATGAACTTGGTAGACTGATAGGACATTAATCGTACTAATTTCGATTGGTTTGATTCCTGGGTCAGGCAACGTGTTATTGGGTTCTTCTACCTGTAATTTCTCAATAGTAGCCCGGAGTCTGGAGTTGTGCCCAATGGATGGCAATTATCTATGGAAATAGGCAAAATGTGACTGGCAAGACTTACAGAAGAAACCAAGTCTTATATAAAATAATAAATACATATACAGACTGTCTGTATTCACGGGAATACAGACAGTCTTTATCTTTTATTATTTGGATTCTTGAATACGGATTCAAGAATCCGTAGTAACCCAGAAACTCCGTATAGTCCGACAAAGGCAAATTGTAAGGCAAAGGCGCCAAAAGATGCTGTTACTGAAATCCAGAAGATATTGACTTCTAGACGGTAATGTATTTTTAGGCGGGGATTAGGGATCAAGACCCTGCTAGGCTGAATTAAAGGATATGGGTTACTTTGTCAATTTCTTTTTCCATTAAAATTTGTATACTTTGTGTGCTTGTAGCTCTTATTGAAAATAAAGTACTTTAATGTATTTAAAATCGAGAAAATACTTGAAACCTGGAATGCTTGCGTAAACACACATTTTCTGTAGAAAACCTTTGAATATATCTACGGGTAGACGCTAGGATTTCTAAGTCTTGAAAGCCATTTTCGGTATACCAATAGGTACACGATATTTTTCTTTATACTGAATTGTATATCGCTACAATTTCCGGGCGACTATGCCGTCAATTCATTCGTGCCCCGTAGGTTATTATTTAGTTAGGCTCTGACTCCGACAACTAACTAGATATGCCAATTTCAGCTCACAATATTTTCTTGACATAGAAAGTAAAGAATTATTGAAACGAAATCCCGTATCGCAAGAAAACAGAATAGACTCTAACCTATTCCTTATTCAAAGTTATCAAACTAATCCTTAACATTAACAACATACGCTACTTACAATTTACATTAACAAATTAATTTACTTGCAAATTACATACGGGTTACAATACGTTCGCCTTATCTAAACAGCCGACTGTTTGTTTACAATACTGAGTTCACAGATACAATTAAGGCGAGGCTTATAGAACCACCACGGATTTAATAAGGGGGAGTTCCGGAGATCCGAAGATTCGTGCTGGCCACCATAATACACAGATTACCTACATAAATCAGCCCTTCACTTCGAAACTTTGAATTGAAACCGTCTACTACTTAAAAGTTATTATCCGACCGCGTGACTTTGCCTGCTATTGTTCGTTTTATTAGTGACTAGCTTCTGCCCGCGATTTCGTCCGCGTAAATGTCGGTTATCGCGGACGCAGACGAAGTCGCGGAATAAAAAGTAGCCTATGTCCTTTATCAAGCTCTAAACTATTTGTATACCAAATTTCATTTAAATCGGTTCAGTAGTTTTAGCAAGAAAGCGAGACAGACGGACAGGCAGAGTTACTTTTGCATTTATAATATTAGTGTGGAAGTGTGGATTATAGGATTTAGTCGTGGTTGGGGGATGTGAAATTGTCGTTTCAGAGGCGGTAAAAAGTAACGTGTAATATTTAATTTTCAGATCGAGTTGCCAGCTATTAGTTACCGAACCTGGAAGGAAATTAAATTAGCCTGTAACCAAGGTAAGAATCTCTCTTTCCTTTTCCACTCAACTCAACCCAGATCCATTTTATGGAAACTGTTAAGTAAAAAAAATATATAGAATAATTCAGTATCGTTGGTTTTGGAACTAAATTTTTGGTCTTAATATTTTTATGATGCGGCAAGTGCATTAAAAATATGTTTTTTTTTTTTATTGCATTCGTTCTATCGCTGCGAAGTTCAGAGCGTTTTATTTATTTTGTTGGACGGTCTCCGTCTGTTTCAAAATTCTTCCAGAAAAGTTTATACCATGTCATATCTATTATGAGCATCAAAGCTTTAAAAGACATGACAGGTTACTGAAATGAAAACCAAATTCGTCAGCCAACTTTAGGCGACGTTTTGTCTCATCTTTATATATATAAAAATCTTGTGTCACGATGTATGTTGCCAATAAACTCCAAAACTACTGAACCGATTTCAATCAAATTTCACATCTACCCGTATTTTGGTCTAACTTACTGGATAGGATAGTTATCATCTCAATTATTCGCTTATGTCGTGAATGTAAACGAATAAAATGTATCAATTAATTGTTTCCTAAGCAAGTGTTTATTTACTGTTTAGTTTTATGAAGTTCTCATAGATGGCGGTGTACGTTGATTCATCAATAAAATTCTTCAATATTGTTTGACATCTAGGTTGCAAATACACCCAATAGATGGCGCTGTGTTCTGTTTCTTAGAATGTAACTTCTATTATTTTATTTCACGTAATATTTATTTATGTTCACGATAGAACCGTATTATTTTAATGGTTTGTGACTGATATTTTTATAAATATAATTATGTTTCAATATTATTACTATTAATATCAAAAAAAAATGTACTAATTTTGTTAGAGAATTATCAAAGTCTTGGCGCCAAATTTTAATCAAAGTTTCAAGATCTGGCCATCAAATTCTATCGAGTCGCCATCTCTGGTCTGAATGTCCAAAGCTTTGGTATCTCATAATTTGGTACACATATAGTTTAGAGCCTGAAAAAGGACATAGGCTACTATTTTTATCCCGGTAGTATGTTCCCGCGGGATAATTTCCGAACTCCACGCGGGCGAAGCCGCTGGCAAAAGCTAGTATTGTCATAAAATATTATATTTCAAAGCATTTTGTTCAATATTTAAAGCAATGTTGTCTACCAGGAATAGATTTTTACAATAATCTAGAAAAGTGTTCATATAAAAGAAAGAAAATACGTTTATTCATCGTTCATCGTTTTTTCGTGTTTCGTTTTTTCTTCTTATTACCTACATAATACCCGTCGTTTTCCTCGGGGGTTAAAAACTAATTTATACATATTCCGTTATAAAAGTTATTAAATAAAACTGACAGCCTAGTACCGGATTAAGCTGTCATTTTTGTTTAACATAATCCGCCTATAACTTTCCCACTGTTGAGACACAGGAAATGGGCCGTTATCCAACGTACAATTACAGTGCGGGTTGGGAGATATCATATGGTATTCGAACGTGTAACCTGTTGTAGCGTTTTTATGTCACATATTATTTACTTTCGTTGATTATAAAGTTACGTTAGGGAAAAGTACACAAGCGCACATAACTGATAAGAGAAAAATATATTAAAAATTACTATGTGACTACTACGTAGGTACTTCTGAAGTATGTATTCGCTAAGAAATACATTTACTATGTACGAATCGCGGGTATAAAATAATAAATGTTATTTAAAAATGTCCATTCGCCTGATTCGGTCAAGTAAATTCGTGCGAATCGACAAATATGTAATTGTTTTGCGATTACAATTTTGCTTCCATGGCGGAACTTATTCAGCTCGATAGTCAATATCACACATTCTGTAGCAAGCTGTATGACAGATTTCCACTCTTAGTTACATTTTTACTTGTGTTTTGATACATTTTCCGGGAAACACGATATTGGAGGGAAACAAAAATGTTCCTAATTTTATCAGTGTTATTCTAGGTATCTATAATGAGTGAATAAATAAGTAAATACACGGTACTGTTTGCCTTAATAAAAAAGAAATGATCTCAAAAATGTTACTATAGTCGTTCAGAACCAGAGAATCAGTTGTTGAGGCAACTTTGCCACTTTGTGTTCAAGCAATATGTCAAAAGTTTCCGCAAACAGACAGTGAGTGCTTTTACCTGTGAATACTACTGCTTCCGAGTTGAGTTAGAATTAATCTCAGTTGTGTGCTATTATTGATTTGAATAGATAGAAGTAGCATAAAGCACTTCTAATTTCGAAACTTTTCTTCTAAATTCTAAAACGGGTTACTATGGTAAAGATTTCTTTGAATACCGCACTAATTGAAAAGGAAAATTAATTATGTGACTTGCACATTAGTAAAATATCATAAATTAATAAAATTTCTGTAAATTATCTATTAGGTTACAGCCTTTTTTATTTACAAAATATTGAAAAGAAGTTTACGCCACACCGGCCGTGCATTTCGTCGGCGTTTTCAATAATAACGGAAAAAAAGCAATTCTGTTGAGTCTTGAAAAGACGGGCGCTTGAATGAGTTCGCTTATCGCGATATTTCTTTGAATGAAGATACAAAGTACGCTATAACTCGTGCTGGAGGCCTTTCAGTGTGCATTTGCAATCAAAACCCTGTTTATTTTGTAAAGGTGAAATATATGACGGTGTTTGCCGCGGTATTGCGAGGAATTTGTAATGGTGAACAAATAATCATGGTTGCGTTCATTTATTATGCCTTTCAATTTGAAAATAAACTACCGAAAACAAGGGTAAGAATTGAAATTTGAATTGAAACTCTAGGGCTCTGAGGTCCGAGTGCCCACTTAGTTTTTCTAGACATAGCCAAGCGATGGGTCAACTATTTTCGTGACCAGAGGGCTGACCAATTTTTTTGGCCATAGAATCAGCATTGACATAAAACGTGGCAAGGCTGGCCAGTCATTTGGCCTTGCCTGTCGACTACCGTGAGGACGAACTTTTTGATGCCCTAAGTTTCATTTATTTTTCAAACGACTTCAGAAAAAGGAGGAGCTTCTCAGTTTGGTTGGATTTAAAAAAAACATCTATATGTTCGTTACCTCCATCATTTAGGAACCGATTTATAAAATAATCCTTTGGTTGGAATGCGTATTTTTACCGTGTGGATCCATAAGAATTTGGGCATGTGCTTAGTAGTTTTGAGTTAACTTAAATATTTTCCTGTTATTTATATTGATGATTGGCTCCTGCCGGCGTAGCATGACCAATTCTATATCTATTATACCAAGAACAAATAAAGTTCCTCATGTATTTTAATTCTGTATAAATGATTCTATCTCATCAGAAAAATAGTTATTATACTTGACATCGTATTTTTGTCGACAGAAGAATAGAAACATCTCTTCTTTTTCTTTCTTTTTTTTCTTTATTTTGTTTTCTCTTCCATCGACAAATTCCGTTTCTATGGCGGTCATGATACGCGTACTGATCATGGCATCTGCCGCGGGATATACGAAAATATTTCACAGGATCGAGCTACTGGTACAAAAATTCCGTCTACGTGTAAATTCTTAAAACATTATCTATCTGCGAGTGAAAGTCCCGTCAATTTTGGTCTAACTGTTTTGAAGAATAGCCTGAACAAACATATAACCATAGAAAACATGATACAGCGCTGAAAATTTTGTTTATTGCCATACTTCGAATAAAAAACCCTCCATGAAAATGTTTTGTTTACGTGGCGCCTTCGTGTTGAAAACAACATTGTTTGTCGTTTTTGATTATAGAAGGAGACCAGATATCAGGGCATTTACTGAATATTAGTAATTTCATCATCATCATCATCATCATCATTTCAGCCGTAAGACGTCCACTGCTGGACTTAGGCCTCCCCCAATATGTGGGGCTTTGCCATAATCGCCACGCTTGGCAGGCGGGTTGGCGATCGCAGTGTGGTGGTAAAATGCATAGAGAACGCTGCTGCCCATTCTCTAGTAAGTTTAATTTCATATTGGCTGATATTTCGTAACAAATTAAGGTAAGTATAGATTATTGAAGTAATAACAGCTTCCAAGGGAAAGGTTCCAATCGATCACTTAGGTACGACGGTTACTTAGAAAAAGAGCTGTTAGTACGTAAGTAAAATATTCATGAATTCAACTAACGAAGAGTTTCTTAGAAATCAATACATCACTAGAAAAACTTATCGAGATTCTGTAAAGTTCCAGGGGATAACGGTAGATGTTTTTACCGTGACGAATAGAAATATAACTTAAATAGTACGACAGTAAAATTTAAATTTCAATGGTTGTCATTGCAGGTACAAAAGACAAGCTTCAGTCTCATACATTGCTGTGTCATTGAAATGTTATTGTTATATCAGGTTTAAACCATTAAAGGGTTGAAGGTTAAAGGGTTGTTAAAGGTCCGAAATTTTTCCACGACTACGTTCTACAGGGATAAAAGTATTCTATGTGTTAATCCAGGTTATAAACTTCCTGTGTGCCACAGTTCACCGAAATCAGCTCGGCCGTTTTTACGTGATTGAGTTACAAACATCTTTACTTCCAAATATACAGACTTTCACATCCACACTAATATTATAAATGCAAAAGTAACTCTGTCTGTCTGTCTCGCTTTCCTGCTAAAACTACTGAACCGATTGAAATGAAATTTGGTACACAGATAGTTTAGAGCCTGAGAAAGGACATAGGCTTTTTATTCCGGTAGTATGTTCCCACGGGATATTTTCCGACCTCCACGCGGGTGAAGCCGCTGGCAAAAGCTAGTTTATAATATTAGTAAGATTCTTATACGTTATATAAAAATCCTCGCCATTCTATGCTGCCAGTGCACAACCGCCCACAGACCATTTGATCACCACCACATGACGTCATGTTAGTGAACATACATTCACTACGGCCACGGGTCCATCGCACGCCGCCACCAAGACGTCACGCTTGGTTCGAGTAATCTCATTTCTCATTGACATCCCGTATCGAATAAATATTCATCAAATAGGCCAGCACCAGCACACAAACAATCAAACTATTATGTTCCGAGTGCTGAGACACATCCCTCCTGTCTTGGAGATGGAGCGGGGCATAATCCACCACGTGGGCCCAATTACCGGTACTGTAGGTTATTGACATTTTTAATTATTATTTTGCTTGATAGGTGTAGATTTCATAGTTGATTTTCATCGTTGGCATATTAGCATGGCTAGTTGACATAAGGCAACTTGCCAATTCATTCAATGTTCTGTGTCCCTAATGTTAAATACAGGAAAAAAAATTGACCAGTGCGCAATTTTTTTATGGTGGTTCAGTATCAGTAATAGAACACAACAACTATTTTTGTTTTTTTTTTTTATTTTATTTTATCCGACCTTAAATCAGTAAACTGTGGACACCCTACATATTTCGTACCTAATATAATATCGACAATAGGAATAGGTTAGTAACCGCGCGCAGCGTAGGTACTTTGGACTTCTTAGAATTTTGAGCGACCGAACAGCTGATACCTACCAGCCTAGTACCTACTCGTAGCTACGCTCAGTCATTCACCTTCGCCGCTGCCGTGCGCAAGGTACCATAAAAACTAGTTCCAAAATAAACATCTTTCGTTAACGATAACTTAATTTTTTTGTACTAAGATATATCAAAATAAAAATTGCATGGTTATTATAACTTGTTTAAGTTTAATTTGTTAAAATTTGCGCACTGGTTAAAAACTTATCCTGTATATTGCCTACCGAATATAGTCTACAATCATGTTTATCTAACTAAACAGCTGTGCTTCTGAGGAGTATGTAGCATCACTTCCTCTTTCCAGCTAAAGTACTAGGCAGTGGTGAAGGGTGGGAGTTTTGGGAGACTGTCTTATGTAATTTTGACGTTTGGATAGTTCTGGTTCCCAGCCTAATTTGAGAAAAATGCTTTTGATTTTGAGTGTGTTACGCAATTAGGGTGCTGATTCATTTCTCGAATACTCAGTTTGATATAGCATTGAAATTAGAAGCCTTTAACACGTTTAGGCTAACAACTCATACCTGACAGGCTAATCTGCACGGGAGTCTGTTACCTTTTCAGGCTTTTACTATCTCTGTAACATGGAATCTCCTTTATTTATGCTTAAACATACCCAGTAACACCTACACAATGCGTTGACCCTAGTCACACAGTCAGGCAGTTTTACCCTAGTAAAACTCAGGAAAATGTCCTACTAATGTAATTTACTTTTGGAACCTGTCATTTAGAAGGTCAAAAAAGGTGATAGACGTAGGAGGTACCTACAGTTAGCGACAAAAGTCGATCCTCACTTCAGTTTTTAAACCTTAATTATAGTGTAAAACATTTAATTGAAATTGGAACAGAAGTAAAATTTAAGAAAATGAAATCATTAAATAATATACTGGAATACACCACGTAAGCCGCATGCACATTGGCCACTGGGCCATAGAATCCACACGACGGTGCCACCGAGGCCGGCCCAAGAAAAGGTGGCGAGACACCTAGACGGATGGTGCAACGGTTGGATTGCGGTAGCCCCGGAAATATATGGGGAATGGTCTTTGTTCAGCAATGGGACTGCGTAGAATAATTTAAAAAAAAAAAATGAAATACATGATATCGAACAATCCTACTAATATTATAAATGCGAAAGTTTGTGAGGATGGATGTATGTGTATGTTAACGGATTTGGATGAAATTTGGAACACAGTTTGTTTATAACCTGGATTAATACGCAAGCTACTTTTTATCCCGGTAGTACGTTCCCGCGGGATATTTTCCGACCTCCACGCGGGCGAAGCCGCTGGCAAAAGCTAGTTATTTATAATGTGCAAAAGTAGCTTAGTGATAAACGAATTTTATTGCTGTCCATACAAATAATAAATACGCCTTGACTATCAACAAAACAACAAAACTAAGGAAGTTTTATCTCCTCAACAGATAAAGAGAGCTAAAGTGGTTTAGCGATGTCAAAGCTGTTTTTTCAAGTTGGTATTTTGGAGGGTATTCGGATATTTACTTAGTTGTTTACTATCTCTTTTTCCCTTGGGTCAAGCTTAGTTTGATAAAGTTTATGTTATCAATTGAGATGTTGCTTTAGTGAGTCCATAAAATATGGATGGTGACTATAGTGTTTGTGACTTCGTGATAAATAGTACATTACTGAACGGAAACTGTTCAGTAAGATTTTGTTTAAGCAGAAAATATCTACATGCTCTTGTATAGTCGGCTTCATAGGAGCGACGACGGTGGCATTTTTTTTATTTTCATCATTATTTCAGCCAAGATTAATGTCCACTGCTGGACATGAGCCAGGAATCAACCACCACCACTTCGACCGATTCAACTTTGTTTCATTTACGTGTTTTTTTTATATTCAAAACAATGTTTGTTTGCTATTAGTCATCATTTCAGCCGTAAGTCGTCCAGTGCTGGACGTAGGCCTCCCCCAATTTGGGGGGCTTTGCCATAATCGCCACGCTTGGCAAAATGCATAGAGAACGCTGCTGCCCATTCACTAGTAAGTCCCTTAGTCGCCTTTTACGACACCCACGGGAATAAATGGGGTGGTGTTATTCTTTACGTCCGGCACCACACGGTACATTGCTATTAGTGCAATATTATAAAAAGTGTAAAAAAATTATCAATATAAAAAAAAAAATAACAATATTTTAGGATTCTCACATAGAACGTAATAGTTTATCATTTCAAATTAAATATTTTAGTTTCTCAGTTGATGAATCCTCGCACCAATATTTGCTATCGCAACGACCATGTATCGAAACGTTCTTGAGTATTCTCGCAACATTGCCGATAGATGGCGTTAGCGAAAAAAGGAGTCCTATGTACGCCGCCCGCGCTCCGATTAAGCGAGCGCGTCACTCCGTCTTTAAAAATTCCATTTTTGGTGAAATCTTGAAGATATTCGTAAAATAAATAGACCTACATCTGTGCTTCATTGAGAACTTATAGTGCAGTGTTGATATTTTGGAATTTGAACCATTCTACCGGTGGATTTATCAAGATTGAGCTATCCGGCCGGCAGCATAACCACGCCATCACAAGCACAAGAACGAGAACTGGATCTCTGGATGGTTAAGGTCTGGTGGTTGCGTTGCTATTTTTAATTCCTTTATAGTATTGGTCTCACGAGGATTCATCAAATGTGGAGATTTGTGATTATTTTATTACTTATATTCTTAATTTCAAATTGAGATTAGTTCCTAAAAGCAATCTCGTAGAAGGTGTAAGCTATTAACACGCCCATCATCAGTCTGTTTAATCAAAAGTTTTAAAATAACTGCTAGAAAAATAAATATAATGTCACGAAAATGTTCTAGCTCCATACATTGCCATATAATGCATTGGTGGAAGCTTAAAACATCCTTTAATAGGGTTAACCTTAGCAATAGCAGTGATAAATCAACAAATTTAGCTTCTTTATTGAACCATTCTTAACCATTCTCAACCAGTCTTACCAAGGGGTATCATATTACCTAGTAACTGGGTTGTGGAGGTCAGATAAGTGGTCGCTCAAGCAGATGATGATGATGATGATATTGAACCACTGAACTTTTTTTTGTTTTCTTTCAAATCAGTCTCATTTACAACTTTATTTCAAGTTCAAACATAACAGCAGAAACGTGTAACGGTCAATCTTACACGAATAACTGGCCTATAACAGACACAAAGTTCATTAACTATATAAAATAAATTACCTACCATCGGATCCCTAACCACCATTATGCTGCCGTAAGGCTGTTACGGCTTCCCCAAAATCCCCATCACGAGGGGCTCGGTGTAATTTAATTACGTCACTGATGACCTCATCATACTGGCCCTTGTTTTATTTAAACATCCTGAAAGGTTGTTTGAGGAATGACTGACAAATTGATATTCAAGTGGCATTTTGGAAAAACTGTGTTTGAAGTATCGTTTTTACTTTTTGTTTTATTGTTATGCTTCCTTACAAGATTCTTTTCACATCTCTGTATTTCATTTGTAAAGAGTTAATAGTGCCTTTATTATCTCTTCATATATAGTTCAGGTGAAGATTAGGTAGTCATTAGATAAAGTCAGTCAGTCAACAGCGCATAAATTTTAACACCATGAGAAAGTGCTGTGTGGAGATAACTCTGATACAGGATTTTATAAATTGTGTTTAATATCAGAAGCCTAATTCCACAAGGAAAGTTGTAATAAAAAATACTTCTATTATGTACTCAACTTCTTAAAAGTCCTAGTCAAAACCTAAAGGAGAGATAATTCCTGTAAAATAGTTACCATCACGTCACCCTGATTATGTAATAACCAAAAACTACAACCAAAAACATCTCCTAACATCCTGCCAGTACTCTCAACTACACTGCAAAAGTGTCACATCTCATAAAAGTAACAACATTTTAACATTTTTAAACACGACAGGAAATACATCATGGCCGCCGCCTCGTTGCCGCAGTTTGCAATAGTTGACAAAAGGAAATTGAATGTCGCATGTCAGCTGAGCGACATTACACGCGCGCAATGGCCGGCGCAACTTTATTATTGGCAGGCTTTGGATTTCTGGTGCATTGCTAGGATTATTTTTGATTGTTTTGTAATTTTTTAAAGTAGTTTAGACGTTTTGTATGGGTTATCTAAACTAATATTATAAAGAAAAAAAAAATTGTTTATTACAAGTGATCGGAATAGATAGAGCTTGCAGGAACAGGAAATGAGTTCGATAGTTGTTTTACTTTATTAGTTTTCGTTGAACTTAAATAAAGTTCTAAAAGTCGGAACAAAGATATCGTAAAAAAAAAATTGCCAAAAGGGAGTCTCCACTTATCGTCTCTGTTCTTTGAACTATAGGTACATTAGCTCTACCTATTCCACACAGTTAGGTATTAAACAGTGATTACTGTTTATAACGCTAAAATAGCAGAATAGATTGGGATGACATTTGGCATATAAGTGGACCATGACCTGGATTAGGATCTAAGATACATTTATCCTGATATTCCTACGTAATCGAGACTTATGTCGGTAAAACTGTGGGGTGCAGCTAGTGTGTAATAAGAATGGTATTATAATGACAAAAATAAAAATGAATCGATTTATACCTTAAAACTTTGCTATTTAAAATGTGTTTACTATACAGCCCCTTTTTGTTTTACGGTGTTTAAAATTATGTATTATAAAACAGAGTACTTACAAGATAATAATAAATAATCATTAATAGGTGCGATTTTGGGGCTGGATCGTAGAACGTCTATGGTGGAGCGACCCAGACTGCCAGGCATTTCTTCTCTTGCAACCGAATGAATCGGCAGGTTGCGGATAGTCCAACTGCAGCTACGGGACCAACCGTCATCGGCCGATAGTCACCACTAAAACCCAATTAATAAGGTGCGTACTTGATTGCACAGTATAGGCATTTCATATGATGAGAAGACAGCTAATACCAGAAATTTTTAGCTCGATATGTTGCCGTGCGTACCTAAATGCAATAAACGGATGTTGGAAATCAAAATTAAAAGACTGTGTTTCTATACATTTAAAAATATGTATACCTAAATATGTGGCTACTAATACAAAGATCTTTTTATATCCGTTTCCTTCGAACAAGTATACAATTAGGCCGTTGTCCTTCAAAATAATCTTTTAGAAACAAAATGTCAACGTACACGTATATAATTATGCAACAAATACTTTATTACCATTATGGTAGAGAGCAGTAATCACAGCCAGCTTAGTAAAACAACCTGATAATTTGTGGCCATTTCCTGACAACATGCGATAGCTGTTAAATTATCGTTTACAACTGTAATCCTGCAGGTATGGGTTAAAAAATCTCATAAAGTTTTTTAAAGGTTTTTTGTTGCAACCAGTAGTAGACCTATTTGTGAATAGGTACTTACGAATTAGCGGGCTTTCATGTTGGTCCCCAAATACTCTGCTGCAAGAGCTGTCAGTTTCTCCGAATTTGGCACTTTAAATTAAGACAAGTCACTAATAGGTACCTTGATAGAAAATCTAGCAAAGCCTAAGATTACTTCGTAACTATCGCGTGAAAAAAAATGTTATGAGAAGATGAACCGCAGCTCAAGGGTAATATTAATGGTAATTAAATAGCAAGCCTTAATAAAAATTTATGTCGTAAACTCGAATTAGCTACAATCAATGTCAAAAAATTGATCTGAATAGGATGTATGTTTGACAGAGAGAGAGCGAGAGAGAGAGACATCAATAGTGGCCCAGTAGTAGCTAACACACACAATTCACAAAAAAAACTTCGTAATCAATAGGAAATTGCTACGGCACATGCACATTACAGACGCAAAACATTGAAGGTATGTTAAGATAACTTTAGAACTAGACTCCTAACAGGAATTAAAGGGTATTAACAAGTTAAAAAATAATCAAAATGTAAAAACTCTTATTTTTGTGCTTCTTTGAAAAGCATTGCATAAGTGTAAACAAAAACAAATATGTTTGAAATATGCATGTCATTAACCTCTTGGTATTATTTTAACTTATATTTAGGTATTTATACAAGCTTTTGCCTGCTGCTTTTCTCTCGCGGATGTTGGAAATAACCCCACAGGAACGTGCTACTGGGACAAATAGTATTATATCGATCAAATCCATTTAGCCGTTAAGCGTCCAAAACATTTGTTTATTTATCATCATGTGCAGTGAGTAAATAAACATTGGTGCCCTAATTGGTATCGGCTCCAACTTACGATTAGCCAGCATAACCATCGTTAGTTCTAACTCAGTCAGGCCTTTTTAGAGTTCCGTTGCCAAATGGCAAAAAACGGAACCCTTATAGATTCGTCATGTCTGTCTGTCTGTCTGTCTGTCCGTCCGTATGTCACAGCCATTTTATTCCGAAACTATAAAAGCTATGCTGTTGAAACTTGGTAAGTAGATGTATTCTGTGACTCGCATTAAGATTTTCACACTAAAGTAGAAAAAAAAACAATAAATTTTTGGGGTTCCCCATACATAGAACTGAAACTCAAAAATGTTTTTTTTTCATCAAACCCATACGTGTGGGGTATCTATGAATAGGTCTTCAAAAATGGTAATGAGGTTTCTAATATCATTTTTTTCTAAACTGAATAGTTTGCGCGAGAGACATTTCCAAAGTGGTAAAATGTGTCCCCCCCCCCCCGTAACTTCTAAAATAAGAGAATGATAAAACTAAAAAAAATATATGATGTACATTACCATGTAAACTACCACCGAAAATTGATTTGAACGAGATCGAGTGAGTAGTTTTTTTTTTTTAAACGTCATAAATCGTAAACCGCAATTTACCTTACATTCAATGAACTAAAATATAAAAATTAAAAAAATATATATATTTTTAAACCGAGAATACCTACAGGTTTGTACGGAACCCTCGGTGCGCGAGTCCGAGTCGCACTTGGCCGGTTTTTTTTAATTTATTTTATAAATGCTGATCGCAAAACGGTGAAGGAAAACATCGTGAAGAACATGGCATGTCCTGGAACCAAAACACATGTGACTTCTAGCCACCCATACTGGGCCCGCGTGGTAAAAACGTGCCACCCACTCTCAAAAGAGATAAGGCCTGTATCCCAGTAGACATAAATTGTGTATGTTTGACAGATTGAGACTGAAATTTGAATGCGAGCGTTCTTAAAACGAACTTCTGTAGAGGCTATTCAGCTATCAACAAGGAATACATCCTTTTTGGTTCGTTACAAACAACAACACAGTCGCAAAAATACATTGTTACTTTCATTTCTAAAACAAGCTCTAATGAGCGTCGTTTCAGACATGATTTACGGCCTCCGTTTCTAACCTTTCTATTTTAGTTAGTTACGTAACACGACATTGATCTTCGTTCGTCGATCTCTCTTAATTGCGACCGCGAAAAGGGTCATCAATCGCGTAATAGCTTCAAAACGTGTGCTATCATGGATTCGGAGAATTATGTAAAAGAGCCGAGGTTGGCCGAACGCCAACGAGCAAAGCCCACACGTCAGTAGTTCAACAGGTCACCACGTAAACCTGAAACATTGGGCTCTTGAAATTTTATCGTAGTACATTTATGACGTGTGAGAATTGAGGAAGTGGTTTGCCTGTACTACGCTGTTTTTGCCGTATATTATTTTTTCTTAAAACTCGAGACACCACTTCTTGAATCTCTATAAACAGTGTTGCCATTGTTGGTCAAACGTGGATGAGACTGAGAAGTCGTTTTCTCCATTTTATATACATTTAAAATATCTGGATACCAAACAATTTAAATCAGAAGTTAAATTTTACAAACGTTCTTTTGGTACTTAATTTTATTTATTGTTTATTAGTCGGTAATATCCTAAAATAAATTCGGATGAAAGGCACACATATAGTTTACAACGTGCATGTACACATAATTATGATACTTTTTCCGGTGATACGTTCCCATCAAAACCCATGCGAAGCGTCAGCGAAGTCATGGGAAAAACTTCATTGACTATAAACTCTCTGCTCTCAAAGTTTTTGACACCTGTCACAGCGATCCGGAACTTTGTGTCCAATGCAGCTAAAACTAGTCGGAGGTCTATACGCTCTGAATTTTAATTTGCTGGACTAAAATGACAGTTGTGATCGAGCTTTTTTTAACAAGACAGTTAAATGACAGTAACAGCTATAATTATGCTCTAGCGAATAAAAAATCAGAGTAGGTATATAAAAATAATTCAACCGGAACGTATTTGAAAGTTATAATATGTGGACCAAAATTTCATCAATCAAAATTCAAATGTGTGTTCATTCCAAAACTACGAAGCATAACTTTGATCCAACGTTATGATTACTAAGTAAGGGTCAGCGCAGACCAACGGAAAACTGGCGAAGCGAGCAATTCTATCGGCCAACTTTAATGCAGTTCCGTGAAGTTCATTGCCTGTTCCATAGGAGTCTACTACGCTATGGAGTAGACGTCTATATTCCTTTCTGATTGACCGACCCCTTGGTAGTTCGAAAATGCCTGTAATTGGTTTATTTAAATAATATCTGGTTGACCGAGCTTTGCTCGGTATTTTTTGGTAAATTGTGTTTAAAATAATAAGTATATGTTCAAGTTGATTATCGATAAAGTTGATCATTGAAAACACGAATAAAAAGACATTTCATAAAAATGAATCCTAAATAGATCGATTTATCGCCCCCGAAACCCCTTGTATACTTAATTTCATGAAAATCGTTGGAGCCGTTTCCGAGATTCAGATTATATATATATACAAGAATTGCTCGTTTAAAGGTATAATAAGATTATAACGATAGAACGATTTTGTTGACAGCTAAAAATACTACGGAAGTAGCGCGAAGACTTGGTTACTCGGTTTCGCTTAGCTCGGTGTGCCTTGCGGCCAATAAACTGTTCTTCGTCGCCACTCCGTCGGTCTACGCTGACTCTCAATTCAATACAAACGAGTTGCAACAATATTTTGTTGCTACTACATTTTGGCAAATTGGCTTCGCAATGCAACAATGTTGCTAGAACGGTTGCGAGCACTTTAAGTTGATGCCACTTCCTGGTTTTGGTCGTAAAATTATTTAGGTACGTACTGCGGATAATTACATACTGCTTTCTCTTTAAAAGTAGGAAGTGGTTTGAAGCTAACAGGACCCTGCCGTATAGCTGGATAAATAACATTGATTAAAAAGCTTATCAGATCCTTTCTAGTCTTTAGTCTACCCCATAGTTATATCTGATAATCTTACCACCTACACCAAATTGATCTCATCATCATTTCCGCCTGGAATCACCCACTGTTGAATATTGGTCTTCCCTATTTTCTGCCATACTTCGTAGTTCCGTTCATCCCCCATCCAAAATTGATCGCAACGGTGATTAATCAATTTGTAAGAATTAAATAAAACATGATGTTGATGTTTAAGAGGTTATTTTTAGTCGCCTTTGGAACGTTTTTTGTTTTTTGTAAAACAGCAGGCACGGGCGATGCTCTTTTGTTCTCTGATTTGAGAAACAACCTTGTTGCCTTGTAGTAAGTTAAACAAAGTATTCACAGCCTCATTATTAGAGTAACAATTTTGTAGCATTTTTAACTGGGAAGAGGGACTCGTAAAATTTGATAACAACCGCACTAGTCGAACGAAAGTTAAGCATACATAAAATATCATGACTCCTCCGTGCCTCGAAAATCACGTTAAGCCTTTGGACTTAACTGTCATTCATAAATCTTTGACAGTCGGTAAGATTAGTGAGATTCCCAAAAATCGGTAGGCCTAAGAATTTTGGGCGCCTAGGGTTATTTTCCGATATGAAATACTGGTCAAATACATCCGGTTAAACTGGAAAACTACATAGTTGAGAAACGGCTAAGTAAATTCATTTTGTAGCATGTCAAACGAGCCTACACTATTAACAAAGAAACTCTACACAAAATAATAACTTTTACATAATAATAAAGTCCTTAAGTTAAATAAAATTCTAAGCCTCCAGTAAAATTTTCCATCTCTGAAGTTGTAATAAATTATCCAAAACTGAGTACAGCTCATTGAAAATAACGAGCACGCATGTAAGGCAATATTATTTTTCCTTATTACTTCAAAATAAGGAGGGTGAACTGCTTAAAGTGAGGGAATACTGAATTAGAGTGGAGCCTGCCTTTTGAATTTTACTTCTTCCTTTTTCGAGGCATACGAAAACATTTTTTTGGAATCTTTTAAGCTGTTGCTGATTCGTTTCACTTTTTGAATTTACTTGAATTAGAAAAAACTTTTTAACAAAAAATTAAACCGCCGAAAAACTGAAAAGCCTAAAATAATACTTAAACCTTAAAATTATGAGTCGGCGCTTTGAGTGATCCTTGTTCATTGATTTTTCAGCGCCGACTCAAAATTTTAAGGTTTAAGTATTATTTTAGGCTTTTCAGTTTTTCGGCGGTTTAATTTTTTGTTAAAAAGTTTTTATTTTATATTTTTTGTGGCTTTAATGTACCAATAATACTTGGCAAGGTATACCCTATCCAACACAAAAATAATTATCAAAATCGGACTACTCTGTATAAAGTTATGCGTGTTTATACATTACAATCAGTGAGTGAACAATCAATCATCCCCTGTTTTCCGGCCCTTAGGGTTCGATTTTGTTTTCCAAATTGATATGGGACCACCTTGGGAATATATCCTTTTCAATAGAAGAAGAATTGTCACAATCGGACCACTATGTAAAAAGTTATGCGTGGTCATACATAAAAATAAAAAAAATATATACGCGTCGAATTGATAACCGCCGTTTTTTTTCGTCGGTTGAAAATGGTTTTCTTTGATTAGTGCTTGACTACCGTTATGTAAATGCGCCGAAAAATGTTCATAAATTATTTAAGTAACCCCTGGTCTAGATTTGGTCTAGACCAGGACAAGGCTCTACATACATACTCACACATACTCACGCTTTCTTCTCATAGGGGTACGCAAGCACTATATTACGCCACCTGCTATGGTTTTTACATACCTTTTGCCTCGTTAACGGTTATACTGCCTTGTTAGGCTAAGTTTAGATAAACGCGCGACGACGCGCGGTTGGCTCGGCGCGCGGTTTAAGATTGTAACAAATCAATGTTGTTGTGTACATGACCGCGCGCCACCGCGCGTGCTCGCGCGCACTGCCATGCACCGCGCCCAAAATGTTGACCCGCGCGCCACCGCGCGGTGTCGCGCGGTTTAAGATCTACACTTCTGTATCGACCTGTTCAGTTGACCCGTGCGGTTTGAGGCGGATAGACGCAAGGAGCGACGAAAAAAATGGAGGACGACATATCAATGGATTTACTCACAAACGAAATTAAAAAAAGAGATGTGATTTAGAATCTTAACTCGAAGGACTATTCAAATAGAATAATAAAAAGAAGGTCTTGGGAAGGGTTCTCTATTGTGTGACCTAACTTTTTTATCCATAATCTAAAGAGCCATAATTTTTTTTGTCCTAATCATCATTTGTCCGAATGATAACTTGCCCGAACTAAATGTCACATAATATCACATGCCATACAATTGAAATCCCTAAATATAATATGCCCTAAATCCGTTTGTCATAAATATAACTATCAATAAAATACAAAAGACTTAAAACTGTTTTCCATAAAAGTTGTAAGTTCTAAATTCAAATTATTTATGTTTATTTATCTTAATTATATTTTTAAAACAAAGTATTACGGAGTTCATTAAGAATTTCATTATTTTATCAAATTCAACTGATACAATACATAAATAGTAAAGATACAAAAGCATTATGGTATTTATCAAGGCCTGGCATGGCGCTGCATGTATTATCACTCAATTAATACAATATCACTCAATAAAACAGGTGATTGTGAACAAGTGATTTTATTTCCCTCTAAGAAACATATAAACAAACATACACCATGCATGCAGCATGCATGCACGCAAGCAACATGCAATCGAGCATGCAAGCAAGCATGCATCATGTAGCATGCAAGCAAGCATGCAGCATGCAAGCGAGCATGCATGCAAGCAGGCAAGCAGCATGCAATCGAGCATGCAAGCAAGCATGCAGTATGCAAGCGAGCATGCATCATGCAGCAGGCATGGTTTCTGTCACGGCTCCGGCACTGCGGGGCTTAGGTGGTCCCACGCGAGCTTATCGTCGCAGACGGTTTAACGATTACCACCGCAGCTTCGTCTTGCTGGCCGGCTTCGCCGGCCAGCCTCAGCAGCGGCGGCGGGCGTTACAACCACCTGCTCCTCAGCTCGCGGGCCGCCACGCCCCTCCGCGCCTACGCGATTTTAAATTACACTCTAGGGGTAGGGCAGACAAGACTACGTGGAGTCGGATTTACAGCGATTCGTTTTTGTCACTAAAACCTAACTTGTAGCATTTTTTTACTACTAACGATTTTATTATAAATGAACATTCGGCATAATACAATTTATATAATACAATACTTAGGACATATGACTTTATAACATGCAAAATTAGGAGATTTAAAGATTATAGTTTTTGATATTATGACAGAATAGTTTTGAAACAAAATTTCGACGTTTTGAATATTATGGTTACTGCCGTTTATAGCTAACGTGTTATGGATAATGATTTTCGGACAAACAATTTTAGGAGAAGAAAGGGAGTACCCTTGGGAAGAATTAGTGTTAATTTCAGGTCAAAGGATGCAATCGACATCCTAAAATAGTTGACAAATCGATCTTCGTGTAGTCTTAGTGTGAGATATAAAGTCACAAACAGGCTTAAAGAAAGTCTTTGACTTAAAATAGGGTGCACCCAAAATCGTCTTTGCTTTCGACGGTGACGTCGCAGTTTACGGTATAAAACCCACAAGCAAATTGCCTCCTCCACGTCCATTCTCACTGAATGTTCACGCTTGACTGTCGTGTCGCGCGCAAGCCACCGCCATCTGAACAGGTGTATCGTGCGGCAGCGCGCGTCGTCGCGCGTTCATCTGAACTTAGCCTTAGTCTCCTTTCATTCATCCATCAAATCCCCTAGAAGAAAGTATATTCAGTTTTTCTAGATTTCTTTACAATGTTTTCCCATGTAGATATCAGAATATCCGAGGCAAACTAAGAAAGTTTAAGATATTGACGTCGACCTTAAAAAATTGCACTGGTACTTGACTGGATTTTATGAGGCTTAAACCACTGGACCATCATAAAGTTACTTATATCACGTCGAGGTCGTAGATTAAATCTTTTTCCTTATCATCAACAAAACAAGGGAAATATCTCGTGTGCGGTGTGACACCAAATTTTCTAGGTAAAATAAAATATCTTCACTAAGAAAGAAAGAAAATACGTTTATTTGCGGTAAATGAGACGCAAAAACAAACTGAACACAACAAAAATATAAAAAAATGGACCACCATGGACTTACCATTAAAAGATCAATAGATTTTGTCATGGCAGTTACCTAAGGCTGTGTTCGCTTAAGTGGTCGTCGCGCGGGTACGTGACCACGATTAGGCCACGATCTAAAGTATCTGCTAAATAGTAATTTCTAACATACTTTTACCGTATTATACTTTACAGGTTTTCCAGTTCCACAGAGTAACAGTATAAATAAGCATCTAGACAGTACCCAGACATCGACTATGGCATTTGTTTTCAACGCATCAAAGAACATTCAGAGCAACGTTGTCGTAATAATTTGGTTTCGGAATGGCTCCGAAACCAGACCAGACCAAAAACAGATCTAGAATACTTATCTAAAAAATAAGATTTATATCTATACAAATAAATAAAATTAGAGTGTCTGTTTGTAATTTCAATTTAACGGCTTTTCACTAAATTCATATGAAAGTACAACGGTACTTACATTAAAAAATATTTTTTTTCAAATTTTTGTCTGTGTCTCTGTCCATTTGTTCCGACTAATCTCTGTAGTGGCTAGACCAGTTTTGACCGGACTTTCACTGACAGATGCTAATGTTATAAGGACTTTTTGACTTATTTTGACTGGTTAGCACGTCCCTGTATGATAATTTCCAAACACCACGCTGGCGGAGCCGCGAGCACGGCTAGTCTAGGATGAAGATGGTAAAAAATATTTAACCTGGATATTTTAAAGCTTAGAAATATAGCTTCGATAATTTCTTGATTCGGTGATTTACATAAAACAGATCTGTGACTGATAAGGCGCAGTCACATGTAATCAGCCTAAAATATTCTTTTTTTTGGGACATAGGCCTCCTTTCTATGTGAGAGTGGTTTGTAATCAACGACGCGTCCCCAATGTGAGTTGGAGGATGTCCTGAGTTTTCGGAATTTTGGTTTCAGGATATGCTGACGCCGTTTTGCAAGCACTGGTGATAGCCTACATTATTTAATTATTTACTAGAAGTAAAGTGCCTGATTGGGATGAAACCCACTACCTGCAACTCGTAAGTCTAGTACATTACCACTGAGCTACGACTGCTCTAAGTCAATAAGGGCACTTAAATGTTTTTCCAATAGCAAGGAGGAAAACCGGATATCCGTATTACACGTGGAAGAAGTTTAGTTTAATTGATTTCATCTGAGAAATTAGGGCAATATTTGAAAAGGAAAATATATTAATATTATAATAATATATATTAAATATATTAAATATAATACAGCGAGGTTTAATCGTCACTAAAATGTAATTTGTGACTAAATTGATACGAAGATAATAAGGTATCCTTTTTTATTTTATTTTTTGTGAGTGGGAAATCATTAAATTACGTTTAATTACGCTCTGGGTGAAGCGGGAGGGCGTGTCAGACTTTTTCTGACTAGAACCCACCCGTGTTATTTCAGTTGCCTATATGCCAGGGCCACGGTAACTCTTTCGAACAAATCTTGCGACCCTGGCAGTTATCGATCCTAGCGGACCCCTTCAGTTTTGCTGCCATCTCTTTGAGGCGCGCGTGGAAAACAATGCGGCGTTGACACGGGCCTAGTCCTTATCGGGTGGCGAGCTACCCATTGCTCGCCGCCCGCAAGCCCGCGCCTACTGTGGCCGGGAGTCCGCAATCAACTCCCGACGGCCGGGGCGTCTCCTCCTGCGGCGGCTAGTATGCGAGAGGGCATGGAAAGCCGTCACCTCCTTCTGCCAAGCAGTAATGCTCGCAAAGGAGAAGGCAAAGCGCGTGAGTTTATTTATAAGCGCTGCTTACCGTTACGTAAAGATTGGTGAGTGACACACATTTTTGACGTTTAAACATTAACATTTTAACTTCAAGCAACGTTCATAAATATAGATGTTAGTATTATTAGCCGGAAGTATAGTAAAGCAAATAATTTTAACGACAGATAGTCACGAATAAATTAACAGTTTCACCAACCATAGTAGTCATTACAAGAGATTAACAGGTTAAAAATTCATTCGCCTTTGACCAAATCCTAGTGAGTCGTTACAAAGCTTAATATTAAAGTACCTTCCGTTCAGAAATCTAAACTTGAATTCAGGAGTTTCGGAAAAGCAAAATTTACGTAATTATACTATGCGGGTAGCTTTTTTGGGAACAATTCTTTCTGTTGTCATTCGCTTGGGAGACCTTTTTTAACTAAGGTTGCCTTAGTGGGTGACCGTGTAGTTGGTCGATGTTATTTTATGATGTCTTGGTATTATGTATGCATTTATCAAACCGTTTATACTATACAGCGGGACAGGGGTATCGACGCAAACTCAAACTCAAAGCATTTATTTAAGGGGACTTTTGTAAAAAGTATATTAGTAAGTCGGAAAGCTGAAGTTAGTTGCCCATTCCAAAATGAAGATCCCTTGAGTGAACCCTTGAGAGTGTCTTTCAAGTTTTTTGCCTGGTTGTACCAGGCAAGAACACTCTTTTTAATCAAGATTTTACAAAATCTTGAGTACAATATTTTTGTTGCTTCAACAATGTAAAAATATTGAAGAAACAATTCTAAGATTAAAAATAAGCCCTGGAAGTTAGGAGATGATCAGTCTCAACCGATGGTCTTGCTTCTCTATTATAGGCTCTTATGTTATTGTGATAATTTCAATCGAAAGTGAAGCGGCTCACGACACTCGAAGTCGTCAGCAGGATGCAATAAAATTTAGCTGGGTATTGTAGTAATACGCAGGATGCACCAGGATTGACGATAGAAGACAGTAGTGAATATAATTTCTGGTGGGGAGTGATCGGCTACGGCGTCCTACTCAATGTAAAAAGGGGGCCTTTAGGTAGTGCTATTTTTGTTTACGATCTAGCCATTCTGCCCACAAGGTCGTTTGTGTAAAAGAAATCTACAACGCATAGTCTGCTTATTCTAACCAGATTCATCCGAAAATGAGCAATTCACTTGAATTCACAACAAACATTTTACTAAAATACAAATCTGTGCTATGAATCCCAACACATTTTAGTACGTTTTTGGCTGAACAAAACAAAAGTGAGCTGTAAATCAGTGACGTCATAATTTCAGTGACGCGGGCTTGCCTTCCGGCAGAGCACCTGAGCCGTTACCGTGCCGGATTTCGTTTTATGTGGATGAACATTTGTCTATGTATACTAGAATTGTTTATATAAAAGGATTTTTCGAAAATAATAATTATGTTATCAGTTTTGTTTTTTTTTCTATTTATTCCGTGTGGTGCCGGACGTGAATAATATCACCCCATTTCTTCCCGAAGGGTTCGTAAATGGCAACTAATGGAACTTACTAAAAAATCGGCAGTATTATCAGCAGTTTGCCAACCCGCCTGCAAAGAGTGGTGATTAAGGCAAAGCCCCCCAAATTGTGGGAGGCCTGTGTCTAGAAGTGGATCTTTCCACGGCTGAAATGATGATGATGAATGAATTTCTTTATAGACGACTCTTGCTACTCAATTCTTTAGATCTTCTGTATGACTGGCTTGAAGAGCTTTGATGTGCTGTTCACCCATGCGTGTGACTGTTAGGAACAGCGTGATAGCAAGCTGTCTTGCTTCTTCTGTGCTTGAATAATTACCATGTTAAAAGCCAACCTGTAATATAAAATCTCTCCTCTAAAAGTTTATTGAGAAACTTCCCGAAAAACAAGAAAAGAGCGTAACATCGTTTAACAATGATGTGCACACTGCATAGCGTTTTAATAAAAAAAATATTAAAAAATGAACACCAGTAAATCCGAAAGCTTTCTCTACATCTGAATAGCTAATATAAAGTTTTTAATTATACTAAGCCGGAGTTCACCGAAATTAAAGTAATGTAGGTACGTGATTTCATTCATTATAGTAGGCACGAACGAAAAGGTTACAAACCTGAATTATTAATTAGGAATGATCGTATATAACAGTGAGCTTGTAATGTTACTCAACTTCACCCACTTGCAATCCCAATCAATATTTCCTAAACGATCAATTCAATTTACATACACACACACTACGTAAATAAACCAATCATCAAAATAGGTTTTTACAAACATTTTTTTATTATTTTGTATTTCTTTATTCTTGCTTTAGGTAAATTTTTTTTCTCCTTAGAACCTAACTCAGGTGTCAGGGACGTCATACCATTTCTAATAATTTTCTGTAATAAAGATTGTTAGTGGGTATTATTAACTATTACATTTTGTATGGTGAAAAAGGCACTACTTAAAATAAGGCGACGAAATGGTCGAGTCAGGAGAAAAGACAGCAGCGTCCTCCTTGCTTGTTTGCTAATAACAAAATACAAACTGCTGTCCCCTACTGTAAGAGACACATATTTCGATTATTATTATATGCAACTTTAATGATTTTGTTTAACCAACATACAAAAATCTACCAGTTCTTTTTTTCATTAATTTTATTTAATTTAGATGTCACTAATTTGGCCTTTTTTGAATACTGAACATGGTTAACCCAAAAATGTGAAATAAGGTCTTAAAGTTTGTATGGGAGAAATCAGAAATCTGTGCAGACAAAGTCGAGGCAAAGCTCAATCATAATTAAAATGTGTACACAGTAAATAAATATAAGTAATAATATAATACTCGAGTTATTTTATTTGATTAGAATATTGCATCAGATAAATGATATTCGCTAGCGTTTGATGTTATTTGTATTCAGAGTTCATTTTTGATATATGATATTTCGTTTAACAAGATATCAGCTCTACATAGATAAACTTTTTCTTGAAAATATTACCATTTTTACAATATATACAGGCATTTTTTTATGTGAAAATGTTGAATTTTGTGTTTGAGCTTAAATCTTTTGACATTTCTGAAGATAGTCATTGTGTAATCATTATTTGAATAAGGTTCTGAAATCTTATTGAAGATCTCGAACATCGTAATTCCAAATATTACTTTAGCTATACATTACCGAGTAAGTTAAGATAGCTTTGGTGTAGAATCCAATTAAATGTCTACTGTTACTGAAAATCTTGCTTCTTTAATAAAACACTAGCTTCTGCCCGCAACTTCGTCCGCGTTAAATTTCTTGTACCCTTCCCGTCGCGCCGAATCGCCTACTCGAGCGATTTTCCCCGTTTTTGCAACATTTTTCATTACTGCTCCGTTCCTCTTAGTTGTAGCGTGATTTTATATAACCTATAGCCTTTCTCGAAAAATAAGCTACCAAACACAAAAATATTTTTCAATTCGGATCAGTAGTTCCTGAGATAAGCGCGTTCAAACAAACAAACTCTTCAGCTTTATAATATTAGTATAGATAACATCACGAAGAGAAGGGTTGAGTTAAAGTTGGTTGGATTATTTTATAATGTTATCTATATAATTATTCAAACATGAAGCAAAAACTTTGTATCCTTTTAATGAAAATACAAACGGAGGAGTATTCAATTTGGCACAGTTAACGTTTATATGGAGAAGGAGAGCAGAAAGCTAATATCCTACTAATTTTATGAATGTTAAAGTTTTGGAGGATGTATTGTTAATTTTTGACGCAAACACTACTGAACGGATTTCGATGATTGGCAGATTATCTCACACATAGTTTGTAACTTGGATTATCACATAAGTTACTTTTAACTCAGTAGTACGTAAAGCTAGTAAAAAAAAAAAAATATAAAAATGCAATAGAAATACATTGCATTTAACATTAATTATGGTTGAATTTTGGCAACAAGGCCGACCACTACTTTAATTAATGACAAACGAATAAAATCATACAATTCTCTACAACCAAATGAAAATACAAGTCTATTAGCAAACATACCTTCGTTTAGTAAATACGTAGCTAAATAATTAATGAAGCGTTGTCTTTGAGCGTCACCTACATGTAATTATCTAGCGTTCTCATAACATTAGGTGCACGGTAACGTTACGCGTTTTATCTCGTGTTTGAGCATACCGCCATACCGCGTACCGTTTCACATAAATCATTAGGGGGGGGGGGGGGGTTGCCATGACTGCGGAGTGCGTGATAAAATACAGATATAAGTTACGAGTACGTTACGACTGACGGGTTAGATACTTCGATATTCTGCTACTAGAAGTTGTGTTGATTGACAAACGATTTCGTATCACCTTCAAATGTTTGACAGTGTTGCCCAGGCATTTATCAGAATATAATTTAATAAAATATTAAAAGTAGCGCGGGAAAATTTGTTCCTGGGAGAACTTGGGGGAGGTATTTGTTCAGCAGTGGGACAGCATAGGATAAACAAAAAGAAGTATTATAAATGTGACGCTTTGTATATTTCGACGTTTGTTACTAAATTCCACAAAAAAGCTGAATGAATTTGGATTAAATTTGGTACACAAATAGTTTATAACTTTAACACATAGGACATGTTTTATCCCACGTTATGTTTTGTTTTTTTGTAGTAGGTTCCCGTCAAAAAATCCGTCCACGCGGGCGGACCTGTTAGCAAAAGCTAGTCGGAATACAATTTAAAGACATGATCTCGGTATGTGACCACCACGAGAAATAATTAAAAGCAACAGCTGCCTTTATATAAAGGGGAGATTAAATGTTACGAATGCGTTTTGATTTATCATGAAAACAGCTTAATTACATATTTAAGATGATGTATAAAGAACCCTAAACTGTTTAATGCAAAAAATGTCATAAAAATTATCACACTACGTTTAAAAATGTCTGATGAAAAGGTAATGAATGAAATTACAGAAATACCGGCGTTTAATAATGTTTTTGTTTTTCAATTTTTAAAATAAAGCTGTAGAGTTCTTTTTGTTTGTTTAAATGCGCTAATCTTTGGAAAGATCAGTCGGATTAGAAACTATAGGCTACTTAACATCATAGTAGAACTTTTAGGAGCCGAGCAACAACATAAAAATGAAGTAGGTATAAGGGATAGGCAATCCGATGCAACAGAGTGGGTAGAAGGGACAAGACATTTCACGAGGACAAAGTTGTGGGTCAAGCTAGTTGAAAATAAAATAGCCTCAAGCCAAGCCACAGACTAATAAATACTCACTACAAAATGCTACAAAGTATACAAGTATCATTTTATATCACAAAACTATAAAGTCGCCCGACAAATCGATTCCAAGTTTGCCTTTTCCTGGGAACTTCTGCGTCGCGCGTCGTGGAGATACTTACTTGCAAACAATAATTGCGATGGTTTAAAATGTACACTCAATTTTAAGACATGTTACAAGTTGCCAAGTGTCATAAATGCTTGCTTGTATATAAATGTGTAAATTGAACTTGAAATTTATTGTTTTGTAAGCATGTGTATTTATGTATAATTGTTTGCTTAGTTTAAAAGATATTTATTGTTGTAAGTTGCTGTGATAAAGTTTTGAGTGGCTGACTTTAGACTTGCATTTTGAGTGTAACAATAGAATTAAAAGGGTTAAATGCGGATTCGGCGAAGAACCAAAATTATAAATAGAAATAGTTGTTTACGGTCCTATTGTAGCTACAAAATAAGCTAAGTATAGTTTTGTTAACTTTGGAATTCAAACAATGAATCTGTTCTCTGTTTTTAATAAAAAAGTTTATATTTCTTTTGTTGCTAATCACTGGTAAACAGTGATTTTGTTAAACAAAATCGACTTACTTTTCTAAACACTAGGTACTACCTACCCATAA
Source organism: Aporophyla lueneburgensis (assembly GCA_932294355.1). Taxonomy (NCBI): domain Eukaryota; kingdom Metazoa; phylum Arthropoda; class Insecta; order Lepidoptera; family Noctuidae; genus Aporophyla; species Aporophyla lueneburgensis. The sequence goes on from OW028746.1 coordinate 8,627,174, forward strand.
GTAAACCTCACCCTTAGTTTCTTTGAAACATCGACTAAATTGAATTTCACGCGACTTTTGCTTACCGACGTGTGTTTGCGATAAATTTATTGCAATCAAACGGCTTTTCCTTGTGACTAGTATTTCTATACATTGTAATAAGATGTCCAGAGTGTGTGTAAATCATCCTGATAACTTTTGTTATATTTGCGGTTATATATTCGTTAATAAATGTTATTTTAATTATTTTGCCTTTCCGGTGCGAAATTTGGATAAAACCTGGACTCCCAGTATTGCTATTTTGCTAGTTCTACAGCTTGGGTATACGAAATTTTGTTGTTTTATTTTTTAGTGGGATAGTCGAGATAAAACAAAACACTATATTAAAAAGGAGTGGCCTAAACGTGATGCTCTTGTACCAGGTAAACGAAATGTTATTAACCCTCCTTTACATTTTATATTTTTAGTCGACAGGTAAATATTGTATTAATTTAAATGTTATTTTGTCTAGTATATTTCCGTGGCTGGCGTGAATACATTGACATGTCGATTTCTATGTTTTTATTTTTATTGGCTTAATACGTCCCACGCATACGGAATTTATATGAAAAAAATTTACAGCCCCAAATATACATAACTTTTGGAGCAATCGATTCTGGTAGTATGTTGACATCTCCCATTTTAACGTGTCTAACTTGACAAAACCTCATGTCAAATTAACGATTCAAATGTTTTTTTAAACGAACATTGATATATTGTTGTGTCAACCTATACTCAGTAACCAAAATATTATTTGATAGTTGATAGCTCAACTTATACACCTGTAAGTAATTGACAAATTGAAGTGTCAATCTATGGCCAGCTGAGGTCATTTTGATTAAATTGTGACAAATTGAGATGTCAAGTTATGGCCAACTGAAGTATTTCTGTTTAAATCGTGACAAATTGACATGTCAAGTTATGGCCTACCGATTTTTTTCTGTTTGAAATTTGATTTATTGAGATATCCGGTTACGGCCAACTAAGTTCTAGTAGTAGAAAAAGCTTATGCTGAAAAGCGTGTGGATAAAGACAATGCCAAAGCACATTCGTCTGTTAGAGCATTTGCATTTGACCTCCAGCAGTGCTTGCCTGACCTTATTAAAAACGTCTGTCTCGTTTTATAAACGACAGCTGTGGTCTTTTAATTTAACAGTACATGATTTAGCAACTAATGAGGCAACATGCTACATGTGGGACAAGACTATAGGAGCTCGAGGAGCAAACCAAATTGCGTCATGTTTGTGGCACTTCTGCAACAGTTTGCCAGCGGAGGTCGAAGAACTGATTTTTTATTCCGATACTTGTGGTGGCCAAAACAAAAACAATGTCGTGGCAATGATGTTCATGTTTTTGTTAAATAGTCATCCGACGCTGCAAAAGATAAACCACAAATTCCTTCTCAGTGGGCACACACATATGGAGTGTGACTCTGACCACGCGATTATTGAAAAAACGAAAAAGAGAACACAAATGAGAATCAATCATTTATATGATTGGGTGCAGTTGGTGAGGACTTGCAAAGTGCAGAAACCATTTAAGGTCGTGGTGATGACGGTAAATGATTTCTTGGATTTTACCGAACTTAAATCCAAGAAAGGACCCTTTACTCTAAAAAAACTGGATGATTTGGGGGAGAAATTTCTGTGGCAACCTATTAAATGGCTGCAATATAATAAAAACAGCGTAGGAAAAATTTATTACAAGAAAACTCTGGATCGCGAACTCCCTTTCAAGACAATAAATTTTAAGAAAAGAGGAAAATCAGTAATAGATCTTTTTAGGTTGAGCCCAATCTCAAAGGAGGCTTTGCCAATCAGTGCAGAGAAAAAAAAAGGATTTGATGGACATGATTGACCTGATTGATGATTCGTTCAAGGAGTTTTATATTAATATAAAAACTGTCGGTGATGTCTCATCTACTGATCCAGATTTGGACGAGGACAACCCAGATGAAGAGCATTCTGAGGTCTAATAAAATGTGAATACCTACTATGTATCTGTCAACTGAATTATTAATCAGTATGTTTCCGTTGTTTGTGGCCTAATAAAACAATTTACTATTTCTTTTTTTTTATTTATTGCGTATTACACTACAATACTGATAAATTAGTGGTGTTTTGATTAAATATTTGTTCAATTAGAACAACATTGCATAATTTGAGTAAGTAATCCTAACTAACATTATAAATTCAAAAGTAAGTTTGTTTGTATGTTTGTTTGTTACATTTTCACGCTAAAACGGCTAAACGGATTTAGATGAAATTTGGCACATAGGTAGACCATGACGTGTTTTAGAATATAGGATACTTTATATCTCGACATTCTTACGGAATCGAGACTTATGGGGGTGAAACCACGGGGTGCTGCTAGTAAAAAAATAACTCTTTAGTTTTATTAGATTAATTTATTATCTCCGAAACTATATGACCAATTGACATACCGTAAAGGGCAAATCTTATCTCTATGATATCTTTGTGATCATAAAATAGTTTATTTTGAGAAGGATTAGTATTTTGTTGTTTAAATAATCATCCAAACGTAAGGATGTCGAAAAATACTCTTTTTAAACATAAATGAAATGTAAAAGATAAAATATAAAAGATAGAAATATGGTGTCTTGGACTTTTTTGTAGAAATATATTTGGCGGACCAGGTTGCCATACATTGTTTTCAATTATATACAACTTTTTAGGTAGCGCATGCAAATAATTCTGTTTTAAGAGGTATTTCTTTCCGACATGCTAGACAAAAGTTGTAATAGCTCAGCTAATATGCATGTTATAAACATAAATTATAACATATAGCACTAAGTAATAATGCAGCTTGCTACCAGTGAATTTTTTTTGAGAATTGGATCGTTAGTTCCGGAGATTACCTTCTACATACGAACTTACAAACAACCAAACAAATTTTACCTTTTTAAAACATAGGATAGATATTCATCATCTGTTTGCTACCCAACATTTTTTTATTGATAAATACGTTATTATTCACTGTGTTTGTCATTAAAATAACATTGTTTACCTACTAGTTTTATTCTATATTTGCCACTCAATCGGTAAATAAGTTGATAACTGTTGTGAACAAATTGACAAGTCGGTGAATAAGTTGATAACTCGTTGGTGAACGACTTGACAAGTCTATTATTATGGAAACTATGGGGAATTTCGTTTGTTTACTGTAATCATTCAAAAGATGGCATAAAATAACCTATAAAACAAGTGGAACACATACGTTAAACTAATTTACCGATTTACCAGAAGAGCTCAAAAGTTTAAAATGGCCGCCCTGAAAAATTGCCATTTTAGACATGTCAACATATTCACGCCAGCCACGGATTTTAGTATTATGTGGTGTGTATTTGTCTCTGTTTATTTGAATTCTATGTAACATTATTTTGAGTGTGTTTATAAACTAAGTTATGGATCATTGTGTCTGATGCAAATAAATTAAATTAAATTAAATAAATCCTGAAGATGTATTGTTACCTGCATTGCACATCAAACTCGGACTTATGAAACATTTTGTAAAAGCTATAGACAAGAATGGAGATGGTTTTGAATACCTACTTAAAACAGAAATTTCCAAAAATCAGCGACGCTAAAATAAAAGAGGGAATATTTATAGGGCCACAAATTAGAGATCTACTGGCTGATAAACAATTTGAACAAAAACTTAATCCGACCGAAAAATCCGCATGGATGTTTTCGAAATATCGTCCGTGGTTTTCTCGGAAACCACAGGGCCAAAAACTATAAAGAGTCGGTCAACAAATTCTTAACAGTTTATACGGATATGGGATGTAATATGTCGCTCAAGATACACTTTTTACACTCACATTTAGATTTTTTTTCTAACAATTTGGGGGCCGTTAGCGACGAACACGGTGAGCGGATCCGTCAGGAAATATCTAACATGGAAAAACGGTACCAAGGCAAGTGGAGTCCGAACATGTTAGCTGACTGCTGTTGGACACTCAAAAGAGATGTACCTGACGCTAAATATTCCCGAAAATCCTGAATAAAAGTGAAATGTAAATTATTTTCCTTTTTTGGATACAACTTTTGACAATTTTTTTTTAAATTAGCTGCTGTTGGAAAAATTTTGAGGGTGACTGATTTTTTTTGAAAATACAAATCTATTACAGACTAGTTGTAAATACAAAATAACCCATTCAATTTCATTTAACTTTAACTAAGGTCATTTTTGTCGATCAGTGTTATGATCGCAGGTTTTATAATTTAGCCGGTTCCTAAAAACTCTTGAAAAATCGATAAATATTTCAGTTACTAAACTGTTCAACGGTTTGATATTGTAGCCCTTTCCACTGTATAATTAAAGAATGTTTAAAAACACAGATTTAATATATGTATATTAAATTAAATGATGTATACGTAATTGAGGGTCTCATCAACATTCTTCATAAAACTTGACTTGGGATAGAATTGGGAGGAATTTTCCTTTTAAGATATATACCAGCCATTATGAAAGCATTTTTTACGAATTTTCCTAAGATTGTGCGGAGGCATGTTCCACGAAAATTTGAATAATTTTATTTAATAACCGTGATGACTCGTCTTGTACCTACTTGAATATAAAGAAGCAATTAAATGTAATTAGATTAGTATTTTGTTTACCAACTTCTTTCTAACCGCAGCTTCGCCCGTGCGTATGTCTGAAATTATCTAACAGGAACGTGCTACTGGGATAAAAAGTAGCCTATGTCCTTTCCCAAGATGCCATCTATCTGATTTTTTTCTGAAATCCGTTCAGTGGCTTAGGCGTGGAAAGGTCACCGTGGCGCTGGTGCAGGCAACTGAAGGAACACGGGTGGGTTTTAGTCAGTAAAAATCTGACACCCCTCGCCCATTATATCATTTGACGATTTTCCACCCAGAAAAACAACATGGAGATATAGCATATACGTTGAGTTTCGATTAGTTAAGAGTATAGTATGGATAATACTCCTGTATATATGCGGCCTACTGTACGTCAGCGGCAACAAAGACAAAATGAAAAAACCGGCCAAGTGCGAGTCGGACTCGCGCACTGAGGGTTCCGTACAAACCTGTAGGTTAGGTTCTCGGTTTATGCATAAGGTTTATATTTATGAAATTAAATGTATTTTTTTTAATTTTTATATTGAGTTGATTGAATGAAAGGTAAATTGCGGTTTATGATTTATGACGTATTAAAAAAAAACTACTTACTAGGTCTCGTTCAAACCAATTTTCATTAATCTATACTCTATACATACAATACAATACAATACAATACATACTACATACAAATAAATAAAATTGGAGTGTCTGTTTGTAATATTAAGATAACCACTATTTACTGAATATACCATGTGTAACTATTGTTCTTCAGTAAAACAGATGTGTACAACCATTACGTCAAAAATGTTTTTATTAGTAGCCCGATGCATTATAACATGTGTATAACAACTGTATACGCTTGCGTTAGACTTTATTAGTAAGGCTGTTAAGTGTATATGGATGTATAAATGGTACAGACGCCAACACATCAAGCTACTACAATCTGTCAGATTTCTTTGATAGATTTTCGACTTTATTTTATAGAGTATTAGGTTCAAGGTTCATTGGAAAAAATTTACAGTTTCGGGTAGCTTGACCTGGTGGCGTCTGTACATATACCAAAACAACATTTTTTACAATTTTTGTCTGTCTGCTTGTTCCGGCTAATCTCTAAAATGGCTGGACCGATTTTGACGGGACTTTCACTGGCAGATAGCTGATGTAACAAGGAGTAACTAAGGCTACTTTTATTTTAGAAAAAATCTTATATTTTAGAAAAATACCTGCGTTAATTTCCGAATTCCACGCGGGCAAAGCCGCGGGCAAAAGCTATTAAATGTATTTTCATTAATTAATTTATTTCATGAATTAATTTCTAGATATTATTTTATTATATTGTGAATAAAACCTTGGCTTTATTTGACTAAAAAGGTTCTGAAACGTATTTTTTTTTTAATATCATTGGTCTAATATTTCAGTACTGCTAAAGAATTAATGACTTCGTCGTCACCTAAGTCTGCCGGAATTGTCAATATCAAATTTAAATTCGCTTATTTGCCAGAATATTAGTTTACAACGTATGATCATAAAAGTCTAACGATCTCTTTATATTCTACCATTACAAATGGTGTGCAAATATTTTGTTGAGTAAGTTAACGACAAAGAACAACTCGTGCATTAGGATTTATGAATAGACAAGAGACAAATATATTAATTGATATCAAAGTTACAAAAATGTCAGTTTAAAAGATTAAATGCATGAATTGTGTTAGATGAAGTAGTATAATTGTAAAATATCTGGCTGACCGAGCTTTGCTCGGTATTTTTTGGTAAATTGTGTTTAAAATAATAAGTTTATGTTCAAGTTGATTATCGATAAAGTTGGTCATTGAAAACACGAATAAAAAGACATTTCATAAAAATGAATCCTACCTAGATCGATTTATCGCCCCCGAAACCCCCTGTATACCAAATTTCATGAAAATCGTTGGAGCCGTTTCCGAGATTCAGATTATTCATATATATACAAGAATTACTCGTTTAAAGATATAAGATTACGATTAAAAATATCATGACTATGACATGACTGTTATATATTTTATAATTATTTTAGGCTTTCAATAAAATAATTAGACAGGTGGTAGGCGTAAACTGACATTCCCAGTGTATTAATAAAGAGTTTTTTGCCTTGTATTGTATGCTGTTTTATCCATAATAATACGATGTGTTGATACATTTAGACAGTAGCGACTTCTGTGGCTTTGGCACTAAGGGGAGAATGTGATTTTAGCGAAAATCCAATTACTTGGACTGAGAAATGTTTAGATTCAGATTCAGTATGTAAACACTTATAACAATTCTGTTACGGTACCTGTCCTATCGCCAACAAGGACGCGTCTAGCTATCAACGATTTCTTCGTGCAAGAAACTTTAGATTGTGAATCCGTGTAAGTAAAAAAAAAACAGTCGAATTGATAACCTCCTTCTTTTTTTTGAAGTCGGTTAAAATAAAAACTTTTTACAATAAAATACAAACCGACTTCCAAAAAAAAAAGGTGAAAAATAACTTTAATATCGAAAGTCGGTGTCTTAGGATCTGCAATTAAGGTATTTTTGTCACCCACTTCCGAAATTAAAGTTATTTTTCACTTTGTAGTGTTTTTTTTTAAGAAGTTGGTTGTTATTTTTTGTAAAACGTTTTTATTTTTGACTTTTTTGTTAGTGTAGTTAGATACCCCGCACTAATCTAATCGCGTTATTCGTTCATTTGTCGCGCAAATACTTCATGCAAATTTAAGACTTATATGATTTTCACATGGAACCCATTGTCTGAATGGAACCAACTTAAAATGAGACCATTTGGAAAGTACTAGCTTTCAAACTAAAAAAAAAAACATCGAAATCGGTTCACCCAGTCAAAAGTTATGAGGTAAAAACATTTAAAAAAAAAAAAAAACGTACAGTCGAATTGATAACCTAAAAAAAGGAGGTTTTTTGAAGTCGGTTAAAAAGAAATAGGTACATAACATTAATAGTTGATCGCTGACACCACCACTATTTGTCAAATGACACTTTTCTCTGTGCAAAACTATAACAATACATAGGTACCTAGTTGCGAAACTACTGATATACTGATTCGTACATCTCATTCCCCGCTGAATACAACACAATGGGTTATCATCAGAGGCGATTATGTGATCGAACCGTATTATGTATCGTATTCAAGCAGAGTGGATATAATACAGGATTTACGTAAGTAGCTCTTAGATTATTGCTATCATCAATTGGTATTGTTTTATAGTAGGTAGATAATGCGATTACTATTTCCATACTAGTGAAAAATTTTGTGAGCCTAATTATTGATTGATTTGCCTCAGATAAGTGGCGAGTTTCTGAGTTTATCTTGGATATTACTGACATCAACTCGAATCCCGTGCGAATATCAGAATAAAAAACCCAGATCATGGTCCACACAAGACTTTTCATCCAAATCCGTTTAGCCGATTTAGCGAGAAGGTGAAACAATAAAACATAAACAAACAAACTCACTGTCCCATTTCATCATCAAGATCATCATTTCAACCGAAATATGCACGCTAGACATAAGCCTCCCCCAAGCTCCTGTACTTAGACCGGTTCTATACTTCTCGCATCCAGCGTATTCCTGCGGTCTTTATAAGGCTATCGGCCCACCTTGTGGGCGGCCTTCCAACTTCACGTCTTCCGCTACGCGATCACCACTCCAAAACCTATAGGCCCCATCAGCAATCTGTTCTGTGCATTGGCGTGCATTGCTTTTCTGTATAGGTAGGCACTAGACGGCTTGTTCTTGTTTAGGCAGACAAACTCAGATTTCATTTAGATACGATAATTTAGTTAGTTCCTTAATAACTTCGGGACATACAATAATATGTAATTGACCGACTTATGGTGACTTTTCGAGGTAGAAATTGCTCATATCATCGTTTCAGCTGTAAGACGTCCACTGCTGGACATAAGCCTCCCCCAATTTGGGGGGTTTGACATAATCGCCACGCTTGGCAGGCGGATTGGCGATCGCAGTATGGTGATAAAATGCATAGAAAACGCTGCTGCCCATTCTCTAGTAAGTCCCTTAGACGCCTCTTACGACACCCACGGGAAGAAATGAGATGGTGCTATTCTTTACATCCGGCACCACACGATACCGTCCGGCACCACACGATACTGACATCTCATATGCCTATATGCAATGCAAGCCACTGGTTTTGCGAGCCTTGTGCCCTGCCCATAGCCACTTAAGTTTGGCTATTCCTCAGGCTATGCTCGTGACCTTTGTTGCCCTGTGAATCTCTTCATTTCTGATTCGATCACGTAGGTAAACCCCAAGCATACTTTCGCATTTATAACATTAAAATATAGATAGAATATTTAGATAAGTCTAAAATCGTCAACACATCTTGAGCAAGCGTGGTGAATGTGGTGATACTTGCTCATGCCTTCTCTATATGGGAAGAGGGCTTTGCCCAGCAGTGGGTCAGTAACAGGCTGATATTGGATGTGGCAAGTTTAGTTTAAGTAACAAGGTCTGTTCAATCGTCAGTCCCAAAGTGTCAGTTTTTCATAGCTGTATTATTTTTAAAAACAAACGACCATTGGTCTAAATAAGCCCCGGATCGAAAGAACTAGAATTCATGAAGAGAAAGAGGCCTTTGACCAGTAGTTGGTTGATGCAGGCTAAAAGTAACAGTATCTATTTATTTTAAAAACATAATAGCATAAAAGTGGACGACATTTTTTTATCTATCACGAAACGTGTAGTAGTCAAAACTTGATGTGTTTATTATCCTAGCACTATTGGCTTAATGCCATAATAAACTGTAAATAAACATGAACCTAGTTATGACTTGTATTTTATTAGAGTCTAATAAAAACCTTGTCACACAAAAGCCAATAATAACAACCAACTTTATTCACGGTTTATCGCGTTTATGTTTAAGTAACTGTGTGCCCTCAAAGTTTCAACGAACATATTAAAACGTTGCACCTCTCATTTGGCATTATCTCAGACAATTCATAACAGCGGCATTGCAAGGCGGGTGACATTTTTCATATCTGTGTAAATTTAACTTACACTGAGCAATGTGAAATGCAAATTGTAGAATTGCTCTTTGTGACAGGCTTGCTTTGCACTGGGCGATTTTAATGTTTTTGAGTGGCATTGGAAATATCAAAATGCTTACTTATAGTAAGGGCCAGCCGGCGTAGCATGACCAATTCTATATCTATTCTACCAAAAACAAAAAAAGTTCCTATGTATTTTAATTCTGTAAAAATGTTTCTATATCATCAGAAAAATAGTCATCATACTTGACATCGTACTCTTGTCGACTGAAGAATAGAAACATCTCTTCTTTTCAGTTTTACACAATTTTTCTACGATTCAATCTATCATTTTGTCTTCTCTTTCGTCGACAAATTCCGTTTCTAGGCGGTCATGCTACGCGTGCATAAGTGACTGAATTATTTATCTTATACCTTTAAACGAGCAATTCTTGTATATTAGGTTGGGGAAAAAGTCTTTTCGCATTATAGTATGTATGAACTTGTAATAAAATCTCTTTGGCTATACTATTTGTATCTGGCTGGTTTTGGTATCATTGAAAGTTTAAATTTTAAAGAACATAATTCCAAATTCAAATTAGGAAAATGTGTGATTTTCATTTGTTTTTCGTACCGTCAAGATGAGTGAATCTAATGAAGAAATTCGATACATTTTAAAATTTTACTACAAAAAAGGTAAAAACGCAACGCAAGCCGCGAAAAAAATTTGCGATGTTTATGGACCTAGTATAGTGTCTGTAAGAGTAGCACACATTTGGTTTAAGCGTTTTCAATCCGGAAATTTTGATGTCAAAGATGCACGTCGCTCTGGTCGCCCTATTACGGATAAAATGGATGCCATTTTTGAAAAAGTGGAGCAAGATATACCAGTAGTTACGACGCAGCTGAAGAACTGGAAATTGACCACAACACAGTTTTGGCGCATTTGAAAAAAACTGGGTACACAAAGAAGCTCGACATTTGGGTACCTCACGAGCTCACTGAAAGAAACCTAATGAACCGTGTACTCATTTGTGATTCTTTATTACGACGTAATGAAACCGAACCATTTTTGAAGAAGCTGATAACTGGTGATGAAAAGTGGATCACGTATGACAAGAACGTGCGAAAAAGGTCGTGGTCAAAGGCCGGTCAGGCTTCACAGACTGTGGCGAAACCCGGGTTAACTCGCAACAAGGTGATGCTATGTGTGTGGTGGGATTGGAAGGGCATTATTCATTATGAGCTGTTACCACCAGGCAGAACCATCGATTCTGAACTTTACTGCGAACAACTGATGAGATTCTTTAATCTCATCAGTTGTTCGCAGAAGAAGTTGAGAGAAAGCGGCTGGAATTAATCAACAGAAGGGGTGTGGTTTTTCATCATGATAACGCTAGACCTCACACGAGAGTTTGGCTGGGAGGTGTTAATGCATCCGCCGTATAGTCCTGACCTTGCACCTTCAGATTTCCACCTGTTTCGGTCTCTTCAGAATTCTTTAGGCAGTGTCAGGTTAACATCACGAGAGGACTGCCAAAACCACTTGTCGCGGTATTTTGACCAGAAGTCCCAAAATTTCTATAGCAATGGGATCATTTCCCTACCTACAAGATGGCAAAAAGTTATCGAACAAAATGGTACCTACATACTTTAGTTAAATGTAAATAAACTTTATTAAAAAATGTTTTGAATTTTCTTAAAAAATGCGAAGAAACTTTTTCCCCAACCTATTATATATATATATAAAATCTGAATCTCGGAAACGGCTCCAACGATTTTCATGAAATTTTGTATACAGGGGGTTTTGGGGGCGATAAATCAATCTAGCTAGGATTCATTTTTATAAAATGTCGTTTTATTCTTGTTTTCAATGACCAACTTTATCGATAATCAACTTGAACATAAACTTATTATTTTAAACACAATTTACCAAAATATACCGAGCAAAGCTCGGTCATCCAGATATTTTTCATTTAAAAGATTACTAGCTTCGTTTACTTGAAATTTCTTGTCATATATAAAATTACACTTGGCAATACTGTAACATCCCATTACCCTCTACATACAAACTCACAATGCCTCTTTATAATATAATCAGTACATATTAACTTTTCTTTATAAATACATTTACGGTGTTCCTCAGTGCTAATACACTGTCAGAGAATGCAAAAGAGACAGAGAGATGTTAAGTTCAGCGCCAAACGCAATTTAGTGATTTGTGGTGCAGGCGTGTCTATATACCTTAAAACTAAAATTACAGTCCAAAATCTGACGTAAAATCTCGCTGTGCCTTCATTCACTTTCCTAATATTTCATCAACATTAAAATTCTCATAAGTTTAGCTTTAGCTTTGAAAAAGTAGCAGCATGCGAGACCGCTCTTAGTTGCATTATTATTCACCTCCTAAAGTTTTCTTTGTAGAAAATATGAATTTAAATGCAGTATGTAGATACAAAGACCACTAAAGTTTGTATCGTTTTGCATCTAGATTATTAAATTAGTGTTGACTCTGATTCGAGTCTTGATTAATAATACAATCCAGATTCAGTGCCAGGATTTGAGCCCTTTATTTCAGTCGATTGATGAAAAATTATACAGGATGGCAGGGAAATTGAGGCGCAACCCGTTAACATAGAATAAGTACATAATTGAACAATCCTTGACGATGAAGATCCATGATGAACCTTCCTGTGCTGAAATTTCTTGTAGGTTATTAAAAAAGACGTTTTTTTATGAAACGTCGTTTTTAGGCTTCCGTTGCAAAATGTTTCGTTCCGTTGCCATTTTCTTTAATTCCGTTGCCAAATCCGTTGCAAAAACCGAAACCCTTATGGATTCGTCATGTTTGTCTGTCTGTCTGTCCGTCCGTATGTCACAGCCACTTTTCCGAAACTATAAGAGCTATGCTGTTGAAACTTGGTAAGTAGATGTATTCTGTGAACCGCATTAAGATTTTCACACAAAAATAGAAAAAAAAAACAATAAATTTTGGGGTTCCCCATACTCAGAACTGAAACTAAAAATTTTTTTTTCATAAAACCCACACGTGTTAGTATTGAGTTTGAGTTTGAAGTTTGCGCGAGAGACACTTCCAAAGTGGTAAAATGTCCCCCCCCCGTAACTTTTTGTATTAAGAAATGGTGAGTATAGTATGTTGTAAAATTATCTGTTAATTAATACAATCTAACACAAACTTTGCTTGAATTTAAATGTCTAATTAACTTGTTTTAAAGTTACAATGTGAGATGGCGAAAGAACCTATGTTAAATTAGTACATTCATATTATTATATAATGTTGATGGCCATAATAAATTAGTGACGTGAAGACATGTCAAATGCTTAGAAAGGAGGATTTTACCAAACTATTTTATTCGCCAAGCCATAAAATCTTTGAATATGTCCAAGGCATGGCATAAAAAAACTATCCAAAACTTAATTCCAAATTCGAAGTCAAAACTTTGAACCAATAACGTGGCAGTATCATAATGGATTCTTGTTTGAAAGGCCAACTAGGATAATTGCACCGGCAGATTATTTGATAAGGGTTTCCGATCATTCGATAAGCCTAGTGAACCGTGTGATATGCATAATGTAATGACTGCTGTTTTATTACTATAGTTGATAATTATCTGTGGTCTACAAACAGATCTACTGAACGATATTACTAGGTGGTTAAAAATAATTTGTTTGAGTGCATCAATATTAATTTAGTAATGTGTTCCCAGTATTTTAGTTACAGTTCGTCATCACGATCATCATCATCATAAACCTATATTGTTCCCACTGCTGGGACACAGGCCTCCACTCGGTGAGAGGGATTGTGCCGTAATCCACCACATAGGCCCAGTGCGGGTTGGTCCCAGTTACAGTTACGGGGTGAATTTGTATAGCTTTAAGTTATAGACAAATACGGGGTGGCAGACAGATTATATACAATCTAAAAGGTTCAAGATATGATAGATATTATATGCCTAATCTGTCTTTGAGGACTGTCTTCATTATAAGGTATTGTCTATAGCTAATTGCTTTGTTAAGAAATATTTTACAAAAAATATTAAGTCTATTTTTTTGTTAATGATTTCTTAGCAAAGAACCAAAGAAGTATCTGTCATTCTGATAGTAAGCATCGTTAAAGTAAAACATCTGAGAGATGTCTATCACTAGCTGCAATAAACTCATTACTAATTCTATCTAACTTATGAATTAACATTTGATTGAGACCCTTTGGCCTTTATAATGAACCCTCGGAACTCCATTACAAATTGCTCAATCAAAGCGTATTGTGATGATGGAAATGACAATAGTAACACTGATACTGGACAAGACGATTTGAGCTTGATATGATCACTTATTATTATGTGCACTGACCACCCGAAAGGGTTTGGCTTTGTTCTTAGTATATTTCATTGTTCTTCTTTTGTTTTTAGGCAATTTCCTTAGCAAAGGAGGTCAACCAAAGCCCATACATCTTTGCCCAAACATGTCCTTCGAGGTACATGTGCACCAAATTCAATAATAATTGTAATTTTGTCCATTAAGAATTTATGACCACAAAATAAATTATTTAAAGTTTTAATAGCCTGTAACGCAATTAAAACATGTGGCAAATTTTCAAGTGCAATTGCGTTCTATTCTATTTTTTATGAAATGGCAAGTAAAGCCGATGTCGACTATTCTGCCAATGTCTAAATTGCGATGCAATTGGTTGACGCTTGGGATGACATTACCTCGTAAATGTCATTCACATGTCATTTCATTTGTTTCAACGTTTCAGAGTACTCGTTTATTGTTCGTTTGATGAGAGATCTTGATGTCGGATTAAATTATCTATTCGTAATGAAACAAAACGAAAAAACAGTGGCTGCATCCGACTGCAAACACCGGTCAATTAACCCTTTAGTTCGTAGGTAAAAAAAGACTGCAATTTTTTTGTTTTTTCTTTTTGGGGAGACTATTTATTGTTAAAATAGCTCTATAAAAATGTTTGAAAAAATCTAACATATATATTTTTTGAGAAAACATATGTTGTTCAGATACAACGTTGCGAAACATTCTATTGAATAGTGGCAGAATATTATGTCGTACACTAACAACATTGCGGCTTGAATAGACAATTACACTTTCAATCAAAATAAAAATAATATGAGGAAAAACAAAGTTTATTGAAAAAAAAAAACACAAATTCAGCTTTCTTTGACATAGTTATCATTTAGACGTTGACATGGTAATGGTAATAACAATTTCTTTTTTCCAACATACACAATCTAAGGTTACACTTATTGCAATAAACACTGGTATAACCTTTTTTACAATACTTGCACCTGCCTTGAGACACAAATGTTGGTAAGTGGCCTATATTATCATAGCGAACAGAATCTGGTGGTCTTGGAGCAACAGGAGTCTTGATCTTGACAGACGCTTCGTTTTCTTTTAACACTTTCTGTCGAATTCTATTTTTTTGGAAAAGTTCTGTTACCAGCTGAATTCGAAATTTTTTGAGAGTTAATGGTTTCTTGTTATTTTGGCAATCCCTTCTATACAGTAGCCAGGCGTTATTGACGCAAATGTCAAGTGCTTGAGCAAATAAAGCCATATACCATCTTTTTGTTTTAAAGTTAGAGCGATATAATGACACCAACATGTCGGCCAAATCAACACCACCCATGTGAGCATTATACTGCTTGACTATTTGTGGGCAATCTACATCAACCCTCGATTTGGTTTCTTTTGAGTATCGCTTAATTTTTTCTTTTGGATGTGAGTCAACGAAAGAACTTACTAAAGTGACTACTTTATTGTCATACCACTTGACCACAGCGAGCTTCTTCTCATTGCAGACAATCTGTTGGCTGGCACCCCTGCCCTTCTTTGCAAGCGCTTTGTCAGAGAGTAACATTTCTTGACAGCCTCTTAGACGGTTACTTCTGACCGTTCCTAAGCTGAAAATGCCATATTCGTTGCGTAAGTGATGGATAAGCTCGAGCGATGTAAAAAAGTTATCGAAGTACACAGTAGCTGGTTTTTCCTGTACGGTCTTGCAAAGAGCTATGACAACTTTAGCTCCTAAACCTAAGCTATTTTCGTAGTCAGTAAAGTGTCGGTTTCTAAATGTATCTTCACCACCATATGGGATGAAGTCATATATTAATCCAGAGACTCCTGCTCGCACAAATATCTTAAATCCCCATTTTTTGGGCTTCTTGGGTAAATACTGCCGCCTACCCCCTGCCCGTGTTCCCTTGTAAGGGACCATCATTTCATCCACACTGTAGCGCCCTTCTGGCACGAGCAGCAAACAATTCTTACGAATCCTCTCAAGTACAGGTCGTACTTTGAAATAGCGGTCGTCATTTGTGTCAGTGTTGTCTACGAAGTGAAGGAATCTTCTTATTTTTTCATATTTCTTTAGAGTCATAATATCAGCAATTTCGGGGAATCTCAACGATTTGCTCCAGTAGTCACGGTAAGCTGGCATTTGGACCACACCCATCAAAAGAGTTATGCCAATAAAATCACATATGTCATTTTTAGTAACGTTTATGCTTTTTGAAACTTCATGTTGAACGGAATAAAGATTCGTATTTTCTGTGATAAGATCCGTTATGTCTTCTGAGAAAAAATGTTGGAAATAATCAAGAGGGCTTTTCAGGCCTGGATCAAAAGGTGGATTATATTGTGGTAATTCTACTATTGCTGTGTGTTGGAATTTGCCTTTTTTGAATTTGAAATTTATAGGTTTTCTAACAAACTTCTTCACTCGTTTTGTCAGAAGCCTTGGTAATGTAGTTGCCTTTCTCTTTGAACGTGTTGTGGTTGCCGGTGAGCTAGTCAAAGGCGATAAGATGGATGAAACCGAATTTAGCATGAAAGGGAGTTGTTCTTGCGGCCGCCCGGTCGGAAACATTTCATTGATGACAGGTGACAGTGGAATAGTTTCTTCGTCCGATAAAACCGGGTTGAAGTGAGCTGTTTGGCGGTCTTCATTGTCAGAACAAAATATGTCCAACTCATTTAGAGACGAAGGATAGGATCTTGGTTCCGAACTGCAGTATGTAATATCATCATCGTCATCGTCGTGTTGTTGTAAATTCCGGACAATAACTTCATCGTCTGAGCCGCTACTACTACCATCTGATGGTGCATTTTCAGGTGGCACAAGTGCCATGATAGTACGTATTCGGTGCCATTTCGGCTTAATCTGAAGCAAGCAAAAACAAAAAAAAACATGCATAACCGCACCCAAAGCATAACAAACATTTTAGTCGCAAATAAAAATCCCAAAGGAAAGTTTAAAAACATTTACCCACTGTGTTAGTTATAATAGGTAGTTCGAAAATATTAGAAATAGCTCAGTTAGTTAAAGTAAAGTACTTGGTAAGCAAAAGAGCAATATTGATTGTGAACGACATTCAGAATACTCGGTACTTTTCTGAGTACTCCGCAGTGTTGGTCATAGACAACATATCATTTCACAGGCTCGTAAATTGGATATTCGTTGTTCAAACAAGATGAATTTTACACCAATCAATAAAGGGGATATTTGTTAGGAATATTTTCATGAATAGTATCCATAAATTTAATTGAAATAGTCAAAATCGAAAATTATTTACCTTACATCCGTGCGTCGCAGGTGTTCTCGACGCCATCTTGTCAGGAAGAGAGAGAAAACATTCGCGCGAAATGACAGTTATATTTTTTTTGGTTACGTTTCGTTTTTGCTAACTATTGATTAAAAAAAAAACCAAGAACATATCAGCAGAAATCGAACAATATTTTTTTGTTTACTATGTCGTTCAGGTTTAACACTGCGAATTAAAGGGTAAAAAATGTACGTTATTTATTTATTTATTCATATATGCTTTATTGTACACCAGAAAATACATCACAACAAGAACATTTAACAAAAAAAAAAAAACATACAATGGGCGGCCTATCGCTTTCTGCAATCTCTTCCAGGCAACCTTGGTATGGACAGTGATTGCGTGGACATAAAAATGGGGTTGTCACTGGTGTAAAATACCGATAAAATTTATTTTAATAAATATATATATCCTGTATAATAAATACTTATATACATACATACTAAAGCTAAGAAACTAAAATACGACTACGACAGGTATGAAAACAAGATCACGACAACAAGCAATGCTCCTTTTTTTTTTTTTTTGGATGGGAAATCATCAAATGACTTCTCCCGCTCTGGGTGGAGCGGGAGGGCATGTCAGACTTTTACTGACTAAAACCCACCCGTGTTCCTTCAATTGCCCATGTGCCAGGATCACGGTATCTCTTTCGAACAATCACGCGACCCCGGCAGGCATCGGTCCTAGCAGACCCCTACACTGCTGCTGACATCTCTTTGAGGCGCGCGTGGAACACTACGCGCCGTCGACCCGAGCTTGGTCCTTACCGGGCGGCGAGCTACCCATTGCTCGCCACCCGCAAGCTCGCGCCTACGGTGGCCGGGAGTCCGCAATCGACTCCCGACGCCCGGGGCGTCTCCTCCTGCGGCGGCTAGGAACGTGAGGGCGCTGAGACTGCCACTCCCTCACGCGCCCCGCCTCCTCCTTCGCAAGCATTACTGCTTCGCAGAAGGAGGTGACGGCTTCCCATTCCCTCTCGCTCCGTACCATGGCTCGCACCAGGGCCGGACGCGAGAGGTCGCCGCCGCCGATCGCCTCCACGAGGACACGGCGGTGATCCGCCCAGGCAGGGCACACCTCCACCATATGCTCCACCGTGTCCTCCAGACGATCCTCGTAATGGAAACACCCGGACGTATCCTCCCGCTTTATCCTGAACAGGAACCCACCGAAGCACCCATGCCCGGTGAGAACCTGCGTCAGGCGGAAGGTGAGGACGCCGTGACGCCTCTCTATCCACTCCTCAAAGAGGGGACTTACCGCCGCAATTGTGGCGTGCCAGCACTGGGTTGCGACAATTGTACCCGCCATATCGCCATAAGATCACACCGGAGCTCTGACCGCCGAGCCGCGATTTGTCGCGGCAGCGGAGTTTCGCCCCGGCGTTTCGCCTCTTCGCGCCACTCCCACATGTGGGCGAGGACTTTTGCCTCCAGATCTCATGGCGGCACTACGGCAAGGAGGCTCGCCGCCTCGCAGGAGACCGTGCGGTATCCCCGGATTAACCAGATAAGTAATGCTCCTTCACGAGTCTTTTAAATATAGGTAAAGATTGCGCGCGTTTTATTTGAATTGGCAATGCATTCCACAAACGAGCCGCCTGAACTGAAAAGGATTTATCGAAGAAAGTTGTAGAATGTATTGGCATTTTAAGCTTTAAGTTATCTGATGACCTCAACAACTTTGTGTGGGAGTCACTAAGATACTGGAAACGATTCTTAAGATAGAGAGGGGTGTAAGGGGAAAAGAGCACATTATACAAAAGGGAAAGAATATGGGCATTCCGGCCAAGGCGAATTGGTAACCACTTAAGCTTCACACAAAATTCGAATACATGGTCATATTTGCGCAAACCGAATATGAACCTTATACAAACATTCTGAAGCCGCTCAAGTTTATCGAGTTGGTCCTGGGTAAGGTCAAGATAGCTGGCATCAGCATAATCAAGGATGGGTAACAGAAGTCATTGTGCAAGCGCAATCTTGGTGGCAGTCGTCAGAAAATTACGCAGTCTATTCAAAGATGCAGCGGATGCAAATAGCTTGCGGCTAACTTCCTGTAGCTGGGCAGTCCAAGTGAAGTTTTTGTCAATGAAAATCCCCAAGTTTTTAACTTTTTCGCTGAAAGGAATGATAGAATTGTCAAAGGTAACCTGGGGAAGAGCCGTCCAGTCAATTCTTGAGACAGTCCTAGAACTGCCAACCACAATAACCTGCGTCTTTATAGGGTTGACCTTAAGTCCATACCTCTTGCTCCAACCGCATATCCGGGCTAGATCGCGATTAATCACCAATATAGCCTCGGACAGATTTCCAAGAGGAGCTCGAGAGTATATTTGTAAATCATCTGCATAAAGATGGTAGGAAGAAATTAGTTCGTTGGAGATAGAGTTAATAAAAACTGCGAAAAGTAATGGAGATAGAACGCCACCCTGTGGTACACCGGCAGAAGTATTACTCCAGGAAGACAAAGTCTCACCGATGCAAATACGTTGCCGACGACCGAACAGGTAACTTCGAAACCAGTCAATTACTGATGAAGATACATTAAGAGAGCATAGAATGCCAAGCAAAACATCGAAATCAACGGTATTAAAAGCATTGCTGAAATCAAGCAAAGCTAAGACCGTTAGATTACCGTTTTCCATGGCTGACCTTATATCATCCGTAATATTCAGAAGCACTGTGGTGGTGCTATGACCAGGATGGAAGCCAGACTGGAAAGGGTTGAGGAGATTATTTTTGGAGAGGAAAGTGCTTAATAGATCGTGGATTAACCGTTCAAGGACTTTGGATAGAAATGGTAAGATAGATATTGGACGATATTCAGAAAAGGATGAGGGATTAGGCTTTTTAGGTAAAGGAATTATTTGAGCATCCTTCCATGAACATGGAAAGACACCATTAGATGCTGAAAAATTTAGGATATGACAGATGACGGGAAGGATTACATCCAGCACAGGGACTAACATATTACGACTGATACAGTCACTTCCTACTGCATTGGAAGTAATTGATAGTATGCTCTTCTTAACATCACATACAGAGAATTGACCAAAAAGAAATGGGGAGAAAGTGGGAGTCGGAAGAGAAGAAAGATAATTCAGTGTATTACATTTTATTGTCCTATCAAAATCGGACGAAGCAGTAAAATGATTATTCATTGCATCAATGTTTAAATCTTTTGGGATGGTCTCTTGTCGGGTTTTACCGACCCCCAATGTCCTAAGAAATTTCCAAACTTTGGATGCGTCCCCATTTTGGACAGACGTATGAATGTGATGGCGATTAGCATTCCTACACACCTTATTGCAATGAGTACGGATTTTGACGTAGCTTTCCCTGTTAGCATCATTTGGTCTACGATTAAATTTAGAATTTGCCGTCACTTTTTTATTCATTATTGTTTTAATTTCGTCTGTGAGCCACGGCGCCGGCAAATATTTAACCTTTACTGCTCGAATAGGTGCGTGATGATCATAAAGCTCAATAAGTTTTGTCGCAAAAATGTTGACTTGCTCATCGACCGATGTGGAAGCAAATAAAGTAGACCAATCTATATTATTGGCATCCTTGCAGAGATCGTTTTGTGATTGTTTGTGTCGATGATAAGAGTGCAAAAATGCCATGTTTTTTATCGTGTTTAATTAATTTTATTTACGTCCCTGGGTGACCATAATAAAATAAAAGCATGCAATATTATTCAGCGTAATAAAGTTATTTTATGCTAATAGCATAAAATAACTTTATTACTACACTAGCTGTGCCCGCGACTTCGTTCGCGTAGATGTCGGCAAACAGCATTATGCCGCTTATAGCAGATTATAGCAGATGTAACACCTCGCCTCGTCTATTGATCTTTTGACCAGGCGTGGTGACTTTTTCTAGTAAAAAGCTGCCACAAAACTTGTATTTTTTAGGGGAGCGTAAACAAAAAGGTTGCTAGGATTGCTCATACGCGAAAGAGCTACATAAAGTTGGCCGTGGGAAAAGCAACCAATACTAAGGTCCACCCCCGCAATGGATATTGTCTGGCCCCGAGCTTTGTTAATGGTCATGGCGTAACATAGGCTGACCGCGAATTGTACACGTTTTAAACTAAATGGGAAATTATTAGGAATGAGCGGAATTCTGGGAATAAATAGAACATCACCAGCGCCACAACTTGTTAAGAGTTTGGCTTCGATGACGTTTTGTTGGAAATAGGTGACTATGAGCCGAGTGCCGTTGCAAAGTTTGGGAGGATATACATTTCTGAAAAGTATTATTGGCACTCCGACTTTAAAAAAAATGTTGTGTGCTGAAGACCGGGTATTTTAAAGGAATCTAAGAACTCTACTGGATAATATGTGCCATCTTCTTCTTCCGTAACCGTGTTTATGGAAGTATATTGCTTACTTTCCCCAAAAACATGTGCCAATATTTATTTATTTATTGCTGCCGCTAGGTCATTGCGGGGGGTCAAAATAGCTCGTTGACACAGCTAAGCAGTGGCGTGGTTACTGATATCAGAGGGATTCCCATACACAGAAGAAATGAGGTCCAGCTGTGAAGTAACGTTACAACATAGGTTCTCTACCAAAATTACGTTACCATCTTGTGTTGGATATGTGCCGTCACCAATTTTTTATAGTAAAACGAACTCTTGCGCGTTTGGAGTTCCCCCCTGATGTGCTCGCATGTTTAAACTTAAATGAGTTGATACGACATTGTGCCATAGAATTGAACTCTTCAGACAGGAAATAATTTCATCGGCTCTTGCTCCTCGGGGTACAATCGGTAGTGTCTGCCTAACATCACCGCCGAAAAGTAGCATAACCATCGGCCAGTCATTTTGTTGAACGTCCCGCAAAGCTCAGACAACTGCTTCTATAGCCAAGCGGTTTGCCATCGTGCACTCGTCCCAAATGATTGTGACACATCGCGTAAAACTCTAGCTTTATCGTAATTGCGTGACACATTGCAAACCAGGCTTTCTGTTCGTTCCAAATCAATGGGGATTTTAAACATTGTATGTGCGGTTTTTCCTCCGGGCAACAATGTGGCTGCTATACCTGAGGAGGCGACAGCAAGAGCAATTTTATTTTGGCTCCTTATTCGAGCCATAATAACTTTGGTAAGAAAGCTTTGCCCGTTCCACCGGGCGCGTTTAAAAGCAAGATTTCTCGCAAAGTATGATCGTCATTCTACGCTCGACGCCCGCCCTGGAAGGTCGTTACGCTGCCGCTCCGCTGCGCGTATTCCCTCCACCGCTCGCCGCTCGTTCGCCCGTCAGTTGTGCTCCGTGCGCCACGCTGCGTAGTCGCCCCGACTACTCTCCGCTATTTTGCGATTTAAATTTATTTAAATCGCAAAATTCGGATTCTTGTTTCTTCAGATTCAGTCTAAAACCGTACTGTCTTGTTCGCAAGACAGTGGTATTCTGATTCGTCAGAATCATCGTCAAAAACGTGTGCTGTGTTGTGGCCCCTTCAGGGCAAATCCACAGTTTCGTGGTCACTCGGTGGATACCTTGACGGTGCCAACGAAGTCGAGTGGGTGCAGACCCAACGCACCCGTCTATCCCCTTCAGGGCTAGACGAAAGTTGGACGGGTCCCGGATCGCTGGCCTTGGGGGCTTCCTTCGTCAGCCCGGGTGACAGTCTTCCCTCCACAGCCGCGTACTAGTGCCGCGGGTATATCTATACCCCCCGCACTAGACTGGTCGGGTACCTTCAGTACCCATCGCATGACCGGTTAGGAACCCATTCGCACAATAAGATTGGCGACGGGGGACACTCTTAGGGCTCACCAGGTTCACCTCCCTGTCTATACCCGACAGGGAGTGTAACATTCACCCCCGGCAACCCACCAGGGATTAGGCTACGTAGGAGTAGGGTTTTTGATCAGGATCACTCTCATGAGTGATTAGGTCCCCCCCACCCTTTAGTTTTTCTCCCCGGGAAACATGGTTAAACCCATATCTCCTGAGGAGAGGCAAGCCCTCTCTGAGGCATTTTTCGAACTCGTGGATGATGACCGGGATTTCATCATCTCGTTTAAAAAACGTTGGAAAGCGAACAGGGAGAGGAAAGCCAGAGCCAACAAGTTAGTCGCTGTTTTCAGCGACGCACTTGAGACTCCGGCTGTCCGCTCCCCCATCGCACCAGTAGACGATCTTCCGGTGTTTATGGACACGGAAAATCACCCCGATACCGCCTCAACCGCTCCCCAGGCTGACTCAAACCCCTCCTCGTCCTCGGACACGGAGGCGTATGAGTTAGTCTCCCACACAAAGGGCAAAGGGAGCAAGAGGAAGAAGAGCAAGGACAGTAGCTCAGCCCCAGCCGCTAAAATCATAGTGGCTGAGGACTCCGCTCCTCCGTCCCGCGCCCCCACCCCGCAGGCGACCTCCGCCAACGCGTCCGACCCCTTCCCCGATACGCAGGCGACCCTCACCACCGCGACCGCGTCCATCCCCCCCACGCCGCCGGCGACCGCCGCCACCGCGTCCCCCTCCTGTCCCTCGCCTTCAACCTCCGCGAAGGTTGCCGCGCCCCGCGCTAACGGTAGCGCCCCGACCGCAAACTCTGGCTCAACCACCGCCAGGAAACTCCCTCCACCGCCCCCTGTATTTATACAGGACAAGGCCAAGTGGACGGAGGTGTCCAAATGGTGCGTTGACCAGAGGGTCAACTATACCAGTGCCCGTGCCACCCAGCAGGGCATTAAGGTATCGGTACCGACCTCGACCGATTATCGCGAGCTGACCAGGCTCCTCTCTGCCAGGAACGTGTCCTTCCACACGTATTCCTTGCCCGAGGAGCGTCTGACCAGGGTGGTGATCCGCAGGATCCCCTGCGAAATCGCCACCAGCGATATCAAAGCAGACCTCGAAAGGCAGAACGTGCCTGTCACAGAGGTCCATAGGATGCACAGATCCAGGCAAGGCATTGCCTTTGATATGGTCCTGGTGGTGTGCCCTCCCACGGAGGGTCACCACCCCATATTCAAGGTCAAGGCAGTCTGCAATCTGTCTGGTCTCATAATAGAAAAGCCCCGTAAGTCGGGCATCATTGGCCAGTGCCATAGATGCCAACTTTACGGGCACTCAGCGTACAACTGTTACGCCACTCCTAGGTGCGTCAAGTGCCTGGGAGAACATGGTACAGCCGACTGTACCCGGCCTAAAGACCGCACTCTCTGCACCGAGCCACCCAGTTGTGTGCTCTGTAAAGAGTCCGGTCATCCGGCAAACTACCGGGGCTGCCCGAAAGCCCCCAAGTCATCGTCCCCTAAATTGGCGCAACGTTTCGATGCTCGCCAGAAAAGGGAATCCCCCTCGGCTAAACTCCCCGCGAGATTGGCCCCTCAACGTCCCTCCCAATGCCCTCTTTTGAGTTCCCAGAAGGAGTTCCCCGCACTGGCCTCCTCCAGGCCAAAGCCCGCCCCCTTCCCTCTTTTAGTGGACCCGCGTACCCGCGCCCCCGCGCCCCTTACGCCCCCCGGTTTTCCCGCGACCGCACCCCCCGCCCGCGCCGTGGCCCCTCCCACTGCCCCTATGGCAGCACCAACCCCAGTACAGAGGAAAGGTCAGGCTCCCCTCAATGCGTTTAACGTCATTGCCGGGACCTTCAACACCTATAGCACGTGCCCAACAGATGGCCCAGGAACTAGTTGCCGCCGGCAGCAACCTGTTCCGTATTCAATCCATATATGCTGCGTATCCAGAGATCACGCAAGCACTCCACGTTATGAACTCCCAACGCCCCTATTATGGATAGTCGAGGAATATTAACTACACTTAAACCCCGTTCCCTAAAGCTAGGCTTCTTTAATGCCAACGTGATGAGATCGCCACGTTCCTCCGCGACCATCACGTAGACATCTTACTCATACAAGAGTCGTTCCTAAAGCCTCATCATCGCGACCCGAAAATTGCAAACTATCGTTTAGTTCGCAATGACAGGTCACGTTGTCACAGAGGCGGCACCCTCATATACTATAGGAAGTCCCTGTACTGCATACCTATGGATCCCCCCCAACTCTCCCGATTAGAAGTTTCGGCCTGTCGGTTAGCACTGACAGGTCACCAGCCGATCACTATTGTGTCGGCTTACCTTCCTCCCCAACATGAGTCAGAGGACCCTCAACTCCTCGCTAACGACCTTTCCGAACTCTTCGGCATGAGTGACTCCGTTATCATAGCGGGCGATCTCAACGCCAAACATCCCGCCTGGAATAGCACCAGGACCTCGACTAGAGGTAGGCAACTTTTCAACCTCTGTTCTACCATGAACTTTGATGTCATCGCCCCGGTGACTCCCACCCACTTCCCCTTCGATACCGATCAGCTACCCGACGTTCTTGACATAGCACTCCTTAAGAATATCAACTTAAGGTTGGATTCTATAGAGGCTATTCACGAACTCGACTCTGATCATCGACCAGTAGTCATTAACCTGGCCCCCCGATTAGGTATTCGCGACCCCTCTCAACCCCCCGCCACTAAAGTGATCACTGACTGGAAGAAAGTAAGCGAACGCTTACAATCTAACACGTCACATCACTTAGACTCTATCCCAGATCAGTTCGACTCTGTCGCCGACACAACGGCCGCGATCGACTCTCTCACGGAACACGTACAATCGATCGTGAACGAAAGTTCACGGGAGGTTCCAGATACGGGTGACCGTAAATGGAAACTCCCCGACGATGTACGTGATCTGCTGACGGAGAAGAACGCGGCCGTTCGTGCCTACAGCATCTTTCCCTGTGATGCTAACAAAGCTCACATGCGTTAATTACAGCGTGCTGTAAGGACACGTGTGACTGAGCTGCGTGACGCTAACTGGGACAAGATGGTGAGCGAACTAGAGCCGACTCATCTCGCATTCTGGGAACTTCAGAGGAAACTGAAATCCTCTGAGTTTTCCACTATGCCCCCCCTGACCCGCCCCGATGCGACCATTGCATTCGAGGATATCGACAGGGCTGAATGCCTAGCCGATAGCCTCGAAGCCCAATGCACACCCAGTTCGCAGCCAGTAGACCAAGCGTTTGTCGATAAGGTGAACGCGGAAGTCGAACGCAAAGCCTCACTCCCGCCCGTTGAAGACCCTGATGATCCCTGCCCCCTGTCACACCTGACGAGGTGCACGAGATCATCAAGGGTCTGAAATCTCGTAAAGCCCCCGGATCAGACGGCATCACCAACAGAGTGATCAAGCTGTTCCCCGCGCACCTGATTATGCTCATGTGTACCATCTTCAATGGTGCATTGAGTAATAACATTTTCCCCCAAGCGTGGAAGGAAGCCACCGTCATTGGCATCCCTAAGCCCGGTAAGCCCAAAACCGAGCCCACGAGCTATCGCCCCATTAGTTTGCTCAAAGTTCTCGGCAAAATCTATGAGAGACTTATTTATAAGCGACTCAGAGATTATGCCGAAACCAAGGGCCTCATTCCCAACGAGCAGTTTGGTTTTCGAACCCAACACTCGTGTGTCCATCAGGTACACCGTATCGTCGAACATATCAATGCTGGTTTTCAGCGTGGTATGTTCACGGGCGCTGTATACTTCGATATAGCGAAAGAGTTCGACAAAGTCTGGCACAACGGCTTATTATATAAGCTGTACCAACTCGGAGTGCCAGACCGTCTCGTGCTCATCTTACGAGACTTTCTTGCGAACCGTACCTTTCGCTACCGCATCGAAGGGGCACTTTCCTCCCCTCACCCGATCCGTGCAGGAGTCCCTCAAGGCTCTGTACTAGCCCCCCTCATTTTCACGCTGTTCACTAGCGATATCCCCAAAAGCAAGAAGGCAAGGTTAGCTCTGTTCGCAGACGACACTGCCATCTTCTTCTCGGGATTTAGTGACACAGCGCTGGTTCGCTACCTCCAAACCGCAGTCGACGAGCTCGGCGAATGGTTCAGGAAGTGGCGAATCGAGGTCAATCCCGATAAAAGTCAGGCGGTCTTTTACACCCGACCGCGACGTAATCACCCCCCTCCCCGACCCATCTCAATGTTCGGCAAGCAGATCCCTTGGGCGAAGCAAGCCAAATATCTAGGTGTCATCCTCGACGAACACCTCACCTTTTCTGAGCACATAAAGCAGGCTCGCTCGCGGGCCGCTTTCGCCCTCGGTAGGCTCCATTGCGTCCTGAACAAGCGGAGTAAATTGTCTCTTCTGTGTAAGAAGCGGCTTTACACCGCTTGTATCAGGCCGATTATGACATACGCAAGCCCAGTCTGGGCACATGCCAAGCCCCGATTCATCCATAGGATGCAGACTCTCCAGAACCGTTTTCTCCGTCAAGCCACAGGCTCGCCTTGGTTTGTTCGGAATATCAATCTTCATTTAGATATGAAACTCCCGACTATCCATCTATACATAAAACGCGCTTCGAAGCGTTTCTTCGATAGGGCCGTAGCCCACCGCAACCCCCTGGTTGTGGCGGCAGCTACTTACACCCCCTCCCGTATTAGCAAAGTCCGCCGCTCGCGGCACATTCTTACTGATCCTGATGATCCCACTACTCTCCTCCAGGAGAGTCGAAAAGAGACCAGTACAGCTAGACCAGCACACAGACACAAACCGTACCAACCTCGCCGCCGAGGTTCGTCGTCGCGACCCCGACTTAACAGTCCCTCCCGACCCTTGCAAGAGCCAGCCCGCGATGCTGCGCCGTTAGCTTTAAATTAGTCCCAAAATAATTTAACTCAGATCCAGCCAGTCCCTTGCTGCCCCCCTATCAGCGATTGCCTAAGCCGAGGTTCGTACCCCCCTCGGGGTAACCCTTAGAGCTTTCGCTTTAGTTTTTAAGTATAATAAGCCCCGGCTGGAGGCCTAAAAAGCTAACTTTTTAGAACTCGCCGGGCCACAATCCGTTTAAGTAGTCACAATCTTTTCAAGATTAACTACGAGATGCCCCACAAAAAAAAAAAAAAAAGTATGATCCACACTGTAGCACACTCGATCAAATATTTGACGCTGTTCCGGTGTCAAATTTGAGCAACCAGTTCGCAGAGTTTCTACCAATTCTAAAGATCGTAACTAATTGCTGAAGCGTACTCCCTGTTTATACGTTTCCCATCGGCTGTCGGTGAAGGCAGGCCGTATTGAGTAAGCGGGCTTCCTCCTATACTTATAACTATGTTTTGAATAGCCAATTACGATCTATTATTACAGATTTCACGGACTCGGTCGGAATTTCTAAACTGTTTTGCCGCTGATGCCTCAAAAAATCTTTAGCATACTTATCTTGGTACTTTTGCCACAACTGCCCAGCATCCGCTAATCCACAAAAGGTCAGTAAGATGGCAAACAAATGACGCAACCGATAAGGACTATTGCTGACGCATGCCTCGGCTAAAGCATCATCCCTATATTCATCTCCATCTAATAAATGACGTGCGCGGTAAGCAGCTGGTACCTATGTGGGATATTCAATATCATCCACTTTACGGAGCTCCGTAAAGGAGGTAGGCCCCCGCACCATGTGCAGAAGGAGGCGTAAATAATAACAATCTGGATTATTTGGGTGCACAGTGTACACTCGTCCAATCACGTGTTCCTTGAAAACGCCTGACTCGCCTTCCACAGCAGTTCCACGTCTTTTACGGTTAAAAACACCTTGCTGCTTGTACATGTAATAAGATGGAACTTCGTTATATAAAATATTTTTGGCGTAATTATCTGTTTGGCAGAGGTGAAAGAATGCCATTAACGTGGTTTGTCTCGGATTGTGACATTTTCAGATTGAAAATATACTCGTTGTGCGTCTTAGTGATGGCATGCAAATTTGGATCTTCATTTTGGTCTGGAAATTCAGCGCTTATGACATTGTCAACAGCGTCAGCACGAATTTTGTTTTCCAACCATTGGAGGATGTGCTCGTCAGATAAACCACGCTTTTGCCACTCGACGCTGTACATAAAACAAAGAGCTGGGCCGAATAGTTTCTCTTTGGTAAGGATATTAATCATTACTTTGAGCTTCAAATGAAAAACCCTTGCAATAATTATGTCATGCCTATCATATGACGCCTGTCCTGAGAGAAGTTCCTGACAAATCTCGGTCCACTTTGGATTTGTTGTGAACGTTATGAAAAGGTCCGAGCGGCCGTATTTACGGACGTAGCAAAAAGCATCTTGTGTGTTTTCGTGCATGTATCGCGGACCGCACGTAAAACTGGATGTCAAGTTAACCAATCGCCCCAAGTTTTCATCCGTATTATCTGTTTGCATCGCGTCCCGCAAATGCTCGTATTCTTCAGCGCGTAAACGACGTTGAAAAGTGCGTGTAAACTAAACGTTCCGTTTCTATTTTTGCATACATATCCGCAATACATTGGCTAAACAACCCCCGAAATCATTGCAAATAGACAAAACGATTATTCTTTATTTGTAAAAGATATGAATTACGTAAAGTGTGCAAAAATAATTAGGTCAAAACAATAATCTCGCAAACCTACTTGATTTTACGTTAGTATCATTTTGGGTCAGTAGATGTCGCTATGTGTTGTTACATTACGTAATAGTGAAAATAAATAAATTAATATAACTTTTGATAGAGCGAAGCGATTGCGATGAAACGAAAACTAAAATATACTCCTCGTCTACAGATTTATTACATGTATAGATTTAATACACTTTGAAGAAATGCCCAACGATTAAATACGTTATTGTGGCTAATTTATAAAAGATAGATAGATACTACTAATGACTTTTTTGTAGATTTTTTAAAAACCATCATCTTTGTAATACATACTTTTGGTGTATGATCAACGTATGCGAGGATAAAAGCTCATTTTCATCCGACTTGCTTCAAATGTATCGTCACTGCTCAGCTCCTATGTTTCTTAGCGTTATGTTATATAGCCTATAACCCTCCCAGGAGCATGGACTACAATCGTACCAAGTTTGGTTAAAATACCTTCAGTAGTTTTTGACCCATGCGTGCACATACAGACAGACAGACAGACAGACAAAAATTTTACTGATTGCATTTTTGGCATCAGTATCGATCACCATTCATTTTCCAATATTAATTTTTAATGTATATTCAATGTACAGAATTGACCTCTCTACAGTTTTATTATAAGTATAGATTTGGGCAGATTTTGGTGATATCCTTTAAATTCGGGGAATAATAATTCTAAACCAATAATGTACACCGGTCTAAAAACAAATGTTAGCAATTATTTTTTAAATTAGATTTTCGACATAACTTGTGAATCAGAACACCATTTTTTCTATATTTGAATTTATTCGGCTTACTGCATACGATGATAGAACAAAGACATACACTGATGATGACTATGTTCTGGCAGAGTCGCTAGATCTGTTCGAAAGAGTTACCGTGGCCCTGGCATATATGCAACTAAAGGAACACAGGTGGATTTTAGTTAGTAAAATTCTGACACGCCCTCCTTCTCCTCCAGAGCGGGAAAGGTAATTTGAAGATTCCCCACCCACAAAAAAAAATGTGTTGACTATGTTGATAGTTACATTCATACTGAACAAGACGATTTGGAGGAGCCGTGGTGGCCCAGTGGTAACGAACGCGACTTACCAGTAGTAGGTCGTGAGTTCGAACCCAAGCAGATGATTTACTTTGTCTAAATAATTCATCATCACCACTGCTTTCAAAACGGTGAAGGAAAACATCGTGAGGAAATCGGCATATCTGAGAACCAAAAATTCTAAGACATGTGACATCTACCAACCTGCACTGGCCTCGCTTGGTAGATTATGGCCCACTTCCTCTCACCTAGAGGAGGCCTGTGTCCCAGGACTGGGAATATTATAGGCTGCTGACGATGAAGACGATTTGAGCTGAATAATTATCAGTCTTTTGTAGACTTCGAATTTTACTTTCTGTAAGAAGTTCTACCTCAGTTTTATCCCATTTGCATTATAAAGAAAAGAGGGAACTGTAGTTGGCTTTGTTTTTCTGGAGCTAAGTTTTCAAAAGTGTCGTGGTATAGTTTGTTAGAAGTTATTTTAGTTTTGAATTTAAAGTTTACTGACCGGCCATGCTGTTCTGAACTTGCATAATAGATTTAGATGGAGGTAATTACATCACCTTTTTGTAAGCATGCTTTTACTGGATTTAATCATCCTATCGACGAAAATTACAGTTCATCATCATCATCATCATCATCATTACGGCCGAAAGACGTCCATTGCTTGACAGAGATCTCTTCCAGACATCATCACTTCAACCGGTTCTATGTTTTTCGTATCCAGCTGATATCTGCGACCAAAATTTCATTCACAATCCTATAATAGGTATTTCTACTGCATTAATGTAGCTATAATTTCCCTTTTTCCGTCCAAAAAGCGACAACACCGACACTAAAGCAATTACAGCAGAATGATTGAAATTTTCATTGTTCATTCACATAACTAGGAGCGGAGTGTTTTAAACTGGGCCGCTCGTAAACCGCCTGTCCGCATACCGTAGTGCCCAGATGCCGCGGCTACGGTCACTATCGCCGGCATTATTAAATTTATATTCACGTATGTAGTTTTAAAGTTCTATTTAGGTAAAAAGTGGTGGTGAAAGAGTTGAGAGATATTTAGGGAATTCTGTGCAATAGTTGCCTGATTGTTGTTGGTTTGGTTGATCGTGTTTTGTTTTGATGAATTGTAAAAAAAAAAACTGTAGATCATTTAATCATAATAATCAGTTTGTTGATTGTAGGTCTTCTTAAATTTTCAGCATGCTTGATAGCCCTGCTCATATTAATTTTTGTTTTCTATGCATTTGTAGGAAGTGTTTAAGTTATGATTATTCTAATGCAAATATGATATAAGTAATAGTGTCATCCGTTTTCGCATCGAAACAGTAGTCCAGAGTAGCTCGCAAAAGTTATTTTTCTTAACTTTTTACAATATGCAGCTCAGTGTCAGGTTGTATGCTGACTTTTGTAATTAAATAATAATTCAATTAAATTAATTAAGAGGGTTGTATTGATGATTTTAATGATAATAAATCTGTAAATATTTACGTGTTACTGTCCTGAATCATATTTTGTTAAACATACAGCCTGAAAATCAACTGCACATTGCAAAAGAAACGTAAGAATTTAATTTCATGGGCTACTCTAGAATTTTCGCATGTCACGCGCTCGCGGGCTATCCTAGAGCTTTAGCATTTCACCCGCAAAAACGTGAAATTCCCGAATCATGAATTCGTTGCAATTTAGGGTTTACTTAACCTTCGATTTCCCCGTTGACGCAGGTCAACACTCGGGATAACCTCAAAAAGTATTATTAGCCGGTCTATTAGCCGGTGACAGAATAAATTGGTATCGCTCGCACTGACACGTGCAATTACGGACGGCCTGTCCGGTGCGACTGACAGCCGGAAGCCGGACATGGTTGTATCGATTCACAGCCGCATGCGGTGGATGCCATCTGAATCACGATTACTTAAAGTTAACAGGTTGGGTTTTACAATAATAGGTCGGACAACAAGTTTTTTTGTATTTAATGGGTACAAAGTTTTTGTGAATAACCTTCGGTTGCTAATTAAATGACTGGTTTTGATACCATTAAATAGATGACATTTTAAAATAGAAATAAATCTAATATGTACTATAATAATATTATAAAGCTGAAGAGTTTGTTTGTTTGTTTGGTTGAACGCGCTAATCTCACGAGGTACTGGTACGAATTGAAAAATTATTTGTGTTGAGTAGCCTATTTATTGAGGAAGGCTATAGGCTATATAACATCACTATACAATCAAAGGAGCGGAGCAGCAACGATAAATGGACGAAAACTGGCAGGCAATTCGATGCGACGGGAAGGGTCACGGGAGCAAAAATTTGACGCGAACGAAGTCACGGGCACAAGCTATAATTAATAAACTATTAATTGCGAAACAATCCGAGAGAAAAATATGTGACGTTTATGTATTTAAAACTCAGTTTCAGTAATTCAACCACAAAGTTGATTAAAGCGCTCTTATTCTGGGCATTTTGATATAAAAAGATGCAGCACGCTGTGGCTACCCTGTTACTGACAAAGTAATTGCTATTTTTGAAAAAGTGGAGCAAGATATATTAGTAGTTATGACATAGCTGAATAGGGTTGACCATAAAACAATTTTCAGCCTGTCCTATAAAATTAACTTCAATGAACACAAATAGATACCACCAGAGCGTTTAAACAATTTTCACTTTCGAACATTTGATGAAAATACGAGAAATAACAGAACTTCACCAACGAACAGTTTAGATTCCAATCTACAAGGTATTTTTAGCCGTTGGAATGCCCATTCACTACGATGTCTAACATTCTATGAAAATGAATTTTCAGTTCAGTTTTCTAACATTTTTGTGCGCGTAGTATTGATTGTTTTTTTTAGGGTTCCGTTGCCAAATGGCAAAAAACGGAACCCTTATAGATTCGTCATGTCTGTCTGTCTGTCTGTCTGTCCGTCCGTCTGTATGTCACAGCCACTTTTCTCCGAAACTATAAGAGCTATGCTGTTGAAACTTGGTAAGTAGATGTATTCTGGAAACCACATTAAGATTTTTATACAAAAATAGAAAAAAAAAAACAATAAATTTTGGGGTTCCCCATACATAGAACTGAAACTCAAAAACTTTTTTTTCATCAAACCCATACGTGTGGGGTATCTATGAATAGGTCTTCAAAAATAGTATTGAGGTTTCTAATATCATTTTTTTCTAAACTGAATAGTTTGCGCGAGAGACACTTCCAAAGTGGTAAAATGTGTGCCCCCCCCCCCCCCCCCGTAACTTCTAAAATAAGAGAATGATAAAACTAAAAAAAATATACGATGTACATTACCATGTAAACTACCACCGAAAATTGGTTTGAACGAAATCGAGTAAGTCGTTTTTTTTAAACGTCATAAATCGTAAACTGCAATTTACCTTTCATTCAATCAACTGAAATATAAAAAAAAAAACATTTAGTTTCATAAACATGAACCTTATGCATAAACCGAGAATAACTACAGGTTTGTACGGAACCCTTTGTGCGAGTCCGACTCGCACTTGGCCGGTTTTTTTAGTTCTACGGAGCGTTTAGGAGCAGCCAACATTCTCGAGAACATTTTTGTTTGGCGTTTCCTTGTGAATCGTGGTTCCTGTAAAAACCTAAAAGATTAAGACAAATGAATGAAAAAACTGCGAACGTCAATTTGCAAAGAAAAATATCAAAATCTTATGATTTACATAAACTACCCATACTTTGTTTCACCCAAAGTAGGTACCCATGTAGGGTACTTATAAAACGTCAGAAAGTAGGTGCACGGTTCCAGTTGATCATTTCTTATGGAAAAGAGCCGGCAAGAAACTCTGCGGTTATGCTTTTAAAAATAGTTGTAGTAGCTTTTACTATGTTCAAATTACAGTGTTCATAGGTGGTCACGCCAACAATAATTCAGTCCTGAAAGGTATCAGAACCAACCTTCGATACGGTGGACGTGTTAATTAAAGTGAAGCGGCAGTGGCAAAAGTCGAGGTGGAGAAGAGAGGAAGAGAAGGGACATGCAGCACTTACCAGGGGCAGGCCAGCGGGATCCAATCTCCTTCGACCAGCATACAGCAGAGTATCACTACGCGGGTCGCGCGACCAATATTTGAATATACTTTTTCTTCTTATCACACTGGGTAATCAAACACAAGGATGCGTTTGGCGGAGCGGGAATGTATTGAAAACTGCAGAGAAAGGCTCGAGAAGATCCTCGTCTCTTCGCGGGGTCAGACGAAAAGGCTCGTCATGCGGTGCGGGGGTGATTCGAGAGATCCGTTACACACGTGCTTTCATGTGCAATTTCTTCGTCGAACTGACAGCTGTCAGTCCTCGTTCTCTCGTTCTCATGTTGACCTTTTGAATGATGCTAAAGCGCTGCATGTACAGGTGGGAAAAGGAGCGGGAAATACAAACTGCCTCATAGTATAAGAGTAAATCTATATAATCAGTGTTGGCGTTAACGTAGTATTTTATCATACTGTTTTGATCAAGACACGTTTGATGTGGGTTTTGAACTTTCCATCACTAAGTTCTGTAACTGACTTTGGCAACTTATTATACAAATGGATACTGTTTGTAATAATAAATTACTGACTAGTTTTAATAAATCTAAAGTTACTTTTTGGTATCGAAAAGGTCCTAGCTTGGTTGAGATCTGGCATGCCTTATGCATTATTTTTAGGCATCGTAAAAAGAGGAAAACCGCGAAATTTGTCAACGAAAATCTAATAGGTACTTACGTAAATAATCAATTAATTATGCACTGTTTCAAATCAATATTTAAATACCTAGTCGTATCGTATCTGTCCAATGTATTTCGATCAATCGTCAGTACGGCCAGGCTGCAAGCTTAATATTTGCATACAGCATGGTTGTTTGTTACTACGTGTTTCGGTATAGCTAACTTTTTATCTATCATACGTATGTTCAGTTCAGATTCCTATACCAGACCTTATAGGTGTGGTATTGGGAACTAGATTTATAAAAACCCGACTACGAAAAAGTCACGCTCTTAAAATTTTGAAACAGGAAAATATTCTCATCTGAAAGCCGTGATCGTTAGACACTTTGCCATAAAGTTTATGATCTCTTACTACTGTTACAATGTACTGTTTAGGTGGCATGAGACCACGGCTTCCAGGTGAGAAAATTTTCATTTTTCTTACTTTTTAGTGCGAAATCTTTCAGCAGTCTAGAACTACTGAAGCCCTTTCACATTTCTTTATATAACAGCTTATTACTTCAGTTACTACGTAGAATATCTCCAGTTATTACGACAATCTAACCCTAGGTTTACGGCAAGGAATAGTCACCCTACCCTACGATCTTTAAATGCAACATTGTCACCTTATGAAGTTTTAAACGGTAGTTACGGTTACGTTATGAGACATAACCTTCAGTTTTATTTGTCTTTTGAGGAGCTTTACTTTATATTACATCAATGTAATGACCATCCCCTTGGTGAGTTAGGTCGTAAGGCTCCGTGATAATCAGCTCAGAAAAAATAAAAAGAAACAATTTCATGGTTCATTCCAAATACCCATTCAGTATTGAAAAAAATATATATATTTTCACCATTCAATGCCCGTAATTGATACCTAAGCTGGTTTTGTAAATTTTCGTGGAACATAGATATTTTTTACAAATTTCCAAAAACCATAACATAGCAGTCGTTTGGTTGCCTTTATGTATTTGAAATGTCACCATGTGTACCATGTGTCATTTAAAGTTTTGTACAAAATAAGTATAAACAAGCAAAAATACCTTCATTAGCAGTTGCGCGGTAGGTTAGGTACATCAGTAAAAAAAAATAGTTTTTTTTTGGTTTTTATGTCACTTGTTTTTGATATACCTAACTTTGTTAGCTGAACCCAAAATAATTTAATTGAAAAGTATGTTCAAAAACTATAACCATGTTACATATAAAGTAGTCTATTGTAAAAACACTCTCTAAAAAGAAGATAAAAATTAAACAAGATAAAATATTCTCATCTAAAAGCCATGGTATGCCACCTAACCTAATAAGAACATTTTAACAATAGTAAGCGATCATAAGATTTGTATTGTTTGTATTTCTTAGGCGTGTTTCGAACAAAATATTTTTATTTGCTTCCTTTTATGGGGAAAGCTTTCTGTCTTAGTTTTTTAGATCACCAGTTCGCCCCCAAAACACTATCAAACTCAGAATCAAAGCAGTGGATGGAACCCAGTCCAAAAGATGAAGCTCCTATAGAGAAGAAAGGAAAAAAAACTCCATAGAGACTGTTTTAAGTCAAGAAATGTCCCTATCCAATACAAAGCTGACTGAACCAGAACTAACCCACCCACAGCTGCAAGTTTTAAAATGTCACCAGCAATTAGCTCAGTAGGTTATAAATAAGGCTCGCTCGAGCCGCTGCGCTAAGAAAGGTCACTGAGGTGTTTACGTGGCACGTGACCTTTGCACGACAGATCACTTCTATCTACATGCAGTGGGCGGACTGTAGGCTTTCTTTGGTCATTCTCTAGTTGGTTGAAAGTTTTATAGTTTAAACTAAGTAATAGGCAAGTTTTAAGAAGGTCTACTTAATCCATACTTAATACTAATACTTATACGAGTATCTAGACTAATATTATAAAACCTCTTTCCAAATATTGACATTGGTGCCGATTCTGTTGTTACAAAATTCTCTAAACTAAACTAATTTGGTTTATTCCTGTCAAACGACGATTTCCTATTCTGAAATAGACTAAAGTGATACAACAAACTATATTTTAGTTTGACAGCACTAAGATTGCACTGAGTTATTAGTTTAGTGAAAAAGACAATTTTGCTATTCTGAGTTTGCCGGTTTTCACCAAAAATGTTAACTATAATAATTTATTTTAACTAAATCTGACTATTTTTAATCGCGATTAAAATGGTGTGGAATAAAATTAGTGGTCATGAACTAAAATTCACACCAACACCTCCCCTTCACGTGCAAAAACAGCACTGTATTTTTTTCCTTTACTTTTGCTTATATCTCAAAAATGCCGTATCCTATCGCAAAAATAATGAAATTTTCGACCCACTTTATTAAACCCCTATACATATAAATCTCAACACGTGCGTTTTTTTTATATTTTTCAAACAAAAAGTGAAAAATTCCATATAAAACACTTCCAGGCTGCCTGCCCCCTTGCGCGCGCCTTCGTCTCTCAAAAAATTCATTGCGTAGCGCACACAAGTATTACGTTGCGAAGCCCAAAGAAAAAAAAAATACCACGTTGATTCGCGATTGTCAAATTCGATTTTAGTCGAGTCAAAATAATTTATAAATTTAGACACTTTTTCTTGCAGAATAGCGTTACAATTTTCATAGCCAAAAGTAAGAATTTTAGAGATAGTTTAGTTAGTTTCAACACCACCATTCTCGCTTTTTCAACGGGTAAATTTAATGGCCTCTCTTGAGGAACTCTTGGGTAATATTTTTAAGTATAGTCTCTCTTAGACTGTACATTGATAATCTCCTGTTTTGCTTAT
This sequence comes from Aporophyla lueneburgensis, assembly GCA_932294355.1. Taxonomy (NCBI): domain Eukaryota; kingdom Metazoa; phylum Arthropoda; class Insecta; order Lepidoptera; family Noctuidae; genus Aporophyla; species Aporophyla lueneburgensis. Next base: position 8,665,473 of record OW028746.1, read on the forward strand.
TTTGTTTGCATGTCTGTTTAGTGTTTAGTTTAACAATAAAAATCGTAAGAAGATATGCTTGCCTGTCTATAACATATTCACGCCTTAACAACTGAGATACCAGCACCCGAATTGATAAACACACTATCAATCAGAATCAGAATTATTTTGAAGAATATTACTAACCTATTGCTACATATATGTTCTTCATATTTGTCTGCTCAACAACATACCTACCATCCGTCAAAATGAAAGTCTTTCCTTCTGATAGAGTGTTAAATAATTACGCTGCTGGGTTTTTTTTTTTTTTTTTTTTTTTTTTTTTTTTTTTTTTTTTTTTTTCAGGATGGGAAATCATCAAATGACTTCTCCCGCTCTGGGCGGAGCGGGAGGGCGTGTCAGACTTTTACTGACTAAAACCCACCCGTGTTCCATCAGTTGCCCATGTGCCAGGGTCACGGTATCTCTTTCGAACAATCACGCGACCCCGGCAGGACGCTGCTGGGTTAGGACACTATTATCCCGGAAGTACATATCTTTGTTCCTGTGGAATTATTTCCAACCTCCATGCAAGTGAAGCCACTATATATAACTAGTCTATTAATAGGTAATGCAAGTAAGATGGTGGATAGTCTTTGGACTTATAACCATGCTACTGGACAATATCGTTAAATTAGATTTAATACTAGAAATGCCAATTACTTACAGAATATTATTCTTAGACCAGAAGTATTGTCCCTGATCTCTATTTTGAAGGGAAAGGAGTTTACATAAAATGTAGGTATCATAAAAAGCGTTTTGAAAAGCTGTTTAATAAAATGTACCATGTTTCTTAAAAAGATAATACCTAATACTACTACGCTACAGGGGTTGATGAATGCTGCTAAAAGTGCCATGGTCGTGGCCGAATTTTTATTCTTACTGTATTCAAATTGCTATTGCACCATCCCAACTGTATTCGACTTGGTTTTCAATCTTTTCCCAACATCTATCATCATAAATAATATGGATATAGTACCAAACTAAAAAACATATTTTACGAAGGCACCATATCTATCTAGACAGGAAAAAAGCCGACATCCTTACGAATAAAATATACCTACTTAATACGAGAAAAAAATTCTTGAATATGTAAACATCTGCTTATTTTACTTGTAAATATAAATTACCCACTTCGTTTGAAGGGAACCGGTGAGGCTTCAAAATTCCAAGAAAATACAACGTAAGGGAAGGGAAGCCTTGTTTATAACGTATATTATTTCTATACTCACGAATTTTTACCGACAATTTCGCTAATACAATATTCTCTTCTCCCGTTTTCTTTGTGAAATTTAATATATTATAAATCAAATTTTATTACGAAAGTCGACTATTGCTAAAGCAAAAATGCTGCTAAATGGCCTCAAGGGTTTTTATTTCTCTCATAAATCATATTAATTGTTTTCGTGCACCGACCGCCCGAAAGGGTTTGGATTTGTTCTTAGTACCCTTCATTGTTTAATGTCACCGCTCGTCCATTGTTTTAAGGCAACTCGATTAGCAAATTTTAATTAGAGGAGTATACTGCAAACCCAATTCCGAACGTTTGTTTTAAAAAAAAAACGCTAGAATTCGTTTTTAAAATTAGATTTTCGAACGCCATAACGTGTGAATCAGAACAGCTTTTTTCTAAATTTGAATTTATTCGGGTCGCTATCGCTACACACGATGACATAACACAGACAGTGCCGGCGTAAAATACTTATACCTCTATTTTCATCCAGTCAGCGCTGCGTCAAATCCCGACAGATTTTATGTGAGGTCCCTGGGGGCTTGCAAATAAAATTGAAACCCTTTGTAATGCAAGAAAATACCCTTTGAATATCAATATTAGAGTAAGCTGGTATCACGCCTATACTTGACGATGATTCTTGTTTTCTCTTTACAGTTTTTATTCGTGGTTGAATTGAATATATTCATGGTATTGTGGTGAATGGGATTTTTGCCTCACTTACTTTTATTTTTTTCCGGAATGAACAGATTGAGTTTTAATCTAATAGAAATCTTTGTTCTGGTGTAACAAATAGTTTTATATTACGATAAAAGCATTTTCTCGTATAGGTACTAAGTTTTATATGTATAATGCCTTTGGATATTCGGGGCATTTTATGTGGGTTAATAGGTTATCACCAAATAATTAAAAATCACTTTTCTGAACGTTTTTATCCAAGTTTCTTAAAAACGCAATAATAAGTTAGCCCGTTAAGTAAAAAATTATCTAAGCATTAATTATACTCGTTCTGGGTTCGATTCCCAAGTTCGGCGTAGTGTTGTTGCCCGTAGTACATGGGACTTAAACATAACTGGCGAAATGTGGGTGCACTTTATATACGTAAATCTCTGCTTACCCCTTCGGGAAAAACAGGCGAGAAGTTCTCTTATGTGTGCTAATTGTGCTGAACATTCAAATCCCAAAAACGCATTTCCTAATTTTTCTTCCACTTTTCATTAATTTCTCAACCACCATTTTCTTTAAAAAATACCGTTACAAATTACAGCCAGCCATATTGTCTTACGGGAGACCTCTAATTAAAAGGGAGAAAAGGTATGCAATTATAATCCCCCGTACGCCATTCGAGACATTCAAATTCAAATTGCAACTGGGAATTATTCTCGGCAGAATGCTGTCGTGTCAATTTAACATGCAGCTGTACCTACAGAAATATGTCTTGTGTTTGGGTTCTATTTGAATATTGTGGAGATATTCTGATTTTATTATAGTCTATAGTTGATATTGTTATTGTGTTAAGGATAGCGGGCACGTTTGATTATGGTTCATAATGAGTCTTTATAACAAGATAAAAATAATATTAGCTTGATTTAGGACATTTAAAAACTGGGACTTATGGATCTCTCACGAGAAGACTTATAAGTCATCTCGTGAGATTACTCCGGTGTTTATATATGCAGTGGATTCAAATGTTCAATTCAACTGTTCACCACAAAATATAAGTGATTGGATTGACGTCAGGTGGCAGTCTTCCTATATTTTCTGATATTGAACCGTATCCTATTAGACTGAAAGCCAACATTAATTTAGTCGGAAGAGGACTAAGCGGGTAGTCTACTTTGAAATACATTGATTCTTAGAAATTCAGTTGCTACTTTCGTAAAACCGTGGCTAAACGACGGTTTATTTTGTAATAAATTCCCTTTGAAAACTTTGGTGAAGTGTACTTGAAGTGAGCTACCATTCCACCTGATACTAGGCATTGAGACAATTGATAGCTGTCAATTGGGAGTAAGCACTTTAGTTTTCATTGCACGTTAAGATTTCACAGAAAATATCGGCTGCTCTTTTAAAACAATAATGCAATAAATAACGACTACGTTAATTTACTGAAGAACTTTTCCTTCAAACGGATGTATGCAAATAATGTCCTCTTTACACAAAAGTGACTGAGATAAATCTCGACGAGTTTTTATGAAAGCGTTGGCGATGCCGCGTCGTGATACTGGCAATGTTGGCGTGGCAATTTATTTTTATCATAAGCAATTAAGTAGACTAGTGATCGGCCATTGGTCGAAATTCGACCGTACCTCATTTGAATAGAAATACATTATTAAATGATAAAATATAGATAATAATAAATATAAAAAATAATATGGTTATATTTGACATTCAGTAACACTATAGACAAATTGTTGACGCTGTACTACTGTGGAGAGGGTTCGCTGGCGGGATGGTGATGGCCAGGACCAGGACGTAGGTGTAATGAGTAAAGAATACTTCTTCAGGACTCTCTTTTTAGGGTTCCGTTGCCAAATGGCAAAAAACGGAACCCTTATAGATTCGTCATGTCTGTCTGTCCGTCTGTCTGTCTGCCTGTCTGTCTGTCCGTCCGTATGTCACAGCCATTTTTTTCCGAAACTATAAGAGCTATGCTGTTGAAACTTGGTAAGTAGATGTATTCTGTGAACCGCATTAAGATTTTCACACTAAAATAGAAAAAAAAAACAATAAATTTTGGGGTTCCCCATACTTAGAACTGAAACTCAAAAAATTTTTTTTCATCAATCCCATACGTGTGGGGTATCTATGAATAGGTGTTCAAAAATGGTATTGAGGTTTCTAATATCATTTTCTTCTAAACTGAACAGTTTGCGCGAGAGATACTTCCAAAGTGGTAAAATGTGTGCCCCCCCCCCCCCCCCCGTAACTTCTAAAATAAGCGAATGATAAAACTGAAAAAAATATATGATGTACATAACTATGTAAACTACCACCGAAAATTAGTTTGAACGAAATCTAGTAAGTAGTTTTTTTTTAATACGTCATAAATAGTAAACCGCAATTTACCTTTCATTCAGTCAACTGAAATATAAAAATTAAAAAAAATCATTTAATTTCATAAACATAAACCTTATGCATAAACCGTGAATACCTACAGGTTTGTACGGAACCCTCGGTGCGCGAGTCCGACTCGCACTTGGCCGGTTTTTTTATTTTTTATTTTCTTAATACTTCTTAACTGCTGGATATGGAACAATATGGAATGAATTATCACAGAAAGCTCTGTTTTTATAGAATTTTCCCTATTATTTTTAATAGCTTTCGGCCGCGACTTCATCCGCGTCAAATTTTCGCTCCCCTTCTCGTCGCGTCGAATTGCCTGCCAGTTTTCGTCCATTTTTCGTTTGCTGCTCAACTCCTTTTGATCGTAACGTAATGTTTTATAGCCTATAGCCTTTCTCAATAAATGGGCTACCCAACACAAAAATATTTTTTCAATTCCGTTCAGCAGTTCCTGAGATTAGCGCGTTCAATCAAACAAACATACAAACAAACAAACAAACAAACAAACTCTTCAGCTTTATAATATTAAATAATAGTATAGATTAATTATGACGGTTCCAAATGTCATAATTATAACCAGCCTGTACAATTTATGACCAGCCTGTACAATCGTGAGGCATACAACCTCTACAGTTTGCACACGACACTAAGTTTTGTATGGGAAACTTACTAATGCCATACTTGACACTCTCCATAAAACCACAAAAAATATTTCATAAAAATCTAAACTAAATTCCTATCGTCGCTAATACAAATAATATTAAAAACAAATATTCTCGATATGATCATAGATTTCAAAAATGAAATAGGTTATATATCCATAAAATTAATTTATTACCTATGGTTATACTTGACATTCAGTAAGACTATAGACACAAAATCAGGCTTACCAACTTAGAGGTTTTTCCAAATTTAGGGGGTAAATAAGAGGAATGAGATTTTTTAGGGGCGTTCCATTTTTAGGGGTATTCTTAGGGATTTTTTTGCCATCTTACATTTCTCATTGTGTTTTTGATTACAATAAAAGTATTAGCGACTTCTAGTACGGTTCCTCGATACTAAGAATGCAGAGTGAATGATTAACCAATGTCGCGTAATAAATATAGACAAATATTACTACTGTGTGCCGGGTCTATGATTACTGAACATACGTTGGTTATTTTCATTATAATTTTTTAGCGGATTTTTTTAGTAATTGTGGCATGTTTAGGGATTATTAACTTAAGCCTTAGGGGTAAATATTTCTGGGTGTTGGTAACACTGCACAAAATAATAAAGACAGATTTGGACCATAAACAAAAGAATTTCTATGCATGTGTGTATTAGATACACGGTAATGAACAGTAGTGTGTGTAACGTGTTATTTATTGAAAATAACGTATTTTAACTCATAATTTAAAAAAAATATTGGCATCCGTCACTTTTTCTCTGTATAAACTATAAGTGTGCCAAATTTCATACTCCTCCGTCCGCCCAATTTTCGTAAAAAGGGATCCAAAGGTTTCGCTTCACGTATTAATATATAGATAATTTATTAATAGTTGCGGTCTGAATCTGACGTCCACTATTTGATAATAGCTTCCCGCATCCAGAAGATTTTTGTAGCCATTTTATTTATTTTTTCTGGATGGGAAATCATCAAATGACTTCTCTCGCTCTGGGCGGACCGGGAGGGCGTGTCAGACTTTTACTGACTAAAACCCACCCGTGTTCCATCAGTTTCCCATGTGCCAGGGTCACGGTATCTCTTTCGAACAATCACGCGACCCCGGCGGGCATCGGTCCTAGTAGACCCCTACACTGCTGCTGACATCTCTTTGAGGCGCGCGTGGAACACTACGCGCCGTCGATCCGAGCTTGGTCCTTACCGAGTAGCGAGCTACCCATTTCTCGCCGCCCGCAAGCTCGCGCCTACAGTGGTTGGGAGTCCCCTATCGACTCCCGACGCCCGGGGCGTGTCCTCCTGCGGTGGCTAGGAACGTGAGGGTGCAGAGACTGCCTCTCCCTCACGCGCCCCGCCTCTTCCTTCGCGAGCATTACTGTTTCGCAGAAGGAGGTGACGGCTTCCCATTCCCTCTCGCTCCGAACCATGGCTCGCAACAGGCCCGGACGCGAGAGGTCGCCGCCGCCGATCGCCTCCACGAGGACAGGGCGGTGCTCCGCCCATGCAGGGCAAACTTCCACCGTATGCTCCACCGTGTCTTCTAGACGATCCTCACAATGGAAACACCCGGGCGTATCCTCCCGCTTTATCCTGAACAGGAACCCACCGAAGCACCCATGCCTGGTGAGAACCTGCGTCAGGCGGAAGGTGAGGACGCCGTGACGCCTCTCTATCCACTCCTCAAAGAGGGGACTTACCGCCGCAATTGCTGCGTGCCCGTTTGTAGCCTTTACAAGGTCGTCGGTACACTTTGTGAGATGCCTTCCAACCCTACGTCTTCCAGTACGCGGTTGCGTCTAGACCGTTCAGCCCCATCGGCCATCTGCTCTGCGAGCAATGTACCCTCCCACTGCCACTTAAGTTTGACATTTCTTCAGGCTATGTCGATCATGATCATCAATTTATTAAGGCATGGCCCCATCATTTATTCGAGACATTTTTACTTATGGATATAGGCTTACGAGCGCCGCCATGTGAATCGGTCGTCCGGTTCTCGCAAGCTAGGGATTCCCGTGACCTTCTTGATTCAGACATCGGCCCAGCCCAGTTAGAGCCTTAAGGCGAATTCCACCAAAATGAAACAAAGCCCAATCAGCATGTGCCCGGGTCGCAAGAGATACTGCGGCCCTGACGTATGGGCAACTATAGGAACACGGATGGGTTTTAGTCAGTAAAAGTCTGACGAAAGCCCAGTCTCCCGCACGTCATTTGATAACTTCCGACCTACAAAAAAAACCGGCCAAGTGCAAGTCGGACTCGCGCACCGAGGGTTCCGTACAAACCTGTAGGTATTCACGGTTTATGCATAAGGCTTGTGTTTATGAAATTAAATCCTATTTTTTAAATTTTTATATTTGAGTTGATTGAATGAAAGGTAAATTGCGGTTTACGATTTATGACGTATAAAAAAAAAACTACTTACTAAATCTTGTTCAAACTTATTTTCGTTGTAAGTTTATATAGCAATGTACATCATATATTTTTTTTAGTTTTATCATTCTCTTATTTTAGAAGTTACAGGGGGGGGGGGCACACATTTTACCATTTTGGGAGTGTCTCTCGCGCAAACTATACAGTTTAGAAAAAAATGATATTAGAAACCTCAATATCATTTTTAAAGACCTATCCATAGATACCCCACACGTATGGGTACGATGAAAAAAATTTTTTTGAGTTTCAGTTCTATGTATGGGGAACCCCAAAATTTATTGTTCTTTTTCTATTTTTGTGCGAAAATCTTAATGCGGTTTACAGAATACACCTACTTACCAAGTTTCAATAACATAGCTCTTATAGTTTCGGAAAAAAATGGCTGTGACATACACGGACAGACAGACAGACAGACAGACATGACGAATCTATAAGGGTTCCGTTTTTTGCCATTTTGCAACGGAACCCTAAAAAAGCTCAATCAGCATATCTGTCAGAATGGATATTCCACAACAGTGATGACACTAATAGCTCTTGAACCTGGTATAGGTGTAATAATAGCGTTCAGTTTTGTCAAAGTTGAACCTTACTCTTAAATGATATCCATATCCAGATAACCATAGCCCACTGGCCAATGGATTATTTTTAACCGACTTCAAAAAAAGGAGGAGGTTATCAATTCAACTGTTTTTTTTTATGTTTGTTACCTCATAACTTTTGACTGGGTGAACCGATTTTTATGATTCTTTTTTTATTTGAAAGCTGGTGCTTTCCGAATGGTCCTATTTTAATTTGGTTTCATTCGGACGATGAGGTCCATGTGAAAACCATATAAGTCTTAGATTCGCATTAAGTATTTGTGCGACAAATGAACGAATTAGATTAGTGCGAAGTATCTACCATAACTAAAAAGTTTTTTAAGCACACAAGAATATGGTAGCACCATACAGTCACGTCCTACCATGTTATGCTCGGGTGTTGAATTCGCTTCGTAGGTATGCCCCAGAACATGCCTAAAGCATAGCACTGTAATAAAATAAAAACTTTTTAATTCAGATTTAAAATTCCATAGAATGTTAGTACAGTAAAACTTATGTAATGGCAGAAGATTCGTCTCAACAAATATTCCGTAGGTGTAATAGTTGTAATGACGTCAGTCATTTTGTTCTATTAACCCCCCAAAGAAACAGAGGGGTAAATCAAAATCAAATCAAAATCAAAAGTCGTTTCAAACATTTCAATTTTTTGTTTTCAATTTTTTGTTTACAACTTTATACCATGTTTAAAGCAAATAAAGACTTATCTTATCTTATCTTATTTATTCAAACTAGGCTGAGAGTCAGCACTTTTTGAACGTCAAAGTTACACAAGACAGTCCCCCGAAAGCGCCCGCCCTTCGACACTTCCTAGTGCTGTAGCTGGGAAGAAGTGGCGGAACAAACTCCCCAGCAGCACAGCTGTCTGTTAAGTTAGAAGAACTTGATTCTATACAACACTGTGTAAACAACCAATATTATAAAACAAAACATACATTATTCACCATATGTCAGCTAGCACACGCCAATATACCACCAACAAAACATTGAAAACTAAACTCAAGCTGAAATAAATTATAAAACAAAATCGCAAACAGAACTCAAATCGCAAACAATGCCTCCAGGCATAAAGGGCCTGCCCGCTTACACATTTGACGATGCAAAATGATACATATACATACACTGATACATACAGCTAAGTTGAAGTTACAATAGTTAAACTAGGACCTCCGGAGTAAAATAAAATAACAGTTAATACAAGTAACAATAACAAAAACCGTAGTCAGCGAGACGACCAGCCACCACAAGCAGCACCCGTTCACGAGCATAACGCAAAGGTCAGCCATTACCTCCCTCGCCATATTTGAGGGAAGGTGGTAACCCAACCCCCGACGCTACCGCAAGCAGTGACATCTAAGGGAGCATGACGAACTTGCTGCCGGTTGATCAGGCAAGAATATTATGAACAGCTGATGAGGTCGCTAGCTAACTACATGTTGCAATACAACTCATTTAAAATCATTGTAATGAGTAGATTATGTTCAGAGTAAATTAAATTAAAATAAAATAAAAATAAATTAAAAAAATCAGGTAAATAAAAAAAAATAAAAAAAACAATTATATTATGAACTACCCATATAAATTGTCGGTAGGAAAGCTAATTCTGGATTGAAAGAACATAAACATTGTCTTGAGTTAATCACAGCGACCAACTATTCTTCTCGTTTAAGTAGTCGTTGATAGAATAGTATGCCTTTGAACAAAGGTTGGATTTTACTTTAGCTTTAAACTCATTAAACTGCAAATCTAGCAAAGCAGAGGGAAGTTTGTTATAAAAGGTAATACCAAGACCAACAAAAGAATTATGAACCTTATGAAGCCGGTGAAAGGGAGCTCGTAGATTGTCCTTATTTCTAGTATTAATATTATGAAAATCACTGTTTTTAGTGTACAAGTGTATATTTTGCCTAATATATAAGATTTTGGCGAAGATTAATTGTGATGCCACCGTAAGAATACCAATATCTTTAAACAAATCTCTCAGAGAAACTCTAGCACCTAGTTGGTAAATCGCTCGAACAGCTCGTTTTTGAAGAACAAAAATATTTTGAATGTCCGCGGCTTTGCCCCACAGCAGAATGCCGTAGGACATTATGCTATGAAAATAACTAAAATAGACTAATCGAGCTGTATCAACGTCCGTGTACTGTCTAACTTTCCATACGGCGTAGGCGGCCGAACTGAGCCTTCCCGCTAGGCTCGATATATGTGATCCCCACTGAAGTTTGGCGTCTACTGTTATGCCCATAAAAACTGTTGAGTTTACAGTTTCAAGCACCTCATTATCTAAAACGACATTGGGTCCCAGATTCCTAACATTCGGTAAGGCGAACTTTATACATTTCGTTTTCTTAGCATTGAGAACTAGGTTATTTGTGGTAAACCATTCCGTAGCCATTGAGAGCGCACTATTTACGTCGTCAAAATCTTGTCTATTTCTGTCTACTTTAAAGATAAGTGAGGTATCATCAGCAAATAGTATAATGTCACAGATATTCTTTAAATAGAATGGTAAGTCATTTATATACACTAAGAATAAGAAAGGACCCAGTATTGAGCCTTGAGGTACGCCTAACTGAACTAGTAGCCCGGAAGATTTTACACCATTGATATCTACACATTGGTGCCTATTTTGCAAATAAGAACTTAGGACATTGAGAGCTTCGTTTTGAACACCGTAATTACCCTATTACGCAAAAGTGTGTCATGGTGAACGCAATCAAAAGCTTTGGAGAGATCACAGAAAATTCCGATAGCATTTTGCGAGTTTTCCCATGCGTTGAAAATCTGTTTCAGCAGAGCAACACCCGCATCTGTTGTCGAACGACCTTTTGTAAAGCCATATTGCTCATTATGAAGGAGGCTATTTAAATTAAAATGTCTTAGTAACTGCTTGAGTATTAACTTTTCAAATATTTTACTAAATGCAGGTAAGATAGAAATGGGCCTAAAATTGCCAACGTTATTTTTATTACCTGTTTTAAATAATGGTATGATTTTACTACTCTTCATGAGGTCAGGAAAAGATCCTGAATCAACACATTTATTAAAAGTTACAGCTAGATAAGGGGCTACGATGTCTATTATATTACTGAACAGTTTAATGGAGATGCCCCAGTAATCACCAGTGGTTTTTTGACTTAAGTGTCTTAAAAATATTAACCACGTCACGAGGCGTTACATGTTCGAAACTAAATAGGCGACTACATCTGGGCACGCTACTATGCAAATGGTTTTCAGCTTTAGACGGGGACGAATTTAAGGAGCAAGTCGTAGATATAGGTACGTTGGCTATAAACTCATTAAATGCCTCAGCTACGTCGGCAGCTTTATTAACCAATTTGTTGTTAATCATAATCTCTAGTTGTTTTACCTGTTTAACCGATTTACCCGTTTCATTGTTAATAATTTTCCAAGTGGTTTTTATTTTATTACTGGATTTTTATGGTACCGCTTAAAAATTTAGATTTAGCGAAAGCACATATTTTTTAAATAACTTTGAATAATTTCTGACATACTCTAGAAAAAGAGTATCAAATATATATTTTTTTAAACCATATAACTCGTATAGTCTCGCTCTACTTTTATAAATACCTGGAGTAGCCCTTTGGTTGAAGCTGACAGAGGTGTTATTAATGTCAATAGTTTTGGTCTTGAAAGTAGATTCTATTTGCACAATATCAAAAAGGGCTCCATAGATTTCATTAGGATTCTCGTGTTCTACTATAGATGGTGTAATCCTATGAGCAATATTATTTTTAAATTTGTTGCAACGACTAGGACCCAGGTATAGGGCCTGCATTCTATTTTATGCGGCTTTTTAGGGTTCCGTTGCCAAATGGCAAAAAACGGAACCCTTATAGATTCGTCATGTCTGTCTGTCTGTCTGTCTGTCCGTCCGTATGTCACAGCCATTTTATTCCGAAACTATAAGAGCTATGCTGTTGAAACTTGGTAAGTAGGTGTATTCTGTGAACCGCATTAAGATTTTCACACTAAAATAGAAAAAAAACAATAAATTTTGGGGTTCCCCATACATAGAACTGAAACTCAAAAATGTTTTTTTTCATCAAACCCATACGTGTGGGGTATCTATGAATAGGTCTTCAAAAATGGTAATGAGGTTTCTAATATCATTTTTTTCTAAACTGAATAGTTTGCGCGAGAGACACTTCCAAAGTGGTAAAATGTGTGTCCCCCCCCCGTAACTTCTAAAATAAGAGAATGACAAAACTAAAAAAAATATATGATGTACATTACAATATAAACTACCAACGAAAATTGGTTTGAACGAGATCGAGTGAGTAGTTTTTTTTTAAAACGTCATAAATCGTAAACCGCAATTTACCTTACATTCAATCAACTGAAATATAAAAATTAAAAAAATATATATATTTTTAAACCGAAAATACCTACAGGTTTGTACGGAACCCTCGGTGCGCGAGTCCGACTCGCACTTGGCCGGTTTTTTTAGTAATGGCAAAAGGAAGCTGGCTAGTAATCCACAGTGGTCGGACGTTAAGTCACTTAACACTCACTTATTATTGACATCACAATCACTAAATATATTATCAAGACAAGTCGAAGACGATGCTGTGATCCTAGTAGGTTCAAAAAACAAATTTATTAAATTAAATGACTTAAACAGATTGAGCAGTCTAATACTTAATGGAGTAACATCTAAAATATTAATATTAAAATCTCCACATAAAATTATACATTTATTAATTGTTTTTAATTTATTAAGTGAGTCCTCCATGACCGACTCGAAACGAATAAAATCCCCAGAGGGTAGACGATAGACGCATATTATGACGTAACGCTCTAGTTCAACACAAGACAACTCAATAGTGCGCTCGATGGAAAGATTAACTAAATCTAAACGTTGTTTACATTTCAACTTGTTTGAAACAAGAACTAATGATCCACCGCGTATAGCACTTTTTCTCACAAATGCACTTTGCACAGTAAAAAAATCATGATTCATAAACACTATTTCATGTTCTTTCAACCAGTGTTCAGTCAAACATAATACCTGAACATCATAGTTTTCAATAAATAAACTTAACTCTAGCTCTTTGCCGGACAGACCCTGCATATTTTGATGTACAGACGCCAGCACATCAACTTACCTCAATCTGTCAAATTTCTTTAATCGATTTTCAACCTTAAATCACAATAGTGGAAGGTTAATTTTCGATTGGTAAAATTTGACAGATTGGGGTGGCTTGACCTGCTGGCGTCTGTACAACATTCAACACATGCGGCTTACCCGTTGTCGCGTCTAACAGTTTAAACTACTAGGTGTATCAAAAGTGGCGTTAGTACCACTACTAACAGTAATCGATGGTACGCTACAGGTACCAGTGTTACGGTGTAAATTGTATGCTAAAAGATTAGCAATTTGTCTCCTACAACTAGATGGCAAATACAAAGTATAATTTGTCAGTTTGTAATCAGTAATAAATTGATTACAATCAAAAAATGAAATAGCGTCACTGTGACAACTAGTCCTATTATAAATTAGCATATTTAAATAATAAATGTGCCTGTTTTGCTCATCAGATAAGTATCGTGAATAAGGCAAGGCACAGAAAATGAATTTACAATTGTTGGTCTCATTGAGAAGTAACATCAAATGGACACATTGAATTTTTTCTTTTTTTTTCTTACATTTAAACTATCCCCCTATAAAAATAAAACCAGGGATTATTTTTGACAATTTAATTTTACTTAATAATTGGCTAATACTGGCACCGGGTGAACAATTATTGTTGTGAACACTGATTAAATATGCTACCATAACCTTGACCAAATTTGTCAGAAAAAATATAAGTAGTGTTAATATGGCTATTATCATCAGTAATACAGCTATTTACTGGCTGAGTTGCTGAGGGCGTGGGTGTATCAGGTTGAGGCTGAGGTGCCGTGGAGCAAGTGCAGCTAAAAGAGAGGTTATTTGTCAGAGACTCATACCTCTCTGCATTGCACTTGACCAGGTCTGCCAACTCACAGGCTTCCTGCATGCGCTTACTCAGGTCTTGTTGAGTAGCCTCATATTTACTAAAGATATCCTTTAGTGCAAATTCCCTAACAAACAATTCATCCCGAAGGTGCTGAGTGTCAGTGTCATACAAAGAATTACATAATTTCAAATCACTACAACACTTCTTCAATTCTTGTTTTAAATTTAATTTTTTTTGCCTAAGTTTTGTGTTTAATTTATTAACTTTTTGGCATTTCAATGTTTTTTGATATTTTCTAATTAGTCTATTAATTTTAATATATTTTTTTAACTTATTGTGGCTAGTAAACAATTTGTTTTTAGAAAAGGTATCATCAGTTAAATCTATTGTTACAATTGGCTCAACACATGTAGGTTTGGACCTGCTACGAACCAACTCATCATAGAGACTGCTGGTGATTGCAGACTCTTCACCGGCTTTGAGAGTTTCCAAATGGGTTATTGTGTTGTGGGCCCTGCTTAATTCCAGTTCCAGTTCTGATATCCGTCTCAAAGCCAGTTCGTAGGTGTCACTACAATGCTGGTAATTTGACACAAGTTGACGAAGGTGTTGATGCTGGTCAAGTATGTCCATATGCTGTACATGTAGTTCAGCCAATTGATTCTTCAGCTCAGTTTTTTTAAATTAATTAACTCAATTTCGAGCCCACTGTCTTCCCTTTCCTGTATCAGCTGATTGCACTGCTTTTTACTAGAATCCAATTCCTTGATTTTTAATTTTGTATTATAACATGTTGATAGTTGTAATTTGGAGTGTAAGTGCAAGGTTTTGTCCCTAAAAATTACAATTACAAATACTGATATGTTGTAAATTTTACCTTTACGGAACAACAAATAACCTTACCCATAGTATCTCTTTCCAAATGCATTACAACAATTTACATTGGAACAACTACGTAACAAATCCAATTTCACGAATCTGTTCCAAGCGACGAAAAACTAAAACCTATTCAAGAGTCTACACGTGCCTGAACATACATTTAAACTAAGCTAAAACTCACTACAAAGACATGCATCATGTCTCATCCCGCTAACTTTGCCCAACTTGTCGCCCAGTGTGCAAGAGTCCTTATTCGTACAGTGCTGGTGCCAAGTTTGCCCCATTAGCATCAAGCTTCGCGCTTGCCCCAGTCGCAACTTGTTGCAATTCCCAACAACTTTGCCTTACCTACCCAATACTATGCAATTTGCTACTTCACCCGCAATAAAACTCGATCTTCTTTGTCGTTCACGAAGTGTTTTTACGAGTTATCTCTTACCAAGCTCTTGGTGCTAAGTGTAGTGATTTGTCGTTATTCTGTAGCTTTAGTATTTATTGGCTTATTCAGTAGTCTCTAGCCTGTCTATACTACTAAACAGTGGACATCCTACTTCCTAGATATCGATCAGGGCGAGATTAGGGCGGCTTTTGAACAGCTAGATATCAGCAGCACAAGTGGTGATGACGGAATAACGACAGCGCTCGAAACGGGTGGGGCTTCAGTCCCGAGAGAGCTAGTGAGTCTTCAATTTCGTCATCCAATAGGGTAAAATGCCCGAGGCTTGAAGCAGAGGTGCGGTGGTTCTTTTCATCAATAAAAATGACAGAACCTTTCTGAACATACCACTTCTGACCTATGCATACCAACTGTTCTCCAGGGTAGTCACGCCCCGTTTCGTCTGGTTTCACTGTGGAGTTGTAAGATGAAGGATATCTGATGTATGTAGGGGGTCCAGTTGTAATGAAAAAAAAAAAACACGCTATCATAGAAAATCAACGTAAAAATTAGAAAATAATAGAGAAAAAACGTGGGGTGCTTTTCTACTTTTTAGTTCAATTACCTACAAAAGCAAGTTTTTTTTCATTTCCTGTCATCGGCATCATCATCTTGATAAGAGAATAAAATTTCAAATTAATCGACGGTTCGAAAGGGGTGAAATTAGTGGTCAAAGATGCCGTTAAATATATATACACAACAAGCGAGTAAAGCGTGTTAAAAAGTCACAGACAGAGAGATAGAGCTACATTATTCCATTTTATTATCACGTTAGGTACAATCTAGCCCATATATACTTATATTTTAAACGCGAATGTAACTATCTCTCTGGTTGTTTTTGACATTCGATTTCTAAAACCTACATAAAAACAGAGCAAGATTGCTTTAGCTTAAATTGGTTTTAGGTACTCGAATAACCCAAGGTTGTGTTAGTGAAAATAGTACAAACTATTCTATAACTAACTTAACCCGAATCAGTTACGAACCTACATAAGACCTGCCCTACCCTAATCTCGGCGTGCGAGCTTTGCAGAATAGTCGTAAACTCGCATTACTTGCCCGAATTCTTGCAAGGAAAGCTGGCCGGACATAGGGAGATTAGCTTCATGATGCCTCTGAGTGAAAAGGCAAAGTTTAGATTCTTTGCGAAAAAGGTTTTCTTCGACCTTTTTTTGCAGTCGGAAGTTTGTGGTGTTGGGTAATTAGTCGAAAGTTCTTTAAATGTTGGACTGTTTACACGGTTAATGAGCAAGTTGGCATTTTGCCAAAATATCACGGAAAATTTTCAAACATCTTAGATATGTAGGTATCTAATCGGTTCTTCCATTTTTGGTGAGTTAAGTATTAAAAATCTACAACAAGCACTTTGCCATTTCAAATACAATTAATCAATCTGCCAATCCATTTCCCAACTATATTGGGGTTAGCTTCCAGTCTAACCAGATGCAGCTATCCTGGTATTTTTTATTGAGCGACGGCCTGTCTAACATCCACAACCCAGTTAATGGGTAACTCGATAACCATTGGTAAGACTGGTTGTCAGACTTTTGGGGTTAAGACTAACCATAACGACTGTCATAGATGTACAGACGCCAGCACATCGAGCTACTATAATCTGTCAAATTTCTTTAATAGATATTCAACTTTATTGCTAAAGCATTAGGTTCAAGGTTGATTGGGAGAATTTGACAGTTTCGGGTACCTTGATGTGCCACGTCTGTAGAAATGACGGCCGAAACCAACGGATTGACGTACTTTTCCAAGCATGGAGGGGTCTCGATTTGTAATAAATGTTCACACATTCATGAACTGAATATGGCATGCGTAGTAACTTTATAACCTTCATCAGACCTATGCAGCTGTTATTATTAAGTCAGCTCAACGTATTACGAGTATTAAAAACGCTATTATCATCAATTATCATCAATTCGCTTAAAAATTAAAATTTTGAGAATAGATTTATAAATTAACTGGCATTATCCACACTATCCACACTAATTATCCATACTAATATACTATATACTATTATACTATAATATAGTATAATAATATAATATAATATATAATTATATAATATATATAATATATAATTATAATATTATAATTATATTATATTATAATATATAATTATAATATTAATATTATAAATGCAAAAATAACTCTGTCTGTCTGTCGGTCTGTCTGTCTGTCTGTTTGTCTCGCTTTCCTGCTAAAACTTCTCAACCGATTTAAATGAAATTTGGTACACAGATAGTTTAGAGCCCGAGAAAGGACATAGGCTACTTTTTATCCCGGTAGTATGTTCCCGCGGGATAATTTCCGACCTCCACGCGGGCGAAGCCGCTGGCAAAACCTAGTATACTATATATACTATTTAATATTTAATATTGTACATGCAAAAGTAACTGTCTGTCTGTCGGTCTGTCTATCTGTCTGTCTGTCTGTCTCGCTTTCCTGCTAAAACTACTGAACCGATTTAAATGAAATTTGGTACAAAGATAGTTTAGAGCCTGAGAAAGGTCATAGGCTACTTTTTATCCCGGTAGTATGTTCCCGCGGGATAATTTCCGACCTCCACGCGGGCGAAGCCGCTGGCAAAAGCTAGTTCTTAATAAACCTTTCCAAGGGCCAAGGCCCAATTCATCATAATCACAACCCTTAATTCCCTACGCAGTCCATTCATACAATATTATAAAGATATCATACCATTATTATACAAAACCTACCCAAAATAGTACCAACGTGAGTAACAAAAGGACCCATCGGAGTCTTTGTCTCGGCACCACGGATCGCCCTCACGAGATAAAACCAATATTTTCTCCGCGTCGAATGGCCAATATTGTGCTATATTTAGGAACCTCTGTGATCTCTTTATCTTTTAGCTAACAAAGGAGGGTCTTTTAAGCAAATAGAACTAACTTTTAGGTAAAATATACCCTACGGTGCTTTGGACTAGGTATATTTAATACTAGCTTTTGCCAGCGGCTTCGCCCGCGTGGAGGTCGGAAATTATCCCGCGGGAACATACTACCGGGATAAAAAGTAGCCTATGTCCTTTCTCAGGCTCTAAACTATCTGTGTACCAAATTTCATTTAAATCGGTTCAGTAGTTTTAGCAGGAAAGCGAGACAGACAGACAGACAGAGTTACTTTTGCATTTATAATATTATATAGTGTGGATTTTTTGATCTACTACTGACCCACCACTACTTCGCTCTATTTCAACGACGTGCCTAGTTACTCTACTAATTGTAAGATTTCTTTACTCTATGTTATTTACCTACACTTGGACCGTCTAGATAGTATAAATTCTCTGAATGGCGCTAAAAACCGCATCAAAACTACAATAATTTTGTAGTTTAAACACACAGACAGATATGAAAAGGGAATTAAATTATTACTGTTGTAATTGTTAATACATGTATTATAGATTAAATATTATATTTAAACTTGTCAATATTCAATAAAATGTTATATTTAATATCATCATCAGACTAGTCTTTTCCCTTCTATGCTGGAATCCCCTTCCAATATAACCGGATGCAGCTCAATACCAGTATTTTACATGGTGTTATTGCCGAACTGACAAATACAAATACAAATGTTTTTATTTGTTGAACATAGGTAGGTTAGGTACAGATATTGTAATTATTAAGGAACGCTATGTCTAGCCGTCATCGGCGTACAAATATTAAGATGCTACTAACATGATGATTATAATAAATTGTCAAAGAATTATCACTCATTATTAAATCATTCTAATTATTATCAATACAATAAAACATTCCAATAAAATATAATAATAATAAATTCTAGTATAAAATTTCAAATCAATAAATAATAAAATAAAGTAGTTATAATATATCATAGTTCTAGTATAAAATATCAAACAAATAATAAAAATAACGTAATTATAATGTTTCAATTAGGTATTGGTTCACGGTATAATAAGTTTTTTCATAAAATAATTTCAGTAAAGCCTTTTTAAAATCGTGTATGTTATTTATTTCTTTGATACGTCGGATTTTATTATAGATCCTGGGCCTGCAGTCTCGACATAGATAGCGACCATTTTAACAAACGAAAACGTTACAAAGTTCCGAAGATCGGAATGGAACGATATTTGGTAGTCTCGACACTCAAAGTTATCAACTGTCGTTGGTCTGTCGCATTCTGAGCTCTGTTGATGTTTACGAGTCGTTTTTGCAGCCATTTTTGTTTTCATAAACTAGTTTTTTAGGTGTTTGAAAGTAATTATAAACAAAAATTATGAGGAATGGGGGTTCTCAAAAGTGTGTCTGAGTGTCTGTACTGATGAGGCTTTTAAGTCTACCTATTTATGGGTTCCGGACAATCTACGTGCAAACGAGCTTTGCCAACAAACACCGCATTAGAAGGAGCCTTATATCTTTTGAAGGGATCGAATCGTACGATCGCTGTTTATAAATAAATAAAAAACAACCACGAATCATGTTTCAAATCAAATTTATTAAATCTCCATGTATCATCATCATCTCACACAATGATCTCCTAATTTCACACATTCTTATAATCTAGATGCTGCTTACATATGTTACATTCCTATTCATTTGACATTACTAATGCATTCTGTAGTTCATTACAACAGTCAAACTGTACGAAAACTGAATAAATAAAAAGTATCCATCACTTCGTATATAAATAACATACAACGGCAAATCATGTTTTCAACTTTATTAAATCTTCATTAATTATCAACAGTTCATCACACAATCATCTGATTACACACATTATTTTAATCTAAACACTTTACATGGCACATGTTGCATTCATAACCACATAACATTTCCACACTTTAATAAAGTAGCTTGACAATAATAATTTAACTAAAAATATCCAAAAAACTGAAATTATTTTATTAATACACTGTTATTTTATAATTTAAGCATTGCAATCTTAAGTCTAAGCTCCTTACTTACTTACAAAAGAGCAACATATGCACTACATTATGCGCAGACTATAAAGTAGTTAATACATAACAATAAAAATCTGGCGACAATATGGGTGGCTTTTCATGTTTTGGTACTTCTTTGTCTCCCTAGAAGTAGCCATACTTGTAGCTAACCAACAATATTATCTACCTCAAATGTAACCCATGTAGTTAACGTTGGATCTCAAACTAATTGTGAATAAACATCGGTGCCCAAGAAACATTTTCTTTGTTTGTTTTGCACCTGTTGTTCTAAACTTCTAAATAAAATACCTAAGAAAATTGAAAGACATACTATTAAAAACAACAGCTAAAATAATTAGACAGAACTTGTTAGTATTTTGTACAAGATTTCTTAACCGACAAGAATTATTAAAATTTTGTTTTTGTAATTTAAATGTACTAAATTTGCTTACTTAAATAGGTAGAAAGTACATAGATTCCTCACAACTGTAACAACTGATTGCAATTTGTACATTCTTTGCAATAAAATATATCTATTCTATTGAAAGATACATAAATAACACATAACCGCAAATCATGTTTTCAACTTTATTAAATGTCCATTAGCAGAATCATCTAAGTTTACACACTCTATTTAGATACTGTTTACATGAGGCATGGTGCACATCTATTGAAAAATCTTTATCAATTGTTTACACTTTCACTATTCACTTAGTTCAAACTGTTTTCTTCCATGTTGTGCCCTCCTTACAGCAGACAATGACTCAGGTACCACAAATGATGCATCTCCAAACATAATTCAAGCTGTGGACCCGTAGTTTCACGCTGCCTTAGCCCTCCGACAGCCTTGATATGGCTATGAGACGGCAAATCTCACGCAAATGAAAATCCTTTGGACTTGTTCTTATCTGTACATTTACAAATTAACAGTAGAGGTGTTAACCGAGCTCTTAAGTAAACATTAACCATTTCTTCGAATAAAACAACCACACGAATCTCTGCAGTGTCCCAAGTGTCTGTACACAGCTATAATATGATTAAATAAGAAACTATATGAAGTGAAGTCGCCGCTTGACTCAAAATGGGTTAGCCGAGTAATAATATGTGATAATATGCTGTAACCTTGGCTATCTATGAAAATATGTGTAAACTACACTTGAGAAAAAAATCAATGAAAACAAATAGACATGACTTCACAAGTTTGGCATTAGTTTTATAGTGTTGCAAGGATGCAGATTGTAATGACCTTAGATTTATAACAAGTTATTTTAATCCTGTAAAACAGTTATTGCTACTTATTAGATTCCATAAAAAAACGAGTATTTGCAAGATATAATTTCCAATTTCACTGCACAATTTTCTAGAAAAATATTATTCTTTATTAATAAATGTTCTTCAATTTTCCCTGAATTCAAGGAGAAATTCTTACGGCCGCCACTATGTCATCGAAAATTCGGATCACTAGATAATACCGAAAACACTCGCTTGCCGTACCGATGCATACGACAAAAGCAAGTCTCTACATCGGAGATACCGCGCAACATCGTACAAAACGATGCCGAGACACTACCGAAGACTACTATTTATAGTTCGACTTCAATTATTAGCCGTTAAGTACAAATCCTTGAATTCTGGAAAAAAATGGAGACCGATGATTGGTAAAAAAATATTTTTTTTTACTACAAATTGTATAGTGACTTTTTAAACCCTATCTTGGAAACTGTTTATTAAAGAAATTTAGAAGGACTGATAAACATTTAAAAAATCTCGGGCCACCATGTTTGTTACGGGTAAAATCCGAAACTACTGAACAGATTCATAACAAACTTCTAATTATTTATAATTTGGTCCAACTTAAAAGATAGGATAGTTTTTATCTCAATTATTACTGTTCTTTATATTTGGAAAAAACATCTTTATTATACGAAAATAGTTTGTATTTATTGTTTAGTTCTAGGAATTCCTAAAAGATGGTGGTGTAAGTAATTTTCACGACATAACCGTAGGTACTATTTCAATAATTCGTGTTTTTTTTTTATTAATTTCATAAATTTGTGCCAGGATCAACAGGATAGATAAAAAGAACTTTTGTAGCTAGATGAACTAAACCGGCCGGACGTAAAGAATAACATCATCCTATTTCTTTCCGTGGGTGTCGTAAAAGGCGACTATGGGACTTGCTAGAAAGTGACCACAGCGTTCTCTATGAATCTTACCACCATACTGCGATAGCCAACCCGCCTGCCAAGCATGGTGATAATGACAACACCTCCTGTACATGCACAGAACCTAGCACTGGACGACTTTCGGCAGAAATGATGATGGTGAATAGTTTAAAAACATGATTAGACTTAATCAAGGTAATGATATCCTTCGATATTAACACTGTGTTGGCGCCACCGTTTCGGGCGACCAAACTTAGCGCCAATATCAGAAGTCAAGCGACGCACTGTGGGGCGCAGTGCTGCCCTAGAACTGTAATTTGAAACCATTGTAAACACCAATTATTTTTAAAAGAGTAACCGTGGAGTTTCTTGCCGGTTCTTCTTCATAGAAATCAACAATTTGGAAACATGCACCTAGCTTCTGACGTTTCATAAGTGCCCATGTAGGTTTATGTAAATTAAAAATATTTTGGTTTGATTATAAACTAAGATGAGATAAATAAAATGTTAATTCAAAAAGAGTATGTCTGTGTGTGCTTAATTTCAACATTCCGATACTTTACCTACTTATCACTTTGAATTTTTGCGGTTTTTGTTTTCCATGAAATGATTTTATGTCAATGAATTTGATTGTATCAAAAGAATGAGTGAAAAATTTGTAGAATCTATTATTACTACCGGGTCAGCTAGCAATTTATTAAAAATATAATCTGCCTCCTTACAACATTGTAAAAAAAGAAAGAAAGAAAAATTGTTTATTCTGCACAAACAAAACGCACGTTACAAGATAAAAATGTAACAAAATGCAACGTAGCCAAAAGCCCCGTATTTATGTCAATAAAAAAAATGACAGTTAAACAACATAAATAATGCCAAAGTTGTCAAGTGTCAGATCATTTTTTTGTTGATATAGCAAATTATGTGGTATTTAACATGATAATTTTTCATTAATAGCCAAGGTTACAGCATATTATTACTCAGCTAACTCATTTTGAGTCATGCGCCGACTCCACTTCATGTAGTTTCTTATTAAATCATATTATAGCTGCGTACAGACACTTGGGACACTGCAGAGATTCGTGACGTTGTTGTATTCGAAGAAATGGTTAATGTTTACTTAAGAGCTCGGTTAACACCTCTACTGTAATTCTGTAAATGTACAGATATGAACAAATCCAAAGGATTTTCATTTGCGTGAGATTTGCCGTCTCATAGCCATATCAAGGCTGTCGGAGGGCTAAGGCAGCGTGAAACTACGGGTCCACAGCTTGAATTATGCTTGGAGATGCATCATTTGTAGTACCTAAGTCATTGTCTGCTGTAAAGTCTGTAAACAATTGATAAAGATTTTTCAATAGGTGTGCACCATGCCATGAGACACTTTCTTATAATTTAGATACTGTTTACATGAGTAAACAGTATCTAAATTATAAGAAAGTGTAAACTTAGATGATTCTGCTAATGGGCATTTAATAAAGTTGAAAACATGATATGCGGTTATGTGTTATTTATGTATCTTTCAATAGAATAGATATATTTTATTGCAAAGAATGTACAACTTGCAATCAGTTGTAACAGTTGTGAGGAATCTATGTACTTTCTACCTATTTAAGTAAGCAAATTTAGTACATTTAAATTACAAAAACAAAATTTTAATAATTCTTGTTGGTTAAGAAATCTTGTGCAAAATACTAACAAGTTCTGTTTAATTATTTTAGCTGTTGTTTTTAATGGTCAATTTTCTTAGGTATTTTATTTAGAAGTTTAGAACATCAGGTGCAAAACAAACAAAGAAAATGTTTCTTGGGCACCGATGTTTATTCACAATTAGTTTGAGATCCAACGTTAACTACATGGGTTACATTTGAGGTAGAAAATATTGTTGGTTAGCTACAAGTATGGCTACTTCTAGGTAGACAAAGAAGTACCAAAACATGAAAAGCCACCCATATTGTTGCCAGATTTTTATTTTTATGTATTAACTACTATAGTCTGCGCATAATGTAGTGCATATGTTGCTCTTTTGTAAGTAGTAAGGAGCTTAGACTTAAGATTGCAATGCTTAAATTATAAAATAACAGTGTATTAATAAAATAATTTCAGTTTTTTGGATGTTTTTAGTTAAATTATTATTGTCAAGCTACTTTATTAAAGTGTGGAAATGTTATGCAGTTATGAATGCAACATGTGCCATGTAAAGTGTATAAAAGAATGTGTGTTATTATATTATTGTGTTTGATGAAGTCGAACAACTCTATTAAGTTTCAACAGGAAACTTAATGTGTGTGACGAATTGTTGAAACTTAATTGAATAGAGAGAGCATAACAGTTGATAATTAGTGGAGATTTAATAAAATTGGAAACATGATTTCCTGTTGTATGTTTTTTGTATACAAAGTGATAAATACTTTTTATTAATTCAGTTTTCCTGCGGTTTGACTACTGTAATTTATGTCATGTCTCTCACGGCTATCCTTTAGTAATAGTGCATGATATCAGTTTTTTGGATATGTATGTATATTTAAATTATTTTTGTCAAGCTACTTTATTAAAGTGTGGTAATGTTATGCTGATAGGAATGCAATATGTGCCATGTAAAGTGTTTAGATTAAAATAATGTGTGTAGTTAGATGATTGTGTGTGATGAACTGTTGAAACTTAATAGAGATTTAATAAAGTTGAAAACATTATTTTCCGTTGTGTATTATTTATATCATCATCATTATCATCATCAATCATTAAATATTATATGTGTAGATTAATAACGTCGAGCTATTTTATTAAACTGCAGAATGCGGTGGAAATGTCCTGTGGATAAGAATGCAACGTCTCGTAGAAATTCTAGCTTAAACGAACGTGTCTAATTAGGAGATGATTGTCTGTGATGATACTTAATGGAGATTTAATAAAGTTGGAAACATGATTTGCGGTTGTGTGTTACCTATTTATCAAATATAAAAACGACGATCGGCTCCCTTCAAAAAGATACTAAATGTATTTGGCTCCCTCTAATACGATGGTTGTTGGCGACGCTCGTTCGTAACTAGTTTTGCCGAAACCCATAAATAGATGGCCTTAAAGCCTCATTAGTACAGTCACACCTTCGAGTACGCCATTTTTGTTAATAAACACTTGCAAACACCAAAACATATAGTTTGCGTTGCTAACGAATCACTTTGCGGGCTTTCAAAAATGGACGCAACACATACTCGTAAACATTAACAAAATACGGTAAAGTTCATCGAAATGTCGATGTCAATCAATAACTTTGAGTGTCGAGACTACCAAATATCGTACCATTGCTACTAAACCGAACTATGAATGCGTTTTGCGCTAACTGTCATCGTTTTTTTCAAGTATAATGTATGACTTTGGTCCGTATCTCAGATGTCGAGACTTCCATTTTGTCGCTGGCATCGTTACGGCAAGCGAATTTTTTCGGTTTTATTTAACGATCGGTAGTTTGCGATAGTGTCGCTTTCTATGTCGAGACTGCAGGCCCTGGGTGCCATTCCTATAAAACTTTTTGAATAAAGAGTAGTGTTGTGTGGCTTAGCGCATATCTCTCTAGTGCGTCGTTTTGATCTCAATGATTCGAATAGCTGGAAGTTTGATTTGAGGAATACTGCTGTCTCAAAAATGTACATACAGGGCAAAGTTAAGAAAGAGTTTAAATGGTTTAAAATATGGAATACAGCTTTTAGTTGGTTTAAGTTTAAACACAGCACGCACACATTTTTTGACCTCCACGACCCAGTTACTGAGTAAAACGATACCCCTTGGCAAGACTATCCCAGACTTTCGGGCTTCTGACGACCCGTAATGACTGTGACAAATCCACCATTGACAGCCGGGACTTACGGCTTTACGTGCTTTCTGAGGCATGGATAGGTTGTGGTATGTAAAGATGGTCACCCATCCATCTGCTTAATCTGCTTCCAGATAGACTGGAAGCTCACCCCAAACATTGTTGGGAAAAGGCTCTTGAATGTTGAAGTATTAAGATTTTATTATTCTTCAAACAAAACGGCCAAAACATCGCGCTTCACATCGCCTGACATATTGGAACGAAGTTCTTTATCGCGCGTTGCGAAAGGGGGCTAGACGGAAAAAATTAAGACCAAAAGTTGTAACGACACTTTTTGCTACAGTTGTAAGCCGTGCGCCCTGCACGTGTTTCTCTGTCTGTCTCTCTCTCTTTCTCATAGAAAGCAAGCCAGTTATTTTCGTTTTGTCTTTCTATTTCGCATTGAACAGTGTGGTGTCGCGACGATTATTTTTGTTGAGTGTAGTGTATAAAGGTTTTTTGTACATAATCTATATATATAAAAGAAAGTCGTGTTAGTTACACTATTTATAACTAAAGAACGCCTAAACCAATTTGGCTGAAAATTGGTGAGGAAGTAGCTTGGAACCTGGAAACGGACATAAAATACTTTTTATTTCGTAAGAAGATAAAGCTGAAGAGTTTGTTTGGTTGAACGCGGTAATCTCAAAAGCTTCTGGTCCGAATTGAAAAAATCTTTTTGTGTTGGGTAGCCTATTTATTGAGAAAGGCTATATGGTATATAACGTCACGCTACAATAAAAATGAGTGGAGCAGCAACGAAAAATG
Source organism: Aporophyla lueneburgensis (assembly GCA_932294355.1). Classification (NCBI taxonomy): domain Eukaryota; kingdom Metazoa; phylum Arthropoda; class Insecta; order Lepidoptera; family Noctuidae; genus Aporophyla; species Aporophyla lueneburgensis. Next base: position 8,692,472 of record OW028746.1, read on the forward strand.
GACGAAAATTGGCAGGCGATTCGATGCGACGGGAAGGTTCAGGGAAGCAAAACTTTGACGCGGACGAAGTCGCGGGCAGAAGCTAGTAAATAATAAAAAAATATAACAAAATAAATCCTGACAGTGTTTCTGCACAAGTTCCGGATATGCCGATGGAGTTAGGTAAATAGAGATTTTATATAGACAATAATAAATGCAATTAATCGAAAGGAACTTCGTTCCATCCGGGTGTCCCTTGACACCTCCCAAGTTTTTATATTTACACTTACTATTTATATACTTATTTCAAACATTACTTGCCTTCTTACCAATATCCGTATTCCACGTTACCACACTTATATTTTTCATACAACCCACACACCTAAACCCTTGCCAAATCATGAACCAGAGACGATAAATCAAGTTATTGTCGATTACCGAATTTCCGAATGAATAATACACAAAATTATTCAAATTATTCCCAGTAAACAAACGAAAGTCACTGTCGTTTTTAATTCAAAATTGGTTCGGGCGGGTTTTACCACGGATCTGGGCTTAAACCGATTATTATTTTCCGGTTACCTAATTTCGGGTCCTCTGGTAAAACCACGTTGTTTGGATTACCTATTTGTGACATTAGTGGAATAAAGGTCAAGGGGTCGAATAGTTTCGATTGTTGTCGGCAACTATAGTTTGCTGTCATTGCAAATTAGTTGATTTGAGTCGGTAGTTTCACCAGTAATGAGATGCATAAAATAAAAATATTTTAGCAAATTACAAGCTTTTTTAAAGCAGTGGTGACCCAGTGGTATAAGCCACAAGTAGTAGGTCGTGAGTTCTTTCCGTAAATTATTTCATTACCAGTTCTCTCAAAATGGTGAAGGAAAACTTCATGAGGAAACCGGTGTGTCTTAGAACCAAAAATTCGAAGACATGTGACCTCAACTAAACCGCACTGGGCTAGAATGGTGGATTACAGCTCACTCCCAGTCAGTGATCGAAGGCTTTTTGACCTTTTGTTGTAAATTATTTTAGTTTGTTTGTGCAATGTTTTGGTAACTTTTAAAGTTAAGTTAACAACTGAAATAAATCGCTGCTACATTTAAAACATGAATACAAAGCTAGCAAAATGATTTCAATAAATGGAATCTAATTGATCTAACACTCACCAACTTCATTAAATATTTACTAATCAAACCATCCATCACTGAATTTGTAATTAGTATATTCCACTAGCAGCATCTATTTAGTATAAAACCCCACAGAACATTCCTCTATTTGATAACGGAAACAAATAAAACCTATCGATCGGGGAAGACAAACTAGATGCAGCAATCGTATCCGAAGTTAGACATAAATTAGTTTCCTGTTAGTTCTGTACAGACTAGAATAGACTAGAAATGTTATTGACTTCTAAAATAAGCTTGGGAACTGTTAACAAGTGGGTCAGGATTCAAGCCCAAGCGCCCAAACTCGAACTCGACCCCATTAATCCTTACATCTTAACGATTGTTTTCAAGCTTTAAAAGCCATCTGTGGCGGGGCTACTTTCGGGAGACTTCCGAATGCGAGGATTTGTCTTACAGCTCTAGGATAAATGGATTCCTGATTGGATGATGGAGTATGCAGACCGAGTTTAAAGACCTAGTTTGGCTAGGAACGGGGTCACAAATTTACATGCGAGGTTTGAAGTGATTTTAGGGCGCACTACGAAAATAGCGTGGGGTTTTTGCAGTTTGGTCTTCTAGATATCAATATTCGAGTGGGTAGGCACGTAGAGTTGTGCCACCTGTATTTATATACTTTTGTTGTTATTAATATTTATCTAATTGTACGCTGCCAGGCCAAAGTCTCAATTCAATTGCGCAGTGGAAGTTATTGATGGGGGGCTCTGGAGACAAGAGTGGCTAGCGTACTGTCCGCCGTACGCGGAGCAGACAATATATAAGAGAACAGCTCACCTACCATACAACAAAACAACTTACCTCATGGTTGAAGGACACTGCTCTGGTGCCAACCTGGAGATATGTATGTAAGTGAGTGTATCTGTATTGTGTCGTGACGTTACGAGTATTCTTCAGGTTAGATTCCGCTTCCAATTAGGCTGGAGACGATCACAGCATGCGGTCTTCAAATCACTCGTCCCAACAGCGTCACACTTTGCTTAACCTTCAAACTATTTATCGAAAATATGTCCAAAACCCGTGTTATTTCTTCAAATTGGGGGTTATTACAATTAATACAATTGGATCACGACTAATTGTCACAAACGGATCGATTTAAAGGGATTAATTTCAACAAACGCGTCGCGGAACTCAACAGGCGAACAGGGCTATTTTAGCGGCAAAAATTAAGAGAACTGTCAAACGTCAAAATCAAACTTGACAAGTCAGATGTCATTCCGTTACGCGTTGCGTGCGCATAGAGAAACTATTTCAGGACGCAACATCTACCCCCCCCGGACGGGCCTTCCCGTCCGCTAATCACTTGGCAATCCCGACAAGGTTGCGTTTTATCAGTCCACCTGACGCGCTGCTGGAGGATGTGCAAATACTCCAAGCTCCAACGCTTGCAAAACTCTGAGCGAGCTGCTGCACCAACGGAAACCACGATAGCCAATTTTGGCTCACATCGACAAAAGGATGCTCCGGCAGGGCGACAAGTGGCTGTCAAATCAAAAAATGGCCCGGGGTCAGGGCCTCCAAGACGTTCGGGTCCGAAGACAGCGGGCACAATGGACGCGAGTTCAACACAGCTTCAATGCGGCAAAATACCGTAGCTAACTCCTTAAAGGTGGGAACGGTGTCTCCCAACAATCTGCGCCAGAGTCCCTAACCGCCTTCACCGCGGCCTCAAAATACCCCCCCAATGGGGGCAGGCTGGCGGGTCAAACAATAACAAACAACAACAACAACAACAATTTAATGGCCCTCCTTAGGCAACAAAAGGGGGTGACGGGCCCCATAAGGAAGGCTAGAGTGACTCAACCGTCAACAACCAAACAACAAAAGACCCGTATCGACCAAAAGGGGTTCAACTTACTAACGGCTCCCGACAATATCCAAAACTCTCGCTGCAGAATGGCCAACAGCGCATTGCAACCGGCATGCGAGTTCTTAATGTGACGATCAGTCACCAACAATTCAACAACAGAAAAACAATTCAACAATTTGTCGAGGGAGCCAAATCGACTCAACAAACTCAGGGTCCTTTGTTCCAACAGCGAGCACCTTGAGCCCGGGCAAAGGACCCGACATCAAGACTGGCGATCGAGGCCAATCATCCTCGGGATGAGTCAGCCAGTCTGGTCCCCACCATAGGGGGTAAGCAAACAGGCGGGGTGCCATGCACCTACGTGAGGCCACGGCGCCTGGGTTCAAATCTCCAGGCAAGGGCCTCCAAATCAAAGGCGTATCAAAATTTTGAATCTGGGACACTCGGTACGCAACAAAGACCTCCAAAGAGTGGACGGACGTCTTCAACCAACACAAAGCAATTTGACTGTCCGTCCAGGCGTAAGAAGCCCGAATGTCCACAGTTCCACCCAAAGTGTGAGCAACGTGGTTCAATAGACGCACAAGACGCGCCGCCCCTGACAATTCAACTTAGGGGTGGTCAGTGCCGTCCGGAGGGGGGCCACCTTGCTCTTGGCCAAGACCAGTGACAAATTCACCTGGCCTGTGCGCAGACGGTGCGCAGACAAACAACAGCTGCATAACCGTGCGGAGACGCATCACAAACAAGGGTAGCAGAGTAGCTCCCAGGGGGGAGGATAGCGCGGGGTAACACGACCTCGTTGACTGCAGGGAGTGCGGATACAAATTGGAGCCAATCTTCCAACCGGGTGTCCCGAATTGGCTCGTCCCAGCCAAGTCCCGCAGTCCAAAGGCGCTCAAGAAAACAATTTTGCTCAAAACAATACAAACAAACAACAAAACAATAGACAAAAGGCAACCCTGGGCTCCCATGTCCATAATGGCACGGACCACAACAGAGTCCCCCGTGGGCCCCCAGACCTGACCGATGCCGTTGGCAACAAAACCGTGTCGATCTGAGAGGTACCTTAGCGGGGCAGGCGCCAATGTCCTAACAATGCCTGGGCGGCGACCGATCGCCACACCCAGACCCAAGTCTTTCCCGACGAGGATGCAATTCAAATTCCTCGTCCGCGCGGTGTCCCGAGCCACGCGCCATCGCTGGAAGGGCATATCCCACCGGAGGCCTGAATGGCGGGGGGCGTGACTCCAACCGGGGACGTTCCGCCAAAGGAGGGGAGGGAAGGCGGTGCTGGTCTGGCCAGCGCTGCCTAGCAACAACTGCGTAATCGCCTTTACGCGGGGAGACCAAATGGCGGTCGCGCGGCTCCCGATCAACTTGCGCGGGGGGTGGAGTGCGGCGCTCAAAATTGCGGGCCTCTCCCCGGTTCTGAACCGGCGAGGCAGAAGCCCGGTGACCAACTCCATGGTACCCCCCCCGTACGCGAACCTTCATCAGAGGCTGGTCTGCCAGCGTGGTTCGCGTTAGCGCACAATATGTCCAAATGGGACCCCCTACAAATTCTACAAGGGCGGCGGTTGGGGCAGTCCCTATGGAAGTGAGCCCCCAAACAAGAGAAGCACATGCGGCGTGCTTTGGCAATTCGGCGGCGGGCACTCATGTGCAACTTCAAAAAGGCCGCGCAAGTTGCCATGCCATGCCCCGTGTCCCTACAAAACTCACAACCAGGACGACTCTGGGTGCCAGCAAAACGAGCGGCGGGGCGACCATCAACAGGCCCGCGAGCCCTAGTCCGTCCCTGGTCTCGTGGCCGGGAAGACGGCTGGCATGACTCAGTGGCAACGCCAGAGTTGTCCACAAACCGACACTCATCCTCCAAAAATTGGACGAGGTCATCAAATGGGGGGAGATGTGTGACACTATCCCCACCATACTTTTGCTCGAAACGAGCCCTCAAATCGGCAGGAAGCCGTTGCAGCACAACGTGCACCAAAAGGTAAGACCATTGGTCCACCGGCAAGTCCAATTGCTTTAAAGCGTTGGTCGCTGCCACCAACGGGTTCAACAGGTCAGTACGCAATGCTGACAAACTAGTAATGACCGGTAACCCCAAAATCAATGCAATATGAACGTCAGCCAAACAACGTTTATTTTGGTACCGCCGGGTGAGTAGTTCCACAGCGGTAGGGTAGGCTGAGTCAGTCAAAGACAGATGCTGCACCAAGGCTCGGGCCTCACCTTCCAGGACGGACAACAAATAGGCCAACTTTTGGGCGGGTCTGAGGTCCGAGCGTGCATCAACCAAACTTTCAAACAGGTTTTGGAAACTTAACCAGTGGTCCAGACGACCGTCAAAATGTGGCAGTTCCAAAGTAGGCAGTCTACTCAATAGTCCGGGACCTGAAACAACCGAGGTCTCCGGTTTGACCTGGACAGGTGTCCGGCTCTCCAATATTTCCCGAGCACGTTGACCAATGACATCCCCCAGGTCCAAGATCTGGTCGTAGTCAGCAAGGACCTTGTCACGTGCTGCCTGATCCAGCACTTCCAAATCCACTTCACAAATGTACTGGTTGTAGCGGGTGAGCAGAGCATCAACGTTGCCGAGTCTCAAGTTCAACTGCTCGAACCGAGCAAGAGTGATCCCCTCAAGATCCTGGCGCTCAGCGGTCGCTGCAGCTGAAGCGAACCACCGCAGCTGTGTGGTCAATCCACTGATTGCCTCTCTCACCGCTTTGTATGCCATTGCACAAACAATACAATTCAATATACCAAACAAAATAATTAAGTAACAAAGTTCAAACAATATATTACAAAATAACTACAATCAAACTACCAAACTGACTAATCAGCAACTCAAGAAATAACATTAAATTGGTTTCAATTCAATTCAACAATAAACTTTTATTTTAATTCAAACCCAATATCAACGTTCAAAATTCTATTTCACAATTCAATTCAAATATTCAAATTCCAATCCAATTCCAAATGTTAAGTTCACAAACCACTTTGTTAATGGTACAACAATAATAATCCTTTATTCCAACTCAAAACAATGGTAATACTCAAAAATGCCAATAATTTTTCAAATATTAATTTTCACAAATAACCATATCAATGGTACAAACTCAATATTTTAATGTCTTCCTGACATTCAATACAACAGAGGTCAAATAACAACAACAAGAGGTTATAGCATAGCTCAATCTAACCAACTCTGAAGCATATATGCAAACCTGGTTGACCCCCGGCAATATGAGTTACTCGACTCAATAAATTCCAAATTATTTCAAACAAACAATTAATTACCGATAGCAAATATTTACAGCGAATTACTACTTCCCTTATAGAGACTGCCAAGTAATTAGCCTACTGTAAAATTACCAATTTGGTGGTTTTGTAGGTTAAAACCACGCCTCTGCATACCAAACTGTACGCTGCCAGACTAGACCCCGTACAATACGATTTCAAGTGCGCAGTGGAAGAGTTATAATCATGGGGCTCTAGAGACAAGAGTGGCTAGCGTACTGTCCGCCGTACGCGGAGCAGACAATACAAGTACAAGGTACAATATACAAACAAAGGCACTTACCTCATGGTTGAAGGACACTGCTCTGGTGCCAACCTGGAGTTCTGTGTGTAAGTGAGTGTATGTGTATCGTGTCGTGACGTTACGAGTATTCTTCAGGTTATATTCCGCTTCGCTCCAAGAGATCTGCCTTCCAGACATGCGGTCTTCAAATCACTCATTCACAATAGCGTCACACTCAACCATCGGGTCATGACAGATTGTCCACAAAACGACCGGTTAATTAATACAATTGGATCACGACTAATTGTCACAAACGGATCGATTTAAAGGGATTAATTTCAACAAACGCGTCGCGGAACTCAACAGGCGAACGGGGCCATTTGCCGGCAAAATTAACAAGCGCTGTCAAGTGTCAACGTCAAATTGTCAAGTGAGATGTCATTCCGTTACGCGTTGCGTGCGCATAGAGAAACTATTTCAGGACGCAACATCTACCCCCCCCGGACGGGCCTTCCCGTCCGCCAATCACTTGGCAATCCCGACAAGGTTGCGTTCTATCAGTCCACCTGACGTGCTGCCGGAGGATGTGCAAATACTCCAAGCTCAAACGCTTCCAAAACTCTGAGCGAGCTGCTGCACCAACTGAAACCGCGATAGCCAATTTTGGCTCACATCGACAAAAGGGTGCTCCGGCAGGGCGACAAGTGGCTGTCAAATCAAAAAATGGCCCGGGGTTAGGGCCTCCAAGACGTTCAGGTCCGAAGACAGCGGGCACAATGGACGCGAGTTCAATACAGCTTCAATGCGGCAAAATACCGTAGCTAACTCCTCAAAGGTGAGAACGGTGTCCCCCAACAATCTGCGCCAGAGTCCCTGTGCCGCTTTCACCGCGGCCTCAAATACCCCCCCAATGGGGGCAGGCTGGCGGGTCAAACAACAACAAACAACAAAAACAACCAAACAACAATAACAACCAAACAACAACAACAACAATTTAACCAAATCTGTTAGAATATATGCAAACCTGGTTGACCCCCGGCAATATGAGTTACTCGACTCAATAAATTCCAAATTATTTCAAACAAACAATTAATTACCGATAACAAATATTTACAGCGAATTACTACTTCCCTTATAGAGACTGCCAAGTAATTAGCCTACTGTAAAATTACCAATTTGGTGGTTTTGTAGGTTAAAACCACGCTCTGCTACCAAAATGTACGCTGCCAGGCCAAAGTCTCAATTCAATTGCGCAGTGGAAGTTTTTGATGGGGGGCTCTGGAGACAAGAGTGGCTAGCGTACTATCCGCCGTACGCGGAGCAGACAATATATAAGAGAACAGCTCACCTACCATACAACAAAACAACTTACCTCATGGTTGAAGGACACTGCTCTGGTGCCAACCTGGAGATATGTATGTAAGTGAGTGTATCTGTATTGTGTCGTGACGTTACGAGTATTCTTCAGGTTAGATTCCGCTTCCAATTAGGCTGGAGACGATCACAGCATGCGGTCTTCAAATCACTCGTCCCAACAGCGTCACACTTTGCTTAACCTTCAAACTATTTATCGAAAATATGTCCAAAACCCGTGTTATTTCTTCAAATTGGGGGTTATTACAATTAATACAATTGGATCACGACTAATTGTCACAAACGGATCGATTTAAAGGGATTAATTTCAACAAACGCGTCGCGGAACTCAACAGGCGAACAGGGCTATTTTAGCGGCAAAAATTAAGAGAACTGTCAAACGTCAAAATCAAACTTGACAAGTCAGATGTCATTCCGTTACGCGTTGCGTGCGCATAGAGAAACTATTTCAGGACGCAACACTAATACTGTGAATAATATCCCATCAACAACATAAATGTGAAATGAGAGCCAAGTTCAATATTAAGCCTAAAGGCATAATATATGCCTTGGTTGTTGAATTCAACGACAAAAGATGTGAGATAGATCTAAATGGGTGCCAAGTTCAATGGTCAGTCCTGACTTGGCTAGTTCTCATATACGAATTATTATGTTCGATTGCTAGTTTCTAACAGCAAGCTAAATTTTCGGAATAATAAAATAAGAACCGACAAGTAACAGGTTTAGAACTTGCGAAGGCTATAATATAATTCATATATGAAAACTAGCCAAGTCAGGACTGACCATTGAACTTGGCACCCATTTAGATCTATCTCACTTCTTTTGTCGTTGAATTCAACAACCAAGGCATATATTATGCCTTTAGGCATAATATTGAACTTGGCTCTCATTTCACATTTATGTTGTTGATGGGATATCATTACTTTTTGTACATAAATTATTAGTAGGTACTTATTTATAACAAATTTATAACAAAATTAATACCAAATGGTTTTTGTTATAAGTATTCCTAATAGAATCAATTAAGTGAAAAATTATAATAAAATGATAAAAATTTACCAGTTTCTGATTTATTCCTTTGTATTCACCTAATTACTTATCTACATGTCAAATTTGAACTTTCTAGGTCATCTGGAACTGGGTTAGAGTTTTGATCTATAGGTCAGTCAGTGATAAAAATGACGATTTTTGGACGTTAATATCTAAATAACCGTTTGAGATATGTTTATGAAATTTGGAACACATATGTATCTCGCAGGTTTCACTATATGAGCCAAATTCGACACGTTTATGTGAAACAGTTTTTGAGTTATGAGGGGGTCAAAAGTGGCTCCAAATGGTTCGTGTAATATTACACACGGTGCTGCTCGCCAGTTCTGTTACTTGAACTTGGCTTGACACGCTGCCGCGTGTCTAGATACTTAAGCCCAATAAAACCCAACAAAACTCACAGAAAATGACAAAAGAAAAATGTTCTTCTTATAGAAGAATCATTTTTCAAGGACAAATTTTTGTGTGATGAGCACGATCATTTGTTCTGTGTCTGGGTGTAATTTATCTATAATATGTATGTATTTAGAAATATATAAGTATGTTTATCAGTTGTCTGGTTACCATAGTACAGGCTCTGCCTAGTTTGGGATCAGACAACGTTGTGTTGGTTGTCCTAAGATATTTATTATTTTTATTTATTTTTTTATATGTCAAAAATGTAAAAAAACGGTAGCAATAAGTGGATGGTCAGAAACACATCTATGGGTTTAAATGAGAAACGCTTGCAGTGACTGGACATGTCTACTCAAATGGTAGGTTTTGGTTCTTTCCTCAAAAGACTATTTCATACACTAAATCTGCATGTTCCTAACATGGTCTTACCAAGATATTGTCTAGGTTTTAAAAGAGACAGTGACCTCTGAGGTTATATATACCTCAAATTAAATTATTTGGCATTACTTTACGCAGGTGTTGGGTATGGATATCAAATTTTTTTTTTTTGTTTTTCAACTTTCTGAAAAATATTTAATGATACCTACTGACATTAAGGCAACCAAATGACTATTATGTTTTGTTTCTGGAACTTACTTAAAAAAATATGTTCCACGAAAAATTACTAAAATTGCTGATCGATTACGGGTATGTACCTTGTACCTTCGTACATCTAATGATTATTATTATTTTTTGTTTTAGTTCTCCACATCGATAGTTAGTTCTCCACAACTTATATTATTTAACCCTGTATAAGTGTTTGTTCTAACCAGGGATGTTAGGGAGCTCCGTAACCGTAACCGAAACTATCGGATATCCGATATAAAAATTTATCCGTAACCGTAACCGAATCCGAAATAAAAGTTTCGGATAATATCGGATTTGTAATTACATTTTTATTTTAGGTAGATTAGATAACACTCAATACATATTTATAATCATTTTTGTTTTAAATAGCTGTAATAATTACTCACAGACTGATTGTAATTCCTACCAAATGGTGACATATAAACAAAACCATTTTATTAGCTATTTGATTTTTACTTTTGAAATTCCTTAAAAGTTTAATATCCGTAACCGAAATTATCCGAAACTAATGGATAATCCGAAATAATTTCATATCCTTATCCGTATCCGGCATAATAATCATTCCTACATCCGTAACCAATCCGTATCCGAAATTTCATATCCATAACATCCCTAGTTCTAACCTACTAACAGACAAAATAAATAAAATTTAGTAGTTAGTAAGCGTCTTCATAACTACCGTTTTACCGTCGAACAACAATAAAATCTGTCTAATTGCAAAGCGAACTATAAGTAACAGCTTAACCTATAAAATACGACGGAAATAACACAGATGCTTGCAATAAAGAAAACGTATTTTAGGAACATCGTTTTCACATCAGTTCGGAGGCGGCGCCCTTCTGGCTTCTCACTCTATTCCTCCGTGTTATCAGGCATGTTCCAAGCTTTTGCTTAGGGTTATGACTTTGTAATGCAGGATTATTTAATTATAAAATATCTTTGAAGATTTAAATGAGGTTTTTGAAATTGTTTTGATAGTTATAGTAGTTTATAGTTATTAAGGGATTCTTATCAGGTATTCTTAGGTCAGAGTGTACTACGTGAGCTCGACAAATGGATGTGCGAATAACACTTGTGCGACAAAACTGTACTGCAACTCACCATAGTTCGAATGCACGCTTGTGCGACATACTGAATCTAGTCGTTCCTAGCACTCGCCGGCCGCTGCCGTGGCACCACTCGCTTCGCTCGCTTGGCTTGTGCGTAGGAAGTCACAGTTTTAACCTAACCTAACCTAGTGTACTATGTGAGCTCGAGTGTGTCGCACAAGCGTACATTCAAACTATTGTGAGTCATTCGCACAAGCGTTATTCGCACATTCATTTGTCAAGGTCACGTAGTACACCCCTTAGGTCATTCTATGATCCCCATGTGGTGCCGATTTCTTCGCGTGGGTGTCGTAAAAGGCGATTAAGAGATTTACTAGAGAATGACCAGCAGCGTTCTCTTTGCTTTTTCCACCATACTGCGATCGCTGCGATCGCTAACCGCCTGCCAAGCGTGGCGATTACGGCAGCCCCCTATAACTATAGCCAATACCCTTATGTAAGTTTGTTTTATAAGAAGTAATATCTTAAACTAGTGAACAGATTTAAAAAATATTTTACTAGTAGAAAGGCGCATTATACTTTATTGACATCCATACTTCCATACTAATATTATAAATGCAAAAGTAACTCTGTCTGTCTGCCTGTCTCGCTTTCCTGCAAAAACTACTGAACCGATTTAAATGAAATTTGGTACACTGATAGTTTAGAGCCTGAGAAAGGACATAGGGTACTTTTATCCCGGTAGTATGTTCCCGCGGGATAATTTCCGACCTCCACGCGGGCGAAGCCGCTGGCAAAAGCTAGTAAGCAGATTTCATTAACATTTATAATATTTTTTTAAAGTGAAGGTAATTTCATCTCAAGTAAAACACTATTTGACACCCAGAAAAGTGAAGACGGGTCGTTATAATAATAGAGGTTAAAATATGAAATTGTCGTTTTATAGTAGGTATTAGATATTTTGAATTGACATTAAACCTTCGAGGTGTAAGATATTCGAATGAATTTTTTTTTAATATTACATCTATGAGATTTTTCTTTAAAAAATGTGCAACATTCGATTTTCGAATTTCAACTGTTTTTTTTTTATTCAGTTTAGACGGAAAAGATGGATACTTCGAAAATCCGAGTACCTATTTTTTTTAAATAAGTGTTTCGGCGCGGCAATATCGCAGCAGAAACTGCCCGCAATATCAATGCTGCGTTTGGTGAGGAGACTGTTAATGAACGCACTGTGCATTTTTGGTTTAAACGCTTTCGTAATGGAAACTTCGACTTGAAGACGAACCACGTGGAAGACCGTAAACACTGTTGAATAACGCTGAATTGAAGGTGATGATGTTACATCTTGAGAAAAAACGAGTATAAAGAAGTAAAGGGCATTGACTAACTTGTATGGGACTTTGGCCACTTATGAACAAACAGTTCAGCTAATAATATATGATTGATTTAATAGTTCATATCAATAGGAAGGCCAATATAAACCTAGTTTTGTATCAAGATTTATGTTTAGATCTTTTTTAACATTTTATTGAAATTGGTCATGCATCAAATAAAACTTGCTATAGATGTGCCAGGTTCATCATAAATACAAGGTTCAGGGTCCATGGAAGTGCCGGGGCCGTCAAGAATCGGAATCCATTTAGAAACAGCCAAAGTAATTGCAATAAAACTTACAAAAACAACACTCACGATGCAAAAAAAACAAAGCGAATGAAAACATTAATATCAGAAACTGTCATTTCGACAACTAACACAACATTTTTAAAGCATTGTGTTACCAAATAAAAAAAAAGATAATTGTATCGATACATATGGAATCGATTATTGTTTTATAAGTTCTTCACGTATAATGCACTCTTCAGTTTAACATTTTTATGTCTTTAATCATTTATATCGTATATTAGTATTTTTTTAATAATATGATTAAATGAAAACGGCGTTAAATACATTGGATAGATTACCCTACACTTTAAATCGATTTGAATTTATTGTTAATGCAGTTTTTGTTCGGCAACACTGAAGTCAAATTCAAAGCCAGACTTGGTCAAATCATATTAAATACCAAACAAAAAGATTTTTTTACAGTGCATATTCACACAAAGTTATTAGCATCAGAGATTTACTAAAATAGAATTAAAATTATAGGTAAATTACATTTTTGTGTAGCAGCGTGTTCAAAAATGACCAACTCTGGACAATTCCCTTTGCATGTTGATTGTAATTTTTAGAACTACTGATCCGATTCCAAAACTCTTTCACTATTTGGAAGCTACAGTATTGCCGAGTGACAGCATATATTTCTTGTTAACATCAAAATAAAGGCACGTGGATGGAGTTGCGTCAGAATCCGTAGTCGTACAATGTGTTCATTAGTTAATTGAAAACCCAGGTTATTGTGCAAAGCCCGATAATGGTACCTAATAAATGGTACCTACCTAATAAAACCTCTCTTTTCAAGTTGGTTCGGTGTTCAAGTGCCCCTTATTATTTAATTCCTCTTTCGAGGATGTTGTTAATTTAGATTGCTTTTCATCTTACGTAATTTTATGTCAACTAAGTAAATTATATTTAAGCTACACTGTGTTAATAATATTACTAGCTTCTGCCAGCGACTTCGTCTGCGTGAAATGTTGGTACCAGACTCACCGCGACCGAACACCGAACAAAGAAAAAAAAATAACAAATTCTTGACCTTTATTATAATAGCTTCACCCGCTTTAACGCTAGGTTGGTAGGTAGTTACGTCGGAAATTATTCCTCGGGAATATACTACTTAATCGTTTACGTCCAGCCCACTTTTTATTCTGGGTTCAGTAAAAGTAATTTTATTTCCTCTGTCATAATTTAACACAAAAAGTTAGCTTCAGAATCGCCTCCAGCTCTTCAAACTCCATAAAAAAACGGCAGTGAAAGCGACTTTAAAACCAAGAGTAACAATTTCCTTCACTACACTAAAATGAAACGAAACCAAACTTCAAAATTAAAAAAAGATTGCCTTACTTCCTCAAAACTTAGTATCAGGCAGCCCTAACCGATTTGAGATGGTACATAGCTATAGAAAACAGGGTATCTACCCCTGTTCCGGTTTGAGTAGCTAAAAGAGCTTATGGTAATTTGGGCTGTCTTAAAATGTCAACGTCACCACTCGGCGTGTTTAAGCTACCTTAAATAGTTTAATGAGAGACTGTTTTACACCTTTTGTAAGCATTAGCGGTAGGTGTGAATTTGTATTTTTTTTAAACCTTAGTCGGCTAAACGCCCGCGCCGATTAGCTTAACAAGTAGGCTCAGATAGAAAAGGGAATCTTCTTTAGGGCTGCAAAGTAGGTCCTTAGGATCCTGTATTAATATATTCCTCAAATTGTGTTGACCCGTTTCATAATATTACTTCCATCGTAAATATAACATACTAGCTTTTGCCAGCGGCTTCGCCCGCGTGGAGGTCGGAAATTATCCCGCGGGAACATACTACCGGGATAAAAAGTAGCCTATGTCCTTTCTCAGGCTCTAAACTATCTGTGTACCAAATTTCATTTAAATCGGTTCAGTAGTTTTAGCAGGAAAGCGAGACAGACAGACAGACAGACAGACAGACAGACAGACAGACAGACCGACAGACAGACAGACAGAGTTACTTTCGCATTTATAATATTAGTGCGGATTAAACTGTTGATTTATTGAATTATTAACTGCACGTTAATAATTCAATATATCAACAGTCTGTGTTTGACAAAATTGCACCACATGGAAACATGCTTAGACCTTTGATTAGAAATATAGCATAATTAGTCTATAATTTTCTTACTGCCGATTTACCCCGAGAGTCGCGGGTTGGTAGATGTCACCTGCCTTCAAATTTTTGGTTTCTAGGACATGCCGGTTTCCTCAAGATGTTTTTCTTCACCGTTTTGAGAGTAGTGGTAAAATTATTTACACAAAGCACCTGCCTTGCCTGAGTTCAAAACCACTGCCTACAATAGTAAGTTGGGCCACTACCAATAGGCCACCACTGCACTGATTAAGTATAGGGTCGAGTTGCATAAATTGGACCCGTTCGTAATTTGTACCACCTCAAAACCTACCAAACTGTAATGTTTAGTTTTAAATTGGCAAAACTAAAAAGCAGTACTACCAACATGACGCAACCGCTGCCATTTTGGACTCGATAACACAACAGAGTAAATTATAGTGAACAAAAATTTTTTTTGCGGCGTTCTAGTATTATTTTATGGGTGTTTACCTAAGAATTTCTTGTGGCAACGGTAAATACACTGCAACTATTATATATATTTTTGGAAAGTAGGCATATTAGTGACCTTTTTTGAGACTATACTTTTATGTTTAGCATTTCGAGGTTATAATGCTGGCTCACATTAAAATAAAACTTAGTGTTGCCTAATTTGTACCAGGTGTGGTACCCATAAAATGTACCGGTACAATTTAGGTATATGGTAGTTTCTCAACTTGATGGTCAACTAGATTGAAATGTTTTCAGATGTCTGGAGAAGATAAAAAGTATTACAAATGGACACAAGATGACTTAGAAAAAGCCTGAGATTATTTGAAAAAGAAATCGATGGGAATTAATGAGTGTTCACGAATGTTCAACGTACCTAAGCCGACTTTAAATAGACATTTATCAAGTTCGAACAAGTATGCAAAAGAAAATACTATTTCCAAGGGCAGGACAACTGTTTTTCAATAATAATAACATGATTAAAATTTGGTATTATATAATATAGCACGATTATGTCAATAATAAATAAATTAATAGTAAGAATATATTATAATTAAATAATAATAACATGATTAAAATAAAATTCTTATTAAAATATAGAAACTAAATATACGAATTAAAATATGAAATATGCAAATAAATACGTAATAAACTATTATAATATACAATTTAATACATTATTGTTAAAAATACAGACCAATATTAAGATTTTTCTGAAAAATAATAAAGCGCTCTTCCGCTATTCTCATTAGAATTTAAAATGTTGCTGTGCCCTACAGGGTCCATAATTGTTTCTACATATTAATACCCACCACCTGTATACATTATGGAATGCAATAAAGATTTGAGATTTGAGATTAGATTTGAGATTTCACGATGATGTTGAACAAGAGCTAGTGTCGCATTTGTTGAACATGGAAAAGCATATGTATTGGGCTTACAATTAAGAATGTAAGAAAACTGGCGTATGACATTGCGAAAAAAAATGGCATTCCAAACACTTTTATGATAACAGCAAAGATGGCTGGTAAAAAATGGTTTTACTCATTTCTTTAAAGACATTCGGAACTTAGTGTTCGTCAACCAGAAGCAACATCTTTTAATAGAGTACATAATTAATATTCAAACCTATTTGAATAATATTTTTCATAAAGATGTTTGTACTTTTAGTTAATAACAAGCACTTGATCTCATTTAGAATATGAAGTACAATTTAGGATACCTATGGTACAATTAAGGAAACCGGTTTCCTAAATTGTACTTTTTCAGACTTGATTAAAAACTTTAATTTTCATATTTATTTTTGAAATTCCTCATTTTATTTCAATAAAAAATGATTGCTAATAGAACAACCTTTTTATTTCTAGTAATATATTCCTTCAAAGTTAAATAGTTTTTGTGACAGCTTGTGAAGTTTGTTAACTGGTACAATATAGGCAACTTTACCCTATATGACAAAAAAAAACAATTCATATCTATTTTTCCTGATCTTCGCTATGCTGACTAAGGACCAAGCGGATAACATCCTCATACTGAACGCAGAATGCATAAAGACCCCTAATGACCATTCTGTAGTAAATCCCTTAATGGTTTTTAATTGTACCCATTGGAAAAGGTGCTATTCGTTATGTCTGGTGCCACACGGAACTATAAACATACTGTGATCTCCAACCTACCTGACAAGCGTGGAAAGAAATATCGATATTGTGTCAAGTTGTGAAAACCGTGCGGGTGGGTTACTAGTACCTAATAGATAAGACGATCCTCAACAGCTCACATAAAAAACTAGCCTCTAGTTATGAGTCTTAGCCACAGAGTAATAACAAATGAAAGACTAACGCGTCAGTAAATATCAGCGAACACGTCAACTTGGCAAGTCGTAATGTTCCCCACCACCCGCCGCGCTTTTAGGTAAATTACAGGTGTAATTCTGTATTTGAAGATTAGTTATTGAATATTTAACTAACTCTGAAATAATAGTGAAGTATTATATTTCATTGACGTCTAAATGTTATTTTGGTTGATACTGATATAGGTACAATACAAGATTGACATTTCGACCTTACTGATTTGATTGCCGTCTTAGTCCCGAATTACAGAACGTCACTCAATACTCAAGCGGAGTCAAGCGTTACTTAAAACTAGTTTCAACCAATCAAACGGCTTGAATCTAGTTTTAAGTAATGCTTGAGTTTTAACTCACAGTTTGATTGTACTGCATGATCGTAAACTTATTATAAAGTGACAACAATTTAATGACTCACAAATTTAATGCACGAAGACACGGCGGTGCTCCGCTCAAGCAGGGCATAATTCCACCGTATGCTCCACCGTGTCCTTTAGACAATCCTCACAATGGAAACACCCGGGCGTTTCCTCCCGCTTTATCCTGAACAGGAACTCACCGAAGCACCCATGCCCGGTGAGAACTCACGTCAGGTGGAAGGTGAGGACGCCATGGTGCCTCTCTATCCACTCGTCAAAGAGGGGACTTACCACCGCAATTGTGGTGTGCCCAGCGGTAGGTTGCGATATCACACCGGAGCTCTGTCCACCGTGCCGCGATTTGTCGCGGCAGCGGAGTTTTGCCCCAGCGTTTCGCCTCCTCGCGCCACTCCCACATGTGCGCGAGGACCTTGGCCCCCAGATCCCATGGCGGCACTCCGGCAATGAGGCTCGCCGCCTCACACGAGACCGTGCGGTATCCCCGGATTAGCTGGATGGCCATGACCCTTTGTGCCCAGCGCACTCAACCGGTGCGCTGGGCACAAATTTCTCTGTCTTAAGACTCTATTTAGAATAAACTTCTACTTCATTACACGTATTATATGGTGACATAACCCACTTTATACTTATTCTTATATTTGAGATAATTTAATGACTCACAAACCTGATTTTCGTGTCTTATCACTTACAACTGTAATCCGTGTTAATTGGGGACATCGTCACTTTAATGTTGTTTAAATAATAGAGATAATTGAATGACTCACAAACTGAATTTCTGACCATTATACTCTAGCACTCCATCTTTATTATATTCCATGATCATATTCGGTGTGTTATTCGGTGACATTTTCCACTTTAATATCCCGAAACGCCACCGGTGCAACGATACCTGCTTCCTCAAAATTTCATTACCTACCCTTAGCTTAACAATACTAACCCTAATTTAGTGAACTGCTAAATTATTTAGGCATATTATGTTTAATCCGCTTTTAGTCTTGGTCTTGTCCACTCACTCGTCACAATTTATTGACTCACAAACTTAATTTCTGTTTCTTAGCATTCCATTTTAAATATACTCCATGATCGTAGTCCGTGTTATATGGTTACATCGTCCACTTTAATATTCCGAAACACTGCCGGCACAACGACACCTACTTCCTCAAAATTTCATTACCTTCCCTTAGGTTAACAATACTAACCCCAATTTAGTGAACCGCTTAATTATTTAGGCATATGTTTAATCCGCTATGGGTCTGGATTGATTTTAATCTATAGTTAAAACACTGCGGTGGAATAATCGAAAGGGTACAGTCGGGGTGTAATTTTGCGACCACAACATATACCTTTATTCAATAGCTAAAGTGACTGCAACTTTTCAAAAAAGAAATTGTTCCGCCACTTCTTCTTCCCAGCTAAAGCACTAGAAAGTGTCGAAGGGCGGGCATTTTGGGGGGACTGTCTTGTGTAACTTTGATGTTCAAAAAGTGCTGACTCTCAGCCTAGTTTGAATAAATGACTTTTGATTTTGATTTTGATTTTAAAAGAATAAAATTTACATGGACACAGTTCATCGATGAAACAAAACCTATAAGTGAAAATAATGTTTTTAACAACAATAGTGCTAACGTCGTTACGGGTCGTCAAATGCCTGAAAATTTGACAACTAGTCCTACCAATGGATAGTATTGCGTAGTTACTAGGTTGTGGAGGTCAGATAGGCAGTCACTCCATATAAAATATGTATTCAGCTGCATCCGGTTAGACTGGATGCCGATCCAAACACAGTTGGGAAAAGGCTAGGTAGATAATGTGTGTGTGCCGAGGGAGATCCAATTCAGCATGAATGCCAAACGAATGCTGAGGACGCTATCTAATGTACCAGTTTCAATAGACCTGTTACATAACTTATTATACGTATAAACTAATCAAGTAAGACAAACACTTGCGGACTAAAGGCCAGTCCTCAATGTTGCCACAATACTGTTAACCTCAGCTACGATTTGCGGCTTCGCAGCTTGAGCGATTTGACTTTAAGATGACCGATGTATCAAGATCGCTTTGAGTAGATCGTCATCGAGAACTAACATACGGGAGAAAAAGGTTTGTGGTATTTAGTATTTTTCTTGAGAATCTTCTTCTAAAAGCTATTTGCTATAAAACATTAAAATTAAAAAAAAGTATTTGAACCAGTGCTGCCACCTAGTGCGAGAACCATTAGTTATGAACAACCCTCGCATAGTCTACTTCAGGAAAGATTCTTTTTCAACGTGGAAACTGAACTCATACTTGTTTTCGCCGTCAGATGGCAGTCAGGGATGAAAGTGTAAAGTTTCAAAATTCGACGTAGATAGAAAAATAAGATGGTGGGTTAGCCTCATTAAATGATGATTAGTAAAACTTTATGCCGAAAAACATAAAAGAATCAAAAACTAATATTTACTATAAAAAATATTAAAGAAACATATCTTCGACAGTCAGAATTAAGTGTAATGTAAAATATTGGTATAATAATACTACACCTTATTACTGTGTAGTGTACACGGTCCCCTAACTGGTACTGATAAGAACATTGGCGCACTTGACGTGCAAAGCTATGTGAGCGATGATACTTTTTTTTTACATGTACCTACCCACTCTTTTTCTACTTTTCTTTAATTATAAATTTACAATTTTTTTCCTACGCAACACATTAGTAAATTTAAAATAATGTTTGTTACGTTTTGCACTTTGGACGTTTATTTTTATAAACATTACTATTATTAAACTTTGTTTCTCGTTAAGTGATTGATATAAAATCTTTTGAGAAATAAATTATATATTTACTGTATTATATGACGGTATCAAGACAAGACAACATTAGACGTCTTTATTCTCAGATGCACGTCAGTCGAGTAATAGACAATTAGTACATACTGAATCCAACAGATACCATTTTTATCATAATTAAACAATATCACTATTCCATTTGTAACCATGGGTGTCCTAAAAAGCGACTAAGGGACTTACAAAAGAATGGGCAGCAGCGTTCTCTATGCATTTTAGCATCACACTGCGTTCGCCAACCCGCCTACCAAGCGTGACGATTATGGCAAACCGCCAAAAAATGTACCGGACAAATTGACGGTGCACGTGGGAGGCCTATCCAGCAGTGGACGTATTTCGGCTGAAATGATGTTGATGATTATTTATATTGGCAAGTATAAGCGTTTAATACTATGGAACTGTGAGGACAGAATCGGCATGAACTTGATTTTCCTAATGAAGCAAACTAGGCTGATATTCTAGCCGTAATTATTCTGAAAAACTATACCATTGTTCTTTTTGATGACGTTAAATGTAGCACGACGTTTATTTTATTATATTTATAGAGACTCCCTACTCTAGTTTGCATAACTTTCAAGACTTCATTTTAACTTATAGTTTATGTTTTTACTCGCATAAACCTTACGGAATAAATTCTCAAAATAATGCTGCAAACTACATCAAAATCTTTTGCGGAGTTTAAAAGAAAGACGTTCACGGACGATCACAAAAAAGGACTTTAATTTAAAATATTTTTACATGGTCAAAATCGTGGCAGTTTTTATATGTCTGTTGTACTTACCACGTAAAAGATATTTTTATTAAGTTTACAACGTTCTTATAACGAGATCAGGTGATCATTTGTCTGTATACATACAGACCAATAAATAAAGAAAATTATAGTTGAAACAGTTTGGTATTGGTTAAAATCCAAGAAAAAAACGAAGTTAACTGCAAAAGTTCAATAATGTGGCGCAGCTATCTACGCCTAACATTTGTATTACACATACATGAAATAATTAAAAAATAAATCCAGACTTTCACTTCTTAATTGAATGTATAATTAAACATAAATAACAAAATATAAGGGTGTAAGGGTAAATATAGGGGTGTAAGGGGGAGCACACAACAACCAGTCTTCCCAAATGTCAACCTCACCTGCACGCGGTACACCCTG
The DNA here is from genome assembly GCA_932294355.1 of Aporophyla lueneburgensis. Taxonomy (NCBI): domain Eukaryota; kingdom Metazoa; phylum Arthropoda; class Insecta; order Lepidoptera; family Noctuidae; genus Aporophyla; species Aporophyla lueneburgensis. The sequence goes on from OW028746.1 coordinate 8,713,920, forward strand.
CCACTGACAGACGAGGCGCTGGCGACCGACTGATGGCGGTATAACCATCCAGAAAGCCAACCTAAATTCTCCAGAGCGATGATGGGCAGCAGCGTCATCGTTGCGAAAGGATTGGCTCTCAAAAAAATCAAAATCAAAAGTCATTTATTCAAACTAGGCTGAGAGTCAGCACTGTTTGAACGTCAAAGTTACAAAAGACAGTCCCCCCAAAACGCCCGCCCTTCGACACTTCCTAGTGCTTTAGCTGGGAAGAAGAAGTGGCGGAACAAACTCCCCAGCAGCACAGCTGTCTGTTAAGTTAGAAGAACTTGATTCTATACAATATCGTGTAAGTAATTAATATTATAAAACAAAACAAAACATACATTATTCGCCATATGTCAGCTAGCACACGCCAATATACGAACAAAACATTGAAAAGTAAACTCAAGCTGAAATAAATAATAAAACAAAATCGTAAACAGAACGTAAAACTTAAATAAAGCCTCCAGGCATAAAGGGCGTGCCCGCTTACATATTCAACGACGCAAAATGATACATATACATACATTGATGCATATAGCTAAGTTGAAGTTACAATAGTTAAACTAGGACCTCCGGAGTAAAAATAAAATAACAGTTAATACAAATAACAATAACAAAAACCATGGTCAGCAAGTCGACCAGTCACCACAAGCAGCACCCGTTCACGAGCATAACGCAAAGGTCAGCCATTACCCCCCTCGCCATATTTGAGGGAAGGTGGTAACCCGACCCCCGACGCTACCGCAAGCAGTGACATCTAAGGGAGCATGACGACTACTCTGCGGTCACCAACCCGCTTGCCCAGCGTGGTGACTATGGGCATTAAGCCTCAACATGTTGAAAGTGCCAAAGCAACGGCCCCCAGTTCCCGGTGCTCCCGCCATTCCTGATCAAGGTAGCGGTCACGGTAACGGCGGGACAGGGGGTGCGAAGAATCCCCGGATTACGGTAGGCTACCAACGACGACTACATCTGGCTACGTACAATGGACGTTCGATGAGGCTGGACCATCACCTTGCTGAACTTGAGGTAGAGTTAGGTCGCATTAACTGGCACATACTGGGGTTATCGGAAGTCCGAAGACAGGGGGAGGATACGATAACCTTGGAGTCAGGCCACCTATTTCTACTTCCACGAAGGTGATCAGCTCTCCCAAGGCGGTGTCGGCTTTCTAGTCAACAAGGAACTCACCAGCAGCGTTGTGGAAATCAGTAGTGTGTCGACACGGGTAGCGTACCTTGTACTGAAACTCACTGACAGGTACTACCTGAAAGTGATACAGGTATATGCGCCGACTTCGACATACTCTGACGAAACAGCCGAGGCCATGTACGAAGATATTGCCAAGGCAATACACAGTACAACAAAGGCCCACTACAACGTTGTTATTGGGGACTTTAATGCCAAAGTGGGAGTACAAGAACGCGGCGAATCGAAAGTCGGACCATTCGGTTTGGGGCGAAGAAATCACAGGGGGCAAATGCTGGTCAACTTCCTAGAGTCGCAGGGGCTCTTTATGATGAACTCATTCTTTCGAAAGAAACCCCAGAGGAAGTGGACCTGGCAGAGCCCTGATAACGTGACGAGGAACGAGATAGACTTCATCATGACGGATAAAAAGCATATATTTAGAGATGTCTCCGTGATCAGCAGGTTTAAAACCGGAAGCGATCACAGACTTGTACGAGGCACTCTAAATATAAATTTTCGTGCTGAGAGAAACCGCATGATTAGGCCTACCCTCCGACCTACGCAGCTCCAAGCCGCTTTGGGATCCGAAAAGTTCCAACTGGAACTTCAAAATCGATTCGCACTGCTGGACACCACAGGCACTATTGACGAGAAAGCCGATGAGGTGGTCAGAGCGCTATGCGACGTATCCCGCAAACTTTTCCCGTCGAAGCAAAAAAGTAAGGTGTCAAAACTTTCCTCGGAAACTCTCGGACTTATGAAGGAAAGACGAGAGTTGCCATCCACGCAGCTGTCTTCGTCAGATAAAAGGACCTTAAACCTAAAAATTAGAAAGCTGACACGACGAGACCTTCGGTGCTCCAACACCCGTGACATCAAGGTTGCAATTGAGCAGAACCGAGGGTCGAAAGTGTTCACTCGGCAATTAGGGAGGTCCCATCTGACGAAACTAAGAACTGCGGATGGCAGAATCGTGACTTCAAAGTCCGAGATACTCGAGGAAGTTGAGAACTTCTACGGGCACCTTTACTCAACGCGGACGGTGAAACCAGCGGGACATAGTGAAGATGACCATCGAGCCGAACTAACGCGCCACTACACGGAGGACATCCCGGATGTCGACCAGTGCGAGATTAGGGCGGCTCTCGAGCAGTTTAAGAACAATAAGGCACCTGGGGATGACGGAATAACGACAGAGCTCCTTAAAGCGGGAGGGGCACCAGTCCTGAGAGAGCTCGCAAGTCTCTCCACCTCCGTTATCATAGAGGGTATAACACCTGAAGCGTGGAGCAGGGGTGTGGTGGTTCTGTTCTTCAAAAAAGGTGACAAAACCTTGCTGAAGAATTATAGACCCATCTCACTCCTGAGCCACGTGTACAAGCTGTTTTCGAGGGTCGTCACGAACCGTCTCGCCAGGAGACTTGACGAGTTCCAGCCACCAGAACAAGCCGGTTTTCGAAAAGGCTTCAGCACCGTAGACCACATCCATACTGTTCGGCAAATTGTACAGAAGACCGAGGAGTACAATCAGCCGCTGTGTATGGCATTTATGGATTACGAGAAAGCCTTCGACTCCATCGAAATTTGGGCAGTTCTGGCCTCTCTGCAACGATGTCGAATTGACTGGAGATACATCGAGGTGATGAGGTGCTTGTATGACGCTGCAACGATGACTGTCCAGATCCAGGATACGAAAACCAGCCCAATCCAACTGCTCAGGGGGGTGAGACAGGGGGATGTGATATCCCCGAAACTGTTCACCAATACGCTGGAAGACGTATTTAAGACGCTGGACTGGACTGGACAGGGAATCAGTGTGAACGGCGAGTGTATCTCACACCTTCGTTTTGCCGACGACATCGTCATAATGGCAGAGACGCTGGAACAGTTAGACCAGATGCTGCATAGCCTAAATGGAGCCTCACGGCGGGTAGGTCTCGGCATGAACTTGGATAAGACGAAAGTCATGTACAATTCGCATGTCTTGCCGAGTCCAATCCGCATCGAAGGGTCGCTTCTCGAGGTTGTGAAGGAGTATGTCTACCTTGGGTAAGTTTTACAGCTTGGTAGACACAACTTCGAGAAAGAAGCCGACAGGAGGATCCAGTTGGGTTGGGCAGCGTTTGGAAAACTTCGTCAAGTCTTCTCGTCGCCGATACCGCAATGTTTGAAGACCAAGGTCTTCAACCAGTGCGTCCTGCCCGTCATGATATACGCTGCCGAAATGTGGACACTGACGGTTGGGCTGGTCCACAAATTTAAGGTCGCTCAGCGTGCTATGGAGCGGGCTATGCTCGGAGTTTCTTTGATAGATAAGATCAGAAATGAAGTTATCCGGAAAAGAACCGGAGTTACCGACATAGCTTGCAGGGTAAGCAGGTTTAAGTGGCAGTGGGCGGGCCATGTTTGTCGAAGGACCGATGGCCAATGTTGCAGACGAGTCCTGGAGTGGAGACCGCGTATCGGCAAGCGTAGTGTGGGACGCCCCCAAGCTAGATGGACCGACGACCTCAAAAAGGTGGCTGGGACAGACTGGATGCGGAAGGCGGAGGATAGGGTGTTGTGGCGCAGCATGGGAGAGGCCTATGTCCAGCAGTGGACTGCGATAGGCTGATTTGATTGAACAAAATATAAAATACTCTTATATTAGGCTGTCCCAAGCAAACATATCCATTTTATTTTTTTAGTTTTATATCTTTATTGAGCGTTATGATATCCATTAATTTGTTAATTAAATGTAAGGTCCTTCGTAATTTATTATACGCTGCCATCAGTCTGGCAGTTGTTGCACTCCAGTCATAGACTTTGATTCATTAAGTTTCGCCACGACTAATTTCAATTTTTCTTGAAAATGATCCCAGTTATTGTAGTGTGTCCCTCTTAGCTTCCTCTTCAGTCTGGCAAAACAATTGAAGTCCAACGGGCAAATATCTGGTGAAGAGGGTGGGTGATACCAAGTCGAAATACTCTGCATCTGCAGGAATTCCGTAACGGCCCGAGCTTTATGGGGTTTTTCATTGTCAATTAACAGTACTGGCGTACTGAAATCCTTTCCATCAAGCCATGGCTGTATATGCCTCTCAAGGAACTGTTTATAATTTTTGGAATTGACAGACTCATTTTCAGGCAGCAACTCCCAGAAGGCTATACCATCCCAGTCCATACTCATAATCAACATCCTCTTGTTGCCGTGCGTCGGCTGGCGGGTCGTTGACGGCACTGGCTCCTCTTTTGCTAGCCACACGCGGAACTGCTCACGATCCGGTTCCATGTAGAGGGCAACCCAAGTTTCATCATCAGCTACACTTCTGGAAAGCAGTGATTTGTCCTTCTTATATCGCTCTAAGTTCGCCTGACATACCAACACCCTATGTTCCTTTTGCGCTTCTTTCAGTTCATGAGGTACCCACTTTCTGAGAACTTTCTTCATTTTCAAGTCATGTTTGACAATCCTTTGGATTGTTGATTTTGGGATGTCCAATAGATTGGCAAGAGCCCTTAGACTCCAGTGTCTCGACTCATTAAATGCATTTTTCAACCGACGAAAAAAAACGGAGGAGGTTCGCAATTCAACGCGTATATATATATATATATATATTTTATGTATGACCACGCATGACTTTTTACATAGTGATCCGATTGTGACAATTCTTCTTCTAATGGAAAGGGCATACTCCCAAGGTGGTCCCATATAAATTTGAAAAACAAAATCGAACCCCTTAGGGTTCGATTTTGGTCAGAAAGCAGGGGATGATTGATTGTTCACTCACTGATTGTAACGTATAACCACGCATAACTTTATACAGAGTAGTCCGATTTTGATAATTCTTTTTTTGTTGGATAGGGTATACCTTGCCAAGTATTATTAGTAAATTAACCTCTAAGTCCCTGAGATACCACATTTGGTATGTAAACAATCAACATTTTTTTTTTCCTTAAAATTTTGAGTCGGCGCTGAAAAATCAATGAACAAGGATCACTCAAAGCGCCGACTTATAATTTTAAGGTTTATTATTTTATGCTTTTCAGTTTTTCGGCGGTTTAATTTTTTGTTAAAAAGTTTTATAATTCTGATGATTCTATCTTCTTTTATAGCAAAAGACGTATGGTTACCACCGCGATGCTCACCGACGTCAGTTTCGCCACTTCTAATTTTTCGCATCCATTCTTTTATAGTGCTTCTTGCTAAGGCTTTCTTGCCGACTGCTTTCGTAATATTAGAATGAGTAACACCTACAGACCAGTCCCACAAACAAGCAATTTTGAGTAAAACCTGTTGCTCATAATCACTTATTGATTTAATTATCTGTTCCTTTAAAGACATTTTGCAACAACGCGAACCAAACACCACTGAGATTTAACTTGAGAGTGCAGCAATTCTATTGACATCAGTCACGTTACAACCAGTCCAAAAATGAACAAGAAACGACACGTCAAAAATGGATGGGTTTGCTTGGGACAACCTAATATTTTGTACCGAAATGTGAAGAGGAAGTGAGGGTGAGAGTGCGTATGATGTGCGTTATTAAATTTATTAGAGAGCGCTAGCATGTGATTTTATTTATAACTAGCTTCTGCCCGCGACTTCGTTCGCGTTAAATGTCTTGTTCCCCCGACCCTTCCCGTCGCGTCGACTACCCGTGCGATTTTCCCCGTTTTTGCAACATTTTTCATTACTGCTCCGCTCCTCTTAATTTTAGCATGATGTTATATAGCCTATAGCCTTCCTCAATAAATAAGCTACCCAACACAAAAATATTTTTTCAATTCGGATCAGTAGTTCCTGAGATTAGCGCGTTCAATCCAACAAACAAATAAACAAACTCTTCAGCTTTATAATATTAGTATAGATATCACAAGTTGCTCAGTTGTATCACAGAACATGGATGTAAACCAGTCTGTCAAACGTTTACTCATTAAAGGGGGGTAGATTTAAACTCTCCTATTTATATTAAACTAGTACCTCACCCGCGACTTTGTCCACGTAACATTTTTAGCTTATGTAAGTTAGTAAAACTGTTGCTTTACATCATCATCATTCATCATTTCAGCCGAAAGACGTCCACTGCTGGACATAGGCCTTCCCCAAACTCCGCCACTTCGACCGGTTTTGTACTTCCCGCATCCAGCGGATTCCTGCGGCCTTTACAAGCTCATCGGTCCACCTTGTTGGAGGCCTTCCAACTCTACGTCTTCTGGTACGCGGTCGCCATTCCAGAACCTTCCGACCCCATCGGCCATCTGTTCTACGAGCAATGTGCCTACTGCCACTTCAGTTTAGCAATTCTTCGGGCTATGTCGGCTGTCTAGCTTTACATAGATGAGAGAATTTATTAAATCGGTTAAGTGGTTTTTGAGTTTATCCATTCCAAACTATCAACATTTTCCTCTTTATTATATTAGTGTAGATTTATTCAGACAAGTCGCCGTTAACTGATCTCGAAATTATTACCAAAACTTGTCTGAAAAGTGGGTGCTTTTATTATTCTAAACGCCATCTCGAGAGGGGATGTAGAACATGCTGGAACTTTCGAGTTCAAACGTTGTATCAAACAGCTTATAGATGGCGCATGCTGATGACCAAGGAAAAGTAACCTAGTGCAGGAAAATGCCCGTAGATGGCGGTATTATTTCAATTATAATAAAACAACATTAATGCGCAAGTGCTTATATTTTAAATCGCTCTTGGTCTTCATTACCGTCTCCACACAAGTGGTGTCTATTCATCATTCACTAATGATGTTTCTACGTACTTAAAATACATTCTACAATCCATAATAATCTTTTTTATATGTTTGGTGCAATCTACAATGGCACTTATAGCACTAGGAAGTGGTGAAGGGATGGCGTTGTAGTGGGCTATCATGTTTAATTTTAACGTTCAAAAAGACTTAACCTCTAAGTCCCTGAGATACCTCATTTGGTATAGACGCAATGGTTTTTTTAATTGTGTCTGTAATTACGGCATTCAACAAGTTAACCAGTCAATTACCGTAATTACAGACACAATTAAAAAACGATTGTGTCTATACCAAATGTGGTATCTCAGTGACTTAGAGGTTAAAGTGACTTTTGATTTTGATTCATATCATCGTCATCGTTAGCCGTAAGACGTCCATTGCTGGACTTAGGCCTCTCCCAATTTGGGGGGATTTGCTATAACCGCCACGCTTAGCAGACAATTTGGCGATCGCAGTATGGTGGTAAGATGCATAAGGAATGCTGCTGCGCATTCTCTAGTAAGTCCCTTAGTCGCCATCTACGACACCCACGAGATGAAATGGGATGGTACTGTTCTTTACGTCCGGCAACACAAGGAACATAATTCATGAGTAATGATTAATATCAAACCCCTAACAACGATGAAGGATAAAATATAGGCACACCTATCCCTTCTATGGGCAATAGTGGTTAACCGTACCCTGACCAACTTAAGGGACCAATGAAGATTTTTTTTAAATGCTTAACAAGCTCTGCTTAGCCAGTCAATTACCGTAATTACAGACACAATTAAAAAACGATTGTGTCTATACCAAATGTGGTATCTCAGGGACTTAGAGGTTAAAGCCTCACATGGTCATTACCATTTACACTGAAAAAAGTCTTATGCTGGACATGGGCCACGTCCAAACACCGCCAGTGCAGCCGGTTCTGTGCTTGTAGCGTTCAGGGGATTCTTGCGGGCTTCACCAGGCCACATCACTATTATGCTGTTACAGCCTGAAGTGGTTAAACCCTGCCAGTGCATACTAAAATAATAAAAGAAGGGGTTTTCTTTTCTCAACGCCATCTCTAAAAGGGATGTAGAACGTTCTGGAACTGAAACCTTCTTTGAGGGCAAACGTTATCAACCTGTTAATAGATGACACAGAGCGAAGGACCAATGGTGACGTAACATGGTGCAGGAAAATGCCGGTAGATGGCACTTATTTAGGTAATGTTGAATTTCTAACTCTAAAATATTGTTTGGATAGACACTACACTACATAATATATCCCATCTGAAAATACTTTGCTTAGCAGAACTTCACTTTTTGCTTTTTGCAATTAACAAGTCGTGTCAAGTTGTAAGTTGAAAAAAATATGACTCGCGACCGTCACAAGCACGTGGTCATTCATTTAGAGGTACTTTTTTCAAAAGTAAAAACTATATACAAATGTATTTTTTTTCTGGGTATCTTTAATATGATACAAAATAACCATTCCGTCTATTTATTATTTTAAGATTATTTCTTTCAAATTGTTGCCGTAACTGCAGTGAACATGGGCCATCTGCCGGGGTCGCGTGATTGTTCGAAAGAGATACCGTGACCCTGGCACATGGGTAACTGAAGGAACACAGGTGGGTTTTAGTCAGTAAAAGTCTGACATGCCCTCCCGCTCCGCCCAGAGCGGGAGAAGTCATTTGATGATTTCCCATACAGAAAAAAAAAAATGGGCCATTTCGAAGTTTCAATTATTAATGACTAGCTTTTGCCCGCGACTTCGTCCGCGTTAAATTTCTTGTTCCCCCGACCATTCCCGTTGCGTCGAATCACTTACCCGTGCGATTTTCCCCGTTTTTGCAACATTTTTCATTACTGCTCCGCTCCTTTTAGTTTTAGCGTGACTTTATATAGCCTATAGCTTTTCTCGATAAATAGGCTACACAGCACAAAAATAATTTTTCAATTCGGACCAGTAGTTCCTGAGATTAGCGCGTTCAATCAATCAATCAAACAAACAAACTCTTCAGCTTTATAATATTACTACTAGCTTCTGCCCGCAACTTAGTCCGCGTTAAATTTCTTGTTCCCCCGACCCTTCCCGTCGCGTCGAATCGCCTACCCGTGCGATTTTGCCCGTTTTTACAACATGTTTCATTACTGCTCCGCTCCTCTTAATTGAAGCGTAATGTTATATACCCTATAGCCTTCCTCGATAAATATGCTACCCAACACAAAAAGATTTTTTCAATTCGGACCAGTCGTTCCTGAGATTAGCGCGTTCTATCAAACAAACATACAAACAAACAAACAAACTCTTCAGCTTTATAATATTAAAGTAAAGATAAGTATAGATAAAGTATAGATGAGTATTTCGAATGGTACATTGTGAATAACGTGAGGAATGTTGGCTTTCGCTTCCTGAATCCTACCCATCGTAACCTTATCTATGTGGACTTGGAATTTACATAACCCCAAAGGAATAAGTCTAGAGATGTGATATCACTCGATCAACAGTCCAATGCGAAAAAAATAAATATGTACCACCGAATTGTTCTCGCAACAAAACCATGATTTCATGGGCGGTATGACACGTAGTGCCGTCTTGTTAGTACCAAATGTCCAGACGATGACAGGCTTAAATATGATACAGTAAAAAGTCCGTTATCATGGTGCGATAACGGATCGGAACTTCAGAATGGACTATGTAAACCGGAGTTCTGGTCAACATCTGTAAAAAACAAGAATGTTTCATTTGTACGCAAAAGAAAAACTAAATGTGTATATTTTGAGTAGCGGTGTAAAGTGGAGTGGAAGTGTGAATGAGGGTATGTGTGAGTGTAGGTGTGCGTGAGTAAGTGTGTGTGAGTGAGACCATGTGTAAGGGAGCATGATCTAGGTAAGTTTCAAGTTTTCACAATTTCTTCAGTTTCATCATACGATAGAGATTTCAACCAGTCGGTCAATTTAACTCTTAATATCGTACGAGATAATCGGTAAATTTCGATGCTTTTGTTAAGTTTATTATAGATCTTTGAGCTAATTAAACCTAAAATGTCTTCTCGCCACTGCTGCTCTACAAGGAATTATTTTGCAGACTCTATCAGAGAGGCGCTTTGCTGTACTATAATTTGGGTCGAAAAATTATTATTAAAATTGATATTTTTATATATTGGACATATAAGTTCATTAATTCCCACTGAAGTAATTTTCATGAAAAAGTCATCCGATGGCATTACAAGCAGTCGGGCGGCAAAATTAGAAGCTCTCTTTCGTCGGCCAGTTATGCCGTATCATGCCGACCTGAACAAGTATGTAGCAACTATCACATACCTATCGGCTGTGAAATATCCAAACCCAGTATCTGCAAAAAACTAAATTTTACAGGAGAGCCGAAAAACGATTTCTGATTTCTCTAGATCGGTTCGGTCGGGTCGGTTTCCGACCCCCCCCTGTGTATGTTTTGGTAGCCTATTATGTGGAGGGTGGTCTATAAGGTCGATAAATGCAAAAACACCCGTTTAAAAAAAAAATCAGATACCTACTAGGTTTTGAAATTGCACAACCGCTATGTCGCAAAGTTATCATATGACATAACAACCCATCCAATAAGGAACAGGACCTCACCATCTGACCCACAAATAAATTAATCATCGTACAAAGTACCGACACAAGTTCCTTATCACTTCTAGTGTTGACTCGTCCGCCGCAACAAGATTGTGTTTACATAATTTTATCTGATGCACGCTTAACGATTACGACTCTCCTTTGACACGATACTCATCTGCTTGGTACATAACGTTACCCGTTTGTTTTCTCTCCTGGTTGGGTTAGTGTAACGTGTTTCTTGATTAATAAAACTGTGCGAATTTTATAACTTTTGGTGTTGTATAAACGCTTGTTGGTGGTTGTTGTTTTGTGGTTAAAAACGTATTAAAGTTACTTTATGTAAATTGGACTTTGCATAATTGTGTGGCATGTCAATTGGACAATGGTTCAAGTTTACGATCCTTTTACAGGAATTGATTTTAATTCGGTGAACCTTAATGGTAACGTGCGGATAAAAAAGAAAAATTATGAGATTTAGGTAAATTTCTTTCTTTCTTTATTGCCATAAAAACAGGTTACAGAAAATTTGAGACCCTAGCTCCAGAGCTACGTTAAAGTACTTGTATTTCAGGAGCCAATTACTTTTTTTTATTTAGGTTTCAAATATGCATGTTTTATGCAACAAATGGTGAAAAATATCACTTAAAATTAAGTTTAATACGAATCATTGAAATAAAGTATTATAATTTAATTGTTAAAGCAAATTAGAATTAAAACAAATTTGACAATCTCAACAACATAACATATTAAGGTAGCAGCGTATTACAAAGGGAAGTGGAAGGAAAGTAGGCACAGCACAGGCAGGCTTTTACTCTATAGCAGAGTATTCGTCACGCTTTTAATTAAGTTTTCATACATATTGTTAGTTAGATTGGCACTTGCCACTTGTTTCCATTACAAATACGATTTTGAGGTAAGATTGCAGGGGCGAAAATCGTACAGCAGAAAAATAGTGAAAAGTAAAACCAAACCAAATTTTCAGATTTTTTAAAAGGAAGCTAGTTTAGTCGGGGATCGAAACTGGGAGATTTTAGTTTTCTGTAGAATTGAGCTCGTCACATTCTCTCTGATTTTTCCTTTGAAATTCTAGTTTTTTTTCCTAAAATACCTGACCCTAAAACTCGTATTTTATAGGTTCAAAAATTGCTTACATTTGATTGTACAGAGCTACCTACATTTTTGTGTCGAAGTTACCGATTTTTCCTGAAAATGTTTGAAACTGTGATTTGAAAAGTTTAAAGTAAACAGCTTCAGCTGTATTTGAAAAAGAAAAAGCCTTACAAATGTCGTCTTCTTTTTTGCTATAGGAACTTTTTTTTGTAATAAAAACTACTAGAACCATGATCTTTGCATATCTTTTAAAAAGCGTCTGATTAAATAAGCCAGTGTAACTCCAGACATCACGTCTGACAACAACATAGGTTGCTTAATTTGAAGTATACGTTTGGGAAAACTGTTTTTATTTTTGGTTGTATTACGATAAGATATCAATGTCTATCGCATTTGTGAAGTTTGCAAAATTTCAAGTAATTATTACTTGCGGTTGTTTACAAAAAAAAAAAAACAACACATTGTGTTTTTTATATCTTATTTAGATATCGATACCCGTTAGGCTTGTAAAGTTTTGCTAGCTAAATTAACGTGACTTTGCATAAATCAATCTACTTGTTTTTATTTTTAAGTCTCTTATTTTGTTGTTATTTTGTTGCAGTCTTTTTTACTTTTTGTGTTTGCTCCCTGAAAAGTTATACTACCAAAATGGTCCCATTAACATTAGATCAGGATGGGACGAGAAAATGTTTCAAATGTTTCGGGGACACCTGTAGCGACGTGACAATTTTTAGTTATGGTTCCAACATAAACAAGAAAAATAAATCGTTATTACAAAAAAAAATAATAATAATAATAATAATAAAAATAAAAATAATAAAAATAAACCGTATTCGTCGGTACCGGCGGAGGGTGGAGCGGTACACCCAGAATCACACATTCCAAAGTGATGAAAGGTGGGTTTACCGAGCTTGGGAGCGACCGGACCAAGGTGTGGCTGACACGCCCCTTCCGGATGATGTCGCCATGTCTTCGTTCTGGCGAAACATCTGGTCGGTGCCTGTCAATCACACCGAAGGTGATTGGACTAGGACACCGAAGGTGATTGGACTAGGGAGATCGAGCGAGCGTGCGGTCAAATAACAGAAATGGGGGCAATTACCATCAGCCCCCAAGATGTCGCTTGTGCAGTCCGTCCGTTGCCTAACTGGAAATCTCCAGGGCCGGACGGACTGCACAACTTTTGGATCAAGTGGATCCAAAAGTCGCACGCTCGCTTGGCATCTCAGTTCCAGTCAGCCTTAGAGTCAGGGTCGTTGCCCCAGTTCTTAACAACAGGGATAACCCACCTACTCCATAAATCAGGTAGCACCGCGGAACCCAAAAATTATAGACCTATCACTTGTCTACCGACGGTCTATAAAGTACTTACATCCATTTTGAGAGCTAAAATTTACAATCATATTGACACAAACTCGATCTTGTCTGTCTCTCAAAATGGATGTAGGAACGGGTCCCGCGGTACTAAGGAGCTGCTCCTAATCGATATGACCATTAGCCAACAGGTTCGTCGTTCCCGAAGGGATCTGTCGACATGCTGGATAGACTATAAGAAGGCCTATGACTCGGTGCCACATACCTGGCTCAAGAGGGTGCTGGAATTGTACAAAGTAGATACAACGCTGCGCACCTTCTTGATATCATGTATGGGGCAGTGGAGGACAGTCCTTCGCTATCCAGGATGTCGAAATATCCAGAGGAACAGCGAACCGATAAGGATCGAGCGAGGTATATTCCAGGGCGATAGTTTGAGTCCACTTTGGTTCTGCCTAGCCATGAATCCTCTTAGCACACTGCTGGAGGATTCAGGTATAGGCTATCGATTGAGGAGAGGTGGTCAAGTTATATCTCACCTCCTCTACATGGATGACCTAAAACTCTTTGCCCCCAGCAATTTGCAACTGATGGAGCTACTGAAAGTAACTGAAACCTTCAGTAGCGCCATCAGGATGGAATTTGGTGTCGACAAATGTGCGGTCATGCATGTAAAGCGAGGGGAGATTGTGGAATCCGTGGGAACCCAACTCTCGGATTCCATACATCTAAGATCCCTTTCCTCAATCGAAACATACAAGTATTTGGGTATGTCGGAAGCGTTAGGCATCAACACTGCTGACATGAAACAATCGTTGAGGGAGCGCTTCTTTGGCCGCTTGAATAAAGTATTAAAAAGTCTTTTATCAGGCGCAAACAAGGTGCGCGCCTTCAACGGTTGGGTCATGCCGGTTTTGATGTACTCTTTCGGCATACTCAAATGGACTCAAACGGAACTTGACGCCCTGGATAGGAGGGTCCGTACGCTGCTGACTGCATATCGAATGCATCACCCACGGTCATCGGTGATGAGACTGTATATCCCGCGGAAGTGCGGAGGTCGAGGATTTTTAAATGCTAAGACCCTGCACAACCGTGAGGTATGCAGTCTCAGGGAATACTTCCTAGAAGCCGACGTGGGGATGCACCGAGATGTGGTCTCAGTGGACAAGAGCCTCACCCCGCTCTCCTTGGCTACCGAGAACTGGCGCAAACCTAAAGTATTAGATACTAATGACCGCAGGGAGGTATGGCAAAGCAAGGAGCTTCACGGACGCTTTTACCGGGTCCTACATGGACCCGATGTAGACTTCTTAGCGTCCGTATCCTGGTTACGATTCGGAAACCTATTTGGAGAAACCGAAGGTTTTGTCTTTGCGATTATGGACGAAGTTATGATGACGAACAACTACCGGAAATATATTGTGAAGGATGGCACGGTTGACATCTGTCGGGCATGCCACCGTCCGGGTGAATCAATCCGACACATTATTTCTGGCTGTTCTCGTCTGGCTAACGGAGACTACTTGCATAGACACAACCTTGTAGCCAGGATTATCCACCAGCAACTTGCTCTGAAATACGGCCTTGTGGAATCAGAAGTACCATACTATAGGTATGTGCCCGACCCAGTTCTCGAATATGGCAATATCACGTTGTATTGGGATCGATCTATCGTCACTGATAGGACTATTGTTGCCAATAAGCCGGATATAGTGGTGACAGATCGATTAGAGCGTCGCACAATGATTGTTGATATAGCAGTCCCGCATGACGAGAACCTCGCGAAAGCTGAACAAGATAAGCAGATGAAGTATCTTGACTTGGCTCGCGAGGTTGTCGAGATGTGGGATGTGGATACAGCAGTCATTGTGCCGATAGTCGTTACGGCCAATGGCATAATCGGCAAGAGCCTCAATCAACATCTCAGGAGGCTCTCGTTAGGCAGCTGGATCAAGGGCCTGATCCAGAAAGCAGTCATCCTGGACACGGCGCGTATTGTTAGGAGGTTCCTTTCTCAGCAGCCCTGACCACCGGTAGCTTGGACCCTGTTCCCGATACCGGTGGGCTACTATTTTTTATATTTTTAAATGTTTTCTTATATTTTTTTATATATTTTAATATTTAAAAATGTAATTAATATGTATTTAAATATAATAAAGGAAATAATACGAATAACTTCCAAAAAAAAAAAACACTGCAACGCCTCGGAGTCGTTGGCAAAAAGCAAAACCAAACATACCGACATCCAAAAAAAAAATCATTTTAAAGATGTTTCACTACGGATATTTTCAAAAGCCTATCTGTTTTCACTTCCAACGTTCAATACAACTATAATAGCTTAAAGCGATATAACTCAGTTCATATTCAGAGCGAAAAGCGATTCGCAAAAAGAAAACGTTACATACACGCTAGTTTCCCGTTCAACCGGGTTGTGTAAGTAAAAAAAGATGGCCATGGTTTTTTACCCGCAGTGCGAATCTTTTCATATTTTTTGTCCATATCCTTCCTTTCTATACACATATCAGAATCATGGAACTGAGCTCAACCGCAACCTACTTTCATATAAAAAAAAATAGTAAACAGATCGTCTTTTAATTTATCTTTTGCAAAGAAGTAGATTACAAGGGTTAAATGTGGTGGGGGTGTGGTGGGGTGTGTGTGTGGTGTGTGTGGGGGTGTGTGGGTGTGTGGTGTGGTGTGGTGGGGTGTGTGTGTGTGTATGGTGTGTGTGTCTCATGTCTTTCCGTGGGTGTCGACTAAGGGACTTACTAGAGAATGGGTAGCAGCGGTCTCTATGCATTTTACCACCATACGGTGATCACCAACCCACCTGCCAAGCGTGGTGGTCAAATTCATAGAGAGCGCTGCTGTCCATATATACCATGCCCTTATATACCATGGGAGTACGAAAACCTTCAGAATATGATTGCTTTTTTATAGAAAACGGAGCCTGTTTGGTGCCGACCATTATTCCGAACCTTGAATTTCCCTTGCATCTTGTCACTTTTTCTGGTCCACGAGTGATTCAAGATTTTTCCCGCGATCCATTAAGATATCGTAGACATAAATCGCAAGGCGATTCTGGTACATAAATACCGGAAAAATCGCGATTGGATCAGACCTCATTTGCATCAAAATGAAAACAAAAAGCGATCATAATTTTCAACTTTACGATGTTCATAATTTTAGATAGGTGTTATTTGTAAACCTTACTTGAAAATTTATAAAAATTCATCAGCATAAAGTTTTTTTTTTTCAAAATAATTATAAAAAATGACCTGAAACTGGACAATAAATTTCGTTTAATGGGACCCGTAAACCTATTTAAATTTCTGAGCGGTACAGAATTTTTATCTTAACTCGCCCGTCCCATTAAAAAAGTTGAGTTAGGTATATTTTTACAAAGTCTTCCTTCTTCGCTTGGGTTAGCTATTCAGGGATGTTTACAACAGTTGATGCAGAAAAGTTGGGATGTTTGAATACTAGAAAAATGATTAGCTTATTGGTATAATTGGCTTTATCTTGACATGTGGGGTACTTTCAAAACATACTGTTAGTAGTAATGACTTTTGTACAACATTCATTGCGTCATTTATCTGGCTGAGCAAATAAATTTTTCATACATATGAAGGAATGGGTAAGCAATATCCTTCCTAATTATTAATATAGCGATTTATAACGTGTTTCGCCATTAAGGTGCTGTTAATTTAGTTCTTAGGTCGATTTGCAACACAAATAAATAAATTCGTTTAACGTAATTAATACATCAATTTCTGTTTTTAACCGACTTCCAAAAAAGGAGGAGGTTATCAATTCGACTGTATTTTTTTTAAAATGTTTTTTACCTCATAACTTTTGACTGGGTGAATCGATTTTAAAGATTTTTTTATTTGAAAGCTGGTGCTTCCCGAATGGTCTCATTTTAATTAGGTTCCATTCGGACAATGGGGTCCATGTGAAAACCATATAAGTCTTAAATTTGCATTAAGTATTTGCGCGACAAATGAATGAATAACGCGATAAGATTAGTGTGGAGTATCTACCACAACTAAAATGTTAAAAAATAAAAACTTTTTACAAAAAAAACAACCGACTTCCTTAAAAAAACACTACAAAGTCAAAAATAACTTTAATTTCGGAAGTCGGTGGCCAAAACCTTAAATACAGAGCCTAAGACACCGACTTTCGAAATTAAAGTTATTTTTGACTTTGTAGTGTTTTTTTAAGGAAGTCGGTTGTTTTTTTTTGTAAAAAGTTTTTGTCAATCATGTGAAAGATGTCATGAAAGAAGATAATTTCTGTTAACTTGCACCAATAGATTATATGTTTTCAACCTCGTAAATGTTAAAATTTTCATCATTATTATCAGCAGCCACATACTCCATTATGTTCCCACAACTGAGACATAGGCTTCCTCTCGGTGAGAGGGAGTTATAATTCTACCACGCGTCTCCAGTGCGGGTTCGCAGATGTCACGTCTTCGAATTTTTGGTTTTAGGACATGCCGGTCACGAAGTTTTCCTCTACCGTTTTGAGAGCAGTGGTGACGAAATAATTTACACACAATAAAATTCCTGCTTGGGTTCGAACCTACAACTCGTAAGACAGAGCCGTTATCACTTGGCCACCAATGCTTTCCGCATCATCGATTGTAATTATCATTAATAGAGACTTCTCTTAATATGTCCAGGACTCACTTAACTGGGTTCCACCCCTGTAATACAGTTACAGGGGTGCAAGGAATTCGACGTGCAACCCGTTACCCTGAAATATTTCTTCGGTTTTCAAACAATACGTGCGGACAACAACTTAAAAAAATATATTAACGAAAAATTTCAACACAGGTTGATTCTGAATCAATTACTGAATCAATGGGAACCGGTTGCTGGTGGATCTCATTCTGTATAATTAGTCTACAATGAATTACACCAATGCATGTGCTATTAATATTTAAGTTATCAAAAATGACTACAGGCCAGCCATTGTTTTTGATTTAATATCATGTACAACAAGCCACAATAGCGGCTGTAAAATATCATGCTCAATTATGGCTTGGTCATAACTACATAATAAAGTTTGTAGGCACACGTTACATTCTATTTTGTTCACAGAACGTTTGAAAATGTAACGACAGTACCTAAATTAAAAGTTCGTGCTGTGTGGGACGTAAAGTATAGCATCATCCCCTTTCCTGCCGTGGTTGTCATAGAGAATGGGCAGCAGCATTCTCTATGCATTTTACCACCATGCTGCAATCGCCAACCTGCCTGCCAATCGTGGTGATTATGACAAATTTGACAGTCCAGCAGTGAAAACCAACGAATCCTTTTTTGAACTGTGATATCTCATCTCTCTATTTTTTTTTCTTACGTTGGAGTCAGCTCCCAGTCTGACCGGATGCTGCTGATTACCAATATTTTGCATGGAGCAACTGTCTATATGATCGCCGCAACCCTAACTGGGTAATATAATACCCCTTGGTAAGTAGTTGTAAGACTTTCGGGCATGGTAAGTAGTTGTAAGACTTTCGAATGCCAGCTGAGACCAACGGCTTAACGTTCTTTTCGAAGTACCATTTTTACTTACCAAGTTCAAAGGTACCCATCCGCAGACCAACCGCGACTAGCTTAACCTGATCGATCGAACCGCTCGGTCGTTATGACTTAGCCATAAGCTCTATTTTTGAGTGACATTTGAACTTTAAATTAATGTGGGTGCCAGTCTACTTGTAGATGTCTTGAATAAGTTTTCAACATTCAACATCTCAGAACATTCTCTTCAGATCTAAACACCTACGCGTTTTTACTTCAAATTAGCACTGACGCAAAGGTCACTTCTAGTGAAACGGTAGTTTAATAAAAGTTTTTTTATAGCAATGTCCAGATTAACTTATACCATTTAGTTTTTTCGTTTATTTCTTTACATGCATATTAGTTACATTTTTAAAGGATTTTTGGAAAAAGAAACTTACAAAAAAATTTAAAAATATAAAAAATAGTGGACCTCCGGTATTGGGAGCAGGGTCCAAGCTACCGGTGGTTAGGGCTCCAGAGACAGGAACCTCCTCACGATGGGAGCCGTGTCAAGGAGTACTGCCTTCTGAATCAGGCTCTTAACCCATTCACTGCCACTTAAATTTTAAAAACATCACCTGGGTGCCACTTAATATTTTTCCTTTGGCAAGACCTTCACAACACCAACCGTTTTTTCCTTACCAAAACAAGAATGTCAGTTCGAAACAAAAACCAACAGTTTTTCCACATTTAACAATTGTTTCTAGCCGTGTATGTTGGCAAATATTTAAATAAATTCTATGATTTTAAAGTAATTCCAAAAAACGTCCTAAAGTACACTCAACGCATATGGTGCGTTGGTGGCATGACGTAGTTATCTCGATCAACGCAAATGGTGCGTTGGTGGCAACGAATGGGTTAATCCAACCGCCTAACGATAGCCTCGACAGGTGTTGGTCGAGGGTATAATTTAGCTTTTAGCTTATTTTTAGCATTTATCAAGCCGTAAAAAAGTAATTTACCTAAGACTGCTCAACGAACCGGCTGCAACTATTTATGTTAATATAAATTACGTCCGTGACATCAAATTAACAACAAATTAGAGCCCGTTTAATGGAACGTGAAGTTAAAGGCTTTTCGTAAGGTGAGATTTCGGACTAATTACTAGGAAGACAAAACAATCATTGATAGGTATCACTTGCAGATTAAGCACCGTTAACACGAACCCACTACACTCGAGCGAAACACTTGTATCTACTACAAACGGTAATCCAAGCATACTTGAACGTAGGCAGTACGTGACAGTGAAATTGGGTTCCTGTCTAATTTTACTAGCTGCTAACACACATGAAGCAATTGTACTCGTATCATGTCAAAGAGGTTTAATGCAACACAGCATCATCTGCCCAGCCTTTTCCCAACTGTGTTGGGGTTGGCATCCAGTCTTACCAGTATTTTACATGGAGCAACTGCCTATCCGACTTCCACAACCTAGTAACTGGGTAATAAGATACCCCTTGTTAAGACTTATTGTTTGACTTTCGGGCTTCTGACCCGTAACGACTAAGATCTACTAAAGACAGCTAGGACCAACGGTTTGACGTGCTTTCAGAGTCACGAAATGGTCTTGGTAAGTAAAGACGGTCACCCATCCACGGACCAACCGCGCCAAGCATAGCTTAACCTGAACGATTGACCCGTGCGGCTGTTATTACTTAGCTACAAGTCCTTCAGTGTAACGCACTGTATCATTAAGGACCGTAGGCGTAGGAAGCATCCACCAATGCAGTAATAGGTGTAGGCGCTTCTATTGGCTGTGAGTTATCATCAAATTAGGTCTCCCGCTCTAGGCGGAGCGGGAGGACGTGTCAGACTTTTACTGACTAAAATCCACCCGCGTTCCTTCAGTTGCCTAAATGCCAGGGATACGGTTACTCTTTTGAACAAACCTTGCGACTCTGGCAGGAGGTGTAGGCGCTGATTCCAGATATCCAATTACCAAAAATTTTATCGTTGCCAAGAAACGTCAAAAGTTCAATGATCGGCTGAAAACCGCATAAAAGCTGTTAAACCTTTTCACGATTTTCTTGCACTAATATTGCGTGCAGAACAGTTTGGGAGGCAGCCAATCTATCCCAACAATATTTTATCACCGCCTAAACGTCAACTTTTGATGAATATTTGCGAATCGGTAAAGAGAATATTGTCATGCTTGTCAAAATACTCTTTAACGATTATGCTTGGTAGGATGTTGGTAATAAGTTGTTGTTCAAAGACAACAAGCTGCGCGCTGGTATTCTGATCTTGCTTTAATGCTTATGGAGAAAGCGCCCGAACATTCCACAAATTTACATGAAGCGGCTCTCTATCTGACTGTCCTAGCCCGGGGTTACCTCACAGGGTAACACTAATCTTGCGCAAAATAGCTAACCCTTATATTAACCTTAATTTTTTTTTTTATTAAACTTGCTTACTGACCTATATGTAGTTTTTTAATAGCTTGCATAATTAGCCTATTAACTGTTCCTGTTGGGACACAGCCATCTTCTCTATGAGCGGGAGTGGACCATAATCCAACACGCGGGCCCAAGGTCACCAACCCGGTTATGCCAGGGTCGCGAGATTTGTTCAAAAGAGACACCGTGGCCCTGGCACATGAACAACTGAAGTAACACGGGTGGGTTTTAATCAGTAAAAGTCTGACACGAAAGAGCGGGAGAAGTCATATGATTTCCCACCCACAAAAAAAAGGGCGGGTTGGTGGTTCTCACATGTCTTCATTATTTTTTGTTCTAAGACATCCCGGTTTCCTTATGACGTTTTCCTTGCCGTTTTGACCAGTGGCTATGAAATTAAGTACACAAAGTGCCTGCCTGGGTTCACGAGCCCACGATCTACAACTCGTAATTCGGGGCTGATTCCACAGCACCACCACTGCACCACTACATTACCTATTTCCAGACCTATTTTCCTATTAACACACACTACCTATTTCCAGATTTTCATTTTGTTTTGACAAGTTCCCCCACCTAGGTACTGAAGTTTTTACAATATTCGTTACATGAAAGGAGTTTTAGGGTGCATAAAAATGGCCGCCAAGAGTACCCTTAAGTACGTCTGGCGCACCGTGGCCAGCCAGACTCGCTTAACACTTCGCTGAAGGGAGGAGATAGAATCAATCCTGTGATGATATGGTATGCATTTTTTACTAGCTGTTGTTGTATGTTCAAGTCTCGGCAACAATGTGACTTTTTAATATTTGTTTCTGTTGATACATATGTAACTTCTTTCTGAGTTCATCTTAGATAATGCTGCTATCGGTGAATAAAAACATCATG
This sequence comes from Aporophyla lueneburgensis, assembly GCA_932294355.1. NCBI lineage: Eukaryota > Metazoa > Arthropoda > Insecta > Lepidoptera > Noctuidae > Aporophyla > Aporophyla lueneburgensis. Next base: position 8,735,726 of record OW028746.1, read on the forward strand.
AGGAGCCTTGATCTACAGATCCAAAGGGAACTTCAATGGTAGACCCATTGAAGTTATAAATAACGTAAAAGTAGTTTCGATTTTCGATCCTCAGAAAAAAAATCAGTATGATCTCATTATTTTCAGTTTATTTAACCTTAAAAAAAGCTATAACCATCTCTAACGAATTTACAATATATGCGTACAATTTATTTTATCCTTACATGCATATTTTCGATACAAAATAGTTTCAATCTTTCACACCTGTCACCGCTTTCACGAGGTCTCAATTTATAAATTACTGGCTGTACCCTGCCACTCTTCGCTGGGGCACGCCATTACTATTGCGGTTGTCAGCGAGTATTTTCCTCGCTTCCGGCAGATGGCACGGTCACTGGTACACAGCTGATAAAAACACGTTAAAAAAATTGTTTTTTCGCGGTCGCGGATATGTGACTGATGCAAAAAATAGATAAAAACAATCCTTGATGCGGATTATATATCATGCTAAAATTTCAGCTCGATCGGTGCCGAACTTTTTGAGTTTTTGAAGCGTACACATACCAACATAACATTTTTATATATATAGACAAGCTTTTGCCAGCGGCTTCGCCCGCGTGGAGGTCGGAAATTATCCCGCGGGAACATACTACCGAGATAAAAAGTAGCTTATGCCCTTTCTCGGGCTCTAAACTTTCTGTGTACAAAATTTCACTTAAATCGGTTCAGTAGTTTTAGCAAGAAAGCGAGACAGACAGACAGACAGAGTTACTTTTGCATTTATATTAGTGTGGATAGTGTGGATTTATTTTACTCTATTACCACAAAAGCATCTTAGTACTAATACCTATTTCCAGTGAAGATATTGGGACAATTTTGGAAATTATACAAGTATTCATGATTATCATAATGGAAGCTTTCCACGCAGTTAATATTAATAATTAAGCATCGGGGAACCTCATCTTTCCACTAAGTACTGACACTCTAAATCTTAGAATAAGCTTTAAGTAATTATTAATTAGTTTCTACACTACCTACTTCATAATATTGTCGATCTTCTCTGTTTTCGTTATAATTATGTAACTTCTTATAAAATTAGTATACAAGTATACCAAAATGTATTTGTTTTGAAGCTATAGTCGATAAATTAGTGAGGCTTGGTAAACATAAATTCATCATAACACGAACATGAATTTATCATAAGTCCGTCATATTTATTAACGGTTTAACTGTTAACATGTACCTAGCCTAACATGTAACTATGTACCTAGCCTTTTTACACGCTTTATATTAGCTTCACTTGTATGTTTGTATATTTGTGTGTTTGTATGTTTGTTTGTAACCGACTCCTTATAGCGCGATTTTGATCCACTTTAAACGACCAGATTTCATTCAAACTTTGCACACCTGTCAAGGACCGATGACAATGCAATAATTTTATAAATTTGTGCCATTATCCTTGCCAGGGTTACCAGGACAGCAAAAAAAACTGTCTTCGAAAACTACGCTGACATACGTCACAAACTACGATACCATACGTCTCAAAATTCGAAAAACCCTAAAAAATAGAATATAAATAATAGTTTAAAAAAACTAAAAAACACGCAACTAAAAACTCGAAAATAATAATAATATGGTTTTCTATGGAAGCTTGTTTTTTAGTTTTTTTTTAAACTATTTTTCAACTATGTTAGGTCTTCATCAGTCTCCCTAGCCTTTTCCCAACTATGTTGGAGTCGGCTTCCAGTCTAACCAGATGCAGCTGTGTGCCAGTATTTTACATGAAGCTACTGCCTATCTGACCTACACAATCCAATTACTGGGTAATACGAAACCCATTGGTGAGACTGGTTGTCAAACTTTCGGGCTTCTGACGACCTGTAACGAGTTGACATATAACACTACAAAATATACACCCAACCACCCAAACACGGGAGTCGATAGCGGACTCCCGGCCACCGTAGGCGCGAGCTTGCGGGCGGCGAGCAATGGGTAGCTCGCTGCCCGGTAAGGACCAGGCTCGGGTCGACGGCGCGTAGTGTTCCACGCGCGCCTCAAAGAGAGTCAGCAGCAGTGTAGGGGTCTACTAGGACCGATGCCTGCCGGGGTCGCGTGATTGTTCGAAAGAGATACCGTGACGCTGGCACATGGGCAACTGATGGAACACGGGTGGGTTTTAGTCAGTAAAAGTCTGAGACGCCCTCCCGCTCCGCCCAGAGCGGGACAAGTAATTTGATGATTTCCCATCCTGAAAAAAAAAAAAAACCACCCAAACACCTATATAGTGAAATCTATCGGAATTACTTTCACAAGTCGTAAAAAATAAGCTAGATGAAGTCGACGTTTCCTATCTGACCTCCCCTGCGAAGAATTGGCGAAATAAACTCAGAGGCTACGCAATATATTTTGAAAGTCACAATTTGCTGAGTAGTATCGTCATTTACTGCATTCGGCACCATAACCAAATCAATATAATTTCTGAATCATGAAATAAATAAGATCACGTTTATGATACCCATATAATTTTTCTCTTATGCAAATTGAAGATGCGCATCTTCAATTTGCATAAGAGGAAAAAGGGACTCTTTTTGCGTGACGGATAAAATATGAGTAAACGGTACCTTTCTCAAGACCTACAGGAAAAGTATCTACGTACTAACACTTTCAAATCGGAGATACATAGATTCAATATAAGTGAGTCATACTTTGAGCTAACTAACTAGTTAGTTACAATGAATGCATTGTAATTAACTAGCTTCTGTCCGCGACTACATCTGCGTGATATTTATTGTCTTTATGTTACCTTAAAATATGTCATAAGACACTCAGAAGTAATATATATCTTCCCATTAGTGAAAGTAATAAAAAAAGCTAAAAATATGAAAGACTTGTAAAAGTGTTTGTACAAACCTACTTCCAGAAATAAAATCAGCAGGCAAGTTTTTCAAATTCTTCATATGTTTGACAAAATTGTCTTCTCAATCAATATAAGGGATATTGCTAATGCGTTAGAAGCAATGCATTAACAATATCTCACTTTAAAATAACTACTGACGACATACTTTTAAATGGTTCAGATTTTGATCAACCTACGCAATTAGAGTGCCGGATTGATGATCATAGTATAGAAAAAAATAAAAACTGCGCAACTTAGTATTATGGAAGCCCCTCTGTACAAAATTGTATGCGCCTTGGCACTGACCGTACGAGGCTGTAACGTCACACGCATCATGAACAGGATAATCGTGCAGCTAGCCTACAAAACCGGTGTGAGAGAGTGGCTAGCTTTACCATTTTGCCAACCCGTTTTGCCTATTGTGAAGAATACGGGCATAATCTGAATTTGAGAGTTTCTTAATTCATGTAATAATACAGTGTTGCGCGAAGTTTAATGTCGGGTTTGGGCTAGTCTTGACCTCCAAACGAAGACCTGACCTGCAAAGAAAGTTATGAGCTGTGCTCTTTGAGCCAATTATAAAACAGATTTAGAGTACAAAATTCTAAATTGAATCCATTTTATCAATTCGACTGTGATAGAAATAAAAAGAAAAGTATTTAACTAAAAACAATACTTAATAAAATAAAATAAAATTATAAACACCGAAAAAATCACAAAATTAACAAAGAAAACAAAGTTCTGTACGAGGTTAAATAGGATATCAGCGTAAAGCTGCGACATATAAAAATGAGTGTTGCAGCGCTACTTCGATAGGGCCCAGTATGATGTGATGTTACGGACATTGGATGTGTAGATCAATTTTTGATGATAAACTTATGATGCACTTCATAGGTAGTCACAGTATCCCGATTTTTTATCTACCTTTCCAAATGATACAAATAATTTAAATTATTAATGAAAAAAAAATATGAGGCGTATAATCCGGAAAAATATTCACAGATACATATTCAAATCGTCAACAGACAGTGATTACGTTACATTTCTAGTTGGCGGCCATTTCCAGGAAAGACCTTTGGCTCCAGAAAGATTAAAGATTAAGCACTTATTAACATAAATATCACTCTTTTAAGCAGTTAGACATGTAGTAAACAAATTATGCTAAACTCTGCTTACCCGTTCGCGACGTAAGTGGTCACATTCCTAGTACGATACATCTTTGCGCGATAAGGAACGTTATGCAATTGTACTTGTATGATTCAAACTTACTTGTCAAATACTAAAGAGTGGAGAACTGGACGTAGGCAGAAAATAGATCAACAAGAATTATGTCGAGGAAAAATAATGGCACACTCGTTCACAGACTGCAGTTGGTATTCGTATAAGTAATTCTTATTTTGAAATGTTCCCTATAAATTGGAAACTTTTGAAACATCTTTCAAAAACTTTCCAATTCGATGTAACTTGTAAAACTTAATTTTAATTCATCCTACCAGCCGTATAAACCTACCCACAAATTTATCGTTCACAAACACCGCGCCAAATAGGCTGAATTCCTTCCTTCTTCCATCAAACGGGAAATTGCACGAAGTTTATTGCCGAACTTTGGAAACTCCGCATACTCGACGGAATTCGAGTTCGCACCTACATGCAGCGCAATAGAGATCGTATAATGGGTGCCTACTACGGTACTTGAGTGTAGTTCCCTAAGCTATTCTCCCTCTCAATGCTGCAGTGCTTCCTTGTTTACTATGCGAAGCTCCGCAGAGATTAGTCTTAGGTACATACATAGATAGTTAGATACCATACAATATCTAGGTCCTAGGTAGACACGTAGATTGAGTAACGAGGAACAGTTCCTGCTTCCGTTGCCAATTGCATTTTGAGTTGAACTCTTATTCTTTTTTGAGTTCCTGGTACTGACGATGTTTGATGAGATTGAGTTCTAAGTTAGTTTAACTCAGAAAATAAGAAGCCTTTAGAGATATAAGTTACGAGGTATTTATTTTCCGTAATCGCAATTTTTGTTGGTATAAATGTTTTACAACGCGCGTAATGCATTCTAATGAGTTCGATCAAGAAGAAAATAATGTCCTTGTCTTATCTAAGAATTAAACTCAAAATCTGAATCTTCGTTCCATGATTGTAATTCCATAACTTTGTTCAAAGACGCCATACAGCAAATAATACACGAACGTAATCCCCCGACGGTATTTACTTCCGGGCCCAAGTTAATCTGGAGAACAATAAGATATATTTTGATGCGGTTTTCGCGTCCACACATAACGTTGAAGAAGATTTACGGGAAGACTCCTTCCTTGTGTCATACTATTATCATAGTGACAAAGGGAAAACGTGAAATGTTAAGAATGAATAAAGCTGGGAATATTATAATCTGAGTTTTGGCGGTGATATTCGGTTATATGATTTTGGAAGGTAATATGAATGACAAATATTCTTGAAAATATCAGAGGGACGATTCGCGTACTTTTAAGAATGTTGGCATTCTAATTTTAAGTCTCCATTCGTCAGAAATACTTCTCATTTATTTATCTGTAATTTTGACAAGTCTTTGACAATCATTGTCGCTGGGATGAAATTTTGAAGAATGTAATTATGATCATCGATTTATGTAAATGTTCTAGTAAATATAACTTCAATAATGACGATGCATTTATGCACAAGAATTGGTCTTCAGGCAAGTACCTTCAGGTTTTTCATTGACAGCAGCATCTAGCAGAAGTTCGTGATTCCTGAAGTTCCTGGAATTACCCAAACACCAAGTAAATAACGACTCTTTTCCACTAATAACATCGCGACTCAACATCCCAAATTAAGTACGTAATCAAATATACTGAATAAAAAGGGTAAAAGTAATAATCACGCTTTATTTACAAACAGGTCGTAAACGGCCAAAGAGAAAAGGTCATTTTGACCCCGTGTGTAGACCTACATTTAAGGGTTCATGACCCGAGTATGGGTGCACTCGTCATAGTAACTTTGAACAATATAAGGTCTTAAAAACATATGACTTTATGTCTATATACCATCCTTTATCCTGTTGAAATGTTCGGCATATTTCTGGATGAACTTTAGATTTTCCGTCTTTCAACATTCAAGTCCTTCTTACGAATATCACTGTATACGTTTAAATCTAACTACAGATTCTTTGGATGCTTCGGCTATACTTATGTTTCGAAGATTGAGAATATCTTCGTGACACCAATCTCTTTTTTAACCGACTTCAAAAAAAGGAGGAGGTTATCAATTCGACTGTATTTTTTTTTTTTATGTTTGTTACCTCATAACTTGTGACTGTGTGAACCGATTTTGATGATTATTTTTTTATTTGAAAGCTTGTGCTTTCCGGTCCCATTTTAATTTGGTTCCATTCGGACAATGGGGTCCATGTGAAAACCATATAAGTCTTAAATTTCCATTAAGTATTTGCGCGACAAATGAACGAATACCGTATGTTTGTTACCTCATAACTTTTGACTGGGTGAACCGATTTTGATGATTCTTTTCTTATTTGAAAGCCGGTACTATCCGAATGATTTCATTTTAATTTGGTTCTATTTGGACAATGGGGTCCATGTGAAAACCATATAAGTCTTAAATTTTCATTGTGTATTTGCGCGACAATTGAACGAATAACGCGATAAGATTAGTGCGGGGTATCTACCACAACTAAAAAGTCAAAAAATAAAAACTTTTCTTAGGCTCTAGGTCTTAGGCTCTGTATTTAAGATTTTTGCCACCGACTTCCGAAATTAAAGGTATTTTTGACTTTGTAGTGTTTTTTTTAAGGAAGTCGGTTGTTTTTTTTGTAAAAAGTTTTTTTCTTCCTGTGTTACTAAAACAGTTTATGTTTAAATTTAATTTGTTAATATTAATATGTACCTACCTATATTTTTTATTACTAAAACCATTATTTAAATGTATAAGGCCACGTGCCCAAAATCGGGTTTAACGCACCCATCTTATTTTTCGAATACTTCTCACAAAACAAGCAGACGAAATGCCGGTTTCGAATACATTGCACAAATTTTTACCAACAGCGCCCCCTGTTAACACCATTTGTGCACCAAAAGGTTATAACAGTATATCTGTAAAACAATGTCATCTTAATTTTAAACACATAAAACGACGCTTAGACAAAAAAGTATCTAATACGCTCACATTTCGGCAGTTAAGTTAGTCTCATGTAATAGGACGCGACCCTATCGCCATCAACCGGGCACAACTCCAGGCTGTTACTGAGAAATTCTTGATGAACCCAGTAACACTGCCAGACCTGAACATTTAAACGTTCTACTCCTCGTCCAAAAATGTCAAAATGTTATAAAATTATGCTAAAACCGTTTACAGAAGGCAATAAAATTTTACCTACTTCAAGAAGCTGATTTATTGGTTATATCAAATTGTGGGCGAACCGCCTCGGTCAAGTAACTTCAGCGAATAGATTGAAAAACTTTTTATTTCCGATACTGAACAGTAAGTCAGTTTAAAAAAAAACTTTCTACGCTTCTTTCTGCTGAGGGAATCTGGGCTTTATTATTTCTGCATTCTGTCTTTTTTTTTGATATTTAGTTTAGCGGATACTGTGGGAGGTTAAAAAAACCAAAATATTTCAAACAAACAGCTATTAGACATTGGCGAAGTTGGGATCAGCAACGTTGGAATTGGTGTGTCGAGCGTGGCCTTAAGAGCGCCAGATGCTGGATATTTTTTAAGAAATTGTTCAATCGTACTTTGAAGCAGATGGTGTAATACTCAGATTTGCTGCTCCTGATTCCTTACCTGAATTTTCATTATTGTTGTAATAGATTCTACTTAATTTCAGTGACAGTGCCGTGTGTTGCCGAACGTAAAGAATCCCATTCCTTCCCGTGGGTGTCGTAAGAGGGGACTAAGGGACTTACTAGAGAATGGGCAACGGCGTACTCTATGCATTTTACCACTGTACTGCGATCGCCAACCCACCTGCCAAGCGTGGCGATTATGGCAAATTGAGGGGGGCCTATGTCCAGCAGTCATCAGCAGCAGGACGTTTTTTGGCTGAAATGATGATGATGATGATGATGATGATGATGATGATGATGAAATTCAGTGACTGCGAATCTGTCAGTCTCATGAAAAAAAAAAACTTTAATCATTTCGCACTAAACTGCTATTCTAACTTGCATAAACTGTCTGCGAATCCATAATCTTTAGAGGAAATTAAACAACAAACTCGTTGAGGCAGTGCACCGCGACCACTTTCCTCTAGCCGCAAACTGCTCACATAGCACGCTCCAATTTAGGAGGGCCTAACTGTTACTACAGACTGTACGACATAGCATCCTCCCAAACATGGTAGTGTTATAGCAAAGGCACAGTAAGTACCACGGCTAAACGGAGAAATGGCATTTTCGAATTTAATCAGCGCGAGAAGGAATGCCCAGGTATTTCATTTAATTCTGTGTTTGTTATTAGTCGTGTGTGTGTGGTAAAATGGGTATCAAGTAAGACGTTTTTTTTTAGCTTGTGTTTTTTTTGTGGCAACATTACCAAAAAAAAATGTGGTGTTATTTTATAAAAATGTTTCCATATTTCTTCTTATCTGTGTTATATATTTTTTCTCGCTCTGAATTGCTGTTATAAAATAAAAGTTTCTTAGAACAAAAACTCGGTTCGAAAAGTTAGGTTAAGTTACTGTTGTTAAGGTAACTTAGCTCTAGTTTATTTTTAATGTTCTTAGCTCCCACTTTAAAATATTAATACAGAATTAAATATTTCACTCCACTTTTATCGAGTGATTGAATTAAAAAACTTTTCAAAAATCCATTAGTTACTCAAGTTTTGTTTTTCCCACAATCAATCTTTGGAGCTGAAGATAAAAACAAAGGACAGTTCAGGTACACTATTCATGAAGTTTAGAACTTCTTACAAATTCTCGGTCTTCAGCCATTAGCGTCGAAGGCAGGTGTTGCAAAAAAGTAAAGAACTCTAAATTTTAGAGTAAAGATAGGGGCTCGCGATTCCCAAGAACTTTGGAGATAAAGTAAAAGATACTGGGAGAATGTACAATGGAATTCCGGCCTCGCCTTTGGCTAATAACACAATTAAACAGTAAATAACTTAAACTGGAAGCCAATTAATTTCCGGAATGGTTCTGTAAACAGAGCTTGGTAGAAAACACTGGAACACCAACGATTCTTTTCGAAATTCAAATGTTCTGTGGAAATGAATCTTGTGCTGAAATATGGACGCCTTTAATTAATTAAGCTGACTTGGTTGTTTGTTCTAGGTGACGTTAGATATTTTGCCATCATTTAAATGAATAAATAAATTAATAAATAATCTACTAAAGTTTTGGTATTTTATATTTCTTTTGGTGTGAGGAAAGGTGTGAGTAATTTTAATGCTGTGCACGGATTTACTCAAAACTTTTTTGTCTATCATTGACAGAAAAAAATAATTGAAAACAGTTGTGATTTTTGCTGCCATATGTTTAGAACCAAAAAAATATATATTTTATGTAAATTCTGTATTTTTATTTTTGATTCTGTTGTAATCTAGTGTTGCGCACCATCATTGTTTTCATAGACGGTTGGCTATCTGCGCATGACGTCACAAGTTCAGTGAAGTTCAATTCAATTACTAGTTACTAATTACTTTCATAATCCCAAAATATCTTTTTGTTCACAAAGTTAATAGAACTTTGGAAATTATATTCGTAGGTAGGTCATATTTCATAAAGATATAGATAAAAATACAATTTATATATACCTACGAAACGACCCAGTCCAATCCTGTTAGAAAAAAAAACAATCTTTTCCAAGAACAAAAGACGATTTTTCACATAATTTCTTTCGGTAAGTCGTTGAAGTACATATTTCTTGAAATCCTTCGCTCTGGCACCTTGCCAATGGATTATTTTGCGGGAACCGAAGATATTGCTTGAGAGTTATTATTTTTATTGTTTTTCGTGTAAAATTATATAAATTATTCATGAAGCAATTAGTAGTCTTCACATAGTCTCCAAGGTGTATATACCTAATGTTCTGTTCATGATATTAATTGAGAAAAGTAATTGTAGAAATAATAGAAATTAATAACTTTGGTCATCGTAAGTGATGACGAATGATTTTCCAAATGTTTTGTCATTTTTGACTATTGGTGTTGAAACTCTACTAGATTGTTGTGGTTCGAGTGCCGACTTAATTTTCGGAGACATTGCCACTGCCAAGCGGTCGAATGGCTATACACGTGACCGAAGGTCTGGGGTATTTTTGACCAAAGAATCAGCATTGCCATACAACGTGGCATACTGCCCTTTTGGACACTTTTCCTTTTGACAACGAGGCGTACGAAGTTTTTGATGCTCTATGACCCTTTTCTTTTTATATACTTGCGCAAATTATTATTTTAAAACAGTTAGCTTTTTAACCATGTAAATATTTAATGACTAAAAATAGAGTGATGTCACGTTATTCAGATAATATTGGAAAACTTGGTAACAATTATACATTTCACCATGAAGCAAATTCCACAATCGATCTATTTTGTAAAAATCTCATCATGAAAACTAAGGTGAAGTGAGTTTGAAGCTTGCTATCATTTCACCTGATGCTAGGTATTGATATAAATGACAGTTCTCTTCAATCTAACTTCACCTTAGTTCTCATGGTAATTTTTACAGAATAGATCGTCTGGTCCTTCTAATTTTCTACACTAATATCACTAGACGGGAGTCCTAGGGGACAAAGCTCTGTATAGAAGCTTCATGTTTCTTTTTCTTTTTGCAAAATAAAATATCTCAAATACAAAAAAAAATATGCATATATATCTTGGTCTACAAAATAAGACCTTTGTAGAGCCATTATAGAAAATTAATTAATTTAGATAAAATAAAATACTAATCACTTTACTGGTTTAAAAACCTAGTTTAAAAACGAGTTTAAATTAATTGTTCTCTTAGAACGTAAACTTTTTATGCTTGGATTTTTATCTTCTTCATTGTAAGATAAACTACCCTCAAGCATAAAATTTAGTTTAATACTTGGTACCATATTAAGGAAGGAAAATAGCCCCAAGCTAGTTTATTAGTTAATATAACATCACGCTGGTTTCCTACGAAGGTTTAGGCAGTGAGGTAATTCCATAACACACTAACTGTAGGAATGGTTTCCATTTTGGCAGTTCAACAACATTCATTGCGTTATTTACATTGCTGGGCTGATTAAATTTTCAAACTTATGAAGCAATGGATTACGGACTTATTGATAGTGTATTACGCAATTAGGGTGCTTTTTTTGTGGGTGGAAAATCCTCAAATGACGACTCCTGCTCTTGGGAGGACCGAAAGGGCGTGTCAGACTTTTACTGACTAAAACCCACTCTTATTCCTTCAGTTGCCTATAAGCCAGGGCCACGGTAACTCTTTTGAGCAATTAGGGTGCTGAGGTGAATAAACACAACATAAAATAACTGTCTAAATTTGGCTGTACTTTATTCACCGCAATTAGGTTGCTGTGGTGAATAAAGTCCATACAACCAAATTTCGCCAATTATGTTTAAGTCCCATCACCCATGGAATAGGGTGCAAGGCTAATGCCATCCAACTGAGCAGGAATCTAGACTCTGGGCTGCCTTTGGAACATTCCTCAAAACTCGATAACACTATGTGCGACCTGAGAACCGTACCCAGAACTTCGTGCTCAGTAACAGCGTCTATGCCTATAGGACTATTTGTCATTTTAGAGTCGATTCGTATGTTTTTAAAGCCTCCATTTTGTTTTTTCCAGGCTGTTAATCCTGTTGGCGTTGCTGGTAGGAGTGCTATACAGTCTTCATCTTCTAGTACAAGACTACCAAGCACTGACAGCGGCGTCCAAGCTTCTGAGGTTTCTGTTCAAAAGAGATCTCAGCTCACAAACTCATACTGTAAGATAATCTTTACAATATTATTTTATCTAGGTATAGTTATAACCTACGTATAATTTAGTAGTATAATTCAGTAAACGGATTTGTGTGGCTGAATTTAGGGTAAAAAATTTTGGACTAATTGTACGACAAGATGAAATTGTGTTATGTCCAGTAGTGGACATTTTTCGGCTGTTATTTGTACATAGTATAAAACAAAGTCGCTTTCCGCCGTCGTCGGTATGCTTATCTATACTTCTATACTAACATTAAAAAGCTGAAGAATTTGTTTGTTTGTTGGTTTTGTTGAACGCGCTAATCTCAGGAAGTTCTAGTTCGAATTAAAAATTATTTTTGTGTTGGGTAGCCCATTTACTGAGGAAGGCTATAGGCTATATAATATCACGCTACTATCATAAGGAGCGGAGTAACAAAGAAAAATTTTGCAAAACGAAGACCACGCATGGGCAGGTTATTCGATGCGACGGGATGGTTTGGGGCAGCAATAAATATAACGCGGATGTAAGATGGATGTCCGCGTTTATAAGAATAAACTGCGGCTACAGATTTTAATGCGTTTTTCATCACTTAACAGAATGATTCAAGAGGAAAGTTTATTTATAAAATACATGCTTATACATGTCGTCAAAAACTTATTTTTGTGCTCTTACATTGCAAACGCTGTCTAAACCTGACTCATCATTTCAGCCATAAGACGTCCACTGCTGGACTTAGGCCTCCCTCAATTTGGGGGGCTTTGCCATAATCGCCACGCTTGGCAGGCGGGTTGGCGATCGCAGTATGGTGGTAAAATGCATAGAGAACGCTGCTGCCCATTCTCTAGTAAGTCCCTTAGTCGCCTCTTACGACACCCACGGGAAGAAATGGGATGGTGTTATTCTTTACGTACGGCACCACACGGTACCTCGGTACCACGGTACCAAAACCTGACTAGACGAATCAAAATAATGTATTATGGAATTGTATATCTAAAAAATATCTACAAAAACGATTACGATTATATATGGTCTATCTTCTAAGAATAAACCACAGTAAACATTTTGATCTTTCCGTTACAATAAAAATAATGGGTTACTTACGAAGCATTTTAAACAACACAGTTAGCCTCATTTCTTATTCAATTAAATACGTTGTGCATTTAATATAGCTCAAAATGGCCCTTAACAGCATGTGATTGTAAAGAATATCTTAGGAGTTATTGCAAAATTAAAATTAACGCGCGCGTAAAAATATCACGCTATATCGCGCAGTTATCCCTATAATAAACAGACTTTTAAAACGAAAATGTATAATTTTACATTTTGTGCAAATACATGATGTCGGAGGCATTTCCGGTCGCAGACGAAGCTGATAGCAAGCTATTTTATTATACCTATCTTTATTTTATGAAAATGAAATAAAGTTTATGTATTATTTTGTCGTGGAAAAAATATTACGAATTTATAACTTTATTGCCCGTCTGCAATTAACTTTGATTGTGTCTAAGTTTACGGCAAACTGTGTAAGACGCACATAATCTTAGAAAAAAATTGTAGCTATAACAAAAAGCGACTCCTTGAATGCTGTCAGATCGTTTTAATTGATATTTAGGATTGACTTCGCCACATAACTTCTTTGATAATCTATTACTTATCCAAATTTAGTCCAGAGAGGTAATGGTGTTCAGCAGAAGTATGAGTGTGATGAGATAAGGTTATAGATCACCAAACTTTTTTAAATATGGTCATACAAAAGTTATCTAACCCGATAAGGATGTTGATGCTTGTGTGATATAATAACCACACTGTCATCATCATCATCTTTTCAGCGAATGACGTCCACTGCTGAACATAGACCTCCCTCAAAAAATTGGGAGGAGGGTTGCCATAATCGCCACACTTGGCAGACTGGTTGGTGATTGCAGTTTGGTGCCCATTCTATAACAAGTCCGTTAGTCGCTCTTTAAGACACCTACAAGAAAAAATGGATTGGTCCTATTCTTTACGTCCGGCAAAAATCGGAACCACACTGTGGAGTATCATAATACCTACGTAATTTCTGATAAGCTTAAAACTCGTTTAGAAATAGCCATGTTGAACACCTTTCTCTTCATTGTTCGGAGTCTGCGTCTACCGATGTTAAGGCCTATGCCTTAAGATTTTGTGTAGGAAATCGAATGTGCGTAAAAAAACGCATCAGTGTAAAAATAACATGAACACATCAAATGCAACTATATAAAAATACATACATAAGCCTTCCCAGAGGAAAAGCCTTCGCAGAAACTACAGATTTTTATTATTATGAATAGATATAACATGGAACTTTAACATAACCAGTGAAATGTGGGTGTATCTACAACACATGTTTGACTACCTCTTCCGAGAAATACAGGCATATATGGCAGTATTATGTTTATAGAACTAAGTTAATATAAGAGCTCTATTTCCATTTCATAATTAAGACATTCCTCTCCAATATTCCTTCATAATTTAATTTCTAGGAATGTTTTGATTTAGATTGCTATCTTCAAGAGGCTTCATAGTTTTATTTGCTTTACACCATCTTCAGGTACAAACAAAATACCTCATGAATTAGGGATATTAAATTGTTGATTATTATTTTATTACATTTTATGAGTACATTTTCACCTGCGACTTTATTCATCATTGAATTTTAATAAATAAATAAAATAAAATTTGTTTACTTAAGTCATAACTCATATTACAAAAATTAGGATAAAATGTGACGAAATACGAAAGTAAAATTAAAAGTCACAGAGTTGAAATAAAATAAAATGTCAAATTTATGGGTCAAAGAATTGAAATTCAAATAAAATATCAAGTTTACACAGAATTTAAATTAAATTAACAATAAGTAACAATTGCACATGTAAAAAAAACAATACAAATAAGCTATTATAATGTAGTGAAATGAAATGTTTATTTACGTAAGTAACTCCTTAAAACACTTTTACTCGTCAATATTATAAAACTAGATTGCGCCAGCATCTTCTAGCTGACTAATCCTTGAGAAGCAATGCCAAAACAAACTCAGAGGTAGTAATCATTGTTTGCTTTTTTTAGTCCAAACATTGTATTAATATAATTTTGTGGGGACTAACAATTCGGTGACATGTCTAGAAGGATCATTTGCAGCTTTAAGCTGACCTGTCACAACAGACAGCATGCATACATTAGTCATCGTGTAGCTCAAACATATTTTAGGGAGCTCAACGTTCCGACACAAGACGCTACCAAATCTGCAGGACATTTGCGAAGGTCATATACAAAATACTTAAAAGCGCCAAACAGTCATAAAGTCATGTATTCAATCAAGTCTGCATGGTACCATTGTTGCCAATCTGCTGAATATGGCGTCTTCCCTTTCGTGCCATGCTTCGTCGAAGTCGCGCGAGTCTCATCGAAGTCTTCCCCAAGATCTTCTGTTAATCGTCCACTCTACATGGCCATTGCTGTGCCGTTTTTTTATGATTATTTATTGGGAATATACACTTTGAAATTTGATGATTATTGCTTAAACTATGACATAAATATATACTTTGAGAATAGCGAACCTCAGACACCAATTCACATGATCTGACCAAGATTCTGTCTGGACTTCAAAAGAGACTGTGACCTCTAAGTTAGTTTCGGCCTTTCTTCTCAGAGTAGTCAGATAGGAAACGCCGACCTCATCTAGTTTAAAAATATATGATTGACGTGTAAAAGTGTTTGTACAAACCTACTTGCAAAAATAAAGTCATTTATCATTTGTAAAGCAATGAAGAAACTGAGCATTCATACAAAAAATCAAATTAGATGTGAGTGGCTCTTGCAGCGCTGAAAAGTTTAGCACTATATTATCATATGCTTAGCCTTTTCTCAACGATATTAGGGTCGGTTTCCACTCCCCAGTTACTGTGTAATACGAAACCCCTTACTAAGACTGGTGGTCAGTTTTTCATGCTTCTGACGTCCCTTAACGACTGTCAAGGATCCACGAATGAACGCTGGAACGGCTTAAAGTGCTTACCGAAGCACGCAGGATTCTTGGAATCAAATCAAAATATTTTTATTTCACATAAACCAACATGGGCACTTATAAAATGTCAGAAGCTTTCCAAACGGTTCCAAATTGTTAATTCCTATAGAGAAGAGCCGGCAAGCAAATCCATGGTTATTCTTTTAAAAACAATTGGCTTTTACAATGGTTTTAAATAACAGTATTAATACGTATGGGAGAACAGTGTAGGATTGTCAACAAGTCCCAAGTACGTAATAAAATGCAAAATTGCCTACAGTCTACAAGGCCTGCAACCGTCTCACATTCACAAAGTAAAAAAGAATCTACATAAATGATAGCATTTCTAAGATCAAATAACCAATTTAAACCAAATGTAATTTTTGCCATGACAACCAATAATAAACAGTTCAAATTAGAATTGTAGTTATATATGTAAAAAAAAAAGAATTATAGAATATGTACACCGTCATTTGGGAGCAGTTAATAGACATGAACATGGTTATTCCATTTATGAGGACCAGGGAAGCCACACGTGCAGAAGGAATTTTTGCCAAAAATCTTTGTCTTGAACGGTATAGTGATTCACGTAGCTTCACGTTTCATAAGTATCTATGTGGGTTTATGTGAAATAAAATATATTGATTTTGGTCACCCATCCACGGACCAAACGCGGCAAGTGTAGCTTAACCTGATTGATCGACCCGTGTGGCCATTATTTTTGAGTCAAAAGCCCCTCAGTTCAGCACGATACAGTAATCTATATATTAATACGTGAAGCGAAAACTTTGGATCCCTTTTTACGAAAATTGGGCGGACGGAGGAGTATGAAATTTCGCACACTTATAGTTTATACAGAGAAGAATTAAAGGAATTTAGTTTAGATTTATAAGAAATATTTTTGTGGTTTTATGGGGAGTGTCAAGTATGGCATTAGTAAGTTTCCCATACAAAACTTAGTGCCGTGTGCACACTGTAGAGGTTGTATGCCTCACGATTGCACAGGCTGGTCATAGATTGTAAAGGCTGGTTATAATTTTGACATTTTGAACTATCATAATTAATTAAAAATAATAGGGAAAATTCTATAAAAACAGAGGAAATTTCTGTGATAATTAATTCCATATCCAGCAGTTAACAAGTATCAAGAAAATAAAAAAGAGAGTCCTGAAAAAGTATTCTTTACTCATTACACATACGTCCTGGTCCTGGCCATCACCATCCCGCCAGCGAACCCTCTCCACAGTAGTACAGCGTCAACAATTTGTCTATAGTGTTACTGAATGTCAAATATAACCATATAATTTTTTATATTTATTGTTATATATTTTTTTTCATTTATTAATGTATTTCTATTCAAATGAAGTACGGTCGAATTTCGACCAATGGGCGATCACTAGTAACTATAAAAGGTCTTATTTTCACGTAAATATATTCAACAGCATCTTCAATATTAAACAAACAAACAGTCAAACCAAAACCTTCTATTATTGTTATACCAATGTACAAATTGGTATAATCCGCAGAGAAATCAACAGGAATTTAATACTTCGTAACTGGTTGAGTGATTTCAACCATCAAAGGAATAGTTTACCGTTTTCCTTTTAATGTTGTTAAACAAACTCCTCGTCTAATAACAGGCATTAACATTTAGGGATCTTAAGAGGATTTCGGGTTCTTTCCTAAATACTACGTAATTGAATAGATATTGAAAGTATTTTGGTACTGTTATTCTTAGCCTATGTTAACTGAAAATTATAAAGAAAATACTCATAACTTGCTTCATCTTTATAATTGCACAACATTTCTCTTCCACAGTCCAACAAATAATGAATTGCATTCCATTCCTCCATATAAAATGTAATTTTTATTCTCACCCACAAAAAAAGACATCCTAGAAGTTAATACCAAGTATTGCCAAAGTAAAATAACACATTCAATTGCCTGAGTGTTATAATGATAACATGTCCGAAAAAGACTGTTACAAAATATGATAATAGTTTAACAGAGCTGTGGTTATTGCAATTCGGTATTAAAATAATATACTTTTTCCAAACTAAATCACGACAAAATATTATATCTTACTTTTAGCCTAAATCTCACAGTACTCATACAATAGTTACATCTCTATCCTTAGAAAAAAAAGCAACATCATTATTCCCTCCACAATTGGATGAAACTAAAGACACAGCAGACTCATTATATTTGTGAATCCGTCTGTCTGCAAAGCTGTGTTAATATATGAGACCCAGACCTCTTCGTTACGCCCTTTTGTCATTCCAGAGGTTTTTAAACAAAAGCATTCGTCCATTTTGCCGTCAGCACCCGAATAATAAATATTGTTGTTTTATTCATTTGCTTTAAATAAATTATCAGCTATTGCAAATGAACTCATTTTCGGGAAGCTTTCGGCAGGATTTCATGCCTTATTTATTTTAAAACCAGTTTTAACTAGACCATAGTAATAATTGCTGAAACCTCAGTACTGTTGCAACAATACCATTAAATTGGTATGTTTGCGGTCGGCTATACAACGATCATTATGTATTCATTTCATGTTCATTTGGTGCGAGTTTTCAGTTTTTATTACTGCTTTAACGATTTTTTCGGAGTTTGTTAGCTTTATTATCAATGTTAACCACTCCTTATGACACGGTGGAGCAATTTTGCTTTTTATAAAATTGACAAAAGTATGCTTAGATGGTTTGGTCATGTTGAGAGGATGAATGAAGGACGACTCACAAAAGGTATTTATAAGGCAGATGTGAGTGGAAACACCGGGAGGGGACGCCCTGGGACGATATATAGTAACCTTATTGGTGATATTCTTCAGAAAGGTCAGGTGCGCAGTACTCGCAACCGGCGGACGTGTGTGTATGACCAATTGTATGAACCTAAAAGAGGCAAAAAGAGTGTGTAGAGGTCGTAGCAGGTGGCGTTCCGTGGTTTCTACCTACCCCCATGGGAAAAAGGCGTGATTGTATGTATAAAACGTTTAGTAAATGTTAAAAGCTCGGAAAATGGAGTACGTACGAATATTTTTGAAACAGTTTAGTTAAAATTAGACTGCGATTGCCAGTGTAGGCCAATCGAAATGTTATTATTCGGTAAATATTTATTTTCCTTTATTATTGAAGTTCCATCATCCTACATTTGACTCAACCTTCTAAGGAGCTTGAAGCGCCACTTGTTTTTCCCAACTAAGGCACAGACTGTTTTATATAATTTTGACGTTCAAAAAGTACTGAATGTTTGCTCAATCATAATAATCGACATGAATATGCAATAACTACATAGCTTTGCTTTATCCTTGTGATCGGGATTGCTGGCAGAACGTTAAACTCTTGTTTTTGATTCATCATCGTCATTTCAGCCGACAGAAGTCCACTGCTGAACAAAGGCCCCTAAGCTCCGCCACTTCGATTGGTTTTGAGTTTTATGAAGAATCATCATTATCATCATTTAACTCAAGTTATTTGGGGTTACCGCAACATGCCTTAAAATTAGCAACATTATCAGATAGAACCCAAAGTGTTTTTTTTACGATACAAATCAAACATAAACACGCAATCTTTCTTAGAAATTAATTTCAAATTATGAACCTCAGACACTTTAAATTGAAAGTGAATAAATTGTTAACCACTTAAACAAACGTGTAAAGTTAATTATCGGTTAAATATTAATTAGTTAATTATTAGTAAAGTATATTTCTTCGTGGCGAGAAAACTTTTGTTTTCGTTTTCTCACAACTCCATTTCGTGTGTTTCACCATTGTAGGTATTCAATTAATTAGTTTTATAAATCGTTATTCAAGCTGTTAGTTTATTCGTGTAATACCTAGTTATTTATTTATGTTCATTACTATTAAATTGTGCCTACGGCTTCGCTCAAATGATTGGAATTGATTGGCATTATTTCAATTAAGTCTCGTGATACACTGTTTAAGAATACGGTGATATTGCAATAGAAAAGAAAGAAAAATAGTTTATTCTGCACAAACAAAACGCACAACATGAAATATGAAATAGTTACAAAAAAGAAAAATGCACATGTACAAGGTAGCCAAAAGCCCCGTATTCAAGTTTAAAAAAGTTCTACAATATTATCCATGGCTTATTGATGTCACGGCTACGGACCAAAGACAATACAATACCTATTACTAATCCGCCATTCCTCGTGGTGGACAAAAAGTATAGCACCATGCCATTTCTTCCTGTGGGCGTCGTAAAAAAGGACTTACTAGAAAATAGGTGCCAGCGTTCTCTATGTATTTTACCACTGAGATCCAACCTGCCTATCAAGCGTGGCGATTATGGCAAAGCTTTCCAAAAGGAGGATATCGAAGCGCCACCTTTTACCATGGATTCATGATTTTGAAACCTCTGCATTGATATTTTTCATGTACTTCCAGAGCAACAGAAAAACGGACCACAAATCTCATAACCATATTTTCGAAATCAGAATCGTTTCCACACTTCTTTGCAATATATTTTTTCTTTTTTAATAATATTATAATTGTACGCCATTTTTTTTATCAGGAAATGTAATGTGTGTGTGTTATGTGTGTAATGTGTGTTGTGTGTGTGTGTGTGTGTGTGTGTGTGTGTGTGTGTGTGTGTGTGTGTTGTGTGTGTTTTGTGTGCAATGTGTGTGTGTGTTTATGTATTATCATAAAACTAGGTTAAGCCAGCGGCTTCCCCCGCGTGTTATACATATGAACCTTCCTCTTGAATCACTCTGTCTATTGATGAAAACAGCATGAAAATCCGTTACGTAGTTTAAAAGATCTAAGCGAAAAGACGCAAGAAGCGACTTTGTTTTATACTATATAAAGATGTGTTGCGCCAACGACCCCAAGTTACAAAGACAAAGGTACAATATGGTTATTATAATTACGTATTAAAATAGCCTCTAAAACTGGAAATAATAAAGTATACTTTCTCACACCCTGGACCATTAGCTTCGCTAATCACCACCTAAGCAGGTTCCGTTCGGGCCATTTCTGAGATCACTTTTATTGACGCTGGAATCAAAGCCAGGACCCAACGCTCAGCTGGCGTTATTATAAGCAAACAGCCCGATAGCTAGAGGTTATCATCATATTCACCATCATTTCAACCGAGAGACTTCCACTGCTGCATATTTGAGGGGGTTTGCTATAATGGTCACGCTTGGCAGGCGGTTTGGCGATTGCAGTATGGTGGTAATATACATAGAGAACGCTGCTCACCATTCTCTAGTAAGTCTCTTAGTCGCCTCTAACGGCACCCACGGGAAGAAATAGGATAGTGCTATTCTTTACGTCAGGCACCATACCTAGGTTACCATATCAATCATAATTACTTTACTAAAAGCCCCTAATTATACGATCTACCTACGTGTAAATCATTCCTACAATCAGTTCGATCTTTGACAAGCTATTAACATCGGCTTACAGTTTAAGTCGGATCGTCTGAAAACTTGGTACGTTAATAACGCACAAATTATCGAAGTAATTCGAAAACTAGAACTTGCCATCTGGCATTTTGGATAAACGCACCTTGGGGCACGTTTAAATGGATAGTGATATTGTTATTGACTTTTAAGTTTACATTGATAATATTTTATAAAGAGAATAATTTTATTTGTAGTAAAAGTCATAGGCTTATACATATAGACAATAAATAGTAACTAGCTTCTGTCGGCGACTAAAATGTTGACCCGCGACCCGTCGCATCACACTCCATAACCCCCCTACGTTATTACTTCATTTACACTTAATGTTCTTTCTGACTGGTTCATTTTGCTTGGTTCCTTAGTGTCATAGCATCTATATATTAATACGTGAAGCGAAAACTTTGGATCCCTTTTTACGAAAATTGGGTGGATGGAGGGGTATGAAATTTCGCACACTTATAGTTTATACAGAGAAGTGACGAATGCTAATATTTTTTTAAATTATGCGTAAAAATACATTATTTTCAATAAATAACACGTTACACACACTACTATTCACTACCGTGTATTTAATATACACATGCACAAATCGAGTCTATATATGTTTTTGGTATTATCTGTCTATAGCCTTACTGAATGTCAAATATAGTTATGGATTACGAAAGTTTATTGTCGAAATCTGTGGTCCAATCGAGAATATCTGTGTTTAATATTTTGTGTCTATAGTCTATAGTCTTACAGAATGTATGTCAAGTATAACCATAAGCAAGGAACTTATACCAGTAATAAATATGACAACATGAAGTAAATGCTGTTCTGTCACCTATCAAAACGGTTATCTTATGTAATACTTTTAAATAATCTATATAATGTATTAATACCTGAAGCAAAAACTTCGCACATCGTTTGTACGAACATTGTGCGAACGGCGGTGTATGAAAGGCACATTTAAAGTTTATTTGGAGAAATAGTGCTGAAAACTAATATTTGTATATATTAACGTTTAAATGAATAATGGTCGAGTTTCGACCTCTGGGCGACCACTAGTAATGTTAAATAGCCTATAGGCTTCCTCAAGAATTGGGCTCTCAAACGCATTTTTTTCATATCCGATGGGTTCAAACAAACTCACAAACTTTACTTTACTATGTATAATTAGTTTATATTATCATTATATTGTATAATATATTCTTATTAGTCTAAATCGCTATGAGTACTTTTCTATCCATAACTATTCATATTTAAGGTTTAGAAAAATAATAATTGAGATTAACATAGTAGCAGAGATTTAGATAGCTTTGGTAATACCTATTGTTATCTTGACTGTGTTTTTGATCTACTACTTTTGAACATGAGGTCCTGAGTGCGATTCCCAGATCGAGCAAAATGTAATTGAGTTTATCCTTCAGGAATTACCCACCAGCCCGGAGACTTGATTACAATAAGTAGGCTCGCTCCCTATTATATGGGACTTAAATGGCGAAAAGCTGTTTTTACTATAGGCACACCACGGCCTAAACTTTTGAGGATTAAAGTCGCGATGTTATTATTTTTTGTAATAGTATAGTGACTATAACATTACAAAATATCATAACATCGCGCTATGGTAAATTACCAGTTGTCCGTTGTGCAGTTGTTCTTCAGAAAGGTCAGGTGCATAGTACTTGTAACCGGCGCGAGTGTATGACCAGATGTATGAACATAAATAAAAACGAGTACCTATATAAGGACTATAGCAGGTGGCGTTCTGTAGTTTTTGCCTACGCCCATGGGGAAAACTACGTTAGTTTATGTTGTTTTATTAAACACTCAAGATACAGCATCTATGGGTCTGAATCTGTTAACGATGAAAGTAGTAAGTGATTACAACGCATTACACGAAAGAGATCAAGAACAAAACGCTTACTACATTAACACCACTCGGAGTAAAGTTTAACTACCCGAAACGTTGCTCTACGCTTAAGGCTTGTTCAGACGACTGCCATAAGGATAAGAACTAGGGAATATATAAGGTGTATCTATTCATACACGAAATATTTTAAGAGGTACCCCTGTAGGTGGTAAAGAAGCTACAGCAACGAAAAAAAAATTTTCTAAATGTATTTTTTTTCAAAGGACAATGCTCAATGATGTATGGAATCCCGTACCATGTTGCATCAAAATCAAACTTTGTTTTTTATATACTACATTGATCATATTAACTCCTACAAAAGTTCTTTTTGAAAAATAAACCCGGGTTTCAGAGTTATTTAGTAAAATCAAAATAACCTAAAAACTAGGTCTGTTTTGGTCGACGCTGCCAACGACTTGTTTTATATCTACTTAGACACGTTATACACGGACGAATATTATTGTTCTAAAAACAGCGTAATACACGTATATAAGTTACGAAGATTTACGAGTTATAGCAACGTCTAGCCCCACCACAGGGTTCGTGACTGAAACTCGTTTTTCTTTAATACGTTGAGTCTCACAGTTACCTACTGGATACAAGTCACTATCTGCTTAAGCAGTCTTCCCGGTGGAGACTAAACTATAGCCTCCAGCCAGGCACATGTGACACTCATTGACCGACCCTTATATTATCAACAGTGTGAACCGGTAACGTGAGTATAATTCTTGCCAAACTTCTTGGCCGCTCTGAAGTTGGCTACAATGGCTGCGCAGTCGTAAATCTAATAAAAAAACAGCAGCCTATAATGTTCCCACTGTTGGGACACAGGCCTCTTAGTGAGAGGGAGCCATAATCCACCACGCGGGCCCAATGCGGGTTGGTAGATGTGACATGGCTTCAATTTTTTGGTTCTAAGACGTGCCGGTTTACTCATGATGTTTTCGTTCACCGTTTTGCGAGCTGTGTGATGACATAATTTACACAAAGTATATCGCCTGTTTGGGTTTGAACTCACGACGTACTACTCGTAAGTCGCGGCCGCTACCACTGGGCCGCCGCTACCACTGGGCCACCACTACTCACCAATACCAATAATACATTATCATAAATAAGGGTGATCAGTCAGACTGATAGGTAAGTGATAGAAAAATGAAACAAACAAGTTCATTTGGGTTTTTAATAGGGATCAAAGTCAAAAATATTTATTTAACAAAACTGTTACATAAATCATTCATCATACTCCTGAAAAAAATCATCTAAATCCGTTGCTGGCGAAGTTATGTCATTATACCGTCTCCAGCTCAATTACTATACTATCGTCATTACATGAGCACAGCAGCCCACTGTTCGCTTACCGAAGAGGCGACTGCAGCAATAACCTACTGTGGTTTCTAATGTGTTGGCCACAGCATCATCTCTGCTAATCAATAAATACATGTGATAAGTACGACTGTTGACATGTCTCGAATTAATCATACCTCTTAAGAGGTAATTATTAAGCCCTAAAATCAAAGGTACATCATCATCAATAGAATTATTCACCTCAACTGAATAAATACCAGTCCGACGGATGTGTTCCCTATAATAAGATCTAGCCTGCTTGAGTTGGTAGGTCTCAAGAGCTAACATAGTAAGCCATCTTAACGTCAATTATGGCTTAGGAATATTGAGATCTCCACATGGTCCAGCATCTGGCAGACCTGGGCGATTGCAGTTGTACACATCACGACGTTGAACATCTCTGTAGCTGACCTCCAGCAAGGAGCACATACTCTTTCCAATCTTGATATCTATAAAAATAACATGATTATACATGTAATACAAAACATTTCACAATGGGTTATAGACTTGATAAAAGTATTACTGTAATGTGATGTAACTAGGAATACATGATAATGATCAGGCAGTAATTGTGTCAAAATAGATAATAATTAGGTTTCATTTTTATGTTGTAACATAAATAAAAATATTTACCAAATGGAGCGGAATATTTCTAACTAAAATGTTTCTCTCTTGTCGATCTTGTCTTACAGGATATGGTCTAGTTGGACGTAGAATAGAATTGCCACAAGAACAGCATAATTTTCCATGACCAAAGCAGGCAAAGATAAACTTCCTTCACTGATAGTGTTTGCTCGATCTTGAAGCAGTCTCAAACACTCTGTACAAAGCACACATTCTGAAGACATCTGCAATTAAAACCATGAGTGAAAAAGTGTGCTTCTACCCTTTATGACGTTATCTATCTTCTGTAACATATTCAAAGAAATTACATCTACAAGTAATCAAGAGTAAAGCGTTTTTTGGCCTCAAACAGGTTCGTTTTTTTTTTGTTATTTATTTGTTGGATATTTCCTGTGCGAGTCCAAAAATGTTTTCATTCATTCTATAAAAATAATGTTTTGTAAGCTGGTACATTCATAAAAAGATTAGTCAGGAAATAGGTGCCTGACATTCATAAGTACCTATATATTCAAAGAGTAAAATAAGATCTGCTTACCTGAGTAGAAGTTATCCAAGACTGTAACAAGTTAATCATTGGAGTAGACGCTTGTTCTAATGTGTGTAGGTTTCTGGGTATCAAAAATGAACTATTGATACATCGCCGGTTTTGCCGGGTGACTGACGATGTCAATCGGTCGACCAACTCGACATAGGTATTTGCACAATGAAATACTCACAAAAAAGTTCACAAAATACAAACAAGTTCTACTTTTCAAAACAATTCAATAATTATTCAATCTCAACTCTCAAAAACACAGACGGTACCAACATACTCGCTACTCGCTAGCGCAAACCACAGACTACAGAGTACATTTCAGTACATGCGCAAAATGTCAGATGCACAGATAACAAATCCATTCTGTTGCATTCTACATCTTTTTTACTAGTTGGGAACGGCTAATTAACCATAACAAAACCAGATAAAATAATGATAATCTTTTAAATAGATATTCTATTCTAGTTTTTTTTTTTTAATTAATGTAGAATCAGCAGAGTATTATTTTTACAGTGAACATGGCACTTTCAAAAATCAAGGTTATGTTAATCATTTAACACGTGAAGTGAAACGGAACGTCATTTATAGGAAGTAAAACAATATCCATACTTTTAAACTTAAAAATAAATTCCCTGTTCAAAAACTAAATCCCCGACGTGTAACGTCGTAAAAAAATATGAAACTAATTACTTCAAAATTTTGGTCTTGATGCGTGAGACTTTTTGGTACCACTTTTGAGCATTCTCCTTTAATATTTATTAATTATTTGACGCACATAAGAAATACTGGCTCCTTAGTTTTTACGGCCCGAGACCGCGGCCATTCTCGTGCCGTCCGGTCACCGCCCTCGCAACATCAGGTGGGCCATTCATAGAATTTGGAGTAAAGGTTTTATGCAAAACGTCTCAAGCAGTTTTAAAATTATAATAATTATGAAAATTCAAAAACGCTTAGATAAAAAAAAATCTTTTTGCTTCAATAGCTTCCTTACCACCTACAGGTGTACCTCTTAAAATATTTCGTGTATGAAAGATACACCTTATATATACATTTATACTACAGAATATTCAAAGACTTGAATAGTAACCGCTTTTTTCATTTACATTTTCATACTGCTTTTAAAACGGTGAAGGATAATATCATAAGAAAACCAACATGTCCTAGAACTAAAAAATCTCAAACATGCTACGTGACATGCACCAATTCACACTGGATCTGCGTATTGGATTACGGCCCACTGCCACCCACAGAGGAAATTTGTGTCCCAATAGTGGGAACTTTACAGGCTGATTATGATGGTGAATAGGGTATTTTATATCATAAATTATTAATTGAAATGTTTGTGTTGCTTTCAAAATGGTGACGGATATCATTGTGAGTAAACCAACATGTCTTAGAACCAAAAATTGAAAGACATTACCATGTGACATTCACCAACCAATATTGGACTCGCGTTGTGAATTACGGTCCAGTTTCTGTGGTCCCAGCAGTAGAAACGTTTTAGGCTTACACAATATCATTTGTCTACCTCCTCCATCCTCCGCCTATTGTAACAATAATGCGAACGTTTAGATTTATTATACTTTTAACTTACCTATTTACCGGTTCCTCTTTCTACACATTTAACAAAATATAATACTATTTTTTAAGTTCCAAATACGCTTAAATAATTATCTTCTCCACTACAATAAGTACTAGAATTTCTTAAACTTCTGAGCGAACCCTTATATTTACAGCTCACGAATGTACACAAAACTAAACTGTATCCATTACAAGCAAGCAATGTACGTTTCACTTTAAATGTCCAACAATATGTTTTGAACAATTCGCAGAAGCCTGCCGTAAGATGGAAAAGAATATTGCTGTGCGACCCGATACAATGCGCGAGGTACTTCTATTGTGAACTCGGGGCACAGTCTGGGAACAACGAGGTGCTACAGGGGTTCGTCTATATGCTTACGTAAGTTAAAGTATCTTGTAAATGCTGTGCTATTTCTTTTGATTGTTGAATGCTATTAAAATGAGTGACATACACTTGTGCTGATCAGCTGTTTGTACGCGGTGTGACCGTGTTTTAAAGATTAAATTTAGTTGTGTTAAATATTCTGAGATTAACATACAACACCAAACACGCGAATTACAATATTATGTTATAATACATACCATTTCTTCCCGTGATGGTCATAAGAAGTGACTTACTAACTTACTAGATGAATGGGTAGCAGCATTCTCTATGCATTTTACCACCATACTGCGATCGCCAACCCACCTCCCTAGCGTGGCGATTATGACTAACCCCCTCAAATTGGGGAAGGCTTATGTACAACAGTGACCGTCTTTTGGCTGAAATGATGAAACACATACACTGACTTTTTTCTATCTAATATATAAAATTCTCGTGTCACAGTTTTCGTTGCCATACTCCTCCGAAACGGCTTGACCGATTTTGATGAAATTTTTTGTGCTTATCCGGTATCTATGAGAATCGGCCAACATCTATTTTTCATCCCCTTAAATGTTAGGGGTAGTCCACCCCTAAATTTTATTTTTTATTTTTTAGACAAAATTTTTAATTTCTATTTTTTTATAATACAACATATAAAAATACATACAATCCTCAATTTTTACCCTTCTACAATCAACCCTTATTTTTTAATAGCCATTTTAGTAATTTAATCATTTTTCCTCTCCGGTCGAAAACTGATCAATCGTCATTTAATTAGTTATCCCCGCCTAGGAAATTATTTATATGGCAAAACAACGTTTGCCGGGTCAGCTAGTTATGTATAAAACTCAGATGATTTTAATTCATATGCTAAGTACTAAAATAATATTTGGATAAGATGAGCGTGTCGCGATCGGTCCACCTTCTGGCTTGGAGAGCACGTTGCACCGTCAGTACTTACCAGTCTTTATACAAAATTTACTTCCAGTCGAATACTTATACTTTCGGTTGGAAATTTGGTGTTAAAGCTGAAGTTGTTTCACGACTAGCTGTGATTTTTGGTAACGTAATCTTGAGGTTTTATAATCTAGTACCTAGCTAAGTTTATTGAATGCTAATTACTGCACAAAAAAAGGAAAAGTATTTTCATAAATATATATTAATATTATAAATCTGAAGAGTTTCTTTGATTGAACGCGGAAATCTCAGGAACTACTGGTCGGAATTGAAAAATTATTTTTGTGTTGGGTAGCCCATTTATTGAGAAAGGCTATAGGCTATATAATATTACGGTACGGTCAAAAGAAGCGGAGCAGCAAACGAAAAACGGACGAAAACTGGCAGGCAATTCGATGCGACGGGAAGGGGAGCGAAAATTTGACGCGGACGAAGTCGCGGGCAGAAGCTAGTATTTCATAAAGTTGAGCGATGCGAACTTTTTTGCTCTGAACTGGCTTTTCTCTGACTTTAATGAGAGATCTAAAAATATAATTATCACAGCTTGGAATGGCTTTTTCAAACAATCATTTGAAATTATACAAGTGCAGTAGGCAATAATGGTAAAAAATTTGATTATGACTACTTGAAGAACTTATAACAAAAAGCGACCAACTGTAAGTTCGATTTGCACACGAAGGATTCCACACCACCGACCAATATTAAACACTACTTTTTTAAATACAACACAATTAAAAAAAAACCGGCCAAGTGCGAGTCGGACTCGCGCACCGAGGGTTCCGTACAAACCTGTAGGTATCCTCGGTTTATGCATAAGGTTTATGTTTATGACATTAAATGTTTTTTTTTATTTTTTATGTTTGAGTTGATTGAATTAAAGGTAAATTGCGGTTTACGATTTATGACGTATTAAAAAAAAAACTACTTACTGGATCTCGTTCAAACCAATTTTCGGTGGAAGTTTACATAGTTATGTACATCATATATTTTTTTTTAGATTTATCATTCTCTTATTTTAGAAGGTACGGGGGGGGGACACACATTTTACCACTTTGGAAGTGTCTCTCGCGCAAACTATTCAGTTTAGAAAAAAATGATGTTAGAAACCTCAATACCATTTTTAAAGACCTATTCATAGATACCCCACACGTATGGGTTTGATGAAAAAAAAATTTTTGAGTATCAGTTCCAAGTATGGGGAACTCCAAAATTTATTGTTTTTTTTCTATTTTAGTACAAAAATCATAATGCGGTTCACAGAATACATCTACTTACCAAGTTTCAACAACATAGCTCTTATAGTTTCGGAGAAAAGTGGCTGTGACATACACGGACAGACAGACAGACAGACAGACAGACAGACAGACATGACGAATCTATAAGGGTTCCGTTTTTTGCCATTTGGCAACGGAACCCTAAAAAGACAGTTGCTTTTTAATAAAGCACTTTTATTCTTTTTTTTTAGAATTTTTGTTATTACGGCCATAGTACACATTCTGATCTGTGAAGTGTCTTATCTTTCGGTTCAAAGGTGCAGCCCTGTGTCAGATAGCCAGACGGAAAATAGAAAAGTATATTTATAAAACACGGTGATTACTTACAGAGACCTTAAAAATAAGGTAGTATGCTATGTTTTGCCAATATAGGACCAACAATTTAATTAAAAACAGTTCAATGAGCACTATTCAATTAAGATATATCTAAAATGATTTGATTACCTAATTGTGCACGCAAGCAAATTCAATTTTATTAGAATTCAGATTAAATTTATTTTCATGCCAAAAATTTAAGGTCCATTCAGAAGGCTATAAAAGAAAAATGTATATCAGCACTATGTAACTATAGAGATTGGTTGATAAGAAACTCATTTAGAACATAATAACATGTGTTAAGTGTTTTTTCAAACTTTTTTAGTAGCACACATTTTATTTTGGCACAGTATTTTTTCATCTATTTGGGGTGAACACGTTTTTCATTTGAACATGCATATTTTAAAACTGAATGAAAGAGTTCTAACTTGCAGACTGTCCAAATTTTAATGGTTTCGAGATCAGAATAAACTTCGGTAAGACGTTATGTGAAATATTTTTTGAAATAGTTAATAGGGTGCTTTGTGCAGGAATGAATTGGTATTATTTCTTTTTCTATCTACAGCTTGTATGCTCATGCTTGTACAGAAATGTAAGGTCATTTTCTATGGGTGTGTGGTACAGATTATCCAATTGAACAACTTTCTGCAGGGGATGGTCACATGTAAAAGCTTACTCAGTTACTATAATTTTATTTCAAACTATCTTTTGCCAGCGGCTTCGCCCGCGTGGAGGTCGGAAAATATCCCGCGGGAACGTATTACCGGGATAAAAAGTAGCCTATGTCCTTTCTCAGGCTCTAAACTATCTGTGTACCAAATTTCATTTAAATCGGTTCAGTAGTTTTAGCAGGAAAGCGAGACAGATAGACTGAGTTACTGGAAGTTGGAAGTGTGGATAGTGTTGATAAACCAGTTACAGGCACTTTTGAGCTATCACGACGTTGGTCAGTCAGAATGATGATGAAGCTTGTCGCCTATTTCAAAGCGTAGTAGGTACGAATGGAGAAGAACGGACAAGAAACTCCACGGATACGTACTCTTTCAAATCAAATAATTTTATAAAAAATTGGTTATATTATTCATTTTGAAATTATACATGTGAGAACGATGTAGAAAGAGGTGCACTTTAAAAGCGTCCGTAATAAAAACGATATAAACTTCAAACCGATTCAGAACTTTAAAATCCGTGGCAGCTAAGACCACCAGTCACTTCTGACGGCGCCCGATCCCAAACATAATAGCTAGGTAAGTATTGAGGTTTTGTATGGAAACCGTTCAAGCTGGAAGGCTTGTACTGCACCTTTAAATATTACCAGACATTTCTGAAACATGCTGTAGGTATATTTCTACCATTCACAATAGAATCATAATCCCACTGTGAATGATAGTATATTACGTATCTATATGTATATTAGTTACTCTGATCGATCGACTGGTGTGTGTGGCTGCCTGGATGAAACTGGGCTTCCATGACAAGATCAGCTTAGTATTTCAAACCGTTTAGATATCTTTCTATCAGCCATACTACCCATAGTTCCCAGAATTGCACATTGACGATCGTTGACGAAAAATCGCGGGCTAATGTCCTGGCGCTTCTCCTCGTTAAGGGAAAGCACCAGTGTGTGCCTGTGATTTTTTTTTTTACATTTTGCATCTTCCCGGCAGTGTCTGACTGTTTGACTAAAAAATATCGCGATCTTAACACTTACATATAAACTTACAAAATCATCATTAAAACCATTAGTGCAACCATGCTCGTATAAAATAATCCCATTGAATGATTACTTCCCAAAAAAAGTCATTAAATGGCTAACATGAATTAAGAGGGTTGCCTACAAATTGCAATAAACGTACGAAAAAATGAATCTCACGGGCTACCATAACACACCCTCCATAAAGAAATTACTGACGTATGTTTACGAACATACAAAGGTCCATGTTATGGTATTTGGCGAGTGATAAAGCACGTTGATGCGCGTTGCGTGGGAACTATGCCTAACTATTACTGAACCATGAAAATTTCCTTGCTATAGAAAGAGCAGTAAAAAACCTACCACAACCACGTCTACTATAAGTATCTTTAGAGGCATACTTATCTTCTAATAGTGAGCCGCCCCTGTTCCACACGTTTTTTACGACTAGACAAAACATTTCTTCGTTATTCTATATTCCCTTCCACATTTATCGCATGTGCTGTTAAAGCTAGGTTGAACATGCATCTTCTGTGCATGATCGTTCTATCATAGGCATCATCCATCGCTTTCCATCAGCGTGATAGAGGTCAAGAGCAGGCCGATTCAGCGGCAAACAAATAAAAATATTTTTTTTAGTATAAATATTTCTAAATTATGGTGGAAATGGCAATGAAATCCGTGGAATTGTTTAGAAGAAAAATGCGGTCACACAGACATTCACAAAAAAGCGAAATCAAATTATTATAGCATCTGCCTGTGACTTCGTCCGCGTGAAATTTCTTGTTCCCCTGACCGCACGACCCACCCACATCGAATCGCCTGGCCGCCGGCCGTACGAGTGTTTCGTAATCGTGATTTTTTTGTCATTTTGCTCGGATTCTTACTCGGTTCTCCTCGATGAATGTAGTATCCAACACTTAGGCGCTCCACCCACTGCACCGCGCCCCGTTGCGTAGCGCGGGATGGCAGATTTTACCATTGTATGCAAGTATCTCAATTTATACAGAAATCACGCCTAGCACAACACACTGCCGACGCGGAAATGCGTGGGAAGGCGCCCCGCGCACAGTTTCTGCCAATCTGCGCGGGAGCGCGGGGCTGCCGCGGGATATGATACACCGGCTCCGCAGTCCCGGGCGTGATTTGATACTGTAAAGACGTTTGCACGATGGATCTCGACGTAGACAAATTTATATATGAAATTGAGCAACGCCCTGCAATTTCTGATATGAAAAGCAAAGAATATAGTGACCGCCGTAATCTGCATCACCGCGCGGGGGAGCAAATAACACCGCTAAGTAAGGCAGATCTGCGGCTCCGTCGCCGCGCGCGTTATCCGTCGCTCCGCGCACCGCAGCGAGACGCATCTTCAGTGGGTGAACCACCTTAAAGGTTTTTTTTTATCGAAGCAAAAGTTTCTACATTTAGCTCGTTCAGGCAAACACGTTAGCTTCATAATATAATATAGCCTTTGCCAGCGGCTTCGCCCGCGTGGAGTCGGAAAATATCTCGCGGGAACGTACCACCGGGATAAAATGTAACATTTATAGAAGTACTGCTTTCAGTCATTTATTTATTTAAGGATCGCCAACAAATGTTACATTCAACAATTACACAGATTAGATTACAGTAATATTACATACACTAAATGCGCATTCAATTATAGGCAACCACAGCTTGCACATTGTAATTAAAAATGAGTAAACATACCTACATCAAGACAACGGTCTTGATGTAGGTATGTTTACTCATTTTTTAAGATAAAATTAATTAGTTAATAATCGAATAAAAATTAATCAAACATTCATAAAATCAACCGTCCTTACGCTATCCGAATTAACTCAAACTTTATTTCCCAAAAGTGACCTCATTTCGTATGTAACTAGAGTCAATTCAGGGAATGTGAAGTTGCGCAAACACATAATTATTGGGCATTTACAGTTGTAAGTTAGAACACCTGATAGCCATCGTTTCCTGCCTCTGTGCGTTTGCCGACTGTAATATCGTTTGTTACATCCATGAAACGTGAATTGTTTTAGCAACTAGTATGTGCTTTAATACATTATGGATCTTTTCTGTATTCCACATTCTTATACTATCAGGATTGTATTAATTAGGGTTACTCAATCTCCTTTTGACAAAAATCATAATGTTGATATCGATGGTTAAAAGGTAATAAGCGCCATTTTGGTCGAAAATGACTTATGAATTCCATCCTACTTAAAATTTTCTGCTTTATCAAATGCGCTTGCTCCCATGGCTCTACGAGGTCTTTCAAATTTTCACGATATGAAAATAAACAAAAAAGTTATGTCAATTATTCTACAATTTCCAACTTTAAACCGCTCTCCTAAACAATTATTTTTTTGTCGCTTATATCCTAGTACCTTTTAACAGTCGATATCTAGTCTAGGACAAACATTTTTTAAGGTTCCGTATCTAAGAAGGAATATAAATATTGCGCATATTCGTGTGAGATTATGCGCAATATATATAAGGGTTGCGTAGTTTGAATCGAAAACAAAAACTTAAAAATGTAATAAAAAACCGGCCAAGTGCGAGTCGGACTCGCGCACCGAGGGTTCCGTACAAACCTGTAGGTATTTTCGGTTTAAAAATATATATATTTTTTAATTTTTATATTTCAGTTGATTGAATGTAAGGTAAATTGCGGTTTACGATTTATGACGTTTTAAAAAAAAACTACTCACTCGATCTCGTTCAAACCAATTTTCGTTGGTAGTTTTCATGGTAATGTACATCATATATTTTTTTTAGTTTTGTCATTCTCTTATTTTAGAAGTTACGGGGGGGGGGATACACATTTTACCACTTTGGAAGTGTCTCTCGCGCAAACTATTCAGTTTAGAAAAAAATGATAATAGAAACCTCATTACCATTTTTGAAGACCTATTCATAAATACCCCACACGTATGGGTTTGATGAAAAAAAACATTTTTGAGTTTCAGTTCTATGTATGGGGAACCCCAAAATTTATTGTTTTTTTTTCTATTTTAGTGTGAAAATCTTAATGCGGTTCACAGAATACACCTACTTACCAAGTTTCAACAGCATAGCTCTTATAGTTTCGGAATAAAATGGCTGTGACATACGGACGGACAGACAGACAGACAGACAGACAGACAGACAGACAGACAGACAGACAGACAGACAGACAGACAGACAGACATGACGAATCTATAAGGGTTCCGTTTTTTGCCATTTGGCAACGGAACCCTAAAAAACATAGCATGAAACACATGCCTCCTCTTTGTGAGAGGGAGTGGGTCATCATCCACCACGACCAGTGCGAGTTAGTATTATAAATGTCACATGTCTTCGAATCTTCGTTTCTAGGACATGCCGGTTTCCTCACGATGTTTTCCTTCACAGTATTAAAAGCAGGGTTGATAAAAGGAAACCTAGCAAATTGTGAAAATTTATTCCACCCGGAACCTATGTATATCTACTCTACTATTATAGTATTTTATTCGACGTGCACTTTTCCTTATTAAGTCTATCAACCCACTGTGAATGTGTGTGTAAACGCAGGAGCTTTCGGTATCGTCCGAAACTGTACCGTATTTCGAAGTTGGAAGTGTTATGTGCTAACGCTACTCATCTTTACTCACACATTCACAGCGTGTTTGTACACGAGGTTACTACAAGAAAAGCGCGCATCGCTTCATGAGCGAATAAGCAACAGAAACTACCAAAACCGCACGGCTTATAACATCATGGCTGCCGACGCGTTCGTTTGGTAATCAGTGAGCACGATATGCACGCTTTCACGGCACCCACATGATGTATCGACAGAATCGTCCGCATTGCTTTGATAGGTGTTTCACACTCGTGCAAAAAGATAAAAATGGAAACATATTTGGTTATTCATGTCTCAGAAATGAATTTTCAAATATTCTCAGCCGATAAAATTCACGTTGGAGTTGAAAACAAAATCGAAGTGACTTAGCTGTAGTTTTCATAATACTTTGCTCGAACTTGTATTTGATATTTCTTTCTTATTTGGACCTTGATTAAATTAAAAGTAAAATCTATTTTTGAAAAGCCGCCCAATTGAATCTGCGGACCAAAGATCGTTGGTCAGCGAAGCAATTCCCGTAATTTTAAGAACGTTCACAGTCCGATCAAAGACAAAAATAACTCAAATTTGACAAAAATAACTTGAGTTTCCATATATTTTTCACAAGTGTTTGACATTTAATTGCTGCCGAGATGAAACTCCGACTAGATTTTGAACGTATTACGAGGATTGACTTTCTTTGCCAAAAGCATTCGGGTGTTGTTCATCAACAACCGCAATAAAACCGTGTCTGTTCAAAACTAAGACGAATAGTTTCCTATAATTTACCCGACTAACATCTTCTCCACGAATGCGTTTATTCAATCTGACTCTTAAACCATTTGACCCATTACTTTCTACTCCGAAAGCACTTTTTTTGGATGCATGTTACAGAAACTGAAGGGTTTGTCGTTACCATTTTACTAACCAATGATTGACAAAAGAATCCTTGGCGGCCGGGGAACCCCCGTAAGTTTCCGTCAGAAAGAGAGACAGAGAGAAACAGAGAAAATGTGGATATAATAAACCTTTTAACACTGAGCCATCTAGTATAAGTTTTAACAAACTCTCATAAAGTTGCCGCTATCTTGGATGTTCATTTTGACCGCACTGTCATCTTTTAGAAATCTCTAAAGCTATGAAAATGACACTAATGAGAAAAACCAGTCAAGCGCTAGTCGAACTCGCGCACTAAGAGTTCCGTACTACAAACTATTTAGAGATCCCTAACACAAAAATAAACTGTACTGGGGGGAAAACTTAGCTTTGCCTTTGGAAAACTGTTGACCCCATAGATCTACATAGATCGTGGTTAATTTATTCATAGCAAATAAGTATAATATAATCGCAAAAAGGTAATTATTTCGTAACTACTTACGGTTTTCCGATTTTTTCCCATACTTACGCTACATGGCATTACTTCTTGCCAAGTTTAATGATTCTGGGTCAACGGAAATCTTCTATAAGTTTTGACTCCCTTGCGAGCGTCAAAATATGCGCCATAAACGTAGCATATACGGCCTTTTTTTTTTTCTTTTTCATGATGGGAAATCATCAAATGACTTCTCCCGCTCTGGGCGGAGCGGGAGGGCGTGTCAGACTTTTACTGACTAAAACCCACCCGTGTTCCATCAGTTGCCCATGTGCCAGGGTCACGGTATCTCTTTCGAACAATCACGCGACCCCGGCAGGCATCGGTCCTAGTAGACCCCTACACTGCTGCTGACATCTCTTTGAGGCGCGCGTGGAACACTGCGCGCCGTTGACCCGAGCTTGGTCCTTACCGGGCGGCGAGCTACCCATTGCTCGCCACCCGTAAGCTCGCGCCTACGGTGGCCGGGAGTCCGCAATCGACTCCCGACGCCCGGGGCGTCTCCTCCTGCGGCGGTTAGGGGCGTGAGGGCGCAGAGACTGCCACTCGCTCGCGCGTCCCGCCTCCTCCTTCGCGAGCATTACTGCTTCGCAGAAGGAGGTGACGGCTTCCCATTCCCTCTCGCTCCGTACCATGGCTCGCACCAGGGCCGGACGCGAGAGGTCGCCGCCGCCGATCGCCTCCACGAGGACACGGCGGTGCCCCGCCCAGGCAGGGCACACCTCCACCGTATGCTCCACCGTGTCCTCTGAAACGGACGTTTTTGCCGACTGAGGTACGAAACCGTAAAAAGTTACCGTCGTCTATGATTTTTATTTGACTTCCAAATAAAAATACCAGCATATAATGGACTGGACATTTGCCCCGCAGTGGGATTCATACAGAAAATCGGAAATAGACAAAGAAATCTTATTACATTACTGCTGCTGATATAGAAAATGTCAGCAGCAGTAATGTTACTAACTGTTAGTGTCGTAACTGTTATTTGGCTTAACCATTAAATGAAGAATTAGGAATTTACCCCTTCTGTAAACTAACTTACTCGAATATTTTCTAGGTCAGTTGGATATTAACTGTAAATTTTCAGCCTAACTACCCTTCCAAACGCCTCTCCATAATTAATTGCAAGTATTAAACCTTCATTTTCAGTGAGCCAGAATCTTAAAAGGCTACAAAAGTTCCTAGTTTCGAACAGGGCTAATAAAATGAAAATTAGTCGCATAATTTTCAATTTTAGTTCACAAGAGTAATAGAAAATGTCTTGCGTCCAATATGAAAGACAAAGGAGATAAATACAAAAGAGGGTGTTCTTCTAAAACTCTCAAACAGTCCAAATCACTAAAGATAATAAAACCGTCTATGTGCGAGTAGGACTCGCGCTTGAAGGGTTCTGTACCATTATCTATAAAATTGGCAAAAAACATCACATTTGTTGTATGGGAGTCCCAAAAGAAATACATCATCTGTGAAAATTTCAACTGTCTAATTATCACGGTTCATGAGATACAGTGTGGTGACGGACGGACGGATGGACAACGGAGACTTAGTAATAGGGTCCCGTTTTACCCTTTGGCTACGGAACCCTTAATATGGTAAGAAAGGCGTGGCTTCAAACGAAATAGTGAGGAAAAAATATGAAATGATCAACCCGTTACTGAAAGAAAATAATCCTACTAATATTATAAATGCGAAAGTTTGTGAGGATGGATGTATGTGTATGTGTATGTTTGTTACCCTTTCACGAAAAAACTACTGAACGGATTTGGATGAAATTTTGAACACAGTTAGTTTGTAACATGGATTAACACATAGGCTACTTTTTATCCCGGTAGTATGTTCCCGCGGGATCTTTTCCGTTCTCCACGCGGGCGAAGCCGCTGGCAAAAGCTAGTCATTAAAAAAACTAAAAATCACGCTTCTATAGAAAACCAGACTAAAAAGTAGAAAATAATGGAGAAAAGCGTGAGGTGCTTTTTGAGGTATTTTTTATTGATATCAAGCAACCTACGCTTTTTTCCGTTATTTTAAACTGTTTTTTTTTGGGTGTTTCGAATTTTGTGACATATGTCAGCTTAGTTTTCGAAGACAGTTTTTTGCTATCCTGGTAACCCCGGCAAGGATAGGGGCACAATTTATTAAATTATTGTATTGTCATCGGTCCTTGATAAATATGGCAAATGTCGAGCTAATCCGACATTTTGAAGGGGGTCAAAATAATGTTCTAAGTTTCCGTAACACAGGCACATACGAACATACCAACATATTAACATACGTATGAAGCTAAGAAAAGCGTTTTAAAAGTGTATTTTACTTCTTCCTTTGATTAATTAGAAATTTAATTTAAATATTCTTAAAGTTGTAAAAAGGGCTTAAACGATGTTTCAAAAATCAAGTCCTATGGGAGTAAAATCAGTGGTAGTAATTCTAGTGTTACCACACTAGAGCACCCTTGGTTGACTAGTAGAGTGGCTAAGGCATTAAGTCCGCCTTTTACCTTTTTGTGTGCGAGAAGTTTAAATAAATAAATAAAATAGGGGAATATCATTTGTATGATTGATCGGAGATTCTTCGGCTTAGAAACTTTTTATTTATTTGTTTAAAGCTGAAACAACATTGTATCGTTATGAACAACCAAGAGTTATTTTACAGAATGCGGCCTGTGTGAATTAATTCAGAGTACAATTGAAACACTCAAATTCAAACTTGGCCCAATTGCTTCTTTGTAAATAATAAAGATCGTTTTGATTAATTTTACGGAACATAAGGAGCATCCTCAATGTTCTTTTAAACTTAAACACCTCTTGTTGAAGTACGTGGACGAAGACAGAAGTGAAGAAATAATAAAATATAATGTACTCCCTTCGTTCGCTGTTTTACGAGTATATCTTCAAGGCCACTTGTTTCCAACAAAGCAATATCTCGTATGCATACTCATAACTCGCATAACTCAGCAGAAACAAATATCCTGTACGGACTTCTCATATTCATATTCGTGTGTATTTGAATTTTAAAATGTTGTAAGTTAAATAAAGTGAGATACAACAGTTTGGGAATGTTTCTATCACAGTTGTAATTTTTTCCTGTTGTGACTATGAACAGTACTCATGTAGTCAGCCGTTTTATCCTAAGTATATTTTACTTTAACAACACCCGACTTTCATGCTCGTTAACATTAATGTTTTTCCTACAATAATTTTCATTCTTATAAATGTAAGTGTATGTAGTTCAGCTTCCTATTTCATTTCCTTTAACCCATCTCGTACGCTGTCTATACAACGAAATTTCAACTGAATCAATAAAATGATCACGAAAGCTTTTATCAACATACAAAACCTTGGAAAGCAGCGGTCTCGCTCGAGAATCCATCTAATGCTGTGAATTCACCTCACATTTGCGGGTGTAATGGGCGGCGAAATAAATTCTCGAAGATTTATCACGTATTCCATTATTATTCCTCGAAAAGGAGAAGTTTGGGGTGTGTCAAAACAATACCAAAGTTAACGAGAGTCTTTAAAAAGCTTGGGCATTGTTATTTCTCTTGTTTTGTTCAAGTTCTGTTACATTGTGGAATTGTTAAGCGGATATTAGTATTAAAAATAAACTGAAAGTACCATGAATTTCGATCTTCCAGGAAAACCGATAGAATTCGTTTTCGCGTACTTACGTTCTGCAAATTCGACACTGTAGGAAACAAATATTTTGATCGGCATTTTATATCTTAAATTGCTACGTCTCGCGTATGACTCATGGCAACGGTGTCGCGTGTTTCCTTAGAAGTACTCTATTCACAGAAATCACTCATCATTTGTAGAGAATCATCCTGGTTATACTCCGCCATGGAGTTTAAATCCATTTCACACTGTTATTTGAAACGAATGTTAAAACCAATTAGTTTTTAAGGATTAACCGTGGAGTATCTTGCCAGCTCTTTTGCATAAAAAAACAACCAACTGGAACCATGCACCTAGCTTCTAACATTTCATGTAGTTGTTAAGTGCCCATGAAGGTATATGTGTAATACAATATTTTGATTTAAATTAGATTTCACTACTCGTCTTCAAAAACGGTTTCATAATTCTTTAACCTATCACTACACGGACCTTGTTTATATTTTGTATAACAATGAGGATCATCTAATATATAAAATTCTCGTGTCACAGTTTTCGTTGCCATACTCCTCCGAAACGGCTTGACCGATTTTGATGAAATTTTTTGTGCTTATCCGGTATCTATGAGAATCGGCCAACATATATTTTTCATCCCCCTAAATGTTAGGGGTAGTCCACCCCTAAATTTTATTTTTTATTTTTTAGACAAAATTTTTAATTTCTATTTTTTTATGATACAACATACAAAAATACATACAATCCTCAATTTTTCACCCTTCTACGATCAACCCTTATTTTTTAATAGCCATTTTAGTAATTTAATCATTTTTCCTCTCCGGTCGAAAACTGATCAATCGTCATTTAATTAGTTATCCCCGCCTAGGAAATTATTTATATGGCAAAACAACGTTTGCCGGGTCAGCTAGTATTTTATATGTTCTTGGTAGGCCCTTCATTCATCATTTCAGCCGTATGAGGTCCACTGCTGGACATAGGCCTCCCCCAATTTGGGGGGGTTTGCCATAATCGCCACGCTTGGCAGACGGGTTGGCGATCGCAGTATGGTGGTAAAATGCATAAAGAACGCTGCTGCCCATTCTCTAGTAAGTCCCTTAGTCGCCTCTTACGACACCCACAGGAAGAAATGGGATGGTGCTATTCTTTATATCCGGCACAACACGGTAGGCCCTTACGAAAAACAAATTATGTTTGGTGCATCAGCTTGCAAGAAAAGTGGAACATGATAATATATTTTACTCGACCGGACGCACACTTCTAGGTACCCGGCCCGTACATTACCGTCCTTTCTAAAGCCCAATAAATCAGTCGACAAGACGTAAGTACAAGAGAACGTTATCGAGCGCACTCATAAAATTTAGATCTTTGTCGTACCTAGTAGATAGGATTTGACGGTATAAAGTGCCGCTTTCAAGCCCTATCGCTTCTAGAACGATCGATCGGTCAGCTTAGTAATTGGAGCCGGGTATTTAAAACTTTTGGGCTATCGTTGCGGATAGTACGCTTAGGTTTAATGAATAGATATCGTTTCGAATAGGTAGATAGGTTTTATAGGCACAAATAATTGGTACTTCCGTTATATTCGCTGAGTTTTTGTGTTTCTTAACAAACACTTCTCTCCATGGGGGTAATCAGAAACTATAGAACGTCGTTTTGTTGTTCCATTTACTATTTTTCTATTTAATATAAAACTTAAATTCACTCACTGATATACAAATTAAATTCACCACTGGGTAACACCATAATCCACCACGTGGGCCCAGTGCACCCGCACTGGCACATATTTTCGAATGATTGATTCTAGACCATGACGGCTACACTCAATACGTTTTCCTTCACCATTTTGAGAGCCATGGTGATGAAATAGTTAACACAAAGTAAAGTGCCCGCCTGGGTTCGAACTTCTGTCCTACAAATCGCAAGTCGCGGCTGTTACTACTGGGCTATCATTGCTTTTTACTGTCTAATAGAATGTAGGTGGAAACCAGTATTTTTCAGGGAGGGACTGCCTAATGTACCTCCACAATCCGGTTTCTGGCCAGGTAACCAGATTTACCAAGGTATCACTATACCTTTGTAAAACTGGGTATCAGGCTTTTATGCTTTACATACGGTAACAGGCTGTATCGTGCGGAAATGAACGGGGGCTCGTTGCTTTCCTTTGACTGTTGCAGAGTGAAATACAGACGGAACTGAACTAAACTTCAAACATGTATCAACGGCACCCATTAAAGCATGAAATGGCTCTTTGCTGTACAGGACTGGTATATCCAACGAATATGCATAGTATGCAGATGTATGTATATGGAACGTTACAAGAAATAATAACTGAACTGTTACTTTTTCTAGTAGGCATTTGCCTCATATATGACCTCACGCCATCTATTCATGGAGGTTGGCAGAAAGTATAGAACGCC
The DNA here is from genome assembly GCA_932294355.1 of Aporophyla lueneburgensis. Classification (NCBI taxonomy): domain Eukaryota; kingdom Metazoa; phylum Arthropoda; class Insecta; order Lepidoptera; family Noctuidae; genus Aporophyla; species Aporophyla lueneburgensis. The sequence continues at coordinate 8,778,543 of OW028746.1, forward strand.
TCCTGATTTGATCATCGTTTACTCCTTTTGATTCACGAGGTATCGGAGCTAGTGATGGGCAGTGGATAAATACTCGAGTTTTTATCCGAAACGGATAAATACTCAATTTTTACTCATTTTTACTGAGTATTTACTCAAAATTATGGATAAATATATTTTTTGTGCATTGGATGATTCTATTATAATGTTAATGGCATGTACTGTTATTTGAACTTTCCGAAATACTTTCTTTTTACATTATTTAGTTCTAACATCGATTGCCAGGGCTGTAATTGAGTCAGGAGTTCTACTGTCTCTAATAGAATATACTCTTAGATATTTTTTTAGAAACATTCTTTAATGAGAGTGTATAAAATCGCCACACAAGTGAATGTCTCCGTGTAGAAATTCTAAAAGACATTATAAACACGGTGAAGAAAAGTTTGGTGTTATTGGTGACCACGCTAGAAACGCAGTTAGTAATAGATGTTGACTCTTTAAACTGCGAACCACGCACTATTAATTTGCTGGCTCATGGGTCCGAAATATGTAGATTTCAACAATTTCATAAACTATGCAGATATAATAAAATCTATTTAAAAAAAAAACAAATGAACTGGTATTAAACCAGTCATTATAAAACAAAGGAAATCGGGAGAGAAGTTAAAGCTGCCGTGCTGCACAAGATGGGGCACCTGATAAATACAAAAGCCGCTCTCTTAGTGTTAACAACAAAAGATACTGTCATGTCAAATGACACAAGTAGCTTTCCTTGATGTTATTTTCTTGGAATTGCGTAGATCAATGCTTCTCTCTTTCAAATAGAGCCCGACAAGTGCCCACCTAGGGTGTATCATCTTCTACGATATGAAATCTAAAATGAGGTTTATTTTGTTTAATTAAGGTTCTTGATAATAAAACCAAGAATCAAATTCTCTCAGCAGTGGCAAAAAGGGTATCGATTGCCTATAAATTTTTCCGCCTATCTGCTTGACCCAGAAGCTTGCTGCTTGGCACGTGGTACGGAGGAATGAAGAAAATGTCGTGGGGAAAGTTTTGAGTATGAATGTCGATGACTAAAAGAGTAGGGGGAGGTGAAAGAAACGATGGCTGAACTGTGTGAATAATATGGATAGAAAGGGTGTGAAGATGGCGACTAGTACCAAAGTGTGGAAGAAAGAGGCAAGTTGCGCCAACCCCAAATAAACTGGGATAAGGGCAGAAGAACGATGATAATGATGATGATGATCTGCATCACCCAAAGACTAAAGATCGAGTTAAATCAAGACAAAGAACTGGATGCCATAGATTTTATAAGTGTAATGTCGAAATGGTTTTTTGGATGTGGAAGTAATGCCAACATTTTGCTGCATAAGGCCACGAAAGCTTGTTGGTGAAAACATTTTAATTGGAAGAACGCTAACGAAATAAGCCCCTTAGCCGAGTGCGAGTGGGCACGCCACAATTGCGGCGGTAAGTCCCCTCTTTGAGGAGTGGATAGAGAGGCGTCACGGCGTCCTCACCTTCCGCCTGACGCAGGTTCTCACCGGGCATGGGTGCTTCGGTGGGTTCCTGTTCAGGATAAAGCGGGAGGATACGTCCGGGTGTTTCCATCGCAAGGATTGTCTGGAGGACACGGTGGAGCATACGGTGGAGGTGTGCCCTGTCTGGGCAGAGCACCGCCGTGTCCTCGTGGAGGTGATCGGCGGCGGCGACCTCTCGCGTCCGGCCCTGGTGCGAGCCATGGTACGGAGCGAGAGGGAATGGGAAGCCGTCACCTCCTTCTGCGAAGCAGTAATGCTCGCGAAGGAGGAGGCGGGGCGCGTGAGGGAGTGGCAGTCTCTGCGCCCTCACGCCCCTAGCCGCCGCAGGAGGAGACGCCCCGGGCGTCGGGAGTCGATTGCGGACTCCCGGCCACCGTAGGCGCGAGCTTGCGGGTGGCGAGCAATGGGTAGATCGCCGCCCGGTAAGGACCAGGCTCGGGTCGACGGCGCGCAGTGTTCCACGCGCGCCTCAAAGAGATGTCAGCAGCAGTGTAGGGGTCTACTAGGACCGATGCCTGCCGGGGTCGCGTGATTGTTCGAAAGAGATACCGTGACTCTGGCACATGGGCAACTGATGGAACACGGGTGGGTTTTAGTCAGTAAAAGTCTGACACGCCCTCCCGCTCCGCCCAGAGCGGGAGAAGTCATTTGATGATTTCCCATCCTGAAAAAAAAAAACAAAAAAGCCGAGTGCGAGGGAGAGGCAATCTCTGCGCTCTCACGCCCCTAGCCACCGCAGGAGACCCCCCCGGGCGTCGGGAGTCAATTGCGGACTCCCGTTCACCGTAGGCACAGGCTTGCGGGCGGCTAGCAATGGGTAGCTCGCCGCCCGGTAAGGAGCAAGCTCGGCTTGACGGCACGTTGTGTTCCGCGCGCACCTCAAAGAGATGTCAGCGTTTTTGATGGGGTCCACTTGGGCCGATGCCTGCCAGGGTCGCGGATTTTTTTGAAAGAGTGACCGTAGCCCTGGCATAGGCAACTGAAGGAACACGGGTAGGTTTTAGTCAGTAAGAGTCTGACACGTCCTTCTCCTCCATCCAGAGTGGGAGACGTCGTTTAATGATTCCTAGCCACAAAAAATGCCTGATGGAAAGAGATATGTTTTTCGACAAAGTTAACTAAACTAGCAGTGGGTATTCTTTCAACACCGTATACTTCTGTTGCAACAGAAAGGCCTTTTAGGCTGCAAATCGCGGCACGGCGGACAGAGCTCCGGCAGGATCTCATGGCGACATGGCGGGTACGATTGTCGCAACCCAGTGCTGGGCAAGCCACAATTGCGGCGGTAAGTCCCCTCTTTGAGGAGCGGATAGAGAGGCGTCACGGCGTCCTCACCTTCCACCTGACGCAGGTTCTCACCGGGCATGGGTGCTTCGGTGGGTTCCTGTTCAGGATAAAGCGGGAGGATACGTCTGGGTGTTTCCATTGCGAGGATCGTCTGGAGGACACGGTGGAGCATACGGTGGAGGTGTGCCCTGCCTGGGCGGAGCACCGCCGTGTCCTCGTGGAGGCGATCGGCGGCGGCGCCCTCTCGCGTCCGGCCCTGGTGCGAGACATGGTACGGAGCGAGAGGGAATGGGAAGCCGTCACCTCCTTCTGCGAAGCAGTAATGCTCGCAAAGGAGGAGACGGGGCGCGTGAGGGAGTGGCAGTCTCTGCGCCCTCACGTCCCTAGCCGCCGCAGGAGGAGACGCCCCGGGCGTCGGGAGTCCATAGCGGACTCCCGGCCACCGTAGGCGCGAGCTTGCGGGTGGCAAGCAATGGGTAGCTCGCCGCCCGGTAAGGACCAGGCTCAGGTCAACGGCGCGTAGTGTTCCACGCGCGCCTCAAAGAGATGTCAGCAGCAGTGTAGGGGTCTACTAGGACCGATGCCTGCCGGGGTCGCGTGATTGTTCGAAAGAGATACCGTCACCCTGGCACATGGGCAACTGATGGAACACGGGTGGGTTTTAGTCAGTAAAAGTCTGACACGCCCTCCCGCTCCACCCAGAGCGGGAGAAGTCATTTGATGATTTCCCATTCTGAAAAAGAAAAAAGGCTACACACAAATATTCACAGAAATAAAATGTGACGACAGAAAAAGCGGCAAAACTTGCATTTATTAAATATAATTGGTTTATTTTTAATGATTGGTGTTATTATTTTCTGACGAACTCTATTTATGATTGAGTGAAATTATTGGAATACAGTCTTTTTAAGTGTTAATGTACGGTCCACAACTTCTTTTTTTTTTAATTTTAATTAATTTCAATCCTTTTTTTTTGTAAAATGACAAAATTTTCGTTAATGAAACTTGAAATAGTATTTATCCGTTGTTTTGAATAAATACTCAGTAAAAACGGATATTTATCGAGTATTTATCCATTTTGAGTATTTATCCGGATAAAATCCCAACACTAATCGGAGCAAAAGTAAAATTAAAAATTAAAAATAAAGTCATAATTTAAAATTAAATATTTTCCTAATGATGCCAAGTTCGCTACCAAATGAATGGTGGTGAGCTAACCAAAAAGTAAGTTCAAAAAATAGAACAGACTAGGTACTGGAAAAAACTCATTCTAAAAAGTAAGAAACCAAAAAATACTCTCATCTTTTAGCCGTGATCGTATGTCACCTACCCTTACAAAAAAATACATTCTAACAGTAGTAAGCGATCATAAGCTTTACAGCAAAGTGGCATACGAACACGACATTCAGATAAGAATATTTTCTTATTTCATACCATTTAGAAGGTGATTTTGAAATATAAAACGCTAGAAATTAAATAAGGGTCAGTGACCGCTACTGCCTAGAACTAACGAAGCTTATTCTCATAACTTATCTACATATCAAACCCATGTGTAGATGTAATCAAAACTCAAAATACATTCACACGGTTCGTTTTGCTTCTAAAAAACCTTTATGGAATTTTCGTGTTCCAGTAAATTATTCGGTGTGAATTAAAATAGGTCTTACATAAATATAAAATATTTTTGTTATTTTATTTAAAGTTTCAGTAGAATTACCTTCTGAATTACGACGGCATTATACTTGTTACGGCATCGTGACACGCAGGTTGGTAATATTTAAACGTGTGAATATACGAGTATCGTGGCCTTAAAAATAATTTTGTTTTATTTTATTAAATCGGTATGTAAAATCGGGACCGATATTTAAATTGAGTTTGTGTTTCTCCGAAGCCTTGGCTACACGTTAATATAAATTAGTAGGTTGGCACGTATAAGTAAAATAAACATACAGTTATATTTTTGATCGATGTTCTTACCTATTCTTCATCGTCACATGCAATGTACGCTTCACACTGACGTCATGTTCTGCATCGTGAAAGAAAAGTTTACCGCGCTACTAACGACATAAATCGTCGGGCAGTAGACCATCAGACACAATATCCGAAGGTCTTTTCCTTTTCTGTGAAGATTGAGTGAACTTTACACACGCTTCCTCATCTCTTCTATGTAATTTTGCTCTATAATTTATGTTCGCTACCCTCGGCATAGTATAAAATAGGTCCCACTTTTTTTTGTAGGTAGGACTTCTTAGCTCTTAGTGAACTATCGGAACCGTCAAAAATAAAACGCGTAATTTTATGGAGATCATAATTTCTACAGTACATACTCTATGCATACTCCACTAAAAAAGCCCGAGAAGCCGTTAGTCTCGACTGTCATCCGTGGATTTTTGACAGTTGCTACGGGTCACCAGAAGCTCGAAAGTCTGACAGCCCTACCAAGAAGTATCGTATAATTCTGTTATTGGATTGTGGAAGTCAAATTGGAGCAATTACTCAATGTAAAATACTGGTATGTATGTTGTTGCATCCGTTTAGACTGGAAGATGATCCCAACAAAGCCGGGGAAGGGTAGGGAGATAATGATTCAATAACAAAATATAATTTCCTGCAGTATAAGTCATATTTATCCCTTGAACTGTTCTATCAAAAAAAACTTTTTTACAAAAAAAAACAACCGACTTCCTTAAAAACACTACAAAGTGAAAAATAACTTTAATTTCGGAAGTCGGTGTCTTAGGATTTGTATTTAAGATTTTTGCCACCGACTTCCGAAATTAAAGGTATTTTTCACTTTGTAGTGTTTTTAAGGAAGTCGGTTGTTTTTTTTTGGAAAAAGTTTTTATTTTTAAATTTTTAGTTATGGTACACGCACCGCCCCGAACTAATTCCAAACAAACAAAGCATATATGCGATAGCAGAAATCGCGGTTGATTTGCTGTCATTTTTTAAAGAGTTTTGGTGTCTGTCTCCGGAACTCATCATCAGATCTATATGAAATTTATATGGGACTATTTCGGAATAAACTTCTTTCGAACAAAAAAAGAATTTTGCAAATCCGTTTATAAATGACGGAGTTATGGCCGAACATCCATAAAAAAAAAATATAAACAACCGAATTGATAACCTCCTCCTTTTTGAAGTCGGTTAAAAATAGAAATCTTAACAAAAAACTTTTAACAAAAAATTAAACCGCCGAAAAACTAAAAAGAATAAAATAATAAACCTTAAAATTATGAGTCGGCGCTTTGAGTGATCCTTGTTCATTGATTTTTCAGCGCCGACTCAAATTTTTAAGGTTTATTATTTTATGCTTTTCAGTTTTTCGGCGGTTTAATTTTTTGTTAAAAGTTTTTGGTGTGAATTTTAGTACATACTACTAGTTTTAATCCACACCTTTTTAATCGCGATTAAAAATAGATTTAGTTAAAATAAATTATTATAGTCAACATTTTTAACCAAAAAATATACCCGTTCTATTTTGTCAAAAGGGGTTATTACTCAAACAAACAATTGGATCACGACAAATTGTCACAAACGGATCGATTCCAAAGGATTACTTTCAAAAAGTCGCGAGATTCAAGCGGCGACGAACCTCCAGTTTTTCCAAGCCCAAACCAAAGTGTCTAAGTCAAACTGACAAGTGACAGTTCTCACTCTGTTACACGAAATGATGCGTTCACAGAGTAAACAAGTCAAACGGGACGGAACATTGGTCATTGAAAACACGAATAAAACGACATTTTATAAAGATGAATCCTAGCTAGATCGATTTATCGCCCCCGAAACCCCCTGTATACTAAATTTCATGAAAATCGTTGGAGCCGTTTCCGAGATTCATATTATATACATATATATACAAGAATTGCTCGTTTAAAGGTATAAGATTTGACGCAAGCACCAAGTATTCAGGGCTTTTATAACTTAATATGTTACAGGCCCGTCACGCTATATAAAAACACTCGTTTGTCATAAACGGAAAGATGTCTTCCCCGATTTAATATAACTTGACTGTTGTGTTTACGTTTCATTAGGACGTACGGAACATCGAGAGTGAAGAAAAACATAGCGTAGTACCTAATATAGTAAGTTTATTTTTGTATTTATAAAGTTTTTGTGCATTATGTGCAATCATTCTTTAGGAGAATGTGCTTGAATAATGTGAATGATGTAGCCGGAAAAATTCAAATTATATAATGTTTTTTGCAATGAGGATCAGCAACGATTTTAATTAAATATGTAGAATTACAGTCATACCTAAACAAATTATATCAGTGAAAGAATTATTAAAATTGGACCAAAAATGACGAAGTTAGAGCGGTTTTAATTTCGCATTTTCAAAAAAGCTCGCCAATACGCACAATTCGTTGATGACGTCATTTTCCACGTTCGCGTCCGCGGCACGGCCGCGCGCGTTCTTTCTGCCTTTAGTTACGTGACTCGCAGAACATTTAAACGAATAATGTCTTCTTAAAATATTGTATCGTGTCACGATGCGAAAATACAAGTGTTGCTACACCGGACAATTTGTTATTTTGTGTCCCAAAATACCCAAAAAATAGAAAGAAGTGGTGTACTTCATGAGGAGCGACGCCCCATGTACCTCTTAACTAAAAGTACTTTATACTGCATTTCAAAAATTTTGACTATAATAATTTATTTTAACTAAATCTATTTTTAATCGCGATTAAAAAGGTGTGGATTAAAACTAGTAGTATGTACTAAAATTCACACCAACGAACGCTTCGCCTTCACGTGCAAAAACAATACTGTATTTTTGGTTTCCTTGACTTTTGCTCATATCTCGAAAATGGCGTTTCCTATCGCAAAAATAATGAAATTTTCGACCCCCTTTACAATCCCTTACATATAAATCTCAACACGTGGGTAATATTTTTTTTTATTTTTCGAAGAAAAAGTGAAAAATTCCACTATAAAACACGTCCATTGCGCGCGCCTCGCGCCTTGCCTTCACGTGCCTCGCCTTCATGTGCAAAAACAGTACTGTATTTTTGTTTTCCTTTTCTTTTGCCTATATCTCAAAAATGGCGTTTCCTATCGCAAAAATAATGAAATTTTCGACCCCCTTTAAAACGCACTCACATATAAATTTCAACACGTGGGTAATATGTTTTTTTATTTTTCGAAGAAAAAGTGAAAAATTCCATATAAAACGCCCATTGCGCGCGCCTTGGTCTCTCAAAAAATTCATTGCGTAGCACACCCAAGTAAAAGCTGAAGAGTTAAGTACGTTTAGTGTTGCATAGCCCATTTATCGAGGTAGGCTATAGACTATATATTATATAAGGTCACGCAAAGACCCTTAGGAGCCGAGCACAAAGGAAAACGTCACGCATACAAAGACCTCGCACGGGCAGGCGATTCGATGCGACGGGATGGGTTGGGGAAGCAGGAATTTTTACGCGGACGAAGTCGCGGGCAGAACCTAGTAAGGAATATTATTTAAAATAGGTAGAGAGGTGCCTACACATTGTAGAAACACGAAAAAGGTACCTACCTGCCAAATCAAAACATTCTAAAACGTAGTACCTACCTGTGCACTGGAATAAATTGTTTTTGTTTACTTTTCAACCATAAACGAATCAACCTTCGCGAGATTGTCCGACTGGGCCTTGGGTAAATCCGACTTCCATGTTTCCTATCTACCAATATCTATAAAACATAAATAAACAAGAAACAACGATTAAACTCCGCAAATCATAACAAAGCAGTGCGGCGCGCGTGGCGGGCGATCGAGCCTCGTGACGTCATCAACAGTTTCGCGCGCGCGGCGTGCGTTTTAAAACTCCCTTTTTTTAAAGTTTAATAACTTCGTAATTTCTCGATGGATTTGAGTGATTCAAAAAGAAATGAACTCAGATATTTATATTGTATTCGATGTAGTATTCAAAATTGCTATATCCTTTTGTCGAATTGATCCTCATTAGTATGTCAGTGTTATAACCCCATTGAATGAATTACATTCAGTTGGATTCGAACTTTGAGGGTTGTATTGATTATATTATTTTTAAGAGTATTACTGGTCAATTTATAACGTGTTCACTGCTAGGACACAGATCTCCTCTCGGTGAGAGTGAGTGGGCCGTAATCTAACACGCGGGCGCAGTGCGGGTTGGTAGAAGACACATGTTGTTCACTGCCAGGCTAGGCCCCCATAAGGTTTTAATTATTATGTGGAAGCGTGATAACCGTGGGTCTCTAGAGACAAGAGTGGCTAGCGAAACTAGTCCGCCGTACGCGGAGCAGAACAATCAAATCAAACTATTACACCTACAATACAACAAAAGAACTTACCTGGTGGTTGAAGGACACTGCTCTGGTGCCTACCTGGAGTTATGTATGTAAGTGAGTGTATATGTATTGTGTTGTAACGTGTAAGTGGTATCCAGGACACCAGGCCGCTGCAATCGCCAGAGATTTACTCCAACATGCGTTTCAAACACTTACTTACTTACCTTCAAAGTTCTTCAATGTCAAGAAATATCCAAATTCAACCCGTATTATTTCACCAAACTGGGGTTATTAACACAAACAACTGGGTCATGACCTATTGTCCACCAAAACGACCGATTTAAAAGGATTAATTTACAAAAGGTCGCGAGAAGCAAAACGGCGACGATTTTCCTTCCAAGCACAAAATCCAAGAGAAGTGTCAAAGTCAAACTGTCAAGTCAGATGTCATTCCGTTCGGGCGCGTTCCGAAGGCGCATAGAGTAACTAATCGAACGGTCCGAAACACATGTCCTCGAGTTTTTGGTTTTAAGACATGCCAGTTTTCTTACGATGTTGTCCTTCACCGTTTTGACAGCAGTGGTGATGAAAATTAACACAAAGTAAAGCACCGACCTGGGTTGCCGATACCACTAGGCCACCACTGTTCTCCTAAGGGTATAAATTCTGTAAAAATATACGTGCACAGTCGGAAATCATATTTTATCAACATATAGCTTGACACTGACTTCAAAATGGAAGACATGGAAGAAAATTTTAATGTCGCAGGCTACTTCCCCCATAAATTGGAGTAGTTTTTTGGAACTAAATGAAAGTTAGACCGAACAAAATGTACCACTTCGACCATCTTAACACTTTTGTTACGCAACAAAAGTGTTACACTTTTCCGGTCTAGCTCTCGTTTCCCAAGTGTGCAAAAGCGAAAGACACTGCATTCCAACCAAGTGCAAACCAGGAGCCACACGACAACTCTAGTTGTTTATTGTTTGAGATTTCTTCTTCTATCGTGTCGGCACGAGATAAGTAAAAAGATATTATGCCGTGCTAAAAAGTATGACCCGCAAGCGAAACTCTACCAGAGATACTAATGTATTGAGATGGTAGTGTGTTTTACACAAATAATAAAACATAGTAATCGCCTTTGAACGGAATTGAATCCTTCCTTCGTTTAAACTATAATTACACATAGAGGAGTGGTTAACATCTAGACACGCGGCAGCGTGTCAAGCCAAGTTCAAGTAACAGAACTGGCGAGCAGCACCGTGTGTAATATTACACGAACCATTTGGAGCCACTTTTAAGCCCCTCATAACTCAAAAACTGTTTCACATAAACGTGTCAAATTTGGCAAATATAGTGAAACTTGCAAGATACATAAGTGTTCCAATTTTGATAAGCACATCTCAAATGGTTATTTAGATATGAACGTCCAAAAATCGTCATTTTTATCACTGACTGACCTATAGATCAAAACTCTAACCAAGTTCCAGATGACCTAGAAAGTTAAAATTTGGCTTGCAGATAGGTAATTAGATGAATACAAAGGAATAAATCAGAAACTGGTAAATTTTTATCATTTTATTATAATTTTTCACTTAATTGATTCTATTAGGAACACTTATAACAAAAACCATTGGTATTAATTTTGTGATAAATTTGTTATAAATAAGTACCTACTAATAATTTATGTACAAAAAGTAATGATATCCCATCAAAAACATAAATGTAAAATGAGAGCCAAGTTCAATATTATGATATATATGCCTTGGTAGTTGACTTCAACGACAAAAGAAGTGAGATCTAAATGGGTGCCAAGTTCAGTGGTCAGTCCTGAAATTTATGTATAACTACATAAAATATTATTTCTTCTTATAACTTAGGTTAATATATTGTAGCCAATGGTTTGACTTGGCTAGTTTTCATATATGAATTATATTATAGCCTGTGCAAGTTCTAAACCTGTTAATTGTCGGTTCTTATTTTATTATTCCGAAAAATTGGCTTGCTGGTAGAAATTAGCCATCGAGCATAATAATTCGTATATGAGAACTAGCCAAGTCAGATCTTAGGCTACAATATATTATGCTAAGTTATAAGAAGAAATAATATTTTATGTAGTTATACATAAATTTCAGGACTGACCACTGAACTTGGCACCCATTTAGATCTCACTTCTTTTGTCGTTGAAGTCAACTACCAAGGCATATATATCATAATATTGAACTTGGCTCTCATTTCACATTTATGTTTTTGATGGGTTTTAATATTTCTATAGTTGTTTCTAGATACAAAAAGTAATTCACGAACAAAGTGAGCAGATAATAACTATAATGTGGTCAAATAGTTATTTAAACAAACTGTTATAGATCCCGTGGATTTTATGTAAAATCGATATACCTAGTATTAAGGTATCTAATAAGATACCCAGGTACCTACAATATCTTGCACCAGTACCTATGTGCAGACAGCAATATTAAACTGAACAAAACATTTTCTTTTTTGGATAATTGGCAATCCACAAATGACTTCCACTCATCGCTCCTTAGATTATAATAGCACTGAAGATACATTTAAAATTCTGAAATAGCAAACTTCATATACACAGACATACAGACACACTATCAAACATCACAATCACAGACAAGCCAAAATAGTAAAAAGTGTAGTAATTTCATTGCTAAATTATTGTAAGTGTTTTCATTTCTTTCTTTTTTCTTTCTTATGAAGCCCAGTCTCAAGTTCTCACTCATTTGTTACTCTACGGATCACAGCATTGAGCAATAATACCCCACTGTAATACAGTATCAACTAGGGTGGGGTATTGTGACTGTTACTAGCGGCCTTATATATTGTAATGTGAACAGTATCTTAAGCTAATAAATTGTGCACAAACGAATAAATAAAAAATAAGTAATGTCAGAGTCTTACTGAGTACAACCAACTCGTGTTCCTTCAATTGCCTGTGCTATGGCCACGGTTAGTCTTTCGAACAAATCGGCGATCCTGCCAGGAACCAGCCCTAGCGAACCCCTTCGATTGCTGGTGGTATCTCTTAGGGGCATGCGTGGAACCTCCTATCCTATATGTATAAACAAAGCCTACCCTATGGTACCCCATTTCCTTAAAGAATGGATTAATTTTCAATATTATCAACATAATTTTCTTTCACAAACCACAAAGGCCTTTCATCGCAAAACAAAGCAATAATTGGATATATTCTCTAATTAGCAAATGGATGTACTCTGCCATAAGTATGGTAGTTAATTAGTTCCGTAGCTTTTCTTCATAATAACCCTTTAATGAACCCTCTGTTATTTAATCCTACACCACATTTATGCCTAAATTTTTTGCGAGACATTTCTAATACAAACGTGATATTTTTATTTTTTGTGAGTCGGGGCGGATATCAGTGTATGCCTTGCTTATAAAAACAGTTTAAAAATAATAAACTAAAAACACGGTTCCGTAGAAAACCAAACTAAAAAGTAGAAAATAATTGAAAAAAAAAAGCGTGGGGTGCTCGATACTAATTAAAATACCTCAAAAAGCACCCAACGTTTTTTTTGTGCGTTTTTAATTTTTTTAACTTTTATTTATTTTTAGTTCGTCCTGCTTCAAAAGAGTGTTTGTTAGCTTTTTTTGCTATCCCGGTTACCCTGGCACGGATAATGACACAAATTTATGAAATCGTTGTAGGTATTGTCATCGATCCTCGATAAGTCTACAAAGTTTAAATGAAATACCGTTTGAAGTGGGTCAAAATCAAGTCCAAAAGAATCGGTTACAACCATAGTTATATACAGGTGAAGCTAATAAAAACGTGTTATAAATGAGAAAGTAGAGTTTGACTAGAGACTATAATATATTAAAAAAAACAAGCAACATACTTGAACATCATCGTATACACATATTATATACATTTATGAAATTAAATAGTAAACAAAATTAAAAATAGATAGCTTCATACGTAATTTTGACAAAAGAAGCACATGTTTAATTTTAAAACAACCAAAGAAATGGTTAAGAAAGATGTTGTATTGAAAACATGACAAAAGCACCTTTTGTTTCGGCCGTTATTAAAAACGAACCTTTCTTTGCTCCGTGCTTCTATTAAAACACTGTGCAATATTAAAACAGGATCCTTTTGGGAAAAGGCTTTGACCTATTCCATTTTGAGACAAGTCACTTGCAAATTTGTAAGAAAGTAGTAATCAGTTGACAGACATTTTGTATTTTTGATTACAAAATATAAATATAATATAGTATCGTTAATTGTTGATATTTAATTTCGTAAAACAATTTTAAGCCTGTAAAACTTGTAAAATTTGTGTTATGAGTCACATGGCGTTGGTAGCTTCAATATGGGGTCAGCTTCCAATCTTACCGGATGCAGCTGAATTCCAGAATTTAAGATGGAGCGACTTCATATCTGACTTCGACAAACCAAGGAAATACGATACCGTTTGGTAAAACTGGTTGTCAGACGTTTAGACTTCTGACGACTCGTAATGACTGTAAAGATCCGCAAATGACAGCCGGGGCGTAGGGGTCGTGGTATGTTTAGATGGTCACCCATCCACGATCAAGCCTCGACAAGCGTAGCTTAACCTGATCAATCTATTCGTGTGACTGTTATTACTTAGCCATATTACTTAGCCTTAAGCCTCCTAATTTTCTCTAAACGTCTGAATTTTATTAGATACTAGTACTATTTAAAAATATTGATATAAAAGTTAAATCTCAAAATAATGACTTGTACAAGTATATAAATAGAAGAGAACCATAGAGCATCAAAAACTCCATCTAGCAGCATGACCACGTTGTATGGCAATGCTGATTCTTTCCCCAAGAAATATGCCAGCCCTCTGGTCACGGGAAGAGTCGATCAACCGCTTGGCAATGTCTCGGAAATCTAAGCGGGCATTCGGACCCGGCCCTAGAGTATCAACCCCAAACGGCTGGAACATGTAATTTCTAATAAGATTGTAAATTATTAGTGTGCTAGCAATGTACCTAATAGGAGATGGTATTCAATTTTTTCCTGGTTGCCTGGTAGGCTAGGTAAGCTTTTCATTAGTCAATCATAAGTAATATGATCTAACAACTGATTCAATTGAAGAGAGTGTTCAAAATCTCACAGAGAAGTGACTTGTGCAACTATTTGGTGGTTGGTTAGATTTAGTGGTTTTGTTTCAATACTTGGTACTAAAGCGTGTTCGAGGTGAAATACCAAGCAGCTATTTCGAGTATCAGGTGTCGAATTGATTTGTTGTCATAAAGCAATGTCCAGCTGTAGATTGGATAGGCGGCTATGTTGATTAAATACCACTGAATTACCAAACAACGATCATTTTGTGCATATTTTTTAAGGATTCGCTCTAAAAGGAAAGACGGAACCATCTGTAAGATCATAAAAAAATTACAGATAAAAAAATATTCGCCTAATACAGAAGTTTTTCTCCACACCGATGCACCATGATCTAGCATATATGATCATAAGTCATTTATTTCTTAACAAAATACATTGTGTTGAAAATCATCAAAAATCAAATAGAAAAATCAATAATACTAACTACATCAGTGCATTCATATCGTCAAATAATAAAAAATAAAATAAAATTATGTCAGTAGTTAAATAACAAATAATAATAATAATAATAATTAACACAGCATTTAAGTAAAAAAAAGTCAAATATCAGTACAAAAAAAAACATACAAACAAGTCATAATTTACAAATCATTTACTTAGGGCCTTCGTTTATCGTCAATGAACTCATCGACACTGTAATAGCCCTTCCTCAATAAAAATGGCTTCAGTTTATTTTTAAATAAGTTAATGCTGTTTATGCTTTTAAACTCCACTGGCAACTTATTATATAGAAAGACAGATTGGACTCTGGGACTGTGGTGAACCACGTTCAATTTTGGTTGGATTGTGGAAGGTAAGTCTTTCCTACGAGAACTGCCTCTTACTTGTTTTTCCTCATTGGTCTCGTGCAAATTCTTGACAAAGTTCGTCAGCAACACCAAAATATACAGACAAGGCACTGTTAAAATGTTAAGCCTAATAAAGTGGTCCCTGCACGAATCCGTCTGTTTCATACGCAGCATTGTCCTTAAGGCTCTTTTTTGGATTACAAATGCCGAGTGGACATTGTAGTTATAGCTGTTCCCCCAGAACTCAATACTATATCTAAGCCTGGACTCAACCAAAGCAAAGTAAACCATCCTGAGTTGGGCCAAATTGAGTTCATCCCTCAAGCTTCTGATTGCATAGCATGCAGAGCTAACAGACTTAGTGACAATGTCTTAGCCTTCCAGCTCAATAACGCGTCAATGTGGACACCCAGGAATTTAACATGATTGACTACTTCAACATTGCTACCACAAGACACAACCTTAAGACTAGTGTTATTGCGTACTGTTGTCTTGAATAATAAACATTTTGTTTTATTAAGATTCAGTTTCAAATTATTGGTACCAAACCAGAAAGCCTTTAAAGCAGCATTCATCTTAGATTCTAAATTGTTTATATTATCTGCCGAAACTATAGCATTTGTATCATCAGCAAAAATAATAAGTGTTGTTTCCTTATATATTCAATCAAGTCATTTATAAAAGATCTATGGTATTTGAATTTTCACATAATGATAGGGTCCCATGACGCGCACACGGATACCTAGGCAAACATATTTTGTTTGGATTGGTTCCTACTAATCATGCACCGTCTAAAACACAGCTGAAAACATATTGCAAAGCACATACAAAATATGAAAACATAAACAATATTACAACTTGACTTAAAAATAAAAGCCCGACCACTCTTCTCCAGTGTCTCGTTTCAAGCCAGCATTGTATGAGCCCCTAATATCTCACATTTACCAACTCGTATAAAAAGGCTCGCCAGCCCATAAGGGTAGCTTATTAAATAAGTATGGCGGAACTGCCACATCCGTAAAAAGAAACGCATGTTTGAAAACAATTTCCGTGTACAAGGCAATGCTGAACTTTTTCATAAGTAAAAAGTTTAGGAGCAGGAATGTGACTTTATCAATTATTTTTGTGAAAATATGTGTTTTTGGTGTTATTATTTACGTGTTCAAATATATTTTTGTGGAATAAATTCGTCATTAACAATGCTTCATGCACATGCTTATTTTGAGTTGTCCCATCTTTAACATTAGCTTTTCATGCGGTGAACTCTTGAGTCGAAACTAGTTAGCAGGAAACGTAAGACATTTTTGAATTATAATAGAAGTAGTTACATTTTTATAGATAGTACTAGCATTCTTATAAACTCATAAGCTAGTTGTATCACACTGTATTTCATAAATCGTACACATAAATACCTCATTACTACCCTAGCCCGCGGCATGACACACATTTCTTTCTTGTAGAAAATGAGAGGACTGGGAAAATTTCAGTAAAAACTGAAGAGTAGGAAAGGATTTTTTCAATAAAATAACATAATGTTATGTTTGACTTTTTCTATCGATTTGAGAGCAAGTTTAGTTATTTGTCTTTAACATTATTTAAATAACAACATTTTAAATAATAGAAAGGAATCCAAAAAAAAAACAAATTGTACGGGTAATCACAATTACCGGTGAAGTAATTTCGACTTATTTATATTAGTCTTCAAATTAACGACAAAGATCACACTTACAGCCCGCCGATGTGTATTGTCCGTTCGTACATTTCTTATGAGCCCAGTGTTCACACAAGAAGCATATTATCCTATGTTCAACGGACGCCCTGCATAATATTCAGTGCAAACAAGACAGTAAAAATCCTCAATGTCTCATTCAAACATACTGAAGATATTGTATTCAAAATTACCCTGATTTTGGAATTCCCCCATCTATCCCTAACCCTTTTTTGTAACCAGCAAAATATTTACCCATTGTATTTATTATTTACACTATTTTCTATTTTATTTATCAAACCAAATACCAGTACCTGAATTACCTTAGAAAATCGGAACCACCGATAGTCACTCTTACCTACAGTTTATAAAAAAAGTTTCCACATTGAATTTTAAAGTCAAAATAAACCATACAATAAAGCCGTTCATATTTTTCTTCAATCTCCACGCTGTATTGGATAAGCCTGCACAATAATATCTATTTATAGGCTCCACTAACAATGCAATGTTGATGAAGACCGAATCAACTGGAATTGGAACTCTATGAATCGGAATTTAATCAAAGCACGCAAATATTGATACTACGTGCATCGGGCCAACTTAGCGCGACCGAACCGTAATCCTGTTAAAGTTCCAATACCCACTGTTGTGTATCTGTGATATTGTTTGAGGATTAAGTGGCGAGGTGGTATTAATATAGTTCGGAGATTTACGTAATCTTTTTCAGCAAACCGCGTTTGTTCATTTAAACAATAACGGCCCGGGCGGATTTCGCACGGGTACAATTTTCATGTGAAGGCAGTAATTGTGTTCACGACCCGTTGTGCACAAGTTCCGAGCCGTAGCCGAACAAAAAGTACTAGGCTAACATGAATTCAAGGTAGGTAATACTTATTTCATGTCTATTTTAAGTACTTTTTTTGTAAATATTCACATTGTCCATCTGGAATAATGTACATCCTTGATAGTATGTACAAATATAGCCTTCTTCACCGTTTCTTGTAACAGCTACCCAGATTAATTTTCTCTCCTTCCATGAGCTCTCTGATGGCTAACAAAACCACATTTTTATTTTATTCATTGTCCAGTCGCCCATGTGTGATCCTGTTAAACTTACTGTTTCCTAATACTATCTATCTTGTAATTTTTTCCTGTGGAGATTATTACAGGTGTTTCATATTAGACTCCTGGGACTGTAGCCTCCTTTGAGTCATCTGTTTCAAGAAGAGTAGGCCATAATTCACCAGCCTGGCCTAGTGAGAACTGATGGGCGTCATAATTGATGTCTTCAAATGTTTGGTTATAAGTCTTGTCGTTTTCCTCAGGATACTTTATCAATCACATACTCAATGCTTTATTGCATTCCATAATGTGTAAGTATAACAGCTGGTATGTTACAACATTGAATCAATTATGGACCCTATGACGATGCTACGAAGCATTGCATCTATGTGCTAGTGTAAATAATTCAGTAGCTACAATTCGGAACTCGACTTAATCTCAACAGCTTAGGTATAGCAAAGTTCTGTTGCTAGCTACTGCATTAACTACTCAATGCACACATTAGATAACTTACTAAACTTAAGTTGGTAACTTCATGTTCTAGGAATTTCACTAAAACTTCTCTTATAGCTTAACTTAATAGCAAACTACCTGGATATAGCCACGTTTTATTTAAGCCGAAAGACGTCCACTGCTGGACATGAGTCTCCCACAATTTGGCGGGTTTGCAATAATTGCCACGCTAGGTAGGCGTGTTGGCGATCGTAATATGGTGGTAAAATGCAGAGAGAACGCTACTGCCACTTCTCTAGTAAGTCTTTTAGTCACCTTTTACGACACTCATGAGAAGAGATAGGATAGTCATACTATAGGTACTTAAAATAGTTCTTTGGTACACCTGATAGTGATCCCACAAATAAAAACTAAACTCCAAATACTGAAAAATCACGCCCTAGAAAGAATGAAACAAGAAAAAATGCTGAGCTAAATGAATGATCTAGATCTAAATGCCGCTTTGCCTTAAAGCTTATGATCGCTTACTACTGTTAGAATGTATTGTTTACGTGGCAAACAACAACGTATTCCGGATAAGAATATTTTCTTATTTCATACTTTTTAGAGCATGATTTTTTAGTAGTCTGGTTTTAGCTTTTGAACTTCCTATTTATTTAAATTATTTTGAGGTTAGATCACACAGTGCAGCGTGTTTGAATTTTGGCGGTGATACCCTCGTGCCGAGGCACCAAAAACCCATTACTTATTTTTTTTAAACATATGTCAGTTGATAACTTGACATGGCACCATTTACACCCCAAAGTTTTGGTATATCAATAGGCACACCAATAGGCTGGCTGGGTTGGCTATTTAATATAAGTAGTACTCGTAAGTACCCCAATATGGATTACTTGGGGTTCATAAAAAGAGGCACAACCATTTCTTGAGAGTTCAATCAATTTTAGGAGCTAAAAATGGGTATTCGATTAAATATATGCCCTGAATATAGCCCTTAATAACAGTAGGACGATAAAACTTTTACAACGAATTGCAATCGACGGGCTAAAAATTTCCGTGTAAATGGGCCAATCTAGTGACTGCACTCAGAAAATGGTTGCACGTTTTGACGAAGAAAAATACGAGAATCACCCCCACATAAAGGGTAAAACATTACGACCAAGCTTAAATCATAAACTACTGGTTATTCTTGGTTATAACTATTTTATAACTTGTTTAACCTGTTATACATTTATCGGTATGTTTATGAAGGATTATTATTGGTATATTTACTATTGAAGGCATCGTAAACGTATGCGAGTATGGCGGGTATAAAATATAAGATTATTACTTTTCCGTGTTTATCGCTTGTATGTGTTGGTAATTTATTATTAAAAGATGATTGTATGTGAGGAGCTCATAGCTAAATTAAAACAGCTACACGGATCGATTGGAGGATAAGCTACGCTTGCCGCGGTTGGTACATAGATGGGTTGCCATCGTCATATGGAGTTTTCCTGCGTACCTCGGAATGAACTTTAGGCCGTTGGATACGGCTATCATTTGTAAATTTTGATCTATCAGAAGCCCGAAATCTGCGAACCAGTTTTACCAAGGGGTATCGTAATACCCAGTAACTGGGTTGTGGAATTCAGATATGCAGTCACTCCAAGTAAAATACTGGTATTTGTCTGCATCCAATGCATCTGGAAAAGGATAAGCAGATAGATTGAGTTCGTAGAGGAACCTTTTTAAAATGAATGTTCTGTGAAATAATAAAAAAGTTTGTGATAAAAAAGTAAGCCTATTTATTCTCAGTAATAAGTGGAACGAGATTGCCAATAATGATGATGATGAAATATATACATGTAATCATGAATGTGATAATTTTAAGAAGAGATGGAATTTTCAAAAGTTGATGTAAATGGCTGGATATAGAGTCATTTTGGAGATGATCGGCTAATAGAGACGCAAAGATATTTTGCGCCAACGCCAATTAAATAAGGATAGACATATATACAGGTTACAGGTTGGCATGGGACACTGGTGCGCAAACTTTTATCATAGATTCAGTATATGATTGTAAATCCCTGCGTTGACATTCTCACCGTCTATTTAAAAAAAAAATGCTGTCATAGAATCATCTATTGCAATACTTGCGCATTTATTTGTATGGAAGAGCTAATTATTTTTTTTTAAACCGATGAACGTTTACAGGGGCGTTTGAATTAATGGTTTCACTTTGCGTTTCAAATTCCCTGCCACGCTGCATGCCAAGTGTACTTACTGAATATGCTCAAATGATTAAATTGTATATTTTCTTGCAGATTGGAGCCAACAGAACAGGACAGTTCAGCCCATGCAGTGTTCAAAGAAGCCTACGAACAAGGGTTGCTGTACCCAGACATGTGCAGAGAAAAATATGCCCTATGTCCATTCAACTCATCACTACTATTCGAACTGATCAGATATCTATTACGTCAACCATAAAGTCTATTTTAAGTTAAAATAGAGTAGAATAAATTGAAGTAATTTAACACGTTTTTATCTTAAAGAGCTAGCAAATTGCTTGGTAGCAAAACTTTATCTTCATTTTGAAATATGACTAATTTCGCGTTTTCTTTTGAAGTGAAAAGAAAACCTAATGGCTGACACAAGAGTTACTAATAAATCGAATAACGCAAGTCATAAATGATTATGGGTTTAACAATTTGAGAAATAAAGTCCTTTGCACACATAATATCACTTGACTGGTAGAAAATGCCTCAGGCATTAAGTCCGCCTTTGTACAGTAGTTTTACTTGTGCATAAAGTTTTAATAAATAAATAAATATCACGGCTTGTTTGCCCGAAGGGTTGGACAGAGGTGTACTGATAACACAACCACATTTCTTCAATTATGTGTAAGTCCCATGTTATAGAGGAAAGCCTATTGGCATAAACCATGCACAAATCCAGGCTCCAAGCTGCTACTGCGGAATTCAGATAGAAAACTCAATATAAATTTTGCCCAACTCGGGAATCGATCCCAGTACATCATAGTCTGCAGTAGCTATTGTGACCACTAGACCAACTAGGCAGCCGTTCTACTCGTCTCTTTTTCAAATTTTTTTTAAATCATAGTATCGGCGTCTGATCGATTGAGTAAAAGCTAAACGTTAACACTTACAGTACAAAAATCGTTCTAATTACTACGACTTAAATGTGCTGCCACATTGTAACTAATGTTGTTGACTGTTCTTAACATTTTCTGACAATCAATAGTCATGATTGTCTTAAGTCATAACACAGGGTTTCTTTATTTATACTATCTAAAAGGTATAATAATAACGTAAAATATATTTGTTAGTAATTTTGCATGTTGAGAATACTTTCTGGAACTATAAGTCAAAATTAAAAACATCTTTTTACATTAATTGGTAGCCTTATCTATACTATAATATTATAAAGCTGAAGAATTTGTTTGTTTTAACGCGTTAATCTCAGGAACTACAGGTCCGAATTGAAAGATTATTTTTGTGTTGGGTAGCCAATTTATTGAGGAAGGCTATAGACTATATAAAATTACGCTACGATCAAAAGGAGTGGAGCAACAACTTAAAATGGACGAAAACTGGCAGACAATTCGATGCGACGGGAAGGGTACGGGGAGCAAAAATTTGACGCGGACGAAGTCGCGAGCAGAAGCTAGTTCTTGATAAAGGAGGTTATAAGCTATTGAAAAGCACACTGCAACCCCAAGGAGTCGAGTACAATAGCAAAAAAAAATTAGAAAGAACCGAGAAAACAAATTCATATCGCGGGCGGGCAAAGCGTTGCTATAGGATATATTTTAAAACTGCTATATTTTATGATGAAATTTTTCACAGACAAAGTCGCAAGCAAGTAAATAATAATTTAACCAACTATCTTCATTGAGTCGACTGTATTGTTTCTTAATTTTAAGTACTGTGAAATATTAAATAGTTCTAAAAATAAATAACAAGAATCAGAAACAAAACTTATGTACATACTGGTCACGTGACATCTTTCTCTTTTGTGCCTGCAAAGACCATCTTTGCAAGCACAAAATGGCGTCATGAGGCTTTTAAAAACAGTGACATAAGCAATGCAACCACTCCATTTCTTGCGTCAGACGAAGTAACATCAGACATCATTAGGGATCTTCAGGGACTATGTTTGAAGATACATTAAAGGCACGGAGTAAATACACAACAGATACCAAACTTCATGAAGGTCTGCAATATGTGAAAGGAATATAGTTTTTTTTGTAAGCAATCACAAAAACAAGATTTGTCCTTGGGTATGATTTTGAACAATCGAGCCTGTTTTTGAAATAAGAGTTTTATAGAAATCAAAATACAGTTCTTTTTACAAATTTGACAACTTATTCTGGTGCAAAGTTGGCAATTTTGAGATATAGACTATCCCATTCGAAAATTTTTATGAACACATTATTTATCACAATAAAGTATTGAGTACAGAAATAAAGAAACGGAACAACGAAGGAACTACGGATAGATCTCATTTTGTAATAAAACGGTCTAAGTTTGGTCTCTGTTAACTCTCTTCTCTGTATTATCGATACTAACAAGTCCACAACACACATGAGAGCGAACCGCAACTGAATCGCTTCTGAAACGCTTGTTTGACTTTGCTGTTTGTCTATACCAACATAAGTACTATCATACTAGATATAACCGTGGCTTGGCTAGAATACAAACATCATATACGTATGTTGCCAAGCAATAAATAGTCAACCTCATTGCATCCTCTCTTTTGACAAGAAATTCCAGTGAACTGAAAAATCATTAAGGTTGAATTTATCTAACTGTCACATACAATTATTGACCTTGTTGTTTTAAGAATTGGAAATGACATTTAAAACTAAGGTTAACAAATCAACTACAAAGTCGATAATGTCATTATGTTTCCTGAAAATAATTAGATACCACTTGGTTTTATGAGTATTGTCGTATTATGATTCGGCGTTCCGGTTACATTTTCACTCGAAAAGTATGTCGCGTTTGTTCGTATTCACGAACAAACGCGTAGGTAATGGAAGTTTGAAAAATTAACACAAAATATGAAACTTTTGGCGGTCGTGTCTACTCAATCAAATCTTTTTTTAATCGTGTCGATAGCAACCTTCATCAACGCATTTATCAACGTCTGTAGCGAGCAAACAACAGGACACGATGGACAAGAGTGCCGCATTGTTTGTGGGATAACACCACATTTACACTCCAGGAAGTCATCAGTGAAACTCCACCTGAACGGGTTTTCTTTACTTCGGCCTACCTAAATTCTTTTATTCTATCTATATCTCTATTGGTGCACCAAGTCAACTCGTGTCCAGGTGCGCGAAATTCAGCAAGTTGAACGAATGAATTTGATAGGAAAGTACCTTGACATCACAGGTTTAGTTTTTCCTTAGACCGTTCCGCCAGACCGCCAAAAAGTGACCAGTTATTTACTAAATCAAATTACCTAATTTATAGGTCGCTGACAACTGGTTGTCAGTGCGCAATGAACGTTTCGAAGTATATGGAATCGTGTCAAGCTATGGTTCCATATGTCAAATACTGCCAATAACCTCCTTGTGAGAAGCTTTAAGTTGACTCCTCTACCGGGATAAAAAAAGTATATTTTATGTTAATCCAGGTTGTAAACTGTCTCTGAGCCAAATTTCAATCCAATCCGCTCAACTGTTTTTGCGTGGTTGAGTATCAAGCATCCACACATACAAACATTCACATTAATAATATTATAGTAGGATGACCGCACCAATATACCGAAGTCACCGACATAGTTCGCAAAGTAAGCAAACTAAAGGGGCAGTAGGATGGCCAAGTTTGTCGAAGGACCGATGACTGGTGGAACACACAAGTCCTGAAACAGCGCATCGGCAAGCGTAGCGTAGGATGCCCTCCAGCTAGATGGACCGACGATCTCGGGAAGGTTTAGGATACATGCAGAAACCGGAGGACAGGGTGTTTTTACGCAGCCTGGGAGAGGTAAATAAATAAATAATTTGAAAAATAATGAGAATCCTTTGAAATTAAGAAAAGTAAAAGGGGTGAATATAAATACAATACCTCTGGAGATTTGAATTCTGAAATCGCTTAAATATATAATATAAGCACGTAAAAAATTTATCCTTTTACAGTTTAGAACGCTAAGTTAAACGAAAGGTCAATAAAATGATGTTAAATTTAAATATAGGAAATAACAAAACTATAGTCTACAGTAAAATCAAAATAAAATGTATTGTGTCAATATGAAAGTCCATTGGTAGAAATTAGCGCCGCGCGTCAAAAGGGTAAATCAAGTGGGTGCTGATGTAGAGAGAAGGCAGTTTCAGCAGTGTCAGATCTTATAACTGATCGCACCAAAACCGCTTCGGCGTAGGTTTTGGTTACCATATTATTATGTAACCCGTCTGGGGAGACGAAATTCAGCTTACAGTAAAAAGTCAATTTTCGCAAAAGAACACTCTATAGCTAGGATATATTAACAGAATGCAAAAGAGATACTCAAATAATTTAGGTATAGTAGATACCAATACCTAAATTATTTGAAGAAAAAAAATGCCTCAGCCATAGGTGGCTTTCAAATCTGCAGTGCCCGGAAGTATGTACATCAGAAAAATAATTGTCAATTTTTTCCAGAATCAACATTTAAATTCAACAACAATTTGAGGCGAATTAACTCAAAAACTAAGAATGATTTCTAAATTAATAGTTCTATATATTATTATATTAAAATGAATCTCTATTTTCCTTGGTCACGCCATTACGCGTGAACGGCTCGACCGATTTCACTTTTTTTTGTTGTGTTTGTTATTGTCAGGAGAAGATTCTTATGAAAGAAAAAATTTAAAAAATTGCGCGGAAATATAGAAAATTTAAGAACACTTATTTAAGAATACTCGGACGAATATTTTTGAATTTGATTAAATTCTTGAAGAAGGCTAAGCTAATAAACATCACGCTAGGGCCTTTAGGAAAATATAAAGTAAGAAAGAACGCTAAGCTAAGACATAGCGCGGGAAGACAATGGGATGCGATTAGGTGGGTTGGGGGAACGAGAAATATTACGCGGACGAAGTCGCGGGCAGTAGCTAGTTTCTTATAAAAAAGCTTTAGCAGAAGCGGATTAACACTAAAGTTTATATAGCATTAATTCCCATATGAATCGCTTGCTTATATCATCTTTTGATCCTTTCTCGACTAATTTAAACGATATTATATAATACCTAGTTCATCCGAAAATCCTAGTACGTATTTCGATGATTCAATTTTGCTGCTGTTCTTCGAAGGATCCAGGACCATCTTATCATAAGAACAAATCAGGCTGTAGTATCTTTTCCATCCTCACGCAAGTAGTTTTAATGGAATCAAGTACCTTGTCATTTTCACAATGCATTCATCCTCACTCTGCTTACAGTGACAATGGCATTTGAAGATACAATTAGAGATACTCAAATGTTTCAGTCAACCACTATTCTCCTTTGGGAGTTCAACCGCATGTGAACTACATTCGCGTGAAATTTCTTGTTTAAACGTAAAATATAAGCTTTGTCATTCAACGATACTGTAGCGTCCGATTAGTGAAAGAATTTTTGGAATCGAATGAACTGATCCAATTCTGAATCGACAGTTGTTTTTCTCAGAATAGTTCGTGCATTTAAATGGTCTCGTCTACTAAATCAACTGAACTGATTTCTTTGTCGCTGACAACTGATTGTCTTAGCACGATGAACGGTTCATCTGTGTCAACTTTGGAATAAAGTAGTGGCAGATTCTGGCAGTAACCTTATGAGACACTTGGAGTTGTCATCTACGGGTGGGTTTACAAATATTGGCATTTACAAACACAAGTCCCAAATACATTCCGTTAAATTTTTCATTTTCAATCAACCAATCAACTCAGCCTATCGCAGTCCACTGCTGAACATAGGCCTCTCCCATGTTGCACCACAACACCCTGTCCTCCGCCTTCCGCATCCAGTCTGCCCCAGCCACTTTCTTTAAGTCGTCGGTCCACCGAGCTGGGGGGCGTCCCACACTACGCTTGCCGATACGCGGTCTCCACTACAGGACTCGTCTGTTCCACCGGCCATCGGTCTTTCGACAGATATGGCTAGCCCACTGCCACTTCAGCTTGCTTACTCTGCGAGCTATGTCGGTAACTCCAGTTCTTTTCCGGATAATTTTGTTTCTGATTTTATCCTTCAATGAGACTCCGAGCATAGCCCGCTCTATAGTGCGCTGAGCGACCTTGAATTTGTGGACCAGCCCAACTGTCAGTGTCCACGTTTTGGCACCGTATGTCATTACGGGCAGGACGCACTGGTTGAAGACCTTAGTCTTCAGACATTGCGGGATAAGTGACGAGAAGACTTGACGAAGTTTTCCAAATGCTGCCCAACCTAGGTGGATCCTTCTGTTGGCTTCCTTCTCGAAGCTGTGTCTACCGACCTGGATGACTTGGCCTAAGTAGACATACTCCTTCACAACTTCGAGAAGCGAACCCTCGATGCGGATTGGACTCGGCAAGACTTGCGCGTTGAACATGACTTTCGTCTTGTCCAAATTCATGCCGAGGCCAATCCGCTGGGAGGCTCCATTCAGGCTGTGCAGCATCCGGTCCAACTGTTCCAGCGTCTCTGCCATTATGACGATGTCATCGGCAAAGCGAAGGTGTGAGATGTACTCGCCGTTCTCAATCAATTTTTCAATAACTGTATTTTTATTGTTTGTTATTATAGCGGTCGTATTCTGTGTACCAAGTGCCTTCCAAACCGGAGCAAAAAATATAGCCCTGTGACAGACGAACGAACAGCAAAGGCTTAGTAAAGCTTCCATTAATACCTTTTGGATACGGAATCGAACGGAAATAAAACAGAAAAAAGTTCTGAAGATAATGCAGTTTACTGGTCCGCTGACACAAATGTGTATATTCTCAACCGATTAGACTACTTTCATGCTAAACTTTCATCCGTATCAAAATGGAAAGACTAGGATTTATGTGTGAGCTACAAAAGCACTCAGAACAAAAGGATATGAAGCAACATTTCAAAGTTTAAGACAGCTTGCCCAGTGTAGCGGTATTTCTAATATTCCAGAATAGAATCATAAGGCAGTTCGGGCGAAAATATGAGATGATTATGATATGTGTTTGGTTTTTCCAGCGGCGTCGTCCGCGTGAAGGTCGAAAATTATCCCACAAGCACATACCGGAACAAAAAAAGTATATTTTATGTTAATCCAGGTTGTAAACTATCTCTGTGCCAAACTTCATCCCAATTCGCTCAACTGTTTTTGTGTGGTTGAGTATCAAGCATCCACACACATAAACGTTCACATTATTAATATTATAGTAGGATGACCGCACCGATATACCGAAGTTACCGACATAGTTTGCAAAGTAAGCAAACTAAAGGGGTCAAGTTTGTCGAAGGACTGATGACTGGTGGAACACACAAGTCCTGAAACAGCGCATTGGCAAGCATAGCGTAGGATGCCCTCCAGCAAGATGGACCGACGATCTCGAGAAGGTTTAGGATACATGCAGAAACCGTAGGACAGGGTGTTTTTACGCAGCCTGGGAGAGGTAAATAAATAAAAAATTTGAAAAATAGTGAGAATCCTTTGACATTAAGAAAAGTAAAAGGGGTGAATATAAGTACAATACCTCTGGTGCTTTGAATTCTGAAAACGCTTAAATATAGGCATAAGCACGTAAAAAATTTATCCATTTACAGTTTAGAACGCTAAGTTAAACGAAAGGTCAATAAAATGTTGTTAAATTTAAATATAGGAAATAACGAAACTATAGTCTACCGTAAAATCAAAATAAAATGTATTGTGTCAATACAAAAGCCCAGTCGTAGAAATTAACGCCACGTGCCAAAAGGGTAAATCAAGTGTATGCTGATGTAGAGAGAAGGTAGTTTCGGCAGTGTCAGGTCTTATAACTGATCGCAACAAAACCGCTTCGGCGTAGGTCACAGGCTTACCATATTGTTTTGTAACCCGTATAGGGAGACGAAATTCAGCTTTCATTAAAAAGTCGACCCCAATTTTCGCAAAAGCACACTCTATAGCTAGGATATATTAACAGAATGCAAAAGAGATACTCAAATACTCTATAACTCAATGAGACTCCGAGCATAGCCCGCTCTATAGTGCGCTGAGCGACCTTGAATTTGTGGACCAGCCCAACTGTCAGTGTCCACGTTTTGGCACCGTATGTCATTACGGGCAGGACGCACTGGTTGAAGACCTTAGTCTTCAGACATTGCGGGATAAGTGACGAGAAGACTTGACGAAGTTTTCCAAATGCTGCCCAACCTAGGTGGATCCTTCTGTTGGCTTCCTTCTCGAAGCTGTGTCTACCGACCTGGATGACTTGGCCTAAGTAGACATACTCCTTCACAACTTCGAGAAGCGAACCCTCGATGCGGATTGGACTCGGCAAGACGTGCGCGTTGAACATGACTTTCGTCTTGTCCAAATTCATGCCGAGGCCAATCCGCTGGGAGGCTCCATTCAGGCTGTGCAGCATCCGGTCCAACTGTTCCAGCGTCTCTGCCATTATGACGATGTCATCGGCAAAGCGAAGGTGTGAGATGTACTCGCCGTTCTCAATCAATTTTTCAATAACTGTATTTTTATTGTTTGTTATTATAGCGGTCGTATTCTGTGTACCAAGTGCCTTCCAAACCGGAGCAAAAAATATAGCCCTGTGACAGACGAACGAACAGCAAAGGCTTAGTAAAGCTTCCATTAATACCTTTTGGATACGGAATCGAACGGAAATAAAACAGAAAAAAGTTCTGAAGATAATGCAGTTTACTGGTCCGCTGACACAAATGTGTATATTCTCAACCGATTAGACTACTTTCATGCTAAACTTTCATCCGTATCAAAATGGAAAGACTAGGATTTATGTGTGAGCTACAAAAGCACTCAGAACAAAAGGATATGAAGCAACATTTCAAAGTTTAAGACAGCTTGCCCAGTGTAGCGGTATTTCTAATATTCCAGAATAGAATCATAAGGCAGTTCGGGCGAAAATATGAGATGATTATGATATGTGTTTGGTTTTTCCAGCGGCGTCGTCCGCGTGAAGGTCGAAAATTATCCCACAAGCACATACCGGAACAAAAAAAGTATATTTTATGTTAATCCAGGTTGTAAACTATCTCTGTGCCAAACTTCATCCCAATTCGCTCAACTGTTTTTGTGTGGTTGAGTATCAAGCATCCACACACATAAACGTTCACATTATTAATATTATAGTAGGATGACCGCACCGATATACCGAAGTTACCGACATAGTTTGCAAAGTAAGCAAACTAAAGGGGTCAAGTTTGTCGAAGGACTGATGACTGGTGGAACACACAAGTCCTGAAACAGCGCATTGGCAAGCATAGCGTAGGATGCCCTCCAGCAAGATGGACCGACGATCTCGAGAAGGTTTAGGATACATGCAGAAACCGTAGGACAGGGTGTTTTTACGCAGCCTGGGAGAGGTAAATAAATAAAAAATTTGAAAAATAGTGAGAATCCTTTGACATTAAGAAAAGTAAAAGGGGTGAATATAAGTACAATACCTCTGGTGCTTTGAATTCTGAAAACGCTTAAATATAGGCATAAGCACGTAAAAAATTTATCCATTTACAGTTTAGAACGCTAAGTTAAACGAAAGGTCAATAAAATGTTGTTAAATTTAAATATAGGAAATAACGAAACTATAGTCTACCGTAAAATCAAAATAAAATGTATTGTGTCAATACAAAAGCCCAGTCGTAGAAATTAACGCCACGTGCCAAAAGGGTAAATCAAGTGTATGCTGATGTAGAGAGAAGGTAGTTTCGGCAGTGTCAGGTCTTATAACTGATCGCAACAAAACCGCTTCGGCGTAGGTCACAGGCTTACCATATTGTTTTGTAACCCGTATAGGGAGACGAAATTCAGCTTTCATTAAAAAGTCGACCCCAATTTTCGCAAAAGCACACTCTATAGCTAGGATATATTAACAGAATGCAAAAGAGATACTCAAATAATTTAGATATAGTAAGTAGGTACCTATACCTAAATTGTATGATAAAAAAATGCCTCCGCCATAGGTGGCTTTCCAATCTGCAGTGCCCGGAAATACATCAGAAAAATAATTTTCATTTTTTTCCAGAATCAACGTTTAAATTCAACAAAAATTTGAGGCGAATTGACTCAAAAACTAAGAATGATTTCTAAATTAATAATCTATATACATATATAAAAATGAATCCCTATTTCCCTTGGTCACGCCATTACGCGTGAACGGCTGGACCGATTTCACTTTTTTTTTGTCGTGTTTGTTATTGTCAGGAGAAGATTCTTATGAAAGAAAATTTGAAAATTTAAGAACACTTATTTAAGAATACTCGGACGAATATTTTTGAATTTGATTAAATTCTTGAAGAAGGCTAAGCTAATAAACATCACGCTAGGGCCTTTAGGAAAATATGAAGTAAGAAAGAACGCTAAGCTAAGAGATAGCGCGGGAAGACAATGGGATGCGATTAGATGGGTCGGGGGAACAAGAAATATTACGCGGACGAAGTCACGGGCAGTAGCTTGTTTCTTATAAAAAAGGTTTAGCAGAAGCGGATTAGCACTAAAGTTTATATAGCATTAATTCCCATATGAATTGCTTGCTTATATCATCCTTTGAGCCTTTCTCGACTAATTTAAACGATATTATATAATACTTAGTTCATCCAAAAATCCTAGTAGGTATTTCGATGATTCAATTTTGCTGCTGTTCTTCGAAGGATCCAGGACCATCTTATCATAAGAACAAATCAGGCTGTAGTATCTTTTCCATCCTCACGCAAGTAGTTTTATTGGAATCAAGTACCTTGTGATTTTCACAATGCATTCATCCTCACTCTGCTTACAGTGACAATGGCATTTGAAGATACATTTAGAGAGACTCAAATATTTCGCTCAACCACTATTCTCCTTTGGGAGTTCAACCGCATGTGAACTACATTCGTGTGAAATTTCTTGTTTAAACATAAAATATAAGCTTTGTCATTCAACGATACTGTAGCGTCCTAATTATCAAAGAATTTTCGGAATTAGATCTACTGATCCGATTAGGAATCAACATTTGATTTTTCTAGAATAGAAGCTTAAAATTCAACGAAAAACTGAGACGAGTTTTTGAAAAAGGTTGTTAAAAAAATCAAAAAGGTTCAACCGTAGCGGACGGTGACAACCTGATAAATAAGTGACAACCCTACTAGAATTAAATGAACTAGCCTAAATAACTTAACCGAATAAATCTAGAAATCATATGTTTTAGTATATAAAATAAACAAATCTAGTCAACAACAATGAAGTGCAGCAGAATGAAATTCTGTCAGGGTCGCGGCATTGTTCGAAAGGGTTATCGAGGCCCTGGTATAGCTAACTGAAGGAACACGGGTGGGTTTTAGTCAGTAAAAGTCTGACACGCCACTTAGAGCGGGAGACGTCATATTGACCTTCACATAGACGTTCTCAGTGCTAAGTCCAGGTGCGCAAATACGTATAAACTAGAGATTAATTACTTAATCAAAATAAATCTAACTAACGGAATTAAATTTTGGGGATCCCCTAAATATATACAATAACAAACGATTATTTTATCTACATTCACTAAAGTGTAACACAGTGTGGATATAATTCAAAACACAATGTGTAGTTATAATTTAGCTATTAGCTGTGTTAAATGAATATTCAAGATTACTTCATTGTCTGCATTAAGCTGGGGTTACACAAGTCTCACAAGTCTGCTTGCGCTTTAGAACAAAGGCCATAGATAAAGCTGTACCATAGATTATGTAACAGCGTTTAACAAAGAACGTTATACAGTCATTTATAAACACATTCCCGCGTGTTTTACTAAGAGAATGTGGTTTAATTTCACGAGTATTAGAGTACTTATTTTAATTATTTATTACATTATTGGCAAATACTTTCCGTTCCGTTTTCCGTGTGCTGCCGGACATAAAGAATAGCACCATTGCATTTCTTTCCATGGGTGTCAATAAGAGGCGACAAAGAGACTAGAGAATGGGCAGCAGCGTTCTCAGTTCATTTTACCACCATACCGCGTTTGCCATTCAGCCTGCCAAGCGTGGTGATTATGGCAAACCCTCAGCCCCAAATTGGGAGAGGGCTATGTCCTGAAATGATGAAGATGAATGATGATGATTGATAAATCCAGTAATTATTTTTTACGCGTACCATTTTAAGGTAAATACAACATAACAGCTATTTTAGGGCAGTTCTTCACCACAAAATAAGACTTTCCGTAATTGGATACTTTGTTTATTATAAAAAATCTGTTATTCAAAGGAAAATAAAGGTCAAAATGTATGGGCATACAATGTAAATCTTCAAGAGGAAGTTAAATCATAAGACTTTTGTATGCCAAAGGCACACCGGTTGACGGCGGAGGGTGTCATCGCCATTGAGGACCATTTGTCGCCGGCCAGTGCTCTTCTAGATCCCACGGCATCCCGCGTTATGCCACGAGGAGTGCCCAATGGCATCACGAGCTTGCTAAAATATTACCCGACGTATCGTAAAATTGCTTCTGAACGAGTTGGTTAAGTTGAAGTTTGGATTTGATGTTACTAACGATTTTCGAAGTCAAAGGACAAGCATTTGAGATCAAATATGATCATTGATCCCGCACTTGAATGCTAGAAGTCTCCGGCATATACCCTCGCGTGTCCAGTACGCTCTCTAATAACCATAAAGAAAATCTCTTTGATGCTTCGTGGTCAGAGCTTTCGCATCAATATCTTATGACCATTCATGTGCACGATTTTTTTATTGCGTACGTCCTCACATTGATAATTTCAAAATAAATGATGTAACCAACTATTTGTAACAAAATGTTTGATTGCAAAAGTTTCCATGGAGTTTCTTGGCCGTTTTTCTCCATAGGCACCTTCTACGCTTTGGCACGGGCAACAAGTTTAATTTTTCTAGCTCACCGCTACTTGACAATCAAAAGTGCCTGTAATTGTTAGTTACCGTTTTGCGTTGTGCATTAGCCTTTATAGGCCTAAACTTCTAGTACGGTTCCCTTCACTACATAGTATAAAACAAAGTCGCTTCCCTCTGTCTGTTCCTATGATATGCTTAGATCTTTAAAACTACGCAACGAATTTGATGCGTTTTTTTTAAAAAAGATAGAGTGATTCAAGACGAAGGTTTATGCGTATAAAACTTGGGCAAAGCCGCTGGCCAAAGCTAGTAAGTGAATAAATTGCTCTCATTGAGGTCACACATTCGTTTTAAGAAATGTTTACTTCGTGAATTCCATCGAACCTCTAATATGTCCCGTTTTGCGCTTCTTAAAATATTATTGACCACTTTGATGAAATGATTGGGCCTCAGTTTGTGAGCCTCAAATAACTTAGGAGTTATTCAGCTGGACACCAAACTAGAGTTTGGTGTCGCAAAAATAATAAATTGTTAATCGGGGGAGCTCAGTCATAGTTAATGCCACCAACTGAGTGAGACAAGGCCAGAAAAATAATTAATTAGGCTCAATTATTAAATAAAAAGTATGCAGCGATAGAATCGCAAAAATGGAAGTTCGTTAATCTATATAAAAAAAAACCGGCCAAGTGCGAGTCGGACTCGCGCACTAAGGGTTCCGTAAAAACCTGTAGGTATTTTCGGTTTAAAAATATATATATTTTTTAATTTTTATATTTCAGTTGATTGAATGTAAGGTAACTTGCGGTTTACGATTTATGACGTTTTAAATAAAAACTGCCCACTCGATCTCGTTCAAACCAATTTTCGTTGGTAGTTTAGGTACATGGTAATGTACATCATATATTTTTTTTAGTTTTGTCATTCTCTTATTTTAGAAGTTACGGGGGGGGGACACACATTTTACCACTTTGGAAGTGTCTCTCGCGCAAACTATTCAGTTTAGAAAAAAAATGATAATAGAAACCTCATTACCATTTTTGAAGACCTATTCATAGATACCCCACACGTATGGGTTTGATGAAAAAAAACATTTTTGAGTTTCAGTTCTATGTATGGGGAACCCCAAAATTTATTGTTTTTTTTCTATTTTAGTGTGAAAATCTTAATGCGGTTCACAGAATACACCTACTTACCAAGTTTCAACAGCATAGCTCTTATAGTTTCGGAATAAAATGGCTGTGACATACGGACGGACAGACAGACAGACAGACAGACATGACGAATCTATAAGGGTTCCGTTTTTTGCCATTTGGCAACGGAACCCTAAAAACAAACATCACTAGACGGTGAATTCGCTTTTATTAGCTTGGTTTATCTATGAACGACATTTTTACCTTCTTCAAAACGTGGGATTAATTTCTAGCATTACACACTTATTAAGGACCGATGACAATACAATAATTTTAAGAAATTTTGCCGTTGTCCTGGCCAGAATCACTGGGCTAGCAAAAAAAATAACGCTAAATCCACTTTGTAGCTAGTCGAACTAAAAAAATAGAGAATAAACAATCGTTTTAAAAATTAATTAACACGCTTTCATATAAAACCTAACCAAAAAGAATAAAAAAAAAATAATTAAAAAGCGTGGGGGTCTTGTCGGGTATTTTTAATTTATATCAAGCACCCCACGCTTTTTTACAATCCGTTCTTCTAATCTCTTTTATTATTTTTATGAGATCAGTTAAATATTTCCCGTTATGAAATTTAAATAACATTTCCAATCTGTCTTGCCATATCTTCGGATTTGATTTGGTTGTCAGAAGCCATTTTGAGACCACATTATTAATACAAACCCTAGAATTGCTAAGTGTACAATTACGTAATGAGTAGTACGTGATCTTAGCAGATCACATATTCTCTCTCTGCCTGTCTGTTAATTGTACATGTTGTTGGGATAAGACACCCTGTTCACTCAGCAATAATATCTTTGACATCTACATTGATCTTTGTGAATAAAATATTTACCTACACTATGTTCCGTGTTATGGGAGTAAAGATTAGCACCACCCCATTTCTTCCCGTGGGTGTCGTAAGAAGCGACAAAAATATTTACTAGAGAATGGGCAACAGCGTTCTCTATGCATTTTACCACCATACTGCGATCGCCAACCCGCAAAGCATGACGATAACGGCAATCCTCCCCCAAGTTGGAGGAGGCCTATTTCCAGAAGTGGAAATGATGAGGTACATATAAAAGTATGCTAGTCTTTTCCAAGCGTACCTTGTACTGAAACTCACTGACAGGTACTACCTGAAAGTGATACAGGTATATGCGCCGACCTCGACATACTCTGACGAGAAAGCCGAGGCCATGTACGAAGATATTGCCAAGGCAATACACAGTATAACAAAGGCCCACTACAACGTTGTTATGGGGGACTTCAATGCCAAGGTGGGAGTACAAGAACGCGGCGAATCGAAAGTCGGACCATTCGGCTTGGGGCGCAGGAATCACAGGGGGCAAATGCTGGTCAACTTCCTAGAGTCGTAGGGGCTTTTCATGATGAACTCGTTCTTTGAAAAGAAACTCCAGAGGAAGTGGACCTGGCAGAGCCCTGATAACGTGACGAAGAACGAGATAGACTTCATCATGACGGATAAAAAGCATATATTTAGAGATGTCTCCGTGATCAGCAGGTTACGAGGCACTCTAAATATAAACTTTCGTGCTGAGAGAATCCACATGATGAGGCCTACCCTCCGACCTACGCAGCTCCAAGCCGCTTTGGGATCCGAAAAGTTCCAACTGAAACTTCAAAATCGATTCGCCCTGCTGGATACCACAGGCACTGTTGACGAGAAAGCCAATGAGGTGATCAAAGCGCTATGCGACGTATCCCGCAAACTTTTCCCGTCGCAGCGAAAAAGTGAGGTGTCGAAACTTTCCTCGGAAACTCTCGGACTTATGAAGGAAAGACGAGAGTTGCTGTCCACGCAGCCATCTTCGTCAGATAAGAGGACCTTAAACCTAAAAATTAGAAAGCTGACACGACGTGACCTTCGGTGCTCCAACACCCATAATATTAAGGTTACGATTGAGCAGAACTGAGGGTCGAAAGTGTTCGCTCAGCAATTAGGGAGGTCCCATCTGACGAAACTAAGAACTGCGGATGGCAGAATCGTGACTTTGAAGTCCGAGATACTCGAGGAAGTTGAGAACTTCTACGGGCACCTTTACTCATCGCGGACGGTGAAACCAGCGGGGCATAGTGAAGATGACCATCGAGCCGAACTAACGCGCCACTACACGGAGGACATCCCGGATGTCAACCAGTGCGAGATTAGGGCGGCTCTCGAGCAGCTTAAGAACAATAAGGCACCTGGGGATAACGGAATAATGACAGAGCTCTTTAAAGCGGGAAGGGCACCAGTCCTGAGAGAGCTCGCAAGTCTCTTCACCTCCGTCATCCTAGAGGGTACAACACCTGAAGCGTGGAGCAGGGGTGTGGTGGTTCTGTTCTTCAAAAATGGTGACAAAGCCTTGCTGAAGAATTATAGACCCATCTCACTCCTGAGCCACGTGTACAAGCTGTTTTCAAGGGTCGTCACGAACCGTCTCGCCAGAAGACTTGACGAGTTCCAGCCACCAGAACAAGCCGGTTTTCGAAAAGACTTCAGTACCGTAGACCACATCCATACTGTTCGGCAAATTGTACAGAAGACCGAGGAGTACAATCAGCCGCTGTGTATGGCATTTGTGGACTACGAGAAAGCCTTCGACTCAATCGAAATTTGGGCAGTTCTGGCCTCTCTGCAATGATGTCGAATTGACTGGAGATATATCGAAGTAATGAGGTGCTTGTATGCCGCTGCAATGATGACTGTCCAGATCCAGGATACGAAAACCAGCCCAATTCAACTGCTCAGGGGGGTGAGACAGGGGGGTGTGATATCCCCGAAACTGTTCACCAATGCGCTGGAGGACGTATTTAAGACGCTGGAATGGACTGGACAGGGGATCAACGTAAACGGCGAGTACATCTCACACCTTCGTTTTGCCGACGACATCGTCATAATGGCAGAGACGCTGGGACAGTTAGACCAGATGCTGCATAGCCTAAATGGAGCCTCCCGGCGGGTAGGCCTCGGCATGAACTTAGACAAGACGAAAGTTATGTACAATTCGCATGTCTTGCCGAGTCCAATCCGCATCGAAGCGTTGCTTCTCGAGGTTGGGAAGGAGTATGTCTACCTAGGGCAAGTCATCCAGCTTGGTAGACACAACTTCGAGAAAGCAGCCGACAGGAGGCTCCAGTTGGTTGGGCAGCGTTCAAAACTTCGTCAAGTCTTCTCGTCGCCGATACCGCAATGTTTGAAGACCAAGGTTTTCAACCAGTGCGTCCTACCCGTTATGACATACGGTGCCGAAATGTGGACACTGACAGTGGGGCTAGTCTACAAATTTAAGGACGCTCAGCGGGCTATGGAGCGAGCTATGCTCGGAGTTTCTTTGAAGGATAAAATCAGGAATGAAGTTATCCGCAAAAGAAATGGAGTTACCGACATAGCTTGCAGAGTAAGTAGGCTAAAGTGGCAGTGGGCTGGCCATGTCTGTCGAAGGACAGATGGCCGATGGAGCAGACGAGTCCTGGAGTGGAGATCGCGTATCGGCAAACGTAGTGTAGGACGCCCCCCAGCTAGATGGACCGACGACCTCAAAAAGGTGGTTGGGACAGACTGGATGCGAAAGGCGGAGGACAGGATGTTGTGGCGCAGCATGGGAGAGGCCTATGTCCAGCAGTGGACGGCTATAGGCTGAGTTGATTGCTTGATTGAGTCTTTTCCAAGCTATGTTGGGGTTGGTTGCTAGTCAAATTGGATGCAGCAAATATCTTAGATAACGCGATTACTTATCAGATAACTATGATTTATGTTCGAATTTAATATCTTCATTTATTTAATTAATGTAATCAATTACTTTGCATGCTAGGTTTAGCGAATTGTATTAGATACTGTAAAATAACCCGACCATCTGTAATGTACTACAATTCTTGCAAAATAAATTTCATTTCATTTCAAATTTCATTTCATTTCAATTTCATTTCATTTCATTTCAGACCTTGTTACATATCTGCTTAGTGAAAGAAATGGATAAGGCAGATCTGATACAATTTATTAAATGAAAAAGAGTAAACTGTCAGAGTAGAACGCTTCAAGAGGGCTTCAGAGTAGACGGGCTTCAGAGTGTGAACGCTTCAGAGTAGACGGGCTTCAGAGTAGTTTCCCAGAGTGCGGAAGCTTCAGAGTAGTTTCCCAGAGTGTGGGCGCTTCAAAGTAGTTTCCGAGAGTCTACAATCTTCCAGAGTGTGTCCTCCAGAGTGTACGGCCTCCAGAGTGTGGTCGTCTAGAGTGTGTCCTCCAGAGTGTACGGCCTCCAGAGTGTGGTCCTCTAGAGTGTGGGCCATCAGCGGTTCAGACGCCCCTTTTTATACCAAAGCCGTCTTCCCTTTCCAAACATTTTCAAAATATTAGTTTAGCCATCATCTCATTGACAAGTGTAGTCGGCCAGGACATATCCATGAGTGCGTGTAGCTGGCCACATGAGTGAGTGTAGCTGGCCACATGAGTGCGTAAAGAATTTTAAAAATATAATTTTAAGTTAAGTTATTTAGTAAACAATCGTAATAATTAATAAAATCAAATAGCTAGACATATTGATAAAAATAATTTAAAATTATATAAACCAAAAAGTAGCCATTCATAGACTAAGCAGAACAGTAACTGACAGTTGACAATTTGGCTTGTCACAACATGAAAATTTGAGTTAATATTTATTTCAGCTATTTCCAAGTTAATAAATCGTATTTAGATCGATTTGCTGAGTGTAGACATATAAATAAAATAAAATAAGTAAAGCATGAAGTGTAAACATAGAAACAAATAAAGAGGATGATAAAGAATCATGAATTAAAGTGTAAGTATAGGATGAACACTATAACCTCCACAACCCAGTTACTGGATAATACGATACCCTTTGGTAAGACTGGAGAATGAGCGACAACCCAGACAGACCAGACTGCTAGGCTTCTGACGAACCGTAACTACTATCAGAGATCCACGAATGATAGCCAAGATCAACAGTTTATCATGCTTTCCGAAGCACGTAGGGGTCTTGGTATAAAATGATGGTCACCCATCCACGGACCAACCACGGTAAGCGCAGCTTAACCTGATCGAAGGACTCGTGCAGCTGTTATTACTTAGCCACAACACACCAAGCCCGTGTTCTATTCATTCACCATATTAAATGACTTAAATATATGACACTGGTAATAAACTGAGTAGTGAAAAGTATGTACTTATAATAGCATAACATAACATCACGTCTGTATTCTCTGGAGGGTTAGGCAGAGATGTACTTATAGTACACCCACATTTCTTTTATAATGTTTAAGCCCCTTGCAATAAGCCTATTGCCATCAACTTGGCAAAAATACTTCGAACTGCTAATGAGCAACTTGAAACGAAAATTCTCGGGTCGTTAATAACACTTTTCAAATCGAACCGACGACGGCCACATTCTCAGTAGTACCTGGCAGCAACTAGACAAACGTGGTCTTAATTACAATTACGAGTAGATCTAATATATAAAATTCTCGTGTCACAGTTTTCGTTGCCATACTCCTCCGAAACAGCTTGACCGATTTTGATGAAATTTTTTGTGCTTATCCGGTATCTATGAAAATCGGCCAACATCTATTTTTCATCCCCCTAAATGTTAGGGGTAGTCCACCCCTAAATTTTATTTTTTATTTTTTAGACAAAATTTTTAATTTCTATTTTTTTATGATACAACATACAAAAATACATACAATCCTCAATTTTCACCCTTCTACGATCAACCCTTATTTTTTAATAGCCATTTTAGTAATTTAATCATTTTTCCTCTCCGGTCGAAAACTGATCAATGGTCATT
Organism: Aporophyla lueneburgensis; assembly: GCA_932294355.1. NCBI lineage: Eukaryota > Metazoa > Arthropoda > Insecta > Lepidoptera > Noctuidae > Aporophyla > Aporophyla lueneburgensis. Next base: position 8,818,719 of record OW028746.1, read on the forward strand.
TAATAAGTTATCCCCGCCTAGGAAATTATTTATATGGCAAAACAACGTTTGCCGGGTCAGCTAGTATAAAATAAAACAGTTCCGAGTCAATCTGACTGACAGACGCACAACATATAACGCCAAAATTAAACACAAATGACAGTAAGCTTTATGTTCCGTAAAAATTATAAATGTCTGCTAAAAATTGTATTTTCTCAAATAAAAATCGAAATACTTTGGATAAAATATGTTGTGTTCATATCGGAAATCTATATTATACATCGGGCCCAAACTCGAAATCCCAAAAGACTGTAACCGAAAGATTACCTTCCGTAAACACATCCCAAATGCATATGGTCTCGAATTAGTTTATTCCGAACGTACGTTATCCCGAATGAACGAGATCCCGAGGACTTTATTCCGAATGAACGCTATCCCAACAAAACCTAATCCCGAATCATTCAGGCAGATGAACTCGCGTGCTAACCAAGTTTTTGTTACAGCCTTAGTTAGTTTTATATTTAATCTATTTATGTAAAAGTAAGTACAAAATAATAAAATACGACTTCTAAAAATCACGCTCTAAAAATTAAGAAACAAAAAAATATCCTAATCTGAAAATCAGTCTGGTCGTATGCCATTTTGCTCTAAAGCTTATGATCACTTACTGCTGTTGCATTGTTTTGTTAGGGTTGGCCATAAGACAGCGACGTTCAGATGAGAATAATTTCTTCTTTTTAAACATTTTATAGCATGATTTTTCACTAGTCGGGCTTGAGGTTATGAATATATTACTTCATAAAATTATTTAAGGGTTGGCTGACAATTTATATATTTTTTAAATGAGCCGTTTCATTTGATACCCAGGACGGCTTTTATTTCATGACTTTTGTCCTCTAGAGGGTGTTATATTCAATTTAATGTGTTTTTACATTCTACTGAATATGCATAGCACCAGCGGATGATCAAGGCTCTTCCAATGATACTTCATTTGATATATAATAAATAAAACTGATCTGACCTTATTTCCGTCACTGGCCAGTATAAGAACACGTAATGGTCCATTGAGATCCCAATACAAGAACTTACTACATTCGGGTAATTACAAGACAGCACTTTTAAGGAAAAGTATTATGACAATGGGACCTGTCATTTATGATAAAATACCTCATAGTTTTAAGGACTGTGCTGTAAACATTTTTAAATCTAAGGTAACTGCACTACTTTTAGGCAAATGTTACTACTCGTTGAAAGACTTTTTAAATGATACGAATTTATCCGAATTATGATTATGAATGTTATAATTAATTGCAAATTTTACCACATAAGACTTACCGTATGTACCTGACTATCATGTTACTAACTGACTTCATTTTAATTTATGTTTTGTTGACATTATTTTGTTTGTATTCATATTTTAACTTATACAATAATTTGCATGCCGTAAGGTAGACTGTAGCCGATCTAATTAATTCATGCACAACATCTTATACCTGTACCTACAATCATAGCAAATAAAGTACTGATAATAAAAATAAAAAAAATAGTTTAGGATTCGTAAGGGAAAAGATGAACGACACGTACATAAATATATATACATACCCAGACCCACATGCATATGTCTCTACCGGCCAAAATCATAATCTTCCTTTTTCTTTGCCGTAGTCGGAAGAAAAACTAGGTAAAAGCTAGTAAATTTCCGCAGAAATCCGTTTTCTGTTCTATATCCAGTTAGATACTTCGAAAATAAATTATCATAGTTTCGCGCGGTTAGAACGTAAACTAGCCGGGCAAGCTGCTGAAAAGTTTTTCCTTCGTTTTCTCTGCGGTTTAGCCTTTAGTCACGATAATTAGCAATGCTGTGAAAAGATGTCGAGTTTTTCTTTTATAGAGCTATTTAAAACGTTGATTAAATGGTCGTATTTTAGCGTTAACAATATTTAATTTGGCATTTAACCGTAACTTTGTTTAGTCCACGAAATCTTCGAAGTAGATTTCAGGCTTCACAGAAAACCTTTTAATAGGAATTAAGTCTTACCGGTAATAGAACCAACATTTCTAAGTCTTTTCGGTGTAATTCTGTTATAAATACTTTTAATCGACTTCACAAAATGTAGGTGGTTCTCATTTTGCTCGTATTTTTATTTTTTATGTATTTTTTTAGACCTATATCATGTATAAACCGGTTTGAAAAAGTTATTCCGAATGGTGGTATATAAATTTGTTCAAGTTTTGATTAGTGTTTTTTGAGTTAGTTTCAATAACACGATTTCAGTCCACTTAGTACATGTCGATGATATTATAATAATTTCTTGTCATTGTTATTTACTTAGTGTGAAGGTATCTCGAGTAGGGTAGGTTCCTCAATAAACGGTGAAGAATAACAACCGACTAATAAAGGAAGAAATATTGCGAAGTGAAAAATAACTTTAATGTATACAACCGGTATGATATTTTAAAGGATGGTGTGTTTTTTATAATTTAATTTGCAATGTTACATGAAATGAAATTGTTTATTCTGTAAATATGATATCGGAAATACTTTTTACGCACCTTATTAAATAAAGCTTCTACCAATATAATAATTGTGCTAATTATGGAGTTGTTGCAAGAACTATAATCCAAATTGATGGGTAACATAAAAAAAACTTAATATTACATACTCGTTCATTCTTATTACAATAATCAAAAAATGTTCCAATCGTAATATCATACCCAGCCAAATGATTCAACATTAAACCATACATCTGCTAACTTAGTTATGATTATTTTGTATTCCCACTAGAAAATATAGCCAGTCGATTTTAGTCAGAAATAAACCGACAGAAAATAAAAGGAATTTGCTTCAACAGTCATTAGCCTGCTTCGACCAATCACCGTTCTTTATTTTATTTTTCTAGAACTATCGGCAGCTGCAGGCTGAAAGTTTTTGTTGTTTTTATAAAAGCTTTGTTCGAAGAATAATAAGAGAAACAGGTAATAAATAAACACCCAACGTTGGTATTTTTAGCAAAGTTGCTTATGACTTTGGTAAGTTGTTAGAGTTTTCAGATTTTCGTTTTTTTTTTTGTGTTATTTCGCGTCACTTCTCCCTAAACCCGCGACAGACAGCATTTGTCTGGCATTAACGCTGGCATGGCCCTTTTTGGCGCAGCCGTGTGGCACTCAGTATTGTTTATGTGTATATATATTTTTTGATTTTGGAGTTTACTCCTTAACAATCGATTTTCATACAAGGCGTTCACTCTCACCTAACAATAGTCTATATAACGATATGTTTTTCTGCGTAACGTACCTTGCATAATTAGTTATCATACATGCATGTGTTCCGTGTGGTGTTGGACGCAAAGAATAGCCCACCGCATTTATTCCAGTGGGTGTTGTAAAAGGTGAATACGAAACTTACTAGAGAATAAGCAGCGGTGATCTGTATGTTTTTCACCACCATACTGTGATCGCCAACTCGCCTACCAAGCGTGGCGATTATGGTACTCCCCTGGAGACGCTAATGAGCAACAGTGGACGTCTTTCGGTTGAAATGATGATGATGATGATGAGGCATATTCAAACACGTAAAACTCACTACAGTCGTGCGTTGGAACTAATAAACACACTCTTTTTGAAAATGTATCCAGTTCGTGAAACAGTACGAACTGTGTCTAAATAAATATTATTATCTTCCTTACTGTTGATGGATGTTGTGAATTTAATCCATGTTTTGATAATATCAATAAAACTCCCATCTCACGGCCTTTTTTTTTTTTCAGGATGGGAAATCTTCAAATGACTTCTCCCGCTCTGGGCGGAGCGGGAGGGCGTGTCAGACTTTTACTAACTAAAACCCACCCGTCTTCCATCAGTTGCCCATGTGCCAGGGTCACGGTATCTCTTTCGAACAATCACGCGATCCCGGCAGGCATCGGTCCTAGTAGACCCCTTCACTGCTGCTGACATCTCTTTGAGGCGCGCGTGGAACACTGCGCGCCGTCGACCCGAGCTTGGTCCTTACCGGGCGGCGAGCTACCCATTGCTCGCCACCCGCAAGCTCGCGCCTACGGTGGCCGGGAGTCCGCTATGGACTCCCGACGCCCGGGGCGTCTCCTCCTGCGGCGGCTAGGGACGTGAGGGCGCAGTGACTGCCACTCCCTCACACGCCCCGCCTCCTCCTTCGCGAGCATTACTGCTTCGCAGAAGGAGGTGACGGCTTCCCATTCCCTCTCGCTCCGTACCATGGCTCGCACCAGGGCCGGACGCGAGAGGTCGCCGCCGCCGATCGCCTCCACGAGGACACGGCGGTGCTCCGCCCAGGCAGGGCACACCTCCACCGTATGCTCCACCGTGTCCTATCTCACGGCCTCAATTTTAATATGAAGAGAGCACTGTGATCATTAACGAATTGAAGAAGAATTTAATTTCTGAAATGATCCTAAATATGATTTATAATGCCGTCTGACCACTGACCTCAGTAAATTAAAACCACTTGATCTCCCTAATTCTATACCTACTTAGACATATTCAATCATGTGTACAAAAATCTAATGGCTTTTGAGGCTTAAGTAAATAGCGAAGCACTACCATTTTATTTAAGTACCAGCATCAAAAATTCTCCTCTGTAGACCAAAAATTTAACGATAACTGAAATTTAATTACAGACTTTACAGTTTTCAATGATCTGACTTGAAATTCCAATTTATTCTGAAATTAATAACTTTGTAAGTTTTAATTAGGGAATGAGAAGGCACTAAATGGAGTTGGCTAAAATCTTTCGTTCACTAAACGTTTAGGACCACTAATACTTTGATAACTCGAAGTTCAGAAAATTATTTCAGAAATACGGTTGTAGTACTATGAACTGTACGGTACTAATTATTAAAGTTTATTAAAATAAATTATTTTTTATTTATTTTTAGGTTTACTTTAGTTGAGTAGGATCAAGTTGAGCTATCGACACAGCCGGACGTGTCGGCGCGCGCGCAACAGATGTGGTCCGACCCGCCTGAGTTCGAAATCAAACCGTGTTATTGTGTGTGCGTGCTTCTAAGTCATAATTTAAAATCGGGTGGCATAATACAACGTGTAACATAATTAACGCAAGACCTCATACACCCGAATTAGAGTTTTGAGTTTATTAGAGTATTGAATAAAGAAAATCGTGTGAACACTAGCATTGTTTTGTGCATTTAAATTTGAGTCCTATTGCCTTGACATAGGATTGAATTCTTTCGGGCTCAATAAGTGGACTTGCGTCTATTCAGTTACACATTGTATAAAACAAGGAAGCAAATGTGTCATTCGTGCGCCCAGCTCTCAGCAGAGCCTGCCTGCCAGCTGACCCCTGCCGAACTCGGTGAGCCCGTTCCTAACATTTCAGGGATTTTTTTACTAAACTGCGCATGACCGCGGCTTTGCTGTGCCGCGCTTGGGGACCTATCATCGTCATCACATCACACCAGGAAGCGTTGTGTGAATGATTGTGTTCACACTAACTACAATAGGCTGAATAGCCCTATTCGCGCTATTATTCTGGAACAAAATACGATACCGATTAAGACGCCGCACCAAAAGATCCTATTTTTGTAACACAGTAATAAATAAATAAATAAATATCTTAGGACAACCAACACATAGTTATCTGATCCCAAACTAGGCAGAGCCTGTACTATGGTAACCAGACAACTGATAAACGTACTTAAATATTTCTAAATACATACATATTATAGATAAATTACACCCAGACACAGAACAAATGATTGTGCTCATCACGCAGAGATTTGTCCTGGGTGGGAATCGAACCCACGACCTCAGTTTTTGCAGTCAGGGTCACTAACCACTAGACTAACAGGTCAGCCAAAGTAATGAATTCTTAAAATTCCTAAAAGCTTGCTAAGAGGCCACAGCCCCTCCAAATGAACACATGGGCGGCAGCTGAATAAAAAAAGGGTACCCAATCCAGACTCTCTCTGTTTCAAGATAAATGCACATTTTGCTATACAGATAAACAAAAGAAAGCAAAAAAAAGGTCATCCCATAAATTGACTCACTACAAGTGTGCTTCAGCCCCCAACTTGCACGTGTCTTTAGTGGGCACACAGACAATGCGTTTATAATGGTTATAATTGGCACTTCTAAATAATATACAGGAATTTCTCCCCAACAGCATTCTTTCCCAGGAATAAAGGATAACAGAATACAAAGCCGCGCAACATAATGAAGAAATCTGGGGTGGTGAATATATCATAATCGCCGCGTCTGAATTCTACGTCGTAAATGTGCATGTATATATGCAAAACAGAAACACACAGGTGCATTCACCTACTAGCGAACAATCTCCCGCTAATAAACACGTACTGTTCATGAACCAGCACTATGAAAACTGGGTCCCGACAAACGACAAACAATACAACAACAACCGGAATAACCTAACGCAAGGTTCAACTAGATTGAAAGCACTGCATCATACCAAAACATTAGGTAACAGGCACAACACATGAGAAGAGCAAAACCCATGAAACCCTAAACTCAAACGAGCAACCCCCAATTAGTTAAATCATTCACACCGTTGGACAATAAGAACAAACACTACTTACACGTGTATCAAACGTAATCGCGGACGACACGGGATACGCAATAATGAGAAAGCCGAAGTCTACCCAATTAAGTAAACTTGCACAGAAAAACCAGCTACAAAAAACGAATTGACGCGGCACTGCCACGTATAGGAATTCAAGCCAACCTACAAGAAACAGAGATGAACTTAGGAACATTCAGCTACACTACACATACCACGATTGGCATCTCTCCGAACCGGTAGGTAACACGCACCAGGATCTTGCAATTTTATTAAGAACGTATTCCCAAATTGAATTAGTTAATAGTACAAGTGAATTAGCTACAGTTAGTAATACAAGGATACTAGGTCAACTATTGGCATGGGAAAAGACTAGCCAACTCCTCTGCACTTATTCAACTCCCACTTCAACAGTTGTTCCCCGAAAGCAACCAGACCCTTCACAGTCTTATTAAACTTGATTAGACAAAAAGTACGCTAATAATACTCGGAAACTTCAACGTCCATATTGGTCGACAAGATACTCTAACCAAAAGAAAACGCAAAGGATCCAACAAAACTTTCAGCATAAATTTCCCAACTACAAGGCGAACTGTTAAAGGATAAAGCCTACAGAGAAAAACTTCAAACAGAAACGATAAAAGGTTGATCATCCATTAGAATAATTTGGTCAAAAGGCACTCAAAAATCGCAATTGGACTATATCATCATGCCACAAGCAACAGAAAAACTCGTCCACGTTGACGAGACGGGACTATAAGATCAAACAGAATTGTAAACAAAAATGAAAAAAAAAACCAAACACAAAAGCAACAAAAAGAAACGAAGGAAACAACAATGGATGCTAAGTATTTCAATCATAAACAATGCAACTATACCACTCTCAATCGAAAACATATCAAAATAAAATATCAAGATCGCATATAAAAATAAAAAAAACAACTAGCAAATATAGGTATCATCCCAACGAATGAAAACACCGAAATAACATGGAACAACATAACGGAGGTATTAGAAGCCGCTGCCCAGGAAACTCTCGAGTCTTCAGCCAATTACTACTCAAGGGACCATCGAATAGCCCTCGATAACCTACAAAAGGCCAAAGCTGGCAACTGGATAACCCAATAAGCATAATCGCATACAAGAATGCCAGACAATACTCCAAAAGGTTAAAATCAGTACAAAAATAGGCAGAACGTACTTTTGCATAACCAACAAAACCGATAACCGAAGCACAATAGACCGACAGTAAAGGAAATAATGGAAATCATCAATTGGGACTGCAACATTTCACTCCCTTTGTTGAGCTAGAAGGACTAGAATGCATCCAATACCAAATTAAAACCTCGCTAAATAATGTAAGCCTCCGAATAAACGAAACAAGGATGAAAATTCTAATTGGAGAGGGGGTCTCTAATTAGAATTTATACTTTCGTTTCGTTAGGACAACCACAGGATTTGCTACCTGGCACACATTTTCAGACGCTCTGAACCACACCTGTTACAAGCAGCAATGCAGTACAGGGCAAAACCTAAGAAGGTCGGATGACCTATTTACACATGGAATGACAACCTAAAACAGGACATGAAATACTTCGAAAAGGAACTCCAGTTTTGAAGGGGCACGGCTGGAGACAGAAATAAGATCAAGAAAGCGGCTCGTGATATCTACAAAAAACCAGACACTGATAGCAGCGAAAACGCAGAAGACGACCAAGAAAACAACACGGAACATAGCGAACCCTTGACATAGAAAAGAGCCAGCAAACGGTCAACCCCACCAAAACATGCATCGGTGAAGCTCGACCTGGATCAACATGCCGGCGACGACGTGAAAAGATGCCCTCCTATAGACAAATATCACCCTTCTCTCCACTAGTCCAATGCTTACTTAAGGCTGCATAGTCGGTAGGCTCGTAATCCTTTCCTATCCTATGGGCACGTCTTCCCTACCATTACAGCGCCCCCCGGTCTACTTCTTGATATGCAATGGCCTATGTAGCACCATGAAACATGAGGCTTCAAAGGCTAGTGCATATCTTTGGGTTCATTCGATTAATCGAGTCTGGTCAAACCACGCTGGGATCGGTGCAATTCATTTCATTTCATATTTTTAGGTTTACTTTAGTTGAGTGCTTTGTAGGACTGGTATTTTTATTGTTCTTACCCAAAGATCTTTGGTTTGTTTGCGTTACGGGATAATCATTTATTTTAATACCACATATTGCACATGTAACTTTGGCAAAGAAGTTTATGAAGCCTTCAATGTATTGCCCTTATCGTATGTCTTTTGTACATTTACGAAGCCCACAATACACGCGAGTTGTGTCGAGCAACAAGATTGATGTAGTAACATATACCCATCAAAAACATAAATGTGAAATGAGAGCCAAGTTCAATATAATGACATTTGTCTTGGTTGTTAACTTCAACGACAAAAGAAGTGAGATCTAAATGGGTGCCAAATTCAAGGGTTAGTCCTGAAATTTATTTATAACTACATAAAATATCATTTCTTCTTATAACTTAGGATAATATATTGTAGCCCAAGGTCTGACTTGGCTAGTTCTCATATACGAATTATTATGTTCGATAGCTAGTTTCTACAAGCAAGCCAAATTTTCGGAATAATAAAATAAGAACCGACAAGTAACAGGTTTAGAACTTGCGAAGGCTATAATAAGAGCATTTGGCACCCATTTAGATCTCACTTCTTTTGTCGTTGAAGTTAACAACCAAGACAAATGTCATTATATTGAACTTGGCTCTCATTTCACATTTATGTTTTTGATGGGATATCATTACTTTTTGTACTTAAATTATTAGTAGGTACTTATTTATAACGAAATTAATACCAAATGGTTTTTGTTAAACTACCGTATTTTCCTACGTTTACGGGGTATAATTGTCTTTTTTGTGTTATTTTCTATATTTTCTTGTATCTTTGAAATGTTCGAGTAAATTGCCAATTCAGTATCCGGGTTTTTTTTCATACGCGTTTTCTGTTTATAATTAAATTGGCCAAGTCGGGGCGGTATCACGCGCGCAGACAACAGAGCTCACTAGTGCCTTGATTTGATTTGTATCTAAACTAATAAGATGTTCTCCATCTAAGGTCTTAACTCTGGAGAGTCCAACGTAAGCCTGCCTTTTACTTAATATAGAGGAGCCTATGTCAAGAATTGTGATTTGTGGATAGTAATAGATATGCTAAGCAAATAGGGAATTGTTCCCTGTGAATATATACATTACTTAATATCTGAAACTTGGTCTTGACTCGTTCTAGTTCGTAAATTAAAACCGTTAAAATCTACATAAAGACCAGCTGTCCTAAGCTTTGATTGCAGATTGCTGATTCTTACATTTTTTTTACATACATACATACATACAATTATTACAGGCACTAAGTACCTAAGTGTTCCTAATAGAAACAATTAAGTGAAAAATTATAATAAAATGATAAAAATTTACCAGTTTCTGATTTATTCCTTTGTATTCACCTAATTACCTATCTGCATGCCAAATTTGAACTTTCTAGGTCATCTGGAACTGGGTTAGAGTTTTGATCTATAGGTCAGTCAGTGATAAAAATGATGATTTTTGGACGTTAATATCTAAATAACCGTTTGAGATGTACTTATGATATTTAGACCCCATATGTATCTTGCAAGTCTCAATATATGAGCCAAATTTGACATGTCTATGTGAAATAGTTTTTGAGTTATGAGGGGGTCAAAAGTGGCTCCAAATGGTTCCTGTAATATTACACACGGTGCTGCTCGCCAGTTCTGTTACTTGAACTTGGCTTGACACGCTACCGCGTGTCTAGATCACCTTTTTGTTTACTGGTGCAGAGGTGCACCAATTTATAGTACACCCACATTTTGCCACTTATGTTTAAGGTCCATGTATAAAGAAAGGGGCGAATCTGATGCTATCCTATCAACCAAGCACAACGGAATCTGGGCAGCTACTGATTAAATCCAGATGGCAAACTTACAACATATTGCTCGACCCGGGGATCCAATGCAAGACCTCAGGGTCTGCAATCACGATGGATATTAAATTGAACAGATATCATGACTTAACATCGCTTATAAAAGTCCCTATTTATACGTATCGCAATTCTGATTATTATCCACATTAAAAAAAAGTAGATTCAGTTAGTATTTTAATTCCAACAAATAAAAAATCGGTCAAGAGCAAAATGGATTCATTCGCGATCGTCAAGGGTTCTGCACTCGATCTGCGTCCCCACTTGAAAGCTACCCCTGTTTGCCCCTTCAACATCCACACAAAAATGTTTCGCTCCTTTTCCTTTGATACAGTATGGGTACGCAGTTTTACAATTGCAGCTTTCGTAGGGACATTTTTGATTACGGTATCATATTTGAATAGAAGTTTTCTTGTTTCATTTTCATACAGCACTCTAGAAAACTTTGAAAGCAATGAACAAAAGTTGCACAACTTTTTTGCTGCAACATGTTTTTGTGTAAAATTGTAGGTAACGTAAAAGAGGAGCTCCTCTGGCTAAATAATAACAGCTGCACAGGTTGATTACGAGGTCATTCCGTGCATAGTGGCCATACATAACATATCTAAGCCCTTACATACCTGGAAAAGTAGATTTACCCGTATACCGGCTGTCATTTGTAGCCCTTTGAAAGTTTTTATAGGTGTTGGAAAGCCCAAAAAGTTTGACAACCAGTATTGTACAGGACACGGACACGATACTGGACAGTCTTATTGATATGTCACTTAGGGGCACACTTGAAACTGAACGATGCACAGTTTGGGTTTTGACCTGGTCTCTCAACAGAAACTGCTATTCTGTCGCTCAAACAGACAGCCCAGTACTATACTGCTAGAAAAACTCCAGTCTATGCCTGTTTTTAGACTTATTCGTAGCCTTTGACCTAGTGTCTTACAACAGGTTATGGGTAAAGCTTCAAGATACCAGTGTGCCCAGGGAAATAGTGTCTGTACTGATGCATTGGTATGATAAGCAAAAAAATCATGTTAGATGGACAAGCACACTCTCGGATGAGTACAAGCTGGAATGTGGTGTGAGGCAAAGCGGCTTTCCTCTCCTCGTCTCTTTAATTTTTATATTAATGAGCTAATCGAGGCGCTCCGTAGGACTGGGATCGGTTGCCATATAGATGGTGTTAGTACAAATAATATAAGCTACGCCGATGATATGGTCCTCCTGAGCACTTCGGTGAATCTTATGCAGAGGCCCATGCCTCAAATACAACTCAATGATATCTGAAGTGATGGTTTTTAAGGCGGGGACCAAATGCTATGAGAACGTACCCAAGATTCTTTTAGATGGTACTTCGATAAAGAGAGTTACTAAACTGAAGTATTTGGGTCTCCTGGTCACTGATGATTTGAAGGACAGTACTGATATTGAGAGAGAGCACAGGTCATTGTCTGTACGATGTAATATTTTAGCTCGCAGGTTTGCACGCTGTACAAATAAAGTATAAATAACGTTGTGTAAAGCATACTGTCAATCCTTCTACATGTGCAGCCTGTAGGTTGACTATTTGCAGAGGGCGTACAGTGACCTGAGAGTGCAGTACAACAATGCATTCAGGGTGCTGTTGGGGCTGCCGCGGTATTGCAGTGCGTCTGGCATGTTTGCCGAGGCCCACGTAGACAGCTTTGCTGCAGTTATGCGCAAGCGTTGCACCTCCGTATTAATACGCATGCGTGCTAGTAGCAACGGCATCCTTTGTGTATAGTCAGACCGGTGGGATTGTCCGCTGCTCGAGCGCTGGATACGACTTCACGCAATCGTGTCGACACACGTGCGGAGTATCGGATTATCCCATAGTGTTTGTGTTTAATTTTTTGTATTTAGTTCTTAAAGTGTCTTGTCTCATTACTAACATTAGTTTCTCATAAGCATTTCTGTGTTACTAACAATTTTATGGATGTTAAATCTGAAATAAATGTATATTACTCGTATAATAATAATTAACGAAGGGTATCCAGTTGTCCAGTAACTGGGTTGTTGAGGTCTCAGATAGGTAGTAATTACATCTAAAATGCTGGTATTCAGTTACGTTCAGTTAGACCGGAAGCTGACCTCAACATATTTGAGAACAGCATAAGTAGATTGACAGTAAGTGCGCAAAATGTTGTCAGCACTAAAATGTTGCAACAGTCTTTTTTACCATGAGTACAGGGCTTCATGCATCGAAAACAGAAGCAGACTTAGTACACATCACATTATATAACATAATATAAAATCGCATTAGGATATCACCGAAAACCACATGATATAAAGCTGTAGTGTCATAAGACATGACCCCGAAGATATAGCAAATGGAAATATATGTTGAACCGGACATACATTACATAAAGGACTACATTGAGAGATGCATGTTGATCTCCGTACTGGAGGGTAGTTTGTACGTCTGCATTGCTACTATTGCTAGGCAACGGGTAATTTATTTTGATCAGATTAGAACATTTATTTTATTTGCAAGTGTTGCCAAAGTGGAATAAATATATTCAGTTGTGTCAATATTTTTAAACTTAGTTATGTAGCCCAGTTTAATTACAGGGACCTCCGAAATCGAGGATTATGATTAAATTTTAATTAAAGACATTTTAATTAATCTTCAAGGAAGGAATCATTATGAAACTTGCATTACATCGGTATTTCAAAAAATAGCAACTTTTTAAAATGTTAAAAAAAAAGCAAAATTAATTGTAGAGAAAAAGTCACATTGGTCATAAATCTCCGAATAGTGCCAACATTAGTTATTGTACGAGTTTTTCATCGAATATTTTTGAAAACTGTCCCAAAGTATATTCACTATGCATTTTGAACGCAGAGCCGATTCAAAATATGGAACATGAAATTCCTTATAGCATTTTCTGTTGACAAGTTAAAATTTTCATGAAATGGGGAAGATTTTTGCCATTTTTTCCCGCTAGGTGTCGCGACTCCTATGATCCACTATAAATATCTGTGCATCGTTATATTTTAGATCTTTTTCACGTTTTTATATTAAATCTATTAAAATGACGAAGTGTGCAGTACCGGGATGCAAAGAAAATGGTTATCATTTGTTCCCAAAAGATAAAAATAGGAAAGGGTTGTGGGCTAAAGCAATAAAACGGTCACAATTGGCGAAATCGCAATCTTCATATTTACGATTATGTGGACATCATTTTACAGAAAATGATTATAAAACTTTGAAATCGTCTACAGCTGAGAAGGTATATTCTTATATTTTGTCTTTGTTCAAATCTTTCACCAATGTCATATTGTATCATGATTGCGTAAATTGCAGGTTTCAATTTAGAGCGCCGAATTTTGAGGAAGAATGCGATACCATCTATTTTCCCTTGGTCAAAGGTTCTACCGCCTTACGCAGCTGCTAGAGAAGAGAGACTGCGGAATAGAAACCTAAAAAAACAACTATTCGCATCGAACTTCTTAGGTTTTAGTGATACCGGAACTCTGGATAATGAAATTTCAAATATAAATGAACAGCAGTTTGCAAGTTACAGCGATACTAAAATGCTGTTGAGATTATTTGCTACAGAGGAACTACTTTTTGATGACACTTCAGTAAAATTTTATACTGGACTTGAAATGTACAAAAAATTTAAATTTGTTTTGGATACTTTATGCCCGATGACCTATAATCTGTGTTATAAATCAGGAAATGTGATATCTTTAAGTGTGGAAGACCAGTTTCTATTAACATTAATGAAATTGACCCGTAACTATTGTAATTTCGAACTATCGAAAATATTTGGTTTCAGTCAAACTGTAAAATCTAATATATTTGTAACCTGGGTAAATTTTAAACGTAAATAAAATTTATATATACATATACCCAGGCTTCCATACGCAAAATACGCGCTTAGACGTGGAGTTGCGGAAACCAGCCCGTTCTACCTATTACCTATACCCAGGCTTATGAAATTTTAAATTGTAAATAAATTATTTCGTATGAACCGCTCCGAACCATAGAATGTAAATAGATCATACGCGTGGCGCCCTCTGACCATAAAATCTTCCCCATTGCGAAACATTATTTTTGTTTTCAGCACTCCTGGAAAAAGCCCGTTGTTAAATAACTGGTATGCAGTTAAACAAACCGCATTTTACAAATTTTTTTTTATAGAAAAAAAAAACTGTAAATAATAAAATATTATTCATAACGTTTTCACGGTGAACCATTTACTGCGCAGTTCTACGAATTTACATTTTAGGCCTGGCTTTGGCATAACGTTTATTGGGCAATAAATAAAAATACAGCCTGTATTTATGCACCACATCGTTGGTGTAGGTTTTGCCACGTAATTATACAATAAACATAATATTACCGGCCTATTACATAATATATCAACTATTTGGAATCGAGCTTCTGACGTTTCATAAGTGATGGGCACTGGCTGGTTTGTGTGAAATAAAAATATTTTGATTTGACTTGATTATTACTGTCCCACTGTATGGTGGTTATCCCGTATGGTGCCGGAAGTAAAGAATAGCACCATCCCATGTGTCGTAAAAGGCGACGAAGGGACTTACTAGTGAATGAGCAGCAGCGTTCTCTATACATTATACCACAATACTGCGATCGTCAACCCGAGCCCAGCGTAACGGTGATTGTTCGAAAGAGATACCGTGACCCTGGCACATGGGCAACTGAAGGAACACGGGTGGGTTTTAGTCAGTGAAAGTCTGACATGCCCTCCCGCTTCGCCCAGAGCGGGAGAAGTCATTTGATGATTTCCTATCCAAAAAAAAAACGGTTATGGTTCCCCTTAAGGATGGCCTATGTCCACCAGTGGACATCTTACGGCTGAAATGATGGCTATCTCTCTGGAGGGTGAAGGCCATTTCACATACAAAGAAGATACGAGCATTGATCACCACGCTTGCGCAAGACAGGTTGGCTATTTTAAACTTAGCTTTACTATAAAGTTAAGGTAACTTCACGATGTTTTTCATCACCGATGTCAAAACTCTAATTGGTACTATTTGTGCAGTTTTTTTCTTGTCTTGAATTGTCAGTAACTAGATAATACTCGCCAGCAATTCAGGGCCGATTTCACCAATTAATAAAGGCATAAATGCGATCAGTTAAATTGCGTTCAAGAGTTGTTAGTGTCAATATTTTACAACAAAAATAATGAGACTGACAGCTCTTGAATGCGTTTTAGAAATGCTAATCGCGTTCAGTTTCACTGGTGTAATTTGCAGTTAGTTAACTGCATCACTCAAGACATCTTTCAAGGAAATTCATTTCCGATTCGAGAAAGACGATTGGTTCCGTTATCCTTTGGAAAAAAAAAATAGATTTAATCCTACAATTTCAATTACTTTCAGCACTTCACTATACCCTGAAATGACTACTAACATTGAGTATTTATTTCATTAAGGCAGAGAAGGCCACAAAAAAAGGAAGAATATAATGTGAAGCTTTTATTATGCAAATACTTTTATATAAACAAATTAATGCAATTTTTTCCATATAAGTAACGATATTTATCGCAACAAATAACCACACTGAGAGACTATATTGAAGCCAAAATTAAGCAATTTTATAGAATGTTACATTCAGGGTTCGTAAATTTTAACACGATCCATGAAGGTAAGCACACTAATAAAAAGTTACGCCAACCACGTCTAAAAAAGGAAATTTCGGTGTACGCCATTTCACATACAGGGTGCGGTGTAAATAGTGTAAGTTAGTGTAGTGTAGTTCGCTTTATCTGTGTAACCCTTTTACGGTCGACAGTTGAGACAGACAATACACAGTCATGTCGGTATAAGTTAACATTTACGTAAGAATAAATTTAAAAAATTGTATTGTCAATGACTATTAAAAAAGTAAAAACCGGCCAAATGTGAGTCGGACTCGCGCACCGAGGGTTCCGTACAAACCTGTAGGTATTCACGGTTTATGCACAAGGCTTGTGTTTATTAAATTAAATGTTATTTTTTTAATTTTTATATTTGAGTTGATTGAATGAAAGGTAAATTGCGGTTTACGATTTATGACGTATAAAAAAAAACTACTTACTAGATCTTGTTCAAACCAATTTTCGTTGGAAGTTTATATAGCAATATACATCATATATTTTTTTTAGTTTTATCATTCTCTTACTTTAGAAGTTACAGGGGGGGGGGCACATTTTACCACTTTTTGAGTGTCTCTCGCGCAAACTATACAGTTTAGAAAAAAATGATATTAAAAACCTCAATATCATTTTTGAAGACCTATCCATAGATACCCCAAACGTATGGGTACGATAAAAAAAAAAATTGAGTTTCAGTTCTATGTATGCGGAACCCCAAAATTTATTGTTTTTTTTTTCTATTTTTGCGTGAAAATCTTAATGCGGTTTACAGAATACATCTACTTACCAAGATTCAACAGCATAGCTCTTATAGCTTCGGAAAAAAATGGCTGTGACATACACGGACAGACAGACAGACAGACAGACAGACATGACGAATCTATAAGGGTTCCGTTTTTTGCCATTTGGCAACGGAACCCTAATAAAAAACAACATTTGAACATCAAATAGTGCACTGATGTAAAAATCCACGACAACATTGCAAATTAAATCGAATATCTAGGTATAGGTACCAATAAACCGTTCGATAAATATCAGCTCTTTCCACCTCGCCCTGTATAAGTGCTCGTATAAAAAGCCCGGTAAAGATTTCAAAGCTAAAGTTAGTGGGCCACCTATCTCTCGATCCCGCGCACCGGAAAAGTTCACCACACTCAATAACCATCTGAATATCAAGTGGGTCGTCTGAATTGATTGAAAAAACTTTGGTACACATACGCTGCAGGCACTATAAAAAGTTACGGAAACTAAAACTAAAAACAACTATCGCTCTTCGTCCTTTAAGGCAAATCGTGGCACACAAATAAATGATGGTTTGTTTGGGAATTTGAAAGTCGAATTACAGCATTTGAAAGTTCGCTTTTTGTATTCGAAATCCGGAACCAATCAGAGACGTCAAAACAATTAATGCTTTCTGAAATGACGTACACTAGGTGGCAGCACGGAGACGTTAGGTCGGGGCACCTGTCAAAAGTGTCAAAGCAGTCTGTATTTCCTTTAGTCGTGATTGAATGAATTATGAACGTCGTGATATGTATACACATTGTCGATATGGAAAATCTCTGGTCAAAGGGGCACCAACAGATCGATGGTGTGAATTTTCATGAAATCATTGAATTTGCGTTTTCACTTGGTGAAAATAAATCTACAAATTGTTTCTGACATCATATGGACATAAATTCCACATTAAAAAAAACCAAAGAGTATATAGATTTAACCAGTTTAAATGGACAGATTTTTTTTCTACCTGTTCTGAAATAAAAAGGATTATTTCAGCCACTTGAGATAACTCACTAGTGATTGACTGGCCTGTTAGTCTAGTGGTTAGTGACCCTGACTGCCAAGACTGAGGTCGGGGGTTCGATTCCTACCCAGGACAAATAATTGTGTGATGAGCACAATTATTTGTTCTCTATCTGGGTGTAATTTATCTATAATATCTATGTATTTAAAAACATATAAATATATTTATCAGTTGTCTGGTTACCATAGTACAGGCTCTGCCTAGTTTGGGATTAGATTACGGTGTGTTGGTCGTCCTAAGATATTATTATTCTTATTCTAATGTCGGGGAGATTAAATCGGTCACTTCCTGTAAAATATCAATAGCCAGCAGCGTAGTTAAACTGGAATGACAGCAGCTTCAAAGCGCTTTGGCACAAACATTTACTTTTAACGATATATGCTGTAGGGTACTTACTGTAGGTATAGTTGCAGTATGAAACCTTCATGGTATCACAACGGTAAAATATCGCATTGAACATCACCGTATGAATGGGGCCTTATAGTATTGACAATTCATATTTTGTACGAATTGTTACAGCCTGTAATTCACAGTCACAATTATTTTATAAATAGGTAAGAATCAAATCATGATATTAATACTTTTTCATTTATTTTGCTTATTAGTTAATTGCTTATAATTCAAAACGTTCCAATTGCATTATAAGTATTTCTGAAAATTTCTATTCGCGCACAAATAAATTGTTTTTTTGCAAATCGCCTTCAAACAATATTTGAAATTGACGATTCGCCCATTTTGAGCGAGTATATTCGTGCGAATGGTCTAGTAAGCCATTTATTTATACAGCTTAGTGTAAAATCATGGTAAACTTACTGAAGTATTTTAACTCATCGAATGCCGTAATTAGAGACACAATAGAAAGACAAGTGCTTATGTCGAACTGTGTAACTTAAGACATTCAAAAGGTTAATAGCCGTCGCCCCACCCAACAAAGACGGGACTCTTTTACTCCCAAAGCTGCGCATCACAGACTTCACATGTTACAAGTGACGGGACTCTGACAAAGGCACCTGTTCCAGCGCTGACGGAGAAGTGCCAAGCTATTAACGACTTTCTAGCTCAAGTAACGTACAAAAGGTCTCGTGTAACCAAAAGAGATACATATTTAATTACACTGTCTTTCAAAACTTAGTACCATATTTTTTAAATTGCAATCACATCTAGAATATAAATTTCTATCTGTATAAAATTTTAGGAAAAAAAAAGATTATGATTTTTTTTTGTTTTTTTTTTTTTATATGTAATATTTACAATATAAACGATAACCTGAATGGAATGAATGGCTGAAAAAAATCTTTAAACAAATACACATCTTTTAAATTTGTGGTTATACTTTTTTTTGTTTTCACATTTATTACTTGATCGATGAGTTTTGTTTCAAAAGTCAATATGTCTATAGCACGTAAACTTAGCATGCCTCTTTCACCTGAAGAAGAAGAGCAAGAATCACTTTTCTGAAACTAGTCTGATGCCACCATTCTCACTCACTATTGGAAATGGTATCGAGTGACTTATTTTTTCAAATGCTTTTAGAAATCGATGAAAATACCCGGAGCTAGGTGCTTTAATTCGACATTATTTTAAACTAGCTTCTGCCCACGACTTCGCCCGCGTCATTTTTTTTTTTGCAACTTCATTACTGGAATGCTAGAAAGCATTGAAGTAGCTAGATTTTGAGATTTTTTGTAATTTTTTTTAACTTTCATATATATAATATCCTATGTTACTTCTAATACCTCCAAGAATATGTGTACAAAATTTCATGATGATCGGTTAAGTAGTTTTCGCGTGAAAGCGTAACAAACAAAAGCAATCTAAAACCATATTGATATTCTTATAAAACAATCTATTTTGTTTACGTAACCAAATAAGTGTGTGTGTGTAATAAATTTCAAAAACATTGAAATTGCAGGCAATACTGAAACGGGTCAGTGGGTCAGTTTTAGTTCCAGCTATTTATGAATTAGGGTCACCTTTGCTATTTTAAGACTTTCTGGGAAAACCCCTATGTTTAAACATTCATTAATACAATTTTCTAGAATTTATTTTTATTTAAGATATTTTGTAATTTCCACATCTCTATGGAGTTATTTATGCATTTATCAAAAGCATCAGAATAATATTTCTACTTTTGTTTGCCTATTGTTTAATTCACTTTTGTTTTGCAGCTGTTAGCTTTAATTTTAATTGTTTATTCTTACGATCTTTTAGATATTTGTGCAAGTGTTTATTTCTTTCAGTAATATTGTATGCTATAGTTATATTAATCCAGTTTTTCTGGGGTAAATTAAGGATTTTAATTTTGAGATTTATCAATAGCATCTTCAATTTGCTCTTTTTGTATATTTCTAGTGTGTCGTAGTCTTCCCGTGGTATGTTTCCTTTTTGTATATCATTAACTAGTTCATTTTAGGCATTTGGCGAGCAGAACACTCGGTTCCACACGAACGTTTGGTAATTCGCATACCAGCGAGTAATTTCTTGTTGCCTACGTATACATTCGCTTCTCGCCGACTCGTTTTAAGTTGCTAGGTCAGTAGAACTACAGTAACGAGTATATATTCATCAGCTAACAATGTTCCCACATCTGGCGCACAGGCATCCTGCCTTCGGGAGGACTACCGTAAGGCCTGTTGTATGTGTTGGTAGTTCGTGTTGGTAAATGTCACATGTTTTCAAATGTTCGTTCTATGATAAGTTTTAACCTTTGGACCACTAGCTCTACTCGCTCCCGTTAATTGCTAGCGATGGGACAGGTGCCTAAAAGTTCTGTACACTGTCGCATAACTTGTGACTCACACGTAACCTTTGCCGGCTAAGTTATACTGGAACTACTGGAAGTCACACTATGCTTAGCATACGGTTGCGATAGTGACGCAAACCTCATTCATTTATTATTTTAAACAATCTAGGCAGGTGTGTATTTTATTTTCTTCAGGCTGTGAAATCGGTTGCTGCACAATAAAATCTGGGGGTAATTGCGTATCACATTTCTTGTAGCAATCGTTCATTGCGTTATTTGTTTGGTAGAGTAGACGAATTTTTCAAACCTGTGAAGCAATTGATTAGTTTATTTAAAACCCTCGGATTGGGATTCTGTTATATGTTAAGCTATTAGGGTATTTAAAATCAATCTGTAACTAGTAATTTTAGGGACTTGGAACTAATCGACTTTTAACTATTTTTCAAATATAGTGTTTTATTGTGGACATTCCTACGTAGTACACAGAATCAAGATAGCGATGCAGGAAGATTGGAAATCTAATTCCTGATTTGCCTAGCCTTTTTCCAACTATGTTGGGGGCGGCTGCAGCTGGTAGCATTATTGTTTATGAGCCATTAGAATAGAATAGAAATAGAATAATATTTATTTGCTAAAACATGGTATAAAAGATGGTAAAAAAAAATACAAGAGCATTGCCTGTATGACTTCCACAATCAAGTTACTGGGTAGCACGATACCCCCTTTTTAGGCTTCCAGGTTTCTGTCAAAATTATACAAAATGCTAGCCGGGACCAACGGCTTAACGTGCTTTATGAGGCATGTAGGGATCTCTGTGTTTGATGGAAGGTCACCCATCCATGAACCGACCTCGGCAACCGTTGCTAAACCTTGAAGATCGACCCGAGTGGGTGATATCATTAAAACACGAGCCCCTAGAGTCGAAATCTAATGATGACTTATTAATACTTAAAGGTGGGCTAAAATAACTTTAGAAAATAAATAATACCTTAAACAAAATCCAATAAATCAAAAGTAACCTCCTCATTATAACCGAAAATTGGTAGAAATTGTGGGGAAAATCGTGTACCAAGATTTATTAGAAGTAAAGTCTCTAGCTGGTAGACAAGTTGACAGCTAATAACAAGTGGGGTATTAGTTCCGGATTTGGCCCCCATTGTATTGTTACGAGGTATTATTGAGAAATACTCAGATGCTGGAGAAAGGGCCTGAATTGGGTGACCTCGTTATGTACAGGGAAGATCGAAATTGTGTGCGGACCTTAGTTTAAGATTGACAGTTTTGTAGGTTGATTTTTTGTTTGTGTTTTGTGTTGAATGACAATACAAAAGTATTGCACTGAATTATAAAATATGATGTTTCGTTTCTGCTCTATCGGGGACAAAGGTACAGAAAAAGTAGCCGAATTTTGGCAATCAAACTCCCATTTGTCAAATCAATGGTTTTATTCCTCTCTTAACCTTTTCCGGGCGACTATTTGTCTTTTATGGACACGGTCATATCTCAACAGACAGACCATTACAAGCAGTATATCAAAGTTCCTGATAAAAAAATGCCAATTTTCCGTACAAACCGCCACAAAAGTTTTTTTATTCCGCTATAAAATGTAGATATCTGGTGTATCCCCTTGTTTTATACGTAAACCAACAGATGCCCATTTTATATGTGAAATAAAATATGCATATCTTAGAATTGATAAAAATATGGGACATGGTTGTTGCTTTTATCTTATTGAGCGTGTTTGACAGCTGAATTCACTCCAATTCAAGGAACTTGGTAATACCTACACCGAATTACCTGTTACAATTTTATACACCAACAATAACAATCTATTACAATGGATTCAGTACTTGATTCTGAACCTCTGTGTGAAAATTTTCTACAGTTATTTTAAAAAAAATGGAATTCCATACATTTGACTGCGTAGATATTGCATTTTTCTATGTAACAGCAGAGTTATTTTTGCCGATAACTACGAATAAATTATGTGCTGAAGTCATGGTTACAGTTTGCGTGCTGATGTTTTTCTCACCTTCTATAGTGAGAGACAATTCGAGCAAATACTAGTTAGGGAATCAGGCAAACGATAAGTATTTTTCAATTTTGGAATTGTGAATAGGTACCAGAAAGTCATCTACATAGTAGGGCAACATACTATGAAAGAGTATTGAGAGAGTAGATAACCTAATTATATACTGGTCAGCTTATCGTTCACCAACTTAATTGTTAGTCTGTGCGTCGTGCTAGATTGTTCTATACTTGTAAATACATTTTGTATGAAACTTTCGTTAAATGATTAAAAGCCTCGATAAAAGTAAGTATACCCTTGATTAACTAACACTTTAGCCGCAAAATTACACACAATCTAAAAGTTCAAAACTTACTTTGTAATTAAGTTAATTGATTGATATGCTTACTACTATAATTAAGAAAAAGATAGTTTTTAACAAAAGTAGATGCTAAACTAATAAGGTTAGGTTCAGACAGAAGTGCCTAATGTGAGCGCTCAAAATGAGTTGCGGAATCACGTTTGAATCAATTTTCTAATTTTCCGAGACTTAATTTTACGTCGAGCGCGGTGAACCTCAGAACCATATTAAGTAACGTATTCTTGAAAACCCACTTTGTATAAAGTAAATTGTGTTACGCTCGTGTGGCCTCACTCTTATGAGACGTTCGAATTTATGCCCTTGCCTACGATAACAGCAAAAGTGACCTTATAGATCTCGAGCAATTTATTTTATTCAATACAAAATTACTTTTAGACAAAAGATGAACTTATAAAACTTCGAGCACCCACCTAAGTATATTGCTACGTTACCATCAACTTAATAATGCGTGAAAATAGAGATTCGACGTGGAAAAGAATAGCGAAGTGATTATAATCCACACTTATTATATATATATATATATATATATATATATATTTACATCCAGGAACTCATTTGGCGTCACGCATGTTGCGCATCATTACGACGTCCACCAGTTCTGCTAACATTTTTTATCATCTGTTGATGAATATTGCTTAGTTTTTTGATTTGCTACTCCATCCTATACTTAATTTTCTTGCTCATTTATTTGCGGCAATATTCTTCTTGTAGTTAGGCCCAAACATTTTTGGACCCCGCACAATAGTGAAGCTTTATTGACCTCCTACGTATATCAATATTATTAATCGATTGCGTGGATATTTTTACGTCCAAATCAGACGGTTGGGATTTCCAAGTGCGACGTTGCCAGCATTATGATTCGTTTATTTATACTTATCTCTTTCGTTCACGGAGTCTCGCAAAACGCATTGTCTATTCTAAGTAAATATTTTTTTAGTTTCACGGTTGACCGCTGACTTATTTGGGCTATTCTCATTTTTAACCGACTTCAAAAAAAGGAGGAGGTTATCAATTCGACTGTATTTTTTATATTTTTTTTTTTATTTTTGTTACCTCATAACTTTTGACTGGGTGAACCGATTTTGATGATTATTTTTTGAATGACAAATGAACGAATAACGCGATTAGATTAGTGCAGAGTATCTACCATAACTAAAGAGTTAAAAATAAAAACACACATCCACCTTATGGGTTTTGATTTTAATAGTCAGATAAAAGTTCTCTATCCTGACTTATGGAATGAAAGCCTAAATACAGAGACACAGTATTGAAAATTATTAATCGTGTTTTTAACCGACTTCAAAAAAGGAGGAGGTTATCAATTCGACCGTAAATTTTTATGTTTGTTACCACATAATCATAACTTTTGACTGGGTGAACCAATTTTGATGATTCTTTTTTTATTTGAAAGCTGGTGTTTCCCGAATGGTTACATTTTAATTTGGATACTCGGACAGTGGGGTCCATGTGAAAACTATATAAGTCTTAAATTTGCATTAAGTATTTGTGCGACAAACGAACGAATAACGCGATTAGATTCGTGCGGGGTATCTACCATAACTAAATAGTTACAAATAAAAACTTTTTAGTTATGGTAGATACTTCGCACTAATCTAATCGCGTTATTCGTTCATTTTTGTATACCTATACAAGATGTTACTACTGCTGTGGAATCAATCGTTCTTCCTCATCGTACGAAGGAACCCTAATATTAGCATGAGTTTACTACGGGTTTTTCTAAGTTTAATTTGACTAGATTCAAAGAGTACTATTAACTAGATTTTTCTGATTATTCACAGCCTGTAATCGCCCACTGCTGAGCGTATCTTCGTGGTACTACAAAAGCGTGGCAGCCCCAACAGTATCCTGAATGCATTGTTGCACTGGACACGAAGAGCATTAACAGCTTTTTGAGTGAAACTAGTCCAAACGCTACACGAGTAAAAAACTATTAGGTACATCTCACTGATAATGCTCTTCGCTCCCGGTATTCATTGATCCGATCTAGATTGTTCCTCAAATCCTCCGCTACAATACGCATATGACACCACCATTTAAAGTGACAGTAGGGTATCTCTCTGCGCCTTTATTGGCCACCTTAACGATTAGCAACTGACTTTTGTCCGTGTTATATCTAAAACCATGCTCCTCAGCGTAACGCTCACAAACTTTATTAAATTTTCTGAGACCTGCCATAGACGGGCTCAGCAGCGCCATGTCATTAGCGTAGCTAATGTTATTAAATGCTAGCCCATCTATGTAGCAGCCAGCATGCAAACTGCTGAGCTCGAGAATAAGCACATTTATATATAAATTAAACAGCTTAATCCACCCTGTCTAACTCCACATTCCATCACGTACTCATCCGACCGTTCATTTGCCCATTTTACACATTTAATTTGATGTGTGTACCAGTTTTTAAAAACACTCATCAATTCACTGGGCACACACAATTTAGACCATAACTTGTCACAAAACACCATGTCAAATACCTTTGACATAGGTATCCAAGAAACAGGCAAAAACAGGAGTCTTATTTCTTGTATAATATTTTACAGTCTTTTTATACATAAAATTGCAGTTTCCGTAGATAAGCCCTCTCTGAACCCATGTTGAGCATCATGGAGCTTGACATCATTCTTTAAAAGAGAGAGAGATTGGTCTGCAGTTCGCTTTATCTGATATATCACTAGTCTTATTTTTTACATTAGGAACTTCAATAGTTTTCATCATATCCTTTGGCAGATAAGCGTGCGACACACAACAATTATAAAACAAAGCCAGTACCCTGGGCAAATGGATACCAGCGTTCTTTAAGTGTTCCACACTGAGCCCGTCGTGTCCCGGGGATTTTCCGCGCTTCATATGTACCAATACGTTCTCTACTTCTTTTGCTGTATAGGTACCTTGAAGAAGGTCGCTCAAGTTCACCGTCGTCTGAGTTATGCAAAAAAGACAGTCTCGCGAGGTCTACAACTCACAGAGCCACTAGTGTACCTGATTATAAGTTATCTGATCGTTGCGAAACTCTTCCAGGGTCCTTATATCTTACGCCGGGGCTTAACTCCACTGCCGCGAGAAATCACGGTACAGCGGACAGAGCTCCGGTGGGATCTCATGGCGTCATGGAGAGTACGATTGTCGCAACCCAGCGCTGGGCACGCCACAATTACGGCGATAAGTCCCCTCTTTGAGGAGTGGCTAGAGGGGCGCCACGGCGCGGCGTCCTCACCTTCCACCTGAGGCAGGGTCACGGTTGTTTCGGGAGGTTCCTGTTCAGGATAAGGCGGGAGGAAACGCCCGGGTGTCACCATTGTGTGGACCACCCGGAGGACACGGTGGAGCATATGGTAGAGGTCTGCCCGACTTGGGCGGCAGTATTGCTCGCGAAGGAGGAGGCAGAACGCGTGAGAGAGCGGCAAATTTCGCGCCCTCACGCCCCTAATCGCCGCAGGAGGAGACGTCCTGGGCATCGGGAATCGCAGGCCGATTTCCGGTAGGCGTGGGCTTGCGGTCGGTGAGCAATGGGTAGCTCGCCATCCGATAGGGACCAGACCCGGGTTGACGGTGCGTTGTGTTCCACGTGCACCTCAAAGAGATGTCAGCGGAATTGACCGGGTTCACTAGGGCTGATGCCTGCCAGGGTTGCGAAGAAGTCCGAAAGGGAGATCGTGGCCCCCGGCAACATGGTAACAAAAGGAACACGGGTGGGTTTTAGTCAGTAAGAGTCTGTCACGCCCTCCTGCTTCGCCCCGAGCGGGAAAAGTTATTAGATAATTTCCCGCCCAAAAAAAAGAAAAAAGTGTCCTTGTATGCTAGGCTTAAGTACTTGGTTGCAAATAAAATGATTTATGATTTATTTATCTGAGACGGCGATGGGTCATACATTCATAATGGGAGCTTATGCATTTATAGGAAAAGGAAGAAGTGCTATTAGATTCATATATACAGACGTCAAATATCGTACAGTATGAAAAGTATACATCAAACCGACGACATCCGTATAAGTGTCGCGTAACTTTGAAGCTATATACGGACGTCAGTTGACAGTATATACTATTCATGCCGCACCATATTCAACGTCCAATTATTTTTCTAACGTTGTGCCATAGATTCATGTATACGGACGTCAAATATCGTACAGTATGAAAAGTATGCATCAAACCGACATCCGTATAAGTGTCGCGTAGCTTTGAAGCTATATACGGACGTCAGTTGACAGTATATAATATTCATGCCGCACCATATTCGACGTCCGATTATTTTTCTAACGTAGTGCCACAGATTCATGTATACGGACGTCAAATATCGTACAGTATGAAAAGTATGCGTCAAACCGACATCCGTATAAGTGTCGCGTAGCTTTGAAGCTATATACGGACGTCAGTTGACAGTATATACTATTCATGCCGCACCATATTCGACGTCCGATTATTTTTTTAACGTAGTGCCACAGATTCATGTATACGGACGTCAAATATCGTACAGTATGAAAAGTATGCGTCAAACCGACATCCGTATAAGTGTCGCGTAGCTTTGAAACTATATACGGACGTCAGTTGACAGTATATACTATTCATGCCGCACCATATTCGACGTCCGATTATTTTTCTAACGTAGTGCCATAGATTCATGTATACGGACGTCAAATATCGTACAGTATCAAAAGTATGCGTCAAACTGACATCCGTATATGTGTCGCGCAGCTTTGAAGCCATAAATGAACTTCAGTTGACGGTACATACTATTCATGCCGCACCATATTCGACATCCGTGTATTTTTCTACAGTCGCAAGGAAAAATAATGAAATAAACACACATAAAATTAAGATTACTATTTTATTATAGACAGATGGGTTACCCTATAGGTATGACAGGTGAAAACAATTGAAATAGTTTTCTGTATTTATAAAACTTTAAAAATCAATCCCTAAAAATTACGTAAAATAATTAGTATTATTCAACGTATTAATGCCAATTTACTTTTGTGACTTTCAGATCTAACATAATTAATTTTAAGAAAATATTAGATATTAGATTGTTGTATTGTTATTAGGTGTGCTAAGCATATTCCGAACGTATAATATAATCAAAATCATATAATCGACTTCAAATAGCTGAATAATTTACGGATGGCCAACACCTGATTTTCACAAGTGAGGGCACAATACTTATTTTGCAACCGAGCGTCAAATAAGCAGCGATACGTATGTGGCAACTTCGGCAAACTGTGTATAACTGATTTGTTGTTTTCATTTATAAAATATTTCGAACCGTTCAAATACAGTCGGTTTGGCAACGTCGCAATTGGACGCCAAATAATCGGCTTTATCGAACGTGTCTTAGATGAGTATACGCACTGTCGATATACGCGCTACACGAGCGACGCACCGTTGATGCGGGATTTCGCGGAAGTTTTAGTTATACAAATGCAAGCGCTTCAGTGATTTTTTGCCTTCCGGCAATTTTTGTTGTACAGGTCGCTAGAGCCAAAAGGACCAAAGTAACACTGACTAAAAAAGTGGCGTCCGGTATGCGGACGTCTAAAGCCGGTGGACGCCAGATTAAATGCATTTCGGGCTATGTGGGACGCCATATCATTAGCAGGATAAATATATATATATATATATATATATATATATATATATATATATATTATATATTTATATATTTATATATATATACAAGATTATTTTTAGTATATGCGAAACCTGAATATAGTTTGTTCAGAATCAGTAACTGAATCGATTCCAATAATTTTTACACCATGTTATATTTTGTACCAAAAATATTTAATTACGCTTCCAAGTCGCGGGCCTTAGTGTTTTGTTTCGATTTTAAAATTATCATGTCTTTCTCGTATTCAAACGTCCATTACACGGAGATGGTACGTACACTAGCTGTTTGTGGTGATCTGCATATGTTTTTGCATGGACAACCAGGTAACTTATCAAGCTTATAACTTTGTGATTATTAATGATACAGTTTTGAAATTTTTTTCATAGATTCTTTACATAAAAATACGAGACCCGTGTTTCGGGTTTCGCATAAACAAAAATTAATGTTGTATTTAATATTATAATAAATATATTATATATATATATAGTATATATTATATATTTATATATCCATACTAATATTATAAATGCAAAAGTAACTCTGTCTGTCTGTCGGTCTGTCTGTCTGTCTGTCTGTCTCGCTTTCCTGCTAAACTACTGAACCGATTTAAATGAAATTTGGTACACAGATAGTTTAGAGCCTGAGAAAGGACATAGGCCACTTTTTATTCCGGTAGTATGTTTCCGCGGGATAATTTCCGACCTCCACGCGGGCGAAGCCGCTGGCAAAAGCTAGTAACCTATAAGGGCTTAGTGTACATTTGCTTTCAAACATTTAGTTTATCACATTTATATAGATCAAAGTTCAAACGTCTAGTTTAATTTTTAGCACAAATACCTACTCTACGTACATTTCTAAAGTCTAGATATTCAGGCTAAAGTATTAGCGATGATCACTCAGAAAATGCCCCATTATTTTTAATTGTCTTTCCTCAGTGCGAGCATTATTTTAATTGAAGTTAATAAAGGGAATGTAACATCGTGATCCGCAGTTTAGGTAATTACATAGTGGCCCTACATAACCGAATGCCTAATGTAACTTAGTTTAGGGTTTAGGAAAGGCGAGTGATACGCTAAAGGCTAACAGCGGATAAAGCACTTTTAAGACTAGACCGTGTTATTACAATAGGGCTTGTGGCTAAGTAATAACAGCCACACGGGTCTTTTGTGGGTGCGTGTATATTGTCTTTAGGTACACACGTACGGAGAGAAATCAAATGCGGATTAGATTTGAATATGTACTTTACTTCACGAAATATTAGGAATTTAGTATAAAGATCGTAAGCGCGTCTATAAGCTATGGTGTCTGCGGGCGAACTGTCCATCGCCGGGCACTGCGCATTTAACTCGAATACAAAATGAAGCGTCAACGTCCTCAACAGGTCGAAGATTCAGGTTAAGCTACGCTTGCCACTGTTGGTCCGTGGATGGGTGACCGTCTTTACATACCAAGACCCGTCTGTGCCTCGGAAAGCACGTATAAGCCATTGGTCGCGGCTGTCATTCGTGGTTGACAGTCTTTACAGGTCGTCAGAAATCCTAGAATTTGACAAACAGTCTTACCACGGGGTATCGTATTACCCAGTAATTGTTGTAATTGTGGTTGTGAAGGTCAGATAGGCTGTTGTTCCATGTAAAATAGTGGTACTCACCTACATCCGGTTAGACTGGAAGCCGACTCAAACCAAGTTAGACAAAGGCTAGGCAGATGATGACCGTGTTTTTACAATGAAAGCATTTTGTTGTATTGTTGTGAATTATACAATACCTCCTTGATAAACAAAAGGATTAGGCGCACAATGCCACATTCGCAAAATGCCACATTAGCAAAATGACACATTCGCAAAATGTAATTTCTCAGAATGACACATTCTCAAAATGACACATTCTTAAAAGTTAAAGCCACTTAGTGACATCTTCGTTCTTCATGAAATTTTCGTTTCAAATCGTAGATATGTTTTTCAAAAATTTCTTTCACAGAACAAAAAGCTTTTTTTAAAGACCTTATACAGTTATACACTTCACTTTGGTAGCGATTAAAACCACATTTATGCTCCGTCTTTTTTGTTATAACTTGATTTGA
This sequence comes from Aporophyla lueneburgensis, assembly GCA_932294355.1. NCBI lineage: Eukaryota > Metazoa > Arthropoda > Insecta > Lepidoptera > Noctuidae > Aporophyla > Aporophyla lueneburgensis. The sequence goes on from OW028746.1 coordinate 8,849,522, forward strand.
GTCGTCAAGGTATATTAAAGCACTACAGTATTTTCTATAAAATTTACACACCGCCACACAGTAATCTTTTTTCCTTTGATATATCTTTGTTTGTTGTAAGTACCTATGATCGCCACAAATCAGAAATTTGTATCCCTTTTGATTATGAACAATCTTAAACTCTGGATCCGTTTTAAATCGTAATTAATTATTAAACAACATAAGTCAACACAAATAAAATCAAAATCAAAAGTCATTTATTCAAACTAGGCTGAGAGTCAGCACTTTTTGAACGTCAAAGTTACAAAAGACAGTCCCCCCAAAACGCCCACCCTTCGACACTTCCTAGTGCTGTAGCTGGGAAGAAGAAATGGCGAAACAAACTCCCCTGCAGCACAGCTGTCTGTTAAGTTAGAAGAACTTGATTCTATACAATATTGTGTAAGTAATTAATATTATAAAACAAAACATACATTTTTCGCCATATGTCAGCTAGCACACGCCAATATACCAACAAAAAAATTGAAAACTAAAGTCAAGCTAAAATAATAAAACAAAAACGTAAACAAAACTTAAAAACTAAATAAAGCCTCCAGGCATAAAGGGCGTGCCTGCTTACATGTTCAACGATGCAAAATGATCCATATACATACATTGATGCATATAGCTAAGTTGAAGTTACAATAGTTAAACTAGCACCTCCGCAGTAGAATAAAATAACAGGTAATACAAATAACAATAACAAAAACCATGGTCAGCAAGACGACCAGTCACCACAAGCAGCACCCGTTCACGAGCATAACGCAAAGGTCAGCCATTACTCCCCTCGCCATATTTGAGGGAAGGTGGTAACCCGACCTCCGACGCTACCGCAAGCAGTGACATCTAAGGGAGCATGACGAACTTGCTGCCGGTTGGTCAGGCAAGAATATTATGAACAGCTGACGAGGTCGCTAGCTAACTACATGTTGCAATACAACTCATTTAAAATCATTGTAATGAGTAGATTATTTCCACAATAAATGAAATTAAAAGAAAATAAAAATAAATAAATAAATTAACAAAATCTGTTAAATAAAAAAATAAATAAAAAACAATTATATGAACTACCCATATAAACTGTCAGTAGGAAAGCTAATTCTGGATTGAAAGAACATAAACATTGTCTTGAGTTTGTCTTGAGTTAATCACAGCGACCAACTATTCTTATCGTTTAAGTAGTCGTTGATAGAATAATATGCCTTTGAACAAAGGTTGGATTTTACTTTAGCTTTAAACTCATTAAACTGCAAATCTAGTAAAGCAGAGGGAAGCTTGTTACAAAAGGTAATACCAAGACCAACAAAAGAATTATGAACCTTATGAAGCCGGTGAAAGGGAGCACGTATTTTGTCCTTATTTCTAGTATTAATATTATGAATATAACTGTTTTTAGTGTACAGGTGTATATTTTGCCTAATATATAAGATGTTGGCGAAGATGAATTGTGATGCCACCGTAAGAATACCAATATCTTTAAACAAATCTCTCAGAGAAACTCTAGCACCTAGTTGGTAAATCGCTCGAACAGCTCGTTTTTGAAGAACAAAAATATTTTGAATGTCCGCGGCTTTGCCCCATAGCAGAATGCCGTAGGACATTATGCTATGAAAATAACTAAAATAGACTAATCGAGCTGTATCAACGTCCGTATACTGTCTAACTTTCCTTACTGCGTAGGCGGCCGAACTGAGCCTTCCCGCTAGGCTTGATATATGTGATCCCCACTGAAGTTTGGTGTCTACTGTTATGCCCAGAAAAACCGCCGAGTGTACAGTTTCAAGCACCTCATTATCTAAAACGACATTGGGTCCCAGATTCCTAACATTCGGTAAGGCGAACTTTATACATTTCGTTTTCTTAGCATTGAGAACTAGGTTATTTGTGGTAAACCATTCCGTAGCCATTGAGAGCGCACTATTTACTTCGTCAAAATCTTGTCTATTTCTGTCTACTTTAAAGATAAGTGAGGTATCATCAGCAAATAGTACAATGTCACAGATATTCTTTAAATAAAATGGTAAGTCATTAATATACACTAAGAATAAGAATGGACCCAGTATTGATCCTTGAGGTACACCTAACTGAACTAGTAGCCCGGAAGATTTTACACCATTGACATCTACACATTGGTGCCTATTTTGCAAATAAGAACTTATGACACTGAGAGCTTCGTTTTGAACACCGTAATGACGTAGTTTACGCAAAAGTGTGTCATGGTGAACGCAATCAAAAGCTTTGGAGAGATCACAGAAAACTCCGATAGCATTTTGCGAGTTCTCCCATGCGTTGAAAATATGTTTCAGCAGAGCAACACCCGCATCTGTTGTCGAACGACCTTTTGTAAAGTCATATTGCTCATTATGAAGGAGGCTATTTAAATTAAAATGTCTTAGCAACTGCTTGAGTATTAACTTTTCAAATATTTTACTAAATGCAGGTAAGATAGAAATGGGCCTAAAATTGCCAACGTTATTTTTATTACCTGTTTTAAATAATGGTATGACTTTACTGCTCTTCATGAGGTCCGGAAAAGATCCCAAATCAACACATTTATTAAAAGTTAGAGCCAGATAGGGGGCTACGATATCTATTATATTACTTAACAGTTTAACAGAGATGCCCCAGTAATCACCAGTGTTTTTTGACTTGAGTGTGTTAAAAATATTAATCACATCACGTCATCAATAGGATAACAAATAGTCTAATTTTCATTACACTGATTTTATTTTCCTTGTGAGTAATCTCATATACCTTCGCTCATTTTTAATAAATAAAATTAACAATTTAAATATTAATAATGATTAGATGCAAATGTAATACAGTGATATATCATATGTCAGAAGAATAATTAGAATTATGATACAAAGTATTTTTCCGCGTGCGCCATCTATTGTCAGTGTACGTTTAGGGTTAATTGATTTGCAGCATTGATTATGCGATTTGCTTAATCAAGTCTTTCTTAAAGTTATAGCTAGGTGACGTTATTGATAAAAACATTTAACGTCTAATTATAAAAAAATGACAATGTCCCAAGTGACATTTAGATATTTTGATTATTTAACATTGAGCGAAAATGATATTATGCGATAAGGCATTTTGCGAAAATGGCATTTTGCTAATGTGACGTTTAGCGATGTGGCGTTTTCGGAATATGACAATTTGAGAATGTGACATTTTACGAAATTTCAAAATGTCATGTTGCAAATGTGGCATCGTGCGCCTAATCCACAATAATTTTGCGGATAATTGTAATACAAGAAAATTCTGTCTCAATACAAATAATTCCTTGACAGTGAAAAGCGGATGTTCATGCTAACTTAAAATAAATGTTTGAGTTGAAGTTAACAGAAAATAATTTACAAATCGAAACACTTGAGACAACTCCTACGTATTATATCAGGCTGGAAGCCAGGCCACAAATGACGTCAACCCAAAATAACAACACGACTGTGTTGATTCAAGCACGTATGGTATTCAAAGTAGGAAGTCATTATATTTCTATAAACGTAAACACTTCCCCGCTGCCTCGCTTAACTCGAGGCCACAGGCCACATTTAATATAATACAGAAAGTGGCCTTTGTTTTACAAAACAAAACCTTCCAACAATAAAGGTTTTCATAATATGTTTATTGTTATTTCTACGCAACAATTCGTACACATGTGTTGGGATTCTTTGGCGTTTGCATACATTTTGTATGAGAGTTTTGGACTGGAATCCAACCACGTTGCGCTGCGAATAGGAGGTAGGAAAGGCTTCACGATTTAATTTACGCTATGGCGCTTAAAATAATGGCGATATTATTGTTAGCGGAATAATTCTAAGCCATTTTAAGTTTATGTTATTTTCTAAGCATACAGTGAAGTGATATCTCACTTTTTGACGATTTTCCTTATTTGAGAGAATGTGATGAATGCCAACGGTTACAGCTATCGTTTACATCGAATCTGAGAATTTTACAATAGAATTTCCTGTTATTATTAACTTGGCCTTCACGTGTACTTATCACGGTAAAACCTTTCCTTAGAAAGTCACTACGTCTTTGATTTTGCTTTCTGATTAATTTCGTTATTATTAAACCATGAAAAACATCTTTGATCATTTGTACACTTTCTTTTTCATGTAAGAAATACAAGGTTGGCTTACCCACATGTTTTCCTCAAACATATAGGTACTGCTTAGCGGGTAGTAGGTACCTGCCTCAGAATTATTCATGTTAATATCAGGCAAAATTATGTAAATATCACATTTTATACAAAACATGATCAATTACAGCTGTGTTTATTATTCTGGCGGCCATTCCGCGAAATGACTACTCCTGTATTCAGCGCTTTGTACGCAATTCGTTTGGGCCGAGTGCTGTGGTCGGGTGTCCCCGCGAACCTTCGGGAATTATCGGAAATCATGAAAACGGCACGCGTAGGTTTTTTATTTTATTTATTGAGCCTTTTCATTTTTAACTTAGTGCTCAACAGATAGGTTGTTTCCAATTTCATTTTAGTTATATAGTTGTCATACTCATAATAGTTTATGACATGGAAGGATTTAATCGTTTTTTTTTCTGTTCCAAAGTGTAGTCGGTATTTTGTAACTGGTCAATTTGATGAAATATTTCTGATCTAAAATAGATAGCATTTTGACACAATTATATCTAAATCAGAAAACAGATGGATGCCGAAAATATAAACCATTCATGTTTCGACTAACTACATTTTTTCATCAAACAAACAAAACTATGAAACACGTGACACATGAAAAATGATGTCGGCTAAAAAAAGAAACTAAATTGTAAATGAAATATGAACGATTTTAATATTTTAGATAGGACCACTTTTCTGAATATATAACCTATTTGGTACAGGCATATAAGAAGGGTGTATACTATGGTGCCATGTGATGCCGGACGTAAAGAATAGTACCATTCCATTTCTTCCTGTGTCATAAGAGGCGACTAAAGGACTTATTAGAAAATGGGCAGCAGCGTTCTCTATGCATTTACCCACTATACTGCGATCGCCAACCCATCTGCCAAGCGTGGCGATTATGGCAAACCCCCCAAATTGGGGAGGCCTATGTCCAGCAGTGAACATTTATCGGCTGTAATGATGATACTAGTGATACTAGTCAGTGTAGCCTCTGTAGCAACTACAGTAAAGTAGGTTTTTCGGCAGATATAAGACAAAAAAATAATAATCTAATACTCGTTTCAGTGACGTTAGTTTGTTTGCATAAATTGTTTAGCCTGTCAGTAAGTTGTTGAAAACACCTCGTTTTACTTCTACATGTATCGCGTATGCTCTATATCTAAAGTATTTGATGAAAATGTAAAAAAAAATAATAATAATAATAACTCAATCTTAAAGTACCTAAGAATATATTAATAATTAAAAAAAAAGAAATACGCCGCGTTGGGGGACCGCTTCAAACCTAACAATTTAATTACCAATAGTCTTATTACCTAACTAAGCAGTCAACGACCGACGTCTGCACTCGAGGAGCGGTCCCCGAACGCGACGTTTTTTTTTTTGAATTAATAAAACATTCTTAGGTACTTTAAGATTGAGTTATTTTTTATTATTTTTTGCTTTTTAAAGGGAAATTAGGTTTTTGTGTCGGGGGTTTTTTAAATTTTTAATTTAATTTTTCATTTTGTACTTTTTATAGGTATATACTTAATATAATGTAGAATCAAACGAAGCTAAGAACGCTTTCGATTAATTCATCAATATTCTCTTTCAGTGCGCTTTCATTTGAGACCCCACTCGAGTATATTTGCTGACATTCGGTTACTCTTCCCCACTTTCTCCCCCACAACTTTTAAACGGCTCAACCGATTTTCATCAAACATGTCTAAGAATACTCGCAGATAAGTCACCTTTAATACGTATTTTTTTTTATTGAAATCGCGTCATCCGTTCGGGAACTATGATGCCACAGACAGACAGACACACAGACAGACAGACAGACAGACAGACAGACAGACAGACACGTCAAACTTATAACACCCCTCTTTTTGCGTCGGGGGTTAACAAAAGGATCTGAAATTTAAAAATGATTGCTTTGATTTGATTTTTTCCGGAATTCTACTTTTTTAAATCACTTCAAAGTGTGTCACTGAAAGTATTAGATGATTATTATGCTTACCTAAAGGTAGGTCCCACTACAAGAAAAAGGTCTATCGTCGAATACGACTTAGCTTGGCAGCGTTCGGGAAGCTACGCTATATCTTCTCTTCCCACATACTGCCGTATCTCAAAACGAAAGTTATTGACTGGTGCTTGTTGCTAGATATGACCTATGGCGCTGAAACGTGGAATCTCACAATAGGCTTTAGAGGGATAGTATTGCGACGCGATCGAATCAGAAATGAAGAGATCCGTAGGAGAACCAAGGTAACCGACACCGCCCTAAGAATTTCTGAACATAAGTGGCAGTGGGCAGGGCACATTGCTCGCAAAACAGGTGGCTGATGGGCTTGAACGGGTTGGGAGTGGCGAATGTGTACCAGAAACCATAGCGTTGGAAGGTCTCCCACTAGGTGGACCGATGACCTGGTGAAAGCCGCAAGAATCCTCAGCAAGCGAGAACCACAGAACCGGTAGAAGTGGCGGTGCTTAGGCGAGGTCTATATCCAGTAGTGGACGTTTGATAGTAATAATAATAGTATTTATTGTCTTAATAGTTAGTTACAGTGGTTCCCTAGATCCCACACTAGGATTCCCTGTGTCGTGGGATCTAGTTAATTCGTTCCGTTACATTGAAAGATAAAAATTAGGAAACGTTTTGAAAGCTGGATTACTTTGGGCACGCCACAATTGCGGCGGTAAGTCCCCTCTTTGAGGAGTGGATAGAGAGGCGCCACGGCGTCCTCACCTTCCGCCTGACGCAGGTTCTCACCGGGCATGGGTGCTTCGGTGGGTTCCTGTTCAGGATAAAGCGGGAGGATACGTCCGGGTGTTTCCATTGCGAGGATCGTCTGGAGGACACGGTGGAGCATACGGTGAAGGTGTGCCCAGCCTGGGCGGGGCACCGCCGTGTTCTCGTGGAGGCGATCGGCGGCGGCGACCTCTCGCGTCCGGCCCTGGTGCGAGCCATGGTACGGAGCGAGAGGGAATGGGAAGCCGTCACCTCCTTCTGCGAAGCAGTAATGCTTGCGAAGGATGAGGCGGGGCGCGTGAGGGAGTGGCAGTCTCTGCGCCCTCACGTCCCTAGCCGCCGCAGGAGGAGACGGCCCGGGCGTCGGGAGTCGATTGCGGACTCCCGGCCACCGTAGGCGCGAGCTTGCGGGTGGCGAGCAATGGGTAGCTCGCCGCCCGGTAAGGACCAAGCTCGGGTCGACGCCGCGCAATGTTCCACGCGCGCCTCAAAGAGATGTCAGCAGCAGTGTAGGGGTCTACTAGGACCGATGCCTGCCGGGGTCGCGTGATTGTTCGAAAGAGATACCGTGACCCTGGCACATGGGCAACTGATGGAACACGGGTGGGTTTTAGTCAGTAAAAGTCTGACACGCCCTCCCGCTCCGCCCAGAGCGGGAGAAGTCATTTGATGATTTCCCATCCTGAAAAAAAAAAAAAGGCTGGATTACTTAATTACAAAGTTACAAAATAATTGAGAAAACGAAAGAAAAAAAAACAATATTAAAAAAATAAAAATGCTGGGTGAGTGTATGTGTGGAAGCAAGTGTGTAGATGTGAGGGAGTGAGTGGGTGTGAGTGTGTGGATGTGATGGAGTGAGTGGGTGTGAGTGTGTAGTGTATAATGTTTTGTGTGTAATGTTTATAGATCTCGAGAGAGCATTTCCGGGTGTAAGTGTAGAGTTCGTTATTGTGTGATCTTTAGAATCTCTTCTGTGCTTTCATAATCTGACTCTAGTAGCCATTTGATGATCGTTTTATTAGGGTTCCGTTGCCAAATGGCAAAAAACGGAACCCTTATAGATTCGTCATGTCTGTCTGTCTGTCTGTCGGTATGTCTGTCTGTCTGTCTGTCTGTCTGTCTGTCCGTGTATGTCACAGCCACTTTTCTCCGAAACTATAAGAGATATGTTGTTGAAACTTGGTAAGTAGATGTATTCTGTATACCGCATTAAGATTTTTACACAACAATAGAAAAAAAAAACAATAAATTTTGGGGTTCCCCATACATAGAACTGAAACTCAAAAAAATTTTTTTCATCAAACCCATACGTGTAGGGTATCTATGAATAGGTCTTCAAAAATGGTATTGAGGTTTTTAACATCATTTCTTTCTAAACTGAATAGTTTGCGCGAGAGACACTTCCAAAGTGGTAAAATGTGTGTCCCCCCCCCCGTAACTTCTAAAGTAAGAGAATGATAAAACTAAAAAAAATATATGATGTACATAACCATGTAAACTTCCAAAGAAAATTGGTTTGAACGAAATCCAGTAAGTAGTTTTTTTTTAATACGTCATAAATCGTAAATCGCAATTTACCTTCCATTCAATCAACTCAAATATATAAAAAAAAAAAATAATTTCAAAAAACATAAACCTTACGCATAAACCGAGGATACCTACAGGTTTGTACGGAACCCTCGGTGCGCGAGTCCGACTCGCACTTGGCCGGTTTTTTACATTTATGTTTTGTTAATTACTACTTGCTTGATGAGCGATGGTGATCAATTTGTGGTTAATGCTACACCCCATTTTCTTCGATGAGTATGCAATTACAATTTAATCATGTTGTTCAAACTATACTATTTGTTGGATAGTATGGAGAGACATAAAGTTGAAACATTCTAAAAACAGACTTTTGTTACTGATTCGTAAATAGGTTGCGCAAGCATTTAACTTAAATAAGGTTTGCTTACAACTTCATCACATTCTTTTAGAACCGACTAGATATAATATGAATATTTCCCATACGTGGTACAAATGGATATATTCAACATATTCTCGTTCTAAATTGGACGTGAATTACGCAATCACTATGACATGCGATGGTCGCAGCGATGCAACTCCCTCCAATTCATTTCGAATTTTACGTGACAATTTGCACCGTATCTAGAGATGATAATTCTCCCTCGATTCGATCCCGTTCTTATACAAATGTTAACTATATAAGCGGTATTGAAGGGATTCTTATTATAATTCTAATACCGTAAGATTGAATATGTCATTGATACGAGTCTGTTTACAAAATATCATAGGTCAATGACCCGTGTTATGGACCTTTCGTACATTATTCAAACATAGGTCCATATTAGCTTAAGGGCTTATTATACTAAACATTTCCTCTTAATAGGTCGAGATTATGAAAAGGTCAAGACTTCAGAGAAATTATTTGTCAAAATAACATATACCTACATAGTAGTGAATTTAATTAGTGATTTCAGAATTTCGTTATCATTAGCAAAACACAGAGGAGAATATTTTTTGAAAACTTTGAATCGCCTTTTAACAGCAAATATGGGAACAGAAATGTATGTAACATTACGCTTGTATTATCTGAGGGGTTTGGCAGAGGTGTACTTATACTACACCCTCATTTTTAACAAGTTATGTTTAAGTTCCTTGTAGTAAGGGGTGAGCCTATTGCTATTATCATTATCATCATCACCATTATCACCACTGGCAGCCTTGTTTCACCCATTGCGTGAGTATACACCTCCTCCCCTGTTGTTTATACTATGCTTTCCTAGGCCATGTGAGTCTCATCCAGGTCTTTCCCGCAATCTTCTGTATTTTTATGCGCCATTATATGCTATTTTACTGCCAACGCTCCTACAAACGTTTCTCAGTATTGGCATCAACCGGGCAAAAATCCAGATTGGTACTGAAAATGGTGTAAAAACGACCGGGAATAAAAGTCAGAACCTCATATTCAGCGGTAACTTGCCACGTCTAGATCAACGATTCCTACTACACTAGAGAAACTTGTCGTTACCGCCTCATAAATATTGTGTTATAGAATCTCATCAACTGTCAAGTCTTTTTCCAACTATGTTGAGGCCTGTTCCATTCTAATTGGGTGTTGCTGAATATCATTATTCTCCATGGAGCGACTACCTATCAAACTTTCACAACCTAAAACAATACCCCTTGATAAGACTTGTTGTCAAACTTTCGGGCTTCTGACGACCCGTAATGACTGAGTGACGGGACAAACGGCTTAACGTGCTTTCCGAGGCGCGAATGGATCTTGTTATGTAAAGATGGTCATCCACGGACCAACTGCAGCAAGCATAGCTTAACAGGAACGATCGAGTACACGAGTTACATACAGGAAAAAATTATAACCACCAAAATTTTTTTTTTGTTGTTCAGTATCAGTAATAGAACACATTTCAACAATTTTTTCAATACTTTTTTAATTTTTATCCGACCTTAAATCAGTAAACTGTGGACACCCTACATATTTCATAATGTGATATCGACAATAGGAATAGGTCAGTAACCGCGCGCCGTAGGTACTGTACGCTGCCAGACCAGACCTCACAATACGATTTCAAGGGCGCAGTGGAAGTGTGATAATCGTGGGGCTCCAGAGACAAGAAGTGGAAGCGTACTGTCCGCCGTACGCGGAGCAGACAATCAAATCAAACACTTACAATACAACAAAAGAACTTACCTCATGGTTGAAGGAAACTGCTCTGGTTCCTACCTGGAGTTATGTATGTAAGTGAGTGTATATGTATCGTGTTGTGACGTTACGAGTATTCTTCAGGTTAGAATCCGCTGCAACAAGGCTTGGAGGCAATCACAGCATGCGGTCTTCAAATCACTCGTTCCCAACAGCGTCACACTTTGCTTAACCTTCAAACTATTTCTCGAAAATATGTCCAAAACCCGTGTTATTACGTCAAATTAGGGGTTATTAACAATCCAAACAATGGGTCATGACTTATTGTCCACCAAAACGACCGGTTTTTAAGGGATTACTTTACAAAAGATCGCGAGACACAACCGGCGACGTGTTCCCAGTTTTACCACCAAAATCAGAGAGATGTCAAGTGTCAAACTGACAACTGACAGTTCTCACTGTTACACGTTTAGAAACGTAGGCGCATAAAGTAATAAACGGTACCGAACATCTACCCCCCCCGGACGGGCCTTCCCGTCCGCTAATCACTTGGCAATCCCGACAAGGTTGCGTTTTATCAGTCCACCTGACACGCTGCTGGAGGATGTGCAAATACTCCAAGCTCCAACGCTTCCAAAACTCTGAGCGAGCTGCTGCACCAACTGAAACCGCGATAGCCAATTTTGGCTCACATCGACAAAAGGGTGCTCCGGCAGGGCGACAAGTGGCTGTCAAATCAAAAAATGGCCCGGGGTTAGGGGTTCCAAGTCGTTCGGGTCCGAAGACAGCGGGCACAATGGACGCGAGTTCAACACAGCTTCAAGACGGCAAAATACCGTAGCTAACTCCTTAAAGGTGAGAACGGTGTCTCCCAACAATCTGCGCCAGAGTCCCTGTGCCGCCTTCACCGCGGCCTCAAAATACCCCCCCAATGGGGGCAGGCTGGCGGGTCAAAACAATAACAAACAACAAAACAACCAAACAACAATAACAACCACAACCAAATGGCCCTCCTTAGGCAACAAAAGGGGGTGACGGACCCCATAAGGAAGGCTAGTGACTCAACCGTCAACAACCAAACAACAAAGACCCGTATCGTCCAAAAGGGGTTCAACTTACTATCGGCTCCCGACAATATCCAAAACTCTTGCTGCAGAATGGCCAACAGCGCATTGCAACCGGCATGTGAGTTCATAATGTGACGATCAGTCATCAACAATTCAACAACAAAACAACAATTCAACAATTTGTCGAGGGAGCTTTATCGACTCAACAAAACTCAGGGTCCTTTGTTCCAACAGCGAGCACCTTGAGCCCGGGCAAAGGACCCGACATCAAGACTGGCGATCGAGGCCAATCATCCTCGGGGTGAGTCAGCCAGTCTGGTCCCCACCATAGAGGGTGAGCAATCAAGCGGGGTGCCATGCACCCACGTGAGGCCACGGCGCCTGGGTTCAAATCTCCAGGCACGTGCCTCCAAATCAAAGGCGTTTCAAAATTTTCAATCTGGGACACTCGGTTCGCAACAAAGACCTCCAAAGAGTGGACGGACGTCTTCAACCAACACAAAACAATTTGACTGTCCGTCCAGGCGTAAGAAGCCCGAATGTCCACAGTTCCACCCAAAGTGTGAGCAACGTGGTTCAATAGACGCACAAGACGCGCCGCCCCTGACAATTCAACTTAGGGATGGTCAGTACCGTCCGGAGGGGGGGGGGGCACCTTGCTCTTGGCCAAGACCAGTGACAAATTCACCTGGCCTGTGCGCAGACGGTGCGCAGACAAACAACAGCTGCATAACCGTGCGAAGACGCATTACAAACAAGGGTAGCAGTGTAGCTCCCAGGGGGGAGGATAGCGCGGGGTAACACGACCTCGTTGACTGCAGGGAGTGCGGATACAAATTGGAGCCAATCATCCAATAGGGTTTCCCGAAGTGGCTCGTTCCAACCAAGTCCCGCAGTCCAAAGGCGCTGAAGAAAACATTTTAACCAAAACAATACACAAACAAAACAATTTTGCCCAAAACAATACAAACAAAACAACAAAACAATAGACAAAAGGCAACCCTGGACTCCCATGTCCATAATGACACGGACCACAACAGAGTCCCCCGTGGGCCCCCAGACCTGACCGATGCCATTGGCAACAAAACCATGTCGATCTGAGGGGTACCTTAGCGGGGCAGGCGCCAATGTCCTAACAATGCCTGGGCGGCGACCGATCGCCGCACACCCAGGCTCCGCACCCAAGCTCAAGTCCCTCGCGACGAGGATGGAGGCCAAACTCCTCGTCCGCGCGGTGTCCCGAGCCACGCGCTATCGCTGGATGGGCATATCCCACCGGAAGCCTGAATGGCGGGGGGCGTGACTCCAACCGGGGACGTTCCGCCAAAGGAGGGGAGGGAAGGCGGTGCTGGTCTGGCCAGTGGTGCCTAGCAACAATTGCGTAATCGCCTTTACGCGGGGAGACCAAATGGCGGTCGCGCGGCTCCCGATCAACTTGCGCGGGGGGTGGAGTGCGGCGCTCAAAATTGCGGGCCTCTCCCCGGTTCTGAACTGGCGAGGCAGAAGCCCGGTGACCAACTCCATGGTACCCCCCCGTACGCGAACCTTCATCAGAGGCTGGTCTGTCAGCGTGGTTCGCGTTAGCGCACAATATGTCCAAATGGGACCCCCTACAAATTATACAAGGGCGGGGGTTGGGGCAGTCCCGATGGAAGTGAGCCCCCAAACAAGAGAAGCACATGCAGCGTGCATTGGCAATTCGGCGGCGGGCACTCACGTGCAACTTCAAAAAGGCCGCGCAAGTTGCCATGCCATGCCCCGTGTCCCTACAAAACTCACAACCAGGACGACTCTGGGTGCCAGCAAAACGAGCGGCGGGGCGACCATCAACAGGCCCGCGAGCCCTAGTCCGTCCCTGGTCTCGTGGCCAGGAAGACGGCTGGCATGACTCAGTGGCAACGCCAGAGTTGTCCACAAACCGACACTCATCCTCCAAAAATTGGACGAGGTCACCAAATGGGGGGAGATGTGTAACACTATCCCCACCATACCTTTGCTTGAAATGAGCCCTCAAATCGGCAGGAAGCCGTTGCAGCACAACATGCACCAAAGGGTAAGACCATTGGTCCACCGGCAAGTCCAATCGCTTTAAAGCGTTGGTCGCTACCGTTACCCGTCTCAACAAATTTACAAATTATTTCAAATAAACTAGCAATCATAGTTAACAAACATTTACAGCGCATTACTACTTCCCTTATAGAGACTGCCAAGTAATTAGCTCACTGTAAATTACCAATTTGTTGGTTATTTCTTATAACCACGCTCTGCTACCAAAAATGTACGCTGCCAGACCAGACCTCACAATACGATTTCAAGTGCGCAGTGGAAGTGTGATAATCGTGGGGCTCCAGAGACAAGAAGTGGAAGCGTACTGTCCGCCGTACGCGGAGCAGACAATCAAATCAAACACTTACAATACAACAAAAGAACTTACCTCATGGTTGAAGGAAACTGCTCTGGTTCCTACCTGGAGTTATGTATGTAAGTGAGTGTATATGTATCGTGTTGTGACGTTACGAGTATTCTTCAGGTTAGAATCCGCTGCAACAAGGCTTGGAGGCAATCACAGCATGCGGTCTTCAAATCACTCGCTCCCAACAGCGTCACACTTTGCTTAACCTTCAAACTATTTATCGAAAATATGTCCAAAACTCGTGTTATTACGTCAAATTAGGGGTTTTTAAGGGATTACTTTACAAAAGATCGCGAGACACAACCGGCGACGTGTTCCCAGTTTTACCACCAAAATCAGAGAGATGTCAAGTGTCAAACTGACAACTGACATTTCTCACTGTTACACGTTTAGAAACGTAGGCGCATAAAGTAATAAACGGTACCGAACAGGTACTTTGAACTTATTATAATTTTGACCGATCGAACAGCTGATAGGTACTAGTAGCTACGGTCGGTCGTTCACCTTCACCACCGCGCCGGCGCCGCGCGCAAGTTACTATAAAAACCAGTTTCAAAATTAACATCTGTCGTTAACGATAACTTATTTTTTTTTTAATTTGTTAAAATTTGCGCACTGGTTAAAAACTTATGTTGTACATTTCACATCTGCAGTACACTATGCAGTAAAATACGTTACATTAGTTAGTAAATAATTAGTAATCAGCCTCCTTACACTTAACTAGAAATTTGAAGCCTTCGGGGCATAAACTAGGAGCTTAACACACGCAACCAGGGAACTAACTAACATTAATTATGGTTGATACAGCTTGGAGCTAATCATAATTAGATGAAGCAAGTCTTGTATGTCTCAGGTTGTTAGCTGATTGTACGGGATATTAAAGACTTTAATTACTAGGTAATATTAATGTAGGTTTATCATTTGGAGTATTACAACACTTGTAATTAATTCACAGAGCAATGTCATAACACGGCTTTAAACCTTAGCTTTATCATCAGCAGCCTACAATGTTCCCACTGCTGGGACACAGGCCTTTTTTTTTTTTTTCAGGATGGGATGTCATCAAATGACTTCTCCCGCTCTGGGCGGAGCGGGAAGGGCCTGTCAGACTTTTACTGACTAAAACCCACCCGTGTTCCATCAGTTGCCCATGTGCCAGGGTCACGGTATCTCTTTCGAACCATCACGCGACCCCGGCAGGCATCGGTCCTAGTAGACCCCTACACTGCTGCTGACATCTCTTTGAGGCGCGCGTGGAACACTGCGCGCCGTCGACCCGAGCTTGGTCCTTACCGGGCGGCGAGCTTCCCATTGCTCGCCACCCGCAAGCTCGCGCCTACGGTGGCCGGGAGTCCGCTATTGACTCCCGACGCCCGGGGCGTCTCCTCCTGCGGCGGCTAGGGACGTGAGGGTGCAGAGACTGCCACTCCCTCACGCGCCCCACCTCCTCCTTCGCGAGCATTACTGCTTCGTAGAAGGAAGTGACGGCTTCCCATTCCCTCTCGCTCCGTACCATGGCTCGCACCAGGGCCGGACGCGAGAGGTCGCCGCCGCCAATCGCCTCCACGAGGACACGGCGGTGCTCCGCCCAGGCAGGGCACACCTCCACCGTATGCTCCACCGTGTCCTCCAGACGATCCTCGCAATGGAAACACCCGGACGTATCCTCCCGCTTTATCCTGAACAGGAACCCACCGAAGCACCCATGCCCGGTGAGAACCTGCGTCAGGCGGAAGGTGAGGACGCCGTGACGCCTCTCTATCCACTCCTCAAAGAGGGGACTTACCGCCGCAATTGTGGCGTGCCCAGCACTGGGTTGCGACAATCGCACCCGCCATGTCGCCATGAGATCACACCGGAGCTCTGTCCGCCGTGCCGCGATTTGTCGCGGCAGCGGAGTTTCGCCCCGGCGTTTCGCCTCCTCGCGCCACTCCCACATGTGGGCGAGGACCTTTGCCTCCAGATCCCATGGCGGCACTCCGGCAAGGAGGCTCGCTGCCTCGCAGGATACCGTGCGGTATCCCCGGATTAACCGGATGGCCATGACCCTCTGGGCCGCACTCAACCGGCGCGCTGGGCGCAGCCTCAATGAGGGCGCCCACACCGGTGCCCCGTAGAGGGCCATGGACCGCACGACCCCCGTGTAGAGCCTCCGGCAGGAGGCGTTTGGACCCCCCAGATTGGGCAGGAGCCGCTTTAAGGCAGCCCCAGCCCGCTCCAGTCTGGGAGCCAAACGTCGGAAGTGCTCGACGAAGTTACACCGGCTGTCGAGGACAAGTCCCAGGTACTTCATCGTCGACTCGACGCCGATGTGAACCCCTCCCACCGTGAGTTGAGAACCCGCAGGTGGCGCGTTCCGAGGACCATGAAAACCCATGGCCTCGGACTTGTGCAATGCCACCTCGAGGGACACAGGCCTCCTCTCAGTGAGAGGGAGTGGGCCATAATCCACCACGCGGACACAGTGCGGGTTGGTAGATGTCACATGTCTTCGAATTTTTGGTTCTAAGATATACTGGTGTTAATCTTGGGTTGCTTAAACCTTAGCTTGGGTGCCCGATAATAATCAATGTTTTTTACCATTGTAAAAAACTTTTTTTTTCTGTTAATATTAACCAATTAACTTAACCGAGCAGTGCTAGCCCAATTAGTATCAGCCCCGTCTTATGAGTTGCAAGTGGTCGAACCCAAGCAGGCTCTTTACTTTGTGTAAAATATAATCATCACCACTGCACTCAAAACGGTGAAGGTAAACATCGTGAGGAAACCGGCATGTCTTAGAACCAAAAATTCGAAGATATGTAACATCTACCAAACCGCACTGAGCCCGCATGGCAGATTATGGCCTACTCCTCTCACCGAGAGGAGGCCTGTGTCATTATAGGCTGCTGATGATGAACACTTATCATCATCATCATCATTGCAGCCGAAAGACGTCCACTGCTGGACATAGGCCTCCCCCAAGCACCGCTACTTCGACCTGTCCTGTGCTTTTCGCATTCAACGCATTCCTGCGGCCTTCACAAGATCATCGGTCCATCTTGTGGGAGGCCTTCCAACGCTCCGTCTTCCTGTACGCGGTCGCCACTCCAAAACCTTCCGACCCCATCGGCCATCTGTTCTGTGAGCAATGTGCCCTGCCCATTGCCACTTAAGTTTGGCAATTCTTCGAGTTACAACACACTTATAACTCATTGTAATGAATAATCATTATTAAATCCTCTAACTCTAAACATTAATCGTATTGTAGGTACAGATTAACATTAAGTTTAGGCCCAAAGCCATACACAATTTAAAGCATTTTCACCCCAAGATATATTATCTTGTCCTTACATTAGTTTCAAAGAAGCAATTGACCTTAGAAGAGGCACATTGTTTGCCTAAGTGCCGCTTAACTGACTGGTTAGGGGTCAAAATAATAATTCAAGTACTGCATAAATAAAATAAAGGGCTTAAGTGCGCACTTTGGTGTTCGATTTATTTGGACCATTCTTCCCCTTGTATTTATTTAGATGGCGTAAACACAGGATTTGAGGTCTAAGTGACCACATGTTTGCCAACCCGTATTGTAAGTTATTTTTCCGGTCGCAAAATTAACAGGTAAACCTACATGTTTGGAAAGGCGAAAGTCCGTTGTTCGGAGTTTAATAAAGTTACTTCCGCCTCTGTTAAAAGTAAATAAATAAACTTATGACTAAAACATAAAAGGGTTAATACAAAGGTCAATATTTAAATACTCTGACTACAAAACTAGGTATAAGTTGTATTCCTGTGATTTAGGAGTCACTTCGTTTTGATAATTGTTGTGATTTTGTTGGTTTTTACAACGCTTTTACAACTTAGAAGTTATACATCAACTTATTTCAGTAAGTGATAAACTTATTAAAATTTCAGTCGAGTAATTAAGTAACACAAAGGGACGGTTCAACAACATTTATTGCCTAATTGACGGTTTTGAAGAGCCGAAATTTTCAGACGTACATTTGAGCTACAACTTTAAAGCGACGCTTAGTTTTCTGGCTCACCGAATTCGGCCACATGTCATCATCATCATCATCATCATCATTTCAGCCGAAAGACGTCCACTGCTGGACATAGGCCTTCCCCATACAACATATTATATTAGTCTTTAATACATAATCGTTATTTTTATTTGAATAGATTTGCCGCTAGCTGAAAAATCATTGGGTTTGTGATTGAAGGTGTTTTGAATTAAAGTGCTGATCGGAAGTAATGTAGCAGTGCATAATTAATTTTGCCTCATTAGTCAAAACAAACTGGAGAAATAAAAATCTCATAAACACGTGTAAGTTATAAAGTCTTGAATCTAGAAGTTAGTTAAATACACAATTTAAAATATCCAGTTTCCACGTAGCTGCAAAGAACAGGGAAACCACACGGGTAACGAGGTGAAACTTGAAAATGTTTCTTTTTCACCCTCATTGAGCAGCTCGGTCGGTGTTAGGAAAATATTTCTGTATTTCTAGCGATGTCATTTCTCTTCGAACGAAGTGAGGATGAATTGAACGCTTTTGAGTCGGGGTAAAGACTTCGTTTTCTGTGACTTATGGGGTAAACCGAGAAATTAGTGTGGTCAGATTTGGGTTTGAATTAATGTCTAAAAGAGTAGTACAATTTAATCTGTTGTTTTCTTAACCTAAGTTTCACTATTAATAACCAAAATTTCTGCTCACCGCTGTGGACAGGTAATGTACACAAAATACTGGCGGCATTACCACTATTATATATTTTTATTCTAAAAGTATGTCGGTTCATGTAGTGGAAGTTTATCCATTTTATATATATTATTTATAATGTAGTCCGGGCAAAATAGACCTTCAAGGTTATATTAATTTGCAGGTATTCAAGGTCAAAATTTCGCAAAACTGAGTTTTTACATTTTTACCCAAACGGAAAACTTTATCACAAAAATACATCGGACAAAAATATGTTCGTCATCAAAAATGTCTTTTCGCTTTTCGATAAAGAACTTAGTTCCAAAAATGTCTTTGAACATTTTTGGAACTATGTTCCTTATCGCGCGTTGCGAAAGGGGGCTAGACCGAAAAAATTAAGACCAAAAGTTGTAACGACACTTTTTGCTATAGTTGTAAGCCGTGCGGCGGGCGCGTGTTTCTCTGGCTGTCTCGTTGTCGTTTCGTCTTTCTAAAATTTTATTACAATTCCTTCACTAATTAATCGAAAGAAACTTCGTTCCATCCGGGTGTCCCTTGACACCTCTCAAGTTTTTTCCTAAGAATCATCATTTTTGAGATATAGCGAGTCAAAGGCTGCAATTTCCTTATTAAGTACATTACCACGCCACCTGAGATGAAATGTACACGGACGTGCTTTTCTCAGTTTCTTCGATAGACCTATTCTATGGTCCATTGTGGTATTGTTTAATAAAATAAGTTTTTTATTAAAAAATTGGAACTACTGAAGATGAAGGAAGTTGTCATCATTTCAGCCAAAAGACGTACACTGCTGGACATAGGCCTCCCTCAATTTGGGGGGTTTATCAAAATCGCCGCAATTGGCATGAGGATTGGCGATCGCAGAAAGGTGATAAAATGCTTAAAAACACTGCTGACCATTCTCTAGTAAATCTTTTAGTCGTCTTTTACGACATCCTCGGGAAGAAAAGCAATGGTGCTATTCATTACTTCCAGCAACACACGGAACAAGAACGAAAGTGGTATGAAACTTAATTAGGGAAAACAGTATGGAAATTAATGTAGCCTTAACCCTATTTTCTGGAGTAACTTGACCGGACTAAATAAAACCCACATGATATATTTATTGTTAAAATGGCAACCCTTCCGATATAGCTGGCCAATTATTATAGGAACCTCATTGGTTTTTGTCCTAGTAGTAGGTGAACCTTTTGAGTAGATACGATGATTATTATAATATCAAAATTTAACAAAAGAACGCTCAAAATAAAATATTTATCAGAGACTATCTTAAAGGCTTCAGAAACAGGGTGATAATCTGCAGCCCAAGACGTACTAAAAGGGTGTTAAGAATTTATTTGACGTATCCAAAGGACACAAGAAAATTTTGGCTTTGGGGTAAGGACACCTTTGCCAAGCAATGCGAAAATACAAGTTGAAAAAAAATATAGGTAAGTGTTTCTTGTAATTTCATAACGACGGATATTTCTTAGTAATTTAAGATTATACGGATTTTCCTTGTTAAGTCGCCTGAACTTTATTTAAGACCGAGGGGGAAAGATCCTTAATAGAGTAAACGCTAATACCGTAGGCAAAGCTCTTTTGAAAGACAAGCTTTGAAATCCCTTAATTTTACATTTCTGCTCAATAACCGAACCATTTGACAAATTTGAAAGGAAATTAAACCTTATGCTCGATTTTAGCGTACAGAAATTATTACTCTAAAATCGTTTGAACGGCTGGCGATCTATCATATAAATGTTTATGGGTTTATGGCCATTGATATTTCGAGGGTGCCTCATTCTGAGAGACTTAATCACTAGATTGTTTGATATATAGTTTATTGGGGTGTAAGCACAGTAACACATTAAGATTCAGGTACAAAAGACCCTAAATATAATAGTTTCGCGTAACAAATGTAGCTAAAGGCACGTGGGGACTCAAGAGAGAAGAGAATCACGCATATTTAGCAAGCATGTGAGAAGCAAGTTTACAATCAGTAGTCTACAGAACGATCGCGCATCAGATCGGCCGTTTACTTTGCTAGTGTCAGAAATTAATAAAAATCATTATGTAATATCGTATGTTATCGTCTAAGGACAACCAACACAACTTTATCTGGTTCCAAACTAGGCAGCCTGTACTATGGTAACCAGACGACTGATAAATCTTTATATATAATTCTACTGTACGTGTGTATGTCACTGAACTCCTCCTGAACGGCTAGACTGATTTGAATGATTTTTTTTTGTATGCGTTTGGGTGTCACCCTGGATGGTTTAGATTCACTATTAGAACCGGTAGGTGGCGCTGCTATCGAGTTCTAGGAAACAGGACAACGTCTGTACGGTCAGCTAATATACTTATATATTTCTAAATACATATTACATACATATTATAGAGAAATTATACCCAGACACAGAACAAATCATTGAGCTCATCACACAAAGTTTATCCTGGGTGGGAATCGAACCCACGACCTCAGTCTTAGCATTCAGGGTCACTAATCACTAGACTAACAGGCCAGTCATTATGCACTTACTACGCTTTAGAATAGCCTACTATCTTCATGGGCATAAAAAAAACATGTTACCTAGGAAGAATGAATGTTAGAGATAGCAAATATTATTATATAAATTATGTTTTGAAATAAAAAAATACTGTTGAATATGGCCCCATGAATAGACCTCATTACGACAAAATGTATATAAAAAGGGTACTATTTTTACCACGGATTTGCCCGCGTATATAAGGTGTATCTATTCATACACGAAATATTTTAAGAGGAACACCTGTAGGTTGTAAAGAAGCTATAGCAACGAAAAATATTTTTTTCAAAATTTAATATTTATAAATTATTTGACGCACACGAGAAATACTGCCTCCTTCTTATTTTTTACGGCCCAAGACACCGCGGCCATGCTCGTGCCGTCCGGTCGCCGCCCTCACAGCGTCAGGTGGGCCATTGATAGAATTTGGAGTAAAGGTTTTTGCAAAACGTCTCAAGCAGTTTTATAATTATAATAATTACGAAAATTCAAAAACGCTTAGATAAAAAATTTCTTTTTGCTTCTATAGTTTCTTTACCACCTACAGGTGTACCTCTTACAATATTTCGTGTATGAATAGATACACCTTATATATCGGTAAATATCCCATGGGATCTACACTAACAAGTATAACTACCAGAATCAAAAGTACCCTCCATGTCATCATTCATCATCATTTCAGCTGTAACGCGTCCACTGTTGGGCATAGGCCTCCCCCAGTTTGGGAGGGTTTACCGTAATCACCACGCTTGGCAAGCGGGTTGGTGATCGTAGTATGGTGGTAAAATGCATAAAGAACGCTGCTGCCCATTCTCTATTAGTCCCCTTAGCCACCTCTTCCGACACCCACGGGAAGAAATGGGATGATACAATTCTTTACGTCCGGCACTACACTAAACACTCTACTTGTTAATCCAGTTTATTTGTGTGGAGTTAATTTAATCCGCTCAGCCATTTTCGCGCCAATCCGGAACCTATGTACATCATAATAAACGGTTACTAAACATACACACACACACATACATACACAAACATACCATTCGCACACACACACACACACACGCACACACATTCACATATCATTCATTCATTCATTTATTCATTTAAAATACTAGCCTTTTCCAGCGGCTTCGCCCACGTATTATACTCACAAACCTCCTTCTTGATTCACCCTGTCTATTGGCGAAAACCGTGTTAATACTTTGCGTAGTTTAAAAGATCTAGAAACATGTAAAGATTATCTAGAAATTAAAACCCACGCTATCTATTACGAATTCATAGAACTAACCAATGAACACACTCATTGTCCTATAAAAAAAAAATGCAAATATTGAGATCAGTAATTGAGATAAAAACTATTCTATCTTTTAATTTGGATCAAACTGCACACGGTGTGAAAATTTTATTAAAATCAGTTAAGTAGTTTAGGAGTCCATCCCGGACAAACAACGTGATGCATAATTTGTTTAAATTAAGATGTATAGATATAGATTAACCAACAGATGAAAACAGTACCGATCATATGATTCGCGTCCATAGGCTAATCTCCAGGATACACTCCAAATGTTCAGTACTTCGCAGAATTAGCTGAGCTTTGCAGCCAGCCTGTGCTAAGCCCATCACGTAACCCCTAAGCTCGGGATTGTCTTGCTAAACTACTATAGCAAACTATACAACCTTTATGGTAAAGGCCACAGTATAGGCCAATAAATAGAGGTTAGATTTGAATGACAAAGGACGATGTAGGCTGTTTTAAACACGACGAATTGATTGAATTAGGAATGAAGGTGGCAGATCAAATTAACTATGGTATTAATTCCGAAACCACTAACAAAAACATCCGTATAATTTATTACTTGGCATTAGAACTTGAGCCGTTGAAAAATGTTTGGACAAAAGAATTACTATTAAAAAGTAACCACAAAATGTTAAACTAAGATAAAACTACGTTCATAAATAGTTTTTTTTTCCATTATCATCTACCTAGCCATTTCTCCTAACTTAGTTGAGCTTTCAGTCTAACCGGATGTCTAGCTGGATACCAATATTTTTCATGGAGCGACTGCCTATCAGGACCCCGCAACCCAGTTACCATAAGGTAATACGATCATCCTTAGGCAGACTGGTTGTCAGACATTCGGGCTTCTAAAGACCCATAACGACAGTCAAAGATCTAGTAATAACAGCTGGAACGAACGACTTAACGTGCTTTTTCAGGCACGGATGGGTTGGTATATAAAGATGGTAACTTATCTACTGGCCAACCGCAATCAGGTTAAGATATTACTTTACCAAGTCTCGTATAGTTTGTTACATCTTTGTTTTATCCAAATATTATTTTTAATTTTTAGAAAATTTCGGTTTTGTCTCTTTAAACTGCCCACTAGTTTAAAGAGACAAAATCGAAATTTTCTAAAAATCATAGGAACCTCAAAGTACCGATATGTAGGACAACATTATACCTAACGACATGTTCTGGTACTTGTTGCCAGAAATTGATGCCGCAGTTATTGTAGCAGTTAACGCCAAACTAATTGCTCCCTAGTCTGGTACATCCGGTAATATTTGCCGTTTTCTGTGCATATGGCGCATATTTTCCTCATATTTTTTTAAGTCCCGCGACGCAAAAAGAGGATTGTTATACGTTTGAACGGTATGTGTGTCTGTCTGTGGCACCGTAGCTCTTAAAGGGGTGAACCGATTTGGGTGCGGTTTCATTTTACTAAAAATGTAGGATTTCTAGCGATGATGGACACGTTTTATTATAATTGGTCCAGCCATTTTGACACAAAGATCGTTTGATCAAAATGTTACCTGCAACTTCTGATTAAACTTAACGGGCCAATGCGTATATTTTTATTATTTTTAGAGGTGTTTGCATTGGTCGGGTGATTCTAAAATTTAACTTTTTTATTCGTATTTTCTTTGTATCTTTCACCGCAAATAAAAATATCTTTACGTCAACAAAAAAACCTTGTAAGCACTGCTTTTCAAACACTGAGGATCCCCATTTTATGTATATATTATTTTATCAGTCGGTCAAGTATACAGTAACCAAGAAACGTCAGTTACGGGGTATTTAGTTCGTCAGACAACTAAATCCCGGCCTAATGCAAGTTACTTCGCCAACAATTTGGATTTCCGAACTACATCAACAGTCAACTTTTAGTGAAATAGTCTAGGTACAAATTTTATTGAGGCCAGAGTTCGTGCCCACTTCATGGCTTGGGTACTCTGCTTCTTCTTTTCGAGTCGGTGATGCAGTACTTTTGAAGACGACGAGGGATGAACTTTACAAATAAATAAATTTTACATTTTTGGAAGTTGAGAATGAAAGTATGAAAAATCATTTTGAGGAACTTGGGACTTGGAGAAATCAGGAATCACCTTTTTTAACTCACGAAGTTTTGTAGCTGAATGAATGTTTTATACAACAATATGAAGCTTAGTAGAACAATAAATCACATTAACAATGTCAGCTGTCAAATGAAAATTCCATTTCAACAATATTTTAATTAACATGAATTATTATTTTGTCAATAGAAGAGATGTAATTTAAAACATTTATGTTATTTGCATTTCTTACATGTAAATGGTTTACTTACTAGAGACTGGGCAGCAGCGTTTTCTATGCATTTTACCACCATACTACTAGTACTCAGTTGCATCCGGGTAGACTGGAAGCCGACCCCAAGATAGTTGGAAAAAGGCTAGGCAGATGACGACTGCAATCGACAACCCGCCTGGCAAGCCTGGCGATTATAACAAACCCCACCTTAGGGGAAGACTTCTGTTCAATAGTGGACGTCGTTCGTCGAAAATGATGATGATGATGAATTGCTCTTACACTTATAACTAAAAATAAAAACATAAGAAATAATTACTTAACAAATCTGAAGTAGTGGTCGTACTACGTACACTTTTGAATTGTAAAAGAGTCTGTCAGCCAGAAAGACGATACTATGGAGAAGAACTGCAAGACACTCCACGGACCCTTAATCAAATCAAAATATTATTACAAAGCTTTGGTTACATCATTCATATAGAAATAAAAAGACAAAAACAAAAAAAAATGAAGTGGCAGCTAAGAGTTGACCATCCCGTACGGACGACGCCTGTTCACAAACATGACGTATGGATCAGAACCATTTATTTCAACCATTTTGAAGGGAACTTTGGATACTTGTGTTTTCGATGTAGGTACTTTGTGAGGATCCTACCAACGTAGACAGATACATTACTATCTCTAGTTCTAGAAACTTCATACATGCTGCTGACATTTACCTACCTAAACCAAATTATATTAGTAGTTAGCTTTGCAAGATTATTTTATTTAACTTTAGTATACTCGTTCACAGTGAGGGACCTATATTAAAACGCTACTCTCCGCGATCAACGCTTTTGGTTCGATCAAGCACGTACCTTGAACCACTTGGTAAATATAACTGGTATATGAAGCATCGAACCGCATTCGATTCAGGAAACAAATTACACTATTCATTAAGACAGAATGACTAATTTCATTGTTTTATGTAAGTGTGACAGATAGTATGTATAAATATAGATACCTAGTATTTAAATGGCACCGTGGCTCTGGCACAGGCAACTGAAGGAACACGGGTGGGTTTTAGTCAGTAAAAGTTGGACTCGCCCTCCCACTCCACCCAGAAGGGCGACGTAATTTGATGATTTCCCATCCGGAAAAAAAGGTATTGAAATGGCCTTCATAAGTAACAATAAAAGTTTTTCGTTATGAAAATAATATTTTTTTTAAAAATAAATAAAGATTTTATTTCTCTTCCATAAAGGCTCCTTATAATTACAAAGAAATAACATCAATGAAAAATGGTTTATTATTTTAACAAGTAGGTAATTCTTCACAACTTGTGATTTGAGCCTCTTTTTAAAAAGATAAGCTTGCGTTAGGAGACTCCGTTCTTCCATAAAATTAAAAAGTCGTTACTTGTTTTATGCACATGTAGGAAAAGGAAATAATAAAATTCAAAAAATTGAGAAATTAAGCTAAACATGCAACACACACATAGGCATGCGAGTGGGTGAATGAGAGTGTTTTAATGTGAGCACGAATGAACCAGAGTGTATGCATGATGTTAAATATGGTAGGTACCTATACCGGATGACATTTTTTACCGTCTCGACCTTTATATGGTGTGTTGTGTAACTAGAATAGAAGGCAGGAAGGCCTTCAGATTCATCGTAGGTGACTAAAGGATCGCGGGACGCGGGCGGACGGGGATGCGTGTACGGCTCGTGCGCCTGCGAAAGATCAATGAGGCCGCCTATCGGCTGGCTTTAAAGGGTAGGACCGCGCTACGAAATCATTGATACATGCCATGCATTGAGTAGGGTACATATGATTTGAGTTTTGATAGATTTTAATTTATTTTATTTTTTCCCAAATTTCTGTTTCTGTTGTTTTAGTATGAAAATGTTATTTTAAATGTGTAGTATTTATTGCTAGATCAATTTTATTATATTTAATTCAAAAATAAAAAAAAAGTAAAAATTTCTATGCCAAAGGCTTCTACCCCGTTCACCTATAACACCCATTTTATTTTCAAGACGTTAAAAAATGTCACTCGGTACATAACTTTATTTACTTAAAACAAATAATGTATGTCATGTACATTATAGGTTTTGAGAAAATAAAAACTCTGTTCTTACAAAATAATTTCTAAATATACAATGTAGTGCCTGTGCGAGAGCACTGCTGGTGGTGAGCAGTTAAGAATTAGTATGTTACAAAAACCACTGTTGTAAGGAGAATTTAATTTTCCATAGTAACCTCTCAGAAAGATAGAAATGACGTCTAACAAGCAAGGGTCTTAATAAATCATGGAAGAGAATTCCATAACCATCTCATTTATCAAACTAAGTGCTAATCAGAGTTTGTTGTTTTTAAGCACACTGAAGAACGCTGCCCAGTGCCGTTCTCTCTTATAAAACATCACCCTTAAATCAGTAACTTCATTGAGTCTTCCCCGCTTTAAAAATGTCAACATAAAAAGCAACTCAATTGGATAATTCGGATCCGCCTTCATAAACCTAACGACAGTCGTTATGTAAATAGATTTACGATTTATATAAGGAAGCGAGAAAGCTGTAAAGTAGTAAAAAAACATCGAGAAAAGAATCGTAAAGCGGACAAATTGATTTTCTTTTTATATTTATGTGTTTAATTTTGGTGCGAAGACTTGCACGCACAAATCTTTTTATTAGGCAGGCTTGGAGATATTTAGATGGTCTCGTGCTGAAGTAAAAGGCATGTAATTGCAGTTGTAAATTCAGGAAGATATCGCTTCAGGTTGGCTAGGTAACAAGACGTGTGCGTCACAGTACGGTTGCCTCGGGCAATGATTAGAAATTGATTCCAGTTACGGTACGTATGGTATCGTTTACGATAATTTTCGATTCCGTGCGTTTAATTTAAAACGATTTTACTATGCGCTTGGTGTACAACATACCTCTATCTACCCTGTGAAGTATACAGGCGTAATGTTATATGATGTTGTAAATTAAAGACACCCACGAAGCAGTAGGTGTTTTAATTTACTTACTAGTTTCAATTTTATGGAAATTGCGGTGTTATGAATAATCGTAACCTTATAAGCTGTGTGGGCGAAAGCGCCACGAGCATGACTGAGAAACAACTATTAATCAGAAACGGAATCATTTTCAAGGCTCTTGCTATTTTATCCACACTATAATATTATAAATGCAAAAGTAACTATGTCTGTCTGTCTGTCTGTCTCGCTTTCCTGCTAAAACTACTGAACCGACTTAAATGAAATTTGGTACACAGATAGTTTAGAGCCTGAGAAAGGACATAGGCTACTTTTTATCCCGGTAGTATGTTCCCGCGGGATAATTTCCGACCTTCACGCGGGCGAAGCCGCTGGCAAAAGCTAGTCTTTCATATGTACGAAAAAATGGTCAGCTTAGCAACGTAAACAATGCCTTGAATATTGTGGAATTGTCAAAATCAAAGCGAATCCTATTGATAGTGTATTACGCAATTGTCCGTCTGTTCGAGGATGCAATTTCAAATCTGTCTGTAACTTAGACTTATTGACTTGAAGTCACCAACTTACTCTGAACATGTTCAAAGTTTATTATGGAAAGCTTTTCATATTGGGGTAATTATTACAGCATGTTAAACATAAGCCACAATACATCCCGGTATTCATGAATAATCAACAAATTCCACACGCGAATACTGCTAAGTATCTTGGCATGACCCTGGACGCAAAACTGCGCTGGAAAGAGCATGTCAAAAAGAAAAGAACCGAATTAGATATTCGATACAAAAAAATGTATTGGCTACTTGGTAGACAGTCGCCATTGTCAATAAGTAATAAATTGTTGATATATAAACAAGTTTTAAAGCCTGTATGGACCTACGGTATACAGTTGTGGGGCTGCACCAGTCAAAGTAGGTAAGCGACAAATTATACAACGCTTTCAAAACAAAGTACTTAGGGATATAGCCAGTGCGCCCTGGTACATCGACCTTCACCGGGACCTTAAAATGGATGTCGTAAGCCTAGTTATACAAAAATATGCAGAAGCTCATGAACACAGACTTCATCATCACGTGAATGTCGAGGCAATCCAAATCCTTGACAACACTGAATTAGTGCGAAGACTAAAAGGGGTTAAACCCTTTGAGTTAGTTTAGTGCAGTGTAAGTGAACTGAAACAGTAGTGAAGTGCTAACTTTTATAAAGAACACGTGAATCAAGTGTCTTCCCTATAACTTATAGCGAATAAGAAAGACGTTATTGGACGATTTCTTAGTTTTATAGTTACTTAGCAGTTTAAGTTATATTAAAATTACTTATTTGCTCATAGGCTAGATTGTAATGTAAATAAAGTATCCCATCAAAAACATAAATGTGAAATGAGAGCCAAGTTCAATATTATGACATAAGCCTTGGTTATTGACTTCAACGACAAAAGAAGTGAGATCTAAATGGGTGCCAAGTTCAATGGTCAGTCCTCACTTGGCTAGTTCTCATATACGAATTATTATGTTCAATGGCTAGTTTCTACCAGCAAGCCAAATTTTCGGAATAATAAAATAAGAACCGACAAGTAACAGGTTTAAAACTTGCGAAGGCTATAATATAATTCGTATACGAAAACTAGCCAAGTCAGGACTGACCATTGAACTTGGCACCCATTTAGATCTCACTTCTTTTGTCGTTGAAGTCAATAACCAAGGCTTTTTTTTTTTTTTTTTTTGGATGGGAAATCATCAAATGACTTCTCCCGCTCTGGGCGGAGCGGGAGGGCATGTCAGACTTTTACTGACTAAAACCCACCCGTGTTCCCTCAATTGCCCATGTGCCAGGGTCACGGTATCTCTTTCGAACAATCACGCGACCCCGGCAGGCATCGGTCCTAGCAGACCCCTTCAGTTTTGCTGACATCTCTTTGAGGCGCGCGTGGAACACTACGCGCCGTCGACCCGAGCTTGGTCCTTACCGGGCGGCGAGCTACCCATTGCTCGCCACCCGCAAGCTCGCGCCTACGGTGGCCGGGAGTCCGCAATCGACTCCCGACGCCCGGGGCGTCTCCTCCTGCGGCGGCTAGGGACGTGAGGGCGCAGAGACTGCCACTCCCTCACGCGCCCCGCCTCCTCCTTCACGAGCATTACTGCTTCGCAGAAGGAGGTGACGGCTTCCCATTCCCTCTCGCTCCGTACCATGGCTCGCACCAGGGCTGGACGCGAGAGGTCGCCGCCGCCGATCGCCTCCACGAGGACACGGCGGTGCTCCGCCCAGGCAGGGCACACCTCCACCGTATGTTCCACCGTGTCCTCCAGACGATCCTCGCAATGGAAACACCCGGACGTATCCTCCCGCTTTATCCTGAACAGGAACCCACCGAAGCACCCATGCCCGGTGAGAACCTGCGTCAGGCGGAAGGTGAGGACGCCGTGGCGCCTCTCTATCCACTCCTCAAAGAGGGGACTTACCGCCGCAATTGTGGCGTGCCCAATAACCAAGGCTTATGTCATAATATTGAACTTGGCTCTCATTTCACATTTATGTTTTTGATGGGATATCATTACTTTTTGTACATAAATTATTACCAAATGGTTTTTGTTATAAGTGTTCCTAATAAAATCAATTAAGTGAAAAATTATAGTAAAATGATAAAAATTTACCAGTTTGTGATTTATTCCTTTGTATTCACCTAATAACCTATCTGCTTGCCAAATTTGAACTTTCTAGGTCATCTGGAACTGGGTTAGAGTTTTGATCTATAGGTCAGTCAGTGATAAAAATGACGATTTTTGGACGTTTATATCTAAATAACCGTTTGAGATATGTTTATGAAATTTGAAGCACATATGTATCTTACAAGTTTCACTATATGAGCCAAATTTGATATGTTTATGTGAAACAGTTTTTGAGTTATGAGGGGGTCAAAAGTGGCTCCAAATGGTTCGTGTAATATTACACACGGTGCTGCTCGCCAGTTCTGTTACTTGAACTTGGCTTGACACGCTGCCGCGTGTCTAGATCATCTAATGTGATACTTTATTTAGAAAAAAAAAATGTTAAACATGCAAATAGATATTCACAGTCAAAAATTCAAGCTTCGACATTGGTCGTAGTTTCGTAGTGTCTAATATTTTGTAATTTATACATATTAAAATTTTCCTAAAACCATTACGTAAATAGGAATTATTAATGCAAAATACCGTGTACCGTGTGGTGCCGGACGTCAAGAATAACACCACCCCATTTCTTCCCGTGGGTGTCGTAAAAGGCGACTAAGGGACTTACTAGAGAATGGGCAGCAGCGTTCTCTATCCATTTTACCACCTTACTGCGATCGCCAACCCGCCTGCCAAGCGTGGCGATTATGGCAAAGCCCCCCAAATTGGGGGAGGCCTAAGTCCAGCAGTGGACGTCTTGCGGCTGAAATGATGATGATGAATGCAAAATTAACCTCTAAGTCCCTGAGATACCACATTTGGTATAGACACAATCGTTTTTTAATTGTGTCTGTAATTACGGTAATTGACTGGTTAATGTCAATGCCCTATACAGATATAAGATAGTCTGTGCATCACTAATTGACCGGTTTCCACTAATCTTGGTAAAACCTGTATTTTAAGCAAATAAAATAATATTAATATTTTCTCTGTTATACCAATAAAAAGAGCTTTCGACGGTAACAATTAAGCCAAAACAATAGTGTTTCATATAACTTTTCTGGCACAAAAGTTCTTCGTGACACTTTTTACTGGTTACCAAGAGAAATGTAAAGTTCAAAGATGTCGTTATGAGCCCCAAAAGTCTACGTGTATTCAAGTTGGCAGTAAGTCGCACCTGCTGTTAGGATTTACTTCGAATGTTGGTCGGAACTGAAGTTTTTTGGGCACTCATATTAACGTTTACAGATTAAAGTACCCACTGGTGTTTTTTTACTCCTCGGGTTAGTAATAAGAAGTTTTGGTTCCAAGTTTTAGATTAGGGCAGAATGGTTACAAAAAAAAAAAAAATGTTAAGGGAGCAACCATTTTCGTGTGGTGTCGGACGTAAAGAATAGTAAATTCCCATATCTTCCCACAGGTGTCGTTAAAGGCGACTAAGAGACTTAGGGCCTTATCACACTAGCGGTTCACGAACGTCTTCAAAGCGGAGCGAGTGTGCAGCGAATACAACGCGCACGCGCGGCGAATACGTCGCGGACGCGCAGCGAATACGTCGCGGACGTGCAACGAGATCGCCGCGGATAGAACCGTTACTGAGTGTATTGTAGGTAATAAACTTCCCGCGAACCGGCGTCGAAAACGTTGCGTAATCGCCACGCGCCCGCGGCGTCTTCGCTATGAAAGAGCAGAATTATTTTTATTATTCAGAGTGAGTTCGCTATACTAGTAATCATAGTGTCTTCTGGCTTAGTCACAACAGCCGCACGGGTCCATCGATCAGGTGAAGCTATGCTAGCCACGGTTGGTCCGTGTATAGTTGACGATTGTTTTTTTTTTTTTTTTTTTTTTTTTTTTTTTTTTTTTTTTTTTTTTTTTTTTTTTCAGGATGGGATCCGCTCCCGCTCCAGAGCGGGAGGGCGTCAGGGTCACGGTATCTCTTTCGAACAATAGTTGACCATCTTGGATTTTGTTTCAAGACCCGTCCATGCTTCGAAAAGCCCGTTAAAACGTTGATCCTGGCTGTCATGAGTGGATCTCTGACAGTCGTTACGGGTCGTCAGAAGCCCGAAAGTCAGGAACGGGTATCGTATTATCCAGTATCTGCGTTATGGAGGTCAGCTAAGCATTCGCTTCATGAAAACACTGATATTCAGCTACATTCGGTTAGACTGGGAGCCGACCCCAACCTAGTTGGAAAAAGGCTCGGTAGATGATGAAAACTTTTTTTTCTTTTTTCACCAGTACTTTAACCCCCCGAAAGAAGACTGAGAAATTTAAATTCAGCTTGTATATTATTTCACGCTGCGTTATTGAAGACTTCGTCACTCATTCAGATTACACGGAAGATATATTCAGTGAGATACCTATTCAATTTTCGATGTAATACTAGTGTATTGTATGTTGGTAACTCAGGAACTGACGTGGATCTACAATAGTGCTAGTAATTGGCAATAGGCTTGCTTGCATGTAAATCAGGCACAGAATTAACAAAGATCTCCAGGAAGCTTTAGTTCTGTATGTAGGTAATTTTGGTATTCGAATTTTGAACACAATGTTTGTTTCTCAATCAATCCTGAATATAGAATGTGTGGCACATAGAATGTGAAGCACGGAATAGATATAACTCTATTTTGTGGAGTGTATGCCCCTCGTATCCCCAAAATTGAAATACACCTGAACCATCCTCCATGAATCATTCCGTCCATTATAGTGTTCATCCTATACTTACACTTTAATTCATGATTCTTTATCATGCTCTTTATTTGTTTCTATGTTTACACTTCATGCTTTACTTATTTTATTTTATTTATATGTCTACACTCAACAAATCGATCTAAATACGATTTATTAACTTAAAAATAGCTGAAATAAAATTTTAACTCAAATTTTCATGTTGTGACAAGCCAAATTGTCAACTGTCAGTTACTGTTCTGCTTAGTCTATGAATGGCT
This sequence comes from Aporophyla lueneburgensis, assembly GCA_932294355.1. Taxonomy (NCBI): domain Eukaryota; kingdom Metazoa; phylum Arthropoda; class Insecta; order Lepidoptera; family Noctuidae; genus Aporophyla; species Aporophyla lueneburgensis. The sequence goes on from OW028746.1 coordinate 8,882,934, forward strand.
ACTTTTTGGTTTATATAATTTTAAATTATTTTTATCAATATGTCTAGCTATTTGATTTTATTAATTATTACGATTGTTTACTAAATAACTTAACTTAAAATTATATTTATAAAATTCTTTACGCACTCATGTGGCCAGCTTCACTCACTCATGTGGCCAGCTACACGCACTCATGGATATGTCCTGGCCGACTACACTTGTCAGATGAGATGATGGCTAAACTAATATTTTGAAAATGTTTGGAAAGGGAATACGGCTTTGGTATAAAAAGGGGCGTCTGAACCGCTGATGGCCCACACTCTAGTGGACCACACTCTGGAGGCCGTACACTCTGGAGGACACACTCTAGACGACCACACTCTGGAGGCCGTACACTCTGGAGGACACACTCTGGAAGACTGTAGACTCTCGGAAACTACTCTGAAGCGCCCACACTCTGGGAAACTACTCTGAAGCGCCCACACTCTGGGAAACTACTCTCAAGCGCCCACACTCTGGGAAACTACTCTGAAGCACCCGCACTCTGGGGAAACTACTCTGAAGCCCGTCTACTCTGAACTCTGAAGCCGGTCTACTCTGAAGCCCTCTTGAAGCGTTCTACTCTCAGTTTATTCTTTTTCATTTAATAAATTGTATCAGATCTGTCTTATCCATTTCTTTCACTAAGCAGATTTGTAACACCATTGATGAAAATAGTATGAAAATCAGTGTTAAGTTTAACGCGTCCAGACAGACAGACGCGCAGCGGGAGCACTTTATTTTAAATACTAGCTTTTGCCCGCGGCTTCGCCCGCGTGGATGTCGGAAATTATCGCAAGAGTACGTACTACCGCGGTTAATGTATTAAGAATGCATTAATCCAGGTTTTATAGGTAATAAGAGAGCAGTTGAGTGAGAGCAGTGGTGGCTCAGCGGTATCAGCCCCGATTTACGAATTGTAGGTCATGGGTTCGAACCCAGGCAGGCGCTTTACTTTATGTAAATATTTTAATCACCACTGCTCTCAAAACGGTGAAGGATAACATCGTGAGGAAACCGGCATGTCTTAGAACCAAAATTTCGAAAACATGTGACATCTACCAACCTGCACTGGACCCGCGTGGTAGATTACGGCCCACTCCCTCTAACCGAGAGGAGGCCTGTGTCTCAGCAGTGGGAATTATATAGGCTAATTATATATAGGTAATAAATAATATCTGTGTGCCATTTTCGACCTAGATCCATTGAGCCGTTTTTGCGTGATTGTGAAACAAACATCCAATCTTACAAATTTCACATTTATAATATTAGTCGTACCTAAGTAGGTTAATAATTCATATTACTTCGGATTCATAGTTTATGAGAATATCATGTGTGTTTAATGTACAGTAAAAGCTCTTTATTCGCACTTCATTCATTCGCGTTTTCACTATTCGCGGATAAAAAAATGCGACCCAATTCCAATAACCACGGCTAAAGATTTCTTTATTCACCGATCTAATCGGTACATCGGTACATACACATTAATATTTAATCCTACTATATCCTACTATAATCCTACTATATAATATTATAAATGCGAAAGTTTGTATGTATGGATGTATGGATGTGTGGATGTTTGTTACTCTTTCACGCAAAAACTACCGAACGGATTTGGATGAAATTTGGAACACAGTTAGTGTATAACCTGGATTAACACATAGGCTACTATTTATCCTGGTAGTATGTTCCCGCGGGATATATTCCGACCTCCACGCGGGCGAAGCCGCTGGCAAGAGCTAGTAATATTATAAATGCGAAAGTTTGTATGTATGGATGTGTGGATGTTTGTTACTCTTTCACGCAAAAACTACCGAACGGATTTGGATGAAATTTGGAACACAGTTAGTTTATAACCTGGATTAACACATAGGCTACTTTTTATCCCGGTAGTACGTTCCCGTGGGATATATTCCGACCTCCGCGCGGGCGAAGCCGCTGGCAAAAGCTAGTAAATAATAGTTTAAAAACTAAAAGACACGCTTCCACAGAAAACGAAACTAAAAAGTAAAAAATAATTGAAAAATAAGCGCTGACAATGGAATAGGACATGGACGTTGATATGGGTTCGAACAGATAAAATCCATCCAAAAATCTAAAAATCTAAGCCATATTTCGCGGTCTCTTACTTGGAATAATACAATTAGATTTATTTTGAGTACTTCGAACACACATGATATTAGCATTTACTATGAAGCCAAAGTAATATGAATTACAATGCTACTAATGCTGCACTACCGGACCGCTACCAACCGGGACGGCCCACAGTGGGCCCATACTGAAAATTAGTGGACTTAGGCAACAAAGTTCCTATATCGATGCGATTTTTTTTTATATGACGTGTTATATTATTCCTGACAACTTTTATTCCTATAAAATTTCTTCTAAAGTTGATAGTTTGTCTTGAAAAAAATTAATTCGATTTTTTTGTATGGAGCGAATCACGTTTATTTTTTTTTTCTTCAATTGTACTAATATGTTGAGTGTGTGGCGTGAGTATATGAGAGCTAGGGTCATTCTTTATCCATGAAAAAAAAAATCAGCGCCGGCCATCTGCGGCAGCGCGAGTAATCATTCGGTAAAAAAAAAAGATTTGAAAGAATTTTTTTGTCATTTAAAATAAATTCAAAGCATATTTTTTGTCTCATTTGGCTGTTTTCACCTTCTTTTTAGTTAAATAAATAGTTTTAATAGCGCATACGTACTTATAACTAGTAATTCTGGTAGAGATTTAGTTATTATTGCATGTTATCGGTACAAATGAGTCATCAATCACAATGCAGGTGCTCTGCATTGTGATTGATGACTCATTTGTTTGAGCGCGCATAACTAATGAGTCATCGAAAAATGCTCGTCTCTGATTGGCTGTGTTATTTTTTAACTGCACGTTATCTATTGTTGAATAAATATATCGTAATGTTTCAGTTTATACTAATTTTGTTAATGATAGGTGAAATAATTTACATTTGTACGGGCAAGTCGTTGATAATTATCTACATAATCAACTGTATGTATATTATTATAGTATAAGTTATCGTACGTATGATCAATATGAAACTGTGAAGTAATTGTAGCCCTGAAAAGGGCTGTTTGTCATATTCCTAACCCTGATGGGCTTTTGTGGGAATAATTTAGAGCCGGATCACATTATTTCTTGTTCCAGAAGTGCTAGTGGGTCTGGCAAATTTTCGAACTCTGCTATGAGGCATTCTTCTTCCTCCATAATTTCACTGTCACAGGGAGGCTCAGTAGTCTGTAACAACTGAGTTGCTTCAGGCAACAACTCATTATGAACCTGTTTCATTATTTTAGGCCTTATGTAGGATATGTGGGGATCAGAGCTTATTAGAAGTCCATGGAGGATGTCTTCGTTTGTTGCTATTCTCCCCGTTTTCCGAGTGTGCCTCTCCCTGACGTTTCTGAAGTCCTTATTACGGGCTTCAGAAGCTTCTTCAGATAAGGTACCTAAAACGAATAAGTGCATACATTTTAATTTCAAAACGCAATCGTGTCAAATAATACATCAAACTATATTTATTTTTTACTTACCGATTGGCAAAACACCAAAGTGGTTACAGATGTCTGCACCGTGCATTAGAAGTTTATGTACACTAACTGGCATGTAGTACCACGAATAGTGTTGCACGTACACATCAGCTGTTTCTCTACAGCATCTTCTAAATTTTTCACAGTCAATGTTTTTGCCTGATGAATATGGCTTGTAGAATAACGGAAAATCTGAAAATCAGATTTTCGTCAATTCCCGTTATTCTGGAAGATCTTTTGTAATCTTGGAAAAAGCGCCTCGCTGTATTCCCGTCGTTTGTAGTTCCAAAACCCTAAAATGGGAAAAAAATACTGTAATATACAATACATAGAGATATAATTCACAAACAACATAAAGAGAACGAAAATTAAATACATACCTGTTTGACTATATCAATCAGCATTCCAGTTTGCTCACGAAACTCTTGCTGTGTGGTATTTTTTTTTAGCTTTTTTCAAATATTATGTTCGCCGCGAGCAGTCCATCGTTGAAAATCCAGATTATAAGATATATGGAGAAGACATTCCATACACCGAATCTTCATATGCAGTGAAGAAATTCCTTGTTTGTAAATTTCTTTACGAAGTGGTTTAGAAGTCAAAGCGTCTAAATTATTCATCTCACTCGGTTTTGCCAAGCAAATGGGACACGTTGCATATGATGGTACTCCAGCAATAATATTGGCCACTTTTCCATCAATCATGGTCATATGCAATTCATGTGATACAATAATATTTCCACACTGTGTAGATATTCGTTCATCAATTTGTTTTTTCATCTCAGACTCTTCAGACTTTACAAAGTCAGCTGTCTCCGAAGTGAAAGTGAACTTCACTGGTCGACAGTACAGAGTTGAGCAAGGTGTGGGGTTCTCCCAAACTAGATTTTCATTCCCAGATGATGGCCTAGTAGACACTAGCCGAAGAGGGACGATGCTTATCATGACTACTGATGAATCATCGAACTCTGTAGCTGTGTTTGACGTTTTCTGTTTATAGTTACTCTGCGACGAAGAACCATCAAGTCCCCATTTCCAGGTCAACTTGAGTTCTTCATTTTGAGACCTATCAACAGTATTTATATCAAGTAATATCCTCTCCACAGTGTGGTCCAATAGCGCTTGCAATTTAATGTGAGCTCCGTTTTCGGTAATCTCCATACTCTCTTGTGGTGGGTAACATCTTTTCTTGGCATTTACACGCTTTGGATAAGATGGAAAGGCAGCACAGTTTTCTTCTTTCAGAAATTGTCGAAGAGCTAAGTACTTCCATTTCGAGAGCGCAACTGATGTATAAAGAGCTAAACACTTATCTCCAGAGACAGTACTTAAGCTCTGCTTTTTGAATAGTCTCTCTTCTACTTCGGATAGCGCATCTGGATTACTGGAAAGGTATTCGACCACTTTTGCCAGATTCGTTTTGCCGTTGTCTTTCAATTTTGTTATGTACCAGTGCTGCAACTCTTCCTCGGAATTTTCTTCTACTATGGAAGTAGAACGTCTTTTCTTTTGCTTATTACTTAACTCTTCGAACGGTTTTCTGTGCTCCTTTTCTGTAGATGTTCCCGCTTCCGCAGTACATACTGCAAGAGTAGGAACATGGCAATCTATATCCACAAGCTCAGATAAGGCTGCGTCCGAAAAGCCCATCACACTTCTCAGATCAACACTGTCACAAACAGGCCAGTTGATGTTTTTTTCCAACCACTTGCGATTAATTACACGATTCATAAAAGTTTTTTGATTTCTACTTGACTCTATCCACTTTTTATTTAAATTTACACAAAAAAGTCGACAGAACTCCTTGATTCGGTTCTTGTCTTCTTCAGAAACTTCGGTAGTCAAGACAGAAATGATACTTTCATACAGAAACATATGATTTTTCAGATCACCGCCACTTCTTAATTTCACAAAAAGATCTAGGTTGGTACAAAATCCAGCCATAGTTCTAATGTAAATATAAAAATACAAGTATTTCACTGTGTTCACAAACAAGCGACAAGAGCGAAACTAGATGGACTTAATGAATGTCTTTATATTTATAGTTAGTGTTAATTACTCAAGTAGTGGACATAACAGTGAGTGAAAATTATTCAGCCAATCAGAGACGAGCATTTTTCGATAACTCATTAGTTATGCGCTTAGCCGAGTGCACAAACAAATGAGTCATCAATCACAATGCAGGTGCTACCGATAACATGCAATAATAACTAAATCTCTACCAGAATTACTAGTTATAAGTACGTATGCGCTATTAAAACTATTTATTTAACTAAAAAGAAGGTGAAAACAGCCAAATGAGACACAAAATATGCTTTGAATTTATTTTAAATGACAAAAAAATTCTTCCAAATTATTTTTTTTTTACCGAATGATTACTCGTGCTGCCGCAGATGGCCGGCGCTGATTTTTTTTTCGTGAATAGAGAATGACCCTAGCTATCATATACTCACGCCACATACCCAACATATTAGTACAATTGAAGAAAAAAAATTAAACGTGATTCGCTCCATACAAAAAAATCTAATAAATTTTTTTCAAGACAAACTATCAACTTTAGAAGAAATTTTATAAGAATAAAAGTTGTCAGAAATATTATAACTCGTCATACAAAAAAAAAATCGCATCGATATGGTAACTTTGTTGCCTAAGTCCACTAATTTTCAGTAAGGGCCTACTGTGCGGCCGGCCGGACGCGGGACGGCACGGCCCGCTAGCCGCTCTGCGGCGATTTTATTATAATCTCTGATATCTTTCAAAATATTCATTTTAATGATATGCTGTAAAGGGCAATTTTGATCTATATGAAATGCACAATGTATCTAATGTATTTAATTGGATAAGGATTGATGCTATATTGCTTAAAATCGCTTCGTAAATAAGCCATTGTAGGTTGTCCCTAAGATATAGATATATGCCATCCCGGACTTTTTTCAAGACCTTTTTAAGGTGTACAATACTGTAGTACATTATTTTGTTCTATTTCGTAGGGTTCAGGCAGCGTTCGCAATGTAAGCGCAAAAAAATGGTTTATTTACGACATCACATTAGAAACCTCTAAAATCATCAGCGTTTCTTTACTATATTATGTATGTTATATACATAAAAACCTTCCCCTTGAATCATTCTATCTATATATAAAAAAAATTCTATATATAAAAAAACCCGCATCAAAATCCGTTGCGAAGTTTTAAAGGTATAGGCATACATAGGGACAGACAGACAGACAGCGAAGTGACTTTATTTTATAATATGTAATGATTATGTAGTGATTTTCTTTGAACTGCATGGCTCAATAAAAGAAAAACGTAATACAAAGGCACAAATACTGCACGGATTACCGAAAAACTTAATATTTCATAAAAAAACCTATCTTTTTTTTAAAGAATCCCGTCATTTTAGTGGGCCGCAGATAAATCGTAGGCTTAGGTCGTTAGGCCGTTGGAATCCTGTAAGGTCTGTCACTTGAGAAATGTCTGCAAATGGCTTTTGGTATACCTAATGCCGAAAATACATATTCCATTGACTGACATGTATTTAGTTTTATATATTTATAAAATGTCAGCGAATTGTTCATTACAAATATAAAGTATGTTCTTGAACATTGTCATCCCGGAAAAATGTACTGTCCTTGAGAACAAAAAAAATATATATTAAAATACACAAAAGCAAACTTCCGTAACTTTTTGCCGAATATACGACAAAAATGTCATACAATTCTCAGTTCAGTAATACTTTCACTGATTTGATACCAGATCACTATATCACATTGATAACAAACAAACCAAGGAAGTGAACAAACATCGATTCAAAATTTATCGATACACAAAATTTACGAGTGATGTGCACCACATTTGTTATGCAAACTGCTGTTTAGTTAGTTTCGTCAATACGCTATGATTAATTTGCCTTTCAACCGATATGATTTGAAACAGTCGATTTGGATTATAATCGTCAATTTGGACGTTTCAGTAATATTGCCATTTGCATAATTTTGTTAGATATTGGAAATGTGTGTTCGAATCATAATTGTATAGGAGCTGCTCTCGATTTATTTATTATATGTGTGGTGAAATGGAGAAATAAAATGGAATATGTTTGATTTGACAAATTCTGACAACGTGTCGCTGCTATGATACCCCCAGGCGAGTGTTGGCCCATGAATTAAGGCTTTATTGGCAAACAAACAAATAGCCTTCTACATGATGGTAAGATTAAATGGCAACATGCTTGCTCTTACAATGCCAGCCTGCAGCCTAATTGTGTAACATACCATCAATCACATTGCTTTGTATGTTCGAAAAATTGACTGCTCAGCAACGTAATTAACGTAAAGAATGTTGTTGAACTGTTAAAATGGAAGTGTGTTATGTAATTATTCCATTTTATATAGTGAATTTATTCTGCCTTTATTTTATTTTTATGTAAACATAAAAAAGTGCCAATACCTAAAGGTAATCTTCACTTGGCAAAACATACCGCATCATATAATCATTATATAAGACCTTTATCTGTAACCTATGTTTCACAAATAAATAATTCTGATTCATTTTCTGATTCCACGGCTCCAGCCAATGAAGTTGTCTCAGCTTTTATTACAAATATAATATTGCAGACTGTCTTGGATCAGACGTTGTAACTTTAAAGTAAGAACAAGAGTTTTTTTTATTATTTCTCTAGTCGAATTTATTTTTAAGCCTTGTTGGCCTCACATATGTCATTTTTATTTGTCAATTAAAAAATAAATGTTAAAACTTTTTAACAAAAAATTAAACCGCCGAAAAACTGAAAAGCATAAAATAATAAACCTTAAAATTTTGAGTCGGCGCTGAAAAATCAATGAACAAGGATCACTCAAAGCGCCGACTCATAATTTTAAGGTTTATTATTTTATGCTTTTCAGTTTTTCGGCGGTTTAATTTTTTGTTAAAAAGTTTTATTTATATTTTTTGTGGCTTTAATGTACTAATAATACTTGGCAAGGTATACCCTATCCAACACAAAAAGAATTATCAAAATCGGACTACTCTGTATAAAGTTATGCGTGTTTATACATTACAATCAGTGAGTGAACAATCAATCATCCCCTGTTTTCCGACCCTTAAGGTTCGATTTTGTTTTCCAAATTTATATGGGACCACCTTGGGAGTATACCCTTTCCAATAGAAGAAGAATTGTCACAATCGGACCACTATGTAAAAAGTTATGCGTGGACATACATAAAAAAAAAAAAAAAATATACGCGTCGAATTGATAACCTCCTCCGTTTTTTTTCGTCGGTTGAAAATTAGTTTTTGTTGCTCCTTTTAGTATGAATAATTCCTGTGCGTGTCCCAATTTTAGTTTAGTTTTAGTTTATTTCAAAAACCCGGTACTATTTTCTAGTTCACTAATTGATAGATTGAAATAAATTGCGGCAGTTCGTATTTAGTAAAACTACATAAAAACTCTTAAGCCCACAACTATTCGCGTTCCATTTCAATATTTTCCCCCGATATCACCAATTTTCAGCAGAGTGTGGACAAACACGGCACTGAAAGTTAACGAACATAAAAATGCTTCACAAAACAAAAATAGACGTACACATGCGCAGTACAGACGCACAAATAAATATTTCATAATCATAGTCGCAAGGGAAGGATAAAATGCTCTTCCGGGTTTATGCCCTCCTGGTACCCGAAGTGCAAAGTAATCTTTGAAGTATTGGCCCACAACCAACTGAAAATGTAAGATAAACATTTATTTGGTGTCAGCCGTTTCTTGTCTCATGCAATATATAAGAATAAGGGTACAGTCGGCACGTGAGCGGTAGCACTTTGACCTTGAGCTGCCCATCGTAGTACGGAGTTTCAATAGAAGACGAGGCCAGAGTTTATACCTGCTTGTTTTGTGACCACTGACGTGTAGCCTAGCGTACCTCTGGGTCGGTTTACTTAATGTTGCTCAGGGAAGAAAACTGTCTCTACCCTTACATTATTGTCACTATAAACACTCACTCACGCGTTCCTGGAGACGTATGTAGCTTTATTTATTCTGGGAACAGGAAACGTGAACCGAACGCCAGAATACAAAAACGATGCTTCGGCAAGTAAAAGATAAACACAATGTTGAAAGTAGGATGACCTCCCTCCACAGACATTAGGCACCATAGTTTATGTAGTTATACCAATATTACATATATACATAAACTCACGCTTTCTTCCTAGGAGGGTAGGCAGAAATTAACAACACCACCTGCTACAAACCTTACATACTCTTCTTGCCTCGTTTACTTTTATACATCTGTAGGTATTCACGTAAGTAAAAACGTTCAAATCTAGTCGTAGTCTCATCTTGGCGAGAAACCAATGTCAAAAACTTGTCAAAAATGTATGGGAACTTGAGATATTTTTGATAGATTGAGACCAAAATCAGCCTGTGAACGTTCTTAAAATACCAGAATTGCCACTCTGGTCATACACGCTCGCCACTAATATTACTTTGGCCAACAAAAAACAACAAACTTTTTTATCACATACGTTTCACTGTCTTAGTTCAACCAAAAAGAAATATTAGATCACAAAAATACCAGTTACTTTTGTCTTGTTCTACGATATAATCACAAAACAACATTACCGTGACATGGTCGCTCCGTTCATCATATTACGCCTTACAAAAAACGCGAAAAAGTTCCTCAGGAAAGTCACATTATGGTGCGTCACCGGAGAGTCGTAGTGATATCCAACTTTACCTGGAACTGTGGCAACTTTCGTATGATGTATGATCCCCTGGTACGCGACCGTCATATATTTTTGTCTGAAATACTCAAGACTATTCATTTTACTGACTTTATAAGGCAGTAGTTATTGTTACGACTCTACTTTCCGCTTCGGTAACTTCAAATGCGATTTCTGTTACAACTAGGTCTTTAGACAACAGAAAATATTTTTAACCGACTTGAATAAGGAAGAGGTTTGCAATTTGTTTATTTTTTATGTATGTTCCGCGATATCTTAGGGATTTGTGGATCGATTTTGACTACAATAAAATTTGTCTGTCATTTTTACGCCTCTTTTTGTGAACCGCAAATTTAGGAACGTATTGGACAGCTTCAATAATACTTATTTCTGGCACTGTTTTTATTTTAAATAGCAAGTAGTAGTATACGAAATGGTATGAGGTAGTTATAACTAAAAAGTTAAGAAAATAACATTACGAAGTGAAAAAAAATCGTTTTTCTGTCACCTCATTATCTGCTCATAAAATATGAGAGCAGAAATTCTTGTCTCTCATATTATTCTTAGCGACAGCGTATTTGTTTTATATGTTTATTTATAATCGGATTTTCAAAAGGTTTAACTCGATACATCGTGAAAATCTAGTAACGTTGTTACTGAAAGCAATTTCTCTTTATAAATATTCTACGCCATGTGCGTTGCTTTTACTATACCTAAGCCATAACCGGCCGAATCATAACAGCTCTCCGATCCAAAAAGGAATGGTGATGGAATATACAGTCTGCAAGTTAACCCTTATATTGTTGCACTGCGGATCACAAAACTATAAGGTTCATTTTCCGGAAGCAAAGGTAATTTTTACGTGTCTTACTTTTAAGTATTCACCATCATCATCTGCCTAGCCTTTACCTAACTATGTTTGGGGTCGTTACCAAGGTAACCAGATGCAGTTGAATACCAGTATTTTACATGGAGTGACTGCCTATCTGACCTCCACAACCCGGTTACTGGCTAATACGATACTCCTTTGGTAAGAATGGTTGTCAGACTTTTCGGCTTCTGACGACCCGTAACGACTGTAAAAGATCCACAAACGACAGCAGGGACCAACGGCTAAACGTGGTTACCGAGACATGGAAGGGTGTTGGTATGTAAAGATCACCCATGCCTCAAAGAGATGTCAGCAATACTGAAGGGGCCTGCTAGGACCCATGCCTACAGGGTCGCGAGATTCGTTCGAAAGAGTTACCGTGGGCCTGGCATGTGGGCAACTGAAGGAACACGGGTGGGTTTTAGTCAGCAAAAGTCTGACACGTCCTACCGCACCGCCCAAAGCGGGAGAAGTCATTTAATGATTTCCCACCCAACAAAAAAAGATGATCACCCATCCACGAAACAGTCGCAGTAAGTGTAGCTTAACCTGATCGTTTGACCCATGCAGCTGTTATTACTTAGCCACAAGCCCGTCTTTTATGTATTGAACAAAATAATTCATTTGTGTGTCACGTAGGAATTTGGTTGCGACACCACGTCGGAAGGTGGTCGACGCTCATTACTATATTCAGGCCAAACGCTTCCGTTTACTCTAGGTTAGCTCATAAAGAGAATTTGTGCCGTACATTTGTTATTTTGTTTACGGAATTTATTTCGTAAATGAATTATGTACCTACCTACTGTTTTTGTACCACTGAAAATTATAACCTTATTATACTGCCAGCCGTAAAGACTACGCTTGGCTGATGTTTGGTGACCTATTGAAAGAAAAGAAAAATAGATTTATTTGTCATACAAAAATATGAGATCACAAAAACATGAAAACAACATAGATTTATAGTTGCGAACACAGACCACGTCAGCTACGGCTGCACGGGAGCTACACGTCGTGGCTGTGACAAGAACGTTTCCACACAGCATGAAGCAGATTTTCAGTGATACCTAATCTGAAAACTACGTACGATAATCAAGTCCATAGTTTATTATGTAAAGTCTAAAAGCACTGTTAAATCTTTGGCAAAAAAAGAAAGAAAATACGTTTATTTAGCACAATGTACAAACACAATATACAGCACAAAAAAAAACACAAGCTATAATGGAATTCGTGGGGAACAGCTAATCCACACTAATATTATAAATGCAAAAGTAACTCTGTCTGTCTGTCTCGCTTTCCTGCTAAAGCTACTGAACCGATTTAAATGAAATTTGGTACACAGACAGTTTAGAGCCTGAGAAAGGATATAGGCTACTTTTTATCCCGGTAGTATGTTCCCGCGGGATAATTTCCGAACTCCACGCGGGCGAAGCCGCAGGCAAAAGCTAATTAATTATAAATTTATATTGACCATTATATTGACATCACAACTGCCATTCTTTGATAGTTGTATGAAATTACTATTTCGTGGTAACGATTTGCGCAAATAAGAGCTTTGACATGGAGTAGCGGACAACAGCCCGTATTACATATTACCTACACGCTAAATTGACGTAAGAGTTACTTTTCCCAACTGTTACTGGGTAAGACTATACCCCTTTTTTTTCTGGATGGGAAATCATCAAATGACTTCTCCCGCTCTGAGCGGAGCGGGAGGGTGTGTCAGACTTTTACTGACTAAAACCCACCCGTGTTCCTTCAGTTACCTATATGCCAGGGCCACGATATCGCGTTAGAACAATCTCGCAACCCTGGCAGGAAGACTATACCCCTTTTTTTTTTTCAGGATGAGAAATCATCAAATGACTTCTCCCGCTCTTCGTGTCAGACTTTTACTGACTAAAACCCACCCGTGTTCCATCAGTTTCCCATGTGCCAGGGTCACGGTATCTCTTTCGAACAATCACGTGACCCCGGCAGGCATCGGTCCTAGTAGACCCCTACACGGCTGCTGACATCTCTTTGAGGCGCGCGTGGAACACTACGCGCCATCGACCCGAGCTTGGTCCTTACCGGGCGGCGAGCTACCCATTGCTCGCCACCCGCAAGCTCGCGCCTACGGTGGCCGGGAGTCCGCTATGGACTCCCGACGCCACGGGGCGTCTCCTCCTGCGGCGGCTAGGGACGTGAGGGCGCAGAGACTGCCACTCCCTCACGCGCCCCGCCTCCACCTTCGCGAGCATTACTGCTTTACAGAAGGAGGTGACGGCTTCCCATTCCCTCTCGCTCCGTACCATGGCTCGCACCAGGGCCGGACGCGAGAAGTCGCCACCGCCGATCGTCTCCACGAGGACACGGTGGTGCTCCGCCCAGGCAGGGCACACCTCCACCGTATGTTCCACCGTATCCTCCAGACGATCCTCGCAATGGAAACACCCGGACGTATCCTCCCACTTTATTCTGAACAGGCTGCGTCAGGCGGAAGGTGAGGACGCCATGGCGCCTCTCAATCCACTCCTCAAAGAGGGGACTTACCGCCGCAATTGTGGCGTGCCCAAGACTATACCCCTTGCTTGGTTGTTGGTCAGACTTTCGGATTTCCGACGACCCGTATCTGACTGTCAAGGATCTACGAATGCCAGCCTGGATCAATGGCTTAACGTGTTTTCCCAGGCACGGAGAGGTTTTGGTATGTAAAGATGGTCACCCATTCACAGACCAACCGCGGAAAGCGTAAATTAACCTGAGGGGTAATTGGCTGGTGCGAGCCATGGTACGGAGCGAGAGGGAATGGGAAGCCGTCACCTCCTTCTGCGAAGCAGTAATGCTCGCGAAGGAGGAGGCGGGGCGCGTGAGGGAGTGGCAGTCACTGCGCCCTCACGTCCCTAGCCACCGCAGGAGGAGACGCCCCGGGCGTCGGGAGTCGATAGCGGACTCCCGGCCACCGTAGGCGCGAGCTTGAGGGTAGCTCGCCGCCCGGTAAGGACCAGGCTCGGGTCGACAGCGCGTAGTGTTCCACACGCGCCTCAAAGAGATGTCAGCAGCAATGTAGGGGTCTACTAGGACCGATGCCTGCCGGGGTCGCGTGATTTCTCGAAAGAGATACCGTGACCCTGGCACGTGTGGCAACTGATGGAACATGGGTGGGTTTTAGTCAGTAAAAGTTTGACACGCTCTCCCGCTCCGCCCAGAGCGGGAGAAGTTATTCGATGATTTCCCATCGTGAAAAAAAAAAAAAAGGGGGTAATTGCGTAACTTGCTGTACTGACAGGTATTGGTTTCATATTGATAGTTAAACACCATTCATTGCGTTATTTATATTGCTGAGCTTACAATTTATTCGAACAAATGACGCAATGGTTTAGAAATAATCTTCAATCCCATTCAGATTCTGATAAATAGTGCGTTTCGCAATTAGGGTGCTGATCGAACGATCCGTTTTATTACTTAGCTACAAGCGTCCAACGTAGTGTTCATTTAATAAACTATTAACTTCCATGACCGTTTAGTAGTAACAGAGTATGGTCTTATTTTTCCAAGGATTTAACAGGCCAATGTGACTCCTGAAGTTGGTAGGTATATTGACGACATTCCGACCTACTGAAATAATAATTTATTAAAGTCACTGACTTTACTATCAGGCCCTATGGGACACACAGACTCACATAGCTCTTTCGAAACGTTTCGTTGAAAAAGTAATGAATGCCACACTGGGGAGCTACTTTCTGAATAACGTAATAGTCAAAATTCACTATGTTAATGAATAAACTGTTGAAATGTTTTACATGCCTCTGTTTCAATTATTATGTGAAACATTCTTACAGCAAAATTGTAACTCTGACAAGGTAATGAATTTGAATCTTACTGTAAACATTTAGTGAAAGGTATTAGTCATGAGCGACGATCATCCCAGGAAGGATAGTAGCAGCTAGATGAGAGTTGTTGAAAATAAATGTATAGTTTAAGAAACACTGGAAAAACACGCATTTAAAAATGCACGTAAAAACCAAAAACCTTATCGTGGTCAAAGTTCTTTACAAGACCTTTCTAACAAGTCCAAACACGGCTATGATACGATATTCCAACATGGAAAGCAAGTGCCTATCTTCCGGCTTCATCATCAGACCTTGAAACTTAATCGTGGTCAAAGTTCATTACAAGGCTTTTCTAACAAGTCTAAACACAGCTATGATACGATGTTCCATCATGCAGTTCCAGTTCATATCTTCCGGCTCCATCATCAGATCAGTTTGACAGTACCATATTATTGTATTGTCATCAGAACTACATACAGCTGCCAATATTCATGACGCTACAATCCTTGGAAGATGGTTAAATTAGTTACCTTAGATTCCATTACATAGTTAGTTACATACAGGTCGACCTAATAAAAGCGTGTTAATATAGTTGGCATACATAATCAGCCTATTCTAATCCCACTGCTGGGACACAGACCTTTGCTCTATATGAGAGAGATTAAGCTGTAATCCACTACGCAAGCCCAGTGCGGGTTGGTGGATCTCTTCAAATATTTGGTTCTAAGACATGCCGGTTTCCTCAAGACGTTTTCTTCATGGTTTTGTGAGCAGTGGTGAAGATATCAAATACACAAAGTAAAGTACCTGTTTAGGATTGAACTCACGACAATCGGGGCTGATACCGCCAACACTGCTACTTACCGAGTTGAATGGCGTGCAATTTGAGAGGACAACAGACGTCCTGCTGTGGATATGTCTAGCCTACGGCAAGGCTGATGATGATTACTTGTGGCCTTGCTCAACGCTTATTATTTAAATACTTCGTAGCTACAAATAAGCGTAAAACAATTTTCTAATACTACATAGGAGTCGCAGTCCGCTAAAAAGATATTTAAATTCCCGTGACGCGAACTATCTCTCTAACTCGTTTTAAGTTACCCTCACAGACTCATCAAAATTTTATAGACCGTTTACGAAACGACAAATGTCCGGACTAACCGACATTGCCTTGAAAAATAGGTTGGCTGGGAGATTTGGTACATGAATTACTGAAAGTTGGCGCTGTAAGTATACATTTTAATTAAAAGTAATTATTTTAAACAAAGTTTTGCTCACCAGTTCGTCCGCGTGGAAGTCGAAATTATCCTTTAGTCTAGCTTTGTGCCAAATTACGTCGAAATCTGTATAAAGGTTATAGTTAGTAAGTATTATTGCTTGGGTTATCCCATTACTCTCGTGGGTGTCGTAAAAGAATGAGTCCTACTAGAGAATGAGCAGCACCGTTTTCTAAGAATTTTACCACGAAACTGCGATCGCCGACCCGCCTGCTAAGCGGGGCGATTATGTTGCCCCTCAAAATTGGGGGAGACTTATGTCCAGCAGTGAACTTCATTACGGTAAAATAATGATGATGATTGCTTGGACTGCCCTGTTAGGCATTTGGCCGCAAACGATAAGTTTGAAGTCTTGAGTTCGATCCCCTTTTTTTTTTTTTTTGGGTGGGAAATCATCAAATGACTTCTCCCGCTCTGGGCAGAGCGGGAGGGCGTGTCAGACTTTTACTGACTACAACCCACCCGTGTTCCATCAGTTGCCCATGTGCCAGGGTCACGGTATCTATTTCGAACAATCACGTGACCCCGGCAGGCATCGGTCCTAGCAGACCCCTTCAGGGGTTCGATCCCCTGAGCCCCTGTCTTTAAAACTCGCTACGTATTACACGAGACTAAAATCATAACATAGAAATGGGTGTGTCCGACATACCTTTGCCTATCTAATAAAGTAGCTGCCACTTCTGATGCTCGTCATTACTTCAGCTAAAAAACCGGCTAAGTGCGAGTCGGACTCGCGCACCGAGGGTTGCGTACAAACCTGTAGGTATTCACGGTTTATGTGTATGACATTAAATGTTTTCTTTTTTTAATTTTCATATTTGAGTTGATTGAATAAAAGGTAAATTGCGGTTTACGATTTATGACGAATTAAAAAAAACTACTTACTTGATCTCGTTCAAACTAATTTTCGGTGGAAGTTTACATGGTAATGTACATCATATATTTTTTTTAGTTTTATTATTCTTTTATTTAAGAAGTTACAGGGGGGACACACACATTTTACCAATTTGGAAGTGTCTCTCGCGCAAACTGTTTAGTTTAGAAAAAAATTGTTTTTGAAACTTCAATATCATTTTTGAAGACCTATCCATAGATACCCCACACGTATTTCGGGTTTGATGAAAAAAAAAATTGTGTTTCAGTATGGAGAACGACAAAATTTACTGTTTTATTTTTTTTTTTCTATTTTTGTATGAAAATCTTAATGCGGTTCACAGAATACATCTACTTACCAAGTTTCAACTGCATAGCTCTTATAGTTTCGGAAAAAAGTGGCTGTGACATACGGACGGACAGACAGACAGACAGACAGACATGACGAATCTATAAGGGTTCCGTTTTCGCCATTTGGCTACGGAACCCTAAAAACGTCCACTGCAGGGCACAGGCTTCCCCCTAGCATCGCCACCGACTGATCCCGCGCTTCTCGCATCCCTTATCGCATTAATAATGATTTTATCTTGTGATGAAATAGTAATTCAACGGGATTAAATTAACTAAGAGGATTGTATTGTTGATATTAATATTATTTCTTGTGGTAAAAACATACGTGTTACGGTTTCGAATTTGTTTTTGTTCAACATAAGCTACTGACCTGTAAATTCCAAATAACGTAAGAAAAAATTAATTTCGCGAGCTTTGTTCACATTAAACGGTACAACATTTTTAGATGAAACTACTATGTTTAGTAAATTAACTAAGTGCCTAAACGGTCTACCCGTAACACAGGTAACTGGCGTGACCACAGGCCACTGTAATGGTCAGACGTTGTGGTTCCCTAAGCTGTCAGGGACTTCAACAGCACAGTGCATATAATTACTGGAGCAATGACCCGTGTGTTAATGCCTTTGTAATAATAAAACATGTAGACTGGACCTAATAATATATTCTGCAAGATAAGTGCACTGTTATTGAAAATTTAATCAAATAGGAACATTTTCTTTGAAGCTTCTTGTACCACTACTTACTTTTAGTGTAACGATGGACAAGCAAAACCTCAGTTTTGGATAAACGGAGGGGCTCAAATTGTTGCTCCTTCTATTACATTGGAACCCCGGGTGATATCCCGAATTTATGAAAAATTCCCTTGGCAGGATTTGATCCGCCACAAAAAATGTAAATCATTATACATCCTCTGCCACTGCTAACAGTTTTATGATAATCCTTTGACTCGCACAAAAAGTCCCAAAAAATAATGTCAAAAATAAAACTATTCTTTAAAATGTTTACGAAAGTGTAAAGAGTACCAACTCCAACACTACCACGCTGAGTTTTAACTCCAAATTCTGTAGTGAATATAAGAAAAACGCCCTTGACAGAATTCGGCCCTCCAAAAAACCTAAGTCTCATTACATGTGCTGCCAATGCTGAGATTTTTATTTTTATGATCATCCTTTAATTCATCCAAAATGGTCCTGAAAAATATGGATAAAGAATAAAATCATGATACCACTCTTTAAAATGTTTACGAGATTATAATAATTGATATTTATATTATAGCATAAAATACGTTAGGAATAATTGTACAAATTCCATGTCTTTTGATTCATAAGACGTTTGGTGTTCTTTCATAAAGACTGGCTAGTTGTTTTAGGATTTTGTACCTTTAAAGGAACAATACAACTACCTCGATAGGATCATCTCGCTGTGCATTCGTCTGTCAGTCTAATAAGGCCTTTTTATCAGGAACGCGTGGAGGTATTAAGTTTATTTTAAATACATAAAATCCCCTTGGAGCTGTTACATATTTTCATACTGGGAAATGAATCGAAATCTATACGGTACTTTCCATCGACCTAGAATCATACAATTTGCCAAGAAGCAAGATCTCACAGCACAAGTAAAAAACGTCCAAACATCTTAATTTTTTAGTTAAGTCACTTTAAAAAAAAACGGTTTCAGATTTACATTTGCAATGCAGAATTGACCGTATGACTATATCTGTAGGTGAACATTTAGGATTTATACTAGACATACAACAATGTAAGGTTTATACTAGATATATTAATTTCAACTATGGAACCCTTCATTCTAGGTGACCACCTATATGCATCTGTCCGATGTTTTATTAACCTACTACCAAAAATGTTACTAAAAACGGCAGGGAACTTGCAATGTTTATGAAAACAAAGCTTTATAAACTATCACCCTTATAAATATTAATATCGTGACGTCTTTATATTGCGTATGTAGAGCCCTACAGATGTGGCACATGACTCATTACGGCTCAAGAGATAAGTCTTTTGTTTACCACAAGCATTTATTTACCAAACGCTTATGTTAGCAGCCCTTGCTGTATACTTGGAAAGCAATAAAAACTTTAGGAATATCTTCTTAAAATATGCTTGTTTTCTACCAAGAATAAACAAAATTATTGCAATGTTAAATAGAGATGAATTAGAGGTAATGTTTTGTTAGTTCATTATGTAACTAATGAACTGATTAAACTTACTTAATATTGCAATAATTGTATTAACATAGACGGCTAAAAAAGGTCCTTTTGCTGCCGGACGTAGAGAATAGCACCAACCAATTTCTTCCGGTGGGTGAATGCCACTAAGGGAATTACTAGAGAATGGGAAGCAGCGTTTTTTATGCATTCTATTACCATGTTGCGATCGCCAACCCTGCTAAGCGTAGCGATTGCGGAAAACTCACCCAAATTAAGAAAGGTTTATATTCAGCAGTGGAGCTCTATCGGCTGAAATGATTGGAATTACACCTTAGTTAGTGGTAAATATTACAATAACATAATAAGCGTATTACGTGTTATTGGGAGCCATTCATTTGAAGTAGAGATATTATTTCGAAATCATTATTAAAATAACTGGAATCTGTCTTCTTGATTAGGACATGCCTGTTACGAACCGATGTTTTCTTCGCCGTTTTGATAGCTTTCAGCAGTGTAGTCTTGGTTCGAACATGTCTTCAAATTTTTGATCTAGGACAAGCTAGATTCCTCACGATGTTTTCTTTCACCGTTTTCAGAGCATGGGCGATGAAAGTAAATATCCAAAATAGAGCGCGTAAGTCAAGGAAGATACCAATGAACCACTTCCGCTATCATAGTATTTCAAACATAGGAATATATTGTCTTTCGAGATCACAGAAAGAAACTCACGTATTTTTATTCAAGAACCGAATAAATTGTAAACAAGCAAAGCCTCACAATTTACCTAGTCTCAAGAAGTATAATCACGCACTTACAGAACCGTCTCAAGCATTGTTTGATACGCGATTTACATACTTATATTGCCAAAGTTATTTTCTTATTTGAATTTATGTACACACTGGTGAAGTTTGACGCGAGAACGAGCGAAAATAACACCTCGAGTTTTAGCTGGCAACATTTCGATAACAGTTAATATAAAATGCGTGATTGTGTGAGGGAAAATACGTGCTTCAAGGAGGCGGGTAAACGAGGTTTGTACGCGAGATACTTTATTCAAAAACCTATATTAATTCAGAGCGGATCTCATTATAGCTGTACCAAATTAAATTGGAGGCGTGTGATCATTCGTGCGACAGGCACCGACCGTGTGTTAGCTCTGTCCGTAATGAGATGGAGTTTATTTTACACTCTACTCGAACATTTTTGCATTTATGTTGGAGCTCACTCGACCACGTCAAAAGGTTTCTTGTTTGAAAACCTAGTCTATCTCTTGTTATTATAAAAACTTCTAGAATAGTTTCTAAAAATTGAATTTGAGAAAAGTTCGCGCTGGCTTATGAAATATTCTGTTATTCAAAGATCGAATGTGGTTGGAGGAAATTGAATAGGTTCAGAAGACAAATGACAAACTATCACTCGGCAAGCAGAGAAACATTATTTGAGTATTTTCATTTCATGCCGTAGCAAATCTATTTAACTTTTCGATTTTCAATCGCTGAAGTATAATACCTTCAATCAAAAGATTCAGATTGTCATAATACTTTTGTCATTGTCAATAGTTTTGTCTTCTGTATAAAATCAATAACAGGACAATTCTCGTAATTTTAAGAACGATCTCAGTTTGATCTCAGTATCAATCTGTCAATAATGCCTCGAGTTTCCATACATTCTCGACAAATTTTTGACATTTGATTGTTGCCGAGATTAGATGGCGAATAGATTTTTAACGTTAATAACTACTAGAAATAGCCTTCTGACCTTTGCGTAGGAAAACACGTTATCTACAAAAACTTGTTGACAACAAAAAAACCGACTTCCTCAAAAACACTAGAAAGTGAAAAATAACTTTAATTTCGGAAGTCGGTGTCTTAGGATCTGTATTTGAGTTTTTTGCCACCGACTTCCGAAATTAAAGTTATTTTTCACTTTCTAGTGTTTTTGAGGAAGTTGGTTTTTTTTTTTGTCAAAAAGTTTTTATTTTTTACTTTTTAGTTATGGTATCTACCCGCACTAATTCCTATACCACTAATCGCCAGGTGAAATTTAATACTTTTACTACTGCTGTAAATCGTTGAGGAATTCCCTTGACTGTCTGTCTATGGTCTCCATCATCAGACCTGTTATGGTACTTATAAGCCTTATGGGAGCTTTCTCATCAATAGAAATGAATTAAGTTCAAACACCAGGTAATTGCTGTAAATCGTTGAGGAGTTCCCTCGATTGTCTTTTGGCTCCATCATCAGATCAACTCCGGACCTTAATTAAATAGTAGTGATAAAATTGGCACTTTGAACCGTATAAAGTAACCCCAACAATAGGGAACTGCTGTAAATCGTTGAGGAATTCCCTCAACTGTCTATGGTCTCCATCATCATACCTGTAATGGCACTTATAGCCCATATGGGTGCAAAGTTCTCATCAATAGAAATGAATTAAGTCCAAACACCGCGTAATTGCTGTAAGTCGTTGAAGAGTTCCCTCGACTGTCTTTCGGCTTCATCATCAGATCAACTTCAGACCTTCATTAAATAGTAGTGCTTTAAGATAATTAATGAAAGAAATAAAAAACGCACTAGTCGCCACTACGATTTTCGAAGGTTCCCTTCGACTTCCCTGGGATGCCATCATCAGATCCTGGTTTCCTTATCATGGGACCACCCTTGGGATATCTCCTTTCCAACAAAAAAAGAATCATCAAAATCGGTCCATATACGACGAAGTTATCGGTGAACACACATAAAAAAAAAAAAAAAAATATATACGGTCGAATTGAGAAACCTCCTCCTTTTTTTGAAGTCGGTTAAAAAAGTCATAAGTATTACAATGAAATGAAATGTTTCCAAATGTAAGTAGATCTTTTAAGACACTTTAACATGTTAGTATTTTTTTATCTACATTTTAAAACTATATGACGCTGGCATTTCCTAGTTGACTGATTTCATGAAAAATGCCGGCACCACCTCAGAGGTATTTTAAGGCCTTGACATTATATTATTAGAATATTATGTGAATCTAACAATGCAGGGCCATATCCGGATGGACTTTTTGAATAAAGACGCATATCAAGGTTTGAGCTGACCTGTCACAACAGACGGCATGAATGCGTCAGTCATCGTGTCGCTCAACCATTTTAAGAAGCTCATGGACCGGTCATGAGACTCTACTAGATCTGCAGGACATTTGCGTGAGCCATATACAAAATACTCAATACCGCCAGACAGTTATGAAAAACATGTCTTTAATCTAGCTTGCATGGTACCTTTGCTGCCAAACTACTGAGTATAGTGTCCTCTCTTTTCGGCGCCGCCCTTTGCCATTACATTGGTTTCTACAAGACACGATATTACGTGGTAAGATTCCGCAGGGAATAATAATTACTGTACAGAATTTGGGACATTTACGTAGGCTATTAACAAAACACTCAAACCACCAGACAGTTATGAAGTCATGCATCCAATCTAGGGTACTCACATTCAGATTTCTCTTATTTCTTTGACATAATTTTATCTCCTTCCTCCCACTAGCGAAACCATAGCACCACTATTACCGTTCTCATTTCATCATAATATATTTGAAACACTTTATTTCTTTATATTACGCATGTTGAAGGAAAGCGGCCACCTAATTCTGTTAGTTAATGATTGCAATAACCAGATTTGGGCCACGCAAAATGAACGCCATAATATTTCTTTTCCCTAGCGACACGTTCATTATGACGGAGTATATACGCGTATATAGTGTATATATAATAATATGGATGTATAGTTAGCATCAAAAAGACGTATAAATTTGTAAGTATTCATTTGATTATCTACAATTTGTGTTCTATTCTTGAGTTCATGATAATGTAATTCATTCTTGTTGATGTAATTCTGTTTGAGGCTAATTGTAAGTAGAGTATGTAGGTTTGTTAAAGTTTGCGAGCTACCCTGTGGATGGTGTTTCAGTATACATTTCAATTACTTAGGTACCTATCTACAACACTATTCAACTCTTTACTACCCTTTGCAGAATTCAGGCTTGAAGTTATGTCTATTGGTGGATGTCAGAAAAATATTATATTCATTTTTGACTTGGACTCGTGACATGGTTCTTTTCGTAGGTCTATGAATGAATGGAAAGAGGACTTTTTAGGACATAAACAAACAAGATCTTCCTTGTCAACTTTTCTGATGATTGATCATGGCACATCGCAATTCATAATCATCTAATTACAGGTAACAGCCGCACGCATTGATCACTGGTTAAGCTGCGCTAGCTGTGGATAGATGATCATCTATTACATAACGAGGCCCTTTGTGCCTCGGAAAGCATGGTAAGCCGAAGGTCCCGCGTGTCATTGAATAGATCTTTAGTCTATTATTAAAACAAACAATGTAAATCTTAGGTTGTTACGTAGTTTTTGTTACTGAAATAATTCCAGGGATAAAAATATTTTTTATATAATTTTCAAAACTATTTCCTACAAGCCAGCGGGTTCGCCAGCATCAGAAATTATCCCACACAAACGTACTAGCGTAATACTATGTATTAAACCAGGCTACCATCTATACATTTGTAAAATTTCATCTAAATCCGTTTAGCCGTTTATGCATGATTGATTAACAAACGTCTAAATATTCAAACGTACAAATTTCAGGTTTTTAACAGTGAGACTTCCAAAAAATAGAATTTAGTTAATAACAGCCTACGTAAAATGTGTGTAGCATAAACCTGTTTTACCAAGGAGATAGGTAATATGAGAGCAATGCTGATAAACGTGATGGCATTATGTCAATGAAGTACTTAATGAAGTAGGTTTTCACGTGAATATTATTTGATTGGCCTGAATACGGACAATCAGTCTATATGAAAATAATACGGCATCAGGAAAAATATACATAATGAAGGTGAAATACTGATACAATTTTTCGTTACAATCCCGAAATGCTAAAATATTTTGAACATGCCAAATGAATAGTTTTATCAACTGAAAATATCTTTGGTTTGCACCTGACATACTGAGAAACGAATATTTATTATTTTCCGAATGATTTCATTTTTATGTTTAAATAACAACTTAAGTTAGGAAATTATATTATTTTCTTTTTTCAACGGGGCTGTATAAACCCAAAGTACCTATTGTTGCAGAGGCACTTTTGACTTATTGTATTATAAACTAGTTTCACCCCCATAAGTTTCGATTCTGAAGAGAGCCGACGACGTGTCCTGGAGAGAACACCGCTTATTGGCGAGCGTTACGTGGGACGCCCCCTGGCTACGTGGATCGACGACCTTAAAAAAGTGGCTGGGACGCACTGGGTGTGAAAGGCGGAGGACAGGATGTTGCGGTGCAGCCTGGTAAAGATGACTGGCAGTGGACTGCAATATGCTGAGGTAAAGTCTCGATCCCGTAAAAATACCGATTTAAGAAGTACCATATTATTATGTCCAAATAGAGGTCAAGGCCATTTAGCGTGAAAGCATAAACACACAAAAATCAAATCTTTTCCCTTCACAATATTAGTTTAAATAACTTTGCAACAATATGTCAATAATATTCGATTCTATTCTATGCGGACATCTGCTTCTGGTATCCTGAAAGTTCTTCAGCAAACGAAGGCCTCATTTTTGACGAGAATATGCCACAAGGGCGTCTATGAAACTAAAGAGACGCATTCTGTCATTGTGTTTGACGAGCGTCTTGATGGGTAACTAGTGCAGGACAGACTGGCACTATGTCTCGTCCGTATGGTAACATTTGAGGCAGAAAAAGAAAAAAGATGACGAATAACGGAGGTTCAGACTCACTAGACATTTTACTCATTTGTCTATTGTAGATGTCAAGGGTAACTTAAATGTTCCTAAAGGTTACGATGTATGCCGAGATCACTTTGGATCACTGGCAGTCTTCACATGCCAAGTACGACCATCTATAACCCACGTACGACAATTTTAGCGTACTTCAGTACGCAAAAATTGTCGTACGACCAAATAAATATCTGTCGGTTACCAGTTTAATAGTTGCTTTTAAACCAGGATGACTTAAACTATTGACGCCATTGGGTATCGCTCTGGAATTGTGCTTGAATTGAGAACCACGGTAATCTC
Organism: Aporophyla lueneburgensis; assembly: GCA_932294355.1. NCBI lineage: Eukaryota > Metazoa > Arthropoda > Insecta > Lepidoptera > Noctuidae > Aporophyla > Aporophyla lueneburgensis. The sequence continues at coordinate 8,908,654 of OW028746.1, forward strand.
CACAAAGTCACCATCCAGCGTCTTTTTTCGGTACAAGAGGTAATCCAGATGACCAAGGAGAGTCTGAGCGATGAGCAGTACCGTCGTGAAGCATCTCTTCAATTTACTGTTTGGCTATGGTTAATCGGTCCGGAGCAAGGCGTTGAGATCTGCAGAAAACGAGTGGGCCAGGCGGGGTTCTAATATATTGAATTGTGGAATGTTTTACCTCTTTGTGGATACCTGAAGGTGTACTCAGAGCAGGGTACTGTGCCAGGAGATTATGGTACTCACTGTCATCTGAGATTGCGTTGAGACTTTGTGATGCACACGGCTTAAGTTTTGTAATTTCTTGAAAGTGAGGTTACACTATCGAGCTAACGCAATCAGGGTTCAGTCAGCACTCACGATTTAGCAAACCAATGCATGTCATGAAATCAGCGCCAATTTATGGTTTTTCCATATTAGTCACAACAAAATTTATCTAAAAATATCAGCGCAAACCTAGATTTAAATGCAATCTAATGATGCCATAAATATATATTATGCCGCCGTTACCGCTGTCAACAATTCCTCGGTCTCTTTCCTGATATCTTGTGCGTGTCTACGTGGACAATACACACAAGTGTGATCAGGTATCTATGAGGAACTGTAACTTTGCAGCACAGCCTGTCGCCAAACCACGGCAACTCTTATTCAGTCGACAGTCATTTACCACCTTCCTGACAGTTGGGAGCACTTGCTGATAAAAAAAAATGTATGGAGGAGAGCATTTCTGAGCCTTGTCTGTAAATTTTCAGTTATACCAGGAGAATCACACCTTGATCGGCTTTTGAAACGCTAAGAACCTGAAGAACTTCTACGTCTGAAAGGGGAACGGGAACTTTTCTCACTTAAATTAAGTTAGTAGCTGGGTTCTCTCTAACGCGTTCAGTTATGCTATCTTCCAGCTTTAGCATATCACACAATGTGCCTGCCAATATTCGCGGTATCTGCATTGTTCGGCGTGACGTTCTGTCATGTCATCAAGAGAAGGTAGTTGGTGATGTACTGAACGTCTGGACGTCGCACCGGGGAGAAGACGGTTTGACCACTAACTGCGTAAAGCATCTTTGCTGTGTGTGTGTGCGTGCGTGCGTGCGTGTATGTGTGTGTGTGTGTGCGTGTGTGTGTGTGTGTGGGTGTGTGTGTGTGTGTAGTGATTGTGGTGAAAGTGAGTGGTAATCATGAAATACTGCCGAATAGATATTCTATTTCCTCATTAACGTCATTTTCTAGCCAGTGAATAATAGCTTTTTGAATTGGTAGTTCATTAGCCTCCTCTCGGTGAGAGGGAATTTTATTTCATTTATTTATTTTATATTGTAGGCAACAGTAACAATAATCACGTTAGGAGTAGGTATAAGCCAAGTTCAAGTAACAGAACTGGCGAGCAGCACCGTGTGTAATATTACACGAACCATTTGGAGCCACTTTTGACCCCCTCATAACTCAAAAACTATTTCACATAAACGTGTCAAATTTGGCTCATATAGTGAAACTTGCAAGATACATATGTGCTTTAAATTTCATAAACATATCTCAAACGGTTATTTATATATTAACGTCCAAAAATCGTCATTTTTATCACTGACTGACCTATAGATCAAAACTATAACCCAGTTCCAGATGACCTAGAAAGTTCAAATTTGGCATGCAGATAGGTAATTAGGTGAATACAAAGGAATAAATCAGAAACTGTTAAATTTTTATCATTTTATTATAATTTTTCACTTAATTAATTCTATTAGGAACACTTATAACAAAAACCATTTGGTATATTAATTTCGTTATATTCGTTATATAAATTTGCTATTAATAAGTACCTACTAATAATTTATGTACAAAAGTAATGATATCCCATCAAAAACATAAATGTGAAATGAGAGCCAAGTTCAATATTATGATATATGCCTTGGTTGTTGACTTCAACGACAAAAGAAGTGAGATCTAAATGGGTGCCAAGTTCAATGGTCAGTCCTGACTTGGCTAGTTTTCATGTACGAATTATATTATAGCGTTTGCAAGTTTTAAACCTGTTACTTGTCGGTTCCTATTTTATTATTCCGAAAATTTGGCTTGCTGGTAGAAACTAGCCATTGAACATAATAATTCGTATATGAGAACTAGCCAAGTCAGGACTGACCATTGAACTTGGCACCCATTTAGATCTCACTTCTTTTGTCGTTGAAGTCAACAACCAAGGCATATATCATAATATTGAACTTGGCTCTCATTTCACATTTATATTTTTGATGGGATTTATAATTACCTAAGGTTTCGAGTGGATCTACATTTTGTCAGACACTCATATAAAATTGTACTGAACTGAAATGAAATATTCTGGCAAAAATATAATCAACAGTAGTACTGAAATTCGCCACAGCTATTACTTATCCATTTAAATGTTAATTGTTTTCTAAGAGAAGAACGCCCATAACAAAAACTGGATTGCATTTACAAGAAAAACCACCATTAACTTTTAGTCGAACAGTTTGAAAATTGTGTTACATACATGTCTTGTAAATCATTTAGATGCTGCAGTTGATGCGAAAATTTAAACACTTGTTTAAATTCTGTGAACATGAACAAGTCATTAATTGTTTCAACGAACATTAAAATGGACTTAATTTACACGGTAGGCCAAATGCGAGTCGGATTCGTACACAAAGGTTCGGTATGTACCGTAACAATAATTTACACTAACTATTAAAAAAAAAAATCGTTTTTTATTTTAGGCCCCCGTTACCTTTACTTGGGTCAAAGTGCATTTAAAAAAAAAATGTATCTTGTATTCCCTTTACTAGCAAAGAGTTAACAATCTGTTTCATATTTTGCATTTTCGTCGACATTTCTAATTCAAACATAATGAAAATTGAAGACTGAAAATAATTCATCTGTTTTTTTTTATACAACTAAAACTGCTAACATTTAAAAATCGTAAGTTGATATTTTCAACTCCAAGTTTTTTAGTATTATGTTAGTTTTAGTTTTTAGTCGTCAAAAACAAAAATTTTGCGAACAATAAATATAGCCCGCTGACAGACAGACAGATCGTGGTGGCTTAGTAATAGGCAGCCTTTTTTATGGATGGGAAATCATCAAATGACTTCTCCCGCTCTGGGTGGAGCGGGAGGGCGTGTCAGACTTTTACTGACTAAAACCCACCCGTGTTCCTTCAGTTGCCCATGTGCCAGGGTCAAGGTATCTCTTTCGAACAATCACGCGACCCCGGCAGATAATAGGCACCCTTTGGGTACAAGATTCAACCATGACGATTCCGTTTTGTTCACTGTTCAGAAAGAGAGCAAAATGCGCCTACAGTAGTTTTCACTTCAAAAATTAAGTAGATTCTGTTATTTCCTAGCTCTAACCTGGTTTAAACTTTTGTTTATTTATTGGTCGTTATTGAAGAGATGGGGTATAGTTGGCAACGTGCCCACTAGCTGCAGTCATTCAGTACACTGCCTAAATGCGAGAACGTAAGGGTATTACGTGTTATAGTGTGTACTCGGAACAAAGAGCCGGTCATGATCTTTATATCGGCTTATTAACCTCCATAGACCATCCCAATGAACGGTCACGGAAAATGGTCGTGACTACTACATTTGATAGACAATAATAATAATTTCTTTATTTTCATTTGAAATCACACATTTTTTACATATTTGTTGTGTTGTGACAAATTGACTATCTGTTTTGTTTTTGTGTAGTTGATAATTTTGCCATCATAGGCTACTTTACACGATTCCTGGTTATCAATAGGTTTTTTATTATATCACCTAGGTAAAGAAATGCTACAACTTTTTAATTGATAAATAATTAAATTTCTTTAAGTACGTTTGTACAAATAATTTTACATGTCTACCATATTTAAATAGAAATAAAACCAAGAACAAGTTAACAGTCATAATGAGCACAAAATAAATGTAAAAGCACTAAGATTGGATAGTTAAACTTTGTGTGCAATGGAGTAATCCAAGATGAATACCCAGTGTCGTGGGATCTAGTATACTCGTGGTTGATGACACGTATAACTGCACGTAGTGGTTCGCATTCGGGTTCTAATTAGGTAACAGATATTATTAAGCAAAGGTAAAAACTAGATGTGTTCGGCGTTTCTAATCTGACTGTTATGAAAAAAAAAAGACCGAAACAAGCTCAAAGGTCACAGTCTGGTTTAAAGACCAGCCACAAACTTGGTCAGATCACGTGAAAACCATGTAAATTGGTGTCTGAAATGGTCTATTGGGCAAAGAACTAGAGATTGAGTGGACCTGTCCAGTTAGTGCATGCATTCTCTAATCGATCTCACTCATCCCATTCACTAATCGTGCAGCTCAACTCACAACATAAAGAGCTCAACGATTTGATGAATAATACCAAAGACAGGACATTAGGATAGGGTGCATAAAGTACTCAGATATTCGTTTTCTGAAGGATTTTTGACCTTTAGTGAATCGTCCTCTCACTATTTTGATGTAGTTTTTAAGTAAAATTGGACATACGAAGGTCACCTCCATACAGCCTTAACCTTTATAGCTATATAATGGGCTGTCTATCTGTCAAGGGCAAAACACTTTTCCGTTGGTGTCTTCTACTTATTTATTCATGCTTGCCCACTTTTCCACCGAACTTCGTAAAAGGACAAAACACTCTAAAAGGTCTAGTGCTTTATAACCGACTTCAAAAGGAGGTTCTGTATTCGACCCGTATGCATGTATGTCTATGATTTGCTCAGAGACTACTGATCCGATTAGGATTAGATAATCTTTTTTTTATTCCACAGGTTTTATCGCAGAAAAAGTGTTATTGATAAATGTTTGTATCGATAAGTTTATTTCTAAGAACAAAATATTATTTTTAGGATCCAAAAATAAGTGAGACTATCCAGTTCCATGAAGTATGTACATAGATAAGATAAGATAAGGTAATATTTATTTGCTTAAACATGTGTTATACATACAGAAAGACATGCATGCAAGAATAATATTTGCATAATATTTGTAACGGTGATATACTTGAAAATAAAAAACGAAGACATAAGGAAAACTAAACTCAAAATAAGCAACGAGAGACTGATTTTATAGTAACATTTATTTAGCCAATTTTTACAACTTACTCTTTTTATTATTTTATCTTTAATAGTATCGGAACTGAAGTTTAAATTGAGTGACGTTTAAGATTTCGACCGATAGAAGCGTTTACCACAATCATCAATCAACCAGATAGTAGGATAAAATCAAATCTAAGTGGCAAATTCGCTTTTTTATTGTTGTTCTTAGAGAGACATTTTGTATTGTAGACATTCTACCTACATAATAATGTAATATGCTTAACTTTAAATGTAATACCGCCGATGTACTTTTGAGAACTTTTTGGTTTTGTTCGATGTTTTTATTTTTCGTCCAGATCTTCGAAGTCGTAGATTTCGTTCAGCAGAGTGGAGTTTGGCGGAAGCCATTCGCAGCTAGTGTATTCAGATGAGCATACCTGAAAAGAGAGACCATTTTCAGTGCAGTACCAACTCTAGAATTCGGGTTATTAGATCTTTTTTCTCTATTTTTAACGGACTTCAAAAATTATGTGTTTTTTTTCTTTTGTATGTATGTTCTGCCATATGTGCGGTAATTGTGGGTGAATTTCGAAAATTCAGGGATTGTCCCAAATAAGTTTTATGTACTTTTCTTAGTTATTTTTAGCGTTACCCTCGATAAAACGTTTTTAATCTACTTTGCATATTTAGATTACATTCTGATACAAATTGGTGTGGGGTAGGTGCCATTAGTAAAAACTTTTTCAACATGCAAAAATAAAACCCTACAAAGTGAAAATTAACATTAATTTCGGAAGTTGGTAAAAAAATAAACTAAAATATATAACCAAAGCCATTGACTTCCGAACTTAGTTATTTTTCACTTTTTAGTGCTTTTTTCTGAAGTCGCTTTTGTGCAGCTATAGAAAAAAAAATAGAAAAGTGTAGATGTTAAATAGGGATGTTAACGTTTTCAAATGTGCTATTATGGAATGTATTACAATATTTGCTATGATTATTAATTAATTATTAGCAGCCTCTCTAAATTCGGGACAAAACCAAAGCAAACGCGAAAATTAACCCCGTTTTCATTAGAGTTAATTCCTATTCCATGGAACTGCTGAAAGTCAATATCAGTTAGTTATCGCAGCTTGTGGTATTAAGGTTAAATATTAGCTTGAATCATTCAGTGTGGACCGTTACCGTGGCCGGCCGGTCGGAAATTGTGCTCACTCGCCCATTGACGCAACCTGATGATTTATAGCCAATGGATTTATAGCCTCAGGAGTGGGATTTTTTAATGGTTTTATGTGGGTTTTAATGAATTTATTGATGGTGTTTTTCGTAAAACGCTAGAAAGCTTTTTGGAAATCTTGAGGCATTAAGTTAGGTGGGCGAATATACCTTTGTTTTTTTATATGGCAATATTACCAAGATATCATGAAATTGGCTAAAAGAAGACGAAAATAGGATGTCTCACATATGTAGGTAACGTTATTCAGTTTAAAATCATAATTTCTTAAATTAAATTATTCTAAGAAAAAACTCAGAAAATGAGAAAACGGCGAAAAAGTGAAATAATTAGTTGGTTAGGTATTGCCGTACCACGCTCCTAGGCATATTTTTCTATTTTCCACTAGTCCAACAATTTAAGACCTTAACGAACAACTTTACCAACTACTATATTGTTTTCAAAATGATAAAATTAGTTATCTGATTAGAAACCCGAACCACTGACCAAACATCTGAAATCGAGAAACGGAGAGTTTCACTGGATAGTGACCGCTTAACTCTAACCATTTAAAGCCTATTCTTGATTTACAGGGTCAGACCATGTTTAACAGTGGATGTTTACGATCTGTCGTGTTCTGCGGCCGCAGCTGATCAATATTGTTACCACATTTGGGCCACAAGCGATGTTCTACGTGACGTACGCCTACACACAGCGCGTTTTAACATGGAGTAGGTCACTTGGGGAGATAAATAAGAGAAAGAAAAACATTAATTCAGTTATAGTTTTTTGCATTTTATGTGTTAGCGTAGCGCCACATCTATCGACTTTCGCGTGTTCTTAGAGTACAGCAGTCTTGCTTAGGCCCAGCGCGCACTGCCGTGCGTTTTGTTACCGCATAATCTGTGAAGTATGAAATGTCATAGAAATGCGCGCACTGTGGTGAAGAAAAACGCATACGGTTAATTCACAGTGGGCCTCTCGCTGCAGATTTGCGGCAAGTCCACCGCATGTATTTTGTATCACATAGAGATATAAGTAGTACCGCGCACTGCGGTGAAAGAACCGCACCGAGAAAGCGATCAAACATTAACATCAAAATTTAGTTTTTAGTTACGAAATCAATATTATTAAAAAAAATATATATATCATGCGAAAAAGTAAACCTAATAGGCATTAAGACCGTCTATGGATATTCCATAAACAGTTTTTTTTTAAACGTGCGTTTTCTTCGCTGTAATGTGCGGACGCGTGACTGTGTTTATTTTTCTGTGCGGTAGAATAAACGCACCGCGTTCCACCGCAAGGCAGTGCGCGCTAGCGCATAGAGACAGAAGTAGTAAAGGTAGAACATACCCGTACTACTACAAAACTTTACTCTTGACAAAATTCACGACCTCCTGGCACAAGCATAATAAGCCTTTAATGTTCTCACTGTTGGGACACAGGCCTCTATGGTAGCGGGAGTGGGCCGTAATACACCACGCTGGCCCAGTGCCGGTTGGTAAATGTCACATTTTATCGAATTTGTGGTGTCATGCTGGTTCCCTCACGATGTTTTCATTCACCGTTTTGAGAACATAACATAACAACACAACTGGTTTTAAAGGGTTGGGCAGAGGTGTACCTATAGTACACGCACATTTCGCCAGTTATACTTAAATTCCTATGTAATAGGACGCGAGCCTATTCCTATTAAGTGGGCACATATACACACTCCAGGCTGCTACTGAGACATTCCAGATAGAAAAATTCAATGACACTTTGCCCAGCCTGGGAATCGAACCCAGGACCTCATGTTCAGCAGTAGCGCTTGCGACTACTAGACCAAAGTGGCAGTTTTATAAACAGTGGTGAAGAAATTATTTACATGTAGTGTCTGAGTGCCTGCCTGAGTTTAATCCGACAACATATATCTCGTAAGTCGGGGCTGTTACCGCTGGGCCACTACTACCATATGGCCACATATTTGTTATATATTAGTTGAGTTAAAATCATGGGTGATTTAGGCTTCTAATAGTAATTATTTGCTCAAATCTTATTGGTATAGGTGTACATATATTGGTATGGATTTGCCGCAAAATGGTTGGAAACGCATCGTGAATAAATACGTCGCATTTGGGGGAGGTGGAGGTAGCGTTTCAAAGGCTTATTGGCCCGGAAAATCTCGCATTACTAGAGGATTATATTTGACTAGTCATGTCAGCGATCAAATCAGGCTCACCATTAATGGATTGAAATATTTAATAAAACATAATATTAATAATACAAAAGGCAAGGTATATTGTTGATGGCAGTCAACAATATACTCAAATTATTTATTACAGTTAACTTTAATTTAGTAAAAGTTGTTTTAAACCATTTCAATTTCCTGGTGGTTTGGCTGGGTTCGTTAAACGTATACGTAGCGCAAACGTATTATCAGTAAAATAACTACCCTGCGTTAACGCAGTGTCAACGGAGCATCAAAGTGACGTAAACGCATTCGTTGGACATAAGTTCAGTGCGCTCTAGAGGTAGAAACAGTATGTTTATAACAAGTGATCAGTAAAGTATTTAAAATCTCCTATATCCTATGTATTGTTGTATTTAACGATCACATGACGCGGATAAACTGACATAGTATGAACTTATCCTAGAATGAACTTTTGTCTGCACTACTGATAAATAAAAGAATGATAAATGACAATCAGTTTATTTTACTCCGAAGGTCCTACACTGAGAAAACTGACAATCATAAAAGAGGTGAATTCAGCTTAAAGTATGATGAATTCACTCAAAGGACGGAGCATAGTGATTCACCAAAAAGAACGATGATAATACTGATGTTGATGATAACAGTATTTAAGATGATGTGTCACCATGGATTTAGTTTTAGTTACCTACTATTTTTCGATGCCTTCCTCATATATCCAGTTATATCCTATTAGTTTTCCTACAATTTTTCGGTGACTTCCTCACATATTCAGTTATGTCATACAATTTTTCCAACTATTTTTCGGTGCCTTCCTCATATATCCAGTTATATCCTATTATTTTTCCTACTATTTTTCGGTGACTTCCTCACATATTCAGTTATGTCATACAATTTTTCCTACTATTTTTCGGTGCCTTCCTCATATATCCAGTTATATCCTATTATTTTTCCTACTATTTTTCGGTAACCTCCTCGTATTTTAGGTTAGGTCCTCTTACTTTTCCTACTATTTCCTCATATCTCTGGTTATAGCCTATTATCTTACGGAGGTCGCCCTCAATAGGAGGATTGTGTTTTTTAATAAACCAATTAATATCTCTATAATACACCAGTGATTAGTTGTAGTTCTACTCATTCTCCATCAGTAGGACTACAACTAAATACTGGTGGATTACACAGAAATTGTTTGGATTATTAGAAATCACAATCCTCCTATAATTGAGGGCGCCACTGGACTTACATGATCCCCTTATTTTTAAGTATCCAATATTGGTTCTTTCCTTTTAAATATTATTAGGTGTGTGCTCAACATTAAAAAAAACTGAAGAACCCTAAACTTGAACCTTAAAAAAATGGAGAGTAAGTAAAAAAAATAGAAAAAAGTACCTTGGCAAGAATGGTAAGAAGGTGAAAAGGGATGTATGTATAAATTAAACAGAAAATTGAATGGTATTTTTATTTCCATAGTATGAATGAATAATTATTATATACTCTAAACATTTATATTCAGTATAAAAGAAGACTGTTTTGTTTAGAAACATCCTCGCCTTAATGATTATAGTATCTATTTGTCGGTCATTATAAAGAATCATTATATACATTATGTTCAATAATTCTAGTTTTTACAAATTAAAATAAAGGTTGAGACGAGTAGAAATTTAATTTACAAAAAATAACAAACTTTACATTAATGTACCTATAACTAAAACATTTTTGCCCTTAAGGTGATTGCTTCAGGGTAGCCGTTTTTTGCAATTTGCAGGCCAGTGCTAGGTTGTATGTTAATTAAATGTTGCACGCGGGTGTAAGTACATAAGTTGTACTACATACGTCTTACACCCGCGTCTAACATTTCAATCAAAACCTAGCACTGGCCTGCAAATTGCAAAAAACGTAAGAAAATTTGAATTTCGCGGGCTACCCTGACGCTTTCACCTTAAAGCTGCATACAATAAATTGGTTATATTATTATAGTAAATATCTATTTTCAAGTAAAGTGCTACTATAAACACTCCGATGAGACTAATCTATCCCTCATACAAATACTTTACTTTAAAATCTATTACTAAAGGTGAACGCACACTTTTCAGAGCCGAAGGAGGCGAAAGAATCGAATTTTAGAATTACTTGTATGAAATCCTATGGAACCTCGCACACTTACCGAATCGGACGAATAAGGTCGTACGATTCGGTGCGGATAAGTGTGCGAAGTTACATTGGACTTCATTTAAGTAATTCTAAAATTTGATTCCTTCGCCTCCTTCGGCTCTGATAAGTGTGCGTTCACCTTAAACCAGCTATTGGTGCTGGCTCATACCATTACTTTATGCGGACACCGTTATCGGGCCGTCTTTATAGGATATCCTAAAGGGATATCCGATAAATACCGTAACTAAGGGTAGATTACTAGTTGAGCGCACTCTGCTATAAAAAAATAACTGCCCTTGGACTCTGCAGTGCCTCAAACTAGCAACGCCGCGTACGGTATAAGTACATAATTAATAATTATGTAAACGTTTCAAAAAAAAATTGATATTACTGGATTCAAAATAAAAACACCTTAAAAATGAGCAAACGAGTTAACTCGTTTGCGCATTTTCAAGGTATTATAGCAGCGACCGTAAGCCGTTAGAATACCTACAGAATTTTGAAATTTTTACTCTAGGTACCATCTACTTGTAATATATGACGTGTTACCTCGCATTAGAGTGAGCGTGTTAGGACACGGAGAAACGGCATTTTGGCAAGGAAAGCACAGATAATCATTACCACGTTTAACTTCATAAGAATTGTAATGAGAATTAAATTCAATAGTTTCAAACATACAGCAACGGAAAAAAACCTCTTCAGTATCTGTCACCAAAATTGCATCAATTTGGCCAAAAGTGGGTAAGAATTGTTCATCATCTATATCTACAGTAACAATAGAGTTCCGCTGCCATATAACACCAGCTATTGTAGCGGAAGTAACCGAATATTTGAGGACAACGCCAGTGCCGAGAGAAAACTTGACAGTGTCTCCTGAATTTAATGCAGATTTTTTTCCTAGTATTTTTGTTGTAGGTATTGTATTTTTCACAAACAAGTCATTGAGCATAAGTTGACATTTTATTGCTAGAGTCTTGCAAACATTGACTCGATTAAAAGATGATCTAGCCACTAACTTAGATACCCTGTGCTTGGCTTCAAAACGCATAGCCCACATGTTACGTACGGGGCCGAACTTCATTAGCATGGTAGGATAATGAGTCAGAAAATGAAACTTTGGCTGCAGGGGTGATTTTGTTAGCTCCGTGTACAATTGATTAAATTCTGCTATTATAACCCGGAGTTGAATATTGGTGTCACTGAAGACCCTATGACTTAATAACCTGTCGGTGATTTGCCGCAACATAATGTATAATTTCCATACTTTATTTTCTAAAGGAATGTAAAACCCGGCTATTAGGCTGAAGTATCTAATAAGGGTAAGCATTTCTGATGCTGAAGTTTTCAATTTTACTTTCGAACCTTGGACAACTAAACAATTACTTGGTTTTGAATTCCTATCTGGTCCATAATCAAATGAAATTATTCTTTGTTGCAATACTGAGATCTTTAAAAGACCTTCGGCAAGGAAGTGGTTTATGACAAAGGTCATTACATAACGAGCTACACCTTCTAATATATCATGCATTGGGTCTACTGCTACATTTTGAAATAAATCAAATCCTGTCACCTTAATCCAACAGCATGATTCTTTAATGCCCGTGTTAGGTGTATCGTTTTCTTGCAATTGAGCGTGGTATGAAGTCATATTTCTAAGCAAGTTACTGTTTTCATATAGAGCAGTTTGCAAACCTTTCTTGTCAATGTTACAGATTCTGCAACACTTGTTAGCTGAAAAACTTTCAGTAAACCCGAGAATTGAATTCAGGCCTAAATTATCGCCAGTTATAGCAACAACCTTCAATTTTACGGTTCCTTTAAAAAACTTATTTTCTATAAAAATTCCTTTGTTTTGCAAGTAATTCAATTCCTCAATAACAGGGTCAAAAATAGCTTTGTTTCCATATTTAGTTTTGTCAGCAGAATGGCAAATAGCTAACAGCAAAATGTTATTCAACAATGAAAATAAATGTGGTGGGAGTGCTGGCAAGGAAACGTATACACCACCAAGCTTATGCACCCCAGCGTAGCTCCCCAAAGGATTTCCAATTTCAAAATCATCATAGTATACTACTAAAGGAAGAATAATGTCCGACGCCTGCGGTGTACACATTGCCAGCCATACAGATCCCTGCATTACATTTTCTAGACACATTGGCCTCATCGGATTTTCTTCACGGATTATTAAATTACCCCTTAGGTGGTTCAAATAATCCGTTACATCTTTCCAAATAGTGTCAATGGAAAAAAAATTCTTCAAAACCTGGCGAAGTTGAATTACTTGCATTGTACGTGGCTTGGTGTGTAATGTTAAAGTGTTACTCCTTTGTGAAATGTCAGGACAATAACCAACGATTACTTCATGTGGTGGTATAAAAGAACCTAATAAATTCAATTCTCGGAATCTCAAATATTCTGAACGAAACGGAAAAAAGATGCCCTTCAAAGCTGTGTTGAACTTATGAAGTCGTTTATTAATTTCGCTTCCAGACATGCTTTCCTCATCAGCTAGCACAGGGCCGAATACGGACATTAAAGACGGTGCGATATTGTCAAGAAGGGTTTGCAAATGACTAACCATAGCTTGTACAGACGATCGAGATACAGAGGGATTTACATAGAGCGTTGAAATAAATTTCAAAACTTCTTTATGAATAATACTATCAGCATTATCAAGGACTTCCGGTTCACTATCAGCTTCAATGTATATGTGCTCAGTTGCTACTTTGGTAGTCTCTGTTTCACACATAGGAACTACGCAAGCCTCGTTTGAGGTGGATGGCAAATAACGAGTGTTTACTTTATTCAAATGTTTTAAGTTAACATGTTTTCTAAATTGTCTAACGTCCGTGAAATACCGGTAGCATGCGTCTTCACCACATTTATAAACTCCAGTAATATCAATTTTTTCACATTCTTTCCTTATGTGGGTAATAAGTGAAGAAAACGTGGGAAAAGTCCTTTTACAACTGTGACACTTCATCTTAATTTAAATTGTGACTCCGAGAGTAACTAATATCTCCTTCACAGATTGTGACATACGATCGTACGATGTTTTGACTTTGTAAAAACCAATTTGGATAATAAGCCAAATGTTATAGCTTTCAGTAGGATATTTAGCCGCAGTAGCATGAAATATTTTAAAAGTCACATCAACAGCCTCAGTTAGTGTTGTGAACTTGTAAAACGTATTGTCACATACTGTGAAGGAGACACCTGACTGGCGGCACCAAATTATAAATGGTTGGAGGCTAATACCTAGGTTTTGAAGCTTTTGGCGACGGTCCTCAATTACCACTTGCACGTCTGCGTCATCATCCACGATGGTCACAAATCCATCCAATATCTCCGCTCGTGAAGCTTGCCAGTCTTTTCTAGATCGACGGGCAGGAGGAATATTAAAGAGACAGCCGAGTAGCAATATCGCTGCTATTAATTTTGTCTCCGGTTGTTCATCTGGAAAGAAAATAATAATAGTATATTTGACACAACACATCATCATTAACTGAGCAAATAGGGAAAAGTATCAGAACAAAATAAAATCTATCTATATAAGTAAAAATGAATTGCCGAAATGTGTGTCCGCCCGCCCGTTACTTCTGAACGACTGCACCATGTTAGATAATTTTTAAATTCTTTTTTGTCTATATATTTTATAACGGGTTCACCGACCCAGGGAGGTCGAGCACCTAGAACTATATAACAGAATCATTTCCTTACCGTCACAAATTGCCAATGTATCAGCTATTTTTCGACGAAGAAACGAGTCCTTTGTGGTGTTAAGCTTCTGCTGAGCAGCTTTTAGTATGTTTTCCGATGAAGCATCCAAGGCGTCGAGGCCCCCGGATTTATCAGGGAACAGTGCTTCGTAGTCATGAGTCAGGAGTCGCCATCCATCACTTGACTTCAGGATAGGATACTTATTGAAGTACTCCTGTAATGTCCCTTCCTCGTAGTACAAGTACCGGAGGCGAGCTCGCACCGTCTCCCGCCACAGTGCACTGACCTCCTGCCACGGACCAGCTGAAGGACTTGACAGCTGCTCTAATGCTGACGCTACGTCCTCCACTTCACCTGCACACAAAAATTAAAACGATTAATAATTAGTACAATGACAATAACGGTTCTTAGATTCAGATATTTTGTAATTTGTAACGAAAATTTATACTAATTCAGATATTTTTCTCAATAATTTTGTTCTTGATAATTTAATTCAATCTGAAAACATAAAATTTCTTGAAAAGGAGTTACCTTCTTTAAGTCCGGTCAGGTCGATTCCAGCGAGTGGAGGGGTGTCTAGCCTAGGACTGGACTTGGAGCGAGAACGTGACTTGGGCTTTTCAATAAGGCCCAACGAAACTAAATGCTGCCGTCGAGCCCTTCTGGCGGTGACTAACCAGCCAGAGATATTGCGCTTAGCCTGGTAAGCATCAGCCGGCAGGTACGGCGCGTAGTATAGGGGTGGTGACTCCTCTTTAAATAATCTGCCAATGTCGTAGGATAGAGCAAGCAGCTGCGAATCTGTCAGAAGTACCGGGTTTTCGGCCGTAATGAGCTTCTCCATAAGCAGCTTGCATAAACGCCCACGCACGTTTGAGGGTAAGGTGCCCGTTTTCTGCCCAATTGCTATTATTTGTTTTCCCTCGACTGATGAATTCAGTATGGTATTCACCTGAAACACAAATAGTATAAATATGGCATTACAAACTAAATATGCAAGGTAAAAGTTAAAAAAAAATGTCACTAAAATGTTGAAAATAATACCTACCTTCCATTCAGTATAATGATCAGTTGGAGTCGGTGCCAGTCTAGGCATCATGCATTTAGTTGTTAGTTATAGCTGTCACCAACTCCAAATATATTACTGATCTTTGTGACATATAGTATAGCTCCTAAACGGCCGTCCGTACACACATACAGGACAGGACAGGTACAGACGTTAAACTTATCTGTTTACGCCGGGGGTTAACAATATTGAATGTCAATTTAAATTCCTTATCAAAAGTACAGGATAATAGGCAATAACTTACTAAATTGCTCCCGGTGGACTCTTGTCTAACTGCTTCACCCACTGACGACGACGAGTCCAGTGGTATCACCAGTATGTCATCATCCTAAAATAATATTTACTTTGAGACAATGTTATAATAGTACATGTAACAAAAAGGTGTGATAATATGAGTATGTACGGTCAATTAACCTCAATAATCGTTGAAATAATCACTAAATGTGTCCGAGTGCGACCGTTAACTAACAGGCTATAGCTAGCCCTAGCCGGAGATAACTCAAGGGAAGTGTTATATTTTTTTACTAGTAATCGGTTCAGCATTGCAGGTGTGAACGGTCCTGCCCTCGTCCCTTGATCTGGCCCTGATAAAAACTAATCGATCAAGATCAGGACTGATCCTGGTCTCAAAGAATGTCTATACCAAATTTTGCATCGGTTCAGTGTCTTAGGTATGAAAATGTGAAAAGGTCCTGCCCCAGCCGACAGATAGACAGACAAACTTACTTTCGCATTTATAATATTAGTATGGATGTAATTACAAATTAATACATATTGCTCTTAAACCAAAAAACAGTAAGTACGAGTACTTTTCTACAATTTTGCAGAACTTACCAAATTTTCCTGGTTAAGTCCTTCACACGGTGGCAGAGGCTCTAAGTTACAAGGTAGACTAGTTAACAAGTCATTCCTCAGGACCTCTTCAAAGAGTGATGAATTGTAGGAGTTATCCTGAAATTTAACAAGAAATTTAAAAAGGTAATAATAATGTACTTAGTTGGTAAACTAACAAGACTGATGAAAAGTTATGATTTTATTCCACTTTTTAAATAAATACTGCACCGGTTAAATTGTTAGGTATCTTAAGAAGACTTTAAAATAATAAAAGTTAATAAGTAGGTACCTACCTACCTACATGCAAGTAGGAGAATGTGCATTTAAGCGACGCAGGGCATGTGTAAGCAAAAAGTTTAAAACAAAATTTACTTTTTTGAAATACAATTTAACATGAAAACAAACCATATCTTTTGGTTGGTCGCTTTTTAACATGGCCAGAGCTGCTTCAAACCGGAGTCTGTCCCCTATTTGAGGGAACATACTATGTATGTCTTGTTTACTAAGCATCTGCATTGTTGCGATATCAATTCTTTCAGCTGAAAAAAAAGGTAAATTTAACAGCGCCCTGATTGCAGCTGTGAAATGCACTACGTCGCATCGACTTTATAAAATGTAGGTTGGTAGAGCTCGTCTAAGCTGAAATGACGCGCCCCACTACTTAAATTTGTATACGTACACTACGGTAAATGCGGTAGTGGGGCGCGTCATTTTAGTTTAGACGCACTCTACCTATTTGTTTTTTTTTGGGTTGCAGTTGCACATCGAACCTAGTGTATAATATAAATATGAACGTATATCTAGGTAGGTGGGTAGGTACCATACGACAAGACTATTCTTGGTTGGAGTGTACAGCGGCCAAAAAAGTGTTATTTTCGCAAATCGTTTATTTTCTCGATTCTATAGTATGTAACACCTAGAAAGGCTAAAAGTGTCTGGGTGTTTTTTGTCTCCGACCAACCGTTTGTCGTAAAAACGATGTCGAAGGGATCCATAGGTAAGGTTATGTTAGAACTGTGACCTTGAAATTGGTCGCGAATTTTTTTTAAGTATATTTTCATAGTGCCTCTAAGACGACACTCTGACCCTATTCTTGCTAGAAATTAGAATGTGTGAATGTAATGTGTGAGCTCATGCTAGCAACTTACTAGGTAGGTTTGTCAACTTACTTTCAAAACGATCGATGTAGCGTTCCAAATTCCACTTCTTCAAAAGATCACGCGTAGCCATATCCATTTTTGCACTGATCAAACACGTTCACTGGCACTAATGGAATTGTTATTGCTATTAATTAAACGAGTCGTGAGTCGTGACTTGCCGGCTGTAGCGGTGAAATACAAATGGCCGACCGAAATGGCGCGGCGGCGGAATGAAGTGAGAGAGGGAGACCTCATTATATAATGCCGTCACCTTAAATTTGTAGGACATCATTCAAATGCTACTCATAAATGGGTCTCTGTAATAATAATTTAGTAGGATACACATAAAATAATATGACTATATTATTGAACTTTGATGCTTACTCTAAAAATATGAGATTATTTAATCGTATTATCATAGGATTCACATAAAATAATATGACTGTAATATTAAAAAATGATGCTTACTTTAAAAATATAAGTTTAAAGCATTATAATTTAATATAGTACATTAGGGGGAGGTCATCGTATTTTTAGAGATACTTCTTCATATTAAACTATGAAATCTATTTATATTACGGTGACTGTCATTGTGTTTTTTAATTAGAATCTTATTTATAATTATCATACTAATTTATGGGACAGTGGACCATTTTCTATTACATTGTGTTATTATTTGAAGAAGACAATGTTATTTCATAATTACAAATTTTTACGATGACAAGTATCATAATATTGCATTATTTACCCAAAAAATTCGATTCCATCTTAACACATTTCAGTTCTAGCGTAATATTTACTTATTATCAACATATTATAAGACAACGCATCTATTTTAAACCAACGTCACGATATTTTAAGATTATGCCAAAATGACATTTTTCTCAGTGTAGTTTAACATTTTTACTTCAACTTTCAAGTCAGCTATATGAGTAAATTGTAGCATTGTTTATGTAAGCCAGCACGTCCCTTATGCCTGGAGGCTTTTATTTGGGTTTTAAGTTCTGTTTACGTTTTTGTTTTTTGTTATTTATTTCTGCTTGAGTATAGTTTTCCATCTTTTGTTGGGATGATGGCGTGTGCTAGCTGACATATGGCAAATCATTTTTTTTTGTGTTTTGTAATGTTAATTACTTACATATTTTTGTATAGAATTACGTTCTTCTGACTTAACAGACAGCTGTGCTGCTGAGGAGTGTATTGCGCCACTTTTTCCCAGCTAAAGCAATAGGAAATGGTGAAGGGCAGGCGGTTTGGGGGACTGTCTTATGTAATTTTGATGTTAAAAAGCAACACTCAAAATTACTTAAGTATACTTATATTAGTTTAAGAACTTAGTTATTAAGAGTAAGTTAAAAAGATTTCTTATTTTTTGCTTTTCAGTTTTGTCGACTGTTTTTTTTTTATAAATTGCTTTTGATTAACGAATGATCGGAAAATAAGAAAAACATCAATCATCCAGTAGGCGAGTGAAAATGCACATTCATTAATATTTTTTTGTATTCCATAATGTTTGAAGATTTTACAAAGACTTTAAGCTAAGGATACCACTGAGAACTGAAAGACTTCGATGGCTTGCACACTGTTTCATTTTTTCACTTTGATTAATTTTATTTATTTTATTTATCTATAATATGTATGTATTTAGAAATATATAAGTATGTTTATCAGTTGTCTAGTACCCATAACACAAGCTCTGCTTAGCTTGGGACTAGATGGCGTTGTGTGATAGTTGTGGAATATTATTATTATTATTATTTCCAGAGATTTCACTATGCCGAATAAAAGACAAAAATGATAAAAGTGAAACGACCGATCTGTTTTATCAGTAAGGCGTCTCTGTAGCGATTAAGGAATCTCTCGATTTGTCACAGTTTCAAATGGACAGACGACAAAATTCTCTTCTACAAAATTTTTCGTCAGTCCATTCATCTGTCGTCTAACCCGATCCTTAATATGACATTCAACGTGTCTCCTTTGTATAGTCTCAACTGTTGTAATACATCAAAATATTTAATTTTAGAAGTATTTTCTCTCATGTTCACTGTCAAATTTTACGTGATGTAGGTAAAGAGACACGACATAATGGACACGCCATGTCGTTTTGCGACGCTTTCGCAATCTCAATCCGTTCGTTTCTTACTTTAAATTAGAAGCTAAGGTCAGATGCTAATGACGTAAGGGTTTATTTATAAGCATTGCTTAAACGCCGGAGACATATTGGTCATGTTTATCAGAAAGATCAGGTGAATAGTAGCTTCTCACAACTGGCTTGCGAGTATGACCAGATATATTTGACTGGCCTGTTAGTTTAGTGGTTAGTGACCCTGACTGCTAAGACTGAGGTCGTCGGTTCGATTCCCACCCAGGACAAATGTTTGTGTGATGAGCACAATCATTTGTTCTGTGTCTGGGTGTAATTTATCTATAATATGTATGTATTTAGAAATATATAAGTATATTTATCAGTTGTCTGGTTACCATAGTACAGGCTCTGCCTAGTTTGGGATCAGATAACAGTGTGTTGGTTGTCCTAAGATATTTATTTATTATTTATTTTATACTAACGTAAACAAGGCAAATGGACTATGTAAGGATCGTAGTAGTTGACATTCTGTATTTTCAGCCTAGTCCCATGGGAAGAAGACAAGAGTTTATATATGTAATGCTTAGAGACTTATAAACACTAATCATTGTTTGGTTTAGTAGGTGTTAAATAATACTAAATTTCGAGCAACGTTTATACATAAACTCAGTTATGAGAAACGTCTATCTACTCCAGTACTAAAGAGTAAAAATCATCAAGTACCAACAAGATCCTTAAAAAACCTGCTTCGTTTGCGTCCTGACACCTATGACAAGCATCAGATTCTTAAGGATAAAATACTTTGTAAGAGAACTGTTGTTTCTGCGCCTGATTTCTCTCCGGTGGCGTGGGATTGCGTGTCATCCCACGGAACGATGAGAGTGAAGGAAGAGACAGAGTGAAAAATGTCTGCGCACACAATTGTGTGCTATGAAATCTTTCACGTTAAAGGCTACTTACCGTTGCATTGGCCTTCATGGCCTAAATACGGTCTGTAGGACTATTAATAAGTAATATAATTGTATTTCACTGACTACTCATGAAGTCTAACAAAGCCGGACAAGAAAATTCCTCAAGTAAAATGTTTTGAGCATGTTTGGTTTACTGCACTTCTAGTTTACAAAGAAGACATTGCAAGAGATAAAATGCAAAAGTTTCATATCCAACATAACGATGTGTGACTAGAATACATTTGTTCCTTGATCCCACTTGTAGGCAATATTTATTTAAACTCGTTCATACAATGACCGCAAGATCGTCGAAGCCATTTTATGCGATAGCAATATAATTTGTTAACAGCTGAATTATGTAAGATACGGCAGGATAAAATTATAATCCACAAACATAAATAAGTACGTTAGTTAGTTAAAAAAACCGTAAAATAATAATGATTTTGCCGTCAGTTGTTTATGAAAAAAGAAAACTTGGCCCAGCTGAATGCGCAAAATTGAGCTTCAGATTTCATCAGAGTTTAAAAGTTTTTTAGACTGTGGCAACACAATAGT
Organism: Aporophyla lueneburgensis; assembly: GCA_932294355.1. Classification (NCBI taxonomy): domain Eukaryota; kingdom Metazoa; phylum Arthropoda; class Insecta; order Lepidoptera; family Noctuidae; genus Aporophyla; species Aporophyla lueneburgensis. The sequence goes on from OW028746.1 coordinate 8,929,633, forward strand.
TTTGTAATTTTTATCTCCATTATAAAACGCCTATTTGCTTGTCAACACGGCCTAAACTGGCCCTTTTTAACGGCCGGAACAATAAGAAGGATTACTTTTCTCTTCCCGAAGTCCAATACAACGAAAAAGCTGTTGAAATGATAGAGTATTTTTATTATCTCCGAAGGCAAAGTCCGTCTTTGACACAGAAACGGCCATTTACAAAATTGATTTTAAGAAAGACTTATATAAAGAGTGCCGAATTTATGCTTTCATTTTTAGATTTTTATCATGAAAAAGATAGAGAAAACATTGGAAGTACTTAGTAGTATTACAAGGAAAATTTGTTTGTTCGCAAAGTAGGTATTATATTAATAATACATTCATGTTTTTAACTGATTCAATTTTATTTAAATAAGGAAGTTTAAGTAAACTTTTAAATTATTAACATATTTATTAATTAAATTTTTAACATATTTTTAGAAATCATACTTAGTCTTTTTTACATACATTAAGAAGAGGTAAATAGATAAGTAGAAAAAACAGTGTAACCGTAAACACAAACTGACGAATCATGTTAATAAAAAACTGTAAAAAACCACTTAGTTAAACCTGACTCCTCAGTAGAACCCCATAAAATGTTTCCCTAATTAAATTAAGTAAATTTATTTCTTTCGTAATACTATTTTCAGCATGTAACCTACCTACCATTTAACCGTTTCCCTGTATTCGGAACATTAAAAAAACCTTTCTATTCGGAGAACGGGACATTTATTCCGTGCAGCGTTGCTAAACGAGGTACGGACGTACGGTATGTAGATTTTGTCGGAAACTGCAAGAATTACTAACAGGAGCCTGCATTCACTAATCACATACTCAACTTTTATAGTCAAGTTCTTATAACGAAGTATTTTTTAAACTGCTCTTTTATTTCTTATAATGAAAATGAAGCACGAAGTTATGAAGTTGGCTGGTATTTTTAATTAGAATAACCAGAACGTTATTAAAGTTGAATTGAAAATTTAATCAGAGATGTAAAACTGCGAGACATTAGGCGCAGTAATCAATTAAGCTATTTGCTTCACGCTTTGGAAAAGTTTTCGTGCGTAAAAGTGTTAGTATGGCAATTAAGCATAGTTTTGTTTTTAAACGACTTCAAAAATATGGGCTACTCAATTCGAATGTATTTTTTGTGACCTCGAAACTCCGTCATTTATAAAAGAAATAAAAAAAACATCTTCTTTGGTTTAAAAGGATGTAGGTACTTATCGAATGATCCCGTATGCGTAAACGCCAATAAGCTCAACGCAACATAGTATGAAAAGGAGGAGGCGGGGCGCGTGAGGGAGTGGCAGTCCCTGCGCCCTCACGCCCCTAGCCGCCGCAGGAGGAGACGCCCCGGGCGTCGGGAGTCGATAGTGGACTCCCGGCCACCGTAGGCGCGAGCTTGCGGGTGGCGAGCAATGGGTAGCTCGCCGCCCGGTAAGGACCAGGCTCGGGTCGACGGCGCGCAGTGTTCCACGCGCGCCTCAAAGAGATGTCAGCAGCAGTGTAGGGGTCTACTAGGACCGATGCCTGCCGGGGTCGCGTGATTGTTCGAAAGAGATACCGTGACCCTGGCACATGGGCAACTGATGGAACACGGGTGGGTTTTAGTCAGTAAAAGTCTGACACGCCCTCCCGCTCCGCCCAGAGCGGGAGAAGTCATTTGATGATTTCCCATCCTGAAAAAAAAAAAAGAAAAAAAAAAAACAGTATGAAAAGTTAAAAAAATAGGGAAATTTATACCACATCTACTCAGCGTCATCTACTTTTGAATCAAGGTAATATTTGTGGTTATTTTTTTTTATTCTTGTATTTTAAGTATAGTTTTTTAATAATATAGGAATACTGAGATAAAAAAAACCGACTTCCTCAAAAACACTAGAAAGTGAAAAATAACTTTAATTTCGGAAGTCGGTGTCTTAGGATCTGTATTTGAGTTTTTTGCCACCGACTTCCGAAATTAAAGTTATTTTTCACTTTCTAGTGTTTTTGAGGAAGTCGGTTTTTTTTTTTGTCAAAAAGTTTTTATTTTTTACTTTTTAGTTATGGTATCTACCCGCACTAATTCCTATACCACTAATCGCCAGGTGAAATTTAATACTTTACTACTGCTGTAAATCGTTGAGGAATTCCCTTGACTGTCTGTCTATGGTCTCCATCATCAGACCTGTTATGGTACTTATAAGCCTTATGGGAGCTTTCTCATCAATAGAAATGAATTAAGTTCAAACACCAGGTAATTGCTGTAAATCGTTGAGGAGTTCCCTCGATTGTCTTTTGGCTCCATCATCAGATCAACTCCGGACCTTAATTAAATAGTAGTGATAAAATTGGCACTTTGAACCGTATAAAGTAACCCCAACAATAGGGAACTGCTGTAAATCGTTGAGGAATTCCCTCAACTGTCTATGGTCTCCATCATCAGACCTGTAATGGCACTTATAGCCCATATGGGTGCAAAGTTCTCATCAATAGAAATGAATTAAGTCCAAACACCGCGTAATTGCTGTAAGTCGTTGAAGAGTTCCCTCGACTGTCTTTCGGCTTCATCATCAGATCAACTTCAGACCTTCATTAAATAGTAGTGCTTTAAGATAATTAATGAAAGAAATAAAAAACGCACTAGTCGCCACTACGATTTTCGAAGGTTCCCTTCGACTTCTCTGGGATGCCATCATCAGATCCTGGTTTCCTTATCATGGGACCACCCTTGGGATATCTCCTTTCCAACAAAAAAAGAATCATCAAAATCGGTCCATATACGACGAAGTTATCGGTGAACACACATAAAAAAAAAAAAAAATATATATATACGGTCGAATTGAGAAACCTCCTCCTTTTTTTGAAGTCGGTTAAAAATAAAAAGACAAACCTTCGGAAATTCCAGGAGTTTTGTTAACTCTATTTCAAAAGACATCTTTAAACGCATCTATTTGACGACGCATCGCATTCAATAAGAAATGTCATGTTCTTGACCCAAAGCCAACTCTGAATGCCAGGATAATTCAGGGTCAGTGAATTTGAATAACGGAGACCAAGCAAAAGTCCGAGGACATTTCATAGGAAGCCGTACAGAGAAAAGGGGTTAATCGAAATAGGGGCTTTATAGCAAAGCCAATCTATCTTAGTAGTTGTAGGAAGTCTATGTTATGTCTTGTTTGTTATGTTATAAGGCGAATGCTGGGAAGTTAACGTATTATAGAATATACTAAAAAAGAGGATAAGACAAGCAAAACCGAGAAGAAAAATGAGTAAAGGAATTTATATGCTACCGGCCAGATGCACTTTGCGTAAACTGTACGGTTAATTATTATATCTTTTATTTCTTAAAAAATTACATAATCACTTAATGGGAAACAAAGTTTTAATAATAACATATAGGTAAACATTAAGAAAGTGCAGAGTGCTCGTCATGCAGTTAGCCAGTAATACGTTTGGTTGTTTTAATAAATCTGGTAAGTCTTGCGGGTACATCGAAAAATTCTCATTGGGGGCTCATTAACTGTTGGGAATCAAAACTAATACCATACCTAGCGCGCGGTCTGCAGACGCAGGTGGCATGATCAACACGTCATCATCCCCACGCCGGGGCGCGGTGCGGCAGCTACATGGGTCGGCCCAACGGCCTTCGCTTCCACAGACTCCATCGCGACAGACGATTCTCTTTTCTAACCTCATTTATTGTTTGTCCCGAATAGATTTCATAACTTGTTATAAGCACGGCAATAAACTATAATAATAATAAATTGTTTATTAATAAAAAAGGGACATATTTACAATAAAAACCTTAAACAATTAAAATAGAGCAGATTTGCTAATTTGCCTGAACTAGGTAGAACCTGTGTTTCAGGCTACAAAAAACCGGCCAAGTGCGAGTCGGACTCGCGCACCGAGGGTTCCGTACAAACCTGTAGGTATCCTCGGTTTATACATAAGGTTTATGTTTATGAAATTAAATGTTTTTTTTTTTTTAATTTTTATATTTGACTTGATTGAATGAAAGGTAAATTGCGGTTTACGATTTATGACGTACTTATTAAAAAAAAACTTTTCCGTGAAAGTTTACATGGTTATGTATATCATATAGCCCGAAAGAGCCCAACGTGCAGTAATCAAAGTCCTGTTAAGTAAACCATTTAGGTATCCCACTCAGCAAGTTTATTCGGACTTTAAGGTACTGACAGTCCGCCAAATGTATATGTTTCGAGCGACCACACGTACTCATACATTTTACCCTCCCAGTAGATCTGAAAGCCTTACGCTCAGAAGAAGACCCAAACCAATTTGTCCAAGAGTTTTAACAAATACCACCTTTGCACGGCGGCATAACCGTTATTTAAGCACATTACTATACAATAAGCTGCACCACACATTAAACATACATTTTTTGAACAAATTCCAATGTAAACAGAAACTAAAAGAATATCTGCTCACCCTAAATTATGACGACACGGAAGAATTACTTAAACCATAACTGAAACAAATCAGGCACCCACTCACACATACACACCGTCACTCACTCTTACATATCTACACTCACACATACCGTCTACACCTACACATACACAACAAAACTTACACTAACACACACACCAGGTACCCTAATAGATACTCCTTTCTCCTTGTTATTAATTAATCTCAAACTACTTTTACTTTGCTCCCCGTTTCTTATACCAAAATTAATTGTATTAGTCTAATTTAAGTTTTTTTTTTTTTTTTAATGTACACATTACTAAATTTGTAAGTACCTTTATAACATTTATATTGGACGGATGGATGACCCCTGTAACACAGGTTTTTCCTAGCATAAGGGTCATTGATCATTTATCTTGTACCAGTCTATTTGCACATTAAATTGTCACCCTGTATCTGTGTACTTTACGTCGAATAAATTCTAAATTCTATATATTTTTTTTTGATTTATCGTTCTCTTATTTAAGAAGTTACGGGGGGGGGGGGGGGGACAAACATTTTACCACTTTGGAAGTGTCTCTCGCGCAAACTACTCAGTTTAGAAAAAAATGATACTAGAAACCTCAATACCATTTTTGAAGACCTATTCATAAATATCCCACACGTATGGGTTTGACGAAATTTTTTTTTTGAGTTTCATTTCTAAGAATGGGGAACCCCAAAATTTATTGTTTTTTGTCTATTTTAGTAAGAAAATCTTAATGCGGTTTACAGAATCCATCTACTTATCAAGTTTCAACAGCATAGCTCTTATAGTTTCGGAGAAAAGTGGCTGTGACATACGGACGGACAGACAGACAGACATGACGAATCTATAAGGGTTCCGTTTTTTGCCATTTGGCAGCGGAACCCTAAAAAGCACAAATTCTTAAAGTAATAAATTAACAATGTGTAGTAATAGCTAAAAGTAAAATATAGGTAACAAAAGTAAAATAGCGTGTTAGCGGTTTTATTTGCAGACAACTAGTAAATTTTCCGTCTGTGCATAATCTATGGTTAGTAAATATTGAAGTATATGTTTTTTACAGCTATAGTAATTTAATTTATAGATACTAGTTTTCTATTTAATCTATTGTACAGAAATGGGCCTAAAAATGTATAGAATCTTTTTACAAAAACATGTTTTGAGGTTGCATTTGTTATACATACTATATCATTCCGTCTCTTGTTAGTATAGTCAGCAGTGTTGGTAAGCATGGTGTGCTGTTTTAATACTAATTGCATAATGAAAAACTGCCGAACAGTCAGCGCGTTGCAGGTTTCATAGAGTAAATCTGTGGGAAAAAAGAAGGGATGGAAGTTTGCTACCTTTAAAATTGCTCTCTGAGCTCTTTCAAGAGGAAGCAAATTCGTTTTTGTGCACCGCCCCAAGAAATGATACAGTATTGAATAATAATTTGACATAGGGCCAAATAAACTTGTGTGATTAATTTTTTGTCTGCTAACGTTCGCAGTTTCTTAAAAACATATATCAGTTTGCGCACTCTTTTACTAAGGCTTTCAATATGTATTTTAAAAGAAAGTGTTTCGTCCATTATAACCCCCAGGTATTTAATGTTGCTCGTTTTGATGATAGAAGGACAATTACACATGCTGACTGTACAGTTTCCACATTGATGGGCATATAGACAAAGGTTAGTAATGTTAGGTTGAGATTTGCGCTTGGAGAAGTGAATATATTTCGTCTTGTCGGCATTTAATGTTATTATAAATTGCTTTGAAGCCAATTAGTCACAGAATTTAATCCTAACTGAACAAGTTCGTACAGTTCGCTACTGCTTTTTGCGGTAAATATTAACGCAGTGTCGTCGACATATGATATAATTTTCCCGTCTTTAATATTTAGATTACATAAGTCATTAATATAAATCAGGAATAGTATGGGGCCCAGAATACATATTTTACTACTCGTAATATTATCTATTTTAACACATTGGTACCGGTCTTCTAAATAGTCAGTAAAGAGTTTCAGCGGCGTTTCTCTTATTCCTATAGTCTCTAATTTGTTCAAAAGAAGAGAAATAGATACCGTGTCAAATGCCTTAGCTAGATCGAGAAAGACTCCCAGGGTCTGGTGTCCTTTGCCAAGGTCTCGAGAAATATGATCAGTCAGGCTATGCACCGCATCGGCAGTCGATAATTTGGCTCTAAAACCAAATTGCGCAGGGGAAAAGATGTTGTTTTTTTCTAGATAATTAACTAGTCTAGTGTTTAAAATTTTCTCTAGTATTTTTGAAATCGATGGTAGTAAGGATATTGGCCTATAATTATTAACTACGTCTTTACTTCCGGATTTATAGATAGGGATAACAACTGCCTTTTTTAGGCAACTCGGGAAAATTCCTTTGGCGAGACAGATTCGAAAAACATGCGTTAAGGGAGGTATCAAAATATGCTTAAAGAGTTTAAGAATCTTATTGCTTATACTATCCCATCCAGCTGCACAATCATCTTTTAGCCCGGAAATTATTCGGGATATTTCATCTTCATCAGTGTCCAGCAGAGCAAAAGATTTTGAATTACGACTAATGATTGATTTTTGGACAGATGATTGGTCGCAATGTTGTGGAGTCTGCTCGGCAAGAGTTTTCCCAACATTTATAAAATAGTTATTTACATTGTTAGCTGTTATGAGTGGTGAAGGATTTGCATGTGGTAAACTTGAACTTGATTCACGCTGTTTTGACATATTGGTGATATTTTTAATACTTTTCCAAAGTTGTTTGCTATTTTTACCTGCTCTATTTAATTGTTTTTTATCGTAATCAGTTTTTTATATTATTTAGGAGATTGTTGCAGAAATTCCTGTATCTTTTATAAGTGATTTGAATTATAACATTTTCAGGGTATCTCTTAGTTTTCTGATGAAGTTTATCTCTGTGTCTTATACAGCGAATTAATCCAGAAGTAATCCACGGTTTAATATTATAAAGTTTCTTATTTACTGTAGAAACTGTCGTGTTTTGTAATATTGCTTGTTGAACATGTTTTATTATGTACGATAAAGCCAAATTAGCGTCAGCAGTATTGTAAACTAGGCTAAAGTCTATGTTGCATAAATCAGATTCGAGTTTGTTTGTGTTTAATTTGCTAATAGTCGAAGGACGATTTAGTTTAGGCAGCGATAAATTTACTGTCAGTAAAACTGCGTGATGGTCAGTAATTGTTGAGTTAGTAACAAGCGTAATGTATGATAGTTTATGTTTTGATCATCATATGATCTAAGCAGGAACCGCTCTGATATGTAGGCAATGTGTGAGCAGGAAGAAACCCATGGTATAAGCAGATGTTAAGGTAATCCTGGATCCCTGCATCACAGTACTCAGAACCAATATTTATGTTTAAATCACCTGTTAGTATAACATTCTTAAATGAACTGAGTGCTAGGAGAATCTGGTTTAAGGATTTGTTAAAAGAATCTAAGTTTCTGGCGGAAGGGGCGATACATAGCGATTATCGCTGTAGTTGTACCAATTTTGAGGACTAAACAATTACTCATACTCTTTTGTAGACTATTTTCCTCGATTGTGACCTTTAGTGATTCCTTAGCAAACATTACGATACCATCATTTTGATTATGGTTTATTGTGGTATGTAATACGTTGTACCCCGGTATAACTGGAATATTATCGTAGCGGTTAGCTAGCCAACACTCGGTAAGTACCATAATATCACAGTCAAAGTTATGTCTACGAAGAAAAATGTTAAAGTTATCTATGTTTTTAAAAATACTACGAATATTTTGAGTTAGTACAGTTAGTGAATGTTGATAGTTGGAAATATATTTTATGCAGTCCTCAACGTCACATGTCTTTGATACTGTTAAAAATGTGTTATCAATATCTGTAATTAATTTATCATCCATATTTAACTATAAATAATAATAAAAAAATTAAGTCTAAAAAATAATCAAGTATGCGGCGCTCTTAGGCGCCTTCATAATCTATCGAATTTATATACCTGTATTCGGCTGCTTTTTTAGCCGGACAATCTGTGTCTCCCGTCTTGTGGTTTGCTTGTTTTTTAAAACGAGAACATGTAGCACATTTAGGCGGGTTGGCTTTCTTTGTGCAGTCTTGTGTTGAGTGCCCTTCTTCACCGCAATGCCCACAGGTGGAGACAGTTAATTTGCAAGTCTTGGCTGCGTGACCGTACTGCTGGCAGTTGTAACATCTAGTTACCAGAGTGAAGTCTCGTACTGGGCAGGACGTCCAATTTATAAATAGTCTGTCCTGTGTGATGAGGGAGATGAACTTCTATAATAAAGTTGCAGTTCTCTGCATCTTTCCTGCCAGACTTGTGACTCAGTTTTATAGTGGACAAAAATATATCTTGGGACATAGTCGGTAGTTTTTCAGTCAAGTTCTGTTCAAAAATACATTTAAAAACTCATTTTCAGTCATTGAAGTGGGAACTCCTATGACTATAATGCGTGGTTTCCGTTTTTGAGGATCATCTACGGTAAGCCCTGACGAAGCGTGTTGGACTGTTTGTCTTAGCTTATCGAGGTCATCTTTGGTCTCAGTGCTGATTATCAGGCCTCCCTTTTCTATTTTGCGCACGCTTCGAACTTTCAGTTTCATTTCTCTGGGACTAATAATTTTCTGGACCATGGTTTTGGTTTCATCACTGGTTTTCGAGTTATCACATAAATCGCCACGGAGCTAAAATTATTGGGGCGAACAAAGCTGTTGGACCCATTTTTCACCATATCGGCAAAAGATGTAGTAGCCGCACTCTGTTTCGAACAGGTCTCTTGAATTGTCCGGTTCATCTCGGTTAGGCAGTCAGACAGGTCTCGAGTTTCGGCCATTGTTTTTGGAGAGGCATGGGCCTGTATGGCTTTTTGCTTAAGCGACTGGTATTGAACAGCCATTTGCGCAGCTCCATGGCCAATGTTGCGGCAGAGATTGCTAATTTTTAACTTCTGCTCAGTGTTCAGTTTTTCTTCAGAAGTAATAGCACATACCTCATTGAGGAACTGTTCAATAGATCCAATCCAGGACTGGATCTCCCGAGTAGACACTACTTCAATACACTCGTCTTGGTCCTTTCTTGTTTGTCACGGCAGTGTCGGTGCCGGGGCCGGTGCCGGGGCCGGTACCGGGGCCGGTACCGGGATCGGGTTTGGTGTCGCTGGAGGGCTGCGACGTATCATCGCGCTCCGATTAAAGGGGCTGCCTTCCATAAACCATAAAAGATTGAAAAATAATCCAGTCAGTTCATATTAACTTGTCACTTAAAATGTTTTCTGTATAACACGCTAATACATTAAAACTAGGTCACTATTTATGCGAACGTTAATTTATTTAATGATTAAAATGCATTAATGTGCACGTCCGTATGCTTTGAATGCTTACTTAATTATCTGAACTATCAAACTATTGCCTATTTGATACACTCCACTCTTTTATTTGCTCCCCGAGCTAACATATAACGTATTCTGAAAAAATATGGTCTTTAAGTAATTTTGGCGCCTCATTTTGAGTGACGTTTAAATTGCACCGGGCATGTTCTGTCAGGCTCTTGCTGTTGCATTCAGAGAAGATAATCTTAAATAATCAAAATTATCCTGAATAAAAAAATGAGGCAGGTAAAGACATTTCAATTGTGTGTTGACATTGTGTGTTGATGTGCCGCCGCCGGCCTTACTTTAAATGAATTTTCCAGCATGATAAATCCCTTCGTAATTTTGTATCCAAGATGAGCAACGAGCATCTCCTGTTGCCAAATAAAGATACATATTACAGTTTATTACTTAGCTTAGCTCCCAGGAAGACTACACGCTGCTTTATAAATTTAACTTAGTGTCAAGTGACGTCATAAACTTGTTGCCACAAGATAATGATGAAAGTTCTTAATTGCTAGCTATTATACCATATTACAACACATGTACTTACTTTGTTTTGAGCTAAGAGACACATGCTTGTTGTAGTAAATTGTGTGCCCTTGGAAACAGGCTAAGAAATAATCTTAAAAAATAAAACTATTTTTAAGATGTTGTAATACCAAGATAAAATAAGATAAAAAAGTGAAACGTTTTTCCGCTAAAAAGTCGTCGTTTAATCCATTAACAATTGCTAACAATTCCATTAATAATTGGTAATGGGAGGAAAATTCTCATGTTTACCTTTTCAGCCTTCACTCAAAAACTGATCCCGTAATTTCTCGCCCACGTATTTCCTGCCTCGCAAGCGCTACTGAGCGCATCGATCTAAATAAAAAACCACGAACGCTTTCAGCTCGAACTCTAGAATCGCTTAGAGTACCAATGGAGCTCCATGAACAACAATAAATGAAAATAACGATGGATTCGTAGATACTGTCCAAACGGATGGGTCTAATTAAGATTTTGAAGACTCGCCGTACGAATAGAAAAAACTCTCTGATTAAAATATTACAGCTCATGGAGGAGAGGCGCGAAATTATCCTACAGTCTTCAAACTATGCGCTCCAGTAACTATAGCTAAATAGAAAGATCTCTAAGTCATTGAAAAGTGGCCCTCGCCGCTTTGAAACGAACCGTAATAAAAATGTGATAGAGCGAAGCAAGTGCAGCAAAGTCTTTGCACGAGATCTCTTAATTGTGCAGACGCCAGCATATCAAGCTACCCGAAACTGTCAAATTATCCCAATCAAACTTGAACCTTATCGATAAAGTTGAAACCTATTAAAGAAAGGAGAAGGGGACTTCTGGGCCCAGCAGTTAATGAGTTGAAATGTGTATTAAAAAAACCATTATATTTTTCTAAATGAAATCACAGAATATGGTACAATGTTTCTACCTAAAAAGCGAGAAAACTTCAATTAAGTTAATGAAACTAAATAATCGATTAAATAATGCCTGAATTACTACTAATCGATTATGAATAAATCGGTAAAATCTGAGAATACGTATGCAAGTCGAGTGACAAGTGCATATCAAGCTTTCGTGGAATCGATTGAATCGATTTATAGTTAATTTTTTGTTCCGACAACACTTGTGCCTGACATCCGTCAGTCACTGACTGACAGATGCACTTGTTTGTTTTCTTTCGTTCTGAGTGCGCCCGTATTTTCCTCGGCTTTGCATATTATAACGGACTATTTGACGGATCTTGCTACTCTAAATTACCTGGCTCTCTATTTTGGACAACTGAACGCCTATCGATTGAATATTGACGACATGGATTGCTGTGTAAAGTGTAAACCTCACTTTTACTATAATTCATATAACTTGGTTCCTGGATAGCCAAATTTCACCAAATTTTCAGTGAGGCCTTGTTATTATACCCTCTTACAAATAAGGCTAGTTTGATTTAGTTAACACCTGGGCCCAGGAATCTTTGGAGTCATTCCCTTCTCCTTTGACAGATTGTAGTAGCTTTAAGTGCTAGCGTCTGTACACATCAAGTTAATACTTGATCTAATAACATACAAAGTCTAGTTGTAAGAATATGTAAGAAATGAGGGACCTGGTGACCCGTAACATGGGTATTCAATGCCTTCTTCGGGATCCAATCTCTCATGAATGTTTTTATTTTTTTATTAGTTTAAACACTTTCTGTACCTACGAGTACCCGCAAAATTTGTGATGAGAAAATATACGTATATTTTTTAAACATTGGGTAGAGTCAGTTTGAGATAGACTGAAACCGATGATGGCAGAGTCGTATCCGACAAACTTGAGCTATTAAGACAAATGGAGAAGTTCTATGGACATCAACCAGTATACATGTCTACCAGTAACTCCGTTACTAATCAGGTAAATAACCCGAAAACAAGATTGACCCGAAACTACGACGAAGATTTCCTGGACGTCAGCTTGTACGCGATTAGGATGGCTCTGACGCGGCTTAAAAACAACACGGAGCCGGGTAATGACGGAATTATGGCGGAACTCCGGAGGGCTGGCGGAAAACCCGTTCTTAAGATACTCCAGAAGCTGTTCGATTCCGTCACACTTGAAGGTAAAACGGCACAAGCATGGCACAGAGGTATGGTGGTACTCTTTTTAAATAATGATTGGCCCATCTCACTTCTGAGCTATGTCTACAAGCTGTTTTTAAGAGTCATCACGAAGTGTCTCGTGCACAGGTTTGACGACTTCCTACAAGCCGGATTCCGTAAAGAATTTAGCCGCAAGAGCAGCGTTCGGGAAACTATGCAATATCTTCTTATAACAGTCCAGCGTTGGTAAGTTTCTGACAAGGTGGACCGATGACATGGTGTATAACGCGAATCTGGTGGATACGAGAAGCTCAGAACCGGTGGAGTAAAATGAGCGAGGATGACGCGCTACTTTTGAACATGAGATCCTGAAATCAATTTCCGAGTCAAGCTAATTGTTACTGGGTTTTTTCTATTTGAAGTTTCTCAGTTGCAGCATGATTCATGGCAATCGGCGCGCCCCTATTACTTGATTTAAACGTAACTTGCGAAATTTGGCTGAAATATATTTTGCAACTGTCATACTCTTCGGGGAATACAGACATGATATTATGTAACGTTACTTAAAGTTTCATTGCTACTCACCTTTAAACATGAACTGGGTCTATTAAAAATCAATATGCTGTGACACATTTCGAGACAATGAAATCAGACCAATGTCTATAGTAAATAAAGTTGTGTTGCTTTTGTGAGAAAACTAAGTTTTAGCTACGTATGTTTAGACATCCAAGGGTATACAAAGTTCCTGCCGGGGTCGCGTGATTGTTCGAAAGAGATACCGTGACCCTGGCACATGGGCAACTGATGGAACACGGGTGGGTTTTAGTCAGTAAAAGTCTGACACGCCCTCCTGCTCCGCCCGGAGCGGGAGAAGTCATTTGATGATTTCCCATCCTGAAAAAAAAAAAAGGGTATACAAAGTTGAATTAATTTGTCTCGGAGCCCACAAATAATAGCCCGCTTTATTATATTATTGTTGAAATAAACTGGGGCATTTAAGGATTTGTAGGTACGGCCTAAAGGCTATTGATAACAGCAAAAGGGAGGCATAAAACCCTGATTTGTGTTGCGTTTCGGAATAAATGTGTCTAGAGACCCAGGAACAGAAGGCCATTTAGGTCTTATCTTATATCCATGTACCCTTAATGTATCTGTACCTAGTACAAAACCATAAGTAGATGTATGCATACAATAAGACCTCATATTCAATATATTTTTGTTAAACTGGGACCTTGGAGGGGATTGGCTAAGTAATAACCGCCGTACGGATCGATCTTCCAGGTTAGGCAACGCTTACTGAAGTCTGTTCTCCCGCTCTGGGCGGAGCGGGAGGGCGTGTCAGACTTTTACTGACTAAAACCCACCCGTGTTCCATCAGTTGCCCTTGTGCCAGGGTCACGGTATCTCTTTCGAACAATCACGCGACCCCAGCAGGCATCGGTCCTAGCAGACCCCTTCAGCGCTGCTGGCATCTCTTTGAGGCGCGCGTGAAACACTACGCGCCGTTGACCCAAGCTTGGTCCTTACCGGGCGGCGAGCTACCCATTGCTTGCCACCCGCAAACTCGCGCCTACGGTGGCCGGGAGTCCGCTATGGACTCCCGGCGCCCGGGGCGTCTCCTCCAGCGGCGGGTAGGGACGTTAGGGCGCAGAGACTGCCACTCCCTCACGCGCCCCGCCTCCTCCTTCGCGAGCATTACTGCTTCGCAGAAGGAGATGACGGCTTCCCATTCCCTCTCGCTCCATACCATGGCTTGCATCAGTGCCGGATGCGAGAGGTCACCGCCGCTGATCCGTGTCCTCTAAGTAGTTGGCCTTGACTGTCATTCGTTGATCTTTACAAGTCGAAACGGAGAAGCCCAAAGGTTTGATAACTAGTCTCGCCAAGGGATATCGTGTTACTCAACAACTGGGTTATGGAGGTTATTAGACAGTCGCTCTATGGTAGTGAGCTACATCTGATTAGACTGGAGCCCGAGCCTAACACAGTTGGAAAAAATTTAGATATGGCATAGCATTGTTTAGTACTACAATATTACATACTTTTATACTACATTTTTTATACTATTATTATATTCCCGTGGGATGGTTGCCGAACTCTACGCGGGTAAAGCCGCTGGCAAAAGGTAGTTTAGAATATATTCAAAACTAGCATTGCAAAGTTTTGTGTAAAGTGTACCCATCAAAAACATAAATGTGAAATGAGAGCCAAGTTCAATATTATGATATATGCCTTGGTTGTTGACTTCAACGACAAAAGAAGTGAGATCTAAATGGGTGCCAAGTTCAGTGGTCAGTCCTGACTTGGCTAGTTCTCATATACGAATTATTATGTTCGATGGCTAGTTTCTACCAGCAAGCCAAATTTTCGGAATAATAAAATAAGAACCAACAAGTAACAGGTTTAAAACTTGCGAAGGCTATTATATAATTCGTATATGAAAACTAGCCAAGTCCGGACTGACCACTGAACTTGGCACCCATTTAGATCTCACTTCTTTTGTCGTTGAAGTCAACAACCAAGGCATATATCATAATATTGAACTTGGCTCTCATTTCACATTTATGTTTTTGATGGGATATCATTACTTTTTGTACATAAATTATTATTAGTAGGTACTTATTTATAACAAAATTAATACCAAATGGTTTTTGTTATAAGTGTTCCTAATAGAATCAATTAAGTGAATAATTATAATAAAATGATAAAAATTTGTCAGTTTCTGATTTATTCCTTTGTATTCACCTTATTACCTATCTACATGCCAAATTTGAACTTTCTGGGTCATCTGGAACTGGGTTAGAGTTTTGATCTATAGGTCAGTCAGTGATAAAAATGACGATTTTTGGACGTTAATATCTAAATAACCGTTTGAGACATGTTTATGGAATTTGAAGCACATATGTATCTTGCAAGTCTCACTATATGTGCCAAATTTGACACGTTTATGTGAAACAGTTTTTGAGTTATGAGGGGGTCAAAAGTGGCTCCAAATGGTTCGTGTAATATTACACACGGTGCTGCTCGCCAGTTCTGTTACTTGAACTTGGCTTGACACGCTACCGCGTGTCTAGATATGTGATAATGTTTGTATCGATAGCTTTATTTTTAAGAACGCAATGAAATAATTTATTTACTGAATGTGTAGAGAATCTAAAAATAAGTGACACTATCCAAGTAATAAATTATGTACATAACATTAGTAATTTTGACATACTTAAAAGAAAACACGAAGACTAAAGGAAATTGGACTGAAAATAATGAGCAACGAGACATATATATTAATAGTAACATTTATTTGGCCAATTTTAACAACTTATTCTTTATATTATTTTATCTTTAATAGTATCGAAACTTAACTTCTTAAATTGAGTGTCGTTTCAAATTTCGACCGATAGAAAAGTTGTCAGAATCATCAATCAACCAGATTGTAGGATACAATATGTGGCAAACGCGCTTTTGTTTTACTTTTGTCCTTAGAGGGACATTTTGTATTGAAGACATTCTACCTATATAATATTTAATATACTAAACTTCGCTTCGCTTCGCTTCTTGGCCGATTTGCTTTTGAGATCTTTTTAATTTTTTTCGGTATTTTTATTTTTCGTCCAGATCTTCAAAGTCGTAGATTTCGTTCAGCAAAGTGGAGTTTGGCGGAAGCCATTCGCAGCTGGTGTATTCAGATGAGCATACCTGAAAAGAGAAAGTTATTTTGTTGCAGTATTCTTGAATTCGGGTTTTGAGATAGTAGTGGAAAAGGGGGAAGCTAAGCTCAATTCGTCTGCATGTTTGTTTTTTTATGTATGTTCCGCGATATCTCCGACAATTGTGGATGCATTTCGTAAATAATTTTTTAGTGGATAGAGTATGCCTCAGGGGTGGTGTCTAGTGTTGTAAAAATACCGTATAATATCCAAACGCTATGTATTAAACAGGTATTTTATTATAACTTACGGTATTATTGGTATTTTATGTATTTTATATTTTGATTCACTTTTTAAGATCCTGCAATATTACGAAGAGTTCTAGTTCAATAAAAAAATATATTTTAAGTTTCGATTGTATTCTATATTTTAGAATGACTAATTCTAATTTAATTAACTTAGTAATTAAACTTCACAGATGTTATGACAATATTATATTTCCGTCTATTTTTCAATATTGTGTTTATTAAATATTTAAATGTACCACACAGTAGGTACGATTTACCGCCTGATCAACCCGCCCGTGGCTCAACGTTGCATTCATCGCCGTCGCCGTCGACACGTTAAGCCATGTTCCACCGCGCTGCGTTCGCGCCGTGTTAGTGTCTGTTAGTCTCGTTCATAGTCTCGTCTCGATCTCGCTTGCGCATTGACGTAATACTTTTTTGGCCAAAATGCCGAATACGCATTTGATGTATGGCAGTGTTTTCATACACTTAGTGAAATAATAAAAAAAGCGTAGTGTGCATTTATTGCAACTTAGAATATAAAAATGCGTTAGCTACAAGAATAGCTCTTCTTTGAGTGATCTTTGTTCATTGATTGTTTGGCGCAGACTCAAAATGACTGAAAGGTTTATTATTTATGCTTTTCAGTTTTTTCGGCGGTTGAGTTTGTCGTCAAAAAGTTTTTATTTTATGTTTTTTTGTGGCTATAATATACTTGCAATATCGGACTATTCTGCAAGAAGTTATGCATTACAATCAATGAGTGAAAAATAAATTATCACCCCTATTTTCCTACCCTTGGGGTTGGAATTTTCATTCCAAATTTAAATGGGACAACCTTCGAGCTATATATCCTTTTCAATAAAAAATTAATTATCAACCTCGGTGCACACTATAAAAAGTTATGCGTGGTCATACATAAAAAAAATATATGCGTTCAGTTGAGAACCTCCTCCGTTTTTTCATCGGTTAATAAAAAGAGCCTACACTAAAGACAAAAGCACATTAAGCATACTACCATCACCGTCCACCTTGAGAAGAGATGATGATTTGACGCTTGAATCACCTTCAATCAATTTATACATAAAATACCGTAGCAAATGGTATAATACCGTATTATACGGTATTTTTCGTTTTATACATATCTATACAAATGGTATAATACAGCACTTACATCTCTAGTGGTGTCATATAAGTTTTAGATACTTTTTTTTGGTGTTACCTTCGATTTCAATCTACTTTGTATATCTAGATGACATTATTTTGTTCTCTGTCACTGTTTCTTACTTAGCAAGCAGTGGTATACAAACTGGTGCGGGGTACGTACCATAAGAAGAAACGAAAAAAAAAAACTGTCTTACGAAAAACACAATATAAACTGAAAAATTACTTTAATTTTGGAAGTTGGTCTTTTTGGATATATATTTTAGTTTTTTTTTTCACCGACTTCAGAATTTTTATTTTTTTTTCGCTTTGTAGTGTTTTTTTTTTTTTTTCGTAAGACAGCTGTTTTTAAGTCAGTGTTGTGTAGTTTTAGAGAAAAACAGAAAAGTACACGTCATGTTTTCAAATATTATTGAATGCATTAAAATATTTGCTATCATCACCAATTAATTATTAACAGATTCTCAAAATTCGGGCTAAAACTAAAGCAAACGCGAAACTTAACCCCGTTTTCATTAGAGTTAATTCCTATTCCATGGAACTTCTGAATGTCAATATCAGTTAGTTATCGCAGCTTGTGGTATTAAGGTTAAATATTAGCTTGAATCATTCAGTGTGGACCGTTACCGTGGCCGGCCGGTCGGAAATTGTGCTCACTCGCCCATTGACGCAGCCTGATGATTTATAGCCAATAGATTTATAGCCTGATGAGTGGGATTTTTTAATGGTTTTATGTGGGTATTTATTGGTGGTTGTGGGACCTCGGTAAAACGCTAGAAAGCTTTTTGGAAATCTTGAGGCATTGAGTTTGGTGGTCGAAAATACCTTTGTTTTTTTTGTATGGCAATATTACCAAGGTATCATGAAATTGGCTAAAAGAAGCCGAAAATAGGATGCCTCACATATTGCAGCGTAAATTCGCTGCGGACGAAACTTTTTGGTTTCTAAATCAACCTTTTTTTTAGAAACACTGGCCTTTATATTTTTTGTTCTATTTCAAATTTCGATCCTGTAAAATCTTACGCCAAAAATTTTTGCTTGTCAACTGGCAGACTGCAGATGGGAGCTGAGCGTTTCACATCAATATTCTTATTTTCGGAACTCCCAAGTTTAAATTAATCATTTTAACCCTATAATTATATTTCTAAACCAACGTGTGTCCTATCTGGTGCTACTTTTAAAATTGTTCATATTGATAAAGTTCTTTGTGCAACTCTTCCATTTAACTGGTACGTATTACGTCTTTTCTTTTCCTTTTACTATTCTAATCTGTTCTACCGGCGATTCTCGCTAGCTATATCGAAGATTCCGCTTGTAACCTTGGTCTGACCGTCCTGTTTATTTGTCTTTAGACGACGACCATACAAGCCGAATTTCGGCTTTTCCCCCCCGATGGGCTATCAGCCGTCGGATTAAACTGAGGTCAGCGGCGTGTTGCGGACGTTTGCCACCGACGCAGAGCCCGACGCCCACATAGACGGTTGCTTGCTGTCGTCGCCGCACGCAGCACTGACTGTGTCCTTCTGGATAGTTTCGCCCGGCTGGTTATAAGGAACCTTTTAACTTACCTATTTTTTTCAACTTTTCTGTAATAGATTATCTAGAAATTTTTACGCATCCTGATGTAACGTGTATTTCACGATTCAACTAGGTGTTCGTTATAAAAAAGAAACCTATAAATCGACGTGCATAGGCCTGTTTTTTTAATCGATTGCAATCGTATTGGGGATAGGTCGTGCGCGAAGATAATTTCCGTTAAATCTAATTAACCACTAAGTTTGACTCGTCCCTCTTTTTAAACAAAACCAAATATTTTATAGCCACATCTGCAGTCAACCATTTATTTGTTTTTTATATTTTTTTTATATTACTGCTGTATTTTTTTACTTCATGTTTTGTTGAAATTATAAAAGTGGCGTGAATGTTGGTGTTTTTCTTTAACCGTCTCGCTACAAAATGTTTTTTTTTTTTAAGAAGTAATAAAAAATACAGCAGTTATATAAAAAAAAATATAGAAAACAAGTATATGGTTAACTGCAGATGAGGATAAAAAAATATTTGGTTTTGTTTAAAAAGAGGGACGAGTCAAACTTAGTGGTTAATTAGATTTAACGGAAATTATCTTCGCGCACGACCTATCCCCAATACGATTGCAATCGATTAAAAAAACAGGCCTATGCACGTCGATTTATAGGTTTCTTTTTTATAACGAACACCTAGTTGAATCGTGAAATACACGTTACATCAGGATGCGTAAAAAATAGAAAATTTTCTAGATAATCTATTACAGAAAAGTTGAAAAAAATAGGTAAGTTAAAAGGTTCCTTATAACCAGCCGGGCGAAACTATCCAGAAGGACACAGTCAGTGCTGCGTGCGGCGACGGCAGCAAGCAACCGTCTATGTGGGCGTCGGGCTCTGCGTCGGTGGCAAACGTCCGCAACACGCCGCTGACCTCAGTTTAATCCGACGGCTGATAGCCCGTCGGGGGGGAAAAGCCGAAATTCGGCTTGTATGGTCGTCGTCTAAAGACAAATAAACAGGACGGTCAGACCAAGGTTACAAGCGGAATCTTCGATATAGCTAGCGAGAATCGCCGGTAGAACAGATTAGAATAGTAAAAGGAAAAGAAAAGACGTAATACGTACCAGTTAAATGGAAGAGTTGCACAAAGAACTTTATCAATATGAACAATTTTAAAAGTAGCACCAGATAGGACACACGTAGGTTTAGAAATATAATTATAGGGTTAAAATTGTTAATTTAAACTTGGGAGTTCCGAAAATAAGAATATTGATGTGAAACGCTCAGCTCCCATCTGCAGTCTGCCAGTTGACAAGCAAAAATTTTTGGCGTAAGATTTTACAGGATCGAAATTTGAAATAGAACAAAAAAATATAAAGGCCAGTGTTTCTAAAAAAAAGGTTGATTTAGAAACCAAAAAGTTTCGTCCGCAGCGAATTTACGCTGCAATATGTAGGTAACGTTATTCAGTTTAAAATCATAATTTCTTAAATTAAATGATTCTAAGAAAAACTCAGAAAATGAGAAAACAGCGAAAAAGTGAAATAATTAGTTGGTTAGGTATTGCCGTACCACGCTCTTAGTCATATTTTTCTAATTTCCACTAGTCCAATAATTTAAGACCTTAACGAACAACTTTATCAACTACTATATTGTTTTCAAAATGATAAAAATATTTATCTGATTAGAAACCCGAACCACTGACCAAACATTTGAAATCGAGAAACGGAGAGTTTCACTGGATAGTGACCGCTTAAAGGTCTATCCCCACACATCAGTGCCGTGTCAGGGACGGGGCAGGAACGTTACGGCGTCAGCCCTGGCACTAAAGCTTCGTTGCCGGCACGGGCACGGTCATGTGTGATCCAGTTCATAGACAATGTATGCACTGATATTTTTTTAGACTCCTGACGAATCACGTCACTGCCCCGTCCCTGACACGGCACTGATGTGTGGGGATAGACCTTAACTCTAACCATTTAAAGCCTATTCTTGATTTACAGGGTCGGACCATGTTTAACAGTGGATGTTTACGATCTGTCGTGTTCTGCAGCCGCAGCTGATCAATATTGTTACCGTATTTGGGCCAAAAGCGATGTTCTACACGACGTACGCCTACGCACAGCGCATTTTAACATGGAGTAGGTCACTTGGCGAGCGAAATAAGAAGGTTCAGCGGTAAACGACTGGGAAAAAACATTATTATAATTATAGTTTTTTGCATTTCATGTGTTAGCGTAGCGCCACATCTGTCGACTTTCGCGTGTTCTTAGAGTACAGCAGTGTTGCTTAGAGACAGAAGTAGTAAAGGTAGTCCTTCCCCGTACTACTGTAAAACTTTACACTTGACAAAATTCACGATCTCCCGGCACAAGCATAGTTGGCCTTTAATGTTCTCACTGTTGGGACACAGGCCTCTATGGTAGCGGGAGTGGTCCGTAATACACCACGCTGGCCCAATGCCGGTTGGTAGATGTCACATTTTATCGAATTTGTGTGTTCTAAGTCATGCCGGCTTCCTAACGATGTTTTCATTCACCGTTTTGAGAACATAACAGTGTAATATATAATCTTTAATAATATAATCTTTATTGGAACCAGAAACAGTTCATTTACAATGAAACTGTTTTCGATAACAGCCACATTAGTTAAAAACTGTGTCGCAGCTATTAACGCCCACCTCCATGTGGAAGATGATAGTGTCCCAGATATTTAATGCTCACATAATAAAATTAATTTACAAGATAAAACTGAACTAATTAAAACTAACAGCTAGTGTGTAGAGTTTGTATGAGCAGTGTGGGTGCGTGTATGGTGTGTAGATGGAAGATAAGTACCGAGGTGTGGTGTATGTGTGTGTACGTGTGTGTGTGTGTGTGTGCGTGTGTGTGTGTGTGTGTGTGTGTGTGTGTGCATGTAGCGTGTGCTAGTGAGGAGGAGTGTAACAACACAACTTGTTTTGCTAAAGGGTTGGGCAGAGGTGTACCTATAGTACACGCACATTTCTCCAGTTATACTTAAATTCCCATGTAATAGGAGGCGAGCCTATTCCCATCACGCGGGCACATATCCACATTCCAGGCTGCTACTGAGAAATTCCAGATAGAAAATCTCAATGACACTTTGCCCAGCCTGGAAATCGAACCCAGGACCTCATGTTCAGTAGTAGCGCTTGACTAAACGACTACTAGACCAAAGAGGCAGTTTTATAAACAGTGGTGAAGAAATTATTTACACCAAGTAAAGTCCCTGCCTGAGTTTAATCCGACAACAAACATCTCGTAAGTCGGGGCTGTTACCGCTGGGCCACTACTACCATATGGCCACATATTTGTTATATATTAGTTGGGTTAAAATCATGGGTGATTTAGGCTTCTAATAGTAATTATTTGCTCAAATCTTATTGGTATAGATGTACATATATTGGTATGAAGTTGTCGTGAAACGGTTGGAAACGCATCGTGAATAAATAAATACGTCGCATTTGGGGGAGGTGGAGGTAGCGTTTCAAAGGCTTATTGGCCCGGAAAATCTCGCATTACTAGAGGATTATATTTGACTAGTCGTGTCAGCGATCAAATCAGGCTCACCATTAATGGATTGAAATATTTAATAAAACATAATATTAATAATACAAAAGGCAAGGTATATTGTTGATGGCAGTCAACAATATACTCAAATTATTTATTACAGTTAACATTAATTTAGTAAAAGTTGTTTTAAACCATTTCAATTTCCTGGTGGTTTGGCTGGGTTTGCTAAACGTATACGTACCGCAAACGTATTATCAGTAAAATAACTACCCTGCGTTAACGCAGTGTCAACGGAGCATCAAAGTGGCGTAAACGCATTCGTTGGACATAGGTTCAGTGCACTCTGGAGTGCGATGTGAGGAGATGGTGGTTTAGTCAAACACTATGAGGTCCGTGTATCAACTAGTAAGAACTAACTTTAATGTTCAACGGGTCAGTTTATATACATAATATGTACGTGATGTCCTTCTACTTATTCGATGACATATCTATCTTAACTTAAACTACATATGTGCTGATGTACATGTATGTGATGCACGTGTATGATGTACGTGACACCACACCACATCACCCTTCTTAGAGAAAAAAAAAACTAAGTTACATTGTTTTTTTTTCCATCACACGAAAACTTACATTCTAACTTTTACAATACAACTTCGTTCTATTTTTATGAACTACGTCCACTTTATTCTTATATTTAATCTTAACATTTGGTGACTCATCCTTAACAACCTCAAATGGTCCATTATAAATACGTTCCAATTTATTGCCTATCTCGTTTTTTACTAATATCAAATCACCTTCTTTATAAGTTACAGAATTGAGATTCTTATCATAACAATCTTTCCTTACTAATTTTCTTGCTATTAAATTTTCTTTCGCATCATTCTGAGCCCTTTGTAACCTGTACTTAAATTCTAAAGGATAATCATCAAAATTATACAAAGGTTCAACACTATCACCTTTAAGACTACTTGGTAACCTACAAACTTTACCATAAACCAACTCATAAGGAGTATATTTTGTCACAGTATTAACTGTTGTGTTATATGAAAAACACCAATACGGTATCCACGAACTCCACGACGATGGATTGTTATCCGTTTGTATTCTTAAATATGCTCCTAAAGTTTTATGAACATTCTCCAAAGATCCTATACTCTCATGATGATATGATGTTGATAGGATTTTATTGATATTTAAAATATTACATAGCTTAACCATCACTTTTGAAATGAACTCAGAACCCCTATCTGAAGCAATTGTTCCTGGTATTCCATACCTCAAAACAAAATTCTCTGCTAAAGCTTTTGCTACTTCATCTGCGGACTTATTCTGTAACGGATAAGCCTCGACAAATTTCGTTAGCTCACATTGTAAAGTCAATATGTAAACATTACCTCTTTCATCCCTATCAAGTGGACCTACTATATCTAAATAAATCTTCTCAAAAGATGAAGATGCAGTTGTTGTAATTGTCATTGGTTCTCTAACATGTTTCGAAAACTTTTGTTTCTTACACTTATCACATTTACCAACGTATTCCACTACGTCTTTCTCAATAGACGGCCAATAATAATATTTCTTTATATTATTTACCATTCTGCGTATCCCCGAATCAGGTAAAATATGAAAATCATTCAAAATGACTTTCTTCTCATCTTTGTCTTCTATTCTCCGCACACTCTTCACTATGCATATCTTAAAATCTCCACATATCGAATTACTATTCTCTATCAACCACTTGGCCATTTCTGTAATAAATTCAACGTTATAACGATTTTTCAAAACAACAATCTCTTTTATGCCATTTCCTATGCAAAAAGTTACTATGTCTTTCGGCAACTCGTCTCGCGATGATGCTGATAAAGATTCATAGTCTATATAAATATTCGAGTTTCCTGGCACATACATTATTTTGCGCGACTTTGAAAATATTTCCCTACCAGTAGTGTTACGTAACATTTTCTTCCATTCACCGAAACATATTTCAATATCATTTCCTTGTTTCCTAAGAACTTCTACGATTCTAGGGTGATCAGTCCTAGACCCCACAGAACTCCTATCACAATCATTCAGTTCTCCCGATTGTTTACGCTGCGCCCTCGTCATTACCGATACCGCCTTTTCACGCATCGCCTTCAAATCATCACTAGAGATTACTATCCTGGAAAGTGCATCAGCTAGCACATTTTCTTTCCCTTTAATATATTCGACCCCAAAATCATACTCCTCCAAACACAAACGAAATTTAGTTAACCCAATTAACACTATTACATGCTAACACATGTTTAACCTCGAAAAAACTGCGTCTCATTCACTTCCCCGTCTTCATGCTCCCGCGACATTGACATTGTGCCTGAGTCAGCATCAGCCCGCACATGTTCTAAACATGCTACGCGCTGCCGACCTTGCTGAGTCTGCCGTCCACGATGCGCATTATTGCTACGTCCGCGCATCCCACCATTATGCCAGACACGCTCATTTTTATACGTACGCCCAACACTCCTTTGTTGCACGTGCCTATTCTCTATCACGTGCCGCCTATAGCCATTTCCACGGGCCCTATTTCCCGCAGAAAACCCACGCTGATACGCCATGACTTGCCCCGACGAAGCATAATTTTCGTCTTCCGCTACTCTAATAGCATCCTTCAAACAAGTCAAATGTCGTGCCGTAACAATCGTTCCAAGACGCCGATCACGAAGACCGTCAGCAAACTTTTTAATGGCATACTTCTCGTTCAAAGGCCGCAAAATCGTATATGCTTCTGGATTCTCCCCGGCTTGCGAAATGGTAAGGCCCACCATTAACCTTTCTATCTCGGCTCCAAAATCTGAGACCGATTTCCCATTTTGCGTAGCGCGAGCAAGCTCGGCTTGCATTGCAACGTCTGACCTCACCGTCAACAAATGCTTCTTCATATCCGCTAACAGACCTTCCACCGTCGCGTAACTAGAAGACAACCGCATTTTAGCCCCCGGTGTCAGTCGCGTGCTCAGTACGAACTTAATCAAAAGCGTACTGTCTTCCTTCTCCAACATAGTACTGTATAACTCAACAGCATCAATCAAATCCTGGGTCACCTGCTCAACCCCAGTCATCTTAGGGAGCAAGCTGACCGCCGTTTTCAACGAAAACCTTTCGGAACCCATCTTCAGTTCGGTTCTGTTTTCAATTTCAAACTTGATGGTATCTAAATACAATTTTTCTATCTTCCCTACTAACTGCACTATCTCCTCGGAAAACTTACTACAACTTGAAACTATACTCTTAAACTTACCGTGAAGTGTTTTTACTTCGCTTATCTTCCTATCAAAATTTTCACCCTTCCGTCTACTAGGACCTAATTTAACGATAGACTCCCTTAACGACTTAAGTTGAAGTAATAACGTTGCTAATTCTACTTCCATTTAAAAACAATATAGTCTCTAAACCGGTAAATCATCACGATCACTTGCCGGCACACGTCACTACACTCGAGTTAAAATATCGCAGACACTTACTTCCGCTGTTCCACGCGCTCCTGGTTAGGCCATCTGTACCGCCTTCTGCACCTCTCGCTGCTGGACCTTCTCTTCTACCCAACCTTGGTGGCACCTCTTGTACATCCGGAGTGCTACGCCAGCTATCACCACCGCCAAACACACGGCGATGAACAACAGTATAGCGCTCATCGTTGTCAGCTGTTCCTGCGCCACCGTCGCGGCATTTGCACCACCCGATGCCGTCTGGGCGATTATCACTTCTTCCTTCGATGACGTCGTACCCATGGCTTGGAACTATTGGCTCCGAACTGCCTGAAGTAACTTACTCCGAGCCTTCGATCAAGCTACTAGAACGCCATCCAGTCGACTGGCAGGGTCGCCATGCGATGTGAGGAGATGGAGGGGGTTTAGTCAAACACTATGAGGTCCGTGTATCAACTAGTAAGAACTAACTTTAATGTTCAACGGTTCAGTTTATATACATAATATGTACGTGATGTCCTTCTACTTATTCGATGACATATCTATCTTAACTTAAACTACATATGTGCTGATGTACATGTATGTGATGCACGTGTATGATGTACGTGACACCACACCACAGGAGGTAGAAATAGTATTTTTATAACAAGTGATCAGTAAAGTATTTAAAATCTCCTATATCCTGTGTATTGTGGTATTTAACGATCACATGACGCGGATAAACTGACATAGTATGAACTTATCCTAGAATGAACTTTTTTCTGCACTACTGATAAATGAAAAGAATGATAAATGACAATCATTTTATTTTACTCCGAAGGTCCTAGTTTAATATTTTTACTTCAACTTTCAAGTCAGCTGTATGAGTAAATTGTAGCATTGTTTATGTAAGCGAGCACGCCCCTTATGCCTGGAGGCTGTTATTTGGGTTTTAAGTTCTGTTTACGTTTTTGTTTTTTGTTATTTATTTCTGCTTGAGTATAGTTTTCCATCTTTTGTTGGGATGATGGCGTGTGCTAGCTGACATATGGCAAATCATATTATTTTTTTGTGTTTTGTAATGTTAATTACTTACATATTTTTGTATAGAATCACGTTCTTCTGACTTAACAGACAGCTGTGCTACTGAGGAGTGTATTGCGCCAATTTTTCTCAGCTAAAGCAATAGGAAATGGTGAAGGGCGGGCGGTTTGGGGGACTGTCTTATGTAATTTTGATGTTAAAAAACAACACTCAAAATTACTTAGGTGTACTTATATTAGTGTAGTGACCTACTTGTATTTTATTGTATATTCCAATCATCTTAATTAATTAATATTACTATTAATACTTACATGTTAATATTATATAATATCAAAAAGCAACTTTTCATATGTATCTATCTAAACTCAACAAATCAACGGACAAACAAATCTTTTCTATTAGTAGATAATTATTTACCAGGTAGTCGGACCGCTATGACGCGTCCTTTGTTTTAGCGTGGACCGGTCGACCGCATACGTCACACACGCCACGAGTGCGAGCGAGATCGCACAATGTATTAGCGTCGCGCTCGCGCACGCGAGTCGGTGTCCAGCGACGGCTCGCCAGTATACTCATGCGCTCTGCTTATAGCTACCGCCTTACTTTTTGAATTGTTTAAAATCTAAACCTAGCTTCACTCTCGCTGCGCTTACTCTGTTCTGTGCTATCCATAACTTTCACTCCTTCTTCTTCGTAGTGTAACTCTTGTGTGTCGTGGAACTGTAACCTGTGTCTGTGTAATAAAATTTTCTTTCTATCTTCATTTACCTATACTTCGGACTTATTTCTTTCAACCTTTCACACGCACAACCTATCATACCTACATTGGTGACCCCGATCAATAGCACGAGGATGGCTGAGAGCAAAACTTGCGAAAGCCAAGATGGCGACAAAATGGCAGCGGAAAGTTTTCGTGTGGGCATGCGGATACCGCCGTTCTACCCTGAGAAGCCGGGATTATGGTTCTCTCAGATGGAGTCGCAATTCATGCTGGCCAACATCAAGTCAGACGAGACCAAATATTATTACATCACAGGCAACTTGGACTACCAGTACGCGTCAGAGGTCGTAGACATCATCGATCACCCACCACCCACCGGAAAATACGAAAAGCTAAAGGGTGAGCTTATTAAAAGACTTTCAGCATCGCGTAAGAAGAAGGTCAAGCAGCTTCTAATGCACGAAGAGCTGGGTGACCGGAAGCCTTCTCAGTTTTACCGCCACCTTCTCAACCTGGCTGGTCCAGGTGTACCAGAGGACTTCTTGCGAACTATCTGAACAAGCCGCCTACCCGCAAGCACCCAAGCTATAGTAGCTTCTCAGTCTAAGACCGATTTGGCTGAGCTAGCAGAGCTGGCGGACCGGATCCACGACGTCGTTGGCACCCAGGTGGCAACAACATCTGCCATCACGACTGCAGCACCGTCGAGCAACCCGGGCAATTCCGAGATCGCCGCTCTGATCAGGCAGATGGAGAAGCTGACAGACAAGGTTGAGCGATTGTCTCGCCTCAGAGGACGCTCCCGTAGTCACACGCGCCATCGTTCAGTTTCAACCAGATCGCAATCCAGCTACAGAAAGTTCCCGCAGTGCTGGTACCATAAAAAGTTCGGAGACCAAGCGAAAAAGTGCGTGAAGCCGTGCGACTACCCTACGTCGGGAAAAGTGCGGGGCAATCAGCATGGCGACCGATGATTGTCCGAGTGCTGGTCGCTTATTCGTCACCGATCGAACTTCCAAGGTGCAGTTTTTGGTCGACACTGGTAGCGACCTCTGTGTCTACCCCCGATCGGCACTATCAAGACGTGTAAACAAGACCAATTACCAGTTATGTGCGGCTAACGGGACATCTATTATAACTTATGGTTTTATTAACATTTCACTAAATCTAGGGTTGCGCCGCGACTTTACTTGGCGATTTATTGTCGTAGATGTGACAAAGGCGATAATAGACGTGGATTTTTTATCTTTTTATAACTTGGTTGTTGATTGCAGGAACCAACGCCTCATCGACAACAACACTACGCTTTCCACCCCGGCTTCGCCTGTCCGTCGTTCTGATGATGTTTCTTCGGTGAAAGTAAGTCTTGGTGATTCCGCATACACTCACATACTGCAGGAATTTCCTGACATCACCCGCCCACCTGGTAAACACCGCACTCCGAAACACAATACATTACATCATATCCGTACCACACCAGGGCCGCCAGTATCCAGTTCACCGCGTAGGTTGGCGCCGGACAAATTAAAAATCGCCAAAGACGAGTTTGACGCCATGTTGCAGTGTGGCACCTGTCGCTCGTCCGAGTCACCGTGGTCGTCGCGTCTCCACCTAGCGCCTAAGAAAAACGACGGTTGGCGCCCCTGTGGCGATTACAGGATGCTGAACGCTCGGACCATTCAGACCAGTACCCTATCCGACACATTCACGATTTTGCACATAGCCTGTCTGGCTGTACCGTGTTCTCACAAATTGACCTTGTGAAAGCATATAATCAAATTCCAGTGCATTCAGACGACATCCCGAAGACTGCAATCACGACGCCATTCGGTATTTTCGAATTTCCATACATGACGTTCGGACTTTGAAATGCCGGACAGACGTTTCAACGTTTCGTGGATGAAATGCTCAGGGATCTGGACTTAACGTACGAATTAAGTAAGCGACAACGGAAGTATTTAAAAAAATAACTTTATTCCGACAGAGTTACAGCGTAACAGTAATTAACTAAATCTAATAAAATATTGATCTTATATACTAACTCAATTGCTAACGTAGTACAAGCACAACGTGATCAGACCGACGCATGTTCTAGATATTATAAATGCTGATCGCGCAGTGGGAAATTGGGAAATAATAATCTAGTTAATAATTATTGGCTGACAAAGCTAATAATGGTAGGTTGGGGTTCCTTAACTCCTCCCTCCCTAAGAGAGAAATTATCCGAAGGTGTCGCAGACGGTTTCGGAGAATTTCGACAAAAGTTTATGAACTGAAATTTATACATTATAAAGATAACTATTGCTATTACAATAATCACATACTCTAAGATGGTCCATATACTAATTTCTATTGTCACTGTTTGTGTCGTATCATCTATTTCACTGAATTTTGCACTTTGTAACACTTCTTTCACATCACTGAAGTCCACATTTCTTAAATCCACTTTCTTTGATCTTCTCTGGATGTCCTGTTGTAGATCCGGCATCTGGATCAATGGCAGCTGGAGACTGGAAACTGTAGTGTTTGTGGTGGCGGCAACGATGACTTCGCCTATTTGTGTCTCGCATTGTTGGCCAGGTGTCACGATATAGGTCCCAAGAATAGTGTACTTCAGGATTTCTGTATTGCAATTCTCGGTGATGATGAGACTTTCCTCTGAGTAAACCAACCATTGATTGTCGGTTACTTTTTGTATCTTAGTTTTTTCTATTTCAATATGGTTCTGTATGCAGTTTTTGTAGTTGTTCTTCATCAGCATTATTTGTTCAATGCAGGTCTCGGTTGGAAACTGGGCTAAATTAGTTTCAGCGCAAAGAAATTTGTCATTTTCAATCTCAGTACATGGGCTTACCACGGGCATGTATTTCAATCTATTCACCATCAGGTAAGGGTATTTGGGTATAATTGTAAAGGTATTTGGAGAATGGAATATAGGGATGGGTATAACCTTGTAATAATTATATGTTTCGTTATTAATTAGGGGAACTTCTAAAACAAAAACTAACTTGTTGTTATTTATATATGATTTAAGTATGATATTACGTTCTAATTTTATTAAATTACGTTTGCTTACTGGATATATTGTTCTAGCATGTTTAGCAATGACTTCTAACGTATTATATAATTCTGTATTATTTATAATGGATTGGTGCAATGTATTTAATTTGCTGAAGGCTATTGCCGTCTCAATCTCTTGTATGTTTTCGTAACAGGTTCGAAAGTTATTTAAAATTTGATACATAGTATTCAATATTTGGAAAAGTTTATTAAACCTGAACTCATGTTCAACTAATTTTTCCATTTCATTGGTATGTAAACCCAAGTTTTTAATATTTGAATTTATTATTTCGGAGTCATTTACTAATTTATCAAAAGCTTTTTGCATTGATGATACTTTACGTTCGACCACATGCTCTTTGTTCTGTATCATTTGGATTTCTCTATCATATTTAATTACATCGTCTTCATCTAAATTTCCTGTAATAGCTTTTACAAGTGACCCTAATGGATTAAACAAAGCTCTTTTATTTCTATAATGAAAAGGTAAGATTTGAAAAAATCTATCCCTAGTTAGTTTAATGAGATATTCTATTTGAGTTTCTATTCCTATAGTTTCGTTACTAACTCTACTTTCCTTAATTTTAATTTTTAAGTTAGTAAAATCTCGAATATTATTATCAATTTGTAAGCTTAATGATTCTAAATCTACAATTTTATATATTGTCCAATAACTATTCCTCTTCACTGCTACTCCCCGCTTTATCGCTGATATCCCCGGATTTTGATCGAGGTTTTGGAGGTCCAGCGTGAATGTTGGCACCACTAGTACCAGAAGTACCAGGCACGATCTGTGGAGGACGTTTTACATTTTTTAACGCTACTCTAGTTTTTCTTTTCTTTACTTCTACTGGCACTATATTTCTTTCAACTTCACCTATAACTTTCGCTTTTTCATATCGCGGTTTTTCTTTAGCTTTTCTAATCCTAGTGTCTTTCATGTAAATATTGTCGTCTGGTTCAAGTACCGGTGTCGTTTCGCCACCTTTTTTATTAATTACTTGAATTTTATCGTATTCTAACTTTTCTGTTATGAATTCATAGAGTATTTTAAGGCGTTTTCTATGATCTAACAATAATTTCTGAGTTAAGTTTTTCTCCCTATCCACGTTAAATACATTATCTGAATAAGTGTGACCAAATACTAGTTCAAAAGGCGTAAAATCTGTTGCTGAATGAATGGTATTGTTATAAGCCATGATGGCATAAGTCATAACTGATGCTGCATCTAAATCGCTTTTATCGTATTTTGCTATACGGTAAATCTCAATAATGGTAGAATGAAACCTTTCTACTACTGCCATTGAACTGGGGTTATTTGGCGTCCCAATATGAAGTTCAATTTTGTACAAGCTTAACATTTCTTTAATCAAAGTATTATTGAATTCTGTACCGGAATTGCAACTAATTTTCCTAGGCAGACCATACATGCTGAAATATTTAATCAATGCCCTAACTATCTCTGGTGTACTCCTATTCGGTATCTCTACGGCTTGTGCTATTTTACTAAATGCATCCACTATAGTTAAATAATATTTCCCTTCTATATATAATAAATCCATAAAAGCTTCCTGAAAAGGGGCATCCTGGGTTTGTGTTAACTGAATGTGGGGTTTAATCGGTTTTCTATCATATTTCATGCGTTTACATGTTTCGCAAGCATTTATGATTGCCGTAACTGTCTCTTTCATGTTTGCCCACCAATAATGTCTTTTAAGTTTTGTTAAAGTTTCTTTAATACCTCTATGACACGTTTTCCCGTCGTGGTATTTTAAAATAGCTTCTTTTTGATCTTCTTCAGATCCTGTCAAATTTATAACTCTTTCTGTACATTCGGTTAACTTAACTGAATCCATTTTAAATAACTTAATTACCATGTCTGAAAAAGTTTTTCTAAAAGATGGATGTTCGAAGTATATAAAGTACTTATGTTTTGGATCTATATACTCTTTCAAAAAGTCTTTAACTAATATATCGTTATTTGTCGGTAAGTGAACTTCGAGAATTTTTTGTTTATTATTAGAAATATATTTTACGGCTAATTTATTTTTAAACCATGAATGAATTAAAATCTGTTTTGGTTTAGTATCGACAGCTTCGTTTAAAATAGAAATACCTTCATGTTCTCTATTTGAAATTGAGTTGGCAGTGACCCCATCATCAGAATCCGAAAGTTCTATCGTTTCTATTGGAGTTTCGAGGTCTTGCAATTCGTTTTCTATAATTTTTTGTATACGTTCCTGCCTATCTCCTACATTTATGAATATTGAATCTAAATCGTCGTCAATTGCATTAATCTTAATCCTAGATAAAGCATCTGCATTCGTATTTTGAGGGCCTTTCTTATATTTTATTTCGAAATCGTACTCTTCTAACCTTAACCGCCATCGCGTGAGTTTACTATTGGGCTCTTTCAATGAATACAGCCAAGCTAATGGTCTATGGTCTGTAAATATGGCAAACTTATTACCATACAAATACGGTCGAAAGTGCTTAACAGCCCATATTATGGCTAAAAGTTCCTTCTCGATAGTGCTATATCTTACTTCTGTGTCACTCAAGGTTCTACTAGCATAGGCTACAGGCTTATCTGAGCCTATTGTTCCTTGTGACAATACAGCCCCGATTGCAAAATTGGATGCATCCGTGGTTAAAATAAAAGTTTTACTAAAGTTAGGAAACTGTAACAAAGGTGCATTTGTTAAAAGCTTTTTACATGTCTCAAAACATTATTTATATTCCTCATTAATTACAATTTTGCGACCTTTTTTTAAACAAGCTGTTAATGGTCTAGTTATTTTGGCAAAATCCTTGATAAATTTCCTATAATAACCGATTAGTCCTAAAAAGCTTTTAATCTGCGTAACCGTTTCCGGTATAGGATACCTAAGAACAGCATCTATTTTATCATTATTTGGTTTCAAACCCTCACTCGTAATAGTATGCCCTAGGTAGAGTACTTCCTTTCTAAGAAAATGAGACTTATCTAATTGAACTTTTAAATTTGTTTGACGGAAGCGGTCAAAAACTGCTCTAAGTTTTTCTACATGTTCAGGCAAGCTTTTGGAAAAAATAATGACGTCATCGAGATATACTAAGCAATGTAAGCCTTGCAGGCCTCGTAAAACGTTATCCATCGCTCGCTGAAAGGTTGCGGGTGCAGTCTTTAACCCAAACGGCATTCTGTTAAACTCATAATGACCTGAAGGTGTACTAAACGCGGTTTTAGTTCTATCTTCCTCCTGAACCTCTAATTGATGATACCCGCTAGCTAAGTCGAGAGTTGTAAAGTAGGTACTATTCCCTAGCATGTCAAATAAATCGTTAATGTTGGGCAAAGGGTATTTATAATCAATTGTGATTTCATTGAGCCGTCTATAGTCAACTACCATCCTCCATTTTTGTTGGCCTGATGCGTCTAATTTTTTTGGCACTAAATGTACGGGAGCACTCCAGGGAGAATGAGATTCCTGGATAATGTTATCCCTTAACATTTTCTCAACTTGACTCCTGATCTCTTTTGTTTGAATAGGTGGCAATCTATGTGCCTTAATGTTTATTGGGTCTTCATTTTTTGTTCTTATTCTATGTTTAACCTGATTTGTGAAGGTTAACGGAATATTTTCACAATAAAATATATCTTTGTATTCTTTACAAAGTCCCTCAATAACCGTACGTACTTCTGAGTTCATATGATCTAACTGTAATTTTTCTAAATTCTTTGTTAGCAATCTGTCCACTTCTATATTATTATCTATGAAATTAACACTAACAGATGGGTCCTGTATGTATGGTTCAACTTGAAAAGGTCCCGTAACTACTAATTTTCTATTTTCATGGCTGTAATTCTGAATAACAGTTGTTGCATAGCCTTCAATACACGTAACTAATGCGGCGGGTATTCGAATCCCTTCCGTAAATTGCTTAAAATCTAACACAGCTTCCCCGTCCAGTAAGTTGACCGGGAGCCTTACTCTAAGTTCACTACGAGATGGTAGATTATATACCTCTCTCATAGGCGGTGAATATATGATAGGAATATCAGTATTTTTTAAATGTAATATCTGATTTTCCATATTAATCTTTGCCTGTAATTGCTTTAGCAAATTGCTACCTATTAACCCATCATACCTATCGTCAACACTATAGACATAAAACTTATGGAACTCTTTACTTCCAAAGGTAACCGGTAATGGAATAATAGCCGTTTCACTATGAACACTCGATGC
The DNA here is from genome assembly GCA_932294355.1 of Aporophyla lueneburgensis. Lineage (NCBI taxonomy): Eukaryota > Metazoa > Arthropoda > Insecta > Lepidoptera > Noctuidae > Aporophyla > Aporophyla lueneburgensis. The sequence continues at coordinate 8,964,713 of OW028746.1, forward strand.
GTGAGTGCTAACAACTTCGAAGGGTTCATACTGTAAATAATTTTTAAAATATTTATTCGCTATATACGGGCTTATAAAAGATCTAACACTCCCCGTATCTATCATAAAAACTGCCTTTAATTCTGGTATAACTATATGTGGTAAATTTAAGCGTTTATTACAATTTATATTTATTCGTTCTCTATGGTAGAGGCCGTTATGCAAAAATTTTCCGCCCCTGGTTCTTCGGGAGAAAATTCTTGGCACTCATTATACGAATTACTTGAACTCTGTTCATTATTATTAGAATTATTTATGTAATTAACACGTCGCGAACTTGCAGTACGCATGGTGACATCAGTATTCGCACCCGACGTAGATGCTTGCGCTGCAAAAGACGGCATGCCCGGTGCATGTGCTGCGAACTGTTGGTTCTGTTGTGAAACCGGAACAGATGACCTACTTGACTGCGGTGACGCATTATTGTTGTTTGTACGATTAAAATTGTCTTGATTTCTTTGAGTGTTATTATGTTGTTTATAATGTCTGAGCTGATGCGAATTGTTCGGTGTAAATGTGCTGTTCGTAGCACTATTCGGTACATGTGTACTTGATATGTTATGAGAATCTTTCTTTTGATTATTAGATTCAAATGCATTTTGGTTATTAGGCAAATTGGGTCTGTTATTTCTACTAAAATTACGCCTGTCGTTTGTTTTCGACTCATAGACTGCCTGGAAGTTTTGTTCTTCTAAAACTATTTTTAATGCATCCTCTAACGTTGTGACGTCGCGCAAACGAACTAATCTAACTAGAAATGGCGGTAAATTAAACAAGAAAACATTCATTGCTCTGTTACTATAAATTATTTGCTTTGCCTTACGTAGAGAGTCATCAATGATAGTTTCTGATATTTTAGCAAATAAAATACTTCTCATCCGCTGTATTCTATGGCAAAAATCTAAATAACTTTCACCCCTATTTATTCTACACGATTCTAACTCCATTGCTAAACAATCCTCTGTGCGTCGATCACCGAAGTGTTGGTTTAACAACTTCTTTAGCTCATCCCACGTACCTATAGATTCTCTTTTGCCTACCAAACTGGCTGCTTCGCCCGATAACCTACTTGTTACTACATGAAATAAATATTCATTTTGGGCTGCGGTTCCTAAGAACGTAGTCAAAATGTATTCACATTTTTTTATATATAAAGGCAACATTCTAGTGTCACCACTGAATATTGGTATGATGTTAACCAATTCCTGTGGAACACGGGTTACGTTTTCCATTGCGAAAAGTTATGAAACTAACAAAGGCAGCGAGAAAAAAAAATCACACTAATGTGTACGGTACTAAAATATCACTACTCTAAATTATTAATACAATTAAAATCTATGCAAATATTATTACGGCGTTGTCCAATCCCTAATAATACACAAACACATAGACTATTACAAGGTTGGGATATAGATGGAAGAGCTGAGAGGAAGGTGAAAAAGATTTACTCACAATTCCGCAGCTAGCTCCATGCTCCCTGAATTACTGCTGTGGCTGGTCCTCTTCCGTAACTCGAAGTGGCTTCTTAATGAATTTATTTGTTCGGCGATCTCTGCTAAACCGTAGACACGGACGTCGGTTGCTCCACGTAGAATTGTATACACGGCAGACTGACTACAGAGATCCTACCGGCTGCGCCAATTAAGTAAGCGACAACGGAAGTATTTAAAAAAATAACTTTATTCCGACAGAGTTACAGCGTAACAGTAATTAACTAAATCTAATAAAATATTGATCTTATATACTAACTTAATTGCTAACGTAGTACAAGCACAACGTGATCAGACCGACGCATGTTCTAGATATTATAAATGCTGATCGCGCAGTGGGAAATTGGGAAATAATAATCTAGTTAATAATTATTGGCTGACAAAGCTAATAATGGTAGGTTGGGGTTCCTTAACTTACGCGTACTTGGATGACTTCTTGGTATACTCGAAAGACCAGAAGACTCACGAGCACCATTTGCGTCAGCTTTTTACCAGGCTCAGAGATTACGGTATGGTCATCAACAGTGCTAAGTGTATCTTCGGTGTAGCGGAAGTCAACTTTTTGGGCTACCACATCTCAGCCAAGGGTACCAAACCATTGCCTTCCAAGGTTGACGCTGTTCAAAATTTTCCAGCGCCCAAGACCGTGAAAGAGCTGCGAAGATTCCTCGGGATGCTCAACTTTTACCGTAGGTTCATCCCAGGTGCAGCTAAGTACCAGGCACCATTAAATTCTCTCCTCACAGGTTCTGTTAAGGGTTCACACCCAGTACATTTTTCACCCGAAAAGGGTGAAGCGTTCCAGAACTGCAAGAATACCCTTTGCCAAGCAGCACTTTTGGCTCATCCCGACTGCAGCGCTAAGTTGGCGTTGGTCACGGATGCTTCCGACAAAGCTATTGGCGCAGTCTTGCAGCAGCTTAACGCAGGAGCATGGGAGCCTCTAGCCTTTTTTTCACGCAAGTTGAATGCAGCACAGGTTAAGTACTCTCCTTACGACCGTGAGCTGCTCGCCATTTACGAGAGTGTGAAGTACTTCAGGCACATGTTGGAGGCTCGTGACTTTGTCATTTACACAGACCACAAGCCTCTCACTTACGCCTTCCATTCTCGTAAAGAGAATTGCTCCCCACGGCAGTTCCGTCACCTGGGTCTCATAGCCCAGTTCACAACGGATATCAGACATATTTCTGGTAAGAACAACGTCGTGGCGGACACCCTTTCACGCGTTGAGGAGATTACTCAACCTGTGCCTGCTGAAAGGATCGCGGCAGCTCAACCCGAGGATCCGGAACTGAAGCAACTGTTGGCTGGAGAAACTTCATTACGCCTGCAACAAGTAAGGATCCCCGGTTCGGAGAAGCAGCTATACTGTGACGTCAGCGGCCCCACTCCAAGACCGTTTGTGCCCAAGGAGCTGCGCAGGTTAATTTTTAACAGCCTGCACTCCTTGAGTCATCCAGGTTCCAAGGCCTCTGCTCGGTTAGTTGCTGACCGATATGTTTGGCCTGGCGTAAGGAAAGACTGCCGCGAATGGGTACGTTCATGTCTGGCTTGCCAGCGTTCAAAGACTACACGGCATGTCTTCACTCCACCAGGTACCTTCAAACTACCTCAATCCAGATTCGCATTTATCCACATTGACCTCGTTGGACCTTTGCCACTGTGTCAAGGTTTTCGCTATTGTCTCACTGCAGTCGATCGATTTACTCGATGGCCTGAGGCAATACCACTAGCAGATATTACTGCAGAAACTGTGGCAAAGGCCCTATTATACGGCTGGATTGCTCGTTTCGGATGTCCATCGGATATCGTAACCGATAGAGGTAGGCAATTCGAATCAGCACTTTTCAAATGCCTGTCTTCAATTGCTGGTTTTAAACATCGCAGAACAACGGCATGCCATCCTGCCTGTAACGGACTGGTGGAAAGATTTCACCGTCAACTCAAAGCTGCTATCACCTGCCATGTAAACGACAGTTGGGTGGAATCTCTTCCACTAGTTCTGTTAGGTGTTCGCAGCGCATACAAAGAGGACGCGCAGGCTTCAGCTGCCGAACTTGTTTACGGCCAACCACTGCGTCTTCCAGGTGAATTTTTTGATCCTCAGCCCGACAACACCGTTGACACAACGGATTACTTGTCGAGGCTTCGAAGTATTGTCAGGAATCTGCACCCATCACCAGCAGCCAGGCACAACAGCAAATTTAAAACTTTTATTTACAGGGATTTATCCACATCCACTCACGTATTTCTTAGGGACTGCACTGTTGGTGGTGGTCTAAAACCGGCATACTCTGGTCCTCATAAGGTCATACAAAGAGGTGACAAGGTATTTACATTATTGGTAAATGGTAAACCGGTTACCGTATCGATAGACCGCATTAAGCCGGCCTTCATACTGCGTGACCCTGACAACACACCATGCTCATCACCGACCACTAAAATTCATCATAACACACCACAGTCACCGCTCAACACTTACACTCATCACCATACACCCAACGCGGATAACCAAAACTTACCTCCCACTGACGACAGCGTCGTCAGGACGACGCGATCAGGACGTCGCGTTAAATTTCCCGTCTACTATCGCCCTTGACGGTCTCTGGAAGGGGGTGATGTAGTGACCTACTTGTATTTTATTGTATATTCCAATCATCTTAATTAATTAATATTACTATTAATACTTACATGTTAATATTATATAATATCAAAAAGCAACTTTTCATATGTATCTATCTAAACTCAACAAATCAACGGACAAACAAATCTTTTCTATTAGTAGATAATTATTTACCAGGTAGTCGGACCGCTATGACGCGTCCTTTGTTTTAGCGTGGACCGGTCGACCGCATACGTCACACACGCCACGAGTGCGAGCGAGATCGCACAATGTATTAGCGTCGCGCTCGCGCACGCGAGTCGGTGTCCAGCGACGCACACTGGTCCCAAATAAAAAAAAAGTGGACATTGATAGTAGACCGCTGATATTTTTTATTTATTGTTGATACAATGATAACAGATAAGGCAAAAAAATATTATTGTCCTACTTCAAATACTTTTCTGTAAAAAAAATATTTCTTTTTTTTTGTATGGGAGCGATTACATTTTACTCAATTTCTCAAAAACTTTAAGCGATGTCGAGATGGCAATCACATATGTTAGAAAACTAATAATTCTGAGTATTTGGCTCGAAGAAACTTATTGCTTATCTCTGCGTACTTTCGAGATAATAGTGACAGAAAATAACATTTTTTTTTAATGTTAATTTTTTGCTTTTTTTTAATCATAGCCTTACTTTAGCACATAATTATAATGTATGCGTAATGTCAAATAAGTAAAAAGAGACTTCTCTGTTAAAGAGGTTATGGGGGCTCACTAATGACTGAAAAGCTATGACCTTTCTGAAGGAGTACTTTCATCAGTTCTAAAAAACAATCAAAATGAAGACATATTAAGCTGCAAACATAAAGTTGAATATGTTCACAAACGATTCTGAAAAAATATTATGGTGAAAGATTAATATTTGGGTCTATATTCTCTTGAGAAACCTCTATTTCCTCGTTTTCCAACGAAAGCAATTCATTGTTCAAGATCAAAGCACTAGCCTCTGGAAACAACTGTTTATGTAAACGAGCAAACTTTGGTTTGATATGGCTGATGTAAGGATCTGAGCTAATTAGAAAGCTGTGGATAATGTCTAAATTAGTCTGAACTCTACCGATTTTTCTTGTATGTGCCATTCTAACATTCCGGAAATCTTTATTCCTCGCTTCGGAAGCTTCTTCGGAAAGCATGCCTATCGGAATAAAGGAGAAATTTTCACAAATATCAGCACCGTGTATCAACAATTTATGGACACTTGAAGGCATGTAATACCATGGATATAAGTTTACATATAGCATTGCTGTTTCTTTACAATATTCCCTAAACAAGTTGGTATTAATAAGTTGACCAGATGAAATTGTTTGTAAAATGACTGCAAATCTCTTGATTAAATCAGGGTGGATACCCGTTATTTCAGCAGATACTTCATGATTTTCAAAAAACCTTCTTGCCGTGTTACTGTCATTGGTTGTACCAAATCCCTGTTTTACTATGTCAATTAACAAACCAGTTCTTTCCCGGAATTCTTCTTGTGTCAAATTCTTTTTAATTTCTTTTAACAATTTATCTTCTTTTCGTGCAGCCCACTTTTTGAAGTCTAAGTTGTACGAAATGTGTAAAATACATTCCATACATCTTATCCACATATGAAGCGAAGACAGACCATATTTATACATATCTTCTCTGATGAGTCTTTTGGATACAAAGTCCAAGTCATTCATTTTGCTAGGTGGGGTATTGCAAATATTACAAACAGCTGCAGAAGAAGTATTGGAAATCACAGTAGAAATTTTCCCATCAATCATAGTCATGTACAAATCATGTTTAATATCAAAATTATCTACAATTTAGGGAACAAGATTACGAATTTCTTCCTCTAAGGATGCACTTTCCTTCTTTATCAATTCATTTGTTTCTTTTGCAAATATAAAGCCAATTGGACGACAATAGTTTTTTGAAGAGGGAGCAGGATTTTGCCACAAGATAGTACCACTCTCTTCTTCCAAACGAAGCGGTACCAAACTAATCATGAAAACTGAAGAATCGTCAATTTTAGTGTCGGAGTGTGACTTTTGTTTATAATTACTTTGAGAAGATGACCCGTCAAAACCCCATTTGCTTATTAGTTTTAGCGATTTTTTGTCGGCAGAGTTGTGCTGAATTGTTTTTAATATCCTATTAGTTGTCAAATCTAGTAGCGATTGAAGTCTTATCTTAGCATCAGATTCAGTTACAGTTATGTCTGACTCTGGAGGATAACAAGTTTTTTTAGCTTCCAGGAGCTTTTGATAGGATGGAAGACCATACATTTTCTCTGAAGCAAGAATAGTTCTTAAATTTCGATATTGCCATTTTGACAAATTTGTTGAGGTGTAAAGCGCTAACGTTTTATCATCTGGTAAACACGGTTTGTCAGTCTTTTTAGCGAATAGTACATCATGTACCATCTCACATTTTTCCTTGTTTTGGCTGAGTTCGTTTAATATAGCTGCTAATTTTGTTTTTTTAGACTCTTTTAATTTGGCACATAAAGCATAAACTAATTCCTCCTCTGTGTGATCTAGAAGTGTTAGAGAACGCCTTTACTTCTGTTTATCAGATATATCAACAAATGGTTTTTTACTTGTACCATAACTTAATTGATGAGTATCCACTTGCGTTTCGAAATTTGGAATTACTTCCTCGGCAACTTTAAAAATGCTGCTTAAATCGATATTTTGACATTTTGGCCAAACTATTTGGGATTGTAACCAGTCTGAATTTTTGTTAAGAAAGGTCTTTTGAGGTCTACTGGAAGCAGACCATCTTTTTGAGATATTACTTGAAAAATTACGACAAAATAATTTAATATTACTCAAATCTTCGGAAGACAATTCAACACCAATACGTTCAATAAGGGCATTAAATAAAAATTCGACATTTTTAAAACCACCTCCTGATTTAAGAACAACGTATAAGTCTAAGTTGGTGACAAATGCGGACATATTATAATTTTAAGGAAAATTGAAAACAAATTAGAATCAAAGATATCAAAGACAAAGTGACTTTGATTTAAACAAAAAAAATTACGAAAACAAATTCGACGAAAGAAAGACAAACAAAAATTATTTGATTTTAAAATCCAAAGATTCAAAATACAACAATAACAAAACAAACAAACAACAAGCATTTCTTCAAGCGCACAGAAAAAATAAGGACACGTCTTATCGCAACCACATTTAGTTGTACACTGAGTGAGGTGTACGCGCGCGATTCGTGACCGTATTACGTTACGTCATGAGAGGCGGCCATCTTGTTATCCCGGCAAACTCGCGTCGAAGCTCCATTTTGCTGGCCAGCGGACCTATTGCGATATGAGTAAGGCTATGATTAAAAAAAAGCGAACAATTAACATTAAAAAAAATTGTTATTTTCTGTCACTATTATCTCGAAAGTACGCAGAGATAAGCAATAAGTTTCTTCGAGCCAAATACTCAGAATTATTAGTTTTCTAACATATGTGAATGCCATCTCGACATCGCTTAAGGTTTTTGAGAAATTGAGTAAAATGTAATCACTCCCATACAAAAAAAAAGAAATATTTTTTATAGAGAAAAGTATTTGCAGTAGGACAATAATATTTTTTTGCCTTATCTGTTATCATTATATCAACAATAAAAAAAAATATCAGCGGTCTACTATCAATGTCCACTTTTTTTTTAATTTGGGACCAGTGTGCGACGGCTCGCCAGTATACTCATGCGCTCTGCTTATAGCTACCGCCTTACTTTTTGAATTGTTTAAAATCTAAACCTAGCTTCACTCTCGCTGCGCTTACTCTGTTCTGTGCTATCCATAACTTTCACTCCTTCTTCTTCGTAGTGTAACTCTTGTGTGTCGTGGAACTGTAACCTGTGTCTGTGTAATAAACTTTTCTTTCTATCTTCATTTACCTATACTTCGGACTTATTTCTTTCAACCTTTCACACGCACAACCTATCATACCTACATTAGTTTAAGGACTTCGTTATTAAGAGTAAGTTAAAAAGGTTTCTTATTTTTTGCTTTTCAGTTTTTTTCGACTGTTTTTTTTTTATAAATTACTTTTGATTAACGAATGATCGGAAATTAATAAAAAAACATCGATTATCCAGTAGGCGAGTGAAAAATGCACATTCATTAATTTTTTTTTTTTGTATTCCATAATGTTTGGAGATTTTACAATGACTTTAAGCTAAGGATACCACTGAGAACTGAAAGACTTCGATGGCTTGCACACATTTTTTCACTATGATTAATTTTATTTCCAGAGATTTCACTATGCCGAATAAAAGACAAAAATGATAAAAGTGAAACGACCGATCTGTTTTATCAGTAAGGCGTCTCTGTAGCAATTTAGGAATCTCTCGATTTGTCACAGTTTCAAATGGACAGACGACAAAATTCTCTTCTACAAAATTTTTCGTCAGTCCATTCATCTGTCGTCTAACCCGATCCTTAATATGACATTCAACGTGTCTCCTTTGTATAGTCTCAACTGTTGTAATACATCAAAATATTTAATTTTAGAAGTATTTTCTCTCATGTTCACTGTCAAATTTTACGTGATGTAGGTAAAGAGACACGACATAATGGACACGCCATGTCGTTTTGCGACGCTTTCGCAATCTCAATCCGTTCGTTTCTTACTTCAAATTAGAAGCTAAGGTCAGATGCTAATGACGTAAGGGTTTATTTATAAGCATTGCTTAAACGCCGGAGACATATTGGTCATGTTTATCAGAAAGATCAGGTGAATAGTAGCTTCTCACAACTGGCTTGCGAGTATGACCAGATATATTAACGTAAACGAGGCAAATGGACTATGTAAGGATCGTAGTAGATGACATTCTGTATTTTCAGCCTAGTCCCATGGGAAGAAGACGAGAGTTTATATATGTAATGCTTAAAGACTTATAAACACTAATCATTGTTTGGTTTAGTAGGTGTTAAATAATACTAAATTGCGAGCAACGTTTATACATAAACTCAGTTATGAAAAACGTCTATCTACTCCAGTACTAAAGAATAAAAATCATCAAGTACCAACAAGATCCTTAAAAAACCTGCTTCGTTTGCGCCCTGACACCTAAGGCAAGCATCTGATTCTTAAAGATAACATACTTTGTAAGAGAACTGTTGGTTCTGCGCCTGATTTCTCGCTGGCAGCGTGGGATTGCGTGTCATCCCACGGAACGATGAGAGTGAAGGAAGAGAAAGAGTGAAAAATGTCTGCGCACACAATTGTGTGCTATGAAATCTTTCGCGTTAAAGGCTTCTTACCGTTGACATTAGCCGTCATGGCCTAAATAAGGTCTGTAGGACTATTATTAAGTAATATAATTGTATTTCACTGACTACTCATAAAGTGTAACAAAGCCGGACAAGAAAATTCCTCAAGTAAAATGTTTTGAGCATGTTTGGTTTACTGCACTTCTAGTTTACAAAGAAGACATTGCAAGAGATAAAATGCAAAAGTTTCATATCCAACATAACGATGTGTGACTAGAATACATTTGTTCCTTGATCCCACTTGTAGGCAATATTTATTTAAGCTCGTTCATACAATGACCGCAAGATCGTCGAAGCAATTTTATGCGATAGCACTATAATTTGTTAACAGCTGAATAATAAAATGATTTGCCGTAAAATAATAATGATTTTGCCGTCAGTTGTTTATGAAAGAAAGAAACTTGGCTCAGCTGAATGCGCAAAACTGAGCTTCAGATTTGAGTTTAAAAGTTTTTTAGACTGTGGCAGTAACATACTTTTGTAATTTTTATCTTCATTACAGAGCTGCCTATTTACTAGTCAACGCGGTCTAAACCGGCCCTTTTTAACAGCCGGAACAATAAGAAGGATTACTTTTCTCTTCCCGAAGTCCAATACAAGGAAAAAGTCGTTGAAATGATAGAGTATTTTATTATCTCCGAAGGCAAAGCCCGTCTTTGACATAGAAACGGCCATTTACAAAATTGATTTTAAGAAGACTTATGTAAAGAGTGCCGAATTTATGCTTTCATTTTTAGATTTTTATCATGAAAAAGCTGGAGAAAACATTGGAAGTACTTAGTAGTATTACAAGGAGAATTTGTTTGTTCGCATAGTAGGTATTATATTAATATTACTTTCATGCTTGTATCTGATTTAATTTTGTTATTAAAATAAGGAAGTTTCTCTGACTGGGCGGATAGCAACGAATGTTTCCATAAATCGGGATGCTTAACAGACTTTAAGTAAAACTTACTTAGTCTTTTTACATACGTTAAGAAGAGTTAAAAAGATAGTAATAAGTACTAAAAACAGAGTAACCAGAAACACAAATTAACAAATGAACTTAATAAAAAGCTTGTAAAAAGTCACTTAGTTAAACCTGACTCCTCAGTAGAACCCCATAAAATGCTTCCCTAATTAAATTAAGTAAATTTATTTCTATCGCAATACTATTTTGAACATGCAACGTACCTACAATTTAACCGTTTCCCTGTATTCGGAACATTAAAAAAACCTTTCTATTCGGAGAACGAGGGACATTTATTCCGTGCAGCGTTGCCAAACGAGGTACGGACGTACGGTATGTAGATTTTGTCGGAAACTGCAAGAATTACTAACAGGAGCCTGAATTCACTAACCACATACTCAGCTTTTATAGTCAAGTTCTTATAACGAAGTATTTTTTAAACTGCTCTTTTATTTCTTATAATGAAAATAAAGCACGAAGTTATGAAGTTGGCCGGTATTTTTAATTAGAATAACCAGAAAGTTATTAAAGTTAAATTGAAAATTTAATAAGAGATGTAAAAGTGCAAGACATTTGGCGCAGTAATCAATTAAGCTATTTGCTTCACGCTTTGGACAAGTTTTCGTCCGTAAAAATTTTAGTATCGCAATTAAGCATAGTTTTTGTTTTTAAACGACTTCAAAAATATGGGCTACTCAATTTGAATGTATTTTTTGTGACCTCGAAACTCCGTCATTTATAAAAGAAATAAAAAAAACATCTTCATTCGTTTAAAAGGATGTAGGTACTTAAGGAATGATCCCATATGCGTAAACGCCAATAAACTCAATGCGCGAACGACAGTAAGCTCAACTGAAGTTGAGCTTACTGTCATTCGCGGACTTAACATAGTATGAAAAGTTAAAAAAAAATATAAAATAAAAACTTTTTAACAAAAAATTAAACCAAAACTCACTCAAAGCGCCGACTCATAATTTTAAGGTTGATTATTTTTTGCTTTTCAGTTTTTTCGGTGGTTTAATTTTTTTTTTTATCTTATATTTTTTTGTGGCTTGAATGTACTAATAATACTTGGCAATGTATACCCCATCCAATGAAAAATAATTAATAAAATCGGACTACTTGTATAAAGTTATGCGTGGTTATACATTACAATCAGTGAGTGAACAATCAATCATCCCCTGTTTTCTGACCCTTAGGGTTTGATTTTGTTATCCAAATTTTTTTGGGGTCACCTTGGGAGTATACCCTTTCCAATAAAAAAGAATTATCACAATCGGACGACCATGTACAAAGTTATGCGTGATCATACATAAGAAAAAAAAAATATACGCGTTGAATTGATTAAATAGAACAAGTGGTATAAAGTGGATTTTATCACATTAAATTAGTATTACCTTAAAGCCAGTGAACTGACTCATTGATCTGTGAAAGTTCTGCTGTGATACGTCTAAGTGAAGCAAAGTTACAGTGATAATAAACCGTGACAAAAACTAAACATTTTTGAAAAAATCCAACGGCCGTGGTCACTGACCTACGACAACCCGCAGCGCGCTCGATACTCCCCGCACTTACCGCCTCTACTCCCCCGTCGCCGCCTGAGTAATACTCAGTGTACATAGGGACCGACAATTTCGATCAGTTAAGTAGTGTCTTGGTGGCGTAAAGGTACAGCGCAGTCACTGGTACTTGTGTGGCGCTGGATCAAATCTCACCGAAGCAGGTACACTTTTTGTGAATTAAGAAATTGTCTTTGGTTAATTCTAATTTACCTCCTGTGTGATACGACATCGAGGAACAAAATGAATTTCTTCGAGAACATTACTATGCGCCGTACTCGTACTAAATCGGATTCCAACACCGCTACTAACGAAACAATAAATAATAGTACATTCGAGGATACTGTTTCCAGCCTACCTGACTTATCCAATGATGACATTAATGATGCAAAACAACAACAAATTATAAAGCTAAAGGTACAACTTGACAAGCTTGTGTTAGATTTGGATAGCGCACATCAGGAAATTGAGTCTCTTTCTTTAGAAAATAGCAACCTTAAGCATATAAACTTGGAATTACAGAGAAAAAATGATCTTTTCACAAAAATTAGCAGCCCAGTTAATAAACACAAAAAGTCTACTCCCATAAAGAAATCCTTAAATAAGAACATAGGAACACAAACAGCACCTTTAAACACATCGAACGAGGATAAAGATACGTCATCATCATCCTCTCGCTTACATAATAAAACTAGCAGTGTTGAGTCAAAACTACTACAAATCTCACAACCTAAAAATGACAGTAAGATTTGTATCTTGAGTACCAATAACAGGAACGACATTGGAAATATTGCGAAGCAAACTCTTCACAAACATTCGGCAAATATATGCCATTACATAAAGACACATTGCAATACACAGCAACTGGTGCACGGCATAGAAACTAAATTAGAATCGTTTACGATGAAAGACTTCTGCATAATTCTAATAGGAGAGGAAGATTTTAAGACTACATGTGACTACCTCCAACTGACTCTTCACTTACGTGCTACTTTACAAAAAGTGAACTTTACGAACATCATTATTTGCACACCGACATATAACTGCAGTTACCAAAGAAATATGTATAATTGGAGAGTACAGCATTTAAATAACTTACTGTATCTGGACACATTGACATATGAGCATGCATATCTTTTGGACTCGAACAAAAATCTAGCAGCCGATTCAACAATGTTTACCAAACTGGGACTCGTAAATAATCGTGGAATGCAGACTATTTTCAAAGATATTGACGATTTTATTGACGGTATTAAAAAATATGACTTATTGATGACAGACGATGATATAATACCCGAGACTAAACAATTGGACACACAGTTTTTTCTATGATACCTATATAAATATATTACACCAAAACATTGCAGGACTTTTAAACAAAGCTGACGCATTCGCTATATGTATAGAAGAACTCACGGCCAAAAAGGTTGACGTTGATGTTATTTGCATAACGGAACATTTTATGATGGCTGGTTATGAGAAATATCTCTCAATCCCGAACTACAATCTAGCTACTTGTTTTAGCAGGAAAGATACTAAAAGAGGGGGTTCGTGTATTTTGATAAAAAAGGGACACCATTGGAAAGAAATTCCTGAAGTTTTGAACTTAGCAATAAGTAGCACATTCGAATGTTGTGCTATAGAACTGACGCATACTGGCACTATTATAATCTGCATCTACAGAGTTCCTAATGCAACCAATTTGACCTGTTTTTTTGAGCAACTGTACAAATTGTGTCAATTAATAACAAAGAAAAATAAGAGAAATGTTGTAATATGTGGTGATCTTAATATTAATATTTTGAAGCGTAGTAACATCACAATAGAACTGGAATGTACTCTACTCAATTTCAATTTTAAATTGGCATCTAATCAGCCGACTAGACTCTCTAGTAACACTTGCATAGACCTTTTTGCGCATAATCTGGGTAAGAAATGTAATTGTGACGTAATAGATTTTGCTCTTTCAGACCATACCTGTCAAATACTCAAGCTCCCAACCAAAAGAATGTGTGTTATGAAGCATTGGTATATCAAACGCCGTGACTATAGTCTGGTTAATATGAATAAATTTAGGGAATATCTGCAAAGTCTTTCCTTTTCAGAAATATATCAGGTTGATGATCCGAACACAGCCTATAATCATTTTTTGGAGACATTTACTCTTCTTTATAACTTATGTTTTCCGTTTAAGCGTATTACTATAAGACTACACAAAAAACCACTATGGGTCTCCCGTGGGATTCGAACTTGTAGCAAGAATAAAAGAGCTCTCCTGTGGCGTTACAGACTTTATCACAAACAACATGACAAGAAAGCCTTTAAAAAGTACTCAGCAGTGTATAATAAAATAATTAAATTGACGCAACGTGCTCAGAATAACTATAAGATCAAATCATCAGCTAACAAGTCTAAAGCTACGTGGGAAATAATTAACCAAACCAAGCTGAATATGCCCAATAATAATTTAATTCATAGTATTAAGATAGGAGATAAAATAGTGACGCATCCACCGGATTTAGCGACCGCATTCAACAACTTCTTTGTTGACAAAATAAAACCTATAAAAAATCGCGGTATACAAGTGACTTCAAATATAGAAAAGAATAGTAACTCGATGTTTATGGCACCAAGCAATGACAATGACATTAATGTTATAATTAAAACTTTGAAAAATTCCGGCAGTGTAGGTAATGATGGCATCTCTACCAAAATAATTAAACATGTTTCTAACTGCATTAGTGGACATTTGAGTTATATTCTCAATCTGTGCATATCACATGGCACTTACCCAACCAACCTAAAAACAGCTGTCATTAAACCAGTGTTTAAAAAACAAAAAGACAAGCAATGCATGGAATCTTATAGACCCATTGCACTTGTGCCGGTAATATCGAAGATATTTGAAAAATATATTTATATTCAAATCTCAAAATATATAGACAAAAACAATATATTAACTGAGGAACAGAAAGGCTTCCGTAAAAATAAAACTATCAATATGGCAATATATGACTTTATGAACACTGTACTTACGAATGTTGACAAGAGAATACCTGTTTGTTCAGTTTATTGTGACATGACTCAAGCATTTGACTATGTCGATCACAGTATACTGCTTAATAAGCTGGATGCGTACGGTATTAGAGGAAATATACTTAGTTTAATAAATTCGTTTTTGCGGAACAGGAAACAGTACGTTGAATTAACCGACATAGATCCCAAAACAAAATGCCAACGAACCTATAAATCTAGCCATCGTACAGTTGCATATGGTGTACCACAGGGCAGCGTCTTAGGGCCACCGATGTTTATATTATATATAAACGATCTGCCAAAAGTAACAAGTCATCCTATGTCACTATTTGCTGATGACAGCACTGTGACTATTAAAAGTACTGATAATCAAAACCACAACGACGCTGTCACTGAGACAATAACCTCAATAGTGAAATGGTTAGATAATAATAATCTTAAAATTAATATTGATAAGACAAAATTAATGATGTTTAGCCAACGGGCAAAAATCAATATGACAGTACACTATAACAATAAAATTATAACCCAAGTAGACACATCCAAATTCCTAGGATTAACGATTGACGAAAAATTGGACTGGAAAGAACACACGGTGGAGCTAACGAAACGTATTAGCAGATCAGCCTATGCCCTATTTAAACTGACCCCAGTGATTAACGTCGATGCTATAATCACAGCATATCATGGTCTGGTGAGTTCAGTGTTGAGGTATGGTGTAATTTTCTGGGGTAACTCAACCAATAGAGAGTTCGTTTTCAAAGCACAAAAAAGGTGCATTAGGTCAATGTTCAGACTCCACAGCTTAGATTCCTGTAAACCGTTCTTTATTAAACACAAATTATTGACATTTCCTTGCCTATATATTTTTGAGATAGCTGTATTTGTCATGACCAATCCAGATCTTTTTACTAAAATATCATTTTATCACCAAAGAACTCGGCCACAGAACCATCACTTGTGCGTAAAAAGGTCTCATACAGCATTGATGCAAAAAAGTGTTTTATGTATGGCACCAATCATATACAACCACATACCTACTTCAATCAAAGAATTAAATTTAAACCTATTTAAGAAAAAGCTTAAATCTTTGCTGATTAGTAAAGCATATTACAGCATTTCGGAATTTTTGACTGACAAAATGCATTGACTGTTTTTGACTTTAGTTGGTACTCAATGACCTGGTATATTATTTAAATTCAAGTTCAACTAACAGTTTAGTTTGTATAATTACTCTCTTTTCGCTCTTTGTTTAACTTCATTTGAATATTGACAGAGTAAACATTCTTTCTTTTCTTTTCTTTTTTTGACATGCATTATTTTCATATTTTTTATATTTGGATAAATCAATTAATAAGTTTGACTAATCTAATGATATTATCAGTTTTTTAGTTTTATGACTTCAAAAATATTTGTACGCCTTTTGGTATAACATAGCGCGCCTGTATCTTTTATTTATAACAACTATTTTACTGTACCTGTGTTAACAAATGATTAAATGATTATGATTATGATTATGATTATGATTATTGATAACCTCCTCCTTTTTTTTCGTCCGTTAAAAAATAGGGAAAATTATACCACATCTACTCAACGTCATCTACTTTTGAATCAAGGTAATATTTGTGGTTATTTATTGTTTTTTTTTTATTCCTGTATTTTAAGTATTTTTTTTTTAATAATATAGGAATACTGAGATACAAATAAAAAGACAAAAATTCGGAAATTCCAGGAGTTCCGTTAACTCTATTTCAGAAGACATCTTTAAACACATCTATTTGACGACGCATCGCATTCAATAAGAAATGTCATGTTCTTGACTCAAAACCAACTCTGAATGCTAGCATAAGTCAGGGTCAATGAATTTGAATAACGGAGACCAAGCCAAAGTCCGAGGACATTTCATAGGAAGTCGTACAGAGAAAAGGGGTTAATCGAAATAGGGGCTTTATAGCAAAGCCAATCTATTTTAGTAGTTATAGGAAGTCTATGATATGTCTTGTTGTTTGTTATGTTATAAGGCGAATGCTGGGAAGTTAAAGTATTATGGAATACACTAAAAAGAAAAACCGGCCAAGTGCGAGTCGGACTCGCACACCGAGGGTTCCGTACAAACCTGTAGGTATCCTCGGCTTATGCATAAGGTTTATTTTTATGAAATTAAATGTTTTTTTTCTTATTTTCATATTTGAGTTGATTGAATTAAAGGTAAATTGCGGTTTACGATTTATGACGTATTAAAAAAAACTACTTACTGGATCTCGTTCAAACTAATTTTCGGTGGAAGTTTATATGGTTATGTATATCATATATTTTTTTAGATTTATCATTCTCTTATTTTAGAAGTTACGGGGGGGGGGGGCACACATTTTACCACTTTGGAAGTGTCTCTCGCGCAAACTATTCAGTTTAGAAAAAAATTACATGAGAAACCTCAATACCATTTTTGAGACCTATTCATAGATACCCCACACGTATAGGTTTGATGAATTTTTTTTTTTAGTTTCGGTTCTAAGTATGGGGAACCCCAAAATGTATTGTTTTTATTCTATTTTAGTGTGAAAATCTTAATGCGGTTCACAGAATACATCTACTTACCAAGTTTCAACAGCATAGCTCTATAGTTTCGGAGAAAAGTGGCTGTGACATACACGGACAGACAGACAGACAGACAGACAGACATGACGAATCTATAAGGGTTCCGTTTTTTGCCATTTGGCAACGGAACCCTAAAAAGAGGATAAGACAAGCAAAACCGAGAAGAAAAATGAGTAAAGGAATTTATATGCTACCGGCTAGATGCACTTTGCGTAAACTGTACGGTTAATTAATATAATTTATTTCTTAAAAAATTACATAATCACTTAATGAGAAACAAAGTTTTAATAATAACATATAGGTAAACATTAAGAAAGTGCAGAGTGCTCGTCATGCAGTTAGCCAGTACGTTTGGTTGTTTTAATAAATCTGGTAAGTCTTGCGGGTACATCGAAAAATTCTCATTGGGGGCTCATTAACTGTTGGGAATCAAAACTAATACCATACCGAGCGCGCGGTCTGCAGACGCAGGCAGCATGATCAACACGTCATCATCTCCACGCCGGGGCGCGGTGCGGCAGCTACATGGGTCGGCCCAACAGCCTTCGCTTCCACAGACTCCACCGCGACAGACGATTGTCTTTTCTAACCTCATTTATTGTTTGTCCCGAATAGATTTCATAACTTGTTATAGGCACGGCAATAAACCATTGCCTATTTGATACACTCCACTCTTTTATTTGCCTCCCGAGCTAACATATACCGTATTCTGAAAAAATATGGTCTTTAAGTAATTTTGGCGCCTCATTTTGAGTGACGTCTAAATTGCACCGGACATGTTCTGTCAGTTTCTTGCTGTTGCAATCAGAGAAGATACTCATAAATAATCAAAATTATCCTGAATAAAAAAATGAGGCAGGTAAAGACATTTCAATTGTGTGTTGATATTGTGCGAAGATGAGCTGGCCACCCTACTTTAAATGAACTTTGCAGCATGACAAATCCCTTCGTAATTTTTTATCCAAGATGAACAACGAGCGTCTCCTGTTGCCAAATAAAGATACAGATTACAGTTTATTACTTTGCTTAGCTCCCAGGAAGATTACACGCTGCTTTATAAATTTAACTTAGTGTCGAGTGACGTCATAAACTTGCTGCTACAAGAAAATGATGAAAGTTTTTAATTAGTAGCTATTATACCATGTTACAACACATGTACTTACTTTGTTTTGAGCTAAGAGACACATGCTTGTTGTAGTAAATTTTGTGCCCTTGAAAACTGGCTAAGAAAAAATATTCAAAAATAAAACTGTCTTTAAGATGTCGTAATACCTAGAAAATGATACGATTTTCCGCTAAAAAGTCATCGTTTAATCCATTAACATGAATGGGATGAAAATTCTCATGTTTACCTGTCAGTCTTCACTCAAAAAGTGTTCCCGTAATTTCTCGCCCGCGTATTCCCTGCCTCACAATCTCTACTGAGCGCACCGATCCAAATCCAAAACCCTGAGAGCTTTCAGCTCGAAGAATTCTTTAGCTCGGGAGCTCCGTGAACGATAATAACAATAGGATCTTGGATACTGTCGAAACAGTAGGGTCTTAGATCTTCAAGACCCACTGTAAGCATAGAAAACCGGCCAAGTGCGAGTCGGACTCGCGCACCGAGGGTTCCGTACAAACCTGTAGGTATTTTCGGTTTAAAAATATATATATTTTTTAATTTTTATATTTCAGTTGATTGAATGTAAGGTAAATTGCGGTTTACGATTTATGACGTTTTAAAAAAAAACTACTCACTCGATCTCGTTCAAACCAATTTTCGTTGGAAGTTTACATGGTTATGTACATCATGTATTTTTTTTAGTTTTATCATTCTCTTACTTTAGAAGTTACGGGGGGGGGGACACACATTTTACCACTTTGGAAGTGTCTCTCGCGCAAACTATTCAGTTTAGAAAGAAATGATGTTAGAAACCTCAATACCATTTTTGAAGACCTATTCATAGATACCCTACACGTATGGGTTTGATGAAAAATTTTTTTTTGAGTTTCAGTTCTATGTATGGGGAACCCCAAAATTTATTGTTTTTTTTCTATTGTTGTGTAAAAATCTTAATGCGGTATACAGAATACATCTACTTACCAAGATTCAACAACATATCTCTTATAGTTTCGGAGAAAAGTGGTTGTGATATACACGGACAGACAGACAGACAGACAGACAGACAGACAGACAGACAGACCGACAGACAGACAGACAGACATGACGAATCTATAAGGGTTCCGTTTTTTGCCATTTGGCAACGGAACCCTAAAAAAGAAACTCTCTGATGCTACAGCACAGATCTTGGAGGAGAAGCACGAAATGATCCTGCAGTCTTCAAGCCTAGCACTCCAGTACCGACGGCTCATTAGATGGACCTCTAAGTTCTTTAAAAGCGACCTTTAATACCAATCATATTAAAGAGGCAATAGAGTGTAAAAAATCTTTGCGGTGCTCTATTGTATCTGTTGGGCGGAGCCACCTTGCGAAACTGAAGACCGATGATGGCAGAGTCGTATCCGTCAAACTTGGGCTGTTGAGAGAAATCGAGAAGTTTTATGGACATCCACCAATATACACACCAAAAACCCCGTTACAAATCAGGTAAACATCCCGAGAACTAGGTTGACGTGAAACTACACCAAAGACACCTAGGACGTCAGCTTGAATGAGATTAGAATGGTTTTGACGCGACTTAAAACAACACGGCACTGGAAGGTAACAGAATTATGGCCGAACTACTGAGGACCGATGGAAAACCCGTGTCCTCCAGAAGCTATTCGATTCCATGAAACTCGTAGGTTAAACTGCACAAACATGCCACAGAGGTGTGTTGTGACTCTTTTTTAAGAAAGGCGACAGTGCCCTACTTAACAGTTATTGGCCCATCTCACTTCTGAGCTATGTCTACAAGCTGTTTTTAAGAGTCATCACGAACTGTCTCGTGCACAGGTGTGACGACTTCCTACAAGCCGGATTCCGTAAAAGATCTAACCGCAAGGGTAGCGTTCGAGAAACTGCGCAATATATTCTTTTACCCAGCGTTGGTAAGCTTCCGGACCGATGACATGGTGTATAATGCACGAATCTGGTGGATGCGAGAAGCTCAGAACCGGTGGGCTGAAATGAGCGAGGGTGAAGCGCTACTTTTGAATATGAGATCCTGGATTCGATTTCCGAGTCAAGCAAAGTGTTACTGGGTTTCTTCCAAGTGATTTTTTTTTTGTTGCAGCATGGTTAATGGCAATCGGCTCGCCCCTCGATTACATGATTTAACGTAACTGGGGAAATTTGGCTGAAATATATTTTGCACCTGTCTTACTCTTCGGGGAATACAGACATGATATTATGTAACGTTACTTAAAGTTTCATTGCTCACTCACCCTTTAAACATGAACTGGGTCTATTCAAAGTCAAAATGGTGTGACACATTTCGAGACAATGAAATCAGACCAATGTCTATAGTACACAAAGTTGTGTTGCTTTTGTGAGAAAACTAAGTTTTAGCTACGTAAGTTTAGACATCCAAGGGTATACAAAGTTGAATTAATTTGTCTCGGAGCCCACAAATAATAGCCCGCTTTATTATTTTATTGTTGAAATAAACTGGGGCATTTAAGGATTTGTAGGTACGGCCTAAAGGCTATTGATGACAGCAAAAGGGAGGCATAAAACCCTGATTTGTGTTGCGTTTCGGAATAAATGTGTCTAGAGATCCAGGAACAGAAGGCCATTTAGGTCTTATCTTATATCCATGTACCCTTAATTTATGTTTAGTATTAAACCATAATTATGTAGATTTATGCATACAATAAGACCTCATTTTCAATATATCTTTGTTAAACTGGAACCTTGGAGGGGATTGGCTAAGTAATAACCGCTGCATGGATCGATCTTCCAGGTTTAGTAACGCTTACTGAGGTCTGCCCGTAGATGGGTCCTTCCATTATATACAGAGATTCTTCCGTGCCTTGAAAAGCAAGTTATGCCGTTGCTCCTGGCTGTCATTCGCTGATATTTACAAGTCGATACGGAGAAGCCTAAAGGTTTGACAACCAACTTGCCAAGAGGTATCGTATTACTCAGCAACTGAGTTGTGGAGGTTATTAGGCAGTCGCTCTATGGTAGTGAGCTACATCTGATTAGACTGGAGCCCAACCCCAACACATGTGGGAAAAGACTAGGTAGATTGATGGTTTGGTATTAAAACATAATCTATTTTGTATCAATAAAACCTCATCGTACTTCTTCTTCTTCGTCGCTACACTCTTGACAGAGTGGTCGTGGTCGTCATATCTGGTGTGGTGGCGAGCTTCACAATCCGTTGCCATTCCTCTCGTACTGCAGCCCTTCTCGTACATTCGTGAAGTGGACCATCAAGTGCTGTTTTGACCTGATCGGTCCAACGCATGGGCGATCTGCCACGAGCTCTTGTGCCTTCCGATGTGTCGTCTCGGCGTGTGACATGTCCAAAGAAAGCAAGAATACGACTTTGGACGATGGAAGAAAGACGCTGTTTGATGCCAAGTTCTTGGAGGATTGAGACGTTGGTTCGAAACTGTGTCCAGGTTATGCTAAGCATCCTTCTCCAACACCACATTTCTAAAGCGTCTATCTTCTTTTCTTCATCGTACTAATCCTACTTAAATTTTAAATGTGAAAGTTTGCAAGAAGAAAGTTTGTATGGATATGATACTTGTTACTTTTTCACGCAATGAATTTATTTGTCTGGATAGTTTGTAACCTGGCTTAACAGATATAATATGATACTTTTCACTCCGTTATTATGTTCTCGTGTGATGATTTCCGACCGCTAGGCGGCCGAAGCAACTGGTGAAAGCTAGTATTGAATATTTCTTTGACACTTTGGCAAAAACTCTCTAAAACTATGGTTTCTTTAAAGAGTTGCTGTCATATCATATTAGTGGCCATGAACGTCTTTCATTTTTACCCGTATTTGACATTTAGGTGTCAAAAGCAGCTGTGAAGTGTGCTGCCAAACTCGTGTTGCGTTTGAACTTAGTCCAAAGCCTGACGAAAAGAGTAATAACAATTGATTGGTAAGAGAGGGGACATACAGACCTTTACATATACCGTGTCTGGTCTCGCCTTGCAGAAGTCCATGGTATAAAAGCCTTTGTGTAGTATTTATTTGCTAAAAGGACTAGGTATCAATAAATCCCGTTCATTTAAATGCTCTCAGTTTTGCATCAGAATTTGAACAACATCACGTGTTGTTTCTCTAAAGGGATGGGCAGAGGTAAACCTTTTATAGACCACCCACATTTCGCAGTTAATGTTTGGGTCCTATGTAATATACGTTAAACTAGTCTATTGCCATCAACAGGGCGCAAATGTAGACTCCGGGTTGCTACAGGCAAATTCTTTCTAAATTCTACAAAGAAAGCAATACAAAAACAATTACACGACCTAGGAATGACACCCAGGACCTCATGCTCATGCAGTAGTGCTTGCAACTACAGAATGACGACGCGAAGAGTGCGACCGAAGAAGGAGGCAGTCAAACGTCCTAATTTGTCTGATGTCTACGAGCGTCACGGGTTAAGCGTAGAGGCAACTACATTCGATTCCGCGTGTCGACGGCTGCAGTTGCCTTTTTCGTTGGCGCATGCCACTCGTGTATATGAACACTTAGCTCAGAGCTCAAAAACTGTTCCAACTGAGGCGTATACCATGCGGGACCATAGGACGTGGCACGTGACTGCTCGCTTCGATTGTTTTAATCATTTGAAAGTCACGAACTTTGTGTCAGTTCGAACACCCTCACACAAGTTAGTTGACACAATCCGCTTCCCGCATCCCACGCAGGATTCACCTCAGTTTGATGGGAGCTTTAGTTTCATATTGGAGGATATTATCAGGTGGAATTAATACGCGCTCAATTCAAAGAGAAATTTCAACTGAAAATTAGCTCAGCTGAAGGTTTCATTACACATAGACAGTATTAATTTCATATTAAATTAGGTTTGAATAAATGAACAAACCCACTGTTGAAGGTTTTATGTTATGTATCTAGACTAAAAATAAAAAAATTGTCCAACTTGTTGGCTAGTCAAAGGTCTTTCCCATTGATTTCCAATTTTCTTTTAGTTTTTCCTTCTCCAGACCGCCACCTAATCGGTCAGGAACAAGTCCAATATTATTACGCCAGCATTTTTAGACCGGTTTCTCAGAGATATAAAAACATTTTTAAAGACTACAAAATGGCTACAGTTATCTTTTGAATATGAGATTATAAAACACAAACTGATTTGTCTGCTGTTTTGTTTTTTGCCCTTCTAATATTCTGATATAGAATTATTTTCCACGAATATGTAGTATGTAGCTCGAAGAAATCTGTAAATTTCAGTGCGCATCTTTCATAACTTTTTTATGACTTATTCGCAAGTCCTAGCAGAATGAGCTCAATAGAAGATGTTCCATATAAAACAGGTCCTGAAATATTCCCTCAGAAGCCTATTTGTATGCAGTAAAAAGTGCGCCAACGAACAAATACGGCCCATTCAGAGACAATAGGAGGATTTTATAGGTAATTTACCGATGTTTTTCCGTTTGAGTTATATGGTCTTTGTTTTATTCGACAAATTCACGATTTATGTGCTAATTTTAGTACTTTTTTTTCTCGCTCTATATCAAAGCCCAATAAAAGAGCTGTTTACGTTTATTTATTTTGTTGTAATTGAGGTTTTTGTTGGGGATTTTTAGGCTAAAAGATTTCACAAAATAGTATTTAAAATAGAGTTACAAAAAATTTACTAAAAGACACAGGTGCCCATCTTTTTTACAATAACATAGGCTAAACTCCAGTAGACTACGACCGATTTCCGCACCCATAATAATCAGATACACCAGTGCATGTATGGACTCTAAAAGCCACACGTTCACTAGTTTTCCACAGACTTCGCGAAGTTTTTGCGACCTCGCAGCGACGCGGCAGCCGTCGGAACTCTAAAGGGGCACTTAGTCGGTTCGTACGCCACCTACAAAGAGGGTCGGCCATTTGTATGCTAATTCTCGAAGAAAAACCAACGCCTCATTGCCCTTGTGATATCATGCTTTTTTGTACCACTAACGAGTTCCTTGATTGTAGTTCTAAGTCGAATGAAAAAATAATTAAGGTTTTTGTTAAATAATTCAGTTTTGCCATTTTTAAATTAGTTAGCAGCTTTGAGGTTTTTTCCAAACGAGTTTTCGAACCTTCACGTGGTAACAATTTCTAGTGGTATGATAGGTGACATTGATATAAGAGCAGTATAATGCACTACAATAGGCTTTTAAGAGTCACCCAGATTGTAGCAAAAACGTCACTATCTGGCACATCCAAGTCCTGGAATATGTGTTGAAGACGGCTACCTAAGGTAACCGTAGGGCTCAGACATGGGATATTCTGGCTTGAGGATACCGATGGAGGTAGCTTCTTTTCACGTTTGCGGGAAGATGTTGTTGCGTATTGAATATGGCTGGGGAGCATTATGACAGAGAGGGTTGGTACACCTTATTGGTAATACCGTTCGAATTTTCTAGAGTGGGGCTCCACTCTAGAAAAGACTTTAACGTTGTTGTGCGCTTCGTCTGTAGTTACTAGAGGCAGAGGATCATCTCTTCAACGGGTGGGAGGGACTCCCAACGTTCGCTAATGCAGACGTACTGGGAGTACACTGGGAGTGCTAGGCGATTGGTTACGCATTTGGCCTTAGGGTCAGGGTCAAGGGCTATGCTCTTTTCGGGACGGAGAGAGGAGGCATGGACACCTCATCAGCAGCTTTATCGTGAGAGTAAAAGGCTATGCTCTTTTCGGGACGGAGAGAGGAGGCATGGATATCTCATCAGAGGAGCGTAGTTTCCACTGAAAATGCCAGAAATCTTGGTGCCTGGGCTCGAGTTAAACTAGAATCTTGTTCTAGCCTTTGGAATGATTATTCAAAAGGCTTTTCATTACGCAGCCTGTAGTTGGCGCATGCGAGCATTGTTTAAATTCATTATGTGGATGTATTTTTTTAAATACACTCACATTGTTTAAATAATTTTTATTCCGATTACTTTGAGTCACATGTATTAAGTGGCGACTCATTTGCAACAATTCCTGACTCAAGGCTGCTACTGAACTGCCAGGGTCGCGAGATTAGTTCGAAAGAGGTACTGTGGCCGTGGCATATAGGCAACTGAAGGAACACGGGTGGGCTTTAGTCAGTAAAAGTCTGACACGCCCTTCCGCTCCACCCAGAGCGAGAGACGTCACGTACTGAATAATTCCCGATCCTAACGAACACTTTTATCTTAGTAAATAAACCCGAGGCCTTATGCTCACATATTGAAGGGGTCCACTACGGCCAATTTTTTCCAGAGCCGCGAATTTATTCGAAAGAGTTACCGTGGTTCTGGCACAGGCAACTGAAGGAACACAGGTGGGTTTTAGGGAATTAAAGCCTGACACGCCCAGAATGGAAGAAGTCATTTGATGATATCCAGAAAAAAGAAAAAAGGTTGACCGACAACTGAAATAAAAGATTTTTATGACGTTGTTTACCTTGCATCGGCAATCTTCAGCAGCAATATAATGGAAAACATCAGTTCCCGTGGCTACACCAGAGTCACAGTGACGCAGACGAACCATTAGTGGCCGACGACCACCATACACACAGACCGGGTGGTGAGACTTCTTGAACGGAAACTCCCAGTCTGAAATCTGAAGAATACTCTATAAGTATTTAATACATATATACTTCTTTGTGAGCTCATTTAAGTCAAAACTCAAAATGTTCCTATTAGAGAAATGTCTGTATTCGATAGACGATGACTTATCCACGTTTTAATTTTTTTATTTTATACCTTTAAACGAACAATTCTTGTATATATATATAATCTGAATCTCGGAAACGGCTCCAACGATTTTCATGAAATTTAGTGTACAAGGGGTTTCGGGGGCGTTAAATCGAGCTAGCTAGGATTCATTTTTATGAAATGTCGTTTTATTCGTGTTTTCAATGACCAACTTTATCCATAATCAACTTGAACATAAACTTATTATTTTAAACGCAATTTACCAAAAAATACCGAGCAAAGCTCGGTCAACCAAATATTATTAGTTAATGTGAGACTGGGTAATATTAGCATGTAATAGCAGCTGTAATGACATTGATTTTTTTTAGTTTATAATATTAATGATTTTTTTGTATTATGAATGTGTTAGTTTACAATTTTAATGAGTGTTGTTTTTTATATTTATTATGTATGTTTTCAAACACTATGTGAATTGTTCCTGAAATAAAAATTGAATTGAATTGAAACTTATATGAGTTTGTAATGTCTGTATGAAATATCGTAAGTACCTGCGTAGGTATGTCTATAATTTGACGGACATCTCGTAACTTAATAAAATTATTCTACTTAAACGGACTTTTTCCCGGCGATTCCTAAAAAGTTAATTTTAGGCCTCCAGCCGGGACATATATACTTAAAACTAAAGCGACTAAGACCTAAGGGCAACCCCAGGTGGGGTATGGACCTCGGCTTAGATAGTCACTGGTATCTGGGTTAAGGTAGGTATGTCAGGGCACGCCACAATTGCGGCGGTAAGTCCCCTCTTTGAGGAGTGGATAGAGAGGCGTCACGGCGTCCTCACCTTCCGCCTGACGCAGGTTCTCACCGGGCATGGATACTTCGGTGGGTTCCTGTTCAGAATAAAGCGGGAGGAAACGCCCAGGTGTTTCCATTGTGGAATCGGATATAGGATCGTCTAAAGGACACGGTGGAGCATACGGTGGAGTGTGCCCTGCTTGGGCGGAGCACCGCCGTGTCCTCGTGGAGGCGATCGGCGGCGGCGACCTCTCGCGTCCGGCCCTGGTGCGAGCCATGGTACGGAGCGAGAGGGAATGGGAAGCCGTCACCTTCTTCTGCGAAGCAGTAATGCTCGCGAAGGAGGAGGCGGGGCGCGTGAGGGAGTGGCAGTCTCTGTGCCCACACGTCCCAAGCCGCCGCAGGAGGAGACGCCCCGGGCGTCGGGAGTCGATAGCTGACTCCCGGCCACCGGCGCGCGTAGTGTTCCACTCGCGCCTTAAAGAGATGTCAGCAGAATTGATGGGGTCTGCTAGGACCGATGCCTGCCGGGGTCGCGAGATTGTTCGAAAGAGATACCGTGAACCTGGCACATGGGCAACTTAAGGAACACGGGTGGGTTTTAATCAGTAAAAGTCTGATACGCCCTCCTGCTCCGCCCAAGAGCGGGAGAAGTCATTTGATGATTTCCCATCCAAAAATACTTGGCATGTAAGGCTTTTAACAAATAATGAAATACTGTTTTGTGACGTTTTTCAACAAACCCTCATGTTATACATATAGCATGTGGGTTATATTAGACACACATACCAGCCATCTTTAGTAGTATAGGTATATCACTAGAATCCGACCCCAACATAGTTGGGAAAGGCTAGGCAGATGATGATGATGATGACGATGGTATACTACCTAAATTGTCAATTTTACTATAAGAATTATAGAAACTGGTTTGTTTGTAAAATCAAATCCGCATCTATTTACTAAGTTGTCAGTGGTTAAGAAGAACCCAATCCGTAGTCAATATAAAAATCAACTATGTACAACAAAATGCAGTACATCATTAATGAAAAAGAGCTTTTTTGGTGTTGCGCCCAAAATTTATAATAAAATACCCGAGGTCATAAGAAGCATGCCACTAATAAAATTCAAAAAATGTTTTTCTAAATTACTGGTGGAGAAATGTTACTATGCTCTAGATCAGTCTTTCCCACCGTGGGCGATAACGCCCCTTTGTGGGCGCTGCAGGCCTAAAGGGGGGCGGTAAGAGACCCAGAAAAAAAAGGGGGCATTGTGTAGGGCTTTGGGGTCGATTTATAATTTCATCTACCTAGCTAGGAAGACTCTTAGATACAGACAAGACAAAAAGGGGGGCGTTAAAAAATAATTTATTCTTAAAGTGGGCAGTAGACAAAAAACGGTTGGGAACCCCTGCCCTAGATGATTACCTAAATGATTAATCACTGTAACAACTGTACATGTATTTTTATTTTCTGGTTATTTTTTGTTTTGTATAGTGAATTTGGTCTGCCTTTTTTTATTTTTATGATAATCTTCACTGATATTTTTGTATGTCATCAATGGCAAAACATAGCGCATCATTTAATTATTAACACCTTGACCTGCTATGTTTCACAAATAAATGGTTGTGATTCTGATTCTGAACCCTATTCAATATCGATGCTGACTAAAGGTGAACGTACACTGGTCCGTATCGACTGCCATGCACGCACGGTACGCAACGGATTTCAGTTAACTTTGTATGCGAGGTACAGTCTGCACCGAGCTAATATATAGACAAAAAATGCGTCGTTTGCTGGTGACGTCAAATGGGTTAGTTCAATTCGTGTTCAAGTTCAGCGCATGCATGCTGACTGCCGCACTTTGTTTCGTTTATAATTGTGATGAGAAGCGCCAAAAACTTTGTAAAGTGGATAACTCACTTTTAATTCCATTAAATAAAAGATATATTACGAAGAATAGCATAATCTAAAACATTGATAATATTCAAATTTGCAAGGAAAAGATAATATTTCATTTATATTATTTATTTAACATCATTTAATTAACACGGTACAATACCAATTACATTCAGAAACATAGAAATAAAATATAATGCGTACATTTATGTCATCATAACCAATTATTCGCTACTTAATAACATGGAACAGTGGACGACCTGGCACACTTTCTCACAGAACATCAGACATATGCGCATAATTCTACACCATCTGTACCATATTATCCGAATACAGTGGACGCATGCTATTGGCAATTCCGTTCAATACCTTGCTAGCCGTAGGTTCGTTGTGGCTGGTACGGACCAGTGGACGTTCACCTTTAGTCTCGGTTAATGGCTAATTAATATTATTAACGGAGAACCTGTTACATTCAATTATTAATAAATGTCATCAATACTTATTATTTTTTAATTATGTGCAATGAACTGTCAACGCGGTTTATTGATAAGGGATATATTTTGCATTCAATTAATCAGCACGGTATCAAATTAACATATTTCACTGAGTAATTATCATGAATAAAACTTATTAAAGAGGAGGTAATACAGGTTATTTTACCACGGAATAGTTGTAAGTGCGAGAATATAAGTCCACTTATCTAGTATTAAAGGCTCACAGAGAACAGGCACACATTGGTGGTTAAAATATTTTATTTAATACTAGGTTTTGACAGAGAAAAGAGGTATGTATATCCCACCATACATTGTTTTGTTAGATTAAAGCCCCTAGGTGGCTTTACTTTTCTGACATTTTTAATAATTACTGTCATATCAACCAATAGCTTCTGCCCGCGACTTCGTCCGCGTTAAATTTCATGTTCCCACGACCCATTCCGTCGCATCGAATCGTCTGCCCGTGCGATTTTCCCCGTTTTTGTAATATTTTTCATTGCTGCTCCGCTCTTCTTAGTTGTAGCGTGATGTTATATAACCTATAGCCTTTCTCGATAAATAGGCTACCCAACACAAAAATATTTTTTCAATTCGGAACTGTAGTTCCTGAGATTACCGCGTTCAATCAAACAAACAAACTCTTCAGCTTTATATTATTATAAGTATATAAGTATAGATTAACACAAAACCTCAACAAATTATAAACTCCAACCTTTCTCATAAATCGCTCTAAATGTTTTTAAAACTATATGAAAATCTGTTAATTTTTTTTTTTTTTTATTTATCTTGAACAGACAAACAGAAAGACGCGGCGGAGGACTTTGTTTGATAATATACATATAGTGATGACACTTAGTAATACTGTAACTTTCCATTACTGAAAGATTTTTTGGGAGTCGGGTCATTAGTTCCGAAGATATCTATGTCCCCAACATATAATATCACATTTTCCTCTTCATAATATTAGTAGAGATTATGATATACAATAACTAGCTTCTGCACTCGATTTCTTCGGCATGGATGTCAACTATATATGTATATTATAACATAAATATTCTTATGGCACTCTGAAATGGTATAGCTTTTTGCTAGTAAAATAATTTTTAGTAATCGCAACAGCACTTATAACCTCCATTAAACAACCAAAATTTTTACTCTTTTTAACCGACGAAAAAAACGGAGGAGGATCTCAAGTCAACGCGTATGTCAGTTTTTCATGTATACCACGCATAACTTTTTACATGTCAGTCCGATTTTCATAATCAATTAACAAAGATCATTAAATTACCTTAGATTTAAAGAAATAACCAAATCAAATTAATTAATTAATTTGATTGTTTGGCACCGAATCGAAATTACTTAGGTATACTTACATTAATTAGTTTAAAAACTTAGTTATTAAGGGTAAATGAAAAGGATTCTTATTTATTCTTTTTCAGTGTTTTCGGCGGTTTAATTATTTAGTTTCAATTAGTACATTTGCGCAGCATTTAAGGTGGTAATCAATGGTCTGTCTACATTCAGCTAGAATGATTTACGACATCAAATTAAAAAAGGGTACAGTTTTTATTTTCGAACAGTATGTTTCTCGACTTAAGTGCGGACGAAGCTTCACAAAATGAACACGGTGTATGAAATAAAGTTCGTACAAACAAACATACATCACCGAAGTTGGCTTGCAGAGTGATTACACAGAATAAATGAAAATATACCATGCTTTTACTCTTTGGAATAATATATTTGTGCAGGCATATCAATTTGCTCCTCTTGGCAACTCGGACAATGATTTTAGCCAAAAATGTTTGGCATAGCGTTATCCTGCGTTTGCGTTCCAGATATTTTTGGGTAAAAAGTAATAATGGGCCAAATAATATGAAGTTTTATTTACTACGTTTTGCTCGTGATTTGATTCAAATTTCGATAAGGAAATATTCTAACTCTTTGTCAAAAACCTGTGACAAGTAGGATAATATACTGCAAAAAAAATACATTCAAAAGATTTGTTTAGCTGTTCTGTTTAGCAATTTAGAATACAATCTCCAATTGAAACCGAACAAAGAAGAAAAATAAAAAAAATACTATATTAGATCTGGGTTGGTGAAGGCAACGATCGCTGATTTCCGAGCAAAGATCACAATAGCATTCTATCTATTGTTATAGGGAAACGGCCATGTATCCTGAATATAGGTGTTTGCCTTATAATCGGTCATACACCCTAGGATATTAAATAAAATATTTTTAAACGGAATGAATGTATTAATACGTCATGTTATTTTTTAATGGAAAAAATGAAGCAAGCTGGTCGAGTCCTAAGTCTTATTATTAATTGAGATCATTTTTGTGTCTATCTTCATAAGAGTGTTGTTCTTTTAAACTACGTAACTAATTTTGATATGGTTTTCACTACCATTTAGAGGATTTATTACGGAATATAAACACGTATTAAGTCTAGTTGAAATCCAGCATCAGACACTAATGGTCTAGGTTTTTTGCTGAATTAGGCCTTTTTGGCACACTATAATGCTATTTTCTTACTTTTTTATTAATACGTTTCTGTAGTCGACTGATTTTGTACGTGCCCTTTAGTCTGTGCTAAAATGTATTTTATTTAGCTCTTTCTAATAAAGACATGTTAAAGAGAAATCACGATGCTTTATTAAAAGTCTTAAAATTCGTGCAAAGCAGGGGCTGATCTCTAGTTAAAAATGTAATAATACCTACTAAGTCTTGTCATTTCTTTTGGAAGATAACACAGAATCTAAATTAAAAAAATATGTCACTGCTAATTAAGTAAAAAAAATCAGAAACCCATGAAAATTAAAAAATCAAAGTTGATTTTTAACTTTGCTATATGCTCTTTGACTTAAAAAATAATGTGGTACCTTGGAAGAATTACCACACAAAAATTCCGTTGTGAGTACGTTTATTCAGGAAAGGAGGAAGTTTCAAAATGTCTGTATATTTAAAGAAAGGGCTGAAAACTTTTGCCAATACAGCATTCATTAATTTTTCAGTATGTTTTTACGTTTGCTAAGAATTATTTATCCGTATAAAAATACCCTCACAATAAATTATTAAAATGTTCATCCATCAGATACTCATAGCAGAACATATTTATGCTTCTACATTCGCACGCCATTTACGTCGGTTCTCGGCTTCTCTCATCCAGCTGCTACTAGCGACTGTGGGAAGTTCATCACTCTAGCCCTCAACTAAAAACTAAAATAAATAAATATGACGCTGTCAGGGAGAGTCATATTTATTTATTTAAAGATTACCAAACGAGATACATTATAAGTATCCTCTTATATAATAAAATATATGAAATGAATACGTTATCCTGTTGTGCACACCCAATTGCAGATAACTACAGCTTACCCATTATCATCGAGTAGATACGCATGCTTTGAATACATAATTAAATTGAGAATCCATAAAAAAAAACACAATGAACATGGTATTAAAAATGATTTTCATGCAATTTCCATAAAATGTTAAAATTGCATGAATACAATACAATAAAAGCAAGCCTCTTCTTAATTTTCAGTAATATATCTGAATTAATGAATGTTCTGTGTTATATTATTTCCTACATAACGTTTACGTAACTTTATCTATTCTGTACGTCCGACACCGAGTGGTCACCGTCATCACCCCATTTGTTTTCGTGCGTGTCGTAAAAGGCAACTAAGAGATTTACCAGAGAATGCATCTTTGCATCATGTTTAGTGCAAATAAATTTACTTGTTTATGGCTATGTATGCAAGAATTGCTCATACTCATGGTCAATGAAAAATTTAGCCTGTGATTAAGCTGGGCAAGGGGCTGAAGTTCCGTTTGGAGCTGGAAGTAAAGAATAGCATAATCCCATTTCTTCCCGTGGGTGTCGTAAGAGGCGACTAAGGGACTAACTAGAAAATAGACAGCATTGCTCTCTATACACTTTACCACCACACTGCGATCGCCAACCCGCCTGATAAGCGTGGCGATTGTGGCAAAGCCCCCTAAATTGAGGGAGGCATATGTCCAGCAGTGGTCGTCTTACGGCTAAAATGATGATGATGATGATGACTTTACGTTTGTCATTTCCCGGTCTCCATCCCAGTACAAGTATATTGTAACGGTTATTTTTTCCTATGACATGTAAATATGTACATAGGTTGTACGCTGCCAGACTAGACCCCGTACAATACGATTTCAAGTGCGCAGTGGAAGAGTTATAATCGTGGGGCTCTAGAGACAAGAGTGGCTAGCGTACTGTCCGCCGTACGCGGAGCAGACAATACAAGTACAAGGTACAATATACAAACAAAGGCACTTACCTCATGGTTGAAGGACACTGCTCTGGTGCCAACCTGGAGTTCTGTGTGTAAGTGAGTGTATGTGTATCGTGTCGTGACGTTACGAGTATTCTTCAGGTTAGATTCCGCTTCCAATTAGGCTGGAGACGATCACAGCATGCGGTCTTCAAATCACTCGTCCCAACAGCGTCACACTTTGCTTAACATTCAAACTATTTATCGAAAATATGTCCAAAACCCGTGTTATTTCTTCAAATTGGGGGTTATTACAATTAATACAATTGGATCACGACTAATTGTCACAAACGGATCGATTTAAAGGGATTAATTTCAACAAAAGCGTCGCGGGCGTCTCAAAACGCGACGGGCCTCTTTTAGCGGCAAAATTAAGAGAGCTGTCAAGTGTCAACGTCAAACAATGACAAGTCAGATGTCACTTCGTTACACGCGCATTCCATTAGGCGCACAGATAATAAATAAAAATAAACGGTACGCAACATCTACCCCCCCCGGACGGGCCTTCCCGTCCGCTAATCACTTGGCAATCCCGACAAGGTTGCGTTTTATCAGTCCACCTGACGCGCTGCTGGAGGATGTGCAAATACTCCAATCTCCAACGCTTCCAAAACTCTGAGCGGGCTGCTGCACCAACTGAAACCGCGATAGCCAATTTTGGCTCACATCGACAAAAGGGTGCTCCGGCAGGGCGACAAGTGGCTGTCAAATCAAAAAATGGCCCGGGGTCAGGACCTCCAAGACGTTCGGGTCCGAAGACAGCGGGCACAATGGACGCGAGTTCAATACAGCTTCAAAACGGAAATATACCGTAGCTAACTCCTTAAAGGTGAGAACGGTGTCCCCCAACAATCTGCGCCAGAGTCCCTGTGCCGCTTTCACCGCGGCCTCAAATACCCCCCCAATGGGGGCAGGCTGGCGGGTCAAACAACAACAAACAACAAAACAACCAAACAACAACAACAACAATTTAACCAAATGGCCCTCCTTAGGCAACAAAAGGGGGTGACGGACCTCATAAGGAAGGCTAAGTGCCTCAACCGTCCCCCAACACGCAAGAGACCCGTATCGTCCAAAAAGGGGTTCAATTTACTAATGGCTCCCGACAATATCCAAAACTCTCGCTGCAGAATGGCCAACAGCGCATTGCAACCGGCATGCGAGTTCTTAATGTGACGATCAGTCACCAACAATTCAACAACAGAAAAACAATCCAACAATTTGTCGAGGGAGCCAAATCGACTCAACAAACTCAGGGTCCTTTGTTCCAACAGCGAGCACCTTGAGCCCGGGCAAAGGACCCGACATCAAGACTGGCGATCGAGGCCAATCATCCTCGGGATGAGTCAGCCAGTCTGGTCCCCACCATAGGGGGTAAGCAAACAAGCGGGGTGCCATGCACCCACGTGAGGCTACGGCGCCTGGGTTCAAATCTCCAGGCACGTGCCTCCTAATCAAAGGCGTTTCAAAATTTTGAATCTGGGACACTCGGTACGCAACAAAGACCTCCAAAGAGTGGACGGACGTCTTCAACCAACAAAACAATTTGACTGTCCGTCCAGGTGTAAGAAACCCGAATGTCCACAGTTCCACCCAAAGTGTGAGCAACGTGGTTCAATAGATGCACAAGACGCGCCGCCCCTGACAATTCAACTTAGGGATGGTCAGTGCCGTCCGGAGGGGGGCCACCTTGCTCTTGACCAAGACCAGTGACAAATTCACCTGGCCTGTTGCGCAGACGGTGCGCAGACAAACAACAGCTGCATAACCGTGCGATGACGCATCACAAACAAGGGTAGCAGTGTAGCTCCCAGGGGGGAGGATAGCGCGGGGTAACACGACCTCGTTGACTGCAGGGAGTGCGGATACAAATTGGAGCCAATCTTCCAACAGGTTTTCCCGATTGGCTCGTCCCAGCCAAGTCCCGCAGTCCAAAGGCGCTCAAGAAAACAATTTTGCCCAAAACAATACAAACAAAACAACAAAACAATAGACAAAAGGCAACCCTGGGCTCCCATGTCCATAATGACACGGACCACAACAGAGTCCCCCGTGGGCCCCCAGACCTGACCGATGCCGTTGGCAACAAAACCGTGTCGATCTGAGGGGTACCTTAGCGGGGCAGGCGCCAATGTCCTAACAATGCCTGGGCGGCGACCGATCGCCGCACACCCAGGCTCCGCACCCAAGCTCAAGTCCCTCGCGACGAGGATGGAGGCCAAACTCCTCGTCCGCGCGGTGTCCCGAGCCACGCGCCATCGCTGGATTGGCATATCCCACCGGAGGCCTGAATGGCGGGGGGCGTGACTCCAACCGGGGACGTTCCGCCAAAGGAGGGGAGGGAAGGCGGTGCTGGTCTGGCCAGCGGTGCCTAGCAACAATTGCGTAATCGCCTTTACGCGGGGAGAGCAAATGGCGGTCGCGCGGCTCCCGATCAACTTGCGCGGGGGGTGGAGTGCGGCGCTCAAAATTGCGGGCCTCTCCCCGGTTCTGAACCGGCGAGGCAGAAGCCCGGTGACCAACTCCATGGTACCCCCCCGTACGCGAACCTTCATCAGAGGCTGGTCTGCCAGCGTGGTTCGCGTTAGCGCACAATATGTCCAAATGGGACCCCCTACAAATTATACAAGGGCGGGGGTTGGGGCAGTCCCGATGGAAGGGAGCCCCCAAACAAGAGAAGCACATGCGGCGTGCATTGGCAATTCGGCGGCGGGCACTCACGTGCAACTTCAAAAAGGCCGCGCAAGTTGCCATGCCATGCCCCGTGTCCCTACAAAACTCACAACCAGGACGACTCTGGGTGCCAGCAAAACGAGCGGCGGGGCGACCATCAACAGGCCCGCGAGCCCTAGTCCGTCCCTGGTCTCGTGGCCGGGAAGACGGCTGGCATGACTCAGTGGCAACGCCAGAGTTGTCCACAAACCGACACTCATCCTCCAAAAATTGGACGAGGTCATCAAATGGGGGGAGATGTGTGACACTATCCCCACCATACTTTTGCTCGAAACGAGCCCTCAAATCGGCAGGAAGCCGTTGCAGCACAACATGTACCAAAAAGTAAGACCATTGGTCCACCGGCAAGTCCAATTGCTTTAAAGCGTTGGTCGCTGCCACCAACGGGTTCAACAGGTCAGTACGCAATGCTGACAATCCAGTAATGACCGGTAACCCCAAAATCAATTCAATGTGAACGTCAGCCAAACAACGTTTATTTTGGTACCGCCGGGTGAGTAGTTCCACAGCGGTAGGGTAGGCTGAGTCAGTCAAAGACAGATGCTGCACCAAGGCTCGGGCCTCACCTTCCAGGACGGACAACAAATAGGCCAACTTTTGGGCGGGTCTGAGGTCCGAGCGTGCATCAACCAAACTTTCAAACAGGTTTTGGAAACTTAACCAGTGGTCCAGACGACCGTCAAAATGTGGCAGTTCCAAAGTAGGCAGTCTACTCAATAGTCCGGGACCTGAAACAACCGAGGTCTCCGGTTTGACCTGGACAGGTGTCCGGCTCTCCAATATTTCCCGAGCACGTTGACCAATGACATCCCCCAGGTCCAAGATCTGGTCGTAGTCAGCAAGGACCTTGTCACGTGCTGCCTGATCCAGCACTTCCAAATCCACTTCACAAATGTACTGGTTGTAGCAGGTGAGCAGAGCATCAACGTTGCCGAGTCTCAAGTTCAACTGCTCGAACCGAGCAAGAGTGATCCCCTCAAGATCCTGGCGCTCAGCGGTCGCTGCAGCTGAAGCGAACCACCGCAGCTGTGTGGTCAATCCACTGATTGCCTCTCTCACCGCTTTGTATGCCATTGCACAAACAATACAATTCAATATACCAAACAAAATAATTAAGTAACAAAGTTCAAACAATATATTACAAAATAACTACAATCAAAGTACCAAACTGACTAATCAGCAACTCAAGAAATAACATTAAATTGGTTTCAATTCAATTCAACAATAAACTTTTATTTTAATTCAAACCCAATATCAACGTTCAAAATTCTATTTCACAATTCAATTCAAATATTCAAATTCCAATCCAATTCCAAATGTTAAGTTCACAAACCACTTTGTTAATGGTACAACAATAATAATCCTTTATTCCAACTCAAAACAATGGTAATACTCAAAAATGCCAATAATTTTTCAAATATTAATTTTCACAAATAACCATATCAATGGTACAAACTCAATATTTTAATGTCTTCCTGACATTCAATACAACAGAGGTCAAATAACAACAACAAGAGGTTATAGCATAGCTCAATCTAACCAACTCTGAAGCATATATGCAAACCTGGTTGACCCCCGGCAATATGAGTTACTCGACTCAATAAATTCCAAATTATTTCAAACAAACAATTAATTACTGATAACAAATATTTACAGCGAATTACTACTTCCCTTATAGAGACTGCCAAGTAATTAGCCTACTGTAAAATTACCAATTTGGTGGTTTTGTAGGTTAAAACCACGCCTCTGCTACCAAAATGTACGCTGCCAGACTAGACCCCGTACAATACGATTTCAAGTGCGCAGTGGAAGAGTTATAATCGTGGGGCTCTAGAGACAAGAGTGGCTAGCGTACTGTCCGCCGTACGCGGAGCAGACAATACAAGTACAAGGTACAATATACAAACAAAGGCACTTACCTCATGGTTGAAGGACACTGCTCTGGTGCCAACCTGGAGTTCTGTGTGTAAGTGAGTGTATGTGTATCGTGTCGTGACGTTACGAGTATTCTTCAGGTTAGATTCCGCTTCCAATTAGGCTGGAGACGATCACAGCATGCGGTCTTCAAATCACTCGTCCCAACAGCGTCACACTTTGCTTAACCTTCAAACTATTTATCGAAAATATGTCCAAAACCCGTGTTATTTCTTCAAATTGGGGGTTATTACAATTAATACAATTGGATCACGACTAATTGTCACAAACGGATCGATTTAAAGGGATTAATTTCAACAAAAGCGTCGCGGGCGTCTCAAAACGCGACGGGCCTCTTTTAGCGGCAAAATTAAGAGAGCTGTCAAGTGTCAACGTCAAACAATGACAAGTCAGATGTCACTTCGTTACACGCGCATTCCATTAGGCGCACAGATAATAAACGGTACGCAACATAGGTACTTTACTTATGGAAGCATGAAACAAACTTAGGACAAAGGGACAACTTAAGAATTCAAAGGGTTACCGCATAACACATTTATGAATTCATTATGACATGGTCCCGAAAAAGAAACTTCCGCACTTTTTCATTATTTAACGCCATAATCCAGAAAGCATATAAAACTGCGGATGGCTAAAATGTCTTTTATGTGTATTGTGTACATATACACAAGATCAATAGGTACTTTAGCACACCTGACGTAATTTGGACAGTCAGCCTCTTCATCATTTGAGCCAAATGATAACCATTGCTAAACATAGGCCTTTTCCAATTTGGGAGGGTTTGCCGCTAATCGCCAAGCTTGGCAGGCGGGTTGGCGATCGCAGTATGGTGGTAAAGTGTATAGAGAGCACTGCTGTCTATTTTCTAGTAAGTCCCTTAGTCGCCTCTTACGACACCCACGGGAAGAAATGGGATTATGCTATTCTTTACTTCCGGCTCCACACGGAACTTCAGCCTCTTGCCCAGCTTAATGACAGGCTTTTTCTTTGATCATGAGTATGAGCAATTCCTGCATACATAGCCACAAGTAAATTTATTTGCACTAAACATGATGCAAAGAAAAAAACAGTAATAAAGTTGGAGAAAAGTATTGTAGTGGTGGTAATCACATCCACGCAAAACGGCCGTCGTTCAATAAAACGCTGTGACACTGTGCGTGACAGAGCTACAGCGCTGGTTTTTAGCCACAACTAGCGTTGACGTGCGTCAACTGAGCTAACATAAAATGCGATACCTACAAGCATAATCTATATATACATATAATAAACCAGTAAAAAAACTGTGTCTGTACATTGAATGTATTAAAAAAAAAATAATTGAGGGGGGTTTAGAAACAGTAATAGAGCACGAAACCAAAAAAAAAAGTATGTCTGTTTGTCTGTTTGTCTGTTTGTCTGTTTGTTTGTACACGCTAATCTTCGGAACTACTTGACGGATTTGAATGATTTTTTTTTGTTGTATAGGTATTAAGTCTGGGCAACATATCGACACCTCCATGCAATAACATCGTAACTCACTTTTTTCCAAAAATTGAGTTACAACGGCATTGTTATGTAAAAAAAAAATGCTTTTTTTCTGTACTATCATTGTAATTCTATTCCCTTTCGTTTCTAAAATAAACCAACGTCAATGTATTGTAACTAATCCAAAAAATATTTTTTGTCAACTATAGAATTGCAACTTGATTTACAATTTATAGAAAATATTATGAGTAGCTTGTTTATCAAGTACAACAAAATTGTAACATTAGATACAATCTATGTACATGATAAAATTACGGTTTATGATCATAAAATGTACTGTTACTGCATTGTAAGTTGAGTTACAATGATGTTGCACGGATCTTTACGTTAGTTTTTAGTGCATTACGACAAGTTAAGACGAGTTGCGATGTTCTATTTTACTCCCGCTCATAGAATTTCGGTGTTGTTACGTTGCTTGGTAAATAGAAGTGAGAAGGTGTACAAAGTGACTATTGCGGTGTTTATAGTGAAAAACCATAATAAAATGAAGCGTAACCAAAATATCTTAAAGGCATTATCATTAAGTGGAATTTCAACTGGTAATTTCTTTTCCGATTGCTGAGGCGGACAAAACCGCAATCGAATAATAATAGCTATGTACTCGCATGCATGTAAACAATTTGGAATAACAATTACACATAACTATTTTGAAGTAGGACACTCACAATCTGATGGGGATGCTATGCACGCGTTGGTAGAGCGCCGGAAGAAAAATCAGATTATTTTTGTACCAGAACAATAGATCACCCTGATCAGATGTGCTAAAACTACGGGGACTCCTTATGATGTTACTGAATTAGATCAAAACCTGATTCTTGATTATAAATGTCTTATAAAGAAAAAACTAAACTGGGACTGGAATAGTTGACTGGTAGAAAATGCCTATGGCATTAAGTCCGCCTCTGTACATAATATGTGCTTAAAGTGTTAAATAAATAAATAAATAGTTCTGGAAAAAAGATGATATGGACTAAAATACAACACATTAAAATAGAAAAGGAAAACCCTGATTTAATTTATTTTCAATACGATTTTCTCAGTGACCAGCACTTATCTATTAACCTTGCTATGAAACCTACTTCACGAATCACACGAGCGAAAAGAGCACAAGAGACTGTTCAGTGTGAACAGTTAAACAAAGGACAAAGTATTCCTTTATTGTACAATAAAGTGCTCCCAATATCAACAGCAAAGTATAAGGACCTTGTAAGCTTGTGTCAATGTAAGGCAATACCAGATATTTATCATAGTTTTTATTTAAATCTTCCATATTCCACTCAGCTAGCTACAGACAATGACAGTGATGAAGAAAATGAATATTTTTAATAAGTTTTTTTGTTCTTATAATATGTTAAAAAAATTGTTACTTACGTTTAAAAGATACATACTTAGTGTCTTAATTTTATGTTGAATAATATAAGAAGGTATTCAGTTAAGT
The DNA here is from genome assembly GCA_932294355.1 of Aporophyla lueneburgensis. NCBI lineage: Eukaryota > Metazoa > Arthropoda > Insecta > Lepidoptera > Noctuidae > Aporophyla > Aporophyla lueneburgensis. Next base: position 9,006,222 of record OW028746.1, read on the forward strand.
TCTGCTATTTTGTAATTTCTGATTCTGATTTTGTGATCTCATTAAATAATATTTAAGTACTAGAAAATGTTTCTTTTATCTTTCAAATTAATACGACAACATAATAACAAACACAAAAATAGGTATAATAATAATACATTATCGCATTATGAGATGTGTATTTAAAGATTTGTTTTGGATTGCATGAATTAACTTAATTTTTACTATATAAAAACATTTTATGTAACTTAACGCCTTGGAGTTACAATTATGTGACCACAAAAATAAATTAAACTACAAAAAAACTAAATTGTAACTCAGACATACAATGTTTGTCCTCGTAACTTATATGTCATTTCACTGTTTTGTTTTTCACGTAAGTCATGAAAACCCATGAAAACAATTTTTCTTTTACAACTTAACCATACCTATTTATAGTCCGCCTAAACTATATTAAATAGAACCAGCTTCAAAAATTGTACGGGGTGTTTTGAGTTTGCTATAATTTTTCAAACTTTAAAATCGCTCTCCTGTAAAATCACAAAAAGTGAGTTACGATGTTATTGCATGGAGGTGTCGATATAGGCTATAATTTATCTTGGAAACTTGAACACCTGATGCAGAACCGCAACAGACCAGCTAAACTATAAGAGATACAAAAATGATACCATAGCAAAAATTGTTTCACGTGATGAGCATTTTCTGCTAAGAGAATAAATTTGAAGATCTGGAACACCTGATGTGGAAGTCCAACAGCCCAGCTACACTATAACATATATAGGAATGACGTCTTAGCAAGAGTTGTTCAGCCTGATAAGCACTCTCTGTTGTCCTATAAAATTTGAAGATCTGGAACAGCTGATGTGGAAATCCAAGAGCCCAGCTACACTATAACATATATACGAATGACGTCTTAGCAAGAGTTGTTCAACCTGATGAGCACTCTCTGTTGTCGTATAAAATTTGAAGATCTGGAACAGCTGATGTTGAACTCCAAGACCCCAGCTACACTATAACATACATAGGAATGACGTCTTAGCAAGAGTTGTTCAGCCTGATGAGCATTCTCTGTTGTCGTATAAAATTTGAAGATCTGGAACAGCTGATGTGGAACTCCAACAGCCCAGCTACACTATAACATATATAGCAGTGGTCTCCAATTAGTTTCGCTCGGGGTCCGTTTTAAGAAATGAAATGACCATCGTGGTCCGCACATTTTATTTATAAGAAAAAATATTTATTAAACAAATGTAATTAAGGAAATAACAAAGGTATTTTGTTATATAGGTATCAATGCGAAAAATGACATTTTTTGTTGCGAACTATCTGTCTGAAGTTTGGAGTAAAATTGGTGCAAGCTATTGACATTAAATCCTGGAGATGTTCAGTAGTAAGTCGAGATCGAAATTTATTCTTAATGAACTTCATCTTCGAAAATGCTGCTTCACAAATATATGTCGATCCAAACAAAGTAAGAAGTTTCAAAGCTAATTTTTGTAATTCTGGATATTTATTACCACACACAAATTTTATCCAGAACTCTTCACTGGTAACTTCCGAATGTTTGTGTTTTAAAACTGTGTTTTCTTGGAAATCGATCATTTCCATCTGCAGAGTAGCTTTATCACTTCCGAAAACAATTGCAGCTTCATTGCTCCATTCACCATCAGGATGCAGAGAGTAAATGCTGCTGAGGATTTCTACAACATTCTCAATTTTCTTAAAATCTGCGAACCTTTTTTGAAATTCCGATTTAAGATCCGTAATGAACGTCTTGAATTGGCCGACGTCAGTCTCGTTGTCACTGCTGATTATTTTATTTAAATTGGGGAAGTGTAAGCATTCATTTTCAAGATCATTAATAAAGAGATCAAGTTTTCGAGAAAAACTTTTGACATCTGATATGAGCTCGCATACCAGCTTTCCCTTGCCTTGAAGTTTAAGGTTCAGGTCATTGATATGTTTAAAAGTATCCGTTAAGAAAGCAATGACAGCAACAATTTCTTTTTCGTTTAGAAAACTTAAGTAAGCGTTTGCTGAAGTCTGATCACTGTTAAAAAGATATGTCTTCAAGTGTTCTAAAATGCTGAAGAATCTTTCTAAAACGCAGCCTTTACTTAACCATCTCACATTATTATGCAACAGTAGATCGTCATATTGTGCATCAACTTCTTCAAGAAATGATTTCAATTCACGATGTTGCAATGATGATTTAGCACGAAGAAAATTTACTATTTTCATCACTTCTTGCATAATACGCTCAAAATTATGATTGAGTTTGCAGCAAAGCACAGTTTGATGAATAATACAGTGGTAGGAAATCAAATTTTCATTACATCTCTCATTGCTTCTCAACAGGTGAACTAGTCCTTTTTTACTTCCAACCATTGCTGGCGCACCGTCAGTAGTTACCGATAAGAGCTTCTTTAAGTCTAACTCATCTTTTTCAAAATAATCCATCACTGCTTTGATCATGTCTTCTCCTCGGGTTCTTCCTAAGAGCGGCAAAAGAGCCAATATCTCCTCAACAAAAGTTTCTCTCGTTTTGTCCAGGTAGCGTACAAAAATAATTAACTGTGCCGTATCAGAGACATCGCATGATTCATCCATAGCCAAGGCGTAATAGTTTGCATTATTTAACTGCCGTTTCAAATCACAATGATTTTCTTCTGCCAAAACGTGTGTATTTCTGGTGCTAGTAGAAGCAGATAACGGAATCCGTCGTATCGTCTCAACAACATCCTTTTTGTTCTCAAATAAAGCATTACCCGCCTCAAGAAAGCATTCTTTAACTACGTCAGCATCAGTAAATGGTTTCATATGCTTAGCCAGAGTCCAAGAAATACGTAAAGAAGCCTCACCACATTTTTCCTGCTCAGTCATTGAGCGACTTATGATCTGGGTCGAAGATGAGTAACTTGATAGTAAACTTGCAATTTTAGACTTACGCAGATCACTACCAAGTGGAAAGTTTCCGGCAAATGATTTGTGTTTGGTATCATAATGTCGTTTTATATTCGAGCTTTTAATTAACGCCACTGTTTGGTTACAAATCAAGCACATTGGTACTGCTCCAGCACGATTTGGCAGCGTAAAACAATATAAATCGGTCCATTCCGGCAAAAACTGTCTATTTTCATCTTCAACTTTTCTTTTTTTTGGTTCCATAGTCAAAACTCGCTATAAACAGCCAAAACTCGCAATTGTAAACAGGTAGGTACTTACACTCGTAAAGTAAACAAGCAAACGTTATATTTATTTCAGCGCGCTGCGCGGCGTCATTCGCTCAAAATTAAAACAAAAACACTGACCTACCGGCGCGCGGCGGCCGGCAATCCGGCATGCAGAGCGATCACGTTATGAATTACCCCCGCCCTCGCGACACTTTCCGCAATCCGCGAACTCTTTCTCGCCCGCTCGTTACTTCGCCCGGCCGTTTTCGAATTGACGTCAACAACGATAATGCGGGGGATAAATTTTTATTAAATTACGTACAGCTCGCGTCAATCTTTTTGGGGCCACGGAAGTTATTTATATCGGAAGTAGTCTTTAGTGTAAGTTACTGTGTTCTCGCGGGTCCGCACAAAATGAGTCGGCGGTCCGGATGCGGACCGCGGTCCGCCATTTGGCGACCCCTGATATATAGGAATGACGTCTTAGCAAGAGTTGTTCAGCTTGATGAGCATTCTCGGTTGTCGTATAAAATTTGAAGATCTGGAAAAGCTGATGTGGAACTCCAAGAGCTCAGCTACACTATAACATATATAGGAATGACGTCTTAGCAAGAGTTGTTCAGCTTGATGAGCATTCTCGGTTGTCGTATAAAATTTGAAGATCTGGAAAAGCTGATGTAGAACTCCAAGAGCCCAGCTACACTATAACATAATTATATAGGAATGACGTCTTAGCAAGAGTTGTTCAGCCTGATGAGCACTCTCTGTTGACGTATAAAGATTGTAGATCTGGAACACCTGATGTGAAAATCAAAGCTATCACTAATTTCACTGTATTATTATAAAATAACATAAGGTGGGAGTACCTCCACGCGGTGAAGGCGGTAACAGTTTAGGACTGATTTTCGATGAAAATTCTATGAATCATTGAAAATTTGACTCTACTGGCTAAAACTCCCATTTTATTTTATTTTGTCGAAGAAATATGCCTTCGAGCTTATGTTGTTTGAGTGTTTAATTTCCTTTTCCATTTATCTTCATGACACGGTAGCCTACCCGGTAACGCAGATGAGCAGTCACTTAGATTTTAATTGATCAGGTATCTTCAGAATAAAACTGTAACCGTGCCTAGAAAGAGGTCAAATCTTTCCCAACGTTCCAAACGTGCTAAAAGATTGAGGATCATAAGATCCCAAGAATCTACCGAAGAGCGTCAGGATAGACTTGATGCTGTTCGAGAACATCAGGCTGCAACTCGCTCCGTAGAAACATCTTCGGATCGCGAAGCTCGCTTGCGTTCTCAGCGTATTTATGCATCTACATCCAGGTCTCTAGAGACCAGTGAAGAATATGATGCGCGACTGTCGGCTGATCGTGAACGTCATGCATTGTCTCGCGAGTCGGGGACTTTTACGGATAAAGAATTGCGCTTGAGTTCTCAGCGTATCTACACATCTGCTGCTAGGTCTCTAGAGACAAGTGCGGAACATGATGCGCGACTGTCCGCTGATCGTGAACGTCACGCATTGTCTCTCGAGTTGGAGACGTTCACTGATAGAGAATTGCGCTTGAGTTCTCAGCGTATCTACGCATCTGCTAGGTCTCTAGAGACAACTGCGGAACATGATGCACGACTGTCCGCTGATCGTGAACGTCACGCATTGTCTCGCGAGTCGGAGACGTTCACTGATAGAGAATTGCGCTTGAGTTCTCAGCGTATCTACGCATCTGCTGCTAGGTCTCTAGAGACAAGTGCGGAACATGATGCGCGACTGTCCGCTGATCGTGAACGTCACGCATTGTCTCTCGAGTCGGAGACGTTCACTGATAGAGAATTGCGCTTGAGTTCTCAGCGTATCTACGCATCTGCTGCTAGGTCTCTAGAGACAAGTGTAGAACATGATGCGCGACTGTCCGCTGATCGTGAACGTGGCAACATATAGGCTATACATAATTTATTTTGGAAAATGAACACCTGATGCAGACCGCAACAGACCAGCTAAAGTAAGTATAAGAGATATAAAAATGGTGCCATAGCAAAAAATATTTCACGTGAAGAGCATTTTCTGCTGTGAGAATAAATTTGAAGATCTGGAACACCTGTTGTGGAACTCTTAAGTAAAACTCTTAATAACATATTAAGGAATGACGTCTTAGCAAAAGTTGTTTAGTCTGATGGGCATTTCCTATTGACATACAAAAATGAAAGATCTGGAACCACTCCAATCGTCTCGCTCATCCCGTTGTTTTCCCGTCCCCGGGCCTTAGAATTCTACATCAGACGTTTCAGATCTTCGATTTTGACGACCCCGTTGTCGCTGTCGCATAAGCAACAGGATCCGCGTACGAAGTCGCGGGCAGAAGCTAGTCTATAAATATATATAAATGTTATGTTGGTTTGTGTACGCTTCAAAAACTCATAAAGTTCTGCACCGATCGAGCTGAAATTTTAGCATGACATATAATCCGCATCAAGGATTGTTTTTATCTATTTTTTGCATCAGTCACATATCCGCGACCGCAAAAAAACAGTTTTTTTAACGATCAGCTGTGTACCAGTGACCGCGCCATCTGCCGGAAGCGAGGTAAACACTCGCTGACAACCGCAATAGTAATGGTGTGCCACAGCAAAGCGTGACAGGGTACAGCTAGTAAGAAATAAAAGAACTGAAAAAAGTCTAACATCATTATGAAACTGACTAATTTTACTTCGGTAAGGTAGTAAGAAAATGTGTTTTTCATGCAATTGTTTTCTCTTTGCACAATCTTTGCATATAGGGCCCGAGGTAGCTGTTACTTGACCCACTCTGCCATTGGCTACAATGTCAGGGAGAAAAGAGCAGAAAGAGAAAGAGTTAAGGGAAGGGAAAGAGTGTGCAAAAAGTATGTGCGGTGTTTGTCCTATTCATGATTTAGGACAAACTAACTTAGAAAGAAGTCATCTGGTCCGCTGTCTTTGCTCGGCTTCTTCAATACGAATGAATAAGATAGCCAACAGAAATTGATGAATAACATAATTTAATATTTTCGGTGAAAACAAAAATAAACCACGTGAATACTACAATAAATCATCAGATCTGAAATTAACAAAATCTCAGGATTTTAACAAAGCTGAATTGTTTCTGATAGATCAATGGAAAATATGTAACATAATGAAAAGTAGAATTCGTCGGTTTTCATTGTACGCAGGACTACACATCAAGCTGTACATTTCTACTATAAGCTAACTTCTCATTGTACAGCATATGTATACAATGCGAGCTCAGCCAAAACTGGAAATATATAGCTTAATATGTAGCCATGTGTACCAACGTTGACGTTGGTCCAATGAAAACCAATAAATTATATTGTAAATAAATAAAATAACCATGTGTTTTATTTAATTATTAAAGTAGAATTCGTTTTAATGAAAATGAGGAGGATTTTCAAACAAAATGTTTTATTTATTGCCTGCTTAAGTACTTTTCAATGTAGGTTTTTGGTTGCAAGCCTTAATTAAGGCACTTACGATTTTTAATTTGGAATGTTAATAAGATAAATCTTTGATATTGGGTAGATATTTCACTGAAAAGATGATTTACAACCCAATTCAAATGATTGTTCTGTAACAGGGTCAAACTGAATTCGCTGCCAATACTTTACCTACGTGCTTCGATATCGAAAACTATTGGAACAAAAAACAAAACAATATTTTCATCAGTCGATGGGCGATAATCGATCACTTGTCTTTGTATTTTTTTAATTTTTACCAGAATTCAAAACGGTTTTGGTGGACTTAATATACAAAACACATTGATAAAGACAATGACATTGAGACATTGACATGACAAAAAACAAACACACACATAATGAAATTTTTTTTGTTGTTTTATGGAATGTGTATATATTTTTTTTTAATTTATTGCGGTTATTTCATTATTTTTCGATACTGATATCGTAAAGTATTGTCAGTTAGTATAATTTGACTCTATATAATTTTAACATACATAACAGTATAATAATTAAGCAACGCTCCCTCATATCTATCTCATCGATGTTCATTAGTATGCTATTTTAGAAAATGCATCATAGGCTTAGGATTATAAGGCTATAAACCAAATTTAATAATAGTGATTGATTGATTATTCGTAATTTGAAAGTCAAATACCTATACACGAATGATAATGATTTATGATTTATAAAATAATAAGCAGTACCTTTGTACTCAATTTTATTAATTTAATATGCCTTATAACTCTGTTTTTTTTACTGTGTGTACATAAAATAAAAAAATAAATAAATAAATAATTACTTGCTGAATCGTGACCTAGTTTCCAAATAGCCGGTGGTAACGCAAACTGTGTCATAAGTAAGCATAATATGCTAGGTATGTGTAAATGGTTAATGTGAAAATGTGTTTAAGTTTTTAACAAGTACATAACTTATATCCTAATGGCAACCAGCCCCTTCAGCCGGGGTGGAAGATGTGCTCGGAGTCCACCTCCTACACCCGTGCCCGTGCCCGCACCTGCACCCGAGCCTGCACCCACTTCTAAACCGCCGAGCCAAAGAGTCGATGACGGGATTGAAGTGATAGCAACGCCGGAAATCCAGAACTGGATGTCGTCTATTGAGCAGTGCCTCAATGAAGTGAGCTCTATTACATCTGAGGGCAAATTGAACATGGAGCAAAAACTGCGGATAAGTACCCTATGCCGAAAAGTTAGTCACGGAACATTGCAGATGGCAGTCCAGTACCAGTCCCTAAAATTGAGAGCCGTCCGGGCCCACTCCACCGTCCAAACACTCGAGGACCAAATTGATCTGTCTCATCAACTACAAGACCTGAAGCAGAAAATCGGAGCCTCAATCAAACCAGTTACCGAAACTTCCTTTGCCGACATGGTAAAAAAAGGTACCAACAATTTTATACAGCCGATAAATTTAAGCTTAGTGGCTATATACCCTAATGATAAACTAAAGTCTAGTAAAGAGACCAAAACACTTGTCCAAAAAATTATTTGCCCCGAGCAAATGAAACTCCAAATAAGAGGATTACGTAAGACAAAAAACGGCGGTGTTATTATCAGCACTAAATCAAAAGAAGACATTGTGAAGGTTTAAAAATCGATGGAATTATCAAATTCAGGCTTTACAGGAGACGAGCCCCCAAAAAGGAAGCCAAGAGTCGTAGTTATCGGAGTGCCCTCATCTATGCAAGAGAATGAAGTTTTTACTTGTTTATTCAACCAAAATGTAGCCGAGAACCTTCACAATTGCAACCTCGAGACATTCCTGACCTCCATTAAGTTAAGCCATAAGTCAAGTAAAAAGGACGCTGAAACCTGCAATTATATAATTGAAGTATCTGCAGAGATACGTAAAGCCCTGATAACTAAAGATAGAGTGTTTGTAAATTGGTCATCATGCCCCGTCAGAGACTTTACACTTGTTACACGCTGTTATAACTGCCAGCAGTACGGACATGCGGTCAAATCATGTCGAGAGACCACCAATACCTGTGGCCACTGTGGTGATCAGGGTCACTCAATCAAAGAGTGCACAAAGAAGGCTGAGACACCTAAATGCGCTACTTGCTTGAAGTTCAAAAGCCGAGCAACCACAAGACAAGTGCTGATGATTGTGCAGCGAAAATAATGGCAGAAAAGAGGTACATTAATTCTATAGATTATGGTGGCGCCTAAGAGCGCCGTTAATTAAGTATTTTTCTAGCCCTTGTTACTGTTATTTTATAATTATGATTAGTAATTTAATTAATGACATAGATAAATTATCTGTTGCTGAATCCCATACTTGTGACGTTGAACATTGTAAACAATATCTCTCCTCCTACTCTAGTCCACTAACCATACTAACCCAAAATATTCGGAGTATTTCTAAGAATTACGACAGTTTTTGCATTTTCCTACAACGTCTAGACATAAACTATGACATTATTGTCTTAACCGAATGTTGGCTTTCAAAACAATATAACATACCACTAATTCCAGGATATAATATGTACAAAAGTAACACAACCTACAATCAGAACGATGGAGTGATAGTTTATGCAAGAAACCATCTCAATGTGTCTGTCGAGGAACCGAAATTGCACGACTGTAGCAGATTGTTAATTAAAATTGGTTCAGAATTCGCGATACTAGCCTTATATCGATCCCCTTCTTTTAGAAATATAAGCAATTTCACTGTCTCTCTAAACGAAGCCTTACAGAATATATCATCTTTCAAAAATACCATTTTGATTGGAGATATTAATATCAACATACGTCCAGAAAGTGCTGACGCATCCGCTGAGGAATACCTTAACCTATGCGCCTTCCATGGTTTGCTTCCCACTCACACGCTTCCTACCCATCAAAGTGGCTCCTGCTTGGACCATATAATACTCAAATCGAATTTCCCTGCTCTTGCCCTTGTAATTAATTCAACAATAACAGATCACAGTGCTTCCCTATTCATTTTAAATTGTAAATTGCCTAAAGTAGTCACTCGCACGATTACTAGTTTAAACGTAAATAAACTTGAAGAAGACTTACACAATATCGACTTTGACCCAGTCTACGATTCCGCTGATCCGCAGTTTTGTACTTTGTACTTAATAAAAAATGTGCAACATGCAATTCAGAAAAACACTGTCAAGTCTCGGCTGAGTAACAAAAACTGCAACTTAAAATCATGGATCACGGCAGGACTAATACGTTGTATGAAACATAGAGATAAACTGCATATGAAAGCTAAATCTAACCCAGACAATTTAATTCTACAACAGTCGTATAAACGATATCGTAACTTTTGTAACGATCTCTTAAAAAAGTAAAACGCAGCTACGATAAAATTGCACTTGAAAAGGCTGGTACCAATAGCAAAAAATCAGGAATTTTATCAAAAGTGTAACGTACAACTCAAAACAAAATCAGTCATCTTCAGGTTTATTACAAGCGCACTCATCACCGTTAACATCTGCCAACAATGCAAATAATTTCTTTGTGAATGTTGGAAAGTGTTTAGCTGAAAAAGTTCGGGGCGAATCACAATATCTAACAAGCACACCATTTCCATGTAGCACTATTTTATCATCCTTTGCGTTGTTAGACACTGACGAGGCTGAAGTAGAGACGATAGGTAATTATGAGTTTGAAAGACGACTCTGTAGTAGGCTGGGATAACATACCAAATAACATTATTAAACAGTTCAGGCACATTTTGATACCACCACTTACATGTATCTTCCAAAAATGTTTTCATCCCATCTATTCGAAAAAGACGACTTGGTTCGCCTTTAAGTGCACCCAAAGGTGGTGTTTTCTATAAGAAACTTTTACCGGGCAGTAATGAGTTTTTAATCCTCTTTATAAGTGCGCCGCAATTATCTTTGCCGCGCACTTTTTGAATTTGGAACATCTTGTGTTCAGCGCCCAAGAAATCGAACGCAAATATTGTTTGAATAAAGACTGGCTGGTGCGACGGCCCATAGTAGCGCCGCGCGCCGGCTGAATACAAAAAAAAAGAAATAAAATAAAAAACGCGCGAACTATAGCCCGCGTTTTCGTCAATTTTCACGGATTGATAGAAATTCATGATTTTGTTTTGAAAAATGAGTTCTTCAAGTGACAGTGAAAGTATAGAATTAACTCCTGATAGTATTAGAACTGACGCAAGAAATGTGATGGATAATCTACTACCTGCAAAATCCCAGGAGAAATATATGAAAGCTTATAGTAATTTTATTGAATGGAGAAATTCAAGAGGCGCCAAGGATTTTTCAGAATCTGTGTTTTTGGCCTACTTCCAGTACTTAGCCAAAACTAAACAACCTTCCACACTTTGGAGTACCTACTCAATGCTAAAATCAACAGTCAGTTCTAATAACGACGTAAAACTGGACACATATTCGAAATTAATAGCGTATCTGAAGAGGATGTCTGATGGATTTAAACCTAAAAAAAACCGGCCAAGTGCGAGTTGGACTCGCGCACCGAGGGTTCCGTACAAACCTGTAGGTATTCTCGGTTTAAAAATAAATGTTTTTTTTTAAATTTTATATTTCAGTTGATTGAATGTAAGGTAAATTGCGGTTTACGATTTATGACGTTTTAAAAAAAAAACTACTCACTCGATCTCGTTCAAACCAATTTTCGGTGGTAGTTTACATGGTAATGTACATTATATATTTTTTTTAGTTTTATCATTCTCTTATTTTAGAAGTTACGGGGGGGGGGGGACACATTTTACCACTTTGGAAGTGTCTCTCGCGCAAACTATTCACTTTTGAAGAAAATTATATTAGAAATCTCAATACCATTTTTGAAGACCTATTCATAGATACCCCACACGTATGGGTTTGATGAAAAAAAAAATTTTGAGTTTCAGTTCTAAGTATGGGGAACCCCAAAATTAATTGTTTTTTTTTCTATTTTAGTGTGAAAATCTTAATGCGGTTCACAGAATACATCTAGTTACCAAGTTTCAACAGCATAGCTCTTATAGTTTCGGAGAAAAGTGGCTGTGACATACGGACGGACAGACAGACAGACAGACAGACAGACAGACGGACAGACAGACAGACAGACAGACATGACGAATCTATAAGGGTTCCGTTTTGTGCCATTTGGCAACGGAACCCTAAAAATCCAAAGTGTTCTCAGTCAAAAACGTGGAGACTTTCCTTAATGAGGCACCCGACAACATCTTTCTTGCCGTAAAAGTAAGTAACTATGTATGTATATATGGTGGATTAGTAAAGTATAACCAGTGTTTTAAAATGCGCATTTTATTGTAACCTGTACTTCGATAGATAGGTACTTGTCTTATTCACATTCGGTTTTGTTACAGGTGGCTTTAATTTTCGGAGTACATGGAGCTTGTCGTGGCAATGAACTTTTAAAAATAACTGTTGATGATGTCGAAAATCACTCGGATAATTTACTGTTAGTAAAGCTGACAGACACAAAAACAAAAACTGACCGATCCTTCGTAATCCGAGGAGAATACAAAACTATTGTACAGAAATACCTGGACCTGCGTCCTGCTGATATAAAGACCAATCGGTTTTTCATCCGTTATCAAAATGGCAAGTGCTTCAAACAAGTTATGGGAAAAAATAAAATTTCTTACATGCCACAAGAAATCGCTACTTATTTGAAGTTACCAGATATCAAGCTATATACAGGACATTGTTTTCGTCGCACTTCTGCTACCCTGTTGGCAGATTCTGGAGCGGACTTAACTGTTCTCAAGCGACATGGAGGATGGAAGTCGAGTGCTGTAGCAGAGGGATATATAGAAGATTCCATTGAGAACAAGGCGAAAACATGTGAACGCATCGTGGAAAACATTAAATTGCAACCTTCAGTTAATCCATCCATGCCACTGTCGCCGCGCCCATCTACATCCAAACAAAGAGATTCACCGTCACATTTTCCTCAAAATGAGCCAGATTCTGACATTATTTCAAACACGCAGAATAAAATTAAATCTACAACAATCTCTATTCCTAATAAAACTGTAACAATTAATTTTCAAAATTGTGAAAATGTCTCAAATGTAAATATAAGTTTTTAGTTGTTTTATTATTAGATACTACTTAATTTCAATTTAGTTGTTACTCTGTTTCATTAAATATTAATATTACAATAAAATATGAGGCGCCTTTTATTTTCTCATAGTGGGTGATGAAAAGTAGAGTGTATCACTCGGGCGCAAAATATATTTTTGGCTCGGGCGACGTACTTTGAATCCCTCGCTACGTTCAGCATTCAACTAAAGAATCCCTCGCTACGCTCGGGATTCTACTCTAGAATCCCTCACTTCGCTCTGGATTCAAAAAAGCGCCCTCGCCGTAAAAATATTATTTTGCTCCCTTATGATACAATCTACTATTATCTACAGGTATTTTTCCTGAGTGCCTAAAAAAAGCTGTTGTTGTCCCTGTTCATAAATCGGGCAACAAAGAACAAGTAACAAATTATAGACCTATTTCCTTACTGCCTTCTATATCTAAAATATTAGAAAGAATTATAAATAAAAGGCTTTACAAATACTTGGAGGATAAATTAATTTTATCGAAACGGCAGTTTGGATTTAGGCCAAAAATGTCAACAGACGATGCTGTAAACCATCTGACTGACTATTTATCCAAAGAACTTGATAATGGTAACCATACAATAGGAATCTTCCTGGACCTCGCGAAAGCATTTGACACGGTTTCTATTTCTATTCTGTTGCGCAAGCTTGAAGCCATAGGTATTAGAGGAACCTAGCTGAAACTATTTAAGAGCTATCTAGAAGACCGTACCCAATATGTAAGGATTGGTAATGTTCTCAGTGATGATCAAAAAAACACGTCCTTCGGAATTCCCCAAGGAAGTATTTTGGGACCTACCCTTTTTTGATTTACATAAATGATCTTTGTAATCTAAACTTAGAGCACGGCCAAATTATTTCGTATGCTGACGATACTGCACTACTATTTTCAGCTGACTCAGAAAACAATGTCTACAAATTTGCGCAACAAGGTTTTAATATTGTTAATAAATGGCTTCAATATAATTCACTCACACTAAATGCAGACAAAACAAATTACATTAGGTTTTCGATGCGTAAGCAAACATCAACTTGCCCTACCTCGACAATTTATGCTCATTATTGCGCTATGCCTACAGATAGCCAATGTTTTTGTCCTGTCATCAAAATGGCAAATACAACAAAATACCTTGGTGTTATAATGGATGAAACACTTTCGTTCAAAAAACACATAGAAGCCTTAAATAGCAGAATTTGCAAGTTGATTTTTGTTTTTAAAAAGTTACGCCATATTGCTGAACCAAAAATAATTAAACAAGTTTACTTTGCTCTATGTCAATCGCTATTAACTTACTGTATTACCACATGGGGTGGAGCGGGTAAAACATTGTTATTAACTATCGAGAGAGCTCAGAGAGCGATACTCAAAGTGTCTACTTCTCGCCCATTCCTTTTCCCTACTAACCTACTATACAAATTTTGTGAGGTATTAACAGTTCTACAGCTATTTATAATGAGCATTGTATTAAAACAACACGCAGCTCTACCCTACAGCACTGAATTTACTAATAAAAGACGTAAAGATATAGTCTGTCCACAAAATAGAACAAAACATGCTTTTATATCCAAATTTTATCTGTACCTAGGGCCTCTCCCGTATAATAGATTAAACTCTATAGCAAAAATTTACTCACTGAACTACACAAATTGTAAAAGAGCTCTTAATGACGCTCTCCAAAGTATGTCTTACGAAGAAACAGAGAATTTACTAACTGTGTTAAAGTAAGTACTAACCTACGTTAAGTATTAAATACTAATAAACTAAGATATAAGCTACTTAACATTTTTGTACAATAATTTGTCTATTCACAACTATTGACTATTTATTTATTTTATAAGACTATTTAAGCTCTTCTAGCCTGAAACACAGGATTGCCTAGTTCAGGCACGTAAATCTCAGAATATAATTTACATATAAGCAAAACTGTACATATTTTTAAGCCTTTTATTTTTGAATAAATATTATGTTATGTTATGTTATAAATAATAAAATAAATAAATAAATAATTCAAAATATTACATCGTTTATGCATATTAACGTAAACGTATAACATTCTGTGTTACAACTGATTGATCTATATTGAATAGAAAAAAGACGTAAAGAACCCTTTTAGATTTCGTCATTTATTTTTACATTTTCATACAGAGAAGGCAATAGAAATTAAAAAAAAAATGGCGCTGTCCTAGATAGTTCTCCAAGAAACGAATAAATGCAAGGTGGGTTTATGTTGTTGTTGGAAAATTGACTTTTTGTGTTGATCCTAAATACTTCGAAATTAGAGTCTACCATTTTCTGAAACACATTTATATGACGGTTTCACAAGACTAACTCGTCTTGCAGTGACTTCCCCTCATTCGACTCTGTCCACATACCGCCCCTTCCAGCGAGGTCATCACGGGGCTTACCCTTACTTTGGTAATATAATAATCAATTGTAAGACTATTATCGCTTAACTTTTATAATCTACGACATAAATATAATGTATAAAATGTAGCTCTAAGCTATTCGTAATGTTTGAGGCACTAAGGTCTATATCTGTTTGTTCGGTGAAAGAAAAAACTCTAATACGTCTTTACTCAAAGGATATTTATTTTGCACTAAACTTACAATTACGAGAGTGAAATGAGTGGACTGTATGAACGTTATTTGAATGTGTGTATACATTATGAGTGTGTGTGTAAAAGATGACTACTAACTAGTATGTGGTGGTATCTTAATCTAATTAGACATACCGCCCACCAAAGGACGCAGTACTTTAATTAACCATATAAACATTTGTGTGTAAAAAATACAAAAAATACAAAATCTGTATCCTAAATAAAGTATACATGTTGTATACTTATGGCTAACTATGTATGGAAAACAATAGAACTTAAATTCTAAACTTACGTTAGGACATACATTAGTGTTATAACTTGTATTTACAACTCTTAAGACAAATGAACTCTAAAGACCTACTACTAGTTAATATCTAACTCGTTAATCCTATATAAAGACATTACCGCCCACCGTGATACTAGATGACAACTCAATGAATCATTACCTACGAAAGTTATAAACAGTTAACGAAGATATAAAGTAAATGCTAAGTATTACATATTTTAATAATATATGATCAACTAACCGGTGGGGATAACATAATGTTAAACAAATAAAAAAAGGAAACTAAAATTAACACAAATTATGGGTTATAAAAAACACGTCATCAGGTTAACTTTGTAACAATAAAACTTAGTATTATGTAAACTTATATGTTATTACTTACTGCTATAAAACTATTTGATAATTAATAAGTAAGTACACAGATACGTTATGACATCATGCATAAACAAACAATACAAGCAAGTAAACAATAAATTCACTTAGGTAAGATACATAATTTACTAATGGGACGTTTGAATTCGCCATTCTTGCATTTAACAGATACAACCCGAGCAATATTGTCTGGCCCTAAGTATTTATTGGTTATTTTTCCTAAAATCCATTTAGCAGGGGGGATATTATCATCTCTTAAAATTACTATATCGCCAATTTCAGGCTCAGATTTGTGAGTGTTCCATTTATATCGTTGGTTAAGGTTAACCAAATACTCTCTATACCATCGCTTCCAAAAGTTATTAACCATTTTTTGTGTTAATCTCCATCTATCCAGACCTATTACATTATGATTTGAATTGTCTTCATCGGGAATACTTACCAATGGCTCACCTATAAGAAAATGACCTGGTGTTAAAGCTTGAGGTTCGTTAGGATCATCACTCATTACTGTAATTGGTCGGGAATTAAGACAAGCCTCGATCTGTGCTAAAACAGTAGACAACTCCTCATAAGTAAGTGTGCTATTCCCAATTACCTTATATAAATGGGTTTTAACACTACGCACACCTGCCTCCCAGAGACCTCCAAAATTTGGTGCGTGTGGAGGTATGAAGTGCCATGTTTTGCGCTCTAAACTCAATAATTCCTCAATTTCACGCGGCACACCTGATTTAGCTCGATCAAACATCTCACGAAGCTGTTTGTTGGCACCAACAAAGTTAGTGCCATTGTCACTAAACAAGTCTCGACAGTGACCTCGTCGTGCTGTGAAACGCTTGAACGCTGCAATGAACGCCTTTGACGATAGATCAGTTACCACTTCCAAATGAATGGCTCGAGTAACCAGGCAAATAAATAAACAAATATATCCCTTGTAGGATTTTGTTCCTCTACCAGGAGAAAATCTCACATTAATAGGCCCCAAATAATCACATCCAGATGATTTAAAAGGTCGGGTGGGTTTCAATCTATGTTCTGGAATTTGACCCATCAGTTGATTGCTTCTAGACTTGGAATGTCTCATGCACTTAATGCATGCTCTGTAGTGACTTTTAACGATCTCTTTTGCTCGCAGTATCCAATATTTAGTTTTTAAATAGCACAACATAGCTTGTAGTCCACCGTGAAGGGTTTTGATATGAGCATCACTAGTTATGAGCTTGGTAAGATGACTCTTAGCAGGCATAACTATAGGATGTTTTGTATCGTATCTGACTTCTGACTCATTAATACGACCGCCAACTCTTAATATTCCATTTTCATCTAAAAAGGGATAAAGGGTGCGGAGCCTACTTTTTTTGGGGACGATCTTTTTCATCTTTAACTGCTTTATTTCTTCACTAAAATGCTCTTCTTGAACCTGTTTAATGCATATAACTAAACTTATATTTAGCTCTGCCGGTGTAATTACGTTTGAATATAATTTTCGTTTCTCCTTAGGTAATCTTAAATTCTGTAAAACTCTTCTCCAATATGATATGGCCTTCAAAGTTTTAGATAGTGATGAAAACATAGTCCAAAAAAATTCATCCTTCAGTTCAGGTACAACAGTTAAAGATGTACATCTTTCTTCTTCATGAGTATCCTCGATATTATTTTTAGAGTTATCAAATTTTGTAGTAGATTGTGAAAGCCAGGAGGGTCCTGACCACCACAGGGAATGTTCAAGTAAATCTTGTGTACCTATGCCTCTTGAAACACAATCAGCTGGATTCGAATCAGTTGTAACATGCCTCCATTGTTCATAGGTTAAAATATTCAGAATTTCAGACACACGATTGCTCACAAAAGTAGTCCAGCGGCTAGACCCTCCTCTCAGCCAGGCTAAAACTATTGTAGAATCAGACCACGCATACCAGTGTTCTTTTGGTATGTTCATTATTTGTGACACCTCAAATATTAACCTTGCCGCTAGAACTGCACCGCACAACTCCAGTCTTGGGATAGATATCTCCTTCTCAATAGGCGCAACTTTGCTTTTGGCTGATATCAAACTCACACAGATTTCGTTGTCCTCATTGATAACACGAATGTATATAGCAGCACCATACGCTAGTTTGGAAGCATCAGAAAATGCATGTAATTCGACCTTTGACCCTGGACTGAAACGATACCATCGTGATATGGATATTCTTTGTAAATGTGTCAAACTTGCTCTAAATTGTAACCATTCATTTGTTAAATCTGTAGTCAGTACATCATCCCAATCAAGCTTTGACTTCCATAATTTTTGGATGAATATTTTTGCTGTGATTATCACGGGAGCAATCCATCCCAACGGGTCATACAGCCGAGCCACGTCTGATAATACTTGCCGTTTAGTAATAGGCTGTTTTATGTCTGGTAAGTCAAGTGTGTACTGAAAACAATCCATATTTCTATGCCATTTCAAACCAAGTACCTTCATAACAGTAGTTAGTTTTAATTTTAATGAATCATTGCTACTGTTATTGTCCTCTCCTATGTGTGTCAATAAGTCTTGATTATTGCTACTCCATTTTTGTAGTTCGAAACCACCGAAGTTCATCAACTTGTTCATCTCACTATAGATATGTATGGCCTCTGGTAGTGTGTCACACCCGGTCAAAAGGTCATCCATGTAATAGTCCCTCTTAGATATTGTTGACGCTACAGGAAATTTTGTACGTTCTTCATCAGCTAACCTTTGAAGAGTTTTAACTGCCAGATAAGGGGCGCACGCAGTACCAAAAGTCACACGCAATAATTTAAAATGTCTTATTGGTTCCTCTTCTTGTGGTCTCCATACAATTCTTTGGAAGTCTGTATCCTCAGAACTAACCTTCACCATTCTGAACATCTTGATGATGTCTGCTACGATGCAGATCCTATGGGTTCTCCATCGCATAAGTATGTGTCTCAAATCCTGTTGTAACTTGGGACCCACCATAAGATTATCATTAAGTGAAAAGTTGTTAAGACCTTTACATGAACCATCGAAAACTACTCGGACTTTAGTGGTTTCCTTATCCTCTCTAACTACAGCATGGTGTGGAAGATAAATCGCCTTGGGATTGTCTATGTCTTCGTGTTTGATTGGTGTCATGTGATTCATAGTAAGATATTCTTGCAAAACCTTGTGGTATTCTTCCTTTAAAGTAGGATTTCTTTGCAGCCTCTTCTCTAAAAACTCATATCTTTTTGTAGCTATAACTACTGATTTTCCATATTGACACTCTGGGTCTTCTTTGTCAAAAGGAAGCTTAACAATAAATCTCCCTTCTTCATCTCGTGTAGTATGCCGGTCGTAAAATTCTTCACATCGCTGTTCTGTATCTGTCATCCTTTTCTGTATCAAGTTGGGCTCATTTTCAATTTCCCAGAATTTTTTAAGTAGCTCTTCTCCACTTAAGTGTAAATGCATGGTGATTATTCCATTGTTAGCAGAAGTTGAGTTTTGTGACACCCTCCCTGATAATACCCAACCTAAGGTAGTGTTTTGTGCCAATATTTTATTGTGACGTACAATACCGTCCAATAAAATCTCGCTGTAAACTTCTGCCCCAAGAAGAATATCAATTTTACTTGGTGTGGCGTAACTTGGATCAGCTAGTGGTATTTTATCTAAATGTAGCCAATCAGGTGTGTGTAACTCGGTTGAAGGAAGTAATGACGTAACAGATCGCAAAACATAAGCATTTACTTGAATTGATACCTCAGGGTCATGACGTGATACCACTCGGAAAGAAACCATGTGCTTTACACTTGTCTGGCCACCTCCGCCTATACCGGAAACTGTACCACTAACATGTTTACGAGAAAGCCCAAGTAATTGAACAACTGACTCACTAATGAAAGACGCCTGCGAGCCTTGATCCAACAATCCTCTCAACTGTTGTTTATAACCGTGATCATTGTAGGCCCACACCGACACAGTAGCTAACAAAACTCGACTCGGTTCTGAACCTCTACTCGAAAAATTAGTTGAAATTGTACTCACAGTTTTGTCTGACTCACTCTGCACGGAAACATCCTCGCTCTTGCTGCTCACCTCCTTTTCAAAGTGTAATAATGAATGATGCCTCCTGCCACATCGCCTACAACTCGTTGAATTACGACATTTCATAACTGGATGAGATGGAGAGAAACAATTAAAACACAAATTATTTTTTTGAACATAATCTTGCCTATCTTTGACACTTAGTTGATTAAATTCTTTGCAATGGTATAAATAGTGTTCCCCTTTACACTTATTACATTTGGCAGTTACGTTAGAATTACTCTTGTTATCATCGATAGACCCATGAAAACACTTTGATTTTGTGTTAGTATTAGTACGTACCTTATTAGAGTCTATCATCTCCAAAGATCTAAATTTTGACTCTAAAAACTCTGATAATTGAGACAATGTGGGTAATTCGTCACTAAGTATACCTAACTGATATTCCCACTGCTTAACGGATTCAGGATCTAATTTAGAAACCACTAAATAAATAATAAACACATCATTAATTTGGGCTGCACTAATTCCCATATTACGTAAAGATTGTAAACAAGTTGTAGATGTATCTAATAATTGTCTAATGGCACTTGCGGATTCACTCGTAACTGGTTTTTGCGTAAACAATAATCTCATAAGTGCATTACAATTATAACGCTTATTATCATAACGTTTCAGTAACTGTTTCCAAGCTTCTTCGTAATTGTCATTAGTTGTAGAAAAGTTACGTAACAAACATTCCGGTTCACCTGACAAGTTACTTTTAAGATAATGCAATTTTTGCACCGGCGTTAAATTATTATTGGTATGAACAAGCGAATGAAACATATCATAGAACGTTTGCCACTCCACATATTTGCCACTAAACGTAGGTAGCTGCACACGCGGTAACTTAACCTCGCACTCACTAACCACATGTCCAGCACTTGATTTCGGTTTTACGGACGAGGTTCCACTCGATGACGCAAGATAGGGCTCCAGGGCTTCCTTCAATGAAGTCTTGTATGATACATATGCTTCCTCGAACTCCTCATACATATCCTCTGTAAAATATTTGTCCTGCTTCTCCTTTAGGGTCACCTTGCCCGTGATAGCTTTGTGTCCATCTTTGAAAATTGTCCATAGCTGCTCCAAATTGTCCAATCTGGTTTCTAAATAAGGTTTTTTCATCCGATCTTTGGGTGTTTTTTTGTAGTTTTTCTCCGCTTTCTTCAAGTTCTCCAGTATTTCTTTTTGATAGGCTAGTAGCTCCTCCATTGTGCTTAGTAGTGTATATGACGTTGAAACTCCAAATCCAAAACGAAACAGATATAAATTGAATGATTATTTTGCTAATGACTTGTATTATAACTCTCGATGCTAGCAAAGATAATCCGCTGAGGAATGCTTTTGTTCTCACGGCGACGACGATCACCCGATGTGACTCGATAAATCCGGCTCGAAATGGACCATATGTTTGAGGCACTAAGGTCTATATCTGTTTGTTCGGTGAAAGAAAAAACTCTAATACGTCTTTACTCAAAGGATATTTATTTTGCACTAAACTTACAATTACGAGAGTGAAATGAGTGGACTGTATGAACGTTATTTGAATGTGTGTGTACATTATGAGTGTGTGTGTGAAAGATGACTACTAACTAGTATGTGGTGGTATCTTAATCTAATTAGACACGTAACGATTTTTTGTTCAACAGACCATTTAAAAAAAAATCGCTACAAATAGAGAGTTTATGTTAGACTATGAAACATTTTAAAGAAAGTGATTAGGAAGTAATAAATAATTAATCTTTTTAATTTTGATACTTTTCCTGTCGGTTTTTAATCTTATATTTCAATTGAAATATTGATATCACCGTAAATACCGAAACATAGTCAGAAGAAACCGAACTCATGAATGGACATGAAATAGAATGAATGCACGAAATGACAAATTTATTGTAGGCCGTTCGGACCGAACGATAGTCACGCCATCTACCACTAGCTTTGCTGAACTTTACCATTTTGACGTTTTTTTTTAACTCTTTGTTTTATAGGTTTTATCTGTCACTAGGTTCTGCCCGCGACTTCGTCCGCGTTAAATTTCTTGCTCCCCCGACCCTTCCCGTCGCGTCGAATCGCGTACCCGTGCGATTTTCCCCGTTTTTGCAACATGTTTCATACTGCTCCGTTCCTCTTGGTTGAAGCTTGATGTTATATAGCCTATAGCCTTCCTCGATAAATAGGCTACCCAACACTAAGATTAGCGCGTTCAATCAAACAAACAAATTCTTCAGCTTTATAATATTAGTATAGATATAGTATAATAAAGTATAGATTATTAAATATTCGCTATCTATCCTTTTTCCCTGTTAATCTCGGATTATTTTATTTATTTTTCAAACCAACATCATTGCCCCGTAAAAACCGTGTAAAAACCGTATCGTATTAATCCCTTTTCATTTCGAATATTATTTGCACGGTTCACTGAGTGTAAACCCAGTTAATAAATAATGAGTTGCGATGAAAGATGCGCTCCTATCCACTTGACTTTATGAGCACACTTCGCGTGAGAAGTTTAATTTAAAGCGCGACCAACAATTTTGATACTTTGCAAATTGAAGCGGCAAGTTCTGGCGGTATTTTCTTTTTTGTTTTATTGTAATAATAATAGCTGCAAGACCCAGAAGTTACTAGGATTTTAATAAAATTTATACCTTCCATTGGTTAGTAATATAATAATTGAATACCACGCGGGTGAAATCGCGTGCAGAAATTAGTACCTTCGCAAGGAAAGGAAATGTAATTTCCGACGTTCACAGTTGTAGCACTTTTCTTTAAGAGAACATAATTTTGCAATTAAATTAGGTAATTAAACCTAAGACCAGTATTTCTAGCGTTTACTGATTTTTTTTTTAAGAAAAACTTTCATTTTACTTCATCATTGTATTATTTTATTCATTCGGAGTACCTATCTACTGAATATTTTAGTGATAGCTCCAGGTTGTTAAAAAAAAATTACAGAAGAGAAAAGGAATGTTCATAATACAAAAATCAAGCTTGGAGTCCTTCTATAGACGTTAAGATAATCCGTTTGCAATACAGCTATAATATTATAACAGCATTGCATTTACTTATGACGGGGGATGAAAAAATATGCAATTTTATAGATTGTCGAAAATGTGATAAGTGACGGCTATAAGTGTTTGAACATTTTCTAAGTGCCATGACGAATTGAACCACAAATAATTGGCATTTTTATGAACACACAAATACCTACCAAATGCATCTCCTTTTGTAAACCCTAAATTATTGTTTTTTTATCGTTCGAAAAATCCTACTGCGACCAACTTGGTTGTAGCGTTTGGTCACACTTCGAACCTAATGTAACGTGGGTAGGATATACCCTATAGGGTAGCTACTAAGCTACAAGCTGTTTTCCTCACAAAATAAAAAAGGCTCATTTTTTTAAAAAGCTTTAATCACTTGATGAATATTTCTTAATATTTTCAGAAGTTCTGTAATTAAAAAAGCGTAAATCATGAGGCCAATTTTTTTAGCACTGAAATAACATTTGAAGTGAGCCTATTGATACTCGGGGCTGCTACTAAGCAACTCCTCATAGATCAAGTCCCGTGTTACTTGGCCCGACCTGGACCCATCCGTCCCGGGATTTGATACTAAGCAGTAGCGCTTGTCCACTGGACCAACGTGTCAAAAACCAATATAACGAACAAAATATACACGATGTTTTTGCACTGCTCTCCTATAAACGCAGCCGCAGCTTATTGGCTTCTTGCAGTTTTAATAACGCTTCTAAGAAGAAACCTCGGGCTGATTTCGATTTCCTGTTTTGTTCCAGAAATCCAGTCGCTTCCGGGTTTTATAAATTTTATTCAGCGTTTGATGTTTATATTCTACGCTTGTTATTTTTATGTTAAGTAGTTTTGTGTTTCGCGATAGTTAGGAAGTAAAGTTAATATGACGTTTTTTGTAAAAAAAAAATTTTTTAATTTGTACGCATTATTGGTGATACCATCCGAACCGGGGGCTTTTCTAGCTTGGAGCCCTTTAATAATGTCTTGAACTTCGTCTGGAGTGATGAGAGGCAGAGGATCATCAGGGTCTCCAACGGGATGGAGGGAAGTCCTACGTTCAACCTCAGTGTTCACCTTGGCTAGGTGCACTCGGTTAGTTGATTGTGCACTGGGAGTGCATTGGGACTCTAGGCTGTCGGCTAGATATTCGACCTTGTCTTGAGGATCGAAGGTTATGCTATTATCGGGGCAGGTGAGGGGAGGCATGGAAACCTCCTCAGAGGTGCGAAGTTTCCTCTAAAAATGCCAGAAGCCTTGGTGGGTGAGCTCAAGTTCACCAAGAATCTATTGCAGCCCTGGGGACGGCGCTCCAAAATGCGTTTCTTTACAGTACGCTGTAAATGACGCATGTGGGCTTTGTTCGCGTCACATGGAAACGAGTCGTTGGAACGAATAGCCGTGTTCTTCTTATTTATCAGTTCACGCACGTCAGAGGGTAGTTTCCAGGGATGGTCTTCCATCACCGGAATTTCCCGTGAACAATCCATCAATATTTGTACGTGTTCTGTAAATGAGTTGATTGCATCCGTCGTGTGACTGACACTATATGGTCGGAGATGGAGTCCAAGTGAAGCGACGTGACGGATTGTAGTCTTTCGTCTACTTTCCTCCAGTCAGTTATCATTTGGGTGTGAGGGGGCTGGTCACCGCAGGAGGAGACGCCCCGGGTGTTGGGAGTCGATCGCAGACCCCCGACCACCGTAGGCGCGGGCTTGCGGGCAGCGAGCAATGGGTAGCTCGCCGCCCGGTAAGGACCAGGCTCTTGTCGACGGTGCGTATTGTTCCACGCGCGCCTCAAAGAGATGTTAGCAACAACTGAAAGGGTCAGTTAGGACCCATGCATGCCAGGGTCGCGAGACTTATTCGAAAGAGATACCGTGACCCTGGCATATGGGCAACTGAAGGTACACGGGTGGGTTTTAGTCAGTAAAAGTAACTGACACGCCCTCCCGCTCCGCCCAAGAGAGAGAGATAGACGTCATACGATGATTTCCCACCCACAAAAAAAAAAAATGATGTAGTTTGGCATTGAGGTCAACCGCCAGGATGAAGGAGTCACTCAGGCCGAAGAGGGCAGTGAAGTCGCCGTTCGGAGTGGTGGAATCCTCGACCCCGTGGGTAGGCAGAATATAGGCGGAAATTATGGTTATTGGTTGATGACCTGTCATGCCGAGCCGACAGATAGAGAAATCCAGGTGAGATAGCAGTGGAGGTTGGTCGATGGGAATGCAGTAGAGAGGCTTTCTGAAATATATAAGGGTGCCTTTGTGGCACTGAGACCTGTCATTGCGAAATAGTTTATAGTTGGCAATGTTCGGGTTCCGGTGATGGGGCTTCAAAAAGTGTTTCCTGAATGAGGAGGATGTTAAGCTGGTGACCACGGAGGAACGAGGCGATTTCATCACGTTGCCTAATAATGCCATTGGCATGGAAAAAACCTAGTTTTAGGGATCGGGGTTTATTTATTTTGTAAAAAGTTTTTATTTTTGGCTTTACAGATAGTATACAGGTACCTTCTCCACACCGATTGTTACACCACAACTTCAAATGTAAAGAACAGTGACAGGAAGTATCAGAACATCAGCGTGATTCACAAAATATATTAAACACGTATTATGAAAACAAAAGCAAAAGAAAAAAAATCATCAAATTTACATTGGACGAGCCCTAAGGCACACTTTATACATAAAAAAAAAAATATCAAAATCAGTCACATTTGCCACATATAACGCGGAACGTACAGATAAAATAAATAAAAAAACAAATGAATTGAAAACCTCCTTCTTTTTAAAGTCGGTTAAAAAAGTAGGTAACTAAAACGTATATTGGAAAGTAATAAACAACAAATTTTGTCTATTTCACTACCTGGTGTATAGGTTTTATGTTCTTCTTATCATGCGTTTTGGTGTCAAATTCGGAAACCACCTATTCTCAGGTTAAATATTTTCTTTTGCACAACATTAACAAAGATCTAAAAGGACTTGGTTTGATTTTTATAAAATAAATCCCTTTGCTAAGTATAAAAAAATATACAAAAAGAATTCAAACACCTAAAGGAGTATTTTGGCAGATAAATATCCGGTCAAAGGAAGCGACCGGCAATTTTCGTATCCACCCTTCGTCAGAATTACCTACGTACAGATTTCAAAAAATAAAATTCCAACGTTAAAAGTACAAAATCCAATTTTATTGTAAAATAAAAATGACTGCGAAACTTGAGTGCCAATATGAAATATGAGGTTAATAAATTTGATTGTAATGAAACGCTTGAATTTTAAAATCTGTAGGTAACTGCAGGATGAAGCCTCAAGGTATGATAAATATTGATATTGTGGACATTGTAAATTTAGTTTTAATATGCGTTTTTTTAGGTCTGACGTATTAGAAGCAAACACATACATGATCCATTAAGCAAGAGCAGTAGTAGACCAGGTTATCGTGAATTGGAGGTCGTGAGTTTGAAGTTAAACCCAGGCAAGCTTAACTAAGTATTCAATTTCATCACCACTGCTCTCAATACGGTGAAGGAAAACATTGTGAGGTTATTGGTATGACCTAGATACAAAAATTCAGGGACACTTGATATCCACTAACCCACACTTAGCCCGCGTTGAAGATTGCAGACCACTCCCTCTCAAAGAAAGAAGTCCTGAGTACCAGCAGAGAGAATATTATAGGCTAGATTTATTACACGCATGATCTACAGGTAAGCATAAAGTATCAGCGATTATATCGATCCATATTAGAAATTTCTCAAAATCCTTAGCTAATAAAACCCACAATCTTGGAGGCCAACCCCGTGTCCTAATATACCTAAATGATCGTCGCGTGCTCATGCGATTGTCAGATTTTTTCTTCGGCGAACACGAACGCGTCGTCTGCCAACGGCAGAGCGTTTCTTCAGATTTTCTAAACTAATTCATCATCAGCCTATAATGTTCCCATTGCTGGGACACAGGCCTACTCTCGGTGAGAGGGAATGGGCCATAATCCACCACGCGGGTCCAATGCGGGTTGGTAGATGTTACGTGTCTTCGAATTTTGGGTTCTAATACATGCCGGTTTCCTTTCGATGTTCTCCTTCACTGTTTTGAGAACAATTGTGGCGAAATAATTTACACAGAGTAAAGCGCCTACTTGGGTTCGAACTCACGACCTACAACTCGTAAGTCACGGCTGTTACTATTGGGCCACCACTGCCCGAACAAATGAATGACAAATAACCGGGACGAGAATCAACCCGCACTGGGCGCGTGGTAGATTACGGCCTACTAGGGAGTAGACCTCTCACCGAGAGGAGACCTGTGTCCGAGTAGTTGGAACGGTACAGGATGATTATGTAACCGCGACGATCGCGTATTCACGCGCCTAGCGGTCATATTAGGACACAGCCTTATAGGTATTATACTAACAACAGGTACACAGACTTTTAACGATTGCTCCCTTGGTATAATCCATCTGGCATTTTATTTCACAACTTCTAAACATTTTTATGTTCTAAACTTGGTAGCACAACAGCTTTATTTTGGAAATAATTATTGTTATAAACAAAGGCAATTTAAAGTAAAGTAATTTTTACAAGAATTAATGTTCAATTTAAATAGGTTTTCATGTAATTGTTTAAGTTTTATAGGTCACAATAATGAGGTAAGACTTTGGAGTTAGTTTAATAAATGACACTAAACACTGGTTCTTATTCCTACTGCTTATTTTCGGTCCTTCTTAAAGGTCAGAATTAGAAAACAAACTCAAACTCGACTTTTGCCTTGTTTTTAGGCATTTCAGTATATTTTGTCTATTTTAAATATGATACTTTTTTATTCACTAAATCCTGAGCAGTACTCAGACACGACATAGTCTAGTACTCAACGTGATTATAATTTCATGATAAATAAATGGTTTTATTTCTGTAATAAAGTTAGTACGATAATAATTTATGAAACTGCTGCATAATTAAGGGTTTTAAAACACGCCTACGGTTTGGTTCTTAAACACACACTGTGTTTAAAAGTTGAAAGAGTACAAAATAGTTTTGTGACGTTGTAAAAATGGCACGTGCCGCATATGCGTTCCAAAAGAAAAAAAAATAATTGGAGACTTCTTCATATTAATTTTTTGGACTTACCGTGTCGTATTGGCAAAAGAAAAAAAGTTTGTAGAGTAAATCTATGAATAATTTTCTTATTTAAAAAAATAGTAACGACCGCGTCTAACGATTTGTAGGTCGTGAGTTCGAACCCAAGCTGGCACTTTACTTGGAGTAAATTACTTTCACCACACTCAAAATGGTGAAGGAAAACATTGTGTGGAATCGGGCATGTCTTGTTGTTAGAACCAAAAATTCATAGACGTCACATGTCTATGATCCATTTGCCATCCCACATTGGGCCCGTGTGGTGGATAATAGCCCACTCCCTCTCACCAATAGGAGGCCTGTGTCCCAGAAGTGGGCACATTATAAGCTGCTGATGTAGTTAAAATCACCTTGACATGACAGTAAAGGTTATACTTTTTTATGAATGAAACAGTAAGGACATGATCAATAATATGTCAAGATAGTAATCTATGTAATACGTATCTATGTAAACTGTCTGTTAGCCGTGGTTTATTTTAGTACGCAGCAATTGACTTCTTTTGTCTGACTAATGATGATGATGTTAAAAACACCTCGTTAATCTAGTTGTCACAAGCGTTAATATAGAACATGAAGTTTATTTTCTAACACTATGTCAATCATAATTTAAATCATTTTGAAGCTAATCGAATAGAAAATTGTCTCACATGAAACAAACAAATTGACTATATTAAAAATAAAATTTCCTCACTATTGGCTCACTCCGTAATATAAATAAATGTACACCCAAAAAACTGCGACTAATTATAATATTTACAATTCATTAGTCAAATCACATCTATTATATCTCATAGAAATTTGGGGTAGCGCTGGTAAAACGAAGCTTCAGGAACTACAAAGAATGCAGAACAGGATCATAAAGACACTATTTCACTATCCATACTTGACACCAAATGTTTAAAGAAACAAAGCTGATGAATATTAAACAATTATATATAACAATTTTATACACTTGTATTTTGATTAGAAAAAATAATGGAAGGTAAGATTTATACAAGCGCAAAATTTACCAAAAAGTCTCAAATATGTACTCGCAGTCTTCGTCGACCTAGCTTACTTGTCCTACCAAAGATAAGTACAAATTATGCAAAAAAAAAATATCACCCATGAAGGAGCACAATTTTATAACAATTTACCATCCCTTATAAAAATTGTAAGCTCGATCAGCACTTTTAAATCAAAATTTGCAAATTGTATTATTGAGTTGTAATTAAAACTGTTGAACCATCAAAATTAAGCATAACAAAAATGTAAGTGAAATTAGAATTTATATTGATGTCCATTACCTAGAATAAGCTTATTACATTATGTTTTTCTTATATTCTTATGTAAGTGGTATTTTTGAGAATAAAGTATTTAAACTTAACCCATTGCTTCATACGACGGAAAATTTGAGCCCTCAACAACGTAAATAACGTAATGGGTGTTGTTCAAATATCAAAATAAAAGCCATTGCTACTGATAGTGTGTTACACAATTACCCCACAGATCGGAAAAAGTGTTATTGGAGTAATCTATCTGATTTCTGAAATATGTGTGTTCATCATCATTTCAGCCATAAACACCACTGCTGAAAACAGGCCTTCCCAATTTGGGAGCTTTGCTATAATCACCACGCCTGGCAGGAGGGTTGGCGATCGCAGTAGGGTTAAATGCATAGGGAACGCTGCTGCCCATTCTCTAGTAAGTTCCTTAGTCGCCTTTTACGACACCCACGGGACGAAATGCTACGCAATGCAATTATTTACGTCCGGCACTACACGGAAAATGTGTTCGGTTTGGCGAAATGTGGGTGTACTGCAGATTCACCTCTGTCTAACCGTTTAGGAAAATCTGCAGATAATATGTAACACATATGTATATAGCAAATCTAAGACAGTAATGAACGTGATTCGCAGCGTTTTTGGGACTAAGTTATGATGGTGACGATGATAGTTAAATGCTTCTTTACCTCTCTGGAATCACATCTTCCTCCACAAGCCGGAACCTTCACATTGTCCCAGCATTTGCGGCCATGCTCATCTGTCTGCTCAGCTCTAGCAAGGTGGACCCGCAGCTTGCACGGTAGGACGCCCTTCGATGACGTCACCATGTACAGCATCAGCATTGGAAAGAGGCAGAATTTTACTGCCATTTTCTTCTGTTGCAAGATATAATGATTTGAAATTAGAATGATGGGTTGTCTTTTCTCTATTCCTTGTAATTGCATTCCATGAATTCTCGATAGATAGAGAGTTTTTGGAATTAAATTATACTGTAGATGTTTATTTGTGATATTAACTCAATAATGTAGTTGGGAGTTTCAAGATCTTGCGCTTGTTCTGTTATTCATTAAAATAAAGCCCAATTCGCAGTCCTCTTAAATATTAGACAAAAACATTACTTATATTTTATCTAGAAATTAAGTATCACAAGACTCGTTCTGCTTAATAAAGTATTTTAAACAATACTTAATGCTAGTTAGCGTAATTTTCATAAAATTATAAAAGAGCTTTCTTAAAGAATGCGAAGACCACTTCATCAAGTTAGTTAAACACTTTCAAAGAGAGTTAAGATAAGCAAGAGAACCTTCAGTTAAAAAGATGAGTTAATTTCACTTTAGAGTTTAAGAGCACTCACCGAGTAACAGTTTGTTAAACAAGGGACGTAGTCTTTGACTGAAGGGTCGTTTCAAACTGGACCGTTTTCACTGAAACTCTTTTGTACATGCAGTTTTTCCTCATCGCTTAACATCATTGCTTCCCATTCCGGCTGTTTGACTATAAACGGTCAAGTCAGCCAGTAAAAAGCATATAAAATAACAATATAAAATACATCAAGGGAATTTTAGTATTGTATGCAAATTGTGAATTTTACAGCGCGTAAAGCAGGGCGATTTTCTCTGCCCATGATGTAAAAGGTAGGTACGTACCGACTCTTTAGAAACCTTATTGGAATTTCTTTGTAACAAAGGAAAAGCTTTTATCGTTGGTCCTTTGTTTTTTTATTATGTTTATTACATTGAAATTATGAATCTAAGAGCTGGATCACAAAAGCTTAAAGGAATCATTTGTATGGATTTATAATGAAAGCGGAGTTGATTGTTGGATCACGGCAATTTTCGTTGACTAAGTAAAATACGTGCGGAGCACGTGCTCCGTTGCTCGTGTACTGGTTGAAAAGATGTCGAATTCCTAATTCATGGCGAATTTTACTAATTAATCTTAACGCGGTTCTTGGGATTAATTACATTGTTTCATTGGTTAAATTCACCCTTTTTTTGTGAGTGGGAAATCATCATATGACGTATCCCGCTCTGGGTGCAGCGGAAGGGCATGTCAGACTTTAACTGACTAAAACCCACAGGTGTTCCTTCAGTTTCCTATATTTCAGGGCCACAGTAACCTTTTTTGAACGAATTTCGCGACCCTGGTAGGCATTGCTCCTAGCGGACCCCATCAGTTTTGCTGACATCTCTTTGAGGCGCACGTGGAACATAACGCGCCGTTGACACGGGCCTGATCCTTACTGGTCGGCGAGCTACCCATTGCTCGCCGCCCGCAAGCCCGCGCCTATCAGTGTAGGGGTCTACTAGGACCGATGCCTGCCGGGGTCGCGTGATTGTTCGAAAGAGATACCGTGACCCTGGCACATGGGCAACTGATGGAACACGGGTGGGCTTTAGTCAGTAAAAGTCTGACACGCCCTCCCGCTCCGCCCAGAGCGGGAGAAGTCATTTGATGATTTCCCATCCTGAAAAAAAAAAAAAAAAAAACAAAAGCCCGCGCCTATGGTGGTAGGGAGTCCGCAATCGAGTTAAATTCACCATTAGAGTGTTATTTTTTAATAGATATCGAATTTAATCCTCATTTTTCACATAATAATGGTGGCCAGCACCAATGCACTTATCAACCGTGGAGAAAAATATTTCTTTACTGACCCACGATGAGGATGGAGTTAGACTTATACCGACAACTGACGTAATCCTACTTATAATAAAAGTGACAGATTTGGAGGATGTATGGAGGTTTGGTTACTCTTTCACGCTAAATCTACTAAGGGATTTTAATGTTTTGTTATTTGGCGCACAGATAGTTTATAACCTGGATTAATACATAGGGTACTTATATCTCGGTAGAACGTTCCCAAGGGATAATTCTGACCTACACGTGAGCGAAGCCGCTGGTAAAAGCTAGTGATAAATATAAGACACCTATCACCATGTATTCCATAATTTTTCCAGTAATTGAAATGAAACAATATACCGAAACGATCTGCGTGTTAAAAGCCTCATTAACGATTACCGACCTCATTCGTCGCAAAATGGAAACTTTAAAATACATGAAAATGAATATAGTCAAGGCAGTAGCCAAGGCAGACCTCAATACCACGCGAAAATAGTCTTTATACAGAACTTTGTAAGAGCGTTAATTCTTTATCAATTAAACGTCAAGTAAACTGCGGAGTTCCGAGCTGTTGGAGATATTATCGTGTGGAATAAAGGCTGGATTGCTTTCAGGTATTATAAGCTTTGTTAACAGATATTGTTACGGAGAATATAGCTATTATAATATTATTTTTGGATTTGTTAAGATTTATGGTAGGGTAAATAAACATGTATTTTCATTTTAAACTACACCGGATACGATTCATAAATACTTTTTTGCTTCGTTTATGCTCATACATCTGGTCACACATGCATGCCGCGCCGGTTGCCAGTACTACACACATGACCTTTCTGAAGAACATAATCAGTATGGTCACTATATGTTCTCCTAGGGCGTCCCCTTCCGGCGTTTCCAGTCACATCTGCCTTGTATACCTACCCCATGGGAAAAAGGCGTAACTTTATGTATGTATGTGTATAATTTTGTATGAAATGGGAATGAGCGGGTTACGCTTATAGGATACACCCAGGATAGATGGGCCAGGATCGTCGCTGAGATAGAATGAAAGAAAGAAGACAAAAACAAAGAATATTGGAAAAGTATGAGGAATACCTGTGCCCAACGGTGGGACAAAATGGTAAATAAAAAAGCATTTTGTGTATCTACTTAGGTGGCTTTATAACTAGGTACGTTCGTTTTTTATATTACCCCACATGTTTATAGTAGGCACTTAAATTGACTTAATTAGTTAATTTTACGCTGTGTAAATTTTACCGACAGCCCACAATAAGTCTCGGGTCCGTTTTGTATGTAACATGTTTAATTATTATTCGGCCGTTGCTGTGCAAACCAGCGAACATTTTTTGTGATATACTATATTAGTTGAATTCAGTACATGATTCAGTACATTCTTCCCTTTTTTTTTGTTTATTTTAGGAATGACATCTCGCAGGTCAACCTATGAGGTTGTCGACTGCTTAACCGGACTTGGCTGTGGCTACTTTAATAAATGAAGGCCTCCAGCTAGGGCTTAAAAAGTTAAAACTAGAGCGACTACTCGCTAAGGACACCCTATTTGTAGTACGGACCTCGGCTTAAGGCATTGCTGGTAGAGGGCAGCAAGGGACGGGCTGAATCGGATTAACAGTACATTCTTCGTCAGTTTCTTGCGCAAGGGCATGTCAGACTTTTACTGAGTAAAACCCACCCGTACTCCTTCAATTGCCCATGTGCCAGGGTCACGGTGTCTCTTTCGAACAATCTCGCGACCCTTGCAGTTCTGGCCACCCTGTATAGTCGGAAAGGAATATTTTTTTTACATAAGCCTGACTGACTAAGAGATAAAATAACATAAGATTGACAGGCCTATTAGTCTAGTGGTTAGTGACCCTGACTGCTAAGGTTGAGGTCGTGTGTTTGATTCCCATCCAGGACAAATGTTTGTGTTGTGAGCACCATCATTTGTTCTGTGTCTGGGTGTAATTTATCTATAATATGTATTATAAGCAGAACTTATTGTTGGTAGTGGTGGTACCCACCGACGGGTATAAAATCGAGCGCTCAGTCGGAGCCGGTCTTTTTCCTTTCTCAACCGTCGAACGGTAAGGGTGTCGGTACCTACGCTACTTACAGTAAGTTCGTGCCATATTTCAACGTTTAGTGATTTTCTTATTATGTTTAGAAAGTGTTTTAGTTTTGAATATTAACGGCTGTTTGTGATAACTCGAGTTTTGAATGATTAAGTGAATTATTGCTAAAATTAAGCGTATTTTGAATAATAATCATTTTAGGTTATTTGAAATTGTTTCTTTTTATTTTGCTTTTACCTTCTGATTGCTAAAATCAGAAGTGGGATTCGAACTTATTTGCTCGCAATTAACGTTAATACGTACACAAACAGCCGTTGAATTCAAACCAGAATGCCGCGTGTGTCGAGGTCTCGCGAAAAACTCGTAAGGACGCCGCCCTACTCTGGAGCTGGCCATAGTGAAACGCGACACGTCCGTAGGCATGGTTCACGATCACCTCGCTACGATAGAACACGTTCGCGCCGTGACAGGACCTCATCGCGTTCAAGTTACGATAAATCTCGTTCACGCTCGCGCCGTAGTCGAGCTCGTTCGCATTCACGCCGTGACAGGACCTCATCGCGTTCACGTTATGATAAATCTCTTTCACGTTCGCGCCGTAGTCGAGCTCGTTCGCATTCACGCCGTGACAAGACCTCATCGCGTTCACGTTACGATAAATCTCTTTCACGTTCGCGCCGTAGTCGAGCTCGTTCGCATTCATGTCGTGACAGGACTCACTCGCGTTCACGTAACGATAAAACTCGTTCACGATCACGTCGCAGTGTAAGTCGCTCGCATAATGATAACAAGCACGCAAAATCTAAGTCGCGTACGGTCAATTCACATAGTCGTCGTAGTAAATCTCAATCCTACCCTCTTGATGTTTCCGTGAAAAATGTGTTGGGCACTATTATGTCGCGACTGACCGCTATTGAGGAAAATACTGCTAGTGGCTCGCGTGTTACACCTTCAATTCGTGACAGCACACCTCCGCTGGATAAAAATAATGTGTCAACAACTGAAGCGCTGGTTCATGCGTTAGGGCAGTTAACTAAAAACAAGTCTGGAAATTATTACGTTTCTAATTTTGATCCAGCTATAAATAATTTTGAGGTGTGGTGCAACGAAGTGGACAGGGCTAGGCATGTAAACCATTGGGACAATCTCGAGTGTTTCTCACGTGTAGCTCACTGCTTGAGGGGTGACGCAAAAACCTGGTTAAATGAGTGGGCTACGAATGACCGCTCGTGGTCAAATTTCGTTAAGGAATTTAAGTCGTTGTGTCCACAAAAAATTAATTATGCTCAAACTCTTTATGAGGTTATAAACACCACGTCTGACACTTGTCACTTGTCACTTGTCTTGTGACTATTAAGATTACGAGTAGTAAAAGGGTTAAGCGAAGAACTTATGGTTCAAATAGTGGTTCACGGGATCAGCGACGTGCAGGTACGTGCAGCAGCTACCAATGCTGACCTAACGACTGAAAACCTAGTTTCCTTTTTAGCTACTTATGTAAAGCCTACTCGCAAATTTGATAATCGTAACTCCGATAAGCCTGTGTCATCCAATAATACGACTAAAAAGCGTAATTTTAACGGTCAAAGTAGATCTGATAACAAATGTTTTAATTGTGGTCAGACAGGGCATTACAAAGATAAGTGCCCCAAAAAGCGAAATATTAACGATAAAACCGATAGTAATAGTAATGCCAAACTCGTCTGTTCCTTCTGTAAAAAGGCAGGGCATAAAGAGAGTGACTGTTTTTCTAAGGCTCGATCTGAGTCTCAAAATAATAATAGCAGTCAACGTAAAGTTAATTTGTGTACCGAACTTTCAAACGCAAAGAATAACCACGATATAAGTACAGCTGTGATACAGGGTATACCAGTTGACATACTTATAGATAGTGGTGCTCTCAATGTTTCCTTGATATCATCAGCGGTAGTTAATTACTTTTCCGGCTTACGTAAACAAATGAAATGTTCTTTAAAAGGAATAAGTGATAAAGAGATAGTTGCTCGCGAATACATCACTTTAACTGTCGAGTTTAGTAATATCGCGCTCGAAGTAGATTTTGTCGTAGTACCCGCGTCGTGTATGAATACGCCCATTATCATAGGGACTGACGTACTAAATCGCGATGGTGTCACGTTCATTCGAACGAAACACGGACAGTTTCTGACTCATACACCGGGTAGAGTACTAAAAGTAAACGCTGCGGGTGTTACCGAGACTGACAAAATAAATACGCCTCTCGTAGGCGTGGAACTTACAAAATTGATGACTGTGATAGATGGATTCTCACCGTTTTTAATAACTGGTATAGCCACCACTACTGTAAACACTGGCAAAATGCGCATTTGCTTGACAAGTGACGTGCCTGTGGCATACCATCCGTATCGTTTATCATATCAGGAGAAACTAAAGGTTCGCGAGATATGTCAGGATCTGTTAGACAAACACATTATTAGGGAGTCGAGTTCGGAGTACGCAAGCCCGGTCATTCTGGTCAAGAAAAAGGATGGCTCAGACAGAATGTGTGTAGACTTCCGTGCACTTAATCGAATTACTGTCAGGGATAGATACCCCCTACCTTTGATTGATGACCACATTGATCGGCTTGGGGGCTCCAAATTCTTCACGTCTTTAGACATGGCGTCAGGCTTTCATCAAATACTTATTGAGGAGGACTCAATCCATAAGACAGGCTTCGTAACTCCGGAAGCTCACTATGAGTACTTAAAAATGCCGTTTGGTTTATGCAATTCCCCCACAGTTTATCAGCGTATCATCAATAATACCTTGCGTAAATTTATAGAAGCAGGCAGTGTTCTTGTGTATATTGATGATGTCCTAATCCCGAGTTTGACAGTCGAAGATGGCATCACCTTGTTACGCGATGTCTTAGGGACTTTGACTGAGGCTGGGTTCTCAATTAACGTGCGCAAGTGTTTCTTTCTTACCACCGAAATAGAGTACCTAGGTCGTGTTATTAGTCACAGTCAGGTGAGGCCGAGTCCTCTCAAAATCCAGGCACTAGTTAACGCACCTATTCCTAGTAACGTGAAACAAGTGCGCCAGTTTCTAGGCCTTGCAGGTTACTTTCGGCGTTATATCGAAGGTTATGCGACAAAAACCGCATGTATCTCGCGTCTTACAAAAAAAGACGTAAAATTTGAGTGGGGACCTGCTCAAGATCAAGTCCGGCATGATCTTATTAAACGGCTAACTAACGAGCCTATACTTGCGATTTTTGACTCGAACCTTCCTACAGAACTGCACACCGACGCCAGTAGTGCTGGGTACGGTGCTATACTCATGCAAGTATACGCGGACGGTGGTAAAAGGGCAATAGCCTATTACAGTAAAGTCACTCAGGGCGCGGAGGCAAGATACCATTCGTACGAACTGGAAACGTTGGCGGTCGTCAAAGCACTGCAACACTTTCGTCACTATTTGATTGGCATAACTTTTAAAATCATAACCGATTGTAACGCTTTGAAGGCCACCAAACGTAAAAAAGATCTACTTCCACGGGTTGCACGCTGGTGGATTTACCTGCAAGATTTCAATTTTGAGATTGAATATCGAAAGGGCGTATTGATGGGCCATGCGGACTATCTAAGTAGAAATCCACTAACGTTGCAAGTCAATAACATTGAAAGACCATTGAATTGGGCACAAATGGCCCAGTCGGCAGATTCCGAGACTGTCGATCTCATCCAAAAATTGAGGGATGGTCTTTTGGACTCCAGTCGTTACGTATGTCAGAACGATGTGCTCTATTATCGCTATTCACCCGTCGGTGAAGAGGCACGCTTACTTTGTTTTATCCCTAAAGGGCACCGGCTCAGCTTACTGCGTGTGTTTCACGATGAGCACGAGCACATCGGGTCTGATAAAACTTATGATCTAATTTTAAAACATTTTTGGTTCCCTGGTTTAAAACAATTTGTTAAAAAGTATACATCCCACTGCCTACTTTGCATTTCTAAGAAACATGTACCAAGAGCTCCTCGTCAGCCTATTACGTCATGGGCAAAATCAGATATTCCATTCGACACGGTCCATGTTGATGCATTAGGCCCTCTACCCGCATCCAACGGATATAAATTTGTACTTGTTTTGGTCGATTCCTTTACCAAATTTTGTTTACTCTACCCTTTGTACAGACAAGACGCAAGCGAATTGAAACGCGTTTTCAATAGCGCTATATCCTTATTTGGGACACCCAAACTGATAGTTTGTGACCGTGGTCGTATGTTTGAGGCATCCGCTTTTACCAGCTGGGTATTTGAAATGGGTTGTGAAATCCATTACATAACGCCTGAAATGCATCATTCCAATGGGCAAGTCGAGCGTTATGTAAGGACCGTCCTTAATATGATTCGTGTCGAGAGTAATAATAAAAAATCCACTTGGTCTGATAATTTAGGTAAAATTCAGTTAGTTTTAAATATTACTAAGCAAAAAACTACGCAGTACTCCGCTTTGTATTTGTTAATTGGTACTGACGCGACCACTCCTGTGATTCGTGCACTGATCCGTGACGTTGCCATCGAGAACTCCAGTCCAAACCGAGAAGCTATAAGGGAACTCTGCAGGAGCTCCGCTAAGGCATCCCTTGACAAAAATCAAGAGAGCCAAAACGTTCGGGTAAATGCCCAACGACACCCGCCAAGAGTTTTCCAGGTTAATGATCAGGTGTTTGTTATAAAGTATTCCCAGTCCGTTGGGAAGCTAGACCCTGGCATGAGAGGTCCATATCGCGTGACTAAAGTGTTACCAAGCGATCGTTATGAGCTGAAATTGTTAAGTGGAGCTAGAGGCAAGACGACTCAGGCTGCAGCTCAGTACATGGTACCCTGGAAGGGCGAGTGGTGTCCTGAGAGTTGTACCGCATTTTTTGAAAGTAAGTTTCAACCGAACCTTTTAATTTTTTTTATGTTTTAGCAGCACGCGGGTTGTGTATGCGTGCGAGTGAGTGTAAGGCATGTTTGCTTTGCTGGTTGGAACGGGTGGCTGATACAGCCCAGATGCTGTGCGCTCGCAAGGATAGCGACCTGGAGTGCCTGGTTGTGGAAGCCGCGTACAGTGTATGCGCATCGGGTGTTGTCCCGGAAGCCGCGTACAGTGTATGCGCATCGGGTGCTGTCCCGGAAGTCGTGTTCTCTGAACACGAATCAGGCGTTGACCTGGCAGGCGTAGTCCTGGTTGACTCGTTTTTAACGAGTGAACTTGTACAAGTTCAAGTATGAGTATGAATGGGACATGGTGTGTGAAGATGTATGCATACTTTTGAAAGCGAAGTGCTTTAGTTTGGGTTACGAAAGAACATTATTGTATGAGGGCCTCGTATGCGTGATGAATGACAGAATAGGCAAAGATGTATGTCGTCACGTATAATCACCCACTTGTTTCTCGTACAGATTGCAATGACGACAACCCTGACGATACTGGTGAGCCTTCAGGAGCTTCTGCTAGTCAACCTGGTGCGGACAAGACCAATTCGGACGAAGACGGCGATCGAACTCTCGCCGTACCTGCCAGTGCTTCTGAAGGAGTCCCTGGTGCAGCCGAGGACGGCACACGATCAGGAGTGGCCGTATAAGCAGAACTTATTGTTGGTAGTGGTGGTACCCACCGACGGGTATAAAATCGAGCGCTCAGTCGGAGCCGGTCTTTTTCCTTTCTCAACCGTCGAACGGTAAGGGTGTCGGTACCTACGCTACTTACAGTAAGTTCGTGCCATATTTCAACGTTTAGTGATTTTCTTATTATGTTTAGAAAGTGTTTTAGTTTTGAATATTAACGGCTGTTTGTGATAACTCGAGTTTTGAATGATTAAGTGAATTATTGCTAAAATTAAGTGTATTTTGAATAATAATCATTTTAGGTTATTTGAAATTGTTTCTTTTTATTTTGCTTTTACCTTCTGATTGCTAAAAGTATGTATTTAGAAACATATAAGTATATTTATCTGTTGTCTGGTTGCCATAGTAGGCTCTGCCTAGTTTGGGACCAGATAACGGTCTGTTGGTTGTCCCGAGCTATTATTATTATTTTCATTTATGTTAAAATATCTCGGGACCCTAGGATCCCCGTCTTTTGGAAGGCGTACGAGAGGCCGAAGCTAACTCGCAGAGGCCCCTTAGAAAATTTAGATGCAGTGAGGCACCAACCGATGATTATCCCTGTATGCACTGTACAAGTGCACCCAATGACAACTTCCGGTTGGTGTTGGACTATTGCAGGATATGGAAACCAAGATGTTGGACTATGTATTTGGGGATGGCTAAAATGGACTGGTTACCAAGAACTATGGAAGGCCTATGGCCCCTGCCGCATCAATGTTTTGTATATACACGGATTAAATGACAGGAGGTGACTTGCACACTCAATAATGGGCCCCCGGAAACCGTCGCTGGCACATAGTGACGCAGTCACAAGGGAGCAACACTTCCTGAGGTGCTTGAGAAGTGGAGAGGTATTCCACGGCTTACAAAACAATCCCAGAGCCCGGAAGATGGTCAAGATCCCTACTAGCACTTATTGGAATACTTTCTTTCCCCAAGCACGTTTTCTCTTGCGAATCTCCACTCAAGTCGGCCAATAAAGGCAAGAATGAGGTGGGAGCTCTGAACCTCTTCAGTGTTCACTGCAGCCGGTCAATAAAGGCAAGCCAGAGATGAGGAACAAGAATTCTCCCGAGACCCTAGCTGGGTCCGTGGGGTCACTACTGCCCAACAGCACGCCACATGCTACCCTGCGGGTTTATTATAATATTATAAGTAGCCTTTATTATCCCCACTGTTGGGATACAGGCCTCCTCTCTGTGAGAGGGAGTGAGCCATAATCAAACAGGCGGGTTCAGTGCGGATTGGTAAACGTCACAAGTTTTCGAATTTTTAGTTCTTGGATGTTCTCCTCTCGATGTTATATTCACCGTTTTAGGAGCAGTGGTGATAAAACAATTTACAACAAAGTGAAACGCCCGCCAAGGTTCGAACCGCTTGTAAGTCGCGGCCATTACCACTGGGCCAGCACTGCTCTAAACAAAGTTTACAGCGTTAAACTTACAATAACATATTATTGAAATGCTTGAGGTACTAAATCCTGTATTATCAGTAACTACCTACTATTATTTGCACCTACGACTTCTTGACATTGATGTGCCTACTAAAACCTAACAAATCTTCTAAGCTATTTTTAGCTACCTATTTAAAAGGTCCTAAAACAAAATTTTCTCTTTAGGTAGGTACTTATCTGTTTTTAGCTATTTATAACTAATCGCTATTAGGAAATCTTGGACCTTTCTATTCAGTAAGTAAAAACCTACGTGTCGTGCGTAAAAGCTTTTCCGAGTGTAAGAGGAGATCAAATCAATGTAGACCTCCATTTTGTAACGAACTATATTTAACCCAGCTAAAAGTTTCGTGACGGCCCCGATTAAAAAAATAGCTGTTTATAAAATTACAGGTTCGGTGTCAAGATTTGGTAATTGAAACCCAACTTGTTATTATGGTTGTAATATTTTATGTGCCGGAAGTCCTCGGCAGCCATTTAATTTCGACAGTTAACGTGAAAACTCACTATAATTTGGAAAAGTTGTTG
Organism: Aporophyla lueneburgensis; assembly: GCA_932294355.1. Taxonomy (NCBI): domain Eukaryota; kingdom Metazoa; phylum Arthropoda; class Insecta; order Lepidoptera; family Noctuidae; genus Aporophyla; species Aporophyla lueneburgensis. The sequence goes on from OW028746.1 coordinate 9,047,996, forward strand.
GAGCAATTGTTTTGGTAAAATAGTAATGTATAAGTCCCATTTTTCATATGTTTTGTCGATCCCAGTACCCACAATATTAAGTGAATTCGAGTGAACGTGACAATTTACAACCAGGGTAATTAGTTTTGAAAGAAATGGACACTCAACGTCAATTTGCCGTGTTATAGCCATGCCAGGCAGGAGAAGTTCGTGGTTAAGCAATATTGGCCATACGGATCGATCGATCAAGTTAAGCTACGCTTGCAACGGTTGGTCTGTGGTTAAGTGACCATCTTTACATACCTAGATAGAAAAAAAAGAAAGAAAGAAAATACGTTTATTTGCGGTAAATATGACGCAAAGAAAAATGAACACAACAAAAATATATTTTAAAAAAAATCTGGTGAAAATGTGCAACAAATCCACGCAAAACGGCCATCGTTCAGCATATTACTGCGACTCTATGCGAGACAGAGCCCCAGCGCTGGTTTTTAGCGCCAGCCGGCGCTGACGTGTGACGTCGAATGGTGCAGCAAATCATGAGTAAAAAGAAGTAACAATACTAAATCTTAAATAATAAATAACACAATATTAAAGGGCAAATAAAGAGCAAAAAGAAATAAAACTTAAACAATAAAGAACACAGTATCCCTCCAAGCTTCGGAAATCACGCTAAGTTTTTGGTCCCGGCTGTTATGCGAGGATTATTGACAACCGTTACGGGGAGAAAGTCTGGAAAACCAGTCTAACAGGGCCAATATTATTCCATTACTGGCTTGTGGAGAGTGCTGGCTTGTATGGAGTCGCTCCATAAATACTGATTCTCAGCTGCTTAGACTGAAAGCTGACTTCAATATAGTTGGGAAAAAGCTAGGCAAATGATGAAGGAATTGGTACGTCTGTCTCATAACTTAATTTCAAAGAGCGACTGCCTTTCTGAACCCAACAGATTTGAACAGCAACAGAATGATTTAGTTGTCAGACTTCGGACTATCCTGATTACAGTACCAGTATATAATGGATGGTCACTTAACATGGTTATTTAACAGTGACGGTGTTTTTTAACCGACGAAAAAGTAACGGAGGAGGTTTAAAATATATACATATATACGCGTCGAATTGATCGACGCGTATAGGTATATATTTTTTTCATGCATGACAACGCATAACTTTATACAGAGTAGTCCGATTTTGATAATTCTTTTTTAAATTAAATTTCTTAATAGAAAAATAATTTAAAGTCATTCAAAATCCTTTTAAATGTAATTCTCTCACATTTACTTACTAAACTCAAATCGTAAATATCGCCGCGTTTGACACATATACAGCCCTAAATACCAGATACGGTGTTCCTAGTTGCCAAATGGTTCAAAGCTTAAATTGTAAACGTATCCTCAAAGACATTCCTTGTAGCTTCAGACGGCGATTTCTAAAGGATGAAGTATTTTCCATTAAACTTGTTGGGCCGCAATGGACTACGTAACATTCATGAAAGTTATTCTGGAACGCTATGCAGGTGACCCGATAGAACGAATGACATTTTGAGTGTCGAGGTATTGAAGAATATATAGAGGTATGGCTAGAAAGGCTAGATGTATAGACGAAAAAGATGCAGACGTTTCGTGTCCCAAAATATAGGATAGCGGAAAAGATGATTCTTTTGATTGGTGTGTTTTCAAGTAAGTACCTCCTTACCTACCAAATTACGAAAACCCGAATGAATTTTGTTAGGGTTCTGTACCTGAAAAGAACAAAACGGAGCCCTTATAGGATCATTTCTTTGTGTGTCCACCTGTCAAGACCCTTATTTGAACGTGTGAAGGTATCATTTTAAGTTTAATATCAAACATGTACGTCTACAGTCCGTACTATAAAAAATCAAGCTTCTATGTCATTGCAATAAAAATGGTCATTTGTAGAGGCATGTATATGCAAACTACGATTCAAACTGAATCGCGCAAGCAGAGTTTTCCGCGCAACTAGCATTATAGAACGTCCCGATATTAATTGTCGGGCAGTTGCCGACCAGACATGACACTCGTCTGGTCGGAGCATCCTCCCCTTTCTACGGAAGTTGAGTAAACTTTACACTCTGTTCCTCGAACCTTCAAAAAGGTCACCATCTGCCTAGCCTTTTCCCAACTGACTGGCCTGTTAGTCTAGTTGTTAGTGACCCTGACTGCAAAGACTGATGTCGTGGGTTCGGTTCCCACCCAGGAAAAATGTTTGTGTGATGAGCACAATCATTTGTTCTGTGTCTGCGTGTAATTTATCTATAATATGTATGTATTTAGAAATATATAAGTATATTTATCAGTTGTCTGGTTACCATAGTACAGGCTCTGCCTAGTTTGGGATCAGATAACGGTGTGTTGGTTGTCCTAAGATATTTATTTATTTATTTAACTATGTTGGGGTCGGCTTCATACCGATGCAGCTGAGTACCAATACTTTACATGGAGCAACTGCCTATTTGACCTCCACTAACCAGTTACTGGGTAAAACGATACCCCTTGGTAAAACTGGTTGTCAGACTTTCGGGCTTCTGACGATCCGTAAAGACTGTCTAAGATCTATGAAAGACAGCTGGGACTTTGGTCCCTACCTACCTACTATTATTTGCTTTCTGAGGCACGGAAGGGTCTTGGTATGTAAAGCTGGTCACCCATCCACGGACCAACCGTGGCAAACGTAGCTTAACCTGAACAATCGACCCGTGCGAGCACAAGCTCTTCAAAAAGGCATGTCATTTATTTTGCTTACTCGGAAGTAAATCATAATCTTCGGAACTTTTCGTTGACCTAGTCATTAGTTTGGCAAAAAGCAATGTCTCATTCCGAAAATCGTTAATTTGTAGTTTGATCATGTAGAATAATTTTTTGTGATAAAAAAGTTGGAGAATTTACCGTGTATTTAAGTTGTACCTATTCATACACGAAATATTTAAAGAGATACACCTGTAGGTGGTAAAGAAGCTACAGAAGCAATAAGAAAATTTTTACCTAAGCGTTTTTGAATTTTCGTAATTATTATAATTTTAAAACTGCTTGAGACGTTTTGCATAAAACCTTTACTCCAAATTCTATGACTGGCCCGCCTGACGCTGCGAGGGCGGCGACCGGACGGCACGAGCATGGCCGCGATGTCTCGGGACGTAAAAATTAAGAAGGAGCCAGTATTTCTTATGTGCGTCAAATAATTTATAAATATTAAATTTAAAAAAAAAACATTAGAATTTTTTTTTTCATTGCTATAGCTCCTTTACCACCTACAGGTGTACCTCTTAAAATATTTCGTGTATGAATAGATACACCTTATATGGATGGACTTGTTTTTCGGGATATATTTATTCCAACTACGGGGCTCATCATGGTGCACGTACTTGTTATATTTATCGATCACAAACTCACAGCCTAATTTCATACGGTGAACACTGAAAAATATCATCATCATCATCATTTCAGCGAAGAGACGTCCACTGCTGGACATAGGCGTCCCCTAATTTGGTGGTGATTACCATAATCGAGACATTTCGCAGGCAGGTTGGCGATCACACTATGGTGGTGAAATGCATAGAGAACACTGCTGCCTATTCTCTAGTAAGAAAAAATATATTTCATCGCTTTAGCAATATGCTAAAAGAAGTTTGCAACTTCGGCCTCATTTGCAAAGGCTGCGGCTGTGTATATAGGCTTAGTAAACAAAACTGAAAATTGACGGCGAGTACTCAATTCTTATGTGTGCCACATTGTACATCCATCATTCGGGACACAAAAACGTCAAACTCGCAAAAAATATCGGAAAAGCTATTGACTAAGTTCTGGCACAACACAGAATTTGCAACTTTTCCACTTATATTTAAAACCTTGATATTTTATTGTATGGTACCTATATATTGGTATTCGATAGCAAAAAAAAATCGATCAAACTGCTAAAGATGATTTTCGTTCTATTATTTATACCCTCTTCTATCTAACAGCCGCCCAGCTCGATCATAGGTCAGTTCCCTGGTGGGCGACCATTAATTATGCCTAAATATTGAGAACCCCCTGTGTCTTAGTCGTAATACGTATTTGGTATGTTTATCTTTTGAAGTTAGCTCACTTTAGGTTTTTTTTTAATTGTAACCAAATCGAAATATTTTAAAGCTGAAGAGTTTGTTTAGTTGAACGTAGTAAAGTCAGGAACAACGTTTAATGTTGTATAGCCTATTTATCAAAGAAGGCTATAGACAACATAACATTACGCCTATCAACCTAAGGGTCCTACCCTTAGAAGCCGAGCAAAAAGGCAAAAGTCACGAATACGAAGACCTCACACGGGCAGGCGATTCGATGTGACGGGTTGGGTCGGGGGAGCTAAAAATGTATCGCGGGCGAAGTCGCCGGCAGTAGCTAGTAATAAATAAAAAGGCGATAGCTCCATTTAAAATATGGATATTCAGCTACAACCGGTTAGACTGGGAGCTGACCCCAAAAGAGTTCGTAAACGGATAGGTAGGTAGGTCGATTGCCATTCTATAATTGCCGTTAATTTTATATCATTTAAATACTCAAGTGAAATTTGATTATGTTATTGCCCATACACCTACACTTACAACTTAAATTCTAGGTTTTTTTTTTCTAGGTAACGCCCCGTTGGTCTCACAGCCCGGAGCTTGGAAGTTGACGGAGTGATACCCCCGTGCCTCGGAAAGCACGTGAAGCTGTTGCTCCTGCACCTCATCTCTCTCCGGTCGTCTCGGATAACCGTCCCATCGGACTATGGGCAGTGAGTGCTCCTGTGTCTGCGCACATACTTGTGCACTACAATATCTCTCGCACCGATGGTTTATCTCGGTTGAGATTGGACGCCATGGCCAAAATACACTCTGGAGGACTTTATTATATATAAATTCTAGGTACATACTACAGAAACGAATTTCTAAATGTAAACAAATACTTTCCACCAACTTTATATTATTGGAGAAATTTCAACAAAGGAATTACTTATTTGAAAAGTAGGTAGTTGTTTCTTGGCGTCTTGTATCAATATAATAAGTAATTTGAAAGTCTTCTCAATTGTAAAGGCTTCAACTGACTTGTTATATTTTGTTACAAAATCAGCTATTAATTTAAACATATCGGTCGTTTAGTTCCTCTGTATACTATTAAAACCAACAAAAAAAAAAAAAAACTCCAAGATAATAAATAAGCTAATTTTATCAATTTATAAATTAGGTTTAAACAGCACAATACAAGTTTAAAATGGCAATGACACCGTTTTCGACAAATCCAGTAAATTCAAGGTATGTTTTCTTTATTAAGCAACAAATAGAGTTTTTGGAACTCCGACTCAATAAAATAACAGGTGCTGAATTATTTAAGCAGTACTATTTCGAAAATGAATTCTAACTACTCAGATTCCTGAAATTTTGTTATTATAATTATGTTGTTAGAAGAAACTTTTGAACTATTTTAAACCACTGTCTTTAGTAAAGTTCTAAGTTAAGAAGTTTAAGGCTTACGTCTAGACTTCAGCCGTAAGCCTACAAGCAGATTGTGGGTTTAGGTATTGTTTTAGTTTTAGTTGCAAAAACTAAATTAGTTTGCAGATATACAACTTAGTAGTTACAGTTCACCGTACTTCAGGTGGAGACATGTTCATAATGGTTTTGTTTCAACACTGACTTTCGGCCTATTGTAGGTACAATATTTTAATGGGCAGCATCATCTGCCTCTATCTTTGGGTCGACTTCCAGTCAAACTGGATACAGCTAAATGCCAGTATTTCACATAGAGTGACTGCTTATCTGACCTCCGTAACCAATTACTGGATAATACGATAGGTACCTTTTGTACGAGCGCGACTTACCAACGAGTTGTAGGTCGTAGGTTCAAACCCCAATAGGTGCTTTACTTTATGTACCTAAATTATTTAAATCACCACTGCTCTCAAAACGGTAAAGGAAAACATCGTGACGAAACCGACATATCTTAGAACCAAAAATTCGAAGACAGGTGACATCTGCCAACCTGCTCTGGGCCCGCATGGTGTATTTTGGCGCACCCTCTCGTATCTAGAGAAGGCCTGTGTCCCAGCAGTGGGAACGATATAGGCGGATTTTGCAAATTTTAAGAATGTTAGTAGTAGTATCATACCAGTTATACAGATAAAACTGCCTTAGGTAGCAAAAATATTGAAGCTAAGCACTGAATGCTATATGAACTATGAACTCCACTTCTTTATAATTCAGCCAACGGACAGACGTAACAAAAATACAAATCTGGGAAACAGTGCGTCCTTCACAAAAAACAGTCAAATAAAAGTAAAAAGAAGTCCTTCAAAAAACAACAGAAAGAAGGAACTTTATGCTAAAATAAAGGTTGTTAGCGACTTTAAAGTTTTAAGTTACCCTGTATTTGTAAAAGCTGTTAGTAAAATAACAAAATCAAGATATAACATTTGAAGGAACGTGTTGGGAATAAGATTTCATCAAGATAATTTGAGAGATGAACCAGATAGAAAAGAACTAAGTAGATGGAATCGAGGGTAGTCGAGGAAATTTCCAAGCTCTTTGTAGGCAAGAAATGCATTAACAACACTTTTACAATACGCCCTGTTGATTTTCCTTAATGCTTTTAGATTCAGTGAAATTGTTTTTTTCCTAATGAGACTGCGTATTGTGAATCAGATAGGATGCTGGAAACGATTCAATGGAGTCTTACGAGTTTAAAATGTATAAGATTATAATAGTAATAGGTACTTACAAAAATTGCTTTAGGCATATTATTTTCTTACAATCGCTTTTCACCGTTTGCTGACAATGAGCTTTTGTCAGCAGCGCCACGGTAATGATATCTATACAGTAGTCTATCTTCATACAAACGCTCGGAACACAAGTCATACCTACGCGCCTCGAGTCTGGTACAGTCCGAGTACATTCGTAGTCGCGTACGCACCGCTTTGGCAAACGGACGGCGGGCGGTGTGATTGTTTTGTTGTAAGCAGTTAGTGTTCGATTTGTGAATACTTGATGATAATCAGCGCAAGACTTAAAATGGCAAACAGAACTTATAAACTATATTGTGCTGTTTATGGTTGCTTGAATTCTTCAATAACGCACCCAGAGATACATTTTTTTAAATTACTTGGAAACTCAGAAAGGTTAGACTAGATTTTTTTATAGTATATCTACTAGTACCATTTTTTTTATTTTTTATAAGTAAGTATTTCGCTTTTTCCAGCTAATAAAATACCTTTACTTGCTGAAAAAAGCGATTATTAAATAAGTAAGTGGATAGGGTGAAAAAGTGACACACGAGTGACCTACCTTCGCTCGTAGAAGTAGAAGGTGTTTCCTAGCCTGGGTTGCCCGATCTTTGGATTTGAATCGATCTTTGGATCGTAATAATTGAATCGATACACGATATTGATCGCAGGATTTGAATCGGTCTAGCAAAGATCGTATCGTAATTAAAAATAAATAAAAGTTGACATAATTTAGATTACAGTGCGTAATAGAATATCAAACTAAGAAACAACTCAGCAATGAATTAACGAAAGATTATCACCTACCTACCTTCATATTTCATTTTTAATAGTCTCCATTGAGCATAGCCGCAAAATTTACTTACATGAAGTGTGCTGTAAAAAATTTTGTATACACTTTGACCCAGACTTGATTTTGTTTTGCATATCATATTAGTAGAACTTAACAATTAAAATTCTCCGATTTCTTTCATCTGATAAGGCATGCGATTATATTAATATTGAATTATAAGAAATCTCATAATGAAATGATTATTAATGGAGAGTATTAATGTTAGGTAGGTACCTAGGTGTTGAAGTATGTAAGGATCGGAGTTCGGTAACCTCCGGCGACAGTAGTTTTAAAAGGAAATCTTTTTTTCCAGACGCATTGAATGGCTGCAACTGATCTGTCGAAATGATTTAAAAAACAAACCTAACTTTGCTGCCTTAATTTTGCCTAATATTTACAATCAATGTAACTCAGGTAGGTAGATGAAGTTAAAATACTTTATGCGGGCAGCCCTACCGTGTCTACCGCATTTTTATGTATCGCGCGTGCTGTAGGTAGTTATTTCAAGGATAGGGCCGAGTCAAACTACTGTATAGATATCATTACCGTGGCAGCGCTTTTTTGTTCTTTTAATTTGTTTTCTTTTCCTCGTGGCGCAATACCTTAGCAGCCTTTTTCTTTCGTAATATTGACTGTAGACATTCAGGTTTTTTTTTTCGGGAACCAAACGCACTATCACAGTAACCTGTGACCCTAAAAAATGCAAATTATACCAAGTGCTTGAAAGTTGCAAACCTATTTACAGCGTAGATATTTTTTTGTTTTTTTCAATCAGGCATCATCTTATTTTTATAAGTTCTGTTTACTTTCATTTAACCCAGCTCCGCGAAGTAGTTGAATATGCTAACTGCAGTGAAATACTTATGTAGTACGTAGTTGTCCTTGTACAAAAGATTATTTCTAGCTTATTTTATTTAACACCACTCATCAGACTACTGTGCTCGACGGTGACCGACCATGCTTCAGTTATATTAAGTATCTGTAAATCTCATCGTAGAGCAGAGAAAGTAACCACGCTGACAAGGAACAATTTTGACGCGGCTGTAAAAGATCTGGAGTCGGTCGATTTCTCATTTATTAATACAATTGCTGCAACTTTGGATACACATTCAACTGTACATAATAGACCTAGCCGGAAACGATTGCTCAAACCCTGGTTAACTCCAGGACTTCTCCGTTGCATTCGCCACAGGGATAAACTCCATAAAAAGTTTTCGTTAAACCCACAAAATTATATCTTCGAAACATCTTATAAAAGAGACCGTAATTTTTGCAACAAGATAATAAGACAATTAAAAAGACAGTATGAAAAGTCCCTCCTACAAAACTCAAAAAATTATAAAGACATGTGGAACGCTGTTAAAACTATAATACAACAGAAAAAACAAAAATCAGTAGCCGACAACCTTATTCGACATACGAGTAGTAATTCTAACTCGATAGAAGATATAAATAAGAACTTCTCCAATATAGGCAAACACCTCGCTGACAATATTACTAACACCATGACTTCCTTTACTAACATATTATCTCAAAAGCTAGGCATAACCACGAATCTCAACTCGATAGTCCTACTTCCCCCAGATGAGCCTGAAGTTGAAGCATTGATACTCAATTTAAATAATGACTGCACCATCGGTTGGGACGCTATTCCTGCTAAGTTCCTCAAACTAGCAAGACATATGGTTGTTCCCCATTTAACGAAACTCTTCGAATTATGTATTTTGCAAGGAGTCTTTCCCCGAGTATTCAAAAAATCTTTGATTACACCTGTCCACAAGAACGGGTCTAAGGAAGATGTCAGAAACTACCGGCCTATTTCGGTCCTTTCAACAATGTCTAAAATTCTAGAAAAAGTTTTGAATACTAGGCTAATTAGCTTTTGAGAACGCAACAAGATATTGTCGGATGCCCAGTTTGGATTTAGGTCCGGAAAAAGTACTGAGGATGCTGTCGGGCAACTTGTGGACCATGTTACATCCCAATTGGATGGTCGAAAAAAGTCCATCGGCATTTTCCTTAACGTAGCCAAGGCTTTCGACACCGTTTCGATACCTATTCTAGTGGACAAACTGGAACGAATCGGTGTTCGGGGAACGGCCTTAAAACTTTTTAAAGACTTTCTCTGTGAACGTACTCAGAGAGTGAAAATACGAGATCACATTAGCTCGGATGCTCTGGTCACCTATGGCGTACCACAGGGTAGTATTCTTGGTCCCAGTCTCTTCCTGGTCTACATAAACGATCTGTGTCAGTTAGTTCTTGAAAATGGTAAGATTTTTACATATGCTGATGATACAGCACTCGTATTTCATGGAGAGACTTGGGATGAGGTTCAACAAAAAGCCAAGTCAGGCCTGCTTAATGTGAGCTAATGGCTAAGGACTAACCTACTAACCTTAAACCTTGCAAAAGCGACCCTAATCCAATTTAGTTTCTCTAAAATTCAGCCTACCAATGTCTGCGTTAAATTACACGTATGTAATTCCCCCAAAAACTGCGCGTCCTGCTCATGTGTACCTATTCCTCAATCAAACACTATAAAATATTTAGGAATACTACTTGACGAAAAGTTCACTTGGCGCCAGCACATAGAGATAACTACCGCGCGAATTAGAAAACTAATATGGGTATTCAAGACTCTTCGACATGTCGCTGACTATGAGCTATTACGCACGGTATATTTCGCACTGGTTCAGTCGGTGATCGGGTATTGCATTGGTGTCTGGGGTGGGGCATGCAAAACGCACATGATTCGACTTGAAAGGGGTCAAAGATCTGTGCTTAAAGTAATGAAATTTAGGCCTTTTAGATTCCCCTTTACAACTTTATTATGATAAATGTCATGTTCTCACTGTACGGCAAATGTATGTTTTACATTTAGTCACCAAACAGCATCTTATCACACCATTTTTTTTTTTTTTTCAGGATGGGAAATCATCAAATGACTTCTCCCGCTCTGGGCGGAGCGGGAGGGCGTGTCAGACTTTTACTGACTAAAGCCCACCCGTGTTCCATCAGTTGCCCATGTGCCAGGGTCACGGTATCTCTTTCGAACAATCTCGAGACCCCGGCAGGCATCGGTCCTAGTAGACCCCTACACTGCTGCTGACATTTCTTTGAGGCGCGCGTGGAACACTGCGCGCCGTCGACCCGAGCTTGGTCCTTACCGGGCGGCGAGCTAACCATTGCTCGCCACCCGCAAGCTCGCGCCTACGGTGGCCGGGAGTCCGCAATCGACTCCCGACGCCCGGGGCGTCTCCTCCTGCGGCGGCTAGGGACGTGAGGGCGCAGAGACTGCCACTCCCTCACGCACCCCGCCTCCTCCTTCGCGAGCATTACTGCTTCGCAGAAGGAGGTGACGGCTTCCCATTCCCTCTCGCTCCGTACCATGGCTCGCACCAGGGCCGGACGCGAGAGGTCGCCGCCGCCGATCGCCTCCACGAGGACACGGCGGTACTCCACCCAGGCTGGGCACACCTCCACCGTATGCTCCACTGTGTCCTCCAGACGATCCTCGCAATGGAAACACCCGGACGTATCCTCCCGCTTTATCCTGAACAGGAACCCACCGAAGCACCCATGCCCGGTGAGAACCTGCATCAGGCAGAAGGTGAGGACGCCGTGGCGCCTCTCTATCCACTCCTCAAAGAGGGGACTTACCGTCGCAATTGAGGCGTGCCCATCTTATCACACCATTAAATAAGCAAGTTTTGAGTAAGCGAACTCTAAGGAATGTTTGCCGTTCAGCTAAGTTTCACACTGCAGCTGCTAGAAGGCAACACACGTATTTATCCAGTCACATTTATAATAAAACAAATAATGTTCTTAATACTAATCCTCTTACAACAAGAGAAGCTAAATCTAAAACTAAGTCGTGGCTACTGACACAAGCATACGGTCAAACGGAATCAATTTTAATATAAGGTATATTTAAGTTCAACAAGTTCAGACATCACCCACGTACACAACCTCTCACTAACCTCCATTCACACACTACCACACTACACGCACCAATACATAAAACACACTTTTTACACTCCCCACTTACACACATGTATGTATGTTGACAATATAATCAATCGGTATCATAATTTTTCTTTCGTTTTTTTTTTTGTCATGTATTTAATAACTATTTTATAATCATAATTTTAACTTATTTTAATAATGAATGTAACTATTATTTTGCTATTTTAATTTTATTTTTTGCTAATCTTAAACTAAATATAAACAATGTATATCGCATAGATTCCCGAACCTACTGATTGGGAGAAGACACTGGCTCCTGTAACACAGGTGTTTTACCTAGCGCAGGAGTCAGGGCTTCACTTTGTTTGTACACATTTTATGCCAATAAAGAATTTATTTATTTATTTATTTACTGGTATTTAGAAAATACAAGTAAGTAAAATAAGACCAGGGCTTTAGCCCGGAATAATTCCATGGAATATCCCCATTAAACGACTCGTGTCAATGCTCTTGATTATTTTTCTATAGCGGGAACCCGATTAGTAGGACATAATGTACTGAATGGCTGATGATTTTTTTTTATATCAGGCCCTCCACAAAGTTAATATCATGCTAAAAATAAAAAACTTCACGATTGTTACATGTTAAATCAGTACCTATTTGAAAAGACTCCACCTACAGACCTATTTTCTACATAAAAGAAAATTCGTAGAAGAATTACTTCATATCACTCTTTGTTTAACACAACACCAAAGATTTAAATCGTTGGAATGGCCCAATGACACAGGGAATGGAATGGAGCGTTCCATGTTTAGTTGTGCAGTGTCAATTTTGTGAGGCTTTGCTCAATCCGTTCTCTGTGTCGATTCGTCCTACCACGTCAAAAGATGGTCACATTTCTATTTTTTTTGACATCCACAATAGCGTATGCTATCATCGAAATGACATAATATTATACTCTGAGATATGGGTTGATTGGATGTGTGAGCTTTCTTTTCTTAGTATACTTTACTTTTCGCGTGACGTTAGTACGGTGAGGGTAAATTTAACGATTTATATCTTTGCATACCACTAAAATTATAGACGTTACAGAGTGGTTAGGGCTTAAGGTAGAGTATGGATTAAAATATAATTCATTGGAAAACTTTGATGCTCACTGGGCGAGGGCGTTTGAGTTTGAAGCACTTTTCAATAGTCCTCTGGAATAGGTAAGTGGTAGAAGGGGCGACGACCTTTAGAAATTTGTTTAGAGACTGAAATAGAGCTTACTTTTATAAAAATGTACAAACATATTACAAAGAACTTCATTGTTCAACTTTAGGGAATATATGCCATATGCTGTAAGTTATAGAACTCCTAATTGCTAAGCTAGAACATTGTGCTTATAGAAGATATATCTAAAAAAATTGGAGGTAAGTGAGAGTAACCTTTAATCATAATCAGCCCATAATGTTCCCACTGCTGGGACATAGGTCTCCTTTCTGTGATAGGAAGTGGGCCATTATCCATCACGCGGGCCCAAAGCGGGTTGGTAGATATCACATATCTTAGATTTTTTTGATCTAGGACATGGCTGTTGTTTCACGATGTTTTCCTTTACCGTTTTGAAAATAGTGGTTATGAAATAATCTACACGAAGTTATGTGCATGTCTGGGTTCGAACGTACGACCTTACAAATCGTAAGTTGCGGCCGTTGCGGCTAGGCCACTATTGGTCTACATTATACCTATTATTTACATTTTTCATTTAAGTAATACATATTTATTGGTACTCTTATATTGTGTATATTGAACAGAATTCGAGAAATAATAATTTGAACATTTTTCCTGCTCTCCGTAAGCAGGAAAAATGTCCTGCTCATGGAGAGTCCTACTAAATCAATACTGATTTCCTCATGGAATCAGTATTTATTTAATGTAAAAGTTTTCCATTGAAATGGTTGTCTTTAACATCTGTGGTTAACCTTTTTTGTTTGAACAATTAGTTATATTTATCCATTGGTAGGAAACAAAAGTAGTGTTTTTGTACCCAATACTGGGCCCTCCCCAATTCAAGTTATCAATCCCCAATTCAATTCATCAAGGTTTATTGAATTCATAAAGGTGAATACCAAATGTGTGTACGGTAAACATACTTCAGCCTACTCCTAAGGATAATATAAGCATGATGTTATAGACATACTTTACAATATTAAACAACGTCACAAAATCCTGTTAACCGAACATTTCTGCTGATTCTGTGATATAGAAGGCTCGCTGTAAACCCTAAATTATATTCAGTGAATCCGCAGCTTCGTCGAAACGGTATTTAACCCTCCCGGGCTTGTTTACACAGGACATAACCCGTAAACATCACGGAATGGACTTTGATGCAGGGTTCTGCAGTTACAACATCTTGAATTCGCGGCAAATCAGTTTGTATTAAACTTATGTTGTTTACCAAGACTTTGTGGTACCTACATTTTTAGAAAGAAATGTTGATTATTTCTGGTTTATTCAAACATGTAACAAAATCGATAAATCTGCTTTCTGTAAGTGTAGGTATGTGTAAGTTGGCAATTCAATTTTTTTCGATAACAGATAAAAAAGATATCTGATTTTCTCGTGAAGTATATTTCGTTCCACTTTCTTTGGATTTCGATTCTATGAAATATTCAAACTTCACTTTGGTGCCTCACACTGGTTCACGTATCTATTATTATTTTAACATTTTATCAACGCAAAATCTTGTACTTGTAATATTGACTGACAGGCATGGTGGTACTCAATTATTGAGAACTTGGTCTGAAGCTCAAAATCTAATTTTTATGCAATGGTATTGCTTCGCATTCTTAACCTACTATTAAAGAGACGATGCATTCGGCGAGGGCTCTTTTCATGTACAGACGCCACCAGGTCAAGCTACCCGAAACTGTCAATTTTTCCCGATGAACCTTGAACCTAATGCTCTAGAAATAAAGTCGAAAATCTATCAAAGAAATCTGACAGATTGTAGTAGCTTGATGTGTTGGCGTCTGTACATTACCTAATCAACAGCCTATAATGTACCCACTGCTGGGACACAGGCCTCCTCTCGGTGAGAGGGAAATGGGCCATAATCTACCACGCGGGCCCAGTGCGGGTTGGTAGATGTCACATGTCTTTTTATATGAAAACTAGCTGACCCGACAGACGTTGTCCTGTCTTAACGATAACTATTTAATTCGAATTGGTATCTATATATATAAAATGAATCCCTATTTCCCTTGGTCACGTCATCACGCGTGAACGGCTGGACCGATTTCAATTTTTTTTCACTTTTTTAATTTCTTTCTTTCATAAAAACCTCCTGACAATAACAAACACAACAAAAAAAAGTGAAATCGGTCCAGCCGTTCACGCGTGATGGCGTGACCAAGGGAAATAGGGATTCATTTTTATATTTATAGATAGATTAAATATAAACTCACTGACACAAGGAATGTTTCAGAATAAAGTCAGTACACAACAACTGTCATTCTGGCAAGAACTTTATCCAATTAAAATAAAGTTTTATTTTCGTTGTTGAGATAATTTTGTATAGATTGTTCGTCCCGATATTTTTGACGCTGACTGTAACACGACTAAAAGAAAAAATAATACCTTTATTTACGTAAACAACAAAACATAGCAAGGTCTGGTATGACAATGAAACGAAAATTGAAGATGCAAAATGTTTACAAAAACAGTTTCAGGTATTTTGAACAGAAAAAAAAAATGAAATACACAACACTGTTGGAATATTGGTCTAGAACAGAGAATTCATTAAAATTACCAAGCTCTCTGGAATCAAAAAGGGAAAAGTAAAATATAAAACTAGTCTCAGTCAAACATTAATGAAAGTCAGGATATTTGAGAGAAAGACGACGAAAAGTAATTTATTTTAATAAAAAATCGAGGTGAAGTTACCTTATATCGGGTAGACTTTAATGAAAATCGCTAGACTTTATTTCTCTAATAGCCTAACTATTAAACTGTTTTAAACTGTTCTTTCACAGTTCATTTAATATGAATATTCCGGCTTAGATGCAATTGGTAGGAATCATTTTTTGAGATAACCGATCGTTGACGCCTTTTCCCAATGTTTTTTAAAGGCGAAATTCAGAAATAAGGACCCCTCGATAGACTTTATAAGTGTAATCAATTTTTATCGTCACTTCAAACTTTTCGTAGGAACCATACCATAACTTCATGAAAAACATAAAATCAGTTATACTTTTAACTTCCCCAAGAAAACCCGTCGCTAACCGAGTTCCATATTATAATAATTCTGCCGTACCGTGAACTTAAGTATTCCCCTAAAACGTATCCCCAACCTCAATGCATGCAGGAGATAAAAATAAACAGAGGTGGCCATTTTGCTAAGAGCTGCCTTCGATTCTTAGTCTTGTGTATTGTACTAGGGTGACTATAGTTTAGAGTATTCTTAGAGGTCTTGTTATACTGGTTAGGGTGACGTCGAGGCATTCTTGCATCGGAGGCAGTCGACTAGACGGCGCCGGTCGGTGACTCATCGTACAATCCAGCTGCTTTATAGCTTTTCCGCTGAATCACCGTAATTCATCATTGATTTAATTTTACGTGAGACGAAGATTATAAGCGTGGATGTTCGCTTCGTTTAGTTGAAGAAGTTAGTCTTGTAAGTCTTTTGTTCAGATAATAGCATAATAGCCTCTTTTGGATATCCATTAATTTTCATTATAGATTTTTGAAGCTTAGGAAATTATGTTGAATAAGTGTGAGGTTTTTTATAGAAAGCTGAGTATTTTTTTGTAAAATACAGTCGTATGTTTTATCCGTAAGTTTGCCTTCAGCAAACGTAAAATGACATCGGCCAATACCTCGAGATTAACTACAAAATCATAAATCTATACTAATATTATAAAGCTGAAGAGTTTGTTTGTTTGTTTGTTTGTTTGGTTGAACGCGATAATCTCAGTAACTATTGTAGTCCAAATTGAAAAATTATTTTTGTGTTGGGTAGTGTATTTATTGAGAAAGGCTATAGGCTATATAACATCATGCTATAATCAAAAGGAGCGGAGCAGCAACAAAAAATTGACGAAAACTGGCAGGCAATTCGAAGCGACGGGAAGGGTCACGGGAGCAAAAATTTGATGCGGACGAAGTCGCGGGCAGAAGCTAGTGTCATAATAAAACATAACAACGATTGACAAAACAAAGGCAATGAGAATAATACCTATGAGCTTATCTATCTCATTAAAATTATGAATATTATGAGTGTCCATAGCAGCACACTCGATGTTGTGGAGGACGATTAAAACCTCCCTAATCTTGTTTAACCTCTAAGTCTAAGCAATCGTTTTTTAATTGTATCTGTAATTACGGTAATTGACCGGTTAAAGAGTATTTATTTAATTAAATGTAGAAGTTTTAATCTATACCTCTATACTATAATTACTATCTAATATTATAGATGCGAAAGTAACTCTGTCTGACTGTTACGCTTTCACGACTATACACTGAAAAGATTTTGATGAAATTTGGTACAGGGTAAGTTGGATACCCAAGAAAGTATATAGGCTACTTTTTATTCCGCGACTTCGTCTGCGTCCGCGATAACCAAAATTTACGTTGACGAAGTCGTGGGCAGAAGCCAGTTGTTACATAGTATAAACATGCCTGGTGAATCTGTTAAATAGTTAAAGACACTACATCTGAGGAAGGAATTCCAAAACACACATAAAACCCTTGCACTATAAACATTCTAAAACTTCAAGCGCTTAAAGCGGCTGCACCCTAAACAGTATTTTGACATCCGACACTATAACATTTTAGTGTAATGTCCTAAGTTTTGTCCCCTAAACACGGCCACCCTCCGCCGCACTGCGGGCACCATCGAATGTAACACTTATAAATTACTTTAATTTAATACATAGCGCCTGTGACGGGTGGTTCC
This sequence comes from Aporophyla lueneburgensis, assembly GCA_932294355.1. Lineage (NCBI taxonomy): Eukaryota > Metazoa > Arthropoda > Insecta > Lepidoptera > Noctuidae > Aporophyla > Aporophyla lueneburgensis. The sequence continues at coordinate 9,065,464 of OW028746.1, forward strand.
GTAATCAGAAACATTTTTCTGCCCAGAACTTTGGCAGTAAGTCATAAATAAAATTTCTTGGAGATGTTGCGATGTATTTTAAGTTAAACTGCCAAATGGGTTTTCTCTTATTGCAGATAAGGTTTATTTTTATGTTAACATAACATTACGCCTATACTTCACTGACGGGTTAGGCAGAGGTCCACTGACGTATTGGTTATTCCAACTTATTGCCAAACCTGAAACTTCAGCTCTACTTACGTTAACCTCTAAGTCCCTGAGATGCCACATTTGGTATAGACACAATTGTTTTTAATTGTGTCTGTAATTACGGCATTCAACAGGTTAAGCACTTTAAGGTATTTTTTTACTAACACCTTAATATTTGTCTGCCAGTATTTAAATGAAAATGTATTCATCTATTTTTATTAGTTAGTTTACAACTATCACTTACATTCGTTGTTACAGGTGGGAAGCCCAAAATAAGTAGTCACCGATTTTCACACTCAAGAGATGTTACCAACTTATTCATTTTCCTAGCCTTTTTCCATACTTTGAGATCGGGTTTTAGTCCAATCGGATACAGTGAATAGAGGAAAGTCACCAAATATGGAATACCATTTTGTTTTTGGGATATAAAAAAAAAACTTCATATAAATTAAATCAGTTTAATGTTTTTACTAATCAGTCATACATTTATATGTAGTAATTAACAGCCTTTAATCAAATATATTATTTATCAAATTAAAATCTAACACAAAAAACAATATCACAAATGAGTAACCAAATATGGAATAGGTACCCATATATGGAATATAAGCATAAATCAACATAACAATAACAAAAATGGACATTAATATCTTTGAGATCAATTAAATGAATATAACATATTGTGATCAATGAAAGAAGTTACATAATTACTTGCAAAAGTCACAAATCCAAGTATCAAACTCTGGACCAGCACAATCATAATGTGACGTTCAAGTTCCGAGCCCAAGATAGTTTTTCGTCCTAATGTAGTAGCTGCTGCCACTTCTGGAGACTATTCATCTTTTTGGCAGAGACGAAATAAAGTTGTCATAGGCACTTGAGAATGCTGTGCCGCTTTCAAATACCCCATATTCTTTTCCCGGACGAATTTTATAGCTTGTGCCATTTTTTCTTCATCCCAGGTTTTTCGTTTGTTTGATTGTGAACCGGACATTCTAAAAACAAACATTACATATATTTTTAAAGAAATAATAGCAAGTATCTATCATATGAAATATTAAGACCTAATTATGGAATATTCCATAATTAGACACCGACGACTGTCCATATTTGGATTTTTATACTAGTTCATACTCTTCTAAATATTTTTTCAAGTCACAATATTTTAATGACAAAAGATCACAAAATGGTGAAATAAACATAATACCGATATACTAAATAGTATAACACTTATGTATACAAACATAACAGCTGGTAATACTCATTTATTACTTACCTTTAAAATTTTCTGCACGACAACAAAACAAAATACGCCTGCCACACGTGAAGCGTTCGCGCAACTGACCCGATGGTGTGAGTGCGATAGTTATTAGACCGAATGAAACAGAAGATGGTCGAGTGTTGCGTTTCATACTTAGTTTCATACATAGTCTTAGAGAAATGAAGGAATTCCATATTAGGATACTATTTCATATTTGGTGACTTTCCTCTACACGGCGTGACTGCCTATCTAATATCCACAACTCAGTCACGGGGTAGCACGATACCCGTTGGTGAGACTGGTTGTGAGACTACCCGTAACGATTATCAATGATCTACGTAAGACAGCCAAGACCAACGGCTTAGTGTGACAACAAAATTGAAGTTATCTCTCCTGGACAATACCTAGATATGCTTTTTCTTTTTTAATTTGCCTACTGTTCCACCATTGAGCATAGGCCTCCTCCAAATCCGTCAAGGCATTCTTCTTCAGGTTCACTTCAATCCAATCCTTATAATACAGGTCTAGGTCACCTCACCACCTCTTCTTGGACCAGCCTCTGCAGCGCCTTCTATCCTTAGGCACTGTTTGGAAACCACTGCCCAGCGGCCACTGTGCATACAGTTGATGTGAAACGCCCAGACCCATTTTAGCCTGGCAGCCTTTTTGCCTACGTCTACGATTCCCATTTCGAGATGCATTAAAAACAGGTGACCTGTATTAAAACCTATTTCCAACTTTAGTACCAAATATTCCATTATAACAAGACATAACACTTACATTGTCATGATCCTCATCTTCGCAGAACATAAAATACTTTAGTCTATAAAACTTGAACTTTCTTCTTAATATTGACGAACTGCGGCCATAAAAGTGAAGATGCTTAACAATATTATAATTTCAGCTCTTGCATTTCTTAAAGCCTCTTTTAATGGTATTATACACTCATTAAAATTTTATGGGCTCCCGTTAAAAAATTGCCGCATGAGTGATTGATATAAAAAATTTGCTGCGCTCCGTGGTTTCACCCGCATAAGTCTCGATCTTGTAAGGCTGTTGAATTAAATTACATCGAAATTCGTTCAGTCAGTGTGAATGCGTAACAGACAAACGTTCAATAAATTTAATGTTTTCTCTTGATATTATTAGATGTATGGTATATTACACTACTCACAAAAATTAAGGGATATAAAAAAGTATCCAAATTTTTGGGTGATATTCAACAAGCTGTAACTCCGAGGAAAATTATCGTATAGCAAAATTTTTAATGAAAAAAAATGGAAAAAAAAAATTGAAGCCCGAATCCCTTAATTTTTGTGACTAGTGTAGTTAACCCTAATCGCTCACAGCCTTCAATCCAGCACCTGTTGGTATATTCTGTTAAAAATTAAACGTTAAATGATTCTGATATAAACTGTAATTCTTACTGAAGCTTGGGACTAACACTACTGACAACTCACTTCAACTAAATCACAAACAATATTTTAGCAATATTCACTCACGATATTTAATTGTTGAAAGTAAAAAACGCCAATCTCATAGCTAAATCCTAGGCCAAGAATTCCAAAAAATAAAGATCTATTTAATGTAGACTCAACTGGGACTTTTGTGATATCTAATATCTATGCCAGGAAAAGTATTCCTACCTGATACCTGATACCTGATAGACTAAGTTGACTTAACCCAGCTGCACCTACGCACTTTCCAGTTATCTTTTGGAAGATCCAAGGTATAGTGGGTGTAAGGAAATGATTAATTAGTAATCACCAGTACCTAATTGTATAGCAGGATATTTTAGGTTAGTTACTCGGAAAAAGTCAATAATAGATACCTAGTCGAATTCCACAAAATACAGGTTTCTTTATTAACTAAAAGTGTCAACTGTGTTTGCAAAAACCTAGATATAAATTGCAAAAGAACATGTACTCCAAACAAGTAAAAATAACTCCAAAATTTAATAACAAAAACCTCAACATATCACGTGTTTGGGACGCCATAGAAGTACGCATTCGAAAAACCCTGAGGCAAAACTACTTTCCATATACATATAGCATTAATGTAATTCTGGATAAGCAGGAAACCGTATAATGTTATGTGAAAGCCCAACTACCGAAAATATAACGGATGTATGAAACCCTGAGATTTATAAAAGGCTTGGATTGGCGTACGGGGACTATGATAAGATTCGTAACAAGGAGTGAAAATATATGTATATTTCTGGGGTTTTCGGCGTTTTGAAGTTTCGTTCATTACCGAGTAGAGCTTCTTAGAGATGGGTTCGTATTTGCTGGATTGGTTAAGTTACGTTTGCCAGTCAGTATTTTGGTTGTGTTTATGAATTACCGATGTTGCTTTTGAACCACTGATTGTTTCTTTTATACAGCTCATCTTGAGCTAGATAAAAGAAACAACCAGTGGTGCACACTAACCCTGCATCGCAAGAACCGTAAATCATGCGGAGCGGCCTTTGCAAATTCATCATCATCCATGCGTTATTCTGGTTGCATCACTTCGGTGTCTGGTGTCGGCTTTCCTACTTTTAACCCTCTACTTCCGATGGTCTTATGCATCCCTTATGGTAAGTCTGTTGCTACATATTTCTTCCGCTACGACGTCAAGCCAGCACTTTTTGAGCCTTCCTCTTCTGCCGGGGCCCGGCGGAGGCAGCATGGCCAGACATTCGTTCCCCACAAAGCTTGCCAGTTTCCGTAACGTGCCCGTACCAACATAAGCGAAACTCCTGCAATTTGTCTGCTATGTCACGGATATTAAAGTTGCTGCGAATGCGTGAGTTCTTGACGCGGTCTTCATTAGGCTTTTGCCAAGTAGTGGGTTGATATAGGCACCAGGAATAGTAACATTATACTACTTCAAAAGATATGCTGATAGGACGGTACTTATCTACCTTGCATCCTAAAACTGGATTAAATACAAACAAAACATTTTATTCATTCATAAGAGAAAAAAAAGTTGCATTTGGTAGCATCTGCACCATTCCGTTCGAAGCCATCAGAACTCAACTACAATAAGTCATTCTTCAATTTCGTGTTTGAAAAAATTATCTAAGAAATTCGGAACATCTTCGCATTTTGTTTCATTCCAAAAGTCCCGAACCCGGTGATAAATCTTCTTCAACTAAATTAAGGCAGCTTTACTTAATTCCGTGGCTTTCTAATTCAAAATGGTTTTTAATTTTATCGGCCTAGAGAATAATTTTATTTATACGAGTAATGGTGGTCGATGAAAGGCCCGTGCTATCTGTAACACTTCTGATTTCCCCGGGGACCTTTAAATCTACCCGAATCCAGGCATCTGGAAGAAATAAACCTGCCGATTGTAGAGGAAACTTTTGGATAGCTTACTTACTAGTTTACGTTGGAAAAAAAAATCAACGAAGTTCCTTTTAAGGCAGGTGCAACAGTAAAATGTATGCTAGAATTTCTGTCTTTATTCATTTATATCAAAGGTCAATTCTACTAAAACATATTACGTTACTAACACTTAGTTATACAGACTCACAGATAATATAATATTACGCCGCGACTTACGAGTATTAGGTCGTGAGTTCTAACCCAAGCAGGCGCATTACTTCGTGTAAATTATTTCATCGCCACTGCTCTCAAAACGGTGAAGGAAAACATCGTGAGGAAACCAGCATATCGTAGAACCAAAAATTCGAAGACATGTGACATCTACCAACCTGCACTGGGCCCGCATGGTGGATTATGGCCCTCTCCCTCTCACCGAGAGGAGGCCTGTGTCCCAGCAGTGGGAACTTTATAGGCTGATGATGATGATGATGATGACGCTTATATTTCCCAGAAGGTAAGGCAGAGGTGTACCTACCCAAATTTCATAAATACATAATTTTCGTGAATGATAATATGTAAAACATAATTATATTTCCATCAACTTTATGCAGACTTAGAGAAAAAAAAATGATTTTCTATTACACATTGGCAGAATAGTCGACATAGGCTTTAGTTGCTATACTAAAAATAGAATAGAGTAGACAAAGAAAAAAATATTATGTTTACCTGTTTGATTTTTTGCTAATCTAAACAAAGTTTTCTATACCTACCTCTATCTATTTTATATTCTAGAGCTTAGAATAAATCACTGTTTACATTTAATTTATACTTGCGGAATTAATTGTGTCTTTCATTTACCGTACCATGTAGTTCCCCTCTTAGCCGAAGGGTAAGGGGGATACTCCCCTATTTGATCCTTCTGACTTTTGATTAAGCTTGTGCGGTACCAAGACAGTATTCTTTACGAGGAGATGCGCATCTAGAAACTTTTCGTGACCATCGTAAAAATATTGCAAAGTTCCTTTACGTAAACTCATATTCACTCAGTAAATCTATATCTATGCTTCTATATATATACTAATACTAGCTGACCCGACAGATTTTGTCCTGTCTTAACGATAACCTATTTAATTCGAATTGGTATCTATATAATTATATAAAATGAATCCCTATTTCCCTTGGTCACGCCATCACGCGTGAACGGCTGGACTGATTTGAATTTTTTTTTTTCACTTTTTAATTTTTTTTCTTTCATAGAAACCTTCTCCTGACAATAAAAAACACAAAAAAAAAGTGAAATCGGTCCAGCCGTTCACGCGTGATGGCGTGACCAAGGGAAATAGGGATTCATTTATATATATATATATAGATTATAAATACGAAAATAACTCTGTCTATCTGTTAAGCTTTCATGACTCCACCACTGATCCGATTTTGATGAAATTTGATCAAGAATAAGTTTGAACCTCAACAAAGCACATAGGCTATTTTTTATACCGCGACTTCGTCTGCGTCCGCGAAAACCGACACTTACGCGGATGATATTGCGGAAAAAAGCTAGTATAAAATAATCATATCAAGTTTTTATCATGTTCAATTGCTAGAACGTTGAATGGCAGCACTCAACGGATATTTTACGGCAATTCGATGCAGATAAATGATGATTTTAATTGGTGCGATTCAATTTGGTGCTTCTTTAATTACAGCTATCAATTTAACGGTTGTTCGAACTATTTGCTCGCTGTACAGGCATCAGTTTTGCTCGTTAAGTCGATAAATTCGGTTCCAGTTACAGATGTGTCTGAACATCGTGTCCGTTTGCAAATGGATTATAAAATATTCAGGATTTTAAAACTATGGCATTGCAAATGTACGTACACTCTTTGTCTTTGCAACTACGATCGTTTCAATCTTGCGAACAGACAAATTTATGAAATAAACGGATAAATTACACAAGTTTAATATATCATCATCATCATCATCATTTCAGCCATAAGACGTCCACTGCTGGACTTAGGCCTCCCCCAATTTGGGGGGCTTTGCCATAATCGCCACGCTTGGTAGGCGGGTTGGCGATCGCAGTATGGTGTTAAAATGCATAGAGAACGCTGCTGCCCATTCTCTAGTAAGTCCCTTAGTCGCCTTTTACGACACCCACGGGAAGAAATGGGGTGGTGTTATTCTTTACGTCCGGCACCACACGATGCTTAATTAATATATCACATGCTCCTAATTTGTGAAAAAGTTAATTACTTCTTCATACATAATATTTCTCAAGACACTATGAAATTCCCTGTTATAAGGAGTTTTTAATACCAATAATATTTACCTGACCTGAAAATTGAAAACCATGATTTCGAAGAGCAACCTGAGCTTAAGATCCCACAAAAATTTGATTGAACCATTTATAAGCTGCTTACAATTAAAATTGTTGAGGGCTCTATTGTAATTTTGAGGTCATCGAAGCAATTTACTTTCATAAAAAGATGGAGACAAGTTTTATTTGTAAAGCTTTTATTGATCTCGAGTTCGTAGGAATAAAAGAGGTATAACTAGGCAAAATTCAATCTCGCCAAACCGTTGTAACATTTCAGGACTGAAGCCTGAAAGCAATAAGCCTCGTCACAATGACACAATACATTGAGAACACTTCCACCTCCTACCGTCAAACTTATACCGAAATTATAGTTCCGATGGGAAATCGAAACAAAACATTTGGAAGTTTATCGAGTGATTATAAATATAACATGTGTTTCCGGGTTTGGTTGTACACCTAAACAAATACAAGTTTCTGTTGGGCCTTTAAATGGTAGGTAATGGACGTTAATAGCTATGTCTTTTTGGTACATAAAATAATCAAATGCCATCACAATAATAGCCAAGGAAGTTGTTAGTTCTGTGTATTTGAATGAGTTTAAATGTGGTAAAACTTAAAAACAAAAAAGAACACTACAAAGTGAAAAATAACTTTAAATTCGGAAGTCGGCGTCTAAGGATCTGTATTTAAGGTTTTTTTTTGCCACCGACTTCCGAAATTAAAGTTATTTTTCACTCTGTAGTGTTTTTTTTTAAGGAAGTCGGTTGTTATTTTTTTAAGTTTTATTTTTAAGTTTTTAGTTATGGTAAGTACCCCGCACTAATCTAATCGCGTTATTCGTCCATTCGTCTCGCACAAATTTAAGACTTATATGGTTTTCACATGGATCTCATTGTCAGAATGGAACCAAATTAAAATAGACCCACACGGAAAGCACTAGCTTTTAAATAAAAAAGAATCATCAAAATTGGTGCACCCAGTCAAAAGTTCTGAGGTAACAAACATAAAAAAATACAGTTGAATTGAGCACCTCCTCTTTTTTTTTTGTAGTCGGTTAAAAATGACATTACATCATGCCTCGTTTCTGCAAAGGGTAAGACTGAGGTGTACCTAGAGTACACTAGCATTTGGCCAATTACATTTAAGTCCAATTGTAACAAGGAATGAGCCTATTGCCATCAACCGGGCATAAATTCAGGCCCCTGCCGGCTACTGAGAAATTACAAATGGGACAACCCCATAACACTTTGTCCCATGAGTCAGGAGCATGGGATGTTTACCTGAATGATCTATTATTTATTCCTTGCATAGAACACTGGTCCATAAGAGTAAACATGTACCTACCATTTTTTTTAAGTAGCGAAAATGTTCCTTGAACTTAATAATCTCAAAGAAAAAAAAAAATATTTAAAGGCTGATACTCCGGAAGACTTTCATTCGACAAAATCACATAAAAAATAAAAACTGAAGTAAAAAAATAATTACTGCATGAAATAAAATACGGAGTATGCTTAATTGGAATCAAATTTCTTATTCCAATACGCATTGTAGATAAAAAAATATATTGGTTTTATTATTTATTAACAAAAATCTTCTTTTATATCGGAACAAATACGTATATGTAAGTTATATTATCATTTTTATCATACAACACAATCGCATCAATAAACAGATAGGCCGCATAAAATCACGTAAAATATTTACCTTTGTAAAAGTTTTACTTCATTAAATAAGTCAGTTAATACTACTAGTGCTCAGGCACCCATTATTTCCTAACCATCGAACCAAAATGTCGATTGCCGACCTTGAGGTCATTGGGTCAAATCCAACCCCAGTAAGGTGTTGTAGTAAATCCGAGCATTATCCAAGAATTTAACACGATTGAAAGGATAATTGATTTAAATGGGCTATTAGTAAAATGTGCTTCTAATTGGTATCTATATTAATCATGTTCAAATTTAAGCTGTAATTATCGTTGCTCAAAACGTTCTTCAAAATAGGGACGAAAACTCATAAATTACAGAAAAAAACATTGCAATTTTTGCATGTTTGTTTGTTACGCTTTCATGCTAAAACAGCTGAACAGTTGACAGTTCAACGACATTCATTGCGATATTTACGTTGTTGAGCACACATATTTTTCCAATATATAAAGAAATGAACTATCAATATCCTTCTGATTGATAGTGTGTTACGCAAATTGAATGCTGATTTGAATGAAATTTCGCACATGAATAGACCAGACCATGACCTTAAATAAGACATAGGACTATCTTGTCATTCTTACGAAATCAAGACTTATACGGGTGAAACAATGGGGCGCAGCTAGTCTACATATAATATTTCTAAATTACTAATGCTTATTCTCGTTAATATACTTTTATTATGTTTTTCGCAATCAGCACTAACCTGCCTACTGCTGGGTTTTCTGTTCTGCATACTATTCAGCTTGATCATAATTATTATATATTAACTATAATACTGACACTAAAAAAGAAAACAAAAAAAAGAAAATATAGTTAGACATAAAAAATAATCTTAATACTTATTTCACAATAAAAACCGCTTAGTTCTGCAGAGTTTCTCGCAGGCCTGGAAAAGTTATAGTTCGACTTATGAAAGTAGAAAAAAGGTCAAACATTCAAGGTTTTCCTAACGTGTTGTAGGGTTCCTTAAAATGATATACGGCCTTATAAGTCGCAAAAGTGGCGTAAAACTGACCTTTACCATACGGTAATATATCACTGCATAGCGTAATGTGGCCTATGGGACTAGTAACCGTTTTCAAATCGCTTCCCTACCTACGTTGTTGACATTAAATAGTTTGAGCATAGAATATGTATTAGACTAGGTATGATAATAACAGTTTGTACTTGTCGCATGTAGGGCACAGTGTAGCATGACAGGTCGCGATTATTTTAATTGAGATTTAAAGTAGATGCCGCAATTCCTGACATTTTTTCCACTAGATCGGTACGGTGTATTTGTCATTGTAGGTATATAAATATATAAAAGTTTTAAATGTGTAATTTATATTAACTATACATTTTATTTTAATTATTTCATATTTCAGATATTAGCTTTGTCAATCTACAGACTAGTAATAAAATTATCACATTTAATGAAAATACTTGTTTATAAAATACGTGGTTCATGATGAACGTTTAAACATAGGTATGATATTATAGTATTTATATCTTCTCGTTATTTTAATACATATTACTATTCCTATTCTAGATACAGTCCCTTTTATTTGTTTTAATATTTAACAACTTCATATAAATAGATTATTACTTGACTAATAAAAGTATCATAGATCAACGACTGTAGCCGGCGACGATAATTCAAAGTTTCCTCCATTCCTCGAAAAACTAAGAAAAAACAAACAAAAAAGTACATACTTATAGGAAACGACATAATTTTCTATACACAAAACGGGATGGGGAACGGAGTGAGATGTCAAGATTGTTGTTTCTCTTGCGCGTGCGACGACGGTAGCCGTCACTCACACAGACCCAGACACTGCGTCGGAGGGTAGTTCAAATAACGCAAGTGCCATTTCAGTTTTGTTGTAAATTCTTTTTTCTGGTTTGCGATACGTAACATGCTAATTCAGTTTTATTTGTTTTAGCTAAGTTAACTACATGTAAACGCTTTTAACGTTTAATTTAACTTTTATTGCGTAATTTTTGTCGGTTGAGTGGTGATTTACCTTGCCTACTTGGGCAAGTACCTAATCGCTGCCACGTGCTCGCCGTTACCGCCTTTAAAGGTCAGCAAATAAATATTATGTCGGTTGGTTTGTTTTGTAATAATTTTTATGAAATGAAATGAATTGCACCGATCCCAGCGTGGTTTGACCAGACTCGATTAATCGAATGAACCCCAAGATTTGCACTAGCCTTTGAAGCCTCATATTTCATGGTGCTACATGGGCCATTGCATATCAAGAAGTAGACCGGGGGGTGCTGTAATGGTAGAGAAGACGTGCCCATAGGATAGGAAAGGATTACGAGCCTACCGACTATGCAGCCTTAAGTAAGCATTGGACTAGTGGAGAGAAGGGTGATATTTGTCTATAGGAGGGCATCTTTTCACGTCGTCACCCGGCATGTTGATCCAGGTCGAGCTTCACCGATGCATCTTTTGGTGGGGTTAACCATTTGCTTGGCTCAAGGCTTCGCTATGTTCCGTGTTTTTGTTTTCTTGGTCGTCTTCCGAGTTCTCACTGCTATCAGTTTCTAGTTTTTTGTAGATATCACTAGCCGCTTTCTTGATCTTATTTCTGTCTCCAGCCGTGCCCCTCCAAACTGGATTTCCTTGTCGAAGTATTTCATGTCCTGTTTTAGGTTATCATTCCATGTGTAAATAGGTCGTCCGACCTTTTTAGATTTGGCCCTGTACTGCATTGCTGCATGTAACAGGTGTGGTTCAGAGCGTCTGAAAATGTGTGCCAGGTAGCACATCCTGTGGTTCTTGATGCGTTTTGTTATAGTTTTGCCGTCTAAGATTTGATGCATTTTCTTAAGTCTCGGTTTGTTCCTAGCATGTTTGATCAAGTCTCTCATGATAACTCTTTCATATCTTCTCAGTCTTGAACGGTTCGCCTTTGTGAGTGCTGATACTTTTAAGCCATATATCATACAAGGTACGATAATCATTCGATACATAAGTGTAGCTAGTTTCCAGTCCATTTTTGAGTTCAATATTAATGGTAGTAATGATTTAGCGTTTCTCATGGCCTGTTGGCATAGTTTTCTAATTGAGTTTTTTTTGCTTAAGGGGGCGTAGTGCAAAATAATTCAAAACAGCCGTCACTGTTTAAGAGATAAAATCAATACTTTTACCATAATTTCCATAAAAAATATGTAATAAACACCACAATGAATGTGCTAACCGATTATAGTTGGCAAAAATTAAAAATATTGTATTGTTTAATAAACAAAAATTCGTAAAGTTGAACAAAAATCTTAAAATAGCATGCTCGTGTTTAGTTGAATTTTGATAGTAAACTGTTAATTTCTTTCACAAACTTGAATTCATATTAATTTCTACTTATAATATTACAATTTATAGTCCTTACATTTTCGAAATGTCACTTAGTTATTTTATTATTAATTTTTGTTTTGATTCACGCACTGTTTTGAGAGATAGGCAACGTACATGGGTTGAAAATTCAGTCGCCCACGAGAGCTCAGAGAGTGGTCACGTCGCATCGTGGAGCGATGCGCCGGTAACGATAATTCGCGATCTATTGTGTACGTATACGTTGCCGCAAAGATGAGAACAGGATAAGTCACATATGTGATTTTTTTAGTATGACTTTTATATAATAAGCATACCAAAATTTTACTTTTTGTTGTTTTTTTTTTCTGTTTAACTATTAAATTTTTCTTAAATATTTGTTTTAGTAAACATGGGAAAGCGTAAGGACGCATATTTTAAGAAAAAAATTGGCACTCATTTCCGTAAAAAAGCCGTTTTCGAATACGTATATATATTTTGTGATATTCGTCGTCGTCGTCGTTTCAGCCGTAAGACGTCCACTGCTGGACCCAGGTCTCCCCCAATTTGCCATAATCGCCACGCTTGGCAGGTGGGTTGGCGATCGCAGTATGGTGGGAAAATGCAAATGCAAAACAAAAAAAAAAAACAAAAAAAACGTAAAAAAATGCAATGCAATGTATGCAATGTTTTTGTTATATTAGTTCCTTTTAATTTGTTTTTTTCCTGAAACAATCGATATGGATGTCGTGGCTTTTGGGGTGGCGTTACCAAATTTGGTATTCAATTAAAAATCCAAAATGGCGAATGTAACTTTTACTCAAACGTTCGAAATGGGTGTCGCGTAACGGGTTATGGGGGGTGGCGGTTTCAAATCTGGCATTCATTTTAAAATCCAAGATAACGGATCCAACTTTTTCTCAAAGATTCGATATGGGTATCGTATAGTAGGTTTTTGGGGGTTCCAATTGCTATTCTGACATTAATTTTAGAATCCGCGGTGGACAATTTTTTTTTTTTCTTAAAATTGCGAATTTATTTTATAAACTCTATATAGCAAACTTCTATCCAACAAAAACTCTTTAAAACATAGAAATTACTAAGGTTTGTTTGGTTTACATTGTTACCCTTGTATTAAAACACTTTTTATAGTGTAGCAACCACTCTCAATAGTGAAACAATACATCTTTATTTAGACCCCAATAAACATTAATTTCACTGACCGTCAAACCAAATATTGATACAAGGTCGTAAATATTTCGTACTTACCATGGAATTCTTAGAAATTTGTTCATTTGTTTGTTGTAATTACTTAGCACGTGTTTAATTATCGTACTTCCTAGTATCTTCAAATTATTGTTTTTTTTTTTTACTCTTTATAACGCAATAAAATACCCTGTCCTTTCAATTTCGCTATAAGGAACAACGAAATGCGATAGAAAAGCGCAATAAATCGCATAAAACCATCTACGCTACACCCAAATTCTTTAGTTATTTAGGAATTTTGGTACATAATGGATGTATTCAGTCCGTAGTCCAAACTACAAATATACGTATAGTAATTGTTGTTCCGTCCCGTTTGAATTGTTTACTCTGTGCGCCTACGTTTCTAGACGTGTAACAGAGTGAGAACTCTCACTTGTCAGTTTGACACTTCTTTGGTTTTGGCTTGGAAAATGGGTGAATCGTCGCCGCTTGGATTTCGCGACCTTTTGAAAGTAATCCCTTAGAATCGGTCGTTTTTGTGGACAATCTGTCGTGACCCAATTGTTTGATTGTAAATAACCCCCTTTGACGATATAGAACGGGTTTTAGTTTGAACTTTGGTTGAAATACTTTGAGGTTAAGTGACAGTGATTGAACGCGTGTTGGAGACCGCATGCTTTGGTAGCAGAGCCTCTTGGAGCGGATTGGAGCGGTGGATTCTATCCTGGAATACTCATAACGTCACTACACAATACAGTACACACTCATTTACCTACATAAATCCAGGTAGGCTCCAGAAGCAGTTCTCTTCAACCATCAGGTGAGTCTTTTGAATATTGTATTGATCAGCTCCGCGCACGGCGGACAGTTCGCTTCGCCACTCTTGTCACAAGGCCCCATCATCATACCTTCCACTGCGCTATTAAAATCCTATGGTGAGCCCTTGGCTTGGCGTCGAACAATTGTCCTTATGGTTGGAAATAATTATCAATCATGTTTTTAAATGAATTATATAAATTTCCGCTTTTTTATTGTATCCCCCCACACAAAATTGGGCAGCTTATGGCACCTTGGTAGTTAAATTTAATTTGACTTCCCAGAAAAAAGTTGTTAATTTTCATGGGCAGAAGCAATTTTTATAATATGGCCACACCTTTCCGTTACACTCTATATAATATATATACCACATTTCCATATAATTATCGTATGTTTTTGTAAAGTAAGCAAGGTTCTTATTATATATGGTAATTATAGATTTTTTATCACAGACTGGTTTTATTATTACAATACCTACCACCTACCCATCTACCCTGCCTACCTACTTACCGAATAAAATTCCTGGGCGTACAAGTAAAATTCATAATGCCCAAATGTCATAGCTATCGGATGAGTAGTAAGAAATGGATGTAGGTATTTTCCTATTTTGTGCTATATTTATACCTACATTATCCATTCTATAAACTACATACGTAAATTTTTATATAATAAAGATTATTAGATTTATTTTCTGGGGCATCTACATTAAATCTTCGAAATAATCAATATGCGTATTTTCAAGTCACTCAACACAAATTTTAAAAAGCCGAGGTTACCACCTTTTGTCGTGCAACTGCATGCGGGCCTCGAGCAAATTTGTCAATGTGTGCGTGACTACGCACACGACTAGCGCGCTGTAGTAAATACCTATTTGCCGCGCGCGTTGTAGGGTCGGCGCCGTCTTAATGCGGACGTTATGTAAGTGCCTAGGTATTTGATTTCATCTGCTGTTGCTATATTTATTCCGTTGAGAGTCACGTGGGTCGTTTTCTGTGTTTTTATGGGGTCCCTAATTATAATTTTTGTTTTTGTTTCGTTTATTTGAAGGCCTACACTATTAAGTAAGGGTTTTATGTGCAATAAGATGCGTTCTAGTCCTTCTAGCTCATCTGTAATGAGAATAAGGTCGTCCGCAAATGATAAGACTAGGGGGAGGGAGATTTCGCGGTCTTGATCTAGTTTGATTACCTGAGTTTCCCCTTCGAGGGTTCTCAGAACTTCATCGATGACCAATATAAAAAGGCGGGGGGACAGGGGTGCAACCTTGTTTAACTCCCTTACCTTTGGTAATCCAGCTGCTTTGCTGGCCGCACCATTTGATGCATGTTCTTTATTCAAGCATGCCGTGTTTATCCTGTTGGTCATCGATTTGTTGGTTCGTTGTAATAATATGTCTCTCAATGCCTTCAGGTCAATGTTGTCAAATGCTTTTTCTATGTCGAGGGCGAGAACGTACGTTCGTTTACCTGCACGCCATTCCTCGTCTAGAACCCTTTTGAGCGTAAAAATGTGGTCATCTGTTGATCTATTGTTTAAAAAAGCGGCTTGGTAACTGCCTAGTTCCGTTGTTATGTCGTCAAGTTTTTTAAGTAAGTACGTAGCGTAAATTCTATAGCCCGTGTTGCAAATCGTTATACGGCGATACTCGTTCATATCTTTAGGATTGTTTTTTTTTTAATTGGTACCTGTACGGTCTCGAGCCACGTGTCCGATACTGTGTTCTCTGACCAGGCTTTAATTATGTGTTTAGTTACGGCTTCCTGTAATGGTTGGGGCATCGCTTTGTAAAGCTCGATTACTACTTGATCCGTTCCGGGGGCCGTCCCGTTTCGCATTTTGTTGATGATTCCTATTATTTCGGCCACCGTCGGTTCTTCGCCTTTTGCTTCTGTTATCGGTTTTGTTATGTTTACCGTTGGTATGCGACGGCCCTCGGAGTTTGTAAGTATTTTCTCCCATTTGGACATCGATATGAACGCGGTTCTTTATCGGCGTTTCGTTTGCTGTTTGTTTTTCCTATAGAATGAATAGAGCATTTGCATGCGTTTTGCGGGGTGCGTTTTACCCAGTCCGGAGAAGCAGGCTCTGCATGTTTTTTGTTCCTCCAGATATGTAACTTTGAAGTATTGTCTGACATTCTTTGACGCGATTATGCCTATTAGGGTTATCCGGTTGCCTGCTTTGTAGGAATTTGGCCTTTTGTACGTTAGCGAGGGCTATTCGAGGGTCCCTTGAGTACATTGGCTGAAGCATCAAAGTTTCCTGAGCAGCGGCTTTTAGTACATCCGTTATGGTATTGCAGGGTATTTCGGTGTTTTCAATTGTTGTGATTCCCATATTTGCTAGTTTTTTTGTGATGCAATCTTGATATTTTGTTTTGATGGCTGCTCTGTTGAGAGCGGCATAGTTGCATTGTTTGTAGTTGAAGTAATTGGGCTCCTTTGTTGTTTCCTTGGTGCCTTTGTCTTGCTTTAGTGTTTTATTTTTGTTTTTATTTACAATGAAGTTTGATTTTAGTAGTCCCCAGATTATTTTATGGTCGGAGATGCGACCAGTGACCCATTCACCTTTAATAGAGGGATAAAGTTTTCCTGCTGCCTGTGGCGTGATGATGTGATCCAATTGCGATTTTTGAGTACCCTTCGACCATGTTATTCTACATGATGTTCTAGCTTTTGTTGTTTCTATTTGAAATTTTTCCCTGTTGGCTATATCCATTAATAGTTCACCGTTGTGGTTGGAAAATCCATGGTGAAGGTTTTGTTGTATCAACCCTTTGCGTTGGAAGGTTAATGTGTCTTGTCGACCTATATGGGCGTTGAAGTCGCCGAGTATTATGGGAGTACATTTCCTTAGTTTTTGTCTAATCAAGTTTAATAAGCCTGTGAATGATCTGGTTGCTTTTGCGGAACAGCTGTTGATGTGTGAGTTGATTATGTACAGAGGAGTTGGTTTGTCATTTCCCATGCCAACCTCAAGAGTAGCTGACATCACGTCGGTATCCTTTTTACTGTTGACTAATTCTATTTGGGCATTTTTTCATAATAAAATTGCAAGGCCCCGGTGTGCGTTACCCGCAGTTCCTGAGAGGTACTAGTCGTAGTATGCGGAGCTAAGTGTTCCTGCGTTCATCCCTGTTTCCTGTAGGTTAGCTATGTGAATGCCCCTGCGTGACAGTTCGGCGTCAATTTGATTTCTTTTTCCTGGTTTCGAGGCGCCGCGAACGTTCCAAATTGCTATGCGCAGGTCTGTGCAAGTGTAGTTAAGTGTGGTAGAGGTGGGGTTTATCAGATTCTGTATCCCGTGTCGTCCGCGATTACATCTGATAGCGGTGTAAGTGGTGTTGATTCTTGTTGTTCGCCTGGTGTTAATGAGTTACCTACTTGGCTTTTTACGAGCAGCCTCATTTGTAGCTGGGGTTTCGTTTTTCATGCTCTTCTCGTGTGTTGTACCTGTTACTAAACGGTTTGGTATGTCGTTGTGCTTTGACGCTGGTTAGACCTTGCGTTAGGATTATCCGGTTGTTATTGCATTGTTTGTCGTTTGTCAGGACCCAGCTATCATAGTGCCGGTTCATGAAGAGGATGTGTATGTTAGCGGGAGCTGGTTCGCCGGTCGGTGAATATACTTGTGTGTTTCTATTGTTTATGTGCACATGCACGTTCACGAGGTAGAATTCGGACGCGGCGATAATTATATCTTCGCCACCCCAGAATGTTTAGTTAAATTGCGCAGTTATGTATTTTGTAATCCTTTGTTCCTGGGAAAGAATGCTGTTGGGGAGAAATTCCTGTATATTATTTAGAAGTGCTAGGTGAATTCTATCATCATGGCGATGTTCCAAGAGTATGCGGCGAGGTCTTGACGAACATTCCTATGATCAAATGTTAGGCCCATTAGGTAATTAATTTGGTGAGCAATCGCTCCAAACAGACAATTCCCGTCTTTTGAAATGAGTACAATTATGACCATTGTAAATGCTTTTGTTTGTGGGGCAAGTCAAAGACACGTGCATGTCGGACGCTCAAGCTGGCTACACTTGTAGTGAGTCAATTTATGGGTTTGACCTTTTTTTTTGTTTCTATTGTTTATCTGAGTAGCAAGATGTGCATTCAACTTAAAAATTGAGGGTCTGGCTCGCGTACCCTTTTTTTATTTTTTTTTTTTTTTGAACTTTTCGCCTCACGTGTAACCGGTTCAAATCGGAGTGGCTGTAGGCCACTTAGCAAGCTTTTAGCAATTTAAAAAATCGTTACTTTGTTAGAATTATAGCATCTTTAGTTGTGGCGTCTTAGTAGGTATCGTATTCTGTTCTAGAATCGTATTCTGTTCTGTTCTGAATAGCGAGAAAAGGTCTGTTAAGTAGTTAGTGTGAACGCAATCCTTCACACAACGCTTGCTCGTGTGATGACGATATTGGGTTCCCGCGCGCGGCAAAACCAAGCCGGTCTTACGCAATTTATTAAACAAAAATCCCTGAAATATTAGGAACGGGCTCACCGGGTTCATCAGGGGTCAGTCTTCTTCTGGCAGGCAGATTCTAATGCAGTCAGGAGTGCACAGTGACACTTTTGCTTGCTTGTTTTATACAAAGTGTAACGTAACTGAATGGACGCAAGTCTGCCGATTGAGCCAGAGCATTCAAAAGCATAAAACAATGCTAGTGTACGCACACGATTTTTTTCCTCAATACTCTAATTCTATCAAAACTCTAATTAGGGTGTATGAGGCTCTTGCGTTAATTATGTTACACGTTGTATAGGCACCCGATTATAAGTTCCGACACAGAAGCAGACACACAATAACTCGGTTCGATTTCGAAGTCAGGCGGATAAAATACCACATCTGTTGCGCGCGCGCAAACACGTCCGGCTGTGTCGAAGACTCAGCTCGAACCTGGTTTGTTTTGTAATAATTTTTACGCTAATTATTTTGTTTCAAACATTATTTTTTTGAATATTTAGAGTAGGTTACATATGTGAAATTCAAAGACATGTGACATCTACCTGGGCCTGCATGGTGGATTATAGCCCACTCCCTCTCTCCGACAGGAGGCCTGTGTCCCAGCAGTGGGCATATTATAGGCTGCTGATGATGATATATGTAGGTATATAGTTATAAGCGTTTAATAATTCAAGAACTAAGCCTAAATAAATTCAAATCTTTTATAAAGCGTAAATTATGTCAGAAAGCCTATTATACTGTTAAAGACTATATTGAGGATAAAACCTGGGATTGAGCTGCTCCAATAAATCTACACTGAATGTTGTTTTTTTTTTTATTATTATAATTTTGCTATTTTTACTCTTTTTTTATTATTTCACATGACATGAATATTAATTGTATGAATATTACTTTGATTATTGAGAATTTGAGGACTATGTGGGTCATTGATTTCTCTTTGATTATGGTCTGGCAGTTCGAGTAGTTTGTGCGGCCTACCCAAATGTTCTTTTTTTAGTATTGTTCGTCGAATCTTTGAGCTCCTTAAGTTCCGAGTTCAGTTGTACGATTATCGACAAATGCGTGCACTGACTGGACAGGTCCACTCAATATCTGTGTGGTCCTTTCATCAAAAGATCATTTCTGACACCGATCTACATGATCATTAAATGATCTGACCAACAAAATTATATCCGTTTCTTTTTTTTATATACACATTGACATTGATAAAAAAATATATATATATGACGGATGTTCGAGCGGCTGAGACACCACATGTCGCTGCTGAACCATCCCCTGTTGGTCCTCCATAGCGGGCGTGTACTTGCAGGTGTTTTAAAAATAATACTCGCAAAATAACTCACTTAATTTAATTAAAATAATTACAATAAAACTTAACGTTAAAAAGTAACGATTGCAAAGAAAAATATTGATTTAAATAAAATCACATTAATTGTTCAAGTGAAGTTCAGAGCCAATGGATTTATGCGTGTGCACCGCGTGGCGATCGCATCCAAAAGTGATCGCTTCCACCGCCATGACACTCACAACCCCATTCGGTGTTACCCGCTCTAAATTAAAATTACCATTAACGAAATAAATTCTCAACCATAGAATAAAAATAATCGATTACAACTTTTAAAAAGTGTTACAATAAATCACCTAAATCATCACGCGCCGTTATATACAATGACATGAATATTTACTTTGTAAAGTATCGTATTGTTTTAATGAATGTGAATGTGAAGACTATGTGGGTCTTTTTTTAATTTTGTTTTCTTTCGTTCTCAGTAATCATGATCTGGCAGTTTGAGTAATTTATGTGGCTTACCCAAATGTCCTTTCTTTGGTACTGTTCGTCAAAACGTTGGGCTCCTTATATTCCGAGTTGAGCTAAACGATTAGTGACAAATGCTTGCACTGACTGGACAGGTCCACTCAATC
The DNA here is from genome assembly GCA_932294355.1 of Aporophyla lueneburgensis. NCBI lineage: Eukaryota > Metazoa > Arthropoda > Insecta > Lepidoptera > Noctuidae > Aporophyla > Aporophyla lueneburgensis. The sequence continues at coordinate 9,085,955 of OW028746.1, forward strand.
TGTGTGGTTCTTTCTTCAAAAGACCATTTCAGTCACCAATCTACATGATCTTCACATTATGTGAACAAGATTATGTCTGGACTTTAAAAGAGACTGTGACCTCTGTGGCCTTTCTTCTCAGAGTAGTCAGTTAGGAAACGCCGAACTCATCTAGTTTAAAAAAATATCATTGACATGTTTAAGTGTTTGTACAAACCTACTTAGGGCCGATTTTTCAATCATCAGATAAAAGTACCAATAGCTACCTAAAGAATAAAGTTATTAGACTTTTTATTCGTCTGATAAGTGGTCGTCAGTTTTTCAATCGTTATTTTATTTAGGAATAACTATCTGACCGAATATCACATCTGTGAATACGCTAACTTCAGGGAGGTGGAACAAATATACAGAATAAACCAATGTTAGAACGGGACAGACTATTTCATTGTTTACTGTCAATGTTATAAAAAAAAATCTGCGGCAGCCAGATGTCCCTTTTTTACGTTGAGAGGTTGTTTTTTTTGGTTGTGTGGTATTTTTATTTGTAATTCCGTGGTTTCTTATTGTATTAAAATAATCATGGAAAGCAAAACTGAATCCCACACTTTAGTGTTCGACACTCGGTCTTAAAATTCTTTATTTTCGTTCATATTCTTTCTTTATTTTCATTCATATACTTATATTTATTAATTATTACTTCATCCTCACTTGCCATTTCGCCAATACTATCGCAAACATCCATTTTCATTAAGTAAACTTTGTAAAAACGAAAACTAACCTCAAGCTTGGTAACGCCAACGTCGTTTATCAATGGAACAAGCGGTTATCTGGCCGTCAAAGAGCCAAATAGATTTATTCCTCCGTTAAGGGAATTATTCGACCAATAAAGCCTATTTGACGATTGAACAACATAGTTTTTATCTATCTATTGAATAAACCCTATCCGTCTGTTTATCTGAGGATTGAAAAATCGGCCCTTACAGAAATAAAATCATTTATCATTTACAAAATGTATGCTTGTACTATTTAATGTGATTAACTCATCGACAATGTGTATACATTATGACTGTATGTTCTAAGTCCTATTACGAACTGAAAGGTTAAGTAAGGGATTTCGGTACCTACATGTAGACTCAGCTCGTTGCTCTAAACTTTCGACCAAACATACCGCAACGTGTTGATATAAAGTTCTTGGTTTAGTCTTACGTCTAGTTTAGCCTGTATTTTAACCAAAACTTTAGTGTTTTTACGATCTGCAGAGTTTCAGTTGTGTTTGAACGTACTACTCGAGATAAAGTGATGTTTCAGCAATTCTACGATTTATAGTTGTTGCTCATAAACGGGCTTGTTTGAGAGAAATTTATTGCCCTGTGACAATCGTCGAACACAGTGGAGCAATTAGGTCAACTATCTGGAGCAATATTGCTCCATACAGTTTTGGGGAATAACGAGAAACATGGATCTTTATTATATACTACTAATAACTATATTGCTGACTGGCCTGTTAGTCTAGTGGTTAGTGACACTGACTGCAAAGACTGAAGTCGTGGGTTCGATTCCCACCCAGGACAAATGTTTCCGTGATGAGCACAATCATTTGTTCTGTGTCTGGGTGTAATTTATCTATAATATGTATGTATTTAGAAATATATAAGTATGTTTATCAGTTGTCTGGTTGCCATAGTACAGGCTCTGCCGAGTTTGGGATCAGACAACGTTGTGTTGGTTGTCCTAAGATATTATTATTTCGTTTATTTCATTTTACATACATATAAATTATATTTTTAAATATTAAAATAACAAAAATCATAAAAATATTATTATTAAGATACTATTATTATTATTTACATATGTTGCAATCGCTTGCTTGAAGTATGGACAAGTGAAACAACTTTCAAGGCCTAAATTGCCATCAATGTCACGATAAAGAAACCACACAATAGTCATTTTATAAAAAAAGCTGTATGGATACGTCCTACGTATAGTTATCATACTAGAAGTCCCGTTTTAAATATCACAAACTACACACCCTGCTTTAATATGTGTCCTTATTTTTTTTTTTAATCGTATTTACCATTATTATCTTAATATTTATAAATTACGCGTCACGTTGTTTGTCCGGGATGAACAAACAACGAAAAAAAAAACAAAAAACCCAAAATCCTAAGTTACTTAACCAATTTTAATAAAATTTGCACACCGTGTGCAGTTTGAATCAACTTAAAAGATAGGATAGCTAACATCTCAATTTATAGTCGCAATATTATTTTATTGCAAGTTATTTGTTTATTATTTGACAGTCACAACTATTTGTTAGCTCCAAACGATTTGAGCAAAAATTTGACTTGGACGAAGTCGCGAACAGAAGCTAGTCTATTAGTAATCGTTTGTATTACTGTGATTTTTCTTGTCTCCACATTTACAATGTATTTTAGCAAACACTAGTGTGTATTAAACAAATGGTTCAATACACACTAGTGTGATGGAGAAAATAAATTTCTTTGCTTTTTGAACTACTGACTAATACTTATCTTATTCTTTTTCTTAGTCGAGTGCTTCATTACTGAACGTCGTCTTTCTGAAAGGCCTTCGTGGGTATACGCTGTTCTTCTATTTCGTTCGGTTTTTAATTTCTCTCATGATGGTCGCAATAGAGCAAAAAACGTTTTTATTAGCTTAGCCTGTATCTATCTATCTATATATATATATATGTGTTTATATTATATTAATCTATTTATGTAACGGAATTTTGGAACTCGATTTCACCCATTTAAATAGATGATTAGATGTTGTTAAAAACTTTTTAACAAAAAATTAAACCGCCGAAAAAACTGAAAAGCAAAAAATAATAAACCTTAAAATTATGAGTCGGCGCTTTGAGTGATCTTTGTTCATTGATTTTTCAGCGCCGACTCAAAATTTTAAGGTTTATTATTTTTTGCTTTTCAGTTTTTTCGGCGGTTTAATTTTTTGTTAAAAAGTTTTTATTTTATATTTTTTGTGGCTTTAATGGACTCATAATACTTGGCAAAGTATACCCTATCCAATGAAAATAGAATGATCAAAATCGGACTACTCTGTATAAAGTTATGTGTGGTTATACATTACAATCAGTGAGTGAACAATCAATCATCCTCTCATTCGCTCGTTCGCGCTCATAGTGACTAGCCGTGTTCAACAATTACCTACTAAATATTCCAAAAAACTAAGCAAAGGAAATTGTACCTTAGCCATAAATCTATAGTTTAACCCTGCCAGTCACACACACACTTCATAAGTACAAAAACAATATATTACTTTTTAAAAACCAACTATACATTATCATATACTCCAAACGCCTAAAAAAATTCTGCGTTCCGATTAATTCAGCGAGTCAATTCATTGCCAAAAGCTTAATACCGACAGCATGCAGTAAAGACTATGGTTGACTTACAAGTAATTACCACGGACATTGATGAAGAAATCAATGTCGGCAACGCATTGGTCGCTGAATTTCCGGAGCGCTGTAAATCATCTCTACTTATGACTCATCAAAATGTTACTTTATTAACGCAAAATATTAGAAGCTTGAATAAAAATGGTAATGAACTTTTGGTTCTTCTTAAGCGGCTGGATATTGCCTATGATTTAATAATATTGACAGAATGCTGGCTGTCGGATACTACCGTTATACCATCGATCGATAGTTATGTTTCTTATTCTACAAACAAATATCTAAATAAAAATAGTGGCATCGTCATTTATATTAAAAATAGCATAAAGTGCTCTGTAACAGAACCAAGTTACTGTATAGAAGCAAACTGTTTAGTTATTACTAACGAAAGCGATTTAGCCATAGTAGCGATTTATAGACCACCATCTTTTAAGAATTTAAATTCATTTCTGGGATCTTTGGATGATGTGCTAACAGGGCTAAAAAAATATAAAAGCATTGTGTTGATGGGGGATATTAATATAAATATCAAAGATAACCTACATGGACAATCTTCGGAATATATAAATTTACTGGCTTCGCATGGCCTCTTAGCAGCACACACCTTCCCTACAAGAGAAGAGAACTGTCTTGATCACTGTTTCATCAAAACAAAATTCAAAACTACAACTATAGTTTGTAACAGCACATTGACCGACCATTACTGTGTAATGACTGCAATACCTCGTAGAGCAACGGTAATAAAGAAATCGAATAAAAAACTGTACTCAAAATGCGACTTCGATGCCGCTGTTACAGATTTGGAACAACAGGATTGGAAAGCATGTCTTTCAACTCTGTTGGATCCAAATGAAATGACTAACCAATTTCTTAATATCATAAAAAATACCTTAAATGACACACGCATACCCATAAATTATCCACACGTAAAACTAATATCAAACCCTGGATAACACCGGGTTTATGTCGTTGTATGAGAAACCGTGATAAACTTCACCAGAAACTTAGATTACAACCAAATAATGAGGTGTTGAAAATTACATATAAACGTTATCGCAATACTTGTAATAATTTATTAAAATCTTTAAAACATAATCATTTTAAAACTGAATTGGAACATAGTAAAAATAATATAAAAAATAAATGGGCCTTAATTAAAGATATGTGCAACTTGAACAAAACAGATAAATCAGCAGTGGACCTCTTAAGTAAAACACAAAATAGTCTGAATTTACTGAATCACGTAAATAACTATTTCGCTAAAGTTGGTGCCGATCTGGCCAAGAATATATTATCTAGAACGAAAACAAACGAAAAGCATCTTAGCAAAAATTTGAAAATAAATAATATCGATCCACCTCCGCATTCGTTTATGCTCTTCCCAACAGATGAGATTGAAGTCAGACGCGTAATCTCCGATCTAAAAAATACAGGTTTGTCAGGGTGGGACGGTATAACTACAAGGTTTTAAAAAAAAAGCAATGAACGCTATTATAAAACCAGTTACTAGTATTTGTAACATCTGTTTTACTAAAGGGATATTTCCACTGGCTCTAAAAAAATCTGTTACTGTTCCAATTTATAAGTCTGGGGATAGAAATAACGTTTCTAATTACAGACCTATTTCTTTGCTACCTAGTTTATCAAAAATCTTAGAAAAACGAATAAACTGTAGACTAAAGAAATATTTAGAGTCGAAAGGATTTCTCTCGTGTAACCAATTTGGATTCAGGGAAGGCAGGTCTACTAGTAATGCACTGAGTAAGTTAACTTCCTTTATTGTTCATGGATTGGATGCTGGAGATAAAGTCCTGGGTATATTTTTGGATCTCGCTAAGGCGTTTGACACAGTTTCCGTCCCTATTCTCCTCGCTAAGCTGGAATACATGGGAATTCGAGGTATACCTCTGGCTTTGTTTAGGGATTATCTAAGTGACCGCAAACAGTGAGTCAAGATTAATGATGAGTATAGCCAAGAGGTTGATATGGTATACGGAGTCCCACAGAGAAGCGTGTTAGGTCCAACGCTTTTTTTTATCTATATTAATGATCTATGTGATCTTTTTTTGGACAGATGAAAAATTGGCACAATTGTTGATGACACTGTTTTATTATTTAAGGCAAAAACATGGGTCGATACAAACAACATAGCAAATCAAGGTATGCGCTCAGTGACAACATGGCTTGATAACAATCTGCTAACCTTGAATGCCCAAAAAACTATGTACATCTCCTTCAGCAAGACGATTAAAACTCAGCCTCCAGCTAATACCATTAATATAAAAGTACATAAATGTCGCAACGCACTAATATGTAACTGCGACAGTATTGTCAGTACCACCTCTACTAAATACCTTGGTGTAGTGGTTGATCAGTTCCTTAACTGGAAAGAGCAAGCTAAAAAACTAAGTGCCCGCATACGAAAATTAATATATATATTTAAAATACTCAGAAATGCTTGTTCTATGCAGTTACGCACTACTGTGTATTACTCACTTTGTCAGTCTATTATTAGCTATTGTCTAACAATCTGGGGTGGTACATCAAAAACTACCTTGATGGTGGTAGAGAGAGCTCAACGTGCGCTTCTTAAGGTAATGTGCTTTAAAGGCTATAGGTATCCTACTGATCTCCTATATAAAGAAAGCAATGTTCTTTCTGTACGGAAATTATTCATTCGGCTTTTAATTAGTGCACAACACAAAATGAAACCAGACTCCGGGACTAGGCGAAGGTTGGATATAGTTTACAATATTCCTAAATATAAGACTAGGTTTGCTCAGAACTTTCCAAATTATCTTGGCCCCAGCGTATACAACAAAATAAGCAAAAAACTAAAAATAAGAGATCTTAGCTGTCGCGAATGTACAAAGTCTATTGATGAATTTCTTAAAGAACTAGATTACCATGAAGCTGAAAATATATTGAGATGATTTAATGTCACACACACAGGCAATCACATACGCACCCTAGTACAAACACACACACACACATTTTATACAAGATAACACAAATATGGCATGTTAAATTAAAAGGAAAAAAAAAACTTTTATTTAATTTTTACTTATTTTAGTTTCACTTAATTGTTTTAATCAATTTGTTTTTATTTTATTTATTGTTTTATATAAAGTCACGAAAACAACACAAATATTCTGTGAACAAACTAAACATCTAATAGTTTTACATATACTATGTGAACTTACGCTACTACCTGCAATATAAAATAACAATTTTATTAAGTGATGCATTTTACCCACAGTTTTGCTTTGTCATTTTAAAAGTGAGAATATCTAATTATTGTATCGCAAATCGGCTTAATAAAATAATGTTAACTGAGAACGACGTATACTGTCCCACCGTAATACAGTTTATAACTAGTACGGGGGTCTGAGTGAATCGGTTTCGTAATAACCTGCTTATTATTGTGCACTGAGTTACTAATTGGATATCTAATCTTTTGGATTCATAGAACGTAAGTACTTATGTAATTTTGTAAGGTTGTTATTCTTTTGGCAAAAATAAAGATTTATTTTTATTTATTTTATCCTGTGTTTTCCAACCCTTAGCGTTCGATTATGTTTTCCAAATTTATATGGGACCACCTTGGGAATATACCCTTTCCAATAAAAAAAATTATCACAATCGGACTACTATGTAAAAAGTTATGCGTGCTCATACATAAAAAAAAAAATATACGCGTCGAATTGATAACCTCCTCCGTTTTTCGTCGATTGAAAATGTAAGTTTACTTATTTTCAATGTAGACTTACGAATATTCTAACTTAAACTGTCTTATAGTCTTGTGCTTATGTTTACATTTTTATTATACTGACATTGCTAATTGTGTAGAACTGTATGGAAGTGTTAATTGTGTTAGGAATTGTGTATTAGTATAATAAGTAATTGAATTATTTTACTTCAATTGTTTGTCTATGATATCGACACAATTAACTTTTAGTTTTATTTGTATGCTCTCGGGTAAGATGTAGCGAACTGTGCATCTTTTTATAACATCCTATTATAATTTTAAACGTACATTTACGAATAAATGTGATTTGATTTAAAGACATCAGATTTATTTGAAATTTTGCACACTTAACAAGAACCCATAACAATACAATAACTTATTCTATTTTATAAGGTATTTTTATAATAAGTCCACTTTAATCAGTATCTGTCGATAAAATATTTACATAAATTGATATCAAAGACCCCACGCTTTTTAAAATGAAATATGATTCAATTTATTAGTCACTCTATCTTTATATTGATTTTAATTTTACAAATTATTTTCTACTTTTTAGTTTGGTTTTCTATTAAATCGTTTTTTTTAGTTTTTTTTTAAGTATTATTTATTAAAATAATTATTATAAGTAGATAGCAATCTTAAAACACAGCTGATAAATTAAAGCATAACATTCCCCTTTACTATGTCGAATACCTGAATAGCCCACTCTACTATTCGGGTGTCCATTTTTATTCCTAGTATGGAAATGATCACCATTTATACGCGAACAGCGCTGCAATGTAACACACCTTAGATGAATTATTACAACCTTTTCCGCAAACGACTGCAACACGTTGCATTAGCCTGTGAACAGGACAGTGAATTTTTGTTCTTTTGCCGCGGTTTGTCAATGCAGCCTAAGCTTTATGGACACAATAGAACACAGGGGTTTAAAAATACAGCGCTTTAAAGCTAAGCATTAGGCATTCCTGTACGTTGGCTGTTTCGTTGGGATGTGACAACGCGACATGCCGTATACGGCTTGTAGGAATAAGGTTGTCGATGTGTGGTTTTAGATGTTAAGCTTTTAGATTAATGTGCCAATATCTTTTATACTATGTAGTATGTTGAATGTATAATCTATTTTAAATGTATAAATACAAAAACCGGACAAGTGCGAGTAGAACTCGCGCCCTGACATGCTGTGTTCGGGAAATTCCAACGCTGTATTTAAGGACAAACTGACCTTTGCAGTTGATAGACTAGTTCCCCCAAAGTCCAACTGCAAATGTAAGTTTGTGCTGAAAATGTCTTAATATTATATTAAGACTCTTACTATGTTTAAGTAAGAGTTTAGAGGTAAAGTTTAATAAAAAAGTATTTAAGTACAAAATGGCTTAAATGTGTAATTCAGAGATATGAGAATACGAATCCAAATTGAGCAATGATACATTTCTCTCTACGCATTTGATCACCATACTGCGATCGCCAACCCGCCTGCCAAGCGTGACGATTATATTCATATTCATATCTTTATCTGCATTCCTTAATGTTAAAAGTTCTTATAAGTGGCTTAAAGCTAATGTACAGACGCCACCAGGTCAAGCTACCCGAAACTGTCAATTTTTCCCAATGAACCTTGAACCTAATGCTCTAGAATTAAAGTCGAAAATCTATCAAAGAAATCTGACAGATTGTAGTAGCTTGATGTGTAGGCGTCTGTACAATTATGGACCCTGTAGGGCACAGCAAAAAGTATTACAACTAATAATTCAAAAAATAAAATTAACATAAAATAAAATCATAAATTAATAACAATTAACAATTTAAAAATAATTATGTCATTAAATATTAATTAGGTATGTACATCATTTATTAAATTGAGATCAATAATATATCCTATACTAATATTTAGCTATGTGTGGTGTCTGTCTGTGTACAAATAATGTTTTTGTCATGTAAGTATTCGTTTATTGTGTAGTATGCTTTTTTGATTAATATTTGTTTGAGTTTAAACACACACAACACACACACACACATTACACACACACACACACACAGACATTACACACATTTATAAATACTAGTGATCGCCCATTGGTCGAAATTCGACCGTACTTCATTTGAATAGAAATACATTATTAAATGAAAAAAACATATTTATTAATAAATATTTTAAAAAATATGGTTATATTTGACATTCAGTAACACTATAGACAAAAAAAACAAATAATCTCGATATGATCATAGATTTAAAAAATGAAATAGGTTATATAATCTATCTATAAAATTAATTTATTACCTATGGTTATACTTGACATTCAGTAATAGTTAGAGAGCTGGCGAGTAAAATTTCGGTATGATCAGCACACAAGGCAGACGTTCAAGGGCGGATCCAGCTTTGGTGCCAGGGGGGGGGGGGGGGTCACATAGTCGTGGTCAACTTACAAGTGATAATTAAATTTTTATAATCATACTTAAAAGTAAAAAGTAGGTATTTTATTAATGTATGTATAGTCTGGCAAAAACGGGTAGAAACGGCAACTAAAAGGGCATTGACCAACTTTTATGTACTCCATAGAAATATTACATGGGCTTTGCATTTTTTAGAGAAAGCAATTTTATTTTTGGAATATGTGGGGGAGGGGGGACAGTAGAAGCTTAACCTCAAGTTTGTGGAGTTGCCGCCCTTGTCCCCCGGCCGCCATGTTAGAAAAAGGGGTGCACACACATTTTTCGCGGTATTTCGAAAACTATGCATCTTACAAAAAAATTGTCGAGACATAACTTGTAGCAAATTGTTTTGCCTACAAATATGTGCAAGAACTTTTTGCCCTAAATTTAAAATTAAAGAAGTTATAAGAGAAGATAGAGAAGGTAGAGTCTGTAAGCGTGTTTTTTTTTACGTGGTATCCCCAGTAGGTCGTGTCCCCCGTATTACTCCATAGACATCTTGCTTATTAGGTAATTCTTGACATCATAATATTTTCAACTACTTAGCTAGCTACTCTATTCTACTTTTCTTCGATGGTCCAGGCTGTGGCTCAGAATCTAATTACAATGGTACAGACTCTACCACATAGGTTGCGGGGAAAAGAGTTTGTGATGAATAAGTGAAGTGGTAGGTAGGAATTTAACAAAAAAAAAAATATGAATGTATTTACAATAAAAAAAGATCATAAAACTAAGTCAAACATTTCGTTTTGACTGGATTCTCATGAGCACTGACGAACCCGGTCAACTTTGGAGCGCTGTAACAGCATTTTAATGAATGAAATCGAAAAATATTATAGTAAAAAAATTCTCAAAAGAGCATCTACAACATTGGTCTGAGGCATTTTTTTTTTGTAAAATGTATTAAAAAAGCTCTAGAGCAAAAAAGAAATTTTTTATAAAAAAAAATCTCACTTTTTAGCTTATAACTTCTTTAATTTTAAATTTAGGGCAAAAAGTATTGGAACATATTTGTAGGCCAAACAATTTGCTACAAATTATGTTTTAACAATTTTTTTGTAAGACGCATAGTTTTCGAGATATCGCGAAAAATCTGTATGTACCCTTTTTTTCAAGATGGCGGCCGGGGAACAAGAGCGGCAACCCCACAAACTTGAGGTTAAGCTTCTATTGACGCCCCCACATGTCCCAAAAATAAAATTGCGTCCTCTAAGAAATGCAATATTCGGCCCTCAAATTGTAACATTTCAATGGACTAATGGGACTTTGGCCACTTATAAACAAACAGTTCAGCTAATAATATATGATTGATTTAATAGTTCTTATCAGTAAGAATGCCAATATAAACCTAGTTTTGTATCAAGATTTATATTTAGATAATTTTTAAAATTGTATTGAAATTGTTAATACTTATAATAAAACTTGCTTTAGATGTGCCAGGTTCATCATAAATGCAAGGCTGAACTTTGGTCCACGGAAGTGCCGGGGTCGTCAAGAAGGGGAGAATCGGAATCCATTTAGAAACAGTCAAAGTAATGGCAATATAACTTACAAAACAACACTCACGATGCAAAAAAAGAAAGTGAATGAAGTTATCATTCACTTTGTTTTTTTTTGCACTCGTCATTTTGATAATTAACACATTTTAAAACACTTGCCAAATAAAAAAAAAGATAATTGTATATCGATACATATGGAATCGATTATTGTTTTATAAGTTCTTCCGGTATATGCACTCTTCAATTTATCATTTTTAAGTCTTTAATCATTTATATCGTATATAGCTTTTGCCAGCGGCTTCGCCCGCGTAGAGGTCGGAAATTATCCCGCGGGAACATACTACCGGGATAAAAAATAGCCCAAATTCATTTAAATCGGTTCAGTAGTTTTAGCAGGAAAGCGAGACAGACAGAGAGACAGACAAACAGACAGACCGACAGACAGAGTTACTTTTGCATTTATAATATTAGTGTGGAAGTGTGGATTAGTATTTTTGAATAATAGGATTAAATAAATCGATGCGTTCGTTCCCGAATAATGCGTTTGCCATCATACAAAATATTAATCCACACTACTCAGGCACTGACCCGATTTAAATGAAATTTGGTACACAGCAGTGGTCTCGAACGTCGTAAAGCGAGATCGGTAGAATTGCCAGCTAAAAACGGTAAATCGGTAAATGACAAAAAAAAGACAATCAAATTCGTTTATTTATCTATAAATAACTTACAGACTAATTTATAACAATCATACTTAAGTAACGAAGTCTCGAACCTACCGAAAAATCGGTAGGTTCGAGACCACTGGTACACAGATAGTCTAGGGCCTGAGAAAGGACATAGGCTACTTTTTATCCCGGTAGTACGTACCCGCGGGATATTTTCGGACCTCCACACGGGCGAAGCCGCTGGCAAAAGCTAGTTTATAATAAATTGATTAAATATTGAAGGTATTCACATAAAATCTATATTGTGACAAAAAATATATCCTTACTTAAAACCAATACCTATGTTTAACAATTTAAAATAGTGGTCGACGGTGGACCCAGCCCAGGGGCCCCCCCCTGGGCTGGGTCCACCGTCGACCACTATTTTGACCCCCCCCCTGGATCCGCCCTTGCAGACGTTATTAATAGTGATAATTATACCCTAAGAAACATCAAGGACCTCGTCTGCCACCATGGTGGCGCTGCGTTGTAAATTTACAGCGTTTCAACAATGTTTAAAAAAAAAGGTGTGCTATATTATGGGCACACGTCTGCCTCTGGGGCTGATGATCACAGTCATCCTGGAAACAGAAAGAATCGAAAAGGCAGACATCCAGGGCTCTGACTTTTGTAGTATTCATTTTTTACATTTATTTATATGATTAAAAAAACTCTATATGAAGTGCACACTTGGCAGATTTGAATTGTTCGATTAGAAAAAATGAGAAGAACCACGGAAAAATTGTCTGCCACATGTTGCCTCTGCGTTGTCTATTGACAGTGCTCCAAAAATGTAACAAAAGGTGTGTTATATTATGCGCACACGTCTACTTCTTGGACTGATGTTTGAATTCCTTATGAAAACCAAGAAAATCGATGAGGCAGACGTTCAGGCCTCTAATATTCCAAAGGCAGACCATTTGATTTTTTTTTCAACCCGACGCTCGCGCCAATCCAAGCAGGTATAAGATATCCTCATAGTTCCTTTCGTGGTGTCTCTCTTTTATTTGGGAATATGAGTGAGAACGGTATAACTCAGTTCCGACCTTTTCCGTATTGTGAAACTAAATGTATAGAGCGTATATCTATATACAGCCTCCCCTTTTATTTTGCACGCTTTTCCTCTCTCTCGCTCTCAGGCACTTTCACACGTCTTGGTTCAAAATCTACGTATTTTAAACAAATAAAACGTGATTAAAAAAGTTAAAGACTGTTCCTATCCAGATCCTAATCCTATTCAGATTACAATCAAGCATGCAATTTAAAAAAATACTTTCTAATTAAAGTTCCAAGCGCATTTCGTTTCTGGTTGGCATTGAGAAAAATTTGATTGCATAGATTTCAGCTCCAGAAGTTTAATCCTTACCGTGAGTTTAGAGGATGATATTAAACAAAATTATAATAATAAAACTATAAATAATAACAATAATCCCACGTAATACCCGCTGTCCCTTGATTCCATGAATTTCAAAAAGTAATACAGCTGAAAATCAGTGAGCAAAGAGTCTGCCACATGTTTTTTCGAATCCACAGAGTCATAGTGAATCGAATGGGCGCAATGAGAACCGCGTGCAAATGACTTAGTAGAGCTTTTTTTTTTAAATTTTTACAACTCCGTCCCATGATAATGCAGAGTCCTGAATGTTTGTCTCTCCGATTTTCTTCGTTTCCAAGATGATTGTGACCATGAACTCTAGAGGCATACATGTGCAAATGATTTAATACCCCTATTTTTTTAAGCAACTTCAATCCGCTGTAACGCGAAAACGCAGTGACATAGGACCTTAATTGATTGGACCAAATCGATCCATAATGATTTAAACTGCAATCTACCTCGACGTGAAACGTGTGCAAATCATATACCGAAATGCTCGCCAGCTCCCTAACTATAAGACTATAGACACAATATAAAGACAGATATTGTCGATTGGACCATAAACAAAAGAATATTTATGCATGTGGCAATTTTAGGGGTTTCTAACTTAAGCTTTAGGGGTAAATATTTCTGGGTGTTGGTAACATTGCACAAAATAATAAAGACAGATTTGGACCATAAACAAAAGAATATCTACGTATGTGTGTATTAAATACACGGTAATGAATAATAGTGTGTGTAACGTGTTATTTATTGAAAATAATATATTTTTACGCATAATTTTAAAAAAATATTAGCATTCGTCACTTCTTCTAATATAAACTCTAAGTGTGCAAAATTTTATACTCCTCCGTCCGCCCAATTTTCGTAAAAAGGGATCCAAACTTTTCGCTTCACGTATTAATATATAGAGATAAATGTCGTATCTTTGGTTTCATCTTATAATGCATCTGGTAGTTTATTATATATTTTTATGCACATTACGTTGGGGCTATTTGAATGTAGTTTCTTGCGCGAAGAGGGTAACATTAACATATTTTTGTATGTATTATTAGGCGTAGTATGTAGTGAGTGCAGTTTGCAAGTCGGTCGTTTTTTTTACTTCTCGTAGTGCGTAGGTGAATTTTGACAATTTCGTTCGAATTTTATTTATATGGGGCTTCCTTGAAATGTGTGTGTCTATTGTGAGTCCTAATAACGTAAAGTCGTTAACTACTTCAAGTTTTGTGTTATTTATTGTGAAATTAATTGTTAATGGGGATTTTTGCTGAGGGTGGAAAGTCATTATTTTGGTTTTTTTATAATTAAGCGTGTAGTATCGTGTGGTGCCGGACGTAAAGAATAACACCACCCCATTTCTTCCCGTGGGTGTCGTAAAAGGCGACTAAGGGACTTACTAGAGAATGGGCAGCAGCGTTCTCTATGCATTTTACCACCATACTGCGATCGCCAACCCGCCTGCCAAGCGTGGCGATTATGGCAAAGCCCCCCAAATTGGGGGAGGCCTAAGTCCAGCAGTGGACGTCTTACGGCTGAAATGATGATATTATAATTAATCTCAAGATTGTGCTCGTCCATCCATTTAGTTGTTTTATTTAATATCGTGTTAAGTTGTTCGTTAATATTATGATTTGTTTGGCATGTGGTAAGCAGAGATATATCGTCTGCGAATAGCACACATGGTTCTTTCATTATTTTGGGAAGGTCATTAATATAGATAATGAATAGGAGACATCCAACAACACTGCCCTGGGGTATTGATGCATTTATTATCTTCTTATCGGACCTCACTTGGATTATTTGTTTTTGGTCGTGGTCAAAATATTCCATTTACACATACTGCTCTCTATTTTTTAAGTAGGACGTAAACCACTTATGTGCATTTCCACGAATTCCTATTCCGTATAGTTTTTCTAATAAAATATTAAACTTTACTTTATCATATGCCTTGGTCATATCTAAAAGAATGCCAACCGCATACTTTTTATCATTTATAATATTAGCAAGCCCCCCCAAATTGGGGGAGGTCTATGTCCAGCAGTGGACGTTTTACGACTGAAATGATGATGATGATGATGAAATTTTCTTAACTAACTTTAAAATTATTTATTTTAAACATACATATATATAGCTTTTTAAAATTCTATGAGGATCGACTTCTTATGAACACGTCGTTTCATTTCAAATGTATTTCACACGGTGCAGTTTGTTAAAGTTTATTTATTTTATTTTTCTAAAATATCCCAAAAGTCATCCCCGTATTCAAAATTAATTTATTTACGATCCAGATCCGTGTTTGATTCACTGAAATTCATAAGTGTACCAATTTTTTGCTAAATCAGTCTAGTAGATTCGGAGCAAATCGGCTGAAAGAGACGGGCAGAGACACGAGTGATCCTATTGGTTGCGTTTCTTCATACGGATGGACGGAATCCTAAATAGTAATCCTTTGTTGGTTACCTTAATAGTTTGTTTTTCAATCTGTACATTTAATATTACAATTTTAGATAACCAATCAACACAAGCACGTATCCATATAAACAGTGGTAAAATAAAACTTTAAAACGATATTCGCATATCTAAGTTATGTTTTCTATATAAGTTTTGTTATTAATAACGTATCTATTATGTTTTTGTTCCCATTTCCCATTTCTTCCCGTAGATAGGTTTCGTAAAAGGCGACTAAGGCACTTACAAGACAATGTGCAGCAGCGTTCTCTATGCATTTTACCCCCATACTGCGATCACCAACCCTGCCAAGCATTACAATTATGTATTGCAAAGTCTCCCAAACTGAGGGAGGCCTATGTCTAGCAGTCGTACGGCTGAAACGATCGAAAAATCGATGTTTATGTTCAAAATTCCGAAATTAATATGTGATATTGTTTCATTTTGTGGCCAAATATAATTCGAATAGTTACAACATGAGATTCTTGATTAGTGTTGACCGCAGGGCAAAAACATTTACCACAATTTTGCATACCACCTGCCACATTGCATTGCGTTCATGCTTTGTTTACTGTAACTATCGTCAAGCGATATAAAAGTTTGCTAAACTTAGAACATTTATTTCTACTAAATCAATAGAGCCTCGGATTCCTAAGACTGCGGTGACCACCACATAGGGTTCACGATGTACCGTCAAATGACGGCATTGAAACGAATCTTATGAAAGTAAGTTGTGTTTCCCTTAGGAATTGAAAACCGGCACGAATTTGGTTTCCGGTTTTAAAATTTCGATTGGATAAAGATTCTTCATTTCTCTTAGGTTCTGGTTCCCAAGTACCAGTTCTAAATAGTGTTTCAATATACCGGTTCCGTATCATCATATTTAATGCGTTCGCGTTCGTTTCATTAGCGTTTTTTTTTTTTTTTAATTTTACTCTTGCCTGGCGTATTTTAACTTTTCAGGTCACCTCCGACATATTGGCGAGAGCAAGTCTTTACTGGACAGTGCCCGCAAATTAATATTGTTATTAATTTATTATTTGTAGTAGTTTAAATAATCAACAGTTACTGTAGCACCGTATGAACTCGCTCGTAGAGAACTAGCTTAGCAAACTAGGCAAATCCCAAACATTATATTTACATTCCGTTCCGTTATAGAGGAGAAAAGTTGAAGTGTCCTGCTGTAAGCTGTGAATAACAGTTCAAAAACCGTCCAGAACAGCGGAGGTAGAGTATGAATGTAGCAGTTGTAGAAGAATTGATGTATGCCGAATTAAAAAAAAAAAATATCTTTAGCAACCAATTGCGTAGTTGTACGCTGCCAGGCTAGGCCTCCCAATACGATTTCAAGTGCGCAGTGGAAGAGTTATAATCGTGGGGCTCTAGAGACAAGAGTGGCTAGCGTACTGTCCGCCGTACGCGGAGCAGACAATACAAGTACAAGATACAATATACAAACAAAGGAACTTACCTCATGGTTGAAGGAAACTGCTCTGGTGCCAACCTGGAGATATGTATGTAAGTGAGTGTATGTGTATCGTGTCGTGACGTTATGAGTATTCTCCTGGTAACAATCCGCTTCCAATTAGGCTGGAGGCAATCACAGCATGCGGTCTTCAAATCACTCATTCACAATAGCGTCACTTGAATGACCTTCAAACTATTTCAGGTATTTCCAACAAACAGAACCCGTGATATGTCAAATTAGGGGTTAGCTACATTCACCTCAACTGGGTCATGACAGATTGTCACCAAAACGACCGGTTTTATGGGATTACTTTACAAAATATCGCGAGACTCAAACGGCGACATGCTTCCTCGTTTCCCACCGAAAATCAAGAGAAAGTGTCAAACGTCAAAATCAAACTTGACAAGTCAGATGTCATTCCGTTACGCGTTGCGTGCGCATAGAGAAACTATTTCAGGACGCAACATCTACCCCCCCCGGACGGGCCTTCCCGTCCGCTAATCACTTGGCAATCCCGACAAGGTTGCGTTTTATCAGTCCACCTGACGCGCTGCTGGAGGACGTGCAAATACTCCAAGCTCCAACGCTTCCAAAACTCTGAGCGAGCTGCTGCACCAACTGAAACCGCGATAGCCCATTTTGGCTCACATCGACAAAGGGTGCTCCGGCAGGGCGACAAGTGGCTGTCAAATCAAAAAATAGCCCGGGGTCAGGGCGTCCAAGACGTTCAGGTCCGAAGACAGCGGGCACAATGGACGCGAGTTCAATACAGCTTCAAAACGGCAAAATACCGTAGCTAACTCCTTAAAGGTGAGAACGGTGTCTCCCAACAATCTGCGCCAGAGTCCCTGTGCCGCTTTCACCGCGGCCTCAAAATACCCCCCAATGGGGGCAGGCTGGCGGGTCAAAACAACAACAAACAACAAAAACAACCAAACAACAACAACAACCAAACAACAACAACCAAATGGCCCTCCTTAGGCAACAAAAGGGGGTGACGGGCCCCATAAGGAAGGCTAAGTGCCTCAACCATCAACAACCGAAAACAACAAAAGACCCGTATCGTCCAAAAGGGGGTTCAACTTAATAACGGCTCCCGACAATATCCAAAACTCTCGCTGCAGAATGGCCAACAGCGCATTGCAACCGGCATGCGAGTTCTTAATGTGACGATCAGTCACCAACAATTCAACAACAAAAAACAACAATTCAACAATTTGTCGAGGGAGCTAAATCGACTCAACAAAAAATCAGGGTCCTTCGTTCCAACAGCGAGCACCTTGAGCCCGGGCAAAGGACCCGACATCAAGACTGGCGATCGAGGCCAATCATCCTCGGGGTGAGTCAGCCAGTCTGGACCCCACCATAGAGGGTGAGCAATCAAGCGGGGTGCCATGCACCCACGTGAGGCCACGGCACCTGGGTTCAAATCTCCAGGCACGTGCCTCCAAATCAAAGGCGTTTCAAAATTTTGAATCTGGGACACTCGGTACGCAACAAAGACCTCCAAAGAGTGGACGGACGTCTTCAACCAACACAAACAATTTGACTGTCCGTCCAGGCGTAAGAAGCCCGAATGTCCACAGTTCCACCCAAAGTGTGAGCAACGTGGTTCAATAGACGCACAAGAAGCGCCGCCCCTGACAATTCCAACTTAGGGATGGTCAGTGCCGTCCGGAGGGGGGCCACCTTGCTCTTGACCAAGACCAGTGACAAATTCACCTGGCCTGTTGCGCAGACGGTGCGCAGACAAACAACAGCTGCATAACCGTGCGAAGACGCATCACAAACAAGGGTAGCAGTGTAGCTCCCAGGGGGGAGGATAGCGCGGGGTAACACGACCTCGTTGACTGCAGGGAGTGCGGATACAAATTGGAGCCACTCTTCCAACAGGGTTTCCCAAATTGGCTCGGGCCCAGCCAAGTCCCGCAGTCCAAAGGCGCTCAAGAAAACAATTTTGCCCAAAACAATGCAAACAAAATAACAAAACAATAGACAAAACGCAACCCTGGGCTCCCATGTCCATAATGACACGGACCACAACAGAGTCCTCCGTGGGCCCCCAGACCTGACCGATGCCGTTGGCAACAAAACCGTGTCGATCTGAGGGGTACCTTAGCGGGGCAGGCGCCAATGTCCTAACAATGCCTGGGCGGCGACCGATCGCCGCACCCAGGCCCAAGTCTTTCCCGACGAGGATGGAATTCAAATTCCTCGTACGCGCGGTGTCCCGAGCCACGCGCCATCGCTGGATGGGCATATCCCACCGGAGGCCTGAATCGCGGGGGGCGTGACTCCAACCGGGGACGTTCCGCCAAAGGAGGGGAGGGAAGGCGGTGCTGGTCTGGCCAGCGCTGCCTAGCAACAACTGCGTAATCACCTTTACGCGGGGAGACCAAATGGCGGTCGCGCGGCTCCCGATCAACTTGCGCGGGGGGTGGAGTGCGGCGCTCAAAATTGCGGGCCTCTCCCCGGTTCTGAACCGGCGAGCCAGAAGCCCGGTGACCAACTCCATGGTTCCCCCCCGTACGCGAACCTTCATCAGAGGCTGGTCTGCCAGCGTGGTTCGCGTTAGCGCACAAAATGTCCAAATGGGACCCCCTACAAATTCTACAAGGGCGGGGGTTGGGGCAGTCCCGATGGAAGTGAGCCCCCAAACAAGAGAAGCACAGGCGGCGTGCATTGGCAATTCGGCGGCGGGCACTCACGTGCAACTTCAAAAAGGCCGCGCAAGTTGCCATGCCATGCCCCGTGTCCCTACAAAACTCACAACCAGGACGACTCTGGGTGCCAGCAAAACGAGCGGCGGGGCGACCACCAACAGGCCCGCGAGCCCTAGTCCGTCCCTGGTCTCGTGGCCAGGAAGACGGCTGGCATGACTCAGTGGCAACGCCAGAGTTGTCCACAAACCGACACTCATCCTCCAAAAATTGGACGAGGTCATCAAATGGGGGGAGATGTGTGACACTATCCCCACCATACTTTTGCTCGAAACGAGCCCTCAAATCGGCAGGAAGCCGTTGCAGCACAACGTGCACCAAAAGGTAAGACCATTGGTCCACCGGCAAGTCCAATTGCTTTAAAGCGTTGGTCGCTGCCACCAACGGGTTCAACAGGTCAGTACGCAATGCTGACAAACTAGTAATGACCGGTAACCCCAAAATCAATCCAATATGAACGTCAGCCAAACAACGTTTATTTTGGTACCGCCGGGTGAGTATTTCCACAGCGGTAGGGTAGGCTGAGTCAGTCAAAGACAGATGCTGCACCAAGGCTCGGGCCTCACCTTCCAGGACAGACAACAAATAGGCCAACTTTTGGGCGGGTCTGAGGTCCGAGCGTGCATCAACCAAACTTTCAAACAGGTTTTGGAAACTTAACCAGTGGTCCAGACGACCGTCAAAATGTGGCAGTTCCAAAGTAGGCAGTCTACTCAATAGTCCGGGACCTGAAACAACCGAGGTCTCCGGTTTGACCTGGACAGGTGTCCGGCTCTCCAATATTTCCCGAGCACGTTGACCAATGACATCCCCCAGGTCCAAGATCTGGTCGTAGTCAGCAAGGACCTTGTCACGTGCTGCCTGATCCAGCACTTCCAGAGCCACATCACAAATGTACTCGTTAAAGCGGGTAAGGAGAGCATCAACGTTGCCGAGTCTCACGTTCAACTGGTCGAACCGAGCCAGAGTGACCGCTTCAAGATCCGGGCGCTCAGCGGTTGCTGCAGCTGAAGCGAACCACCGTAGCTGTGTGGTCAATCCACTGATTGCCTCTCTCACCGCTTTGTGTGCCATTGCACAAACAATACAATTAAATTATCAAATAACAAAGTTCAATCAATAAATAACAAGGAAATCCAACGCAAACAATCAAATAAAATAAACCAAGCAAAAGGTAATTAAGTAACAAAGTTCAAACAATCAATTACAAAATAACTACAAACAATTGGTTTCAATCCAAACTGACTAATCAGCAACTCAAGAAATAACAAAATATTGGTTTCTTTTCAATTCAACAATACACTTTTATTTTAATTTTAAACCAATATCAACGTTCAACATTCAACTTCAAATTCAATTCAAATATTCAAATTCTAATCCAATTCCAAATGTTAAGTTCACAAACCACTTTGTTAATGGTACAACAACAATGAACCTTTATTCCAATTCAAACAATGGTAATACTCAAAAATGCCAATTTCAAATATTAATTTTCACAAATAACCATATCAATGGTACAAACTCAACATTTTAATGTCTTCCTGACATTCAATACAACACAGAGGTCAAATAACAACAACAAGAGGTTATAGCATAGCTCAATCTAACCAACTCTGAAGCATATGCAAACCTGGTTGACCCCCGGCAATATGAGTTACTCAACTCAACAAATTTACAAATTATTTCAAACAAACAAGCAATCATTGATACCAATTATTTACAGCGTATTACTACTTCCCTTATAGAGACTGCCAAGTAATTAGCCTACTGTAAATTACCAATTTGGTGGTTATGTCTTATAACCGCGCTTCTGCTACCAAAATGTACGCTGCCAGGCTAGGCCTCCCAATACGATTTCAAGTGCGCAGTGGAAGAGTTATAATCGTGGGGCTCTAGAGACAAGAGTGGCTAGCGTACTGTCCGCCGTACGCGGAGCAGACAATACAAGTACAAGATACAATATACAAACAAAGGAACTTACCTCATGGTTGAAGGAAACTGCTCTGGTGCCAACCTGGAGATATGTATGTAAGTGAGTGTATGTGTATCGTGTCGTGACGTTATGAGTATTCTCCTGGTAACAATCCGCTTCCAATTAGGCTGGAGGCAATCACAGCATGCGGTCTTCAAATCACTCATTCACAATAGCGTCACTTGAATGACCTTCAAACTATTTCAGGTATTTCCAACAAACAGAACCCGTGATATGTCAAATTAGGGGTTAGCTACATTCACCTCAACTGGGTCATGACAGATTGTCACCAAAACGACCGGTTTTATGGGATTACTTTACAAAATATCGCGAGACTCAAACGGCGACATGCTTCCTCGTTTCCCACCGAAAATCAAGAGAAAGTGTCAAACGTCAAAATCAAACTTGACAAGTCAGATGTCATTCCGTTACGCGTTGCGTGCGCATAGAGAAACTATTTCAGGACGCAACAGTAGTAGTACAAAATAATTTAATAAATATCCTCAAAGAACAGTTATGAGAAAAGGTTTACCTATTGTGATTTTATTTCGTGAACTTTGAATAATACGCTTAGTGAGCTCTTTAAAATTTACCCTTTGCGAATGTGCCGTGGCACTTTAAATAAACGGAGATGATTCTCCTTACCTCTACCTTCCATACGTTCCGTTAAAAAAAACCGGTGTTTGTTCTATAATTTTCAAATATAGGTACTTTTTAAACGTCACAACACTGATACAAAATCATTTGAGGTAAATTAGATACTTTTAATTTCATAATTAGTATTTAAAATCACTACAAATCTTATAAATATTTGTAAATCATGACAGAAATTTCGTTACAAACGGGGGTTCCCCGACCACACTCGTTTTTTTTTTTTTGACACCGTTATCCTGCTGACATCCATCACTGCGGACGCTGTGTAACGGCCACTGACATCTTAAGAAACCGTAGCTTTACTGGCTCTTTTAAATTGTCAAGATCTTGGTCTGTCAGAGAGAATAAGTAAGTTATGTTGAGGGACGGTCTCTTCATTATAAGATATAACTTAATTCCAAATATTGCATTGTACTTGTAATTAATTAAATCGTCTGTCTAGTCTTTTGGAAAGGTTAAGTTAAAGTCGATCCAGCTTTACTTATGTTTTTATTAAGTCACTTACCCGTAGTATATTTACGTATTGTACTTCTCACATTTATTTTACAAAAATTATTAGTACCTACATACCCACCAATCTACACATGGCAATCATGCTCTGTTTACACGCAACTTGAATAAAACGAAATTCAAACGCACTGAAAATTAATATTACATTCCTCGATGACCAGTAACAAATTGAAAATTATGAAAATAAACATAAAATCCTATCTTTTCAAAACATCTCTATCTCCATGTTTGTGGACACCTCATCATCCGATAGATTGCAAACAATTGCAAAACAGTTTTCAATTTCTTTTTTCAAATTTTTGGATTGAATTTAAATTGAAACACGTAGGTATATTATATTTTTATATTGTTGAACGAATGAGACTAAAACCTGTTTGTTTGTTGCTAAGAGGTCAACGAACTGGGAGGTTAGAATTTCTGTTTACAATGTTTGCGTGGGTTCAAATACTGAAGACGCTTCCTGTATTAGTTTCGGTCGAAGTGTTGCTAGCTCGTGGCAATTTAAGTGTTCATTTGAGGAAAAATATTATACCAATTTATCGATGGTACCTTTAGGTTATATTATTTTTTGGAATTTTCCTTAAACTAAAGGTTTAAGGGGAAATTCCAAAAAAATCAATTTTCATCTATTTCAGTGTCCAAAGAGGAAAAAGCGAATAATAATAAGGAAAATTCTTATATATTTTTTAACAGCTACAATGAAAGAGTTCCTTACAATTTACTCTCTAAATTTCTATGATAGATGGACAGAAAATTATACACAGACTTATATTAATTCGTTGGCTTTAGAATTTTAAGGTAAAAATACCTTTTTACCCGACTACGGCAAATCGAAAAGGAGGGTTATGATTTTGATCGGAATATAGCATGTAGGTATGTATGCATGTTAAACTGTTATACGTATTGCAGCGTAAATTCGCTGCGGACGAAACTTTTTGGTTTCTAAATCAACCTTTTTTTTGAAACACTGGCCTTTATATTTTTTTGTTCTATTTCAAATTTCGATCCTGTAAAATCTTACGCCAAAAAAATTTTTGCTTGTCAACTGGCAGACTGCAGATGGGAGCTGAGCGTTTCACATCAATATTCTTATTTTCGGAACTCCCAAGTTTAAATTATCAATTTTAGCCCTAAAATTTTATTACTAAACCTACGTGTGTCCTATCTGGTGCTACTTTTAAAATTGCTCATATTGATAAAGTTCTGTGTGCAACTCTTCCATTTAACTGGTACGTATTACGTCTTTTCTTTTCCTTTTACTATTCTAATCTGTTCTACCGGTGATTCTCGCTAGCTATATCGAAGATTCCGCTTGTAACCTTGGTCTGACCGTTCTGTTTATTTGTCTTTAGACGACGACCATACAAGCCGAATTTCGGCTTTTCCCCCCGACGGGCTATCAGCCGTCGGATTAAACTGAGGTCAGCGGCGTGTTGCGGACGTTTGCCACCGACGCAGAGCCTGACGCCCTCATAGACGGTTGCTTGCTGCCGTCGCTGCACGCAGCACTGACAGTGTCCTTCTGGATAGTTTCGCCCGGCTGGTTATAAGGAACCTTTTAACTTACCTATTTTTTCTATTTTTCTGTAATAGATTATCTAGATAATTTTCTATTTTACGCATCCTGATGTAACGTGTATTTGACGATTCAACTAGGTGTTCGTTATAAAAAAGGAACCTATAAATCGACGTGCATAGGCCTATTTTTTAATCGATTGCAATCGTATTGGGGATAGGTCGTGCGCGAAAATAATTTCCGTTATATCTGATTAACCACTAAGTTTGATTCGTCCCTCTTTTTAAACAAAACCAAATATTTGATATCCTCATCTGCAGTTAACCATATACTTGTTTTTTATATTTTTTTATATTACTGCTGTATTTTTATTACTTCTTGTTTTGTCCAGATTATAAAAGTGGTGTGAATATGGTGTTTTACTTTAACCGTCTCGCTACAGTATCTAATAACATCTAAACTACTTATCATATATGTCATATGTATACGGTGTCGCTAGATCGTCTGCTGGTCATAATATGTGAGGTCACATTAAACCACAATTTTCAGATGAAAATATTTTTTTGTTTCATATTTCTTAGAACGTGATTTTAGTCGGGTTTGCATTTATAAACTTACTATTTAAATTGAAAACAATAGTAGACTGATTACGAATGCCAAATCCTATCAGCGTTTTAATCTCCATAAAAAAAGAATACATTTGAAAACTAACACTGGTATCTATTCTATCTATACAATATAAATTCAATTCATATTAAAAAGCATTACCTAATTAATTCTATAGTGGATTGAACAATTTAAATTTTGCTTTTACAATTTGCTATTCATTCTATTTGGATACAATTTCCATTCTATTTGTGTTTTCCACAATATAGCAATCACAACAGGAAATGGGCTGTTCTCTGTATTAAGTTTACGATACAATGATTCGACTGTTTCGGGTTCTATTATTAGAATAAAAGCTGATTCAAACTTATACAAGATGTTCCTTTTGATATCCATAAACTCTTGGTATAAAAAGTGACTAAGGGACTTAGTAGAGAATGGACAGCAGCGTTCTCTACGTATTATATCACTTTACTGCGATCGCCAACCCGTGCCACGCGTGGCGATTATGGCAAAGCCCCCCAAATTGGAGAAGGTCTATATCCGGCGGTGGACGTTTTATGGCTGAAATGATAATGATGAATGTCCAAGGTAAACTCAGGAAGTAGTTTTAAAACAACAATCTTATTCCAAAAAAAATGCTATATGTTAAAAAGAACTTAAATTCTGAGAGTCCGTATCTTTGGTTTTGTATTTTTATTATTTACCACTGGTTTCCTAAATTAAAGTTATTTTTCACATTGTAGTGTTTTTTGGGAGGAGGTTGTTTTTTGTTTGTAATTAAGTTTATAATAATTAGTAAATGACAGTGACGGGAAGTTATTATTATTATGACATCATCTTCAACATACAGTAAATTGAAAAATACGTATTACTGAGTCTAACTCAAAAACCACTGATGAGAACTTGGCCAAATTTATATGCGACCATTATATTTTAAAAACATAAAAATAAAAACAACGGAGTTGAGAAACTCGTTCTTTTTAAAAGTTGGTTGAAAGCAATATCAATTTAAACTACAGATCGATGCATACTTTGGACAAAATAGAACTCCAGCTACGATATTGAATTCATACCAATAGGTGCACCCTTTAGACGAGGACAGCTAAAAGGAATCCTGAAACTGGATCCTGCCAATAAAGGCTAAATGCTCCGTACACCTTCCAATCTATCGCCAGCCATACGGTGGAATGGAATCCGGGAAAACTGACGATTCAAATTGCATTCAGTTAGTTCAGAATAAAGCTGTGTACACACTTCCGTAGAAAGTTACGTATTAGAACTTTGCCTTATATGTAAGTTCTGTATGAATGGAGGAAAATTTCACTTTAACACTTCAACACTTTCCCTTTCATTTACGCCGAAGAGTAGGAGAACAAATGAATTGACTATGTGAAAGATAATGTGGCTAGAGAGTGACTCGAAATACTAACCCATCAAAAACATACATGTGCAATGAGAGCCAAGTTCAATATTATGATATATGCCTTGGTTGTTGACTTCAACGACAAAAGACAAGAGATCTAAATGGGTGCCAAGTTCAATGGTCAGTCCTGAAATTTATTTATAACTACATAAAACATTATTTCTTCTTATAACTTAGGATAATATATTGTAGCCTAAGGTCTGACTTGGCCAGTTCTCATATACGAATTATTATATTATATTATAAATATCTGGATGACCGAGCTTTGCTCGGTATTTTTTGGTAAATTGTGTTTAAAATAATAAGTTTATGTTCAAGTTGATTATCGATAAAGTTGGTCATTGAAAACACGAATAAAATTACATTTTATAAAAATGAATCCTAGCTAGATCGATTTATCGCCCCCGAAACCCCTTTTATACTAAATTTCATGAAAATCGTTGGAGCCGTTTCCGAGATTCAGATTATATATGTAGGTATATACAAGAATTGCTCGTTTAAAGGTATAAGATATATAAGCAACGCGCATCTTCCGCAATTTGTTGCCATGAATTCATTGCAAGATTCTGGACCAAATTTGCTGTTCCATGCATAAAGGTCACGTAGGTATTGTAGTTTTCTATAAACATCAGATTTTTTTTAGAAACCGACAAAACTGTTTTGTGAGAGGGATCTAAAATCATGTGCTGAATTCAAGGTAACAGTTTTCATGTCGATACCCTTGTCACGCTATATAAAATGGTGGAATTTTATAGCAATTTATGCAAAAGTTGAAGTAATAATCATCTACGCAGCCTACCTTATAGGTTGCTGGCAATTCAATGACGTACGCCATAAATCTCTCTTCTCTTTGCATGTCATGCATACAATCCAAATATTCGGAACCAAACGATCGTGAGCACATGGCTTTACATTAGCTAAGTGCATATATGTATGTAGGTACCTATAGCTTCGAGTACATGGTACATTTACGGTGTACTCTCGGTTGAAAGGTCTTTAGAGGCAGGTTTTATTGCGACAACGGTGTAGCTAGAGAATAAAATTAATTCAATATTGGGACTTCCTCTCTTTGTTAGAAAGTTCTCAATAACAGCCCGGATTCTGGAAATGGGGTCGGAAATTTACTCGATTAAAAGGTGTAGAACAGGACAACTTTGCTTAAGTCTTCGGGGAGTAGGCTTAGTGGTATTACAAATATTATTTGTAAAACATTTTTTGTAATTGTCGAACCGTATTCGGTCTAGAACACTGCTTAGTTTCGAATCTTTAAATCTTAAAGTTTCACAGCTATCTTACTACAAATCTATCTTCCATTAGAAAATATTTAAGACTGACAGGTCATCGTAAATAGAGGCGTATGTATTTGGATACTTTCTTATAATATACCTCTCTCCTATAAATTCAGATGGCAGCCCTAGGACGGAATGATGAAATTCGATAATATAGGTACATACGCTTTAGTAAATGGTAATCCATTTAATTTCGAAACCTTTTTTTTGTGACCACTGAAACGCTGCAAGAGAGTATAGGACCCCAGCGACATGCCTTATAAAACATACTTACCATTATTTCATTATTTATTTTTCTACATATTGAATACTTTTTAAACATATAACACTTTCTTTCTTACTTACTTTTTATACATAAAAGACATTTAAAAATATAAAAAGTGCTCCGCCGGTTTCGGGAGCAGGGTCCAAGCTACCGGTAATTAGGGCTGCAGAGATATTCCTCACGATGCGAGTAATATCGAGAACTGCTAACTGAAATCAGGCTCTTGATGCACCCGCTTAGAGAGAGCCTCGAGAGATGTTGATCGACGCTTTCGGCCATCAGCCCAATGGATGAAACGAAAATCGGCACAACGACAACCGAGTTAACATTCCACATTGTCAACAACCCCGATTATTATTTTATAGTAAACAAATTTTGTTTTCTAGTTCGGTGGCTAGTTTAAGTTACATGAACGGGCCTAAGATAAGTCAATGCAGCAAGTGTGGTGAACTTTCATCTCGACGAATTAATGTTATGAGGAGAGATTTCAATTTCCTCAGTTTGCAAAAATTATCTCAATACTCTTCAGGTGTTTAAAATTGTAGCTTTTTGAAGTGTTAAGGCTCGTGCAAACTAACGTGACGCGACGGTTCGCTCAAGATTCGGCGATTTATATCCGTAGAACAATTTCTATGACCGTGTAGCAACGCGACAGGTCACCCCTGTGTGAATATGGTCGCGCGTGTATACATAGAAACGCGCTAGTCTAAACGAGCTTTTATGTAAATTGAGTCTTTCAGATCTATTAGTTTGAGGATGTGGTGTAGGTGATTGGGTATAACAAACAGGGTATAAAGTTCAGTCAACCCAATAGAAAATGAAGGATCCTACAACCAAACTGGTGTAGAGTCAGGTGGGGAACTACCAGACGATTGATGTCGGGATGTTGTATATATGCTAGTTGCACGGTAAACTCTGCTTGCGAGATGCAGGATTTTGCGTGACGTCAGTGTGATGCGAAGTTCGCATTGGCAGTGTAGGTGCCGCTAAAGAAGTATTATCATAAGTTGATGATACTTATGAGAGAGATATATTCTGATGAGACAACAGTAAGGTCTATCTGACGAAACATACGTAAAAACTTTTGACTGGCCTGTTAGTCTAGTGGTTAGTGACCCTTTCTTTTTTGGATGGGAAATCACCAAATGACTTCTCCCGCTCTGGGAGCAGCGGGAGGGCGTGTCAGACTTTTACTGACTAAAACCCACCCGTGTTCCTTCAGTTGCCCATGTGTTAGGGTCACGGTATCTCTTTCGAACAATCTCACAACCCTGGCAGGCATCGGTCCTAGCAGACTCCTTCATTTCTGCTGACATCTCTTTGAGGTGCGCGTGGAATACTACGCGCCGTCGACCCGAGCCTGGTCCTTACCGGGCGCCGAGCTACCCATAGCTCGCACCTACGGTGGCCGGGAGTCTGCGATCGACTCCCGACGCCCGGGGCATCTCTTCCTGCGGTGGCTAGGGACGTGAGGGCGCAGAGACTGCCACTCCCTTACGCCCCCGCCTCCTCCTTGGTTAGTGACCCTGACTGCTAAGACTGAGGTCGTGGGTTCAATTCCCACCCAGGATAAATCTTTGTGTGATGAGCGCAATTATTTGTTCTGTGTATGGGTGTAATTTATCTACAATATGTATGTATTTAGAAGTATATAAGTATACTTATCAGTTGTCTGGTTACCATAGGCTTCGCCCAGTTTGGGATCAGATAACGATGTGTTGGTTGTCCTAAGATATATTATTATTTTTTATAAAAAAAAACTCAAGCGAAAGCCTTGCACCCCCTGATTTATGACGTCACGTTTCCCCCATTCCCCTCACGTTTACCCTACGCAACCCGTTGCCATGACAACCCTCTGTAGCGACGAAACTTTTCCTATAAACAACACCTGCCTTTCTGCCTGACGACTAATTATTGTTTAATCTTTAGCAAGAGTTTCTTTGAAAACATGCTGAGCTAATCAAAGAATGTAGAAGTTAATTCTAAACATACTTTTAGGAAGTTCGGTTTTATATTAACATTGCTTTTAGTTGTAATGAAATGAGCCTTTTAAGCTACCGGTTAGGTAAGCTTCGGCGGGTTGAAGGTTCGTTTTCTGCACGCCACAAATATTGTATACTAGCTTTTTGCCCGCGGCTTGGCCCGTATGGACGTCGGGCAAAATCAAGTTTATACTTACGGTCTGCCTTTAACGTTCTCATTGCTAGACAAAAGGATTCTCTCTGTAAGTGGGAGTAGGCCAAAATCTACCACGCTGACCCAAGGCGGGTTGACAGGTTCATACTACCGGGATAAAAAGTATCCTATGTCAATCCTAGCCAACGAAATGTATTAAACCACGTCAATATTGAAAGATACGCCTTTAATGTTCTCATTGCTAGACACAAGGATTCTCTCTGTAAGTGGGAGTAGGCCAAAATCTACCACGCTGACCCAAGGCGGGTTGACAGGTTCATACTACCGGGATAAAAAGTATCCTATGTCAATCCTAGCCAACGAAATGTATTAAACCACGTCAATATTGAAAGATACGCCTTTAATGTTCTCATTGCTAGACACAAGGATTCTCTCTGTAAGTGGGAGTAGGCCAAAATCTACCACGCTGACCCAAGGCGGGTTGACAGGTTCATACTACCGGGATAAAAAGTATCCTATGTCAATCCTAGCCAACGAAATGTATTAAACCACGTCAATATTGAAAGATACGCCTTTAATGTTCTCATTGCTAGACACAAGGATTCTCTCTGTAAGTGGGAGTAGGCCAAAATCTTCCACGCGGGCCCCGTGCGGGATAGTAGGTACATACTACCGGGATAAAAAGTATCCTATAGCAATCCTAGGCAACGAAATCTATTAAACCACATCAATATTGAAAGATACGCCTTTAATGTTCTCATTGCTAGACACAAGGATTCTCTCTGTAAGTGGGAGTAGGCCAAAATCTACCACGCTGACCCAAGGCGGGTTGACAGGTTCATACTACCGGGATAAAAAGTATCCTATGTCAATCCTAGCCAACGAAATGTATTAAACCACGTCAATATTGAAAGATACGCCTTTAATGTTCTCATTGCTAGACACAAGGATTCTCTCTGTAAGTGGGAGTAGGCCAAAATCTACCACGCTGACCCAAGGCGGGTTGACAGGTTCATACTACCGGGATAAAAAGTATCCTATGTCAATCCTAGCCAACGAAATGTATTAAACCACGTCAATATTGAAAGATACGCCTTTAATGTTCTCATTGCTAGACACAAGGATTCTCTCTGTAAGTGGGAGTAGGCCAAAATCTACCACGCTGACCCAAGGCGGGTTGACAGGTTCATACTACCGGGATAAAAAGTATCCTATGTCAATCCTAGCCAACGAAATGTATTAAACCACGTCAATATTGAAAGATACGCCTTTAATGTTCTCATTGCTAGACACAAGGATTCTCTCTGTAAGTGGGAGTAGGCCAAAATCTTCCACGCGGGCCCCGTGCGGGATAGTAGGTACATACTACCGGGATAAAAAGTATCCTATAGCAATCCTAGGCAACGAAATCTATTAAACCACATCAATATTGAAAGATACGCCTTTAATGTTCTCATTGCTAGACACAAGGATTCTCTCTGTAAGTGGGAGTAGGCCAAAATCTACCACGCTGACCCAAGGCGGGTTGACAGGTTCATACTACCGGGATAAAAAGTATCCTATGTCAATCCTAGCCAACGAAATGTATTAAACCACGTCAATATTGAAAGATACGCCTTTAATGTTCTCATTGCTAGACACAAGGATTCTCTCTGTAAGTGGGAGTAGGCCAAAATCTACCACGCTGACCCAAGGCGGGTTGACAGGTTCATACTACCGGGATAAAAAGTATCCTATGTCAATCCTAGCCAACGAAATGTATTAAACCACGTCAATATTGAAAGATACGCCTTTAATGTTCTCATTGCTAGACACAAGGATTCTCTCTGTAAGTGGGAGTAGGCCAAAATCTACCACGCGGGCCCGGGGCGGGTTAGTAGGTACATACTACCGGGATAAAAAGTATCCTATGTCAATCCTAGCCAACGAAATGTATTAAATCACGTCAAAATTGAAGTATACAGAGAGACAGAGTAACTTCATCATCAACTGCCTAGCCTTTTCTCAACTATGTTGGGGTTGGCTTCCAGTCTGACCAGATGCAGCTGAATACCAGTATATTACAAGGAGCGACTGCCTATTTGACCGCCATAACAGAGAAAGAGTAACTTATGCATTCATAATAATAGAATGGATAGATACAGTTATCGACTCTCGGTGATTCAACTGTTCATAATCTAAGTCAAGTGCAATGCATACAGTTTAATAGGTTTCAATTTTTTCCGCCTCAATGAATAATGTTCATCCATAAGTATAAATATTATGTTAGGATTTATCCATACTTAATATTATAAATGCAAAAGTAACTCTGTCTGTCTGTCTCGCTTTCCTGCTAAAACAACTGAACCGATTTAAATGAAATTTGGTACACAGATAGTTTAAAGCCTGAAAAAGGACATAAGCTACTTTTTATCCCGGTAGTATGTTCCCGCGGGATAATTTCTGACCACCACGCGGGTGAAGCCGCTGGCAAAAGCTAGTTTCATATAATAGAATAGATCCGTATGGTGCTGGACATAAGAATAGCATCATCCAATTTCTCCCCATGCCTGTCGTAAAAGGCGACTAAGGGACTTACAAGAGACAGACAGCATCGTTCTCTATACATTTTACCACCATACTGCGATCGCCAACCCGTCTGCTAACCGCGGCAAATACGGCAAACGCCCCCAAATTATATATCCAAGCTTTTGTCCAGCAGTGGACGTCATTCAGCTTAAATGATGATTATGATGAATAGAATAGAAAATGTTTAATATATACAACATAAAAATTACAGATTTTTAGAAGATATTTTTTATAGGGTAACAAAAAACTTTTTAACAAAAAATGAAAACTCATAATTTTAACTTTTTAACAAAAAATGAAAACTCATAATTTTAAGGTTTATTATTTTATGCTTTTCAGTTTTTTCGGCGGTTTCAGTTTTTGTTAAAAAGTTTTTATTTTATAATTTTTTTGTGACTTTAATGTATCAATAATACTTGGCAAGGTATACCCTATCCAACAAAAAAAGAATTATCAAAATCGGACTACTCTGTATAAAGTTATGCGTGGTTATACATTACAATCAGTGAGTTAACAATCAATCATCCCCTGTTTTCCGAACCTTAGGGTTCGATTTTGTTTTCCAAATTTATATGGGACCATCTTGAGAGTATACCCTTTCCAATAGAAGAAGAATTGTCACAATCGGACCACTATGTAAAAAGTTATGCGTGGTCATACGTAAAAAAAAAAAAATATACGCGTCCAATTGAGAACCTCGTCCGTTTTTTTTTTCGTCGGTTGAAAACAGGCGATCTTTGACGGTGAGTTTTATATAATTTTGAGAGCACTTTTTATCCTGTACCTAAGCCCTAATATTGAAACGTATGTTGTCATTGTCAGACAAAAATGCTGTTGCTTTTTCTTCTACCTTCAATAATATATTAGAAAGCAAGTTGCATGAAAAACTTGCATTTTGCTACAATATTAACGCGTGAAAGAAAGCTTGGAATTGCTCATCTTCGCGCATAAGCAATGTAATAGCATCCTTTAAGCGGCGATATTGCTCGTTATGCATGATACATGGCCCTAAGCGGTTGTGGCGTGCATTGTCCAATTTGGGAAACAAGGGAGGTCTTAACCCGGCGTCATGGGGGCTGGGTCAAAATTACCCGCGCTTTTGTAGTTCACTTATAATTTTAAAACGACGCACTCGACGTTGCCACTCTTCTCAGTAGCTGGAGTTATTGAGTCCCTCTACACGTTTTAGCCGTGAAATCAGTCGTGCAGGGACCGCGTTGGGAGTTACAAGTGTTGTATTGGAAAAAAGGTAAATATGACCCATGCCTGTATTCAGTGTAACTATTTTATGCCATTTTTATCAATCAATTTTTAAATGATTTATTGTTGTTTACGATGCTTTTTAATTCTGTTACTACATTGTTTTGTGGTTTTAGCGTTTTTTTATTTTTTTTCGGTAGGTAGTACGAGTAACAATGGACCGCGAAGAACTGGAAAGACGTCGTGTTATGGCTATACTTGAAGAATCGGACTCGGATGTTATGCCGTCTGATCAGGAGTCTGGAGAAGATGATGACCATGTGAGTGAGCGTAGTGAAGCCGCCAATACAGAGCAAGAGATTTCGGATGAGGACGAGGTTCCATTGGCGACAATTAGAATTGATGTTGCTGATGAGTTGGGCGCTTCGTAGGTACGACGTATGTCATAACTCAAAGAAGTGGCCGCTGACAATTTTTTATGCCATGTTGAACATGGCGGCAATTAACGGACTTATAATACATCGCATAAATAATGAGTCAAACCTAAAGCGACGCCGTTATTTGAAAAATCTAAGCCTTGCTCTTGTCAGTGAGCACTTGAAAGTCCGCCGGAATGTTCTAAGATTGCCGCGAGACCTTCGCAAAAAAATTGGCCAATTTTCAGGCGAACCTATAGAGGAGCCCCCAGCAAAAAAAAACAAATGCTCGTAAGAGGTATCAGGTGTGTCCTGCAAGCAAAGATCGCAAAACTACACTCGTGTGTGAAGGATGTAACAACCATATTTGTCCTCAACATATAGTATCTTTCTGCGCCAATTGTATTAATAACGATGAGTCTGATTAGCTTTTTTGATTATTTTATATAAGAACATTTATAAAAGTGCCATTAGAAAACTAAAGACTGGTTAATATTTTATTTATGTTAAGTTTTGCTGAAGGAAGCCAAATTTGTTGATTTTTTAGTGCATATTTTTCAAAACATTGTTCTTATTAATAAAAATTTATATTTTCATTATGTGTCTAGTTTTTTATTATCCTTATAACAGACAATTATTGTAGGCAGCAAAAAATATTAATTTTCTCAAATACATACACAAATATTCACATTCCTTATCCGGGTAATGATGACCCAGCCCCCACGTCCGTGTAACAATTTTCCACCCCCATGACGCCGGGTTAAAAGGAGATCTAAGCGAAATAGAGGAGACAAAACTTTCGAAAAGACTTTGATAAAATATGAGTTTGTGCATTTCTTCAAGCAGTATTACTATAGTTATATTATTTGTTACCGCAACCTATGTTTGAACATCAGGGGTTAAGGGACGTCGCGAGATTTGTTCAAAAGAGTTACCGTGGGCCTGTCATAGACAACTTAAAGAACACGGGTGGGTGTTATTCTGACACGCCCTCCCACTCCACCCAGAGCAAGAGACGTCTTTTGATGATTTCCTACCCATAAAAAGGTGTTAAAAGACAGTAACACTCTACAGAGCAGTGGTGGCTCAGGAGTGGTGGCTCAGTGGTAACCGCCGGGACTTACGAGTAGTAGGTCGTAAGTTCAAACCTAAGCAGACGCATTACTTTGTGTAAATTATTTCATCGCCACTGCTCCTAAAACGGTGAAGGAAAACATCGTGAGGAAACCGGTATGTCTTCGAACGAAAAATTTGAAGACATGTGACATCTGCCAACCCGCACTGGGCCCACGTGGTGGATTGTAGCCCACTCCCTCTCACCGAGAGGAGGTCCGTGTCTCAGCAGTGCGAACATAAGAGGCAGATGATAAAAAAAAATATCTTGGGACAACCAACACACCGTTATCTGATCCCAAACTAGGCAGAGCCTGTACTATGGTAATCAGACAACTGATAAACATACTTATATATTTCTAAATACATACATATTATAGATAAATTACACCCAGACACAGAACAAATGGTCGTGCTCATCACACAAAGATTTGTCCTGGGTGGGAATCGAACCCACGACCTCAGTCTTAGCAGTCAGGGTCACTAACCAATAGACTAACAGGCCAGAACACACACACACACAAATACACAAAAACACACACACTCTCAAAAACATACTCATAAACACACACACACAACACACTCAAAAAACACACACAAAAACACACACACACACACACTCAAAAAAACACAACACACTCAAAAAACACACACAAAAACACATACACACACAACACACACACACACGAACACTCTTAAAAATTGTTTGCCCCTTCATGATAAAGCTACTCCCTTAAATAGCCCAGTAATCATCATCTGCCTAGCCTTTTCCCAACTATGTTAAGATCGGTATCCAGCCTAACTAGATGCAGCTACCAATACCACTATTTTACATGAAGCTGCTGCCACAACCCACTTACTGGGTACTACGATTGATCCCCTTTGGTAGAATTGGTTGTCATACTTGCGACTGACGACTCATAACAACAGTCAAAAGTCTACCATGACAACCAGAAACACCAGCTTAATGTGCTTTCCGAGACATGGAAAGGTCTTGGTACAGACAACAGCACATCAGACTACCCATGTTGACCTTGAACGCTTTATGAGCAACAACAGCGAGAATCGTGCGAAAGAGATATATAGCTTTTTGTCAGTTCCTGCTCGTAATGTTTCGTGTTGCAGTGCGTACATGAGGGTGTGTGCGTACGTGAAAGTGTGTGCGTACGTGAAGGTGTGTGCGTACGCGTATCGTGGTGTAGAATTAGATACTTATGCGATAAGAAATAGCGACGCGGGTGAAAACTTGAATCAAATCTAAATAATAGCATGATAATAAAACAAGCGGCCCGCGCAATGTCTAAAATACCAATGAAAGCTTATAATCCTTTTTTTAATTTAAATGGTCTTTTACTTAATCCTTCATTTTTACAAATTTGTTGGAAAATTACCCGTAAGTATTAAGTAGGTATTACCTACCCATTTAAACAGGTAGTTAGGTATGGTATACACCGTTACACAATTAATTAGCGAAATTTCATGCTCTCGATGAGGTATAATCGGATGAGAGAAAAACACTTTTTATTTCGAGCAGGTTTCCTAGTGGAGACCGCGTTTCGGCAAGCGTAGTGTGGGATGCTCCCCCTAGATGTCCTGATGACCTTAAAAGGTTGGCTGGGACAGACTGGATGCGGAAAGCGGGGGACAGGGTGTTGTGGCGCAGCCTGAGAGGCCTATGTCCAACAGGGGACTGCGGATTGTATTTTTACGAAATTTAATGCAGAAAACGCGTAACACAATCATCGGCTTGAAATTTTGAAAGATATATGAATATACCAATCACGAACGTGTCTGAAGCTTAGCCAATTATTTACCTACACAAAGCCTCTTAACAGTCCACCGTGTTTGAGATTAACGTTTCGCCCACTATGCAATCTTATTACTATAACGTTGAACTTAGTAATGGAATTACCTACCGAGATTTGCTTTTACAGCCAAGTTCAACCTTATTGTGCTAGTAATAAGATACGATTTCAAAGGTTATGAATGTTCAAATAAAATTCTAATCTATTATTTATCGTTTCTTCGTTCGTTACATCCGAAATCTATACTTACTAATATTATAAATGTGAAAGTAACTCTGTCTGTCTGTTACGCTTTCACGACAAACCACTGAACCTATTTTGATGAAATTTTGTACGGGTTCAGTTTGAACCCCAAGAAAGGTCATAGGCTACTTTTCATTCCGCGACTTTGTCTGCGGCCGCGATAACCGCCGTTTACGCAAACGAAGTCGCGGGCAAAAGCTAGTATTTTATAAATGAGGATATGAGTTTCTGTGTTTGTTACGCATCATCATGAAATGTTGCATGTGACACGTTGTCAGGGGTCAGAAATATCAAAATAAAATGCGGAGTAACAATATTAATGTTTTTATTTATAAACATTAATTTAATTAAAAAAAAAATACTTTAAATTAAAATATACCTACAACGAAATTTATACAACCAATATAGTAGATTAAAAACAAGTAGATAATATTTATTATTTACAAGTTTTTATATTAATTGATTTTTGTAACAGATTATTAATTATACAGTTACCGTCAAACGAGGCATCTTTAACTTCCGTGGTTATCTTTACCTAAGCATACCCTAGTAGTTTTAATTAAATATTTTTTTTGTCTGGGGCAGTTGACGCAATTTTAGGCATATTGTTTGATTTTATATTAAATTGTGCTATCCCAAAAAGATATTTAAGTTAGCCACTTCGTTAGTTCTCAAAATAGGGTGCTATTTCGTTCTATGTGGTCAATTATGTTTGCGGCGGCATCGCATAAACATTGTTTTTTCCTACAGAAAATCAAAGTGCAGGTAAGTGACTTATATTAGATAGTATGTGGTATATAGTTATTAAGATGTATCACAATGATTCAATCTTATAAATTTACTATTTCTTGAATGATTGGAAAAGGTAATGATGTTTGATGTTAGGTAAAGTTACCTCGCTTTGCACGAAGGCGACTTTACCTATGACTAGAGTTGTCAAATTTAGCACGCCTAAGTAATCTACTTTTATGTGGGAACTGTTTTGGGCTTTCGTTCAGTTATTCAGGACTTTAAATATAATAGCTATCGATTTTTTTCTATTCGTTTATGAAATATTTTGGTGTGAATGAAATACATGTGTAACAAATTTAATGACTGGCCTGTTAGTCCAGTGGTTAGTGACCCTGTCTGCTAAGACGGAGGTCTTGGGTTCGATTCCCACCCAGGAAAAATCTTTGAGTGATGAGCACCATTATTTGTTCTGTGTCTGTGAGAGTTCTTTTTTATACTGTTTAACGAATATTCTTGATTATAAATACGCTTAGTATTTACCCGCTGATGGCATTCACCCGTTTCTATGACAATTTAGATATTCTTGTGGCAACTTTCCCTATGTATTGGTAGTGCTTGATAACCGAAGATGGTAGTTTCGAAAATAAATACATCGCTTTTTTAGCGCCGGGAATATTAGTAACTTTGCGTCGCGTGCATTTTGCGACACACGTTCAATATAAACGTAGGCTAGGTAAAGTTGCCAAAAATGTGTCAATTTTACGCTGCTCATACTTTTGGTTAATAAAGCGATACTATGTGAGATTTAGTAGAATTCATTGGTTCAACCAAAAGAGACACACCTTTTTTACAAAATAAATCAATAAAAACTTTAACAACTAGCGCCGTGTTAGAGTAAATTGCATAAAAGTAAAAAAATATAGTAATGTTGCCACGTTTGACGGTACCAAAACCAATGGCTGCCAAGCAAAATCAAATGCTGCCACCAACCAAAAGTAAGCTTTAACCTAGATTAGTAATTTGACTGGCCTGTATAAGGCTCAACAGCCTCTGGCGGCACGGCACGTTGTAGCATGCCGTGACATCCCGAATTGTGCACGCTGACCATGATAAAATTAGATCTCAAATCATTTGCCCTTTTTAAAATCCCTTATCATGCCATGCCACCAGTGGGTGACGGCCCTAACTTAAATTATCATCATCAATAGTATTGGTGAAATTCTCAAGAATATAACAATGCGAATTATACAATTTCAATTAACAGTTTTATTTATTATATTTTATATTATCTTAATCACGTTAATAGAAAAGTTATCCGTTGCGCCTTCACGGCCAAACCTCTAGGCAATTGTGATGAACACTTTGGAGATAGTTTGAAGCCTGGGGAATGACATAGAGGAAGTTAGTTTATTATGATACAACATCAACGAACAACATGTCTGGCGTCCTTCCCATCAAACAATAAAAGAATAACTGTTTGAGAAACAGTGGTTGAAAATACCTTTATTTTGGTAAATAAATTAATTACAACAGTAAAATACTACACAAGGATTGTAAAACTGTGCTACTATTTATTGTGACAGTTTGCGAGAATGGATTAGGGTTGCCAGGTACAGGGTTATCATCAGTTATGGGGCAATCGGGCGCTAATATACCTAAACTTCACTTTTATTCTCACGAAAGAATAATACGGACATGCCTTTCAGGATCCCGGATCCTGGAATCGTTTGAAATTCCGCAAAAAATGTTACCTTCATAAAAAATATAGTTAGAACTCGTTGTGGAAATGAAAATTTTTCATTGAATATACTTACTCGTACTTTCAAGATGGCTGCTCCTTGTAAAATTCTCATTGTATTTTTTTTTATTTAGAAAGCCGATTCTAATGGAACTTTTAATTTACAATGAAAGTTTTTATGAGGGCTGGTTTAGTTTTATTGATATTCCATTTGTTACTAATAAAAATCATCATCATCATTTCAGCCAAAAGACGTCCACTGCTAGACATAGGCCTCCCCCAAGCTCCGCCACTTCAACCGGTTTTGTGCTTGCTACATCCGGCGGATTCCTGCGGCCTTCACAAGGTCATCGGTCCATGAATAAAATAAAGATACTAAATCAAAATAACCACTGCCATAATTTCATTTAGTTTTTTATAGTTGTTTTTACAAAATTGTGCAATACCGGGAACCCAGGATTACTTATTTATTCAGAAAGGAATGTGCAAAATAAAATTCTATTCTATTCTATTCCACATTATCTTTCAAGGGAAGAAGTTAAGGTAGATAAGCGCCCGATTATCCGATGTCTAGTTATAATATCCGGAACAATTCAACAAAAGAAAAAACTCTCTTTAATTTAAAATACAGATTTTTTAAACACATGATAAATTGTCATGTCAAATGCAAAATTATCACCCACCCAAAGGCTGACCTTGGGCAGTGTACCTTAACTTAGCAAAACCAACTACCAGCACCACTAGGTAAATCAAAGACGAGTCGCCACGCCAACTATCGGATTTACTTGCGGCTATAGATGTTTCACATCAAAAAAATAGTATGTGTCCGGAATCCGGGACCGTAAAATATAATTACTGGGCACGGGCCACGACATAAAATTCCGAGAATTTCCCAGCCATCTATTAACCCTAGGATGGATGGATGGCTAATTGTTTCTTTTTCACGCCTTAACGTTTTAACGGATTCCAGTGAAACTTGGCACCTAAATAGACTTAGAACCGGGAGAATGAAGTGCATTATTTACTAGTGCCGTAGAACTTTCCAGCGTCCTTCAAGCGCGCCCTCTGACGGTGTCCATGGAAATCTAAAACAAAAACAATTTTGACAATCTAAATACTTACACAAGATTCTTTGTTATGACAAATTGTTAATATAACATAGACATTTAAACAAACCTTTTTTTACAGTCCATTCAACCGATTTTGACTTTTATACCGTAGGCATAAGGA
Organism: Aporophyla lueneburgensis; assembly: GCA_932294355.1. NCBI lineage: Eukaryota > Metazoa > Arthropoda > Insecta > Lepidoptera > Noctuidae > Aporophyla > Aporophyla lueneburgensis. The sequence continues at coordinate 9,127,184 of OW028746.1, forward strand.
TGATATTAACAGCAATGAAAATGGTTACAATACCAACAAAATTGTTTACTGCAGCTGCCATTTGTCATAACACAATAGAAGCCAAAATCGGTTGAACGGACTGTTAAAAAGTTTATTTAAATATCTAATCCTATTCCAAATGGAGTATAAATGGCTATGAGACGGTTAAAAATTATTCTTCAAAATATAAGCATACACAAATAAATAATCTGTCAAATTGAAAATTGCCACCTTTGTTGAGGAGGGTTATAAAGAACTGAAGATTTATCTAATAGGTAGTAACATAATAACATTTACTGAGTCGGACGTGCGGCGGCGCGGGTGAAACCGAGTTGATTGAGCGCCGAGCGCGAGCGGCGAGCGCGAGCGCCGTGCGCGAGCGCCTTTCAAATTATATGTCTATTAGGTAGTAGATATAATTTTAATCAATTTTGTTATAGATCGGGGCACGTAAGTTGATACGATAGCGGTCATCCACGCAGGTGACAATTATAGATAAAAGTGTTAGATGTAAACTCCGCAGTTGCCCGTACTAAAAAATCTTAAGGAAAATCGTGAATTCGTCGTATTTAAATGTATTTGTAACACGCTTTTATAAGCGTCATAAGTATGTTAGTATGTGCTTATGTAACGGACATGATTTTGACCCTCTTCAAAACGTCGGATTAACTCGAAATTTGGCATACTTTTTCAAGGACCGATAAGAATACAATAGTTTTATAAATTTGTGCCATTATCCTTGCCGAGGTTAACAGAAAAGCAAAAAAAACACCGGCCAAGGGCAAGCCGAACTCGCGCACGAAGGGTTCCGTACCATTATTGGCAAAAAAATCACGTTTCTTGTATGGGAGCCCCCTTAAATAATTTGTTTTATTTTAATTTAATTATTTATTTTTAAAGTGAATAAATAACTAAATATTCTGTGAATATTTCAAGCGTCTGCCTGTTACCGTTATCAATATCGAGCAAAAACACGTTTGTTGTATGGGAGCTCCCATACAACAAACGTGATTTTTTGCTCGTTAAATTACCCTTAAATATTTATTTTATTCTGTTTTCAAGTATTTGTTGTTATAGCGGAAAATGAAAATTTCAACTCTCTTACTATCACGGTTCATGAGATACAGTCTGGTGACAGTCGGACGGACAGACGGAATGCGGAGTCTTAGTAATAGGGTTCCGTTTTACCCTTTGGGTGCGTAACCCTAAAACCTGTCGTCGAAAACTACGTTGACATACGTCACAAAATTCGAAACACCCTAAAAATAGAAAATAAATAATAGTTAAAAAAAAACGAAAAAACACGCTTCCATAGAAAACATATTTTTTACAAAAAAAAAATTATGAAAGGAAGCGTTTTCAGGTATTTTCTAATTGAAATCAAGCACCCCACGCTTTTCCATTATTTTCTACTTTTTAGTTTGGTTTTCTATGGAAGTGTGTTTTTTTAACTATTATTTTTATGCAGTGAAAATGAAGTGAAGTAATTTATTTAAACGCAAGTTGAACGGCAAATCAAATTTTATAAAAATAATCTCGAATTTACTTTCTATTTCACGAACGACTTTGGCGTGAGAAATGAGCGTTCGGTATTATTAATTTTATTACATTTGACAGAAACAAATTTCAAAGATTTGAAAACTTTCTGCGCGGAGCGTGCGCGGAAAAAACAGCGATGCAGGCGCACCCCGCCTGTCGCAGGCGGGGTGCGCCTGCATCGCTGTTTTTTTTTATTGTCTTCTCGCAGATCAGCCTATGAGGTTGTCAGCTGCTTAACTAGACTTGCCTGTGGCAACTCCGGTCTGTGGCTGTTAATAAATTAAGACCTCCAGCCAGGGCTTAAAAAACTTAAAACTAGAGCGACTACTCGCTAAGGGCACACCCTGTGGGGTAGGGACTTCGGCTTAGGGCATCGCTGGTAGAGGACAGCAAGGGAGGGGCTGGATCGGAATGCATCCTACATCGCTGCGTTGCTATCACAGATATATTTAGACATAGGTAGATAAGGCAAGTGCGCAAGTGCTCGCGTGCCCGGCTTAAGCTTAACTTTTTCAGTCACACTTTTACATTAAGAATATTTTGACATTTTTTATGTTAGTTTTAGCATCATTAACAACTAAAATATTACAGAAAGTAGGTAAATAATCTAGGTGTTAAGGCTTTAGAGGAATGAGGTTTAGAGACCTTAACCACCGTGACTATTGACACAAACAAAACTTTGATGAATTGTGTATAATACTAGCTTCTGCCCGCGACTTCGTCCGCGTCAAATTTTTACTCCCCTGACCCTTCCCGTAGCATCGAATTGCCTGCCAGTTTCCATCCATATTTCGTTACTGCTCCACTCCTTTTGATCTTAGCTTGATGTTATATAGCTTATAGCCTTCCGCAGTAAATACCAACACAAACAGATTTTTACAATTCGGACCAGTAGTTCCTGAGATTAGCGCGTTCAACTAAACAAACAAACAAACTCTTCAGCTTAATAGTATTATAATAATAATATAGTATATAGATTTATAAATATTTTATGTCATAATTAACTTTTCCACTGACAAAATGATGAAAATTACTTTTTATGAAAATCTAAAAACAAGTTTTTCCTTTTGCATTGCCACACGGTCGCACTGGAGATATTTATTGAATTATTTATTGTTACATGTGCAGCATTTTTCCGGCGTACTAAGCTAGACAAACGGAGGTCATCATCGGAATCAAAGTTGTTAAAATCGGTTACTTGAAATTCTCCAATCAAATCACCTAACACCAGCAAATGCTGAAGTTCTGTATCTTCGTCATCCTTGTCGTTAAAATACTCTCGCTACCTAAAGGAATGCCTAAACAAGTATCCTGTGATTTTTTATCTGTTAGGCGCTTGTGGCTAAGTAACAACAGCCGCACGGGTCGATCGTTCAGGTTAAGCTGCGCTTGCCGCGGTTGGTCCGTGGATGGGTGACCATCTACATACAAAGACCCTTCTGTGCCTCGGCAAGCACGTAAAGCCGTTGGTCTCGGCTGTCTTTAGACTGTGACGGGCTTCTGCCCTAAAGTCTGACAACCAGTCTTACCGAGAGGTATCGTATTACCGTGGGTTGTGGAGGTCAGATAGGCAGTCGCTCCATGTAAAATACTGGTACTCAGCTGCATCCGGTTAGACTGGAAGCCGACCCCAACATAGTTGGGAAAAGGCTAGGCAGATGATGAGCCGGCGCGAAATGTTACGAGTACGATAAGACACTTATCGTTACATGCATAAGTTTAATTAAGGTTATGACCAGAAACCCGCAACAGTCATGATGTCATTAACAACAATATTTTGTCGTTATGAATACACAACGAAAACACAAAAATAACTTTTATGTGAACACGTATACATAGGCTGCACTAAAAGTATCGGGAATGGAATATTTCCACTTTAAGGTTTTAAAAATCGAATACCATTTATTATTATATTATTTAAAAAAAGATTCTCGATCTTGTCACAAGGTTTTGTCAAACTTGTTTAGTCGTTGAGAAAATGAAATTGACTCGAGAAAATTCAAGAGCGATGATTTATTATGACTTTCGAAGTGCTTTATCACAAAAACAGTGTGTTGACTGGATGATTTCTGCATTTGGTGATGAAGGCCCATCCAAAACCACAATTTATCGCTGGTTTGCTGAATTTCAACGTGGACGTGTCAAGCACAGTGATGATCCCCGTCAAGGTCGTCCAAAAACTGCAGTCACCCAAGAAAACGTTGATGCTGTGCGTAACCTGATTGAGGAAGATCGACATGTGACATACCGCAAAATTCAGGCAACTTTAGACATTCGCATGAGTCAAATACAAATAATCTTGCATGACCAATTAGGTGTAATAAAGTTGTTTTCCCGATGGATACCGCATTCGCTCTGTGAAGAGCAAAAAGCGGCTCGCGTTACTTGGTGCGACAGAACTCTCGAAAGATTCCACGCAGGGTCCTCAAATGCTGTATACAACATCGTATCAAGTGACGAATCCTGGATATACGCGTACGAACCCGAAACAAAAAACCAGTCACGAGTTTAGGTGTTCGAAAATGAGTTAACCTCTAAGTCCCTGAGAAACCACATTTGGTATCGACACAATGGTTTTTAAATTGTGTCTGTAATTACGGTAATTGACTGGTTAAAGCCAACAAAAATTGTTCGTTCACGGAGTGTTGCAAAAAAAATGGTGGCCACGTTTGTGTCCAAAACCGGCCATGTTGTGACTGGGCATTTTCATTTTAAATGACACGCAATATTATTTCGATAGAATTTAAAATTTTATTTATTAAGGTTGCAGAAAATATTTAAATCAATTTAAAATTTAATAAATTTTATATTTTTTAGAAAAGTTTACCTAATAACTTTATATTTTTCGTATAAATTGATAATTTTGTGAGTAGGGTGGTCGAAAACTGTCTGATTTGTAACAAAAATCAAATTGACAAAAAAATGTAATAAACCATTAATTAAATTGAATAATTTAACGATTGTTAACTTTGGAGCAAACAGTTACAAAATAACCATAAATATGATGTAAATTATTCACTTTGAAATAACCATCATAACATTTCATTCGGTTTTGTAACATTTTGTGCAAAACAAAGTTTTATTTTTAACGTCACATTTTTAGTTTTTTAGATGCCATATTGATTTATATTGTTACAAAAAGATTTTAATTGGTTTTTACTATTGTAACAAAAATATATTTAATATAGATGAGGATTTTTGAGAAAAAACCGTAAATATTACGGAAAAAAATAGGGACAGTTACAATTAGACAAAAGATGTTACAAAACAGAAATTATAAGGTATAGTTCTCAGTATAGCAAGAAAATATAAAAAGGGACAAATTAATACGCTTTGATGCATAAAATATTGTTTAATATTTCAATAATAATCTTGGGAAAACTTAAGATAGAGAGTATTATAATAGGAACAATTTTTGTGTTTAGGTAATAGAAAACTATTAAATCAACTTTAATTCTTATCTGGAATAAATGAATTATTATTATTTTACTACTAGTAGTTGGTATAAATATTTTGGTAACTTAGTAAAATTACTTGATAGAAAACTTATTTGTTATTAGGAACAATTGCTTAATAGAAAAATTATTATTAAATTTATTTATTTATTTAAGTTAACATAAATATCATTTATTTATTTTAGTTAAATTTAACGGGCCAGCTTTAAGTTAGCCATTGAAATTAAATTTTTATAACGTTTTTGCAAAGTCCAGTTCTGTTTTATGTCGTATTTGTAGTATAATTCGCAAATCACATCTAACTAATATTCGACGGAAAACATTGCTGCAATTTGCAAAAACCATTAGTAATTTTAAGCACCTTAAGCATTGAATAAATTAACAATTAATAATCATCGAATAGCTTATAAATTAAAAGTGAGTATTAGTCCTACAATTTTAATACAAAACTTAACATTTTATAATTTTAAATATATAAACACTTAACAAACTCTGGATAACTCTTTTAAAATAAAACCTATTTCTAAAAAATATTTATGCTTGAAAATGTAATTAATCCAAGAAACTTCACCAGTTCTAACGTCATTTTGCAAAATAATTACGTAAATGAACACATGAAAATAATAGTTTACTGTAGAGACCCTTGATAACAGATTTAATGCGCTCTAAATTTCTTTTCTGGATTTCTTCCGCTTTTTCTGGATTTTGTTTTAATTTCTCTCTATATCTTCTTACTCTTTCAGCTGATGTTAAAACCATTGTGATCTAAAAACTGAAAAAGTGAAACCAGTAAATTTTAAGTTTAACTATCAATAACTGCTTTTCCTGGAATCTTTCAATAAGCGAAAACTTCAGTCCACAGTGTTTAACACGTGGAGTGCCAAACACAGATTGATGGTTAATCCTATATGGCCACAGATTTAGAGTGCATACAAAATTGTTAGTAGCAAGCACGCGATATTGCGTGATCGGCCATATTATGCAGAGCCGACGAGTCACGCGATATCGCGTGATGGGCACTCAACGAGTTAAGAAGGTCACAACCATAGACATTTTATAAATACCTACAGTTTACAATGGCTTTTTTTCAACAAAGTTGTCTAGCTATTGTTAATGCTCCATAAATAAGAATTAAAGGAAATCTTATTTCTTGAAATCGGTTTACTCGTTTATCATCTTGGAGGAAACATGAAGACTGACCTACAAAGCAACTAAAACATTACCCTCCTTTTAGGCTCCACCGCGGTCGGTCAATAATTAATTCGCCTTTGTGACCTAACCTTTACTTGTCTGTTTTGTAACATTTTAGTCCGTACTATTGTAACGTTACGAAACAGACGTTACAAAAATGCTGCCGCTTCGAAATTAATTTAAAATTAATGGAGATATAACACGACAAATCCTCGCATACCGTGTGTTTTTCCCATAGAATACATTCCAAGGCATGCTTTGAACATAAATGTACAGTAAGATTAAGCCGTTAAAAAACATAAAATGACGTTACTTACCAGAAGAACACCGATGGTAAATTTCGAACACGAGTGAACACGTCCATCCAAATAAACGTTTTTTTGACACTGGATTCAAAATGGCTGATTCTCTAGTATAGTCTCATGCATAAGGTTGCAAGACTAATAAAATTTACCACACTTTGGTAGAAAATTGACCGAATATGTTAGTTACAAAACCAGACATGTCCGGAATGCAAAAAATTGAGGGACAAATTATAAAAAAATATTATAAATGAACAACAATGAAAACCGATACACTATTAATGATAAAATAAAAAACCAGCTTTTCTTAAGGAAATTAACTCATCACCACACAATCCATCATATAAAAAAATATTAAAAACTTAATCCAAAGTTGACCAACAAAAAAAGGGACAGTATGAAACTGGAGATTAGCATAATTTAAAATGTGATTTTAACTAAAATAACATTATTCTATTTTGTTGTAAATATTAAAAACAGATAATCTGTTTCATATATTTTCAATATAAGTTAAATTTATAACCGAAATCAATATTTAAATATTTATAAAAAATGTGCATTTGCAAGGACAGCTCAAAAACAGCGATGTGTCATTTAAAATGAAAATGCCCGACTATTCCTCTTGAGGGACAAAGAACGGTTAATGCAGAATGGTATGCTAGCATTTGTTTGCCACAGGTCGTTTCTGAACTCCGTAAAGAGAACCACAACCGCCGACGACCATCATCCATCACGACAATGCGAGTTCTCACACCGCGCACAGAACAAGAGAGTGTTTAGAGCAAGAAAACATAGAATTATTAGACCATCCGCCGTACAGCCCAGACCTAAGCCCTAATGATTTCTATACTTTCCCTAAAATAAAGAATAAATTGCGTGGTCAGAGATTTTCATCACGTTTTTTTATTATTTCTTATGTGAATGAAAAGGTAATAAGATTGTTTAGGTATGGGCCCTGAGTTTGTCCTGATAAAATCATTACAATAATAGTGTATGTTTAAATACCTACCAAAATCGGGAGATCAACCACTTTCTTTGCCAATTTCAGTCCGTTAGTCGCGCGTTGGCGCTCTTAGACGGCGGACCTATATCAGTGCTTTCCGTGCGATCACGTGACCAAACGCAAAGTAACTAATAAAACACGAAATATAAACTATGAACCTTATTTGTGTGTGCGTAAGGTTGAAATTATTTTGTTGGCGAGTTTACACACGGTCCACAGTGTCCCGCCGCGCAGACCGCCTGAGACCCCTTTGATAAATGCCGCCACACGCACCGCGAATTGTTGTTTGATTACAATGTTTCTATTTTATTTATTTGACAACTGATTTTCGTGGAGGGACCGACGTCTGGTTTTTGGAACGAAGTTCCTTATGGCGCGTTGCGAAAGGGGGCTAGACGGAATAAAGAGTAAAGTTGTAACGAAACTTTTTAACCGACTTAAAAAAAGGAGGAGGTTTCTCAATTCGACTGTATTTATTTTGTTTTGGAACGAAGTTTTTGGAACGGAGAGAGAGAGAGGAAGAAAGAGGGAGAGGGAGAGAGAGGGAGAGGGAGAGAGAGGGAGAGGGAGAGAGGGGGAGAGGGGGAGAGAGTGAGAGAGAGATAGAGGGAGAGAGAGGGGAAGTGAGAGCGGGAGAGAGAGAGAAGGAGAGAGAGAGGGGGAAAGAGAGAGATAGATAGAGGGAGATAGAGCGAGAGAGAGAGAGAGAATGAGAGAGGGAGAGTAAAGGGGAGGGGTAGTTTTTGCGTAAAAGAGTGACAAACATCCATCCATACATCCATAGTCACAAACATTCGCATTTATAATATCAGTCCAGGTTATAAACTATCTGCGTGCTGAATTTTATCCAAATGCGTACAGTAGTTTTTGCGTGAAAGAATAACAAAAATCTATCCATACATCCATACTCACAAACATTCGAATTTATAATATTAGTCCACGTTATTAACTATCTGCGTGCTGAATTTCATCCAAATGCGTACAGTAGTTTTTGCGTGAAAGAATAACAAACATCTATCCATACATCCATACTCACAAACTGTTGCATTCATAATATAAGTCCAGGTTATAAACTATCTGCGTGCTGAATTTCATCCAAATCCGTTCATTAGTTTTTGCGTGAAAGAGTAACTAACCTCCATCCATACTCACAAACTTTCGCATTTATAATATTAGTCCAGGTTATAAACTATCTGCAAGCTAAATTTCATCCAAATACGTTCAGTAGTTTTTGCGTGAAAGAATAACAAACATACATCCATACTCACAAACTGTTGCATTTATAATATTAGTCCAGGTTATAAACTATCTGCATGCCAAATTTCATCCAAATCCGTTCAGTAGTTTTTGCGTGAAAGAGTAACAAACATCCATCCATACATCCATACTCACAAATTTTCGCATTTATGATTTTAATCCAGGTTATAAACTATCTGCGTGCCAAATTGCATTCAAATCCGTTCAGTAGTTTTTACGTGAAAGAGTAACAAACATCAATCCATACATCTATAGTCACGAACTTTAACATTTATAATATTAGTAGGATACACTAGATAGAATTAGCTGCTGTATACAAATGTTCCAACGAGGATTCATTCCAGAAGTATGCAAAATAGTTTTAGAAATAAATAAATATATTTGTTCTTGTATTATCTTTTCTTCTGTGGTTTCTAATACTGTGGACATACTGATGTCGCTACACTTTGACCTGTCTGTGCTACGCCCGCCGCGCCGCCGCGCGCCGCCGCCCGGCGCCGCGCCACCTGAACTTTTGGCGCGCTGACGTATTCGACAAGAAGGACGCGTGGGAGGCGCCCCGCGGATTTCCCCGCACCTCCCCCCTCAAATCTGTATGAGTGTTGAAGCACCTCGCGTTAACACAAAAAACACAAAATGCCTAATTGCGCTATGATCAATCAATCGTAAAAACAGTACACACGCGAGCAGAAAAAATAAAGTAAACGTTTCCTTCCATCGATAAGTAATAATACAATAATACGATATCCCTTGGTAAGACTGGTTGTCAGACTTTCGGGCTTCTGACGTCCCGTAACGACTATCTAAGATCTACGAAAGACAGCCGGGACCAGCGGCCTAACGTGCTTTCCGAGGCACGGAAGGGTCTTGGTATGTAAAGATGGTTAACCACCCACGGATCAACTGCGGCAAGCGTAGTTTTACCTGAACGATCGACCCGTGCGGCTGTTACTTAGCCACAGACCCTTACAACCATAGCAATACAACATTTTTAACAAAACATAGACTCTCGAAAATAAGTTGCATGTTCGCAATAGATTGCGGTTTTTACTTGGAGAGGTTCATAGAAAGTTTTGTGTTAGCAAGTGATGAATATCGAAACAATCGATACTATCTTTAATCGCCTCGGTTTCGTAGTACTGGCGCTTTTATCATTCTTCTGCAACTAGTGCTGTTCATCCTACGAATAACACCAATCGATTCGATATTTTATACGTTTTAATTTTTTGATTGCCTCATGCGAAACAGTCGCACTTGCGACTACTAGACCAATCTAGTAGACTAGACTAATCTAGTAGTTTCGCATGAGGTCTTGGGTTCGATCCCCGGGTCTGGCAAAGCTATAAGGGTTTTCCATTAGGAATGTTCCCAGTAGCTGCCCAGAGTCTGGAATCGTGCCCGGTTGATGACAATAGGGTCGCCCCTTGTTATATGGGACTTAAACATAACTAGCGAAGTGTGTGAGTACACCTCTGCCTAATCCATCGAGAAATACAGGTGTTATGTCATGTTATTTATGTTATTATGAATGGTGTGCAATTGGAGACGCCTATGTTTATGATGTTATTGTTTTTACAACGTAATCAATAATTTTAACGTATTGTGTTTTTCATTTTAGAATTCCACATGATAGTAATTTAAAAGAAATATCTATTGCAGCGACGGGAAATAAAGATTGGTTCCCAAAAAACTATAGCATAATTTGTTCGATACATTTTGAGGAAGCAAGCTTTATCGTTTTGGTTTTCCCATCACTAAATAATGCTTGTGACGTAATAGTAGGTAGTCAAAAAATGGCGAATCTGTCGTTGCTCTGATAAGCGCGGCCCCAGACGGGTAGGGTTGCCTAGCGTAGATAAAGCCGGACGCAAAGTTGTGTAAATAGATAAATTAGATGGTGTCCTGCCAATCCGTCTTTTTGTTAGGATGTTACTAATTCATTAAAATTTAAGAAGATTTATTTTTAAATAAACGTTATTTTAATTTGTTTTCGTTTCGCGTAGTTACTGCTAACTACTATTGCAATTACTGAAATAATTTTTTTTATGAATATTAAATGATCAATAATAAAGACGATGGATTAATTCAATTTTACTGTTGTTTCATTAGACTTTACGAATATTTCAAAAACCTTGTCATAATTGAAAAGAAAGGAAATGAATATAAAACGTGGGGTGCTTTTTAAGGTGTTTTTTTTTATTGATCAGGCACCCCACGTTTTTTTTCCATTATTTTCTACTTTATAGTTTGGTTTTCTATGGAAGCGTGTTTTTTAGTTTTTTTTTTTAAACTATTATTCATTTTCTATTTTTAGGTTGTTTCGAATTTTGAGACGTATGTCAACGAAGTTTGTGACGTAGTTCAGCGTAGTTTTAGAAGACAGTTTTTTTGCTGTCCTGGTAACTCTGGCAAGGATAATGGCACTTTATGAAATTATTGCATTGTCATTAGTCTTTGACAGGTGTGCAAAGTTTGAATGAAATCTGGTCGTTTAAAGTGGGTCAAAATCGCGCTATAAGGAATCGGTTACAAACAAACATACAAGTGAAGCTAATATAACGCGTTTTAAAAAAAAAATCGTCATCTAGGACTAAAAAAATAAAGATGTCCGTCTTTTTCACTCAAATGTCCGGCTGCACCGGTTAGTTTAGCCGGACATTTGGACAGATCAGTCGGTCTTAAAACTGAAAAGCCCGACAGACAGACCAGTCGATCTGTCCGGGTTTTAAGACCTGCCAACCCTACTTGCGGGCCATCCTATATCGCACGCACTTCGATTTAGACTCGTAAATGCGTTTTGGCGCATTCAAGGTCATAGTTCAAAAACTTACGTGCCGCGAATTATAAAGACTTTTTAAGAACACCATGTTTTATGTAAATGATGAATAAGTTAAGGTGATAAGTGTCAAGCTACACCATGGACTTACCCTGTACGAAGTTGAGGTTACTCGTATGCTCAGCAACGTCTGCAGCCGTCGTGTCTCTCGCGTAGAGTTATGGGTGATGGAATGGGGATTGGTGATGGGCTTTTAAGCTAGGCACCGCTTTCATGCCACCGCCGAACCCAGAAGTAAACGGTTTTTTTCTGGAACGAAACAAATAGCTATAGTTTATTTGCACATTATTACTCAATTACTATAAGGCAAAGATGTATTGATTAACAGTTCAATTCCCTACAATAATAGCTAACTTATAATTATTAAATTATTTATTTACACACAAACAGAGGAAACACAGGTTTACACCCAATGGGATAGAACGCGATCGAACTAAACTGTCCCGAGTGGTCGTTGAATGACCGAACGGTTTTAAATAAACTATATATCTGGCGTCAACTGTTAGACTAGTTTACAGTCCACAGATAAACCAGTTTATTCATCAACAATGTCAACAGGTAGGTAGATAGATCTGTAGGTAGTTTAGGGTAGGTAAGTATTGTTTTTAAATGTTTACGATGACATGACATCCACGAAAAATATTGTTTATAGAGGCTGCCGGTCCTAAGCCTGGAATAATGAAGTGCATTCAATTCTATTCGCTAGTAGGTAAAATTCGTTGATCACTTGAGTTAAGACGACAAAACTAGTTCGCGGTTCTTTTAACTACCTATGTAAATGTCTGGTTTATGGTCAACGATAAAAAGTCTCGTTTCGTCGACGGATACAACGTCAACAACAATAAAAACAATAGTTCATCCAATTCTGTTGACTTAATTATAACTCTGAATTTAGGCTTTCACGGTTACTCTACTTGGAACAACGCGCAGCTTTAGACTTACAGTATCGTGAGAACATTATGAAAGATCACAAAGAATATCTAGAAAATTCTATAGAAAAACACCAATTTCAAAATGTAATTACAAAAATGTTTACTCACCGTTATGCTCGTCTGGCGACAAATATCTATAACCCAGTCATCCGATCGATCCACTGCAATCCACTCAAAATAAGCGCTATGATGCGCCCGCGTTCTATTCGTGTCAAGTGAGCCGCCATTTTTTACTGAACACAGCATGATTACACACAGAGCACTACGCCACAAAATTCGACGATTGACTGACGGCTGACGTAACCGAACGATGTGGTGAGTGAACTTCGGTTAAAATCGTGAACAATCGGTAAAACTCGGAGCGACTGCGGACGTATAATATTATGCCACATACACACACATGCATTCATGTGCAACTATTGGCCAGTTTTAGATGTATATAGTCTTCAATGTATATACATTGAAGACTCCACCAATCCCACCAGGTGTAGTTTCTTTCTGACATGTCAGTGCGCGTTGTAGTTATAGTTATGTATAGAGTAGAACTTGATGTGCTGGTGTCTGTACATCCACGGAACCACCGCGGCAAGCATAGCTTAACCTGATCGATCGAATCGTGTAGCTGTAATTACTTAGCCCTCTGTAAATTGATCTAGCCATATGGCTAATTTTCAAATCTCCAAAACGACTTGGTATTTTAGTTTACGAAAAAACCACATAAAATGTGTGCAGAACCTACATAGCGAAATTCCTTATTGCTTACCTTTTATACAATTTTCCAATAAAATCTGTTTCCTTTCTTCTTACAAACACGGTTGTTGAATATAAATTTACCTACCAAAGCTTTGATCTATTGTCACTTATATATACAGTATCGAAATGTCAAAGACTTTTCATACACAGTATTGTAACAGTAAACATTGCCCGTATTAATAATAGACACAAAAGGTAAATACTTTGTGTAAAGAACGTCATACAAACGTTATACATTTAAAATCAGCATCATTATCATTTCAGCCAAAAGACGTCCACTGCTGGTCATAGCCTCAGTTTGGCGGAAGTTGGTATAATTGCCACGCTTGTCAGATGGGTTGGTGATCGCAGTATGATGGTAAAATATATAGAGAACGCTGCTGCCCATTCTCTAGTCCCTTAATTGCCTCTTACGACACCCATGGGAGAAATAGGACGGTGCTATTCCTTACGTCTGGCACCACACGGAACTGGAAATTTTAAATCACCGGTTTTTAATTTTGTCTAAAAACGTCACCCCACAGACGATTTCTAAACGTCGGTGTAAATTTTCGAACGTATTTCTAGCGTGGCGATTTGTCAACGTACTCTTCGGGGGTTCAAAGCGAGCTATCCGCGACTAGACGACGTATTCTCCACGTTTAAAGAATTGTACACACACTTGTCTCCCTCTCTCTTATTCAATAACCTTAATCGATCTCGTAACGCAAACGTTGCAAACACGTTGCGCTCACGTAGCGTGATCGCTACGTACACGCTGTGAACGCGTAACATAATCGCCTCGCTGAAAACACGCTCGTATATCGCCAGTATCTTGTATGTCATCAAATAATAATGATTTGCAAAAAAAAAATAGTTAATAAAATTCTATTTCAGCCTACTTTGGCAGCTCTTTTCCAGTTTTTGTTTCAAATGGAAGTAAAATAAATATCGATATTTTATAGCTAGTTTATTCAGCGCATAACAATGCCATTGTATTGCTATCAGTATTTAATCAAAAGTCCCATTCAATTGGAAGATTAAAGGTGAAATTCCCGCAAATACCGGGTCTATAGAATGCTAACATTGGTTTGCTTTTAAAAGGATTCCTCATTTTGTGGGAGTCTGGAGATTCAATTTAGGTACAGTCACCAAAAGAAATAAGTAACCAGGGTCGTTGGACGTAGTAGAAGTTTAGGAAGAAAGAACTCGATGGATGTTTTTGAATCAAATAAAATAAATTAAAAGAAAATAAACAGGTAATTTATCAAATTATTTATTTGAAAACAACCATCGGTTTCTTACTAAACTTCAATTTTGTCCGAGGACCCTGGTTACTTACCTCTTCTGATGACTGTACTTACGTTAAATTTTCCGTGTAAAAACCGTAGCTGCAACGTATTTCAGACACATTTTTAGCACTTAGTCCCACGCCCTGCACCACATGTTCCATTAACTTTTTACTTTAATTTTAAAACTAGGTTCCTAACATAAGTATTTTGCAAAGATTTGTAAAATGTCCAATTGTTTTTGGGAATTTAATACTACAAGATGATTTTTTCCCACTTCTGGATCTGGTGATTTTGGTTTATGACAAGCCATTCGGCTCGAGGCTCAGTAATAATAAACGCACCAATTCAACGATCAAGTTAAGCTACGTTTGCCACGGGCTTTCCGTGGATGGGTCACCATCTTTACGAACCGAAACCCCTCCTTACCTCAAAAAACAAGTCAAGCCGTTGCTCGCTACTGTCTTTCGTGAATCTTTGACTATTGTTATGGGCAGTTAGAAACCCAACATTCTGACAACCAATCTTACCCAGGGGTAATGTATCACCCAGTTACTGGTCTAAAGTCTAATAAGCAGTCGTTCAATGTAAAATACTGGTATTCAGCTGGATCCAGATAGACTGGAAGCCTACCCCAATATAGATATTTCATTACTCCTGTTCGCTGCCAGGCTAGGCCTCACCATAGAATTTCAATAGCGCAGTGGAAGTTATGATGGTGGGGCTCTGGAGACAAGAGTGGCGAGCGAAACTGTCCGCCGTGCGCGGAGCTAATCTATATAAGTTAAACAAAAGACTCACCTCGTGATTGAAGAACACTGCTTCTGGGGCCTACCTGGATTTATGTATGTAAGTGAGTGTATATTGTATTGTGTTGTGACGTTGTAAGTGGGTAATCCAGGACACCAGCCGCTGCAATACGCCAGATGTTTTCTCCAACATGCGGCTCCAATCACTATCACATTAACCTCAAAGTTTTCAACTAAAGTTCAAGAAACTAAACCCGTATTATTTCACCAAATGGGGTTATTAACACAAAACAATTGGGTCATGACTTATTGTCCACAAAAACGACCGATTCTCAAGGATTAATTTACAAAACCTCGCGGAAGCAAAATCTATCCAACGCCTTCAAAGACCAAAACTAAAAGGGGCAAATGTCAAACTGTCAAGTCAGATGTCACTCCGATCGGGCGCGTTCCGTTAGGCGCATAGAGTAAACAAATCGATCGAGACGGAACAACTCCTCTATTTTTAGGATCCATAGAAAAAGGACGATTTTCCAGCCGAGTGTTAAGTCTGGTGGGATGATGCTCTACCACTAACGTCGGAACGTTGTAGGTATATATGCTAGTTGCACGGTGAACTCTGCTAACGTGGTGTAGAATTTTTGTATGATAGTTCAGTGTCATAGGTAGTTCGCAGGAGAACTGGGTTAAAATTCAAACACACCATGTGTGTGAATTTTAACCCAGTTTTGTTTTTTGATATACCATGGTCGCACCTCAAATTATAAGCCTCAATCTCAAAGCAATTATTTCAATATACCTAATAACCCATATACCGTGTGGTGCCGGACGTAAAGAATAACACCACCCCATTTCTTCCCGTGGGTGTCGTAAAAGGCGACTAAGGGACTTACTAGAGAAAGGGCAGCAGCGTTCTCTATGCATTTAACCACCATACTGCGATCGCCAACTCGCCTGCCAAGCGTGGCGATTATGGCAAAGCCCCCCAAATTGGGGGAGGCCTAAGTCCAGCAGTGGACGTCTTACGGCTGAAATGATGATGATGATGATGACCTAATAACAACTTCACATAAATCAGATGAAGCTAGGTGAACATTCCAAAGCGAACGAAGAAACAGGCAACAAAACCCTCAGACACTCTTTTAAATCAAAAAAATGTTTCTATCATTAATGTTAAAAGTACTTTCTTAAAGAAAATGCAGAAATTAAATTTCTGAATTTTCTTATAATCCGTGGAAGCTAAGAGAAGTCGGTCCTGACGGCGCCCATTCCCAAACATGACAAAACACGAACATTCACCTGCCAAACTACATATTACTGTCAACCCAAAGTTTACGACTGATACCTTTCCACGTGGGTACCTACCCACATAATCAAACCAGGGTATAATAAAACATACCTATCATATATTATTATGGACCGAGATTATGGCATAAAACTTGATCAGCCAGGATACTCGTCCTAAGTCAACAAGGCGGTCCACTGGACTGATTCGTGGGGTATTGGCGGCCGGGCAAGCCAATTTTATGGCTATACAAACACATATATGTATAAATACATACAGTTGTGTGTTGTTTACTATAGCGATTGGCGAATATTTTGCAAAGGAACAGCGTTGTGATGTATAGTTCGGGTTATAGGGAAAACTGGGTGTGGATTTATTGTGTGAACGTTCAGTGACGTATGTATATTTGCATTTGTGTGAGAATACAGTTACTTAGCATTGATTTCAGCGTTATTATTAGGTGATGTAGAAGTTATAAAATGTTTGAGGGCCTTATGGCTGCTAACCGCACTAACCGCGTGTCTTCGTGCAGGGGCGAAGTTAAGCATCGCTTGCTCTTATAGCTACCTAGTCTAGTCTAGATGTTTTTTTTTTCATCCTTATGAATATAAATGTAAAAACGGAACATTATGACAGGATAGTGAGTCGAAATTTCATGATGAATGACAGGTTTAAAGCATAAACGAGTGAGAAAATTATGAAACATTCAAAGGTTGAAAAAGACGGGAAACGAATGTTTTAAATATAGAATTAGTAGAAAGAGGACGTGACGAGCTAGGAAACAAATGTAAAGACGGTAAGTAAATATGAATGAAAAAAAATAAGAAGTACCTAAGCAGTAATATTATTGAAGTAACATTGAGCGAACGTCTGTGTTTGCTCAATATTACTTGTACTGAAGTAACATCCCACATGTATTTTGTAATTTAAGCAAAAGCACCTTTGCTTAAATATCAACAAACATTTGCTCTCATTTTTCACTCCACACAGACTGACTCACTTATTTTCATGTACTAATGAAATATTTGAAAACAAAATTTAGGGCAAAGAATGAATACAGTCTCGTATATCAGAAAAACCAGTGAGTAAGTATTAACTTAGAAAGATTGTTTGGATTCGGCTAAAGGTTAAGAGCATCGCAGCAATCCCTTTCCTTCAATCATCATTTATGAGTTTCGAGAAGAAAGAAAAACAAGAATGTATAAGAAAACACGATATGGGTACGGAATCTATATTTTATTTATGCTGTAACGGCATTTGCATTATTGACTTAGTAGCCGTGGCGAAGTTCTGGGTTCGATTCACAAGTAAGGTAAAGTATTATGTGTAACAGAAATAAAATTAAACCATTTGCACCTTATCCAGTCAATTACCGTAATTACAGACACAATTAAAGAAACCATTGTGTCGATACCAAATGTGGTATCTCAGGGACTTAGAGGTTAAAGTAAAAACATGGTTTACAATAAAGTAACCCTAAATATTTTCTTCCCATAGGTGTAGTAAAAGGCGACCAAGGGACTTACTGGGGAATGGGCAGCAGCGTTTTCAATGTATTTTGCCACCATACTGCGATCGCCAACCCACCTGTCAAGCGTGGGGATTACGGCAAACTAAATTGGGAGAGGCATATGTCCAGCAGGTGGACGCCTTTTGGCTGAAATGATGATGACGAATGATGATGAACCCTAATTAAAGTGTCGTCATTTCATTGATTTATTTTGGACTAGCTTTTGCCAGCGGCTTCGCCCGCGTGGAGGTCGGAAAATATCCCGCGTGAACGTACTACCGGGATAAAAAGTAGCCTATGTGTTAATCCAGGTTAATTATTTTTAGCTCAAAAGCGCATTTTCATCCGACTTGTTTCAAATTTATCGTCACTGCTCAGCTCCAATGTGTCTGAGCGTTATGTTATATAGCCTATAGCCTGCCCAGGAGTATGGACTACAATCGTACTAAGTTTGGTTAAAATCCCTTCAGTCGTTTTTGACCTATGCGTGCACATACAGACAGACGGACAGAGAGACAGACAGACAAAAAATTAACTGATTGCATTTTTGGCATCAGTATCGATTACTATTCATCCTCCAATATTAATTTTGAATATATTTTCAATGTACAGAATTGATCTCTCTACAGTTTTATTACAAGTATAGAAGAAGATAGATATAGATATAGATAAGTGTAATATTTTAATACGGAATCACCGAATACTTTCCGAATTTATTTTCTTTGAATTTCATTTTACCAAAAATTATTGAGCGACGTCTTTTTTGCTATATGCACTATTTGACATATTTTTACATCATCGAAATATCATGTGTATTAATTTACCGAACTATTTTTCGCCGATTTACAAAATAACTTTTATCTATTGGCCGAAGCCTCTTTTGAACTTGTTTCATTCAACAACATATTGCGGAATATTATTGGTCACAAATATACAGCCGATTGCTTGGTTGCATTTTCAATATTAAATTAAAATAGTGTTATAAAAAGTCAACACTACACAAACTACACTAGGACAGGATATGTAGCAGTCTTTTAGGTATGTTTTCATTATGACAACTCAGGCAATTGAATGTGTTATTGTACTTTGGCAACACTTAGAAATAATGGCTAAGGTATCATTTTTTCTAGGTGGGGACAGAAATGTCATTCATTACTTGTTGGACTACGGAAGAGAACTGTTGTGCAATTATAAAGTTGAAGCAAGTTATGAGTACCGTGTGGTTCCGGACGTAAAGATTAGCACCACCCCTTTTTTTCCTGTGGGTGTCGTAAGAGGCCACTAAGGGACTTACTAGAGAATGGGCAGCAGCGTTCTCTATGCATTTTACCACCATACTGCGATCGCCAACCCGCCTGCCAAGCGTGGCGATTATGGCAAATCCGCTCAAAACTTGTACCGGTGAAATTGGCGGTGCTTGGGGGAGGCCCATGTCCAGCAGTGGACGTCCTGTGGTTGAAATGATGATGAATGATGAAGTTATGAGTATTTTCTTTATGAAAGTACCTATTATTAGTTAGAGCTATTTTAATTGTATACCATATTTTTTAATAATCATTATTGTACCTCAATTTTTGCAAGCCTAGTGACATTCACTGGACACAAATCTGTACTCGGGCAGCTACTGAATTTCATAATGGAAAAATCAAAAAACACTTTGCCCGTTCCTGGGAAATGAGCCCAAGAAAGAACCAATGTTTAGCAATCGCATTTTCAACGACTAGACCAACAAGGCAGTAAAATATATAAAATTACAAATAGGAAAAAAATTACTTCAGAAGTAATTTGCATTACTTAAAATATGAAAATGAAATCTCCACTTTGAGTGAAGCTAATAAGGAAACTCGTTTTAAAATTCAATTTAGTAGAAGGAAAATAAAAACTAATGAATACCTAACTGTTAACTTGTTTGTAAACACATTAAATTAAAACATATTGGAAATAAAGAGTGGAAGTTAGTTATTACTTTAATTTCACTATAAAAGTTATTAAGGAAATAATAATAAAACAATTCTTTATTTCAGACCATGGTATCCATTTTTTTAGTAAGAATGTTCTTATAGCCTAGTATTAGTAATACTTAAAATTACCCACAACATGTAAAAGTAAACTCAACTCAATAATAACTATCGCGCCATTCCATGACAGACGGCGCAGCAATGATTGATATAACAACAGTCCTGGCGACTAGCGATCGTGCTAGGGATGATGTTGGAAGCACCACGTAGTCTCGCACCAGATATGTGCACCTTTTACGCATCGTAGCGTAATAGTAGTCTACGTGTCGTTGAGCAAACATACCTGATGCACTACAAAATCGCCGCAGCGCCATCAGCACCTTATTAATTTGGACTCAGAGGGCACTGTAAGACTTTTGAGTATAGTCGGCCCAACTTATTATTACAGGAAATCTCAGAAATAAACACAGTTAAATTTCAAAACTTATTTATTATTCTCTCAACAGATTTTTATCAAAACTTATTTCCAAAAATTTATCACCACCGTGGACCTACCTCACAACTGTTCACTGCCAACTCCCATCGACAAGTGTCCGATCTGTGTGTATGTACAAATTCCAGCACAAAAAGCTACTACAACCTGTAAAATTTCTTTAATAGGTTTTCAATTTTATTGCATGTTTTAAGTCACCCAAAGGGTGATGGAGAGGGCTATGCTTGGAGTTGCCCTACGCGATCGAATCAGAAATGAAGAGATCTGTAAGAGAACCAAGGTAACCGACATACCCCGAAGAATTGCTAAACTGAAGTGGCAGTGGGCAGGGCACATTGCTCGCAGAACAGATGGCCGATGGGGCTGAAAGGTTCTGGAATGGCGACCGCGTACCGGAAGACCCAGAGTTGGAAGGCCTCCAACCAGGTGGACTGATGACCTGGTGAAGGGCGCAGGAATCCGCTGGATGCGGGAAACACAACACCGGTCGAAGTGGCGGAGCTTGGAGCAGGCCTATGTCCAGCGGGTATGGCGGAAGACATATTGGTTCCCGTGGTCCCCGACGTAGGTGTGGGACGGAACACCGGGGTGGTTTTAGTCAGTAAGAGTCTGACAGACCCCTTTGCCCACCCCAGGGCAGAGGACATCAATGAGGATTTCCACCTCGAGATCAAAAAAAAAGGCCAATGTCCAGCAGTGGACGTCTTTCGGCTGAACTGATGATGGTGATGATGATGATCTTTATTGCTAAAGCGTAAGGTTCAAGATTGATTGGGAAAATTTGACAGTTTCGGATAGCTTGATGTGCTGGCCTCTGTACCAAGTCACCGCAACTGTCATCACCAGTGTGGCCAGTGCTATCAATAAAGTCTTCCGATTTTACTTATTAAGCATTTCCGCAGTCAGTATGGTCAGTACAAATATTTTAAGCCATAGATTGTTTTGTTTAGTAGATTTTCAACCATTTAGATTCGGATTTATTAATTAAACCTTATATTATCTAGACATTTACTTAGTGTGGAAATCACTCACAAGACATATCTCTATGTTCTTTGCGCGCAAATGTAAATAAAACTGTAATTTGTTAATTTGTGTGCATTCATTGTCACCTGATTTAAAGTATAAACACTTAGACTAGAACGATGGACAGACTCTACCTTATACCTACTATTTTCTTAGGAAGTCTCTGTGATAAAAGGTTTTAGTACGAGCCCAATTGAAATTTTTATTTCTTCCACATCCCGAAAGGTGAACCATAGTCACTCAAATCGACCAGTGCGTAAAGACTGGCGATCGATCCTTCCATGCATGTCTTTCACACATCGATCTGTTGACGCGAGAATATTCACACTTACGTTTTCACTACAATACACTTCCTAAATTATATAAAATCTAAAAGACATATAATCTTAAACGTAAAGGTGTTCTAAGACTCTTTTGTATCTACTTAGTAGATACACACTTCCAAGTTTAGCATAAATAAATTGTAAATTGCATTATTCAAAGCAAATAAGCAGATATCCCACAGCTTTCTGATTTCAAAACTTTATCGTGAAGACTAGGACGGACTTAATAAACTGACCAAATGACCAAAAAAACCCTCATATTCCCAATAATAAAGCTACATTCTAAATCCATGCTGTTTGTATTCATTTAAGTGTTATAAAGGCGGTCCCATATGGTCAATTTTGAAACTGATTGCAAAATAAAACTAACTCTATAAAGTTGGAGCGCGTTGCCGTAAATAACTCTGTTAGTGCTTCGTTAGCCAGTAATAAGGTCGAAACAGGAGTTAATCTGTTTAAAATACTGTTCAAGCGAGTCTGGTTATATTGGAAGCCAGTCTAAATTATTTGTACCTACTAATATTATTTACAGGTTAAAGTTGTAACACCCCCCATCCAAAGTAAATCTATATGCAGGGGATAATGTGATAATCTGTGGAACCAACAGTCAAATTAAAAAAAAAAAACTTTTTGCATTTGATAGCCCAATCCTCCAGGAGGCTTTTTAATAGCATGCTGTGACCGTTAGAAGCTGAGTGAAAGGAAAAAATAGTCGGAAAGAACGTTAAGCGAAAACGAAGGATGGCATGGATAGCAAATGCGATGTGACGGGGTGTGTTGGGGGAACAAGTTTTACACGGACGTAGTCGTGGAAATAGTGTACTTTATAATATTTATACTTCCATACTAAAATTATGAAATGAAAGTAACTGTGTGGTGCCAGACGTAAAGAATAGCACCATCTCATTTCCTCCCGTGAGTGTCGTAAAAGGCGACTAAGGAACTTACCAAAGGATGGGTAGTAGCGTTCTCTATACATTCTACCACCATACTGCGATCGCTAATCCGCCTGCCAAGCGTGGTAATTATTGTCAACCCCCTCCCTTTGAGGGAGTACTATGTCCAGCAGTGGACGTTTTTCAGCTGCCATGATGATGATGAACTCTGTCTGTCTGTTGTACCTTTTCTCTCCTACACCACCGAACAGATAGACCGACAGATAGGCAACCTTGTACCTGAACCTATTCATATACTACATTTTGTCCTGGATATTTGTTTGAAAAAAATATGTAACTGAAAATACACACAGTCGAAGCCGCGGGCTAGTACTATTATAAAAGCCGTGACAAAAGCGTTCTATCACTAGCAGCAGCAAAGGAAGTATTTTCATCTATTTAACTGCAGTCATAATACAATTCAACTTATTGCTGCTAAGTTGCGATGAGGTTGCTTTTAAAGTAATTTCTATTTATATAATACAACCAGCCAGCAATTCCTGGTTGCAGCCAGTTGCATAACAGACAACCGCTTTATCCGCATTGTAATGTTGGTAATAAAAATGTCCTGAAACTACCAACTTCTGTGCAGTTTTGCAAGAAACAAACCATTATTTCCATCTGAACCGACTATTTCCTAACCAAGTACTGATATTTTATACGTGTAATTTGCTTTAAAAGTAGAAGTTATTTATTCAGTGCTAAGTATGAAATAGTTAAATTAACGTTGCCGACGTCTTCATGATATTTTTTTTGTATATTTGTTTCTAAAAGACGTTAATTGAAATTAAACAAAATAAGCTCTGTAATGGAACATCATAATACTAATTTAGTTTGGTTTCACTAAAAGTATTTACTAGGCATATTCTAGGCAGCTCTCATTTTATTTTCATTTATTTTTATTGTAATTCCAAAATTAGAAATTGGTTTATGAATAATATTGGTTATTGTACTTTCAGAACTGGAGTCGAGCTGAGCTTTGTGAGCTGGAGTTACTCCTTCAACAAGAACTGGTTCTTAGCAGCTTAAAACAGAGAGAACTGGAAGAGATTAGAGAGGGCCTGCAGTGGGACTTCACAGAAACAACATATTATAAATGCAAAAGTTTGTATGTATGGATATGTGGATGTTTGTTACTCTTTCACGCAAAAACTACTAAACGGATTTGGATGAAATTTGGAACACAGTTAGTTTATAACCTGGATTAATACGTAGGCTACTTTTTATCCCGATAGTACGTTCCCGCGGGATATTTTCCGACCTCCACGCGAGCGAAGCCGCTGGCAAAAGCTAGTAGTTAATATGTAAGAAAATCAACAAACGTTGTCAGATCAAAAATCCGAAAAACAACATTAAAATAACTGTAGAATCGCAACAATACTGAAATGTGAAAAGTACTAGAAAAACACATTGCGTTGTACATTTTACTGCAGTAGTTTTCGCCATAATACCTGAGACTTTAAAAGTCCGCAAAGAGCTTCCGCAATTTCGTTGAAAATATTGAAGAAAAATTCCATTAACTGCCCCGATGGCCCGTTGTTCTCGAAACCGGCTAATTGTTGGCCGAACGCTGCGAAGTGAAGAGTCCTGAGTTTTTTTCCTATGTTTATTTGAACAATTAAGTTCAGTTCTTGTGATACGTTTTTTTTTTTTTGACAGCACAGTATTGCGCATGATAGAGCAAATACAAGAAAAATACATGTATATTTTTGTGCCAAACATATTGTTTACTTACGTCCCTTGTAGAGTGGTTAGGGCTATCATCACTCTCCTGCTTTTATCCCAATTTAGTTTGGCTCGGCGCAACATGTCTTTTTCTTCCACATTTCTCTATTAGTCTTCATCTCAGTAGTCACCCCCTTTCTATCCATTTCATAATTAACAGAGATCCATCGTTTCTTTGGTCTCCGTCTACTCTTAAAGCCATCGACATTTATACTCAATACTATCCTCACAAAATTTTCCTCATTCCTCCGTATCACGTAACCATACAATGATAACCGATTCCCACACAACTTTTCAATCATTGGTGCCACTTTCAGAATTCCTCTTATGTGCTCATTTCTTATTCTATCCATTCGTAACTCCACAAATCCCTCTTAACATTCTCACAGCTGCATGCGACTGCCTTTCATTCATCCCTTTTGTGGCCCAACATTCTGTCCCATACATGACAGCAAGTCTAACCATGATTATAAAAATCTTTCCCCTAAATTGTGTAGTTAAGGTAGGTACTAACAATGCTCCATGTGGTGCCAGACGTAAAAAATAGCACCGTTCTATTTCTTCCCGTGGATGTCGTAAAAGGCGACTAAATGACTTACTAGAGAATGGGCAGCACCTTTCTCCATGCATTTCACCACCATACTACGATCGCCAACGCGCCTGCCAAGAATGGCGATTATGGCTAACCCCTCCAAATTGGAGAAGGCTTATATATGTCTAGCAGTGGAAATCTTTCGCCTGAAATGACGATGGTCAGAATAAGAATGTATTTATTTCTCTAGCTTTATTTACATATCAATTATAAATCTCATTTTGAATTGCGTGTTTCATTTTGTCCGTAGAGTAGGAGCTTTTGAAACCTTTCCTGGTTGTTTCCTCTATTTCTAGTGATTATATATAATTTAACGTGAGGATAACGATGAAGCAGTGGGAATTAGCCCCAGCGGCAAGCCGCTTATTACTTTATGTTCGCTGCCAGGCTAGGCCCACATAAGGTTTTAATTATTATGTGGAAGCGTGATAACCGTGGGGCTCTAGAGACAAGAGTGGCTAGCGAAACTAGTCCGCCGTACGCGGAGCAGACAATATAAGTCAAATAACTCACCTACAATACAACAAAAGAACTTACCTGTGGGTAGACGAACACCAGCTCCTTGGGGTTACCTGGAGTTATATATGTAAGTGAGTGTATATGTATCGTGTTGTGACGTTACGAGTATTCTCCAGGTTACAATCCGCTGCAATAAGGCTGGAGGCAATCACAGCATGCGGTCTTCAAATCACTCGTTCCCAATAGCGTCACTTTGCTTAACCTTCAAACTATTTCAATGTCAAGAAACTAAACCCGTATTATTACACCAAATTGGGGTTATTAACAATCAAAGCAATTGGATCACGACTAATTGTCACAAACGGATCGATTTAAAAGGATTACTTTACAACAGGTCGCGGAATTCAACACGGCGACGATCCACCCTTTTCAAGCACAAAAATCAAAAAGAAGTGTCAAAGTGTCAAAGTCAAACTTGACAAGTCGGATGTCATTCCATTCGGGAACGTTCCGAAGGCGCATAGTAACTACTTTAAACAGGATGAAACACTTTATAAAGTGACTCTACAGTCAGAGCCTACGCTGTCGGAAGGAGGCCAGTCGTTTGAGGAGCGGCTTTTCCCTATCTTTTTTATTAATATACTCAATTTCTCCTACTCTAGTTGCGAAGAGAAATTGTGTTGTCCATAGCGCATGTATAAGCCGGGCCTTGTTCTTGTAGCCCCTCGATCGACAGAGATTTGAGACGTTCTATCATGTCGCCATGGAGATCATGCGCACGAATGTGCCACGGGTCTTGTTGTAAGATCTCCCAGATTAGATAAATGACGATGATGATGACTGACAATTTGAAAAAAATGACATTGCTTGACATGGGCCTCCTGGATTGGATTGCCTCAACGATCGAACCCTGCATTTCGCACATCCATCAAATTCTCGTAAGCAAGTGCACATCCGTCAAAGAATTTATGATGATGATGATCGAAAGAGCATTGATATTGAGACTCTTATTTTGTTATTAAGTTTTGTTTACACTTATAAAAAATTGGGTTATGTTTTCATTGTATTTGTCGGTATTTATGCATATTTGGCACATACATATAGCAAATGATTTAATGTAATATTCTGTATCTCGTAATGTTAATTAATTTAAATGCGTACCTACTATCGTATACAATCAAGTTCATCTAACTGAACAGACAGCTGTATTGGGGAGTTGTTTGCACCACTTCTTCTTCCCAACTAAAGCACTAGGAAATGGTGACAGGCGACTGTCTCATGTAATTTTTACTTTCGAATAGTGCTGATGCTCACCGTTATTTGAATAAATGAATTTTGATTTTTGGCTGTGATAAGCTGTCGACGTTCATCTCAACATTTTTATCCCTTCAGATACTATAAGCGTGACGAGTTCTCGTTATTATATCACATTCCATTTCTTTAAGCATCGTCCCGCCGGAACGTTATCAGCAACCTAGATCTTTTACTATAAATTACCCTTATTCATTTTGTTTAACAACGCTGTATTTTATGTGATAAAGGACGACCTATAAACACAAGTTTGTTTAGTTTTTAAAATAAAAATATTATACAATATTTTAGGGAAAATAAAAAATATAATTAAACCTCTTTGATGCGCTGTCTTAACTTAAACCGAAACAGAATTTTAATCACTTATTTTACCTAGTATTTTTTTTCAATCAACTGGCAACTTCAGTAAGAAAATTTCATAATATACCATTATGAGCTTCCCAAACGCATAGTGAACTTTTTTCAGGTACAGTTAGACTCGGATATCATCACCATCATCATCAGCCTATATTGTTCCCACTGCTGGGACACAGGCCACTGGTGAGAGGCAATGGGCCGTAATCTACCACGCGAGGCCAGTGCGGGTTGGTAGATGTCACATGTCTTCGAATGTTTGGTTCTAGGACATGCCGGTTTCCTCACGATGTTTTCCTTCACCGTTTTGAGAAACTCGGACAGACTAACGTTTATTATATTTTGTTTGTTTAATTACGCAATGCTATTTTAATAAGACATTGATTTCTGTGCGAAATTCAAGTTAAATATTTATATATTATAGATATTTACCTTCTGGAATATATCCTAATTATGATGGTGAAACTCGCATCAAAACCGGTTGTGTAATTTATAGTCCAGTCATTATAGTAAGTTCACCTCGGAATTCGAGACCCCCAGCTGTAAGTCTGTAAATACTTGTATATTGACACCCTAAAAGTTGTCTCAAAACCTACATATGGTAGGGTGTAAGCAACTATTAAATTTCAAGGTCAAAGGTCACAAAAATCGGTTTTTTGCGCTTTTTTTGGAAATATCTCATTTCCTATGGGTTTTTTGCTATTTGTATTTATTATCAATATTGTAGAATACAAAATTCTCTACAAATTTTGTTAAAAATTTTTTTTTATTCGGTGAACCGTTTTCGAGATAGAGGGCGAAGAGCGCGCGGTCACAGCATCACTTTAGGTCAACCGGTGCCTCCGGTCGAAAACGCGCCATATATAGTTGATGTACTATCGATAAATCAATGATTATAAATATTTGTCAATTTTTATTAACTATTATATTATATATTTTATCATTTTTTTCCTAACTTATCCACTTTTTATTCAGTATTAATTTATTTAACAACACTTACCTGCCCATGTAATTGCAGAATTGTTAATGAAAATATAGGAATTATATTTGAATTTTAACCTAATTAATAACTTCTTACATGATGAAAAAAAAACAAATAAATTATGAATTAATCTTTTTATTAAAAAATATCATTAAATACATTTATTTTTATTGAATGTAAAAAAATGGAATAAAAGGTACAAAAACTACAATTTATAATTTTAATCATCTTCTTCCTCTTCATCGTCGTCTTCTGGCTGCTGGTAAATTTCAAACTGGTCTTCATTATCGTCTTCAACGACATTTGTCTCAAGTTCTTCCATGATTTCGGGGTCAAAGGTTCCATCTTCGTTAAGTCGCTCTGATATGTTAGAGCATTGAGACAAGCTTGCCCATTACATTGGCCACAAGCTAAAGAGCATTGCAAGCCCACTTTCCTGCATCCGCATCGCGAACCACAACTACTCTTGCAGTTGCAGAAAATTCTATTTAGCAAATCTTCTGGAGCAGGTGGTAAAATTGTCATGATAGGCTCCAGAAAATCGTTTCGCATTGCCCAACCCCATACCTGGGTTCCAAATCATGTCCTAACCAAATTTGAACTTGATAATATACACGGTTGAAATGTTGATGAGCAGCTGCACTTGTTGGTGGAATATTTGAAAGCTGCACAGGTTTATTAAGTTTTGTAGACTTGACGTAATGCATATAACGAAGATGATCGAGACTTTTCACAGATTTCGGAGCATTATAGACTGCCAATAAGGTTTGAGTTCCACTCTCTAATAATCTCTGGGCCGAACAATTTTATTAATATTAATTAGGTTAAAATTCAAATATAATTCCTATATTTTCATTAACAATTCTGCAATTACATGGGCAGGTAAGTGTTGTTAAATAAACTAATACTGAATAAAAAGTGGATAAGTTAGGAAAAAAATGATAAAATATAATATAGTAGTTAATAAAAATTGACAAATATTTATAATCATTGATTTATCGATAGTTCATCAACTATATATGGCGCGTTTTCGACCGGAGGCACCGGTTGACCTGAAGTGATGCTGTGACCGCGCGCTCTCCGCCCTCAATCTCGAAAACGGTTCACCGTATAAAATTTTTTTTAAACAAAATTTGTAGAGAATTTTGTATTCTACAATATTGATAATAAATGCAAATAGTAAAAAACCTATAGGAAATGAGATATTTCCAAAAAAAGCGCAAAAAAACTATTTTTGTGACCTTTGACCTTGAAATTTAATAGTTGCTTACACCCTACCATATGTAGGTTTTGAGACAAATTTTAGGGTGTCAATATACAAGTATTTACATACTTACAGCTGGGTATCTCGAATTCCGAGATTCTTACCTAATTTAAGCTTAAATGACTGGACTATTAGAAGTCGCACAGACTGCCAAAAGTGACTTTTCATATAATATAACGGGTGTAAAATATGCTAAACGAAAATGAGAGTCACTTGTGCTTCCCGTCACTGTAATATTTGTTTTTTTTTGTTGTACTGGACCATTCCTGGGTGCCTTCTAGTTGTAGTAAGAGTTGGAATTTTGACCTTTAATATTTCTTTTGAAGATCAAAATTCCAATTCTTAGGGACGTTTTTAACAAAAACAAGGTTTTGCCAGGGTCGCAAGATTTGTTCAAAAGAGATACCGTGGCTCTGGCACATTGGCAACTGAAGGAACACGGGTGGGTTTTAGTCAGTAAAAGTCTGACACCCTCCCGCTCCACCCAAGAGCGAGAGACGTCATTTGATGATTTCCCACACAAAAAAAACCCTGTACCGTAGCATGCATTCATAAACACAATGATTTTGTTAGTTACTACCGTAAGCAGCTTATTTTCGCGCGAAAAATAAAAATTGTTTCGAATGCGTAGTTGACGGCTATGTGATAGGTCTTTTAAGACCCTGTAGATATAGAAAGATAAGCCGGATCTTTACCAAGTAAAACCATCGTGAATTACACAAACTTATGATCATAGAACTTCCAATAGAAGGGTTCTTCAAGAAGTTTTAATTAAATCCCTAGAATCGATGCATCCACAGAGTATGACAACGTTATTTGATGAAATTCAATTGAAAACTGTCATTCCATCTATACACATAGAAATGTAAAGTAAACAAACATCAGAAATTACCATTCTAATTGAAACCTTACCTACCGGTTTTTACTGCCTAAATTCGAGTGCTTTTTGTAAGCATCGTCATAAAATTTTACGAGGTGCATTCGAGTAAGAGTGATGAGTAAAGTTTAGCTCTCTGTCGTATTTTAGGGTCTTGTAAGAGAAATAAATCGTGTAATGTCCATATTGATTTAAGAATTAGAAGGGAAATGAAATATGATGTTTGTACAATACATTTGCGGTATATGCAACGTCACGCGCCAGATATATTTTTACCCTTTCGACTGGAAAAATTGGGATCACTGAAGTTTTGGGAGTGTCTACAGTCCGTGACAAGGTTTTTACGGGAAGCAAATTATACAGAGGAATAGAGAATTATTTTTCCTATTATTTTATTAAGATTTAGCTTGTGCCCGAGCTAGTTTTAGGACTTCCACGTGAACAAAGACGTGGAAGTCCTAAAACAACACAAAAAAATATTTATCAGAGCCACATTTTGTAAAGAATGTGATTCTGATATATTTAAAAAATATAGATATAAGTACTACGTTTGTAGTTTTGCAGCCAGAATATGAAAAGAGTCTGCTGACGCGGAAGCAAGCGATGTTCAGTTGTCCGTGAGAGAAGCAGGTCGTCTGGAGGTTGACAGCCTTCAGTAATTATTTCCCGTTGCTTGCCAAGTTCTCGTTTTTAGTTGAATTAATAAACATCTTTGTGCCTGCAAATACAACTTTATGGTGCAACATTGATACACGGACTGATTAATTCTTACAGATTATTCTTGACGAACAAAGCAATCATTCAAATACAGTTTATTTTGATGTCTATAGACAAGAACCATAAATATGTTTGTATTATAATCAAAATTGTCAAAAGAGGTCTAAACTTAACATTATTCTGTATTCGTTCTACGAACGATCATACACATATGTATTTTAATATATCAAATTGTGAATAAATGTTGGGACTGGAGCATAGATTTGGAAAGCAGTCGTCGAACTTTTAAGCTATTTCCTTTCTTGTATGTTGACTAAAGTAGCTGTCCTTCGCCCCTAGCCAAGTTGATAATCTGCAATCGTTAACGCTAGTCGAAAATTAATCAAATGTATGGGAATGAAATCATCTCAACGTTAAGTCACGTGGTTAAAACAAACGAACAGAAAATTCGTAGATAAGTTCACATCGTTCAAAATGATAGAATGAATTGTTATCGTTTCTACAATGTTCAACGCTACATCCTTTCTTATAATGTCGTTTTTCTAAAGACATTATAGAACGAGCGGCAGACTCCGGCGCGATAATATGGCTACCAACTTATCGTTTTCTACAAATTGCTCACACCGAGGCGTTACCGATTGGAGAACGGAATTCGACACGAAACGGTTGTAACTTGGCTAGGAGGGCCTGTTTGACTGCTTAGCGCCTTAAAGGTATAATCGAATGATAATCATTTATTATATTCAGATGATAATTAATGATTAAATCTCTAACTATCTGCTATATTCTCACCTTTAGGTTTCTCTTTTTACATTTTGCAGGAAACGTAATGTAATGTTGCCCACTCATGCTCACTGAAAATCACGCTGGTGGTGGCGCGTGTGTTAACGGACGCTTTTAATGTGCGCGTATTTTACATCGTTCTCACATTGATAATATCAACATAAATGATGTAACTAACTTTTTGAAACAATTTTTTATTGAAAAGAGTATCCATGGAGTTTCTTGTCCGTTCTCAGAATGGGCAACTAGTTTCATCGTTCTGACTCACTGGCACTCAACAGTTCAAAAGTGCCTGTAATTGGTTTATTTGAAATAAATGTTTTGAGTTTGCTCCCGTAGCAAATAGCGTGATAATTTATTCCCCATAGACTGACCAGACTTATATCTATTCAAAATATTTACTGAACCTATTCGGGAGTGTTTACATGATGCTCGAACATACATTGAGACAAACAAAGACAAATTAAAAGGCATGAGAATCGTTCCCAGGCGTCGCAATAATTACTTAGAAAAACAAAATATAAATGTGCAGTTTTTACTTCGCTACATATTATGTATAGATATAAGAATATAACTAAGCAGTAAGCTATGATGTCAAGTTTGGAGCTTCAATGTATGGACTTCTGCAATAAGGAATGTTTGAAGTGTGGTGCACTGGCGAAGTTTCCCAATTTTCGTCGTTACGGTTCGAAAGTTTAAGGACTTGTTTCTCAAGCAAACTAGTGTCCTTGAGTTACTAGTTTAGGAGTAGTAGTAGGAGTAAGAAGCAAATACCAAGGTAAGCTGCTCACTTCCATCAATCAATCAACTCAGCCTATAGCAGTCCACTGCTGAACATAGGCCTCTCCCATACTGCGCCACAACGCTCAGCTTCCTATAGCTTTTTCTCCTGAGCGTATCGATGGCAAAAAATTCAAACACCTTTGGCCCTAAATTATGCTTCACCAACTCAGCTCATAGACGCAGTCATGAGATCATCAAATACACAGGTGACAAAGCATGTGGTGCAGGATAAAAGGTGCGCCATTGTCTGTGAGGTACATACAGCTACATATCAAGCTATACATTTCCAGTTTTAGCTGCATTGTATAGGCTTTTCGTACAATGAGTGGTTAGCTTATACTGGAAATGTTTAGCTTGATTTCTCGCAGTGTGTCCCTGTATTTCTATAAATACTTACGTAAAATGAGTCGACAAAAATGAAAGATGAAAGCTATGAAATCATAACAATCCTTTCTGTTAAAAACATTTTCACGAATTTTCGTCGTCGCGCACATCAATTTAGTCGTTGGTACCGAATTATACTTAAAACGTTCACGGGCCTTTTGCATTTTCGCAAGCTTTTTAATAAAGTGGTTGGACGGTGAGATTATTGTGGAAGTATTTTTATATACATTTGTATCCTGAAAATTGTTTTAAAGATTGAAATCGCTATATTTGTCCTCCCATTACTGCGTCACGGCAAATAGTTTCCAAGCTGATAAAAGTGAACTTTAAGTACACATTAAATGCTCACTCTAAATACCATAATATGATAAGCGTTTCCATGACAATCAAGTGGGTCAGAAATGTCAAAACGAAACAGAAACACGACTATATTTTATTTGCTTATAAGTTGCCCAAGTAATTACGGTAAACATGTGGTATTTTACTAAACGCCAACGATTGCAGCAGGTGCGGTCAACAATTTTTTTTTAAATCTCAATATTCTTCAACTTTAACAGTCACTATCCTAATCAGTCTTGGCGTTTAGTACGTTTTATTTTTCAACAATGTTCATTGCATATCAAAGAAAACGAATCCAATAAAGATCTTGACATACACTATTTCTATAAAGCTGTTCATAATTTATCTTTAAACTAGCTTCTGCCCGCGGTGTCACCCGCGTGGATATTCACCATTTCAACCCCACAAATGTCAAAACGAAACAGAAACACGACTATATTTTATTTGCTTATAAGTTGCCCAAGTAATTACAGTAATTACCTTGTTTTGATTGGAATTTCAAAAAACCCTTTCTTGGTGGATACCTACTCCTCACAGAGAACACAATCTCCAAATTTCAAGTCTCTAGGACCAGCGGTTTAGACTGTGCGTTGATATATCAGTCAGTCAGTCAGTCACTCAGGACTTTGAATTGTATACACCGTGTAATTTTAGTCGTCTTACGAAGGCGGTCCACTCAATGTATCCAACACAATATACCTCTAGGCGAGATTGGAAAAATGTTACCATTAATTAAGATAATAGGTACTAAGAAAAATAAATAATGCATTAGAATTATAAAACATCATGTTAGTAATGTTTACGTATCAGATGGTAGAGAACATACCTACACAGCGCACGAGTCGACTAGATCAATCCATC
Source organism: Aporophyla lueneburgensis (assembly GCA_932294355.1). Lineage (NCBI taxonomy): Eukaryota > Metazoa > Arthropoda > Insecta > Lepidoptera > Noctuidae > Aporophyla > Aporophyla lueneburgensis. The sequence goes on from OW028746.1 coordinate 9,161,427, forward strand.
TCCATGTTCCATGACACAAAATATCAATGTAAAATACGTCCTGCGTTATCTTAGTGAATAATGTCATCTTAGTGAATATAATTTTTATTTTTTAGTTATTTAATTGTTCATTTTTTTCTTATGGATGTGTAGTAGTCATTCCGTTGTAAGACGATTAAAATGTCACGGTGTATATATAGATAATATAAATCAAAGTCGCTTCCCTCGTTTCCACGCTCATATCTACTATACTCCACTTTTTTTCCCTCTACTGTCGCACTCCTAGGGAAAGCTTCCCTCCACTCCTCCCATCTCGATGAGCTGGTGCGTCCACTTTTCAGCATGAAAGCTATAAACTTCGTCGCGACCCATCTTACTGTCTTAGTTCAATGCTATTTATGCCCATAGTTTGTCCGATAAATACTAATTACACAACGCCAAGAGCATAATCAGGCTCATACATTAATTACTATATTCTGTAACCAAACTGAGGATACTGAATGTGTTAGTGTGTTTCTACCTTTATTGTGCCGATGACATCTAATTTCCAATTTTGGAACTATGCACCATAATGCTCGCAATGATCGCTAATTTTAGGTGTCAAGTCGAATATTGCGTTGTTGAGTTCGCTAGTCTACACTATGTAGGATTGATGTTACCTTGTTTAGGCAATATGAAGACTTCAACATACATTATATTGCCTGGAATGTACAGTAGTAGCTACAGTAGGTGCCAGCGCAAACAGTGCGTCTCGTCGCTGCGTCTAATCGCTGCAACAAGACGCAGGGTTGTCGTATGCACTTGCTTCTAGTTTCAGTGCTGTCGTAGGCATGTGTGAATTGTTGTTACGACACACTTCACGTAGGATGGAATAACTTTCACTTACACAGATTCGCATGGATATTGACGCGCAACCTGTTAAAATGGATTCTGTAAATGGTTCTAAAACTCCCTGCGTCAGAATTTAAGAGAAAGTTAAACTGATGGATGTTTTCGAATGAAATTTTATTTCTAGGAGTAGAAATAATCTAAAAGTTAGCAGGTGTATGTCAAGAAACAAGATATCTGAAATAACCATTTTTTTTTTTCTATTTAATAAATGTGATTTCATTCGAAAACATCCATTGGTTTCTTACTAAAATTCAACTATATCCGAAAAAACCCGAATCCGAATTTATCTTTATTGGCAACTGTACCTATCAAACTTACCCTCTTCTTTTTCTCAACTTTACAGTCTGCATTATCTCGTAACGTCGCCTTTCAACAAAACCCACCCATGTGTATAATACTCCATGTGCATTTCAAATGATATATTAAGCATGAGTTCTTTTCTATCATTAGGTATTTAGATCGTAACTATGTGTGGTATATGACACTCACCCATTTTATCACGATAAGTATGAAGAGTGATTGAAACCAACGATTTATTAAAATATTTAAAACGCACAATAGCCATTATTTATTTATAGTATTTGAGCACATACATATGTACATATATACATACCTAGGCATACACACAAACCTTAGTGCCAGGTCAATAACTTCTTAAAATTACTATATAATATAACGCAAATTAATTATTAATAAATTCTAAAGATAACCAGAAAGTAAAAATGTTTGTATTCGAACAACTTCTAATTATTTTCTTTTACGATCCGTTTATCAGACAGATTTAAGATTTGAACTAATTGCTCGGGGGAATTAAGTAAATTAGAATCATATTTCGTGTATTCCATTTAATGAAATACATAAATTCGGGTTGGCACAACTACAAAGTATTAACAGTGAAAATATAGAGAAGAATTTTATCAGTCATAGAAACATCAGGATCTTTGGTTCTATACGTTCGTAAGAACATAGGCGATTATAAATTGTTACTAACTAATTAGAACACAACAAATTATCTTAGGACGTTAGGAAGAAGGTATATTAACAGAAGAATAATTTTCACTGTAGTTGATGTGCTCCCCGAAATGTTGCTGCCACCTGTGAAAGAAAAAACAATGTTATTTATTGCTCAATTTACAATCATTATAGAGATAACACACGTCCCAAGGTAATCGGATCAACTGTAAAATTCACATAAATAAATAATACGCAGACGTAATTCTGAGTACATTGCAAGAATAAAGTCTACGCAATTGCTACGACGTAGCTGTTAGCTATCTCGTCCCCGTAGCGATCTCGTAGCACATTAACACATGACACGTGAAAAAAAGTCTGATATAAAGATTGACATACATAATTCAAAGCAAAGAAAAGAATAACCTAATTGGCTATTTAGTGAGTCGACGAAAATTATGAAAGTCAGCTTCATTTAATATTACGCTCCAAGAACCAACATTTTGTCAGTACTTAGACTTTAACTGGGAACTTTAGCTTAACAAGTCGTTACTGTAAAGGCCTAAGTGATCTCAACGGAGTCCGCTTTAACTAGCAGGGCAGCCGGAGAAAAATTATGGGCTTGCTTTGCTCCGTGACCTGATTTTGGAGCAAGTTTAAAAATTTATGTTTGAAGTTAGATACCACCTGTCACCACTTAGAGGAATATTCTATTACACGTTCATATGTGAAGGATCAAAAATCTTTAATTCAAAGGTGTGACAGAGTAATATAGTCTCATTTGTGAGCTCTTGCGAAGCAAGCACGGCTTACTGTGATAGCATTGAGTCACATTTTTTATCACAGTTTGAAAAGAAAACGTGATAAAATGCGTGACTCAAGTCTATCATAGAAACCGTGCTCGCCCTGCAGTTTGACTCAATATTTCTTCTAAAAAAAATGCACCAAAGATTTACCAACAAGCAGTTCAAATAAAAAAAATCAACTGATGTTGATAGATTGCGTTTATTTGTCTCCATTTGTTGATTCATTAAATTAAAAATGTGTTGAGCCGTCGCTTGACACAAAACTATCTTTATCGCTCTGTGTGACCTAAAGCTGTACTTAAGTAACCCTTTTCTGTGACTTACGCAGCATTTTTTACTACTTAAGTCACATAAAAATGTTACTTAAGTACAGGTTTAGGTCACACAGAGCAAGTATATTAATGCGTAAGTCACACGTATTGTAATGCACTATTGTTGATGCTGATTCATAGGTTGGATTTTACATCGAATCTTTATATCACTTTTCATTCTGTTGGAACGATGTGTGACGAGATGTATTAATGTAAACGAGGCATAAGGAGTATGTAATTATTGTAGCAGACGTTATTCTAATACCTGACAACTTCCATGGGAAAAAAACGTCAGTTTATGTATGTATGTATTCGGTTAAGCCTGATCTATGACATGACTTGATCAAATAATGGTGCTGTCCAAAGAATTCATTCGAGCTTAGGTACGCTAGTCCATAAGTGAGTGGTCACTAAACCAGTATAAGTTGGCCTCTTATTCTATTGGAACTACGTACTATGTAAAGCAAACTTGAAGTCAAAGTGCAACCACTGACGTAGGGTCCATTGTACATTCACCAAAAGAGATAAGTTACTAAGGTTGTTGGATAGACTCGTAGTTGAGGATTAGTAAAAATCCGATGGATGTTTACTAATAAAATGTATTATTTAACTATTTATGCACACATATATAAACAGACAAAAAGAAAAGAACAGAAAGAACAATATCAGATGTCCATTGTAACTTTGGCTCAGTATTAATTTGTCATGGACAGATAAATTTTTTACGTATTTTTGAGTAGTTTAATCTCAAAAGCCTTTCTGTGATTTCCACTTTTAAATTGAACTTAAAAAAGAAGTTATTCAGACATTTTAAATTGGAGGTTATGTATTTTTAAACAGAGTATATACAACCACAATTAATACAACGTAGTTGTTGGGACATTGTCACAAAATGTGTCGTATGGATTAAACATGATAAGTCTATAAGAGGGATTCGAGAAGAAAACAACTGTACACAAAAAAAAAACACCGGCAAAAACACAACAAGATGTTTGCATCAACTCACTGTCAGTTTAAGCGCGTGATTTTGACAGAAGCTAACAGGGTTGCCATTTAATAACGGTCAAGTCATCGACCACAGGTCAGGAAAATTGATTTATTGAATTTCATTTTTATATTGTTTATAAACTACTAAATGTATTTATAATAAACACGATGAACGTATTATTTAGTTAAAAAAAACACAATTGTGAAGTGTGAAATAAAAAGTAAATAGTAAATCGCTTTAATTATTTAGAATAATCGATTACAGTGGCAGAATAGGTAACTACCTGATTTTTTATTTAAAAAAGAAAAACCTGGAACATGATGAACAAAATGAATACTTATTAAAATGATTTTCTTTTCGAAAAGTTCTCGAAAAGAAATAAATATTTTCTAATAAGCTGAAATTAAACATTTTAATTGCTGTAGGTAAAAACTTTGTGTCCGTGTGAATTTAGTTTTAAAAGTTGTGTAGGCCGAAACCTGACATTGTTCTTTTGGTACAAAGATGTTTCTTTTTTTTTGTATTTAATTTCTTACCAGAATTTATTTTCTTGTATATCTGGTCTGATGACCCTGGTTACTTATACCTTTTGGTCACTGTACAAATAATAATTTGCGGGTTAGATTGAAATTTGAGTCTAGCTAATAGCACTCTATTTGTATACGAGGCGCTCATAATAATTATCAATCACGCAAAATTGAAATACAAACAAACATTTGCAATTTATTGTTTAATTCAATGATAATATTATATTATTACTGCAACGTAATCCACTAAAACCACTTAAAAATATTAATTGAAAATAAATACCACTTGCGTGCATAATTTAACGAAATAATTAACACTAACAAACTTTTGATATTGAACAAACTAGTAGAAATAAGTGTAGGCCTCTCAAAAGATTATTTCTAAAGAGTAAACAAAATTTTATCAAAATTCATATTTTAGGTTCAAAACTAGTTGAAGAACAAAGACCTTTATGAACTAAAGCTTTATTTTAGAAGAAAAACAAAAGGTTCGTGGACCAATCTGATTATGGAGAAGTTCTAAGACACAACCAAGTAAGGTAGGCTTTAGAAATTCTGATGTACATTTAATTAATTCAAGATTTACCCAAACAAGTTGGGTTAATTGCTTGGTTTTCTATGTAAACTTTGGAAACTTTCACTATCTACATCGCCATTTTAAGAATAAAATCTGGACATGATTAGGTATCACGGCGACATATCAAGCTAAACATTCCCAGTTTTAGCTGACCTCACATTCACAGACGCCAGCACATCAAGCTACCAAAAACTGTCAAATTCTTCCAATTTACCTTGAACCTAATGCTTTAGCGATAAAGTTCAAAATCTAATAATGAGACAGATTCATGCGCTGACGTCTCTTCAATGAGAAGCCAGCAAATACTGGAAATGTATAACTAGATTTGTGACCTAACTTACCAGATTGTGAACATTTGAAAATATAAAAGTTAAAACGGTACAAAACTTAAAAGATGCTTAAAAAAAATGTATTTTAATCGATACTTTAATATTATAAATGCGTAAGTAACTCTGTCTGTCTGTTACGCTTTCACGACTAAACCGCTGAAATGATTTTGATGAAATTTAGTACGTTTGGGTAAGTTTGAACCTCAAGAAAGACTTAGGCTACTTTTTACTCCGCGACTTCGTCTGCATCCGCGATAACCGACATTCACGTGGACGAAGTCGGGGGCAAAAATTAGTTATGCATAAGTCGGAGGAAACGATTAATATTAACTACTTATTGTGTTCGCAACCGGCGTACTTGTATGATAAGATATTTGAACGTAAACAAAGAAAAAGGGGTGTGAAAGGATAGTGTAGTTTCTGCCTACCCCCTTGGAAAGAAGGTGTAAATATATGTATGTATGACATGAAAGTGTATTACTCCCATTAAAAAGAATTTGTCTTCAAACAATATGCAATTTCGAATCTATTAAAAAAAAATCAATTTCACGTCTTATTCCAGAATCGATTCAGCCTACAATAAGAGTCGAAAAACTATTACAATTGTCGAATAAAATAGAAAGCTCCAGTCAATTCAATCTATCGCCTGTGTAGTGTGAAATAAAAATCAACGACGCAGCTGTTTGATTTGATAAACAAAGACGTATTCGTTGATTGTTTTTTTGTTGCCTTCTTACTTTGTAATACAAGGACAATTGGTTACGGGAGATTACTTCGAGGGCGCGTTATCGAATTGTTATTCGATTTAATAAATATTCTTACCAGATTATTCGATTTATACTAGCTTTTTCCTACGATTTCGTCCGCGTTAAATTTCTTACTCCCCAGAATCATGCCGTCGCATCGAATTGCTTGCCTGTGCGAGTACTTCGTATTTGTGACTTCTGTCTTGTTGCTCGGATCCTAAGTGACCTAACATGATGTTATATATAGCACTAACTTTTGCCAGCGGCTTTGCCCGCGTATCATACGTGAAAACCTTCCTGTTGAATTACTCTATCTATTAAAAAAAACGCATCAAAATCCGTTACATAGTTTTAAAGATCTAAGCATACATGGACAAACAGAGGGAAGCGACTTTGTTTTATACTATGTAGTGATAGTGATTTAGCGTTTCTCGATAAATGGGCTATCCAATATTGTATAATTTTTCAATTCGAATTCGAATTCAGGAGGTTCTGATAATAGTACGTTCAACCAAACAAACAAATAAAAAACTCTTCAGCTTTATAATATTAGTAAAGATTCACATTCAAATGTTATAAAATCGCCTTAGGTCATACTATCACGACAAGGAAAACTATAAAATAACGGATCTCTATCTCCTTCCTTCGCTACAATGCCGCATTTTCTGTACGATATAACTATTCCTTCACTACAGTGTAAGATTATCATAACAGGCCCATAACACTGCATCACATAAACTTGCCCAGATTTAAGGCTAATTTCCCTGAGGGGTGGTAGAAAATTTACAAAGAACACTTGACTTAAAAGCTTTTACTAACCCTTGAAGAATTACAAGTAGCGTGTATTTAATAGTTTATGTGCGTGATTCTAGCTTGTATGTGAATAGATGACCTAGGTCATGAGGCTTACGAGGACGTACAAATCATGCGTTATTTTGGGCTATTTACCTGTTATACATCATAGTTATCATGGTTAAGTCAACTAAGGTCACGGTGTTTTTGATTGTTTAAATTCTCTTATGTGACGCTCATGTTTATTCTGGAAATTACAGAATAAACATAGTTAATATAGTCTGTGCCAGATGTGAAAAAAATAAAAGTCATTGACACCTGCCTATCAATGTATTCAAATTACCGTTTTAACCGTGCTTGCGACACTTTCTTTACATTTCTTTTTCGTATCGTTTTGAAACATTTGAATATATTGGAAGGCAGATGTCAACGACTTTTATTTTTTCTTATCTGGCACAGACTATAGTAACTAAAACTTGTTGATAAGGAACTAATGACACTTAGACGATGTTTAAACCCAGATGGGGACTATGATAGACGAACTTTAATAATTGAATAAGGAACAGACTGTGACCCTACTGAACAAATTACCATTGTTTAAAGCCGAGCTACACAATTACAATACTTTCTTAGATTATGTACAAAAAACATCTAGAATTAAATGAAGAAGAGTAAAGGGCATTCATGAAAAATGCTGTTATCTTTTACACACATAAATTGAGTTTTAAATTTTCTTAAGTTACGGTTTTTTTTTGCTTTAAGAACGGTGGCCGCTACATAGATTCTCTAATTGATCGAAGAATGACACAATGTCATTGAAATGTTATATAAGAAAGTAAGTTGGTGTGTTTTCCTAGAGCGTATTTTTGATAGCGTAAGTCAAACTCCGCTGCCCAAAAGTTGAAAGAACATTGGCCACGGCCCATACATGCTGTGACCTCACTATAAAATACCACGAACATGAATAGTGTATGGATTAATTCGTGGCCCTAGGCTCAATTATCAACCTTAAATTGAAAATATGTTATTTAAAAGCCGAGGATCATAGAACTTTACACATAAGTATTTCGTAACTTTTGAGGTTATGATGTATGTAATAAGTTTGTAATCTCAGTTAAAATCGCGAAAATGAATCAATAGCTAGTCTAATTTTTTCACTAATACGTATCTAAGACACAGGTGCAGGTGCAGTGCAATGTGCATGAATCAGGGTATGATTTAGGTAATGATGAAACTATTTCTCATTGTGTAGGTATCTAGTATCTACGTATCATTGTCTTACATATGGCAGTAAAAAAAAATGATAACCATGTATTTATAATCCGATCGGTGTTGTCTTTGTCACCTCTAATGTCATATGAATAAATGTATTATTTACGTTTCGTTCTACCTATTAGTGCATTCTACATTGACTGTTAACCTATCATTTGTGACTCATTTCGGAATACTCAATTCATATACCCATCTAAAAATAATTGTATTCATAATGCACTACAAAAATAAATAAAAAATTGGCAATAATATTTAGAATTAAAAAAATATATATATGTCTAATTGAGTGTCATAATAAAACGCATACCACAGATGAAAACGGGACGGGTTTGGATGCGTTCAAAATGTCTAAAAAGAAGTAAGAAAATGAGGTTTTTATTATAAACCTAAATTATTTTACCGGCTCCAATAAAATAAGCTAGACCCCGTAATTTAATTTAGACTTAATTCTCAATTTTTTGACGTATCAGTCATTGGTGGTCGTTTCATATTTTGGTCAGGTCGTATTTGACCGATGTTCTTTTATGAATTACCCCGGACCATACTTAGTCACACAAAATAAAAAAATAGTGATTCCATGACAATTAAGTCAAGTCACTGTATTATTGTGTGTTAGAGAAAACTAAACAACATGAATAAATAACTGACTTGAACACTACAGATATAACTTTAAAAAGGCCTACACACTCAAGTAGTGTTATTTATAACCTACAAGAATTAAGCCAAAAAAAATATTGTTATAAATTAAATATTAGAAGAATGAGAAAAATAGTAATAAGAGAAAATACAATTAAGTACCAGAATAAATAAAAAATAGAAATAGGTAAGCGCTCTTCCTCCTCTCTCCTACTATGCTCTTCCCGACAGGGTCCATAATTGTTCAGTTAATTTTAAGCCTTCCAACTGTTGTATGTACAGACGCCAACACATCAAGCTACTACAATCTGTCAGATTTCTTTGATAGATTTTCGACTTTATTTCTAGAGCATTAGGTTCAAGGTTCATTGGGAAAAATTGACAGTTTCGGGTAGCTTGACCTGGTGGCGTCTGTACAAAAAATTGCAAATTGAGATGTCAAAAAAAAAAAACAGCAACGCGACGCGGTAGGACGAATCTAACGATTTAAATCTTCACCGCTGCCATTATTTTCATGACAGCCATCGGTGCGCCCGTTAGCGACAGCCAACGCTCTTTTAGGAAACTTCGCAAAATGTCATGAAAAAGAGCTCTGTCACAAACCTAAAAACAGAATAGCATCTTTTCTCATCACGTGTACTTATATGAAGATATGTTACAGCTAGCTCTTGTTATTTATTTTAACAACCGTTAAACCTTTTAATTTGTTCTTTCAAACATTCGCAGTGTTGCACTCCAGAATTACGTGTACAAACTTGTTTTCTTTTGTGCCGCTGTGTGGAGCCACATGTTTTTGCGGCACTTATCTCAGTTTCAATTCTATGTATAGCGGTGTTTTGTTTCGTTGTTAGCCGTTCATTATATATGAACGTAGAATGTTGTATATTTTTTAGTGTTGTAAATAGATGTTTGAATACATGAGTAATGAAAGGTTCATGCTTGTTTAAGAGTTTTCTGTTGTATGTTTGTTTGAAATAGTAAATGCTGTTGCTTTAAATTTGATAACTGATCAGTCAACTAAAATATCTATACTAATATTATAAAGCTGAAGAGTTTATTTGTTTGGTTGAACGCGGTAATCTCAGTAATTACTGGTCCGAATTGAAAATTTATTTTTGTGTTGGGAATCCTAATTATAGAGAAAGGCTATAGGCTATATAACATCACGCTACAATCAAAAAAAACAGAGCAGAAACGAAAAATATTCGAAAACTGGCAGGCAATTCGGGGCGACGGGAAGGGTTCGGGGAGCAAAACTTTGATGCGGACGAAGTCGCGGGCAGAATCTAGTCGTTACATAATACTGTTTATAAATAGACGGATACTACCGTGAAATGTGATATTTTGTTTCATATTTTATTCATGCGGACTGTGGCGGTAGATATGTGTTTATCTAAACAAAAACCAATTTAATTCCGCCTCTATTTGAAAACAAGTTTACAATATAGCAAATGGTTGTGGTCGAATCCATTTATAAGGTACATATTCGTTTACAAAATATGAAGCTTTTTTTTACATGAGTATAATGGTGAAACACATCCAATGTAGATACATTGGATGTGTTTCACCATTATACTCATGTCTCATCAAATTGAACAATTATTCAATAACGTGATAAATCCCATAAATATTGTAGATACGTAATAACAGCCACACAGGTCGATAGATCAGGTTAAGCTTGCTGTGATTGATTTGTGAGTGAGTGATCTTTAAAACCAATACTAAGGGGTATTGGTTTGTAAAGATCACCCAGACGTGCCTCAGAAAGCACGTTAAGCCGTAAGTTGGTCTTGGCTGTTATTCCGGGCTTTTTGCCAGCCCGTTTACGGGTCGCCAGGACACCGCTATGGACTCCAGATAAAAGGACTTTTGCCACCAGATCCCATGGCAACAATAACAGCTAGTCTTAAGTAATCGTATTATCCAGTATGTGGGTTGTAGAGGTCAGACACCTGCCAGGGTCGCGAGATTCGTTCGAAAGAGTTACCGTGGCCAAGGCATATAGGCAACTGAAGGAACACGGGTGGGTTTTAGTCAGTAAACCTCTGACACGCCCTCCCGCTCCGCCCAGAGCGGGAGAAGTCATTTGATGATTTCCCATCCAAAAAAAATAGAGGTTAGTCACTCCATGTAAAATAATGGTATTCCGTTGCATCCGACTTTACTGGAAGCTGACCCGACCATAGTTGGGAAAATGCTAGCAAGATGATCATGCCATACCAACTTAAAATATCCCAAATGCAAAACAATATTCATACAAACAAAAAATTGAATTCCACAAAAATTCCGAAGGCGCGTTCATGAAATGCCGATTTACATAATGTAATAAGAGTACGATTGTTCGGCCATACCTATAAACTTTACTATGGGCGTCAACTGGAATGGTTTTCCGCAAAATTACCCACTTTTCATATGGAAATGTGGCCGATTAGTTATGAGCAGGCTTTAAAATTGTTAAAATAATTTCCTACTTATTTCTTGTTGGCAACATGCACTTGTTTTTAATAGATTAATGAGTATTGCAGGCATATAATACGTATAATTAGCACAGTGTACTTACACTGTGTGCGTTGCTTTGTGTTGGTTCTCATTTTTTATGGAATAATGTATCATGGCGGGTAGCAGTCGACCACTTTTCAACCTTATTGCTTAAGGCATAAGCGTAAAAAGTGATTCACCGCTATTATCCGCTGTTATAATTGCCTGTGCAAGAATCATCACTAATAGAAATTCAAACATAATGCGAGGGTTTTTACAGACACCTAATCCATTGCAACATTTGCAACATAGGTTTGAAAAAAATATTCTACGAGAACTACTATGCTCTTTTTATGACATACAAAATGTCAAAAAAAGAGCATAGTAGTTCTCGTAGTAGGAGTAGATCTGAAACTAGGATCTCCTAAAAGAGCGTTGACTGTCACTAACGGGCGCACCGATAGTTGTCATGAAAATGATGGCAGCTTCGAAGATTTAAATATACGGTATCACGTTTCCGTTTCGTTTTGACACCTCGGACACACAATGACGCGGTGACCTTCTCAGTCCGGACACTTTTTTGTGTGACTAAAGACGGAGAGGGCAATTCAAGCGATTTACTTTTTTAGGCAGCGGGGTTTGGCTTTACGGTGTCAAAAAAAATATCTGGGAGAACACAATAACTTAGTTTATAAATAACATTTCAATGACGTCATTCGTCGATAAATTATATAATCTACTAGCTGACCATACAGACGTTGTCCTGTTTCCTAGAACTCGATAGCAGCGCCATCAACCGGGTCCAATAGTGAATCTAAACCATCCATGTTGCCACCCAAACGCATACAAAAAAAATCATTCAAATCGGTCCAGCCGTTTAGGAGGAGGTCAGTGACATACACACGTACAGTAGAATTATATATATAAAGATGTGGCAGCTACTGCTCTTCAATAAAACTCTAGCTTAAAAACATTAAAAAAATCAACTCGCGTTTGAAAAATACATACATACCTACATAAATGTACGCCTTTTTCCCATAGGAGTAGGTAAACAGTACAGAACGCCACCTGTTACGATCGTTTCGTACTCCTTTTTCCTTGTTTAAGTCATACATCTGGTCATACACGTGATATATGTAATTGTGATATGTAATTATTATGTGTTTAATATTGAATTATGGAATTTAGTAAATAATTTTTATTATAAACTTATTTTTGTACAAGTCAACCACTGATTTGACTCAGCTGTCACTTTTCAAATCATAGTTGTGTAAGGCACTGAACTATTTATTAGCTTTAGGTTATGCAGGGTAGTGTTCGAAATGAAAGTTTGAATAATCTCACAAACATTTAATGGAACTGAAACACTTTATACAACAGGATATAATCAACACCAGCAATGACAATACACCTTAGCTTAGAAGTACGTTATACGGTTGGTTATTTTAAGTGATTTACAAACGTTAACGCTCAGATATTAAAATATTGAAGATAAAATAAACTGACCTGGCTTTGCTGTAACGGATAGCAATATTTCTACACGGAGTGACACAGTATTACTTTTCAGTCTTTACTCTTCGGCGTCGCAGCAACAATTGAATCGCACACAGCCGTTTCATCGTTTTTAAAAGGACAAGTGACACGCGTACTGTCACTTGTCGCTTGCCGATGGTTACATGATTAAACAAGACGACGGTAGTTGATAGAAATGCGTTTATTTCAAATATAAACTGCATTTATTATGTCCACTAGGTACAATTGTATAGTGAATTTACTAAAATCCTAACAGCTCGGCCATCCTGTTAGAGCAAGTCCCTTCGCTCTTTTATTTCCAGGAAATTGTGGTTTACTGTCTATTAAATGATCAATGTATTCATAAATTGTTCAAATTATACATAGTTTAAAATTTGTATGAATCTCCGCTGATTGATCATTCATTGTAGTTAGCGTAGTGAATTGTATCAAAAAAAAAAATGTTTATAATATCTATTTAATATATTCAGTCGTCCAGAATAATGTAGTTTCAAAACTCAAACTTATTATAAACTTAAACATAATTAGATCTAAATACCATAAACTCAGTTAAATTATTTATAAAAGAAAAAAAAAAGGAACCAAGTTTTAGTTGATTGTATAAACGAAACAAACATGACATGGCTTACAGTACACACTTATATAACAAATACAGAAAAAAATAACAATAATACTATAATAAAATAACAGTAACATTACCGCGTAATGAAATATTATATTTTAATATTTTATAGTTCTGTAAATATTTATAGCGACATTCTTATATTGCCATAATTTTAATGTACCTATTATTTACACAATAGTAAATTGCAGCAAATATTAAAGTAATATTCTCTATGATGTATCGATGTTCGATTGCTCTGATCCCGACGCAACGTCGTCACATTCAGAATCTGAACTGCCAAAGTTTTGATTAAAACTAAGCCACGGTTTCAGTTTATCTATTGCAATAATGTTTTCATAATTACGGCAGCCTGTTTTCTGCGTTAGAGGGGTATCTGCTACTAAATAACGATCATTGGGCAATACTTTAACAATTCTGTAGGGTCCTTGAAATTTCATAATTAATTTCTTGGACTTACCAGTACTCGGAATTTCTCTTCTTACGCTTACCAAATCTCCGACTGTATATGATTTGTTCCTAATACGCTTTGAATCAAACCTTACCTTATCTTTTATTTGTTGGTTGTTAATTCTTTCTCCCGCTCTAATTCTCTCTTTTTCTAGATCTTCTGACGATAAAGTATCTATGACTTCATCGATTACTTCACTGAGCCTGTTTTCAGTCTGACTTTTTAGTCGTACGCCAAATAATAGCTCTGAAGGGCTCTTACCGGTAGTTTTGTGCACCGTGGTGTTAAGTCCAATTTGCACGTCAGGGATAAATTCATCCCATGTCCTTTCGTCCTTACCATGCGTTTTAGTAGAAAGGGCATCGATGATTGTCCTATTAAATCGTTCCACTTGACCATTGGCTCGTGGCGTGGCAACTGCATTTAGTATGTGTTTTACGCCCAACGATTTTGTGAATGATCGAAAGTTATTACTTGTAAAGGACGTACCTTGATCGGTGATGAGCCTAACAGGTGCTCCAAAATAACTAATGTGTTCTCTTAATACTCTAATTGTTGTAGATGTCTTGGTATTCTTGACGGGTGAAATGTTAATGAACTTTGTAAAACCATCTATTAAAACTAGGATATAGACGTTACCTCGTTTGCTACGAACGAACGGCCCTAGGTGATCAGCATGTATAGTGTGGAAAGGTATGTCTACCTTAGGTATTGGATGTAACTCACCTTGCTGTTTCCCTGTTGTGCCTTTGTGGTGAGCACACTCTAAACATGCTTGAACATATTTTTTTACGAAACGTCTCATCTTCGGAAACCAAAAGGATTGTTGAATACGAGAAAGAGTTTTTTCGAAACCGAAATGACCGATGTCATCATGGTTCATTTTAACAACTTGCCAACGCACCCCTTTTGGTACTACCCATCGAACACAATCATTTCCGTTATAATTTAATAAACGATACACCTTACCGCTTTTTAGTTTGTAATTTCTTACTATTTCAGACACGTTTTCAGATTCCGGATCAGCTAAAATCCGTTTAATCCTGGAAATCTCATCGTCGGTGGATTGGACCGTTGCGATCCAATCCTCCAATTCGGTTGATAGAACGTCAAGTATATGATCGTCTATAGCCGCCTTGTCCACCGGATTTCTACTTAAAGCGTCCGCGTGCATCATGCCTGTACCCGGCCTATACTCTATTTCGCAATCAAACTCTTGGAGTTGAACCCACCAACGAGCAATTCGTGAAACTAGATCACGCTTTATTAGTGTTGTACGAAGCGCGTTGCAGTCTGTTAATATTTTAAATGGAATTCCAAGGAGATAAACACGGAATCTGCCGAGGGAAGCTACCACCGCAAGTGTTTCTAATTCAAACGAATGCATTCTTTGCTCATCTGGAGTCGTTTTCCGACTAAAGTAAGATACTGGTTTGAGCAGACCTTCATCGCATTTTTGCAATAGGATCCCTGCAATGCCATACTTACACGCGTCAGTGTGTAACTGAGTCTCCCTGTTCGGATCGTAAAGAGCCAATATCGGACGAGAAATAAGAGCTTGCTTCAAAGACTCGAATGAGGCATTTTGTTCTGTAGTCCATTTCCACTGACAGTCCTTTTTCAAAAGATCCGTCAATGGTTTGCAGATGACGGCGAAACCTTTCACGAATCTACGGAAAAAACTAGCCAAACCGATAAACTGCCTTACTTCGTGTTGGTTCTTTGGAATCGGAAATTTGGCCACTGCTTCGATTTTGCGAGTGCCTGGTTTAATACCTCCAGAGCTTAGTTCGAAACCTAAGAAGTCTATTTTGTCAAAGAAGAAATGGCATTTTGAGAGTTTTAACGTAAGTTTTCCTTTACGTAAAAGAGTTAGCACTTCCTGAAGCCTAACGATACCCTCCTCGAACGTTCGCGCTGGGATGAGAACATCATCCATATAGACCAGAGCATATTTGATCTTCGCTTCGGAAAGTATTTTATTTATAGTTCTTTGAAAAACTGACGGGGCATTTACTAACCCAAATGGCATCCGAGTATATTCGTACTGACCATCAGGGGTAACGAATGCAGTTTTTTCTTGTGAAGAGGTGGAAATAGGAATTTGATAGTAGCCGGATGCTAAATCAAGGGAAATGAACAATTTACTGCCAGCAAGTTGGTCTAATTGGTCTTCAACTCTGGGAAGAGGATAATGATCCTTTTTAGTTCGTTTATTTAGAGCACGGTAATCGACGCATAGTCGTTTTTCACCGGTCTTTTTTTTAACAAGCACGATCGGACTCGCGTACGGTGAAGAAGACTCCCGGACTATGCCCGCGTCAAGCATTTCACCAACCATATCGCGAACGAGGTTCCTCTCCACCCAAGACATCCGATAAGGTCTGTATACTACTGGTTCAGAATTTTCTAACTCTATAATCATTTCCCCCGCAGAGGTGAGCCCTAAATCTTTTAAATTAGACGAAAAGCAATCATTAAATTTATTGAGTAAACATTGTAATTGAGCTTTTTGTTCATTTGTAACGGTAGGACCAACAAGTAAGTGTTCATCGAACTTAGATTTGTCAAAAGAGACGACTGATACATCTTGAATGACGTTATGAGAAAAAGCACGCGTCAACAATATATTTTTGGCAAAGGTTATTCGTGAGTTGCTCATATTAAATACAATTACTCGACCTATACCTGATTTAAGATCATATCCTCCAGGAAATAAATAATATTCACTACCAGGTGTGCCTCTTACAGAACCGTTGACATATATTCGCCCATTGAAACGATTGCATGAATTTACTGGAACAGTAATTATTTCGCCCTGTGACATAGAAATGTCTTCCGAAACCCTCAAAAGTAGTTTACTATTTAGACAATTTTTTTCAAAAATGATTTCACTAGGTGTTTTGGTAATGATTATGTCAGGTAATTCTGTAAAAGTATGCCCCAGTAACACAGGATATTTCAGAGCGTAATTATCGACGATCAGAATTTCAATATTTTCTTCTATACCTTGTACGTTAACATTTACCCAGGACCTTCCCAACGGACTGACATAATTTCCCCCTATTGCCCTCATCAAGGGCAAATCTTTGGTATCAATAGAAAGTTTCAGACTTTTAGCTTCACTTTCCCTAATAAGACTGCATTGGCTACCTAAGTCAACGTGACATACGAATTCCTCATTGTTAACCAGAATGTTAAAAATATATTTTGAGTTAGACTCACCCGATATTAGTTCTGATACCAATTTTTCATGTACAGGGTCCTTTTGATCGCTGGCTTGTGGCTTTTGTTTCCTGAACCTACAATAAGTACTTAAATGGCCCAACTTACTACAATGATGACACGTTGTCGGTGTCTTCCGGCATCGAGTGCTTTTGTGACCTTCTTCATTACAATTGTGACATACTAACTTCCTTGGTTCGGGACCGTTTTGTCTGTTGGAAGCGATCGTTCCAGCAGTCCTCCTCTCGTGTCTTTGACTTCTATCCCCAGTATCTCTAGAAGAACCTATTTTAACGGTTTTTATGTATTTCAGTACCAGTTCAGGCTCGCGGAATTGAGCAGCTTGAGCACCAACCCTGACAGCGCGATCTTCAATCCCGTTTAGAATACAGTCGACTGCTTTACGACCTTTTATCCCGCACCTATTTAGTAGATTACTTTTTTCGTAAAAGTAGTGCTCCAATGATTCGCCATACCGAGCTTTTTTAGCTAACATTGCTATTAAAAGTTCCGCGTAATCATCACGACAAGGAAAATTTTCTACTAATTTACGTTTCCATTCGGTCCACGAGTAAAGGACTGTGCTGAGACCTTGGTACCAAATTTTTGCAACACCGGTTAATTTTGGTAGGGCAAAGTGGATAGTTTCTTTATCGTCCCAACCATAGATCTCTGCACACTCCTCCACTTTAGTAAGCCACATCAAGATAGTCTGATCTTTTGTCATTGGATCAAATTCTGGAATGACATTATTTAAGGAAAGTTTGGAGCTAGATTGACCTTTTACATCTTTAAGAATATTTAAAAACTTGTCTAAAATACTATTAGTACTATCTTTATCATCTAAATTAGTTTTAATACGTTTATGCGACTGAACATTCGGGGAATAATGACGTCGTTTACTTTGTATAACATTATTTGAATGATCAGAATCGCTACTAGCACGCCGTCCTTTACTCCCCTCACGCCTGTCACATATTCTATCTTTAGTTTGATGCCTACGTTGATTGACACGTTTACGCGATGAAGACATTTCCTTTGAACTACTACTAGAATAATCTATACAGTTTAAATCTCGCGATCTGCGGCGCCGGCGTACTTGTAGCTCGCGAGACTGACCGCGTTGTGTAGATGTACGTTCCGGAAAACGCGACTGGTGACAGCGTTTGGTCGGTGTTCTAGGTCTTTGAGGTCGGCCGTTACGAGAACAGAGAATTATAGACTCGTCGCTTGAAGCACGCGGTGAATGCTCCCGTCGTCGTCCTGCGACCGCTGCCGCACTTTCGGTAGACATGACTTCGTGCCCACTCAATAGCGGCACCGTGCCCAAGTTAATTACACTTGATAACAGCACTTGTGCCCAAGCTTGTACTTGATAACAGCACTGGTGATTAACGTGCCTAAGCCTTACACTTGACTTAATAGCAGCACTGGTGAGTAACGTGCCTAAGCCTTACACTTGACTTAATAGCAGCACTGGTGATTAACGTGCCTAAGCCTTACACTTGACTTAATAGCAGCACTGGTGATTAACGTGCCTAAGCCTTACATTTGACTTAATAGCAGCACTGGTGATTAACGTGCCTAAGCCTTACACTTGACTTAATAGCAGCACTGGTGATTAACGTGCCTAAGCCTTACATTTGACTTAATAGCAGCACTGGTGATTAACGTGCCAAGCCTTACACTTAACGGCAGCACTGGTGATTAACGTGCCAAGCCTTATACTTAACGGCAGCACTTGAGTTTAACGTGCAAAGCCTTGTACTTAACGGCGGCAGTGGTGTTTAACGTGCCAAGCCTTATACTTAACGGCAGCACTAGTGTTTAATCGTGCCAAGCCTTGTACTTAATGGCAGCATTGATGATTAACTTGCCAATCCTTATACTTGATAGCAGCACTATGATGGATGTCCCAAAGCCTTACATTCGACTTGATAGCAGTATTGGTATTAATGTGTCAAGCCTTATACTGGACTTAAAAGCAGCACTGATGTCTCATTAAATTTGTGGTTATAAACTGAAACTTATATTGAATATTGATAATCTCATTATTTTAATGCTTAGGAGATCTATAGCCTTAAACAATAAGCATTAATAATACAATATCTGGATGACTGAGCTTTGCTCGGTATTATTTTGGTAAATTGTGTTTAAAATAATAAGTTTATGTTCAAGTTGATTATCGATAAAGTTGGTCATTGAAAACACTAACAAACGACATTTTATAAAAAAATAATCCTAGCTAGATCGATTTATCGCCCCTGTATACTAAATTTCATGAAAATCGTTGGAGCCATTTCCGAGATTCAGATTATATATAAATATACATATATACAAGAATTTCTCGTTTAAAGGTATAAGATACGTACTGCATTAGGATGTTACAAAAACATTTAAAATAGAAAACCCTTGCAATGTTGAAGCATTTCCAAAGGGTATTCTTGGTAACGCTGTGTAATAATGTAGTGCTTCCAGAGGGTAGCCCTGGCAAAGCTGTGTAATGGTGAAGCGCTTCCAGAGAGTAGCCCTGGCAAAGCTGTGTAATGATGAAGTGCTTCCAGAGAGTAGCCCTGGCAAAGCTGTGTAATGATGAAGTGCTTCCACATTGCAATTAAGTATCGTACAGACACAGGTGAATAATAATATTTAAATAACAATCAATATACACTGGAAAACTGTAGGAAGTACTAAAGTTTAATGTCATTGCGTGTTATATCCATAATGTGTAATTATTACTCAGAACATAATTCAACCTTCATTTCAACAGGTTATTAAAAAAAAAAAAAAAAAGGAGAAGCGTACTTTCCAACCGACAAACAACATGTGGGCAGGATAAACGAGCAGATAGTTTTGTTTAACTTTTGCTCGTCTATACCACTTCTGAGATGTAAGCACTGAACTATTTATTAGCTTTAGGTTATGCAGGGTAGTGTTCGAAATGAAAGTTTGAATAATCTCACAAACATTTAATGGAACTGAAACACTTTATACAACAGGATATAATCAACACCAGCAATGACAATACACCTTAGCTTAGAAGTACGTTATACGGTTGGTTATTTTAAGTGATTTACAAACGTTAACGCTCAGATATTAAAATATTGAAGATAAAATAAACTGACCTGGCTTTGCTGTAACGGATAGCAATATTTCTACACGGAGTGACACAGTATTACTTTTCAGTCTTTACTCTTCGGCGTCGCAGCAACAATTGAATCGCACACAGCCGTTTCATCGTTTTTAAAAGGACAAGTGACACGCGTACTGTCACTTGTCGCTTGCCGATGGTTACATGATTAAACAAGACGACGGTAGTTGATAGAAATGCGTTTATTTCAAATATAAACTGCATTTATTATGTCCACTAGGTACAATTGTATAGTGAATTTACTAAAATCCTAACAGTTGGTTGTTAACGGGTATAAAAGGCCGGAGCGACAGTGAAACAGTCACCCGGCTGGAGGCCTAAAAAGGTAACTTTTTAGAACTCGCCGGGCCACAATCCGTTTAAGTAGTAAGAATATTTTCAGATTAACTACGAGATGTCCTACAAAAAAAAAAAAAAATTAAACAGTCAGTTGCTTGTTGGATTTTCAGTTGGTTAGTTCTAGTGCTGTTGTTGTGTGGAAAGGATCGACTAGAGGTCACGTAAGTTAAGTAATTGATATTATATCCTAATTATTGCCTATTATGACAATGTTGTTGTACTGTTTATAGTGTTGCCAATATTGCTAATGTTTTAAATCATATAAATGGAATATTCATATTCTTTTCCCAGATATTCTTGTTATATTTTGATTATATTGATATTATGATTAATTAATGTATTTAAGATAATGATAATGTATGGCAATGTAAGAAATGTGTTGATATAATACTTCAATACTGTTTCCATAGAGTTTCTTGTCCTTCTTCTCCATGAAGACCTAGTTTTGGAACGGACGACTAGCTTTTTGATTAATTACTGACAAGCCTAATTGAAATAAATGTCTAGTCTTGTCTTTCTGTGCTTTACTTATTGAAACCCTTTCCTATCCACAGTAAATAAGCCGTTACCATTCTGACATTCAAAGCTTGATAATTAGTATATACATATACACTTATAGTTATATACTGCTTAATATAACACACGCACGTCGGTTACCAGTACTACGAACCTGAACCTTCCAAAGAACATCACCGGTCACTCTATGTTTTCCTAGGGCGTCCGTTTCCAGTTCCATGTTTAGTCACATCTGCCTTGTAAATACCTTTTTAGCCAGGGTGGCTCATTAATCTTCTTAACATGAGCAAACAATCTTTTCAACCTGTTATAACATGCTGCTCTCATAGCATTTTCAATGAAGAGGTTGACTTTTACTCTTCTCCTTTGGTTTCCGATGTTTTTCATAATTATTCATAATCATCTACCTAGCCGTTTCCCAACTATGTTGGGGTCAGCTTCCAGTCTAACCGGATGCAGCTGAGTTCCAGTATTTTTATGGAGGGACTGCTTATCCACAACCCAGTTACTGGGTAATACGATACCCTTTGGTAAGACTGGTTGTCAGACTTTGAGGCTTCTGACGACCCGTAATGACTGTCTAAGATCTACGAAAGACAGCCGGGACCAACGGCTTAACGTGCTTTCCGAAGCACGGAAGGGTCTTGGTATGTAAAGATGGTCACCCATCCACGGAACAACCGCGGCAAGCGTAGCTTAACCTGAACGATTGACCCGTGCGGCTGTTGTAACTTAGCCACAAGCCCTTCCTTCCAAGTTTTTCATAATTAATCAAATAAAGTAATTAAGTAGTCAGTAATTCAAGAATTTTACTCGTAATATATTTACTAACAAACATGACAGTCTGTTCCTTATTGAATTATTAAAGTTCGTCTATCATAGGCTCGATCAGGGTTTAAACATCGGCTAAATGTCAATACTTCCTTATTAACAAGTTACAATTACTATTAACAGTAACCCTGTTTATTCTATAACTCTCAGAATAAACATGAGCGTCACCTTAGTGTCTTAAATAATTCAAATAATCAGAAACAACATGACCTTAGTTGATATGTATGTTGTGTTGCGTCTTTTGTGTGCATCAAATAAACGTTTTATCTATCTATCTCTATCTATCTACCCTCAATTCGACGATTTTCAAATTGAAACCTTTAAAATCAAAGGTGACTTGTGCAGTAAGGTCATTATACCTTAAAAGTTTCGATAATTGCACAAAATAGTTATTACTAGGTTCACCGAACGAACGGCTCAATTAAATCAAAGTAATTTTTAGTATCTATACTATAGTATTATAAAGCTGAAGAGTTTGTTTGTTTGTTCGATTGAACGCACTAATCTCAGGAAGGTTGGAATTTCAAAAGTATTTTAGTGGCCGGTAGCCCACTTATCAAGAAAGGCTATAGGCTTTATAATATCACGCTATGACCCTTAGGAGCCAAGCAATAACAAAAAAGAATACGAAGACCTCGCACAGGAACTTTGTAGAAACTAGCTTTTGCCAGCGGCTTCGCCCGCGAGAGGGTCGGAAGTTATCCCACGAGAACGTACTACCGGGATAAAACATACGGTTTGTTAATCGAGGTTATAAACTATCTGTGTGCCAAATTTCATTTAAATCCTTTCAGTCGTTTCTGCGTAAAAGAATAACAAACATCCATACTCACAAACTTTCACATTTTTGTATCAAGTAGGATTTAATGCAAATGAAGTCGCGTGCAGAAACTAGTCGAAGCAGTTTTGCTAACATCAGACACCGACCTTTGATCGCTATTCATTTGGTAGATAGTCTATCACAGAATCGTTTAGTTGGGCTTCTAATTATTCTATCTATGGCTAAAAATTAAAATCATAGTGAACTCGAACATATTAGTAAGCTCGCCCCGAGCTTACTAATATGTTCGATTTCAATATATTTTATTCAGTATGCTAGTTGTATGATTTGTTTTTACATAATGATTTTTGTCCCTAGTAAATTATGAAGTGGAAACTTATCACATTCTTATAATACAGTCTGTAAATAAAATAAAAAATGACAAAAAAAAACGCCCGACAGTTATTAAAATTTTTCTACGTTTTAGTTATGGTACCTACACTAAACCAATCTTTATGTAAACTAGTAGGTACTTGCTATGTAATCAACATTAAAAAGAAGTATTAGAATATCATCCAGGTACACAAAGTGGATTAAAAAGGTATTATCGAAGCTAACGCAAATACGACATATGCATAGTCAATGAAAATTATATGGTATGGCCTTTTCACTAAAAAGAAAAACTTGTTTGAAATAATCCACAATTTTCCGAAAATATCGCGGTTAACATACAAAACTAAAACAGAGATACAGACGAATTAAAACCTTCTCTTTTTTATGATATTTAAAAACTATAACGGTGTGACTAAAATAACTGAAAACAATGAGACAAAGAGAATGTGCTTTAAATACCAAACCAACTTTAACCCTCAATTAAATAAAGCAAAATCACACAATTCGTTGCATCACCACACACCACAGCGTCATTTGTTTACGTCCGAGAAGCGTAATCCTATAGTAAATTCGGGCGTCACGATACGTTGTGGCTACGTAGCATATGCCAGACTCTTGCGGTCACTAGCAAAGCGATTCCTTCGGAAACATTTGTCACTTGTATGCGCATATGGTGCAACGTACGTCCGTTCTAGACCACGCGATGCATTGAAATTATTACGTCGTTTGGACGTGTGGATAATGTAGTAGGTCATAAAAACTGTTTGAAACTCATTCGTTCATGGAGTACGAGCAGGTTAATTAGAGGTTTTAGCCTGTTATTAAGTTGTAAGGAAAATGAAACGTACACAAAGCCGCAGGTGTTTCTCTATAACCTATTGTTCGTTATACTAATGACTAACGGGTTTTTTTTTTGTAGTTAGTAATTTATTAGCTTTACCAGGGTTTTTTTTAATATTTGGATTTATTTCTTTATTCAATCAATCTGCCTAGCCTTTTTCCCAACTATTTTAGGGTAGGCTTCCAGTCTAACCAAATGCTGCTAGATACCAGTATTTTACATAGAACTACTGTCTGATCTCTATAATTACTGGGTAATAATATACCCTTGGTTGTCAGATTTTTGAGCCTCTGCTGATCCACAATGACTGTAAAAGAAGCAAAAATGGTCGCCGGTACCAACGACTTTACGCTCTTTACGAGGTCTGAAGGGGGTTGTTAGGTAAAGATGGTCCACGGATAAACTGTGGCAAGGGCAGTTTGACTTAGATCGACCCATGCAGCTGCTAATGTAGACACGAGCCTATCTAAAATTGAATTATTTTTAAAGCTGCATGAACTACTGTTTATTGTAAAATAGACCAACTATAATCACATCGTAATAATATGCCTTCTGATTCATCTGTTTAGGTACTCGTGCTTCACATAGTTCTAAATATTATTAATATAAAATTTAATGTAACTTTCAAAAATTAACTTATGTTAGCTAAAACATAAATCTTTTATTTTGAAAGCCTTGGGGTATACAACAATGTTATTGCTCTTACTTGCAACTAGGGTTGGCGAAGCGTCCTAATCCATACTAATATTATAAATGCGAAAGTGTGTGTGTCTGTTTGTCCGTCTTTCATGGCAAAACGGAGCGATGAATTTATGTGATTTTTAAGTGAACATAGTTGAAGGGATGGAGAGTGACATAGGCTACTTTTTGTCTCTTTCTAACCCCCCACTTCCCTAAAATGGGAATGCAAACTACTGGTTCGAATGGAAAAAATATTTTTGAGTCGGGTAGCCTATTTTTTGAGGAAGGCTATAGACTATATCACATCACGCTACAATCGAAAGGAGCGGATCAGCAAAAAAAAAGGGACGAATACTGGCAGGCTGCGATACGACGGGAAGGGTCAAATATTTGACGCGGACGAAGTCGCGGGCAGAAGCTAGTATACAATAAATAAACTTGGCTTAAAAACATTAAAATGTTCTGTTCGAAAAATAAATAAACCTGTCATCTATATTATATATATATATTATTAATATTATAAAGCTGAAGAGTTTGTTTGTTTGTTTGATTGAACGCGCTAATCTCAGGAACTACTGATCTGAATTGAAAAATTCTTTTTGTGTTGGGTACCCTATTTACTGAGGGAGGCTATAAGTTATATAACATCACGCTACAACTAAGAGGAGCGGAGCAGTAATGAAAAATGTTGCAAAAACGGGGAATATTTATTCCTTTTGAGAGTTTCCGTTGCGTGCGCTGCGTAAACGGTTAAAGTAACGCAAAAATCATGTATGATGAAATTGTTCCTTTTAAAAAGTTCTAAAAAAAAGTTCGCAACAGCATATGTCTATCTTTTAAGGTTGACTCGCTATAACTCAAAAGGAGCGAGCAGCAAAGAAAAATGGACGAAAACTAGCAGGCAAACCGATGCGACGGGAAGGGTCAGGGGAGCAAAAATTTGACGCGGACGAAGTCGCGGGCAGAAGCTAGTGACTGATAAGGCACTACATAGTACTTTTGTTACAAAAAAAAAAGATGCAAAACAAGAAATAAAAAATTATAATTTATGGTGACTTTTCTTCGATCAAATCTCAGAAATGCTTCTTATTGACATAATTTATAATTATGATTGTGAAGATAAAACCCGTGTACTAAAATTTCTAATGGACACATTTACCGATTATGTTTGTAATTTGAGATATAAATATGGCGAGACGACCTAGATGCGTACTGTAAGGGTTGGATCAAGGTAGCCCTGGAAAAGGATGCCTGGAAGGATTTGGGGGAGGCCTTTGCTCAGCAGTGGGACAGGCGTAGGCTAATAATAAAAAATAAAAGTTTGTAATTTTAATTGTTAACAGCGATCATAAAGGGGGTGACTACTGAGATGACGACTAATAGAGAAGTGTGGAAGAAAAAGACATGTTGCGCCGACCGCAAATAAATTGGGATAAGGGCAGGAGAATGGTGATGAACAGACATCATCATCATCATCATCATCATCATCATCATCATCATCATCATTTCAGCGGAAAGATGTCTACTGCTGGACATAGGCCTTTCCCAAAACGTGACACTATGCGAATATTTATATCTGGTAAGTCCTTTAGTCGCATTTTACGACACCCACGTGAAGATATGGGATGGTGCTTTTCTTTACGTCCGACACCACACATTTAACAGACATTACACACATATTTTCTTCATATAATTTTCCACAATTGATCGTTTTTTAAATAAAATTTATAAACAGTAACAATTTTTTCATTGAAACTTATTACCATCCCTAGTTCACCCTCGTTATAATAATATAAGGGAATATACCACCTCGTTAGTGAAACGCAACATAATATCACCCTGTTCAGCTTCCCGATTACGTTACTGTAATATACAGGCTGCCTATTAATTATTTATTATGCCAAATAAACGTTTCTACTTTAGGAAAGCTCTAAGAAAAGTGGCTTGGACTAATACTTGCGAATTAAAAAGAGTAAAGTAAATATCTGTGTTTTTATTTAAGCTTTTTTATAGTTCCGATTTTTTTTATCTTCAACAGTATTTCGTCTTATTATTCTTTTTTGCGATATCTTACAATAGTGGGTAGATTTTTTTTTGTGAATTATGTAAATTATGACTTTGCTTAGGTAGTTTTTGTGTTAGCCTGTATAATACGTATTTAATCCACTTTGTGTATCTTGATGATGTTTTAGTACTTTCTGTGACTGTTATTTACATAGCAAGTAATGGTATACGAATTGGTGTGGAGTAGGTACCAAAACTACATAGTGAAAAAGATTTTTGGACTATCGGTCGTTTTTTTTTTTTGTGAAAAGTTTAATATGTTAATAATGTACTATAGACAAATCTTACGTTAAAACAAACCAACAAGCGTGTTGGTGAACTCAAAAATATAGTAAACCTGCCCCTGTTTGTCACTGTTTTTAAGAATTCACAGAACATCGTTTATTTATTATGTTATTTAAAAGTTTAATTACACAAAAACCTTCCGGAATAAATTCTCTAAATGATGATGAAAACGACATCCATTAGAGTTTAGAATAACAACGTGGTCTAGACAGACACGAAAAGCGACTTTATTATATAGGCATTGAAAGATAGAAGTCCAACTAAACATTTCTATGATAGACTTTCAAGTTATCTGCTCTGCGATCAAAGGTCTATGTCTGCTGTCAGCAAAATGGCTTTGAATACCTAGTTTTATTGAAAATGACTTTATTCTGCGAATCTAGTGATAATTATGTAGTGTAATTATAGAAACTTTTGAGGTATAATAACCTTACTGCACGAGTCACCTTTCATTTAAAAGGTGCTGCGACATGATTATAGAAAATGTCCTTCATTTAATTGGATTTTTGCAGAGTGTCTAGCTATAAAATGCGACGAAAATGCAGATAAAAAAGTACGTATAAATCTACCTGCTTTAGTATACAAGATTATTTTTAGTATATGCGAAACCTGAATATAGTTTGTTCAGAATCAGTAACTGAATCGATTCCAATAATTTTTACACCATGTTATATTTTGTACCAAAAATATTTAATTACGCTTCCAAGTCGCGGGCCTTAGTGTTTTGTTTCGATTTTAAAATTATCATGTCTTTCTCGTATTCAAACGTCCATTACACGGAGATGGTACGTACACTAGCTGTTTGTGGTGATCTGCATATGTTTTTGCGTGGACAACCAGGTAACTTATCAAGCTTATAACTTTGTGATTATTAATGACACAGTTTTGAAATTTTTTTCATAGATTCTTTACATAAAAATACTAGACCCGTGTTTCGGGTTTCGCATAAACAAAAATTAATGTTGTATATACGTAGTAGTAGTAGTAAAATATACCTTACGTTTGCATGTACGTAAGGTATATTTTGCGGTAAATCTCAATTAACGTCCTGAAAACGATATCATAGGTGCGTAGTAAACATCATCATCATCATCATTTCAACTAAAAGACTACCCCTGGACATAGGTCTCCCCCAAGGTCTACCACTTCGACCGGTTTTGTGCTTCCTGCATTCAGCGGATTCCTGTGGCCTTTACAAGGTCATCGATCCACCTTGTGGGAGGCCTTCCAATTCTACATTTACGGTATGCGATTAATACTGCAGAAACTTTCGGCCCCATAGGTCATCTGTTCTGCGACCAATGTGCTCTGCCCACTGTCGAATATATCAATATTGGATTATCGCTGGTGTATGTCCAAAAACATATTATGAGTTAAAGTCAGCACACGACCGAAAAAAAAAGCAGCTAACAATATCAGTTTTTAAAACGGAAACGTTTTGACATTTCAATTAGGCACATCAGCGCGACCGGACGGGGTCTCGATATGAAATCTACATATTTTATCGATATTAATTACGATTTTATCGCTTGGCAACACTAAAAAGTGTTTTTTTTTTTTGGATGGGAAATCATCAAATGACTTCTCCCGCTCTGGGCGGAGCGGGAGGGCGTGTCAGACTGTTACTGACTAAAACCCACCCGTGTTCCATCAGTTGCCCATGTGCCAGGGTCACGGTATCTCTTTCGAACAATCACGCGACCCCGGCAGGATCACGCGACCCCGGCAGGACGCGACCCCGGTTGAGCTAAAATATTGATACTGATATACATATACTTTATTCAAATATTTGTACTAAATATGTATGTATGTTGAACGTTTGTAATGGGCGTGAAATGTCATGGCGGAAGGTCCAAAAGTGGAATGTTGTAGGCTGATACAAAACAGGAGTCTAATCTATACAAATAAATAAAATTGGAGTGTCTGTTTGTAATATTAAGATAACCACTTTTTACTAAGTGTATATGGATGTATACACGGTACATAATATATACCAAAACAACACTTTTTACAATTTTGTCGGTCTGTCTGTCTGTCTGCTTGTTCCGGCTAATCTCTGAAATGGCTGGACCTATTTTGACGGGACTTTCACTGGCAGATAGCTGATGTAACAAGGAGTAACGGCTACTTTTATGTTAGAAAAATCTTTTATTTTACAAAAATACCTGTGTTAATTTTCGACATCCACGCAGGCGAAGCCGCGGGCAAAAGCTAGTGATAAATAAAATGTTTTTCTTTACTCAAGGTACAGCCGTTGAATACGTTTTCGTTTTCAACTGTACTCCTACACATTAGCGTAATCACCCCGTAAAGTTCCCATTGCTGGGCCACTGGCCTCCCCTCTGTGAGAGCCAGTGGGCCGTAATCTACCACGCGTATTCAGTCTGGGTTGGTAAATGTCACACCGCTGTACTCACGATGTTTTATAAACTGTTTTGAGAGTAGTGGTTATGAAATCATTTACACAAAGTAACACGTTGCGGGACGGTACCGACTTTTTCAAATTATGTGATGTGACAGTAAAAACGGTTTTCCTATACGAAATTTCACTGTATTGCCCGTACCTCAGTTCAGAAAAGTTTAAAAGTTTACGGTGGTGCCCGTAGTGTCATTTTCAAACATCGGAAAACGACTGCTAATGCAGTGCGTCCCGCAACGTGGTAAAGCGCGTGTCAGGGTTCAAACCGACCGAATACGACCTTACAACTCGGTAAGTCGCAGCCGCACCACTGTGCCACCACTGCTCTCCTACACATAACCTACTTCAATCAAACGCCTACATTCAAAGTACAAATCATAATCATATACAGCAAACCGCTATAAATTCGCAGAACACTAAGCTTTATTGATAGTGTGAATAACAAATTAATTCTAAGTGGGTATTATTACATCGCGCCTTGTCTACATCGACATTTAGGCAATGAGAATCGAGCCGTGTGCAAATGTTCCCGCTTAATAAATATTTGCTTAATAATGAACTTGATACCATTAATAAACCATAAAGCAATCTACAGAGGAGCGTGAGATAATGTTATATTGGAGTCTCGTGTTAAGCCCGCCATGTTGTATCAATACTGTAAAGCCCTGTTCACACACCTACGGTTTCCGCATAAAATATCCTGCAGCGTTTTGTCATTAACATTAAAGCCTTCAAGAAAAACCACGAACGTGCCGTTGCCGTGGAGATCTACATTCGTGCGATGCCTGCCACGCAGTTGCGTGCGTGTTGGTCTATTTCTTAGTACAAAAACTTTGACACGCACGGAGTCAGAGACAGCATAGTCTCAAATACTTTCATACTCAATGGTACGGTTCGATATCAGTAGCCGTGTTAGTGTGAAAGATCTACATTCGTCTATACCACATGTTTTGGAACTAACGCAGACCACCAAATACCCCAATTACAATATTATGTTATAAACCTAACACATAAGTACACTGAATTTTTATTAAAATGTGTAAAACATTTTTTAGTGATTTAATTAGATATACTGACTGTGGGAGAAATTTGTGGTCACATTACAAATCTACGCATGCACACAGTAGCACACGTATAAGATTCTAGCGTAGTAGGTACTTCGTCTATTTTGATTCGTTTAGACTATACAGCGGACGTGTAACTGTTATTTACGTAATTTTAATTACTTTTGGGTTAAAAATGTTACTTTATTAAAAATACCAGAAATCAATTCAGTAAACGATTCTGAACAAACTACTTTCATCACCATCATCATTTCAGCCGAGAGACGTTGACTGCTGGAAATAAGCCACGCTTAGTAGGCCGGTTGGTGTTCGCAGTATGGTAGTAAAATTCATAAAGAACGCTGCTGCGCATTCTCTTTTAAGTCCCATAGTCGCCTCTCAAGACACCTACGAGGAAAAATAGAATGATGCTATTCTTTCACTACTACGGAATTACTTTCATAATGTTAATTAATTCAGTTACACATTATATAGTTACCGTATGAACGGAAACCCTGTGCGTGGAAAAGGCCTGATACTTCCGAAATTATGCGAGTAATTAAGGCAAATTGATTCATCTGTGGATGCAAGCTATAGGTGCTTACTAGTGGGTAAACTGTTGGTAATGATATGATAATGTATGTTATTCGAGATTATAATTCAACCTTTATGTTCGAGCGATAATATGCTATCTATCTATGAATTAAGAATGTGAGAAAATGAGTTGTGAGTTTTAATACAGATAAGGACACAAGAAGAAGTCTGAGAGTGGCACCGATGACTGAAAATTTGTGTAAGAATCGTTTGTCACAATATGATAATTGAATACCAATGTTCTATATAGAATTAAGTGTTGAGACTAGTGTCAAACTTTTGGGCTTCTGACGACTCATAACGACTGTTAGAGACAAACGAATTACAGCCAGGATCAATGGCTTTACGTTCTTTCCAAATCACTTTTGTAGGTGAAAAGTAAAATTATAGTGGTTTAATGCGGAGTAATTTAAGGTATAAATGAACAAAATATTTTAATAATGTGGTTGTAAAGTAAGGAGATAAAACACATTTGATTAATGTAACCTGTACGACATAAAATATATGCGGATTTTATGCTCTTGGGGTCTAAAATCATCCGCTGAATTCATGGTCATACCTTGCCCGTCGATAAACCTGTCACCCTGTATATTATAATTGTATTGTGGTTGAAAGTGGCGAAATTATTTTCTACTGCATATTGTTTCATTGACTTTATTTGAATGTTTACAAATAATTTATTAGAAAATTAATAGAACAGCAAAGGTTTATAATAAGTTACGATATAGAGTAATTGTTTCATTTTGACTATTTATTAATACTCAAAATGACCCACAATTCCCACAATTTCGTTGGCAAAAGTGGTAACAAATAATAACTTGTTTCTAAGTTTAAGATTGTTTCAACTTTCATAGGTTATATATAATATATCTGTTATAGGTTGACATAACATCACGCCTTGTTTTACTAAAGGGTTGGGCACAGGTGTATTTATAAGTCATCTCATCATCAGCATCATCATTAATCGTTCGACAAAGTCTGGCACAATGACTTATTATAAGCTGTACCAACTAAGAGTGTCAGACCGTCTCGTGCTCATCTTACGAGACTTTTTTGCGAATCGCACCTTTCGCTACCGCATCGAAGGGGCACTATCCTCCCCTCACCCAATCCGTGCAGGAGTCCCTCAAGGCTCTGTATTAGCTCCCCTCATTTTTACGCTGTTCACTAGCGATATCCCCAGAAGTAGAAAAGCACAGTTAGCTCTGTTCGCAGACTACACTGCCATCTACTTGCAGATCAGAAGAAGCGAGCCAAATATCTAGGCGTGATCCTTGATCAGCACCTCAACTTTTCTGAGCATATAAAGCAGGTCCGCTCGCGGGCCGCTTTCGCTTTCGGTAGGCTCCATTGCGTCCTGAGCAAGCGGAGTAAAATGTCGCTTCAGTGTAAGAAGCGCATTTACACCGCTTGCATCAGGCTCATCATGACGTATGCAAGCGCAGTCTTTGCACACGCTAAACCCCGATTCATCCATAGGTTGCAGACCCTTCAGAACCGTTTTCTCCGTCAAGCCACAAGCGGGCCTTGGTTTTTTCGGAATATTAACCTCCACTTAGATCTCAAGCTCCCTACTATCCATCAGTTCATGAAACGCGCTTCGAAGCGTTTCTTCGATAGGGCCGCTTCCCACCGCAACCCTCTGGTGGTCGCGGCAGCTAATTATACCCCCTCCCATATTAGTAAAGTCAACCGTCCGCGGCACATTCTCTCCGATCCTGATGATCCCACTACTCTCCTCCAGGAGAGTCGAAAAGAAACCAGTACAGTTCGAAGGACACACAGACACAAACCGTACCGACCTCGCTGCCGAGGTCCGTCGTCGCGAACCCGACTTAATAGTCCCTTCCGACCCTTGCAAGAGGCAGCCCGCGATGCTGGGCCTGTAGCTTTAAATTAGTCCCTAAATAATTTTAACCCAGATCCAGCCATACCCTTGCTGCCCCCCCACCAGTGATTACCTAAGCCGAGGTTCG
Organism: Aporophyla lueneburgensis; assembly: GCA_932294355.1. Lineage (NCBI taxonomy): Eukaryota > Metazoa > Arthropoda > Insecta > Lepidoptera > Noctuidae > Aporophyla > Aporophyla lueneburgensis. Next base: position 9,194,434 of record OW028746.1, read on the forward strand.
TGCCCCTAGCGCGGTAACCCTTAGCGCTTTCGCTTTAGTTTTTAAGTATAATAAGCCCCAGCTGGAGGCCTAAAGAGTTAACTTTTTAGAACTCGCCGGGCCACCATCCGTTTAAGTAATAAGAACTTTTACAGGTTAACACCGAGATGTCCCACAAAAAAAAATCATCATCATTTCAGTCGAAAAACATCCACTGCTAGACATAGGCCTCCCCCATTCACGGCCAATTTGACATGTACATTTTTGCGGGGTTTTGCCATAATCGCCACGCTTGGCAGAGGTGTTGGCGATCGCAGTATGGTGATAAAATCACACCCTTTTTTTGTGGGTAGGAAATCATCAAATGACGTCTCCCGCTCTGGGTGGAGCGGAAGGGTGTGTCAGACTTTTACTGACTAAAACCCACCCAAGGTCATTCAGTTGCCTATGCCAAGGCCACAGTAACACTTTCGAAGAAATCTTGCGCCGTCGCAGGAAATCTACACCCTAGGCTAAAAAAATCAATAACACTGTGCCCGGCCGAGTCTGTGTCCGAGGTTCCGTTTTGATGATCCGTTTGTGATTGAGCAGCGTTTTTGCTATCGGTTTTTGCAGAAAGTGTTTAGTGATATAAAAGAACCAGTTGTTGATATTCGCTTGCCACCAGTTTTTGAATGTTATGGTAATTGGACTATGGAGGTGTGTATGTGGTGGAATATTTTTTTGAAAACGGTTGGTTTTAAAAGGAAACAGTTATATTTGTTTGGTCCTTCGAATGTTGGTAAATCCACTTTTGTAGAGTCTTTGATTGGTTGTGTGAACATGAAGTATGTTTTTTATCCTGGGGTGGGTAAATTTTTTATGCAAGGGTTCCGGGATGGATTTCATAAGGTTATATTGTTTGAAGAATTTTCTTATAAGTTTTCTGTACCTAGTATGTTGAAGAGGCTTTTGGAAGGTCGGAAGTATGCGTATCCTGTTAAGTGTGATAGTGATTTGATCATTTCTTTCCATGGAAATTGAACCCAGGACCTCATGGTCAGTAGTAATGCTTGCGACCACTAGACCAACGGGGCAGTCTACATGATAACAGACACTATAAAAAGAAACTTCGATTTTATTACCCCAGTCATTGCTTTTAGAGATATCAATGCCAATATTTGTATTCCGTAGCATTATCTATGCATAAAGTTTTCTAAAAATGGTTACAGCATCGTTCGAATGTTATTTGCATCTGACGTAATTTCATATTTTGTCCCTTTATACTTGGGATAAAAATTCCTTTGAATTTTCAGCTTCTTTTTTTGACAACTTTAGTTTTCCTTCACTCTTTCCTTATTGACTTTATTTGCTCTAGCAATGTGAAAATTCGCAAATGAATGGAATATTTCCCCACTTAGGTAAACAGGTACTTTAATATTTTCCCCGTTTTCTTTTTAACCTAATTGTTATTCTGAACTTTTTCTTCGTTTTCATTAAATCTTTTATGAAGATTTTAATGTCAGTTTTCTGTTCCATGAATTTTTACCTTTTGTAACATTTAATCCTAACTTTGTTGTTTCATGAGATCTTGCATTTATATTTACTACTTTTCCAGTTTTGTCGGAAGAAAGTGTGAAAATAAATTATTTAGAGGCTGTGTGAGAAATAAGGCTGAAACATACAGCTGAATATCAAATTACTATTGTATACAGTAGTGTAGTTTCTGCGCTCGCAGCTATATGTCTTGAGCATGATTTCTTAACGTGTATACTTACGTACGTTACGCTACGTTTATGTAATGCAGCTCAAGAGCTGTAATGCATATGTTTCAAGTATAAAGCCAAGGCTTTGTCTTGAATAAACAATATATACATTATGGTTGGACGTAATTTCTTAGAGGAGGACTTAAGTTTGAACTTGGACTCTTTAATGATTTTTTATATCTGTGATTTGATTATATATTGAAATTGTATAATTTCAATATACTAGTGATCGCCCATTGGTCGAAATTCGACCGTATTTCATTTGAATAGAAATAAATTTTAAAATTAAAAAAAATATATATAGGTAATAATAAATATTAAAAAAAAAATATGGTTATATTTGACATTCAGTAACACTATAGACAAATAATATTACAGACAAATATTCTCAATATGATCATAGATTTAAAAAATGAAATAGGTTATTTATCTACAAAATTAATTTATTACCTATGGTTATTCTTGACATTCAGCAAGACTGTAAGACTATAGACACAAAATATTAAAGACAAATCGCACCATCGGTGGAACAAGGGCATAACTGACAAAAAATTGAAAAATGACTTAAGTATGCCAAAGTGCTTTAAAAAGTCCCTTTTATCCGGAGGAACAAAGACCCGTATTAATAACAGCTTAATGCCGCCAGAGGGCAACAGTGCCGTTGTCATATTGTTGCATTTTTTGCACTATCTTGGCGCGACATAATCTTATTGGTTAGTTGCGCCGCCGCCCCCGCGCGAGGCAGTTGTAAGTTGGAGCGACAACCGCATGAAGGTAAATATGCCCTATTTCATTTGAGTTTTCTGGAAGGACAAAGTCACATTTAGTACACTTATGTCTATTTAATGAACACATATTTGGAGGAACAAAGCCGTTCAAACTGTTGTGACTTTGTATGTCCATTATGTTTACAATTTCGTAGTCGTAGAAACAAATATGCCTTTGTTATTCCAATAAATTAAAAATTATGAGCACATAATTGGAGGAACAAAGCCATTCAAACTGTTGAGACTTTGTATGTCCAATATATTTTGAATTTTGTAGTCTTAGAAACAAATATGTCTTTGTTATTCCAATACATTAAAAAAATAATTGACATTAATACACTTATGGCTTTGTCTTTCTAATTTGTCTCGTATTTAGGCAGACGTAATAACAATTATGACTTTGTCATTCCAATTTCTTTCGTATTTAGGCGGACGTATTAATAATTATGACTTTGTCGTTCCAAGTTCATTGTATAATTATAATTATGGATAATTCTAATTACAAGGTAATCTCTGTAAAGACTAAACCAATTCTGATGAAATTGAGAATATAGTTAGTCTAGACCCTGGAATAGAACACAGGGTACTTCTTATCCTGATTATATCGATAGGAACCGCGATCCACACCTATTTTTGATTTTTAAGTGTTTTTGAATAATATAATGACGTTTTCAGAAAAAAATGGCATCCCGAAGTAGAAAAATTTTGATGATGCTCGATGATAGCGAAACATGTAGGCAGGCCGAAGTAATTAATAAGCACTCAGAAAACACCACTGTTGAACAGAATGAGTGCCATAAGGGCACTTCCAATATTAATTCATTAATAGATTCTGCGGCTAGAACAATGGTTGAGACATGGATAGACAATAATGACTTCGAAAATCAGGAACCTAGTGTCAATGGTGATGAAACATGTAGGCAGACCGAAGTAATTGATAAGCCTAGAATCCATAATTACTCAGAAAACACCATTATTGAACAAAATGAGTGCGATAAGACCACTTTCAATATTAATTTATTAATGGATTCTTCGGCTATAACAATTATTGAGACTTGGATAGACAATAATGACTTCGAAAATCAGGAACCTAATGTTATGGAAAGCAAGATTTCCGAAGCAGTAAATACACCTACGGTAAATGCAACCTCAAGTAATATTACGCAGGATTCTAACTCCTCAAATCATGGAGATTTTTCACCAGGATCAGAAGGATCAGAATATAAGCTTCCACGCCGTAAAAAACAGTCTTCTAGCAGCTCTTCCGGTTCGTCAAGTTCTCCCTATTCCAACAGCATCTCATCGAGTTCATCCAAACATAGCTGTTCGAGTTCAGACTCTGACGATTTGGGGATTAATAAAAGTAACAAGGAACCAAAACCAACTTTGATGGACAATTTGGGAATTAATGGAGGTAACAAGGAACCAGAACCAACTTTTATGGACGATTTGGGGATTAATGAAGGTAATAAGGAACCAGAACCAACTTTGATGGACGATTTGGGGATTAATGAAGGTAACAAGGAACAAGAACCAACTTTGAGAATGAACGAAGAAAATTATGAGGAAGAATCTAGCAAAAAACGGTCTAGAAAACGACAAAAAAATACATACCTATGGAAACAAGTTATATCAAAGCGTTTAAAAAACAGTGGTCAAGAGTATATCACAAAAAGAGGAAAATTTGTGCCAGCCAAATCAATGCTTCCTCCTTGCAAGTACAGTTGCCGACTTTCGTGTTCCACTAAAGTTTCTTTTGAAGCGAGGAAACACATTTTTGAAGCCTACTGGAAACTGGAAACACATCAAAGACAAAGAGATTTTCTTGCGTCCTGTGTTAAAAAACCTCAACCTGTAACCCGACGAGTCACGGTCACGATCAACAACACCTGTAATAAGCCACTCAGAAAACCAAACGCGACCTACTACTTTATTGTAAATGGAAATGAAGTCAGAGTCTGCAAGACTTTTTTGCTAAATACATTGAGTATTGGTGAGAAAACTCTACGAAATGTAAGTAATAAGTTATCCGATAGTGCTTTGTACCTTAAGAGTTCTGTCGACAATCGTGGAAAGCACGATAAACATTGTAAATTAAGTGATGAAGTCGTACAATCGGTTCGTGATCATATAAATTCGATCCCACGATCCGAAAGTCATTACTTAAGAGCAAATACAACCAGAGAGTACATTGATGGAAGTCTGACTATAGCGGAACTCCATCGCAACTTTCAACAACTCCGGCAAGCAGCTGGCAAAGAATCTGTCAATTATGACGCTTACCATCGAATTTTTAATAATGATTTCAATTTAGGCTTATTTGTACCTCGTAAAGATCAATGCGATGAATGTGAGACGTACAAAAACTCTGTCGATAAGGAACCACTAATGGCTAAGCACAAATTACACCTAGAAGAAAAAAGTCTGAGCCGATTAGAACTTCAAAAGGACATAGAACAATGCAAAAATATCGATTCTAATAATATTGTAGCCATATTCGACCTACAGGCGGTCTTACCATGTCCCATTGGCCAATCGTCGGCTTTCTTTTATAAATCCAAGTTAAACTGCTATAATTTTACGGTTTCCAACATCAACGATGACCAAACATTTTGCTTTTTCTGGCATGAAGGTCTTGCAAAACGTGGAGCTAATGAAATAGGAACGTGCCTTTACAAGTTTTTGGAGGAACTTTCTAATAACCAACCCGATAAAAATATAATATTTTATTCCGATAATTGCTGTGGGCAGCAAAAAAATAAATTCGTTTTTGCGATGTATTATTATGCTGTTAATACATTGCCTATAAAATCAATCACACACAAATTCCTTATTCGAGGACATACTCAAAATAGAGCTGACTCAGTTCATTCGGTAATAGAAAAAAACATTAAACGGGCTAAGAAAGCAGGACCTATATACACTCCATCTGAATATATAAGCCTCATCCGAAATGCAAAAAAAGGGCAACCAGTTCATAGTTAAAGAAATGAACTTTGACTCATTCTTTGATTTAAAGTTATTGTCAGATGAAATCCATTTGAATGTACACAGATATTGATGGAAAGAATTTAAAAGTAACTGACATGAAAGCCATAAAATTCACTAAAGGCTCAGTGACATATCAATACCAAAACAGCTATAAATCAGACAACTGGACAGAAGTAAAAATTAGAATAGGCCGTACCGGTAGTAGAAAACAATTAAAAGATATTGTACTAAATAATTTGTACACCGAAAAGATACCAATTCCAAATCGGAAAAAAGAAGACATTGGTCAACTGATTGCCTCAAACATAGTTCCGACTTACTATGAACAATTTTTAATGGCCTGTTTTAGTGACAGATTGAATTAAAATGTTTTATTGATTTACGTATGTTTATTGAATTATAAATTAAGGTCCTATTAGTACATTTCTGAGACTAGAATTTATGTTTATTTTTGACTTTTTGAGAATTTTTAATTATGTTTTATGTTACTTACTGAAAGAATTTTTGTTTAAGGGGGATCCGCAATGCTAACCTCAAAATGAAAATTTTCTTACGTTTTGCAATTTGTTAGTTAGTGCCAGGCTGTATTTTGATCAAAATGACACTGACCTGCAAATTGTAATGACACAAGAACATTTTTATTTTGCGGGCTATCTCTGCGCAATCACCGTAATATTCTGTGATTATATTTAATTAAGACATTGCCAATGTGATATTGTAATAAAAATGGTAAATACTGATAATAAATTGACAGACAGGGATTTTTTTAATGTTGCTTAAATCAAGCAACGTTAATCAAATCTTTGTCTGTCAAATTTTTGTCATCTCTAGTTTTAGGTATTTTTTTACTTTAATTTTAAAGACTTTCGCTAGTGATTTTTAGATATAAGAAAAATATAGTTCCTATAAATACTTTGAACAACAGATAAATAAAACATTTTTGCATAAAAAGACATTCCTTTTATTCCAAATTCCTACAAAATGATGGTGTAAAAAAGGTCATAATTACAAAACGATTAAAATTTTGGTGGAACAAAGACATAAATGTACCCCGTTCTTAAAAAAAAAATCATAAAAAATAAACAAATAATGTTTTACTCTTCTAAACAACATGCTTCTATTCACAAAAGTATAAGGCTGATTTTATGCATAGAATAATTACTTCAAAGTAATATAAAGCAGAACAATATGGTATTGAATGTAAAAAAAATCTTAAAATGGCTCTCCTGTAAAATCACAAAAAGTACAGTTATGCCCTTGTTCTACCGATGGTACGAAATGTTCTCAATTTGACTACAGATTTGGACTATAAACAATAGAATATCTATGCATGTGTGTATTAAATACACGGTAATGAATAGTAGTGTGTGTAACGTGTTATTCATTGCAAATAATGTATTTTTACACATCATTAAAAAAAAATATTAGCATTCGTCACATCTTCTTTGTATAAACTATAAGTGTACGAAATTTCATACTCCTCCGTCCGTCCAATTTTCGTAAAAAGGGATCCAAAGTTTTCGCTTCATGTATTAATATATAGATAGTCAAATCACAAAATCAGTATTGATTTTAAAGCATTTTCCGTGGGCTGCCGGACGTAAAGAACATAATCATTCCATTTGTTTCCCTCAGTGTCATAAGGGCCGACTAAGGGACTTACTAAAGAATGGGCAGCAGCGTTATGTATGCATTTTACTACCATACTGCGCCAATTGCATAATGATGGTGATTATAGTAAACCCCTAAAACTATCGGAGGTTTATGACCAGCAATCTTTTGACTGAAATGATGAGGCACTTGCCCTAAGAACTTCAAAATTAATAGCTAAAATAAAATAAAACAAATCACAAGTCCTTGTCAATATAATAAGTACTTCAAAGCAATTTCAAGTCACTTTAACTAGGCGGTATAATTCCATGTCCACGAGGTTGATTCACGAAAATGTTCGTTCATATTTGAACGCAAAACTTGAAGGTAAATAATAATAATGATGAAAAAATATTCTGTAAACTGGTTTTTACAAATACTTATACATGTCAATATAAATATTTTAAAAACTAGATTTACGTTGCTTGGTGTTTCCTTCCCGACATTTTTTTGGTCACGTCATGTCAGGACGACTCAGATTAGTTCCTAAAATGGTCTTTTGAGTAAGAACCACATAAATTTTACTGGACCTGTAGAGTCAATACATACATGTGCCAGTAAACCCAGAAATTAGAAGTGAATAAGAACAAGATCATAACTGAAATGATCTGCCATGTTGTGCCTTTATATATAAAAATATACAGTATTTTAACTGTAAAATCACGTAAACCAGCGAAATCAGCAATATTTCGTATACCTACGGCCTCTTAAGGGCTTCAACAACTCAAAAGGAATGACATTTGAGACTGAAAGTGATCAGAAACTTAAAAATTCATGAAGAGTGGAGCCACTAGTTTACTAATACCATTCCTTTTAAGAGCAAATCCTAGTAATGAATCAGAAAAGTAAAAGAATTATGAAGTAGAAGAAGAATTATTGCTAAGTACTTTCAATGTTCCGAGTGCGCGGATAAATGACGTCATAAAGCAAAGTTGAAATGATTTAACTGTAACCCATATCTCACTTAGACTGAGTTTTAGTTTTCGTCTAGAAATAGACTTTAAATACCTACATCCTTTCCACTTGTAATAACATCATACGTTGAATATTCATTAAAACTAAATCTCTACGTAAATTAATTCTTCATTTCAAGACATTTCCATCTTAATTATATAGGTATTAAAACCATTATTCATTTGTGGTCTATTTTCATTCCAAATACTGTTAGGCATTAATTAGATTTTGTTATACAAGCTCATTACTATATTTGAGACTAGCTTTTGCCAGCGGCTTCGCCCGCGTGGAGGTCGGAAATTATCCCGCGGGAACATACTACCGGGATAAAAAGTAGCCTATGTCCTTTCTTAGGCTCTAAACTATCTGTGTACCAAATTTCATTTAAATCGGTTCAGTAGTTTTAGCAGGAAAGCGAGACAGACAGACAGAGTTACTTTTGCATATATAATAAATATTAGTGTGGATTAGTTTAGATTTAGATGTCTGAGATGGTACTTATTCAGCTATATATTTATAACTAGCTATTGCTTGCGGCTTCACTTGTGGACGATTCCACGGGAACGTACTACCGGAATTGAAAGTGCCCTTTGTGTAAATCCAGGTTATGAACTATCTTCAATAATTTAATTCAAATCCATTCAGCCGCTTTTGTACAGACGCCAACACATCAAGCTACTACAATCTGTCAGATTTCTTTGATAGATTTTCGACTTTATTTCTAGAGCATTAGGTTCAAGGTTCATTGGGAAAAATTGACAGTTTCGGGTAGCTTGACCTGGTGGCGTCTGTACCAATCTGAAACATCATCATTATTATTATTTCAGCCAAAAGACGTCCACTGCTGAGCATAGGCCTCCCCTCCACCATTTCGCCCAGTTTTGTGATTCCCATATTCAGTGGATTCCTGTGGCCTTCACAAGTTCATAGGTCCACCTTGTGGGGGGTTTTCCAACTCTACGTCTTCCAGTACGCGGTTACTACAGACCCTTTCGTCATCATCAGCTATCTGTTTTACGAGCAATGTAGGGCACATTGCTCGCAAAACAGATGCCCGAAACATACATCCAGACAAATAGACAAACGGAAAAAAAAATGTAAAAGCTATATTTTCGGCATCATTCCCACACCTCTTATCAATGACTATTTCGTCAAATATATTAAATGTACAAATTTGAATTCGCTACTATTTCAATATTGAAGAAAAAATGTGGGTATTACGAAACTAGTTTATCATAAAAATAATGCCGCTTGAAGGTCGCATTGGCATTCGTAGTTGGTACGAATGTCTACATTTCGTGACTTGCATAGGAATATTCAGGGATTTTCGCCTCTCGAACAGATGTCGTATAAAACACATTTTTGCTCTATTTCTTGTCGCTTATTTGGTTTTTCAGATTCAATATTTAATGCTTTATGGAAATCATTCTACTAATATTGTTTTACGAGAAAAATAAACATCAATATTTTTTTTTGGAACGAAGTTCCTTATCGCGCTTTGCGAAAGGGGGCTAGACGGAAAAAAATAAGACCAAAAGTTGTAACGACACTTTTTGCTATAGTTGTAAGACGTGCGGCGTGCGCGTGTTTCTCTGTCTCTCTCTCTCTCTCTCTCATAGAAAGCAAGCCAGTTATTTTCGTTTCGTCTTTCTATTTCTGAACAGTGTGGTGTCGCGACGATTATTTTTGTTGAGTGTCTACAGGTTTTTTGTACATAATAAATAATAAAAAATAATAACAATAATGAATCCTGACAGTGTTTCTGCTCAAGTTCCGGATATTCCTGATGGAGTTAGGTAAGTAGAGATTTTATATAGACAATAACGAAAGGAACTTCGTTCCATCCGGGTGTCCCCTGACACCTCTCAAGTTTTTTTTTTCTTAATACAATATTTATAGCGCGGTTCTTTGGTGCTTTGACAAAGTGTGTGATATTTTTATCAATATTAAGTTTTAATTTATTGTATTGGACTTTGTCTGAAATAAAATAAATTATTACTATATATATTTTTTTAATCACAAGTCTACTCTATGTTACTTTAAAAAAAATATTTGCAAAAAATAAATGAATGAAAATAAATAAAAAAGTAATTATAATTTCGGATTAATTTCATCCAAATCCGTTCAGTAGTTTTTGCGTGAAAGAGGAACAAACATCCATACATACAAACTTTCGCGTTTATAGTATAAGTAGGATTTTCCTAGGATGAAAAATATGATTTTCTCTCCATTCGCAGGTATGGCGACTGAGATTTTTTTAGATATAATTATCACCTTTGTATATTATTTACTGTCCCTTCCGTCTTGTCACTTGTTACGTTAATTAATAAATAACCGTTTTCTTAAAGGAAAACAATGAAAGCTATACACACGAGTAGGCTACTAAGCTAACCGTATAAATCAGAAGAAAGAAACGCAGAAATAATTACACCCACGGCATACGAGAACAGAATACTTAATAACAACAAAATGAAACTCGTAGTACAACATAATTACAATCTTTACAAAACTTCGTAAAACAATTATAATATTAAGTAGCACTTCAACTACGCCTAGCTAAAGAAAACTCGAACAATTATTTTCGCTTTACTCAGAAAGTGTAGGTGTAGATTTAATAAATGGCGTAATGTGGGTGTGCTATAGGCACAATCTGCCGTACCCGTCGAGAACAATAGGCGTGCTGTTGTGTATTATGAGGTAAAATCGACATCATTATCAGCTTAGCCTTTTCCAAATAAAATTTTGGCGGCTTATTGTGGTCGTCTCCTATACATTCACAACCGCATGCGACAACGTCTATGCACTTTATATTTAAGCTTATAACACTCTGGGACACTAGAAGTGAAGAATATTTATCAACAAAATATTTCCATTTTGTATAGCAAAATATTGTGTCAAAAGGTGTGTGTATTAACGTTATCCTCAAATCTGCTAATACAATACTGTACTTCAATACCTTAGAGACTCACCGTACATTCAGTAAGTATTGGATACTAGCCATCAACAAAAGAATCATGTATACTACAGGCACATTTGAAAGTGTCCCCGTGACCCATCCCTAGTATAAAATCTATGACATGGGCAAAATGCATCGTGAAATATCGGATTCCATTACGACGGCAATGTCACGTTTTAAATCGTATCGGTTCGATGCAATGGAAGGTGTACTGAATATTTGGTATGAAAAAGCTAGTAACGAGAGAAATATGGTATGAGGTAATGGATACTAGTAACAGGTCCAAGTAGTGATGCTTGGGGGAGGCCTATGTCAAGCAGTGCGTGTCTTTTGACTGAAATTATGAAATAGTAGGTAAAAAGCTATTAAAAAGCAGCCTAAGAACGATTCGGTCTGTCAACGGAAAGGATCAATATCAAAATGCATAAAACGTCGAAAAAAAGCACGTTTAATTTTTAATTTAATTAATTTTTATTATTATACTGGCAACAGAAAACACACTGCAAATTGCAACTGTCTATCTATCACAGTTCATGAGATACAGCCGCGGACAAACGGACGAACCGACAACTTACCTTATAGGGTTCCATTGGCACAATTTGTGTAAGAAACCCTAAAACGTAATTCTAATATAACTTAGAAGAAGTATGTCCTTGATAGCGGAATCATGATTACGTTTAGTTCGGGTTTCTGTGAGGTTTTTGTGATTCTATATTTAATGTTTTCAAAAGTATTCTCGCTAGTCGCTCGGCTCTAGCTTTTAGGTTGGCTTTACAAACTCGAACTTTATGTGTTTAGTAATAAAACTATAATAACACAAATTACTAACCCATAATGTTCTCACTGCTGAGACTCATTCCTCCGCCTTATCAGGAGGATGTTATATAATTGTTAATGTAAAGAGTTCTAACTATAAGTATGATATTATATCACGTTTCAGCTAGCATACGTTTTAAAATTAACTATTGTTTTACTCACTACTGCAGATAGTTTCTACAGAGAATGGTCAAATGGATACTAGTCATCCATCTTGTTTATTCCGTATCTCACGTGAGAACAATTGGACCCCTTTGATAGCGTCCCAGTGATCCAAATGACAGTCGTATAAAATCTTTGTGGTGAGCAAACTGCATCGTCAAATAATAGATTCCATTATGGCGATAAAATCCTTTGTTATGTGTGCCACGTCAAGAATCGAATGATGTTGAAATAGAGTAGGAAGAAACTAACAAATTTAATGTGTAATTTTATTATTTTTTAATGTGATGATATTATCGTAGACGTGCACGTCTACGTCACGTATCACGGTAGTACAGTAAAATAAATAGTATCAAAATATATGAGAATGCTATTATATTTCCATCCACGAAAACGTTACAACAACGTACCGTTCGAAAAAAAAGCTCACAAAACATTAGGAACAAGAGACAACTAACCAATGAAGCCAATTATACTCGTAGATATATTATCATCATCTTAATGACCAAAAGAGTCCATAGGTATTTTGAGCGAGGCTGTCTAGCCCAAAACTGGACCATAAACAAGAACCTACCGTTTGGAATCAACAGTGGTGCCATTTTTATCGTTAATATATGCAAACGGGTTGAAATATTTCTGTAATGAGTCCGGCTTCAGTTTAAATCAATGCTATTCTAGGATTATGACTGCGAAAAAGTTCTTTGACCACTTTTTAACTTTTAAAGCTCATTTATTTACTTACAAACGGTCAATACAATCATGGATCATACGGATTTGTTTCTTATCACACTTTTTTTCTTTTTGATGCTAAGTGGCATCTCTTTTGTACCAACTGCGACATTTTTTTTTGTGTCGCTTTTCTGCTGCTGGTATAAATTTCCAGTAATAAGCGAATACGTATCTATACTTTGAAAAATAGCAGGTTTTTCGCCGTGTGTAGGCACGGTGTTTGGAGTTGCATGGATCACGAAGGAAGCTTGTTTACAGGCACTTTTTTTACGGCGTGGGATGTATGCCGTTTGTAGGCACGAAAGCTTGTTGGCAGACATAGAAAAATAATTCTACGGCACAGTTTATACGCCGGTTTAAGTTGGAGTGAAAAGTCGCGTGACTTATTATTAAAATCACTGCCGTGCGCAGTCGCATCCCGGCCGGGATTCGCCTGAGTGTAGCCTGAGCTTAACGTTTGCGACTGAATAAGGCTAAGTACAGAGTTAAGCTATTTTATTTAGATTTTAAAACCATTCCTTTAATGTTAAAATCTTTTCAATCGTTTTGAGGGGACCGCGATCTACGAAAATGATTTTTCTACGGCACGGTTGTTCGCCGTTTGTAAGCACGATTTGTCAGTGTCGTATGGGTCACTACGGATGCTTGTTGACGACACGGTTTTTTCTACGGTGCGGTTTATACACCGTACACATAAAAAATCCACGCGTTGTACAAAGGGCCTCAAATTGTAAATATTAATCCCACACACTCCCACCTCGGGATTACTAACTCGCGATCGAGAGAAACTAGAGTAAACTAATGAGGCAATAGCGGTTATAATATAACGCTACAGCTCGAAATAATTGCTCAAATAGAGCAAATTTAATCGTACTTAGAGTAGATTTACCACGAACTATATCCCTCAATACAAATTTGGGCAACCTACATCTAAAACGGAACATTTAGGCTATTAGACTTAATGCTATGTTGCCGGCATACTAATAAGGTAAAGCCTATTTTTACCAATCTGGAAAAGTACTGAAACTCGCATTCAGAATAAGACGTATTTTATTGTGCGGAGGTTTATAACACGGGGTGGGTCCTAGTAACACGGATCTCTGTTTTGTAATAAAATGGTTCTATATTCGTGTAGGTAGGTATGGCTTGTTCAAGTCTTTGGTGAAAATATAAACAAAGGAATCTAGAAAACGAACCTGTGGATAACAATTTGTACTTGCACTTACAAATTGAGTGCTTGGAATTGATTTATTTATGAAATTATAATTTTAAATTACCTTAAAAATGTTTTATGTTTCACAATCGAGGTTATAACCTTAATTGTCGATTTTTTTTTTTCAATTACTATTAAAATTATTATTTTTATAATTTCTGGAAAAAGTCATCATTTTAACCGAAAGATGTCCACTGCTGCACATAGGCCTCCCCCAATAACGAGGAGTTCGCCATAATTCCCATGCTTGGCAAGCGGGTTGGCAATCGCAGTATGGTGGTAAAAGGTAAAGAGAACGTTGCTGCCCATTCTGTAGTAAATCCGTTAGTCGCCACTTACGATACCCACGGGAAGAAATGGGATGGAGCTATTCTCTACATCCGGCACCACACGGTACACGGACAAAGTAGTGAGATATTTAGAAACCTTCTTAATAAAGATAAAACGGTTTCCAATTCCAGTCAATGAGTGATTGCATAAGAATTTAAATTAAAAAGGGTTTGTTTATCACAGATGACTTAAGAACAGTCTTTACCGTAGACCATTGGATATAGAACATTGAACTTTAGACAAATTCTGATATGTAGAACATCTGTAGCACTGTACGTGTCATATTAACATCCAAGTACTGCATAACTCACCATCATCAGCTTATAATGTTCCCACTGCTGGGACACAGGCCTCCTTTCGGTGAGAGGGAGTGGGCCATAATCCACCACACGGGCCCAGTGCAGGCTGGTAGATGTCACATGTCTTCGAATTTTTGGTTCTAAGACATGCCGGTTTCCTCACAATGTATGTTTTCCTTCACCGTTTTGAGAGCAGTGGCGATGAAATAATTTACACAAAGTAAATGCGCCTGCTTGGGTTGAACTCATGGCCTACTACTCGTAAGTCGCGGCCGATACCACTGGGCCACCACTGCTCACTGCATAACTATTCTAATAATAATAAAAAGATATAAAATTTGTCTGTTTGTAAGTTTGTATGTACTGGGTAATCGCTAAAACTACCGGTCGGATTTAATAAAATGTTTTTGCATTTAACAGCTCAGTTCTTGAGAACGGTCAAAAGCTAAATAACATCGCAGAATCGGAAAGACCGCTAAGTGAAAACGAAGTAATAGCGTGGGATGCGACGTGCTGAGTCAAAGGCCGATAATTCACGCGAACAAAGTTGTTGCTGTAAAATATACACCGTGACATATTAACCTCTCGCATGTTTTCAATAAAAAAACAGCGGGAATTCAAATTTATTTTATATGATGCACATGGTGTATCATAAACAGTTGGACATTGAAATAACATGATGCACACGTGTGCATCATAAACACGCGAGGGGTTAATCGTCTTACAACTGCAGCCCACTTCATGTATCCAATGACTACTACACATCCATAAGAAAAAAATAAACATTTCAATAACTAAAAAAATGCAAATATTATTCATTATGATGACGCGTGACGTTGTTTGTAATTGATATTTTGTCTCATGGAAAATGGAGATGGAATGATCTAGTCGACTAGTGCGCTAGGTAGGTATGTTCTCTACCGTCTGATACGTAAATATTATTAACAGGATGTTTCATAATTCTAATGCATTATTTATTTTTCTTAGTACCTATTATCTTAATTAATGGTAACAATTTTTGATCACGCCTAGAGGTATATTATGTCGGATACATTGAGTGGACAACGTATGTAAGAGGACTAAAATTTCACGGTGTATAAATATGAACGGTGTATAGGTCTTTGACTGAATTACTGACAGACAAAGCATGCTTCAATCAAGGTAAAACCCTAACTGAAACTGTACCTTGTGATGTTACTGACATTATGCTGAGCTTTGTACACAGGATTGCAGGGATATCGTATATCAGGGGTAGTGACATGTAAAATTATTTTTACAAAACTAAGATAAAGAATAAAATAATTGATCCCTTATCGTATTACCATGGATTCAGTACATGTATTTGAACTCCCCCAAATCAAATCAAATCATTTATTTTTGCAAATATGGGTAATTGGTATATGGATGTTGTTTTTTTTTATTACATAGTAAAGTCCTCCATATTAAACCGTCACATGGGAATGGAAATAAAATTCATTTGCGAAATATAATTAAATTACAAAATACAATAGATACTAATTCAGATAAATATCAAATAAAAAAAATTATAAATGTCAAAATTTGTTAAATAATTGTCATGTTTAGGTTATAACAAAATAAATTAATAATGTCGGACTGGTAACTCAAGTGAAATTATCACAATGATGTCAAGAAAATAATAAAAAGTAGGTACATCTCGTCAATCACAATAAAAGTATGTAAATATGGATAATTAGTAGCATATATATCCCCAGTGTTGAAACAGTTGCGGGTGGCCCAACCAGCACAAAATATAATAAATAAATATTTTATTTCTCTTCTACAAAGACGCCTTAAACGTTATGAAGATTATAAAATCTAAATAGAACCTTTGTAACAAACCGGTATCTTCAATAGGAAAATCTTTTGATGATTTAATCTTAGAGATAACATCATAACATCACGCCTTGTTTCCCCGAAGGCTTGGGCAGAGGTGTACCTATAGTACACTCACATTTCGCCAGTTATGTTTAAGTCCCATGTAATAGGGGGTGAGTCTATTGCCATCAACCGGGCACAAATTCAGACTCCGAGCTGCTACTGAGAAATTCTAGATATAAAAACCCAATAACAAATTTGCCCGACCTGGGAATCGAACCCAGGACCTCATGTTCAGCAGTATCGCTTGCTACCACTAGGCCAACGAGGCAATCGAGGTAATCTTAAAGACCCATCAAAAACATAAATGTGAAATGAGAGCCAAGTTCAATATTATGATATATGCCTTTTTTTTCAGGATGGGAAATCATCAAATGACTTCTCCCGCTCTGGGCGGAGCGGAAGGGCGTGTCAGACTTTTATTGACTAAACCCACCCGTGTTCCATCAGTTGCCCATGTGCCAGGGTCACGGTATCTCTTTCGAACAATCACGCGAACCCGGCAGGCATCAGTCCTAGTAGACCCCTACACTGCTGCTGACATCTCTTTGAGGCGCGCGTGGAACACTACGCGCCGTCGACCCGAGCCTGGTCCTTACCGGGCGGCGAGCTACCCATTGCTCGCCACCCGCAAGCTTGCGCCTACGGTGGCCGGGAGTCCGCTATGGACTCCCGACGCCCGGGGCGTCTCCTCCTGCGGCGGCTAGGGACGTGAGGGCGCAGAGACTGCCACTTCCTCACGCGCCCCGCCTCCTCCTTCGCGAGCATTACTGCTTCGCAGAAGGAGGTGACGGCTTCCCATTCCCTCTCGCTCCGTACCATGGCTCGCACCAGGGCCGGACGCGAGATGTCGCCGCCGCCGATCGCCTCCACGAGGATGATATATGCCTTGGTTGTTGACTTCAACGACAAAAGAAGTGAGATCTAAGTGGGTGCCAAATTCAATGGTCAGTCCTGAAATTTATTTATAACTACATAAAATATCATTTCTTCTTATTACTTAGGATAATATATTGTAGCCTAAGGTCTGACTTGGCTAGTTCTCATATACGAATTATTATGCTCGATGGCTAGTATCTACCAGCAAGCCAATTTTTTGGAATAATAAAATAAGAATTAACAGGTTTAGAACTTGCACAGGCTATAATATAATTCATATATGAAAACTAGCCAAGTCAGACCTTTGTCGGTTGTTTTTTTTTTGTAAAAAAGATTTTTGTACATAAATTATTAGTAGGTACTTATTTATAGCAAAATTAATACCAAATGGTTTTTGTTATAAGTGTTCCTAATAGAATCAATTAAGTGAAAAATTATAATAAAATGATAAAAATTTACCAGTTTCTGATTTATTCCTTTGTATTCACCTAATTACCTATCTGCGTGCCAAATTTGAACTCATCTGGAACTAGGTTAGAGTTTTGATCTATAGGTCAGTCAGTGATAAAAATGACGATATTTGAACGTTAATATCTAAATAACCGTTTGAGTTGTATTTATGAAATTTAAAGCACGTATGTATCTCACAAGTTTCACTATATGAGCTGAATTTGACATGTTTATGTGAAATAGTTTTTGAGTTATGAGGGGGTCAAAAGTAGCTCCAAATAGTTCGTGTAATATTACACACGGTGCTGCTCGCCAGTTCTGTTACTTGAACTTGGCTTGACACGCTACCGCGTGTCTAGATAACATTAATAAAATCATTTTACCTCTGACAGACTTGTTTAAATTCATAATACTAAGTGCTTTAATTCTTTTTATACCAATAAACACGTTTTCTTTCTTAAAAGTCTACCACCACGTGTATCTATAAATTACTCACTCCAAGGCGAAGTATAAGAATTTATCTCTTATAGATCTTACTCACACAAAAGCGGTCCCAAACTTGGCTTATGCCTATATGGTAAGATTACTGTGACAAAAAAACACAATATGTCTTACTTATTTGTAATATGAGTACAGATCGTGTCTCTAGCAGTATTTCAGCTGTTCAAAGCCGCAGGGCTGAATAAGCAGTACTCGTAGGCAACAAACATTGATAATATTGTTGAGGACAATGTGAAACCAAGCTCTCTGATAAAAGCTTACGCTTCAAAGGGAACTCGTGTACCTTATTTAAGTTATTACTAGCTTCTGTCCGCAACTTCGTACGCGGATCCTGTTGCTTATGCCAGCGACAACGGGGTCGTCAAAATCGAAGATTGAAAAGACTGAAAAGTCTGATGTAGAATTCTAAGGCCTGGGGAAGGGAAAACAACGGGATGAGCGAGACGATTGGAGTCGTTCCAGATCTTTCATTTTTGTATGTCAATAGGAAATGCCCATCAGACTAAGCAACTTTTGCTAAGACGTCATTCCTTAATATGCTATTAAGAGTTTTACTTAAGATTTCCACAACAGGTGTTCCAGATCTTCAAATGTATTCTCACAGCAGAAAATGCTCTTCACGTGGAATATTTTTTGCTATGGCACCATTTTTATATCTTTTATATTTACTTAAGCTGGTCTGTTGCGGTCTGCATCAGGTGTTCATTTTCCAAAATAAATTAAGTATAGGTATATGTTGCCCTGACTTAATACCTAGGTATACAACAAAAAACTTTTCTTCCCGTTACTCCGCAGCGGATTCCAAGGGTACACTGAATTAACAATAATATTGCAAATAACTTTAAAAAAATTCTTTATAAACTATATTTGAGGTTTTTCCTTCAGGAGCTAATATATAAAGACCGGAAGCGTTGCTGACCCTTGAAAAAGCAACATAAAGTTGGCCATGAGAAAAACAGTCGGTTGCCAGGTCAACACCAGCGGCTTTAAGCGTCTGCTCTTGTGACTTGTTTATTGTCATGGCAAAGCACGTAGTCACAGGGAACTGTGTGCGCTTAAATTGAAAGGGGAAATTGTTGGGGATAAGTGGTATGCGCGGTATGAACACAGTCTCACCGGCACCACACCCAGTTAGTATTATAGCAACAATTATATTACGTTGTAAAGCGTTGACAATAAGACGGGTTGCGTTGCATAGTTTTGGCGGAATTAAATTTCGCATCAGCATTATGGGAACACCGACTTTAAGTCTTATTTTATGAGCAGGGAGACCACTTGCTGTAAGTGAATTGAGAAACTCAACTGGGTAATCATAACGTTCGCGATCAGCGGACAGTCGCGCATCATATTCTTCACTGGTCTCTAGAGACCTGGATGTAGATGCATAAATACGCTGAGAACTCAAGCGAGCTTCGCGATCCGAAGATGTTTCTACGGAGCGAGTTGCAGCCTGATGTTCTCGAACAGCATCAAGTCTATCCTGACGCTCTTCGGTAGATTCTTGGGATCTTATGGTCCTCAATCTTTTAGATCCTTTGGAACGTTGGGAAAGATTTGACCTCTTTCTAGGCATGGTTATAGTTTTATTCTGAAGATACCTGATCAATTAAAATCTAAGTGACTGCTCCCCTGCGCTAATGGGTAGGCTACCGTGTCACGAAGATAAATGGAAAAGGAAATTAAACACTCAAATACCATAAGCCCGAAGGCATATTTCTTCGATAATATAAAATAATAAATGGGAGTTTTAGCCAGTAGAGTCAAATTTTCAATGATTCGTAGAATTTTCATCGAAAATCAGTCCTAAACTGTTACTGCCTTCACCGCGTGGAGGTACTCCCAGCCTATGTTATTTTATAATTATACAGTGAAATTAGTGGTAGCTTTGATTTCCACATCAGGTGTTCCAGATCTACAATCTTTATACGTCAACAGAGAGTGCTCATCAGGCTGAACAACTCTTGCTAAGAGGTCATTCCTATATATGTTATAGTGTAGCTGGGCTGTTGGAGTTCCACATCAGCTGTTCCAGATCTTCAAATTTTATACGACAACAGAGAGTGCTCATCAGGTTGAACAACTCTTGCTAAGACGTCATTCCTATATTTGTTATAGTGTAGCTGGGCTGTTGGAGTTCCACATCAGGTGTTCCAGATCTTCAAATTTATTCTCTTAGCAGAAAATGCTCATCACGTGAAACAATTTTTGCTACGGTACCATTTTTGTATCTCTTATAGTTTAGCTGGTCTGTTGCGGTTATGCATCAGTGTTCAAGTTTCCAAGATAAATTATAGCCTATATCTTGCCCAGATTTAATACCACAAAAAAAAAATCATTCAAATCCGTCCAGTAGTTCCGAAGATTAGCGTGTACAAACAAACAGACAAAGAGACAGATTTTTTTTTTTTGGTTTCGTGCTCTATTACTGTTTCTAAACCTCCCTCAATTATTATTTTTTTAATATATTCAATGTACAGACACTGTTTTTTTACTGTTTTATTATATGTATAGATATAGATAAGATAGATAATAATTTCTAACAGGCGTTTACATTAATAATATTGTACGTTAAAGGGAAACTAGCAAGGAACCTACCTAAAGTTTCAGAATTGAAATGGTTCTGATGAAATTTTTTGAAATGGTTTTAGCTTTTGTATGTTTGTTTATTGCACATCACGATAAAATGGCTGGAAGGATGTGAATGAAATTTGGCACATGAGTAAACCACAATCTAGAAAAACCTAGGAAAATTTGCCTATATTAGGATGAAAAGTAGCCTCTATATTCTTTTCCATGATATATATGACATAGTCACGTGCTAGTTCAATATAAAAGTCTTAACTTCTGCGAATACTTTAATATTTTCGTAATATTACTAGAAAGACTTGGCATACTATAGAGTTCAGAATAAGGTTACACATTTGCCAAAATTTACGAACTTTCACGAAACCGAAACACGAAATTTTTCAATCAAAACATTCCGTGATTAAAAGCTATTCCCGTTAATCTACAAAGCTTTTTCAGGGAAAGGTACACGTATCTGCTACCGGAACAATTAAAAGGAAAAATAGCTCTGTTTAAACAAATTCCGGAATGGAAATAATTCGGTATAAACCCGACTCTTAACGCAACGTTAAACCACTGTAGGCCCGTTCCGTATCCAGGCATTGTCGCTCTTTGTTGAGCTCGGGACCCATTCGTTAACTACCCTACCTAATAAAATATAGCTTTAAAATTAATGGGATCATGTAAACCAAACTTGAATATCCCGACTTAATAAAACTTGGTTTTGTGTTTCTAGCGAGATTGGTGCTGAATATTAATTACGGTGAGATAGTTGACACAATTCAAGTTAATTAGTTGTGTCATGTGCCAAATACAAGGGCGGTTGTAATTATGTAACGTAGCTAATATCAGTCACACACATGCGCGTCTCACTCATAAGTATCGTTTACACGGGGAGAGTTTCTTGCCTCGTAAAGACGATTATTGAATAGAGATGAAAAACTTGAGTCTGCTAAACAGCAAGTACGTTACGCGCATGAAGAACGCATAGCTTTTGAAAATCGGAAACGTTTGTCCAAAAAAAAAACTCATAACTCGAGTTTTTAAATAGAGAAAAGAAAGAACATCTTTAACATTTGTTCGAGCCAGCCCGCGTTGCTGAGCCGGTAGCTTTAAATTCGTCCCTAAAAAATAATCATTTTCATTTAGCCCGTTCCTTCCTGCCCTCTTCCAACTACGCCCTAGCCGATATCCATACCCCTAAGGGAGTGCCCTTAGCGTGTAGTCGCTTACTATTAAGTTGTTAGGCCCTGAGTGGACGCCTTAATTTAAGGCAAGTCCGGTTAAGCAGCCGACCACCTCCTAGGTTGACCTGCGAGATGGCATTCCCAAAAAAAATTCAAAATCAATATCAAATCAGCCTATCGCAGTCCACTGCTGGACATAGGCCTCTCCCATGCTGCGCCACAACACCCTATCCTCCGCCTTCCGCATCCAGTCTATCCCAGCCACCTTTTTGAGGTCGTCGGTCCATCTAGCTTAAGAAAAAGCTCGAGAAAAAAAATTAAAAGAAAGAAAATACGTTTATTTGGGGTTAACATGACGCAGAAAAAAAACACAAAAAAGAACAATTTAGGGGAAAATCTGCATCACATCCACGCAAAACGGCCATCGCTCAGCATAATGCTACGACCCTGTTCGAAACTAGAGCCCCAGTGCTGGTTTTCGCAAGCACAGACCATACGTACGAGAAATTGTCTGAAGAGAATCTCATAATACTATGGCAAAGTAGAAGACTAGTTTGAATACCATACTTGAGTGCAAACACTATATTATGAGTGGGAAAACCATTTGGCAAGTGTAGCCTACCTACGAGACTTACATGGACATTCTCACATCTCTACCTGCGACAAAATTTCCCTATGTAAATCAGCCTTTATGTGTAGTTAGCATTATACAGACATATTATATCTATCGTGAGGAGAAAGGCTTTGTTTACGTGTATTTTTTTGTATTGATACATGAAATCTGAAGAGTAAATAGAATGTATCTATTGTTGATTTTTTTTTCTTTTTTTTCGAGGCAACGAAGTTTTCAGACATAATTATAAAGCAATGATTAATATTTTTTCTTTAAAATCCTTCGTATTGTGACGTAATTAGGGTGTATGTTCAGGAAAATGTCTACAAAGACAATATTTGTATGTTTGCACACTAATCGTATTTTTAAGATTTTTAACACACTGCCTAGATCTCGTAACATACAGTATAGTTTGCCAAAAAATAACATATTTACATTATAAGTACTTACATCGATTTCAAAGAATGTCGCTAGACCGAAATAAATATTTCATCGCGAATACACACATGGTTGATATCACAAGTTGGATTAAACCCTACAGCAATAGGTTGCTAAAGAAATTCTTTTTTTGCTATAAATTGTAAGAACACAGAATAAAAATTAATGTTGTAGGAATATCTAGGTTATATCTTACATTTACAGCATTCTTTGATGTTCAGGATTAGCAAGTTCTTAATCTAAGTTTTTATTTCATTCTTAAGTAGACAGACTTTCTTTTACTAATTCTCTTTCTGGGGTATTGAATTTCAAGACATTTATAGAGATTAATTCTTTATCACAAACTAAGAATAAGAGTTAGAATCCAAATTACTTGAATGAATAACTCTTGGAAGTCAACTGAGAAATCTTAGAAAGACGAAAACTGTTCGACGCCAGTCCAAAGCCCTGGCCATAGGATTTTATTAGCGCAGTGGAAGCATGATGGTGAAAAGTGAAGCGAACTGTCCGCCGTGCGCGGAGCTGATTAATACAAATATTCAATCACTCACCTGGTTGAGGAAAACTGGTTCTGGAGCCTACCTGGATTTATGTATGTAAATGAGTGTATATTGTATTGTGTAGTGAAGCTGTAAGTATTCCAGGACACCAGGCCGCTACAATACGCTAGAGATTTTCTCAGCACGCGGTCCCAATGAATCACCATCACATCAAACTATTTCAATAAAATACCAAAATAAAACCCGTTCTATTTCGTCAAAAGGGGTTATTTACACACAACATAATTGGATCACGACAAATTGTCCACAAACGATCGAATCAAGAAGATTAATTACAACAAAGGGTCGCAAGGCAAATTACAACGACCATGCATTTTTCAAAGATCAAACAGAAGTGTCAAAATCAAAACTGACAAGTGACAGTTGTCACTCCGTTACACGCCATGATGCGTAGGCGCACAGAGTAAAAAGTCAAACGGTCGTACGGTCGGTTGGTCGGTCCGTCTGTTGTCACGGAACGAAACAAAAACAGTAATGAATATTATAAAAATTGGTTCAAAATCAGAAACAGACTTGAGCCTGTAAAAATGAATAACAAATTCAAGGCACGAACTGTTACTTTCTGAACTAATTTAACTTTACAGACTGTCTTTGTGTTTTAATGGAACACAGACACTAAATACGCACGCTCGTGTTCCTAAAATGCAGTTCAAATTCGACTAATCTAATCAATGCCTTCGTCCGAAACGGTTCAGAGGATCTTGGAACATTTCGTAACGATTCGGAACGAACTTAAAATAGCGTGAGTTCGGACTCTTTGTTTCAGAATCACAAGGTGGATTGTTTTACGAACAAAGGATTGATGCTCCAGTGTTTTATTATTTTTACAGGAGTATCAAACTCTTTGTTTAGTTATTAACTTTTTTTGGTTGATCCCATTGTTTTACCTAATGTGATACTGTCTATTATAACAAGTGATCGGATATTCGGATGCATATTTACCTAATGTTACTATTTAGCTGTGAAAGCACGGAAGCGGCTTCGTATTTTTTACTAAAGCCGGTTTTCTCGGATCATATTTATTTAAAACTAGCTTCTGCTCGCGACTTCGTTCGCGTTAAATTTGTTGTTTCCCCGACACTTCCCGGCGCGTCGAATCGCCTATCCATGCGATTTTCCCAGTTTTTGCAATATATTTCATTACTGCTCCGCTCCTCTTCGTTATAACGTAATGTTATATAGCCTATAGCCTTTCTGGATAAATAAGCTACCCAATACAAAAATAATTTTTCAATTCGGACCAGTAGTTCCTGAGATTAGCGCGTTCAATCAATCAAACAAACAAACAAACTCTTCAGCTTTATAATATTAGTATAGATTAATGTTTAACCACAGATGCAAATACATATGTGTATAGGGTGGTATGTGTTAGAAAAAACAACACACAAAACACGGTAAAAACATGCATTCCATATTAGCCAACATTCCAACTTTAGGTGAATATGCATCTGCATATCCGATCTCTAATTATAACACAAGGTCTACCCTTCTGCCAGGGTCGCGAGATTGATTCGAAAGAGTTACCGTGGCCCTGGCATATGGGCAACTGAAGGAACACGGGTGGGTTTTAGTCAGTAAAAGTCTGACACCCCCTCACGCTCCGCCCAGAGCGGGAGAAGTCATTTGATGATTTCCCATCCAAAAAAAAAAAAGACCTACCCTTAAAACTGTATTAATATCAGCTGGGGCTACCCACGCACACGATCCCTATTTGAGAGACGAAGTGGGCCATAATCCACCACGTGGACCCAGTGCGGGTAGGTAGATGTCACACGTATTCGAATTGTTGGTTCTAGGACATACCAGATTTCTTACAATGTTTTCCTCAGTGCTGATGAAATAATGTACACAAATTACGGTACCTGCTGACCTACAAAACGTAAGTCACTGCCGTTATCACTGCGCGACAGCTGGTCTTATCATATTTATAGTTCTACCGTTTAATTTTTGAAATCATATCTAAGGATCCTTTAAATTTTAAAAGACTGGACCATAATTCAATACAATCCATATTTACTAGCCACTTTGATCAATGTAAAGATGATTTAGTTAACGTCTTTTATAATATAAAGGTTTTATGAAACAAGACTCTATTTACAAGCCCCTTTGTTATGATGAAATAACCGAAAGAAATTTTAGATCAAGAGATTTACAAAATTCGGCCACTCTATTAAAATGTATTAAAGCTTCAAAAGGATTGAGCTAGTGAATATTTCGTTCGATAGTAATATTTTAGTCTTTTACTTGGTCACTGCGGCCACCGGAGCGAGAAACTAGGTCATTTCTAGTTTAGCTTAGATCAGCTAAAGTAACACCGGTTAATTTTCTCGTTACCTTGCAACGGTTAGGTTACATTGCTGTGACTACGGATCTATGAAAATGTGAAGGTACGCGAGTAAGTACTGGTGTAGCACTCTGTATTTAAGTAAAGGTAAATATCTGTGGAATATCAGAACGAATTGCCGTCTTGAATATGACAATTCCGGGCTATAAAGACAAATGGACTATCATTCAAGTGTATTCACCCACAGAAGCAACTGACAAAGACAAAACAAAAAATGTTGAAAAATTCTATGCAGAACTGGGCCAGGCAGTAAAAGATTATTCCCATAAAAACCTCATCATTATGGGTGATTTCAATGCTCAAGTTGGAAGTAGACAAGACTTCGAGGATACCATAATGGGCCCTCATACCACAGGAAGACGAACTAAGAACGGAGAAATGCTAATTAGCTTTGCATTCGAACACAACCTCACGATTCTAAACAGCAAATTTCGGAAAAAACCGAATCGTAGGTGGACTTGGAAATCCCCTAACGGAGAAACCAGAAACGAGATTGATTTTATCCTAACAAATCAGTCTAAAAGTTTTGATGACTTCAACGTTTTAAATAATTTTAACTTCAACACAGACCACAGAATGATTAGAGCAAACCTCAAAGCTTTACCTCATAAAAAACCTAGGACGAATTACCACACAAAACCAACAGGGTTAAATCCAGAAGAACCTCTCCAAATAAATACAAATCTACAACATATCCTAAATAACTACGATAAGATAGAAACACGACGGACAGTACAAGAAAAATACGACCAGATAGAAAAAGCTTTACAACGAACAGACAAGTCATTAAATAAACATAAAGAAACAGAAATCCCGGATGAAATAAAAAATCTACTAGAGAAAAGGAAAAACCTTTTAATAGAAGAACACAAGAACAAAGAAATTAGAACGCAAATATCACACCTAAGCAAGGTAATACGAGAAAAAATTAGAAAACATAAGAAACGGAACAGATTGAAAAGACTAGAAGAAGAAATAACCAAATCAGGAGGCATCCGAAAAGCGCAGAAAAAACTAAACGACATAAAGCACTGGGTCCCAAAGCTGAAAGACAAAATTGGTGGCCACAGGACCAAAAGAACAGACATTATAAGAGCAGCCACTGAATTTTACACTGCTCTATACAATAACAAAAGAGAAGGACAGGTAGTTGACCTTTTAGGTGATTCAGACCAAACTCCGGAAATATTAGAAAGAGAGGTACAAAACGCCATTCAAACCCAAAAAAGGGAAAAATGTCCGGGACCAGACCATGTTACTAACGAGATCTTGCTAAGCACAATACTACAATCGGCTAAATTATTGACTAATATATTTAATGAGATCTTAGTAAGCGAATATATTCCCACCCAATGGACAGAATCAGCAATAATCCTTCTTCACAAAAAAGGTGATATTTATAATATCAACAACTACAGACCAATCAGCTTAATGTCCAACATTTATAAGGTGTTTTCCAAAGTAATTCTAAACAGAATATCAAGAGTACTGGACGAGAATCAACCTATTGAGCAAGCAGGATTCAGATGTGGATACTCTGTCATAGATCACATACACGCAGTGAAACAGATTTTTGAGAAATATAACGAGTATAATCTTCCCTTATACTGCTGTTTTGTCGACTATAATAAAGCATTTGACTCTTTGGAACACGACACAATCTGGTTGGCACTGAAAGAACAAGGTGTTATGAACAAATACATCAGAATAATTAAAAATGTATACTCAAAAAGTTCAGCAAGAATACAGCTAGAGAAAAAGGGAACAATAATTGAAATCAAAAGAGGCGTGCGTCAGGGTGATCCACTGTCTCCCAAACTATTTTCAGCAGTTCTGGAAAAAGTCTTTCGAAGACTGAACTGGGACAATTTGGGGATAGCAATAGATGGAGCCAGACTGACCCATCTTAGATTCGCCGATGACGTAGTTATCTTTGCAGAGTCACCAACTGTCCTCAGAGAAATGATAGTCGACCTAGCGAGAGAAAGCAAGTTAGTTGGACTCACCATGAATACCGATAAAACCAAACTTCTAACCAACTATCAAAGAGAAGAAATCATGGTGAGCAACAAAATCATCGACTACCAAGATGAGTACATATACTTGGGACAAATAATTTCTAGCATGAACCAGAGCGAAAAAGAAATAGACCGACGAGTAGCAAACGCATGGAATCGGTACTGGTCCCTGAAGGAGATTATGAAGTGCCCTGACTTTAGTCTGAAATTAAAAGGGAGACTATTCAATTCATGTGTGCTGCCGGTCCTAACATATGGATGCCAGACTTGGGCCTTGACAAAGGCACAAGTTAACAAACTTGCTGTATGTCAACGTGCCATGGAAAGAAGTATGATGGGGGTAAAAAGAAAAGACCGTATAAAAAACCAAGAAATTAGGCGGGTAACGATGGTGGCTGACGTCACACGGAAAGCCAGGAAACTTAAATGGAAGTGGGTTGGTCACACCCTCAGAAGCAAAGATAAATGGAGCAAAAGGGTAACAGTCTGGTACCCGCGAAATGGCAAACGACATAGAGGAAGGCAGAGGAAACGCTGGATTGATGAGCTGGTAACCGCAGGAGGTAAACTGTGGACTCAAATAGCAGTCGATAGAAAAAAGTGGAGGGATATGGAGGAGGCCTTTGCCAATGGGCACACAGACCAAGACAGCCGGTGTCAACAATAGAATTACTTTTATATATTTTTTAGCTTTATTCACAACTTATATGTATATTTTATTGTAGTAGCATAATTTTCAAAAGGTCTGAATAAATGGCTTTTATTATTATTATTATTTATTAAATATCTGTGGGTAGACCTCTGTGGCTGTTGACAGAAGATAACGTTGTGGCTAAGGTAAGTAGACATGCTTAACTGGCATCGATTGTTGCGACTACATCAATACGTTTGAGACAAAGATCCGCACCCTCTTGAATTTTTAGTGTGTTTATTTTTCTCCTCATTGCTTACGCTATACCAATGCTTGTAGTTCCATCTTCAATCGAGTAGTCAAGTTAAACTAGATAGCATGGACCTTTGGTAGGTTTTCCTTCTGCGCTTCTTTCGCGGGGAAACTGACCTAACCCGTCGCCAAGCTCAGGGTCGTTTGATGCCCATGTGCTATTTCTGCGCTGTTGATGGGGTTACCCTCCGAGGAGGTTTCTGCGATGGATAGCCGCGGTGGTTTCACCGATGAGCGCTACGCGTGCTCGTGTTCCCGCTATAAGGGGCATTGAAGGATACCGTGGAGTTTTAGTAGGTTGGAGTCCTGAATAATTGCACTGTCGCCCAGTGATAGCGCGATACACAAGAGCATTTCTCCACGCAAAATAAACATCACATCAGGAAGGCTTTTGGTGATAATTGCCTTGATAAGTAGCAATGTTCTCTTATTAGATATTTAAAGTAGGTATATTAGTATTATTCCCCTCCAAAGTCCCAAAGAAAAGAGAAAAGATGAAATCAATAATAACCGAAAACAATTCGAAATACCAAGACTGATGAAGCCTCTCTTAAAAAATAAATTTCTAAAAATAGATAGACCGTACTTTAGGTTACTCTCAGAAATGAATATCAATCAATAACGTTTTAATTAAAATATTGAAGTTCCAAATTGAAAGGTACGGCTGGTATTATTGGCTATGATTTATTTTTAACGAAGGCGGGAAGGTCACATTCATAAACCCTTAAATAACGATCGTGTACAATATTGTGTTGTATTGAACTATTGAACCAAAACGGTCGATACGTTTTCGAAGTACGCTATCCCTATATTTCACACTTGGCAGCATAATTTAATTATAATATACAGAACATGGTTAGTATTGATTTGTTATTTTACTGTACGTGAAACTGTTTTCTAGAACTAGCATCTGGATTTTTACCATCCATTTGTACATAATATCCCTAATGGATTAAAATTGCATCACCACTGCTCTCAAAACGGTGAAGGAAATAATCGTAAGGAAATCGGCATGTCCTAGAACCAAAACATTCTAAGACATGTGACATCTACCAACCCGCACTGGGCCCGCGTTGTAGATAATGGCCTACTCCTTCTCACCGAGAGGAAGCCTGTGTCCCAGCAGTGGGAACAAGATAGGCTGATTATGATGAGGATGACATTCAAATGTCTACCAAAAGATTTTAGTGCAAGGTTGCGGTTTTGTTCCAACCTAGAGTATTTGAACAAAATCGTTTAAAAGCACGCTATTCGGTAATAATTCTTTGAAGTATAAACCTAGTCGGATAAAGAATTCCTGAGAACCAACGTTTCTTTCAACGGTGTCTGAGAGAGTTATTCTGGCCTCGATCGATCTAGATTTGTTAATATAGCTTCTCATTTTCATTTTGCCACAGGTACGACGGGCACACCACAATACTGTTTTTCAGCGACTTACTTTGAGCTATGTCGCTGGTTAGTGATGGGTCGAGAGAATATTCTCTCACTGAGAATATTCTCGGATCGAGAATATTCTGCAATATTCTTTTTGACAGAGAATTTACGAGAATTTAAAGTCGGAAGTAAAATTGCTAAATTTTTATACAAAATATTTTGATTTCGAGGTCTAAAGTCAACTTCTTTTGTTGTTATTTTATACTTTACTCGAAAAAGGTTACTGTATGAGATTCCGGAGTGGAAATTGCTAAAAAAGTCAAGCCAGTTGCGTGGTGGCAAACATTATACCCTAAAATAGAATTAGGAGTGATGGCTCTGAAAATTTTGACTGCTCCAACAAATTCTGCTTCTGTGGAACGCTCTTTTTCCACATTTTCAAATATACATTAAAAACAACGTAATAAATTCAATACCGAAAGAGCAGGCAAAATTTGCCTGATTGCTCACAGTTGGAAAGTTCGGAGTCCGAAGAACCACAACCAAGTACATCTGCCACAAGAGAAATAGAAGAGCCTAGACATAATTTAGAATCAGAAGAGAGCACATTTGAAGGAGAGCCAGACGATGAGCCAGTAATCTTGACGGAAACAGGCCATATTATTGATTAGATGACATGGATCAACTGTTGTCGATGAACGAATAGTATAAGTAATTTTATTTCAAGAATTGTTGGGATTGTGATTTTTATTTTGTTTTTAATTATTTACACCGTAAACCTTTCTTGTGTTTTCTTTCTTATGTTGTGTTTCTTGTGATTATTTGTAACTCAAAAAGTTTGTTTTAATACAGAAATCCTAATTTAACATTTATACCAAACGAAATTTAAGAGAATTTATGAGAATTTTCTCGGAAAAATTCTCGGGAATGTTCTCGCTCAGGAGAATTTACTGACAATTTAAGTTGTAGAGTAGTTTATTTTAACCTAAACTTCGTAAAATGTTCAAATGCACTCAAAACTATTACTCCAAAAATAGAACGATTCAATACAGTCATCCAACTTTTAAATTCTCGTAAATTCCCTTCCAAAAGAATATTCTCGAGAACTTAACAGCAAAGTTCTCGCAACGAGAATATTCTCGGGAATTTACCATCACTACGCTGGGTACACGCTGGTATTTCCATGAGCTCAGTGTACATTTATCAACCACAATGAGCCTATGGACCCACATCACAAACAATGCTTCAGCCTTAGTCGTTCTCTCAGTGCAATAACACTGGCTCTATGGAAACCTTTGCAAGGACAACGATATACTGTCCACGTAGCCAAATTTTGATACAAGTTTTTTTGAAATTTGTAAATGGAATCATCGTTACGACGAAGAATTATAACTCTAATTAGAAAAGAATAACTGAAGTAAAAAATATTCCAACCTTGATATATATTTGAATTATGTCAAGTTATACACATAAAATAATGCACCAACTCTAGACAAGATTATATTATGAGGATCAAACCTAACACTACAGCATGCATCTCAGGTAAATAAGTTAAGTATTCAAAGTCCGTTGCGTACTATATGAGGTATCTCTAGAGACTTACTGGTTTCTGGCAGACGATGTATAGAGTAAACTACTGCTTCGTGCACCTCTGGGAGGCTGACAGGAGTGGTTCGTATCCTCTCCTCTTCAGCACTCTTTTCTAAGCTTTGCAGGTATATTGAGTAGACGCTTGCTGTACACCGAATCTAAACAAAGAAAAATCAAATAATTATATCATAGGTTTTGTTTTATATGCGACAGTAAGAAGGGAGATATTCAAGTCTACGTGAATATATATTTTTATGTATGAACAATTGACCACGCATAAAAACGTTTTAACGAAAAATTAAACCGCCGAAAAAACTGAAAAGCAAAAAATTAATAAACATTAAAATTTTGAGTCGGCGCTGAAAAATCAATGAACAAAGATTAGTCAAAGCGCCGACTCATAATTTTAATGTTTATTAATTTTTTGTTAAAAAGTTTTTATTTTATAATTTTTTGTGGCTTTAATGTACTAATAATACTTGGCAAGGTATACACTATCCAACAAAAAAAGAATGATTAAAATCGGACTACTCTGTATAAAGTTATGCGTGGTTATAGATTACAATCAGTGAGTGAACAATCAATCATCCCCTGTTTTCCGACCCTTAGGGTTTGATTTTGTTTTCCAAATTTATATGGGACCACCTTGGGAGTATCCCTTTCCAATAGAAGAAGAATTGATCGGACCACTATGTAAAAAAGTTATGCGTGATCATACATTAAAAAAAAAAAAAACAAAAAAATATATATATACGCGTCGAATTGAGAACCTCCTTTGATTTTTTTCGTCGGTTGATAAGTTTTTACTGAGCTGATTTTGAAAATTGTTTTTTAAATGGAAATGGTGTACTTCGAAGTTATTATTTTTAAACTTATAAATGCCAAGTAAAATTATGGCAGCCTGATTGATCAGCAGCGTTGATTGTTTGTTTGGCGCTGATTTAAAATGTTGTTCAAAAGTTTTTTTTTTACTACAGACTGCAGAGTTTTGTGTAAAAAGGAGCCGGAGACCCTGGATTAGGCATATGCAGGCAAGTTAGAGGCCATTCCTTCTTCTTTTTTTCTTGTACAGTATTGGTATATGAGACGAGCTTTTATCGAGATAAAACAGCTTATACTGGCTGCCCGCAGTGCGTCGGACGCAGCTCATTAACGTTTTTGAAAGGACCAGCGGGGTAGTTCCCTAATTCAGTTACAATGGCAAAACCTTTAATTTTGAGAGTTTAACAATATCCGCGTTTAATAATATTGCCTAATTTACGTTTCTGAGTAAATGAATATTTCAAACATAGGAAACAATGTAGTAGTATTTACGTCGAAATCTTTCGGATTGTGATTGAAAGTATCTTACACGATTAGGGTGCAAGTTTATGAAAATAAAATAAAGAAATTGAATGCACTCAAAAGAATATTTATGCCCACTTCATCTTTTATTTAACATTAAAAACTCAAAAGTCCTTTCCAAGTTGCATGTTATGATAGCTGGTCATACTATTTAAACCATTTTGATCAACTAGCTGGGTTTAGAAAGTATATAATTGAATTGTTTCCTTTTGCATTTTATCGTACTGTAACAAATTACATGCTTACCGTAACGAAAGTCAAAATGTAACTCGTGATTGTAATCTGAACTAACTATGGGTCACGACATTCTAGGCTGGTCACACTTATTCCACGAACTCTAGGCAATACCTCATAACTACCCTAATATACTAAAATACTAGATTATTTATTGCCACAAACTATAGGGAAGTTAGCTGATGTAGTGTTTTCCAAACTTGCAGCCAAAATAGCTAAAGTTTTCTGGGAGCGAAACTGAACTACGTTCACCTATGTGGCCGTAGTTTAAGCTTGCCTAGTATGTGGCCCTGGTCACAATGTGTGTGGGCTGCGGGGCGTATGGCGTATTCATGAAACAATTGCCATTTATGCGGGCAAAGATGATGGACGAGCGCGTGGGCAGTCGATGGACCAGGAGAGTAGGCCGTGAGTGAATAAATCTGCCAGTTTACATACTTTTTGCGACGGGCACATTACACAATCAATAGGACTGTCGCAGACTTATTTATGAACATTAATAACACCACACAGCTTCGAAATAAAATGAAAAGATTAAACTTTCAATAAGACTTTCGACTATTGTTGTTGATAATACATACATAACTTTTTATGGAATCACTGAAATTTAAAGCTCGAAACAACAATAAAATAAAAATGTTTTTATAAAATATAACAATGTATCTACTGATGTTTGAATGGACTTGTAAACAAAGCAATAACGCTAGTAGGTATGCAGTATTTATAATAAGAAGATTTTTCCATCACATTACACAAAATTGGTATTGGATTAATTCAACTATTTTGCTTAATTGAATCGTACACAATTTGGTATTTCTACGGAATCAATAATACTAATAAAGCAATTATAACTTTGCTTGAACTTTGATATAAAAGTCAGACACATTGCCAACCAGCGCCCTCGTGCCCAAACATTTTAACGTACTTCGTTCAGAAACATGAACTCTAGTAATTTCGCCACGCCTCTGTTTGAGTGTTTTAGTGCCCAAATAACCGTCGAAAACGATGGGATCCCGAAATAGTCGGAAACAAACATGAAACAGATGAAATAACAGTGAAAACCTGGATATGAAAAGGCTATAAACAAGAGGAGTGTAGGCATAAAAGAAAAATATATTTCGCGAACGTACAGTTTCGGGCGTAAAGAAAATGCCTGTGTTTTCTACTTTATTTATGTGTGTCATCCCTGTATTTTAGTCATTTGTACCTGACCCAAATATCGGAATTATCGGATCTTTGAATGAGAAAATTAACCAATACTTACGTCAAAACGAATTTACATTTCATTACTTACATATTACAGATATTTCTTTGACTTTTTCCTTCCTTTTCAACGTGGAAAATTATGTCATAAGATTCATTTGACGACTCATTTTATGGGTGTTATAAAAATAACATTCGTCTCACCTTAATTTTGCCTCTGACAAAGTGATGTTTCTGTACGACAAATTGTATGGTGCTGTAAGCGGTCATTGGCCCTCCCACTGTTTCGCCATCCACCCGATGCAAGACATGCTGACTCAGCGCCTGCGAAGATAAAATTACAAGGTGTTAGCTCGCGTGACACGAAAGATAAGAAAAGCCGACACGACTCGGAAAACTTTCAGTTTAACGCGCAGGTAACCAATATGGGCCATGTCTTTACCGCCCTATAAAGTAAAAAAATACTAAATATAATTTTGGAGATAGGCTTCCATTTTTTTGGTTAATGTTATTGCAGTTTTAATGTGTTTGAAGCTAGGTAACGTAGAACATGGTGACATTGAGTTATAATTACAAAGATTAAAGTTCTCTACAGTCTCATTTAAATTTGGATTAAAATTGTTAGACCGTGAACAAGAATATGAATTTCAATACACTATAATATTTTTTCAATATTCAAAGAGATTGATTCTGAATATACCGATCATTCACTTAGAACTTTGGTAATCTAATGTTGAACAAGACTGCAAAATTGGTTTTGAAATATATTTTTTTTATTCTCAATACAAAT
Source organism: Aporophyla lueneburgensis (assembly GCA_932294355.1). Classification (NCBI taxonomy): domain Eukaryota; kingdom Metazoa; phylum Arthropoda; class Insecta; order Lepidoptera; family Noctuidae; genus Aporophyla; species Aporophyla lueneburgensis. The sequence goes on from OW028746.1 coordinate 9,229,954, forward strand.
TCGAAAATGAAAATCATATTTGTAAGGGGTTCAGGTCTTTAGATTTATAGAGGGTCCTTTACAAGTCATAAGTTCTGTGAAAGCGTCTCTTTGATTGACGATTCCAAACAAATTGTTCGAACATAAGCCGGCTATTGAAACTGTCCGTGGACGTTAAACAACCTTTGGTAAATAAGCAAGTGAATAATAAAATAGCATTTTATTCTCTTTCAAACAACTAGCCAGTAATTTATTCATGAGACATTATGGAGTGCCTCAAAGTGACATTACTTTGAACAGTGACGTCACTAAGTTCAGCTTTGATCGTTGTTTATGTTTCCGTTGACTAACATTGACGAATTGAACACTTTTAGTTGGTACCACATTGTAATTTATAGAGAGAGGGGCTTGTGGCGAAGTAAAAACAGCCACACGGTTCGATCGATTTAGTTAAGCTACGCTTGCTGCAGTTGTTTTGTGGATAAATTACCATTTTTATGTACTAGCCCCTCCGTGCCTCGTAAAACACGTTAAGCTGTTGGTTCCAGCTATCAATAGTTGATCTTTGACAGTCGTGATAGGTCGTTAGAACCACCAACCTGTCATGCCAAGGGATATCGTATTACCCAGTAACTAGGTTGCGGTAGGTCAAGTAGGCAGTTTCTCCATGTAAAATATTGGTAGTCAGTTACATCCGGATACATTGAAGCCAAACCGAACGTCGTGATGATGATAATTTCTTCAAGCAAATTCTTTAAATTCTTCTTCGTTTCGTGATAACGTAGGTAAATCAGTGGGAAATAAAATCGACAATTTGACTTAAAACTTGCTAGCACTTGAGTTGTGTGTCGTGCACCTCATAAATCAAATCAAATTTATTCGTAAGTGTAGGTTAAAAATTACAATAGGATGTTATAATAAGATGGTCAGTTCGCTACATTTTACTCGAGACCATACAAATATTAATTAAGTTAGTTGTGTCGATATCACAAACACACATTTGGAAAAAAGTAACTCAATTACATACGTTCCCTGACAGATTATTGGGTAGAAAAAAAAAAACTATGACAAAACCAATTTCTTGCAACCATTGCCATAAAACCACAATGTGGATGACAACCGGGTATTATTTGTACAGCTCGCTTGGTGAGGGGGCGAGTAATTGGCTTCTGCGGTACAAAACAGTTGTGTGTCTACAAATAGTTGTTCTTTCTGGGTCTGTTGACCTGAAATACTAGGAATTTGTGAAAGGTGGGCGTTTTGGAGGACTGTTCTAATAGGTAATGCTTCTCGGCTTAATTTAAATTTGTAATGAAGGATATCCCAGAAATAACCACAGTTAACATTTCTTAAAATCAATCATGGTCGTATGGTGGTGCCGTACGACCATGCCAACGACTGCTCCCTGCCAATTCCCATGGAAAAGTGTCCGATTTGTGAAAATCACCGCAACTGTCGCCACTAATGTGGCCAGTGCAATAAATTTAATCTACTGAACTTATTTTACTACGCAGTTTGGCGTTACTGTGGCTAGTAGACAAAATTAAACCGTGGATCGATTTGATTAGTAGATTTTAAACCGTGTAGCTTCTGTTATAATTATAAAACCTTAGAATATTATTTTTGATATTGGTTTAGTTGCCAGTGTTGCATCGTTATACAAAGTTTTCTGAAACTGCCAGAGACACTTGTTACTTTCTTCTTCGTTTCAGTAAAAATATGCAATACTAACATTATGTCCGAAGATTGGACTAGATTTTAGTTCTACATCTAAGTATACTTAACGTCGAAGAACGTATGTAGATTGATGAAACAAAACATGAAATGTAACACACGTTGTAACTTTGCCTTGTTGTTGTGTTACATTACATTTTGCATTTTATAAATTAGAACGGTTTATTTGTGGTACCCATTATTACAATGTTTTCGGTATCATACTCATAATTCGTGCCTAAACGATAACGTTCGTACGGGTCAATTATTATTGAAAGTATGCTTTCCGCGGCTGGTTCGTGAGTGGGTGATCCATTAGATATCCAAACCCTGCCATGCCTCGATCGTGTCGGACCGATTGATCTTCGACAGTTGTTAAGGGTAATCAAAAGCCCACAACCGACAAGTTTTACCAAGGGGTATCATGTTACCCACTAATTGAATTGTTGATGACAGCCAGTGGTATCGGTTAGATTTGAACCCGACCCCAACTTATGTAGTAGGGTAAAGACTACGCAAATTGATACTTACTAATAAGTCAGTTTGTAGTTTCCGCCTACCCCTAAGAGAAAGCGTGAGTTTATGTATGTATGTAAGATTGTCAATAAGGATTTTTTTTTGAAACCATAAGTTTCATACTTATAATACCCATATTTAATATTATATCCTTCGTTTAATTAGTCTTATATCTTTAAATGAGCAATTCTTGTATATATGTATATATATAATCTGATTCTCGGAAACGGCTCCAACGATTTTCATGAAATTTTGTATACAGGGGGTTTCAGGGGCGATAAATCGATCTAGCTAGGATTCATTTTTAGAAAATGACGTTTTATTCGTGTTTTCAATAATCAACTTTATCGATAATCAACTCAGTATGTAATTTGTATTTAACCAGTCAATTACCGTAATTACAGACACAATTAAAAACAATTGTGTCTGATACCAAATGTGGTATCTCAGGGACTTAGAGGTTAAATATAATTTCTAAAAAATACAATTTACCAAAAAAAAATACCGAGCATAGCTCGGACATTCAGGTACTTAGTCTTTAAATGTATTCAAATGCTGAGTATTCGAGGCCTAAACATTTTAACTTTCACTTTTCCTCGTTGTTCTATTTTCCATACAATACTCGATACCTTCCACCCGTAGTGACTCGTATAAGGGCACTGCAGATGAGTGCTTCAACACCTAAGTGTCCTTTTGTTTTTATTTGTACGAATGGTCGGTTACCTTGGTTCTCCTAAGGATCTCTTTATTTCTGATTCGTTCGCTTAGAGAAACTCCAAGAATAGCCCTCTCCATTTGGGTGCCTTTCAGCCTTCTTATGAAGCCAATTGTGAGCGACCACATTTCAGTGCCACTGGCAACCCGCACTGGTCTCAGACTTTCGGCACTCTCGACATACTCTTCATTTTTTCGTAAAAAATAGAACAAAGTTATTGCTTCACGTATTAATATGTTTATAGATAGTTAGTTAATCATTTAATTTGGTATTTAGTGTAAAAAGTTGGTTAAAACATTGTGGCAGGGATATCGATGTAAAACATGTTATTCAGTACATGAGTCTTAACCCTCCTGCGTTAAAATTTTGCGCCGGATTAAAAAAAAATACTGTTCCATTCATTTTGACTGTGTCAGGTGTTGCAATTTTCAATGAAACAACAGATTTTTGATAACCGGCGAAGATTGATAATGCTACGCTAGTTACAGATAACGTTTCGATGTCGCCTGCCACCCTGTATACCGTATTTAACCATTATTAATGAATCATCCTCATTCATCGTTTTAGCCGATTGATGTACACTGCTGGACATGAGCCTAATGTATAGGAAATAAATAAAATTATAAGGAACTACTTTATAAACATATGATATACAATAATTATCAAGTTAAAATCAAGAGTGTATAAATATAGGTCGAGACTGGGTTTCAGTATCCATGAATTCCTCTTTACCCTGTTAAGGTTCTGCGAATCAATTAATAGCTGCTTTCACGGATATCGAGGGATATGCCTTGGGGGCGTGGCACGTGCTGCCTCGATATTATGAAATTGGTCTTATGTTCGAGTGCCGGCTGTACGCATCATTCAGTCGCTTTGCGATTGTGTACAGTGCATTATTGGTGCGTAAAAAACCAAAATGCCGAGTTGTGCAGTAATTATTTGTAAAAATAGGTCAAATACTATCAACCTGAAGACAAATAGCGTGTCCTACCACCGGTTAGTAAACAATTAAGTCACTGTTTTATATTTTAAATCAATTTTTAAATGATTTACTAACTTACGTCCGGAGCGACTCGAACTAACCCGAACTAGCCCGAATCTTCCCGAACGAAACGAACGTTTTATATGTAGAGTGGTGCAATCGTTTGCGTGCGGCTGATTTTATCGATATGCGTATTATTGCTGTTGAATATTTTTTTACAGAACTCAATGGATATCCTCGTATTACTTGTATAGTAAAAGAGTTAAATTACTTATTAATTAAATGTTGTTTAAACCAAATTAAGACATTATAATTCCAATATAGTTAGTCGTGAAGTGTAAAAACTAAAGTAATATTATACCTAAAGATTTTCACAAATTAACAGTTTTTAAGTACAATATGATCAGTAATATGATAAATAAATATTATATTTCATCAAACTACTTATATTTGGTAAAAAAAATACAATAATTTGTTTTCGATATACAAAAATATTCTTTTTTTTTTTCATCTGTCTATTTGGCGGTTTCGTAAGGTGGGCCATAGACGATTAATAATATTACGCAATATTATTGAGCGAGTAAGATTAGTATTGAAGATTGCGATGGTTAAATATTGTTGAAAATAAAAATATATTTTGCGTAATATTATTTTATTGATCACTAAATCGCACGCCCATCTTAGTCAATCATAAAGCCGAGCAGCCAAGATTCGAAGTTTAAATTAGAGAATTCGCGGTCCGTCGCTATTTAGTCAAATCTACAAATTCAAATTAATGATTCTCCATATTTACATTTTACTGGACAATAAATAATTTTATTTGATTTTTATTTTGTATTTCCTTATTTTTATTATAACAGTTCCCACTGCTAGGACTCAAGCCTACTCTTTATTATACCCGCTCCACACTCACGAACGACGTAAACAGCGAGTGCGCAAACTGAGAGTGGTTTCGCGGCTTTGCATTTGTATATTGCGCTTTTCTCCGCTGGAAGTGGAAACACCGTGAAGACCACAATCGTTCGAATTCGATCCTGTCAGCATTAAAAATAGTTTGCTAGATGGCGCTATTTTAATTCCATTAGAAATATGTCTTAACGCGATCGAGTTTGAATATGAGTATAACATTAGCCTAACTGAATTAAACCAAACCTGAATGTAGGTAGGCATTTGTGTTTTTTTTTAAGGTTAAGTAATTTATATTATTTATTTTATTTATTTATACAGCATGATAAGTAACAGAGAGCACTCCCTTTTAACCGATAATACAATTTTTAAATATGCCCATTTTATTTTAGTAAAGTTAACTATATTTTCGGAAAGGTAAAAAAAAATATTTAAAGGAAATTAAACGAAGTTATTATAATACAAGAATGTGCTAAAATTAAATATCGATAAAAATAATCGACCATCGCTTTCGACTCCCTAATTGCATGCGTGTGCATTGGATGTTCGCAAATAGGAAGTATTTACAAGTGAATGCCCCGCCCATTCTATGTATGTGTGCTATTAGAAATTGATTTAGTGTAGCTGCTTTCTTCTTTGTGTGCGTGTTCAAATTTTAAATGTGTGTCGTCAGTACACTATTTGTTAATGTTGTAATTTTTTGGGTGGGAGATAAGTGGCGACACTAGAACTCCGTACTATTCCGCAATGAAGGCATATCTCTGGATATCTATGGCTGCTTTGAAAGCGAAAATCCGCATATTCCGTAAGTAATTACCTAGTAACATTTTACATTTAAAATGTCTAGAAATAATGTTTCGTTAAAATTTATTAAACAAAATACGTTTAAGAAGAAAATTCTCAGTACGTTTGGAGCGTGGCGCGTACCAATGTGAAGTCTGGTTGGAACCGCCATCAGGGACTCAAATGTAACCAACATGACGTAAATTTACTTACTGCATTACTGTACCTTATTTCGAACACCTCTGTCTGCTACGGCACATATCAACAGGACAATTGTGTTGTTTTATGTCAAATCAGCTTTTGCTAGCGGTTTCGCCCGCATAATTATGATCCATATAAACCATCCTCTTTGATCACTCTGTCTATTGATAAAAACTGCATTAAAAGATTTAGGTTTACAGACGCAGGTAACGACTTTGTTTTATACTATGTAGAGAAATTAAATTGAAATCTAGTCTCATAGAAAGTCTATTCCAGATTTTTACAAAAATAGCATAGATACCTGTTAGTCAATACAACGACGCCAACACTCATTTAACATAGATCTAATCTAAAAAACCTATCAGAAAATGTAGGCCATTGTATCATTACACCGGATTTCGTGCCAGTAAATGGTTAAAATTAATTTACCGCGCAGACCTTCCTCCGACATCTAATGAACCTCTAACCCAACCGCTGGGTGAAACTAATTGCTAATCAATACCCTTTTCAACGGCCCCCGTAGGCAGACGTAATCGAATAAGATAAACAGAATATGTTGATCTATTGGTTGTGTCTAAATCAACTTCGGGTCTTACTAGTGTGGCATGAATATTCTATGAAAGGTCAAGGGAAATGATTGCTTATCAAACTACCTACCATCTTAACTTATTCTATTCTGTGAATGAGTACCTAAACTATAAGGATTAACATTGACATTTATTGCTATTATAATTTGACAAATGATTGACTTTATTATTCTTAATTTAATAACTTTGATTTATGTTTGAATTTAATAATAGGTCTTTACCTATGAAAATGCCGTTATGTATGAAAAAAATTAAACGAATTTTTTTCATGTATTTTTTATTTGTATTAATCGAAATAATCACCCATGCAATCAATGCATCTTTGCCAACGTAGTGGCAGTTTATTGATGCCCTTCTTAAAAAAATCAGCTGGACGGGAGGCAACAAATTCTTCAAAGGCATTTTGTACTGCCTCTCGGGTATTGAATTTTTTTCCCGCCAAGAAGTTATCCAAATTCTGGAAAAAGTAGTAGTCTGTAGGCGCAAGGTCTGGTGAGTAGGACGGATGACGGAGAGCTTCCAACCCCAGTTCTTGCAACTTGGAGACCGTCTGCTGTGCAGTATGAGGTCGCGCGTTGTCGTGCAGGAGCTGCGGAGACGAGCGATTGACCAATGGTGGTTGGAGATGTGCCAGCTTCTCCATCATTGAGTTCAGTTCTTCACAGTACACATCTGCAGTAATGCTCACCCCGTTTGGTAAGAAGCTGTGATGAATCACACCGGCGCTAGACCACCAAACAGTGACCATCACTTTTCTAGGGGTAAGTTTTCGTTTAGGGCATTGTTTAGGTGCTGAACCAGGATCCAATAAACTTGCTGAGCGCTTGGGGTTATCAAACAGAATCCATTTGTCATCGCAGGTTACAATGCGGTTCAAAATTTCTTCATTTGTGTGTCTGTTGAGCAGTGCAAGGCACGTCTCGACGCGTACTTCGCGCTGGCGATCATTGAGTTCGTGGGGCACCCATTTGTCAAGCTTTTTTACCTTGCCAATTTGACGCAAATGGACCAATATTGTTTTGACGCTAACGTCGAAAGCTGCTGCTAATTCAGCCGTAGATTGTGTATCATCAGCTTCCACAATCGCCTTTAATTCGTCATTGTCGACCAAAGTCTTCGGACTTCATTTTTCAGGTCGAAATTTCCAGAACGGAAGCGAGCAAACCAATAACAGGTGGTGCGTTGGTTTGTAGTGTTAGCTCCGTAAACGTCGTTGATATTGCGTGCCGCTTGTGCCGCGTTGCTGCCACGATGGTACTCATATTCCATAATTACTCGAATTTTTAACGTATCCATGATGACGAAAAAGATTGAAATGCGATGAAAATGTAACACTAATCAATAAACAAATGACTACTTTTGGAAAAAGAATTCCAAGTTTTTAAAATAAAATTAATTTGAAATTAGAATTCTTAGACCTCAGATGAAAGAAATCTTAGACAAACAAAAATTATTTTGATTTGAAATGGCCAGTACTGCAGAACGGCAATTTCATAGGTAAAGACCTAATATCTTCATTTATTTAATTGATATTATCAATTACTTTGCATGCTAGGTTTAGCGAATTGTATTAGATACTGTAAAATAACCCGACCATCTATAATGTACTACAATTCTTGCAAAAATAAATTTCATTTCATTAAATTGTTCGTACATTCTGACGAGAACCATAATTTCTATCAGTTACACGGACGTAAAAATATCGCGGCGGCATTTTGTCGTGCACTTTTTAATAATTGAGAATCCAATAGAATGCATCACAGCGCGTCGAAAAACCACTGTTCGATTTTGTCTCAGCGCAAAGCAATGCGTTTAAGGCCTTTTTTCCTGGATGGGAAATGTCAGACTTTTACTGACTAAAACCCACCCGTGTTCCTTCAGTTGCCCATGTGCCAGGGTCACGGTATCTCTTTCGAACAATCACGCGACCCCGGCAGGGTTTAAGGCCTCTGCCTCGAAAATTGCGGGCAGCGGGGCGGCGGCGGCGGCGGCGCGGGCAACGCAGACCCGTTCTCGAAACCAGCGGGCAGAACTCGGCAGAAGCGGCACTATAGCGGCTTAGTGTTGTGTTCGTGGTTGTGTCGTCGAGATATTTGTTTTTATTCGCGAACGAAATGTCTGAACAACGGCAACCACATCTTTTTGATTCAAATTTATTCCTAACGCTTGATTTATTGTGGGCAAAAGAAGAAGTGAATCCCTACTATAGGGCAAGGAAAAGAATAGGCGAGTTTTATCGACATTTTTAAGAACAGAGACAATGTCCTGACAAATATTACAACTACACCAGCACGCGTAGCATGACCACCGTAGAAAGGGGTTTTGTCGACGGACGATTAGACAAAGTAACGTTTCGGGTACACAGTACGACAGCAGCAAAGTAGAAAAAGTCAACTGCACTTTTGATGTGAAACATCTATAGGCGAGGGTAAACCTAAATTTTGGCGTGGTGTGCGTGGCCACGCACCGTGGCCCATACTGAAAATTAGTGGACTTAGGCAACAAAGTTTCAATATCGCGCATCGATATTGAAACTTTGTTGCCTAAGTCCACTAATTTTCAGTGTCAGTCATTTTTTTTGATGTGATAATTAACATATTAACATATAATTAATACGTTATTTTTGATTATACAATATTTATTTCCTTTCGTAAAGCATGCTTTATAAATATTACCTTTACAAAATATTTTTTTTGTTTTGCCTTGTGTCGCAGGTTCGCTAGGTTAAGCTGTACTTCGCAAGGTCAGCCTTTGGATGGGTGACCATTTACTTTATGTGTGGCGTTTTGTCGCAGGTTCGGAAGGTTAAGCTGCATTTCGCAAGGTCAGCCTTTGGATGGGTGACCATGTAGTTTTTGTTTTGCCTTGTGTCGCAGGTTCGCTAGGTTAAGCTACACTCCTCAAGGTCAGCCTTTGGATGGGTGACCATTTACTTTATGTGTGGCGTTTTGTCGCAGGTTCGCAAGGTTAAGCTGCATTTCGCAAGGTCAGCCTTGGGATGGGTGACCATGTAGTTTTTGTTTTGCCTTGTGTCGCAGGTTCGCTAGGTTAAGCTACACTCCTCAAGGTCAGCCTTTAGATGGGTGACCATTTACTTTATGTGTGGCGTTTTGTCGCAGGTTCGCAAGGTTAAGCTGTACTTCGCAAGGTCAGCCATTGGATGGGTGACCATGTAATTTTTGTTTTGCCTTGTGTCGCAGGTTCGCTAGGTTAAGCTATACTTCTCAAGATCAGCTTTTGGATGGGTGACCATTTAGTTTGTGTGGCAAAATCTGTTCACCCAGTCGAAAGTTATGAGGTAACAAACATAAAAAAAATACAGTCGAATTGAGAACCTCTTCCTTTTTTTGAAGTCGGTTAAATATAATTCTGAGACAAATCATGTCGAAGAGTAAATTTTATAAAAAGTGCAGTTGACTCTTTCTACTTTGCTGCCGTCGTACTGTGTACCCGAAACGTTACTTTATCTATTCTTCCGTCGATAAAACCCTTTTCTACCGTTGTCATGCTACGTGTGCAGAATGAGTGTAGAAACTGTTCTATATCGGTGTCATCTCAAAAATTTCTGAAATAATTTGCTCTAGCACGTCCGAGGATATTTCGATACGTCGCAAAAATACATTGCACAACACTGCAATGCAGACGCGCGGGCGGTCACCGCTTGACTGGAGTGCACCACTCGCTGCTCGCCCCCGCGCCGCTGCCGCGCCACTGCCGCGCCGCCGCTGCCGCGCCGCTGTTTTCGAGGGCCCGGTCCATTTAATTTTACGCATAAGATCCTGCCGCTCTCGCGCCGCCGCCGCCGCCGGCCCGCTGCCCGCAAGATTCGAGGCAGAGGCCAAGACCCAGTGCGAGAATAACTACCATCTGCACTATGGAAGATCTTTACAATGCTAACGATTACGCTGTCGAACAGAGAGTCGTGGTATCGGCACCGATTTATGAGTTTTAAGTCTTGGGTTCAGACCCAAGCAGGCGAATAATTTTGGGTTAAAATTATTTCATCACTACTACTCTCAAAACGGTGAAGCAAAAAATCGTGAGGAAACCGGCATGTCCCAGAACCAAAAATTCGAAGACATGTGACATTTATCAACCCGCATTGGGCTCGCGTATTAGATTACGACCCACTCCCTCTTACCGAGAGGAAGCCTGAGTCCCAGCAGTGGGAATAGTATAGACTGATTAAGCCATGCTGCCGAACTGGCTGGATTCTGGTCGAAACTTATTTAAAACAAACAATTAATCGAATCGCCTATACGACGAAGAATATAAAAAACTAAAAGTTTCTATCACATTTTGCAAACCGACGAATGGAATCGAAACCGAATCGGAATAAACATGATTTACAACCATTTTATATTTTATTGAACATTTTATTCCAAAAAAGCAAATCAAAACCCCACAATAATATCATCTAAACGACTTTATACTTCCATAATCGTTGGCGGCCACGCGTATAAATGTGTTCAAGAGATAGGCCTCCATCTATCAAGTTAGGACAATAAAAAAGCGGCCTAAAAGTGCGTATTCCGAATATCAAACGCTCCCGAGGACCGGGTGACGTTCCGAATCACCTTTTTTCGGGATAATGCCAAGAATTATAGGTGTATTTATCGTCCGATTATGTTAAAGTCAACAGCGTAGTTCTATTTATCGTATGTAGTATCGGTTTTGCGGCTTTTATGACTTCGACGAGTAAATCGTCCTTGTCGAATAAAATATTGCGGGTACCTAGATACATGAGTTTACGAGTAATTCGAATTCTTGAAGCGCTTTCTAAGTTTTCTATTTTAGTATTTTGCTACAAAACAAATAACTATTTTTTTGCAGCAAAACTACACATAATCTTCGTTCTTTCTAGTTATTTTTCTGTCTAGCAATAATAAAATAGAATTGAAGAGAAATAAAGGCTCTCTCACATAATCTCTATATAAAACATCCTCGGTATTGTGTAGAACTAGCAGTATTAAAGCCCTAATTAGTTTCTTATTTTTCACAAATATGTAAGCTACTTATAATTTTTCTAATAAGAAATCTTTGTTGAAGTAACCATCATCATCAGCAGTGTATAATGGACTGCTGGTACACAGACCTCCTCTCTGTAAGCGACTGCCATAAACCACCACGCGGGCTCCTTGTAGGTTGGTGAATGTCAAAAGTCTTCGAATTTTTGGTTCTAAGATATTCTGTTTTCCTCAAGATGTTTTTCTTCACCACGCGAGCGGTGGTGAAGACATAATTTACACAAAGTAAAGAGCCTGCTGAGGTAAGCACACTGCTCCTAAGCTACTCCAACTTTTAAATAATACATAACATGATTTTGTGTAAACTACCTAAAAAAAGTAAATTTAAAGCTACGTACCACACCGAAGATAAATTACCAACTCCAAAATGTCTAAAACAACTGTAGATTACGCGTTCCGACCGCACACTAAGCCAACCTCTCCTCACCCCCTCTTCCCCCCGACCTTCAACCAAATTCATTCCTTCCTACGAATTTCACCGAGCTCATCAAAAATACTAAGCAGTCACACCAGTCATTAATTATTTAACAAGCTCTTCAGCAAAGTGAGTAAAATATAATTTTAATTGAAGCCAGGTTTCAACTTTTCCCTTTGGAAACGTCTTTTGCAAAAGTTGAGTAGTATAATTAAAATTGGAGGATCTATTCGACATCGCTCTGGCACCCATTTTATCGAAGTTTTTGACGTATTGGAAAGTCTGATCGAAAACTGTAAAACTGATTCAACCGTAAAAATTCTAAGATTGTGGCATAGTTTTGATTTTTATTGAAATATTAACTACTAGCTTTTGCCAGGAACTTCGCCCACGTGGAGGTTGCGTCCAGTAATTGACTATAGGCTAGCCCCCTATTACATAAGACTTAAAAATATCTGGTGAAATGTGGGTGTATTATACCTCTGCTAATCCTTGGGGAAAAACAAACGTGATGTTATTTAAATTAAATTTATTTACACAGGTATTTAGATCCCTGAACCTTTTTGACGCAGTCCTGATAGAACAGGGAGGTAATGCCCACACTCCCTATTTAGACAGATCTGGGCAAGCGGATTAATGACCGCTCCCATTGCTGATTGATTTGACTAATGAATTTTCTATTGAGTCCTAACGAAGTGCTCGTCATTGAGTTTACATAAATCAAAGTTTCATCAATGTTTTTACCATCTGTACGACCCACATACTTAGACTATGATCATTTAATTGATTAAAACTCACTGTAGAGGCACCTAGAATCAATTCAATTTTCCTGTAAATGTTGTAGTTCAAAAGTGTCTTTTAATGGCTACTGGAAATAAATGTTTTTTGAAGGGCTTAGTAATAACAGCCGCACGGATTGATTGTTCTGGTTAAGCTACACTTGCTGCGGTTGGTCCGTGGATGGGTGACCATTTAACTTTGACCATTGTATAACATCGCTAGAAAGAGGCGAAATATGGAATAAATAATTATCTGAGATAACAACAGCAGGATGATGAGCCGTATGCCAGGGACGCGGAATTGTTCGAAAGGGTGGGTTTTGGTTAAAAGTCTGAAACGCCCTTCCGCTGCACTCAGAGCGGGAGAGGTCATTTGATGATTTCCCACCCACAAAAAAAAATAGTGAAGACCCGTGGACTTTGAAAAGATCTTAAAAAAAATCCACCCGTCACTTGACAGATGTTTTGGCGATAGTATTATGTCAGCATCTACATCGCCACATGTTAGTATGGTGCGTAGTTTGCATATATGCAAACTACGCACCATACTAACATGTCATAAAGCATAATCAGTCTATGATATTCACATTTCTGGGGCACAGGTCCTCTGCCAGAGAGTGGACCGTAACCCACCAGGCGGGGCCAGTGCGGGTTAGTAAATGTCACAATTTGTCGTAGACCACACTGACGTCACACCATCGTCATAAATCGTAAACCCGTAATAATCGTAACCCTCGGTGCGCGAGTCCGACTCGCACTTGGCCGGTTTTTTCTATGTAAGATGAGTGAACTTCACACCCAGTTCCTCATACCTCTAAAGTATTATTATAGTGAACGTTGTCAGTACTTCCATATTAATTTTATAAATGAGAAAGTAACTCTGCCCCCTTGTTATTTTCTGACACCCTCCCAGAATATATTTTATTTCGATGAAATCGCCATGACCTGAGTTCAGACATAGGATATATTCCGGTAGTACGTTCCCGTGGGATAAATTTTACAAAAGCCAAACAGCATATATCACCGTTTACAACAAGCATGGAAAGAAATAAGGTCTACTATTTGAGCCACCTCATAAATCACTACAACACACGGGTCATGAATTCGTGAGAAAATGTTACTCGACCTCATAGGTAAGGCAATACGTACTTACAAGCTATAAAGAATTTATCCTCCTAAAAATACCTTTGAAAAACTACCTTGATACCCATTTTCACCAACACTAAACGAACGCCTAAATAAAATTACGCTATTGGATATTCAACTTTCTGCGGTGAGCCGATCGTTAAAAATCCAAGAACTTTCATTTATGTGTGGTATTATTAATGAAAACTCTGATAAATATATTGACGGCTTAGCAAGTTTCGGGTTGAAACCCTGCTACATTTACGTTGGGCTGCTCGCGGGGACCTGATGAATGAGATAATCAATTGCCTTTGACTTTTATATGCATAGATTAATTAATAACGAGAACTTAATCGTACATCTTTATTAAAGGGATGGAAAGCCGATGATTTTTTCGTTTAATAGAGATTAATTGATAGAGTGTTCTTTTATTAATATTTATTTTCTTTTGGAAAAGGTAAAGGCAATAGGCTCACTCCTTTAACATATACTTAAAAGTAACTGAAGAAATGTAGATTTACTATTAATATACCTCCGTCTAACCTTTTTCCTAGGTTTGATTTTTGTAATATTTGTATTTGAGAAATAAAACGTTAAACCCATCCTACTATTATCAATATTTATAAATTCTCTGTTTCTTACACAAACGCAGAGGGGTTAGTGGCTAAGTTATACCAACCGATCATGCCGATAGATAACGTTCAGCTTCACTTGACGCGGTTGTTCCGTGGAGGGTTGGTTCAAATTGTAAAATTATTTTAGTGTTGGATTGCCCATGTGTCTAGGAAGAGCTACAGGCCAAGCAAAAAGAAATAAGTCAGAAATACCTATGAAGTATCACACGAGCTGGCAATTCATTGAAATGGAGTTGGTCGGGGAAACAAGAACTGTCACGCGGTCAAAGTCGCGGGCAGAAGCTGGTTAGTAAATTTGATGTCTCTTTTGTCTCTCTTCTTTAAAAAAAAATGCTTATTGAATTATAATAAAAATACTTAATCTTTAAAGAATAATGATGAAATGTAATTTGATAAATATTACCTATCACGGTTTATGCACCATCTCTTCCTACCAATTTATATGCCACGATATGCGGCTGAACATGTCTGAACTTTTCTGTATCTCGTTATTATCTTGCATGCAATGTATGTACCAGTGTATGTAGTACCGTGTGGTGCCGGTCGTAAAGAATAACACCACCCCATTTCTTCCTGTGGGTGTCGTAAAAGGCGACTAAGGGACTTACTAGAGAATGGGCAGCAGCGTTCTCTATGCATTTTACCACCATACTGCGATCGCAACCCGTCTGCCAAGCGTGGCGATTATGGCAAAGCCTCCCAAATTGGGGTAGGCCAAAGTCCAGCAGTGGACGTCTTACGGCTGAAATGATGATGATGATGAATGTATGTTCACCATGTTTCAACAAATAAAATTTACTTATTTACTTAACGCTATCTTCCCATAGAGATAGACAGAAACTACAGAATGCCACCTGCTACGATCCTTACATACTACTTTTACTACGTATACGTTCACACTCCCACGCCCGTTGCAAATACAACGCATATGACTTATCTTTCTTTCTTTTCAACCGACGAAAAAAAACGGAGGAGGTTATCAATTCGACGCGTATAATTTTTTTTATTTTTTTTTTAAGTATGTCCACGCATAACTTTTTACATAGTGGTCCGATTGTGAAAATTCTTCTTCTATTGGGAAGGGTATACTCCCAAAGTGGTCCCATATAAATTTGGAAAACAAAATGGAACCCTAAGGGTCGGAAAACAGGGGATGATTGATTGTTCACTCACTGATTGTAATGTATAAACACGCATAACTTTATACAGAGTAGTCCGATTTTGATAATTCTTTTTGTGTTGGATAGGGTATACCTTGCCAAGTATTATTAGTTCATTAAAGCCACAAAAAAAATATAAAATAAAAACTTTTTAACAAAAAATTAAACCGCCGAAAAACTGAAAAGCATAAAATAATAAACCTTAAAATTTTGAGTCGGCGCTGAAAAATCAATGAACAAGGATCACTCAAAGCGCCGACTCATAATTTTAAGGTTTATTATTTTATGCTTTTCAGTTTTTCGGCGGTTTTTAAGACATCAGTTTATTTAAATGTGTATACTGAATTTATTTTCATCCAAGTTCGCGAGTGAAATAACTGACCACAGACAGTTGCGTTTATTTAATGATAATGATAAATGATTTTATTTCTGTAAGTAGGTTTGTACAAACACTTTTACATGTCAATAATATTTTTTTTTGAGCGAGATGAGGTCGGCGTTTCCTATCTGACTACTCTGAGAAGAAAGGCTGAAACAAACTCAGAGGTCACAATCTCTTGACAGACATAACTTGGTCACATTATGTGAAGACTATGTAGATAGCTGTCTGAAATGGTCTTTAGAGGAATTAACCAGACAGATTGAGTGGACCTGTCCAGTCAGTGCACCCATTTGTCACTAATCGTGCGGCTCAACTCAGAACTTGAGAAGCTCAACGATTCGAGGAACAATACCAAAAAAGGACAGGACTTTATTATCTGCATATATCTTTATAAATAAATCCGTGATATTAATGTAAAAACAGAAGTAAGCAGCCAATTAACCTAACACTTGTTGCCGCGGTTTTGTATGGTATTGACAGTGTCATTAATATTGATCGAGCGCGTAATGGAAGTGGGGTGAAGGCATTCATATTTTATTAAAGTACTATGTTGCATATTATTATTATTCCAGTTTACACTTCTGAATAGGATGAAAGTATATTTCTGAATTCGCTGGAAGCTAGTAGTCAAGAATAGTAAATGGAAAGTGATTCTTAACTTTTACTTATTTATGATATTAATCTTAAATTACTTAAATCTTACAACCCATCATCATTATCATCATTTTATTCAAAAGATGTGCACTGGTGGACATAACCCTCCCCAAAATGAAGGTTTGTACCGTAATCGACACACTTGGCAGGCGGTTTGGCGATCGCAGTATGTTGGTAACATAGATTATTTTTATATAGGTATGTATCTAGACTAAAAATACAGATGCTATACTTTCAAACTCCATGCTTAGGTATATAGGTTACTGTGCATGAGTGATGTGAGCTCTACATCACAGACTGTACTGACTCGATCGAGGATTAAATTGCCAAGTTTTAAATTCACTAATTCTATAACAGTTAATTAGGTCAAAATCTTGTATACACAGTACCTGGTGTAACCCTTCATGGAGCCGCCGTCTATGCATTTCGTCCATCACACTTAGTGTAAAATAATTGCTGTGAAAAGACTTATTTTCAGTGACAAAATTCGCTGTCCAAGGTAGTGCGCAACGTAACGCACACAAAAGGGTGTACCTATGGGTGCATGCAATGTTACAAGAATTGTGGGACTATATGAAGTTAGAAGTTATAACGTTCAAAACATGTTTTCGTATAAATAACGTAAACAAAAAAATACTATGACCTTCAATATTTCCGTATTCGGAAAGGTTCCCAGAAATATGGCCAATACAAATCCAATTATCCTTCTTAATATTATACCAATAATTTGATACGTTTAGTCTGATTTACACGATGCATGAGTCTTGTATGACGGCAACATTAACATTGAAGCAACAAATCGGCTACTTGAATAATGTAAACGCTGTTCAGACGGTACATATTTTACTCTAGCTTCATTTTATGATATGCCAGAGCCAATGAGGATGGTTGGTCAAAGATAATTGCTGTCTATAGCTCGCTCTCTACGATCCACAATAAATTTGAAATTACGTCTGACATTCCGTGAAAATGGAGAACTTCGATTTCGGAGTATTTAGGCACTAACACAGCATCTAGTCTTTCTATAAATAAGATAAAACCACCTCTCACTTGTTTCAGTAATTAGCTACGACAACGCTATTTGTACTGTTGCCTTCTCCGTTAAATTACACCGTAGAAATCAGAGTATACTCTCCCAATAGTTTATTTGTTCTACCAAAAGCTAAGACCAACTATGGCAAAAAAATGCTTACATTTGAAGAATCACAGCTATACAATAAGATACCCTGACGCATAAAAAACTTACACTCATTCAATGTATTCAAAACTTAGCTTAGCTTGAATATAATCGCAAACCGGACATTACTTGAAAAATGAATGCGTTGGGTGGTTTGAGTTTCGGGTAGTTTTTAATCAGTTTGCGACGGATGTAGTTGAACCTAGTTTATGTATTAATTTAAGTAATAATTATTGTTCTCAATTATGCGACATGTTATGTTTTTATTGAAGATAAAGTTTCTTTACACCTAACCTAATAGTTCAAAATAGAATTTTCTTTGCTCGTTAATTCAAAAGGGCGTATAAATATGTATGTCTATCATAAATCTTGTCACGATTCCATACAACTCGGGAATCAAAACCAAGTTTAAAGGAACGGGGAGAACTTGGTATCGGGCAGGAAACTATTACCTTATTTATGAGAAATATGATAATAACCGTGAAGGAGGTCGAATATTAAATGTGTGTTTTCGATGAAACCCTTTCGATTCCGCTAACGTGTTACGATATGATTTGAAAGACGATATATGGTAGGCACCTACTATATATGTACATAACGGATATAAAAATACCCTTAAAGAAGCCGAAAGTCACTTGATCTTCCCATTTTTATGATCATAACTAGATTTTGCCCCCAGCTTCGCCCACGTGGAGGGCAGAAACTATCCTACGGCGCGTACTACCATTTACTGTTACTATTATAAACTAAGTACCTGTGTGCCTTTCATCCAAACCCGTAAAGCCATTTTACGCGATTGGATAACAAGACAGATGTGACTGGACACGCCGGAAGGGAACGCCCTAGGAGAACATTATAGTGACTGTAGTGTATTCTATTCCATAGATTTGTAAATACTATCTCATGCACACAAGCAAGCAATGTCATCTGTCATTCGGAGGCAATGGCGGGAAACAGAGACGGTGAAGCAGGTCTGCACGATAGCGCATGTTGTGGTGGTGAGCCAGTGAAGTGATATTATTCAACTTAAATACGGAATCAACAGGATTCTACATTGACTTTTGTTCTTCAGAAAGATCAAGTGCGTAGTATTGGTAACCGGCGTGCATGCGTTAAACAAACGACGTATGAAATAACGCAAAAAGCACATGTAAGTTTTAGCCCACTTCCATGGGATGATGGCGTGAGCTTACATAAACTCATGCCCTACGTATGTACGTATGTATGTATGTATGTTACCGGCCAAACCCGATTTTAGGATGAACTAGTGTCGCTTAGGCCAAACCAGTTCTCCCTTCTCATCAACATAATGACTACATGTTTCTGTGTAACAGTTTACAACGGTTAAAGTTTTACATTGGAATGACACTGTGACACTACATCTCTACCTTTTTTTACTGTAGTAGGCTGTACATGGCATGTTTCTTTTGTCTTTTCTAGGTCTATACTGGTTTGTCCTATCTTGTATAAGGAGAAATAGTTTGGCTTAGGCGAAACTAGTTCATCCTAAAATCGGGTTTGGCCGGTTACATATGGATAGCAACTATCTAAGCACACAATCATTCATCTTCTATTCAGTAATCTCATACAGCCGTAGACAATAATGATCTTGGATCTTTAAGGCTAAATTTAAGAAGATGCTTCCGACTGCAAGATATTGTTAAAAAATAACTTAATTATTTTTTTTTATTGTGGTAATTTCTTTACGCAGTCGGTTTCTTTTGTTTTTTATAATTTACTTTTCTGAAATTTCTGTTTTCAATTAGAAAAACCTAAACAACCGAAATGATTTTCAAAAACCTATTAACGAATAGCTCACTTGACATACTTGTAGTTCACCGAATTTTATTTTTTTTTTCTCGTCCATAATATGGCGCGAGAGCGGTGGTGGCCCAGTGGTACCACGACTTACTTATAGTTCGAACCCAAGCAGGCACTTTACTTTGTGTAAATTATTTCTTCACCACTGCTCTCAAAACGGTGAAGGAAAACATCGTGAGGGAACCGACATATCTTAGAACCAAATATTCGAAGACATGTGACATCTACCAACCCGCACTGGGCCCGCGTGGTGGATAATGGCCCACTCCCTCTCACCGAGAGGAGGCCTGTGTCCCAGAAGTGGGAACGTTATAGGCTGCTGATGTGAATATGGCGCCTGGTTTTTGCCACATTAAATTTTGAAACTCACAAGATTAAAAAAATCGCTTGACGTAAAAATCATCAACATTTCTTTGTATATGCGTGTCATGGGACTAGCCAGTAACCAGTACAGACCATTAGATTTCTCATTTGTTTAGAACAAATGAAAAATAAACTCGCTGAAAACCTCCAGAAATCCCAGGTCGACGGCAACGTGTTCAAATTGATTAAATGTTTGAATGCCAAAGGGCTTTGTATGCACGTACACACGGCTACATATGAAGCTATACATTTCCAGTTTTAACAGACCTTGCAATGTATAGGCTTACAATACAATGATAAGTCAGCTTATAGTGGAAATGTATAGATTGATTTGTCGCCGTGCGCACAGTCAGGGACATTATTTTTTATGCAAATTGACACCCTCCATCAATTTACCGTGTTATAGTAATTTTCATACAACTGTCAAAGAATAACAGTTGAGTTTTAAATATATGGCAATATACGTTCGTTGTTCGTAGCTTCAGTTAGCTTTGAAAAAGAAACCTGAAAACATTGTTATATCTTTGAAAGCAACCAGTAATCCTTTCTGTATCTATTTACGAGTCTGGTCTAGTCACTCCAATGTCTGGTGAAGTCACTTTATCTGTTGAGATTTCCCAAACTAACACAAACAAATGAAATTGCAAGTAGTTTCCCGCAAGATATAACGATAAAAAATAACCTATGTCTTTTTCTAAAGTTCTAAGTATCCAAATTTTATAAAAATCGGTGCTTCCGTTTCGGAGATTAGCATAAAAAGACAAATAATGTTTTCGCAATATTCATTTTTAAGTCCCGTAAGTATTTACTTTATGCCTTTAGTAAAAAAGCCGTTTGACATTATAATCAGACACTTCAATTTTATAAAGGAGAATGCCAAGGTTTCCTACAAGTCTCGGCCAGAACCGACAAAGATGATTAATATTTCATAAAAAAGGAAAATTATTATAGAATTTGATTGTATAACTAGTTTTCTATTAGAAGTACACCAACAAAAGTTATAGTTCTTTTAAGTTGACCACTTTATACTTCTGATTTTAACAATACCATGAAATAAACAAATGATTTATTCAATTAATAACTTTTAGCACATTATCCTTGCATCATATATATTAATATATTTATAGTAAGAACATACATTAAACATACTTATATGATTTTAGAATACTTAGGTATTAGGAAAAAAAACACATGTTTACTTTTTACAAATGACACGCGGGAGAACTGAGAAGTCAAACTTTTTGACAATGACATAAGTTGTTTTACGTAAAGTGTTGCCAGCGCTATAATAACATTATTACGAATAAACTATTCTAGACGGTATCGATAATCACATTAAATTATTTTTAGTTATTATATAACTATAAAATGTATGCTAATAAAAATATAAATAAACGCTATTTATTATTATAAGAATTACGAGGTACGATGTAAGTACTTAAATACTTACTTACGTAGCTTCATATTGATATTATTGTAATCGGTTTGCAAGTGTCCGTATCGATATTATTTTATTTTGGTATTGGCAACATTTCTAATTGAAGTTATAGCCTTGAAATGTGTTGATAAATTGAAGAACTATTTAAAATTACTTTTCAACGGTGTACTTCTACAGATTTTATTTATATTGTATAATTCTTAATGTTTTATGGTATGAATTATCATTATTATAGAAAGTCTGTCGGACGCCACGATGATTCGAGCCGATATTTGGCATTGTCCTTTGTATTAAAATAATATTTTAAAAACTAAATTGTCTTTCGGTCCCTATTACGTTTTGGCGGCACAACTACAGACTTCATGTCATCAAAAAAGTTGAGATACAAGTACCTACACTCGAACAAAAAGTTTTCAGACAACACACAGGTACTTTGCTTTTATGTTCGTTGTGTGTACCTCTGAATGTACTCGCGAAGAATTTTACACCCCAAAAGTGCCTCAGTTATAGCTAGTTCAATAGAGTTGCTTGTTATTTCTTATAATTAACACTAACTGTGACTGACCCGGGCGCTCCCGAGCGAAGCAATCATAGTAATTGATTTACCTTCTTAATGGCAACAGAATCTTGTTTGATTAGCAAACTTCAAGTGTGTTTGGTAACTTGGGCCAATGAGACTTCGGTCGAATGCCCATGAAATTAGCGTTCATGTTGACTTTCATGCTTGACACCTATTAAAGTAGATAAATATTTTAAAGTGCTGTTCACGCTCGATTGGGTGCGTTGGCATTCGTAGGCGTGGATCGAAGCGTATTTTATCATGAGTATAATTACTATTTATATTTATGATTTATAATAAGCAATTACTTTGTGCATAATTAAATACTGAGAGAATTCGCTGGAGTGCACGCGAAACGCATATATTTTCAAGCAGCCGATAATTCTAGAGTGCATTCCTTGCTATACATACGTGTACCCAGCTTCTAGCGTGCACATTAAATATTCCTAAGATGAGGGTGTTATCGTGGACTTCTGAGGCACAGATATATATACAACGATAACACAGGGAAGTATAATGAAAGAAACCCATTAGATATAACATGTCTTTGTATAAATATGGATAACGAACAAACGGTCAAAACTGCACACTCACAAAGACGCGCGCTTCTGTGAGACCTCTTAGTGAAGGTCGCGGTGCCATCGATGACGGGTGTCGTATCGAGACGAGTCGGTGCCTTATACGTTGATCTCAAGCACCACGGACTACCCGGGGTTTTAAAAAAGATATTAGCGAGCATATTACGTACAATATACTTAAATACAATACAAATTCGGATACTTATATCGTACTCACCGTACGACGTACAAATCGACCGGGTAATTGAAACTTGTTTTTATCGTATGTTAATATTGAAGTAATTTTTTATTGTTGTTGATTAAATTCTGTTCAAAATACGTACGCGTTCAGTCCGGAGACCTCTGTCATGCATGAAAAAGTTCCTTTTGACGTATGATTTAGGTTTAGGTTTAAAGAAACATTATTCTCAATAAAGACATATGTCACTCACTTGAGAACAATATTAAAACATATAGGTACATAATTTACACAAGGTTTGTCGTGATCAGTTACACAATATTAAAAAATACATTAATTATACAGAGCTCGTTGTCATCAGTTAAATACTAGATATATGTATACATGCAATGCTCTCATTTCTCCAAAAGTGATCGATCCGCAATTATATACTCTTTAAGTTGAGTTTTGAACTCATTGAAAGAGTGTAAATTTCTTATACTAGACGGTATTCTACTATAAAGTTGTGCTCCTTCAAAAGTTAGTACTTTTTTGCCATAGTTAGTTCCAGCTTTGGGCAAAACTAGCAAGCTAGCTGGCCGGGTGCTACGTTAACTAATTTTTTTATATTGGGTGAGTGTTATGTTCGTGTGAATGCTCTTATTAAGAATTTTTCTGATGATAATACATATATTGTAAATATAAAGTTGTTTGATATTCATTATTTTTGTATCGCTATAAATTTTACTGGTAGATGTTAAATAAGGATAACTGAATAGTATTTTTATGAGTTTATTTTGGGTTTTTTTAAGTTCTGACAATTTTGTTTTGGCAGCGCTGCCCCAAATTTCGATGAAATAGAGTAGATGCGGCTTGACTAGGGAATTATAAATGGTGTACCGCAATTTTTATGAAATGCAACGAACTAAGTTACGCAGTGAGCCGGCAAGTGCTGACTTGATTTAAAACACACAAAGGAAAAAAATGTATTCGCAGCCTTCTCCTTGAGTTTAAATTTTAACCAATTACCAAAATCGCATCGGGACATGTATGAACGCTTTTTCGGTTGACGATTTCTACCAGTGATCTTCTTTTTTTTGTGAGTTGGAAATCATCAAATGACGTCTCCCGCTCTGGGCAAAACGGGAGGGTATGTCAGACTTTTTATGACTAAAACCCACCCGTGTTCGTTCAGTTGCCCATATGCCATAGCTACGGTAACTCTTTCGAACAGATCTCGTGACCCTGGCAGATAGTGATAACGATTTTGTTCTTGTTTTAGTCCTAGTTTTTATACTGTACATACTAATACTATCTTGCCGTGGACTTCTGCGACAATATCTTAGGAATTATAAAAGCGCACATTTACGCAAATACACTTTTATCATAATCCGATGTTGCCCATTTCTTACTGCCCTCCCCCAACAACGTCCTAAGCCAAGGGCCGTCCCCCACCGGAGCCTTTAGCATACAGTTACCATTTTTTTTAGTTTTTAAGCCTTAGCTGGAGGCTTTAATTTATTAAGGTACCCACAGGCAAGCCCAGTTAAGTAGCCGACAACCTTCTAGGCAGACCTGGTAGATTATATTTAAAAAGAAACTGCGCCTTGATCCACTCTGACGCAATCTGTCAAGTTCGAATCGTCCTTTAAAGATTAAAATTCCTCCTCCCGTCGTATTGACAATAAGATTATGATTTTATTGAAGAATAAACTCTATTGTAAATATTTAACAAGAAAGAGAGTAAACCTAATGGTATCTTTTGTTAGAGGCTACATCATAGACAAATATTAACAGGTGATGTAAACTGATATTCATAAAAATATTTACCAAGATTTAATCAAATTAAATAAGAGTCTACTGCGTGCTTCGTGAGTGATGATCGTATTTACCTGTGCCCGATTGATATTATTTCATCTGGGTATCAGTGACGACGAATCAATACAAACTGATTTACATCGGCCAACCTTTATAAATTTCACCTCCCACCGACCCACTATTCATTACTTCTAAGTACTATTAAAGTTTCCAGGTACCTATCAACTTAGAAACTAATTTGATAGACTGTAACTTGGAAGTAATGAATAGTGGATCAGTGGGAGATATTTTTTTTAGTTTTTATTACACGGCTTAAGATATTTATTTCTCAAAAAATAATACAATTCACTTAATATAAGAAATTCAAGGTAATCTTAAAACGAATTATAAGAATTATTTATGAGGTAGCTTGGTACACGTAAATAACTAAGTTAATTATTAGACACAAAATTTTTAGTGTTATGGGTAAAAAAAAAGAGTAGGTGTACTATAACATATCGATTCTTGAAGGCAAGTCAATAGGAGTTACTCATTGAACTATTTATATGTACTGTAATGTGTTGGAAATACAGAGAAGGTATTCTACAATAGTTTTCTTTATTCTTAGGAAATTAGTAAATAATAACAATTGATTATGATGTAAATTAAATTGATGTGGTTGTTGGTGTAAAATTATGCCTGTATGCAAAGAAGAGGAATCTTTCGTATAAAACTTTCTAATTCCAACTCAGTATCAGTGGAAGTGGGGTCTAATTGTCTGAAGAAACTTTAAGTTCAAATCATGCAGTGACTGTATTTTTTTAGAACGGCTTACTGTGGCTATAATTCTACCCCTCGTTGCTGCTAAATATAGGTGTTAGAACTGAACAAAGTAGAAGAACATCACACACACTGCCTACAGTAAAGAAGTACCTACGCTTCAAGAAGAGAGGTATCCGTGTGCAGCAACTACCACAGAGGTTCCTAGATTAAATGCATTTAGGGTATAGCTGATGGTTAGGTATGCCATACCTTTATTAATAAAACACCCTTCTACCTGCCCCAACTTAAAGGCATAATTTTACACCCTGTAATCCTCACACCGGATAAAAACCTTTTTAATTCTGAAGAAGTCTAATAAACCGATATTGGAAAAGAATATTTTACAATTTGCTACTCTGCAATATCCGGGGTAACACTGTTTTTTTTTTTTAGTACAGATCAGTAAAGCTGGCTTCCCACGGTGCGTGATATTGCGGATTGCAGACGCACGCGGACCAGCCCGCACCGACTCTGACGCACTCACGGTCCGTGATATCGCGGACGGACGCGGACCATCTCGCACGACACACCGTGGGAAGGGTCTCGTCCGTGGTAGCACACGACGTTTGTGGACCGCGTCGTACGCACTCGGATCGCGTCGCACCGCACCTTTGAAGTTACCGCCTCGCGACGGATACCGGCGCACCGCCACAGACGTGCTGTACTACCACAGACGAGACCCTTCCCACGGTGCGTCGTGCGTGATGGTCCGCGTCCGTCCGCGATATCACGGACCGTGGGAAGCTAGCTTAAGAAACCAGTCAATAAAAATTGATTTAAATTTCAATTAAGGAACTCTTTGAAAATCTCTAGATGTGTAATGAGGTAATTTGAAATTTGTTTTTACAAAATGGCTGCAATTTAATACTTTCTGTCGTCCCTCAAAATGGATTTAGAGGAATTCGTTTTTTGAACCCTGAAGTTTTTTTTTACATTTATACATTTATTTCACCGAAAAAAGAAAATACAGTGGATTATACATAGTTATGGGCTAGTACTTGGTGGTGCATAACATGTTAACATCTGTAGTCGAACTAGGACGAGTTCTGTATCTCGACATACAGCGCCAGTCCCCGGCAATCGCATATTAGCCCAAATTACATGCAAATATATGGATAATCTTAACTAATATAACAATTGCAAAATACAAAAATTGGTGTATGTATGTGATTTTGTGTAGGTGTATATGATAGCCCAAGTAGCATTGCAAGCTGTATACTAGCTGTACTTGAGTTAATTTTTTATACTTATATATTTATAGTTATACAACATTAGTTTTTGTTTATGCGAAACCCGAAACACAGGTCTAGTATTTTTATGTAAAGAATCTATGAAAAAAATTTCAAAACTGTATCATTAATAATCACAAAGTTATAAGCTTGATAAGTTACCTGGTTGTCCACGCAAAAACATATGCAGATCACCACAAACAGCTAGTGTACGTACCATCTCCGTGTAATGGACGTTTGAATACGAGAAAGACATGATAATTTTAAAATCGAAACAAACACTAAGGCCCGCGACTTGGAAGCGTAATTAAATATTTTTGGTACAAAATATAACATGGTGTAAAAATTATTGGAATCGATTCAGTTACTGATTCTGAACAAACTATATTCAGGTTTCGCATATACTAAAAATAATCTTATATATTAAAAGCTGTATATTAAGCTGTATAAATACTGTTCAAGCGCTTATACAGCCCTTATAAGTGCAAAATTGGCACAAATTATACAGTTTTAGCCGTTATTGTAGCTGTAGAGTAGCTGTATAGTTCATAGAGCGGCTGTATAGTAAGCTGTACTAGAGCTGTAATTTGGCGTAAAAATAAACTATAATTATTCAGAGAATATCTGATACGTATCTTGTAAGAATACAAATTCTAAAATGGTTTTTTTTTTTTAATTACTACAAAAGAATATTATTGAAATTATTTAAGATTATATTTTAAATATTACTTAATGGCAACGCAACTAAATAAATTACTTCTAAAGTAAAAACAAAAATATAGGTTTTGAACTTCTTGATGTTATTGGTGAATTTGATGTGCAAACTAATATTTATTGTGAATCTGGGTCTGATTTCCGGTAAAATTCACGTGCCAGCCTAATTATCTAGAAAAAACAAAGAAAACATTAAATATCGGTAAGTGTTTATTTTTAAGGTTATAATAACGAAATTATATTTTTAAATAATAGATATTAGAGGGCTAAGTTAACATTATTTTAGCAGGTCATCACGATACGGCTATAGGTAATGCAAATATTATCAAGTCTTTCTGTAATGATATTTGAAAATTTGTTTTGTTTATTAGAAAATGGCGTCAATTTTTGACAGCTTTAACATTATTTGAAGTGCAGTGTAGTCTCATTAGCTGTACTGCGTAATTAATATAGTCTATTATACGACTTTTGGTTTTTAATCAGCTTAATAATATTATATGTTTGTTAAATAGGCTGTATTTCGGTTTATATATAATAACTTATAATTCTCTTTAGAGATACGTTTAAGAAATAAAAATCCTCGAAACTTTTATATTCTCTTTTTCAATTTATTTGTGAATTTATGAAAATAATTCATAAATTCAGTTTGGTAAAAATATAGCGGACAAGAATTCTTCATTTAATTTATTTTATATGTGGTTCCAGGTAACTAGTCAACCAAAGACATCATCAATATCATCTATAGTAACATCATCCATACCGATACTTCCAGAACGACAACTGCAGCCCAAGCCCAATGTGTTTTACAATACGCACAAGATCCTGAGTTGCCAACAAAGTCAGTTGTCACCCATCAAAATGCGTTCGAAAACTAGATTTAAGAGAAACACGTAATCTCGTGGCTGACTGTCCCGAAGACAAAAATTCCTATTAATGTTTTTGTAGCCTATGTAATCATTAAACCTACCCAAATGTTTAATTATTATACTTAATTTAAAGAATACGGATACAACAGCAGATTTTTTTTTTTTCAGTATGGGAAATCATCAAATGACTTCTCCCGCTCTGGGCGGAGCGGGAGGGCGTGTCAGACTTTTACTGACTAAAACCCATCCGTGTTCCATCAGTTGCCCATGTGCCAGGGTCACGGTATCTCTTTCGAACAATCACGCGACCCCGGCAGGCATCGGTCCTAGTAGACCCCTACACTGCTGCTGACATCACTTTGAGGCGCGCGTGGAACACTGCGCGCCGTCGACCCGAGCTTGGTCCTTACCGGGCGGCGAGCTACCCATTGCTCGCCACCCGCAAGCTCGCGCCTACGGTGGCCGGGAGTCCGCAATCGACTCTACAACAGCAGATAAGAAATTAAATCATTTTCTTGATGACATGATTTTATTTCTCTCTTTAACTGTATGAAAAATGGGAATGCAATTTACTTTTATGTTAGATACAGCGAAAACAGTAATCTCAACATATTAGGGACAAATATTAATTTCTGTCCGCCTGTTAGGTAGTTTGTAATTTAGCTTTGTCAGCAGGCCCCAAAAATTTAACTGAATGCACACTATTCTGTTCATCAATATCTCAATTTTTGCTACGGAACCTTCACTGGACGTTGAGCTATGGATTTTCGAAATAGTTTTTTTTCTCAGACAACATCATTTATGCCGTAATTTTTTTTTAACTCAAATATTCCTTTGAATGCTTCTCCTGACTGCACCATATCATTTTCTTTTATTCCACATAATCACGTCATCCTCCAACACTAAATTGTCAGAGCATACGATTTGACGACTCCGTTATTAATACAGACTAAAACTGTACTTAAGCTGTCATTTATAATTTTAGTTTTATAATACCCTCACGGGTATAAGTCTTAGAACTACTAAATTTTCAAGAGTGTAAAATTACGCCATAAAAATAGTTTTAAAATGGAGTTGGTAGATACCCACCCTTACACAGAAACAAGTGTCAAGCAACACTATAATAACAGCTAGAGAGCTGAACTAAGCTTAGAGCTGTAATAAGTAGGTAAGTGAAAACAAATAAAATACAGCCCGTGTACAGCTTTAACGATAGAAATAGCTCGGAGTGTCACACAATACTTAAAGTTTTATACTAGGTTTTTAATCTATATATATAAAATTCAAAGTCCTGAGTGACTGACTGACAGATATATCAACGCACAGCCTAAACCGCTGGACCTAGAGACATGAAATTTGGAGGGTGTGTTCTTTGTAAAGATTAGGTATCCACTAAGTAAGGATTTTTTGAAATTCCACCCCTAAGAGGGTGAAATGAGGGGTTGAATTTTCTATGAAACTTTTTATTCTCTGGGTCGATTGACACAAACATTGGTACACATACTCTTCAAGTTAAATTATGTGACACATGTATCACAATTTTTCAAAAATCATCCCCTTACTGATTCAAATAGGGCTTCGAAAATCCTACGTGGAATGGTAGACCGCATTGTCGTCACCGGTGTCCAATCTGAACCAAGGTATCAAGAAGTATCAAATATGTAACTGATATTAATATGAAGTAATTAGCTTTTGCTTGCGACTTCGTCCGCGTAAATGTCGGTTATCGTGCACGGAGACGAAATCTTGGAATAAAAATAGGCCTATGTTCTTTCTTGGGGTTCAAACTTACCCCGTACCGAATTTTATCTTTCGCAATTTTTTTTTTTTCATAAAAAATATCTTATGTTACTTCTAATACCTCCAAAAATATGTGTACAAAGTTTCATGTTGATCGGTTAAGTAGGTTTCGCGTGAAAGCGTAACAAACAAACTTAATATGTATTAGTAGGGATATTTGCAAATTATAACAGCCGCACGGGTCGATCTTTCAGGTTGAGCTACGCTTGCCGCGGTTGTTCCGTGGATGGATGACCATCTTTACATAATAAGACCCTTCTGTGCCTCGGAAAGCACGTTAAGCCGTTGGTCCCGGCTGTCTTTCGTAGATCTTAGACCGTCGTTACGGGTCGCCGGAAGCTCGAAAGTCTGACAACCAGTCTTACCAAGGAGTATCGTATTACCCAGTAACTGGGTTGTGGAGGTCAGGTAGGCAGTCGCTCCATGTAAAATACTGGTACTCAGCTGCATCCGGTAAGACTGGAAACCGAACCCCAACATAGTTGGGAAAAGGCTAGGCAGATGATGATGAAGTAAGTACATGTAAAAAAACGCGATTGTTTCTATATTAGATAAAATTGAATAACTACACTAACTATTCTTTAATAGATACCTATGCAACTTTAAAAGTAAAAACTAATTGGGCACATACCCACTATAATACTTTACGCACTAACATATAAATCTGTATGTTCAGTGAGCAATAGTGCGATTTGGATTATGCATTAAAGTAAAACATAACGACCAAGCCACAATGATCAATGAAATTCTTTTGAGATCGTTCGAAGGAGTTGAAAATAATTATAAATCAGTGGACTCGAGTGATAAACAATGATGACGCCATACATTACACGGTTTAGTTTCTTAACACATTGAAGCCTCTCGGTCTCTCAATTCACATATACATATATAAAAATTTAGAGTTGGCGCCCAGTTATGTTGTTGCGTAATTTAAACCCGCCAAAATTATGCAATGACACCAGGTTGTGAGTGAAAATATTGCAACGAAATGTTATCGAGGCAACTATACTGACACGTTGTTCCTGAGAGGAGTCTATGTTTATTCCAAGGATTCCTCTAAGGCCATCGAACTACCCCTTTGAGTTCAAAAGAGTGCAGTTTCCCCTCAAAGTCTGCTTTGACAAGACCATAAATAAATCTCAAGTCAAAACACATAATTTAACAGGGGTCTTAAGGACTGTGAGAACTGCTTTTCACACGGTCAGTTCTACGTGGCCTGCTCAAGAGTAAGCTCACGGAGCAACCTGGTGATTCTAGAACCTGAAGTAAAAACAAAAAATATTGTTTACAAAGAAATTCTGCTGCAGGCACAGTATTTCGTAGTAAACAATATTAATGGTTCATTATCCACTTCTGATTGTCTCTTAAATAAATCTTTTCACATACGCTTTCAGTTTTATTAAAACTATACTACTCTCATCCCAGAGCTTAGTTTAGTTTTACGGAGAACTTCGTCCTATTTGCTTTGTTTGGGATATTGTCAGTTCGTTTATTAAATTGAGAGGTAGTGAGAGCGCGTTTGTTTGTTTCTGAAAAAAAAAGTCATTTGTTTCTTGTAGGCCAAGTGGGTAAAGCCGCGGGCAGAAGCGATTCAAAATAAACCAATGAAATAAACACAGGCAAAAAAACACCTGTCCTAATTATATTACATGCATACGTGTCGAATTCATAAGGATGATGCTATAGGTATATATATCCTAAGGAGCTCTTAAAGGACATGTCCAGAAATGGTTTTTTATTATTTAATAATTCCAACCAGAGTAAGTTAAATATATTTGGATACACATCCCTCAAACTAGTCGTTCTAACTATATCATACATTTTTAAAGACCTCCAATTTTGATAAAAATCGTTTTTTTATTTTCGTGAGAATTTACTTCTAAAACGAACAAACCTTTCTAATTATCTAGAATAATAAAATGAACACACCCAAAAAAAAAGTAAACTTGTCAAAATTGACACAGGAGAACTGTCATTACTAGCAGTGAGTGTCAATACGAACGAAAGAACGAGTGAACGAACGATACTGTGACGGAAGACGGATCAGTCGGACGAATGACGCGTGGAGCCGGTAGGGATGGCGATTTGACCTCAATCAGTTGTTTTCTCGGGCCAAAACAATCGATTTTACCAAAGAAAATCAACATTTGTGTTTTCTCTTGAGACTAATAAGCTATATTATCTATTTTCTAAACTTTTTAATATAAAATTATTAAGAAAATAAATGTCTTGTTGTTATTAAAGAATTCCCTGAACTAAAAAAATCCCTGATTTTACTGATAAGAAATCGTTTAATAAGGTATCATTCTTGATTTTTATAAAATGTTTACATTGTAAATATTTACATTGTAAATGGAGAATTGGAAAAAAACATTTTTTTAGAAAACATTTTTTTTGTCAATCGCTCCATCACGATAAGATTTGAATCGATTAAAAAAACGTTTTTTTCGGAAAGAATCGATAACCCTTTGAACTCGTGACGCCAGCGAGGTATGGCCAACTCGATTATTCGAGTTGCCCTCAGATTGAGTTGCCGCGATCGAGTTGAATTAGATTGCCAGTATTGCCACGGTAAATGAAGAAGCGAGTACGTGATTGACGTCTCTTGTTTGGCATGTATTTGAACCTTATTTTATATTTAAATTGTACTGAAATTGTATTTTAATTAATTAAAATAGTCTCATTGTTTTTTTGCGAATCTATTAAAAAAAATCGTCCCGAAACAAAGGTGAAATTGGTAAAAAACAATAATTCATTTAATTTCATCCAGTTACCAGAGTTCCGTAACTCGAGTTCAACTCGAGTCACATGAATGTCAATCCGAGTAACCTTGAGGCGTGTCTTATCCTGAGTTGGCACATCTCTAACACCAGTGGCAGCAGAATAATCATCTGTCAAATATGACATTGTCACAGAGTGTCAGAGTTTTTATTAGGGTTGCCAACTACAAATAACATCAATTATTATTTTATGATTTTTCGCCTAAATGGAGGGGTTTAAAAATATTATTTCCGTAGTTCTGAGTTCCATATTTTTGTCGTATTTATTTGAGCCGAGTTTGATGCTGGTTAGATTTTTCTCGGAATAAAAAACCAACGTCCATACAAAAAGCGGACATCTCCTTTATTCAACCCATCTGGTCTTCGTCTCACACACTTATCCTCAAAGTGGGTGCTCCAGTAATGCTACTAATCTTAATCCGGCTAAATTGTGCAATGGGACCAGGTTGTGTGTGAAAACCTCACATCAAAACGTGGTAGAGGCCACGCCATTGTATTTACTGGCTGTGCTCAAGGTGAATCAATCAATCAATCAACTCAGCCTTTAGCAGTCCACTGCTGGACATAGGCCTCTCCCATGCTGCGCCACAACATTCTGTCCTCCGCCTTCCGCATCCATGGTGAATCGGTGTACTATATACCGCAGATACCACTAATACCGTCGGAGTACCCATTCGAGTTTAAAAAACCGCAGTCCCCTTATGGTATGTTTAGCAATGACGATTAATAAGTCTCGGGGATAGTCACTGTAAACAGCGGGATATGGTCTTAGAGTGGACTGCTTCTCGCACGGCCAGTTTTACGTGGCCTGCTCGAGAATGAGCTCATCTAGCACCCTGGTTATACTAATATAACCAGGGTGCTAGATCATCTCTACTTTATTGGTTTTGCCCTTAGGTGCTAACACCTAAGGGCAAAACCAATAAAGTAGAGACACTTAAAGTATAGACTAAAAAAAAACTTTTTAACAAAAAATTAAATTTTAAGGTTTATTATTTTTTGCTTTTCAGTTTTTTCGGCGGTTTAATTTTTTGTTAAAACGTTTTTATTTTAATTTTTTTGTGGCTTGAATGTACTAATAATACTTGGCAAGGTATACCCTATCCAACAAAAAAATAATTATCAAAATCGGACTACTCTGTATAAAGTTATGCGTGGTTATACATTACAATCAGCGAGTGAACAGTCAATCATCCCCTGTTTTCCGATCCTTAGGGTTCGATTTTGTTTTCCAAATTTATATGGGACCACCTTGGGAGTATACCCTTTCCAATAAAAAAAGGATGATCACAATCAGACTACTATGTACAAAGTTATGCGTGTACATACATAAAAAAAAAAAATATACGCGTTGAATTGATAACCTCCTCCTTTTTTTTTTCGTCGGTTAAAAATAAGTAGTTTTAATCCCCTGTTAACAGCAAGTTAAGTAAAATCTTCATTTGAATAATTTAGGTAGCAATTTTTTTTCGAAATTCCCAGGGAATAAAGAAAATTTATATTTTCGCTTTAAAGTTGCCTTCAATTTTGTCATGCAAGTAGGTAATTTGCCGTTCCGTCATATATTCCGTCACTATTGTTAGGTTTTAGGATGAATTATCCTACAACAATCATTTATCAATCCGAGTGCTGCTCCTTGTATAACACAAAGCAAGCAATGCAATAACACATTGTTTACCTGGATTAACACATAGGATACTTTCAATCCCGGTAGTACGTTCCTGTGGGATATTTTTCGACATCCACGCGGGCGAAGCCGCGGGCAGAAGCTAGTTTTAGCGTAAGCTTACAGTGCTTTATCGGAAATCTGCGTAAGCAGATTCCATACTAATGATTTTATACAGCTGAGCTGTATAATAACGGATAGGCCGTTCTTATTAAAAAAAAAACTTTTTCTGACTCTCTTGTACGTCTCTAAGAGCGCTCTAAGTTCTTAATGCGCTTGTATATTGATGCTGACGACACTTAATTGCTAGTTGGGAGTATAGTGAATGGTATTGGGGTGTTGGGTAGTGTAAATACGTCATACCGAAAAAATAAAATAAAAGTAAAATAAAATGGTGTAATTGTCAATAACATAGACTATTTCTCAACCTTAAACAGGTTCTCTGTTTCCTCATATGAAAGGGCAATTAGTTAGTTATGTACCTTTTTTTTACTTAAGGATTTGTTGAGCGGAGAAATGTTAAGTTCTTTTTTATAATATTGTAAAGAAGAGGATCAACAAAAGAGTAGAATC
Source organism: Aporophyla lueneburgensis (assembly GCA_932294355.1). Lineage (NCBI taxonomy): Eukaryota > Metazoa > Arthropoda > Insecta > Lepidoptera > Noctuidae > Aporophyla > Aporophyla lueneburgensis. The sequence continues at coordinate 9,264,853 of OW028746.1, forward strand.
TCCATATGAAAGATGTTTTGGGCTTGTGCCTTCATCGCTTGTTGGTCAGCAATGGGTCACAAACGAGTTCACTGTGTTTCTTCATAACAATTAATTCCATGAACAATTGCCTAACCGTAATACTGTGGCTGCGTTTGAAAAAGTCGTGGAAGAGATCCTTAAAGAAGAGTAGGCCCACTGCTTCAGTCAATGGGTCTATCGTAAGCGACGGTGCTTAGAAAGGAACGGAAACTACTTCGTAAAGCAACAAAAATATTAACAAGCTTTCAGTGTGACCCACGTAGATCAAATTTTCCAATACTTTGTTGGATACATTTGAAAAGTTTTTAACGCTTTCACTTCCGTATCGAAAGATTAGCTAAGCCAAAATTTTCCTTTAGGTTAATTTACTGTCATTATCCTCGTCAAGTCTAAAGGATTTTATTCAAATTACCCTAACACCCTAAAATTTAGTTTTAACTTAATTGTAAAACAAACTTTATGATTAATTGTAATTTATTACCCTCTTTGTGAAGGGTGATATAAAACAGGAAGTTTAAACGATGGCAATGTTTCCTTACCTGTTTCTATGCCGTATTTAAATATCAAGGCACATACGACATATTTTTGTTTTGGTTTAGAGAAGTGATACCCGTATTTTTAAGAACGTTCGCATTCGTACCTCGGTCTCAATCTGCCAAAAAATCCCGTAATTTCCCTAGAAAAACAAAAACATTTAAGCGAAAAAAAAAACAGTCAACTTCGAAAGAACACTAGAAAGTGAAAAATAACTTTAATTCGGAGGTCTGTCGCAAAAAACTAGAATACTGATTTAAAGAGAAAAAAAGACTTCCACTTCTCCCGCTCTGGGCGGAGCGGGAGGGCGTGTCAGACTTTTACTGACTAAAACCCACCCGTGTTCCTTCAGTTGCCCATGTGCCAGGGTCACGGTATCTCTTTCGAATAATCACGCGACCCCGGCAGGCATCGGTCCTAGAAGACCCCTTCAGCGCTGCTGACATCTCTTTGAGGCGCGCGTGGAACACTACGCGCCGTCGACCCTTTTTTAAATACTTGACATTGATTTTCGCTGAGTTGAGATTGCGACCGAATTTGGACGTTTTAAAGATAGATAAGCAACTATTGCAGCTTTACAAGCCTAAGAATCAAACGCAGAAATTTGGTCACGAGTCTTACTGATAATTTATTTTGTAAACATGGTTTCTTAAACAATAAATCGCTATTCACACGGACGTTATAAAACCATGGCGGATTTTTTGCGCGCACTGAGTTTTGAACTCTTGGTGATGAACCGGGTTTTGAGAATCTAACAAAGTAACCAGAGTGCAGCGCGAGTATGTCTCAGCTCAGCGCGTCGAAAAAATATGCTGTTCGATTTCAACTCTCGGCGCCAGCGCACTGCATTGAAGAGCCATTGCACTAATATATCCCGCCACGATTTTATAACGTCCATATTTATGTCGACTAATAATAGTTTAATAACTAAAGTCAACATTTAATGCTAATTTTATTTTTAAACAAGGCAAATAATACATCAACTAAACACACAAAAACATACTTTACGTTATTAACTTAGGAAGTGTAAACTCTTTATCAATTATGTAAACTTCATAATGATGACATACCATCACGCCTGTTTTCCCTGAGGGGTTAGACAGAGGAAATCATAAAGTGCACCTACATTTCGCTAGTTATATTTAAGTCTCATGTAATAGACGGCAAGCCCATTGCTATCAAACGGGCACAAATCCAGACTCCGGACTGCTACTGAGAAAATTCCAGATGGCAAAACCCAGTAATTTATTTATTTAATACTTTTAGTACACAAATGTACAGAGGCGGACTTAATGCCAGAGGCAGTCATTTATAATGATATTTACATTATATTATCATACCTACTATTATGTACTTATTGATAACATGTTCGGTAGCAAACTGGTGGACTGACAATTTAAACTTACTGACATTGAATTTTATTAGAAATGGTACACATTTATAAATATTTTATTATAATGTAATAACCCTGCTGCAAACTACATGACATACCGCCACTGGACCAGCCAAGGCAGTGTAAGCATTTGCTACCTACGCTGGTTAACAAAACAGCAAATCAAAAACAAGTACCTATGTAACGAAAAAGCCTTTGGATAAAATCTGGCATACACACAAACATAATGCCATTTAATAGTAATACAAAGCCTAGCAAATACCTACGTATTATATTAATACCAGTTACTAAATCATACGTTATCGTAAATTGTAAACTTTGAGTGCGTGTGTGCGTATGTGTGTAGGTAAGGATAACTCGTGGTAAACGTTCCTAAAATGTTGGTGTTACGGGTACGTCGAAGGTATTTAAGACGCCCTGAGAACTCCGTCACAAGGATGACGGTGGCATGACTGGGAAACCGCTTTACGAGTAAATTCTGTACACATTTTTGAGGGTCACGTGTTAAATCGTGTTTTCATTAACAGGCTATCATTTTTATAGTTACGATACCAAGTTGCCACACATGCTTGATTAAAATATGGACTGATAATCTGATTTATGACTATAATACAAGTATTAAGCGAAACTAACTATATACCGTGTGAAATTTTTTACGCCTTGAAAAAAAATGGGGGAACGGAGTAAAAAGCCTTTAGCATAGAAATTTTTATTATTTTTATTTTTAAATAACATGTAATGAAATTGATCTAGCAATAAATACTACACATTTAAAGTAACATTTTCATACTAGAACAAAAAAAAAATAGAAATTTGGAAAAAAATACAATTAAAATCTATCGAAACTCAAATCATACGCACCCTACTCAGTACGCGGCATGTATCAATGATTTTGTAGCGCGGTCCTACCCTATGAAGCCGGCCGATAGGCGGCCTCATTGATCTTTCGCAGGCGCACGAGCCGCACACGCATCCCCGTCGACTCGCGTCCCGCGCTCCTTTAGTCACCTGCGATGAATCTGAAGGCCTTCCTGCCTTCTATTCTAGTTACACAACACACCATATTAAGGTCGAGACGGTAAAAAATGTCATCCGGTATAAGTAAATATTACCAATAGTACTATAAAGTTTACTGAAGGCAATCTTATGTTGTACTGGCAGGAAACAAAATGAGTTTATCACATTCGAACTGTAACGTAGATCCAGAACAACCCTTCAAATATTTTGGTATAGGTTTTTGTTTTGGAAGAAATCACTTGATTGACAGGAAAAGTGCTTTAAACAGAGGCGTGGAATAAACTAAATAATTTATAATTACACGCTTACAAGAGTTTCATTAAAAGATCACGGTACTCAAGGGACCCAAGTGGTCCCACAGTACCTGTATTATCTATTAATACGTGAAGCGAAAACTTCGGATCCCTTTTTACGAAAATTGGGCGGACGCAGGAGTATGAAATTTCGCACACTTATAGTTTATACAGAGAAGAAGTGACGAATGCTAATATTTTTTTAAATTATGCGTTAAAATACATTATTTTCAATAAATAACACGTTACACACACTTCTGTTCATTACCGTGTATCTAATACACACATGCGTAGATATTCTTTTGTTTATGGTCCAAATCTGTCTTTATTATTTTGTGCAATGTTACCAACACCCAGAAATATTTACTCCTAAAGCTTAAGTTAAAAACCCCTAAAATTGCCACAATTACTAAAAAAATCCGCTAAAAAATTATGATGACAATAACCAACGAATGTTCAGTAATCATAGACCGGCACACAGCAGTAATATTTATCTATATTTATTACGCGACATTTGTTAATCATTCACTCTGCATTCTTAGTATCGAGGAACCGTACTAGAAGTTGCTAATACTTTTATTGTAATCAAAAACACAATGAGAAATGTAAGATGGCAAAAAAACCCTAAGAATACCCCTAAAATTGGAACGCCCCTAAAAAATCTCAATCCTCTTATTTACCCCCTAAATTTGGAAAAACCCCTAAGTTGGTAAGCCTGATTTTGTGTCTATAGTCTTACTGAATGTCAAGTATAACCATAGGTAATAAATTAATTTTATGGATATATAACCTATTTCATTTTTAAAATCTATGATCATATCGAGAATATTTGTCTTTAATATTATTTGTATTAGCGACGATTGGAATTTATTTTAGATTTTTAACAAATATTTTTTGTGGTTTTATGGAGAGTGTCAAGTATGGCATTAGTAAGTTTCCCATACAAAACTTAGTGTCGTGTGCAAACTGTAGAGGTTGTATGCCTCACGATTGTACAGGCTGGTCCTAGATTGTACAGGCTGGTTATGATTATGACATTTGGAACCGTCATAATTAATCTATACTATATATACTATATAATATTATAAAGCTGAAGAGTTTGTTTGTTTGATTGAACGCGCTAATCTCAGAAACTGCTGATTGGAATTGAAAAATTCTTTTTGTGTTGGGTAGCCCATTTATTGAGAAAGGCTATAAGCTATATTACATTACGCTACGGTCAAAAAAAGTTGAGCAGCAAACGAAAAATGGACGAAAACTGGCAGGCAATTCGACGCGACGGGAAGGGGAGCGAAAATTTGACGCGGACGAAGTCGCGGGCAGAAGCTATTAAAAATAATAGGGAAAATTCTATAAAAACAGAGCTTTCTGTGATAATTCATTCCATATTGTTCCATATCCAGCAGTTAAGAAGTATCAAGAAAATAAAAAAGAGAGTCCTGAAGAAGTATTCTTTACTCATTACACCTACGTCCTGGTCCTGGCCATCACCATCCCGCCAGCGAACCCTCTCCACAGCAGTACAGCGTCAACAATTTGTCTATAGTGTTACTGAATGTCAAATATAACCATTTTTTTTTTTATTATCTATCTTTTTTCATTTAATAATGTATTTCTATTCAAATGAAGTACGGTCGAATTTCGACCAATAGGCGATCACTAGTAGTTATAAATCAGATTATCCTTCGTAACTATGGTGTCTAACTGCATCTCAAATGAAAGACCAAAGAAATACTGTGTGTTTAGAATTTTAATTATAGCGTAATACCCTATTATAAAAAAAAAAATTAAGAACCATATTTTCTCTCAAATATTTATTTAAGTTTCAAATAACAAAAGACTTTATAATGTTGCACGTCAGTTTATCTTTAACGAAACATTCAGGGTTGTAAAGACTTTTAAAAGATTCATACCTAAATATTTTTATACAGCTGGACTATTAAAACTTATTAGGCTCAAAGATTACATTATTGGTTAGTTTAATAAATAATAGACTAATAGAGAAGTGTGGAAGGAAATTAAAGACGTGTTACGCCGACCCAAATATTGTAAATTGGGATAATATCAGGAGAATGATGATGAAGATGATTGTTACTTTAATCAGTAGATAAAAATAGCAAAGCTATAAACATAACGGAACAGGATGGCCTTTAGCAGAAGTGGTCATCATTAATAGTGATTCAGCAGATGGCATAGAGCACTTCGTCGTGGATGTGGTACGACAACGGGTATTCTGACCTCACCTCTTATCAGAAGACAGCCGCCACAACCATCGATGCGACACTCCACTAGAGTGACTGTCACCAGCCAGTGTCACTCTTATCCGACCTTTTCAGTGATTCCAGTATTTTTGTAGCAAAACTATATGGCGCCACTTGCTTTGCCGTTAAATAAGTACCTAATTCATATTACTTGATGCGGTTAATCTATCAGCCGTTTATTTTTTATGGAGGATGTTAAGCTAGCGCATCGATGCGAAAATCAAATTATAATGCTATTTAATTACTTTTTCATGTAATAGGCATTCATTGGGACTGAATGAACTTATTGGATTGTATTGGTGATTATAATTTTATTTTATTAAATAGAATATAAATAAGAAACAGTTACATTATGCAATATTACAAATATAAAAATATAATAAACTTACATTATATTTAAACCCACAGTAGTGCACAGATTACCATTAAAACTTCAAAAATAATTCACTAGGTGCTGAATTGTACAAGTGCTTGAAAGTTTCACTGATAATATAGAAACAAATTTAAAAAAATATATTTAAACAAAAAAGAATTAGTCAGGATCTCAAGTGTCTCATACAAAAGCCTAGGTACAGCTTGGCAAAAAAGAGTCTGACGTGGTGACAATTGGAACTAAAATATTTTTTTATGGCAACACTGCTTTGTTTATCAACTACAAGTAGCTTTTCTGTCAGTGTTAGGTTCCCAGTTATATTTCACTTATTTCTAATTGACAATCAATTATTATTGCTTTTGTACAGAAACAAAATGAATAAAACAATAAGGAGTAGTGGTATGAGATGTGGTATGCCAAGTTTTCGTAAGATATTTGGCGGAATCGAAAGCGGAACAAATGTTGTCTCCGATTGCCAATGTTTTCAAAAGAACTCCCGATATGACAGGTATTTATTCAAGTTTACCTTTTAATCAATGCCAGTCAGTGTTTATCCTTTCTAATACTTAGTTTTATCGGTACTATTAAGTTTCAACCCATTTTATTGTTTTATTTACTAATAGTTTATTGAGGTTATGTTTTATAGTTTGATAAATCACGTGTACGTTGACTCTTCATGGTTGATACTTGAATTTGAAAAATGTAGATGGAATTAATATGATTGTCTATATAATTTCTTTAAGGTAACTTTGTCAATACAATTAGAAAAATTGTTGAAGAAGGTAAAAAAATAATGGAAAACACCACCACCACCGTCACCTGAAGGAAGACTTGAATGATTTGTGTACAATGAGAAAAAAAGTTAACTTTTTCTACACTGTAAAGAAACAGGCAAGTGTGTTTTTTTTTTTGTATCGCATACCACAGTGAAAAACGTATGATCAACAATTTTTATTTTCCAGGTGTCTACGTATACTTTACGTAATTTATTACCTATAGTTTGAGACGACGGGTTATAATGGGAGCCGTGAACCTCTAAGAAAGATTTTACAGTCTTTAAGTTTCATAAATAAGAAATGCAAAACTTACCAGATCAGTGTTAATGGAACAATCTATTATAGCAACGATAAGGAATACACGAATGATGTTATGTCATGCTTTTCTTTTTAAATAAAATCTACATTTTAGCGTGTTCTTTCATTTTCATCGTCATGAAGATAGTGATAGTGGTATGTTCCCCACATAGACATACCTGACGACTTCATTATTCATATGTTCAAGTTTATTTGATATGGCCCGTACCTTTCGAATGTGGCATGGTATAGGTAGTCTCCGACTTCTAATTAGATTCCGACGGTTAAAAGCTGTTAGTAGCCTTCTTTTCAACTATAAACTGTCAGCATTAACAGGATTCATTCATCATCATTATTTCTAGATGGTGGCCACAAATGCCAGTGTTCAACATTATTTCTTGGGTGTCGGGTTCAATGGACAATCCCTGAGTATGAACTAATTTATTTTTTATTCTGAATAAGTTTTTATTATGTTATCATTATGGCACTCGCACCTCTTAGATAAAAGGTTATTCTAGCGAAATAATGCGCAATCTACTAAATAAAAGTAAAAGCCTGTCTGTCTATCAAGTCTTGAAATTTAGGCTGTTGAGAATTCCCGGGATCTCGTGTTTGTTGATCCAAACATCAAGTATCTTATCACTTTTAGTCCTAGTATACAGGGTGGTCATACCTGCTAAACAGGCGCCCTCATTTTTTCTAGACTCTTTTTTACCAAGCTGTACAAATCTTTTCAAGAAACAGGTATGAACATGAACAGGGTTATTTGTAAAACACCGGCAACCTCTCAGGACTATGTTACTAACATCATAATCAACAACTTTTATTCTATGACTTTTAAAAATTCTTCATATTTTAGTTCGTCAGATTTTCATACAAAAATAAAAATATTTAAATTGAACGCTCCAAATGTTGAAAGTGTATGCGAAGCAAAAGAAAGCGATGATATATTAGCGAGAGAAGCGAGGTTGGTGGGGACCATAGATATCTAGAGATATGCCTTCATTGCGGAATAGTAAAGAGTCTTGTGTCGCCGCTTATCTCCCACCCAAAAAATTACAACATTAACAAATACTGTACTGACGACACACACTTAAAATTTGAACACGCACACCAAGAAGAAAGCAGCTACTCTAAATCAATTTCTAATAGCACACATACATATAATGGGCGGGGCATTCACTTGTAAACACTCGAACATACAATGCACACGCATGCAATTAGGGAGTCGAAAGCTATGGTCGATTATTTTTATCGATATTTAATTTTAGCACATTCTTGTATTATAATATTTCCGTTTAATTTTCTTTAAATATTTTTTTTTTTCATATACCTATCCGGAAATATATAAAATCAACACAAATAAACAAAATAAAAACAAGACTATGCGCTGTATGCATGTACTCACACAAGGATTTGGGAGCGATTACTCGTTCGCATACTAAGTTGCAAGTTACGTACGTATAGCACCACTACCGCTGCAAAATATGCGTTTCCAATAGGGATTGCTTGTCGATAAAATGGGTAACGATAATAATTCATATATCTACGATTGAAAATTAAAACAAGAAACTTCATTAAGCTACCTTCGTAAATCGTAATACAATATAAAAAGAAACGCACACTTTTGTAGCCCCATACTAGGATCAGTTTTATTAATCTACAACGACAGTATTCACTGTATCGACCGCTGTACTATTTAAAATCACAAAAACGTCATGTAGATATGTATTAAATATCTAACAAAATATAAAAACGACCATAAATAACCATTAATATAATAATACTGTCAATCTAATGTTAATGATATCTGCAATATCTTCAGATGTCACGTGATATATTTAATATATAAATATAGCCTTAATATATATTTCAGCATCTAAAGGTATCACGTGACATTTTAACGATTTCGTTCAGTATCTTAAGATCCGTCTGTGATGCTCCATTGGAATGTATAGTGAGCGATTTAACAAACATTATAGCATCTTCAAAGTTTGTTACTCGCTTCGCCATTCAAATATCTACCTCATCAGACAGGAATCAAATCCGGGGCCATTTGAGCATCCGTTAGTCGTTACACAAATAAACGAAAATAAAATTTTGAAAATGAAAAGACGCTTAGTTATAATACTTTTTTATTATAACTAACACTTTTGCATATAATGAACTCTAAAAACTTAATTTTCAGTTGCCAATATAAATATTATCGACATGGTCACACTCGAAGACTCTCGAGGCACATCACTAACTGACGACTGCGAGCAGCGGCCGCACCACGTTATTAACGTATTTTGTTAGTTTCGATATATTCATTATACACTGCGGTGTTAGAACTCAGCGTTCGAATTTTCGTTAATACAATGCAAGTATTGTAAACTGGCATAATATAATATTGCGACTATCATTCTGCCACATAATAAAAAGATGCAAAAGCAACAAATCAATCTAAGTAATAATGTTTTTGAATTTTTATTGAGAAAAACATATAATTTTCAATAATTACCGATGGTATGTGATTCCATTTGACTTAAAGTTACTGGTATTGCTTCGATTTTTGCAAATCACTATAGAACAACACGGCATTTTTAAAGAATCCCAGCCGACGGTCGAAGTTCAACTAAACGTGCCGGGAGTAATGTGTTCTCCTTTAGCGCATATTGCTGAGACACCGGCCCCGCCCCCTTTTCATATCTCCCTTTAGTTTCTGTTATCTGTGGTGGGGACGCTTGCACTTGACATATTTACGGGCGACCGATTTTTGTATGAAAATCTGATGAATTAAAATATGATGAATTTTTGAAAGTCATAGAACAAAAATTGTTGATTATGATCTAAGTAACATAGTCCTGAGAGGTTGCCTGTGTTTTACAAATAACCCTGTATAAATGTTACAGTGCTTCAGGAATGATTTTCATTCTGGAAAACCATTTCTGTTACCGTTTCGAATCATATTTTTATCAACATACATCCTGACACTGAACTGCAAATTGCAAAATATAAGGGTTCCGTTTTCCTTTTGAGATACGGAACCCTAAAAATGTCAGAAAATTTGAATTTGGTTGGCCACCCTAGCGCGATCGGCTTAATTTGGACTAGGATTTACGGGCAATATATACATATAGAGTCACGTCAACTTGTTAAGTTTCAGGTGAAAAGAGAAAAAAAATTACAGTTAGGCGCTCCACCCACTGCACCGCGCCCCGTCGCGTAGCGCGGGATGGCAGATTACCATTGTATGCAAGTATCTCAATTTATATAGAAATCACGCCTAGCACAACACACTGCCGACGCGTAAATACGCGGGAAGGCGCCCCGTGCGTTATACGTAGCTCCGCGCACCGCGGCGGGACGCATCTTCAGTGGGTGAACCGCCTTATACTAAATCTAATCTAATTCCTGAGACTAGCGCGTTCAGCGCTAGTCTCAGGAATTACCTGTCCGAATTGAAAAATCCTTTTTGTGTTGGGTAGTCTATTTATCGAGGAAGGCTATAGGCTATATAACATCACGCTAAAACCAAGAGAAGCGGATCAGTAATAAAAAATGTTGCAAAAACGGGCAAAATTGCACAGGTAGGCGATTCGACGTGACGGAAAGGGTCGGGGGAACAAGAAGTTTAACGCGGACAAAGTCGCGGGCAGAAGCTAGTACGTTCATAAACTCACGCCTCTATCCCATGGGGATAGGCAGAAACTACGGAACGCCACCTGCTACGATCCGTACACACTCCTTTTGCCTCGTTTAGGTTCATACAATTAGTCATACACATACGCTGGTTGTGAGTACTACGCACCTGACCTTTCTGAAGACCATCACCAATAAGGTCACTAAGAAATAAGTTTCTTTCTATTACAATGATGTGCAGCCAGCCCTGATTTTCTTATGTAGTTAATAATGATGAAACGTTATCAGATTACATATTCAGTGTGTGAAGAAAATGTTTGCAGTACTATCGTTTAGTTAGTATTAGTTACGTGAACATAGTTTAATGAAGACCATGGCCATGGAAAATGAAAGTGTTAGTGGTAAAAAAGGCAATGCCTATATGCAATGGTTGGTGGCTATGCTAGGTAAATAGACTGTCATTTTTGTTTCTGTGTGTAATGGTTTGTAGCTGACTTCAAAAAAGGAGGAGGTTCATGGTCGTTTGTATACAATGTGTTACATAGTTAACGCAAGATGTCACATACCTAATTAGAGTATTGAGTTGAAACCATAACACAATGACCAAAACTTTTAAAAAGTCAGAAAAACCCGCACGTAATTCAAATTTCTTATGATTTTTTTCACATTACAAATCAGAATTAGGTTGAAGTGTGACATAACTATAATTCACGACTGTAACAAATATTATAGTTTTAATTAACGAGCTGTATTTATAATTCGAATGATCATCACCACTTCCACACTATATATATATATTTATATATCCACACTAATATTATAAATGCAAAAGTAACTCTGTCTCTCTGTCTTGCTTTCCTGCTAAAACTACTGAACCGATTTAAATGAAATTTGGTACACAGATAGTTTAGAGACTGAGAAAGGACATAGGCTACTTTTTATCCCGGTAGTATGTTCCCGCGGGATAATTTTCGACCTCCACGCGGGTGAAGCCGCTGGCAAAAGCTAGTATATTTATATATATATAATATTATAAATGCAAAAGTAACTCTATCTGTCTGTCTGTCTGTCTCGCTTTCCTGCTAAAACTACTGAACCGATTTAAATGAAATTTGGTACACAGATAGTTTAGAGCTTGAGAAAGGACATAGGCTACTTTTATTCCGTGACTTTGTCTGCGTCTGCGATAACCGACATTTACGCAGACGAAGTCGCGGGCAGAAGCTAGTAGTTCTATAAAGCTATGCAATTTAACGTTACGGTCGCAAATCATATTTTGTTGAAGATGCAGTGTAACACTGACCAGTAGATTTAAAAACCGTATTTTGAATTTCGCGGGCTATCTTAGCTGTAATTTCTAAATTTTGTGAGTTTTTTTTTTTGTGGGACATCTCGTAGTTAACCTAAAAAATTTCTTACTACTTAAACGGATGGTAGCCCGGCGAGTTCTAAAAAGTTAACTTAATTTTGTGAGATGAATCATTCAATGGCATGTTTTAACTCAACATCAGCAACATTCTCCTGCATTTATCCCAATCTATTTGGGGTCAAAGCAACATGTCTTTTCAACCGACGAAAAAAACGGAGGAGGTTCTCAATTCGGCGCGTATATATTTTTTTTTTATTTATAACCACGCATAACTTTTTACATAGTGGTCCGATTGTGACAATTCTTCAAGGTGGTCCCATATAAATTTGGAAAGCAAAATCGAACCCTAAGGGTCGGAAAACCTAGGACCGAAGCCTGCCGGGGTCGCGTGATTGTTCGAATGAGATACCGTGACCCTGGCACATGGGCAACTGATGGAACACGGGTGGGTTTTAGTCAGTAAAAGTCTGACACGCCCTCCCGCTCCGCCCAGAGCGGGAGAAGTCATTTGATGATTTCCCATCCCGAAAAAAAAAAAAAAAATGGTCGGAAAACAGGGTGTTGCGTCCCGTTCGATTAGTTACTCTATGCGCCTTCGGAACGCGCCCGAACGGAATGACATCTGACTTGTCAAGTTTGACTTTTGACACTTGACACTTCTCTTTGATTTGGTGCTTGAACGAGGGATGGCGGTCCCAGCATCGCGCTTCCACCTAGTCAATTAAAATCCTATGGCTAGGGCTCTGGCCTGGCAGCGAACACAGGGGATGATTGATTGTTCACTCACTGATTGTAATGTATAACCACGCATAACTTTATACAGTGTAGTCCGATTTTTATAATCCTTTTTTTGTTGGATAGGGTATACTTTGGCAAGTATTATTAGTACATTAAAGCCACAAAAAATTATAAAATAAAAACTTTTTAACAAAAAATTAAACCGCCGAAAAAACTGAAAAGCATAAAATAATAAACCTTAAAATTTTGAGTCGGTGCTGAAAAATCAATGAACAAATATAACTAAAAGCGCCAACTCATAATTTTAAGGTTTATTATTTTATGGTTCTCAGTTTTTTCGGCGGTTTAATTTTTTGTTAAAAAGTTTTTTTCTGCCACACTTCTCTATTAGTAGTCACTCCGTTTCTTACCACAGCATCATTCACACTGTCCATCCATTGTATTTTTGGTCTCCCCTTCCTTTTATAGCCATCGACAGTCTTACTCAAAAAAAATCTCACGAAATTTTCCTCATTCCTCCGTATCACATTCCCATGTCATGGATACTATGACAACCAATTTCCAGACCACTTTTCAATTACCGGTGCCACTATCAGACTTCCTATTATGTACGCATTTCTTATTCTTTCCATTTGTGTAACACCACACATCCCTCATTCCTCAACATTCTCATGTCAGCTGCATACAATTGCCTTTCATTCATCCCGTTTGTGGCTCAAAATACTGACCCATACAAGCCATGTTGTAACTAACGTAATAATTATTCTTTTTAACCAACTTCAAAAAAAGGAGGAGGTTATCAATTCGACTGTATTTTTTTTTTTTATGTTTGTTATCTCATAACTTTTGACTGGGTGAACCGATTTTGATGATTTTTTTTTATTTGAAAGCTGGTGTTTCCCGAATGGTCCCATTTTAATTCGGACAATGGGATCCATGTGAGAACCATATATGTCTTAAATTTGCATTAAGTATTTGCGCGACAAATGAACGAATAACGCGATTAGATTAGTGCGGGGTATCTACCATAACTAAAAAGTTAAAAATAAAAACTTTTTACGAAAAAATAACAACCGACTTCTTTAAAAAAAAACACTACATAGTCAAAGAAGTCGGTTGTTATTTATTTGTAAAAAGTTTTTTAAGTTCAAAATATGTACCATGTATGGATTCGAACAATTGCTCTCATGAAATATAGTAATAATATAAATCCTCATTCGACCGAATACACAGCCATTTCACAGATCACTTGATCAAACAAAGGAAATCTCATTACTGTCATAATTAGCGAGCTTGGCACTTGGCAAGATGCATTGTGTTTGCCGTATGACTAATTAATTCACAGGAGAATGCTGCTCTGTTCCTGGTTCACAAAAGCCGTAGAGTACTGTGATCCAAAAACCTTTGTACAAAGTTTTAATTATACTGTGTTTTTTTTTATGGCCGTGACCAACAGTTTGCTATCCCTGCAAGAAAAAAATGTTTTGGTTTATAGAATGTGGACAATCTCTGGTTTGTGGATGTGAGATTTTTGCTTGTAAACGTTTCTGGAGAAAATACTATTTTAAGCGACATTTTTTTTAAGCTGAGCTTTTTATATGAAGAAAACGTATTAGCATAGCTTATCCATTCCACAGGGATCATAAAATTGAGAGAAACTGCAAATATACTTAACGCGTTTTGGACTGTGTATAAAACGTCGTAACCAGATTCACGAAACGCATCTTATTGCATCCAAGAGCCATGTTCTATGCTATTGGGTTTGGTTGCTAAACTTAGTCCTTCATATGGACGATTGTGCATGGGCCATAGCAGCCGTCAGTGATTATTCCAACCAACCAACCATCCTCCAGAAGTTAACTATGTCTCTAACTATGTCTCTAACTCTGTTGAGAATATTTGTGCAAGATCTGGGTGCCTCGTTTCTGTCCTAATCTGAGCCACGCATGTGCATTCAAAAAAAGAATCCAAGTCGAAAAAAGTCCAAGAGCCACAATATTGCATCTTATATCAGCCTTTGCCAATTCATTCGAAATGTCACCACAAAATCTCGAAAAAGACAACGTCTATCAGGAAATAAACGAACTGTTTCATTTGTAGCAAATACCACACTCCTAACATACGGCTTCCAAGCGGGATGGGTGTCACCAATGACAAAAGTTTTACAATCAGCGAGCTCCCCGGCCGGGTACCCGTTGTCAGACTATGAAATATCATGGATTGCAAGTGCCCTTTGTATGGCGGCTGTTTTTGGAGTCTCTCTATTCGCCTATATCGTCGACAGATTTGGAAGGAAGGTGGCCGTTTTGATCATGGCTGTACTGCAAGCGGTAAGGGTATTTTTCAGCTTTTTTGTGTTGTGTTTTGCATCCTGTCCGTATTTAGGAATAGCTTTCTATCTCTGCCATCTTTAAAGGGTTGATTGAAAAATCCTACTAATCTACTAATTAGTCGTCAAAATTAATGTACGAATAACAGATAATAATAGGGTTTATCTCGAAAACGTTACGTATCTGTAAGGTTATTTAATAGGTACATCTTAATAAAACATTTTTGCTGAAATAAACTAAATATTCTTTATAACGTTAACCAATAATTAACATATTCCCTAGACGATTTTACTTTTGCTATAGCTACTTGATGAAAGACTATTCAATAGTAGATTATGTTACATGTTGTATGTAATCAATCTTTACACAAAGTTATGACATTTTTATCGACTTTGATGATAGCTTTTTAAAATTTTAGACAAATTAAAAGACTTGAAAAATAATTCTAGGTGCGTTTAGCGTAGCTATAATCATTTTTCAGGGTAGTTTAGAACTAAACAATAAAAAACTTTTAATGAAAGCTAAAGAGTCAATTTACCTTGACCTGAGTTTGGCCCGTCTGGTATGTTAGATTAGGCACCGAGACCTTTCCAACTTTGCCTTAGATAAGAAAAGATTTCCTCGTGGTAGGGACTCCGGTTTCACTACTTAGAAATGAAAAAAGAATAAAAGTACTGCAACAATATTTCAAACTGTTTTTCTAGTGTTTCACATTAAAGGAGTTCGTAAACGTAGCGATAATGCCAAAACTACGCGACGGAAATTACGCAACGTATTTTCGGCCTCATGTCTTTTAAGTAATTTGAAAAACATTGCAGGCATAAACACAACGATCTTACATCATCGATCTTCGTGAAACCTGTAATTTATGACTCAAGGGTAAATAGTGGACATACAACTTTTATAAAATAGGTCTTTACCCTTCAAATGTCAAAAATCTGAAATATTGATTGTTCGTATACCTAATTCCGTAATTGTCGACTAGATAATTTGTTAAATTCAGGTTCTCGTCTAGTCGCTACATATGAATAGTTTATTACAGTTTGGTAATATTGTATTGAAGGATTAACTACAGCAATGCCTAATCTCAATAGGCATAAGTTTTCAGGGACAAATGTATTGTATTGTTACCTACCTATTCGAAATATGGTGAGGAAAGTTTCGAGCGTGAGTGATCCATACTCAAAACTTTTCTCACGGCTATCTCACCCGTATAGCCGTAAGAGTAGGGGAAAACCAAAGATACAATGTGTGGATTATATGAAAGACGATATGGCTAGAAAGGGGGTATTACCGAGATGACGACTAATTGAGAAGTATGAACAAAAAGACACGTTATGCCGACTCTTAATAAATTGGGATACAGGCGAGAGAATGATGAATGATGAAAAACTACCTACTACGTTAGACTAGGCTGGAAAATAATAGTTTATGAAAGTGTTGCATAATAGTATCACACGAGGGTTTTAAAATCTAGTATTTATAGTGTATTACACTACTTTATTTATTCTCATTCACTGGGATTGGAACTAAGTACTAAATAAAAAATCAAAGTTAAATGAGTAAGAAATAGTTTTGTAATGCTACAATATAAAAATGGTATGCCCGAATATGCGTTCTAAACTCCTTGGTCATATTAACTTCGTGGATTTGTCTTGTATTGTAATATAATAGTAAAAAAAAAAAAATTAGAAAAAGTGTTATAACATAATTCCATTTTTAAATTACGGTATTAAGGTATTATGTGTATGTCAATATGATATACGTTTTGTTACATGTTTTGAAGTTTATAATTCATATTTTACGAGTAAAATAAATAAAATAAAAAAGGCTTTTATTCCATGCAGCATACACATACATAACACACATACAAATTTTACGAGTAGGTAGATAAAAATATTTATTTGTTAATTCCATCTAACAAGCGACGCTTGTGTGATTCTGACGGTGACTTAAGAATCTATTTTATAATATAAATAACAACTTTTCCCCTTTCAGCTTTGTTGGATAATGAAGCTGTCATCAGCAAACATTGCAGTGTTAATCATAGCAAGACTTTGCGGCGGTTTGTCAGCTGGAGGATGCTACAATGTAGTGCCAATGTACGTCAGAGAGATAAGTCAGGATGACATTAGAGGGGTTCTTGGATCTTTTATAATACTGTTCCAAAATATTGGCATACTGGCCATGTTTGCTATTGGAGCCTACTTTGATTACCACACTGTATTGTGGATTGTGTTGTGTGTGCCTGTACTGACTTTTGTAATGATGCTGAAGGCTCCTGAGTCGCCAGCATTTTTGGTGAAGAAAGGGAAAATTGATGTAAGTTACTGAGGTTTTTTTTAAACTCTTTGGTTCATTGATAGAATGCTCTTGTCGATAACTATTCGTAAGTGGGATGAGTTGCCTTGGCAAACAAACCAGAAATATTTTAAACAGACTCCGGACCCAGGTTGGAAGGCGCCAAAGTTGTAACCAAATTCTAGACCATCTTCCAACAACACGCTAAAAAAGAGTAACTACTTAACTTTGGATTACTCTTTTTCATTCAAAAGAAATAAGGGTACAGGGTTATAGGGTGGCAGAGACATACCCACATAACCTGCTACCATGGATTCAATAAGTACTTGTGAGAAAAAAGATATGTTTTCATATATTTTGATGGCGGAGATAGGTATCGCACTTTTTAATGAAACAACAGGTATCTTTTTGATAACAGACGACAATTAATGTCTACATCGATCATCACGTGCTGAGTTCATGGTAACAATTCGCGCGTCGATGTCAGATACCAACTAGTAATAACACATATTGAAAATAATATTTTTCAACGATAAATTTCGACTGGTCTTTATAGATTACATAGACTAAGTTCTACCAGTTTATAATTCTGAGACTGTGTACCGAGATTATCATCATCATCATTTCAGCTGTAAGACGTCCACTTCTGGACTTAGGCTTCCCCCAATTTGGGGGGCTTTGCCATAATCGCCACGCTTGGCAGGCGGGTTGGCGATCGCAGTAAAATGGGTTAGTAAAATGCATAGAGAACGCTGCTGCCCCTTCTCTAGTAAGTCCCTTAGTCGCTTTTTACGACACCCACGGGAAGAAATGGGGTGGTGTTATTCTTTACGTCCGGCACCACACGGTACTGCACGGCACGGTACCAAATTCCTTAGAAAACATTTTGATTTTGTTCTTTAGGAGTTAGTTAGTCTTAATTTCGCAAAGTTTTTCTTTTTTCTTTCACATTTATATACTCCAATTACATACTAAGTTCGCGCAATTCTCTCTTAGACCGTTAACACCAGTTCATTACGTCCAAGTGATATATACGCTCACAACGCGCCGGTAATGAGGCGATTTACTAATCCATTAATAACGCGAAAACATATCTGTGTTGAAAAAATACAGAAATAGATAAACAATAGGACTTCTAAAATGGTGGTGACCTGGCGAAATGAATATAAAGCGGCTGAGTGCGAGTTGGAAACGTACAAGGTTTTGCGCCACTGTAAAAATATTTGACACTGCATTTTTTTTAAATAGGTACTTTAGTATCAAACTCTTTCCTTGTATGTGAACTCAGTTAATTTTTTTTTGTTTTATTTTTGTTATTTGGTTTCATAGCGGTTATCTATACTATATTACTATTATATACTAAATATAATATTATAAAGCTGAAGAGTTTGTTTGTTTGGTTGAACGCGGTAATCTCAGGAACTACTAGTCCAAATTGAAAAATTCTTTTTGTGTTGGGTAGCCTATTTATCGGTAGAAAGGCTATAGGTTATATAAAATTACGCTACAACTAAGAGGAGCGGAGCAGTAATGAAAAATGTTGCAAAAACGGGGAAAATCGCAAAGGTAGGCGATTCGACGCGATGGGAAGGGTCGGGGGAAAAAGAAATTTAACGCGGACGAAGTCGCGGGCAGAAGCTAGTAGTTAATTTAGTAATACGAAATCTGTGAAACTTCTAAGTATCTACCTATTGCGGGTCAGAAGGTACACGCCCGTGACAGATAGACTGATGGACAGCGGAGCCTTAGTAATAGGGTTCTTCGTGGGCATGTTTTGAGTACGGAACCTACGGAACCTAAAAACAAACTTACTTTACGATCCGCGCTTCGTTCGACGGATCATTAGAAACGTCAAGTAAAATTTTTCCAGGCATAAATCGGGACGAGTAAGAGGTCTAATAGAAAATTTAAACAAAAAAGGATCGGCCTCGTCCAACTACCTTAGGCTCTTAAGATTTGTACGAGTATGTACATAATTGATAACAAAGGGAACCAAAAGCCGTGTTCAGAAATACTGCATTTTCCCCAGGGTAAGTGCTCTGCGAGAAAAGCAATGTTGAGATATTTTTTATCAGAAGAATAACGTCTAAAAACATTTATTAAGGTCAAACTTTAGTTAGAGAGAAGTTGAAGGTCGGGAGTTCGAACTCACGAACCTTTACTTTGTGTATTTGATAGAGTAAAAAACATCGTGACGAAACCGGTATATCAATTCAAAGACATGTGAGATCCAGCACCCTGCACTGCCCACGTCGTGGTTCATGGCGCACTCTCTCCCACAGAGCGGAGGCCTGTGTCCCAGCAGTGGGAATATTATAGGCTGAATATGCAGGGTTAGAGAACCCCGATGATAATGCGTTTCACGTAATTCCATTTCATGTCTTTAACTATCGGACGCCCTAGGAGGACATTTAGTAATCTTACTCGTAATGTTCTTCAGAAAGGTCAGGTGCGTAATATTCGCAACGAGCGTACGTGTAAGACCAGATGTATGAACGTCATCATTTCAGCCGTAAGACGTCCACTGCTGGACTTAGGCCTCCCACAATTTGGGGGGCTTTGCCATAATCGCCACGCTTGGCAGGCGGGTTGGCGATCGCAGTATGGTGGTAAAACGCATAGAGAACGCTGCTGCCCATTCTCTAGTAAGTCCCTTAGTCGCCTTTTACGACACCCACGGGAAGAAATGGGGTGGTGTTATTCTTTACGTCCGGCACCACACGGTACGATGTATGAACGTAAAAAACGCAAAATGAGTATGTTAGGATCCTAGCAGGTGGCGTCCCGTCGTCTCTGCCTACCCCTCGTGGGAAAAGACGTGAGTTTATGTATATATGTATGTATGTTTGTCTATATCAGTAGTATGTATAACTATAAAACACGTTTTCTCTTCCAAGAAATGGTCGCAGCTGGAACCAGTACGTACTCAGAAATATAATCACAGATTTACATATGAATTGTCCCTTGTACGAAAACTGTTTCAACAAATGCAATAACAGAGGTATGTTTTTTAAACAAATATGTGTTACAGGAAGCAGCCAAGACAATAGCGTTTCTGAGAAAACTGGATGTCAACGACAAAGTAATACAAAACGAAATCGACTACATGAAAAATCAAGAGCTTACGTATAACTCAATGCCAAAGATTTCATTCAGAACCTTATGTGAGTAACAAAAAAACGTGTTTTATCTTGTCTTTTTAATATCAGTCCAAGATTAAAATTTATATACGAAGGTACATAATTAAAAAGATAAGTCTTGGTCCAAACGACCCAGCGGGATCAACATGGATGATATTCATTTATTTTGTAGTGCAAAAAGGCATTTGTTTTTACTGCGTTATATTAATGTATGTTACATTAACCACCCCATTTCTTCCCGTGGGTGTCGTAAAAGACGACTAAGGGACTTGCTAGAGAATGGGCAGCAGCGTTCTCTATGCATTTTATCACCATACTGCGATCGCCCACCCGCCTGCCAAGCGTGGCGATTATGGCAGAGGCCCCCAGATTTGGGGAGGCCTCTGTCTAGCTGTGGATGTTTTATGGCTGAAATAGGTGGTGGTGGTAGTGGATGTTACATTACTGTTAGGTCTAATCATAATAGTAGATTTTTATTTATGAAATCTTACTATTCACATTGAACAATTAAATGAAATCTGTTCACTTTTCTTCTAAAAAAGAGAGTTATTAAGGCTTATTTTATTACCGTCTCTAATATTAAATCCATAAACTTCCTAAACGAAGTTTAATCTTTTAAACACTTGTCAAACTGCTAAAGGATTTGCAAGTCTTTTGGGCTGTCAAGATTTGTATTTCGGGAATTTCCTTCAGTAAACGTAGGTCGGGTTTGAAGCAAATCAAATTGGGATAAACTTGTCACTCTCTTATAATAATGTTGGGTTAAGTCGAAGTTGCATTTGTGTTTTGCCCTTTTATTCTTGTTTATTTAATGGCTTTTTAGGGTACATACTGAATAATCTGGAGTAAAAATATTTTGCCTTTACTGTGATCATAAATGTAGTTATGTAGGATAATAATTGTACAAAGTTTAGTTTTGTCTTTTAATTTTATGACCTATCAGGGTGCCTTTTAGACAATAAAATACAAGTAAACCCAACAGAACCCAAACCACTATAAATTACATTGTAACTTTTGATAAACTTACAGTTAAAAACAAAGCATGGCGGCGCGGCTGCATTCTAAGCTTCTTACTGGTGACGTTTCAAACGAACAGTGGAAACTTTGCAACCCTGACGTATTCGCCCGCCATCTTGAAATCCGCCGGCGTCACGTGGAACCCAGAACTCCAGACCCTCAGCTTCCCGGCAGTTATGATCCTTGCCTCGTTTATCTCAATGAGTTGTGTGGAAAAGTTCGGCCGGAAGGTAAGAGCCTTTCCAAAGTAATTTTGATAAATGTGTTTGCTGACTAATCTTTATTTCTGATCGGATTAGAGAAGAAATCTTCCCTATACTTTGCGTTTCAACGTTTTATTTGTACGTTTCTTGTTTTCTCGCGGGGGATTTTGCTGAGCTCTGATTTGTAGGTTTTCGTTTTATTATTTCTTGCTGAGATTTCTTTAAGCCGTATGGAATGGTTCGTCGTGGACTGACTAAAAATTCTAACTAACGTAAAAAACTCAAAACTGGCTTGGTTTAAAAAAAACAAATGCTATTATAGTTATAACTACCGTTTTTATTTAATCACAATGTAATTATTTCCGTGCTTTTATAAACAACCTGCTTTAATATATACCTTTATATTTATTCAAATTAACCCAAAATTTTAAAGCCCTTTTGTTAGTGTCAACCATCACGGTCCACTTCTAATTCATAATTCATGTTGTTTTAATATTAAATTTTCATTCGTTAACTTTAATTTTCATAAATACTCACACTATTTCTAAATAGTGCGCTGGAGACTATTGCCCTGGTTTTGAGCGTGGCTTTTGGTAAATGTTACGTAAACCTTATTAGCTCCCAGGATAATAAATTAACTTTTACAAGGCAATTTTTGGGTAGAACTTTCTAGACTATTATGTATGGCGATTTTTGTTGACACGTGTCGTTATGACCGACCTGTGTGTATTTTCGAGTCTTGGTCGTATTAACCATACAATAGTTCGTAATTGTTAATGACTCTTCAACTTTTGATGTAGAGATCTCTCCAAAGGACTATTCAGAATAGAAAGGTACTTCACTTCAGAGATAGTGATGCGTATATAATATTTTATAGAAAAATGATATACGTATATATTTTTCTGTGATCTTAAAAACTATAGTTAGTTTTATGATATTTATGGACGTACTTATATGTTCATCATATGCATTGCTCTTAAGGTCCCTATCAGTACTGCCAAGGTTGATATTATTCCCCAGGCGCTACTTGAATCCACGTTTCGCATAAATATCTTGCGTGAGATTGTAGAATCGCATAATGTGGTTAAACTACTACAATGTAATCTTGCCCGGTTCTTAATGGAATCGTTGTGGCTTTTCACTGTTATGTGGTATCTAAGATACAAACCATTTTATCCTGTAATAATCCACTACTAGTGATCGCCCATTGGTCGAAATTCGACCTTACTTCATTTGAATAGAAATACATTATTAAATGGAAAAAATATATATAATAATAAATATAAAAAAATGATATGGTTATATTTGACATTCAGTAACATTATAGACAAATTGTTGACGCTGTACTACTGTGGAGAGGGTTCGCTGGCGGGATGGTGATGGCCAGGACCAGGACGTAGGTGTAATGAGTAAAGAATACTTCTTCAGGACTTTCTTCTTTATTTTCTTAATACTTCTTAACTGCTGGATATGGAATAAATTATCACAGAAAGCTCTGTTTTTATAGAATTTTCCCTATTAATTTTACTTAATTATGACAGTTCAAAATGTCATAATTATAACCAGCCTGACAATCGTGAGGCATACAACCTCTACAGTTTGCACACGACACTAATTTTTGTATGGGAAACCTACTAATGCCATACTTGACACTCCCCATAAAACCACAAAAAATATTTCATTTAGATCTAAACTAAATTCCTATCGTCGCTAATACAAATAATATTAAAGACAAATATTCTCGATATGATCATAGATTTTGAAAATAAAATAGGTTATATATCTATAAAATTAATTTATTACCTATGGTTATACTTGACATTCAGGAAGACTATAGATACAAAATCAGGCTTACCAACTTAGGAGTTTTCCCAAATTTAGGGGGTAAATAAGAGGATTGGGATTTTTAGGGGCGTTCCATTTTTAGGGGTATTCTTAGGGATTTTTTGCCATCTTACATATCTCATTGTGTTTTTGATTACAATAAAAGTATTAGCGACTTCTAGTACGGTTTCTCGATACTAAGAATGCAGAGTGAATGATTAACAAATGTCACGTAATAAATATAGACAAATATTACTACTGTGTGCCGGTCTATGATTACTGAACATTCGTTGGTTATTTTCATTATAATTTTTTAGGGGATTTTTTTAGTTATTGTAGCAATTTTAGTGGTTTTTAACTTAAGCTTTAGGGGTAAATATTTCTGGGTGTTGGTAACACTGCACAAAATATTAAAGACAGATTAGGACCATAAACAAAAAATATCTATGCATGTGTGTATTAGATACACGGTAATGAATAGTAGTGTGCGTAACGTGTTATTTATTGAAAATAATGTATTTTGAAGCATAATTTAAAAAAATATTAGCATTCGTCACTTCTTCTCTGTATAAACTATAAGTGTGCGAAATTTCATACTCCTCCGTCCGCCCAATTTTCGTAAAAAGGGATCCAAAGTTTTCGCTTCACGTATTAATATATAGATACTTTCAGTATTGGCATATACATTTCATAAGAAATATCTAGAAATAAGCAAGATATCGGAATTTAGTTGCATACTTTATCTAATCAGTTTTATAGTTTGACAAGTATAGCAGCTTCACTGCCAAATTTCCTTCCTTTTAAATCCAGATCTGACCCGGGACGTTGCAAACCTATCGTCTCTCTCGTATCGACTTTAGAAATCGGTGTAAAAATAACATTCCGGGTCAAAGGACGTACGGCGTGCAAACTGTGGCGAGGCTGGCTCCACGCCAATAAGACAGACAAGCTTTTCAGTTGATACAACTTGGAAGGACAAAGTAAAAGATACCATTTTTGTCAGCTTTTAAACTTTAGCTTTACTAACTTGTTTGGAAACGAAATGAAACCAGTTTTTTAATTGAGATGGGTTTTAGTGGAAAATCTACCCTCATATCCGGTTCTACGATTTCTGAAAGGCTCAAGTCTAAAATTTACTAACACGCTAACAAAAATTTACTAGCATGCTAACTGCTGTAATTATTTTCCCGAAATAATAACAGCCACTCAATTCGCTTGACTTTCTTACATTCCATAATGTTCCCACTGCTGGGACACATGCATGTGGACTTTTTTGTAGATCTTTGAAGACCATCATCTTTGTAATACATACTTTTGGTGTATGATCAACGTATGCGAGGATAAGAGCTTGAAAGCGCATTTTCATCCGACTTGCTTCAAATTTATCGTCACTGCTCAGCTCCTATGTATTTTAGCGTTATGTTATATACGCTATAACCTGCCTAGGAGTATGGACTACAATCGTACAAAGTTTGTTTAAAATCCCTTCAGTAGTTTTTGACCCATGCGTGCACATACAGACAGACAGACAAAAAATTTACTGATTGCATTTTTGGCATCAGTATCGATCACCATTCATCCTCCAATATTAATTTTGAATGTATATTCAATGTACAGAATTGACCTCTCTACAGTTTTATTATAAGTATATAGATATAGATAAGTATAGATAGAAGATATTTCTGTTTCTGAGAAACAAGGAAATATTGCAAAACAAAAGTATGTTATAAAGTTCGCGATAAATGTGACAGGAGAGTCCACTTTGTTTAGTAAATACTTTCTGACACACTGGTGCATATTAAAAGTTTTCGATAGAAAAGTAGTACTTTTCTATATAAAACTTTTAATATGCACCTTGCGACGACAAATGACGGAGTTCTGAGCTTTCTTATATTTATAGTTACGGATATTTTCCATAGAGACTTTGACAGACACTTTGAGTCATATGTAACTTTGACTGTTTCGATAAATCGGGTACTACATATCTCTTTTGGTTTTTCTTAAATTGTTTGCGACCAACGTTAACTACTAACTGATCACCAAATACTGGAATTAACGTTCCAAATGTCATCTTAGCGTTAATCAACGTAACAAAAGCAGGGTATTTTTTTACTGCCTCTCTGGTATTTTTTCCCAGAAGACGCATTGTTTAAAAACTAACTGACCCAGAATAACACTAACAATTGATAAAATCTTGAGGCAGATTTAGCATAAGCGATATTGAAATCAGACCATGAGATCTTAAAATTGAATTTGACGTAATGTTAAACTATGAACTGAGAGACTGCACTTTAACTAGTTTCCAAACAAAATAAAAGGACTTAAACAGAGATACAAACTTTGTTAAATAAATAATCAGTTAAGAAACTTTAATTATAGAAGAGAATCAAGATAGTGTTAAGATGTAAATGAATAATGAAAGAAGACGAAATAGCGACGGCACGGTTAGTCCGAGACGAAATGAAGATGTCGTTGAGTCCGCAAAGAATTTAATTAGAGCAACAGATGCAGAAAATGACGACCTTTTTCTGTAAGTTAGTAAATAAGGAATCAGACAGATAGTGCTTGAAAGAGAACGGAAAGATAGTGACGTAGAAGATATATTTAATAATAAATTAAATTACAGAACAGATGAGCCATCTGTTGGTATACTAAGATAAAGTTGATTAATCCATATTTATTCTTGTAGGCGAAGTAATCTAGTTTGTAGACTACGTCGGTGTAACATAATCAGCACTAAATATTTACGAGGCGACATAGGGCCACATTTAAGTAATGATTTGACGGCGGCGTCGCGACAGACCATGAAGGATACTGTGGGAGGAGTTCTAGACAAAGTATAAAATATTATGACCACGGCCCAATAAAATATTTAGGTAATCTTGTCTAACAGAGTAGGAGAGACTTGTCTACCTCTCTGGTAACGACAAACCATTAAATATGAAAAATGGCTTCAAAACATCAATTTCATAGATTTGACATTAGTATCAAAAACTTACAGTGATAATTAAAATACGCAAAATTGCGACGAAACACGCGAATTTAAGCCTTTGGGTGCAGACTATAACCAAATCTTTTGCACTTTGCCATCCCTTCTTTAAAAGCCTTCATAAAGGTGTTCAAAATTTAAAAGCTATGTATTTATAGCAAGTATATGATACATTTTATTTCCTTCTCTCTATTTCAGCCTCTCATGAGTACAGCATTTGCAGTAGCAGTACTGTCCCATGCAGTCTTAGGAACAACGATGTTGATACAGCATCAAGGAGGCTCCACACCGGGTTGGATGCCTGTGGTTGCCATAATAACTTATGTCGCGGCCTACGCAGGTGGAATATCACCAATGCCGTACATCATAATGGCTGAGATGTTTAATTTTCAAGTAAGTAGATGTTTTGTAATACCTAAGAATACAGGGTGTCAAAAACATTGATGTAAATATGAATTCAGTGCATGATTCTGAGCTCTTGACGGTGGAAGTGTTTTGGTGGGTATTAAAAAATTACTGTTTCATTCATTTTGACCGCATAGGTATTATACTTTTCACTGAAACAGCAGATTTTTTTTCTTAATGGACGAGAAATTTCTCTGTTACGGTCTAGATTCTTTATTGACTTAATGGTAACAGTTTGTGCGTCGATGATTCTACTATGTTAAGCTGTGCTTCTAGCAAATAGGCTCGATGCGACAGCGGAACGTGGCTTTTGTAAAGTAATCTCTATGAAGTTTTGATAGAAATTGTTCTACTAGAGTCTCGTCACAAATCTTTACAAAGATTTTATGACGACTGAATGACGGGGACGTTGTTGGTAAAAATTTGTAAAATTGTTATTTGTCACAGAAATCGTATATCCAAAAAAAGAAGGCGGCGTTAATTTCGATTATGGCCCCGCACCAAAAGAACTTTGCAGCATTGTACTTGTGCTTTTTGAGATGGTACTCCAGAGCGAACCTATGAAATCCCGAGCAAAGTACACAAAGGAACCATAAGCTCGGTTCCGCAGAAAAGGAAACGATATTCTTAGCTGAATAAGCTACTAGTTTAGCTAGGAATCAAACTGGGTCTTTTCAATATCTCAAAAATTCACCAAGTATACAACTAAGATAAATAGACCGTTTCTGTTTTACTTTGAGTTACTTACTTTTTTTAATGACATTAAAAAAAATACACTAAGCACAATTTTAAACGTCCAATCAAGTTGCCTAACCTTTTCACAACATATGTTGGGGACGGCTTCCAATCCGAGGCCACCGTCTATCTGACTAATCCACACCGAATGACAAAGATGCACAAATAACCCGGCTGTTATTTACCAATGGCTAGACGTGCTTTCCAAGGCACGGACGGGTCTTGATATGTATGTTGTGGATTGTCCCCATCCACGAATCGAGCACGGCAAGCGTAGCTTAACCTTTGAAATTAAACTCCTACTTCATAAAATAAAACCGTACATTGTTAGTATCCTACTCAGTCTCTGAATGTGTATTAACTTAACAACTTATCAAAACTCGACCGAAATGGGATAACAAATTCTACCCAAAAACCACAAGACAATCACAACAAACATGTTAGAGGGCTCAAATGTCCATAAGTAATTAGAAACTGTCAACCCGACGTAAACCTCAGGTACATGGGGAAGATTCAGAATATTACTTATGCAGGTACGGTCACTAGCTAAATACACACTTACATTTATGCAAAATCAAATAAAGTAAAAAAAAAACTGGCCAAGTGCGAGTCCGACTCGCGCACCGAGGATTCCGTACCGCATTAAAAATATGTTTATTATAATGATGCAACTAAAAATTTACGGTTTTCGCAATTTTGCTTTATCTGTGCTATAAGACGTTGCTTCGTACCAAATTTTAAAATTCTAGATCGACTGGAAGTACCCTTTAGGTTTTGATTCCCTTGCGAGTTTCGAAAATTTGCGGAAATTTGTGGCATAAACGGCTTTATCTTTTGATTGCGTTAGCTTATAAAATTGATTTTTTCACAACTCCAAGAGACAGTAAACTTGAGTATTTGATATAAATTTCAGCTTGATACCTTTACACGTTCCTGAGAAAAAGGGTCTTGACAGACGGACGGACGGACGGGCGGACAACAAAGTGATCCTATAAGGGTTCCGTTTTTTTTTTCCTTTCGAGGTACGGAACGCAAAAACCATTTATTTGCATAATAAGGGTACATAAGTGGGGCAATGAAATACTAATGTTACATAAATTAATAGTACCGTACATTTACAATTTCTGCTGCTTATGCGAAACTTATCATAATATTTTCATCATCTGATGATGATGAAAATCTTATTTCAGCCAAAAACGCAAAGCCGCTGGATATAGGCCTCCCCCAAAGGGAAGGAAATTGCCATAAATGCCACGCTTGGCAGGTGGGTTGGCGATCGCAACATGGTGGTAAAATGTATAGAGAACGCTGCAGCCCATTCTCTAGTCCCTTAATCGCCTTTTACGACATACACGGAAAGAGAAGGGATTTTTCTATTCTTAATGTGCGGCACCACACGGACCTATATAATATTTTCGTAATATTAAAAGTGTGCAACCTTTTGTATCTATATCCAAAATAAAGGATATCAATCATTAACATTCTAAGGCTATTATTACGTTTAAAAGCGCTTTTTTTCGTGACACATCGCTTGCAAGTTTGTGAAAAGACCTATTTCATAACAGTATGGTTTCCAACATGCAGTGCTCGTAACACCACAGTACCTACATACTATAGGAGGAATTCGCTTTTTAGTATTGCATTAATGTTAGATATATATGATCGTGGCAGTACTTGCCATGTTTTGAACCATAACGTACCGAAAAACTGAGTAGGTAGTAGAGAAGCATGTTATTATTATACAAAATCATCGGCAGAATATAACCCTAGATACTTACTGTTATATCGGAAAATTGAACACTGACTGTAGTTTCTTGGTGACATTTAAAAAAAATAAAAAAATGGTACTTGCGCTGTAGTTGGTGTACTTTGTGAGATCCATTTATTAATTGCATATATTGCTATCTACGTACTTCCAAGCTGCTTTACTGTGGTTCAAATACAAGCTTTTATTAAATATGTCTTTGAAATACTTCACTTAGAGGCGTCTGGGCAAACGATTATATAGTATTTATAAAAATTAAGATGAGTGTAACCACAATCATGAATTTACTGATCATTTCCTCTTCTTTTGTATACGTTTATAAATTACAAATAATTTTTTATTATATAAATCAGTTAACTTTTTAAAATTATGAAAATATTTTCCCGGAGTATTTTATCATCGTTATTTAAACTTCTAGGATTTAAAAAACATAGCCTCCGCTTTTTTACAAAATAATAATCTTCTCATTTGATATTCAAAGTTTTGAAGTTCAAAGTTTTAAGTCTTATTCAGACCAGCACGACGCGACAGCGCGACGCGATTCTTGTAGAACAATTTCCAAGAAGTTCACATAAAAATTGTTCTACGAGTGGCGCGTCGCGCTGCGGCGTCGCGCCGGTTTGTAGGAGGCTTTAATCTTAGATAATTTGGTCGACCTTGATTTTCTTACCTTCTTTTTTTGCTTGTGTATATTAAATATCGTAAAATCCTTTTTCTATTTAGCCGGTAACTTATAGAGGCTTTATCCGCTTAGAATTATTCATAGCCTAAACGTCTTGTAGCTATAGAAGCACTCAAAAACCTTTTATACCTAGATCGTAGATAAAAAGGTGATTCAACAGATTTTTCTCTTTATCATTTTAGGTAGTACTTGGCGCAATCTTTTGGTCAGTTTTCCTAAAAATAAGTAGGCTTTGAATAGGTTCTCTTTTACTATTTATAGACTAGATTTAGTTGCCGATATCAAATGTCGAATGGACTGTATCTGTTTTATTCAAACGCAGGTTTCAACTGTACAGACATTTTTAATTTCGAACTTTCTCTGACTTAACCTCTAAGTCCCTGAGATACCACATTTGGTATAGACACAATGGTTTTTAATTGTGTCTGTAATTATGGTAATTGACTGGTTAAGGCTATTTATTTTGTTTGGTAAAGTTCCTAATATCAAAACTGTCAATTAGTGCTGGAATACGTTACATAAAAAACTGCATGGCAAACATAGTAAGTGTTTAGGGATTACAAACTAGCTTTTGACCGCAGTTTCTTACGGCAGAAGGTTGATAATAATCCTATACAAATCCTTCTTCATGGTGAAAGAGGTACCGTGGCCCTGGCATATGGGCAATTAAAGGAACACGGGTGGGTTTTAGTCAGCAAAAGTCTGACACGCCCTTCCGCTCCACCCAGAGCAGGAGAAGTCAAGTGATGATTTCCCAACAAAAAATAAAACCCTTCTTCATGGTTTTAAGTATCCCCATATCAAATTGGATAAAACTAGTCAAGCCGTTTCGGAGAATAACTGGAACAAACAGACAGACAACGATTTTGAAAATTATATTTTGTTAAAAGTAGGTACTGTATTTACTTTTATACGCATTTATTATTATTTTATTAACTTTTTTTTTCAAAGACACTTTGAATTTTTATTTATTTGTATGGGTAAAGATAGACTCGGCCGTAATGAAATTGATGGCACCGGGGATTTGACTTCACGGTATCAAAAACTCTCTTAAGAATTAGGAGACCTCGTTAACGCCCTACGTCAAGACGACTGTTAAACTATATTACGGGTAGTTTCTTAATTTTAAACTGTTAAGGGTTTGCCAGAAATCATTACCTTCAGCGTTACCGTTTACCTATACCTTATTATTTACCTTTTTAAAACCACGTACTATTTATTTTACTGCAAAAGTTCTCTCGAATTGACTATGAAAGTCAACAATTATTGCTTGTCAATCGATATTTTCTCATTACTCTTGTTAACTTATAGTCCTGTCAGCTGAAACATTGCGTGGCTTTAAAATTTTAAAAATACATTCGCTTTAGTTCTGCAATTTATTTTTCGCTTCAATATGACAATTTCGTGATTCTTTTAATCTATTTTTATTATTTCTCACCTATCAGCCAGACAACCAAGCCAGTCCAACTAACTATTACTATTAGAGATTTCAGCTGATAGAAAAAAAAATCGAGATAGAATTCATTTCAAATAGCATTTTGTTTAAAAGAGTAGCACATTTGAGAAATTAAAAAAGAAAATTTTTTGTTAGTTCTATTTTTATTTTAAATCTAAAGAGACTTCTCGAGTGGCAATACGTAAGGACACACGGTGTAAAAAGAATTACAACGAAGCCGAAATATAACGCATGTAGAACATTGTGCTTAGTGCTTGGAACTTTGACCGTCAATATCTACGTAACCAGAAAGTTACTGACTGCCCCGTTGGTCTTTTGGACCCAAACACGGCTACTGAGCCCGGGGTCCTGGGTTCGATTACCTAGTTGGGTAAAAAGTAATTAAGTCTTTTCATCAGGAATTTATTAATAACAGCCCGGAGTTTGGAAATTAGCTGTGGGATACTCTCATGCCTCGGAAAGCACGTTAAGCCGTTGTTTCTGCGCCTGATCTCTCTCCAGTCGTGTCGGATTACCGTCCCATCGGACTATGAAACTGAAGGAAGAGTGAGTGCCCCTGTGTCTAAACACAAACTTGTGCATTATAATATCTCTCGTGCCCAGATTGGCCACCATGGCCGAAATATGCTGGAAGACTATAAAACCAGAAAGTTTCCAGGTTATGGGTCACTACAAAAAAAAAAAACATCACAATCACGGGAGAAAAAGTCAGTCTCGACTTTGAGGTTTGCAACAGATTCAACGAGAAAGCGCAACGCGACAATCGTAGAACAAATTCTATGAAGGCATCGTCAATTTTTTCTTATAAATCGTGTCGCACTATCGCGTCACGCCTGTCTGAGGAAGGCACCTGTTATCTAGCATACTCTGGCATTCAACTCCGCTACCAGCGGGTGTTGATTGGATAATCTATTTACCACTCTGAGAAGTTCGCGTAAGCTCCTGTCGATTCGAGAGCTATCGATGGTATATTGCGATTTAGGATATCATTAAACTATGGAATCTGACGGCTTAATAGGTGAAAAAACAGTACTTACTCGTATGTACAAGCAGTGTGCCCGATAAGATTTACGATATCGACCAAAAATAACGATCTTTCCGAATTAACTCGTTAAGGTAACGAAATTTCGACAATCTCTCCTGCTCTCCGTGCTCACGTTCGTAACATAAGACACTCTTGCGCACTAAATTAATGATTAAATTTAAGATATTCGCTAAGTAGATGACTTAACACCATTATTATTATTCATCAAATTATATACCTACGTAATTCATGTTCATTCAGCATAGTTGTAGGACTCTCAAACAAAGTTCAACACTTATGTTATGTTGTAGTACACTGACGTCGTAAGTGCGCTTCAACTTAATTAAGATGATGTTGGCTAGACACTTAAGATACTTAGTACCTAAGTTAAGAACTCAGAAAATATAGTACAGTGAACCACAAAAAGATGTAAGTGGACAAGGATTCATATTACTGTTACATAATAAATGACATTAGTTCGTTTTCAATCTTACGTGGTAATTTGGCAGGCATAATATCAAACTCTTATAGTAAAAATATACACACTAACAGACTTGAAATTTCAGATTAGTATCTGATATTTAAAAGAAGCAATATTTGTGCATCTACCTAGGCTTTTCCCAACTATATGTCGGCTTCCAATTTAAGCGGATTCAGCTGATACCAGTATTTTACGGCGAGCGACTGCCTTTCACAACCCAGTTGCTAGGCAACATGATACCTTTTGATAAGAATGATTGTTATACTTTCGGGCTTCTGACTCCAGTCACGAATGGAACAGATCTACAAATGTCAAGGGTTTAACGTGTTGTTAAGCTTTAAAGCTTGATAGTACTTACCTAGGAACCCCTCAATTTAAGCTATACCTACTTTGGTAAGATATTTTAGAAGAACTGCTGGATACAGTAAAATGAATAATAATATAATATCTTAGGACAACCAACACACTGTTATCTGATTCCAAACTAAGGAGAGCCTGTACTATGGTAACCAGACAACTGATATTTAAACATTCTTATATATTTCTAAATGCATACATATTATAGATAAATTACACCCAGACACGGAAAAAAATTATTGTGCTCATCACACAAACATTTGTCCTGGGTGGGAATCGAACCCACGACATCAGTCTTAGCAGTCAGGGTCACTAATCACTGGACTAACAGGCCAGTCAATATACTTACTTTGGTAAGACATTGAAACAAGAGCTGCTGTATACAGTAAAATGATTACTTGCCTGTATAGGTAAGTACTTTGAGATCCCCAGGTGGATTTCAGGGCCTCCCTACACCCGGGTCGAACAATAAAACATGTTTGTTGGATAACTTCGATATTCCAAGATCATTCTACGAATCTTATTTTAATCTTCTTTCTTTGGTTTGGCAACCTAATTTCTCGCATACTGTTTCTTCTATTCTCTTTCTAAGCTAGATAATTCAAGTGTTCTTAAAGTTATTTTATAGACAGTCTCTACAACGTAAGGTATCTGCTAACAGCTTTTACAATACCTTCATCTTATTGATGGTGATTGCAATTACCTAATTATAGCATCTAGTGTCTCTATCGTTCCATGTGGTTCCAGACGTAAGGCATATCACCACTCCATTTTTACCCGTGGGTGTCGTAAAAGGCGGCTAAGGGACTTACTAGAGAATGGGCAGCTGCGTTCTCTATGCATTTACCACCATACTGCGATCGCCAACCCGCCTGCCAAACGTGGCGAATATGGCAAAAAAATGCCGCCCAAAAATGCTTGGGGGAGACCTATGTGCAGTAACGAAAACTTTTCGGCTGGAGTGAAGTACCTAACTATAACATTGTATGTTTCGTTCACCTTGGTTTTAATTTATTGACTCTCTCTTGTAGTATTCAAGCCAGTTTCTTAAAACAAACAATTCCGTTTTAAGTGGGTACTTTTCCTTTTCCCGAGCGATGTTCCAGTAAGTTACTTAAACACTAAATTAAAAGCAACTTGCTTCCATAGATCGTATCGCGGTGCACTTTACTTTGCATTCGCCGAGTATATTTCAGTGCTCACAGTCGCAATCCGCAGGGGACTTAAAAATGACCATGAGCGTTGAAAAGCTTTGTTTTACTCTATATTATTATAAGGTGTATCTATTCATACACGAAATATTTTAAGAGGTACACCTGTAGGTGGTAAAGAAGCTATAGCAACGAAAAAAAAAAATTCTAAGGGTTTTTTTTTTTAAATTTAATATTTATGAATTATTTGACGCACATAAGAAATACTGGTTCCTTTTTATTTTTTACGGCCCGAGATACCGCGGCCATGCTCGTGCCGTCCGGTCATCGCACTCGCAACATCAGGCGGGCCATTCATAGAATTTGGAGTAAAGGTTTTATGCAAAACGTCTCAAGTAGTTTTAAAATTATAATAATTACGAAAATTCAAAAACGCTTAGATAAAAATGTTCTTTTTGCTTCTATAGCTTCTTTACCACCTACAGGTGTACCCCTTAAAATATTTCGTGTATGAATAGATACACCTTATATATACAACTAGAAACAGAATAAACAGAAGACCTCAAATACTCTAATTGAAATGTTCACTTGAAAGAACTATTCTGTATGATAATCGCAATTTTTTTGCTCTGTAGGTACTCGACTTTTTTTCATCACGAAATCGTAATCTCTACTAAAAAAAAACTGTTCCAGTTATAATAAAACACGAATGAAGAGTCAGAGAATAGTAACTTCAAAATAACGTTCTTGACCTGAAGAGACTTTACCAATTAGGTTAATGGGTTTTTGATTGTGTTTACTAAGTTATTACACTATTGATTGTTTTATAATTTGACGGAATTTAATGAGGCCAGCTAGTCCCATGCCACTGCCACTGTGTGAGTGAAAAGAAACACACAAAAAAATAAATCGTGTGAAACAAATTAAATAGGACAATAACTTTTTTATTTTGGGTGGGAAATCATAACCCTTCCGTGTTCCTTCAGTTGTCTATGCCAGGGCCACGATAACTCTTTCGAATAAATCTGCGGTCCTGGCAGGCATTGATCCTCGCAGACCCCTTCAATGACCTGTGCTGGCATGTCCTTGAAGCGCGCGTGGAAAAAGCCTTTTTTAAATTTAGGACAATATCTGGAATCGCCGTTTAAATAATGACACACAGGGACACATTCGAGGGAACCTATTCCAACAGTTGGCAAACAACACCTTTATGAGGCATTGGGGATGAAGACACGTGCCAACGTGTGTTGGGCAATTTTTGATGTTTTTGTTTGTTACTAACATAGTTTTTTAAGTCATTGCTACTAATATACTACGGATTGTGAAAACCAAGTTGTTGGCCGAAATAACTGCTTTATTGTTATTAATCAGTCAACTTGCTGTTTATCACAATGCTAAGCTCAGTAGTGGTATTCTGTAAAGTTCAATACAAACCTCACTCGATTCAAAATCAAACTCTCAACTCCGTAAAATACGAAACGTTGTTCTCCTGTCGAATAAGCACGAACGCCGCTCAGCAAATATTTGCCAATAAGCAAGGCGGTAGAAAAGCTTAGCGCTCAGTGTATACCAGATGTACATTGCGGTATTGCCACTCCTGTCCAGCCATTTGACTGTCTGTCATATTGAAAAAGACTCATTATCATTTACTGATTTGCTTAAACAGCAATAGCTGTCAGAGGCATCAAAATCTTTATAATGTTGCCACTGCTAGGAGACAAATCTCTTCTTTTTGAGAGGGTACGTAATAAACAAAGCAGTCCCAGTGCGGGTTGCTGGATTTCAAATGTCTTCAAATTTTTAATTCTAAGACATGCCGTTTCCTCAAGATGTTTCCCTTCACCGTTTTGAGAGCAGCGGTGATAAAATTAGATTAACAAAGTGCCTGCCTGTTATCGAACTCACAACCTACAACCTCCTAGTTAGTTGGAGCCGATACCACTGCGCCGCAATGCTCTCCATCGGAAGAAATTGATTTGGATTCGATTTGGAAGAGGTCATTAATTTGATTTAAACGGACAACATTTTCGTGTTACGCATTTGTCAACAGCTTTTAGAGAACTCCTTGGATAACATTGATTGATGTTCAATTCAGTATTCCGTAATTATTCCGTATCGAAGATTTGTTCATGGTCGTGTAAAGAATAGCATCACCCAATTTCTTCCCATGAGTGTCGTAAAAGGCGACTAAGGGACTTACTAGAGAATACGCAGCAGGATTCTCCATTCATTTTACCACCATACTGTCATCGCCAACCCGCGTGCCAAGCGTGGCGATTATAGCAGAGCCTCTCAAATTGGGGGAGGCCTATGTTCAGCTGTAGACGTCTTAAGGTGGTGGAAGATTTGTGCATAGCGATGCTGGTCTCTTTAAATGCAACCCAATAATTTCAAAGTAATATCTATTTACAGAATATTATAGTGTCAACTGTCTGATGATTGCCCACACAGTTTAGGTTCTAGATTAGACCCTAATCAACTCAGGCATTAGGTTAACACAGTGATTTTAAATGAGTTGTATTGCAACATGTAGTTAGCTAGCGACCTCGTCAGCTGTTCATAATATTCTAGCCTGACCAACCGGCAGCAAGTTCGTCATGCTCCCTTAGATGTCACTGCTTGCGGTAGCGTCGGGGGTCGGGTTACCACCTTCCCTCAAATATGGCGAGGGGGGTAATGGCTGACCTTTGCGTTATGCTCGTGAACGGGTGCTGCTTGTGGTGACTGGTCGACTTGCTGACCATGGTTTTTGTTATTGTTATTTGTATTAACTGTTATTTTATTTTTACTCCGGAGGTCCTAGTTTAACTATTGTAACTTCAACTTAGCAATATGCATCAATGTATGTATATGTATCATTTTGCGTCGTTGAATATGTAAGCGGGCACGCCCTTTATGCCTGGAGGCTTTATTTAAGTTTTACGTTCTGTTTACGATTTTGTTTTATTACTTATTTCAGCTTGAGTTTACTTTTCAATGTTTTGTTCGTATATTGGCGTGTGCTAGCTGACATATGGCGAATAATGTATGTTTTGTTTTGTTTTATAATATTAATTACTTACACGATATTGTATAGAATCAAGTTCTTCTAACTTAACAGACAGCTGTGCTGCTGGGGAGTTTGTTCCGCCACTTCTTCTTCCCAGCTAAAGCACTAGGAAGTGTCGAAGGGCGGGCGTTTTGGGGGGACTGTCTTTTGTAACTTTGACGTTCAAAAAGTGCTGCCTCTCAGCCTAGTTTGAATAAATGACTTTTGATTTTTTTTGATTTTGATTTCAAAAGACCTATTAAGGCAGTTAATAATAGAGTGGTGGACGTAATTCGCTGAACGGGCAAAGTAAAGAGGTGCAACTGGGCATCGCAACATCCTGGTTCTCGCCTGAAGCGAGCTTTATACCTTTGACTAATGTAATCGGGCAGTTTGTAAAGGTGTATGTAGCTAGATACCTACTGTATTTGATAAAAATGTGTTTTCTTTTTAAATTGTTAAATTGGAGTCGTTTTTATCCTAGAGCAATGCACAGAGAATCTCATTCCAATCCAGCCTGTCCATTGCTGCCCTTTTTCGCGACGCCCTAATCCGAGGTTCATACTCCTACAGGGGTACAAACTACGCGACTACACGCAAAGGGGATGCCCTTAGCATAGTCACTTAGTTTTAAAGCTCTGGAGGCCACAATTTATGAAGGTAGTCATATGTTCGGTTAAGTAGTTAACAATATCCTTTTTTTTTATCTCGAGGAGGAAATCCTCATGGATGTCCTCCGCCCTGGGGTGAGCGGAGGGGTCAGACTCGTGCTGACTAAAACCACCCGGTGTTCCGCCCCACACCTATGTCGGGGACCACGGGAACTAATGCGTCTTTCGCGATCCTCGTCTGGTGCCGGCCCGCCTTTGCAGACCTCCTCACGTTAGAGGGGAGTGAGGTGTTAAACTCCCCCCCAAACATCATAGAGATGCGCGCGTGGTACATTACGCGCTACCATCTCGGGTCCTAAGGAAAAGGGGGCGACTGATGTTCCCAGATCCGTTGCCCCTGGACCCATTTGTAATAGCTAGAAGAGGGCGTTATCTGCCCTCCGCCGACGTCCTGCGAGATGTCATTCCCAAAAATAAACAAGCACAGAGAATTCGTCAATCGCAACCCTATTGGCTCATCTGAACTGCCTGGCCAAAATGTAACTGATGACGGATGCATCAGATTTTAACGTATTATCCTGGATTAATTTACAATTTACTTGTGAATTATGTGGTCATAAACTTTCGACCTATCTATGCTTCTCAATGCTTCGGCCTTGTTGTGCTGAAAAATATATCTGTGTAACCCTTTACTGTCAATCTATCTGTATTGTCTTTGGTCCGTAGACATGACATCAACAAGCAATGGACAATATTGCAGAACCGTTTTAAAGTTGAATACACGGCTTTTGGCTACTTTATACGTGTGTATTTTTTATTACTTTTTTTTTGTTCCTATTTTATATTGTGCGTTTTGTTTGTGCAGAATAAACAATTTTTCTTTCTTTTCTTTTTTCTAAAGATCCACGAATGTCTGCCAGGACAAACAGCTTAACCTGCTTTTCGAGGCGCAAATGGTCTTGGTATATAGTCACCCATCCACGGATCAACCGAGGCAAGCCTAGTTTAACCGGATTGATCGACTCGTGCAGCTATTAGGTATTACTAAGCCGAAAGCCCCACATACACCTTTAAACTATTATACTGTTATATCCCTCATAATAACATGAAGCAATAACCATGAATTATTCGTCTAAACCCAAACGTATTGCTATAATCGGGCAAGGCAAAGTTTGTACCTAATTAGATTTCAGAACTACACCGGTAGAGTTCTAGGCGATTTACATGTCTGCTCCCGGGAATTTGAATTTAGAACTGCGCTAGTTGGAACGCTTTTTCTATCTACCTCAAAATGGCGACGGCGCACACTGGTCCCAAATTAAAAAAAAGTGGACATTGATAGTAGACCGCTGATATTTTTTTTTATTGTTGATATAATGATAACAGATAAGGCAAAAAAATATTATTGTCCTACTTCAAATACTTTTCTCTATAAAAAATATTTCTTTTTTTTTTGTATGGGAGTGATTACATTTCACTCAATTTCTCAAAAACCTTAAGCGATGTCGAGATGGCATTCACATATGTTAGAAAACTAATAATTTTGAGTATTTGGCTCGAAGAAACTTATTGCTTATCTCTGCGTACTTTCGAGATAATAGTGACAGAAAATAACATTTTTTTTTTTATGTTAATTGTTCGCTTTTTTTTAATCATAGCCTTACTCATATCGCAATAGGTCCGCTGGCCAGCAAAATGGAGCTTCGACGCGAGTTTGCCGGGATAACAAGATGGCCGCCTCTCATGACGTAACGTAATACGGTCACGAATCGCGCGCGTACACCTCACTCAGTGTACAACTAAATGTGGTTGCGATAAGACGTGTCCTTATTTTTTCTGTGCGCTTGAAGAAATGCTTGTTGTTTGTTTGTTTTGTTATTGTTGTATTTTGAATCTTTGGATTTTAAAATCAAATAATTTTTGTTTGTCTTTCTTTCGTCGAATTTGTTTTCGTAATTTTTTTTTGTTAAAATCAAAGTCACTTTGTCTTTGATATCTTTGATTCTAATTTGTTTTCAATTTTCCTTAAAATTATAATATGTCCGCATTTGTCACCAACTTAGACTTATACGTTGTTCTTAAATCAGGAGGTGGTTTTAAAAATGTCGAATTTTTATTTAATGCCCTTATTGAACGTATTGGTGTTGAATTGTCTTCCGAAGATTTGAGTAATATTAAATTATTTTGTCGTAATTTTTCAAGTAATATCTCAAAAAGATGGTCTGCTTCCAGTAGAGCTCAAAAGACCTTTCTTAACAAAAATTCAGACTGGTTACAATCCCAAATAGTTTGGCCAAAATGTCAAAATATCGATTTAAGCAGCATTTTTAAAGTTGCCGAGGAAGTAATTCCAAATTTCGAAACGCAAGTGGATACTCATCAATTAAGTTATGGTACAAGTAAAAAACCATTTGTTGATATATCTGATAAACAGAAGAAAAGGCGTTCTCTAACACTTCTAGATCACACAGAGGAGGAATTAGTTTATGCTTTATGTGCCAAATTAAAAGAGTCTAAAAAAACAAAATTAGCAGCTATATTAAACGAACTCAGCCAAAACAAGGAAAAATGTGAGATGGTACATGATGTACTATTCGCTAAAAAGACTGACAAACCGTGTTTACCAGATGATAAAACGTTAGCGCTTTACACCTCAACAAATTTGTCAAAATGGCAATATCGAAATTGAAGAACTATTCTTGCTTCAGAGAAAATGTATGGTCTTCCATCCTATCAAAAGCTCCTGGAAGCTAAAAAAACTTGTTATCCTCCAGAGTCAGACATAACTGTAACTGAATCTGATGCTAAGATAAGACTTCAATCGCTTCTAGATTTGACAACTAATAGGATATTAAAAACAATTCAGCACAACTCTGCCGACAAAAAATTGCTAAAACTAATAAGCAAATGGGGTTTTGACGGGTCATCTTCTCAAAGTAATTATAAACAAAAGTCACACTCCGACACTAAAATTGACGATTCTTCAGTTTTCATGATTAGTTTGGTTCCGCTTCGTTTGGAAGAAGAGAGTGGTACTATCTTGTGGCAAAATCCTGCTCCCTCTTCAACAAACTATTGTCGTCCAATTGGCTTTATATTTGCAAAAGAAACAAATGAATTGATAAAGAAGGAAAGTGCATCCTTAGAGGAAGAAATTCGTAATCTTGTTCCCACAATTGTAGATAATTTTGTTATTAAACATGATTTGTACATGACTATGATTGATGGGAAAATTTCTACTGTGATTTCCAATACTTCTTCTGCAGCTGTTTGTAATATTTGCAATACCCCACCTAGCAAAATGAATGACTTGGACTTTGTATCCAAAAGACTCATCAGAGAAGATATGTATAAATAT
This sequence comes from Aporophyla lueneburgensis, assembly GCA_932294355.1. Taxonomy (NCBI): domain Eukaryota; kingdom Metazoa; phylum Arthropoda; class Insecta; order Lepidoptera; family Noctuidae; genus Aporophyla; species Aporophyla lueneburgensis. The sequence goes on from OW028746.1 coordinate 9,306,406, forward strand.
GGTCTGTCTTCGCTTCATATGTGGATAAGATGTATGGAATGTATTTTACACATTTCGTACAACTTAGACTTCAAAAAGTGGGCTGCACGAAAAGAAGATAAATTGTTAAAAGAAATTAAAAAGAATTTGACACAAGAAGAATTCCGGGAAAGAACTGGTTTGTTAATTGACATAGTAAAACAGGGATTTGGTACAACCAATGACGGTAACACGGCAAGAAGGTTTTTTGAAAATTATGAAGTATCTGCTGAAATAACGGGTATCCACCCTGATTTAATCAAGAGATTTGCAGTAATTTTACAAAACAATTTCATCTGGTCAACTTATTAATACCAACTTGTTTAGGGAATATTGTAAAGAAACAGCAATGCTATATGTAAACTTATATCCATGGTATTACATGCCTTCAAGTGTCCATAAATTGTTGATACACGGTGCTGATATTTGTGAAAATTTCTCCTTTATTCCGATAGGCATGCTTTCCGAAGAAGCTTCCGAAGCGAGGAATAAAGATTTCCGGAATGTTAGAATGGCACATACAAGAAAAATCGGTAGAGTTCAGACTAATTTAGACATTATCCACAGCTTTCTAATTAGCTCAGATCCTTACATCAGCCATATCAAACCAAAGTTTGCTCGTTTACATAAACAGTTGTTTCCAGAGGCTAGTGCTTTGATCTTGAACAATGAATTGCTTTCGTTGGAAAACGAGGAAATAGAGATTTCTCAAGAGAATATAGACCCAAATATTAATCTTTCACCATAATATTTTTTCAGAATCGTTTGTGAACATATTCAACTTTATGTTTGCAGCTTAATATGTCTTCATTTTGATTGTTTTTTAGAACTGATGAAAGTACTCCTTCAGAAAGGTCATAGCTTTTCATTAGTCATTAGTGAGCCCCCATAACCTCTTTTACAGAGAAGTCTCTTTTTACTTATTTGACATTACGCATACATTATAATTATGTGCTAAAGTAAGGCTATGATTAAAAAAAAGCAAAAAATTAACATTAAAAAAAAATGTTATTTTCTGTCACTATTATCTCGAAAGTACGCAGAGATAGGCAATAAGTTTCTTGGAGCCAAATACTCAGAATTATTAGTTTTCTAACATATGTGATTGCCATCTCGACATCGCTTAAAGTTTTTGAGAAATTGAGTAAAATGTAATCGCTCCCATACAAAAAAAAAAGAAATATTTTTTTTACAGAAAAGTATTTGAAGTAGGACAATAATATTTTTTTGCCTTATCTGTTATCATTGTATCAACAATAAAAAAAAATATCAGCGGTCTACTATCAATGTCCACTTTTTTTTAATTTGGGAACAGTGTGCGGCGACGCGACGCCGAATTTCAAATTACATGCTTTCCGTGCCTTCTAGATTTTTGGGGCTCACGTAGTAAAAGATTGGACTTTACTTGTGGGTAAATCGTGCATTGCCTGTAATCTTATAATCTTTCTGAGTATTATTTCCACATTAAATTTGTTTGCCCACGCAATCAATATGCCCAAGAATAGAATTGACCATGTCGCCATATTGAAACGTTGTCAAATAAGCTGTCAATCTACCTTCTATTGAATCGAGTAAGGAAATATTTGTATAGAATTTGATGACTCATAACGTGAATTTATAATATAAAGTAATCCACGGCCACATTCAATACCATCTGTACTTCAACCTGGATCACATCGTCAGTCCAGTAGCAAGTCATTAATATTCATTGACGTTTCACGAAAATAACACGAAAGAGGCATATCATTGGCATATCGACATCGATAGCATATCAAAATATTCACGCTAACGAATGAATGTGATGGCATCATGAGAACTTAGTTAATTAATCTATACTAATATTATAAAGCTGAAGAGTTTGTTTGTTTGTTTGTTTGTTTGTTTGATTGAACGCGCTAATCTCAGGAACTACTGGTCCGAATTGAAAAATTCTTTTTGTGTTGGGTAGCCTATGTATCGAGGGAGGCTATAGGCTATGTAACATCACGCTACAACTAAGAGGAGCGGAGCAGTAATGAAAAATGTTGCAAAAACGGGGAAAATTTATTCCTTTTGAGAGTTTCCGTTGCGTGCGCTGCGTAAACGGTTAAAGTAACGCAAAAATCATGTATGACGGAATTGTTCCTTTTAAAAAGTTCTAAAAAAAAGTCCGCGAGAGCATATGTCTATCTTTTAAGGTTGTCTCACTATAACTCAAAAGAAGCGAGCAGCAACGAAAAATGGACGAAAACTAGCAGGTCAAATCGATGCGACGGGAAGGGTCAGGGAGCAAAAATTTGACGCGGACGAAGTCGCGGGCAGAAGCTAGTGCAATTATAAGGGTATCTCATATAAGGGTCTATAATGTAAGGGTTTGAAGATTACAAACATTGAACTTTCAGTATTAATACGATCACCAACACTAATCTCAATGGCTTTTGGATAAAAATAAATGACATATTAGTAAGTATAAATTCATATAATTATGGAGGTACCTTCTTTGATTTTGTCACTTTGATTTGAGTGAAATATTACATTTTGATTTGGAAACAACAACAATACTAAATTTTTGATGTGTCAATGATTTCAAATACCACATTTACTTACGTTCTTCATCAATTAAAACAGCTCGATCAAGTAATTAAAATGTGTCTCAAAGGGAACCACATCAAAATTTAATGTGTTACAACTTTTAAATGATAAAATCTATTTCTGTAAGATTATTCAAACACTAGCTTCTGCCCGCGACTTCGTCCGCGTTATATTTCTTATTCCCCCGACCCTTCCCGTCGCGTCGAATCGCCTATCCGTGCGATTTTCCTCGTTTTTGCAACATTTTTCATTACTGCTCCGCTCCTCTTGGTTGTAGCGTAATATTATATAGCCTATAGCCTTCCTCTATAAATAGGCTACCCAACGCAAAAATAATTTTTCAATTCGGACCAGTAGTTTTTGAGATTAGCGCGTACAATCAATCAAACAAACAAACAAACAAACTATTCAGCTTTATAATATTAGTATAGATAAGTTTATTGACACAAAAATTATATTTTATAAACTAGATGAGGTCGACGCTTCCTATCCAACTACTCTGAGAAGAAAGACTCTCACTCACAATGCAGACATAATCTTGGTCAGATCATGTGAGAACTAAGTTGCGTACTAAGATAAGCATCTGTAATGATCTTTATCGTGGTCTTCTAGTGAAAAATCACTCACGAGAAAACAAGATTTTCTATTATAAAAACACACGTTTTAAAAAAATTTTGAATCGGCTATAAAGAAAGTAAAAGCATTGTAAAATGAGTATTTGCTTCAGCAAACCCACTTTCCCACGTTTTTATTCACTGTCCAAAAAATAATATATGCTTAAGCTGCCCACTTTCTAAAGTGTAGAATACTTCGAACACGTCATCAATATACGTCGGCTTAATGTTTTAGCCCACAAAAGGGGTTTCGTTACGTATCGGGATATCCATAAAAAGCGTTGTTCGTTTTGAACGAATTTTTTAACTGACTAATCCTCTGCACCGTTTCTTTTTTGGCCAGACAGGGTTTTTCCATGTCTATTTTCATTCAGATTTCATATAACTACCTATCACTGTTTTGTTTTTTATTGGAAAACTATGAGCCGGCTCTCAGTCCTCTGTTTTATTAGTTGGCACTTTGGCAGTCGTAAAAGACTCAGGCTCGGCTTCCACCAAAACAAACAGAAGAATATTGTATTGTGTTGAAGCTATGTGTAGAGATGTCGCAATCTTATTTATTGTTTTTTTTTAAGACGTCTCCTCTAATAGAGCAAGTAGTAAGAGTAAATAGTTGTAGACTATACTAAGAAGTTAGATAGTAAGAAACTTGCATCGTGTAAATGGGACTTTATGGACCAATATCAATCTACCTAGCTTTTCCCAATTATTTTAGGGTCGGCTTCCAGTGTAATCGCATCCAGCTAAATACCAATATCTCATATGGTTTGACTGCTCATCCTCCATAACCTAGTTACTGAGTATCCCCATTGGTAAGACCGGTTGTCAGACTTGCCAGAACGAAGCTTTATAAAGCAACTAGCTTCTGCCCGCGACTTCGTCCGCGTTAAATTTTTTGTTCCCCCGACCGTTCCCGTTGCGTCGAATTGCCTACCCGTGCGATTTTCCCCATTTTTGCAACATTTTTCATTACTGCTCCGCTCCTCTTAGTTATAGCGTGATCTTATATAGCCTTTCTCTATAAATAGTCTACCCAACACAAAAATAATTTTTCAATTCGGACCAGTGGTTCCTGAGATTAGCGCGTTCAATCAAACAAACAAACTCTTCAGCTTTATATATTAAAGAGTCCTATGTCCGTCTCCTGGTTCTAAGCTGGCTCCCCACCAATTTTCAGCCAAATCGGTTCAGGCGTTCTTGAGTTATAAATAGTGTAACTAACACAACTTTCTTTTATAGATATATATAGATATATACCATTGAAAATAGTAAATATTCAAAATCAAAGCAAACATGTGCTAGATCCCTAGAGGCTCATTACTTTGACCGAGTATTTAGGCTACCACATCGATTAGGGTCAATCAAATCGTAGGCGTGGAGTATGCTAATAAATTAGATGACTTAGTGAATGTTATTATGTCTACGTAGTCATTTGACGTAATTAATGGTAGGTATGTACGTCTTATGAGGTAACCTTGACTCACCTACTTGTGTACTTACCAACAGATTGCTGTGTACATATTTGTTACAAAGAAATCGATACTCGGTCACCTTGCCTTGTTTCAAACTAGGAAATAACATCGAAATAGCAATATGCTTATTATAAAAGTGTATTTACTACAAATTCAAAATACATAAAAAATAAGGGTTTCGGTCATGACATTTAAAGGGTTTATCTGTAACTATCTGCAATATTCTTACCTTTTGGCTCGTCTTTCTACAACTTATAGGCTACAGAAGAATGCATCAGCTAAAGGAAGAGCGAAATGAGGGAAATTTTGCTATTTTAAAATATGACAAACTGGCTGTAAAGAGCGAAACAGGCGTGATACGAAAAAGGAAAGAGTAAAATCTACTTCACCAACGGCAAAATCATGTTCAACAATCAGATATAGAAAGAGTTTTCAATACTCAAAACCTCTTTGTGACCTCTGAATTTATTTCGGCCTTTCTTCGTAGAGTAATCAGTTAGGAAAAGCCGACCTCATCTACATTAAAAAAAAAAATATTGACGTGGAAAAGTGTTCGTGCAAACCTACTTATAGAAATAAAATCATTCATCAAAACAACGATACACGTGGACCAGATCAGATAACAAAGAATATGATCAAAGCCCTGGTTACTGAACCGGAAAACCTAAGAAAACTCACGGAAATATACAACTCTAAACACGGAATGTAAACGATCTCAGTAGACCAAGAGCATAACCATACTATTACAAAAAAAGGATAAGTGCAACATTAATAAGAATCGTTAAGTCTCATTACAAATATTTATATAGTAATAGCTTCTGCTCCCGGCTTTGCTCACGTGGATGTTAATAATAATCCCACGGGAACGTGCTACCGAGACTAAGGTATAGTCTGTGTTCTTTCCCAAAGTTTAGTCTGTCTCTATTCTAAATATCCTCAAAATCGGTTCAGTGGTTTAAGCGTGAAAGCGTAACAGACAGACCGAGTTACGTTCGCATTTATAATATTATAAAAATTAGGGATTCTCTAAATTTACCTTAGTAAAATAAAAACAATAATGAGCGACCAAAAACCCATAGGACAAACTGGTTTCAGAACGGGGTTTTCAACTACCACCATACTGCGATCGCCAACCTGCCTGCCAGGCATGGTGATAATGGCAAATCCTCCAAAATTGGGGGAAGCCTATGTCTAGCAGTGGACTAACATCCGAACGGGTCATTGATCAGGTTAAGCAATCCATGCCGCGGTTGCTCCGTGATTGGGTTAACATCTTTAAATACAAAGTCTCCTCCGTGCCTCAGAAAGTCGAAAAGCACGTTACGCCGTATATATGTAAAAGATTATGTTTTCAAAGCTATAAGCTGTTTATTCCGACTAGTAATCCGCCAAAACTGTATGCATATTGCAAATTACTAGTAGGAATAAACAGCTTATAGCTTTGAAAACATAATCTTTTTATTTATTACTATCTATATCTATCAACTAGCTTCTGCCCGCGACTTCGTCTGCGTCAAATTTTTGCTCCCCTGACCCTTCCCGTCGCATCGATTTGCCTGCTAGTTTTCGTCAATTTTTCATTGCTGCTCACTCCTTTTGAGTTATAGTGAGTCAACCTTAAAAGATAGACATATGCTCTCGGATTTTTTTTTAGAACTTTTTAAAAGGAATAATTCCGTCATACATGATTTTTGCGTTACTTTAACCGTTTACGCAGCGCACGCAACGGAAACTCTCAAAAGGCATAAATTTTCCCCGTTTTTGCAACATTTTTCATTACTGCTCCGCTCCTCTTAGTTGTAGCGTGATATTATATAGCCTATAACCTCCCTCGATAAATAGGCTACTCAACACAAAAATAATTTTTCAATTCGAATCAGTAGTTCCTGAGATTAGCGCGTTCAATCAAACAAACAAACAAACTCTTCAGCTTTATAATATTAGTATAGATATAGTAATATAGTATATATAGTATATAGTATAGATTAATCTGCTTGGACTTTTCCCAATTGCCTTAGGGTCGGCTTTCAGACAAACCAGGTGCAGCTTAATACCATATTCTACATAAAGTGACTGCCTATCTGACCTCCACAACTCAGTTACAAGGTGTTACCCCTTTGGTAATACTGGCTGCCAGATTTTCGAGTTTCTGACGACCTGTAACGACCGTCAAAAATTCACGAATGACAGCCGTGACCAACAACGGCGTAACGTGCTTTTCGACTTTCCGAGTCATGGAGGAGACTTTGTATTTAAAGATGTTAAACCAATCACGAAGCAACCGCGGCATGGGTTGCTTAACCTGATCAATGACCCGTTCGGATGTTAGTCCACTGCTACTCCATCACCGAATTTACTACTGATAAACAGAGATATGACGGTTCCGAGTTACTAATTAAATACTCATGATTTTATTTATTTGCCCTTGTATAATAAATGTGTTTAGTTATAATAGATTGTAAATAACCTTACCTGTCATATTTTAAATTGAATACTATTTTTTTTTAATAATGTAACCTGTTTGTATGCCACCTTAATTTAATTGTTTGTTTATTTTAATTTTGTACGCCATTTATTGGCAAAACATAGTGCACATATTTTTGACATGGACTATGTGTAACTATACCTATGTTTAACAAAATAAATGATTGATTGATTGATAAATCAGACACAAATTCAGTCTCCGGGCTGCTTTTGTGAAATTTCAGATAGAAATACACAATAATATTTTGCCCGACGTGGGAATTGAAACCAGGATTCTGGTCATGGGTTTAATTTCCATTATCCTGAATACTAAGCAGTAAAGAAAGGAAAGGAAAAACAAATAAATCATCCAATCAATAATTGATCCATATGCCGCTACATCACTTTACATTTTTCATATCTTTTACACATAGGTATGTAATTATCAAGTAACGTAATTAAGGATAATTAAATAATGTAAACTGTATGATAAAAAGTAGCCTACTGGAATTGGGTACAGGGTGACAGCTATCAGGGCTCCAGAAAGCGAAAACTCCTAACAACGCGAGCCATGTCCAGAAGCACCGCTTTCTGAAGCTACCCAACTAGAGCCTCCTGAGGTGTTGGTCCAGGCTCTTAGCTCTCTCTAATAAGCCATTGGCTTTATTACGACTATCGACCAATGATCTTTTAGGTTAGCGAAAATACATACATATTTTATAATGTATTGTGTAAACAAGCATATTACAAATTAGAGGATTATATCCAAGATAAGAATGCTTGGAAACATGCTGGTCTTGCTCCATAGGACAATCTATACTCTAGGACAAAATCAAACTGGTTGCTAATTGAATTAAACAGTTCATTAATTTTTATGAAAGTCATTTACACTCTGTGATTACTAAACTCACATACTGACTTTATTAGGTGTTTATATTTTTGGAAGATCGTATACTTACTTATACAACGTTTGTAAATATGAGAGCACCATGTATCTATCATACAATTAATTTTATATATGCCACTGCTCCATTTTTAATTCATTTTACCTACTGTGGTATAGTAATTTTATTCCAGGTGCATCGTTTATCAATTATTTAACTAAAGTATTTCAAATATTGTACAAAAATTTTAAAAAGAGTATCCGTGTATTTCTTACCCATTCTTCTCCATACGAAACTCCCTTTTGGAATTGAGACTAGAATCAATTCTATTTTAATGCAAATGTTAACGTTCTAAAGTGATGTTCAGTTGATGAGCCTATTGGAAATAAATGTTTTGACGTTGTCTTGGATCGCTAAGTCCACATCCCACATGTTGACAACCTCACAAGCTAAGTCAAGATGTTTAGTCCATTAATTATTGGTTACGTAATTTTCTTTTATTTTTAAATTTCAGATACGAGCAAAGGTAATGGGTTGTTTAGTAACGCATGCGTGGTTCATGTCGTTCGTCCAGCTGGCCTCCTTCACGGCCGTAGCAAATGTCCTCGGAACACACGCCGTAGTGTATTGTTACGCTGGTATCAACCTCCTCGGGGCTCTTGTCAGCCTGGTATTCTTGCCCGAAACAAAAGGGAAAACTGCTGAAGAAATCGAAATGGATCTTCAAGGGAAATAATGTATTTTCTAAGAAATTGTTTGACTTCTTTTAAGTAAGTTTGCATGTGTGGTTGTTCACAATATACGTATGTACCTGCTCCGAGTTTTTAATTAAATTTGATATCAAGAGTATACTGCGAATGAATACTTGTGTACTTTAATGGTATGATTACAGAGTATAACGTTATCTCAATTAAATTAAACAAATATTTCTCAGCGTAGGTATTACAAAAACGGTCGGTTTAATTGTGTATTCTCTTGTTATTATAATTATAAGTATAGCGTGGGTTTGTATGAGCTATGACAGGAACCTAGTATAAAATAAGTAAATGAATATGAATACCAAATGTTATTGTTCTTATTACAACACTAGCGTGCCCGTGGCTTCACCCACGCCATAATGACGACATAAAATACCCCATGAAAACGTAATACTGGGATAAAAAGACAGAATCACATTTCCTACCTAACCCAGGACCGTAACTGCTTAACACACTACTAATCATATTTTGATTAGTAGTGTGTTAATTAAAGTTCCAAGCGCATTTCGTTTCTCATTGGCATTGAGAAAAAATATGATTGCATAGATTTCAGCTCCAGAAGTTAAATCGTTACCGTGAGTTTAGAGGATAATATTAAACAAAATTATAAAAATCGGCACTCAGCCCAGCTCACGTGCGGCTTAGATGAAATAATGATTTGGTTGCATCTTTATTTCACAGGACACAAAGAGATTGTATAGTAGTGTGTGTTAAGAAAGAGTAGTATATAAGTTGTAAGATTTTGTCAATAAATCAAATTTAAATTTTGTGTTCTTCTCTCATTACCCCCCACTGTGGCCAAGACACCTTTAGCCATCTCTGATTAGTCTCGTGAGACTGCGGGACTGGCGGTGAGTGTACCCTCCAAAAATCAAACCTGGAAATCTTGTCTAATACCCATCTGCAGACGTCCTGACCATATTTTTATATCACATACTATAATTATAGGTACATGGTAGGTTAAGGCTGTAGAGCTTATAGGGCATAGAGTCCTAAGAATTGTAAGGCTTGTAGATCTTAGTAGGTTCCTTTAACTTATGACATATTTTCAGGTACTGTCACACCCTTAAAAGAACTGCGGCTTTACGTGAAGTTTATTAAGGGTAGATATACAAAACCTAGTATTTAAGACAAAACATATATAAGTTACATAGGTAACTAGATAAAGCACAGTATGAACCAAATTACTAGCTTGGTCGAGCAGAGAACGTCCAAACCATTTCATAAAAGCAATTATAATTTTCCAGTATGCAGAGTTGATTTTTGGCAACCTGTTACGAAACGTACATACACGTATATTAAAAGTGACCTAAAATTTGAGCCACAACCGCTTATCAACTCGTACTTCGGAACTAGTTTGAAAAAGCTCGTTTAGGAAGCTCGTTAAAAAGTCAAACATTTTCATAACGATTCAGTATGTTTGAGCTTGTGGGAATTTGTAATCCCACCTTTTTATACCCGGATAACGGTTTACTCATATTAGGAAGCTACGTTTTAGTAGATCTCGGTTTTTTAATCGAAGTTGAGTGGGTACTTCTGGATATAATTTCTGTTTTACGTACTGATTTTTACTTCTCAGTTCGGTTATATGTTATGTTTGTAACTCCAGAACTCCGTTATTAGGTTTTATTTTCACTTAGTTATGTTAATGATGTTATAAAAATTACAGTCACTATTATTTACTTAGCAGATGAAGATATACGAATTTATGTTGGATAGGTATCACAACTAAAAAGTGAAATAAATAGTATTTATTTTTAAATACAAACGATTTCGAAACACTTCAAAGTTAAAATAACTATAATTTCGGAAACCGGTGACAAAAAAAAGCATAAAATACAAAACCAAAGACACCGAATTCGAAGAGCAAAGTTATTTTTCACTCTCTAGTGTTTTTTTTTTAGTTTTGTGTTTTCTTTTTTTATTCTATGATTGGACTTTATTTTAAATACTTCGTTTTTGTACAAAACTATGATATCTCGAGTATTGGCCTGCCAATCTCAGTCAAAAAAGAAGAAGATTGCCAAAACACTGCTTATGAATTGCGATGGAAAAACTAAAATCAATTTTGTACTATACTAGATTACACCCTCGAGGTAATTGTGAAACACACTAACAGTAGGACAAAAATTTCATTGTGACATTTCAACAACATTCATTGCATCGTTGTTAAGCTGACAAATTGTTCACACATACGAAGCAATAGATTACCAAAGAATATCCATCAAAGTGACTCAGATTGTGACTTATAGTATTTTACACAATTAAGGTATCGGTAATCACCATATCTAGCTGCTGAAGTAGTGATTACAAAAACTATGTTTTGATAATCAGGCAGGTACGCGGAAAAAACTCCCTTTAATTTCCGTCTTTACTTAGAATTACTAATTGGACCTTTAGAGATAATTACAAGTCAAGTTTGTCGGCCGTGCAAAATAGCTTAAAACATTTGTTGAGTATAAGCAGATTAATTAAATTAAATTGAAACGATATCCGGACTTCATGTTTTGTTTGAAATGTTTGTTTAGGCTTAATTTCTGCTTTATTTTAAGTAGGTATAATTTTCAACAGCCAATTGTTTTGTTTTATGATAAGGATTAGAGCTTTGTAACGTCGTCTACGAGACACAAACCTCCCCTAATTTGAAGGGGTTTGCCATATTCGCAACGCTTAGCAGGCGGGTTGGCAATCTCAGTATGTTGGTAAAATGCATAGAGAACGCTGCTGCCCGTTCACTAGTAAGTCCCTTAGTCGCCTCTTACGACACCCACGAGAAGAAATGGGATGACGCTATTCTTTACGTCCGTCACCATACGGAATATGTAGGTTTATGAATAATACAATATATTGTTTCGTTTTTTTTTTTTAACTTTGATTAAAAAGTCTAATCCTAACATGAAATATTGATTTTCCAAAATTAATATATACAATATAATAAAAAATAACAAACAAATAATAAAAAAAATATATAATAAAAAAAAAAAATAAAAAAAATATACAATATGTAACAAAAACCCTGTCCGATCCAATATAGGCGTAATCTTCGTTCAACATACGTACTAGAAAAAATGATATATAAATCTATCTAAAAAAAAACAAAAGGTAATTGATTTTTTTATTTTTATAATCCATGCGAAATATAACAGTGAATATGGGAAATTTTCATAAGTTAACAACACTCCACCCGCCGGCAAAATCTTGATATTTTTACCTATTTTTATTTCAAAGGCCACCGCCCTACAGTACCGCGTTGTAGGCACTCGTTCGACTCTTTGATGATGCCGACTGGTTGCCTACCGGCGCGCTACTTGTTGGCCAATGGCCAGTCTTTCGTGTAGATAGCTTTTGATCGGACGTCTGTCTGTACGTATCACGTGCCGCTATCGTTTCGCGAAAAATGTCGTATTCCAATCAGCCATTCCACTGGATTTTTATTTATGGGGTCATGTTAAACAAATTGTTTATAAAAGAGAGTGCGATTCGGAAATCGAAGTCAGATCTCGAATTGTGGATTTGTGGCAGAATCTAAGTGTGGCAGCTTTCGACTCACTTAAATCGGACACAAATTCGCTGCAAAGAGTACGTGCAAATTTAGTGAAAAGGTGTCGAATGTGTATCAGTGTTGGAGGTGGACATGTGGAGTACGATCGCCGAAGTATGCAACAACAAGAGAACTGAAACCTGCAGTCGGTAAGTACTTTGCCCAAAGGACATCATATTAAAAAAAGCCCTTATCAGGGCTACATTTAATTCAATAAATTGTTTCTTAATAAACATGATTAGGTCTCAGGATCACTATGCCTACAAAACAATATCAGCTGATACCTACGCGTCGGCATAAGGTATGACGTAGCGTAATTTTTTTTCGTTATAAGTTTGTTTGGCGGCACGCGACAAAGCAGGTTCATGACAAAGGCGGCGGCTTCTTTGACACAAAACTGTACATAGTAACACGTGAACTTTGTGAGCGATCAGTGTTGCCTTTGATTCGTTTTTATTTTTTATTTTTATTTAATTATATTCACAAGGGAAAAATAATAATCTCAAATCCATTAATTGGTTACGTAATAATGTACGCAGTACGATGCCGAATAATACCCTTAAGGATCGGACAGGGTTTTTGTAACATGCTGTATATATATATAATAAAATATAATTATATATATATATATAATTATTTTTTATATGTCACGGTTATAATTTTCATTTTGTGAAACAAATCAAGATTAAATACATGTCGACAATAACAAATGACTGGTGAAAGAGCGCTTAATGAACTTGCGTTGATTAAATGCTGAAATTAGCAAGCTTTGCTTCGTTCAACCCCTTTCTTTAAATTCATTTTTAATTTTAATTTGTATTTTGTTTTGTCGAAACCTCCTGTTATTATTTGACCGTTAAGACTCCTAACTTTATTAAATCCCACTGAATAACTATTTTATGAACATTCCTTCAACGGGATCTTCTTCTTAGCGTGTCGATAGTAATCTAAACACAGTCAGCCCAGGAGAGGTGCCATCTTTAATAGGTTTAAATTAACTAATGATTATAATGAACATAATTCTGTAAAACCCTGTTTGTTCAGGTAGGGAACCACATTTCGATCAAAATACATACATTATTATATATGAATATTGATTTAAATGTGGTTCCCTTAGACCTTGAGCTGCAAATTGCAAAAAAACGTTTTCGGAATGGTACGGAAATTTTCGGATCTAAATGCATGGCATTCGTAAGATAAAACACATAAATAGATGTTGTAGTTTATATACCTTACCCATACTAAATCCCAAATTACGTAATTATATGCCCTTGATTTTTCCAAGCAAGAATGTGATTACGTCACACTCTTAAACTGACACTTCTTACAAATATTTTCATGGTTTTAATACCTACATTAAGAGTATTTTAACAATTGCTACACGACAAATACCACAACACTTGCCCTAAACGTTAATTTAATATTAATGCAGTAATAACAGTCCATGCTTTTGAACATTATAAACATATTTATGTCACCCTGTTAACTACGACTGACAAGACAGGTGACATAATATTCTAGCTTGAAACAAAATCCTAATAATATACGTTTTAGTTGTTAGTTCGACTACCTACATGTCCTCCCACCGCGTCGAAAATTCCAAATATATTTTAACCGACACTATAGTATCAACTTGCTTTGGTAAAAGAAACCTTCAGCAGATTGTGTTCAGTTCACTATCTATTGACGCTAAAGGTTTTAGAAAATCGAGTCTAAAACGTGCTAAAACTATGTTCCGGAAAATGTACTATTAGTAAATGTGTCACCTTTAACACTGGCACTAAAATAATCATGTCTGAGACCAATTTTAACGTTAATGGAAATCAAACTCCAGCAGTAAATAATAAGGATGTTTTTTGAAACACAGCAGTCTCGGAATATTATATGAATGTTAATGCATATTTTGAACAGAAACAGTTAGGGAAACCTCTTCTGTAGCCTCTGTCATTCTAAAACCAACTTAATTCCAAAACACGTAAAGTTGAAAAAAATTCTGGTACTACTCACCGCATCGTTGTTGATGAAGAAAGACAGGTTGGCAGCTGGTAGCGAGTGCCGGCTGATGCACTCTACTTTGAGCTTCATGCCGGGCCTGTACCGACGCTTCAGACCGTGCATCGAAGGCCCCGATTTAGGCAGAACTGGGAACAGGAATAATAACATTAATAATCCATAATATCAGGAGCATCAGTAACTAGGGCTGTAAAAAACATTACACTTTTAAAAGAATGTCAATTAAATAGTGTTTCTACTGTTTTTTATTAGTTAATGGTAGCAATCTTGACATCAACCTCGATGGATAGCGATGGATGAGGTCCAAAATGTGACGATAAAAGAGAACCATAAATTAAATTAAGCGCTGTACCTACACCAAATTGTGGATCATCCATCTAGGTAAGGCATTATATCAAAATAATACAAAAGTCTGTTTCATTTTTGCTCGTCTAATACATACAGCTTTTTGGCTCAGACGAAAAAACGGGCGTAAATGTCTTACATTTTTTATACACAATGGTGCCGATTCTGTTGTCACAAAATTCTCTAAACTAAACTAAAAATCACTAAGATTTGGTTTATTCCTATCAAACGACGATTTCCTATTCTGAAATAGACTAAAGTGACACAACTTAACTATATTTTACTTTGACAGCACTAAGATTGCACTGAGTTATTAGTTTAGTGAAAATGTCAATTTTGCTATTTTGAGTTTGCCGGTTTTCACCAAAAATTTTGACTATAATAATTTATTTTTACTAAATCTGACTATTTTTAATCGCGATTAAAAAGGTGTGGAATAAAACTAGTGGTCATGAACTAAAATTCTCAACAACACCTCGCCTTCACGTGCAAAAACAGTTCTGTATTTTTTATTTTCTTTTTGCTTATATCTTGAAAATGGCGTGTCCTATCGCAAAAATAATGAAATTTTCAACCCCCTTAGTAAACTCCTACACATTTAAATCTCAACACGTGGGAAATATTTTTTTTATATTTTTCAAACAAAAGTGAAAAATTCCATATACAACACGTCCAGGCTGCCCCATAGCACGCGCCTTCGTCTCTCAAAAAATTCATTCTACGCAATGTACACACAAGTACAACGTTGCGAAATCAAAAGAAAAAAAATATACCACGCTGAGTCGCGATTGTCAAATTCGATTTTAGTCGTGTCAAAATAATTTTTTAATTTAGAGATTTTTCCTTGCAGAATAGCGTTACAATTCTCATAGCCAAAAGTAAGGAATTTTAGAGATAGTTTAGTTAGTTTAGTTCGTGTATAACAGAATCGGCACCAATATCTCCCTTACTACTCTTAATATTGAACCAACGGCATTTGCAACGTCTCTTAAAGCTTCAGTTAGTTCCAAATGCAAATAACTAGGGCTTATAATTGCAGCACTTGAATCATGTTTAGTTTGCGCTACTGCATTCAGTCCTAGTTTTGAACTGCTAAATAGTAAAGAGGCATCTGCTACTCTTCCCAATAGATAGATATATGGAATATGCTTTATTCTACACCAAATCAATGAAACTCATAGGTATACAACTTGTAGTGCTATTAGAGGTTTTTTTTTTTGTATGAGTAAAGTACAATAAAGTTTTTTTTTTCTCTTTTAGTATTTTGCCTGTAAAATATATTTAATTTACGAAAAACAATATATTTGCCAGATGCAATGAAAACTGATACTATTGAGAATTTTTGATTAGTGCAACATCATCATTTATGTCACCAATATTTAGTAATAATACAATATATTGATTTAAAAGAGTGTCCGTAAAATTATTTGCCCGTTCGTCTCTAGAAGAACCTACTACGGTTTAAAATGAACAACTAGCTCCATCTGTCTCATTGACTGTCCCATTGACAATTCAAAATGACTTGTAATTAAAATATAGTTTCAATTTATAATACACAACTCGTTCTGCTTTTCCAACAAACTGCTTTCAAACCCATAAAAGCATGCAAAACGCAACCAAAATTGCCATTCAAATAAATTAAATTCAACTTTAACGAACGTTTCGCCCAAAAGTTAATAACATACGGCCGTAACAGCAAAAAGGATCTATCTCACTCATTTTCAAGTACAGATAATTTCCGGATTATCGTGAGCAGGGGTCGGATTTTAGCTTACATATAAAATAGATATTGTTCATCGCTGATAGGTGGCCATATTCTATCCCTTTATTATGCAAATAGGAGTGAGATTCTTTGGTACGATAAAATGAAACAAGGGCACTAGTTTAGATTTATTCGCAAAGTTAAACAAAAGCACACATTCTGTATATTGGGTCATGCCGTTCGATATACCTTAGTTAGGTACGTTTAAGAGAACTACTGCGACATCAGAGAACTAAGCTCCTATGTATGTTGTTTCTTTTTGTGAAATACGATTCTATGCATATATTGCTTTGCTTTATAGTAGGCAAAATCGAAATATTTGGTTAACTAGTTTATAAATAAACACCAAGTCTTTTTATGGGTTTCCTAAACGAATCATCAGTTATAGGTTAGGCATAGTTTATTTTAGAGTAAGTAACATAAATAAAGTTAACAATTATACGTTTTAAACGTAAACTAGAATAAATGAAACAGAACAAAACTAATAACAACAAAACCAAGTTTTCTGTAACTTTACACGTTTATTTGTTAATATATAATATCCTTAAGATATTTTATTCTTTTGTACTCTTTGGAATGCCAACACACTGTTTTAAAGAACTAATAACTACTAGAAAAATAATTACTATAACTATTTCCAAAGACAATAAATAAACATTTATGTGGCATGTCTTTCTCTAGAAAAGCAAAACGGTAAATCTATTACGAAACCATTTTCCCCGATTTTCCAGGTGAAAATATATCCATCAGCCCATAAATACGGAACCCTCACGTTCGCAACGCATTGCTTCCGTAAAACAGTGTCACCCTTAAGGTATTTTACTGCCCTATAAGGGCCTTAGACTGTAGTCTATCCCTTAGACTGTAGTCTATAAAGTGTGTCACTTTTGAAAGGGCTGATTGGAAGACAGTTTTATCGCCTTATGTATCTAAAGGTGTCTTAGGTCGAGGAAAGGAAAAATATATTGAGTACTTTACCTTTCAAGATGGGTTCACCACTGTCTGATGATAAGGTCTGTATATATAACCCTATTTCGAGCTATCTATGATACAGTCTTCTCTTTTTATTCATGAAAATCTAGTAACATGTTCTTTGTATTCTCATAAAAATAACAAAGACTGGTGGTTATTTATTAAGCGTTCTTTCGTGTGTAAAAATACTCGGGAAGAAATCACAAGGGTTGCGATTTTTAACTACTGTATGACATTGATTTAGTGTTTGGCCTAAATTGACTCTACACATGCACCAATCAATCAACTCAGTCGCTTGTAGCTAAATCTAAATGTGTGACCAAGACCAGGCGTAACATTTGCACAGTACCCTTTACGCTTGCTTAGTTATTTGTTTGTTTATCGCTGCAGCTGCTGCTGGGGACAGAGATTGCTGTGTGATAAAAGTGTTTACATTAATCTTTGGCTTACCGGTCAAGCAACGTGCATTATATGACACTTGGTACGTATAACAACTGCTAGCAGTTTGTGTGGCCGATTCAATGCATAATTAAGTCATTGTACTTTAACTTTTATCTGCGTAAGTTATACACTGGAATGTTTGGCCAGAGTTTTATCAACATCATGGCAATCATTCTAATTTATACTTTATTCAATGAGATAAGAGTTACAATTTAATGACTGGAAATGGTTTTACGTCATTCAAATATAATAAATGTGCCTCTTAAGAACTAAGAGTCACCCTCAATATTATACGCATGTGTTACTACGCGGTCTGAAAGGACGACATGTCGGCAGACACTTCACAGGTGTACCGAACGCTAGCGGTCAGTGTGACCGCTTCTGTTATTGATTCAAATTAAGAGAACATAGACAAACTCACAACATACCTTGTACCGGTGTACTTGCATAGTCTGGAAGGACACTGCATCAGCGGACACTTCGCACGTGTACCGACCGCTAACGGTGTATATAACTGCTTCAATTATTGATACTAACTAAGAAGACCACAGACTTACCCACAACATACATGTGCGTGTGTACTTGCGCGGTCTGGAACGATGGCGCGTCGGCGGACACTTCGCATGTGTAGCGACCGCTAGCGGTCTGTGTGGCTGCCTGGATTGTTAGCTTCTCTGCGTCGCTTCCTTCTCTCTGTACAAAAAAAAACACGTTTAGTTATAATAGACAATAGTGAGATCAAAAAGGAGTTCTGGACACGTCATTTGATAATTTCCCACCCACAAAAAAGGCATACATAGTCATAACTTCGTTGCAACTTTGCATCCATGTGACGCATTTTGAAGCTATTATTAGTCCATGTGTTTGTAATATATGCACCTTTTCATTTTGGCAATTCAGCAACAGTGCTGAATTTCAAAATGAAAGGGTATTGCAATTGTCAGTTTGTAATGCAATAAAGCTGCTGCTGTCCAATCCGCGTAATGTAGGTACAACGGGTATAAAATGAGGCTTAGACCACGCTCGCATGCTTATCAGTCGACTCGCACAAATTAACACGCCTGAATCAGAGAATCATCGCTTTTAAATACAATAGTATTATAATATTTTCTTGATGCGACACGTGCGAATTATAACTTTTTTGTGGACAAATTGACAATTCTAGAATTATAGTTTTAGGCAATTGACACATTTTATATGTTATGTAACGTATAAAGTTTGTGTACTTTGATTATTTAATGATTTTTTTTTGTGCTAGACCATACCAGGGTACCTTCATTTTCTTCACGTAAACTTGTTTTAGCTAAACTTTAAATACCCCCAAAACTTCCGTACCGTTGAGGCACTCATGTATTGCATAAAGACAAGTGCAATATTCTAATTGAAGAGTCTGAGCAACTTATAATAATAAGCCGTGCTCATCTTCTCGATGTCTCTTTAATTAGCTTTTACGACACCAACCATTAGTGTAATTTTATCTAAGTTAATCCCGCCACTTATCCCGAACATAGTTTCAAATGCTTAACACTAATTGTAATCGCTTAATCCGTGGTAGATTATGGTGTAGGAAAACATCGCTTTAAATTACCTTTTGGGACTTTAAATGCCTCTGTACCTAAAGGCATCACATATGTTAAAACAAGTTAAGAATAGTTAAAAAGTGAGGTTATGTACTTTGAAACGTGGTGGAGACAACTACAAAGAAAGAATTTTAATATCTGCGAAAATTCCATTCAAAAGTAAAAAAAATCAAATCATTTATTTCAATTAGGCACAACCTGCACTGGGCCCTGCGCGGTGGATTACGACCTAATCTCTCTCGCACAGAGGAGAATAATAATAATAATAATAATCTGTGTGTAGGCCTGTGTCCCAGCAGTGGGAACAGTATAGCCTGATGATGATGATGCGATCACTTCTCAAGCAAACTGTAGATTTTTTTATTCGAAGAATGAATCATTTCACAAATTCTGTTCTCTAGTTTTATAGCAACTGTAATGTTGAATTATTCTATAACTGTATTTCAGAGGGAAACCTGCAAAAAGCCACTAACTTTTTGCAGAAACTGGGTCATGCTTGAGGCAGTTATATTCACTCAAACCACCATGGTCTTCAGTAGTTGCAGAGTTATTAATAGCACAGGCCAACAATTACGTATATTTTTTTTAATATTTTTTTTCGCTGATATATCGTATTTTGAAGTTTTCATGTTTGTGAATTTTCATATACCTGAAAATCTTCAAATATTTGAGCAAACTCAACGGCATTTGAAAGAGGAAGACTTGTTCTTTAATATGGTAACCTTATTTTTTTTAGAAAAAATAATTCGTGAGTCTACATAACCTCAAAATCGGGCAAAAACGTACTTTTTGTATTTTAGGTTAGGATATCTCAGAAAACTGACGTGATAGAGCGATTCTCAGGTCAGATTCGGATTCAGCGCATCGAAAACCTTCGGAAATATATAGTCTAGTTTCTGGTTAAGAAGTTTGGTTAAATTTTGTTGGCCTGTGTTTTCAGGTAAACGAAAATTTACAAAGATGGTAACTTCAAAACACGATATCTCAGCGAAAAAAAAATAAAATTTGAGCAAACTTAACGGCATTTGAAAGAAGAAGACTTGTTCTTTAATATGGTAACCTTTATTTTTTAAATAATTCGTGAGTCTACATAACCTCAAAATCGGGCAAAAACTGTACTTCTTGCACTAGGTTAGGATATCTCAGAAACCCGACGTGATAGAGCAATTCTGAGGCCAGATTTGGATTTAGCGCATTAAAAACCTTCGGAAATATATAGTTTGGTTTCTGGTTAAAATTTTTGTCGGCCTGTGTAGTCATAGAAAAAAAAATACTCATAATTTCAACCGAGAGACGCCCACTGCTGGACATAGTCCTCCCCCAATTCGGGGGGGTGGGGCAGTATGGTGGTAAATGTACAGAGAACGGTGCTGCCCATTCTGCAGTAAGTCCCTTAATCGCCTCTTGTGAAACCCACGGGAAGAAATCGGTGACAAAATACCAAAATACTATCGCAACATTATGTTGTCACATAATCAAACATTATAAAAAAATGTCATTGTCACTATATACTTCTAGAACACAGGCCTCCCTCTGTAAGGGAGCGTGGGTCATAATCTAACGTTTTGAGAGCAGTGGTGATGAAATTATTTACACAAAGTAAAACGCCAGTCAGGGTTCGAACCTACACCTACAACTTGTACGTCACGGCCGTTTCCACTGCACCACCACTGTTCGCTTATATAATACTTGTATTGATAAGAAAGAGACAATGCTTTGGATAAGGTAAACTAGCTTTATCTTTCTGACTGACCGACTCCTTGACGTGCCTGAAGTTGGTTTAATTGGAATAAAAGTTTCGAGTTTGAATTTGAAAGAATTAAGTCGACATATCTTATAGGATTAGCAAGCTGAAGTGGCAATGGGCCGGCCACATTAGCCGTCAAACCGATGATCGTTGAGGTAGATGCGTTCTTGAGTGGAGACCGCGAATCGGGAAACGTAAAGTAGGACGCCCTCAGGCTAAGTGGAGCGACGATCTTCGCAGGGTGGCTGGTAGCAGCTGGATGAGAGTTGCTGAGAATCGAGCTGAATGGCGTGCAATTGGGGAGGCCTATGTCCAGCAGTGGACTGCTATAAACTGATGATGATGATGATGAAGCTGGGCTGGTGGCATTTTTATGGCAACAACCAGCAAGCCAGGTAAAGCAGCCGACAACCTGATGGTTGACCTGCGTCATTCCCAATAAAATAAAATTGAAAGAATTTAGCATCCTACGAGCATGACCTATTGGAAACAGTTAATGGAATAAGAGACTAGAAAAACAATATCGTAATTTGATGAATATCAAGAGTCAACAGAAATACACTTCTCAAAACAGAAGCAATATAGCCTTTCAACAGACTCTTGATTATTCGTACTCAGCTCCGAATAGAAGCACAAAACAAGTGATTGTGCAAATACAAACTTGAATATGTATCAGAGGCATCCATATTCAATCTGGCTAACAATACGCAATTAAGTAAATAGCTTAGGCCAAATAACTAGGTAACTGAGCCTGACTGTGTGTCGTAAAATTCGAACATGACAGTTGATTTTGGGTAATTAACTCAAATTGTTTTGGTATTAACGGGATTGGATCTCTGAGAATATGATTACTTAAACATAGGTAGGTATTATTTAGCAATATACCTATGCTGATCTGTGATGTTCTTTAGAAAGGTCAGGGCCGGACTACTGACAACCGTCGTGCGTGTGACAACCAACTATGAACTTAAATGAGGCAAAAGGAGGTAAAGGTATGTAAGGTGAGAGTGTATATATGTATGTAGCTTTGTATACCTATGCTTTCTCAGTAAATGAATTATTGTTAATTCTTAATGAGGAATAATAAAGTTCCTAAACCATGCTTTAACGATACTGGGTGATTTATGAATCAACGTATTCCTTTCAGAGGCCTATTTATTATAACCAATACGCGGCAATCTGTGAAAATACTACAATTTCCAAGCTTCTTTCATATTGTTCTGCTATAGTACGAGTAAATAGCACGTCATAATGTGTCAGTGTTGTAGTTGGTTTTCTCAATTTTTAACCATAAACAGTACAACGAAGTGTAAGGTTTATGATTTCTAATGCCAAATAATTTAACATTTAAAATTACGAATTATGCCTAACTCGATCGAATCGATTATACCTGGCATTTTATTTGGTTTATTTTTTAAACCAAATAAAATGCTAGGTATAATCGATTTGAGTAATCGTTACAATCGATGTGATGAGTCGGCAACACTCGGCGAGCAGGAGATTCTGACCTGACAGCCATAATGTTCGGACGTAGGTCAGCGGGATTATATGGGGTAACATTGGTTGTGAAATAATAAAATAGTTATCCTGAGTTTTACTACAGAAGTGTGAGTTATATTTGAGGACCGTGAGTCATATTTAAATACGTACACGACGTGACAGCAGATAAAAAAAATATTAGTAGGTAGCAGTAATTCGAGATGCGTCACTAGTGAACCAACAGACAGCTATCCACCCACCTGAAAATAATCCCTGATTCATCACTATCTACCCACGAAAGGATAGAAAGGACGTAATAGTAACAATACATTACCTCCATCCCTATTGGAATTTACCGACTCCGAAAAGGTAAATGGTTACCAACGTACGCATACTCGGAAACAAACGAAATTCAACTTGTCACGTGATTATGTCAGATGAGGAAAATGCCATTTATGTTCCGGGAAACGTGAGTAATACCGGAACCTGCAAGCATCAGATCCGGGACGGATTAGACCTTTCATCCGGGTACAGATATAGCCCATCCGATGGGAGATGTGCCCTTTTAAATTGAAGCCGTCTAATTACTTGTATGGTGGATGTCTGTATGAATGAGGTTCCATTTCCTTGTATTTTATCTGATTCTGTGAGAGAGTTGAACAATTTTACGGGACCAGATGGTTTTGAGTTCAGTCGGTCTTATCAACCCTTTCTGTTTAGCATATAAAACCTACTGAGTCTAATATTATATCTGTTAAATTGTCATACAAAAACGGGTTGTCTCTCTAGCGTCACTGTGGAAAGTTAAAGTAAGCTTAACTCAATTATTTTCAACATGTGCATACAGTATATCTTAGTAATTGTAACTTAATAATTTTATAAACAATCACCACGATTATTAGCAAAAGTTAAGTAATGGGCTTTACTTCACAACTCTTTTAAATTTAGATCGCATCATTATTTGCTTGGCTTTTTCCCTACTAGGTTGGGGTCGGTCTCCAGTCTGACCGGGCGCAGCTGAATACCAGTATTTTATATGGAGCGACTGCATATCTTATGTCCACAATCTAAGTATTGGGTACTACACCCTGGTACCCCGTACTTACTGTCAAAGATCCATAAATGACAGCAGGGACCGACAATTTAACGTATTTTTGAGGCACGGAGGGGTCTTGGTATGTCAGGATGGTCACACATCCACGAACCAACCACGGCAAACATTAGATTACAACTAAAGCGCTAAATTCAAAAATTTGCAGATGCTAGATACCTATTGCTACACATCTCTGCAGATGTAAATAAATTCCTCATATCATTTCAATCCCAGTTTCTTGAAGAAGCTTTTGCTATGACTACCAATAGGTTTTAAGTAGATGTTGGCTGGTACCGTAAACAGAATATTTCTCAGAAAATTACATTTGCTCCGCTAGTGCAAAGGGATGAGCGATTGCTTAGTACGTCTGCGATCCTGGTAACCAAATTAGGAAACGTCGCTCAAGAAGATTTGCTGTAAGCGACTTTAGAGTTTTGTTAGATAATTTTTCATGGAACTAAAACAGGTTTTTCAATGGTACTACTACCTATGGAAAAGCATTAGGATTTTATGATTTGTAAAAAAATATTTAATGTCGTATTATTCTTGGTCCCCATTTCTTCCCGTGGGTGTCGTAAGAGGCGACTAAGGGACTCACTAGAGAATGGGCAGCAGCATTCTCTATACATTTTACCACTATACTGCGATCGCCAACCCGGTTGCCAAGCGTGGCGATTGCAGCAAAACCCCCCCAAATCGGGGGAGGCTTATGTCCAGCAGTGGACGTCATATAAATGATGATGATTATTATTCTTGGTAAATTGTCTTTATAAGTAAGGGGATACCATTGAAACGATGGATGGACTGTGTGAATATGGTTATAAGGTTTTAACTACCGAGATGACGGCTATCAGAGAAGTGTGGAAGAAAACGACATGTTGTTTCGACTCCAAATAAATTGGGGTAAAGACAGAAGAATGATGATGTTCTGTATAAATCCATACTAATATTATAAATGGGAAAGTGTCAAAGTCGAAGTCAAAATTCTTTATTGTGAGACAGTGGTTACAGAGTTGTTGTTGATATTTTGGTGTGCGTTTACACTGCTCTACCATGTTTGGCATACAATACAATTACAATACACTAGTTACAATAGTTTAGTGTGTGTGTCGGTTTGTCCGTCTTTCACGGCAAAACGGAGCGACGAATTAACGTAATTTTTGGAGATAGTTGAAGGGATGGAGATTGACATAGGCTACTTTTTTTTCTTTTTTAGGTGGCTGGGGTGAACTTAGAAAAGCCGTGCTTTTCACATGGACAATTGTATGTAGCATTTTCGCGTGTATAGCGTATTAAAATAACATTCTGTTCCGAATTCTCTTCTGTTTTCTAAATCAGGAAAGGGGAACCGTGTTACCCCGAATTTAACGCGAGCGAAGCCGCGCTTCAAAATCTAGTTAAACATAAAAATTATTTGATTTTCGGTTGTACATAGGGCCTGATGAAAATAAAACAATGTCCTTCAGTATCTTTACATAGTATGAAATGAAGTCGCTTCCGCTGTCTGTTCACATATATCTTTTAAACTCCTCAACCGATTTTAATGGAGTTTTCAGCAATAGTTCGAGTGATTCAAGAGGACGGCTTATATGAGCCAAAAAAAAAATACATTCTAAATACATAAACTACACGAAAAGTATAACCATAATTGTGATAGTTTTCACGCAATAAATTCAAAATATCAATGGAGGGGTTAAGAGCAAAAGTCAATCTCACAACTCTCAAAGACGTGACCTTTCTATATCTGTCTAAGTACTGAAACTAGTTGCGAACAATAGCGAAGTTCTTAGAACTACACGAATGCTATCGTGGTTTTGAGATGTAAGATTAACATACACGTTTATATTTAAAGTTTCTTTAAGTTCTATCTCATTAATATTCTGTAGCTATCAAAAGAATCTGCAAATATGTATATGTGGCAAACTCAAAACTGAAACATACCGTCCTTTTAGGATTTTCTTTGTCGGGTAAAAAACCGGTCGAAATGTATGTATAAAGGTTTCAGTAACACACATCCATCAAAGATATTTGATAGGTAGGTCTTCGTAAATGGATTACTTTTGCCCTTGGAACGTATATACTAGAATTATAAGGCAAAGATTATTTCGTAAAACTAAAATTACTGTTTTTGTTATTATTTTCGTGTAATCCCTTGATCCCTGACGTTTACTAAGTCGTGCTGAGTTTAGATGTGTAGGTACAGTCAGCACCAAAAGTTGATGAACAGAATCAACATAACAAAACACCTGTTCACAATAAAATGCCATAAGTTATAGTCGCAACTAGGAAACAAAATAGCCTGTACACCAGAAATTTACAAAAGTCCTTAAACACGACTATTTCAAAAGTATCTGTGCACTAGTATTCCTAAAGTCGCCGTACACCATCAATCCAAATGTCGCTGAACATCATTGTATCAAAAGTCACCAAACAGCAGTAAAGACAAAATTAGGTTAACAAAGTATATTTTTAATGTTGCCGTATGTTAATATACTTTTGACGCTTATGTTGTTCAGCTACTTTTGGGACAGTGCTTGCTTGCAATGTAACTATGTTAACACGTTAGTATCTATTTCAATACTTATTTACAAAGCAATTATATTTTATTGTCAGTAACCATACTAATCTATAACATGAAATAACATAAACATAACTCTAATGATCTACGAAGCGATTATTGTGACGGTACTTGTAATTTACTTTGCGCGAATCTTACAAAACCTACCTTCCTTTAATTTTTTTTATTTGTCAAAATATGGTAGGTAGTATGCGCGAACGTCTCCAGGCAGTAATAGACGCGAATGGAGGCCATACCCGCTATTAATTATTATTTTTAAATTAAATTTTTGATTTTGCGTTAAGATTTATATTATAATATCTAAAATATTTTCATTTGAATTTTTGATTGTGCTATTAATAAATAAATGATTACGTTTTTAATTATACTTTTATTCAGTACTAAACACTTTGTTCTATAATAACAATATCAGCAGTTTCTATATTTAGTAGTAGTTAGTTTAGTCAGGTGAAATTAGCTGTTTAGTGACTTTGATACAATGATGTTCAGCGACATTTGGATTGATGGTGTACAGCGACTTTAGGAATACTAGTGCACAGATACTTTTGAAATAGTCGTGTTTAAGGACTTTTGTAAATTTCTGGTGTACAGGCTATTTTGTTTCCTAGTTGCGACTATAACTTATGGCATTTTATTGTAAACAGGTGTTTTGTTATGTTGATTCTGTTCATCGACTTTTGGTGCTGACTGTACATCATTTGCTTATCTTTTTGTAAAAGTAATCTCTAAGTCAAATCAATTTTTCTTTTTGGTATATTGCTGACAATCTGATTGGCTTCCCTTCACTGATTGGTTGGTCTATTAATACTAGGTATGTACTTATAATATATCAAACGTATGTCTGTAATTCTATCAAAGCGGCTTCAAATACACCATTATGTACTTATAACCGTATTTGGGTTGGAATAAACATAAGGATAAAATCAAAACTACTTCATTACTACGTACAAGATTTGGCAGTCAAACAGAAGCTATAAATGCGACATTCCTGATTGATTTCCGGATATTGGGAATATTATCGGACCTGCCTACAGCATTATTGGTAATTCTCGCTTCTGTATTGATGATATATAGAGTCGAGAATTGCCTATAATACGGTGAACGGCTTGGATTCACACTTGAGTGTGATTTCACGCCATTAAACCGTATTAGATTTATGTTTCGCTATTGTTGCGAGATTAATGACTTCTCGATCAAGTTATGGAGCATAACATTAATAACGCACCTTGGTTCTAAAGGATATATACATGGTGTTGGACTCATGGACCGACAAGTGTTTTTAAGGGATTGGGTGGGTCATATTCTATCTTTCACCCACAGACCCCATGTCTTCAGTTTTACTGTAATCGAGATACGATTTTTTTGGTTTGTTTTTTTTTAATGACTTGAATCGTCGTATTTAAAACGACATATTTTTTAGTTTGTTTTTTTATTTGCACCAAATATCTTTTATGGCATTCTCTAATGTATGATTATTCTAAATAAAACGTAAATTATTATTAGCATAGATAGCAAAAAAAATTGACGAGCTTTCAAACTCTTAAAAATGAATTGATCTATGAATTGATCAAACAGGGACACTTTGGGGTCTAATCTATGAATGTCACTTGGGTGAAACATAGCACAGCAAAGCACAAGACCCAACCAATCCCCCAAAAAAATTAGTCGTTCCATGCGCCAAACAGCCTGTATAACAGACTACTAAGTATATGAACAACAAAGGGTACCTAGTCTAGAACTTTAGGTACTCGTCTGCATTTGTAATGGGATTACGCCTAACTTTTAAATTGTTGAATAAAATTAATCTGTGTGCATAGTTTTGGTACTCCTTCTTAATATATTTTGAGAAATAAAGTTTTGTATTATTTATTAAATACTAGCTGACCCCACAGACGTTGCCCTGTTCAAACTCGTGATTAACGGTCTTAAGTTCATGCAAAAGTCCCATGAAAATAAGGATTTGATGTCATTTTTCTTTACATGTGATTCTAATTCGGACTGTTATAAAAATTTTAAAATTAATAATAGACAAATCTGTCCAGCCGTTTTCAAGTGATGCACTTGAAAACGCAGTTAAAAATTATTAAGAAAATAAAGAAGAGAGTCCTGAAAAAGTATTCTTTACTCATTACACCTACGTCCTAGTCCTGGCCATCACCATTCCGCCAGCGAACCCTCTCCACAGTAGTACAGCGTCAACAATTTGTCTATAGTGTTACTGAATGTCAAATATAACCATATTATTTTTTTATATTTATTATTATATATTTTTTTCATTTAATAATGTATTTCTATTCAAATAAAGTACGGTCGAATTTCGACCAATGGGCGATCACTAGTCTATATATTAATACGTGAAGCGATAACTTTGGATCCCTTTTTACGAAAATTAGGCGGACGGAGGAGTATGAAATTTCACACACTTATAGTTTATACAGAGAAGAAGTGATAAATGCTATTTTTTTTTAAATTATGCGTTAAAATACATTATTTTCAATAAATAACACGTTACACACACTACTATTCATTACCGTGTATTTAATACACATGCATAGATATTCTTTTGTTTATGGTCCAAATCTGTGGTCCAATCGAGTCTATAGCTTTACTGAATGTCAAGTGTCAAGTATAACCATAGGCAATAAATTAATTTTATAGATATATAACCTATTTCATTTTTAAAATCTATGATTATATCGAGAATATTTGTCTTTAATATTGTTTGTCTATAGTGTTACTGAATGTCAAATATAACCATATTTTTTTTAATATTAATAATATATATTTTTTCATTTAATAATGTATTTCTATTCAAATGAAGACCAATGGGCGATCACTAGTACAAGTATATTATGTGTTAAGTATGTACTATACAGGAACATTTATTAAGCCGTGGGCAAATTATTTTTGGTGGTTCGGTATCAGTAATAGAACACATTTCAACAATTTTTTCAATACTTTTTTTTAATTTTTATCCGACCTTAAATCAGTAAACTGTAAACACCTTACATATTTCGTACCTAATATGATATCGAAAATAGCAATAGGTCAGCCGCGTAGGTACTTCGAACTTCTTAGAGTTTTGACCGACCGAACAGCTGATACCTAGCAGCCGAGTACCTACTTGTAGCTACGCTCGGTCGTTCACCTTCGCTGCCGCGCCGGCGTAGGTACTTTAAACTTCTTAGAATTTTGACCGATCGAACAGCTGGTAAATATCTACTTGTAGCTACGCTCGGTTTTTCACCTTCGCCCGCGCCGCCGCGCGCAAGTTACCATAAAAACCAGTTCCAAAATAAATATCTTTCGTTAACGATAACTTAATATTTTTGTACTAAGATATATCAAAATAAAATTGCATGGTTATTATCACTTGTTTAAGTTTAATTTGTTAAAATTTGCGCACTGGTTAAAAACTTATCCTGTATATGTGTACTTGCGCTTTTGTGCGCGATAGTTTGGTGGCATCCCGCGGCAGCACTGCTATATCCCAGATTCAGAGTAATTTCAGTTACAGTTTCTGGAGCATATTACTCTGTGATTCTTTTCTGAACAAATTGTTTCACACAACACTCTACAACTTCAAAAATTTGTTTTTCATCGAAGAATATGTCTAACAGTAAATTCTAGCAAATTAATTTCATAGATCTTTAACTCATGAAATTTAATTAAGTTCTTGAAATGCCTGAATTAAAACGATTCTATGCGTAAAGCCTTAGGTACATAAGTAATTGCTTAAACGTTCATAGTTTGAAACAAGTTTACTTGGTTTCGTTTACTTAATCAAATTTATTCAAAGACATTTGAAAGAACAAACAATATTTAAAACAGTACAGTTATAATGGCATTTTCAGTATTTTTAAGAAAACATTGCCAAGGGTTGTGCCGTGTCATTGAACTTTAGAGCCTTAGTAGTACTTTGTTAATTTATCAATCTTCGTGACCGAGCAATCCACATCAGAATTTTTTAATTCAGTTAAGTTGTTCACGACCACTTAACGTAGTCAGTTAACAACTACATTCAATCATTACTTGCCAACTCTTGATAAAAAACCGGTTACGCATACTTAAGAGTTCCCTGGATAGCAACAGTATTTGCGCTTGCAAATGTATGTCTTGAATATGTGCAAGTGTATTTTTTTTGTGCGTGGGAAATCATCAATTGACGTGTCAAATTTTTACTGACTAAAACAAACCCGTGTTCCTTCAGTTGCCCATACGCCATTAATCCACACTAATATTACCAATGCAAAAGTAACTCTGTCTGTCTGTTTCGCTTTCCTGCTAAAACTACTGAACCGATTTACATGAAATTTGGTACACAGATAGTTTAAAGCCTGAGCAAGGACATAGGCTACTTTTTATTCCGTGACTTTGTCTGCGTCCGCGATAACCGACATTTACGCAGACGAAGTCACGGGCAGAAGCTAGTATATTATATATTAGGATCGGGTAAAGTTTTTTGTAGATAAACAACTCTTCAATAACTAACAGTAAATGACCTGCGATTGCTGTGATCGCAGGTCATAAATATATTGTTAACACCATTCCATCACATCACTACACGCCTGGTGTACAGTTTTAGGGGGTAAACAGATATATAAAGTATACCCTAATTTCGCCAGTTATTTTTTTTTAGTTATGATAACAACTAAAAAGTAGAGAATTAAAATTTTTAACCTAAAAAAACACAACTGACTCCCGAAGATACAAAACCGAAAATACATTTATAAAAGTACATTATCACTTTTTTTTATTGTTATAAATTTTATTACTATTTTTTTTTAATCATTCAATTCGAGCAAAAAGACTCATAGTGTTAGTTACACCATTATTTAGCAGTGAATAGAAGACCTTCTTCCCATTTTTGCGGTATAGTACAAATAGTCTTCAAGAAAATGCCTGTGCGATGTCCAAAACGACATGACGATATTATACGGGTTCCTATTTTGCCATTTGGCTATAGAACCCTAAAAATGACTTTCAGAAGGCCAAGTCTCGTATTTTTAAAATGTTCAAAATATAATTACAGACTTATGTCACTGACAAGCAAATGTCAAAATCTCGTAAAAATGTATGAAAACTAGAGGTATATTTGAAAAATTGAGACTGAGATCAGACTGTGAACATTCTTAAAATTATGAGAATTGCCCCTCTGATGTAATAAAATGGTTAAAACAAAAGGTTGCATGTTTTAATTACGACACGTGCCAGATTAAAAAAAAACTGAATCTTGTCTCTCTTTGTTATGCCGTCCGTAGATGTGACTTGACACATTTCGTAATTAATTCATCCCTGAGAATATAGTGTGACACGGATAAAAAGGTGTTTTGTAAAATGGTCACGTAGAAAAAAGACTTCGCAGTCACATACAATGAAAATTAAAATATTTTTTTGGAAAATGTTTGTGCTCAATTTTATTCATGGCAAAGTAAAGTTTATATTTTATTTATATACTAGCTTATACCCGCGACTTTGTCCGCTTCAAATTTTTGCTTCCCTGACCCTTCCCGTCGCTTCGAATTGCCTGCCAGTTTTCGTCCATTTTTCGTTGCTGCTCCGCTTCTTTTGGTGGTAGCATAATGTTATATACCCATCTTCAATAAATAGGCTACCCAACACAAAAAGACTTTTTCAATACGGATCAGTAGTTCCTGAGATTACCGCGTTCAACCAAACAAACAAACTCTTCAGCTTTAAAATATTAGTATAGATGACTATATCTATGACTAACTTTCGCCCGGGTGGATGTCGGAAAATAACTAATTTTCCGTCGTCAGCCTGAACACAAAATTATAAGAACCTATCTTCGAAACTGAAGGACTTTCATACAAACTTTCACCCCCTATTTCTCCCCTTTACGGGGGGAGTTTTCTATAATTCTTTCTTAACTGACGTCTCTTACTCATAATCTACCTCCGTTTCAAAAGTAACTTCGTTGATCCAGTTGTTTTGAGATTTCGTGATTAATCCGTGAGTGAATGAACGTACGAATCAGTAACCTTTCGCTTTTATATATTATACTAGCTTCTGCCCGCGACTTCGCCCGCGTTAAATTTGTTGTTCCCCGACCCTTCCCGTCGCGTCGAATTGCCTACCCGTCCGATTTCCCCCGTTTTTGCAACATTTTTCATTACAGCTCCGTTCCTCTTAGTTGTAGCGTAATGTTATATAGCCTATAGCCTTTCTCGATAAATATGCTATACCCAACACAAAAAGAATTTTTCAATTCAGACCAGTAGTTTCTGAGATTAGCGCGTTCAATCAAACAAACAAACAAACTCTTCAGCTTTATAATATTATAGCTTCTGCCCGCGACTTCGTCCGCGTCAAATTTTTGCTCCCCTGACCCTTCCCGTCCCATCGATTTGCCTGCTAGTTTTCGTCCATTTTTCGTTGCTGCTCGCTCCTTTTGAGTTATAGCGAGTCAACCTTAAAAGATAGACATATGCTCTCGCGGACTTTTTTTTAGAACTTTTTAAAAGGATCAATTCCGTCCTACATGATTTTTGCGTTACTTTAACTGTTTACGCAGCGCACGCAACGGAAACTCTCAAAAGGAATAAATTTTCCCCGTTTTTGCAACATTTGTCATTACTGCTCCGCTCCTCTTAGTTGTAGCGTAATGTTATATAGCCTATAGCCTCCCTCAGTAAATAGGCTACCCAACACAAAAAGAATTTTTCAATTCGGACCAGTAGTTCCTGAGATTAGAGCGTTCAATCAAACAAACAAACAAACAAACTCTTCAGCTTTATAATATTAAAGTATAGATTCATAAATATAAGCTAAAATCCCATAAAATACTGGAATATGAGTATGATTTTAACCGTTGTCTCTCCCCATTAAAAACATGCAGTTAAAACACACGATAGAAAACATAAGGAAATAAAACATAAACATAAAATATAAATGACCATTGTTATACTTTTTAAATGTGTTAGAAATGTATAAAAATAGAGTTACATTTCTGAATACAGAACGCAGGGAAAAAACAATAAAAACGTTCGAATTTCACGAAAAATAAAAGGAAAACGGTTGTGCCGACAGAATATGGCTGTGTAGGTATATATATACAGAGAATGTTAACAGTTTTATTATTCCTCCGAAATTTAAATACGCTAGTAAAGCTAATATTTGTCAGTACTGAAAATTGGTGAATGTTGTCTGAAGCATATTTATACCTACTATCAAATTAACTTATTAATATGAGGCAGAGTTAAAGAAGACAAATTCGACGAGTCCATTCAATTCTTGAGAGTTCGCGTAGACAAATAATTGTAGTCTTATAATATTGTGATTTTTTTTTTATTAGGTCCGTCGTCTACGACGCTACTCAAATGTTACAAAATCAAATCACCAATGAGTGGCCAAAATGTTGAAGCATTTGTATATCAATGGTGATCTGCAGTTATTGCATAACACACTAGTTATAGGTATGGCTTTCATTTGCACAGCTCAACAACGTTCATTGCGTTATTTACGTTGTAGAGCAGTCAAATTTTTGAACAAATAAAGCAATGGATTACCAATATCCTTCAGAATAATTTAGATTGTGATTAATAGTGTGTACTAAACCCTAATTGCGTAATTAGGATGTAGTAGACGACGCGACTTACTGAGGCGTTATGAAATAGATTGTGTAGACCCGCCCCTTATAACAATAACCTGCGAAATGTGGAAGTACTGTGGGTACATCTCTGTGGCTCAACCCTATAGCGTTTACAGGTGCGATGCTTTGCTATGAAACTAAAACAAACAAATATATTAAAAAAGGGTAAGAAACGTTCATTCAATTTGTAGTAAAACACCGTCATTTACGACTGACGAAAACAATTAGAACAAAATATTTTCCTCTTAATGCAGTTATTTTCCTTGATCGGACAATTTAAGTGCCCATAAGGCTCCCACGGGACCATTGGCTAGTCCCTTTCGTGATCGCGGCTTAGCTGTGTAATTATGATAAACGATGGACCCTCAACGAAACAATTTATAGTTATTTTTGAGATATCCGACTTTTATGTTGGCGTGCCTATTTCTTTTGTTATTAATGACATTATATTTCCGAAAAGACCATAGTCATGCAACAATTTTTTTTTTTAACAGAATTTAGTTTTATAAGTACAGACGCCACCAGGTCAAGCTACCCGAAACTGTCAATTTTTCCCAATGAACCTTGAACCTACTGCTCTAGAAATAAAGTCGAAAATCTATCAAAGAAATCTGACAGATTGTAGTAGCTTGATGTGTTGGCGTCTGTACATTACTGAGAACGAAATATGAGTGATGTTCTTTAAAAAGATCAGTTGCGTAGTACTAATAACCAGCGTGCATTTTAACGCTAAGAGCCCCAAAAACGAAGCAAAATTAGGTAAAGATCGCAGCAGGTAGTATCTACCGTACCCCAATGTATTTAAAAATATCCTCTCTATCTACATTAATAAAAAAGAGGTTAAGTTTGTAATTTTGTAGGTTTGTGTGTAGGAAATTCCTGTTGGGATTAAAAAAAAAATTTTTGGACTTTATAGCCTAACTAGCTTTTGCCAGCGGCTTTGCCCCTGTGGAGGTCGGAAAATATCCCGCGGGAACATACTGCCGGGATAAAAAGTACCTTATGTGTTACTCCAAGTTATAAACTATATGTGTGGCAAATTTCATCTAAATCGGATCAGTTGAATTTGCGTGAAAGAGGAACAAACATCCATACATCCACACATACAAACTTTCGCGTTTATAATATTAGTAGGATTTTTGAGGAAGGTTATTTAATATTACGCTATGCCCTTAAAAGTCGAACAAAATTTAAAAAGGCGAGAAGAACTCTAAATTTAAACGCAGAAATAGCGCGAGCGGGTGATGAGATACGATGCGATGGGTCAGCGACCATAACACGCGAACGAAGTCGAAGGCAGAAGTCAATATTCAATAAGTTACTAAAAATAAATACCTACCTAATATAAATTCTCTATCTCCAAAAGCAATCGACATGTACCTATATTGTATAAAAGCAACATACAAGTATTTAGGTATCCCGTGAACAAAGCAACTCCAAACAAAATTAATTGAGATAAATCTTCGTCGATTGTTACTTTAATAATTAAGACTTCACTTAACCACACTTACCACTTCATAGACTCATCAAATATTAACCTAAAAATACTTGCGTTAAGTACCCTTTTAGCTCGAATAGACTATTATATAAGCGACACGGTGAGACAACGAGATAGTTCATAGCATATTATATGTAGTAGCTACATACCTATAATGTTACCTTCTGATGAGTATACAGTAAAGTTACTGTATACTCATCAGAAGGTAACATTATATGTGCATGCAAGTGCATGCGAGGGTCTCGGTTACGTATTAACAGCCGCATGGCTCAATTGATCTGGTTAAGCTACCCTTGCCCCGGTTGGCCCATGGATGGGTGTCCATCGTAATATACCTTTGTGCCTCGCATACTACATTAAGTCGTTGGTTCCGGCTGTCATTCGAAAATCTTTGATAAAGGTCAGAAGCCCGAAAGTTTGGCAACCAGTCTTATAAATGGATATAGTGTTACCATATAACTGGGTCGTGGAGTTCAGTTATACAGCCACTTCAAGTAACATACTGGTATTCAGGTGCTTTCGTTAGAATAGAAACCGGTCCCAAAAATAGTTTGAAAAAGCTAACGAGATGGTGATGATGAATACTCAATACTCAATACTCAATTCTTTATTGCATTCCATATGTTACATAGATGGTTAAAAATAAAATGGTACAAGATCTAATATGGACCCTGTCGGGCACGCAAAAGTTAGGAGAGAGGAAGAGGGCTGAGTTACAATTTAAACAAATCAGTATTCACATTTACTGTCTTTCATTTGGTATATAATTATATTGTATACATATTATTATTATGTTCGTGTAGATAGGTATAGCATATCAGTTGTTAATTATATATATTTGCACGAGATTACATTATTATTATTAAATTCTACCAAGTTTTCAATTTTATTATGTACTGAATTAGATTAATTATTATAAGTATATATACCATATACATTTATTTTAATAAATTATGAGAATTTTTTAAGAATTCATATTTTTTTATATTATTTACATAAATATCTGTATTAAATATTTAATTTAATATTTTATGTACCTATATATTTTATTAATATTTATTTTATTTTATAAAGTTTTGTATCAGAAAGAGTATTTTATTTTTCAATAGATTTATCATCTAGAAACTCCTTTACGGTGTAGTATACCTTGGATTCAAGAAATCTTTTCAATTTATTAATAAATATATTTGTTTTGTTTTCTTCTCTAATATTATTGGTAATTTGTTGTAAATTTTTATGGACATAATTAAAGGGCTGGTTGAGTGCATTTTGATTCGGGATTGAGGTTTGTTTATTTTGTTTTTGTTGTGTCTAAAGGTGTATCTTTTTTGTGTCTCTTCGCAAGTAGTGTAGAAATCTTGATGTTTTTTGACAAATTTACATAATTCTAAAATATATAAATAGGGAAGTGTGAGTATTTTATGTTTTTTGGAAGTGTGGTTTGCAGCTATCTGTTTGTTCTATGTTTGTTATTATTCGAATTAACTTCTTTTGTAAAATAAATATGGTTTGTGAGTCTGTACTGTTACCCCAGAGCATGACCCCATAGCTGAGCCATGCCTGGGCATATGCATAGTAGGTAACAAGTGCAGTTTGCAGGTTAGTGTTTTTTTTTATTTCGCGTAAGGCCTATGAGAATTTGGATAATTTTGCTCGTATTTTTTGTATGTGGGATTTCCAATTTATGTGGGTATCTATAGACAAACCGAGAAGAGTAAATTCATTCACTTGTTCTAGTTTTTTGTTATTGAACATAAAATTTAGTTTTAAAGGGGATTTCTGATGTGGAATGGAACATGCATGCTCGCTTCACTGAACTATAGTAGATGTACTACCGTAGATTTCAAACCCTTGGGTCAGACAAATGGTTATTGTATTTTTCCATTACAAAATTGGCGGTAGAATCTACCCCTTATTACGGGGGATTTAAAACATACACTCCAAACTACACTTGCAAAAAATGGGGTCTAAAATAGGTAGGTACTATTCTGCCCACCCTCTGAGAACTCACGGGCGCGATGTTATGCACGTGCGTGTTTACAAGTACTCCAAAATACGTCACCATCAAATATCGATAGGGTTGGTGCACTAAGAGGATTTAATTCTTGAAAGGTATTAAGTGTATGTCGTACCAAAAACGTCGTCCTTTATTTGGTTTCCCAGAATTATTGGAATCGGTCCCAGATTTTAGCCATAGATTTAGTTAGAAATACACTATAGCATAAAGCTGGTGCTCAGGGCAGCTTTTATGCGCTCTAGTTCAGAGAGATTTGGCAACGCAATGAACATGTTAGCTTTTATTTCAGCTGTTGAACTGACATTTTAAAGCGAGTTCTAGTTTTAAAATAAAAAAGAACTAAGTAAAAAGTCCCAGAATGCGTCGAGTTTCCAGAAAAACTCCACAAGTTAACGATTTATCTAAACTAAACGAGATTTAGGAACAATTTAAACTGTTTCGAACAAAAACTTCGCCAATTCTACAGTAAGCCGTTGAACAATTCAACCTTATTTCGTGACGAAAAAACTTACTCTGAAATTGGCAGACGCTACTTAATTTCAGACAAAAAGAAACAAAGAGCTGGCAACCCTGTGACATCATGATTGTAGGCAACACTGTGTATTTAACCGATGTTACCTACTTAGAAAATTATGGGGTAGGAGTGCTTCGCGTTAAATGCTTGCATATGGTGCCCCGTACCTAATCGTGTCGGCTCGCTCAAAAGCATATCATTATGATTATGTGTGTTACTTTGCCTAAATACCTCATTTATAATTTCCTACTAAAGTGAACAAAATGTAGCACTAATGGGGTACATTGGGCACGCCACAATTGCGGCGGTAAGTCCCCTCTTTGAGGAGTGGATAGAGAGGCGTCACGGCGTCCTCACCTTCCGCCTGACGCAGGTTCTCACCGGGCATGGCTGCTTCGGTGGGTTCCTGTTCAGGATAAAGCGGGAGGATACGTCCGGGTGTTTCCATTGCGAGGATCGTCTGGAGGACACGGTGGAGCATACGGTGGAGGTGAGCCCTGCCTGGGCGGAGCACCGCCGTGTCCTCGTGGAGGCGATCGGCGGCAGCGACCTCTCGCGTCCGGCCCTGGTGCGAGCCATGGTACGGAGCGAGAGGGAATGGGAAGCCATCACCTCCTTCTGCGAAGCAGTAATGCT
This sequence comes from Aporophyla lueneburgensis, assembly GCA_932294355.1. NCBI lineage: Eukaryota > Metazoa > Arthropoda > Insecta > Lepidoptera > Noctuidae > Aporophyla > Aporophyla lueneburgensis. The sequence continues at coordinate 9,345,014 of OW028746.1, forward strand.
CGCGAAGGAGGAGGCGGGGCGCGTGAGGGAGTGGCAGTCTCTGCGCCCTCACGTCCCTAGCCGCCGCAGGAGGAGACGCCCCGGGCGTCGGGAGTCAATAGCGGACTCCCGGCCACCGTAGGCGCGAGCTTGCGGGTGGCGAGCAGTGGGTAGCTCGCCGCCCGATAAGGACCATGCTCGGGTCGACGGCGCGCAGTGTTCCACGCGCGCCTCAAAGAGATGTCAGCAGCAGTGTAGGGGTCTACTAGGACCGATGCCTGCCGGGGTCGCGTGATTGTTCGAAAGAGATACCGTGACCCTGGCACATGGGCAACTGATGGAACACGGGTGGGTTTTAGTCAGTAAAAGTCTGACACGCCCTCCCGCTCCGCCCAGAGCGGGAGAAGTCATTTGATGATTTCCCATACTGAAAAAAAAAAAAAAATGGGGTACATTTTAACAGACTTCAAAAAGGAGAAGGTTCTCAATTCGTCTGTAGGTTTTTTGTTTTGTATTATGTATGTGTTCTGCGATATCTCCAGCAATTGTGGATTGATTTTAGCTTTAACGGTTTTATCGCATTCGTTTCGATTCATTCATTCATTCATTTCAGCCGTAAGACGTCCACTGCTGGACTTAGGCCTCCCCCAATTTTGGGGGGCTTTGCCATAATTGCCACGCTTGGCAAGCGGGTTGGCGATCGCAGTATGGTGGTAAAATGCATAGAGAACACTGCTGCCCATTCTCTAGTAAGTCCCTTAGTCGCCTTTTACGAGACCCACGGGAAGAAATGGGGTGGTGTTATTCTTCGTTTCGATTATATGCTTTTAATATACACTTGGTGTTCCTTAGTAATGTTCTAATAGTCCACTGTTCCACTCCTGGGCAACGGCCTCCCTCCACTTTTTCAATCTTTCGCGAGCCCGCGCGTCCTCTTTCCGGTTTTCATAGAATCTTTCTAGCTTGTCCCGCCACGTGGCCTGCCCCGACCCCGCCTAACTATCTCAGGGCACCAGAAGATATTTAGAAGAAGAAATTAAGAAGTACTTTTAACGAATAAATCATTAATTTCCAAACCTAAAGCTGGACTGTGAACGTCAAAGTAACCGACTTGCAAAATAAATACTACCAAGTCAAAAATAACTTTAATTTCGGAAAGCATCGGAAGGATCTATCTACGGATCGGTCTACGGATCTGTATTTTAATTTTTTGCCACCGACTTCCGAAATTAAAGTTGTTTTTAGCTTTTCAGAGGATTTTAGGAGGTAAAAAACCTCTACAAAGATAATTAGGTAAATGGTACTTTTTCATCATTTCAGACGTCCACTGCTGGACACAAGCCTCCCCCAATTTTTGGGGTTTACCATAATCGCCACGCTTGGCAGGCGAGTTGGCGATCGCAGTATGGTGGTAAATTGCATAGAGAACGCTGCTGCCCATTCTCTAGTGAATCCCTTAGTCGCCTTTTACGACACCCACGGGACGTACTGAAATACGTTTTTTAATCCCAGATAATAGTTTGACAGGTATAATGTCAAACTCGTGTACTAAAAATGTAAACACAAAAGACTTGGATTGTCAGATAACTATCTGGGACTAAAAAACGAACTTTACGTAATGGATTTCTACCCAGTATTCACTATCATTTGGAGCCTTTATCCTGGAAGGTTTCTGATATAAATTTGTATTAAACTTACATTGAAAAAAGAAATATCTATGTTTCATCAAGTTGTAAAAAACGTGCGACGCATTTGAGCACTAGTTATTCATATTTTTGATTTAAAAGTGCCGTGCTTGAAAGGTATTTTTGCCAACGTGAACTTTATTATTATTACTAGCTGACTGTACAGACGTTGTCCTGTTTCCTAGAACTCGATAGCAGAGCCACCTACCGGGTCCAATAGTGAATCTAAACCATCCAGGGTGCCACCCAAACGCATACAAAAGAAAAATCATTCATATCGGTCCAGCCGTTTAGGAGGAGTTCAGTGACATACACACGTCCAGTAGAATTATATATATATATAAAGGTAAGCCTTGTACTAGTGTACCATTGCTGGGTAACAGGCTTCCAACGTGAACTAATGGCATTATAACTTCACTATATACAGAATGAAATTGAAAACTTGCGCCAACACGAAATAATTTTATTACATAATCACTATAAATTGCCATTTCCCAAATGTAAAATCTTGAAAATAATCGTATAGTTATCGCCTTATTGCAAACTAAGGTTCAGTAAAAAAATATGTATCAAGGCAAATAATAAATAAAAGTATCAGTTCTAGCGCCCGCCCTAGCGGTTATTTACCTTATTTTGACAGTTTCTACGAAAAAAGCGCGCGAGACAACTTGACGTGGCCAAATCGCATGCATACCCACCCGTATTTGCATCTCTTTCCTTAATTACATGCTCTAAATTTTCTTCATAACACGTTGAATTACACATGTTATTATAATTTAGCGCATCTATTCAATATCATTCTATACAGGATTTTTTTTAACCTATGCGCTAGCTAGATAGATATTAGGTACGAAATATGTAGGGTGTCCAGAGTTTACTGATTTAAGGTCGGATAAAATTTAAAAAAAAAGTATTGAAAGAATAGTTGAAATGTGTTCTATTACTGATACTGAATCACCAAAAAAAAATTGCGCACTGGTTAAAAACTTATCCTGTATAGCACCTACATTGATAGACAAAGTGATTTTCCCCTACGTTCCTTATTAAATCTCTTCATAAAAAATATCTGTAATGAAATTTTGAAGTGGATACTTGAAACCAATCTTGATTGTTAATTGATTCCTAATGATTACGTCGTCGTCGTGTCGTCATTAGAATCGAGGTTTAGTTCAATCATTTAAAATTCTTCATTATTTTATCTTCCGGTGCAAAAAAATAATTTAGCTGAAGACTTTGCCAATTTTAATGCTTTTACTTTCATAGAATACCTAATTAGACAACGCCACTGATTTAAACAATTCAATAACATTCATTATATTGTTTACGATGCCGAACAGACGAATAATCCAAACAAATAAAGCAATGGTTACGTAGTTTTCTCCAAAATCTTTAAGAGATCTGACTCTAAATACATAGAAAGTACGTTACAGAATTTGCCAGCACACGGCGAGTTAATAATTTAACTAAGCAAAGTCACAACAAAAAAACAAAACCGCCCAACAACACGACATTCACTGCTTTGGTTTCTACAATAACTTTTCTGGGAAAAGTACCTACTACAATTACCGTGTTTTCCTTTTAATTTCTCAGTATTTCATACTTCTATAGACTTCGTTGCTAGGCACTTGGAGGAAATTTTTGATATGTTCTTGCTAGAACATCATCTAGCAAGAACATATCAAAAATTTCCTCCAAGTGCCTAGCAACGAAGTCTATAGAAGTATGAAATACTGAGAAATTAGTGTTTTATCACTCTTAATTTAAGGACTTTTTTAATGTTGATAACTTCTTAAAATGTCTTATATAATATTTCTCTTGGCAACTCTCAAATGTTTTAGCCACTATTAAACTGCATACTCGCTCAGCTATATATGACCTAGCTACCAAGCTGGTCTTCTAAATTCACAAACCGAGTCGTCGGTAACTGCAGACCGCCCCTTTCCCACCAGCGAGCCTGTGAGTCAGACTACCGTACTCTGCCATGCATACATTTTCAAAATACATTTAAATGACCAGCCATATGAAAATTTGTAAAGCGATCCTCTGTCTGCTATTTCTTCTAATATAGATGAAAGTCAGCTGTGCCTGTAGCTTAGTGCGAATGTTTTGGTTTTATAAGTAACTGGGAAGGCGAAGTCATAATAAACCTCAAGAAATTAATCAAAATCTAAATATTTTACTTCAAATAAACTTCAGAAGCTAGGTGCACAGTTCCAGCTGGTTGTGAATAGCCGGAAAGAAACTTCGTGGTTACTCCTTTAAAAATATTGGCTTTAAGGCCTTTACAATCTTTTCAAATTACAATATTAATAAATATGGGATGACAGTATAGGCCTGTCAACAAGTACTAAGTACTGAAAACAGAAAACGATCTAGAGTTTACAAGGCTTATAACGTTCTCACGTTAGAAATAAAATTATAATCCTTTTCATTCCCTCCACAAACTAAAAAAAGATTTTTTATAGTTATTATACTAAAACCTGACCTTATAATTGAATATGGCGTTTGAAAGCAGAGACCGACTGATTTCAGATCCATAGACATGTCAGAAGACGAATTCTTGAACAAAAAATATCAATTTAGATGCCAAACCAATTCCTTTGGTTCATTTTCTATATCTCATCTCCACATAGGTAACAAGTGCCCTCACCTTAATCGATTCTACGAAGCTGGCACGAGAATATAAATCAAAACCTTTCAGAATTTCCTTCTATTATCAGCCAGCAATTTTTCTTCTATGCTTAAAGTAGGTATTATTCAATTGTACCTACGCCTTATCGTCGACAAATATGCTTTTGTCAATAGAAATTGGAACGGAGTGTAGACAATGCGTTGTGATACTGAAATAAGCAAACAAAGCAAATGGATCTCATGTTTCAATGGAGACTGGGGGCCGGGCTGGCTGTCACCAGCACAACGTCATTGATGAACTCAATGGCTCCACTTTTGCTTCATTGAATGACGAAGGCAGAGTTTTCAATCAATAGCATTTATAAATAGGCAACAGTAATGAAGACTGTAAATAAAATGTTAGGGGGAATTGCTAAGAATGTGTGCCAATTTTCAAAGAAATGCTACGTTCAAAAAGGGATTCTAAAGGAAACCTGTTATACAATGCTATTTTCAGTACAAGGATAAACAGAAAAACCTCAACTTTAAACAATTTAGGGGGAAATTGCTAATGTGTGCCAAACTTCAAAGAAACGCTATGTTTAGAATGAGATTCTAAAGGAAACCCGTTACACAATGCTATTTTCAGTATAAGGATAAACAGAAAAACCTCAACTTTTTTTGTTTAAAGTAGAAGTTGGAATGAAATACATCTTTCGAACAAACATCGTACTTGAAAATATATATATGTTCTCCCATTTATTCTAACTGCAAATGTGTAGGTACTCACAATAAGGAGAGGTTTATCATGTAATTTTAAGGCTACACGTTAATACCCTGCCCTGGAGTTGCATTAGGGAGGCACTCCGGTATCACCGGATGCCGACCTACCTCTGTCGCGTAGTCGAGGCTTACTTGACGGATAGAGCCGTCATCTACCCCAGTCACCAGGGAGACTGGAACCGGCGAGAGATGTCGTGCGGTGTCCCAAAGGGATCGGTCTTGGGGCCGCATCTGTGGGACATCGGGTACGACTGGGTGCTGCGCGCCGACCTCCCTAGCGGCGTCAGTGTGGTTTGCTACGCTGACGACACGCTGGTCCTGGCGCAGGGGAGGTCGTACGAGGCGGCGGCCGAACTTATGACACGCGGGGTTGCGACAATCGTCGATAGGATCCGGCAATTGGGACTCGAGGTGGCATTGCACAAGTCCGAAGCCATAGGTTTTCATTGTCCTCGGAACGCGCCACCTGCGGGTTCCCAACTCACGGTGGGAGGGGTTCACATCGGCGTCGAGTCGACGATGAAGTACCTGGGACTTGTCCTCGACAGCCGGTGGAACTTCGTCGAGCACTTCCGACGTTTGGCTCCCAGACTGGAGCGGGCTGGGGCTGCCTTAAAGCGGCTCCTGCCCAATCTGGGGGGTCCAAACGCCTCCTGCCGGAGGCTCTACACGGGGGTCGTGCGGTCCATGGCCCTCTACGGGGCACCGGTGTGGGCGCCCTCATTGAGGCTGCGCCCAGCGCGCCGGTTGAGTGCGGCCCAGAGGGTCATGGCCATCCGGTTAATCCGGGGATACCGCACGGTCTCCTGCGAGGCGGCGAGCCTCCTTGCCGGAGTGCCGCCATGGGATCTGGAGGCAAAGGTCCTCGCCCACGTGTGGGAGTGGCGCGATGAGGCGAAACGCCGGGGCGAAACTCCGCTGCCGCGACAAATCGCGGCACGGCGGACAGAGCTCCGGTGTGATCTCATGGCGACATGGCGGGTACGATTGTCGCAACCCAGTGCTGGGCACGCCACAATTGTGGCGGTAAGTCCCCTCTTTGAGGAGTGGATAGAGAGGCGCCACGGCGTCCTCACCTTCCGCCTGACGCAGGTTCTCACCGGGCATGGGTGCTTCGGTGGGTTCCTGTTCAGGATAAAGCGGGAGGATACGTCCGGGTTTTTCCATTGCGAGGATCGTCTGGAGGACACGGTGGAACATACGGTGGAGGTGTGCCCTGCCTGGGTGGAGCACCGCCGTGTCCTCGTGGAGGCGATCGGCGGCGGCGACCTCTCGCGTCCAGCCCTGGTGCGAGCCATGGTACGGAGCGAGAGGGAATGGGAAGCCGTCACCTCCTTCTGCGAAGCAGTAATGCTCGCGAAGGAGGAGGCGGGGCGCGTGAGGGAGTGGCAGTCTCTGCGCCCTCACGTCCCTAGCCGCCGCAGGAGGAGACGCCCCGGGCGTCGGGAGTCGATTGCGGACTCCCGGCCACCGTAGGCGCGAGCTTGCGGGTGGCGAGCAATGGGTAGCTCGCCGCCCGGTAAGGACCAAGCTCGGGTCGACGGCGCGTAGTGTTCCACGCGCGCCTCAAAGAGATGTCAGCAAAACTGAAGGGGTCTGCTAGGACCGATGCCTGCCGGGGTCGCGTGATTGTTCGAAAGAGATACCGTGACCCTGGCACATGGGCAATTGAAGGAACACGGGTGGGTTTTAGTCAGTAAAAGTCTGACATGCCCTCCCGCTCCGCCCAGAGCGGGAGAAGTCATTTGATGATTTCCCATCCAAAAAAAAAAAAAAACGGCTACCCGTTTCATAGGTTGTTCTGTAAAAAACTATTTTCGGTCTATTTTTTTTTAAACTGACATGGAGTTTTCAAAGGATTTGGTTTGCATAAAACCTCAAACTAGACATGCGTTTGCTAAGCGACTTTTGTGTTCTTAGGACCTCTTCTGTATGACTTAACAAGTTATTAAGCGTCTATAGTTTAAGTTATAAAAAATGTAATAGGTACAATGTCATCAGAATACTTAGCGGTACTTAATTACACAGACACAGAAAAATTTCTAGAAATTATGTCATGATTATAATTTTATTCCTTACTAAGTATTTATATTTGTAGAATTTACACTCGCTTAGTTTTAGGAATTAATGTTTTATTGTGTTGTTTTACTATTATGCTTTTTCTCATAGTTATTAATAGATTACTTTTATATAAATTATACTTAAAATATTATTGCACCAATGTAATTGAAATGTAAAGTGATGGCCTGAAACCCAGGTTTGAATTAACCTACATCGGGCGGATCGCTAGCTTACATTCTAATTCCGAAAAATCATCATTTGCACTTGTGATAAATATATTTTAGAAATAGGTTATCTTTAGGAACTATAATTGTATGGGAAATTTAACACTGTTTGCTAAATGTCCTCTTATGTAATCGTTTTTATTAAATAAATTATTACGCTGGTCAACAAAAAAAACAAATTTTGTATGCCCATGAAATAAAATGAACTGATTTCAAGAGAGCATTGAAAAACATTCACAGTCATACTAATTTTACGTCTTGGTTAGCTCGGGTTTTATGTGGAAAAGAAAAGACTTACCACCCAGTTAAAAAAAATATATTCATTAATCAATTTTAATCATTTTAAAAGTGTACAGTAGAACTACTGTCTTTTTTATTTATAATTGAGATTTACAGCTTCTCTTCTTAACGTCCAACAATAATCTGACCGCATATCAGGACTCCACTTTCCTTGATACCGCCGTTAAATAAAAAAGCGTGTAAGGCTTCAATCATATCTTTCACAGGTTTTTTATATTTTCAGTTCTCACATTTCCGATCCGAGATTTCCAAGCCTTACTTTCTTTTTTATTTAATTTAGGTACTATTAAATGTATTGTCGTTAATCAACTCCTATATTTGAGGTCCAATAAATTAATCTTCCTTTAATTTTACATCTGACATTTTTGGGAACTTTTCTGTACGATACTGAAATAGCCCCGCAATTTTATTCACGCAAAAATAAGAACCTTGAAGACGTTATTTTTGTTTTTCCGCCGTATTGGTGTTGCAAAATATAAACTTGTTCGACGACCGGGCAGCCTGTCCCTCAAATTCTTAGCACAACTTGAGCATTATCACGTGTGGAACCCACGGTTTAACTTGATTTTTAACTGCTTCGCTAAAGTATAGTTCGTATGCTCGACAAATTCCCTGAGTTAATTTTTCATACTTCCCTTTCGTAGTAAAATTACCACACACATTACAATGATTGCCTGGATTATTTAAACAACTACGAGGCATTATATTCATGAAATACTTCGATATAAATCGGCATAAATGAAAATAAATATACAAAATTCAATGAAAACAGATTAAATTCACTTAATACACAATTTACACCATTTATTAGCTAAACATATAACAATAAACACGTTTAATAAAAGTGCTCTGTTAGTTTGTTTTTGTATATCACACTCATTAGAAGATAGTCCATTAAACAAGCAAGAACATATTTGTGGTCGCGCGCGGCGAATACTAGTTTCAGCGTGCACACCATGAGCATATTATCTCAAAAATTCGAGCTAATCCAGCTGCGAAACGTATATTGTTGATGGGTAGTTGCTTCGTACTTCTTGATATTACAACTCATTATCATTGGGGAAAAACGTTGTCGACCAGTGTTATTATAAAATTATTATTATTAAGCGAAATCGTCATTTTAAGAAGTTGTGAGAAATGTAATGAATGAATAACATCGTGAGAAGTTGACGTTATGCGAATTTGTCATTGTGAGAAATCGACATTTTCTGAAATTGACACCTATGCGAATTTGACATTGTGAGAAGTGTTCATTTTTCGTCCAATTGACATTTTGAGAAGTTGACATTATGAGCTGATACCAAAATTTCAACTTAAACAATCTATTCGATTCGGAAGAAATTGGCAAAGACAGACAGACACACGACTTAACGGTATAAGGGTCTATAAGGGTTCCATTTTTTCATTTTGATGTACGAAACGTGAAAATTTGAAACGATATTATAAAAACTGACACAATTCCGCTAACAAGTGCTGCAAAATTTTACGACAAAAAAGATTACCAAATCATTATTCGACAATGATATAAAACTATCACATAATGGTGCTGATTTTGTTGTACACCGAACTAAACTAACTAAACCATCTCTAAAATTCATTACTTCTGGCTAAGAGAATTGTAACGCTATTCTTCAAGAAAAAACCTCTAAATAAAAAAAATATTTTGACACGACTAAAATCGAATTTGACAATTGCGACTCAACGTGGTATTTTTTTTCTTTTGGCTTCGCAACGTGGTACTTGTGTGCGCTACGCAATGAATTATTTGAGAGATGAAGGCGTGCGCAAGGGGGCAGCCTGGACGTATTTTATATGGAATTTTTCACTTTTTGTTTTAAAAATATAAAAATAATAATACCGACGTGTTAAGATTTATATGTGCAGGGGTTTCATAAAGTGGGTCGAAAATTTTAGGGTTCCGTTGCCAAATGGCAAAAAACGGAACCCTTATAGATTCGTCATGTCTGTCTGTCTGTCTGTCTGTCTGTCTGTCCGTCCGTCCGTATGTCACAGCCACTTTTCTCCGAAACTATAAGAGCTATGCTGTTGAAACTTGGTAAGTAGATGTATTCTGTAAACCACATTAAGATTTTTATACAAAAATAGAAAAAAAACAATAAATTTTGGGGTTCCCCATACATAGAACTGAAACTCAAATTTTTTTTTTTGATCAAACCCATACGTGTGGGGTATCTATGAATAGGTCTTCAAAAATAGTATTGAGGTTTCTATTATCATTTTTTTCTAAACTGAATAGTTTGCGCGAGAGACACTTCCAAAGTGGTAAAATGTGTGTCCCCCCCCCCCCCCCGTAACTTCTAAAATAAGAGAATGACAAAACTAAAAAAAATATGCAATGTACATTACCATGTAAACTACCAACGAAAATTGGTTTGAACGAAATCGAGTTAGTCGTTTTTTTTTAAAACGTCATAAATCGTAAACCGCAATTTACCTTTCATTCAATGAACTGAAATATAAAAATTAAAAAAAAAACATTTATTTTCATAAACATGAATCTTATGCATAAACCGAGAATACCTACAGGTTTGTACGGAACCCTTTGTGCGAGTCCGACTCGCACTTGGCCGGTTTTTTGAGATATAAGCAAAAGAAAAGAAAAACAAAAACTACAGTACTGTCTTTGCACTCGAAGGCGAGGCGTTGCCGTTGGTGTGAATTTTAGTTCATGAACACTAGTTTTATTCCACACCTTTTTAGTCGCGATTAAAAATAGTCAGATTTAGTGAAATAAATTATAATAGTCTAAATTTTTGGTGAAAACCGCAAAATTGTCATTTTCACTAAACTAATAGCTCAATGCAATCTTAGTGCTATCAAACTAAAATATAGTTAAGTTGTGTCACTTTAGTCTATTTCAGAATAGGAAATCGTCATTTGACAGGAATAAACCTTTTAGTGATTTTTAGTTTAGTTTAGAGAATTTTGTGACAACAGAATCGGCACCATCGATTTTTAGCAAACCATTTTGTGAGAAACACTTTCTCACTGATAACCAAACATAATACAAACTTGACGTAACTTTGAATTGAACTAATAAACGTGCCGACGAGAGCAGAAATATGTGTGATACTCATAGCAAAATTCAAGTACCTACTTAATATCGTTCCGAACTGAATTTATGAAATATTTTACATACATTTACTAAGTAAGTATTCGTATATGTTCGCTGGTAATGAAAGGGAACGTTCACGGCTGTAATATTATTATGTTCGAACCATAACTATTTCTCTTTACCGTTCTACATTTATTTTTGCCAGTCGCTTCGTATAAAGTTAGTCCATTACCATCTAAACTCTTCATTACACATATGATGTCTTATTTTTTTAAAGCTGTTGTCGAACATTCTATTTGAAAAATCTATATATATAAAAGAAAGTTGTGTTAGTTACACTATTTATAACTCAAGAACGGCTGAACCGATTTGGCTGAAAATTGGTGGGCAGCTAGCTTGGAATCAGGAGACGGACATAGGATGCTTTTTTTATATACAAAGCTGAAGAGTTTGTTTGTTTGTTTGATTGAACGCGCTAATCTCAGGAACTACCGGTCCGAATTGAAAAAATCTTTTTGTGTTGGGTAGCCTATTTATTGAGGAAGGCTACATGGTATATAACATCATGCTACAATTAAAAGGAGCTGAACAGCAACAAAAAGTGGACGAAAATTGGCAGGCAATTCGATGCGACGGGAAGGTTCAGGGAAGCAAAACTATGACGCGGACAAAGTCGCAGGCAGAAGCTAGTAAATATATATTTTTGTGCTCACTTTATGAGTGTACTTGCATTTGCACGCGTCATCATCATCATCATCATCATTTCAGCCGATAGACGTCCACTGCTGGACATAGGCCTCCCCCAAGTACCGCCACTTCGACCTGTTCTGTGCTTCTCGCATCCAACGTATTCCTGCGGCCTTCACCAGGTCATCGGTCCATCTTGTGGGAGGCCTTCCAACGCTACGTCTTCCAGTACGCGGTCGCCACTCCAGAACCTTCCAGCCCCGTCGGCCATCTATTCTGCGAGCAATGTGCCCTGCGGGCTATGTCGGTAACCTTGGTTTTCCTACGGATCTCATCATTTCTGATTCAATCACGTAGGGAAACTCCAAGCATAGCCCTCTCCATTGCTCTTTGGGTGACTTTAAGCCTTCTTATGAGGCCCATTGTGAGCGACCACGTCTCAGTTCCATATGTCATCACTGGCAACACACACTGGTCAAAGACTTTTGTCTTAAGACACTGCGGTAAGTGGGACGAGAACCGCCAACCGCGGCAAGGATCGATCCGTGCGGCTATTATTACTTAGTCACAAGCCCCTCAGGAACGTATTACCAGGACTAACGTACCCTATGTCTTAATCCAAGTTATAAACTATGTCTTTGTGTGCCAAATTTCAACCAAATCCGTTCAGTCGTTTTTGCGCCAATCCAGAACACATCCACACACAAACGGACAAAAAATCTTTGTTGCTTTTTAATTACATTTATACATTCGTAATTTGATTGGTTCCTCGCTTTAAACGATTTAGGCATATTTATGAGATTTTATATACACAGATTCGTAAATTGGTCGGATCCTCGCTTTAAACGATTTAGGCATATTTATGAAACGTATTGAAAATCTGCTTTCAAAATATTGAATATGTAGACGGCCATCCATCATGATTGAGCAGAAATCTAGTTAAATAACGAAGTCAGTTGAATCACTACCTACATGGGCTCATATAGTGAGCTTATTAGTCCTGAGGGAACTATGACATGTTTGGGGAATGGGGAACTTGTATGTCATACTGGGAAGACAGATTGGTAACAATATGAGGAAGTTATTAGTATAAGGGTATATAGATGAGAATTTCAACATACCTACAGGAAAAGCAATTCTTGTTTCCGGTCTTATGTATTTCTGTCATGTTTTGTAATCACGTCTGTAAGTGACATGTTCATAGGATTTAATACGATGTTATTTTTGCTAGTGACTTTTGGGGCTTATTTAATAAAACCGACAGGCGTCAAATTCGACAATTGTATGAGTGTCTTGTATAGTTTTCTTCTTAATTTTTTTAGTTCCCGTCGTGAAATATGTGTCCATTTTGTAATTTCCCGACAAAATATTATGTCTTTGGTAGAAAGTTTTAAGTAGAAAGAGGGTTCTAGCTTCTCCAGTCCTGGCATATTCATACTTTCGAACTCGTAAGACTAGAAACAGCAACATTTATTCCAGTTATCCGATTTAGGAAAATACCTCAGAACATAGTGACAACGTTCTGTTGTGTAGGTATTGCAATAGTCAAAAGGACCTCTTGGTCTCCCACGCGAGTTCATTGGTTTCAGTCAGACGTAAGTACAGTAAGCAATAAAAGATTTAACATGTACAAGAATTCATCAGTCTTTTGATTGTGCCCCATAATACTGTAACAATGTGTAGATATTTAAATAACCAATCCTACTTATATTTTATTTTATTTTTATTATTTATGTACACACAGTAAAATACAAAGGGATAAGGCATAGTAAAAGAATTGAGTACAAAGGTACTGCTTATTTCTTAAGAAATTTCTTCCAGCAGACCTGCGAAAGGAGAAATTAAAAAGAAATGTAGACAATAGTGTGTGAAAACAAGAAGAGAGAATATGAATATGCGAAGTCTTAAACTTAAATATACTTATACATATATAATGCAAGAAATTAACATATACTTAAATAAATATATAACGCTAAAATATATAAATAAATATATATATATATATAAATACACAAAATTATGAGGAAAGGTAATGCTCTTTTACTCGATATTTGAATAGGGAAATAGTTTTTAAGTCTCGAATTGTAGGCGGAAGTGAGTTCCACAATCTTACAGCATGGACAGAGAAGGAATAAGAATAATAACTGGTTTTATGGGGTTTTAAGGGATCTAAGGTGTTATCTGCACGGTGCATCGCTAGGGCGAGCATAAGAAAAACGCTCACGCAGGTAGGAAGGATAAGACGGGTTGTGTAAGATGTTGAAGAGGAGACATAAAATCCGAGTGTTCCTGCGAAGGCGGATTGGGAGCCACTTGAGTTCCTTGCGAAGGTGAGAAACATGGTCATACTTTCGAAGACCGAAAATTATATTTAAAATATTATATTTATTTATATTATAAATAAGAAAGAAAAAAATTATATTTATATTATAAATAAGAAAGTTTGTGTCTTTTGTTTGTTACTCAATTACGGCTTAAAACAGCTGAACTGATTATGAATAAAATTTAGAACTGAGAGTTCGTTTATAACCTGGGTTATTTTTATCCCGGTCAGTAACATGGAGTCAAGCTAGCGTATAATATGTTTTGTGGCAACAATTATCTCAATATTTTAGAACAAAGATTGTAGACCATTACTTGAATCTTGTCGATGCAGGTACCTTTACCTTTTGGAGGCTGACTGTAAGTATTTATACATAAATATGAAATATCTCTTCATAACTGTTCTATCTCTACACGTTAGTTCAACATAAATCCAATTTCCAGACTGCTTTAGAAGCTTGTTTTGTCTAAACAAGTTATGATCAAGAATGTTCACTTTACCTCTTAAGAACAAACTACAGACTTCAGACTTCTCAAGACATAGAACTTTGTATTAGACAACTTGTCTCTTCATATTAATTGTGAAGCTTGGAAATATGTTCGTTTCATTGCAGAGGTACTTTGTGACATTTGACCCCATTGTAGTTCTGTTAAATGTAGTAATTTCAATGACTTTTCATATTTCTTATGTATGTTCCTATTACTCCTTTTTATTTGTTAATGTGTATCATCATCATTTCAGCCGAAAGACGTCCACTACTGGACATAGGTTTCCCACTAAAATAGGCGACTGGGATTGCTATAATCTCATAAAATAATGTGTATATTAGTTGCAATCAAATCAAAGCAAACATATTCATTATGCTACTACTTCAAATAACCTCATCTATCCTATATAATAAAACGAGCAATGTAGTGTGCGCAACCAATTTTGAGCTGGTAGTTTTAAAGTTAAAACTGAGAAAACAGGACAAAAAGTTTATTGTAATGTCGTGAATCTGAAGTATTAATTATCGCCAATGGAAAACTTTTAGTGAATCTACCTATGCGGAATACAAGGACCGCTTCAAAGCGGCGCAAAACCACAATACAAATATCCCAAGACTAGTATGCGCTTTGGGAGTCATCGTCTATATTCGGAAATACGAATGCGCATTGATGAAATCGTAGCATTACATAGAATGACTCCCATAAAATGGACTGATGACCTGGTGAAGGACGCGAGAATCCGCTGGATGCAAGGAGCACAAAAACGAAGTGGTGATACTTAAGGAGACTTATGTACAACAATGAAATGTCTTTTTGGCTGAAATATTAATGATGATGATGATAATTATGGAATCTATTCAAATACTGTATCAACTATTGAATACTAATTCGGAAACATGAAGATTACCGATGCGTAAACCTTTTCTGGTTTTACTGTACGCTACTAATTAATTCGATTCCATATAAAATAAAGAACACATTTCCCATAGTCTTCTCACCCTTATTTTCTATCTTCGCCCACTATTCCTCTAAGTAGTTTGGAGGTTCGCGGTAATAGTTAGGCTTTCAATCAGTAGCAGCGAGCACACCTGAGCCCACGCAATAGACGCGTATTGTGTGCGTGTCTGTCTGACGGGGCTTTATAGAAGCTTAATAAAATATAATGATAGTTGTATGGGTTCTTCGAAGGGTATCGAGTGCGAAGGAATTATAGAGATGGGTGGTGGAAAACGTATTGCGGTGACAGATAATAATGTTATACTCATTATGATATGATCTAAGACGGATGAATTGCTTTTATAATAAACAATTATATTATTTTTCCATACTCATTTTTCAAATACATATTTTTTAACATATTGATTTGACGCAAATGAGGTAATATTGTAGGTAAGGTAACGTTAAACCATGTTGCTAATTCCTGGGTAGTTTGAACCGGATCGGCTTCCACCATCTCATTTAATTTAGTTTTATTCACCAGTGCGGTCTCGCATGTGGTTCGTTCGTCAAGTCAAAATTTCCATTACGAAAGCGTTAAACGAAAACGCACGTTGCGTTCATTAGCTGACTCCTCTCCAAACGCAGCATTGATATTGCGAACCGTTTCTACCGCGTTAGATCCACATCGGAACTCGTATTGAAAAATTACTCGGATTTCTGGAGTATCCATCTTTTCCGCTTAAGCTGAATCAAAATCGAATGTTGCACATTTTTTAAATAGAAAAATCTCGTAGTTTAGTATAATGTAACATAAATTTCACTCAAATGTCTCACACCTTGAAGGTTTAATGTCAATTCAAAGTATATTTTACTTTAATACGGCAATTTCATACTTTAAGTCCTATTATTGCACATTCACCACAGAGGTTTTAAGTAGGAACCTAAAATATGATGTCGATATATTCTTATTTAAAGCGCAAGAATATAGGTTTACATTTTAGAGATCTGAGCCCGTAAAAGTAAAAATTAAAGCCTGAAAAACAATAATTACTATTTTTATTATCTTTTTATCGTCATCTGGCTGAAATCAGGTTTTTGTGGAACTTTGATCATCGCACCATTTCTGCCCATTTATCCATCACAGTCATTTATTAGTTTCATTTGATCGTGAAAATAATTTTGATTAAATGGCACCAAATGTAAGCACTTTCCATATTGAGTAAAATGAATCATTACTCAATATGGAAAGTGGTATAACCACTACCACAAAAGCTAACATTACTACAATATTATGTAATATATTCATATAATTATTATAGCATAGTGGCTCATTACTTCTCTCTAAATCCAGCACTCCGGTGAAACAATATGTCAAGCACGTCATTGTTAATTAATGTATTATTACAATGCTTAGCGTAACGAAGTATAATTACAAATTATTGTGGGCTTCTGTTATAATCACGTAGGGTAATCAGGTGTGAGGAAACTGGGGAAAACCCTCGTTCTTGTGAAGAATAGGAAGATTTTTTCAACGTAATGAGTTTTGGCTACCTAATTATATTTGACTAGCTTCTGCCCGCGACTTCGTCCGCGTTAAATTTCTCGTACCCCCGACCCTTCCCGTCGCGTCGAATCATCTACCCGTGCGATTTTCCTTGTTTTTGCAACATTTTTTATTACTGCTCCGCTACTCTTAGTTGTAGCGTGATTTTATATAGCCTATAGCCTTTCTCGATAAATAGGCTACTCAACACAAAAATATTTTTTTCAATTCGGACTAGTGGTTCCAGAGATTAGCGCGTTCAAACAAACAAACAAACAAACTCTTCAGCTTTATAATATTAAGTATAGATATTGGGCATTAGCCGACCGAGAAACAGTCATAAAAAAGTCCAAATAATCCATTTCAATACTAAATCAGCCTATAACGGTGCCACTGCTGGGATACAGGCCTCCTCTTTGTGAGAGGGTTGGTATATGTCACATGGCTTCGACTTTTTGCTCTAGAACATTCCGGTTTCCTAACAAAGTTTTCCTTCGCCGTTTTGAGAGCAGTGATGATGAAATAATTTACACAAACTAAAGTGCCTGACAGGCTTCGAACCTACGACTTATAACTCGTAAGTTATAAGACCGTTACAACTGGCCCACCACTGCTACCAACATACCTGCTGCTTTCAATATTAAACATCCATAAATTCAAGTAAAAACATTAACACAATTATCCCTTGTACAAGAACGTCGAGATCGTTATCCCTTATTTAATCATCAGTCGCCGAAACGATCCCTTAGCGAACGATAGCCTTCCACGATAAAAACTTTATTAATGCCCGCACAAAACGTATGTATTATAGGCATTAATGAGGATGCCAGACAGTTTTCAGTAATGAAGCCATGTAACATCCCTGCGATAAAATTTAAGTGGCCCATGTGGACGTAAAATGAGTTGATACTCGAAACAGTTGGCATAACAATCGGCCATATAAAACGACACCACGGATAGTGTCGGCAACAGATAAAGATGATAATGGCCTAGTTAGGCCACATTCCCGATAGGCCCTTTTAAAAACGATTGAAGCCGTAATTACGGTAACGCGAGTTTCTTGACGTGAAAAGCAGCGATAAAATATATAAATGTTTGCTCCGTTATCACTCCGTGAACGTTACGTACACGCAATTATGCAGACATGATGTATTTAAATGCTGAATACAGCGCCGCGTAATGTTGAATTTGTGCTAAGTCACGTTATCCAAACGCAACCACTGAAACAAATTATATTTTTCACTGTAAAAACGTTGTCTTTTATATATTTTTAGATGTGTTTTCCACAATTTATGAGATTATTATTTAGCCACACAATGATCGTTAATTATATGTTTGCGCACGAAATATAAAACCATTTCCCTTGACACACAATTTCACGGTATTTTTATAACATGAAAGTCCCTTTCCTCAAACATATTGTACGGTCAAGAGCCAGAGCAAAGAAATTAAAACCTCAAACGAAGTGCCCTTTGAGGCTTTAATTTAGAGGGAAATTTTTAATTCGACCAAAATGGAATGGTTATTATAATTTAATTTTCGTCGAATCTTTTTGCAGTAACACATCCCTCCATATTACGGGCCGCTCGAGTACGTTTGAGTGAAAATATTACGCGTCTGCCGAGCAGACAGAGAAGTAATGAATTACATTAATGCGAAAATGTTATATGGGTGGGGCTTTACTTTAAATTATAATTACATCCCGTGGAATGTTTCTAAACTCAGAGGGGGACTTGAATAGCTCAGAGGAAAGTTACAAAACTTAATTTCATACTTTTAATTTGACGTGTTGAAGTATAACGTTCGAGAGAAATGGCTGCTGAAATTTTATTTCATGGCAAATGAATTGTATGTCAGTCACATGGTGCTTGTATCGTGAATACAACTTGCTTCATTGCGGACTTGTGCCGACATATACGTAGTACGAGAACGGTTTGCTACTTGTATTTTGCGGATTCCAACGCGGGAAAAAAGGGTTACATTTTTAATCTTACATGCCTGTACAAATAAATTGTGAAATAAAGTGAATCACTTGTTGGCTCGACTGATATTGACAGCGTGATTATCTGGTCCACACGCCGTAAAATAAATTTGCTTTAAAATATATTTGAATAACATTTAGATCTATTTGATTTATTTAACCTTACTTTTGAGAGCGAGTACCAGTAAGTACTTTTCTTAATTTGTGTTTATTGAAGACTCTCTTTTAAATTAAAATCGTGCAAATAAATATCCCAACAGACAAATACGAGAGTAATCGAGCATTGTATTTGTCAGAAGTCTAGACATTAATGGGTCGTCCAGCGATGTATGAGTCTGAACTCTCTAGCCAATGTTTTGTAGTCGCCATTTTGAAATGATTTTATTCGTATTGTTTGGCGTTATGCGGTAAAATGATGCAGGGAAACGACAGTTGGGAACAAATGTGCCGTGTTTTAAATAATACGTTTTGGCGACAATATGAAATACATATTGTGAAGTATGAATATTTGTTTTGAAAACAAAAGCAGGCTCCGTGCTGATCAATGTAAAAGCAATTTGTGAAGTGTCAACAGCTCTTATTCTTGTTGAAGACCATTTCTGTTTCAGTATTGTTTATGCCATAGTTTCAGCATGTTTCCGCACGTATTGAAACTCTTTACTTTATGTGACACAAAGTTATTTTGCTGAATGGTGGGTACTAAATAAATAAAGAGGTTCTTGTTTGTTTTAAAGGGTTAACTTGATGTGTAATTCTGGGCGACCACGGAGGTACCTAATGTGGATAAAAGGGTTCCCGCGAAATGTAATTTTTATTAGGTACATTTTCTATCATCATAATAACATAATTAAGTTTTGGGAATTCTATAGTACGTTACTGTGCTGCTAGGGCGTTTTGTTCTGCCGTTACCTGTTCCCAGCTAAAGTACTAGAAATTCATTAAAGGCGGGCGTTTTTGAGGACCGTCTTATGTAATTTACCTGTTCATAAAGTGTTGACTGTCAGCCTAGTTCGAATTAATGCTTTAGATTTTTATCCTTTTTAATTTGAATTATATCATTTCTTTTATTATCTACTGTAAACTTAGGAAGCCCTTAAAAGTAAATGCATATGCCTGTCATATGCATTTACTTTTAAGGGCTTCCGAAGTTCCAAGGACGTGTTTTACATTTACTGCATTACCTTCGTTAATAATTCCAGGATAAAGTTGGTACGTCTCATGTGATTTAAACCGGCATTCTGTCCACGGCAACATTTCATTGTAGGGAAAATCAATAATTTTTTTATCAATCAATTTATTTATTTTCTCACCACAATATTAAAAAGTTTACAGGTCCATATTATTTAGTCTTAAGCTATTTATACACATTAAAATATTGTGGGAGACTGGTGCCTAAGCTAAGCCAAAACCTGTGTTTCAGGACACCAGGTCTCCACCCCGAGTAACAATGTCTGGGCGTATTATAGCGTTACACATATAATTATCATGCGGCGAGTACAGCGTTATGGAGAGTTGTGCGATTGTGTACGAGAACGAGTGTGTAATTATGTGTGCGTGCGTGCGCGTGTGTGAAAAATAATTTATAATCAAAATGACACATGACGTCAATTTTGCATGGTATCTATAGCCATTCTATAAATCTGCCGAAAAATGACAGTTGTAAATCAAATATACAGTACAGACAATTTATATAGGTAGTCAGTCTTATAAACTATTACTACTACGATATGTTGCCACTTTTTAATACTGTGTTTTTATTATTTAAGTTTTAGTAATTGTACTTCTTTTCACTCTTTATTTGCCTTGTTATACTGTATTATTTATTATTTTACTCATGATTTGCTGCATCGACGTCACACGTCAGCGCCGGCTGTCACTGAAAACCAACATCGGGGCTCTGTCTCGCATAGAGTCGCAGTATTATGCTGAGCGATGACGCTGACGTTTTGCGTGGATTTGACGCATATTTTCCCTAGCTTTTTTTATGTTTTGTTGTGTTCAGTTTTTCTTTGCGTCATATTTACCGCAAATAAACGTATTTTCTTTCTTTCTTTCTATTAATTTAGTTAGTAAAATTGAAAACAATTTTGTGTATTATTATTACTATTTACTGAGGTAAATAGATTTTGTAGTGATGTTATTTTTTTATTTTGTAAAATTATTTTGTATATTTTGTCTATGGGCCTCAATTACCGAAAATAAAGCAATTATCACTTTAATTATTTAATACTAAAAGACAAATTTGCAATTCTTTTAATAGAAACAAAACAATAGAAGTTCAGCCCATACAAAAACCATTTTAACCTCGCTGGACAGACTAAACCAAAGTACGTCCGAATCAAAAGTCTTGATAAAGACCTTGCAAGTTCGAAATCAGACATCCAATCACCTTCCCAACTTAAATTGGGTTCACGTCAACACAACGTTGGTATAGTATAACTTAAGTTAAAGTAAAGTTTCCTATTGAGGCACGAAAGCCTACGATAACATTGCGAATTGATAATTAACAACTACCTAAAATACTTTGAAATTTCCAATGCATTGCAACTTTAGGGTTTACCCTTGTAAGAAATTGGAACTTGGTTAAGATATTATAAACTCCATCAAAGTCCGGTGTGAAAACGCAGCTTATCAACACAAGTTGGATCAGTATCTGAGCTCGGAACTTTAATTGCTGCGAACTTTAAACTTGAGATCATGCGAGCAAGGACGGTAGTGCTAAAGAACTGGAAGAATGTCGCTTCGATAAGCTCAATTAAAGCATACAGGTGGCATACCAAAACACTCAATGTTTACCTACCAAGTTATTTATTATTTTATGATCCACTCGCCAGGTAACAAAACAACTAACTATTTCATTAATTCAGAGTGATGATTGTCATGCATCTAGATGTGATAATCACCACTATATCACACACTAATAATTTACTGCGTAGTCTGAACCAACCCTATTGCCATCAACCGGCCAAGAAATTCTAACACCGTGCTCCTACTAAGAAGTTCGAAAAGAAAATCCCAATAACGCTTTGCCCGACCCAGGGATCAAACCCAGGCCCTTAGTAGCGCCTGCAACCACTAGACCAACGAGGCAGTAAATAACACATCCTACTAATATTATAAATGTGAATTTTTGTTCCTCAATCATGTAAAAAAACTGATTTGGGTGAAAATAAGCACACATCATTTGTAAAGCAAGAAGGAAGCTGGCCAAGGCTAGCATTTAAACATTCTTACATCTTTTATAAACAACAAACCCCAGGGTTACTCGTATTCCTCTTCAGTGTAAGCACTGTTAATTAACTACCTCACTTATTCATTATGTCTTCGCCGCAGTAAACTGAAAATACGCAGAACTTGTACAGATTTTAAATGTGTAATTCCGTAGTTTTTAACTGCCGTTGTCCTACACTTGTACACTTGATTGTACATGAGCAATATGTCACTAAAACTTTATTAAGTATTAAAAATAGTATTTGTTAGGAGTTCGTGACTAAGTAACAGGTTAAACTTCGCCTGCCGGTGTCGGTTCTTGGAGGGGTGATAATTTTTACATACCAAAAGCCCTTCTTTGGCAAACAGTCTCGGCCGTCATTCGTCACTCTTTGTACTCGTTACGAATATTCAGAAGCCAGAAAGTCGGACAACCAGTCTTACCAAAAGGCTTCGTACTTCCCAATTATTTGGTTGTGGAGGTCAAGTAGGCAAATTGAAAATACTCGTATTCAGCTGCACCCAGTTATACTAGAAAACGATCCCAATATAGTAGGGAAACGGCTGGGCAGATTGTTATAAATAAGGTTTTAGTACAAAACTGATTTTCTTAGACATACTTTTTCATATATCTATAGTTGAATTATGAAGCGTGCGATCCTTTCCCACGAGTATAAGCAAACTCATAAGACACCGAAATTTTATACCACAAAAACGGCACAACCGTAATTCATTCGCCGTCCTTCAAACAACCAAAAACATTCACGAATACTGAACTCCGGAACACGAACTTTAAGGCTCTGGTCAAAATGAGGCGAAACCACGTGTCACGCTAGACGCGAATGTGCGTGTCTGTTATTTTTAAGATTATAAAGTCAGTCAAATATATGCTTCAGTTTGAACTACTCCATATAAGTTAGCTGACGGAATCTGCACGAGCGAATTTCGTCCAGCATTGCGCACGGGATGCCGCCTCAGTTTGAATAGTCCTTAAATGTTAGACAACGAAGTTTCAAACTTACGTCAACTTCTATGCCAGGTATCCGGAATATCTTGAGCGGGGGAACGTCTCTGGGGGAATACCGACAGAACTCGCGGTCCCCTCGGTACCATTTGACGGAGTATAAGACCTCCTGTTCGAGGTCGTAGAGGCACTTCATCTCCACCTTGGAGCCTCGCTCCACCGCTTCTGGGACCACCACGTGGACATTCCGGAGGCATAGTGAACCTGGGGAAGAGAGAAAAGGGAGTTAAGGTCGGATGTCTATGGCCACAGATTTATGTAGATGAAATTGTCTAAATCCATGCGATGCTGTCCAGATCATGAATCCCTTGCTAGGATGTTCCAAGTGTACATATATCTGCACTTTTGAGGATCTATTGAACGTTCGTACTGGTTGGTACATTTTAAATAAGATTAAAAAGTGCCATCGATTCAAAGAAGATGAATGCGAAAGTTACTCATATCTGCTTTTCTGTCCACTTTTCACGCCTTTTAAGAGCCATTTTACATTTTTGCGCGAATATCTAAGATTTAAGTCGCCTTATTTACCTCTCATCTCATCATTATGAATAGTATACTCTGGTATTGACGAATACATGTAAAAAATAGATCAATCTTTTGTTTTGTCACTTTTAGTAGCACATTTACAAAAACTTATTTGTTTACTTTGTAGTAATTAATCTTCCACAACTAGTTTTCTTAAAAATCAGCGTAGGGTCAATTTCAGACTCCTATTTCTATCAATAATATGTAGGAATTTGAGTAAAAAAAATACTAAAAACATCGGACATATAATTTAATTGTTACATTTAGTACTAGAATATTGATTTTTAATAACATTAATTGGTAAAAAAAATAAGTCTTATGGCAATTTTTACGATTTATTCCCAATTTTACCGCGTTTTTTTTGGTTTGAATAAAGCATAATTACATTAAAAAATTCATTTCAGTATAAAGTATGCTCTATAACAAATAAAATTCTCAAGTTCTATTTAAATCCGTGTATTTAATAAGACATAATATCGTTTTTGAAATCACTCTAAATTAGAATAAATTACGATGCACAAGCGGGCAGCGTTTAGTACGGCGCAAGCGCCCAACGAGGAAGGACCTGTGCCACTTTTTCCCGCGTCTCAGTTTTCGGGTACTCGTATCGAGAACGCAAAAATATACTGCGACTACAACATTTTGCTACTCTTCGCATTTTATTTTTTTGTATAAGAGTTTCGTTTATTATCAAATAAAGCATTCATCATCATCATCATTTCAGCCGTAATACGTCCACTGCTGGACATGACCTCCCCCAATTTGGGGGGCTTTGCCATAATCGCCACGCTTGGCAGGCAGATTGGCGATCGCAGTATGGTGGTAAAATGCATAGAGAACGCTGCTGCCCATTCTCTAGTAAGTCCCGTAGTCGCCTCTTACGACACCCACGGGAAGAAATGGGGTGATGCTATTCTTTTCGTCCGGCACCACACGATACTAAAGCATTATTTTAATAGATTGTAGAAAAAAATTGAATAAAATAATTTATTTTAACAAAATCTGACTATTTTTAATCGCGATTAAAAAGGTGTGGAATAAAACTAGTGGTCATGAATAAAAAATTCACACCAACGGCAACGCCTCGTCTCACGTGCAAAACAGTACTGTTTTTTTTTTCTTTTGCTTATATCTCGAAAATGGCGTGTCCTATAGCAAAAATAATGAAATTTTCGACCCCCTTTAAAAAACCCCACACATATAAATCTCAACACGTGGGTAATATTTTTTTTATATTTTTCAGACAAAAAATCAAAAATTCCATATAAAACACGTTCAGGCTGCCCCCTTGCGCGCGCCTTCGTCTCTGAACAAGTTCATTGCGTAGCGCACACAAGTACCAAGTTGCGAAGCGAAAAGAAAAAAAAAATACCACGTTGGGTCGCGATTGTCTTTGATTATAGCCGTGTCAAAATAATTTTTAAATTTAGTGATTATTTCTTGCAGAATAGCGTAACAATTCTCATAGCTAAAAGTAAGGAATTTTAGAGATAGTTTAGTTAGTTTAGTTCAGTGTACAACAGAATCGGCACCAATATGTAATTGTTTTAATTTTTAATTTTTATTGTATACTTTACATAACACATATTTGTATTTTTTTATTAGTCTAGAAATCTTTATTAGACTGGATAAATAAATGTAGGTAAGTATCTATATATTAATACGTGAAGCGAAAACTTTGGATCCCTTTTTACGAAAATTGGGCGGACGGAGATGTGTGAAATTTCGCATACTTATAGTTTATACAGAGAAGAAGTGTCGAATGCTAATATTTTTTTTAAATTATGAGTTAAAATACATTATTTTCAATAAATAACACGTTACACACACTACTGTTCATTACCGTGTATCTAATACACACATGCATAGAAATTCTTTTGTTTATGGTCCAAATCTGTCTTTATTATTTTGCGCAGTGTTACCAACACCCAGAAATATTTACCCCTAAAGCTTAAGTTAAAAACCCCTAAACATGCCACAATTACTAAAAAAATCCGCTAAAACATTATAATGAAAATAGCCAACGAATGTTCAGTAATCATAGACCGGCACACAGTAGTAATATTTGTCTATATTTATTACGCGACATTTGTTAATCATTCACTCTGCATTCTTAGTATCGAGGAACCGTACTAGAAGTCGCTAATACTTTTATTGTAATCAAAAACACAATGAGAAATGTAAGATGGCAAAAAATCCCTAAGAATACCCCTAAAAATGGAACGCCCCTAAAAAATCTCAATCCTCTTATTTACCCCCTAAATTTGGAAAAACCCCTAAGTTCGTAAGCCTGATTTTGTGTCTATAGTCTTACTGAATGTCAAGTATAACCATAAGTAATAAATTAATTTTATAGATATATAACCTATTTCATTTTTTAAATCTATGATTATATCGAGAATATTTGTCTTTAATATTATTTGTATTAGCGACCATAGGAATTTAATTTAGATTTATAAGAAATATTTTTTGTGGTTTTATGGAGAGTGTCAAGTATGGCATTAGTAAGTTTCCCATACAAAACTTAGTGTCGTGTGCAAACTGTAGAGGTTGTATGCCTCACGATTGTACAGGCTGGTCATAGATTGTACAGGCTGGTTATAATTATGACATTTGGAACCGTCATAATTAATTACAAATAATAGGGAAAATTCTATAAAAACAGACCTTTCTGTGATAATTCATCCCATTTTGTTCCATATCCAGCAGTTGAGAAGTTTTAAGAAAATAAAAAAGAGAGTCCTGAAGAAGTATTCTTTACTCATTACACCTACGTCTTGGTCCTG
This sequence comes from Aporophyla lueneburgensis, assembly GCA_932294355.1. Taxonomy (NCBI): domain Eukaryota; kingdom Metazoa; phylum Arthropoda; class Insecta; order Lepidoptera; family Noctuidae; genus Aporophyla; species Aporophyla lueneburgensis. The sequence goes on from OW028746.1 coordinate 9,371,238, forward strand.
GCCATCACCATCCCGCCAGCGAACCCTCTCCACAGTAGTACAGCGTCAACAATTTGTCTATAGTGTTACTGAATGTCAAATATAACCATATTTTTTTTTATATTTATTATTATCTATATTTTTTCATTTAATAATGTATTTCTATTCAAATGAGGTACGGTCGAATTTCGACCAATGGGCGATCACTAGTTTTCATAAATCTCTAAATACCGCATTATAGTTCTAACGGCTCAAGATTGTTTAGACCGGCTCGACACTCACGTTACACTGTTTGTACTGTGCATGTGTGGATAGCTACGCACACATACATAAGGTTGCCGTCTTTTACCTAAACTCGAGCGTTTAAATTTTGTGAGATGGCTCTTAAGGTGAAACTATTTTGTTATGTTTTTCCAATTGGCAGATTAGTGTCATGTTATATTTTGTCTAAGATTATTTATTTTCATTAAATGACTTTATATGAATTACTGATTCAATAGCATTAAATGAACTTGAGGGTTGTATTGATGATTTTATGATTATAATTTTGTAAATACATACCTACGTGTGACGGTCGCAAATAATATTTTACTTACTTGCAAATTGCAATAAACATAAGTCTATTAGAATTTCGCGGCGTTTTCAACTTTTTAGATAAACGTTGTAGGATTAAATTTGGCACACGGGTAGACCATGACCTGCGTGAGGGCATAAAATACATTTTACTCCCGGTAGTAAGTTCCCGCGGGTTAATTTCCGACATCCACGTGGGTGAAGCCACATGAAATAGGTTGTTATCAATATTGTGAAGACTTGAATAGGGCGTACATACGTGTTGTGTTCAAAGAAAATGTTTTTATAAGCAAATTTATTAAATAAGGTTTATAAAGCCATTACTAGACGTTTATATGAATTAAAAGTCAACTGATGAAGACTTTTAAGTTATATAATTTTCTAGTAATAAATCTGGTGATTTATTTGTTTATTACGTACGTATAGGGAGGACAATTTGGATGTACACACCTTTTTTTAACCCCCAATCCTGATTTGACCCCAAATATTGCTAGCTTCTTTGCCCGCAACTTTGTACGCATAGATGTCGTAAGACACCCCAATTTACTACAGTAACAGTCGCATTTTTATAAAACCTCTCTTTACTCCGTTTGTAGTTTTGTTCCCCTTTACTCCACGTAAGTAACGTAAAACTGTCCGAGTGAGAACCGTCTTATCCGGAGGACATTGTGGAGAATCGGTGGCAAACGCGGTATAAACACTGTCTCATCAACGGCACAACCTTTTTTGAATTTCTGGCTCGACGACCTTTGCAAAGACACGACTTTGAGTCGGGTTCGGTTACACAACTTCGTTGGAGTTAAGTTCTGAAGGAACAAAATAGGGATACCGACTTTTAGCTGTATAATCTGTGCCGTATCCACTTGCCGTTAGCGAATTCATAAATTCTCCGAGGTAATGTGTGGCATCATCTTACACCACAAGAGTATTAATGGAGATGTACATATATCACTTGACTCGATTCAATTTGCGAGAGAATAATGTGCTTGGTCTCTGCAGCTTAGTCATTTTTTGACGTCAAAATGGCCCGTTCACACACCCAAGAATACTTGGTACGGTATTCGACTGCCGTCCTCATACACCAGACGAATCAGCTATTTTACTGTGGCAACTACCCTACCAAGTCGTTGCCTTTGGTAGGTCCACCGAGCCGCTCTCCTCTGGATGAGTGCCTTTGCCAACTTTTAAAAGAACTTCGGAGTATTTGTACCAAGCTGAGGTCACCTGTTGATGGTCAAAAGCAGTCTATAAACTAACAACCATAGACTCAAACTTTTCAACGAAGCATTCACCTTGTCAGCCCTAGTTCCTCGCGTCGTGATAGGTAGTGTTTCGAAATCACCACTAAACAGAACTGTGACACCACCTTGGTTCATTTCCTGCGGATTTCCTGCTGGCGTCTGTTTACAGGTTACACTGCCCCTATTTTCTATAGCACTATGGATCCTACGGGATGAATGCACATTTATCCCATAGAATGAAAGCATAATCCCTAAGCACGCGCCTTTTGTCACTGTTGCTCTATCAAACGATGGGAATCTTAAACATGGCGTACGGTGTTTAGCCACCAGGAAACAGTGCGGCTGCGATTCTGGAAGACGCTATCGTATTTACAATTTTGCCTCTTGGTCCTCTTAAGCCTCTGCGTTTTTCGGCAATATTCAATATGTTTCACCTTAATTTCATCCTTATTAATCCATACCAATATTATAAATTCGAAAGTAACTCTTCACACCTTTATCACTTAACGTATTCGTATAGATATAATTTGGCAAGGAGATAGATGGGATCCTAAGGAAGAACGTAGGCTACTTTTTGACTCCAAAATAAAATATGAGTAGAAAACATTTTTTTAAATTATGGATATCAAAATAAACATGTAAGTATGCAATTGTTAAAAATTTCAAAAAAATGTTCCATTTATTTGATGGTCATATAAAATTTTTTAAAACCGCTTTAACGACGGATGGATTTGGATGATAGAGATGATAATATTTTACCAATTAGTTATTTGTTTTGTCGAAAGTTATCTAAAATAACCGTTCGTATACAATGTGTATATGATGACTCCTTCAAGTTATATCGGAATATTAATCATTTGAAAGGTCAAATCTATAACTATTTACTTTGTTCGACTGTTGGTATACGTCAGTATTTGTGTTCGCTCTCATCTCAGTCTCGTTAGCTACAAGATGTATAGAAAGTGTTTTTACGATTTCTGACTTTTCTAGTTCTCAAACTTCAGTGATCTTAAAGAGTAATTTTATCCTTATTTGAAACTGGACCGATTGGCATCAAAAAAATGTTCATGCTCAAATTCCATATTTTCTAGCTGACTGTACATTTTTATAAAATTTTAAAACACTCTCTTGAGGCTGTTTTCTTGTAGCAACAACGGTTACGTAACCTACGGCATTTTTAAGATGGGGCAATAACGCATTTGAAAAGTTCAACCTGCATTATGTAAAATGAGTCATCGGACCACGTCGTCGGGGGAAACCACCCAAAGCTCAGTCTTATAATACGTGGTCGTCACTCCAGTACCTTTCAATCCATTAGCCATATGTTCTTCGAGTAATATCCTACCCACAGCCACTTAAGTTTGGCAATTTTTCGGCCTATGTCTATTGTATGTATGATTGATCGTGTATGGAAACTCCAAGTATAGTCCTCCCCATTGTCTTTTGTACAACTTTTAGCATTTTAATGAGTCCCATTGTAGGCGATCACGTCTCTGTGCCATATGTCATCACTGGCAACAAGCACTGGTGAAAGACTTTAGTCTTGAGACGAGAAGATATTGCGTAGGTTCCCGAACGCTGCGCACTGCTCAGACAAGTCGGATTCGACGATAGACCTCTTTCTTCCACGTAGTTCGACCTACCTAACTGTACAGTTTATCATAGGTAAAACATAATCGTTGACCACTTCAAGTCTACACTCGAAGTAGTGGACGATTATGTTTACAGTAGATATTTGTAGAGTCTCCGACCTTCAATAAAATATGCAAAAATTTAATGAAAATCACGATGGGCAGAGATTACAAGGTGAGGGATTGAAAAGGACGGATGACGCACATCTCTTTTACCTTATAATATTGCAAAGCCTAAATATTTATAAATACTTGTAGAAAAACATTTAGTAGTTTCTGTTAATGATAAAAATAATCTTAATCCAAAGTTATTCTGTCCTTCAGAATTGAGCATCCTGTACTTAATTCACACACACTGGTAGTAACTTTTCATGAATGTTATTATAAAACCGGGGCCGTTTTTTTTTAAATACTTTAGATAGGTAAGTTCGTGTTCGTGAGAATAGAATATGGAATAGCTGTTAGGGTTCCGTACCCAAAAAGTGCCAACGGGAGTTCATTATTAAGACTCTACTGTCCACCTATGCGTCCGTCAGGGGGTTGTATCTTTTGAACCGTAATGTAATAACATGGCATTCAAACATAACTGGCGAAATGTGGGCGTTGTATACACTCCTGCCCAACCCTTTAGGTTAAAAAAAAAGAAGAAGTTGTTATGTTGATGTTTATCTTGAAATTTAGCTTAATAATATTAATATAGATGGTACATTTAGGGGCAGGTTTTTCCAGTTGGATTTTTCAGTTCACGGTTTAATGCCCAGGCCTTATATAATCTATGTTCCAACTTCTGGGGCACAAGCTCTTTGAGTGGGCTGTAATCTACCACGTGAGCTCAGTGCGGGTTGGTGGATGCCAAATATCTCTCGAATCTTTCGATCTATCGAATTTTTCATTTCGCTTTGATTTCCTCACGATGTTTTCCTTCACCATTTTGAGAGCAGTGGTGATGAAATAATTTACACAAAGTAAAGTGCCTGCCTGAGTTCTAACCTGCGACCTACAACTTGTGAGTCAGGGACCTCACCACTCTTCTACCAGGCGTTGCTAATATGAGCCTTGATCATAACTAACGAAATATAAGTGCACACATATATTGGGAGCAATGATTGGTTAGTAGAGGTGTAGATTTACTTACTCCTTTAAGGAAAACAGGATAGATGTTATGAAATGAAATATTTATATGTGTAGTAGATCTTATTGAAAGACACTTTTACATGTCAACATTATTTTTTAATATAATGTTATTTAGGTTATTCTCTGATAACCAAGTCACATTGAAATGTTAATTACCCATATTTATCAAAACAACTTGATACCTACATACATTTATGTTCTCAATAAGTCAATACTTGAGTTATCATTAGCCTATTAACCAGCTGCGTGGTAAACAAAGGGTAACAACGGCGGAAGCCAGATGTTGGACTGTTCAATACGATCACTGTTATATTTAAACATTCAATGCTTGATTAAATATGTATCTCGGTTATAGACATCTCTGGCCATTATTGGACTTTGATTTATTTCCTATGACGGTTGATAGATGTATTAATGAAGGGTTTGAACAGAGATGTGGTTTTCTTTTTATTATCTATATTTAGAAATCTATTTCGATAAACACTATAAATTAAAACGTGTTTGCCTATGGCGACGTTGTTCTTCTAAACTTCGCAACGCATTTTAATGCGATTTTCATGATCATTTAGACAAGTTTATTATCATTAAAATGTAAATCAATTTGAAATTTTACATATAATAATCAAATCTCCATGTTTTATCAACGCAAAAACCGTCCAAAACAGAGGCGAGTCAGTAGTGTTGAATGGTAATAAAATAATGGAGCCCTGACCGCCGGTTGCTTGGACTCTATTCCAGAAACAGGTTGGCTACTATTATATTATCCCAACTAATATCTACTTTAATATTATAAATGCAAAAGTAACTCTGTCTGTTACACATTCACGCCCAAACCATTGAACCAATTTTGATGAGATTTGGTACAGAGAAAGGACATGGGCTTCCTTTGGTCCTGGTAGCTCGTTACCGTGGGATAATTTTAAACATACATGCGGACGAAGCCGGGAGCAGAAGCTAGTAATATTATACATGTTAAAATTGATATGATTGGATGTTTGTTACTTCATCACTCAAAAACTGCCGAATGGATTTAGATGAAATTTTGCACACAGGTAGTTTATTACCTGAATTAGCGCATATGATATTTTATTTAAAAAAAATATGTAAAAAACAATTTTATTTCTGACCGCAGAGGATCAGTACAGTAGAGTTGTAACGAAAACTTAAGTGAGTAAAGTATAATTGTGTTAATATAATTAGAACGGCACAAACATGTTCAGAAACTATAAAATATAGCATGCAAATATTAATATATTAATGAAGTGTTATAATATATCGATCTTAGTATCCTAAAAAACCTATTCTAAGTATTAAAGCTAACGTGAAGCTTTGCTGGTTTAAAAAGACTTCCTTTCTTCGATTCAAAAGCTGGTGGAAATTTGAGAAAAATTAAATTAAATTTTATGTTACAGCCCACACAGGTTTCTTTACCAAAGCTTTTTAATCGTTAAGCTTAGACATTTTTGTATACTTTTTTGGTGTCCTAAAAGAGAGAAGAAATACAAGTGGTACTGCGAAATTTAGCTTCGCAAGTAGCGCAACCTTCTTTTTTTAATTTAGGTAAGTAAACTGTCTTTTTCTGCCGAGCGTTATAAAGGGCGGTTGGTGGGCTTCATTTTAATATAAAACCTTCTTCATTTTAGCTAATATTCAGGTAAGGCCTACTTTTTCTATAACACCATCCCGTTTTTCTATAGGAGGAAAGTTCCTTGCCACCTCACTTTTCTTAGAACAAAAGAATTGCTATTATGAATGTATTGGAGAAATTGTTATTTATATTGCTAGAATAAATTAAGGTAAACAATTTTGAACAAACTGTATGTTTTGTGATTTTTTGTATATTAGAAAAAAGAAATTTCCTTGTACTTATACAAAATAATATTTGTATTGATGCTAGAGCATCTGAAACTTCCGTCTGATCTATTTTTATTTTAGTTTTCTTTTTATGGCTTCGCAACGATTCTGTCGACCTGAAGTAAATGTAGCAGTATTTACCCTAAAATCTTTTCACATTTCATTTGACCCCATCTAGGTCAAATGAAATGTGAGAATAAAATGATTTTATAAAATAAAAAATATGTTGTTCGTTTTGATAGCAATTTTTATAATATTGGCAGATTGTGAAATTATATTAAACAGAATACATCTGTAATCCCTGAAGACGTAGACAGACTTGTACTGTTCACCTTCATTTCACCTTTGTCCTACGTAATAGGAGGCGAGCTTAGTGCCCAGTTCAAATGACAAGACCCAAAAAGATGTCTAGTTCTTATTTTAAATCATGCGCCCCGTATATTTAGAAAAAATATACTATTAAGCAAAACTCAATACCTTCACTCGCAGGTTTAAAATAATTTTATGTAACTGTCAAAGAATGACAGTTTTCATTTCACTTTAAATACAGTAATGTTTTTTAGGATTGGTATCGGGACCACCAAAATAATCACAGTTTGTCGTGTACCAATAAGTTATTCCTAGAAATCGGTCTATGTTTTCTTATTTTTATCTTGTTCATTTTTGCTTGTCAGTGAATCTGGCATCTACTATATTTCTGTTATTCCATTTTTAAATTCGATTGACTGTTCGAATTTTACTAGACTTATTTTATTGCCAGCCTGCATTAAATAAGGTCGACTTTTGTATACCACCTTTACAGTACCTGCGGACATTTTTTCGTTTAAAATTTCTCGACTATAATTCAATGTTCAAGAATACAAATTTTTCTAACAGCTGTTTACTTTACGACCTAGCAGAAGACTGATTATAGTACTGACAGCTCCAGTGCAATATGCAGTGTTTAAGCTCAAGCGGCTACTGTTGCATGTGGCAAGGAGCCAACCTACTTTAAGTTAATATCACTCAAAGTTCTAACCTCAGAGGAAAACAGAATAAAAAAACCGGCCAAGTGCGAGTCGGACTCGCGCACCGAGGGTTCCGTACAAACCTGTAGGTATTCACGGTTTATGTATAAGGCTTGTGTTTATGAAATTAAATCCTATTTTTTTAATTTTTATATTTGAGTTGATTGAATGAAAGGTAAATTGCGGTTTACGATTTATGACGTATAAAAAAAAAACTACGTGATAGATCTTGTTCAAACCAATTTTCGTTGGAAGTTTATATAGCAATGTACATCATATATTTTTTTTAGTTTTATCATTCTCTTATTTTAGAAGTTACAGGGGGGGGACACACATTTTACCACTTTGGGAGTGTCTCTCGCGCAAACTATACAGTTTAGAAAAAAATGATATTAGAAACCTCAATATCATTTTTAAAGACCTATTCATAGATACCCCACACGTATGGGTACGATGAAAAAAATTTTTTTGAGTTTCAGTTCTATGTATGGGGAACCCCAAAATTTATTGTTTTTTTTCTATTTTTGTGTGAAAATCTTAATGCGGTTTACAGAATACATCTACTTACCAAGTTTCAACAAAATAGCTTTTATAGTTTCGGAAAAAAAATGGCTGTGACATACACGGACAGACAGACAGACAGACAGACAGACAGACAGACATGACGAATCTATAAGGGTTCCGTTTTTTGCCATTTGGCAACGGAACCCTAAAAATATCCGCATTCAAACAACACTAGGTAAAAATGGTCTGAAAAATTATAGATTTATCATCAAATATCGTTAAAAAGCTTTTAAGAATCTACTTAATAATAGTGCCGAATCGATACTAAATATTATTTTTCAACCAACGAAAAAAAAGGAGGAGGTTATCAATTCGACGCGTATATTTTTTTTATTTTTTTTTTATGTATGACCACGCATATCTTTGTACATAGTAGTCCGATTGTGATAATTCTTTTTTTATTGGAAAGGGTATACTCCCAAGGTGGCCCCATATAAATTTAGAAAACAAAATCGAACCCTAAGGGTTGGAAAACAGGGGATGATTGATTGTTCACTCACTGATTGTAAAGTATAACCACGCATAACTTTATACAGAGTAGTCCGATTTTGATAATTCTTCTTTTGTTGGATAGGGTATACCTTGCCAAGTATTATTAGTACATTAAAGTCACAAAAAAATTATAAAATTAAAACTTTTTAACAAAAAATTAAACCGCCGAAAAAACTGAAAACCATAAAATAATAAACCTTAAAATTTTGAGTTGGTGCTGAAAAATCAATGAACAAAGATCACTTAAAGCACCGACTCATAATTTTAAGGTTTATTATTTTATGGTTTTCAGTTTTTTCGGCAGTTTAATTTTTTGTTAAAAAGTTTTTTTGTAATCCTTACCAGAACGTCTTGAATTTTTAGACACTAACTTTACATATGAAGCGAAAACGTCAGGATAGCCCACGAAATAACCGTTATCATAAATTATCAATACGGTTAAATGAATTGAATGACTATTTAATACCTTAATCGGTTCTTTCCTCTCTAAGAACTGAACAAGCATGAATATATTCTACGATAAGTAAGACTCACTGTTAACTACACGTGGATAATCTAATCTGAAATATAATTTCGTTTTTTTTTTTGTGTTTTATCCATGATCTCCAGAAACTTTCATCTACAAGAATATATACCTATATTCCACTATACAACCCACAGCCATCTACTCGTGGACAATTCAGGCATAAAAAGTACAGAAATGACATAAATGTCAACAGATTCTATTATATTATTATTCCCTATATATCCTTGTCCATAAGGAATACGCAGCATCCTTCAAAGAAGACAGTCCGACGGTTGTGTGCCAAATAAATAATGAGCTGGAATATGGACGGGATCTTATTGGGAAAATAGACGTAATTCGGTCGCCTGGCTAGCTTAAACATGTCTTGTGTCTCACATTTGTTTATATTATTATGTAGGCTGGAAGAAATAGAATATACTATCTTATTATAGTAGGTACAGGCAGGATTTAAGACATGTAATAAGTTGACGAGAATTCTTGTGTTCGCCAATGTTATTGTCTCTGCTTCTTGTTTGTTCTTCAAATTATATTTATTTTACGCTTTATCTAAATTTACTTTCCATGGGCAGTTTTACCCATAATTATTTTACTTCAATATATATCTCAATTACTAACTATCCATTGGCGTTCTTTGTATCTAAGCATACATAAGTAGAGAACCGAACTATTTGTGAAAGATTTTTACTAATCGATCGACTACGTTAGTCTAAGTCGCAATTTTAACTTCGTATTTTTTTTTCATCAACTACTACTGTATAGTTCCCACTACTTTTCTACTTGAATACGGGGCTTTTGGCTATTTTGTATGTTTTGTTTTTTTTTTTTGTAATGTGCGTTTTGTGTGTGCAAAATAAATAATTATTATTTCTAAGTACTTCTAATAACCCTTTAGATTCGTGCCAAACTAAATTAAACGTAAACCATTGTACAAGGGTTCATTATCTACATTTTAAAGACAGTTTATTCATTCCGAATCCTAAGAATTATGCTTACGTGCCGAAGCACCATTAAGAAGATTTGGACCCGAGCGTAAAATAATAATTTTGCAAAGCCCCTATCCGAAGACATTACCCTCTCCGTCAAATTTTACATAACCAGTTAAGAAAATGAGCATTTCATCAACACAGCCATAACATCCTTATTATTATTGGATATGGAAGTAGGTCATCCGTGAATGATTGGCTCGTTCGTATTATGCGTGAAACGACCATTACGCGCATAGGAAATACGACCAACTGGATCGCTTAGAACTCATTCGCAGCAATTTTTATACCCAACCGAATGTGAGATGTTAGGCATACATTACAGGCTACCGTTATGAACACGGACTCCCATTGGTCGTTAAAATGAACGATTTTAGGGTGTTACGTCAGCATACTGTCATTTTGTGTGATGTGTGATGCTGTGAGTGAATGAATTGATGGTTCTCGTCAATTTTGAGCGTTATTCACCAGTGATACTGAACGCGAACATCAACATCATTCACGGCCCAACTACACCCACTGCTCGGCATAATCCTCTCTTTTCTTGTGCCAATACCCAAGCCTCAGTGGCAGCCTAATCTAGGTTTTGCCTGCGACTCCCACTCCACTCCCATCTCGTCGCTAGATGCCTCTCGTCTTCCATTTCTTGGAAGGCACTCTGTCAAAGCTTTATTCCACGTGTCCTCATGCGCCCTACGAGGTATCTTGCCCAACTCTGTTTGAGCTCCATAATATGCTCTCTGATATCGATGACCTTCGTACGTCTTCGTATCTGGACGTTTGGAACTTGGTCTGTTAGTCACAGGCCAAATATGGATTGCTTTCTGTGCAACTCTCAGCTTGTATACAGCCTCCTGCGTGTGCGTCTACGTCCCAGCACCGTATATCGTGGTGGGCATAATACACTGGTTATAAAGGTGGGAGATCTGACGCTGTGGAATTTTGACTGATCTCAAATTGTCGAATGTGATCAGCACATCTGATACTACGTTCATGAGCTGCCAGTGTCAATACTTATTTTCTCACAACAATAAACATTGCAGACATTGTTACACTATGTTTACTGTGGGAGATTGGTGTCCACCCTCTAGGAGTTAAATACATTTCATAATAATAAAAAAGTTAATTAACAATTGTGAATTAAAAGTTCCTAGTACGTTATAGTCCGTATGTAGCTCACAAAATAATTCAAATATTCCACAACAATGATTCTTTGACAATTCTTGAATACGATTTACATATGCCAATCAAGTTCAGTTTCATTGGTGTATTTTGTTTTTAATCGTTTTATTTCCCGGAAAGAAATATTACTACACATTATTTCGACCACATGTGGCCTTGCAATTAGTACCTATATTTATCTACTAGCTCTATTACCAATAGTAACAAAACAGACGGCCACAAATTGGATATATCGATGTAACAAAACAAGCGAACGATCCGTTCAACCTCACGCACACTGAAAATTACACCTAAAATGTATTGCTGCGAAGAAACGACCACACTTTATAGCCTCGGAATCACCCAATTCCCTCTTTATCTATTATGTGGGCCCTACATATAATGGCTACATCATACCACAGCCTAATGCCCAGTATAACTATGCCCCTAAATTTTAGTAGTCGTTTGAAAACACTAGGTTAGTATAGGAACACATTCACGATAACATAGAATTGTTAAAGGCGTAGAACCAACCATAGAACTTAAACATAAAATCTAACATTATAACATTTGATGTAAATGAGCGAGATATTATATAACCGGGTGTCAACTGCCAGAGTTCTAATATCGCGGAATGACGTGAACAATATTCGTGAAGTAATTTCCCCGATCGTAAAATTCTAAGCGCACATATATATTACTTGCTATGCAGTAAGTTTCTTCGAACGTATAAAGAAATCCCCCAAGTAACTTTGGCAATCTTGAAGTTATTATTATTTAACGACTCCATATCTTTCTGTTTTCATTAGACATTAATAACTTGGAAGTCCGTAACGAATCGAGATTTGATATCAATATTTTGTACAGATTTTGGATTGAGTGTGGGCCTGCGCAGACAATTAAAAGGCTGAAATTTTACAGTTTTACTGATTTTATAGACGTGCTTTAATAGTTTTAATACTTAATTCCCATAAGTTTTAATGCACAGCGTTAAATATCGTTTCAGTTATTATCTGTTGAACGAGCTTCTTTTTTTATTTTTGTCGAGAATTAAAAGCGAAATTTAGGTTATTTTGAAAAGCCTCGCACTGCTAATTCTTTTTAATTAATCTTGAAACTGAAGTTTATTTCTGTCGTTTAATTTTATATAGGTACGAGAGTTCTGAGTAGCCGCAATTGAATGAAACATTGCCCATTTTCTCTTAATATTTTCTAAGTTATACAGCCTCTTAAAGAGAAAGTAAAAAGAAATTCACCTAAATAGTGCTAAAGAAAGATAAACACATGAACAGTAATTTTTTAACCGACTTCAAAAAAAGGAGGAGGTTATAAATTCGACTGTATTTTTTTTTATTATTTTTTATCTTTTGACTGGGTGAACCGATTTTGATGATTCTTTTTTTATTTGAAAGTTGGTGCTTCCCAAATGGTCCCATTTTAATTTGGTTCCATTCGGATAATGGAGTCATGTGAAAACCATATAAGTCTTAAATTTGCATTAAGTATTTGCGCGACAAATGAACGAATACCGTATGTTTGTTACCTCATAACTTTTGACTGGGTGAACCGATTTTAATGATTCTTTTTTTATTTAAAAACTGGTGCTTTCCGAATGGTTCCATTTTAATTTGGTTTCAATTGGACAATGGGGTCCATGTGAAAACCATATAAGTCTTAAATTTGCATTACGTATTTCCGCCACAAATGAACGAATAACGCGATTAGATTAGTGCGGAGTATCTACTACAACTAAAAAGATAAAAAATAAAAACTTTTTCCAAAAAAAAAACAACCGACTTCCTTAAAAAAATACTAAAAAGTCAAAAATAACTTTAATTTCGGAAGTCGGTGGCAAAAACCTTAAATACAGAGCCTAAGACACCGACTTTCAAAATTAAAGTTATTTTTGACTTTGTAGTGTTTTTTTAAGGAAGTCGGTTGTTTTTTTTTGATCACTAGCCTTAACTAGTCGTAGTCAAATTTTGGCCATGGCGGTTGGCCGCCATCTCACGCGCGGATGGTTAGTCTGTCTGCGGGTGGCTAGTCTCCACCGAGATTGGTCTCAGTTGAGACTAGCCACCCGCACGCGAGATTATAGAGCACAAGCGTGTGCGCAGTCACAGGTGCACTCTCTTCCCTCACAATCATATTCCGGCAGTAGTTAGGCAATCCGATATGACAGAAGAGAGATCAGGTGCAAGACCAATAGGTTAACGCTTTCTTACGCACTGGGGTGTCACACTGGGTAGCTCGTCGCCTGGTAAGGACCAGGCTCGGATCGAAAGAGCGTTGTGTTCCACGCGCGCCTCAAAAAGATATCGGCACGTACTGAAGGTCTACTAGGACCGATGCCTGCCAGGGTCGCGGATTTATTCGAAACAGTATCCCTGGCACTGGCAACTGAAGGGACAGAAGTGGGTTTTAGCCAGTAAAAGTCTGACACGCACTCCCGCTCCGCCCAGAGCGGGAGACTTCATTTGAAGATTTCCCATCCAGAGAAAAAAAAGGGCCATCACACCGCCAAGTTCCAAATCCTGCTACATAGAAAGTCCTAATCGTTCTTTTTTACGACTTAAATAATGTAATATCAGTAATGTATTAAATCTTTATACAATATACAAACGCTTAGATAAATATACATATTATGTACAAGTATTATACAGGAAAAATGGGAAGAGCACACTGGACATCAAAGAGAGTTCAAAGATCGTCAGCATCGCTGGCAGTGCGAAATGTGCACTAAAGGCTGACAGCGTTGCCACGTTGGATGGCAATACTGATTCTTTGAACTTAAAATAGGACAGCTCTCTGGTAATGGGAATAGTAGACCAACCACTAGGCGATATCCCGAAATACTCCAATTCCTAATTGAAAAATCCATTAACATTTTTCCCGACCTGGGAATCAAAGTCGGGACTGCACACTCAAGCAAACTTTTGACTACAAGATCAACGGAGCTATTCATAAGTAGACTATGTCTAAAATATACAACCCCTTTTGATATTTTGTAATACCTGCTTTGCGTGTTTGTAATCTTAACAGAACAACAACATTGTGTTTATAAGCTGCTTCTATTAACTCCAGCAAAATTAATAAGCGTTGCGTGAAGCTCTTTCCATTTAATAAAATTTGCAATAAATTATTTAATGTTAAAATGTTAACCACAACAATAGTACATAGATATAATATAATACCTAGTCTAGTATAGTTTATGTCATCATTTAATAATTTAAAAAAACTGTCGCTTTTACATGCCCCATGTAAAAGAATTATCATGAATTTATTTATTTATACTGAAAATCCATCCTATTTCAATAAACTTTCCGTATCTAATACTCAAATAAATAACATTGTTTTGTTCGATAACACAAATAAAAATACGAAAAACTTGCCAATTTATGTTCCTAACCCTGCTATAAATATTTGCGATAAAAATATTCGGGGTTGATGAATGAAATAAAAATGCAGCACTAATTCAATCCGTGACCCGCCACCATGATTCACGTCCTAAGCCTACATCATCCGGGCGTCCATTTGTATTCTATATCCAATGCTCGCCGAACCATTGAGATAATGGCATTATACTATTGCAATTGCGTATTGTATGACCGATAAAGTTTAGCGATCGCTTGCATTGTTTTCCGTGGGTAATTTTGTGTAATTGTATTCTAATGTAGGTGTAATGTAAAATTATGGTTTGGTTTTTCAATTTTATTAGGACTAAATTATTTAGTGTGTAAGTATTGTTTCATTTTTCTTGCAGATATATCAAAAGGAAGAAATAGTATCTGTCAAATTACTTTCAAGTAAATCTTCCGCACAGGTGCAGATGGCGCGTCGGAATTTGTTTCTTTTTTTACTAGTTTCATTATTTGACAGCTCTGAATTATTTCTGTTTCATTCTTTTACTATCCACTAGAACGTGAAAGCAATAGCTTCATATGTTTGAGATCAGTCAATTCCCAAAATAACAATCAAATCGCGAACGAAGCTTGTTCATACTCTTATTCAAAACATTGATTCCAAACATTTTATAGTGGGCCGAAAAAATACAAATGATATTTCCAACCATATTTTTATTCAACGTCACAATTTATTTATAAAGTACCACAACCCGAAAAAAAGCGAAGTACACAAAAAAGAAACAATATATTCATTCAATTTGGCGATGTTTTTAGACTACTGCCCAAACGATTCGATTAGTGGGCCTGTTTTGTTCAGCAATTGGAAAACTACTGGACCGTGTGACATACAATTGTATTCCCTAAAATCTTTTTTCTAACAAAGAGTATAAGGTATAAGGAGACAATTATTCGCATGTCTGCGTCGCTGGTCTAGTGGTGACAAGCAAAACTGTGCAGAATAATAGTCTTGGGTCAGATTTTCCAGGTTGAAAAAACTGTGATTGGGTTTTTTCCATCCTTGATTTGTCATCAGCAGCTCGGAGTCTGGATTTGTGCACATGGGACTTAAACAACCAAGTCGAAATGTGGGGTGTAATATACACCTCTGCCTAACTCATCGGGAATATAGGCGTGATATTATGTTATGTTATTTGCGTGTTATGTTTAGATTTTTATTTTATTTTATTTGTTTGGGACAAAAAACAGTTATACATTAGAGCATTTACAAAAACATTTATATTTCAATCGAAAAAACGTATAACCCACAATATTGTCCAATAGGTGACATCAAAGTATGAAAGCAAACGCATGTTATATAAAAAAAGAAAAGTACAAAGGTGAAAACACTATATGTCGATTTGACGGAAGTGGATGACAAGAGCATTCGTGTTATGGACGACTTGCAAGAGATTGCGTAACCATTGTTTTGAATTTAGACTGTGACAGCGCAAAAATATCAATATCAACTAATTGTGAGTTATAGGTTTCTAAAATCCATACTTCCATACTAATCCATATCCATCCTAATATTATAAATGCTAAAGTAACTCTGTCTGTCTGTCTGTCTGTCTCGCTTTCCTGCTAAAACTACTGAACCGATTTAAATGAAATTTGGTACGCAGATAGTTTAGAGCCTGAGAAAGGACATAGGCTACTTTTTATTCCGGTAGTATGTTCCCGGGGGATAATTTCCGACCTCCACGCGAGCGAAGCCGCTGGCAAAAGCTAGTCCATACTAATATTATAAATGCAAAAGTAACTCTGTCTGTCTGTCTCGCTTTCCTGCTAAAACTACTGAACCGATTTTAATGAAATTTGGTACACAGATAGTTTAGAGCCTGAGAAAGGACATAGGCTACTTTTTATCCCGGTAGTATGTTCACGGGGGATAATTTCCGACCTCCACGCGAGCGAAGCCGCTGGCAAAAGCTAGTAGTCTATATATTTATAGTTACAACGTCGTATTTAGAATCGTTAAGAACCTGACCTTTGGTATTGATAAGTTTATCGAGTCATTCAAATGTCATTCTAGGCCAAAGCAACTATCATGTGTATATCTCATAGAATTACTAGCTTTTGCCAGCGACTTCGCCCACGCAGGTTGGAAATTATCCCACGGGAAAATACTACCGGGATAAAAAGTATTATATGTATTAATCCAGGTTATAAATCATGGGTACGGCAAATGTACAAGTATCTCCCGGGCTCCTGACACGTGATACTAGAAAGAACAGTGGGATTTTAGTTGGAAGGAGTCCGACAAAACCCCTGTTCATCCTCCCAGTTGAAGGGAATTCATAAGGATTTCCCCACGGAAAAAATTGGTTATAAATCATGTGTGGTTTTCACCCCAATTTGTTGTAGTTTTTGCGTGAAAGAGTAACAAATTCATCCGTCCGTCCATCCAACTTCACAAACTTTGACATTTATAATATTAAAGTAGAATTTCATTATTTTTCTCATTGAAATTTCTCTGGAAATAATTATTGGCATGGATTGTTTCAGTCTGGTAAATTTACTCTTTTTTGTTAAGTTGGTTAAAATGGTTGATCTTAGTCGAAGATTGTGATAAGCCATAAGCTAGAGTAGGCATTATTTATATCTATAAAGTTTAAGCAAATTTTAATTGTAATTAATTATAAATTCGCTACCAGAATTAATAAGAAATCGATACCACTTTAAGATGATTCTGAGCGTTCAAGAAGTTTAGAAGGTTTCATTTAATGTAAGGTAATTTTTAAAATGTTTCGTAGAACAGAGCTTCTTTTTTAAAATGTCTTATCTGGCTAGACTACAAAGCCACTCAAAATAGTTAAAACTATTTCTTATAACTCTTCCCTGGGTAGTAGACTAAGAGTCACTTTGTAGTGTCAAGGAATTATTTTATTATTTTCTATGCAAACAGAATGTTTTTTTGTGTGGGATATAATAATATTTTATTCTCTTTAAATAAACAAATCTTTCTTTTGGGGTTAAAGGATTTTTAAAATAATAAAATGTTATCACGTGTAGCTTATTTTTACAGGCATGCCAATTGCTAACTTGTTAGGACATGTGGAAATATGTAACAACACCCTCAATTTTTATGCATGTTTTTCGAGAGTGGACTAGGATAAAGAGATACTGTACATTTTTATTATTTTCATTTTAACACATAACTAAGCGTTGTCCCACGGTTGTGCTTGCGTGAAAGCTGGAAGTTATCCACACGGGAATGTACAGACGCCAACACATCAAGCTACTACAATCTGTCAGATTTCTTTGATAGATTTACGACTTTATTTCTAGAGCATTAGGTTCAAGGTTCATTGGGAAAAATTGACAATTTCGGGTAGCTTGACCTGGTGGCGTCTGTACTACCGGGAAAAAGGAAAAATATTTAATTACCCGATAGTCTAAAAACTTACTGACCTTCTAATGATGTTCACTTTTTTAAAATAATAAAGTTCTAAATTCTTTTGGGCTTCCAATGACAAAAATTTGTTTACTTTTTGGCCATTACTCACAGTTTGTCTGAGTTGCTAAGCTAGCAGCACTAGTAGCAAGGGCCCCTAGGGCTAGTATACTGTGAACAACCGCATGCCAAACAAGCGAAGCGCGCGATTATTTCGAACCTGACCCGAAATTCTAACCCGGTCGCGGGTTAGGTTAGGAACTTGAAAAAAATTATGATATTTGTTCCGAAACCTTCCTACCCGAAGTGTCGTTCGGAACAAATATCACCATTTAATACCTACTCAAAAAGGTGGTTGGGACAGACTGGATGCGAAAGGCGGAGGAAAGGGTGTTGTGGCGCAGTATATAAGAGGCCTATGTCCAGCAGTGGACTGCGATTGTCTGAATTGATTGAATCTACCTACCTATGTACCTACTTAAGTAACTTTTACCTTTTCATATTTATCACAATTAGTGAATTATGTCAAGCCTTGTTTAGGAATTTCGGCCATTCCATCTTGTAAAGTCTACTAATTGTACCTAAATACTGAAACCATTTTAGCTTGTCACAATATTTGTAATAATGTAATATTACATTACGTAGCAAAATTCCGCAATAATTTATATACCGCTCTCATATTACGAAATGAATTTAATTTTACTACAAACCTGTCAGGCATTGGAATAGGTAATAATAATTTACTAGTGATCGCCCATTGGTCGAAATTCGACCGTACTTCATTTGAATAGAAATACATTATTAAATAAAAAAATATAGATAATAATATATATAAAAATATAATATGGTTATATTTGACATTCAGTAACACTATAGACAAATTGTTGACGCTGTACTACTGTGGAGAGGGTTCGCTGGCGGGATGGTGATGGCCAGGACCAGGACGTAGGTGTAATGAGTAAAGAATACTTCTTCAGGACTCTCTTCTTTATTTTCTTAATACTTCTTAACTGCTGGATATGGAACAATATGGAATGAATTATCACAGAAATTTGTTCTGTTTTTATAGAATTTTCCCCATAATTTTTAGTTAATTATGACGGTTCCAAATGTCATAATTATAACCAGCCTGTACAATCGTGAGGCATACAACTTCTACAGTTTGCACACGACACTAAGTTTTTTATGGGAAACTTACTAATGCCATACTTGACACTCCCCATAAAACCACAAAAAATATTTCTTGTCTAAATTCCTATCGTCGCAAATAATATTAAAGACAAATATTCTCGATATGATCATAGATTTTAAAAATGAAATAGGTTATATAAATAAATTAATTTATTACCTATGGTTATACTTGACATTCAGGACTATAGACACAAAATCAGGCTTACCAACTTAGGGGTTTTCCCAAATTTAGGGGGTAAATAAGAGGATTGAGATTTTTTAGGGGCGTTCCATTTTTAGGGGTATTCTTAGGGATTTTTTGCCATCTTACATTTCTCATTGTGTTTTTGATTACAATAAAAGTATTAGCGACTTCTAGTACGGTTCCTCGATACTAAGAATGCAGAGTGAATGATAAACAAATGTCGCGTAATAAATATAGACAAATATTACTACTGTGTGCCGGTCTATGATTACTGAACATTCGTTGTTTATTTTCATTATACATTTTTTAGGGGATTTTTTAGTAATTGTGGCAATTTTAGGGGTTTTTAACTTAAGCTTTAGGGGTAAATATTTCTGGGTGTTGGTAGCACTGCACAAAATAGTAAAGACAGATTTGGACCATAAACAAAAGTATATCTATGCATATGTGTATTAGATACACGGTAATGAACAGTAGTGTGTGTAACGTGTTATTTATTGAAAATAATGTATTTTAACGCATAATTAAAAAACATATTAGCATTCGTCACTTCTTCTTTGTATAAACTATAAGTGTGCGAAATTTCATACTCCTCCGTCCGCCCAATTTTCGTAAAAAGGGATCCAAAGTTTTCGCTTCACGTATTAATATATAGATATCACTGACATGTAATTAAATTGAAGTGCACTTAGTACATCGTTACAAAATAAATTATCTTGTTACATGATTTTCCTGCTCATTACCTGCTTTATTAAAGCTTCTGTATGAGTGTATTTATTTTAAACTAGCAGTTGCCAGTGGCTTGGCTCGCTGTTTATACATAAAAACTCCTCTTGAATCACTCTATCTATTGATGAAAACCGCATTCAAATCCATTGCGGAGTTTAAAAGATCTGAGCGAACGGACGCGAGAAGCAACTTTGTTAACCGACTTCAAAAAAAGGAGGAGGTTATCAATTCGACTGTATTTTTACTTTTTTATTTTTTATGTTTGTTACCTCATAAATTTTAACTGGGTGAACCGATTTTGATGAATCTTCATATTTGAAAGCTGATGCTTTCCGAATGGTCCCATTTTAATTTGGTTCCATTCGGATAATGGGGTCCATGTGAAAACCATATAAGTCTTGAATTTGCATTAAGTTTTTGCGCGACTAATGAACGAATAACGCGATTAGATTAGCGCGGGGTAAAATAACTTTAATTTCGGAAGTCGGTGGCAAAAAACCTTAAACACAGATCCTTAGAATAGAATAAGAATAATTATTCTTATTCTTATTCTTAGACACCGACTTTCGAAATTAAAGTAATTTTTGACTTTGTAGTGTTTTTGTTAAGGAAGTCGGTTGTTATTTTTTTGTAAAAAGTTTTTTTTTTAAGATACTTTTATTCGTTGTTGGACTCAAAGCCCAAAAACCGGCTAGGAAAATAATAATAATTAAATTAGTCCGATTGGGAAGTCCCACTTATCATTTTTTACTATTGCGCCGAATCTCTTCGACCAACTCCTTCAGCTGTTTATTTTTATGTTGAAAAAAGTAGTTTTATACATTTGAACAAATTATGAAAACTACCCATTAGCTAAAATTTATGAAAAGTAACCTTCATCGAGTATTATCTACATACAATCACGCCTTTTTCCCATGGGGGTAGGCAGAAACCACGGAACGCCACCTGCTACGATCTCTACACACTCCTTTTGCCTCTTTAAGGTTCATACAATTAGTCATATACACACGCTGGTTGCGAGTACTACACACCTGACCTTTCTGAAGAACATCACCAATAAGTATTATCTACTATGCAAAAAAACCTTTGCGAGTGTTCCGATCATAATGTTAATGCATAAAAATATTTAGTTCTAAAATCTGGTTTTGTAATGTACAAAATGAATACTAAAAGTAAAAAATAACCAAGTATATTTGAAGGTCAGTTTAAAATATATTTATGAAAGAAAGTACATAACCACTTAATATAATTCAAATTCAGAGCACCTAGCACAAATCATATGTTTACTGTATTCCAGCACTTATCGCCAAACCGCGTTTAGTTTCAAAGTCTGATGAATAAATAATTACTTAAAATATTTACAAACCCAACAAAATTCCACGAACGTAAGCAAATTGGAAGAAAACACGTGGCGTTGAGTTCATTCATAGTCAATTTTAAGGTCGGGCCAAAAGTTTAATTGGCTTTTTCTGTTAGAAAACTTTCCTTAACAGGCCCAAATCAGGAGTTCAAAGGAAAAGCAATAAACTTATCCTCATTATAGAATAACAAACTGGTGTGTTTACTTAAATTATTTGGTCTTAGATAATTACAGCAATTATCATCCATTATAGTAATTATAGCTTTTAGGAAACGGATTAATACGTAGTTTGAGTAATTAGACGTAAATAACATACGCTACAAGCCCGTATTAGTCAGTTACAGCCCTACGGGGTAATTACGTAAGATGCTAACAGTAGGAATTTCTTTCGTTTTGCCATTTCAATAACATTAATAACGTTATTTACGTTTTTGAGTAGACAAATACAGACGTGAAACAATACATTAGCAATATCTTTCAAAATGATTCGGATTCTGATTCATAGTTTGCTACGCAATTGAGGTGCTGGATCGATATGAGTGTAAGACCACGTTTAGTCTAACTACGTATCGCATTGACGTCGCGCAAAATCCTGCATCGTGCAAAAAGAGTTTTCCGCGCAAATACCTTTTTTTTTGGGTGGAAAATCATCAAATAACGTCCTTGCGGTGACGCTCTGGGCGGAGCGGGAGGGCGTGTCAGACTTTTACTGACCAAAACCCACTCGTGTTTCTGCAGTCGTCCATATGCCAGGGCCGCGGTATCTCTTTCGAACAAATCTCGCGATCCTAGCAGGCATCGGTCCTAGCAGACACCTTCAGTACTGCTGACATCTCTTTGAGGCGTGCGTGGAACACAACGCGCCGTCGACCCGGGCCTGGTCCTTATCGGGCGGCGAGCTACCCATTACTTGTCGCCCGCAAGCTCGCGCCTACGATGGCCGGGAGTGTGAACTAGAATTTATACACAGTCCCGTAATCCATTATCGAGCAGTTGCCCACCAAACAATGCGCCCGGCTGGTCGACAGGTCCTTTCTTTTCTACGGGGGTTGAGTGAACTTTACTCTCGATACCTCCATACCTCATAGCTCCATAGTCAACAATATCAGGTATCGTGTGTGAAAGGCACGACCGTGTGACTGGGCTAGAACAAACACCATTGTGTGTCACACTAACTACTCTTGTTTTTATAAGTAACAGGTAGGCAAACAAGCCGTGTGCCTCCCTAAAAGAAAGCACTAGTTGCCGTTTACACACCTGCTAAGCAATTTAGAACCATTCAGAATTCTGAGTCGAAAATAACCTAATTTGCCCTGAACCTCTTCGACAACTTTTGATTGATGTTCCATTCGGTACGGAAGTATATCGAAAGACAGATAAATAGGACTATTCTGCCTGACCCCATGAATATATGTAGTGGTTGTGTATGCTGTACCACTGAATTAGTTTTGAATCTTGGGCATCCTAACTTCTTAACTTCAATATTATAAATGCGCAAGTTAGTTTGTTTGTTTGTTACACTTTCACGTTAAAACGGCTCAATGGGTTTGGATGAAATTTATCACACAGATAAACCATGACCTTGGAAAGAACATAAGCTTTTCATTCTGGCGCGGATATCAAGTCGCGAGTAAGAGCAAGTATTATATGATTATATTTTTAACGAGAATAGCAGAATCGATAGTGTTTAAAGAATACGACGTATGATAATTGTTTTAACTGCCAGCTTCACTAATTAGTGACTGGCTATATATCATCATGTGCCTAATCATTCTCCAACTTTGTTAGGGAGCTTCCAGTCTAACCAAATGCCGCTAAATACCAGGAATTAACGTCGTGCGACTGCCTATCTGACCTCCACAACCCAGTTAGTTACTGAGAGTAACTACACCCCTTAGCAAGACTGGTTGTCAGACTTTAGAGCTTCTGACAACCCGTAACAACTGTAAAAGATCCATAAATAACCAGCCGGGACCAACGGCTTAACGTACTTTTCGACCTAAGGAAGGGTTTCAGAATGTCCATATGGTCACTTATTTGCGGACCGACCGTGGCAAGTGTGGCTTAAGCTGATTGATTGACCCGTGCAGCTGATATTTTTTAACCAGGTCAAGTTGTCAAACTTGAAAGAAGTAGGTACTATAACATTAAAAGAACGTCCAAGTTGGCCAACAACACTCACTACCCAATTAACGCTTTTGAAATGGACTTTGATACAGCCTCTGCCAAATGTCAGTGCTTAGTCGGTCATTGAACTTGAGGTCTCATAATGGTGTGTCCCTTCCTGGATAGAATGATTTCCGCTCGTGTCCTTGACGCGAAGCTTTGTGAGCTTTATATTCATAAGTTTTCCGCATGACCGGACTTGGTTGCGTCGAAAACTAGTCGGGCATAGCCAAAATATGGCTGTCAACAACGAAAATCGATGGATGTTTTGATATTTTTATATTGGTTCACTATGTAGTCGTCAATATTCTTCTTTACATCTTTATCTTTGCATAGAATAAAACAAAGTCGCTTTTCTTGTCTATACGATTAGATCTTTTATGCTACGCAATGGATTTTATTGCAGTTTTCATTCATAGATAGAGTAATTCAAGAGAAAGGTATAGGTATATGTATAATACGCGAGCGAAACCGCTAGCAAAAGCTATTAGTTTATAAAAATTTAGTCATTTTGAAGTGAAAACTTCTTTAGCGGCGTTGTGCACTTTTTTTGTAATGGGTAAAAAATGTTAAACTCGCGTCAGGACACGTGACCTGATCGAAAATTCATAAGACGGGCGGAGAGTGATTTTTCTGCGAGATAAACTTTTTAATGTAATATAAATTGTCATGTTTGTGTACGATAGCGCAATAAATAAATATTGTATTCTACCACATAAATGATAGTACTTTTATACTGATAATTAAAGCAATTCGTGCAAAATTATTCCCTAACCATTCCAAAATATCAAAAATGCACAACGTTAATATTCAAGTTTTCACTTCTGCCGGCACTCCCGGAGTGCAACCCGTCGTTTTTTTTTAAAGACGAACTCCCTGTCAACGTTTTTGAAAATTGTTTTATATCAGCATTTCAGCTGGCTAATAACGTGATCAGATGTAGTTGAAATAAGCCGATAACTGCCCAAATTCAGGATACATTAAATCGTTTCATACAGAGAGAGAAAGTGCGAGGAACTGATCACCATCTTAGCTCACTGCCTGTTGGCGATTCAAACTCACCGCATTTATTTAATTAAAACCATTTACAAGCACTTTTGAACCGTCAAAAAGTCGATCAGTCAGTCGGAATGTAGAACCTAGCCACTTATTCCAAAATTTAGTATCTCTATGTCAAAGAACGGACAAAAAACTCCTTAAAGATTTAGACTAAGTAGGTTTTAAGATTAAATGATGCGATTAAATGATGTCTAAACATTTTGCTAATTGACCAAACATCAAATCACAGTTCGCCGTGGAGGAAATTTCTCGTAATATTTCCGATATATCACGAGGGAAACGGTCACGACTAAAGTCATTTGTACGGCGCTCCGTTAACCTAGTCAAATCCGTGTGTCGTGAGTTCGTGACAGAACGCAATCGTCGTGATTCGCTCATGTTGAATCTAGTTTGACAAATCATTCCGGTTGTGTCGTTTGTATGGATGGTTAATGTAAATTGTCTGACAGCATTTAAGTTCTGAAAGTTTTACAGGAAGCATGAGCATAATCAGCTTACACCGTTCCCACCGCTGGGACACAGGCCTCCTCTCGGCGAGAGGGAATGGGCCGTAATCTACCACGAGAGCCCAGTGCGGGTTGGTAGATGTCACATCTCTTTGACTGATTTTTACTAGGACATACCAGTGTCCTCACCATGTTTTCCTTCACCGTTTTGAGAGCAGTGGTGACGAAATTATTTACAACGTAAAGCACCTACCTGGGTTCAAACCCACGACTTACCGCTCCTAAGTAGGGCCGATACTATCAAGCCAACACTGAATTACAGTAAACATTGATGGAATCATATATAATTATGTTTTCATGTAACATTATTACCACAGACATGACGAAAAAATAAATCTACATTCCGTGCACAAAATAGAATAGAAAACCACGCTCCACATTTTCACTTCATAGTCAGACAAAGTGACAAAAAGGACTAAAAAATCTCCGTTCATTAAAAATAACGAAAAATGAACGTACGAAACACGCTCTTTACATCACTTACATGTTTTCTGACGCACAAAATTAAAGCGAGGATCTTTTTACTCGAGTGCTTACCAGCATAAAAATTGTAATTTCATGTTAAGTTGTGATTGCCGGAGAAGTGGAGTCGGTGTTGGCAGATTGCCAGAATTGATACAAAGTTTTGGAAGCGCGCCTTAGAGTAGATACAGGGCGACAAGCGGACGGGAGCCCATTCTCCGCCATTCTGAACAAAATCAGGCGAACACTGCGTGAAGTCAGACAATACGAGCAAAACGGGTGACGTCGCTTTAAACAGATTAACGTGATTTTAAATGGTAGCTTAAAGTGTTGTACCTACATCGTTAAGGCGGCTTTTGCTCGAATTCAGTGAAGAGTGGCTTGATAATGAGGCGCGAATCGTCACTTATATTCTACAAAATCTTTTGCGTTCATTCAAATATTCTGAAAAGGATGGACCATAATGACCAATCCAGGTTAATCTTTATATAAGCCCACATTCCCAGTATTTTTATCAGCCTATAACTCTAGGAAATATTTCTTTGTAGGTAAAAAAGGAAGTTGAAAAATGGAATCCCGACTACGGAAAACTTTGTCCTAAAGCTTATGATCGCTTACCACTGTTAGAATGTATAGTATGGGTGGCTTACGATCACAGGTTTCAGTTGAGAATATTTTCATGTATTTTAGAGTATTTTCAGAGTATTTTCATACTTTTTAGAGAGTAATTTTTCAGTAGTCGGATTTTAGTTTTCGAACTTTGTTTTTATTCAAATTATTTTAGGGTTACCTCACAATATTTTTTTTTTTAAATATGCTCACTGAATCCTTTTCATTAGATACTTAACATATTTTTTTTGTGTTTAACACTTTATGTCCTCTAAATGGCACCTACCTCAATATTCAATTAAATGAAACATCAAATAACCTCTTCCTCTCACAATATAATAATTAGTTTAGAAGTTATGAAGGAGCAGATGAACATACACAGATCGAACAAAATCATAACCCCGCTCCCAGTGTCTTCTTAAACAATGACAACGAGCTTTAATGGCGATTGCAAACACGTAAGTTTAGGTATTCTCTTACGTAACTCCTTTGGAAGATTTAGAAAGTAGATACCTACTCAACTTATAATGGTTGAATATTACACAAAGACATTCATATTTTCGCATACGTTCTTATTCTAAAGAAAGGACGCAACTTTGATTAAAAATGTGCTCATAACTGTAGCTCTCTTATACTGCCAACAATATGTATAGTGACAACTCTAGTGAATAATGTTGATGTATTTTCGGAATAGCTTTCTATCCTATTTTAATAAGTTCGTAGCTGTTTTGACAGTTTGCACTTAGAATATAGTAAACGTGGAAGTGCAGCTCTTAAAATAAAGTCTCCTTTCGCGATGTGTGTGAAGTGGTCCTAGGAGGAATGCCTCATTTATTTTTAATACATCTTGGACAAGGTGCTTTAAGACCCTTAACAGTAGCTGTTGGAAGTTGGATGAAGTACCATCTGCTATACAAATCAACACAATAGACGCTGACGTTTTGCATCTAATTTGCATCTTGAGAACGTTAAAAGGCCATTTTTTACTCAGAATCTTGAGAGGAAGGATTATGGTTTTAGCAATTCATGACGAACAAAAGAAATGTTTCTTTTTGCTGTGTTAAAAATACTTTTTTGTATTCAAGGGCCTCGGTTTGTAGTGTTTCTCTTTTGGCAGCCGGCTCAGTGATGAAAGGCTCAATACACCGTTTGATAGACTTATTCATTGTTCTTTTTGTTTGTGAAATTATCTCTTTCACTTAGAAGGATATTCTTTTAGTAACGTTACTTCAGTTCCTTTGTCAATCACCTCTTGTTTTTGAAGATCAGTGGTAGAGTGTTATTCAGTATGTGCTTTAATAATTTTTAACGTGATTATAATGGATGACTAAGTTCTCGTCCATAAAAAAACATTAAATTTAAACACGTCTTCAAAACCTAATGTTTAGATACATTTTACATCTCTGTGTTATCATATAGCACTTACGATTTGACTTCTGATCTTCCACGCAGCAAAATGACTTAATAATAAATAAGTTTTGTCTACAGCTGATATCTCAGCTCCAGATAATTCTACACCCATAGGTTGGTAATATGTATTTGAATAGTTGCTACGCGTTTCTCACGAAAAAACATATTCAAATTGAACAAAAACACGATACTCCATTCGTTTATCTATTTTCTGTTCTACAAAAATACGCAACATACATCAGTTTTCAGTAAAATAGTATCCAATTGAAGTTTCACGCGGCGTTATTTATCTATTGTGTATATCCAGCCGGGTGCGCTCCCTCTAAATCTACTTTATACAACCCAGGGATAATAATATGATAGAAATCGCGTATATTTTACCTGAAATGTATATGTATGTAGGCTACGAAATAGTAGTAGCTTATGTTACACATTTATTTCTAAGATTGTGTTAGATTAAAATCTTAAATATCTTGGGTTTTGTATTGTTATACCTTAAAGTTACTTTACTCTTAAAGATCCAAAATCAAAGGAATAATCTTATCAACTCCCGAAATAAGTTAAGTAAATAGGGGCTTGGGAAATTCTGTTCTTAGTAGGTATTTACTTACTAGCTTCTGCCCGCGATTTCGTTCGCGTGGAACACACAATATACTAAAAAAAAACAGACACATTTTTATAAAACTTCTCTGTACACTTCGTTTGTAGTTTTGATCTGAGCAGCCAAAATATGAAAAGAGTTTGTTTACGCAAGAACAAGTGACATACAGTTATCCGCGTGACAAGCAACTCGTCCTGAGGGACACCCACCTGTCTACAGTACCAATTTTCAATCGTTTGCGTTTTTTTTTTTTTAGTTTTTAATAAGTTTTTCATTTACTAAGCGCCTGCGTTTCTGCTTAAACCACCTAATGGCACAAAACTGATATACTGACTGATGCCTTTTACGGATTATTTTTGGCGAACAACAATCACTCAAATAATGTAATATAACACACGCGATTTCTCATTATAACCATAAATATATATATATTTTTTTATATTTCTAAAGATGACGGTAGAGACCAAAGCTTGGATGCCAGCGAAGCCATGGATGTTCCACGGACTATCAGAAATATAATCGTATAACAAAAGTTTTTGTGAAAATTGCTCATTTTTTTTGCCTCCTGTACATTTTTTCAAAATCTTTCAAAAAGCTACCAGTTTTTAGTGACAGTCTACATAAAGGACTAGCGTGGTTATAATCATTTCAAAAGTTAAAACTGTAACCATATAAAATATTGTAGCCTTATGGTTCGTCTTTTTAAAATTTCCGTAATCTATATCAAATAGCGTATAGATTGGCCAACCTTATAGAAAATACCTATGCATCATTTGGACAATATCTATACAATTGTATTTGCGTTGAGCTGGAATATACATTCAGACAAAAATACTAAAAATTATGTTGTTGGCATTATAATCGTTCCTAGACCTCGCAAAAATTACATAAAGAATGTATGTACAATATCTACTCCGCTACGATGGATTATATATAGATATACTTTTTTTGTGGGTGGGAAAGCATCAATTGTCGTCTCCCACTCTGGGAGGAGCGAAAGGGCGTGTCAGACATTTACTGACTAAAACCCACCCGTGTTTCTTCAGTTGCCTACATGCCAGAGCCACGGTAATTCTTTCGAACATACCTCGCGACATTTATAAATATACGAATTGTGTGTGTGTCTATATCGGCCTCAAATCTGTTTGTCTCTCTGCATATTGAATGCAATACTTATTACCAGATCCACATCATGGTATTTAAGTTAAGCCTTCATAATTTTACTACCCTTCATGAGAGACATGGTCCATACAGAATAAATAGCACCATCCTTTTTTACAAACGGAATATCCACGCTAAAATAAAGCTGCGATAATTCAAAATGGCCCAAATAAACAAATGAAGAAAACACAGTTATTGTTTCAGCTGTGGCAGTTCTTACTACTAAAACAAACGAACATTTAGACATCCAAGCATCCACGTTCATTCATGTCAAAATCAGTAATTAGCCGTTGCAGGTAGACACTGCGATATAGTATATACAAAATGTACTGTTCACACACAATGAATCAATTCAGCAACATAGCCGTCTCCTGACGCTTCGGGCCACACTATATCTATATCTATGCATACAAACAAATGTGGTACTGTCAAAATTACAGCTTTTTAATAATGCTAAAAATGCTTATAAAAGTATTTATACTTTAAAAAAAACCGTTTGTCTGTTTATTCCGGCTAATCTCCGAAACTGCTGGCCTATTTTAACGGACCTTTCACGTGCAGTAACATAGGCTTCTTTATGTCCCGGTAGCCCGATTCTGTTATAGTAGTTTTTCGTGTCTGTCTGTATGACTGCATTGTTTCCATAAACTACACAGCGGATTTTGTTATGGTGTTCACCATTATTAACCGAATGTATTCCGAAAGGTTTGTTTGTTTAATAAATTAATTATCATCATCTGCTTAGTCTTTTCCCCACTATGTTGTTGGGTTGGCTTCCAGTCTAACCGGTTGCAGCTGAATACAATATTTACATTGAGCGACTGCCTATTTGACATAAGTCTATTTTGTTGCGGTGTTCACCATCATTTAGAGAATTTATTCCGCAAGGTTTGTTTGTATAATAAATTAATATTGAACTTACAAATAATAAAGAGTTCTCGATGTTTTGTCACGTCGTAAAAATCGTGCAAAGCAGTTGCGGGACGCTAGTTGGATGATATAATGCTAAACAGAAGCAAATAAGAAGGCAATATTTCACGTACATAGAACGGCTTTATTGCCACTCCATTATTTATGGGTTACACCTGATTATCTCAGAAGCGACTCGGCTAGTCATAAAAGAAATAAATAGCTTCGGCCAGAGCTTATAAAATAGTGCGTCGTGAGTTATGGGAACTATTGTGTTCGTCGCAGTTCATTTAAATTTTAATGGTGCTGTTGAATCTGTAACATCATTTGTAGAATTATATTTTAGTAAGGTTATTAAAAGTGTCGCGGGTAGAGAGGTTTTGGAAGGGCTTGGTCCTTAGCCCACCAGTTGGACAGTAGGTATATGAAAAAAAGACGTAGAGAAAATGAGCTGGATATTTACAGAATTTAACCATTTTAGAAACGGCAGAAATAGATATATTTTCGTGTTTCAACTACCCATGCTTAGGAATTATAAGAAATAGTTCATTTTTCTTCCTTTCTCTCAGATGTTTAATATTAATAGCGCATGGAGATAAATTTTAGAGGGGTTTATGGCTAAGTAATTACAAGTGCCCGGGTCGATCGATCACGTTAAGCAACGCTTGCCGCAGTTGGTCTGTGGACGGTTGGGCATCTTTACATACCAAGACTTGGAGGCACGTACGGTGTGCCTCAGAAAGCACGTGAAGCAGCTGTCGTTCTTGTGTCTTTGACAGTCTGTACGTCGTCAGAAGCCCGAAGTCTGACAACCAGTCTTACCAAGGGGTATCGTATTACCAAATAACTGGGTTGTGAAGGTTAGATAGGTAATCGCTTCATGTCAAATACAGCTGCATTCAGTTAGACTGGAAAACAAGGCAGATGGTAATACAATTATAGTTAAAAATATTATTTTAACTTTTTATTTTGTTACTTGTATTTTGTGTTCCACGAACTATGCCCAGATAAAAGTAGTTCATTCATTCAGTCAGCCAGCGAGGTGGAATGGTAACTGACTCGCCCAAGGTGCGCCGAGCTGCCATGTAAGTAAGTACTACGTTTTGGAATTGAAAACTAGCTTCATTTTTTTGAATTGCGAACTCCATTCAAAATTCACGTAAGTGCCTGTGATTGATTTTATTGAAATATAGCTTCTGCCCGCGAGTTCGTCCGCGTCAAATTTTTGCTCCCCTGACTCTTCCCGTCGCATTGAATTGCTAGCTAGTTTTCGACCATTTTTCGTTGCTGCTCCGCTCCTTTTCATTCTAGCGTGATGTTAAATAGCCTATAGCCTTCCTCAATAAATGGGCTACCCAACATAAAAACAATTTTTCAATTCGGACCAGTAGTTCCTGAGATTAGCGTGTTTAACCAAACAAACAAACATACACACAAAAAACCGTTCAGCTTTATCATATTATATTAAAATATTAATATAGTATAAATTAAATATTAATAAATGCATTCAGTTAAAGGTATTGACAATGGTTGAAGCTATTATAAACGTTTATGGGTAGTATTATCAGCTAATAATATGCCCACTGCTGAGACACATAATCCACCAAGAGGGACCAGTGAGGGTTGGTAGATGTCTTCGAATTTTTGGTCCTAAGACATGCCAGTTTTCTCACGATATTTTCCTGCACCGTTTTGAGAGCTGTAGTGATGAAATTAAATATACAAAGTGACTGCCTGGTTTCGAATTCACGACCTGTATCTCGTAAGTCAACACACACTGGGTGAACACTGCTCACTTGTGATGATTGGGCAATTGCTATGCTAGATGGGGTAAAAGGGAGTCCTCAGAGACTATCCATCACGATTAGTCTTGATCTTTCAAACTTAACTTCACTTTATGAATTTCCGATGTCATTAGTTTCATCTAGTGCGTCACACTAGTACTTACACAAAGTAAAGTACCAGTTTGGGTTCGAACCTACGACCTACAATTGCGGCCATTACCACTGAGCCACCACAGCTCACTATTTACGGATATCAAAACATACTTCAGGCTAGCGGGAATCCGCCTACTGCATTAACACGCTTCGTTTAAGTTTATTCAACCGTACCTGGCGCTCTTAAGCAAGTGCGCAATCCAATCCTTTATCTTATCAAGCGTTTCCTTAAACAAAGGACTTTAGAAATCGGTGGTGAGGAAATGGTTTGGCAATATAGTTTACTTATAACAGTTTATAGTTCTACTGAAAATCAGCATTGTTGTGATTTGGCATGGGCGTTCCCGAGGGCTTAGACAAGTGTGCAATCATTTTCAATTTGTTTCTCATTTTCACAACATCTTTTAGCAGGATTGATATCAGTTTTTGGTTGCGTTATTCAGTCTCATACATTTTTGTGCATTCAATTGTTGTTGTACAACGCGACTTTGTCTTGTCCCTTTAGTTTACTTTTTATAGGTGCCATCATATTTTCTCCGACCTAGCCCGTTTGCCAACCGATTTTAATGTAATGTTAAAATCTATATTTATACCTATCCTAGATTTTCCAGCGGCTTTGCCCACGTGGTGGTCGAACTTATCAGAACCTACCGGAATAAAAATTATACTATGTGTTAATCCAGGTTTTAATTTCATCCAAATCCGTTCCGCAATTTTTGTGTCATTTAGTAACAAACATTCATACATCATCATCATCATCATTTCAGCCGAAACATGTCCACTGCTGGACATAGGCCTCCACCAGGTTCGAGGATTTGTCATAATCGCTACGCTTGGCAGGCGGGTTGGGGATCGCAGGAATCGAGAAAATCGTCGTTGGGGTTGCGTTGGGATCGTCGTTGTAAACATTCATAGTAGGATACAAAAAAAACTAAATAAAAGTAGCTGTTTGCAATGACAAAAAATCAAATTTGAAAACTGTTGTCTGTATTTCGGTTTGTTCTGGCAAATCTCCGAAACAGTTAAACCAATTTTTACTAGACTTTCAATAGCTGATAGCTGATGTGTATAAAGACTAACATAGACTAAATTTTATCACGGTACTACGTTCTTGTGGGGTAATTTCCGGAATCCACGCGTACGAAGCCGCAGGCACAGCAAGTTAAAAAAAAACCACTAACCCAACACAGGATAAACACCATTTCATTTCATTATTTACCACCATTTCTGTTCCTGACACTCTAAAAATCCGTATTCACACAACAGAACAATATCTATTTGTCCCTCGAATTTCATGGTAACAAATTTCATTTCACCCAAAATGTACACAGACTCGCCTTACCATATCTTTCCATAATCCATTACGAATCTATCAGAAGCAGAGACGATCGTTCGTGCGGCAAGCCAGTCTTACGTATAGCATTGATTTGCACACATCTATTTCAACCAGATTCAGACAGCCAGAGAGCCTAACCAATCACGATGCTGGAATCACGAATTATTCGAAATCGAGCGAATAAAATGGTTGTATCATAGAATCTGGCTGCTAGTAAGGGCCTGTTCAGACCGCGTGTGACGTGAACGAGGTGGCAGTGTGGCAAACTAGCTATCAAACATTTTACAGTTCCATCGGGGTGGTGGTAAATACGTTTAAATGAGTAAATCTTCCACACACTAGCTAACCGCCTCAATTGGAGTTGGCTTTGGTGTAACAAATATTTGTTTTGTCTACGAATAGTTCAGTATGTGTTTGTGTAAGCTAGATTTACACTCGCAACCGCACCTATGCCACAAGGGAAATACTGGTGTTGGTAAACTTGTTTTTGCAGAAGGAATCCATGGAAGAAATACTACATACTATTTTACTAGACGTAATGGAAAGTTTGTTTTGGAAAGCAGGTAACATTTTCATGCACAGTTTCTGTTAAAGCACAGTGTTTTCTATGCTTTGCTGTTGCAAAGGTTGTGCTTTCACGACCACTACTATCGAGAAACTCTAGCTCGACTAAAATCACAATAATTTTCATACAAACACGCCTGCTAGATTGTGGCTGCGTTGTTGTTCCGTGATGCGTCTAAACAGCCCTTATATCTCACGATCGCTCCACCATGAAACGTTGGAAGCTCTTTGGCTTCGCCCCAAATTTGAATATTCCATTGTACGTAACTAGAACACAGACTACGCATTCACATCTAAAATAAAAACTTATCTTTAGTAATGGATATAAAATAAAATGACATTTTCGTGTGTACCTTCATATGAGCAGAAAGAAAAAGTGTTCTACCATTTTCTTTTAAGTCTGCGACACTTTTCTGGAATTCGTTACATACGTAATACTTTCACTATGCAAATAATTTTATGATTACGCATTTTTGCTATGTTCTAAGAATTTAAGGAATATCTAGATGAATACTATTCTCATCTTGATATTTTAAAGAATTGTAGCGAATGCTACGAACGTACTAGAAATAACAAAAAAGTATAATGGCTGAAAAATAACATCAAAGAGTACCGTAGTATTATCAAAAAAAAAAAATGTTATGTAATCATTTTTGTAAATGGTGGGTCGGTCTACAATAGCTACAACTACCAAAAGACGCTTGAATAACAAAAGACTCAACGCGATACATTTTTAATATCATAAATACATGTAATTTCATCGACAATACAGAAAATCTATTCGGTGGAAGAAGGAATAGGGTATTTTCCAAACCAATTTTATTACTTTTAAAAAAAATTGGTTTTAAACTGGAACTAGCTATTATAATGGTTCATAAATAAAGAAAACAATAATACTAGGCGCCCTGTAAAATCTATTACGACCTCACGTTGCAATAAAAATAACATTTTCAATTACATACCTTGTTGTACGTAAAAGCAAATGTACCGCCACCGTTTGCACGGTTCACAGTAATAAAAATAAACGATACAGCTTACTTCCATATAGAGGAACAAAACAGATATCTCTCCGTTTTTACTTAATTAAACTTCATTACTAAAAGTGCTTAAAAAGAAAGAAATGTTCTTAACAAACTTTTCTTTTTTATGAGAGCACCCTTTTTCCGAAAAAATTAACATGGAATTTATTAGTGACCACTTCGGATAACTCGAAGTTGGAACCATAAATTGGTTCCGCCATATCTTTTATCGCAAAAGCAATGTTATAATGAAGTTTGCTGACAAATTGCAGAAGTAAATTGGAAAAACTAATTTTCTTTTGAAGTTTTCGTACGTGTGTGATAGTGGTAGAGCCTTTATATTTGGAATCGGGGTTAAATAAATCAAATTGGAAAAAGAAATCATAAATATTTTTGGGTATAACTATACGTAATAATTATTATAATTTTATGTTCTTATTATTACAGGAATGCGGTTCCCAGTGGTACCGGTCCACTTACGAGTCGAAGGTTGTGAGTTTGTACCCAAACAGCCGCTTTTTTTTGGTGGAAAATCATCAAATGTTGTCTCCCGCTCTGGATGCAGTGAAAGGGCGTGTCAGACTTTTACTAACTAAAACCCACCCGTGTTCTTTCAGTTGCCCATATACCAGGGCCACGGTATCTCTTCTGAACAAATCTTGCGACCCTGGCAGGACCCAGACAGCTGCTTTACTTTGTAAACAATATCATCACCAGTGCTCTCAAAATCGTGAGGGAAAATATTGTGAAGAAACCGGCGTGTGTTAAAACCAAAAATGCGAAAACATGTGCCTATTACACTGTGGTACATTACAACCCACTCCCTGTCGAAGAGAAGAGGCCTGTGTCCCAGCAATGGGAATATTAGAGGCTGTTATTACACCCACAACTTGTGTTTCAAATTGTTGTCATTTATGAATTATTATTTACTAACTTTTGCCAGCAGCTTCGCCCGCGTGGAGGTCAGAAATTATCCTGCGGGAACGTAGTTCCAGGATAAAAGTACCCAATGTGTTAATCCAGGTTATAAACCAGTGTAAATCAAATTTCATCCAAATCCGTTCAATAGGTTTTGCATGAAAGGCTACAAACTTTTACATCGATAATATTTGTACAATTTGCAATATGATTTAATTCAGAAATCATTCTTTGAATTATATTTGCTAAAAATAACACGCGTATGGTCTACCTGACACAAGAGTTGTCGAGACACTGAAGACGCGTCAGGCACGGCACGAGTATGCGTCACAAGCCTAGCGATGAGTTTCACGCGAAGTTTGGGGTTTTTATTTATTATTTAAAAATTTTAAAATAAATAAGAAAAAGTTAAGAACACGAATGATTAAATAATTCAGTACGATTTTTTTGGTACGGAATTCATGCTGGACTATTTAACCATTACAGAAAATACGAGGTTTTCCAAAATTTAGAAAAGTATAATAAAATTCAAAAGAAAACAAAATATTTGTGATGACCTTGTATGATATATCTTTTTTATAAGTCAAACGCATGCAAGGATTCGTCAGCAAATTTTGATAAACATACGGCATTTTTCGGATTTGAGCAATATCATCGATACAAATTTTAGTGTTCCGTAGTACTGTGTTTCAGAGTCATACATATAATTTTCGATTATTAATTACTTAATTGTTCAATTTTCGAATTGAACCCGATGAAAGGTCATAAATTCTTGCTACCATTTGGTAAGTTTCCCACCACTTACCTTGGAAAATATAGGTGTGAAGTTAACAGTTAAAAAGTAGGTCATCAGTAATAACAATTCAAATATGGAAATGAGGCGTGAGGAAGCGGCAATCTTTGCGTTCTCACGCCCCTAGCCGCTGCAGGAGACGCCCTGGCGTCGGGAGTCCATAGCGACTTAGAGCGGGAGAAGTTATCTGATGGATGATTCCAAACAAAAAAAAAAATGTCACCAATAATACCTACCGTATTTCTCATATCAGCCATTATTCTTTTATTTTTTATCACAAAACAAGTGACCACTTCTTCACCTTTCACTTCATTATATTTGATGCTAATCTGTCACATCTTACCTTCTCTTGTGCATCTTTTTTCCGTCATTACATCTTCGACAGTGATTTGGGTTACCATTGTTACAGGCTAAACGAAAAGGTCGGTCTAAAACATAGGCTATGTCTATTCTGTGGCTAAACATTTTTGAAGGAGGAATCAACTTAGTACCCGCGAAGATTTTTCATGCTTTTGCCATCGAACATTCTCACATATCTAGACCTAAATAATAGAACTGCCACTTACGTTAATGATAAATACTGCAACAAGCCATTAACACTTGAAAGTAATAACCGCACTCAGAAAGAGCGAACTAAGCACATTACTGCTTTTTTCAATTGCTCAGAATAA
This sequence comes from Aporophyla lueneburgensis, assembly GCA_932294355.1. NCBI lineage: Eukaryota > Metazoa > Arthropoda > Insecta > Lepidoptera > Noctuidae > Aporophyla > Aporophyla lueneburgensis. The sequence goes on from OW028746.1 coordinate 9,408,766, forward strand.
TAAAATAGAATGGCTCATAAAGATTTATGTTCGCCACATTTTTCTTTTAATTTCCAAAGAAATTAGGGAATGAAAAAGGAGAATTATTCGGGTTCTAAAGATTTTTTCTTCATTGGGAATTAAAGTTGTTTTCGTTATCTCCCCCCAATCCGTTTAATCCTAACTCTGTAATTCTAATTGGTCTGGCCCCTTATTACAGCTTGGAGACCAATCAACAGTCGTCAAACTAGCTCAACATCTGTGGCCCTCAATAAATAATCCCTTTGACATGTAGCCGCAATATATTTTTTTGGAGCTGTATTATATTTATACATCTCCACCAACCGACCTTTACTTTGGAATCTTTTGAGGACAGGGTCTTTCAGGCTGCGGAATGTTTTAGCCATTTTTGTGGTAGATGTTTAGATAAATTAGCTTTGGTAAGCTTGGGTTTGAATATGTTGAAGGAATGACTAAAAAGAGAATTATTAATAAGTCGGATGCCAATTGAAATACAAGGACACCGATCTCTATAAAAACATCAATTATTTATTTTTATTTATTGAACCATCTATGTAAACTTATAGGTATATAAACAGACAGGAAGAAAACATAAGCCGTCGTTGGCAGTCGGGTATAGACAATAGAAAAATATTAAAGGTGCAAAGAGCAAAGGGGCAAAGGTGATGCTTATTTCTAACGAAAGCATACGAGTAGGATGGCAGATAAAGACATGTAGAAGCCTGTGTAAGAGAAAAGAGCAAGAAGAATACATAGAATCATAACAATTCACTTAACAAAATAAAACAAATATTGTAATACTAGCTTTTGTCCGCGTCAATTTTTTGTTCTCCTGACCCTTCCCGTCGCGTCGTATCGAATTGCCTGCCAGTTTTCGTTCATTTTTTGTTGCTGCTCCGCTCCTTTTGATCGTAGCGTGATGTTATATAGCTTACCCAAAATGGTGAAGAAAAAGGTATGGTAAAGGTGTTAACCTAACCTAGGTTACCCAACACAAAAATAATTCTTCAATTCGGACCAGTAGCTCCCAAGATTACCGCATTCAACCAAACAAACAAGCTCTTCAGCTTTGTAATATAAGTATAGATGAGAATATAATATACACAAACATACAAACAAACTCACACACATACTTATAACATAAATATCACTAGAATATTAATATTAATAATAATAAAATCTTCATGTGAACCGAACTTTCTGGGATCTTCTTTAAAAACAATCAGAGGGGCGATTCTCGTAATATTAAGAACGTTCACAGTCTGATCTCAGTCGCAATCTGTCAAAAAATCCTTAAGTTTCCATATATTTTTTGACAAATTTTTGACATTTGATCGTCGCCGAGATGAGACTGCGACTAGATTTTGAACATTTTTAATAACGAGAATTGGCTTACAGGTTTAAAATGCTCAAGATGCACGCAAGATGTATGAATTTAGACGAAGCAAAAAGAGTATTTCGTGACACGAAGCCTCGTAAAGTTTTCGTCTTGCCCCATGGGAAAAACGCGTGACTGTACATTTGTAATGTCAAGATCTCTAAGATTTCTAGAATCTTAATGTTTATTATTCAGTCTATGAAAACACGAAAAAAATTTGGGACTACAGACTACGCTATCAAAAAAAGTTTATGAATTCTTAACCTTTCTTAACCTCTTTATTATTTGATTCTAGAAACACTGCTAGCATACAGGTAACTTAATGAACTAGGTTTTGTGACTACCTTGTCTGTCTACATGACAAAATCACTTAAGCTCTTAGCATACCCTTGGGACTAGACAGGCTGGCTATACCGTCTGATAACCCTCATATGTACCCCGTATTTGCCCTAATTCCAAGCTCTTAAATAGTGGTGCTAAGAACGAATTTCCTATAAAGTTTCTCGAGAGACGATCAGAATCAATTTTAAAAGCCAGGAATACGTACAGATAATTATCGGAAATTAACTCTCGCTGGCTCCTTTTTATCCCTTTATTGTTTATAAAGTATCCGTTTAATCCGTTTTCTATCTATCTTCGTTAATCCTACCTTAATCCAACTATTCTTGAATCCATATTATAAACAAAAGCACTTGAAAGTCCTGAGTAACTCTCTAATATTATTTGCTTTATAAATATTTTCGAATAATCCAATATGAATGCAGTGGAAAATGTAGAGGTATTATTTTAAATTTCCTTTGTTACTGTAGAGAAACTTTTCACTGAACTTCTAACTTTAATTCTTGACGTGGAAGAAATAATAAACACACATTCTTTAGTGGGTTGTTATTTGTTCTGTTCGTGGAACGTGTGAAAAGTGAAAATGTGGTAGAATTTTGATATCTTTAGTTCAATTCATAGGTTATTCCAAATTAAAAAGTGAAGCACTAAAGGCCAATTCTCGTCAAAACATCGTTCAAAATCTAGTCGCATTCTCATCTAAGCGACAGTCAAATGGCAAAAACTTGTCAAAAATGTAAAGAAACTCCAGGTATTTTTGACAGATTGAGACTGAGATCAGAAGGCCAATTTTTTCAATTTAAAACGTTCAAAATCTAGCCGCAGTTTCATCTCGGCGACAACCAAATGTCAAAAACTTGCCAAAAAGGTTTGGCAACTCTAGATATTTATTATTGACAGAATGAGACTGAGATCAAATCATGAACGTTCTCAAATTTACGAGTATCGCCCCTCCGCTCAATTTTTTATTGCAATTCCGTATGATAAACGACAATTGCCTTGCAAGAAACGAGAAAGCTCATCTTTAAACTATTGTCACAGTTCACCGAGTACTTCGGAAAGCTTTTTAAGTAGGTGCTTAAAAGTAACCTCGTGAATCTAGTATTCACGAGTTTGTTTAGTAGTTTATTTTTTGTTGTAAACATAACATCACACCTTGTTTCCCCTAAGGAACGGGCAGAGATGTACCTAAAGAACACACACACACACACACAGACACACACACAAGCACGCACGCATGCACACACACACACACACACACACACACGCACGCACGCACGCACGTACGTCGCACGCACCCACGCACGCGCACACACACACACACACACACACACACACACACACACACACACACACACACACACACACACACACACACACGAGTTTCTTGCTGGCTCTTCTACATAGGAATCAACAATTTGAAACCGTGCACCTAGCTGCTGAATTTTCATAAGTGCCTTTGTAGGTTTATGTGAAATAAAAATATTTGGATTTGATTTGATTCGATTTTGAATGTTTAAGTACGTAATTAACTAAAATTTTGTAAATTTGCTGATATATAACGATGATTGGCGAAGATGCTTGAAAAAATCACGCTGTCAGGGAACTGAACTGGCGTTAACCAATACAGTTATATGAAAACAATGGTAATGGGGCCACAAACAAAAGCTAGTAATCAATAAGATCAGTGTTAGTCTAAACTAAATAAATAGAATTACACTATGGGCGTTACTCTGCCCTTCGCGTGCCATTACCACCTGCCATAATAATCCGTTCCCCCATACTTTGATGGGACACGTCCCGTGCAAGTTTGCTAATACGAAACTTTGGTTATAGTACAAACTGTAATTATTCTGTACCATAACATTTAGTGGCACTTACATATGACTTTGTTGTACATGTAGTCTTAGATAATCAAAGGCCCCTTGATTATTAATTCATTGTTTTTAAAATGACGGGAACTGCATCATTTAATTTTCCAGAGAGACTTAGTGTAGGTATTTTGTAGCAGATACAATTTGTAGTATATTTTGAATCTGATAAATAGAATTTACATTATTTCTGTCCATGCAGTTGCCGTCATTTTTTAAATTAATAATGAAGGGGACCTTTGCCCGCGATATTATGACAAAAAATAATGCTTTACTTATCTATAGGTACTAAATAATAAAGCTAAAGTGTAATTACTTTTCTTTTTGTGCGTGCAAAATCTGAACAAAAATTGTACCAACTACACTGGTATAGTCAAATTTGAGCAATTCTTTTTGCATTTAATAGCCCAATTATTTGGCAATATTAAATGCTTTTTTATTTAACATCAGGCTACCGCACTTTAAAGCCGAGCAAAAAGAAAAAAGTCAGTAAGAATGTTAAGCCAAAACGAAGTAGTTTACAAATAATAATCCAACTTCTTTTAAATATAACGGCGGGCGAAACCGCCCGTTTTTATTATAACTTTGTAGAAATATCTGTATGTCACTAAGAACTTTCTTACGCTATTTGTTCTTTCCACCATAAATACTTGGAAATGGGGAAGGAGGGAAGCCTTTCTTAGGGATGTGTTTTGTAACTTTCAAAGTTCAAAAGTGCTGAATATCCGACTTATTTCAATAACCCTACAAAACTTTTACAAGCTGTGCCCACTGCTTCGCTTGCTTGAATGTCGGAAATTAAACCACGGAAACGTGCTACCGAGAAAAAAGTAGTGTGTTATTTCATAACACATCAGCTATCTACAAGTGAAAATTCCGTCCGTTCAGCCGTTTCGGAGATCATAACCGGAAGAAGCAGACAGACAGACAGACAATTTTTTATAAGTTATAAGTGCGCTGCATAATTTCATATGCATTAAGTAAAGGCTGACGCTAAGTCACAACAGCCGCATGGATTTATCGATCAAGTTAAGCTGCGCTTCTCGCGGTTGGTTGGTGGATGGGGGACCATCTTTACATACCCGGACCCATCCGGATCATTGCCTCGGAAAACAAACTAAGCCGTTGATTTTGGCTGTTTTTGTTTTTGTCGTCAGAAGCCCATAAGTCTACAACCAGTCTCACCAAGGGGTATCGTATTACCCAGTAACTGAGTTGTGGAGGTCAGATAGGCAGTCACTCCACGTTAAATACTGATATCCAGTTACATCCAGTTAGATTGGAAGTCGACCCAAACTTAGTTGGGAAAATGCTAAGCAGATGATCATTTAGATTCAGAAAATGACGATGAAGTATTATTTTTTTTCGTGGGTGGGAAATCATCAAATGAGGTGTCCTGTGTCAGACTTTTACTGACTAAAACCCACCTGTGTTCCTTCAGTTGCCTATATGCCAGGACGGTAACTCTTTCGAACAAATCTCGCGACCCTGACTGGACGATGAAGTCTATATCATAACAATGTTAGGCTCTATTCAATAAAATTAATCTATTCTTAAAGTAATCTGTTTTCGTGTCGTTGGCTTAATTTATCGAAATGTGTATTTTCATTACGATATATTGTTCAATGAACCGCTATTTACGCTAGTACTTACAAAACCGTTTGTTTATTGGTTCTTGTTCACGCTTTTTATTGCTTGTAAGGTCAGCAGAGAAATTTTATAATGAGAAGTATAGGCTCGAGGCATCTTCATCATCTGCCTAGTCTTTTCAGCAACAAATCTGACACCCCTTGGTAAGATTAGATTCTATACAAAGAAATTAAAGTAATGAATATAACACAAACATACATATATAATACATGCATACTAATTCGAAAAATACTTCATAAAAAAATACACACAAACATAACCTTCACAAAAAATATATAAAAATACAAAATGAAGCTGAGACGCGAACACGACTTTTTAAAACTACACCCAACCCGCACAAACTACGGAAGAAAAACTATTGTGTATGAAGGATCCAAAATATTCAATAAATTACCAAGAGATCTCAAAGAATCTTAATACATAACCACTTTTAAAAAACTACTAAAACACTTTATAGTAAAAAATTCATCTTCCCTACACTAGTGACGAGCCATATCCAGCTACCGCTGATCTGTGTTTCAAGGAAACTTGTTTTTTGTTTAAATATTTTGAGTTGACAGTTGTGCCCATGTATCGAACTAACACTTGTTCATATTATTATTTTTTAAACTAGCCTCAAAATATTTTATTCGACGCCAAGTTATTTGTAATACGTCCAACATCAAGTTTATTTTAATTGTATGTCTAGTTTTAGTTATTCTCATGTAAGTGAATGTAATTCTTATGAGAATAAATGATCTCAAACCTCAAGATTGCTTGTCAGACTTTCAGGCTTCTGACGATCCGTAACGACTGCCAAAGATCGACGTATTACAGCTGTGGCCAGGCGGCTTAACATGCTTTTCGAGGAACGAACGGTCATGGTATGTAAAAATGGCTACCCATCCACAGAACAACCGCGGCAAGTGTAGATTAACCTGGACGAAAATTCAACGTAATGTCATCATCATCATTTCAGCCGAATGACGTCCACTGCTGGACATAAGCCTCCCCCAATTTCGAGGGACTTGCCATAATCGCGACGCTTGGCAGGCGGGTTGGCGATCGCAGTATGGTGGTAAAATGCATAGAGAGCGCTGCTGCCCATTCAAGCTTGTCCAAGTCACCTTTTACGACATCCACGGGAAGAAATAGGGTGGTGCTTCTTTACGTCCGGAACGACACGGTACAACGTAATGTGGTTCAGTATAATTGTGACGATGGTAATAGGTTACCAGACGATGTCCCCACCTCCCATATACATACACATGTATGTAAGCTCTAGTTTACGTTGTACGAAGATGCAACAAAGGCTATTAGACGAATTTACAACAAAATAAACTCCCAGCAACCATTTTAAAACGTTTTGATAACTTCAATAATATATCTGAACGACTTTTATTACGCAGATGGTGCACGGAATACAATATGTAAAACGCTGACTGCATATAAGCGGCTAAGAAAGTTACCAAGCTCTGCGAAACTTTAATGGGCGGGCACGTATTGCAACAGTTTGTAGAGACAGTCGTAAACATGAAAATAGTTTTGCTTTTATTAAAATTATTTTGTGTACATTTTACTTACATGTCTTTTTTCGTTTTGTGGTACTTATATAGCTTTGTTAATGACGTAGGTGGTCACCAAGTGAATAAGTGGCGCGTTTCTAAAAAGATACAGTCACATTTGTCATATTTTGTTCTGATAAAAACTCATATTCATAACCCGCGTAGGTACTTGTATCACTCTTTTTATAGATGAAAACTGCATTAAAATCCGTTGCGTAGTTTGAAAGATATAAGCAGACGCCGGAAGTGAGTTTGTATTATACTATGTAAAGATAAACCAATTACAGGTAGTTTTGAATTGCCAAGTGGCGGTGAGTCAGACAGATGAAACTAGTTGCCCACTTCAAGGAGAGACGAACAGGCAAGGGCACTCTTTTAAATAAAATATTCGTTACGTAATTCTTATTGAAATTGTACATGTGAAGACGATATAGACAGACGTGCATGTTAAAAGATTCCGTGATAAAAAAAAAACGACGGGTTGCACTCCGGGAGTGCCGGCAGAAGTGAAAACTTGAATATGAACGTTGTGCATTTTTGATATTTTGGAATGGTTAGGGAATAATTTAGCACGAATAGCTTTCATTATCAGTATAAAAAGTACTATCATTTATGTGGTAGATTACAATATTTATTTATTGCGCTATCGTACACAAACATGACAATTTATATTACATTAAAAAAATATCTGTCAGAAAAATCACTCTCCGTCCGTCTTACGAATTTTCAATCAGGTCACGTGTCCTGACGCGAGTTTAACATTTTTTACCCATTACAAAAAAAGTGCACAACGCCGCTAATGAAGTTTTCACTTCAATAAAAACAAAAAACATGCTATTCTAAATTTAAATTAAGATGTGGGAGCTAAGTGATGACCAGTCCCTTTTGACGCCACCCGTTCACGAACATGACGTATGGATCAGCTTTTCAACCATTTTGAAGGGAACTTAATGATCCAAGACACACGCCACCACCAGTGAGACATTTGACACTCTCAGCCGCCAGTGCACATTCATCTCAGTAAAAAATACATATAAATGGCAGTGGAAAAACCACAAGACATCAGTCAGAGGAAATAATAAGTTTTATCGAAAAATCAATGTGTATTTCCGCATAGATACTCGTACCTACCGCTCTTTAAAACAACAAGGATTAGTTCTTAAATAGTACATAACCTGCAGTATCTACCTATTCCCATCCGCCCTCAAGCTAAATAGGAACATCTGACTCACTTGTCAGAACTTTCTCATAATCCGGCACAATATGTTATTTTTACGTTAATATAATAAAAGATAAAAACAAGAAGTATCACGCTAGTATCGAGTTCAACGTCAACTATTATTACTCTCCAAGCAACAAAGATGTAACTATGATTTTTCGTGCTACTAATTTTTAATCCATTATAAATTAGAACAAATTTATTAAAATAGTACAGACGCCAGCATCAAGCTACCCGAAACTGACAAATTCTGCCAATCAACCTTGAACCTAATAGTTTAGCGATAATGTTGAAAATCTATTAAAGAAATTATACAGATTGTAGTTGCTTGATGTGCTAGCATCTGAACATCGTATTCAAAATAATGTTAATCTAATAAAAATGTTTATCTTGTCTCGACCTACACAAATAACATGTGTAGGTCATTCATTAGTAATGATGGTCATATATTAGTAAGTGACTGATATCGGAGTCATTGACTAGTGTCCTGTGTCTTTAAAATCAATACTGTCTGGCCGCTACCTAATCAATTTATCATATAATAATAATTTATAAATGTATGTTCGATCACCGCAAGGTACCAGTAACCAAGGTGATATAGTTGAAGTTTATAGTAAGAAAACGATGGAAATTTTCCAATAAGATCTCATTTAATTTATAGAAAATACGCAGTTCATTTACCAAATTAAATTTCATTCGAAAACATCCATTTATTTCTTAATCAACTTCAATTATATCCGATGCACTTGGTTACTTATCTCTTTGTATGGCTGTAGGTACACAGGTATGTATGAATAGAATAGTTCTTTATTTGCACAGAAAGTTGATACAGGTTACAGACTTTAAGTTTAAAATGATCCTGTTACGAATTATCTTAACTAAGGTATGCAAACATTTTAAACAATGATAATAAACACTTTATCTAAAAAAACTTTTTACAAAAAAAAAAACAACCGACTTCCTTAAAAAAAACACTACAAAGTCAAAAATAACTTTAATTTCGCAAGTCGGTGTCTTAGGCTCTGTATTTAAGATTTTTGCCACCGACTTCCAAAATTAAAGTTATTTTTGACTTTGTAGTGTTTTTTTTAAGGAAGTCGGTTGTTTTTTTTTTGTAAAAAGTTTTTATTTTTTGACTTTTTAGTTGTGGTAGATAATCCGCACTAATCTAATCGCGTTATTCGTTCATTTGTCGCGCAAATACGTAATGAAAATTTAAGACTTATATGGTTTTCACATGGACCCCATGGTCCAAATAGAACCAAATTAAAATGAGACCATTCGGGAAGCACCAGCTTTCAAATAAAAAAATAATCATCAAAATCGGTTCACCCAGTCAAAAGTTATGAGGTAACAAACATACGGTATTCGTTCATTTGTCGCGCAAATACTTAATGGAAATTTAAGATTTATATGGTTTTCACATGGACCCCATTGTCCGAATGAAACCAAATTAAAATGGGACCATTCGGAAAGCATCAGCTTTCAAATATGAAGATTCATCAAAATCGGTTCACCCAGTCAAAAGTTATGAGGTAACAAACATAAAAAAAAGTCGAATTGATAACCTCCTCCTTTTTTTGAAGTCGGTTAAAAAATACAGTCGAATTGATAACCTCCTCCTTTTTTTGAAGTCGGTTAAAAATATTACATCTCAATTCAATTGTCAAATATTTAATGCATTCCACTTCTACACACTTTCCACCATTATTAACACTTTCAATCAGATCAATACAAGTTTACCATGTATAACGTAAAAAAGTATCATAAGGCAACTGAAAGACTGACAGACAGACTAAGTTAGCTAGTTCCCTTTAGAAAAACGAAAACTCTAAGAATAGTGTCCAAAACATATGTACGCATGGCGACAAACCAACCTATATATTTCCAGCATAAGCTGACTTCTAAGTATACGAAAAGCCTATATAATGCGAGGTCAGCTAAAACTGGAAATGTAGCCGTATGTCCCTAATTATACTTGAATACGTCCAGAAACATACACAGGGCACTTATTTAAAGACTATTCAGAGCACAAACGGGTACGCTGTAACGCTTTGACCATTAAATACATTTAGTTCTAAGCCCGTAATTATAACCACGCGGAACTGCGCAGTGTTCATAAATACTAAACTACCTAAATTCGAGCTCTGCGAGTGACTAACGCATTCATGTGGACTACAAAACAAACAGTACCACAACTGCATAATTCGTCCACACTAGCTTTAGGCTGCTCTTCCACCAGAGATGTGCTATGCAGCTATGCTACGAGGATATGAACGCTAAGTCACGATGTTACGAGTCAACAATGTGACCGTTTCCACTAATGCTAAGATGCGGAGAGAGATGTGCCATGAAGATGTGTCACCGCGAGGAAGATGTGCAGCTCGAGCTATGCGATCCATCGGCGGCAAACGCGCGCCTACTGTAGGTACTCTGCTCTGCATACAGCTATACCACTCGCGCATCTATAGCTCTCACCCATTCCATATTAAAAAAAAACATTTATTTAAAAAAAAACAGGCTTTTAATTAACTGCGCTAAAAATAATAAAATTAACTTTCCTTTAAAACTTTTACTATCAACTTATGACGTCATTAAAAAAATTATATGCTATAAAAGCTTGTCGAAGGATTTAAGTACTCGTATTTACTTAGTTTGAAAATTACAAAAATTAAAATCAATTAGTTCAAGTTAACTAGCTTGTTTATCTACACAGGTAAACCTCGCGACAAGCTTTTAAAGCTTATAAATTGTGTAATGGCGTTGATGAGTTATTCTCAGTAAGCTCTTTTATTTTATAAACACATTGCATTGCATATTTTATAACCATATTGAAAAGCAACATTATTCCCCAAACACGAACGGTGTATTCACACAACTTCTTGAAAGTGTTGAGTACCCACTTGGGAAACACAACAAGAATATTTCGAGAATTGCAATACCTTGGAAAGAATTTCCGCATAATAAAATAACTTGATACCGCAACCCCTGGGGAAGCGACGCAATTATCCACATTAAAGATTCCACCATTTTGCATAATCTTCTACCCTACGATGTGGAAAAATTGGGCAATATATAACATAATTAGGTCTCGCCATAAAATGACGCTACGATAATCTTTACGATGCCACTTCATTGTACGTTTTATGTTAGAAATATGGTATGAGCGAAAAACTTGTTTGAATGTTTAATAAAAATGATTAACGATGATCTCGGGTTCCAGCGTAATATAGTAAAGGAACTATTACTATTAATAATCTGGTCGGTTTTCAAGAACAACTTACTGAAGTAGAACAGTTTTAGTACCTCTTGAAGTTTTTTAACAGGTGCTGCAAATAAAATTGATGAAACTCGTTTACGATCGTGAATGTTCACTTAACCACTTATGAGTGCGAACTACATACTAATACTAACATAAGCTTTTATGCTCCAATTATCTCTCCGACGATTAAATTCTCCGTGCATCGTTTAGCCTCATGGTAAAAGTTACGTCCAAAATATTCACACCCGCATAGTTTTCTTTCGGTCTTAAAACAAATGCTTACACATCCAAAAGACAGTGACAAAATGTCCAAAATCGGTGGCAAAGTGACCACTATGTTTAAATGTGAGATTGGATGGGGACCGTCCCCCTTGGTTTTTCTCCGACAGCCATGGGGATAAAATGGGTGATTCATAGTCTTTACGGCTAGCAATACGTAGTCGCGCACACACACAAACTCCCCCCCACACACACACATCACGATAAAGATGAATCTTTTAGTGCAGAACTTAGTATTATAATAAAGAAAGCGTATAAAACAACAACGCCTGAAAATTCAACATTATTCCACCTTTACTATCATGTCTGCTTCGCCGTAAAATAAAAAAACATAAGACTGCTTATTTTACCGGCAGCTCAACAGAATTACTTTAATTAAAATTTTGACAAAAACATTTAATAACTAATGGGTTGACCTACATTCCTTTCTCGATCTAAATAATGTATTATTTAGATCAAGAACGGAACTTCGGGCTTTCAAAGGAGGGTATAGCTATACCCACTCTAGCTAGAGTAGAGCTTCACGGAATACATTAGAACCTAGCTTTTACGGCTCCGTTAAGTTCTACTATTATTATCCTATAAAAAAAAACTAGGCGTGGTACACACTAGTTCGAGTCGGCACGGCTAGGCGTTAAATTAAATATATTATACGAATAATAATATTTATTTATTTAAACTTCTCGCACACAAAAAAGGTACAAAGGCGGACTTAATGCCTTAGGCATTCTCTACCAGTCAACCACGGGTGGTGAAGAGATTACACAATTACGATTTTACGATTATTGATTTTTAATATATACGTAATTATTCAAAAATAATTATACCGTATGCGTATTGTAGCTACAATATATTTGGAAAGGACCTGAGTTCTGTTATTTTAAATTTTAATTCGAGATATGTTTATGTTAAGTAAGTTTTAATTGGATGACTTTTAAAAATTGACAGATTACATAATATAATAAAGGTTATAACGACCAAGATAAATAAAATAATTCTGATAATGTTGAACAACAATAATTATACATACTAGTGATCGCCCATTGGTCGAAATTCGACCGTACTTCATTTGAATAGAAATACATTATTAAATGAAAAAATATAGATAATAATAAATATAAAAAATAATATGGTTATATTTGACATTCAGTAACACTATAGACAAATTGCTGACGCTGTACTACTGTGGAGAGGGTTCGCTGGCCGGATGGTGATGGCCAGGACCAGGGTGTAATGAGTAAAGAATACTTCTTCAGGACTCTCTTTTTTATTTTCTTAATACTTCTTAACTGCTGGATATGGAACAATATGGAATAAATTATCACAAACATTTGTTCTGTTTTTATAGAATTTTCCCTATTATTTTTAATTAATTATGGCGGTTCCAAATGTCATAATTATAACCAGCCTGTACAATCTATGACCAGCCTGTACAATCGTGAGGCATACAACCTCTACAGTTTGCACACGACACTAAGTTTTGTATGGGAAACTTACTAATGCCATACTTGACACTCTCCATAAAACCACAAAAAATATTTCTTTTCTAACTAAACTAAATTCCTGTCGTCGCTAATAAAAATAATATTAAAGACAAATATTCTCGATATGATCATAGATTTTAAAAATGAAATAGGTTATATATCTATAAAATTAATTGATTACCTATGGTTATACTTGACATTCAGTAAGAATAGAGACACAAAATCAGGCTTACCAACTTAGGGGTTTTCCAAATCTAGGGGGTAAATAAGAGGATTGAGATTTTTTAGGGGCGTTCCATTTTTAGGGGTATTCTTAGGGATTTTTTGCCATCTTACATTTCTCATTGTGTTTTTGATTACAATAAAAGTATTAGCGACTTCTAATACGGTTCCTCGATACTAAGAATGCAGAGTGAATGATTAACAAATGTCGCGTAATAAATATAGACAAATATTATTATTGTGTGCCGGTCTATGATTACTGAACATTCGTTGGTTATTTTCATTATAATTTTTTAGCGGATTTTTTTAGTAATTGTGGCAATTTTAGGGGTTTTTAACTTAAGCCTTAGGGGTAAATATTTGGGTATTGGTAACACTGCACAAAATAATAAAGACAGATTTGGACCATAAACAAAAGAATGTATATGCATGTGTGTATTAGATACACGGTAATGAACAGTAGTGTGTGTAACGTGTTATTTATTGAAAATAATGTATTTTAACGCATAATTTAAAAAAATATTAGCATTCGTCACTTTTTCTTTGTATAAACTATAAGTGTGCGAAATTTCATACTCCTCCGTCCGCCCAATTTTCGTAAAAAGGGATCCAAAGTTTTCGCTTCACGTATTAATATATAGATGTAGTAATTGCTTCGGGTAGGTTTGTTTTTCCACAAATACTGCCGAATCGAATTAGCCAACCCGAACTGTTTTGTAGTCAGCCTTACAGCGAATGGGCACGCCACAATTGCGGCGGTAAGTCCCCTCTTTGAGGAGTGGATAGAGAGGCGTCACGGCGTCCTCACCTTCCGCCTGACGCAGGTTCTCACCGGGATAAAGCGGGAGGATACGTTAGGGTGTTTCCATTGCGAGGATCGTCTGGAGGACACGGTGGAGCATACGGTGGAGGTGTGCCCTGCCTGGGCGGAGCACCGCCGTGTCCTCGTGGAGGCGATTGGCGGCGGCGACCTCTCGCGTCCGGCCCTGATGCGAGCCATGGTACGGAGCGAGAGGGAATGGGAAGCCGTCACCTCCTTCTGCGAAGCAGTAAAGCTCGCAAAGGAGGAGGTGGGGCGCGTGAGGGAGTGGCAGTCTCTGCGCCCTCACGTCCCTAGCCGCCGCAGGAGGAGACGCCCCGGGCGTCGGGAGTCAATAGTCGACTCCCGGCCACCGTAGGCGCGAGCTTGCGGGTGGCGAGCAATGGGTAGCTCGCCGCCCGGTAAGGACCAAGCTCGGGTCGACGGCGCGCAGTGTTCCACGCGCGCCTCAAAGAGATGTCAGCAGCAGTGTAGGGGTCTACTAGGACCGATGCCTGCCGGGGTCGCGTGATTGTTCGAAAGAGATACCGTGACCCTGGCACATGGGCAACTGATGGAACACGGGTGGGTTTTAGTCAGTAAAAGTCTGACACGCCCTCCCGCTCCGCCCAGAGCGGGAGAAGTCATTTGATGATATCACATCCTGAAAAAAAAAAAAAAAGCCTTACAGCGAAAAGTGACAAACGTTTAAAGGGCAGTGACCGTTGTATTCATAGCTTTACCTCAAAGAGCATTATTCAATTTAAATAATGCTGGAATAAAGAGAATCCGTGAAGTATTTCACAGAAATTTGAAACGAAATGCTCAAAGCGGATTTTAATCATTATTTTTATTTTCCTTCGTAATATAATAATTTCCTAACAGAAAGTAATTTGAACTTACCAAAGTTCATGAAGGATAACTGAGAGTAAATTATTTGGGCTGTTATCAAAATTGGTTCTGAATTTGCTAAGGGTGATGAATTACCCTAATTCTGTAAGGCCCATTATCTATGAAGCTCGTAGCTCGAATCGTAACGTGTTACAAACTAGATTCACTAATAGGTATCCAGAATGTCAAAGCCGGTGGTAATATTTCAATGGAGGTCCGTACTCGATGTGAGTTACTGACGCGTTATTAACTAGTTCGTAATTGAAATGAAAAGCATTGAAATTAAAATGAAATAAAACAAATATATTCTCAATTGGTATTATAAGAGGTTACCGATAAAAATATGAAACCCTGACTTCAGAGGTAGGATACCAGTGACTATTTTCACGTATGTTGCAAAACAAGATATTAAGAAAACGTTACTTATAATCAAGCTTAATAAGAATAGTAAAAAAAAATACTCAAAATTTAGTTCAGGTTTACAATTAAAGTTATTATCAAAGCAAATTACATAAAATCCTTTCATTAGACAAATGAAAATGAGATAAAATATAATTGATATGAAATGAAATACTAGTACTCGTTGGTGATTTAAGTTTGTAACACATTATATGTCACTTGAGTAACGTCCTGGACGATGGGCCTTATTCTACGATTTACTAGTCCGGCCCCTAACCGGTATTATAACGGACGTCAAGATAATCTGGCATTTTGTATCGAACATTAAGCTGTCAAATTTTCTTGAGTCAAACTCAGTTGTTTAGGAAATCAAAGGTACACTCATAACAATTTAATACTTTTTAGACTAACCCGACAGTCTGTTATCTAACATTTACACCATTTCGTGTTGATCTCGAATCAGATATCTAACACGTAGCCCTGACCTCAGAGGGTTTGGCTTGCAATTTAGGTCGTCCATCTATTCTGGGGTTATACCTAGCTAATAATTATGATAGTAGAAGTTTTTCGAACTAATATGCCCCAAATTTCGTTATCGTTTAAAGCTGGAAATAGTTAACGGTTTTCTAATATTCTAATTTTGTACTAGCAAGCAGTTAACCTATTTTTCAGCCTTAAATGGCTCAGTGGTTGAGACCTTGCCTTTCCAGCACGAGGTTGTGTAATCAAATCTGGACAAGTATCAATGTGACTTTTTCCAATTATATGTGCCTACTTCCTACTAATACTATACATGTGAAAGTTTGTGAGACTGTATGAAACTTTGGTACTCTTTCATATAAAAACTACTAAACGGATTTGTATAAAATCTAACACACAGATAGTTTATGACCTTGATACATAGACGGTACTTTTTATCCCGGTAGAACGTACCCGCGGGATGATTTCGGACCTTCACCCGGGCGAAGCCACTGGGAAGTTCTACATAAATGACATCGGTGAAAGAAAAGTTTGTGAGGAAACCTTGAGTTCTTAAATCGGGGTATAGTTTAAAATCAAAGAGTATCTATAAAGAAATCTAATACTATCTTTATTTCCAACTAGCTGACCTAGCGAACTTCGTACCGCCCTACCAAGCTCCTACCAAGCTATGCCAACCTGGTACTTCGAAGACATAAAGCGTTTTCTAGCTATCACATACCCATGCTAGATGAGCTCCTACCAAGTTATGATAACCTGGTACTTCGAAGATATATTAATAAGGAACTTTTTTGGATGATTTTTTACACCTTGGGTCCGAAAAACCCAAATATCTTACGGACCCCTATTTTTTCTTAAATAAAATATAGCTTATGTTACTTGCAGATAATGTAGCTTTCTAATGGTGAAAGAATTTTTAAAATCGTTCCAGTAGTTTTTGAGTTTATCCATTACAAACAAACAAACAAAAATTTTAAAAAATCCTCTTTATAATATTAGTATAGATCAACCAAGTAAGCGTGATGATGATTGTTCATGGCTTCTCGATATGAGAAGAACAACAACCTCCTGAGGTTGATCATCATTGGCCTAGCCTTTTCCCAACTATGTTGGGGTCGGTTTTCAGTAAGTCAAAGTCAAAGCATTTATTTCAAATGCCCAAAAAAGGCACTTTTGAACATTAAGAGTTACAAGAGAATAGAATTGATTGCAACCGGATGCAATTAAATATCAGTGTTTTACATAGAGCGACTGCTTATATTACTTATATAATCCACTTCATAGGTAACATGAGATACTCTTGCTAAGACTGGTTATGAGACCTACAAGGTTTTGCCGACCCCTAATGACTGTCACAGATGAATGACATGGCTTAATGACAACTGGGACCAACGGGTTAGCGTGCTTTTCAAAACACCGAGGGGTTTTGGTGTGTAAATATGATCACCTATCCACGGGTCAATCGAGGCAAAAGTAGCTTAACCTGATCAACTAACCCTTGCAGCTGTTACTTAGCCACGAGCCCTTCGAACAATAATAGGTTGGAATTATTATTAGTACAATTTAGCAACAAAAACCATTTTTTATCAAAACAAACTCATATAACACCCAAATTGAGACATTAGTTTCTAGCCAGACCTTTAAATTAGTTTCCAAAACTAGTGATTCATAAGACAAAACCGCCATCTTGCTAATAGAACTATCTCAGACCTGGCACGCGTTCAAAACAAATTCCGTGGTCTTGTAGACAAAGGCGAAACTTTGCCGCACTTTGACTTACATCGACGTGCTAATATATTGGTAAATCGCTTAAGACTATTCGAGAAGGGCAATGGACTTTTAAGTGTTGCTTATAATTGCATAAGGCGGTTCACCCACTGAAGATGCGGTGCGCAGAGCGACGTATAACGCACGGGGCGCCTTCCCGCGCATTTCCGCGTCGGCAGTGTGTTGTGCTAGGCGTGATTTCTATATAAATTGAGATACTTGCATACAATGTTAAAATCTGCCATCCCGCGCTACGCGATGGGGCGCGGTGCAGTGGGTGGAGCGCCTAACTCTCCATACACCACGTGACTTATCGACAGATGAGTAAGGCATAGAATAAACCATTAAAAATTTAATATTGATCTTTGGTAAGAACCCTCTTGTAGTTAATTAGCTAAAGCGCTAACATTGTCATAACACACGGCATGGCAAAAATAGTATGTTAACGTTATCTATATCTATACAAATAAATAAAATTGAACTGTCTGTTTGTAACGTCAAAATAACAGCTTTTTACTAAATTGACAATAAAGTACATAAGATACCTATAGCAAAAAAAAAATGTTTGCCTGTCTGTTATCAGCATATTCCCAAAACGGCTGGATTGATTTTGACAAGACTTTAACTGGCAGATACCTGATGTTATAAGGAGTAACAAGGCTACTTTTCTGCGTGGCACGTTCCCGTGGGATAATTCCCAAAATTGACGCGGGCAAAGACGTGGTTACAGATAGTCATAAATAAATATGGATTCTGTTAAATATCCTAGAGTGGTATCTACAGTACATAACATCATATAACGCCTTTGTTTCCCCGAAGGCTTGGGCTGAGATGTACCTATAGTACATTCACATTTTGCCAGTTATATTAAAATCCCATGTAGTAGGGGGCGAGCCAATTGCCATCAACCGTGCACAAATCCAAACTCTGGGCTGCTACTGAAAAATTAAAGATAGAAAAAACCCAATATCACTTTGCCCGACCTAGGAATCAAACCTAACACCTCATGGTGCAACCATTAAACCAACGAGGAAGTCAACACATACAGTGAGAGACGTGATATCCGTGCAATTTAAGTATCACTATGAATATGCAATTAACCTGCATCGCATTTCCCCAAATATATTGGGATCGACTTTCATTTTAACCGGATGCAGCTGAGTAACAGTATTTTACACGGAGTGACTACCTATCTGACCTCCACGATCCAGTTACTGGGTTATACAATACACCCTGGTTGTGAGACCTTCGGGCTTCAGGCGACCCGTAACGACTGTCTAAGATCTACAAATGACATCCGGGACCAACGCAACGGCGTACCGTGCAATTATTTTCGTCTTAATACAAAAAGATGGTTACCCATCCAACAACCGTGGCAAGCATAGCTTACCCTGATCGATCGACCCGTACGACTGTTATTAGTTAACCGCGCTCTTTGCCATTTATATTCAAGTACTATTAATTTACGACCAAACGTAATCGAACTAGACTCCCGGACTTAAGACTCTTCAAACAAAGAGAACATCAGTACAGAACTATGTCATAAATCATTTCTTAGTCCAGGTATTAACCTATATACGTACTTCCTCCGCCCCCGAAACTAATGATGACATATGACAACTATTCAGAGAACCGTCCGTATAAGTAAGGTATTCTAAATACATTACTCAGACCATCAAAGGTTTTGGTATAAATCCTACTTACCTACGCCTAGCGCTGCGCGATCAAGGCAACAAATCCTTACTAATTGCCTAACAGTCTACTTCAAACAAAGTAAGTAATACGTTTTCCAAGAAACAACGTAAATCTTCTTCTAAGAAAACCATTACAAAATATTTATTTTATAATTCTCCGGAATTTCTGTACAAACAACCTTTGGCGTAATATAAACGGGAAACAATTAGTGGCGAATTTAATTTGGGTGTGTTAAATGTTTTGATTATTTTTTATGTGTATTTTTAGCGACGACTGTCTATTAGGACTTGGTTTTGCGTTCTATCTTGTTTCAATTAAAGCTTTTAATAGTTAAACACTCAAGTAAATACTAGCTATAATAAATTAATTTTCTCAGAAAAGGTATGTTCCTAAATGGCTAGTAACAACGTTATTTTGCTGGCTAACAGATTTTTCCTCTTAAATTGCTCGCAGTTGTACCCAATAAACGCTAAATTCCGCTAAAAAGTCGTTAGTTGAGTAATAAAAATATAGAGATTCGTCCTTATTTTATTGAAAATTCTTATAACTCCTGTTTCTATTAAACACAATAGTTACTGATTATTGTTTAGAAAAAACAGTAAAAATTATCATTTTCACCTGAAAATCAAAACATTAGCACCGTTGGGTACCTAACCATTTTTTTTATTAAATAAAGTCAACAATTATAGAATATAATTGTTATGATTACATTTCGTTAATTATTGAGGTTATAAACGAATTAATATTTCAGGATACTTTTTTATAATAGGGTTAAGTATTAATTTGCCGCATGATAAAATAAACATTACGATTGACACACTTAATGTTGCTTAATAATATTAATTATAAATGCAGATAAATAAATAACAACTTACCTTGTGTTATCAATAGAAATATGAATATTCTAATCGCAATCCTTAAGTTAAACATTTTTACGAACTATATTGAATTTAATCTCTATAACAATAAACAACTATCACTTTATATACATTGAAATAATATGGTACACTTTATATTAATTTCCAATTATTTTTTATTTAGCACTGCACTTTTCGTAGCGTTTTTATTCATGGCGTACTGTCGTAGCGCGTAGCTTCGTAGCGAGCCGCGGGGCGCGTAGCAAGCGTGCGCTATCGGCGGGTCTACGAGGAGACTGGCTATTACACAGGGCGCGCTTAAGCGTCGGGGGCTCTCGCGGGTTGATGAACGAGGTTACTCATCTGTTTGTTCTTTTCAAATGGAATCTCTAACGGGGCTCTTTTCACAGCCGCCCAAGAGGGTAGCATGTTCCATTTCGGAGGTACTCTCGAGGAAGTAGCTGTTGATGACTGCTTTAATACTCTTTAATTGTTTTGGTTTTGCACGTCTGTTCAATCGAATTTTTGTTGTTTTGTATATAAAAATATTTTTGTTATTATGTGTTTAGGATTTACCTTTTGTTTTGCATTCAAAACGTTTTTGGCCGCTAGTTTTCGTCCAACATGAGTGTTCACTCGACAAAAACTATTAAAAATTCACAAACCATTTATTTTACTGAGGAAAAACTCCAAGCTAGTTATTTACCCGAAAATGTTGGCATCAATTTTATTTTCCGTGGGGTTATATCTATGTTGGTTTGTTTTGGTGTGTTAGCAGCCACCACCGGTCTCGTTTATAAGACACACGACTCATAAAACGTTATTGGTTCCTTTATTTATTTAGTAGCGATCGTCTGCGACTGCTCTTTGTATTTCGGAACAAAGGCGAATATTAAAATCGGGACAGATATCAACATAGAAGTGGAGCAAGGAGCAATATTACTATCAATAACCCGTCATTATGAAAGGATAATATATGCATAGACGTGCGTGTGTTAAAGAGTGTCATTAGGTAGAAGTAGTGTAGTTAATTTGATTTAAAAATATGGCAAAAGGACGTTAATTACTCACTCGTAATGGATAACACAGAGCAGTGGTGGCCATATGTCACTGGGGTATCGGTCTTGACTTACGAGTTATAGGTCGTGGGTTTGAACCCAGGCTGGCTCTTTACTTTGTGTAAATCGTTTCATCAGCAGTGCTCTCAAAACGGTGATGGAAAACATCGTGAGGAAACCATGTCACCGTGTATGTCGTAGAACCACAAATTCGAGGCCTTGTGACATCTACCAACCCGCACTGGGCTCGCGTGGTAGGTTACGGTCCAGTCTCTCTCACCGCGATGAAGCCTGTGCCCCAGCAGTGTGAACAGGTGGGATAAATATAGGCCGATTACTTGGTGATGACTTATGATGAATGGATAACTAATACTATATTTTATTTCGTTTCATTATTAATTTTGGTCATATATGTACGTCGACAAAAAAAAATGACCTACATTTACATTAGTTCAGGAACAAAACCTAAGTTTTAAAATATACTACATAGAAACAGCTCACATTTAGCACCAATTCCCCTGCCGGGGAGTCAGTTTTCCATACGTTCGCAACTTTCGAGATATTACAATGAAACAAAGACTAAGTTAGTTGTAGGGTTATTATCTGCTACCTATGTAAATTTTGTTGAAGCAATTTCAGGAATCCATTTTACTCCTTCACGTATGGTCATCAAAAGAGTTAAGTAACCTAGGTCGTCGGAAATAGTTGAAGTTAAGTGAGAAACTGATTAATGTTTTCGAATAAAATCAAATTAAATTAATAGAAAACAAACAGTTCATTTATCAAATGAAATTCTATTCGAAAATGTCCATCAATTTCTCAGTAAACTTCAACTATTTCCGACGACCCAGGTTACTTATCTCGTTTGATGTCTGTACAGTCGACCGCGTCGTTGGCAACACTTTGACCTTGGGCTGGTCTCGTGTAAAACAGAGTTTAAATGTAATAAAAAGCCAAATTGTATATTCTAGTTTTGTTACCATGACGTGCACAGTCAGACAAGAAATCATAATCCGGAAATTAGTACTGGTGATACCCATGTATTTTTTTATATTGACTGCCCCGATGGTCTCGTGGTCACAATCTCGTCTGAACATGAGGTCTTGGGTTCAATTCCCAGGTAGGGCAAAGTATTATAGGGTTTGTTCATAGGTTTTTTTTTAATAGCACGGTGTTTGGAAGTTGGTGGTGTGATATCCTCGTTGCCTCGGAAAGCACATTAAGCCTTTGGTTCCGCGCTGATTTTCCCTCCAATCTTATTACATTACCGTCCCTTCGGATTATCAGAGTAAAAGAAATAGATGGTGCATTTGTGTGTGCACTATAATATCGTTCGCGCCTAAAACTAGTCTCCACTGAGATTGGTCGCCGTGAATATAAGTGTGTATATGGCATAACCACTCAATTTAAAATTTCTAGAACAGTCCATCCATCTCTATCTTAATTATTCGACATGTACCTTTCATATTCCAGCACTGAATGTTAATTAAACCACGTTCTCGTCTAAAAAAGCCTAAAAAAGATGCTTGAAATCAAATATCGGAGTTTAAAAGAGAAGAAAGTACGGTTCCAATTTGAGCAACTGTTTTATTTCAAACTAGCTTCTGCCCGCGACTTCGTCCGCGTTAAATTTCTTGCTCCCCCGACCCTTCCCGTTGCGTCGAATCGCCTACCCGTGCGATTTTCCCCGTTTTTGCAACATTTTTCATTACTGCTCCGTCCCTCTTAATTGTAGCGTAATGTAATATAGCCTATAACCTTTCTTGATGAATAATGTACCCAATACAAAAATATTTTTCAATTCTGACCAGGAGTTCCTGAGATTAGCGCGTTCAAACAAACAAACTCTTCAGCTTTATAATATTATAGTATAGAATGGAGTACTAAAAGTAAGAGACATTCTCAATGAAACTGATAATACGTATGATTATACAGCCAAATAATCATGGACAATAGTTAACATTAATTTTATTTTTCTTGAAGAAATGTCAATGCGACTAGCTGGCAATTTGTATCTAGTATCATTAGAAATTAATAGATTTGACACTATTTCATTTCAATATTTACATAATCTGTCTATAATATAATATTTTTATGTCCCACTGCTGGGACATTAATGCCATAATCCATTCCGAAGCTCCAATGCGAGTTGGTAGATGTCACATGTAATCAAGTATTTTGGTTTTAAGATATGCCGGTTTCCTCACGATGCTTTCCTCACCGTTTGAGCAGTGGCGATTAAATCAAATCACAAAGTTAAGTGCCTGTCAGACTTCAAACGCACGAACTTCAAGTCGTAAATCGGGACCAAAATCACTGGGTCACGACTGCTCTCAATACTTACGTAAGTTAAAATGTTCGAATCCACTGAAGTATATCATTGTTTCAATGCACTTTTTCCATCAAAACGTTATTAGCAGTCGGCATTTCAATACCCATAACGAAGGTTTCACTTTTTCTTGAAAGTGTGAGTGAGATTGAAGTGACGTACTTTACTAGACTTCACGTACACATTCTACACAGAGTTGGCTTGGAATCGTGTAGGTTGCAAAAGCATAGACTGAATAAGAACTATATGCTGGATATCAAAGTAAATAGTGGAAGCGAAATGAAAAACGTGGAAAGAAAATTCTCGAATTTGTCAAAGGATTGATAGGAACTCTTACATATTTACTTGATAAATGGAACAAACACAATTAAACCTGAGCTGTTTGATATCAGCTGTATAAAGTCTTCCAATCTTTTATTGAACATATCAAGGGGTCAATAACATTTCCTTTCGACCTTTGTAAAAATCTAGGGCTTGGTCTACACTGATATATTATAATATAATATTATAAAAAGAGGAAAGATTTTATTGTTTTTAAGTTTGTAAAATTGTTTGTAATGGATAAACTCAAAAACTATGTAACTGATTTTAAAAATTATTTCACCTATGGATAGCTACATTACGTGGCTCGGAGTATAATTAGCTATAGTGTGAGTATTATGAGTAATTTCGGATGAAGTCGCGGGCGAAGTGCTAATGTTTATATATAAATATTATACCGTGTTTTTCTGAACCGAATAATTCACTAGTCAACAAAAAAAACACTTTTTGTAAGTAACATGAAATGTTTTGTCTAATTATGGTTAGAACAAGAATAAGGACAATAGAAATAAAATTGAAATGTATCAAATACGAATAGTTTTTTTGAAATTTGATTTCAAATTTCACTTTCATAGTCATTTGAGCGATGATTGCCGAGAGAATTAAAAGCCACATTAATTAAAGATTCCGAGGCTGCTTTTTCTAAATCACTAAGCTTTTTTGAATATTTCATTTTCATCAATTGCCTGATTTGAGGACCTACAAATATTTTCAATTATGTTAAGTTGCTAATGGCTTCAAAACTTATATCGCCACAATTGTAACAAAATTTGTCAGGGTCATTTTTACACTTTCTTGACATTATTTAAGAATCATTTCATTCGAAAAACCGAAAACACAACTACGCTTTTCAAATAATAAATACTTTGAATGGGAAAACAAAACTTAAAAACGATTAATCTTTTATTTTCGGATAGTAGCTGTAACACAAAAACGAGACCTGATTCAATCAATATAAATATGGTGTTAGAATGAGGGAAGGTAGGTTATTCAAAATTAGTAAACACCTTTCTTTTTACAAAATTTTGTTGACCAGTGTAATATTTGACTTGTTTGTATGTAAGCGGTGGCTTAAATAAATAAATAAAACTTCTGAATTCAAATTCAGAAAGTTGGCCATACATACGTATCGATTTAAATCACAGGTGTAGTATATAATTTCACGTTGGCAATTAATCGGTTGAAGGACATGGAATGAGGCACATTAGAAATTATATTGTTGTTACGCCTGTAGGCGTTTAGTGTGATAATTTTGTAATTTGTGAAATTATGTCAATTACAATTTGACGGCGAGCGCTACTTCCAAGCTGATCGCTATTTCTTGACTATTTAATATTAGTGCAAGATGCGATCCGTCGCATGCAAATTTGATACCATTTCATAAATCAAAAATCAAATCAAATCATTTATTTTTTTCAAATATGGGTAATTAATACATAGGTGTTGTTTTTTACATAGTAAAGTCCTCGATATTTTACCGTCACAAGGGCATGCAAATAATATTCATTTGTGAAATTATACTGAAATTAAAAAATACGCGTTCAGATAAATTTCAAATTATTAAAAAAAAAAATGTCAAATTTAGTTAAATAAATATCATGTTTAACAAAATTAAAATGTTGGACTGGCTACTCTAAAAATTATCACAATTATGTCAAAACAAAAAAATAATAATAAGTATGTCATGGCGAATAAAAGTATGTCAATCACAATAAATGCATGTCAATTAGAATAAAAGTATATCAATAAGGATATTTAGTAGCAACTATAACAATAATAAGTCAACCAGTCAGTGATTTATCATTAACGTTGCTCAATTAATATTTCATTCAGTGCCCTTTTAAATCGTCGTCGTCATCGTTTCAGCCGGAATACGTCCACTGCTGGACATGACCTCCCCCAATTTGGGGGGCTTTGCCATAATCGCCACGCTTGGCAGGCGGATTGGCGATCGCAGTATGGTGGTAAAATGCATAGAGAACGCTGCTGCCCATTCTCTAGTAAGTCCCGTAGTCGCCTCTTACGACACCCACGTGAAGAAATGGGGCCCTTTTAAATAATCTATATATTAATACGTGAAGCGAAAACTTTGGATCCCTTTTTACGAAAATTGGGCGGACGGAGAAGTATGAAATTTCGCACATTTGTAGTTTATACAAAGAAGAAGTGACGAATGCTAATTTTTTTTTTTAATTATGCGTAAAATACATTATTTTCAATAAATAACACGTTACACACACTACTATTCATTACCGTGTATTTAATACACACATGCATAGATATTCTTTTGTTTATGGTCCAAATCTGTGGTCCAATCGAGAACATCTGTCATTATTATTTTGTGTCTATAGTCTTAGGGGGCGTCCATTAATTACGTGAGGCATTTTTGAGAATTTTTCGACCCCCCTCCCCCCTTGATGAGATATCGTAAGATTTCTCTCAACTCCCCTAATCTCACGCGAGATTCTTCAAAACTTCTATTTGGGCTGTAAACGTGTTGGATTATTGAGAATTTTCTTAGACCAAGAATAATTTCTTAACTCAAAAATTTATTCTCTTCACTCAAGAAAATCATTTTCTTCAAAATGGTATTCTTGGTTCGATTTTGGCTCTTGAGTCAAGTTATTTTTTTTATCAGTGTACTATTGTTTCAGATTTGGCCATATTTTATTGTGGAAATAATTTTTCACGCAATTTTATACCGTTTTCTGCGAGAAAAATAATTACGTGATATTTGCCAAGACCTCCCACTCCCCCCTAAGTGAGATTTGGAAAGATTTAGCTTGATCCCCTCCCCCCTTGAACACCTCACGTAATTAATGGACGCCCCCTTACTGAATGTCAAGTATAACCATAGGTAATAAATTAATTTTATAGATATAACCTATTTCATTTTTAAAATCTATGATCATATCGAGAATATTTGTCTTTAATATTATTTGTTAATAGCGACGATAGGTATTTAGTTTAGATTTTTAAGAAATATTTTTTGTGGTTTTATGGGAAGTGTCAAGTATGGCTTTAGTAGGTTTCCCATACAAAACTTAGTGTCGTGTGCAAACTGTAGAGG
Source organism: Aporophyla lueneburgensis (assembly GCA_932294355.1). Taxonomy (NCBI): domain Eukaryota; kingdom Metazoa; phylum Arthropoda; class Insecta; order Lepidoptera; family Noctuidae; genus Aporophyla; species Aporophyla lueneburgensis. The sequence continues at coordinate 9,435,680 of OW028746.1, forward strand.
TTGTATGCCTCACGAGCACGACTGTACAGGCTGGTTATAATTATGACATTTTGAACTGTCATAATTTATTAAATATAATACGGAAAATTCTATAAAAACAGAGCAAATTTCTGTGATAATTCATTTCATATATTAAGAAAATAAAGAAGAGAGTCCTGAAGAAGTATTCTTGACTCATTACACCTACGTCCTGGTCCTGGCCATCACCATCCCGCCAGCAAACCCTCTCCACAGTAGTACAGCGTCAACAATTTGTCTTTAGTGTTACTGAATCTCAAATATAATGTACCATTGTACGGTTTACGTACAAGCCAGTAAGTCGCTGACGCCGCGACCTACTTTCGTTAATTAATTTTATATACTTTTATTATACTAAACGTTAGTTGACCATTAGCTACCTTAGCGATAATACCACGGATTAGCATCCAACATCATTTTGTAACTTTACAATAAACTACTTGGGATCGTGAAGTCTGTGGTTTTCGTCAACTCACCTGACTGCAACTTGACCGCTCTGAGCCGTACAACCATTGTAACATTTAATAATGTATTTCTATTCAATTGAAATACGGTCGAATTTACTAGAGAAACTACTAGAGAATGAGCGGCAGCGTTCGCTATGCATTTTACCACCATACTGTGATCGCCAATCCGCCTGCCAAGCGTGGCGATTATGGCAAAGCCCCCCAAATTAGGGGAGGCTTATGTATAGCAGTGGACGTATTACGGCTGAAATGATGATGATGATGATGACGGTCGAATTTCGACCAATGGGCGATCACTAGTAATTAATAATTTGTCGTTTTGCCATGGACAGATTATGAACGATTGAAAATGAATGCGTTAAATTGTGAATGGTTTTTGCAGTTCACAATTTTTCGATAGTTTATAATCTAGTGAGATAGATTGTAATTTAACGATGTTCATAATGTTTTGGTGACATATTCATTTGTACGATAAGACAAAAATAGTAGAAAAATTCAATCCATAGCAATAATCATTCTTTATTAATAATACAATGCTAATGTAAGTGCTTCAATATTTTACGATCAGAGGGCAATGTCCGCTGCGTCGAGATGCCGGCCGGATGATATAATCAAGGCAGCTGTGACGGAGGGAGAGGGTAGACAGGAAGCTAGGGGATAGAGATGCATTTACACAATAAAATAATAAACGAAGAAAGTCCTGTTTTATTTTTCGGCCCCAAATAAGAAGTTAGGGATGTTTTATGTTATTGCGTCATTCTTAACAATCAATAAACGTTGACTTGGCTGAATATTAAAGACTTATCAAAAAAATAACCCTCCTTCTGAAGCAGTTGGGGGTTGTGTTGATAATACAACAGCGTGCTTAATTTTTATGTATGCGTTACTTATGTTTATGATAAGTACTAGATTTTACCAATTAAAATAGTTTTAAGTCTACAATATTCATTCATCTATAAAATTAAAAGCCCTGGTAATATTTTATGCTGAAGCCAAATACTATTAATTAAATAGGTCTAGCTTAAAATCGAACAATGTAAGTGACAATCAATGGCACTATTAAGAGATATCTAGCAGACATCTCTTAGGTGGACAGGCTATCATGAAATCATAAGGGCAGTCAAAACCATTCACTCGCTGAAAATTCATCACTAAATTTCGAAAATTTCATTTCTATCTTTACAATAATATTATATCTTAGGACAACCAACACAACGTTATCTGATCCCAAACTAGGCAGAGCCTGTACTATGGCAACCAAACAACTGATAAACATACTGATATATTTCTAAATACATACACATTATAGATAAATTACACCCAGACACAAAACAAATGATTCTGCTCATCACACAAAGATTTGTCCTGGGTGGGAATCGAACCCACGACCTCAGTCTTAGCAGTCAGGGTCACTGACCACTAGACTAACAGGCCAGTCAAACTTTGTATATTTTTATTTTGGGTTTTTCGATAAGAAAGGGTTTTTTCCTTCACCCCTTTTTATCACAAACCACAACCGTGACAAAATCCGTGACTCAGGCATATCACAGAGACTGTGTTCGCCCAGCAGGATCTTTATTCAGGGTTCACAGACCACTGAACAAACGTGATCAAATCCTCGATTTACAATTCAAATGCAGGTCCAAAAAATATCGGAAGCGTTACACCAAGTGTAAATTACAGAGAAAGACGAATGCGAAGATACTGTAGCAATAAATCAAAACTTGGCTTTAAGGCCAGCACATTTCTTTGGCAGCCATGGGTCGGCGTTCTCATTGTAGTGTCGGAATGAAAAACAATATTATGTGGAGTACAATGGCTTCGGGACAGTTCCAGGCAATGGGCCAGCAACCTAGTTGTATGAACTCTGAGCTATGGTGGGCTCACAATGCGTTATTATTGCGCAAGAAATTGCGTAGAAAAGTATTGCGTTCTTTATGTGTGTGGCTTGAGTTTTATTATGAGTATTCTTCTTTTGTAATGGCTGTGTTAAAGAGTGTGTTTTTGTTTTGTCTTTTAGGTTTAGGTTAGGTACTCACTGATTTTACTTACATTGGAATTCCATATAATTTAGCAGTAGCTACATTATCGTCATTATCTGCCTAGCCTTTTCTCAACTAAGTTGGGGTAGTCTTGCAGTCTGACTGGATGAAGCTGAATCACAGTATTTTATATAGCGTGACCTATCCTCCATAATCCAGTGACTGGGTAATATTCCTTAGGCTGGCAGACATAGTAGCTAAATACTGTTGTCGAAAGATAAGATAGAGAGTTATCTATCCGTAAAAGACCAACAAAAATAACAACCGCCTTTCATAAAAAAAAAATCCAATGAAGTGAAATATAACTTTAATTGCGAATGTCGGTGGTTTTGTATTTTTGTTTTTTTTGTCACCGTGTTTTGTTGTACTTCCCGCAATCCCCCTTCCCATGGGTGTCGTAAAGGGTGAATGAAGAACTGACTAGAAAATGGGCAGCAGCGTTCTCTATGAATTTTACCACAATACTACGATCGCCAACCCGCCTGTCAAGTTCGGCGATTATTTCAAAACCCCCAAATTGGGAGAGGCCTATGTCCAGCAGTGGACATCGTACGGCTGAAAATAACTGCTTTTTATGCTGATAACATTTTTTTTACTATTTTTCGCTCTCTGTCTGTTTGTTCCGGCTAATCTCCGAAACGGCAGGACTGATATTGACGAGACTTTCACTGGCTGATAGCTGATATTATATGTTTCCGTGAGATAATTTCCGACAGCCACGCGGGCGATGCCGCGGGCAGCAGCCAGTCATCTAAAAATACGTATAATATTGAAGCTAATGAAAAAACCACAAATCAGAACTTGAACATATTTATATGGGACCACGCGGTAAGTATACGCATTCAAACCAAAGAAGAATTTTTCAAATCGCTTTATAAAACGATAAAATATTCTAGGCCACAAAGAGAGAGGCCTATATCATTCCTTTCAAAAACCATTTAATGAACCATGGATTCCCCAACTATGCGAGATAAAACCACTACATTAACAATTCACTCCATTTTATTTTAAAAGCGTATCGCGCGCTACCGCAGACATATTGCCGACTGCTGTTATTTTTACGTTTGTTCATTACGTTGTTTGCACTCCGGTGTTTACCGCTGAAATACCACGAAACATAATACTTTTTGGTTCATTTTAATCCCATTTAAGGGTGGTCGCACATCTGACGGTAGCATATAGTAGGTTGCGTAACACTAGAACGTACACACGGCTACATATCAAGGTATATATTTCCATTCTTAGCTGAGCTCGCATTGTATACATATGCCATGCAATAAAAAGTCAGCTTATAGTGGACATGTATAGCTTGATTGATGAGTAGCCGTTCATACAAATGCTTCTTCCTACTATTCCTACTAATATTAAATTTGTGAACTCCACGCAGGCGAAGCCACTGGCAAAAGCTATTTTGTAAATGTGAGATGTCTAGATGTTTGGATGTTTGTTACTCAATCACGCATAAACGGACAGACGTATTTGGATGAAATTTTGCACAGGAGTTGTTTATAACTTGGATTAATGCATAAAATACTTTTTCATCCCACCATCTCGGAAAGAGTATTTTTAATCTTCAATATCTGAGTGGAAAAGCCGTTTTTATTCTCTAGAGGATAAAGTAAATTGAATTTAGAACATCGTGTGCACTAAGTTTGTAAATTCAAAACATCATTAAACCTATTTACTTCTACCTCCATGGTGCCGAATTTATCATACAACTTTTTTCTAATTTGTTAAAACTCAGACTCGGAACCTTATTGGTGTACTTTTTTTAATTTACTTTGCGCGCCCCATTTTCTTTTAACGTCACTAACAAAAATATTACACTCTACTTAGGCAGCTGTAGCAACTTTACTTTAAATTTTTCTTAATTATACCTAAGTATTATTTTAAATAATTTAAAGATAATTCTGTAATACTTACCTATCACAATGTAGTACCTAATAAATATTAATACCTAAACTGAAATAAAAATATCTTGTGATTGTAAATGCTTTTTTTGCATTTAGTCATTTCCTCGCTGAGGTGGGATGAAAAGTTACGTGTTGCACTCGAGTGCAAAGATTTTTCACCTCGTGCTCTTTTGATTCCCTCGCTAATGCTCAGGATTCTAATTTTTGAATCACTCGCTGCACTCGTGATTCAATTTTAGAATCCTTCGCTTGCTCGGTCAACAAAATTGAGCACGCGGTTAAAAAGCAACTTTGCACTCTTGTATAACAAATAACTATTTAACCCGGCAGTACATTTACGTGGGATAACTTTGGACCTCTACGTTGACGATGCCGCTGGCAAAAGCTAGTAAATAATTAAACAATTAACCTTACACACTCAACTGAAGTTGTGTTAGTGCGTGGAGCGTACTAACTGGAAATTAAGTCAGATGTGCGATTACTCTAACTGCCTTGTTCATCAATACGACTGCCGAGCATAGGATCTTGTTTTCAATCGTGGTTAAATTAATCCAACCTGGCAAAGAATTAGGAAATTGTGACCTAATAAGTACCAGGCCACAACTTCCTAGGTTTTTCACGGTAGCAGTCCGGAGTCTAGATTTTTGCGTTTGACCACCGATTAGCCCCAAACAACTTCTTATGTGACATTTTGTGAAATATGGCGGTAGGTACAGACGCCAACACATCAAGCTACTACAATCTGTCAGATTTCTTTGATAGATTTTCGACTTTATTTCTAGAGCATTAGGTTCATGGTTCATTGGGAAAAATTGACAGTTTCGGATAGCTTGACCTGGTGGCGTCTGTACCTCTACCGAGGTATACGGGCGTGATATTTTATTACGTTTTTTCTACTAACCAAAGATCGCGTTCAAAAGGCGTAAACTTTTCTCCCTCATATCTATACAGGCATCACTTTCTTTTCTAAAAGCTTTGTGTTCTTGGACAAAACTTTGTTTATAGATAAAGCAGTGCGCAGCAGTTTTGTTAAACCCACAAGGGAAAAAGAACTTTATCCGTTTCTGTGTTGCTTGTTTCTATACAAGAATCCAGTTTCTTGTCTAGCTAAAATGCATTTATTTACCTTATGATAAAGCGAGTTTTATGATTAATATAAAGAGACTAATTTCCATTCTTTCCAAAAAAAATAACAGTAAGTTTTTTTTTTTTCAATTTTGATATTTTCAAATGGACATTCAAATATTTTTATTCAGTCTACGAATCAGTGCTCTACATTTCCTTGATTTCTACATTAGTAGCCAGCTGTACAAAAGAAAAAAAAATCTGACGCAAAGGAGACATTTCGTTTATGAACTGCACACTAGATCGAGCCTGTCTCGTGGGCTTCATGGTATTATCAATTATAATTTAATGTCTATTATATTAATACTCATGGATTGCTATAGTCAAGAGCAAATGAAAACCGTTATTATTATAAAGTAATTAAAATATTGTCTAGACTTAAAACGGACATTAAAACAAAAACATAGGTTGAAGGTATATTTTAATGTGTACTACGTATCTGTTTGTGTGTAAAAGAGAGAGATAGTTAGAGAGAGATAAGTCTGGGGCACATCGATACATTTTTTATAATGAATGTGTCAAAAATACATATTCGACGGACCACTGAAACGTTTGTATATTACCAGAATCAGGGCGAGTATACACGTACCTACAAATGATTCGCCGTCACCGACTGACTGGAGCCGAGTATACCCGATCCAGCGTCACCGACTGGAGCGTAATTTGTGTGCAATGTTTCTAAGATACAAGCTTTCTCACCGTGAAAGGGAGTGGGCCTTAATCCACCACGCGTTTCCAGTACGGATTGATAGATGTCACATGTCTTCGAACTTTTGGTTCTAGGATATGCCGGTTTCCTCACTACATTTCCTCTACCGTTTTGAGAGCAGTGGTGATTTGACCAACCCGAGCATCACAGTTCAATTTGTTTACTATTCAGAAAGTGCGCCTTAAGAAGTTTTCACTTCAAAATGTTCTCATACTACTTAAAACTACGAATAAAATACCTATGTGCCACACTTCATCAAAGTCCGTTTATTTATCGCTTGATTTAGTAATAGAGTAACTCACACATGCACATGCACACATGTTATAAATGCCTTCTATAATAACCTCTACCCCCCGATAAAAATTCATTTCAAAATTTTGCTTTTTACAAAAATTCAGTGATATAAGAGACCTTACGGCTGACATTGATAGCTTATCCGTATCCCATTCGCAAACTGCTGACATAGAAGAATGTCACACTATTATTACTAATACTTCAAACCAGCTAATTATATTGACAAAGAACATCCGTAGTATAAACTGCAATATGTCAGGTTTTGAGATTTTATTGAATAGATTAAAACTGAAATGTGACATTCTAATACTGACAGAGTGTTGGCTCTCTTGTGCATCGCAACTTCCAAAAATAGACGGATATTGTCATACAGCAACTAAAAATAACAAAAAACAAAATGATGGTGTAGTTATTTATTATAAAGAAAACCTTAATGTTCACATAGAGGAACCAGACTTTCAGGATTGTAATTGCCTGCTGGCTATTGTAGAAGAGCAAGTTGCTGTTATCGGTTTACACAGATCACCATCATATACAAACATTGAGCCATTTCTCTCTTCATTAGACAAAATACTTCAACTAATATCGGCATATAAGCACAATGTGTTAATGGGTGACATAAACATACCAATAAATCCGAACAAAATAGACATACATGGGGAACGATATTTAACTTTAGCTGCTACACACGGCTTACTTCCAGCACATAGCCTTATAACTCGTAGTGACAGTGAAACTTGCCTGGACCACGCCTTAATTAAAACTTTAAGCACTGCCTCTGCAATAGTCCCATTTTCAACATTAACAGACCACTATCCGGTTTTACTATGCCTTCAGCTAAAAAAAAGAGATGCATTATACAACTACAACAATAACTACAGTAAACTACGATGGAATAGTACTAGACCTATCACAACTTAATCTTGATCCCATTTATGAGTCGGCAGATCCCAATTCTACATTGAATTATTTAATACAGTCACTTCAAAATATTATTGAAAAAAATACAGTTACGAAAACCATACCAAGACGGTCAAAAATAATAAAGCCATGGATTACCCCGGGATTACTGAGGTGCATGCGAAATAGGGATAAGTTACACAGAAAAGCGAACCTATCACCGAAAAATGAAATCTTACAAATTACTTTCAGACGTTACAGGAATTTTTGTAATGCTTTGTTACGAAAAATAAAGAGAGAGTACGAAAAAAACCTCATTAAAAATGCACAATCAGACAGTAAAAAAATTTGGAAAGCTATTCGAAACATCGCCAACACAACAAAACCAACACAACACACAAAAGAACTCCTAACATTCTCTGCTTCTCCAGTGCAATCTTTAAATAACATAAATAATTACTTCATTAATGTTGGAGCCTCACTGGCTGATAAAATTCATCAAAATTCTAACACACCTGATGCACCTTTTCAATATAATACTGACGAGTGTAACCAGCAGAGTAACTCATTTGTTTTGATGGATACTGATGAGCAAGAAGTTGAACAAATTATAAATGGTCTGAAAACAGATTGTGCATCAGGTTGTGATAAGATAAGTATTAAATTTCTAAAACTACATAAAAACACTCTGATTCCACCTATTACAAAAACTATCAATGATAGTTTACAGTCGGGCTTGTTCCCTGATTCCTTGAAGAAGTCAGAAGTCTGCCCAATATATAAGAGCGGGGGCAGAAATCAAATCAAAAACTATAGGCCAATATCCATACTACCGGCAATATCGAAAATAATGGAAAAAATTATGAACACTCGCTTGGTAAATTATTTGGAAAAAAATAACTTACTGTCTGAAAATCAGTATGGATTTCGACATGGTAAATCCACTGACCAAGCAGTGCAGAAACTCACCAGCTTTGTTAGCATAAACTTGGATAAAGGAAAAAAGTGTCTTTCAATATTTCTCGATCTCGCCAAGGCATTTGATACGATTTCTGTTTCCCTCTTATTGGCTAAACTCGAGAAGATAGGAATCAGAGGTACCCAGCTAGAACTCTTTAAAAGTTACTTGTCCGGGCGAAATCAGTGTGTCCGTGTGGGTAAATACAAAAGTTCCTACCTTCCAGTCACACATGGCGTACCTCAGGGCAGCATCTTAGGTCCTACCTTATTTCTGGTTTATATAAACCAGCTCACAAGTCTTAAACTCACCCAAGGCGAAATCGTCTCCTTCGCAGATGACACTGCTTTAGTTTTTGCCGCCAATACTTGGGATGAGGTACTCGATGCTGCTCAGAAGGGCTATAATATCGCTAAAAGCTGGCTCCAGGCAAACATTCTTACTTTGAATGTGGATAAAACAAAGTATATAGCGTTCAGTATCAAAAATGATTCAAGTCTAAGTAACATCCATAAAATTATCTCTCATGAGTGTACCCTGCAAGCCAGCTGCGCGTGTTTACCGCTGGAACGTGTTAATACCATCACGTACTTAGGTGTTACTATAGACAGAAATCTAAATTTCAAAGAACACATCAAGCGGCTTGGTGCACGAGTCCGCAAACTTATATATGTTTTTAAGAACTTGCGACACGCTGCTGAGCCTAAAACAAATTTATTATGCTCTAGGCCAGTCATTATTAAATTACTGCATCTCATCCTGGGGGGGCACTTGTAAGACCACCATGAAGTCCATTGAAATCGCCCAGCGCGCAATTTTGAAGGTTTGTATCTTCAAACCTATCCTTTTTCCTACTGTTTCTCTGTATCAGATTTCTGGAGTTCTGACTGTAAGACAACTTTTCATCCTCAATATTATTCTAAAACAACATTTAAAGCTACCATATGACCCACTCGTGCGTAAACGTCGAAATAAAAATATACGTATGGAACGGACCACTTGCAAAACCAAATTTAGCGAAAGATTTATTGAATTTCTTGGTCCGTTTCTTTATAGCAAAATTAATAATGTGTTAAATATCTACTCTCTTACAAAATCTAAATGTAAAGAAGTAGTAAGTGAATATTTACAACAACTCAATTATGAAGAAACGGAGTTATTATTAAACGTTGTACAGTAATAAGAGTGTTAGGTTTTAAATAATTAAATAATCCTAGAAAAAACCACGATCAAGCACTCACAGTCACCCACACTCACCCTCACACACTCACACACACGCACTCACATCACTTAAACTCCACTTAAATCTCGTACACATCCTCACACACTCACAAACACTTCACTCACATATATAACACTTATTTATTATTCTATAGGTAATATTAAAGTATCATTTAAGTTAGCTATAAGTTGTTCCAAATTAATTAGAAATACGACCAACCCGTTTGCTCTGTTGGCATTTTATTGTTAAAATATCGAGGGAAGGGTACTGGAAACCGAAATACAGGCTTTGCCTAGTTCGGTTGCAGTAGCTACATCCATTTATTAGAAATGTATACTGCCACACTATTTTTTGTGAAATATTATTAAGTTTTTTGAGAAATAAATTTACTTACTTACTTACTTACACTGGACTGCCTCGATAGTCTAGTGGCCGCAATCACTACTGCTGAGCATGTGTTCCTAGGTTCGATTCCCAGATCGGACAAAGCGTTAATTGTTAGCGGAATCTAGATTTGTGCCTGAAAGGATCACCCCCTAGTACACCCCCTAGTACATGCGACTTAAGGATAACTGGTGAATGTGGGTGTAGGTACTATAGTGACACCTCTGTCCAACCCCTCAGGGAAACATGGCGCGATGTTAAAAGTAACTCACAATTATAAACACACAACAAATGTTAAAAACTTTTTAACAAAAATTAAACCGCCGAAAAAACTGAAAAGAAAAAAATAATAAACCTTAAAATTATAAGTCGGCGCTTTGAGTGATCTTTGTTCATTTATTTTTCAGCGCCGACTCAAAATTTTAAGGTTTATTTTTTTTTTCTTTCAGTTTTTTCGGCGGTTTAATTTTTTGTTAAAAAGTTTTTATTTTATATTTTTTTGTGGCTTGAATGTATGTCATGTACTAATAATACTTGGCAAGGTATACCCCATCCAATGAAAAAAGAATTATCAAAATCGGACTACTCGGTATAAAGTTATGCGTGGTAATACATTACAATCAGTGAGTGAACAATCAATCATCCCCTGTTTTCCGACCCTTAGGGTTCGATTTTGTTTTCCAAATTTATTTGGGACCACCTTGGAAGTATACCCTTTCCAATAAAAAAATCACAATCGGACTACTATGTACAAAGTTATGCGTGGTCATACATAAAAAAAAAAAATATACGGCTCGAATTGATAACCTCCTCCTTTTTTTCGTCGGTTAAAAATAGCTTAAAACCATATAAATGCATACAAAGAGTCTATAAGTTACCTAACGTTTCCATTAGGTAAATCTAGTCACGCTGCACTGCTCATTCTCAGCCAACCACAAGGGAGCGACCACAAACACACACCGGTGTTAATTGTTCAACCATAACCACTTAGTGCGTGAACATTAATGTGCGACAACCCTACGCGGTCCAATGTTCAGCGATCTGTAATTATTAGCTAGCTTTAATAGTTAGGGGTTGCCCATTGTCAGGGTGTACATGCATTCTCAATTGTTAGGGCTGCCGGTTGTATCGCGACTGTCATTAATTAAATTTGCCCTAATGATGACAATATGAAAGTTTGGAATTTCCTGCGATATGTGAAAATTACGTCGTTATGTTCATGGGTGTTAAAGTTTTGGTAATTAAATAGCTACCACCATTACAACCGTTATTAAAACTGTCAACAACTCTTTACAAATATTAATTGCAAAGCCATGTTTTTAACCGACTTCAAAAAGGAGGAGGTTATCAATTCGGTTTATGTTCAGCCATAACTCCGTCATTTATAAACGGATTTGCAAAATTCTTTTTTTTTGTTTGAAATGGGTTTATTCAGAAATGGTCCCATATAAATTTCATCTAGATCTGATGATGAGTTCCGGAGACAGACACCGGAACTCTTTAAAAAATGACAGCAAATCAACCGCGATTTCTGCTATCGCATAATATGCTTTGTTTGTTTATAATTAGTGCGGGGCGGTGCGTGTACCATAACTAAAAATTTAAAAATAAAAACTTTTTTACAAAAAAAAAACAACCGACTTCCTTTTAAGGAAGTCGGTTGTTTTTTTTTTTTTTTTGTAAAAAAGTTTTTCATTGCTCATTAGCAGTCCTGAAACAAATATGTGAACGAAACAATGAGGCACATAATATCTTGTCCAGCGTGTCCTGCTGTCTGCTCGCTGGAAGAGTTGATGGATGCTGCTGAAAGTGCCAAGCTCGTAGCCAAATTCTGGACTAACTGTATTTAGATTGCCATCAACACGCTAAGAAGAAGACCGTGAACGAAATTTATTTTGAAATAGGGACGAGTAAACTTTATATACCGTGTGGTGCCGGACGTAAAGAATAACACCACCCCATTTCTTCCCGTGGGTGTCGTAAAAGGCGACTAAGGGACATACTAGAGAATGGGCAGCAGCTTTCACTATACATTTTACCACCATACTGCGATCGCCAACCCGCCTGCCAAGCGTGGCGATTATGGCAAAGCCCCCCAAATTGGGGGAGGCCTAAGTCCAGCAGTGGACGTCTTACGGCTGAAATGATGATGATGATGATGATGAAACTTTATATGCAGCATTTAAAAAACTATCGGTACCTATAATATTTATTTTAATAATCTTGTATCTATAGTGAGCCTTGTAACTAAGGAATAACAGCTGCACGGGTCAATCACTCAGGTTAAGCTACGCTTGGCGTGGTTAGTACGTGGAGCTTTACATTAGGGATGCCTGATTCTTTGCTTTGAATCGATCTTCTGGATCGTAATGGATCGTAACTTCGTGAATCGATTCACGATCTTAATCGAATTGTATTGAATTGATCTTACTCGATCTCAGAAGATCATATCGTAATTTTATAATAATAATGAAAAGCACAGCAAAGTCCGCCACGGACGCCTTCATGACAAATAGCCATAATAGGCGGTTCAGACAGTGAATCGCATCAACTAAAACCTAAACAACGTACCGTATACGATCTTATAGGCGCATACGATTCGATCTGGCGAAGATCGTATCCTGTTGAATCGATTAAAAAAATCGGTAGATTGTATGGCCATGAATCGATCTTCGGAAAGATCGATTCAGATCGGGCACCCCTACATACTAAGCCCTTCGTGCGTCGGGTTATAGATCTTTGTTACGCGTTACCTCTGACAACCAATTTTACCATAAAGAGAGTTTTACCTAGTAATTGGATTGTGGAGTTCAAATAGGCAGTCAATCCATGTAAAATATTGATATACAGCTGCACCCAGTTAAACAGGTAGTTGGAAATAGGCTAGGTAGATAATAATGAATCCTGTACGTCCCAGTAGTGTTTACAAGTAGCATTAGGGAGAAGTACACAAGTTTGTGTCTAATACAAAACAATCAAAACAAAACATCTTACATTACAAAAATCTAATTTATTCTCCAAATCAATTTTCTCCCTATAAATACAAATAATATCATAAAAATCACAAATCTAATTCAGCAAAACAAATCGTTGTACATTTCGTCCCTCCGCATAACCGCGGGCCCCTCAAATATTCTTTAGTACATAATAAATTGAATTGTGTCTTCATCGTATTGTATAAAGTGAAGGGCACCGGCACGTGACTAACGACCCGTTCCTACAAATAATTCCCTTTACAATAGTCTACCTCTAGTGAACAGATTAATTTTAGTTTCTCACTGTTTTAGAGTTCGTGCCAAAGAGATAAACTAGAGGTGCGGGTTGTTCAAAGCATAACTATATCTCGAACCTGTGTTTTGAGAAGAGTATTTCAGTATTTTAATTTAATACTGCTTTTGTTTTAAATGTTATGAAAGAACATTCAAGTCTCTATAGGTTCTTAATCATAATAATCGTAATCAGCTTATATTGTTCCCACTACTGGAACACAGGCCTCCTCTCGGTCAGAGAGAATGGCCCGTAATCTACTACGCGGGCCAAGTGCAGGCTGGTAGATGTCAGATGATATCGACTTTTCGGGATCTGGAGGCAAAGGTCCACATGTGGGAGTGGCTCGAGGAGCCGAAACGCCGGGGCGAAACTCCGCTGCCGCGACAAATCACGGCACGGTGGACAGAGCTCCGGCAGGATCTCATGGCGACATGGCGGGTACGATTGTTGCAACCTGGCACTGGCACGCCACAATTGCGGTGGTAAGTCCCCTCTTTGAGGAGTGGATAGAGTGGCGTCATGGCGTCCTCACCTTCCGCCTGACGTAGGTTCTCACCGGGCATGGGTGCTTCGGTGGGTTCCTGTTCAGGATAAAGTGGGAGGAAACGCCCGGGTGTTTCCATTGCGAGGATCGTCTAGGGAACACGGTGGAGCATACGGTGGAGGTGTGCTCTACCTGGGCGGAGCACCGCCGTGTCCTCGTGGAGGCGATTGGCGGCGGCAACCTCTCGCGTCCGGCCCTGGTGCGAGCCATGGTACGGAGCGAGAGGGCATGGGAAGCCGTCACCTCCTTCTGCGAAGCAGTAATGCTTGCGAAGGAGGAGGCGGGGCGCGTGAGGAAGTGGCAGTCTCTGCGCCCTCACGTCCCTAGCCGCCGCAGGAGGAGACGCCCCAGGCGTCGGGAGTCGATTGCGGACTCCTGGCCACCGTAGGCGCGGGCTTGCGGGCGGCGAGCTATCCATTGTTCGCCGCCCGCGCCCGCGCGATGAAGACCAGGCCCATGTCGACGGCGCGTAGTGTTCCACGCGCGCCTCAAAGAGACGTCAGCAGTACTGAAGGGGTCTGCTAGGACCGATGCCTGCCAGGGTCGCGAGATTGTTAAAACGAGATGCCGTAGCCCTGGCATATAGGTAACTGAAGGAACACAGAAGGACTTTTGTCAGTAAAATCTGACACGCCCTCCCGCTCCGCCCAGAGCGGGAGAAGTCATTTGATGATATCCCATTCAGAAAAAAAAAAGCAGTGGCGATCCTGTGGTATCTGCGTCGACTTAGGAGATGTGGGTGTTGAGTTCAAAAACAGGAAGGCATTTTATTTTGCGTATTTCGTCACCACTACCCGTGAGCAGTGGTTATGAAATGAAGGAAAATATCGTGAGGAAGCGTGTCTGGAGCCATGTAACATTCGAAGATATGTTACATCAACTAACCCGCACTGGGCCCGCGTGGTGGATTACGGCCCACTGCCTCTCACCGAGAGGAGGCCTGTCTCCCCGCAGTGGGAACATTAAATGCTTATTATGCTAAACATAAAGTCACGAAGAATCTCAGGAAGGAAGGCAGAACCTACAGAACACCACCGGCTACATACTCCTACTGGTTTGTTTACGTTCATTTGCACGCCAGTTGCAATTACTACGCACCGATTTAAAGTACCTCCCTCAAATGTAGTCAAAATTCGTAAGAGGTTTTTCTTCGTATTGTAAGTTTACATGCAATTCAATACAAATATTGTCCTTACCTTATTAGGTTATAAAGTAATATGAATACTAACTTAAATCAAAACATTTATCAGTTCGCAAACATGTGTAATTAGTACACAGATGTTATTTTTATTTAGTTATTTTATTTCAATATTTATGTACTTACTTATAGACTGAATAAAGATACGACATACTTATATAAAACAGGTAATTTACACAAATTTAAAAGCTATAAAAAAATAAAGGTTATTTTACTAGCCAGTTCTTAAAACTTTTAATGGCATTTCACCTTTCAAAGTTTTAAGAAACCATTTCTGCCCGCGGCTTTGCCCGCATGGATGTTGGAAAATATCCCACGGGAACGTACTACCTTTTTCGTCATATACTCTACTAGCTTTTGCCCGCAACTTCGACCGCGTAAATGTCGGTTATCGCGGACTCTGACGAATTCGCGGAATAAAATGAAGCTGTTTTGTTGGGTCCGTGGCTTACGCCCCCAGTGGTCGAGGCACCGGTGGCCGACGCCCCCAATTTTAAAATTTTAGTTTAAAGCAATTTTTGATCAAATGTACTGTCTCAGGCATAAAAATGTTGTACAAAAATAATAAATGCATATTGATTGTAAGTATATGCATAATATTAAATCATTATTATATTTATGACAAAGAAATGTTTTTTTATTGGATGTATGTTTGGAAAAGTGAAAGTCTTAGTTATTTTACATTATTTATTTATTTATCTTAATTAGAAATCTAGTAAAAAAATTAACAAACATTTAATTATAATAATCAGTCTCAAATGTTAAAAATATTATACTAATTTTAAATAATCCGTCTTAAAAACTGCTACAGAGCTACTAACTTTTTACATAGTGAAATGTTCTTTTTATCTTTGTAAGAATAATAATTAAACATAATCAACTGTGAAACCTTAAACCAAAGAGAATAATTTTACCTAATAATATCAGTCAGTTTCAATAGAAATAACATAACAAAATAATCAGGATTAAAAAACAAAGGTAGGCACTTGTAGAGTCACAATTTTTTACATGTGAAATATTTATTTCAAATTTTGTGAGCATAAAAATAATCAACTGTATTGTTTAAGTCATTCATAAGTCATTTTAATGTCAATTTTTAACACAGCCGGCTGACACGCACGTTTACGTCCTTTTATCATTTGATTGTTGTCAGTTTCATTAATCAATTTAACTGCACCACCACACTAGCCATGTCCTTTATTCACACACAGTCATACACTAGAGTTTTGATTTTTTTTATGAATATTATATACAAATTCAGCGTGCAACAATGTTTTTCAACCAAGTCTATTACTAACTATATTGTAATTATTTCTCATGAGCCCTTGCGAAGGACCTTCGCTCGTCATTGTGAGATGACACACTTAACTTTCTTATCAGTTGCATATTGCAATATTCAATAACTTGAATCTGGTGTGACAGAAATTTACATAATATCCATTCATACATCCTTATTGTTTTAATTTTGTGGACAAAAAGACGGACTATTTATTGTTACCAATGATGAGTTGGTTAAAGTTGAAACGTAAAATGTCCATATGGTAAGAATAAGGGGCAAAGTGTCGCTACCCTTGTAACACTCCCATATATGAATCAAATGAAAGTACTTGAGAAGTGTATCATTTCATTGGATGACAGGAAACCTATAAAAGATGGGGGAAAAGTTATTAAGACTTAAAAATCTAAATCCTAAGGAAAAATACTTTATTATCATGGTGAAACACTTTTCTCATTTACTGCACTAAGTGAAAAACCACAAATTTTTATTTTGATTAAATTAATTGAATCGGGGCGTCGGCCACAGGTGCCTCGACCACTGGGGGCGTAAGCCACGGACCCGTTTTGTTGTGCTGTGCTGTGTGTGTTTTCCTTTCTTTGGGTTCAAACTTACCCCGTACCAAATTTTATCAAAATATGTTAAGTGGTGTAGTGGTGAAAGCGTAAAAGACGGACAGAGTTACTTTCGCATTTATAACATTATAGTACAGAAGTATTGATGGTATAGAGTATAGATTGGTTTACGCGGCACACGCCAATAAAGCTCCCAGTCGGCATGATTTCTTCCGAAATCTGCAACAATAAACGTCATATTTCAACCGATATAAACAAAACCACCATCGATGAAACCGTATGAAAATTCGTTCGGCAGTTAAGGCTCGTTCAGACTAGTGCGACGCGACGAATTGTTCTACGGATATAAATCGCCGAATCGCGCGCGACCGATGCGTCACGCTAGTCTGCACGAGCCTTTAATTGCGTTCAAGCCGACAGACAGATACGACTGAGGGACTTTATTTTATACGTAGATAAGTACGACAAACTTTAAAACCCGCTGCTAGTAATTGAGTTCATCGATTGAAAAGTTTTAATATTTAACGACTAAACACCGACTGTTCAAGTTGTATATTATTATTGACCATTAAAAACGACTGAGCTCCAATTATTTAATTTAAGAAACAGAATTTTCCTACTAATATTGTGCGAGCTATATTCATGACCAGTTTCCGTAGACCTCATTAAACTTTTTCTTACGGTTCCTTAAAAAGCTTCTTATGAGAAACAATATTACAATCCAAAAAATTTTAACGTACAGCTCGGAGATTCCTTCCGCGTTGCATGATTCGTTAAGAAGAAAAATATAGTTTTCTAAACCTACCTACTAGCTGTACCCGCGACCACGTGGATGTGGGAAATAAGCCCACGGAAATGTGCTACCGTAACAAAATGTAGCCCATGTTACTCCTTATAACCTCAGCTATCTAGCTAGTGAATGTCCCGTCAAAATCAGTGAAGTATTTTCGGAGATTAAAATAATAATAGAAAAGTACCTTAACTACATACTTTCATAAGCATTTAGTAAAATTCGGGTGTACTACGTAAGCTCGACAAATGAATATAAAAATAACACATGTGCGACAAAACTGTACTGCGTCTCACAATAGTTCGAACGCACTCTTGTGCGACACACACGAGCTCACATAGTACACTAGGTTAGGTTAGGTTAAAACTGTGACCTCATACGCACGAGCCGAGCGAGCGAAGCGAGCGGTGCCGCGGCAGCAGCCGGCGAGTGCAAGAAACGACTAGATTCAGTGTGTCGCACAAGCGTGCATTCGAGCTATGGTGAGTTGCAGTACAGTTTTGTCGCACAAGTATTATTCGCACGTCCATTTGTCGAGCTCACGTAGCTAAACTATGTTCTGCACCACACTAGTTCAGCTCAAGGTCAATGTGTCACCATTGATATGTAGCCTGCTGTACTCCAAATAAATGTTATTCTTTCTTTATCTATATAATCAGCTTAAAATGTTCCCACTGATTGTATACAGGCCTTCCTCTCTTCAAGAAGAAGAGGGCTGTAATCCGCCACGCTGACTCAATGCAGGTTGAAAGATGTTCCATGACTTTCAATTTTTGGTTCTAGGACATGCCTGTGTCCTGACGATGTTTACCTTCACTTTTTGATTGAACTGGTATTTAAAATTATTAACACAATGCAAAACACTTGGCTTAGTTCATACCCACGACCTAGACTTTGTAAATCGGGGTCGATACCATTGGGCCATCACTGCTCTCTTTCTTTATTATTGGTACATAAACGAAATTCGTGAAACTCTTGTAATGTTTAATAAATATAGCGAATACATAACAATAAACAATTACTATTGAAATCTTCAAAGTATTTTCTTATGTAATCTTTACATTTTATTAAAAGACGCCCACGACGCTTTTAGCTATAAGACCATCCATTGTGTCACTCTATGTAAAATGTCTACCTTTATATCCTATCATTCATAAGGTGTACATAATAGAGTATTCGTTTTTAGTCTATTCAACCATGGAAAATCGTAAATAATTGGAACAAATATGTAGGTGGTCAAAAACCTACGTACTCATTATTAACTGCAGGAAAATTACAGAAAGAAAAAAATCTACAATAAGTGGATTGGAATGCCCTTGAGCATATATTGTTAGAGAATTTTAGAATTTGAGTAGGTGACTAAAGAAGGTCCTGAGTGAAACTAGTTGAAATTATTGGTATTTGAATTAAAACTATTAGGAAAAAAAGAACAAAAAATTATTCAGTGACCAATCAATATAACGCTTGTTGAAAGCTGTTTTTGCATAATATGTAAGCTATCTTGACTACATAATGTCTAGTTTTTGACAAGCATGTATATTTGTATACTTTAAGTATATGGATACTGAATATGTATGCCAAGTAACATAACATTACACCTTATTTCGCCAAAGGCTTAGGCACAAGTGTACCCGTAGTACCCCTGCATTTCACCAGTTATGTTAAAATTCTATATAATAGGCTGCGAGCATATTGCCATCAACCAGGCATGAATTCAGACGCTGCTACTGAGAAATTCCAGATAGTAAAATCCAATACTTAACTCTTTGTTCTACCTGGGAATCGAGCCCAGGACCTCATGCTCAACAGTACCTACTGCTAGCGAGCACTAGACCACCAAGGCTGTCAGCATGTAAGCGAAGTATGGCTACGAAATACATACGTGCATATAAAAAACTCTTCGGTCTGGTTAAACAGGAGGCTTTAAAAAAGTAATAGAAAGAAAGAAAGAAAGAAAGAAAGCATTTATTTGTCAGAATATTGTACAAAGTTGTTATGTGGATTATTACGCTCAAAATATTCTGCCGTTTCCGGCGTACAAATATGGTTATGAAATTATGGATCATCATTACATTCAAATTTAGTTATTAATCATTAAAATTATATGTCATCATTACATTAAGATTTAGTTATTAATCAATAGAATTATTTAAATTACGAAACATTTTTTTTTTTAATGTAAAACATATTAATTAAATGTCAAAAGTGCATGAAGGGAGATAAAATATGATTTTTACAGAATAATGTCAAATCTTTAGGTAAACTTTTCATTCATAAAATCTTCAGTCGAGTAATAACATTTGCTTAAGAGAAAGTTAAATAATTTACATTTAAATGTTCTGAGGCTGAGAGTTTTAAAGCCATCAGGTAATTTGTTATAAACAGTAATGGACATGCAGTACACATTTTTAGAAAATAATTTAATTCTACGCCTAGGAACATGAAGCATATGCACTTTGCGGCTGGGTCTGGATACAACATCATTATACAAATCAAATTCATGTCTGTTTCGGTGTATAAAGATACAGATTTCAAAAATATATAGTGCTGGAATTGGCAGTATTTTAAGTTTCTTAAATAGTGGAACACAACTGTCCAGTGGGTGCGCTCCGCAAATTGAGCGTATGCATTTTTTCTGAGCTCGAAACACTCTTGTAAGTTCAACTAATATTATGAAAAGCAAAGAAATATGAACACACATAGAGGACTTTGACCACAGAATAGTACCTACAGAAGGTCTGGTCCATACATAGATTGATCGAACGCACACATGGACACTCTTCACGTACAGCAAGAGTGAGCGCTGTCACGACTGGCAGGCCGAGATAGTGTATAAGCTCTTGTACTCGCGACAGATTTTCCTTCGCACACTGAATTTTCAACGTACTGCTTAACGCCAAGGGTTGAAAATCAAATTATTTCATCAAGTGACATATCAAATATTCTTAACCAAGTAATATAATATTCTATTCTAGTTTTAAACCCAATTGTGCTCTTTTTTGACTTAATGGGCCGCGCTGTGTTCAAGTTTCAACGCTAGGCCGAGTACCGAAAGTTGAAAATTGAATGGCCAAATAAAGAACTGTCGCGTTAAAAATTGCCCGTATGCACGAAGATTGAGATCACCGTACGTACGTATATATGTGTGTATGCCTGGGTTTACTTGCTGTATGAAACTTTACTCATCATCATATGCCCAGCCTTTTCCTAACCCATTCAATATGGCGCACGCCGATCAGCGTATTATTTTTTCATACTCGTTATTTCATATTTTACCCAAATTTGAAGATTTATTAATAAAGTATAGACCAATGTGCTTGTAATTTATAAGTGAAATGCCTGGTACAAGTAGTTTTTGGATATTTCAGTTCTAGAAACGTTGAGTTTTCTTACTCTAGTGCGGAATTCGCCAATCGGCGTATTCCAGGGATTAACTGCCCAAATAATATATGTATTTCGTTTATCTTTTTTTTTAAATATTTTCAGTGATAATTTGGTAATTACCACATGCTTCCTGATATTTTAATTCTTTTTTAATCTCTTTATTTGAGCTTTCACATTTCAAATTCGAAATGAATAAATTGAAATTCATAACGAAGTGCTGAAAACGCCGATTGGCGTGTTATTTTTTATTCGACAAGTGCGGCTCACGCCGCGCGCCTATCGGCGTTTACGTTAAAAACTATGCCGCATCTGGGTAGAGAGAAAAAAAATAGTTGCCGCATTGAATGGGCTAATGTTGTTGGGGCCGGCTTCCAGCCTAACCGGATGTAGCTCAACACCAGTATTTTACATGGAGGACTACCTATCTGACCCCCTCAATCCAACCTTACTGGATAGCGTTTGTCAGCTTCTGACAATCCGTAATAACTGTCAAGTATCAAAACAAATACAGGGACATGGTGGAAAGAATCCAGAACAAGTTCACTCGGTTTCTTTACTTCAAGCAGTATGGCGTGAGTGGCGAGGTGTAAATTTTTCTAAAAGAGAAGCCGAAGCGAAGTTGGCTTTAACTTACTGACTCATCAATAAAGAATACTTACTATCATTCTAAAATTAATATAGGAATGTAATGAATTAAATGCAATTAAATTTAACAGCTGAAAACCGAATAAAATATGCAATATTCCTCTATCTCGTTCTCGCTGACGCATTTTTCTATACCTGTCTCTGTCATAACCCGTTGTACAGCGGCTTGCTCTCGTACATATCAAGCGGTGCCACGTGACCAAAAGTGACATCATTACGGGATCGCTGTTGTATGAATTTTTAGTTCCCGATTATGACGTTTTGGCGTCGGGTTAATTTAGAACATTTCTCTTTTGTTGTAATAAAAAGCTATAAATAACCTTTTTTGTTGTTTGAATGTTATGGTGAATTAAATACCCGTAGTGTAACTATATTTATTGACAATAGTAGCCACTATTTACCTACATACTATTGTATTTTTAATAGTGATAGAGTTACCAATGCGAATCCCCGAAGGCAAGCCGGTAGGAATCGTGTTATATGGTGCTTTCGCCACTGTGGCGTCTATCCTTTCTTCTCGCTTTTGTACCCGAGTCTTTTCGTATTAGGGATGGTAGGGTACAGTAGGCTGGCGGTGCGGAGGGACGTCACTCTTTGTAGCTTGGGGGGGCGCGCGTCACCCGTCGCCTACGCTATTGGAGCCATACTCTAGGACCAACCTGAATAAGTTTGCCCCGTGGACACGAGCCATAACATTGGTCAATATTATTTCTGTGGAGGTAGATATATTTCAGTGCAGCCTGACGAGGTTCACAGAAGTAGCACTGAAGTGCACTGAAAATAGTTAAGTGTCAATTTCTTGTGTAATTCGTTAATTTAAGCATGATATTATTTGTTTTGTTTTTCTTGTACATGTTTAGTAGTAACATCGCATTGGCGCATTGAGATGTTAGGGTGTTATTCAAGAAATTTTAAATAAATATATAAAAAAAATAAAAACCAGAACCAACGGATTAACGTATTTTTGAAGCACTAGGAGATGTATTGGTATGTACAGCCGGTCACCCATCCACGGACCAACTGTGGCAAGCGTGGCTTAACCTCGTCTATCGACCTGTGCAGCTGTTATTACTTAACAATAAGCCCTGTATGGAGCTTTAGAATAGAGCCGAAATGTTATAGATGGATATTTTTACGTATATAGTACGTAATTTTTTACTGCTACGTAGAAGGAGCACCCTGAATTTTTATGTCTTGTACGTGAAAATAACCAGCATATTTTTTGTTTTTCTTTCATTTCATATCGCAGAGCAAATATTTTTTTGTTAAGGTAGATATTTGAGGAGTAAGAGTTCCTTCAAGGTCCCTCTAAACTAGTTTAACAAAGTGTAGTGTTTTTTTTTTATAGTTTTATCATAATTGCTTTTTTGTTGTTCCTTCCCTATCTGATTTTTTGCTGCGTAAGAAAGTTTTGCGTGTTCATTTTATAATACAGTATTAGAGAAGTTCTTAAAATTGTGGTAGGTAATTTTGAATCATCATTTTCGTTTAAAAGATTCTTGGAGGCAGACACAGCAATTTAATGACAAAAATATCCATCGGCTTTTAATTGTGTTGAAATTACCTACATAACTACCATCTATATACAGAATGTCTATTTTTTTATAGCAGTGGTGGCCCACTGGTGTCAGTCCTGACTTAAGAATTGTAGAGGAAACCGGCATGTCCTAGAACCAAGATCTCATTACAATGTATCGACTGCCAATCCCCTGCCTCTCGAAGAGAGGACTGTCTTGTGTTCCATCAGTGGGACCATTATAGACTGGTTTTGCTTTTATTGTGGTTCTCATAATACACGTAAGTAAATGAATTCCTTTAGGTACTGGGGCATAGATTTGAAACACCCACACGAGATATAATACACAGAAATTACCATTTGTCGCCAATGATCTGATGTGGGTGTCGCATAGATACCAATACACGAATTCAGTACCGCGTAGGCAGCACTTTTGATCGGAAACCTCATACATGACTATCTGGTTTGATATAAAAAAGTTTACAAGGTAACCTAAATCTGATTATTTTATTCTAGTCAAAGTACACATCACTAACGTGGGCGCCTGAAATCCCACATCGAAAATATTTCCAGAAATATGCTGATAAATAGCATCAAAAGTAAAAAGAAAAACGGTTATTTCTAAAACTTATTAAAATATCATCTTGAACTGTAAATTTATTTAATAAACATTATCCAAAAGGCAACTAACGTGACCTGGCATTTTAGGCTGCTTTTTGCTTATGCTAATCAAAATTACAGAGACAGAAACGGTTCATAATTGCGGCTACTTATCCGAAAAAAGACCTCTAAGCAAGAGCATAGAGATATAACATCCAATTTATACACATACATCAGAGTATAACATTCTGATGGGACACAGGCTTCTTCCTGTGAGAGAAAGTGGACAATAATCCAGCACGCAGGCCCAGTGCGAGTTGCTGGATATCCACAGATCTTCGAATTTTGATATCTTGAAAGATAGATCATAATAAAGGCAGTTGTCATCCTTACCTCTTATTATCTAAAAACTATTGATTAATTTTGTAAACTGCATACGATATAAAAATAAATTAAGCACTCAGGCGGATTTTTTACTCAACTGCAGATAACCCGAAAGGAGGTTAATGTGTTTACCAAAAGCCGTTTAGACGATCATATGAACGTAATAAGGTACCTCGGATGCAAATGACAGATCTGAATAGTTCCTTCCACAAAATGACGCCTTACGAAACTAAGAAACTTAGAAAGTTCTTACAAAAATTTTGCATTTTATGGATAAGAAGGAAAATTACGTTCATTAAAATCTGCAATGCTGTGTTAATGTAAGTTTGTATTGCATTAAGTTAGTGTCCTATTGTTTCTTTTCCGGCAAATGGTTAACCACATTCCTATATGTTCCATTGCTTTTAATTTTCAAAAAGAGAAGATAGCGTTTTTTTTTTTGTTTAAATTTATAAAAGGTGTAGGTCTCCAGACGGCCAAAGGAGACTTGGCTTCGACGTGGAAAAAAATATAGAGCACAAGTGTATGCACAGACTTAGAGGCACTCTCTTTTCCCTCACTGCCATAGTCCGATGGGACGACAATCCGACACGACCGGAGAGAGATTAAGTGCAGAACCAAAGGAAATAACCGGCCAATATTAAAAAAAAACTACTTACTAGATCTCGTTCAAACCAATTTTCGGTGGAAGTTTACATGGTAATGTACTATAACAGCCAAAAGTCGACTTACAATCTAACAAAACTATGGCATAGACATATCAGTTGTTACTTATGACCTTCTTCTTTAAGAACGTTTGACAACACTACACATTGGCAACTTGTTGCCCGCTTATGATTGTTATTACAAAGAACAATGTCAGGTTTCGGCCTACACAACTTTTAAAACTAAATTCACACGGACACAAAGTTTTTACCTACAGCAATTAAAATGTTTAATTTCAGCTTATTAGAAAATATATATTTCTTTTCGAGAACTTTTCGAAACGAAAATCATTTTAATAAGTATTCATTTTGTTTTTCTTTTTTAAATAAAAATTCAGGTAGTTACCTATTCTGCCACTGTAATCGATTATTCTAAATAATTAAAGCGATTTACTCTTTACTTTTTATTTCACACCTCACAATTGTGTTTTTTTTTTTAACTAAATAATATGTTCATCGTGTTTATTATAAATACATTTGGTAGTTTATAGACAATATTAAAATTAAATTCAATAAATCGATTTTCCTGACCTGTGGTCGATGACTTAACCGTTATGAAATGGCAACCCTGTTAGCTTCTGTCAAAATCACGCGCTTAAACTGACAGTGAGTTGATGCAAACATCTTGTTGTGTTTTTGCCGGTGTTTTTTTTTTTGTGTACAGTTGTTTTCTTCTCGAATCCCTCTTATAGACTTATCATGTTATAATCCATACAACACATTTTGTGTCAATGTCCCAACAACTACGTTGTATTAATTATGGTAGTATTTTTTGTTTAATTTACTCTGTTTAAAAATGCATAACCTCCAATTTAAAATGTCTGAATAACTTCTTTTTTAAAAGTTCAATTTAAAAGTGGAAATCACAGAAAAGCTTTTGAGATTAAACTACACAAAAATACGTAAGAATTTTCTCTCTCCATGACAAATTAATAGTGAGCCAAAGTTACAATGGACATCTGACATTGTTCTTTCAATGAGTTGAGTAAGCGTTACGGTGGCTAAAGTGGTTAGCACTGTGCCTCGCATGGCGAACGTTCAGGTTCGTGTCTCACATCGAACATGAAAAATATTGTTAGCGTTGGAACATCACTCACACATAAATATGCGTATGTGTGTATAGGCGCCGCAGCTCGTATAGCGCAGGCGATAATGGTCATTGCGGTGTAAGTGGACTTCTGGCCGTTGACTGTACATCATATATTTTTTTAGTTTTATCATTCTCTTATTTTAGAAGTTACGGGGGGGGGGGCACACTTTTTCCCACTTTGGTAACTTGGACTTAAGTTTCTCTCGCGCAAACTATTCAGTTTAGAAAAAAATTATATTAGAAATCTCAATATCATTTTTGAAGACCTACCCATAAATACCCCACACGTATGGATTTGAAGAAAACTTTTTTTTGAGTTTCAGTTCTTTGTATAAGGAACCTGTTGAAAATAGGTTGGAATCATCATGCGTCCCATAGAGTTAGTTTTTGGTTTTGTTACTAGGTAACAACTTGTTTTATAATTTTCTGTGTCAGTGTGATGTCTTAATAAAATACAATGATAATATTTAAAACCAACTGCGTGTTAACTCTGTCGTTTAGCTCCCTTTAGTACACCAATTTACAACAGGTTATGGGCCCAGGTACGTAGTCTCGTTGATACTAAATTTTAGGGACAGTTATATGTATTGAGAATAAAAAATGACGTCGCAAAATACGACGCAAATTTCCAAGTTGTCGGGGCAAGAAAACTACGCTACATGGTCTTTTTCTATGCAAATGCTCCTTATCGACAATGATCTGTGGGATTGTGTTCAAGATACGTTCATTGCGACCTCAAATGAGTTGGTGAAGCGGGATGCTAGAGCAAGAGCCAAGATCTGCCTGATGCTTTCGGAAGGCATCTACCCCCTTGTGACGGAAGCAAAGACGGCACGAGAGACTTGGCTGGCACTAAAAAATGCCTATGCGGATGCTGGACTAATGCGCAGGCTTTCGTTGCTGCGAAAAATGTTTCGCATCAAGCTGGAATCGTACCCAAGTATGGAAGCCTACGTCACGGAAGTTCGAGCGATTCAGCAGCAGCTGCGAAGCATTGGTGCCGGACTTGACGATGAGTTTGTTGGAATAATAATGCTGGCGGGATTGACGGACAACTACAATCCGTTAGTAATGGCCATAGAGCATTCCCGCTCGACAATTACCTCAGAACTGGTTATATCAGCACTTCTGAAGGAGGGTCAACGTCAAGAGTCGAATGAAGCCCCAAGGGATGATTCGGCGCTAGCATCTAGCGCTGGTGGTAGTGTAGGAAGAGAACACACCAGAGAGATTGTTTGTCACTTCTGCAAACGGAAGGGCCATTTCAAGTGGCAATGCAAGCAGTTCAAGGCCAAGCAGCCGGATAAGAAGAAATCAAATGCGAATTCGGCCATGATGACCAGTGTGAACGCGAATTCAGACTTTTTGACCTTGTTGTCATCTGTTGGTAGCAGTGATAACTGGGTGTTGGATTCAGGAGCCACGTCCCACATGACACCGGTGAAATCCCTCTTGAACCCTACGAAATCTTGCTCCAAAACGATAACTTGCGCGAATAGCGAGAAAATTGTTTCGACTTCGCAAGGTTCTGTGGAGTTAAACCTGCGTCACGGGGAACGTAACACTGTAGTGAAGATGAATGATGTTCTTCACATTCCTGAACTAATTACCAATTTAATGTCTGTAGGAAAGTTTGCAGATGCAGGAAATATTATTGTTTTTGATAAAACCAAATGTAGTGTTTTTAACAATAATGTAAAAATAGATGGTAAGGCATTGTTTACCGCACCGCGCCAAAACGGACTTTATGTTATAGGTTCCGGTTGTAATCAGGCTACAGCTCTTTTAGGGGAAGACAATCAGGACAAGTTTGAATTATGGCACCGGAGATTGGGCCATTTGTCTCCCGCGCAAATGTACATTTTGAAAAGAATTGTCCAGGGCCTAGATTACGGCAAAAAGGGTGATGGAGCCCCTTGTGTTCCTTGTAGTCAAGGAAAGCAGTGCGTAAAAAAGTTTCCTAAACGGAAGAAGTCTTTTAGAGCCTCCGGCATGCTGGACTTAATACATAGCGACGTAGCTGGACCAATAGATGTAGAGACTTGGGGAGGAAACAGATATCTCCTCCTGTTCATTGACGACTTCAGCCGAAAGGTTTTCGGTTACGTCATGAAGCAAAAGACTGAGGTGTTAGAGAAGTTCAAGGAGTTTAAGCGTCTGGTAGAGAACCAAACCGAAAGAAAAATTAAACGGTTTAGAAGCGATAATGGTACTGAGTATACCAATAAGGAGTTCCAGGCTTATTTGGCCAAATATGGAATTACGCATCAGACGAGCGTTACTCATACTCCTCAACAGAATGGAGTTGCGGAAAGGACGATCCGCACCATTACTGAAAAGGCGAGATGCATGCTCCATGACAGTAACCTAAGTAAACGGTACTGGGGAGAAGCGGTGGGGACTGCGATCTATTTGAAAAATCGCTCACCCACATTAGCAATCGCCGGGAAAGTTCCCGAAGAAGTTTGGACAAATCATGAGGTGGATTTTACCAATTTAAAAGTTTTTGGGTCCACAGCTCAGGTTTTGGTGAAAGATAATAGCCGAAGGAAATTCGACTCCAAGACCCGTGAGCTTGTCTTCGTTGGATACAGTGAAGTACAAAAGGGGTACAGATTTGTCAACCCGGTCAATCCGCGCCGCATAATAGTTGCTCGCGACGCCGTGTTTGACGAGCGGTCAAAAGTAATCAAGGAGATTAAACCCCCTGAGCGCAGTGTACAGGTTTCGAGGGAGAAACAAAGGCGAGAATATATAGAGGTACCAATTTTTACTGAGCCAGATACTGCTCAAGGCACTTCTAGGGCTGTGGCGCCTGAGGATGGCCCAAGCCAGAGTAACATGGTTATGTCACCAAGTTCATCGCCCACTAGTGCTGAAGAAGAGTTTCACGACTCTTTTGAAGAACCGTCAACAGAGCCGGTTCAAGCTGTAGAGGAGCCTGAGGAACGGCGTTATCCTCTAAGAAATAGAGTCAGAAGAATAGATGAAGACATGGTATACAACTTCCATGTCATGAATGCTACTGACCCGATTTCAGTTATGGACGCTATGGAGCGTTCTGATAAAGACCTGTGGATGAAGGCTATGAAGGAGGAATATGACTCTCTTATGGAGAATCAGACTTGGGAGCTCGTCGATCGTCCCAGAGACGCTAATGTCGTCAAAAATAAATGGATTTTTAAGTTGAAAATCGGGGCAGATGGAAAGGTTCAACGACATAAGGCTCGCCTTGTCGCCAAGGGGTACTCTCAAAAGTTTGGAGAAGATTATACCGAGACCTTTGCTCCTGTAGTCAAGCTTTCTTCCATTAGGCTTCTCCTGGGATTATCAGCAGAATTGGATTTAAATGTACACCATATTGACGTCACCACAGCATTTTTAAATGGTGATTTAGATGAGAATCTGTATATGGAGCAACCTGAATCTTTCATAAAGAAGGGAAATGAAAAGAAAGTATGCAAGCTGAAGAGAGCCATCTATGGCCTCAAACAAGCTGCACGTTGCTGGAACGTCAAAGTACATGATCACATCACTAAAAGTGGTTTTACAAGATCGAAGTATGATCTGTGCGTGTACATTAAAAGAGGGAAAGATAATACCGTGATTGCAATAGCACTTTATGTCGACGACTTCTATATTTTTGGAAGTTCAGTGGGGGACATAGAAAGAGTCAAAAAGACAATCGCCAAAGCGTTCAAAATTAAAGATTTAGGTGAGGCCAAGGATTGTCTAGGGATCCATATCACGCGATCCAATGGGCAGATATCCCTATCACAGGCAAGCTTCGCCAAAAAGATTCTAGAAAAATATGGAATGCAGGACTGCAAGCCTGTAGCTTCTCCGATGGAATTGAATCTACGACTTGCAAAGGGGGAGAGGCGTGAGGATTTTTCTTTCCAAGAAGTAATAGGATCGCTCATGTATCTATCCTGCGGCACAAGGCCTGATTTGACATTTGCGGTCAGCTATTTGAGCCAGTTTAATACATGCTGGAATGAACAGCACATGACTGCGCTCAAGCGGGTGCTCAGGTACTTAAAGGGCACCGTGGACTATAGTCAAGCTTTCTTCCATTAGGCTTCTCCTGGGATTATCAGCAGAATTGGATTTAAATGTACACCATATTGACGTCACCACAGCATTTTTAAATGGTGATTTAGATGAGGATCTGTATATGGAGCAACCTGAATCTTTCATAAAGAAGGGAAATGAAAAGAAAGTATGCAAGCTGAAGAGAGCCATCTATGGCCTCAAACAAGCTGCACGTTGCTGGAACGTCAAAGTACATGATCACATCACTAAAAGTGGTTTTACAAGATCAAAGTATGATCCGTGCGTGTACATTAAAAGAGGGAAAGATAATACCGTGATTGCAATAGCACTTTATGTCGACGACTTCTATATTTTTGGAAGTTCAGTGGGGGACATAGAAAGAGTCAAAAAGACAATCGCCAAAGCGTTCAAAATTAAAGATTTAGGTGAGGCCAAGGATTGTCTAGGGATCCATATCACGCGATCCAATGGGCAGATATCCCTATCACAGGCAAGCTTCGCCAAAAAGATTCTAGAAAAATATGGAATGCAGGACTGCAAGCCTGTAGCTTCTCCGATGGAATTGAATCTACGACTTGCAAAGGGGGAGAGGTGTGAGGATTTTTCTTTCCAAGAAGTAATAGGATCGCTCATGTATCTATCCTGCGGCACAAGGCCTGATTTGACATTTGCGGTCAGCTATTTGAGCCAGTTTAATACATGCTGGAATGAACAGCACATGACTGCGCTCAAGCGGGTGCTCAGGTACTTAAAGGGCACCGTGGACTATAAAATAGTCTATGAAAGACCAGGCAAACCCCTGGTTGCATATTCAGACGCCGATTGGGGAGCCAACGCCGATGGGCACTCATTTACCGGTTATGCCCTTATTTTCGGTAGAGGTGCTGTTTCCTGGCAAGCTCGCAAACAGCGATGCGTAGCCTTAAGCACAGCTGAGGCTGAATATATAGCCATCTGCGAAACCGCAAAAGAACTAGTCTGCGTTAAAGGCTTGTTAGAAGAGCTAGCTGGATTCAACGACTGCGTTACAGTGTTCAGCGACAGTCAGAGTGCAAGTAAATTAGTGTACTCTTCTGCGATTGGTAGAAGGTCGAAGCACATCAACATACGCTATCATTTCATAAGAGAGTTGGCTGAAGCCGGTGTGATTCGTATAGAATATTGTGATACAAACCAGATGCCAGCTGACTGTCTTACTAAAAGCCTGGCTCGCATTAAGCTAAAGTATTGCATGGAGCGCATGGGGATTCAGTGGGGGTGTTGAAAATAGGTTGGAATCATCATGCGTCCCATAGAGTTAGTTTTTGGTTTTGTTACTAGGTAACAACTTGTTTTATAATTTTCTGTGTCAGTGTGATGTCTTAATAAAATACAATGATAATATTTAAAACCAACTGCGTGTTAACTCTGTCGTTTAGCTCCCTTTAGTACACCAATTTACAACAGAACCCCAAAATTTGTTGTTTTTTTTTCTATTTTTGTGGATATATCTTAATGCGGTTCACAGAATACATCTACTTACCAAGTTTCAACAGCTTTTATAGTTTCGGAAAAAAGTGGCTGTGACATACGGATGGACAGACAGACAGACAGACGTGACGAATCTATAAGGGTTCCGTTTTTTGCCATTTGGCTACGGAACCCCAAAAAGGAGTATATAAGGATAGAAGCGGATGACGTTCTGCGTTTTACCCCCGTATACCACCGTGGGATAAAGCCGTGAGTTTATGTTTGTTTATTAACTTAAACTTTTACCGTATTTAGCTACGTAATATTATTTATCAGCGTAACATACCTATATTTTATTTACTTTTGAAAACAAATTCTAAACACAAAAAAAAGAAGAACATTTTCATACCAAAACGGTATCTTTACATATAAAATAACTAGGCATCATAACTTAAGTGATCCGATAACAACATTATTTAGAACGAAAACTTGAAAAGCAATTCTGAAGAAATAATAAAATATAAAAGATGGCGGCTTTAGATCTAGTAAATTGGGTTTTATGTCCAATATACACACAGACACAACGAATATAACTTCACTTAAACCTTTTACAAGAAAATATTGATGTAATTAGCAAGTAACGAAATTAAACTAAAAGGCTTTGTTTATCTTTTCAAAAATATTGGGCAGTTCGGTATTAATTTACAACGCTTTAGCTGACGGTGGTGCATAATGTTGGATAATTTAGCTCCCTTCAAGCTGATTGAGCTGAATGGTTCTAATTCTTTGCGTCATGTTCGTGAACGGGCGCCGTCAGTAGAGACTGGAACTCTCTTAGCTGCCACGATTTATTTTAATCTACTTGAATATTTGAAATTCTTTCCTTTTTATTATCTTTTTATTACGGACGCTTTTAGCGTTCTGCATCGTTTTCACATGCATAAGTTCGATATGATTGGAGAGTGTCCGCGGAGTTTATTCAGCGCTCTTCTTCATATGTACTTTCTTCGCTTTGGAATGGCTAATTAGCTTCTTCTTTCTGACTGACCAACCTGTGACAATTCAAAAGTGCCAGTATTTGAAATAAAGGTTCTGAGTTTGTCTTTGAACGTACAGATGTGAGGAACTAAGTATAAAGTTCCGATTCCACAAAACTGGAATATGTTTTTATAGCGAACGCAGTAATGAACTACAGATGTCGTCACAGATACTTCTTAATCTTCTTGTCTTCAAAAGCATACTGATTGCTAAGCACAGTTAGATACACTATGTCGCTCTCCGCATTCTGTTAGGTATCTATTAAATTCGGGCTGACGAACAAGTCCAAATGTTGTAGAGTTACTGTTTTCTTGGGCATGGCCGTCCAGCTTCATTGTACAAGTCTATAGATACTCGTAAGTCTGTACAACGCATACGTGTGACGTCTATCCTAATTCGGGTAGTCATTCGGATCCCCGCTTGCGGGCTAACGACTAAGTGTAATGGCGCCATATGTGTTGGTGCATTTCTGAATACCAAATTTGCCGGGTAATAAAATTTGGTGTCCACTGCCTCTGTGTAAAATATTAGATATTATTCAAAAGTTTACCTACTTAACCAAAAACGCAGGGCATTAGAACCATGCGTCAAAGCCTTTTCATCAACAATACATTTTAGTCACATATTTTATGCTTACAACAAAACGTTCACATTCCATACCGATAGCCTTTCCATGGGATGGTCCATTTAACTTTAGTCTTTGTGATCCGTCGGGGGCGAGGGTTACAAATTATACCTATTGTTTATGTGCCCTCACGCGGGCTTGCCACCCCCTGACAAATTATATTTGCATGGTTATTAATTAGCCATAGTGTAGCATTTTGGTGGCGAAATGTTATTACATACTGCGCCTGGTTTATTGGATACACCAACTCATAATGTAGATTTCGCTGATTGCAATGCAATATAAATATGCAATTTAATTTGAATCTCTAAATAACATAGTGTCGTTTTTTCGTCAGTTATGTTTCCGCTTACTTCTTCAAAACCGCAACGGATTTTGATACGGTTTTCAGTGTCACCGTAAAGGTTTATATGTGCAGACGCCAGCATTTGAAGCTACTACAATCTGTCAAATTTCTTTAATAGGTTTTCAACTTTAACGCTAAAGTAAATAAGTTCAAGATTGATTGGAAAAATTCGGGTACCTTGATCTGCTGGCGTCTGTACATGCATGTTTTATTAAAAATTCGAGAATATAAAATATTAATGACTCATTCACGTCTATCCCAAACGTTATCATTTCTTCGGCTAATCTGGCCGACCAATTACCGCTTTAGCTTTTTTACTGCATGCTTTTGTAAAAGATATTCTTTGGATCTCAAAATAAAGTCTTCTTTCTAGAACATTATTTACATATTAAACATCGGTTTATTTAACCAAATATATATGAGTATAGTTTACAGTGTAGTTTCGTAAGTTAGCAACTTTCTGCCAAGCAACAACAGACATGGCGCTCTTCAAGAGCTGAGTGGAATAAACTTTTAACTTTGACTCTGTTTTCTCCTCTCCTCGTCTCTCAACTATAAACACTACATGTAATCGCTTTGCTAAACTTTATGTTGGTTAAATTAAATCAGCTGGCGATACGTTATCCACGTGTTAGGTATCGATACAATATCGAAAAGTAATGGAAAAAATAATTCATCATCGGATCGGTATCATTAGAAAGGCGAAGGTATCGTAATCGCTCAGCAGTTTTTTGTAATTTTTCTTAGAACTTGGATATTTTATATGAATTCCTAGAAACTATAACATAACATTAGTTTGGTTGTCTTAATTTACTTTTCACAGTGTCATCAAAAGTTTTGAACAAAGTTGGATGATAGAAATTATTTTATTTTTTATTTGTTGGTTTATTCGTTTTCGATACCCAACAAGTGGGTAAAGTATTGCCAGCTCATAGTATTTGACTCAAAGGTCGTGACAATCAGTGACCCGTAGCATGGTTCTGATCCATAAAACAACCACAGTAGGGACTATTTTAATAATACACGATAAATAACGCGCTTCTATGTACTCAAATACACGAGCATTACGTTGTCGTGGGCTGCAGTTCCCTCTGCCATTTATGCGGGTCGCTCGGGTGTATGCACACTTCCACATAGCATAACATCACGCTTGTATTCTGCTAAAGGTTAGGCAGAGGTGTACCGTTCACCCAAATTTCGGCAGTTATGTTGATGTCCTTAGTGATAGTTTTAAGTTCCTAACTGACACTAAACACTGACCTTCAAAATATATTCCCACACTTGTAATTGCAATACCTCCTAAAATTGTTTAAGAAATATCTAACTTCTATCGAGATGTCAGAGTTTTATGGTTGGTATTGGCTCCTCGGGTTCTGATTACAACTTCGCGCTCAGACTAGGTTTTAGAGGCGATGTTGGGGACTATTCTCCCATTATTACATCAAGGCTTTGTTTAGGGTACTGAGTGTGATAAGAGCTTATCTGCGGCTTCTGAATAGCCAACCGAGCTGGAGGCCTAGGACTGGGGCTAGGAGCCTGGAGCCGATTCCCAGGCGCATTGAATCGGATTGAGATAAGGACTTCTTGATGGCCAAGCCACCAAGTGGATACCAAACTCCTGAATGTACTCTTGTACGACCCGAGCGGTGTGTGGCCAGGAGTTATCCTATATCATCTGGTCATACACGCACGCCGGTTACCAATACTACGCACTTGAACCTTTTGAAGAACCAAACATTTTAATCATCAAAAAACGTCAGTTTACAGTCTATATTCTCAGTTATAAAAACATTAAAATGAAAACACATTTGTGCCGAAATAACTCGTTATGTTTCAGATATTCAGATAAACCTGTTACATTTTCTTTTCATACGAATCGTTCGTTTGTTAATCCGATTCCCATTCGTTGTTCTTTTTTACATATTCTTTTTCACTGTAATTCCAATTCCTTTGCAATTATTTCCATTATTTGAAACGTTCTCTTCCAGTATTTAAAACACTGATTGGGTTCTACTAGATTTTTTTTGACTAAAACTAAGTTAATCTGAACTTGTAAAGTAAATAACAAAATAATTATTAAACTTGGTTGTAGAGGTTGTTGTTGTGGTTGCGGATTGATTAGTATTGGCCAAACCATTACATAAAACCACGCCTATATGACCCAAAAAAAGCAGGCAGAAGTGTATATACACTGACTATAGTATTGACTGACTATACTATACACACTGGCGTATAAAGTAGGTACAACATACAGCCTATGTTGTTGTTCCCACATGTTCCCACTGCTAGAGCACAGGCCTCTGTGAGTAGCCGAGTTCGTGGTGGATGTCACATGTCTTGGAATTTTTAGTTCTAGGACATGATGGTTTCCTCACGATTTTTTTGGGTCCACCCTTTATGGCGGAATTTTTTTCGTCATAATATGATTTTGCATAACAGCGGGTAGCATATACTTCATTTCGCAGAAAATCGTTTGGCATACTTACACGCATCATACATTCACAATGCATAATTTTATAAGTCAGAATGATCTTTAAGCATAAATTTTATATCCATAATAATCAAAAGGGAGAACCATCATATCGCAAAAAGTTCGCAGTCAGAATCGTCTCTTGGCATAATTTCATATCGATACTCATTAAAAGGCAGAACTATCATATCTCAGAAATTTTACAGTTAGAATCATCTTTTGGCATACATTTCATATCCATAATAATTGAAACACTCATATATTACATTACAGAAAAATCATAGTTAGCACGCTGCATTCAGACACGCAAACAAGCATACACCATGCATGCAGTATGCAAGCAAGCTCACAGCATGCAGGCGAGTATGCAACATGCAGCATGCATGTTTTCTGTCACGGCTCCGGCGCTGCGAGGCTCCGGCGTTCCCACGCGAGCTCATCGTCGCAGATGGTTTTATGTTCACCTGCGGCGGCGCGCGTCAAAATCACTCCTCCTCAGCTCGCGGGCCGCCTCGCCCCTCCGCGCCTACGCGGGCTTAAATTACACTCTAGGGGTAGGGCAGAGAAGACTACGTGGAGTCGGTTCTGCAGCGAATCGTTTCTGTCAATAACTTTTGTAGCACAACGTTATACTGACTTTTTGAGACACATTTAATTTAAGGTAAAAATGCAATATTATAAAAATTACAATATGCCTAACAAAATTATTCTAAATGAAATTCTGCCATCTTCATAGTCATCATCATCATCATCATTTCAGCCGAAAGACGTCCACTGCTGGACATAGGCCTCCCCCAAGCTCCGCCACTTCGACCGGTTTTGTGCTTCCCGCATCCAGCGGATTCCTGCGGCCTTCACAAGGTCATCGGTCCACCTTGTTGGAGGCCTTCCAACTCTACGTCTTCCGGTACGCGGTCGCCACTCCAGAACCTTCCAGCCCCATCGGCCATCTGTTCTGCGAGCTCTTCTCTCTATCTTCATAGTATGCCAAGTGAAATTATACCAAATAATCGTCGCACTAAATAAATGTTATGCTAAACGAAATTATGCGAAATTTTAAGTCTGCCAAAGGTAATTATGCGAAATAAAATTCTGCCATCTTAAAAGAATGCCAGCGTACAGTCGGCCAAACAATGATTATGCTAAACATTGTTTATGCCTTACAAATATTCGTTTAAAGAAGATTATGCCAAGTGTATTATGCCAAATAAAATTCGGAGCATCAAGTTTCTGCCAGATAGAGGGAACCCGATTTTTTTCTTCAACGTTTAAAGAGAAGCCAGTATGAAGTTATAATTTTAGTCTTATGCATGAGATGCGAGCTTGATGGACACAGTTGCTTAGTTTTTCTACCATGAACTAGTTTGTCAACTAGATTTTCCATCCTGAACTAGTTTAGTTATCTTGAAATAGTTTCTGAACTAGTTTTTCCATCATGAACTAAACTAGTTCAGGACTACCGACTACCAACTAGATTTTCTATGATGCTCTATAGTTTCTCAACTAGTTTTTCTATCATTAATTAGTTTCTCAACTTGTATATCAGCTAGCTTTACCGCCTTAAACTAGTTTCTTTTGGTTAGTTTTTCACCAAAAAAATAGTTTTTCAAAAACTTCCCGAGTAGGTACTAGTTTTGCTATCTTAAACTAGTTTCTGAATTCATTTTTTTCACCATGAACTAATTTTTCCACCATGACCTAGCATCTCAATTAGTTTTTCAATAATGAACTAGTTTTTCCACTAAAAACTATCAATTCCACTAGTTTTTAAATCATCAACTAGTTTTTTCACCATGAACTAGCATCTTAAAAAGTTTTTCAATCATTAACTAGTTTTTTTATCAACTAGTTTTCTTATCAACAGCAGTTTCTCCACCAAGAAAAAAAAATCCCCAACTAGTTTTATTATCATGAACTAGTTTCTCCACCATGCAATACTTTCTCAACTAGTTTTGTTTTCTTTCGTGTCTGAACTAGTTCAAGATGCCAAATCTATTTGTATCCTGTTGTCCCATGAGAAGAAATGTTATCACACCACTCAATCAAAACTAAAACCTTTAGTACCTACTCAAAATTATTTGGTATGAAGTTTCGCTGATAATTTTGAAGTAAAATTCATAAATCCCTATAGGTATCTGCGAACAAACATACGTGGCTGTCATTCACTGCGATAATTGTTTGACAGTCGGTAGTATCTTTGTATTTATAGGTAGATATTATTATGTACTCTTAAATTATTCCAATCCAGCCCGTCCCTTGCTGCTCTCTGCCAGTGATGCCCTAAGCCGAGGTCCGTACCCTTAGCGAGAAATCGCTCTAGTTTTAAGTTTTATTAAGCCCTGGCTGGAGGCCTTAATTTATTAAAGTAGCCACAGGCAAGTCTGGTTAAAAAGCCGACAGCCTCATAGGTTGATCTGCGAGATGTTATTCAATAAAATAAAAATAAAAATTGTACTTTTAAAGCGGTGGAGAGGAGACCGTCTTGAGGTAACAAGCAAGCAACAAGCAATGGACAATATTGTACAACCTTTTTAAGCTTGAATACGGGGCTTTTGGCTACTTTGTACGTGTGTATTTTTTTTTCTTTTTTGTTACTATTTTAAATTATGCGTTTTGTTTGTGCAGAATAAACAATTTTTCTTTCTTTCTTTCTTTTTTCTTTCTTTCTTTCTTTAGGTAACCGGCATATCTTAGAATCAAAAACATGTGACATATAGTAACTCGGACTGGGTCCGCATGGTAGATTATAGCCCACTCATTCTCACAAAGACGCCTGTGTCCCAGCAGTGAGAACATTATATGCTGATTATGCTCATTCGTGAGCAGTGGCCCAGTGGGTACCACCTACGTGACCCCGACTTACGAGTTGTCCAGTATGTGTCGTCGTCGTATTGTGTGTCGAGGAGCCCAGGCAGCTGATTTACTTTGTGTATATATTTTCATCAGCACTGATCTCAAAACGGTGAAGGAAAATATCGTGAGGAAACTGGTATGACTTAGTACAAAAAAAACGACGGGTTGCACTCCGGGAGTGCCGGCAGAAGTGAAAACTTGAATATTAACTTTGTGCATTTTTGATATTTTGGATTGGTTAGGGAATAATTTTGCACGAATTGCTTTAATTATCAGTGTAAAAGTACTATCATTTATGTGGTACACAATATTTATTTATTGCGCTATCGTACACAAACATGACAATTTATATTACATTATAAAGTTTATCTCTCAGAAAAATCACTCTCCGTCCGTCTTACGAATTTTCGATCAGGTCACGTGTCCTGACGCGAGTTTAAAATTTTTTACCCATTACAAAAAAGTGCACAACGCCGCTAAAGAAGTTTCCACTTCAAAAAATCGAAGACGTGACATCTACCAACCCGCACTGGGCCCGCGTGGCAGATAAAGGCCCACTTCCTCTCACCGAGAGGAGGCCTATGTCCCAGCAGTGGGAACAATATAGGCTGATTATGTGTATGCTCATTCGCGCGTCAACTTTGACCTAATATTTGATCTTATTTTTTTGTTTCACGCAAAATGCCTGTCTATTAACCTCTAATATGCCAAACGTGGATCCACGCGAGACACAATGGCGTTTTAATTGTTACTATAGTTACGGCATTCAACTAGTTATACGATATTAGAACTTAACTACAACAGCCATAAAGCAGGTTATGTTTTAACCAATTACTCACGTAATTTACCTTGTCTTAATCAAAGTATTTCCCAATACACGTAACTACACCACTAACACGTAACCTCATCAACAATTTTCATGTTAACCTCTTTGATTAACCCAAATACTTGATACGCCACAATAATTTAATAGGGCTAGTCTCACCCACAAGGCCGCAACCTTTGATAGAGAACTAACTTCGCCTTTCCTAATAAATGATTAACACACAGCCCACAGCATATTCTAAGACAATACAAGCTACCTTGCCTTTAACTTCGAGACCACACTGTTCTTTCTTCACTATAAATCTTAGACAAAGCTCAGGTGAAAGTTCTACTTTACTTCCACGAGGAAAGTATCTGCAACTAAGCTAGAATCACGAACTTTTGTAGTTCAATAAACTCCATTGCCTCGTATCTACAACGTCATCGGCATAAACTGCGGAAAGACTCCAGAGAAACGCAATGGAATGAAGTTATTAATATTTTTATTCTGTTGTAGCTTGTCTATGAAGCGAATGGAACACACATTCAATAAAATTTATTTCCTTTTTCCGACAGCAGCTCCTTCATGTGTCCGTAAAATACTTGTTCCAATAAATCGATGGGGCACTGCGTATTCTGGATACGGCAACCTTTGTGCTGACTGTTTAAATATACGAAGAATACGCGACGTTGCCAAATGCCCCACATTTGCAAAAATACGATAACGTACTTATGTACTTTATAACAACCCAAAAGCCGAAGTTTACGCTGAAATTCAATTGTTTCCCGGATACTTTTGGTTACAATCGGATTAGGGTTCTCGTTATGAAATTATTTACGAACAAAATCAAGCGGGCATTAGTGAATTCTGAGGATTTCATTGTACAGATTAATCTCTCGAGGGGCTTGTTTCTAACTTTTTCAATCAGAAAAACATTTTTTACTAATGAGAAGGAAAAATATGGAAAAAAACAAAAGCAAAACCCCTCATTGAAAGGTGAATCCTTTCAGTATCGATATTAACGATAATTGCTTGACTTATTGATTTGTGGTTACAAATTGTAATCAAAACTTTGTTGATTCTTCTTTTATGAAGGTAGGCAAGAACTATAGGTTACAATACTTACATAACTATGATAATACCATATCCTAGGTACCATAATATACATAGCTAGCAGTGGATTATGATAATTGGCTGTGCTCTACTCGCATCGATCATTGGCTCCCCTTCTAACGAGATGGATCCGACCCCCATTGTACACTCACGGTAATCAATCATTTCGATTACCAAATTCCAACTACATACATAACAAGTCATGTACGCGTTCACTTTATCAAAAATATTACTCTTTAGATATCAATTTGGTTCGTTATACATAATAATTATTAATATTATCCATCGATCTTTCGAGAGTTTTGAAAGGAAAATGCGCGATTTGCTGCTCATCTCTCATTACTAAGTATGTTTTCAAATAAATGTATTATATAACATAATATTTTTAAACAGTATTGTTTTAAATCATTCGGAAAAATAACAGCCGCACGGTTTAAGCTACGCTTGCCTCGGTCGGTTTTTAGATGGGTGAAAATCCATAAGATGTTGAAACTACTCCGTGCTTCGAAAAGCACGTTAAACCGTTGGTCCCGGCTGTTAATTGTACATCTTTGACAGTCTAACAACCAGTCGTACCAAGGGGTATCCTATTACCCAGTAAATGGGTTGTGGCGGTCAGATAGTCACTCGTTTATATAAAAATATAGAATAGAAGCCGACCCCAATTTAGTTAGAAAAACACTAGGCAGATTGATTCGGGCATATTATGAGGCAAAAAGAAATGACTCATGCACTTTTCAAACCAGCTGGAAATGAAATGAAATGAATTGCACCGACCCCAGCGTGGTTTGACCAGACTCGATTAATCGAATGGACCCCAAGATTTGCACTAGCCTTTGAAGCCTCATTATTCATGGTGCTACATAGGCCATTGCATATCAAGAAGTAGACCGGGGGGCGCTGTAATGGTAAGGAAGACGTGCCCTTAGGATAGAAAAAGATAACGAGCCTACTGACTATGCAGCCTTAAGTAAGCATTGGACTAGTGGAGAGAAGGGTGATATTTGTTTATAGGAGGGCATCGTTTCACGTCGTCGCCGGCATGTTGATCCAGGTCGAGCTCCACCGATGCATCTTTTGGTGGGTTTAACCGTTTGCTTGGCTCTTTTCTATGTCAATGCTTCGCTATGTTCCGTGTTGTTGTTTTCTTGGTCGTCTTCTGAGTTCTCGCTGCTATCAGTTTCTGTTTTTTTTTAGATATCACTAGCCGCTTTCTTGATCTTATTTCTGTCTCCAGCTGTGTCCCTCCAAAACTGGATTTTCTTGTCGAAGTATTTCATGTCCTGTTTTAGGTTGTCATTCCATGTGTAAATAGGTCGTCCGACCTTCTTAGATTTGGCCCTATACTGCATTCCTGCATGTAACAAGTGTGGTCAGAGCGTCTGAAAATGAGTGCCAGGTAGCACATCCTGTGGTTCTTGATGCGTTTTGTTATGGTTTTACCGTCTAAGATTTAATGCATTTTCTTCTGTCTCAGTTTATTCCTAGCGTGGTTGATCAAGTCTGTCATTAGATATAACTCTTTCATATCTTCTCAGTCTTGAACGGTTCGCCTTTGTGAGTGCTGATACTTTTAAGCCATACATCATACAAGGTACGATAATCAGTCGATACATAAGTGTAGCTAGTTTCCAGTCCATTTTTGAGTTCAATATGAATGGTATTAGAGATTTAGCGTTTTTCGTGGCCTGCTGGCATCATTTTCTAATTGAGTTTCTTCTGCTTAATGCGGACGTTATATAAGTGCCTAGGTGTTTGATTTCATCCGCTGTTGGTATATTTATTCCGTTGACGGTCACGTGGGTCGTTTTCTGTGTTTTTTTGGGGTCCCTAATTACAATTTTTGTTTTTGTTTCGTTTATTTGAAGGCCTACACTATTAAGTAAGGATTTTATGTGATATAAAATGCGTTCTAGTCCTTCCAGGTCATCTGTAATGAGAATAAGTTCGTCCGCAAGTGATAATACTAGGGGGAGGGAGATTTTGCGATCCTGATCTAATTTGATTAAATGAGCTTCCTCTTCGAGGGTTCTCCAAAATTCGTCGATGACCAATGTAAAAAGGCGAAGGGACAGCGGGTAATCTTGTTTAACTCCCTTTCCTTTGATAATCCAGTTGCTTTGCTAGCCGCACCATTTGATGCATGTTCTTTCATTCAAGCATGCCGTGACTATCCTGTTGGTCATCGATTTGTTGGTTCGTTGTAATAATATGTCTCTTAATGCTTTGAGGTCAACGTTGTCAGATGCTTTTTCTATGTCGAGGGTGAGAACGTACGTTCGTTTACCTGCACGCCATTTCTCGTCTAGAACCCTTTTGAGCGTAAAAATGTGGTCATCTGTTGATCTATTGTTTAAGAAAGCCGCTTGGTAACTGCCTAGTTCCGCTATTATGTAGCGTAAATTCTATAGCCCGCGTTGCAAATGTTATGCGACGATACTCGTTCGCATCTTTAGGTTTTTTTTTTTCTGGAATTGATACCTGTACGGTCTCGAGCCACGTATCCGGTACTGTGTTCTCTGACCAGGCTTTAATTATGCATTTATCAGGCTTTATTTATGTGTTTAGTTACGGCTTCCTGTAATATTTGGGGCATCGCTTTGTAAAGCTCGATTACTACTTGATCCGTTCCGGGGGCCGTCCCGTTTCGCATTTTATTGATGATTCCTATTATTTCGGCCACCGTCGGTTATTCGCCTTGTGCTTCTATTATCGATTTTGTAATGTTTACCGTTGGTATGTGACGGCCCTCGGAGATTTTTAGTATTCTACCATTTGAACATCGATATGAACGCGGTTCTTTTTTGGGTTTTTTGTTTGCTGTTTGTTTTTCCTGTAGAATGAATAGAGCATTTCCATGCGTTTTGCGGGGTGCGTTTTACCGAGTCCGGAGAAGCAGGCTCTGCATGTTTTTTGTTCCTCCAGATATGTAACCTTTTGAAGTGTTGTCTGACATTTTTTTGT
The DNA here is from genome assembly GCA_932294355.1 of Aporophyla lueneburgensis. NCBI lineage: Eukaryota > Metazoa > Arthropoda > Insecta > Lepidoptera > Noctuidae > Aporophyla > Aporophyla lueneburgensis. Next base: position 9,479,407 of record OW028746.1, read on the forward strand.
TGTGTGTCTGGTTATGCGGTTTCCTGCTTTGTAGGAATTTGGCCTTTTGTACGTTAGCGAGGGCTATTCGATGGTCCCTTGAGTAAATTGGCTGAAGCCTCAAAGTTTCCTGAGCAGTGGCTTTTAGTACGTCCGTTATGGTATTCCAGGGTATTTCGGTGTTTTCATTTGTTGGGATTCCCATGTTTGCTAGTTTTTTTTGTGAAGCAGTCTTGATATTTTGTTTTGATGGCTGCTCTGTTGAGAGCGGCATAGTTGCATTGTTTGTAGTCGAAATAATTGGCCTCTTTTGTTGTTTCCTTGGTACCTTTGTCTTGCTTTAGTGTTTTATTTTTGTTTTCATTTATAATTAAGTTTCATTTTAGTAGTCCCCAGATTGTTTTATGGTCGGAGATGCGACTGGTGACCCATTCACCTTTAATGAAGTGAAAAAGTTTTTCTGCCGCCTGTGGCGTGATGATGTGATCCAATTGCGATTTTTGAGTGCCCTTCGACCATGTTATTGATTGCTACATGATGTTCTAGCTTTTGTTGTTCCTATTTGATTTTTTTCTGTTGGCTATATCCATTAATAGTTCGCCATTGTAGTTGGAAAATTCATGGTGAAGGTTATGTTGTATCAACCCTTTGCGTTGGAAGGTTAATGTATCTTGTCGACCTATATGGGCGTTGAAGTCGCCGAGTATTATGAGAGTACATTTCCACGTTACCCGTAGTTCCTGAAAGGTACCACGTAGTGTGCGGAGCTGAATGTTCCTGCGTTCATTCCTGTTTCCTGTAGGTTAGCTATGTGAATGCCCCTGCGTGACAGTTTGACGTCAATTTGATTTTTTTCCTGTTTTTGAGGCGCCGCGAATGTCCAAGTTGCTATGTGCAGGTCTGTGCAAGTGTACTTAATTGCGGTAGAGGTGGGGTTTCTCAGTATTGTGAATCCCGTGTCGTCCGCGATTACGTCTGATAACGGTGTAAGTGGTGTTGATTCTTTTAGTTCGCATGGTGTTAATGAGTTACCTACTTGGCTTTTTACAAGCAACCCCATTTTAAGCTCTCATGCACTTTTCAAACCAGCTGGAGCTCAAAAATATAGGATACGACAGTGACTTAGTTAGTTGATGTGAACTTCGGTTACATAAAGTTTATGGCCAAAGCTAATGCTACCTCGTATAACAATTTCATGGAAATTGACCTACAAGAGTCGTGTCGTGCCTGTCTGCGGGCGCCTTTACTTACAAAAATACTCCTTTTCCCTGATCGTAGACATAAATCGTTCAGTAAGTTGACCGTAAATGATATTAACCTCTTATTATGAATTGCTATAACATATTCTTTGTTTAAACGTACATATTACGCTTCAAGTTTTTAACACAATTAAAAAGTATTTGAGTATAAGTAAGTATTTCAGCCGAAAGACGCTCACTGCTGGACATAGGTGTCCCCCAATTTGGTTTACCATAATCGCCACACTTAGCAGGCGGGTTGACAATCGCAGTATGGTGGTAAGTATTTCAGTAATAGATAATAATAATTTTAAACTATGCAGCTATAAATGTAGTAGTAGTGAAATATATTACTTGTCTAAAATCCTATCGGATTCGTACGAACACCACAATAAAACAGAAACATTATGAAGGTTTGTACCAATCACTAACAAGTTATCCCTTTTACTTATATTTATTTATAATAAGTTCTTCAAAATAATTGGTTTCGTTCATTTAATTGCAAAACTTTTAAATTATACTTCGTTCCTTTTTGAACATCGAACAACAGAAAGCGGTTATAGACTCAATTACGGCAGAGGCACGTCTATTCACCAGCCAAACAAACACAAAGTCGATTTGAGGAGAGTCTTAAACCGGAACTGACAAAATATTCCGTCCGTGATCCCGGAATCTACGTCAAAGCCACCTGAGCCTTTGAACCTTTCATCTACACTATGAGGCGAATATCCAACGAGTTGTAACCGCTAGGCGGTTTGTCTGTCATTTCAAAATGAGCTAAATAATAATTATTTCGCTAGCCTAGACGGCTTTTGTCCACTTTGTCAGCCTTTCCCGATAAGGCTGTAACAATGATTAACTTCGTTTAGAATTTAATAGTTTCGTTCCCAAACTAAAGTATGAATTCTGATGAAGTCGCAGAATTTCCTTTCTTAGATATAACACGACTGTTATTATATACCAAAATTTTAATTAAGTTCCCTCAAATCCAATAAATTCTACAACTATGAAAAATGCGAAGTTGTAAAATTTTATCGCTTCTCCTCGCAATAAATTCTTAGGGCTGCGAATGTTCAAGGGTCTTAAACAAAAAGGGGGATGCAACAGGCCTTGGGGAGACCGGGGAGATAGGGATCAGAAGGGTGAAAAGGAAAACGAAGCGATCAGAATTCTAGCTGACTGCGGTTGACAGTTTTAAAGCGCAACATTATCTCGGGCCACGGCTAATATATACTTACGCAAAAGTACAAAGCAGTTATGCTAATTATACTGGCAGCCATTATTCAGTAAGCCAACGACCTCCTATATTGCGGCGTAGCGTTTCAACAAGATCATTTATTACAACGATGACTGCCAACTTGCCCTCACAAATTCAAGATCCGCGAGGGGCTTCCACGAATCTTCATGCCGCGTCATAACTCCACTCAATTTGTACAATCGCACTTAATGATACCATCTAAGGGATGATCCTGTAAGCGACTCACGTCTTTACTGCGTTTGTAATACGGCATATAAATGTGTAATGGTGCGGAGAATGGTTAGCACGTCGAGAATACTAGTGGTAAGGCTATCGTTTCAGGTGGAGAGGTGGTTCGATTGTACGTTCCCATTAGGACTTACACGTGACTAACTGAACAATGGTGGCTGGAAGTAGTGAGACGGGGCTTGCGGTTACTCATGGTTATCGAAATGGAAGCGATAAAATATTCTGATTTAAAGCAAATATGCTTTTAAACCAGACTGATTTCTTACTGCTATATGTAAATGTGTACAAAAAAAAGTTGTTTTGTTTATCATTTTCTTTTTTTTCCCTTTGAAAAATTCATGCTTAGCTAGGTAAAGCCAATGACACGGTTTTTCCAGTGGTATGCGTAATGTGATTTCCTTACGTTTCCCATGTTTACCTCGTCCTCTATCAAAAGTGACGGGCAAAATGTTTAGGGAAAAGTTCAATGTGGTTTCAGCAAGCTCCAAGGACACCACAAGTTTTTGTGTATTTTGCTTAAGATAATTATATCATCATCTGCTTAGCCTTTTCCTGACTATTTGGGGTCGGCTTTCAGTTTACCTGGATGCAGCTTAATACCAGTATTTTACATGAAGTAACTGCCTTCCTGATCTCCTCAACCCAGTTGCTTAATAACGCGATATCCCTTGCTATGACTAGTTGTCAGACTTTCGGGCTTACCGACCGATAACGGTAGCCGGAACCAACGGCTTAACGCGCTTTCCGAGGCATAGGTGGTCTAGATATGTTACCCATCCACGAACCAACCGCGGCAAGCGTAGCTTAACCTAATCGACCGAAGTGCGCCTGTTATAATTTAGCTATCAGCCCCTCTCAGAAAATTAAATTTAGAGTAAAAAACTTTTTAACAAAAAATTAAACCACTGACTCAAAATTTTAAGGTTTATATTTTTTTGCTTTTCAGTTTTTTCGGTGGTTTAATTTTTTGTTAAAAAGATTTTTTTTGGGCGTTTTAATGTAATAATAATACTTGGCAAGGTATACCCTGTCCAATAAAAAAAGGATTATCAAAATCGGACTATTTTGTATAAAGTTATGCGTGGTTAAACATTACAATCAGTGAGTGAACAATCAATCATCCCCTGTTTTCCGACCGTTAGGGTTCGATTTATATAGGACCACCTTCGGAGTATACCCTTTTCAATAAAAAAAGAATTATCACAATCGGACTACTATGTGAAAAGTTACGCGTCGTCATAGATAGAAAAAAACCGGTCAAGTGCAAGTTGGCCTCGCGCACCGAGGGTTCCGTAGAAACCTGTAGGTATTCTTGGTTATTTTTTTTTAATTTTTATATTTCAGTTGATTGAATGTAAGGTAAATTGCGGTTTACGATTTATGACGTTTAAAAAAAAAACTACTCACTCGATCTCGTTCAAACCAATTTTCGGTGGTAGTTTACATGGTAATGTACATCATATATTTTTTTTAGTTTTATCATTCTCTTATTTTAGAAGTTACGGGCGGGGGACACACATTTTACCACTTTGGAAGTGTCTCTCGCGCAAACTATTCAGTTTAGAAAAAAATGATATTAGGAACCTCATTACCATTTTTGAAGACCTATTCAAAGATACCCCACACGTATGGGTTTGATGAAAAAAAACATTTTTGAGTTTCAGTTCTATGTATGGGGAATCCCAAAATTTATTGTTTTTTTTTTCTATTTTAGTGTAAAAATCTTAATGCATTTCACAGAATACATCTACTTACCAAGTTTCAACAGCATAGCTCTTATAGTTTCGGAAAAAAGTGGCTGTGACATACGGACGGACGGACAGACAGACAGACATGACGAATCTATAAGGGTTCCGTTTTTTGCCATTTGGCAACGGAACCCTAAAAAATGAAAAAAAATATATACGCGTCGAATTGAGAACCTCCTCCGTTTTTATTCGTCAGTTAAAAAGGTGGTGAATTCGGGTATTTGCACCTATTCAGAGACAACAGTGTTACGCGTATTATTGTATATGTAGTCCACAATAGTAATATGCTTTGATTTGGATTAGTGCTTAATCGTATTCAAATGCTTTAAAATATTGGTCTTAATAATGACGTTGACATAAATGCTCACATTTGTGCTCAAATGAAATGAAATGTTTATTTCTGTAAGAAGATCTTATAAAACACTATTAAACGTCAACATTTTTGGTCAATATTTTTAAAACTAGATGGCGCCGACCTTTCTTAGCTGACTGCCCTGAGAAAAAACGCCGAAACAAACTCAGTGGTCATGGTCTCTTTTAAAATCCAAACATTGTAGTATTAGCATTTTATGTGAGTCTAACAATGCAGATCAATCTTTGGAAGACCCTTTTGAAGAAAGAGTCATTGCAGTTTTGAGCTGACCTGTCCCAATGGACGGCATGTATGTATCAGACATCGTGTAGCTCAACCCTATTTTAGAGAGCTCAATCACCCCTCATAAAATGCTTTCAGATCTGCATAATATTTGCGTAGCTCATATGCAAAAAATATGGGCCATATATAAAAGTAGGCCAATAAATATTAAAAATTACTTATTCCTAAATTGAGTTATTTTTATACTGACTTATTTCAATTCTCTGTCATCACTCATTTATAAATAGAATATAATATCTTGCGTATATCTGATTAGAGAACACATATTTACGAAGATAGTATTATTCTAAATCATTGAATTGAAGTTGAATTTTAAAAATAAAATAAAAATTAATCACGAAACGTTGAATAGCCCGTTATGAAAATCTTTTCTTGTTCAGTTCGATGGAACAAACATAAAAGTAAAAAAACTGAAAATCCAGAGAATAGAATTAGTAATCAGATAAATGAGAATCTGTTTTCTGTCAAATCTCATTATTTACCTGATATCATTTACTAATTGACAGAAACAGTATCAGTATCAATAACAGATTAAATTTAACAGAAACAACGACGACTCGTTCAGAAACATAAAGTGGACATTTTGCTAGACATGGATATTTTTTAAAATCTTAATATCTATTGAGCCTCCAAAAGGTTTCCGAGAGTCAAACGAGGGCGGAGGAAATTGTCTCAAGGAGAAAGGATCGAGTATACATAATGAGGTTTACATTGAAGACAAATTGTACGTCTGTGACACTCTTTTGTCTTCAACGATGTGATAAAGTAATGTTGAAAAAGTTCCTCCCTGACATATAAACTGAGAATTTACTTTGTGAAAAATTAAAATAAAATTCGTCTAATGACCGATTTTTTCAATTTTGTACTTTATCTGTATTATAAATAGGGTGGACTGTCTTATTTACTGCTAATGACCCGCCGCTGCTTTGCTCGGATTTCGCAATTTGTTAAAGCTTCGAAATTGATTTATTACGTTCATGTTAGATATTATTTATATTTCCTTCATTTTCAAAGTCAACAACAATAAATTTATTATTCAGGCTTATGGTTAGAAACGAACGCAACAAAATGTCGAACATACACGCGGGCGAAGCCGCGGACAAAAGCTATACGTTAGTATAAGTTAGATCGTAATTACACCAAATACGAAAATAAAAATATATAAATGGAGTTTGATTATTCATTCGTATTTTATTCTGATACGCACCCAATAATTGTACTTTACATTCCGGTATAATTCGTCTTTAAACAATTTATACCTCATCAAAATCCGTTGAGTAGTGTAAAGAAACAGACACGAAAACCGAATCTATGCACATTATAAACTAGCTTCTGCCCACGACTTCATTTACGTCAAATTTCTTGCTCCCCTCACCCATCCCGTCGCATCGAATCGCCTGCCCGTGCGAGGTCTTCATATTCGTTACTATTTTTCTGTTTGCTCGGTTTTTAAGGGTCCTATCGTGATGTTATACAGTCTATAGCTTTTCTTGATAAATGGGTTATCCAACACTAAACGTAGTTCCTGACATTAGTACGTTCAACCAAAATTTTCAGCTTTGTAATATTTAGATATTATTACAATTAAAAAAGTTATCTATAATGAGCCAACCTTAAAAGATAGACATATACTTCAGCACCCAAAGGTTGACTGGCAGAAAATGCCTACGGCATTAAGTCCGCCTCTGTACATTTATGTGCTTAAAGTGTTAAATAAATACTTTATATATTATACTATATAGTATATAGATTACGATTACTAGTTTTTGCCCGCGATTTCGTCGGCGCGAAATTTCTTGTCCTCCCCACTCACAACGTCGCGTTGCAGCGCGTCCTACTTCGTTTATGCTAAGCGGTCTTTCTGACTTTTTAGGGTTCCGTTGCCAAATGGCAAAAAACGGAACCCTTATAGATTCGTCATGTCTGTCTGTCTGTCTGTCTGTCTGTCTGTCCGTCCGTCCGTATGTCACAGCCACTTTTTTCCGAAACTATAAGAGCTATGCTGTTGAAACTTGGTAGGTAGATGTATTCTGTGAACCGCATTAAGATTTTCACACTAAAATAGAAAAAAAAACAAAAAATTTTGGGGTATACATAGAACTGAAACTCAAAAATGTTTTTTTTCATCAAACCCATACGTGTGGGGTATCTTTGAATAGGTCTTCAAAAATGGTAATGAGGTTCCGAATATCATTTTTTTCTAAACTGAATAGTTTGCGCGAGAGACACTTCCAAAGTGGTAAAATGTGTCCCCCCCCCCCCCCGTAACCCCGTAAAATAAGAGAATGATAAAACTAAAAAAAATATATGATGTACATTACCATGTAAACTACCACCGAAAATTGGTTTGAACGAGATCGAGTGGGTAGTTTTTTTTTAAAACGTCATAAATCGTAAACCGCAATTTACCTTACATTCAATCAACTGAAATATAAAAATTAAAAAATATATATTTATTTTTAAACCGAGAATACCTACAGGTTTGTACGGAACCCTCGGTGCGTGAGTCCGACTCGCACTTGGTCAGTTTTTTTACTTTTTGCTCGGTTCCTAAGTGGCCTAGCGTGTTGTTAAGTAAAAGTTGTGTGAAAATGTTAAATGCAAAATGTATATATCCGACCGGTTGTTTCAGAGATTACCGCGTTACACTTACAGAACAATTTCTATGAAAACTTCATGGAAATTGATCTACTACCTAGAATCGTGTCATCCGCACGTAAAGAATATAGTATCACTACGACTAAGGGACTTACTAGAGACTAAAGGACTTACTAGAGAATGGGCAGCAGCGTTCTTTACGCATTTTACCACCATTCTGCAATCGCCAACCCGCCTGCCAAGCGTGGTGATTATGGCAGATCCCCCCAAACTGGAGGAGAGCTTTGTCCAGCAGTGAATGTTTTGCGGCTGAAATGATGATGATGATGATGTCTATAGAAGCCATTCAAGTTGGTACCAATACGAACAATGAGTCATCTCTAGTACCCGAGGAGTAACTGCGTAATACACTATTAGCAGGAACCGCTTTAATTTTGACAGTTCAACAACATTCATTGCGTTATTTACGTTATAGACCAATCAAATTTTTCGAACATATGAAGAAATTGATTAGAAATAATTATTTCATAACAATTAGTTCGTAAACCTGAAATTTCTTATTTCTCTGCAGGATATACGAGTAGACCGCAAAGACTCTCTCAAGTCTTGCCAAAACCACAGAGTCGAGTCTTCTGCACCAAGTGTATTCCAGTTTCAGTATTGAGAACGTTTGCAGTTTCACAGTAACGTAGCATGTGAAATTCCAAGGCTTGCGACTTACTTGAACCAGAAAAAGCCTCAAAGCAAGCAAAACTAATACGTATGCAGAGAAAATTACGGTTTATTTTATTTATGTTACAAACATATAGGTACCTATTCGATAAACACAAATCGCAAAACAGCTTTTACTTGTAATCAAAGATTTCAATCGTTAGATTCGCCCTACCGCGTCAAAATATAGTCACGTTTTGTTTGAACTCACAATGACGCATTGACACGAATTGATTGTGATGGAAGTGCCATTTATTAATGTGTGAGCTCACTCTTCTCAGTAACGACACATTCTCGCGTGACTAAGTACGATGAGGGTAAAGCTAGTGATTTAAATCTTTGCTCGTAATGCGAAATTCCTGTTTGTGATACAGCAACCCTATACTGCTGTAAGTAAGCTCACTGAAACACGAAACATTTAAACACGAATGGCATTACCTGTACATAAATCCGATATACCAATTCGATTGACTAATTAGCATCAAATCGATGTGCTGACATCGATATGAATTAGTGTCGCAGCCCTAAACAGAAATCCTTTGAAAGGCATTCTTGTTTAGTCAGATGCAATTTGCGCGATTCGAAATGAAGAGGTTTCGGAATGGAACACTCCAATAAACTGTCTCACAGTAAGTGGTTCCGTGGTTTATGACGGGGCTTAGAGGGTTTTTAAATTCGTATGTGCTGTTTTTTGTTTTATGCGTACTGCGGTATATCGAATTCTGTGAAATTTCTTGTACTTACGTAAAATTAATATTGACTAAATTCAAAATAATGAGTTATTTATTTTTCCTTGAGTTTGTTTTTACTGTTGTTGTCTAAAGTCAACTCTATAAATGACATGGATTTTTCATTGAGCCTAAGATCACAGTAGGTATAATTTTAGTTGAAGGCAGTTGGGCTATTTTTTAACTTTAGGTGTATTTTATTTTTAGAATTGACTCTTCAATGTTTTCAAACCCGACACTGCCAAGCAACTGAAAAAATCATTCGAGATATTAGTTATGGACATCAAAAACCGCCATTAAAATTTTCTACAACTAAACCCAGCCTTTAACCATTGCGCAATCCAGACACGTCAATAGACACCTCATATAAAACCCATGTAGCCGTTAGCATGCTTCGAGAATAAAAAAATAACTCGACAGACAAAGATATACACACACACGCGTGAAAAACATAACCCTTTCTAAACCGTCGCAAAAATCATAATCACGTAGCAACTTACCACTACAAATTATCGACGTATAACGTTTCACCTTTAATCAAAACATTTCGTAAGCAAAAATGTAATACCGCCCAAAATATTTCACTTGATAAGGAAATCAAAACTAAGCGATACAACCCTTGACAGCTGAAGGTCGCACAACACCTTAAGCGCCCTCACTTCCCTTACTTAATGCTTAAAACTTGTACGGGACGTTAAGCAGGTTAATGATGATGAGGGTTGTTTTATGAACCTTGTACACAATGGCCTGTTTGGACCACAGTATTATGTCCATTGATAAGTTAGAGCGAATTAGATGAAAATGTTAGTTGTGAAGTGGAGAGATGGATTGCGAAGTTGAGTTTGGTGCTGATGTCATAACATAAAAGAAAGCCTTAGGTATGCCTGGGAGAGCCTTAGGTGGTAGAGGTGAACGGACTATAAAAATTTACCGGAAAAATGTGGGTGCACACATTTTTGCAGTATTTTTTTATAGTCCGATGTAATATGGGCCGGACCTTTTGCTATCAACCGAACGCAATAAGTTTGCGTTACTCCGGACTGGTACAGAGAAATTCCTAAAAGAAGAATATCGCTTCGTAACGCGTATGAGCGACCAATGCCTCAGGATTTGGCTATCCACCGACACCACGCTCAAGAGCGTGTTGATGCTACCCTTTATCCGAGACCACAGAGAGGCCATTCTTTTGCGAAGCACCGCCTGGAAACCGTCAATTCTGTGGTCAGCAAACATGCTGAAGACACTGCACCGCCATGGAACTCCCAATAAACCCCTGAAAACACTGTTGTACTGGACGCGCAGAGCATTGCAGGCAGTAGTGTAATTGCTCCACAGGTAGCACGTGTTTCGTTTGACAATAGCTTTTGAATAGTATGACGTTAATGTCACGTGAGCATCGCGCAAACTTGCAAGAAAACATATTACCCCTAACCGACTAACTATGCAATAAGAAGGAGATACAGATTGTTTTTTTTTAGTTCAACAGGCACGTTTAATTCACGTGTTTTGCTAGGATATAATCCTTTATGGTGTTTTGCAAAATCACAGATACAAAACTATTGTATTATATCAAGCCTGCTCAACCACAAGCCCGCAGGCCACAAAATAGCCCACCAACACATTTTAATCGGCCCATCAGCTCAAATAGTCTTTTAAGATTAGATTTCAGGACTTCAAACCATGTCTAAAATTTGTTTACTTCTTCTTCTTCTTTACTTCTACTGACCCCATTCTCAATTAGCTATGAATAAAACAATTTTTCAAACTTAATTTTATTTTCCACCTCAGATTTTCAAAAGTAAATAAGTTGTATTTGAAACTTTGAGTAAATTAAAGTTAATTTTAATAGCTAGGTTTATGCCTACACAAAAGTTATGTTAAAGTTATGGTTAATTTACATAATAACTGTAGGCAAGTTTTATGTACTAGATGGCTCGCTGGCTGACACTGAATCGGAACTATGGCCCACTTTCAAAATTGCTTGATCAGCGTTGCAAATTAATACGGAGTAGAGTGCTGCTATGGTTCGAAAATTTAAAAAAGAAAAATGCGCGTCAAACATGCCTCAACGTGATCACCATTCATGGTTCTACAGCAAACCCCTAATTAAAGGTACCAGCAATAAACACTTGCCAAATAACACATGAGCTAGCTCTAGCACTGACTGGAGTCAGTGCTAGAGCTAGCAGCATCACACGAGGCTAAAGAGATGTGATTTTGCATAGAGAGATGAGTCCTACGCCATACCGTTGGAAGCTGTCTCATATGAATACATAAGTCAAAACTAGACATACTAGAAGTTGTTCAACACAGCTCTAGGACAGATTTCCATAGTACAGAAAAGAAAACAGGTAAAGAAAGAGTTGGGAAACGCACCCTTTTAAAGATAATACAATCACCTCAATTAAAAAGCAATTCCAGAACCTTTACTGAATTTTTAAACACCTCCGGCAAGACGGCGTGTTTCGCAAAAACATCCTGCGCTTATTTTAAATTAATAAAATGAATTGTAATTATGACAGACATTAATATTGTTCACATAAAAATGTTGCCTCTTATTTAATCATTTAGTTTCGGAACCCCAAAAAGGGACCGTCAGTTACAAAACAGCCTAGAATGCAAAACCTAATTATATTTAAGCAGCATTTTGGACGATGCCTTTAGCTGCAGCAAAGAGCTTTCGACTCTAATTGTATTTTGTGGATGCACAGACCTTATAATTCCATAACAATTTCTAAAATGTAATAACAGAGGAATGCACCGGGACAGTAACATAAGGGCGTATGCACACGACGTTACTTATGCGTCGACTGAGCGTTATCTGCTTTTCTAAACTTTAAAAACTTGCTCAATAAGTCGACGTACATACAGACGTAACAAAAACGCAGTGGGATTAGTGCGCGTACTAGAATTTTCAAATCTCGTTGTTGAATCGAACAATAAGAATCCAACAGAATGCATCACAGCTCGTTGAAAATAGAACCATGTGTTTCACCGTTTGATTTTATCTAAGATCTAAGCAGTGCGTTGAAAATCCTATGCGTTACTTACACAACTTAACTCATATTCCCTCAAACGTAATTAAGTCGCGGCGGGATTTTTTTGTGCACAATCAGTGCTTACAACTTAGCACCGAGAGTTCATAATTGAATAATCAAACACACTGCTTGATTTTCGATGCGCTGAGATGCACTCTGTTGGGTTCTACATGCTCGATTCAACACAGAGGGTTGAAAACAGTGAAAAAAAAAATCGCCGCGATTTTATTACATCCGTGTGCATGTCGACCAAACGTCTGCAGCTCGTTTGTGGTTCGTTATACGCGCATCTACAGCGCTTGTGTGCGTAGGCTTAAACAGTGGAAAAAAATTGTATTTCTTTTTAGAATGTTCGCCGTCTTAGAGGAACGACGGTTAGGTTTTGCCCGTATAAAAAATAAGTAGCGTGAAATTGAATTGATTCTGTGTTCCAACCTCATCGTGGAGTGTTTTGTTTATCTAACCTGCTGGAATATTAGTGCTGCTGAAAACGGAGTCAGTGAATATTCTTATGGCTTCATGCTTTGATACATTTTTTTCTTTTTCCAAAAATAAACATATTTTTTCCTCTCAGAAAAAAAACATCCATCTTTTAAACTATAATAATAACATAACATAAAATTTTCACGCCTTGTTTCCCCGAAGGGATAGGCAGCCTTATACCTAGGACACCCCTATTTTGCCAATTATATTAAGGTCCCATGTAACGGGGGACGAGCTTATTGCCATCAACCGGGCACAAATCGAGACTCCAGGCTGCTACTGAAGGGCACGCCACGATTGTGGCGGTAAGTCCCCTCTTTGAGGAGTGGATAGAGAGGCGCCACGGCGTCATCACCTGACGCAGGTTCTCACCGGGCATAGATGCTTGGTGACCTCTCGCGTCCGACCCTGGTGCGAGGCATGGTACGGAGTGAGAGGGCATGGGAAGCCGTCACCTCTTTCTGCAAAGCAGTAATGCTCGCGAAGGAGGAGGCGGGGCGCGTGAAAGAGTGGCAGTCTCTGCGACCTCACGTCCCTAGCCGCCGCAGGAGGAGACGCCCCGGGCGTCGGAAGTCGATAGCGGACTCCCGGCCACCTTAGGCGCGAGCTTGCGGGCGGCGAGCAATGGGTAGCTCGCCGCCTAGTAAGGACCAAGCTCGGGTCAACGGCGCGTAGTGTTCCACGCGCGCCTCATAGAGATGTCAGCAGCACTGAAGGGGTCTGCTAGGACCGATGCCTGCCGGGGTCGCGTGATTGTTCGAAATAGATACCGTGACCCTGGCACATGGGCAACTGAAGGAACATGGGTGAGTTTTAGTCAGAAAAAGTCTGACATGCCCTCCCGCTCCGCCCAGAGCGGGAGAAGTCATTTGATGATTTCCCATCCAGAAAAAAAAGGCTGCTACTGAGAAATTCTGAATAGAAAACCCAATAACACTTTGGCCGACTTGATAATCGAACCCGAGACCTCATGCTCAGCAGTAGCAATTGCGACCACTAGACCATCGAGGTAGTCAACGAAAATAATGTATGTAGTACCACTTTTCAATTATACTTTATCAACTAGACTTTAAGTTACTTTCATAGTTTGGTCTTGTATAAATATTTTAAAGAACCTTCTGAACTTTTACTATTGAATCAGTTTCCTTATGAAAATTATGCCAAAAAGTATATTAAGTCTGATCATAATTTCATTAGCATTACTTACTCTGAATTAATTTTGATTCGAGTTTGAATGTTCTTGAAGTTTTATATCTGTTACGTGGGAACTAATTTGAATTAATTCACGAACTCTGTATGTCGTGGAGGCCTGAGGAAATTGTCTTTAAATTAAAAATAACAAGCTGTAAATGTGCCGCCGCTGACGCATATTTGTACGTGAAATTAAGACTTTATTTTTGCGTTGGGCCCAGAGCTTATAAGCGCAAAAATATTGCGAATTTTATTTTATTTTAAACGTTTCACTCTTTAAGTTTTGTGTCAAGTGTTTAGTGTTTAAGTTACAATTTCTTAAATATTTAGGAATATGTAGGTAGATTTTTTTAATATTAATTTTCAATAAAAGAACTTACAACGAATTAACAAAAACAATTTAGGTAATATATAACATGGCACGCTGTCTATATGCAGACAGCGTTGCATAATGGTTTAGAAAAAGAGCTTTATTAGCAGTTTGTGTAGTAATTCTGAGATAGATAATATGGGCATTTATGAAGTAAAAATAAAGATTGCTTATCAGTATATAAATTATGACCAAATATGAAATACCCAGTAATTGGGTTGTAAAGGACAAATAGGCGATCACTCCATTATATATACTGGTACTAGCTTCTGCCCGCGACTTCGTCCGCGTTAAATTTCGTGTTCCCCCAACCCTTCCCGTCGCGTCGAATAGCCTACCCGTGCAATTTTCCCCATTTTTGCAACATTTGTCATTACTTTTTTTTGGATGGGAAATCATCAAATGACTTCTCCCGCTCTGGGCGGAGCGGGAGGGCATGTCAGACTTTTACTGACTAAAATCCACCCGTGTTCCTTCAGTTGCCCATGTGCCAAGGTCACGGTATCTCTTTCGAACAATCTCGCGACTCTGGCAGAGCCTATAGCCTTCCTCAATAAATAAGTTACCAAACACAAAACGAATTTTTCAATTCGGTCCAGTAGTTCCTGAGATTAGCGCGTTCAATCAAACAAACAAACAAACAAACTCTTCAGCTTTATAATATTAGTATAGATTCAGCGGCATCCAAATTGACTAGACACCAACCCCGATATAGTTGGGAAAAGGTGATGAAAGACAGATGATAAAATAGGTATATTTTACTATTCTCATTTTATCATTCTCACTTCCTCGTTTTTATGGGGCTCGGTCCTTACCTATACCTGTATCAGTCGTCATTTCAATGTTTACTTCATCATTTCAGCCGCAAGACGTCCACTGGACATAGGTTAGGACAATTTTATCTAATTGTTATCTAATTTTATCTAATTGTTATCTAATTTTATCTAATTGTTATCTAATTTTACCCTTTTTTATACCTATTTTCATTTTATATTAATTTTGTATAATCGTTTACTTTTACCAAATTTTATCCAATTTTGTAATTTAATAAGTTGTGTGATTCTATGTTATAACTAATATTGACCTATAACTTGTATGTGTGGTGCAAACTGTCAGTATAAGTTGGTTATCAATAATAAATAAATAAATAAATAAAGGTTTCCCCCAATTTGGGGTGGTTTGCCATAATAGCCACGCCTGGCAGGCGGGATGGCGATCGCAATGTGGTGGTAAAATGCATAGAGAACGTTGCGACCCATTTTCTAGTAAGTCCCTAAGTCGCCTCTTACGACATCCAAAGGAAGAAATCGGATGGTACTATTCTTTAAATCTGGCATCACACGGAATACTGATTACTTACAAACTGAAGTGGCAGTGGGCAGGGCACATTGCTCGCAGAACAGATGACCGATGGGGCCGGAAGGTTCTGGAGTGGCGACCGCGTACTGGAAGACGCAGCGTTGGAAGGCCTCCCACAAGATGGACCGATGACCTGGTGAAGGCCGCAGGAATACGTTGGATGCGAGAAGCACAGAACAGGTCGAAGTGGCGGTACTTGGAGAAATGATGATGATGATGATGCAGCTACTTGGTAAATTATCTTTTTACCTTACTAACCCTAAAATCCAGGGTTAGCGGGCGAAGCCGCGGGCAAAAGCTATTAAGAATTAAACCATTTTACGGCTATCGCTGTTTTTATTTTCTGTGTACAAAATATTTTTTTGGGTTCGATTCCCAGGTCGGCAAAGTGTTATTCGGTTATTATAAACATCAAAACATAAAACCATGAAAATACTCATTGACTCCGTATTTAGCAGCACTTATAAAAGCAACCAACTTACGTAAATAAAACACAAAGGTACACTGAACACAAAACTCAACTTCACAACGAGGTTGGAACACAGAATCAATTCGATTTCACGCTATTTATTTTTATACGGGCAAAACCTAAACGTCTTTCCTCAAATACGGCGAACATTCTAAAAAGAATGAATACCAATGTTTTCCACTGTTTAGGCCTAGGTTAAGGCCTAGCCACACAAGTGCTATAGACGCGCGTATAATGAAAAACAATCCAGCTTCAGACGCTTAGTCGAAATACACACGGACGTAATAAAATCGCGGCGGGATTTTTCCCGCAGTATTTTCAACTCTCGGTATTGAACCGAAAATTGAGAACTCAACAGAGTGCATTTCAGCGCGTCGAAAATCGAACAATGTATTTTACTGTTCGATTTTCAACCTTCGGTGCTAAGTTGAAGAACCAGTGTGGCAAAAAATCCCGTCGCGTTTTTTTACCTCCGTATGTACAGACGCCAGCACATCAAGGTACCCAAAACTGTAATATTCTCCCAACCAACCTTGAACCTAATGCTGTATCAATAAAGTTGAAAATCTATAAAAGAAAGACAGATTGTAGTAGCTCGATGTGCTGGCGTCTGTATGTTGACTTATAGAGCCAGTTTTTTAAAAGTTGAGGCAGGTAGATAACGCTAAGTCGACAAACATACATATAAGCAGGTAACGTCGTCGTGTATATGCCCTTATATTACTTTCGCGATGCATTCCTTTGTTATTATATTTAAGAATTTGTTATTAAACTATTAGCTCTGTGCGTCCACAAAATGCAATTAGACTCGAAAACTCTTTGCTTCAGCTAAAGGCATCGTCCAAAATACTGTAACCAGTAATTAACTTTTACATTCTGTCTGTTTTGTCACTGACGGTCCCTTTTTGGGGTTCCATAACTAAGTTATCAAATACGAGGCAAAAAAAATTAGTGAAAAAAAATCATAATAACAAAAACAATACATTTGATTTATTTCAAACTAGCTTTTGCTCGTGATTTCGTCCGCGTAAATGTCGGTTATCGCGGACGCAAACGAAGTCGCATAAAAAGTAGCCTATGTCCTTTCTTAGGGTTCAAACTTAACCATACCAGTTTTCATTAACATCGGTTCAGTGGTTTAGTCGTGAAAGCGTAACAGACAGAGTTAGTTGCACATTTATAATATTAAAGTAATAAAGTAAAGTATAGATAAACGCGGGACATTTTTTGTGCACCGCATTGTCTGGCTGGAGGTGTTTAAAAATTCAATAAGGGTTCTGAAATTGCTTTTTAATTAAGATGTATTCTTTATCTTTACAAAGTCTTTAAAATTTATATCTAACCTAACTTATAACTTCCCACCCCATTTTATAATCCTTTAACTAAATACAAGATGGTGACCTCATGATTATATCAACCTCAATACAAATCGTCCCTCGTCCCGCGTCACGAGAACGCGTTAGATCGAATCTTATTCTGTTCAGCACATTATGAAGACGTTTTATTTGGCGCCGTTTTATTATCTTCAAGTGAGCTTTGTGAAACATCTGTTGGCTTTAATCTGAACTTCTAAATTAAAGGATGGCTTCTCCGTGCTCGTAATTCCACGGATTTTCGCTGAATCTGACTTTCTTCAAGATCTGCTTGTCGGCTCATTAGCAAGTTCGCAACTGGATCTTTTTCAATTGAAGTGCAGAATTTTAAGCGTTTTCTGATTGACATTTTATTACTATCAAAAACGTATGACTGATAGACAGAACTGTGAGTTAATGGATCAGAAAATTGTCAACTACTATAGAATGTACCAGTTTTTGAGGCTTTCGTAATGCATTGAACCCACTTGAAACAGACTTCTTTGAAACCAAAATAATGAAAATAAAATATGGAATATCATGAACCAATTAAAAGTAATAAGGACGTAATATGACGCGGAAATACGGAATGTACCCACCTAAGAGCTGGCGAGGAATTCTTAAAGAGAATTTCATTAAATTCCCTCAGCTCTTATTGATATGGGCGCTTGGCGCTCGAGGCTGGGTCGCACTTTATTAAGAAATCATATGAATGTTGGCGGGAATGGGTGTACGTGACGATACGCCATATTGCCGATGCCATCATGCCATTGTCAAAGTACAGACGAGCACGATCCACTCCGATAAATTAGATGTTTAATTCTCTAATTATTCTGAGATGTTATTTTTTCATCAGTCTGCGAAGTCGAGTGATGGTTCTCGTTAACGATGTTTGAACGGCGCATAATTGGTGTGGTGGCCTTATTATCTAAGATCACACTTACGTTGGAATAGATCTGTATTTTTAAATGAAATTTTCATCTGCCAGAAATCTTCGCTGGCATTAAATTTTGTTGGCCCAAAACGTCGCCTTTTCCATGGCGTTATTGGTGGCTGTGCAGAGGTAACCTTAGCTGCATGTTTGAGGGAGATGGCAGGATAGGAGGTGAAGCATAGTTTGTGACTAGACTCCACATCCACACCCTGCTGCCGTCCAGTCGAGATAGTATTTGCTTGAATTTTTTTTTAAAGTATATTTTTTATCTTAATTGTCAAGGTACACTTAGCATCCTGGTGATGGAAATATTGAGCAATAATGACCTGAACATTTTTACTTCTTCATAATATTATATGAAGAAGTAAAAATGTTTGCGATCACTGTATGGTGGTAAAATGCATAGAGAACGCTGCTGCTCATTCTCTTATAACAACAACAACCTTCTCTCTAAATAGATTATAAGTTTACTAACATAGGTATAAGTTATCTTTTATTTGTTTACTAACCCTTATGGATGTTCACTTATCCGAATTAAAGATTATTTTATTTATTTATTTTATTTATAAGCGTGGCGATTATTTATTTATTTAGGCTTATGTCCAGCAGTTGACGCCTTTCAGCTGAAATTATTTTGAAAGTGTTGAGTTAGAGGTACATTTAACTTCCACGTGTACGGAAGTCGCGGGCTGAAACAAGTGTTATAATATTACGATCCGATAGAGAGTCGTTAGACCTTTGAAATTTTCCAGAAAAAATACCGACCCTAGATTTTTTGCATATTAATGGTATACCAGAATGTTGACCTTTCAAGCGTAGGTGCTCATCGTGTGTAAAAACATTACTGGAACAAAATAAAACCGCAAAGTTTGCATAATTCTACATTAATTTATATTATATTTGAAAGTGCTTTTTTGTTGAGTTTTCGTTTATGAAAATGTTCAAATGCGAAAATTTGAAAGATACCTGCATGGATTATATAAAAAGGCCTTTTACTGTTTCACCTCACACTAAATGGAGTATTTGGATTATCTCAAACCGCAGCGTAAGTACAATGACCTTAAAAACTGCAGAGTGGTAGGGGACATTGACGCGCATACTTAAACCATGAATATATCACGTTTCACAAATTTAAAAAGAGAACACTTCAGAATAGACGTATTTTCAAATCAAAAATCGTTCAAAATTTTAGTTACATTTGTCGCGCGTTCGTGCTGGGAGCCTTTGTTAATGCTCGAACGAATTCCATTGTAAAATTAAAATGTTGTCAGACCTATTCCACAATTCAACTACACACACTAATCATGAATATCAGCAGTTCTACCATCTACTTATGTAATCCATTGTAAAGCGAATAATAACTTCTAGAACAAATGTGCCAGCGGTCCTCGAACTGAAAGCAAACACGATCTTGGGCTGAAAAGGCAGCGACTGTAGGGTTGAATAAATTACATTTATTTACATACATTCGTCGCCAGTTGAATTTACATATTTTAGTATTACGATAAGAACATGGACGGCTTAAGCAGACAAATTAAACAAAGATTTACGGTATTGGAAAAATATTTCAACGCTGCTGGGGATGAAAATATTACCTACTCTAGTAGCCGTTAGGATTTCAGTACTGAATTAATTTCCCCGAATACAGTCCAAAAGTATTCGAATGAATGGGACGAAAATTTTCATTAATTAAACACGTCAGTTTTGTGAGATTTCACCTTCATTTTGACTTTAATGGAGTCAGATACGATAGGGCACGTAATTTATAGCTTGTGATTTTGAGGAATGATTTTCAGTGGTAAATGTATCTCGTTTTTATTACTCTGATAATTATGACAATATATTTTCGATAACTGTTATTTGTTTATTTAAGTTAGATCGTGTATTACTGCTAGAATTATACCGCCTTGTTCGTATTTAAATGATATGACAGTGAAATAATAGACACACAGACGGCCTTTTGGTCTATTGGTCGCTAGCGCTACTGCCGAGCATGAGGTCCTAGGTGCGATTTCCGGGTCAGACAAAGTATTATTGGAGTTTTCCATCTGGAATTTCTCAGTAGCAGCCCGGAGTCTGGTTTTGTGGCAATGGCTCGCCCCCTATTACATGGGACTTAACTGACGAAATGAGGGTGTAGTATAAATACACCTCTGCCCAACCCTTCGGAAAAAAAGCGTAATGTTATGTTATAAAAGAGACACGGCGCATGCTCGTGATTAAAAAAAAATAATTTTAATTTTGAAAAAGACTATATAGTCTGCCACACTGCATAAGTTTGTCGGCAATTTATTATTCTCGTATAACAATAGATTGGATTTATAAAAAATAATGTGTCTGTATTAATAACTTGTTTTTTATTAGCCGTTGATTTCCCACTGTTGGGTGAACTCCCTACTCTCTTTACACGTATTTCAGTCCAGAGAGATTACTTAATTATGCTAAGCAAATAAACGAATAAATATACCGACAGTCGAAATCAAAAATCTTACGTTTTACAAGTATGTATTTTTGCCAATGTAAGATTTGTTACAAATAGGTATCTATGGACACATTGAGAGATAATGTTTTTGTAGCACTACCTGAGAAAAAAAAACACAATTAAAACGCACATTATGATAAATAAAATTGAAAAAAATTAACACATGTAAAGTAGCCAAAATCCCCCTATTCAAGTAAAAAAAAAAGTTTATATGAGAGACAGTAAAATCCTACCACATTTGTGAACAAACGAAAATTTAACGCAACTTAACAATAATTGACTATGAAATACCGTTCGAAAATATATAAAGGCACATTGAAAAGGCTTTCATCAACATAATTACATAAAGCCGACAAAATAATAAGCCACGTTTCGTTTTAATAATGAATTTTAAATGAACGACGACGCGTTCAGAAACCGCGGCGCAAACTTTAACAAACTTCCTAATAATGAGAACGTAAACCGATGCTAACCGATGTTATTATCTTGAGTTAAACTCCTTCTAAATTAATCTCATTCAATCATTAACACTGAATTAAGTTTTCTTCTTCCTCATCTTAGCGTGTCGATAGCAATCTAAATAGAGTTAGCCAAGAATTTGGCTACGAGCTTAGCCCTTTCAGCCCACCAGCTACTGTAGTGTGCAAACAACAAGATACACTGGACGATATATCAAGTACAGCATTGTTTGTGGGAGAGCACCACATTTACACTCCAGGGCAGAGTCATCCAACCAACTGCCTACCAAAGGCTTAAGCAACATTGTTAAAAGCAATAAAGAATTGAGAATTGAATTGTTTCTAATTGTTTGCTGATCACAAAATCGATAAATACAATAATTTTGACTTTCTTGAATTTGAAAATGTTTTAATCTTGGGCTAAAATGATCATGATTAGTTACTTATTTACGATGATTTACATTGAATATTTCTAAATACCAGATACTATCTTCATGTTTCCATTGATTTAAATTTGTAGAGCCAAAAGTATACAAAGGCAAAAACATTTTTAATTAACTTTCCAGATGTTTTTCTTTACAAAAACAATTTGTGGTCACAGCAGGCATTTCCAACTAAATCCGAGTTGTTGAGGAAAGATTACGCACAAATCTCTTTCCTGATACCTTTAGTAAGTGTTCGAGTACCTTCACTTGAGGCGCTTTACCGCTCAGAATTATTCAAAGTATACCAAAGAGCGGGCCATTTAAATTTTAAGTCATGAGAATAGGTTATTACAAGGCAGGATTACTTTGTATTGTTAGTCTTAAGATGTAACTCGACGGTAATCCTGGCGTTGACAGAATCAGCTGTGTTTTTCCCGTGAATTAAAAAGTTTAGCTTTAACTGTCTCTTAACACTTTATTTACCGGAATGAAAACATAATGAAATTGACAAATCTGCGTTTTTCTTCCTTTAAGATGTTTCTATAGACGGAATTCGACCTGCGCTTGAAAAACTTTAAAAGGTTTAAAATAATTGATTGCCAGATCTTTGCTGTAACAGTCACCCTGTATGTAGAGCCATTTACATTATCTACCTACCAAACAAAAATTATTTCATCATCAAGCTCTCAAAACGGTGGCGGAAAACATCGCAATAAAACCGACATGTCCTAGAACAAAAAATTGGAAGACAGGTGGTAACTAAAAACCCGCACTGGGCCCGCGTGGTGGATTATGGCCCAGTTCCTCTCACAGAGCGGAGGTCCTATGTCAGTAACGGAAGTATTATAAACTGCTTATACTAAAAACTAGTAATGTGTCGGATATTCGTATCCGTATCCGCGGCTCTTGACTCAAATATCCGTATGCGGATCCGTATCCGCAGAAATCTAATTTTAACATTCCGGCACATCACTACTAAAAACAAACACTAAATAACTAACTTTTTGTAGGCCACACAAGTAAGTATTTGTTCTGAAAGCGAAATCTGCGACCTGTAGCACAAAAGCCGATCAATGATTACGCTACCATTTCATAATAATCATTTACGTCAGGAAATCGAGAGATATAATTGTGGACCATGACACTATCGGTATCGGAATCTCGGGAGTACCGGAGATTGTCCCGAAACTTATTATTGGTACTAACGAGTCGATTGAATACCTGCTTCTCGTCAGAGCCATGTGGCCGTCCCGGGGCGACGACCCATTCAGCCAGAACAAACAATCCGATGAAAACGGGTAGCTTTTTCATCGCTGTGTCATATCGCTACATATTTTTTTTTGTACCTTCTATTATACTTTTACCTCGTTCTCTTTTTTTTTTTGTCTAATTAACTTCATATTAAGTAAATTGATATGGGAGGTATTTTTACCGAAATGGTGTCATTTGAGTAATTGTTTTATTTTGGAGAGTTTAGAAGCATGCTGGGTAACCTTTTAAAGTTTTTCAGGCAAAATATTATGTTTTTAAAACATGCACAAATAAATCGACCTCGTCTAGTTTTGAAAATATTGTTAACGTATACAAGAAAGTGTTCGTAAAACCTCATCATTTATGGATCATGAGAATAGGTACATTAATAAAAATGATGGGTGTAAAACTCTGATTATTAGTAATGACGCAGTACAACAAAAACTCAATAAACATAATTTAAACTGAAACAAACAATGCTATAAAATAATACTGAAACAGAAAACCAACAATAAATTCGGGTAAACAGCGCTGTTTCCGCTGCAGCAGCTAGAGGGTATAGTCATGAATGAAGGGTGGTTGGCGCCACTCAGTCGGCGCGGCGCGATCTTGTCGCTGGCACAGATCTACGCCACACGTCATAGACAAAACTGTAAAGAAGATCAACTTTAAAGTAAAGTAGCGTATATTAACCTTTTTTGTGGTAGGTAATCCTCATGAGTGTCTTATAACTAAAGACCAGTGGTGGTGTCTGTCAAACTCTTACTGATTGGAACCATACAATGTTGTTACGACTCCCTCAGGCTAAAGAGCCGTCTTTTACACATCATAGATTTCGCAGAAAGTTTTGTATATTAATTAGTAAACATTTATAAGCTAAACAGATATTTCTTTGTAAAAAAACATAAATAATGTGTTACCTTTTTTAATAAAAACAAGAGGTAAGTCAAGACAGGAAAGTCATATTTTTATCCCTAAAACACCTTAATCCTGACATGTATTATCCTGGTACCAACTTATCCACGGAAAACAGCTTTTGATAAAATTTTCATTCAACGCCAAAAATAGAAGATTACGTTGATTGATTGCAAAAGTTTTAATTAATTTTGGCGCTAATTCGTTGAATTGTAGACAACCTTAAATCACGTTGAATAATAAATAGATGCATGTCGACTCGATCACTTGTCGGCTTACCAATTTTGTTGAAATTTTATAAATTGGTCTACTCTCCTGCAAAAAAGTTCCTGAATGTGTGTCTATGTTCAAACTGGTTTTAACGATATGTTATTACGTTTGCTAGCTTTTGCCAGCGGCTTCGCCTGCTTTGAGGTCTAAAGTTATCCCACGGGAACGTACTATTAGGATAAGAAGTGTTATATGTGTCGATCCGGGATATAAACTAAAATGTTCAAAATTTCATCTGAATTATTTTAGCCGTTTGTGTAATTGAGTAACAAACATACAAACTTTTCAACATCATCTTTTCAGCCGAACGACGTCCACTGCTGGACATAAGCCTCCAAAAGGGGGGTATTTGTCATAATCGCCTCGCTTGACAGGCGAATTGACGATCGCAGTATGGTGGTAAGATGCATAGAGAAGACCGCTGCTCATTAAATATAATTCCCTTAGTCGCGTAATACGACACCCATGGGAAGAAATGGGATGTTGCTTTCTTTACATCCAGTAAAACACGGAACCAATACATCTATACTAATATTATAAAGCTGAAGAGTTTGTTCGTTTGATTGAACGCGCTAATCTCAGGAACTACTGGTCCGAATTGAAAAACTATTTTTGTGTTGAGTAGCCTATTTATCGAGGAAGGCTATAGGCTATATAACAACACGCTACAATTAAGAGGAGCGGAGCAGTAATGAAAAATGTTGCAAAAACGGGGAAAATCGCACGGGTGGGCGATTCGACGCGACGGGAAGGATCGGGAGAAGAAGTAATTTAACGCGGACGAAGTCGCGGGCAGAAGCTAGTTTATAATATTAGGTAATAGGTAGAACGGGCTGGTGTCCGCAACTCCACGCCTGAGTACGTATTTTGCTTACGGAGGGTTATTCATAATATTAGTAGAATAGTAAGATTACATCTTAATGTTTTATTACTCAGGTATAGGTGGCAATCAACCATTATCACAAGTTTCCTTACTGATACATTCTGCACTGTGGTCATATGCGTGTGCTGGGGTTGCACCGAATATACAAGCTCATGTGTACAGCACAGTCTGCATCTCCATCAGTGCGGAAAGTCTTAGCTTCTTTACTTCAACACATTCTAGGCTAGACAAACTCTATCGACTGAAGCGATAGACGATTGAATTTCTATATGTTTATTCACAAACATTTTTCCGAAGAGTGGTTTTAGCTTGAGTAAAGTAAATATTTTGTCGAGTTGCGTCTGTTTTATTTCGTTTGGGTATGCGTTTCATACATACCCTTTTTAAATTAAAAAAAAATCTAGTTCAGAATTTTTTCATGACAATATTAAAGCTGAGTTTTTGACCTGTACTTAATAAATTACCAACGAATTCCAAAAGAGACATACCGACTTTGTCTAGTCGTTTGAAAATGTTAACTCAGAAATAGTTGACGATTTCAATTCAAGTCTTTATTTTCGTTCAGCGCATTTCTTTAAAAGGCTGTTTATTTCTGTACCTATCTAAGCAAAATACTGTAGACTTGCGACATGAGACCGCTAAGGAAAGCGAAAGAGTGGTCGTCCCAAACAAACTTCGTGACGCACTGGACGAAACGAATGACATCGGAAATTCATGAATTGAAGTTAAGTTTGAAAGGTCAAGACCAATCGAGATGGATAGTCTCTGAGGACACCCTTTTGCCCCATCTAGCCTAGCATTTGCCCAGTCATCACAAGTGAGCAATATTGGCTCAGTGGTAAAGCCGAACTTACGAGATGTAGGTCGTGAGTTCAAACCCAGGCAGTCACTTTACTTTGGGGATTTTATTTTATCACCACTGCTCTCAAAACTGTTTAGGAAAACATCGTAAGTAAATAGGCATGGCTTTTTTTTTTTATTTTTTTTTCAGGATGGGAAATCATCAAATGACTTCTCCCGCTCTGGGCGGAGCGGGAGGGCGTGTCAGACTTTTACTGACTAAAACCCACCCGTGTTCCATCAGTTGCCCATGTGCCAGGGTCACGGTATCTCTTTCGAACAATCACGCGACCCCGGCAGGCATCGGTCCTAGTAGACCCCGTCACTGCTGCTGACATCTCTTTGAGGCCTCCTCCTTCGCAAGCATTACTGCTTCGCAGAAGGAGGTGACGGCTTCCCATTCCCTCTCGCTCCGTACCATGGCTCGCACCAGAGCCGGACGCGAGAGGTCGCCGCCGCCGATCGCCTCCACGACCGCCGTTCGCCTTACTGCTAAGATTGAGGTCGTGGGTTCGATTCCCACCCAGGACAAATCTTTGTGTGATGAATACAATCATTTGTTCTGTGTTTGGGTTTCATTTATCTAATATATGTATGTATTTAGAAATAAATAAGTATACTAGCTGACCGGACAGACCCTGTCCTGTTTCCTTGAGCCCGATCGCAACGCCACCTATCGGGTCCAATCGTGAATCAAAACCATCCAGGGAGTCACTTAAATACACACAAAATATTTCAACAAAATCGGTCCAACCGTTTAGGAGGAGTTCAGTGACATACACACATACAGTAGAATAATATATATAAAAATTTATCAGTTGTCTGGTTGCCATAGTACAAGCCCTGCCTAGTTTGGGATCAGATAACAATACAATACAATACAAAGACACGGATAACGGTGTGTTGGTTGTCCTAGGATATGTTATATTATTATTATCACCAGGATTGTGCTGGAATGTATTAGTTCGTCGTGAAAATGCTGCGACAGCGGCTCCCCTGTATTCGTCTCTGTGGTCAGAAGACAACCGCCACGGCGACCAACCATCGACTGGACGCAATCCAACCAACCAACAACCAACCAACCAACCTTTCCCCGTTTTCCAACCTTTTTTTTTTTATCCAACCTTTTCAGGCATTCCAATAACTGCGCAACCTGTTACCATGTATGCAGTAGATGATTCGGAATCTGAACCCCTTTTTTATATGGTTAAGTAATCATCAATTTACGTTCTCCCACTCCGCCCAGAGCGGGAGGGTTCGTCAGACTTTTACTGACTAAACCCACCCGTATTCCTTCAGCTGCCTAAGCCACGGTAACTCTTTTGAACAAATCCGCGACACTATCAGAACCAGAACCACTGCGTTAAAATTTTTGGTCAGTTATTATCTAAATATTTGTCCCATACATTTTAACTGCGCTTTTCTATGAAACCGCAAGTTAATTATTAGATTTTCGGCAAAAAAGTTGTGCGCCGGCGCTCTAGAGTAGAAATTGAATATATATTTAGTAGAATGATGTGCTGAATTTAAATGAACAGTTTGCGCGTTCATGTCCCTGACATCCTATACAAAACAAAAAACACTAAAATGAAATACCATATTTTGATTTAACTAAAAACTTTTGCCGATAGCACTTTGCGTATGTTAACTAATGATGGAGAACACCATTTTGTTTGTGACAAAAAATAGTTATTCGCAACAAAAATGGTTTGTATTTCCTGTATGCATCAATCTTCTGTTTTGGATAGTTGTTGAGTTGCTATCTAAATTGTTCAGAAACATTTCACAGTATTGCCATTCAGAAAAACACCTAGAATGCTTGTAGTATTATAAAAAAATTAAAGTCATATTCCCCTGTTATCTGATAGTCATTGCGTTATCTACATCCAATTATGAATGAGAGAAGGTATGTATTTTGAAAATATTTTATTATAATATCATAACATCACACCTAGTTTTCTGGAAGGGTTGGGCAGAGGTGCACCTATAGATCTACCACAATGTCCCATGTAAAGGGCGAATTTATTACCATCAACCGGGCAATATTAAAACATCGAGTTGGTACTGAGAAATTCCAGTTAAAGAAACCCAATAACACTTTGCCCGACAACAGACTAACGTTTCTGAACTGAATAAAAAATAAATTATT
Source organism: Aporophyla lueneburgensis (assembly GCA_932294355.1). Taxonomy (NCBI): domain Eukaryota; kingdom Metazoa; phylum Arthropoda; class Insecta; order Lepidoptera; family Noctuidae; genus Aporophyla; species Aporophyla lueneburgensis. The sequence goes on from OW028746.1 coordinate 9,507,419, forward strand.
TCGAATAATATCATTATTGAATAGCCCGATTTCGCGGTTGGTATGCATATTTTTTCTAGTGGTTAGTGACCCTGACTGCTAATACTGAGGTTGTGGGTTCGATTCCCACCCAGGACAAATCTTTGTGTGATGAGCACAGTTATTTGTACTGTGTCTGGGTGTAATCAAAATCAAAATCAGTAAAAATTTATCTATAATATGTATGTATTTAGAAATATATATGTATATATAATCAGTTATCTGGTTGCCATAGTACAGGCTCTGCCTAGTTTGGGATCAGGTAACGGTGTGTTGGTTGTCCCAAGATATTTATTATTTATTTTATTATTTATTATATCTGACCATAGTGACAAGTAGCATATTTTGCTAATAGACTATGTTTATTTTCCACTGTCTCTTTACATAAGTACCAAGATCAAATATCATATAATATAATATAATAATATATCTTAGGACAACCAATACACCGTTTTCTGATCCCAAACTAGGCATAGCCTGTACTGTGGCATGCATATAGAGATATATTTCACAAAATGTTAAATATTTTCAATTACATGATCTAAAATATTAGTAAGCGTCCCAATACACACAGAATTTGTCAACCGCCAACATGCGTGGCGCGTACTGAATTCGCATTTTTATTAAAACAATCACACAAAATAAGTTTCAGAGCAAACGGAGACTGAATACTAATAGTCAACAGATAAGGGGAGTCAAATTCCAAAACATGGCAGGTTTATATAAAAGAAACTCTTGGTTTTTTTTCTAATGGCGCGTTTTTATGTGACTTTCAACATAAATATAACATCACCCTGATTTTTATTAGTTTAGGCAGAGATGTACAAATAGTAAACGTAATAGTAATAGCGGTGAGCCTTGGTTGTTACCTTTAACTGAAAACAAAATTTAGACTCCAGGCTACTAGTGAAAAAAACGGAAATTCGGAGTGACATTATGCCTGGCTATGGAATCGAACCTCATGCTCAGTAGTAGCGCTAGCGAACACTTTTGTTTAACCTCTAATTCCCTGAGATACCACATTTGGTATAGACACAATCGTTTTTTAATTGTGTCTTTATTTACGGTAATTGACTGGTTAAGTAAATTCCTTGTATATTATTTACATATTTAGTATGCACATCATTTTATTTCAGAGATTTTTATTGCGTATGTATGTTGTTGGTTACTGATCAGATTGTATACTGCTGAATCTTGAAATCCCGATCAATGAATTTGCAGAGGAAAATGTACCTTGTTGTGTAGTGTCAAGGCTATTTTATCAGGATTCTGAAAGTAGGTTTTACTTATAAACATGATTCACTTCAAGTACATTTATAGAGGAATAATTCGGTCTATGTGGGATGTAGCGACACCGAAAAGGCTGTATTCTGGAACAAACTTAGTGGAGTGCTGCGTAGCGTCCCGCTATCTCAGGATATTGTTCTGGGGGGTGATCTGAACGGACATGTGGATGAGGCGAGGGCGGAGTTTGAGTGCGTCCATGGTGGCTTTGGATATGGCAGTCGCAACGCGGAAGGAGAAGATATTCTCCGGACGTGTGCGGCTGCCGACCTTGCCATCGTGAATACGTACTTCAAAAAGAAACCCGAACACCTTATCACCTACAAGAGCGGGAGATACGCTACCCAGATCGATTTCTTTCTCACTAGGAGGCATCATATCGGCAAAGTAGCCAACTGCAAGGTCATACCCGGTGAGAGTCTTACTGCACAGCATCGTCTTCTTGTCATGGACCTCTGCGTAAAGCCTAAAGTCAAGCGCGTTGAGCGCTGCCGACGCCAAATCAGGTGGTGGCTGCTTGATGTAGCAAAATCCCAGGAGTTTGCTAAAGCGACCAGCGACATATGCGCGGGGATTGATGGCGAACCAGTCCAGGACCACTGGGACAGGATTCAAGCAGCTATTACTGGAGCGGCAAAGGCAGTACTCGGCATGTCTAAGGGTGGGCACAAATGTGACAAAGAGACGTGGTGGTGGAATGACACAGTCCAGAGGGAGTTAAGGGTAAAGAAAGCCCTCTTTAAAAAGTGGCAAGCGTCCAAATCTCCTGAAGATCGCGGCGCGTACAGAGTTGCAAGACGTGCTGCTAAAAGAGCCGTAGCCAGAGCCAGACGAGACCACTTACAACAACTCTACGATAAGCTGGAATCGTCTGAGGGGCATAAGCTTATTTACAAGTTGGCACGCTCCAGGGTCAAAGCGGCACAGGATATTTCCAAGTGCCGCTATATTAAAGACCCTCACGGCAACCTGTTATATGAAGACGTCGCGGTGAAGGAGAGATGGCGCTCGTATTTTTGCGACTTGCTAAACAAGCAGCATAAAGAGGTGCAGCCACCGCACCTCCCTCCGAATCAGGGACTAGTGCCGCCAGTAACACCTGAAGAAGTGGAAAATGCTCTTCGTCGCATGAAAAATCGGAAAGCTGTCGGAGCCGATGGAGTACCGATCGAGGCTTGGAAGGCGATGGGTTCTCGTGGTGTGGGCATTTTAACTGACCTTTATAACCGCATACTCCTCACCGGCGAGATTCCTCGTCAGTGGAGACTGAGTGTAATTACTCCGGTCTTCAAGGGCAAGGGATCGGTGCAGGACTGCGGCAGCTACCGCGGTATAAAAGTCATGGCCCACACCATGAAGCTCTTTGAGAGGATAATTGACTCTCGGATCCGACAGGAATGTACAGTCTCTGATGGCCAATATGGTTTTCGCCCTGGTCATGGGACCATGGACCCTGTTTTTGCCCTAAGGATCGTCATGGAGAGGTACAGGTCGAAGAATACGCCTCTGCATTTCCTATTTTTGGACATGGAGAAGGCCTTCGACTGTGTTCCTCGTGTGATGATCTGGTGGGCACTGCGGTCCAAAGGAGTACCAGAGGCTTATATTGACACCATCCGAGACATGTACCGCGATTCCGATTCAGTGGTTCGGACCGCTGTTAGCGACACTAAACCCTTTCCCATTACTGTAGGTGTACACCAAGGATCCGTCCTGAGCCCGTTCCTATTCAGCGTAGTATTAGACGTTGTGTCAGACAGCATCAGAAACTCCCATGAGCAGCCTCCGTGGCTGCTCATGTATGCTGATGATATTGCGCTGGTAGACGCGGACAGGGGACGACTGGTGAGACGCGTGAAGGCGTGGAAGGGTGCGCTTGAGAACGGTGGTCTGATGCTCAATGTGGCGAAGACAGAGTACTTGGCCTGCAATACAGCAGATCTCACATCCGTCCGCATAGGCGAAGACACGGTCGAGCGCACGGACCAGTTTAAGTACTTGGGATCTGTACTCCACGCATCTGGTGACATCGACTACGACGTCAAGGCACGCATTGCTGCAGCGTGGGCCAAATGGCGAGAGGTGTCTGGTGTCATTTGTGACCCCAAGATACCGGGTAAGCTGAAGGGATAGGTCTATAAATCCATCATTAGGCCTATCCTTTTATATGGCAGTGAGGCGTGGCCCGTACTTGAGCGGCACAAGCAAGAACTGCGTGTCACGGAAATGAAAATGTTGCGCTGGATGTCCGGAGTTACGCGGAGAGACCGCGTCAAGAACTCACGCATTCGTGGCAGCTTTCATATCCGTGACATAGCAGACAAATTGCAGGAGTGTCGCCTACGTTGGTACGGGCACGTACTACGGAAACCGGCTAGCTATGTGGGGAACAAATGTCTGGCCATGCCGCCTCCGCCGGGTCCCTGTAGAAGGGGCAGACCCAAAAAGTGCTGGCTTGACGTCGTAGCGGATGACATGCGTACCAACAAACTCACCATAAGGGATGCACAAGACCGTCCGAAGTGGAGAGCTAAAAGCAAGAAAGCTGACCCCGGGCTCCGAAAGGATGCAACCGGGACATCGCAAAGATGATGATGAATTCGGTCTATGTGGGAGACAGATTGCAGCTCAACATAGTTTTGGCAACTATGCTCCCTCTATGAATCCATTTTGTAGAATATGTACGTCAGCACACACAAATCTCACAAGCCCAAACACCCGTAACTACTGTGTGATCCATATTAATGTTTATTTAGTCCTGACATCGAAACCACGACCCGTTGCGCAGAAGTCCATTACTCAGCCACTGCGCCAATAGAGCTTAGAGATGAATCAATGTGTTAGGTACTGCAACATTCTCCTACTAGTTAACGCAAAACATGTTTTCTTCAACTTATTATTTTTTTTTATTTTTAGAATTTTGTGTAAATTGCAATGTTAAGATAAAATAGAAAGATAACAATTATTTGATATGTTGTCATACTAACAAGAAAAGACATGCATAATGCATATGGTGGACAATATTATCAGCTACAGACTTGTTTGTCACATAATGTGCCAAATAATTATCAAGAAATGTTATTATATTCAAAAATAAAAATAATATTTGTATGTGTATTAAGTGGAAAATGTTGTTAATTACACACTTAGCCGTATTTCATCCTACAATATGTAATTTGTCACGCTTGTTGTTTTTCCTTTATATAAGTATATAAAATACTAAAAATGATTTAGTACAGTTAATCAACAAAGATGAAGCAAATAGATGGGACAATGTATCTTACCAAGCGAGCAAGCATGTCCGATCTGATCTCTTCACAGCCTAGCTAACACACATCTACCACTTGGCGGAAAAGCACAACAGATTACAGACATGCGATACCTTTTTCCTCTTATATCTTACACATACTTAATGGATAGCGCCAAGAACAATTAAAATAATGTTTGTTATTTATAAACATAATTTCTCGAATTTTAATAGTCAAATTTTTTACACAAAGCAGATAAGATAAATTGAAGCTCAAGATTTGACTTGGCTAGTTTTCACATACAAGTTATCTTATATTTGGGAAATCAACTTATCTTCTTTACATTATACGCAATTTATAGTTTTTATATTTTAAGATCAACATATCTTCTTACTTTCCAACAAAAATGGTTTGCTTATAAATAGTAGCCAAGTCAATTCTTGCCACGGCTAATCTAGATTAAAGTGGAACTCTAAATAATAACATAACCTTAACAATAACATAAAATCACTCCTACTTTCCCAGCAGTGTTAGGTAGAGATTTTTTTATTTTATTTATTTACTAATCAACGCACACCAACGCTATATTTACAAGGATAGTAAACAAAAAGATAACACAAAAAGTACCTAAATCCACATCCAATTATGCATAAAACCAGTCTCCGGGCGGCTACTGTGAAAATCCTGATGGAAAAACTAATCCCACTGCCCCATCTGGGAATCGAACCCTCAAGGACCTCATGCTCAGCTATAGGGTTTGCTAACACTAAACGTACATGGCGGTCACTAGTTCCACATAACCAGTCTACAATTTCCCCACTGCAGTTACACAGGCCTGCTTTTGGTGAGAGGGGTGACCTCCTAGTCGTAGTACTCGTACTTTAAACATCTATACTATGTTATAATACTAGCTTTTGCCAGCGGCTTCGCCCGCGTGGAGGTTGGAAAATATCCCGCGTGAACGTACTCCCGGGATAAAAAGTAACGTAGGTGTTAATCCAGGTTATTTTTTTTAGCTCGAAAGCGCATTTTCCTCTGAGTTGCTTCAAATTTATCGTCACTGCTTGGCTCCTATGTGTCTCAGCGTTATGTTATATAGCCTATAACCTGACCAGGAGTATGGACTACAATCGTACCAAGTTTGGTTAAAATCCCTTCAGTAGTTTTTGACCCATGCGTGCACATACAGACAGACAGACAGACAAAAAATTTACTGATTGCATTTTTGGCATCAGTATCGATCACCATTCATCCTCCAATATTAATTTTGAATATATTTTCAACTAGCTTCTGCCCGCGGCTTCGCCCGCGTGGATGTTGAAATATCCCACAGGAACGTACTACCGGGATTGAAAGTATCCTATGTGTTTATCCCGGTAAACAATGTGTTATTCCATTGCTTGCTTTGTGTTATACAAGGAGCAGCGCTCGGATTGATAAATGATTGATGTTCGCTGCCAGACTAGACCTCACAATACGATTTCAAATGCGCAGTGGAAGTGTGATAATCGTGGGGCTCTAGAGACAAGAAGTGGCTAGCGAAACTAGTTCGCCGTACGCGGAGCAGACAATACAAGTACAATTCAAGTGAAGACGCAATACAATTAACAAATGACTCACCTACAATACAACAAAAGAACTTACCTGGTGGTTGAAGGACACTGCTTCTGGGGTTACCTGGAGTTATGTATGTAAGTGAGTGTATATGTATTGTGTTGTGACGTTATGAATATTCTCCAGTTTACAATCCGCTGCAATAAGGCTGGAGGCAATCACAGCATGCGGTCTTCAAATCACTCGTTCCCAATAGCGTCACTTGCTTAACCTTCAAACTTCTTCAATGTCAAGAAACTAAACCCATGTTATTACGTCAAATTGGGGTTATTAACACCCCTGTGAACGGCAAGTTAAGTAAAATCTTCATTTGAATAATTTAGGTAACAATTTTTTTCGAAATTCCCAGGGAATAAAGAGAATTTATATTTTCGCTTTAAAGTTACCTTCAAATTTGTCATGCAAGTAGGTAATTTGCCGTTCCGTTATATATTTCCGTCACTATTGTTAGGTTTTAGGATTATTTATCCTACATCAATTGTTTCGGACCGAACACTTTGTTACTCTATGCGCCTTCGGAACGCGCCGCCCGAACGGAATGACATCTGACTTGACAGTTTGATTTTGACATTTGACACTTCTCTTGGTTTTTGGTGCTTAACAAGGAGGTGGTGAGTAACAAAGTGTTCGGTCCGAAACAATTGATGTAGGATAAATAATCCTAAAACCTAACAATAGTGACGGAAATATATAACGGAACGGCAAATTACCTACTTGCATGACAAATTTGAAGGTAACTTTAAAGCGAAAATATAAATTCTCTTTATTCCCTGGGAATTTCGAAAAAAATTGTTACCTAAATTATTCAAATGAAGATTTTACTTAACTTGCCGTTCACAGGGGTTTAAGACTATTTATGTTTTAGTCTATACTTAAAGTATCTCTTTAAATACTACTTTAGAGGTTCTGCCCTCAGGTGCTAATACAACCAGGCTGCTAGAAGAGCTCACTCTCGAGCAGGCCACGTAAAACTGGCCGTGCGAGAAGCAGTCCCCTCTAAGATCATATCCCGCTGTTTACAGTGACTGTCCCCGAGACTTATTAATCGTCATTGCTAAACATACCATAAGGAGACTACGGCCTTTTAAACTCGAATGGGTACTCCGACGGTATTAGTGGTATCTGCGGTATATACAATAGTACACCGATTCACCTTGAGCACAGTCAGTAAATACATTGGCGCGGCCTCTACCACTTTTTGATGTGAGGTTTTCACACACAACCTGATCCCATTGCTCAACTTGGCCGGATTAAGATTTTGTAGTAGCATTACTGGAGCACCCACTATGAGGATAAGTGTGTGAGACAAAGACCAGATGGGTTGAATAAATTTAAGAGCTCCTTAGAATATATAGTATCATCCTTATGAATTCGACACGTATGCATGTAATATAATTAGGACAGATGTTTTTGAAGTGAAAACTTCTTTAGCGCCGTTGGTTGTGATTTGAAACTCAATGAAACGAAAAAGCGACAGTAAAAAGAGACAGACATAGATTCATAAGATTTTACGTGGGAGAAAATGAGATAGGAAATACATGACGTCATGACCATGGACGAAAGAAATATGGATACGGCAAATATTGTCACATCTGAACTTCAAAAAATTAAAACACATTCAAAACGTTTTATGTACCTGTACATATCAGAATTTAATCAAAAATATTTTATGTACTTGTACATATTATTATTTCAAGTCTATTATCGTACCTATATATTAAGTATAAATGAAAACGGAAAAAAAAGAAAACTAAAAAAGAAAAGAAAATTATAACTACGATGGCACGACTAACAGTGATGCTGGTGACGGAGGCATCGGTTATCGGCCCAGGCAATGGCCAGTCATTGTCCATAAACCTGGAACAAAAGCAGTGTTGCAGTACCTGAATATTTAGAGATAAATGAAAATGAGAAAACTCCGTAAGTAACTAACATTGCCGGTGGCTGCAAAATCATGTCAAGTGGTGGTGGTGGTGCCCTTCCACCACCCCGCGTCCTCTGGCATACGAGCTGGAAAAATACAAAATTTCAGTTGCATTAACAGTAACATTACATACCTACATACGTGTCAAATAACCTCATTTTTTAAGTCGGTTAAAAACAAATCGCCCAAAAATTTTACCACTAAAATGTACGGAAGTCATATCCACACATTTCATCATCCGTGCAAAACACAATAAAAATGGCGATGTTGGTGTCACGTGACCTCAAATTCCCGGTTCAACAATCAAGCTCCATCTTTTTAGGTTGCGTATTTTTCATTACAATGTTACGCAAATATCTTAAATGCATAATAACAATAATACAATACATAGTAATCTAAATTACGTCAATAGTTTGCTATCAATAGTAGAATTAATACACGTAATACTGCGAAATCTGACGCCGGCTGCGGAAAAATGGCGGCAAAATGGATGACGATGTTTGTTGAACTAACTATTTACGTGCAAATCTTTGTCAAAAACACAATCCTGGCAATAAAAACTGTATTTTACTTACCTGTCCATCTTACGTTTCAACAAAAACAATTCACACACACACACAACTTTGCACTTATAACTGAAATAAAATCGTACGATTCACCACACTCATCGAAATGTTTATGTCAAAATGTCAATGTCAACCTCCGTTGGCGCGTTCCAGGGCTGAGATAAGCGATTATATTGCATTGCCCGTCTATTGTGTACTCAGTCGTCCATGCATAACCATCATAAATGCAGATTATTAATGCTAAAAACTGTAAAAATGAAATTCCACCGCTAATCGGTGAACCATCGCGACCAATCGCGTCTGACAGATCGAGTTATTTTTGCGATCAAGATAATTCATCGTTTTTGGCAGATGAAAGGCGTTTGTGCGCGCACGCATTTGTAGTAGGTACAAAGCTTGAGTAAAGGCATATCACAAGTTGTGATGCCTTTACTCAAGCGGTTGACGGTTGAGTTGTGATTCACAACAACCGTCAACCGTGGTATTTTGAGTACGTATTATAAGTTTGTAGTTTTGAAGTGGAAACTTCTTTAGCAGCGTTGTGATTTGAAAGTCTTTGAAACGAAAAAGCGACAGTAAAAAGAGACAGACACATAACATTTCATTATGTTTTGTGTCTCTCTCTAACACTTGGGGTAATGGAAATCCATATGGTGCTCCTTTAGAAAGTTTACTTTTCTATTTGACGTTTTTCGAGCAGGCTTTTTGGACAAATAGACATTTGACTTTTTACATTCGTCTCATTATCTTGAAGCCAAAATTTTAGAAGTTTTCACTTCTACCACGTGTGAATTGCACACATGGTTTTCTTTTTTTGCCTGTGTTTTTTTCATTGGTTTATTTTGAATAGCTTCTGCCTGCGGCCTTACCCACTTGGCCTACAAGAAACAAATGACTCTTTTTTTTTTAGAAACAAACATACGCGCTCGCACTACCTCTCAATTTAATATACGAACAATATCCCAGACAAAGCAAATAGGAGGAAGTTCTCCGTAAAACTAAACTAATCTCTGGGATGAGAGAAGTATAGTTTTAATAAAACTCAAAGCGTATGTGAAAAGATTTATTGAAGAGACAATCAGAAGTGGATAATTAACAATTAATATTGTTTATTACGAAATACTGTGCCTACCGCAGAATTTCTTTGTAAACAATATTTTTTGTTTTTACTTCAGGTTCTAGAATCACCAGGCTGCTCCGTGAGCACCTGTTAAATTAAGTGTTTTGACTTGAGATTTATTTATGGTGTTGTCAAAGCAGACTTTGAGGGGAAACTGTACTCTTTTGAACTCAAAGGGGTAGTTCGATTGGGCACGCCACAATTGCGGCGGTAAGTCCCCTCTTTGAGGAGTGGATAGAGAGGCGTCACGGCGTCCTCACCTTCCACCTGACGCAGGTTCTCACCGGGCATGGGTGCTTCGGTGGGTTCCTGTTCAGAATAAAGCGGGAGGATACGACCGGGTGTTTCCATTGCGAGGATCGTCTTGAGGACACGGTGGAACATACGGTGGAGGTGTGCCCTGCCTGGGCGGAGCACCGCCGTGTCCTCGTGGAGGCAATCGGCGGCGGCGACCTCTCGCGTCCGGCACTGGTGCGAGCCATGGTACGGAGCGAGAGGGAACGGGAAGCCGTCACCTCCTTCTGCGAAGCAGTAATGCTCGCGAAGGAGGAGGCGGGGCGCGTGAGGGAGTGGCAGTCTCTGCGCCCTCACGTCCCTAGCCGCCGCAGGAGGAGACGCCCCGGGCGTCGGGAGTCCATAGCGGACTCCCGGCCACCGTAGGCGCGAGCTTGCGGGTGGTGAGCAATGGGTAGCTCGCCGCCCGGTAAGGACCAGGCTCGGGTAGACGGCGCGTAGTGTTCCACGCGCGCCTCAAAGAGATGTCAGCAGCAGTGACGGGGTCTACTAGGACCGATGCCTGCCGGGGTCGCGTGATTGTTCGAAAGAGATACCGTGACCCTGGCACATGGGCAACTGATGGAACACGGGTGGGTTTTAGTCAGTAAAAGTCTGACACGCCCTCCCGCTCCGCCCAGAGGGGAAGAAGTCATTTGATGATTTCCCATCCGGAAAAAAAGGGGTAGTTCGATGGCGTTAGAGGAATCCTCGGAATAAACACAGACTGAACGTGTCAGTATAGTTGCCTCGATAACATTTCGTTGCAATATTTTCACTCTCAACCTGGTGTCATTGCATAAATTTGGCAGGCTTAAATTACGCAGCAACATAACTGGGCGCCAACTCTAAACTTTTATACCCACATATCGAGGGTCTACTGCGAAAACCTGCTAAACCACATTTTTGGCAAAAATTAGTTAAATACATGAAAATTCTTATCTTTTTGAGCTTTAAATACTGGTAAAACAGACTAAGCCCTACGTTGAATACCCTAGAAGATATGTCATGGTAAAAACAGTCAAATACAACATATCGCTCAATATTCGATTGATAAAATATCATATGCGACGTTACTAAAATTTTCCCCACAAATGTTATGTTAGCATGCAAAAAAAAACTAAGCGTTAATAACCTGTTTTTCTTTTTTATAAGTTTAACAAAATATTCTTACACACATTCCGTAGATATAATTTAAGAGAGCTTAAATGTTTTTAGCGGGAGAAGATTGTTGCTTTTACTATTAAAACTTTACTGCAAAAATGGAATAAATACCTATACTCACATTTTAAATGTACCAAATTATTAGAATTACCAACACATTGTTGACATGCAAAAGCGACTAAACTACTTTAGCTAGTTTATACCATAATAAAAAAATAGAATTCTTTGTCAGGTAACTTCTAGCAAAAAGTAATACGCGCTTTTTTTTGGATGGGAATTCATCAAATGACTTCTTCCGCTCTGGGCGGAACGGAAGGGCATGTCAGACTTTTACTGACTAAAACCTTCCCGTGTTCCTTCAGTTGCCCATATGCCAGGGCCACGGTAACTCTTTCGAACGAATTTCGCGACCCTGGCAGGCATCGGTCCTAGCAGACCCCTTCAGTATTGCTGACATCTCTTTGAGGCGCGCGTGGAGTACTACGTGCCGTCGACCCGAGCCTGGTCCTTACCGGGCGGCGAGCTACCCATTGCTCGCCGCCCGCAAGCCCGCGCCTACGGTGGCCGGAACTCCACTATCGCCTCCTGACGCCCGGGGCGTCTCCTCCTGCGGCGGCTAGGAATGTGAGGGCGCAGAGACTACCACTCCCTCACGCGCCCCGCTTCCTCCTTCGCGAGCATTACTGCTTCGCAGAACGAAGTGACGGCTTCCCATGCCCTCCCGCTCCGTACCATGGCTCGCACCAGGGCCGGACGCGAGAGGTCGCCGCCGCCGATCGCCTCTACGAGGACACGGCTGTGCTCCGCCCAGGCAGGGCACTCCTCCACCGTATGCTCCACTGTGTCCTCCAGATGATCCTTGCAATGGAAACACCCGGACGTTTCCTCCCGCTTTATCCTGAACAGGAACCCACCAAAGAACCCATGCGTGGTGAGGACCTGCGTCAGGCGGAAGGTGAGGACGCCGTGGCGCCTCTCTATCCACACCTCAAAGAGGGGACGTACCGCGGCAATTGTGGCGTACCCAAGTAATACGCCCTCCTAGCATGTTTTGACAGGTCACTGTTAAAATGGCACAGTTTGTGTTCAGTTTGCTCAGTGTTCAACGTTCTTTTCGTCGTTCTCTCGTTCGTTCTAACATCTAACGTTTTTTTTACGTAAATTAGATTAGTTTTTCATTATTTTCTCCGTAGTTGAATGTTTGTGACAGATATTTGTGAAAATGACGTCAAGAGGAAAAAGACTAGTATGCTTTGTGACAAAAAATATTGAAATGAAATCAGGTTCAGTGGCTGAAGATAAAACGTATTAGGTGTGTAAAAGGAGAATACAGTTTTCTTTTAACTATGACATGAGCGACAATTTTAATGTTATAGAAATTCGAGAAAATTCATCGACAACCAAATTCCAAAGTGCGCTGAATCACGCCTATTCGACGCGAAAGAAGAAGCGGTCTACTGAAAATAATATGCCATCTGTTAATCTTCAACTGCCAGACAAATTAAACCACCTTTATGAAGAACAGCTGCAAATAAGTGAAACCAAAAAAAAAAATCTTTGTAACAAACAAATTATACCATACAATTATAATTATAAGTTTGGAACCAACCGTGAAGCTCCTCAAGCTTCACGGTTGGTTCCAAACTTAAAAACTGACAATGAGATAGCTGATAAATTACCTGAACCAGCATTTGGTGAAATTGAAAGTGGAGAAGATGAATAATCATTATATTAAAACTGACTATAATGTGATGGAAAGTAATTAATTAACATAATTGTGCATGTATTATAACCTTTTTTACTCTTTGAAAGTCAATAAATATTTACATATAAAACCAACTAACTATTTTTCCTTGATGTACTACACGATAAGTACCTTCGTATAGCATTGTTAATTTCAAATCACACGCAACAATTTACCAAAGCTACCTAACTTTCAATATAAATCATTAAAAACATCAATAGTTTAGCTTTTTTTTTTCAGGATGGGAAATCATCAAATGACTTCTCCCGCTCTGGGCGGAGCGGGAGGGCGTGTCAGACTTTTACTGACTAAAACCCACCCGTGTTCCATCAGTTGCCCATGTGCCAGGGTCACGGTATCTCTTTCGAACAATCACGCGACCCCGGCAGATAGTTTAGCTTCAAGCGCATTTTCGCTATGTACATGTAAAACCAACTAACTGTACGACCTTAGCCATGAATTTCCTTATTTCCAGTTTTTTTCCACACGTATTTACATATACTACAAATAAATTAAATATTTACTATATTACCTAGCACGTGACTAATAAAGTAATCAAAATCTACTGAAATTATAATATTTTAATTAGGTATAAACATTTAAAACGGAATAACACAAAACTGACTTGACTGCACTTAGAAGGTTTTCGCAGTAAACCCTCGATATGTGAGTCGAGGGTCCGAGAGGCTTCAATGTGTTAAGAAACTTAACCGGGTAATGTATGGCGTCATCATTGTTTATCACTCGAGTCCACTGATTCATAATTATTTTCAACTCCTTCGAACGATCTCAAAAGAATTTCATTGATGATTGTGGCTTGGTCGTTATGTTTTACTTTAATGCATAAACCAAATCGCACTATTGCTCACTGAACGTACATATTTATATGTTAGTGCGTAAAGTATTAATATCTGGATGACCGAGCTTTGCTCGGTATTTTTTGGTAAATTGTGTTTAAAATAATAAGTTTATGTTCAAGTCGATTATCGATAAAGTTTGTCATTGAAAACACGAATAAAACGACATTTTATAAAAATTAATCCTAGCTAGATCGATTTATCGCCCCCGAAACCCCCTGTATACTAAATTTCATGAAAATCGTTGGAGCCGTTTCCGAGATTCAGATTATATATATAGATATATATATACAAGAATTGCTCGTTTAAAGGTATAAGATAAGATAAGATAGTAGGTATGTGCCCAATTAGTTTTTACTTATAAAGTTGCATAGGTATGTATTAAAGAATAGTTAGTGTAGTTATTCAATTTTATCTAATACAGAAACAAACGCGTTTTTTTACATGTACTTCATCATCATCTGCCTATCCTCTTTAGTACCAGTATTTTACATGGACTACCTACCTGACCTCCAGAACCCAGTAACTGGGTAATACGATACCCCTTGATAAGACTGTTTGTCAGAATTTCGGGCTTCCGGCGACCCGTAACGACGGTCTAACATCTACGAAAGACAGCCGGAATCAACGGCTTAACATGCTTTCCGAGGGACAGAAGGGTCTTATTATGTAGAGATGGTCACCCATCCACGGACTAACCACGGCAAGCGTAGCTTAACCTGAACGATCGACCCGTGCGGCTGTTATAATTTGCAAATATCCCTACTAATACATATTAAGTTTGTTTGTTACGCTTTCACGCAAAAACTACTTAACCGATCATCATGAAACTTTGTACACACATTCTTAGAAGTATTAGAAGTAACATAAGATATTTCTATGAAAAAAAAAATGCGAAAGATAAAATTCGGTACGGAGTAAGTTCGAACCCCAGGAAAGGACATAGGCCTATTTTTATTCCGAGATATCGTCTCCGTCCACGATAACCGACATTTACGCGGACGAAGTCGCGCACAAAAGTTAGTTAGTTCATATTAATATCAGTTACATATTTGATACGTCTTGATACCTTGGTTGAGACTGGACACCAGTGACGACAATGCGCTTCCCGGGCTGTCCCGCACGCCATGCGCACGTCTACCATTTCACGTAGGATTTTCGAAGCCCTATTTGACGCAGTAAGGGGATGATTTTGGAAAAATTGTGATACACGTGTCACATAATTATACTTGAAGAGTATGTATACCAATTTTTGTGTCAATCGACCCAGAGAATAAAAAGTTTCATAGAAACTTCAACCCCCCATTTCACCCTCTTAGGGGTAGAATTTCGAAAAATCCTTTCTTAGTGGATACCTACTCTTTACAAAGAACACACCCTCCAAATTTCATGCCTCTAGGTCCAGCGGTTTAGGCTGTGCGTTGATATATCAGTCAGTCAGTCAGTCACTCAGGACTTTGAATTTTATATACATAATAATACAACATGTACAGAATTGACTTCTCTACAGTTTTATTATAAGTATAGATTATAAAGCTGAAGAGTTTGTTTGTTTGATTGAACGCGCTAATCTCAGGAACGACTGGTCCGAATTGAAAAAATATTTTTGTGTTGTGTAGCATATTTATTGAGAAAGGCTATAGGCTAAATAACATTACGCTACAATCAAAAGGAGCGGAACAGCAACGAAAAATGGTTGAAAACTGGTAGGCAATTCGATGCGACGGGAAGGGTCAGGGGATCAAAAACTTGACGCGGACGCGCGCAGAAGCTAGTTATTTACAAATACTAAAACTACCGCTACTTGATCATAACACACTTCGCCTTTTGGGTGTCATTTAAAAATCGAAATACTAAACAACAAAATTGTTCTATGCTTGGCTAGAATGTAGAAAAAACTTCTTCACAATCACACATAAAATTACACAAAAGTCTCATGGCGTAATGATGTGCCATGTCAAGGGAAAAACAATGCGATGGAAGTAATCTCCGACCTCCGAGCAACTGGAGGAAGAAAGTAATGACTCCATGTTGACATTGCAATGCGCTTTTCAATTAGTGTAACTGTTAACAAATGTATGTTACTTGCGAAACGAAACTTTGTAAAGGATTTGTTCGTTTATATGCGTACTACGGCAGTGTTTCAATGTTCTTTCTTTCTTTTCTATGTCGATGGTAAAAGTAAAAATGTTTTAATGATTAACGTGTTATAAGACCTGATTTTGAAAGTGAGGTTTTTAGGACAAAATCTTCCTAGCCTAGCAATTTCCCAACTATGTTGGGGTAGGCTTCCAGTCTCCCCCCCCCCCCCCCCGTGGGTTCCCACATTGACGAGGTGGGGTGGCTCAGTAGCCGTGGTTTAGAACCCCACGGTGAAGCTAAGAGGAACCCGAGGAGTCGACGATGTAGCAGCCAACGCGGTGTCGTTTGGCGACATCGCTACTGAGGTGGGCCGCGATGTCCTAGTATCTGGGGCATCGCGGCTGAGGGTTGAAGGCCGCGGTGGGAGAGGAGTGCCGGTATTGAGGTGCGCCGCTCTCCCTACCTTCCGCGGCCTGAACGGGGTCGCCATCGTCCGATGGCGGACACGGTGGGGCCGCAGGGGAGGAGGAGTGTTGGTATAGCGTTGGCCACTCTCCCTATCAAATCAAATCAAATCAAAAGTCATTTATTCAAACTAGGCTGAGAGTCAGCACTTTTTGAACGTCAAAGTTACAAAAGACAGTCCCCCCAAAACGCCCACCCTTCGACACTTCCTAGTGCTGTAGCTGGGAAGAAGAAGTGGCGGAACAAACTCCCCAGCAGCACAGCTGTCTGTTAAGTTAGAAGAACTTGATTCTATACAATATTGTGTAAGTAATTAATATTATAAAACAAAACATACATTATTTGCCATATGTCAGCTAGCACACGCCAATATACCAACAAAAAAAAAATTGAATACTAAAGTCAAGCTGAAATAATAAAACAAAAATCCTATCCCCTGCGGCCGAAAAGTGGTAGGTGGCGGGGCCACAGTCCTGACCCGTCGCAGGAAGACCAAAGGTGCCATACACGGGGTTGTCTGGCGCCCATGTGCTTATTGGTCCCTGGGGTGGTCACGGCGTGCTACGTGTGTTCTGGCGCGCCGTAAATGCGGGTACCTTATCCCCCAGAGGAGGGCCCGGTGACGGACAGCCGCGGCGGGTTCGCGGAAGAATGACGTGTGCCCGTGTTCCCGCCACAAGCGGCACAGGAGGACACCGTGGAGTTTTAGTGGGTTGGAGTCCCACATAGCTGCACTATCTCCCCGTGGTAGTGCAGTATGCATGAGCATTTCTCAACGGTAAAAAAAGGCTTCCAGTCTAACTAGATGCAGCTGAATGACAGTATTTAACATGGAGCAACTGCATAACTGACCTCCACAAACCCGTTACTGAGTAATATAATTTCCCTTCATAAGACTGGTTGTCAGAATTTCGGGCTTCTGACAACCCGCCCAACTCCCCTAAAGATCCATAAATGACCACCAGGATCATCAGCTTAGCGTGCTTTCCGAGGCGCGGATCTCGGTATGTAAAAATAAGGCAAAGACCAGTCGCGGCAAGCATAATTTAACCTGATCGACCTACCCGAGCGGCTGTTATTAATTAGTCACGGGTCCAATTACGACAAAATAATTACTATAATTTATTAAGACCTCGCCTCTGACAATTACGTAGACAATTTAATGCAATAACTCTAAAGCACTATCGGTTTTCCGTGTTCCATACGATGCCGGAAGTAAAAAATAGCACCATACCCTTTCTTGCCGTGGGTGTTATAAGAGGCGACTAAGGGATTTACTAGAGAATGGGCAGCAGCGTTCTCTATTAATTTTTACCACCATACTGCAATCGCCAACCCGCCTGCCAAGCGTGGCGATTACGGCAAACCTCCCCAAGTTGGGGGAGCCCATGTCCAGCAGTGGAAGTCGTTGGCTAAAATGCATTCACTGTCGGTTTTCATAGGTTATCATGGTATGGGCTTATGATATTGGATATGATATCGGAGGATTGAGGAAAATATTGTGAGGAAAGTTTTGAGTGTAAATGTCAATGGAAATAAGAGTAGGGCGGAGACTAAAGAAATGATGGAAGGTCTGTGTGTATATATGGTTATAAAGGAGATCCTCGGGTCCTCGTCATCATGTTCGAAGACAGCGATCCAGATTACCTTTCTCTCCTTTTGTGAGCTCTCTGATGGCTAGCAATACCAGATCTTAAAAACCCGGTCACACCGTGTACAGATGAGCTGACCAACATCGTTATAGGTATAAATGTATGAAATTAAGGCTTTTGGTGGTTATAAAGGAGATGATTACCGATATGAGGACAAATGGAGAAAAGTGAAAAAAAACATGCTGCCACTAACTCAAATAAATTGGGATAAGGGGAGAAGAATAATGATTGATTGATGATTGATTGAATAATGATGAATTTTACCGCACTGCCGTGAGTATCAAATGAACAAAAACCAATACTTCATTGTGTTGAGAAACATCACAAGGATTAGATAATTTTAAAAATGTTTTGATGGACAAATCAAAGAAGCAGTTTGAAAGCAGATATTACGCAAAGTATTTGCAATACTTCCTTCTACAAAAGGGAAAAATTCCCATTAGCATAACAATAATAAGCCTTTTCAATCATTTATCCTATACCGAACTAAAAAAGGTTCAGCATAGCAAGCAGGCAAAAAGAAATTAGGCGAATTTATTTCGACATGATTCCACTCCCGAATCGGCACAATGGGGGCTGGCTAGCAATTAAGTCAATTACCTCCATTGTACTTAACAACCAAAAAGAGGTTCTTTTATTGCGAGCTTTGGGAATAATAGTGGGCTAATAACAAGCACACTAGTCTACTACTCCACTTTTAATTAATTTAAATGACTGGCACTTAATAAAATGCTATAAAATGTAAATTTGATTGCCAGGTCGGTTGGAATTTGCAATCTGCTAAGGTCGTAATCCATAAAATACGTCCGTCCATTTGTGTAAACGGTAAAGAACACGTTGTTTAGAATTTGTTCGAAACTTTTTGGGTCACTTCGACTGGCCTATTTCTACTGTCAAAAAACTGGTTAAGGTTTTAATACGATGCCATGACGACGCCATTCATTGCATGGAAAAGAAAAAGTTTACGGCGGAAATGAAAGACGGCAGATCGGCTCTGATTCCCCTGTAATTTTAATCGGAACAAAATTGCATAGTAAGCGGAGACCTTGTTTTACAAATGATCTTTTTTTTAATGAATAAGCTATATTTTTACATTTTACTTTTCTTTTAGTTATTTTATATAAAGTCATCTTAAGATAAATTGGCATGAAAATTAGTTTAACCAACGAAAACAAGCCAGCGTTTTATAAACTGTCTTGGGGTCGGCTCATAGTCTAACCGGTTACAGTTGAATACTAGTATTTTATATGAAGCGATTGCCTATATGACCTCTAAAACCCGGTTACTGGGTAATGCGACCCTTAGATTCGGGTAGAATGGTTTTCAAACTTTCGGGCTTTTTACTACCCGTAACGACTATCAAAGATGTACATAATATTTATTTCTATTTGAGGGCTCTCGATATGTTATGGATGGTCACCCATCCACAAACTGACAGCGGTGAGCTAGCTTAACCTTCAATTGACCCCTGCCGCTGTTAGTATTTAGGCCTTAACCTTCGTTCAACCCGTACAACTGTTATTATTTAGTCCTGAACCATTATTCAACGCTAAAACATTTTTAGAACGCGTAAAAGAGAAACAGTAATTGCTATAATGATGTTAATATGCACACTAAAAGTTTTTCCACTCTGCAGACTTGGCTACACGCCAACCAGTTTTTTGTCCACCAATTTTGGCAAGACAGGGTTATATAGTTTTATGTACGGACTTAAATAGCGAATTGCTCTTTTTTGGGCCGCTGGCTAGCAATCGATCAACTGTGTCTTAACTTCGGATGGACAGCTTAACGAGGTCTTTGATGCATAAGGGATAAATGTACTTAGTATTGCCTTGATATTTAGCTTTGCGGATAGAATATTTATGTACTGACCATTTGAGTTTTGCATCCCTTTTAAGGATTGAATGGTGGTGGGCATTTGGGACGTCGCGACCAGTCAGTATTTTTTCACTGTGGTATGTAATGCTGTAGTTTGATGATTGTGGTATCTACTGTATTTAGGCACTGAATGTTTTTATTATGCATCACACGTTCTCGTAAATAATTGATGTAAGGGTTGTTGTGCACTGAAGGGGTCTGCTAGGACTGATGCCTGCCGGGGTCGCGTGATTGTTCAAAAGACATACCGTGACCCTGGCACATGGGCAACTGATGGAACACGGGTGGGTTTTAGTCAGTAAAAGTTTGACACGCCCTCCCGCTCCGCCCAGAGCGGGAGAAATCATTTGATGATTTCCCAACCAAAAAAAAAAGGTTGTGTAACTCTCATCAGAAATAGGTGGTTTTTCAACCAAAGAAAATCTGTCGGTGTTGTCAAAAACACAGTGAATGAATTCTTAATATAACATAGGTAGCAAAGAAGGACTTAAAACGTTAATTAAATTAGAAATTTAAATACCGACAAGAGATAATTTCTGACTTAAGCCTGCGCGAAACTCAACAAGAAATCAAGATTTCTATCTAATTAACAACAGGGACTTACGAGGAAGATGAACGTTTAATTCTCAAGCACTTGAAACATTTCCTAAGACCTATCACACTTCAGTTCCCCCAAAAAGTTTCAAACCAGCGTCCGAGTTGCCATTATGACTACAGTTTACTCCTAGTTAGAGTATTAAAGTTGCGGATACACTGGAGCAAAACAAAGAAGCAGCCATTTCACAGCTGGGCAAGTTTCCTCCCCCAGTAATCAATGATTGGAGTACAGACCGCAAAAGAGCTTAATATAGTGGCAAAAATATTTAACCTAGCCACTACGCTGTCTAAAATTGATTACTGACTCTTCTGCAGACTTTGTTGGCTCTTCTAAAGATAAATAAATAGATTTATTTTGTCACAGAAACACGTAAATACAAAAAGATGAGATCACATTAATATTTTTAAAAAAAACATGAAAATTATACAGATTCTCTACATGCTTACTACAATAATTAATTATAGGGAGAGGAATCTTGATGGATAATAGGCTGGTACCCATGTCCAGCTAATTAAGATAAGCATTGATCACTGCAGACTGGCGAGTTTGAAGTTACTGTTTTAAGTTCCAACATGGCTTTATCCTTCACCGCAAGTCACGATGGCAATATTCCTTTTTTAAGTCAGTAAAAACTTTTTGAACTTTAGACACGCGATGTTCAAAAGTCGACTAGTCAGCATACACACAAGATTGTTTAAAAGTAATTGCAAATTAGACCTGTATACTTATCTGTTTTTGTGACAGTACTCGGAATAGGATTAGCAAGTTGCGGAAAAGCCTGAATACTACTTTTGATGAGGTTTGTTTGCGCAGTCTTATTTATCAGAAATGGTAGGATGTTTCTTGTTACCATAATCAGTGACTGTGCTTGTTTCAGTTGCGAGTGAGTTGCCAATTAGATCGACACGTCTGTTACGGTATTGAATCTGATATATCGTACTAATATTATAAATATGAAAGTTTCTGGGTATGGATTGTGTTTCTCTTTCATGCAAAAACTACTGAACGAATTTGGATCTGGCACGCATATAGTTTATAATCTGGATTAACACATAGAGTCCTTTATATCCCAGTAGGGCGTTTCCAGGGGATAAGTTCTGACCTCTGTTCGGGTGGAGCCCTGATAAAAGCTAGTAAATTGTATTTTTGAATTTACCTAGGTTTCATATTTATGTTCAGAGAGTCCAGACAAGGAGGCTTTTTTTTGTGGGTGTGAAATCATCAAACGTCTCCCGCTTTGAGCGGAGTGGGAGAGCGTATCAGACTTTTACTGACTAAAACCCACCCGTGTTCCTTCAGTTGCTTTTATGCCAGGGCCACGGTAACTCTTTCGAAACAAATCTCACGACCCTGACAGAAGGGGGGCTTTACCATAAAAAGGGAGGCTTTGGCTAAGTAATAACAACCACACGGATCGATCGTTCAGGTTAAACTACGCTTGCACAGGTTAGTTTTTAGATGGGTGACCATATTTGTATACTAAGACTCCAACGTGTCTTAAAAAGCATGTTAAGCTATTGCTCCCGGTTGTCATTTGTGGATCTTTGACAATTGTTAGGTTTCGTTAGAAGCCCGAAAGTCTGACAATCAGTCTTACGAAGGGATATGGTATTACCCATAACTGGGTTGTGGATGTCCCATAGGCAGTCGCTTCATGTAAAATAATGGCATTCAGCTGCATACGGTTACACTGGAAGCCGACACTAACTTAGTTGGGAAAAGCGTCTCTCGCGCAAACTGTTCAGTTTAGAAAAAAGTGATAATAGAAACCTCAATACCATTTTTAAAGACCTATTCATAAATACCCCACACGTATGGGTTTGATGAAAATAAAATTTTTGAGTTTCAGTTCTAAGTATGGGGAACCCCAAATTTTTTTTTTTTTTTCTATTTTAGTGTAAAAATCTTGATGCGGTTCACAGAATACATCTACTTACCAAGTTTCAACAGCGTAGCTCCTATAGTTTCGGAGAAAAGTGGCTGTGACATACGGACGGACAGACAGACAGACAGACAGACAGACGGACAGACAGACAGACAGACGGACAGACAGACAGACAGACATGACGAATCTATAAGGGTTCCGTTTTTTGCCATTTGGCAACGGAACCCTAAAAATGATATTAGAAACCTCAATACCATTTTTGAAGACCTATTCATAGATACCCCACACATATGGGTTTGATGTTTTTTTTTTTTTTAGTTTCAGTTCTAAGTATGGGGAACCCCCAAATGTATTGTTTTTTTTTTCTATTTTAGGATGAAAATCTTAATGCGGTTCACAGAATACATCTACTTACCAAGTTTCAACAACATAGCTCTTATAGTTTCGGAGAAAGGTGGCTGTGACATACACGGACAGACAGGCAGACAGACAGACAGACATGACGAATCTATAAGGGTTCCGTTTTTTTGCCATTTGGCAACGGAGCCCTAAAAATGGTTATCTGGAAGAGATCGCAGAAAGCGATAAGGCGCCTATTGTATATTTTGTAGTCTTAAATGTATTCTTTGTTATGTATTTTTTGGTGTATAATAAAGTATACATAAATAAATATGTAAGTTCATAAGATTTTCTTTAGCTTCAGTAGCGGCAATCCAATACAATTTTGACATTTCCATCACCGTTATTTATGCAAATGGCTACGCTCTCAGGTGTTCCTATCGACATAACTATTAGTTACGAAGATTGAATGTTAAATTATCGTGACCTATCTGGGCACTTGATTGAAACGCTTGACAAATAGCGTCTCCCGATCACTGTAATTGAATGCTAGCCTCGGCGAACCGTATAAACTGGGTAGCTGGGTACGTCTCACAAGATTGCAGGGTTTACATAAAAATGTAATCTGGTTTCTGGCCTAGAAATTTAAATACTTTTTTCTCTACTTTTAGGCCTCGTGAAATGTAGTTTAGAGATTGGATTAATTACTGATACGCCGTGCTGCATTAAATAAAGTTTCAAGTTCCTACAACTACCTACCTATACAGCTCTTCATTTTATCTATACTACGTACCTATAGTACACCCACATTTCGCCTGTTATGTTTATTAACCCCCGACGCAAAAAGAGGGGTGTTATAAGTTTGACGTGTCTGTCTGTCTGTCTGTCTGTGGCGTAATAGCTCCCGAACGGATGATGCTATTTCAATTAAAAAAAAAATGTATTAAGGGTGACTTATCTGCGAGTGTTCTTAGACATGTTTGATGAAAATCGGTTGAGCCGTTTAAAAGTTGTGGGGGGAAAGTGGGGAAGAGTAACCGAATGTCAGCAAATATACTCGAGTGGGGTCTCAAATGAAAGCGCACTAAAAGAGAATATTGATGAATTAATCGAGAGTGTTCTTAGCTTCATTTGATTCTACATTATATTATGTAAGTATTTTTTTTTTTTTTTGAATTATTAATACATTCTCAGGTACTTTAAGATTGAGTTATTGTTTATTATTTTTACTTTTCAAAGGGAAATTAGGTTTTTGTGTCGGGGGTTTTTTAAATTTTTAATTTAATTTTTTATGTCCCATGTAATAGGGGGCGAGCATATTGCCATCAACCGGGCACAAATCCAGACTCCGGGATGCTACTGAGAAATTCCAGATGGAAAAACCCAATAACACTGTGCCCGCCCTGGGGATCGAACCCAGGATCGAAACCTCATGCTCAGCAGGAACGAGGCAGTGGATATCTATATATATAAAAATGAATCCCTATTTCCCTTGGTCACGCCATCACGCGTGAACGGCTGGACCGATTTCACTTTTTTTTGTTGTGTTTGTTATTATCCGGAGAAGGTTTTATGAAAGAAAAAATTTTAAAAAAATGCGCGTAAAATTAAAAAATTTAAGAACACTTATTTAAGAATACAAAGTCACCTAACATGAGTGTTTGATAGCTAGAAAATGCTTTATGTCTTCGAAGTACCAGGTTGGCATAACTTGGTAGGAGCTCAACTAACATGGGTGTGTGGTAGCTAGAAAACGCTTTATATCTTCGAAGTACCAGGTTTGCATAACTTGGTAGGAGCTCACCTAACATGGGTGTGTGGTAGCTAGAAAACGCTTTATGCCTTCAAAGTACCAGTTTTGTGCTCTTTGCTTTGTGCTGGTGGGATCTGATAAGTTAACACAACATTTATTGATTCTGAGGCGGTACGAAGTTCGCTGGGTCAGCTAGTCTATACTATAATTATTTATTAATTAGCTTTTGCCAGCGGCTTCGCCCGCGTGAAGGTCGTAAAATATCCCGCGTGAACGTACTCCCGGCATAAAAAGTAGCCTATGTGTTAATCCAGGTTATTTTTTATAGCTCGAAAGCGCATTTTCATCCGATTTGCTTCAAATTTATCGTCACTGCTCGGCTCCTATGTGTCTTAACGTTATGTTATATAGCCTATAACCTGCCCAGAAGTATGGACTACAATCGTACCAAGTTTAGTTAAAATCCCTGCAGTAGTTTTTGACCCATGCGTGTACATACAGACAGACAGACAGACAAAAAATTTACTGATTGCATTTTTGGCGTCAGTATCGATCACCATTCATCCTCCAATATTAATTTTGAATATATTTTCAATGTACAGAATTGACCTCTCTACAGTTTTATTATAAGTAATAGAAAATTCAAAACATGGTAACCAAATACGTATTTCTAGAGCTGTTGATTCGCTCACTATTTCGTGCGAGTAGCCTAAAGAAACTGATCACCATCACCATTCTCCTGCCCTTATCCCACTTTATTTGTGGTCGGCGTAACATGTCTTTTTCTTCCACACTTCTCTATTAGTCGTCATCTCAGTAGTGACCCCCTTTTTATCCATATCATAATTTACACAGTCCAGCCACCGCTTTTTTGGTCTCCCTCTACTCTTATAGCCGTATACTTTCCTTACGAAATACTTTCCTAAAGAAACTAATACATTATTAAAAAGTGTTGGTTGGCGACTAAATCCGTGCGAAAAAAGACCCTGACATATACGTACAACTGTTTCGAAGTCATACCAACAAAAGGGTTACATTTTGATCCTTTAAGTAGGGAGTCCTAAAATAACCTTAATAAATTATTTCAATATTTGTGTTCATTGTACTAACGAGGTTAGTGAAAGTAACATGCTTGGGGGTAGATTATATAATGCTTAGTTAGACAGAGACTCGATAAATTAACACCCACGTTGTATTTTCTCTGTTTGTTATGTTCTTCGTTATTTTGGTGTAGGACTCAACAGCCGCATTCAATAAGAAGAGGCTTATGTAATAAACAGTATAGAGAGAAAATATTATTATTTGTGAAATTGATATACTTCGCGACTTCCTACTCGTATCCTGCCCTCTGTGCCCCCACAAATGCAGTCATAGCAAACTCTGCACTGCCACCAACGATGCCGTGAAAGTTTGTGCCTATCAAAAAATATATAGTGGTTCCATCGACACTACGAAAAAGGTGACTGACAAAGAATACCTGTTCTATTATTTTGATTAACAGACAAATTAAGTTGGTAGTCAATTTGTAATTCATAATCGACTAACTTTTGCCAGCGTGAAGATCGGAAATGCCTCCAGTCATCACCTCATTATAAAAAAGGTAAAATTATAAACATCCTCTTCGAAAATCTGTTTATTTTGATATACCTCTTAAGGTTCAGCCATGCAATGCACAAAAATATGTTTTTACGACATCACATTAGAAATCTTTGAAGTTCTCGCCACTTTTCTACTATAATAAGCATGTCTTGTACATATAAACCAATCTACAATCTGTCTATTGATGAAAACCTCATTACAATCCGTTGCATACTTTAATAAATCAACGTACAGGCGGTGAGAAACGATTTTGTTAAATACTATGTAGAGATAATACTCACGTAAGGCATGTCCTAGAACCAAGAATTTGAAGGTATGTGACTTTTAACAACCCGTACTGATCCCGCGTGGTGGATTGTGGCCCACTTCCTCTCACAAAGAGGTGGCCTGTGTCCCATGAGTCAGAAAATTATTGGCTAATTATGCATGTTAATCATAGTTTACAGGTCACCATCGTCATTTCAGCCGACGTCCACTACTGGACTCTGGTCTCCCCTAATTTGCGGTGGTTTGCCATAATTACCACGCTTGGCGCTTGCCAAGCGACTTACTGCGAGCGAGCTTACTGGGATCGCTAACCTGCTTAGGTTAGCGATCCCAGTACGGTGGTAAAATGCATAGAGAACGCTGCTGCCCATTCACTAGTAAGTCCCTTAGTCGCCTTTTACGACATCCACGGGAAAAAATGGGATGGTGCTATTCTTTACATCCGGCACCACACGAAACAGTTTATAGATAACTAAGGCCAATTGGTATATGTAGTTCCTACACAATAGTTTCCCATCTCGTTAGAGGTCTTGGTAATCGGATTAGGAGTCGCCAGTTTTATTCACGCCCAAAACAATGAATATTTTTATGGCATAGAACTTTATTGTGTTAAGACATTTCCGGGAATCGATGTCTTTGCAAGTGAGATCGGCTTTTTAACTGTTTTTATTTATTGTTAGAAAAGAGAGGCTTTATTGTCTTAGGGATCCAATTTATAGCGTGATTTTATTCGTATTTCTTACTGTTTTAGGAGTTTTGGTTCTGTATCATAGAACCGTAGTTCATTGGTCAGCACAGCGTTATGATCCCAATAATATAACCACCAACCCACGCCTAAGCCTTCACACAACGCGCGAAGCTTAATTGAAGAGGTGATTAGGTATAATCTGTATAGAAAATTTTAATATAATCTGATTAAAGTATTCTATACTTTAATCAGATTATATTAAAATTTTCTTTTTCCCAGACATATGGGATCCCAGATATATCCCAGATTGGCCTCACATGAGACATCTCGCTTCACGCTGATCATACAAGTCTATTCTACTTTGTGCAATCATAGATGTTGTGAAAATTATTTAAAATGACTGGTTCCAATAAAGCCTCGTCACCATTAATACTACAAAAACTAACCATTTCGTGATAACCCCCGATTTGGGTTTAAGTTAACCTCTAAGTCCCTGAGATACCACATTTGGTATAGACACAATCGTTTTTTAATTGTGTCTGTAATTACGGTAATTGACTGGTTACAATAACTATCTAAGTTGAAAGCCTCTCACAGAAAAAATTAAATGTAAACTTTTATCACTAATAAAGAACCTTTTCACAAAATTACCAATGTCTTCCGAGGAAACACAAACAAACATAAAACAATATAATTTATAATTGTTCAATGTAACCACAAATAGACTACCTAATAGAAATCTAGGGAACCGCAGCTACACCTAATATAGAAACATTACATCACAAAATAGTAGATTAATAAAAATATAACTTACATTAAAATTTCGAACGTCAATACAGAAAATATATGAACTTACAAAAATAATAAACATTTCCCAAAACTATACCTATGTACTATATACATGTATAGTAGATAGGTATATTTTATGTACGCAAAATTTGCTCAAAAATATTCATACTACACTAAAATGCACAAAAAAACATCGACTAGGTACACAAAATTTAACTACGAAACTCCAATTACTTAGTAATATATCCTCCCAAAAAAGTTAATTACGGGAAAATAAATATTGAATTTGAAGGTGCTAACATGTATAATAATATATCTATGAAAATAAAAGAAGCGAAAATTATGTCTTGGTTTAAAAAACTCAAGTCAATAATAATATTAAAAAAATATTTGCATTAGCAAGGCTCCATGCAAACAAATAATAATCCACACTATCCACACTATTCCACACTATATTATATATTTGTATTTTATATTTTATATATCCATACTAATATTATAAATGCAAAAGTAACACTCTGTCTGTCTGTCTCGCTTTCCTGCTAAAACTACTGAACCGATTTAAATGAAATTTGGTACACAGATAGTTTAGAGCCTGAGAAAGGACATAGGTTACTTTTTATCCCGGTAGTATGTTCCCGCGGGATAATTTCTGACCTCCACGCAGACGAAGCCGCTGGCAAAAGCTAGTATAATATAAAACATCTTTATTAGTCAGTACGTTGCTGCCACACGGCTGTGACATACATATGCCACATCTTACATCTACTTTTACTTTAGTTCCATGTTTACTCGGTTGGTGATTAGTTATTATTTACTTATTCTTATATCTTCTTATTTACGTTGTTTTTGTTCGCTCAAAAATGTTATGTAAATTTAGTTTCTCAGCAAGACAGTTATTGTTAATTCTTAATGAGGAATAATTACGTTTCTAAACCATAAATTAGAGGTATGCTCAGCGGGCGAAAACCGCGTAAAGTGCGGCGTTACATACATTTAAAACTTAAAAACATGTGAACATCTCCCTCAGACATTTGCGGCGTCTAACCGCGCAAATCTGAGGTCTCGTGAGTTTTCAAATGAAACCACAAAACCGCAAAGCGGGCGTGGCGCCGCATACGACAATGCGATATTTTTCTCATTCTTTTTGTATTTCAAACATACTTATTACTATGGAAAAAATAGATTAGTAAAGGCGAAAACTTTATCAAAATCAGTTTTTTGGTTTACAAGAATAATGCGGAACACAGACATACACGAAAACCGACTTTGATTTTTACTATGTACATTTAAATCTCTAATTAGATAAAACGCTTTGCCAGACATAATTAATTATTGGAAACCGATCCGATAACACAAAATTTTACCTTTTATACATATACACTGATCTATTGTAAAAGATATCTGAAACTTTTATAAATCAAACAATTTAAATCCACTCAAACATCTAAAACTGCTTTCAAACCGAGCACAGAACATACAAAATATACCCACTTGAAGTTATTAGTACGTTGCCTAGTTCCATTGTGCCCTTTGCCCCAGCTAACACGCCGCTCATGTGGAAACACACAGATAACCGTATTGTGTTCGTCTACATCCGTATGGAAATATTCCTATTCTCTTAGAACTAAGTTCGTATACTTATATTGAAATAGTTGAAATTATACTTGACTTTACGTACTCACGTTTTCCAACTAGTGCCTATGAGGAAAGTTTCAGAGGGTTGTGTGACATGGTAGAGTGTTATGTCGGTTGGGATGGTGGGCAAAGAGAACCAAGAGATATGTGAAATATTTAAATGAAAAATATCGCCATGTATACATGAATTTTTAAATATCTTTATGGCACAATCATACTCAGTCTAATAAGTTTCCCACTGCTGAACACACGCCTTCTCTCAATGAAAGGGAGTGGGCTTTAATCCACCACGAGGGCTCAATGCGGGTTAGTAGATGTCATATGTCTTTGAATTTTCGGTTCTAAGACATACAGGTTTCCGCACTATGTTTTCGTTCACCGTTTTTAGAGCACTGATGATGAAAAAAATATACAAATAAAAGGGCTTGCTGGGTTTGAAACCACGACCGTATCGTTATTCGCGGCCGATTCTACTAGAACATCAATGCACATTATATAGCTCTTCTGCTTATATAAAATATATGTTATTATTATTAAACAAAGTCGCGTTTTGTGTCTGTACGTATAATCACGTTGTGCTACTAAACTAAGCAACGGATTTTGATGCGATTTTTACCCATCATCATTCTCCTGCTCTTATCCCAGTTTATTTGGGGTCGGCGCAACATGTCTTTTTCTTCCACACTTCTCTAAAGAATTTATTCCGAAAGGTTTATGTGTAAAGTACATTATGATTTATCTTAAAAACGAAATGTGAATGTTTTGTGAATTCGTATAAATTAAGCCGGGTCGAGTCACTATAAAATAAAACAGAATGGAATAGAATACAATTTTGTAAATATGGATAATACACAATAATTGCTATACATCAAAGCTCAGCCATTCGGCATACAAACATTTACATTATTTATACAACTTGTACTTTCATTTTGAAAATCAGATTTAAAAAAAATATCATTATCAGTATAATTATCCTTCAATAGATGAATTGAATGAATTATCATCAATACAATTTTCATACTCATTACAATTATCATTCACCAAATATATTTTTCTGTGTTAGAAACTCAGTTACACTGTAGTAAGTTTTATTTATCAAAAATTTACGTAGTCTTACCTATATCTTCCATTATACATTTAAACTTTGTCTATAAATTGAAGTTCGCCACTATTAGACCATCTTCCCTAAGCATGTAAATTATAAAACATTTTCCTTACCATACCCACTAAACATCTTATTTATATTTTAAGTATTACTAAAACATCAGTCTCTAGAATTACTTTGTGAAAATGAAGTGATAATATAAACACAAAATGCCTAATGCGTTCAGAGCCTTGCTCTAAAATATTCATGTTATAATTAGGCGTCCCTTTTCCTAAAGCCAACCGTTAATTGGCCAATATTTTACTTAGCTACAAAGTTCTTTACTTTTATGTTAACATGCGAAAGCACAAAAGATAAAACAATCAATAAAGTATCCTCGAAGTATTTGTTTCTTAAAAATACATTGGAAACAGAAGGTGAAAGTTGAAAGGAAGTATTATTATTGAAAAGCCTTTTCCGCCTTTACATAACTTCACGCCTTGTTTACCGAAAGAGTTGGGCATAGGTACACCTATAGTATACCCACATTTCGCCAGTAATGTTTAAGTTCCATGTAAGTGAGCCTATATTGTCATAAAGGACAACTGAGCACAAACTCAAACTCCGGGCTGGTACTGAGAAATACCAGATCGAAAAACCCGATAAAGCTTTGCATGACCTGGGAATGGCAGTGAATGGTTGTTCATAATTCGAATTATGAATATAAAGACGATGCTGAGTTTATGGTCAAATACAAAAATTAACATATTGTAATTACTCGCCTTCCTATGTTCTTAGGTGTTTACATCCATTTAAAAGCTGTTTAAATCATATTTTTTTAATGAAAAACTTTTTGGAATTGATCCGTATTATTATTATCTTAGAAGATTGCTTGTTGCTATTTTGGCTAACAAATCAGATAACACGAGATTCCAACGCTAATTTACTGATCAGACACTTGATTAGGCTTCCTCAAACGGAGCTCAGTATGTGCGACTGAATTCACTGTCAATCAAGCTATGTTGTGTTAATGATTCATCAGGATAGTTGATTAAACATTGCAAAGTAACGTATAAAAGGCAGAAACGAGACATATATCCAATAGTTTAGTCACCATAGCTAGTCAAAGATTGGCAAACCTCATCGTCGGACATTTTAGAATGATATGTTGATATGATGATGTTCACCAGCATTATAAAATGAAATTTTTGTCGTGTTCGATGTGTGATCCTCTATTTATACGAGATTGTTTTAAATCTGAAAGGGCCCTCCCTTTTGACCCCCGGAGGCCTATGTCTAGCAGTACACGTCTTTTGGCTAAAATGATCATGATGACGCAATTCTTGGTGCTATTTTAAATCACTACTATGTACTTCGTTTGAAAAAATCACGTTTTAATATTATATATTAGTTTCGATATAGTAATAAGCATCAGTATTGTTATTTATTGTCGTTTAGTCGTCACCACGTTGAATATCTTCTGCTATAAACCTTTAGTTCGATTTATATAACTCTCGGCTGATTTTCTGGAGTGTAAGAGAGCGGATATATATCCGTAGGTATATTGGGCGAGAAGTGATCCACAGCGGCCTTATGTTTGAAATCAAAGGCAAGTAAGTGCCTTGTGGACCGTGTCAAAGCTTTCATTCCTCTTCGCAGACCCTTGTGACTTCTTAATGATAATAACTTTGATACTTTCGTATTGTAACGGTGTTCATTATTGACTTCAGAATTTTCATATTTCATGAGATTTTTTGGCAGTCATTATTAAACCATGACACCATCTGTGAATTTCTAAATTTCATATTTTAGACTTCTCTAAGAGCAAATGTTTTGCTCAACATTAGCTCAGCTTTAGGCTATTTGAAATGATGACTAGTGAATTATTTAGAATGTTTTAGCAATGACAGTAGCATTATCAGCCCACAATGTTCCCACTGCTGGCATACAGGCCTCACCTCTTTGATAGGAGGGGTAATCTACCACGTGAGCCCAGCACGGGTTGGTTGTTGTCACAAGTCTTCGAACTTTTGGTTCTAATACATGCCGCTTTCCTGACGATGTTTTTTTGCATATTTTGAGAGCAGCAGTTATGAAATTATTTACCCAAAGTACACGCCTGCCTAGGTTCCTCCATCTCGTACGTCGGGGCCACCATAGCTCATGTCTTGTGACTTCAAAATAAGTCCGAATTTCGGAATGGCAAAGTGGATGAGGAAATGCAACCTATAGGGGAATGAAAAGGTCTTTTTAGCGGAAAATATTATTTCTTAAGTTTATAAACTTGAAACTTGGCACGAATACTTTTCTAAGTAAATTATAAAGTTTGCCTTTTA
This sequence comes from Aporophyla lueneburgensis, assembly GCA_932294355.1. Classification (NCBI taxonomy): domain Eukaryota; kingdom Metazoa; phylum Arthropoda; class Insecta; order Lepidoptera; family Noctuidae; genus Aporophyla; species Aporophyla lueneburgensis. The sequence goes on from OW028746.1 coordinate 9,540,284, forward strand.
TCGTTTTTCAAAACTACCCCCTAAAGGGAGATTGGGGTCACAAAGTTTTTAAAGAAAGATTTTAACGCGACGTCCAATTAAATAGAAACTCAGTATCCATACTTAACACCAAAAATAATCAAGTAATCATATGTATCAGGAATTTTCAAAATTCTTCCCCCAGCTGGTTAAACAGGAGTAATAAATTTTACAGTTAATGATTTTACTGGATTAACTCGAAAATATGTATAAATATTTATCTTTAAGTGAAATAATGGAAAAATTCTAAAATTCCAGACCCTATGGAAGTAAAAAAGGAGATACAGTTCATTTGAAAAAAATATTCTTTTGATCCAAAAACAAAACAAAATGGCCCGGATACATATTTATCGAATAAGATTTTAAAGATCATAATCATAAATTTTCGAAAACACCTTTTAAAAGAGATGGTTCAGTTTTTTAGAGCAAAGTACAAAATCCACGCTGTCGCGAGCACAACTTAGTATGTCATAAAATAACACAAAATAACAAATATCAAAGTTTATTTATTGCCACAAAGTCATCGTTTTATATCGCATTACATGTAGGCAACGCATACATATTTCAAAGACACTTTCCAGTTCACATTTTTCATCGACCAAATATAGGTCAACACTTTTCTACCGCGGCATCTTAATATTCTCCGGCTGAATGGTCAAAAGATGCATTGAGTGCATTCGTGAGTGTACTAAAGGGTAGCGTTGTGGCTGTAGATGCTGTTAAGTTATAGGGGTGTGTGATAAAGGGAGGTGAACATAAAGTAGGAAATAATGGTAAACAGAGTAAAATTAAAATAAAAAACAAATGGAATGAAAAAAGGACGAAAATCAAAGCATTTAATCTGGTGCATCATCTATACATATGATTAAATAGATAATGTATACTAATATTGAAAAACAATTTAGAAGATTAACGATGGAGTTTCTTGCCCATTCTTCTCTATACGAATCTAGCTTTTGGAAGGGGCGACTAGAATCAATTCTATTATAATGTAATTGTTGACATTCAAAAGAGCCTTTGATCATTTATTTTGGTAATTTTTCATGGAACATAATATCTTTTACGGATTTCCAAAAACCAAATTTAACATTTGTTTGGTTGCCGTAATGTACATGTTAATGTTACTTAACACTAGAAGCGCTAAACATACCGATACCCCTAGAAGCGCGGATGGGTCAATTTTGGCCATTTTATTTTTGCTACAGTAATGTGAAGTGTATACAAATAAAAAACTTGTAATTACGATAAGATCTTTTTATTACATACTAGCTTCTGCCCGCGACTGCGTCCGCGTCAAATTTTTGCTCCCCTGATCCTTCCCGTCACGTCGAATTGCCTGCCAATTTTCGACCATTTTTCGTTACTGTTCCGCTCCTGTTGATTGTAGCGTGATGATGGCCATGATTGATACTTGATTTCAGCAGGTCTTAGACCACGTTTAGCCATAGTGAGCAAAAATTACGTAAGTGTGATGCGACAGAAATAAAACACACGTTTGGCTCTCGCCACCGCGCACCGCCCGGTTACTAATGCAGGGATTCCAATGTCACACCACCCCCTGCCCACACCTGTCACCGCTTCGCCGCGAATGTTTAGTACCTACATTGACACCAATCAACGATATTTTTGATTAACTTAGAAGAAAGATAAAGTTAAAATCAGACACCCATGGCTGGGTCAAAATTGACCCAGCCGCGCTTTGAGGTAAATTTCGATTTAAAAAAATTGTATATTGCATTTACGTGGTTGAAATCTCGTATAAATAATAATCATCATATTTCATGAAATGTCAAAAAAGTCACGATTATAATCATAATAAAATATTAATTAGAGCAGCAAGAACATCGAAATGGGTCAAATTTGGGACGCCCGCACTTCTAGTGTTAAAGGTTTTTTAAAGTAGGAATGACGAAAATTTTTTCAACTGTAAAAATACTGAAAATAACTGAAAATTTTTTTCAGCCGAAAGACGTCCACTGCTGGACATAGGCCTCCCCCAAGCACAGCCACTTCGACCTGTTCTGTGCTTCTCGCATCCAACGTATTCCTGCGGCCTTCACCAGGTCATCGGTCCATCTTGTATGGATGTAAACGTCTTTTTACATCGTTCTCACATGTTATAATTTTGTAGCCATATCTATACTTTATTACTTTAAATATTAATATTATAAAGCTGAAGAGTTTGTTTGTTTGTTTGTTTATTTGATTGAACGCGCTAATCTCAGGAACTACTGGTCCGAATTGAAAAAATCTTTTTGTGTTGGATAGCCTGTTTATCGAGAAAGGTTATAGGCTATATTACATCACGCTACAGCTAAAAGGAACGGAGCAGTAATGACAAATGTTGCAAAAATGGGGAAAATCGCACGAGTAGGCGATTCGACGCGACGGGAAGGGTCAGGGCAGCAAGAAATTTAACGCGGACGAAGTCGCGGGCAGAGGCTAGTCATTTCTAAGAATGTGCATGGAGTTTCTTGCTCGTACTTCCGCATAGAAAGCTACCACGTCTTGGAATGGGCAACTAGCTTCATATTTCTTATTGACCCCTTTAACATTTCAAAAGAACCTTGAAAAAGTTACAGTTGAAATAATTTGAGTAAGCATTTGCTCGAATTGGAATGCTACTGTCAAAGAAAGAACTGACGCCTTTTTTTCCCTGGCGAAATCCTCATTGATACCTTTCGTATCAATGAGGATTTCGCCATTTTGATAGGGAGAATAGAGGCTTATGTCGAACTCCTACCGTCCGAAACCCCACTGTTCCTTGTATTAAATAATCCAGGAGAAGATAAAAATATACGTATATTTCGCTGTAGGTTCTCCAGTGAGTTTAGGTTTATTTGATTGTAAACCCTTCTGTAAACCAATTTTCGTAATTAAAAATGTTTAAAACCTAGTCGCAATCTCTCTCGGCTACACTCAAATGTGAAAACCTTGCAAAAAATGTATGGAAACTCGAGGTATTTTTGACAGATTCACACTGAGATCAAAATGTGAACGTTTTTTTGAATTTTGAGACTTGCCCCCCTCATGAAAGGTATGTAGTATCAAATGTTGGACAAAGATTTCATTTAGGCTAACGTTGTAAAAAAAAAAAATAACAAATAAAATATAGCATAGACAAAACAGATTCCGAAGTACGTATTGTTTCATTTTAATGGATTAGTACGTTATGAATATGGTTAACGTTCGACCTTCCAATGTTACGACCTAATATTTCAATTAATAAAAACTCCAAAATCCATCAATTAAACCCAGCACAATAGAAATTGAATTTAATCAATCAATTTGTGGGAAAACATGTGTGTGTCGGAACATTTATGTGTTGCGTCAGGTGAAGCAGAGCAACAGTGCCAGTAATTAGTAACAGGGGACTAATTGAGACATGTTTGGCATTCAGTGAACGTTGCCGAGTAACTGGGACAGAATGGTAGGATGTTTTAACTGTTAGGTTTATTGTGGAGGTAGGATTTTTGGTCCAAAAAAGGCATCACCTCTTTATGTTATTAAAGAAGAATACATTTATTTCATCATCATCATCATTTCAGCCGAAAGACGTCCACTGCTGGACATAGGCCTCCCCCAAGCTCCGCCACTTCGACCTGTTCTGTGCTTCTCGCATCCAACGTATTCCTGCGGCCTTCACCAGGTCATCATTACATTTATTTAGCACAGATAAAAAGGCACACAATATGCAGCAGATAAAAAAAGGTTAAAGTGCGATGTAAGGAATTTCTGTTCCTTGTGGCACCGGACGTGAAGAATAGCACCATCCCATTTCTTCCCGCGTGGGTGCCGTAAATGGCGACTAAAGAGAATGAGGAGTAGCGTTCTCTCTGCTTTTACCACCATACTACGATCGCCAATCCGCCTGCCAATCGTGGCGATTATGGCAAACCCCTCCATTTTTTGGAGGAAGCTTATGTCCAGCAGTTTACGTCGTTCGACTGAAATGATTATAAGGAATTAACAGGGAAGTTGCCTTACAGCTGCGCCAAAAACACCCAGTTCAGCAAAAATCCCAGACAACTAGTGCCTGACGCTGATTTCCAACTGGATATGAAGTGTGAGGTGACGGATGTAAATCAGTTTATACTGCAACTTGATATGTGTATGCATACTTGAATATAATAAAATCGTGTCTGATAAAAGTAATCCATATACATTTTATAAATGCAAAAGTAACTCTGTCTGTCTGTCTTTCTCGCTTTCGTGCTAAAACTACTGAACCGATTGAAACTAAATTTGGTACACAGATAGTTTAGAGCCTAAGAAAGGACATAGGCTACTTTTTATCCCTTTAGTATGTTCCCGCGGGATAATTTCCGACCTCTACGCGGGCGAAGCCGCTGGCAAAAGCTAGTAATGTGTACGTAAATAGTGTGATATTCAAAGGGAATGCTTCCGGAACCTTACCTTTGTTTTCTCATATAGGTTAGTATTAGGTGGAAATTAATACGCTGTAACACTGTGGGTCTTGGAGTTCGATAACCGTGTCAGGAAAAGTGTGATTGGCTTTATCCATTAGCAAATTCACAGTAGCAACCCGGAACTTGAAATTCCGTCGGAATTTGAGTATAACTGGCGAAATGATAGTACTGAACATCCCTGCTTTGGAAGAATACAGACTTGATGCTATTTTAATTTTATAATCCTAGAAAAGGGGTCGAACAAAATGTTATTGGACTTTTTTGTCTGGAATTTCTCAGTAGCATCCTGGAATCTGGAGTCTGTGCCCGGTTGACGGCAATGGGTCGCTCCTTGTTACATGGGACTCAAACATAATTGGCGAAATGTGGATATATTATACTTACATCTCTGCGTAACCCCTCTGGAATTACAGGTGTAATGTTCTGTTATGTCGATTTGAATAAGGAGTCCTGGTAGTCATATTAAAGAATAGTGGTGGCCTAGAGGTAACGCCCCCGACTTACGTTGTGGGTTCGAACCTAGATAGATTGTTTTTGTTTAGCCTATACTGTCCCACTGCAAGGCAAGGGCTTCTTACCTTAAACCAGCCCTCGCGGTACGCGTCCAGGTCACCTCGCCACTGCTTTCTGAGCTGATCACGGCGGCGTCGTCCATCTTCAGGCGCCTTTGCCCAACAAGTCCTTCATACAATTTATTTCATCACCACTGCTCTGAAAACGGTGAAAAAAAAAAAACATCTTGAGGAAACCGGGATATCATAGAACCAAATCTTCGAAGATATAGACATCTACCAACCCGTAAAGGACCCACGTGGTGGGTTACAGCCTACGCTCTCACACAGAGAGGAGACCTGTGTCCCTCAAACAAAAACTCAAAACATTTATCAATACATACAAATAAATTAAATTGGAGTGTCTATTTGTAATATTAAGATAACCACTTTTTACTATGGATGTATATACGGTACATATGCCAAAACAATTTTTTTTACAATTTTTGTCTGTCTGTCTGTCTATCTGTCTGTCTGTCTGTCTGGTTGTTCCGGCTAATCTCTGAAATGGCTGGACCGATTGTGACGGGACTTTCACTGACAGATAGCTGATGGAGTAACATAGGCTACTTTTATTTTTAGAAAAAAAAAATATTTTAGAAAAATACCTGCGTTAATTTCCGACATCCACGCGGGTGAAGCCGCGGGCAAAAGCTAGTTTTAAATAAACCTTACAGGCACCTTTGAATTGTCAAGTGGCGGTGATTCAGTAAAATGAAGCTAGTTGCCCATTCCGAAGCGTAGGTACCTATGGAGAAGAACGGCCAAGAAACTCGATGGACACTCTTTTGAATCAAAAATTTTGTTACAAATACGAGTAGTTGATTACATAATTTATGTTGAAATTATCAATGTGAGAACGATTTAAAAATACTTGCACATTCAAAGTGTCCGCAATTAAGACAAAATTAAAATAACAATTCAGAAATTAAAATAAGCTGTTGCAGCTAAAAGATGACCAGTCCCTACAGGCCTGTTGGTCTAGTGGTTAGTGACCCTGACTGCTATGCCGGAGGTCGTGGGTTCGATTCCCACCCAGGACAAATGTTTGTGTGATGAGCACGATCATTTGTTCTGTGTCTGGGTGTAATTTATCTATAATATGTATGTATTTAGAAATATATAAGTATGTTTATCAGTTGTCTAGTACCCATAACACAAGCTCTGCTTAGCTTGGGACTAGATGGCGTTGTGTGATAGTTGTGGAATATTATTATTATTATTTCGTTTATTTCATTTTACATACATATAAATTATATTTTTAAATATTAAATTAACAAAAATCATAAAAACATTTAAACATATAAAAATTGTAGCCCACCGGTATCGGGAATAGGGTCCAAGCCACCGGTGGTCAGGGCTGCTGAGAGAGAAACCTCCTCACTATACGTGCCGTGTCCAGTAATACCGCCTTCTGGATCAAGCCCTTGATCCAGCTGCCTCACGAGAGCCTCTTTAGGTGTTGGTCGAGGCTCTTGGCTATTACGCCATTTGCCGTCACGACTATCGGCACAATGACTGCTGTATCCACATCCCACATCTCAACAACCTCGCGAGCCAAGTCAAGATATTTAATCTGCTTATCTTGTTCAGCTTTCACGAGGTTCTCGTCATGTGGGACTGCTACATCAATAATCATTGTGCGACGATCTGATCGATCTATCACCACTATGTCCGGCTTATTAGCAACAATAGTCCTATCAGTGATGATAGATCGATCCCAATACAATGTGATATTGCCATTTTGGAGAACTTATTATTATTATTACCGATAGTTCCCGTTCACTAACATGACGTATGGATCAGCACCACTTAGCTCAACCATTTTGAAGGGAACTTAACAATGGGCCCGTTATAGCCTGATTATGCTTATGCTTATGGTGAAATTCCTCTGCCCTCATTCGGCGGATACTCACAACGTATACTAATCACAGATTGATACCACTAATTCCAAACGCGTGTGCCTACAAATATCGATAGTTAATGTGATCCTGTGGCATATTGTTCGCAAACTCTAGGCAGTTGTGACGTTGCCTCATTAATATTCTAACTTTGACGGTCGGTCTGAAGTGCGGCTAAATACAGGCCTAATAGCTGTTACGACTGATCTTTAGGCAAATGTGAGGTCCTCATCACTTTTGAAGCTCACATGAAAGGGGAATGAACTACTTGTCCAGTATGTTATATTGTGTGTGATGATTGGGGTTCGATGTTTTCAATGTTTGTGTGAGCACTCGCCTTTGTCAAGTACCTTTACAATGTATCCGTATAGCCAAACAGTAATAAAATGGCAAATGAAAAAAATAGCTTCTGCGGCGGAAGAAAAACGTCTGCAGTCGAGGAACCGCCGTCAGGAACAAAGTTTCTTTATACAATAACATATACAGAACTAAGTAAACGACGCCCGTGATAAAAAACAAAAATTGGCGCAACCGCCATCTTGGATTTTCATTAAAATCCCGGTGTCGGCTTCAGCACCCTAGAAAACCACGAAAATAACATCCATGACGGAATATTTTCAAGTTTTCGCAGCCACCATCTTGAATTTTGCTTTGACCTTACTACTGGCTTTAAAACCCTCGCAATCTATGAACACTATCTCTCTCTGTCTCTTCCAATTATTTCTAATAGAGAAAATGGCATTGAAAGGGCATTAAAAAACTTCAGTCCAAAAACCGACTGATATGTAATACATTTCACGATCACAACGCAATGTCTGGAGACCGCCATATTGAATGTCCTCAGACACCTTTTTGTCATATGACTCGATCATCACATCTATTGATGCACAGAAAACATTTAGAATAACTATAGGTCGATGAAAAATGTCATCAAAGGACCTCTGCCGCTTCCACTAAAACGAAAGCACATGGACGTATGCATTCTTCCCACCCTCACGTACGGAATACAAACATGGCTAATACAAAGCGTCAAAAGTCCGCACTTGGAGTTGGCTAACGGGATATGGAACGAAGTATACTAGGTGTCAAACTCACTGACCGCATTAGGAACTTTATGCTATACTAGCTATGCTAACTGGGCCGGCCACATCTGTCGCATGTCAGAGCAGCAATACGCAAAATCCACTACTCAGTGTATCCCAAATCTCAAGAAACGCGTCGCGGCAGGCCCATAAAAGAGATGGAAGGATGAAGTGAACTCCTTGTTGAGAGATTAGCCCACAATCCCAATAGACCAGGAAAACTGGAAAGAGGGAAGGAAGGCCTTTGCCCTGCAGTGGGACAACACAGGCTTATAAGAATTATAAAATTGATCTATTACTTTAGTATTATTGTACGCTGCCAGACTAGACCCCTTTATGGTTTTTAATTATTATGTGGAAGCGTGCTAACCGTGGGGCTCTAGAGACAAGAGTGGCTAGCGAAACTAATCCGCCGTACGCGGAGCAGATAATCAAATCAATTCAAGTGAAGACGCAATACAATTAACAAATGACTCACCTACAATACAACAAAAGAACTTACCTGGTGGTTGAAGGACACTGCTTCTGGGGTTACCTGGAGTTATGTATGTAAGTGAGTGTATATGTATCGTGTTGTGACGTTACGAGTATTCTTCAGGTTAGAATCCGCTGCAACAAGGCTGGAGGCAATCACAGCATGCGGTCTTCAAATCACTTAACCTCCAAAGTTCTTCAATGTCAAGAAACTAAACCCGTGTTATTACGTCAAATTGGGGTTATTAACAATCCAAACAATGGGTCATGACGGCGGCGACATGCTTTCCTTGTTAAGCACCAAATTCAAGAGGAGTGTCATGTGTCAAAATCAAACTGACAAGTCAGATGTCATTCCGTTCGATGGCGCGTTCCGAAAGCGCATAGAGTAACTAATCCAACGGTCCGAAACATCTACCCCCCCCCCCGGACGGGCCTTCCCGTCCGCTAATCACTTGGCAATCCCGACAAGGTTGCGTTTTATCAGTCCACCTGACGCGCTGCTGGAGGATGTGCAAATACTCCAAGCTCCAACGCTTCCAAAAACTCTGAACGAGCTGCTGCACCAACTGAAACCGCGATAGCCAATTTTGGCTCACATCGACAAAAGGGTGCTCCGGCAGGGCGACAAGTGGCTGTCAAATCAAAAAATGGCCCGGGGTTAGGGCCTCCAAGTCGTTCGGGTCCGAAGACAGCGGGCACAATGGACGCGAGTTCAATACAGCTTCAATGCGGCAAAATACCGTAGCTAACTCCTTAAAGGTGAGAACGGTGTTTCCCAACAATCTGCGCCAGAGTCCCTGTGCCGCTTTCACCGCGGCCTCAAAAATACCCCCCCAATGGGGGCAGGCTGGCGGATCAAACAATAACAAACAACCAAACAACAACAACAACAATTTAACCAAATGGCCCTCCTTAGGCAACAAAAGGGGGTGACGGACCCCATAAGGAAGGCTAGAGTGCCTCAACCGTCAACAACCAAACAACAAAAGACCCGTATGGTCCAAAAAGGGGTTCAACTTACTAACGGCTCCCGACAATATCCAAAACTCTCGCTGCAGAATGGCCAACAGCGCATTGCAACCCGCATGCGAGTTCTTAATGTGACGATCAGTCACCAACAATTCAACAACAACAAACAACAATTCAACAATTTGTCGAGGGAGCTAAATCGACTCAACAAAAAATCAGGGTCCTTCGTTCCAACAGCGAGCACCTTGAGCCCGGGCAAAGGACCCGACATCAAGACTGGCGATCGAGGCCAATCATCCTCGGGGTGAGTCAGCCAGTCTGGTCCCCACCATAGGGGTTGAGCAATCAAGCGGGGTGCCATGCACCCACGTGAGGCCACGGCGCCTGGGTTCAAATCTCCAGGCAAGTGCCTCCAAATCAAAGGCGTATCAAAATTTTGAATCTGGTACACTCGGTACGCAACAAAGACCTCCAAAGAGTGGACGGACGTCTTCAACCAACACAAAGCAATTTGACTGTCCGTCCAGGCGTAAGAAAACCGAATGTCCACAGTTCCACCCAAAGTGTGAGCAACGTGGTTCAATAGACGCACAAGACGCGCCGCCCCTGACAATTCAACTTAGGGATGGTCAGTGCCGTCCGGAGGGGGGGGGGGCACCTTGCTCTTGGCCAAGACCAGTGACAAATTCACCTGGCCTGTGCGCAGACGGTGCGCAGACAAACAACAGCTTCATAACCGTGCGAAGACGCATCACAAACAAGGGTAGCAGTGTAGCTCCCAGGGGGGAGGATAGCGCGGGGTAACACGACCTCGTTGACTGCAGGGAGTGCGGATACAAATTGGAGCCAATCTTCCAACAGGGTTTCCCGAATGGGCTCGTCCCAGCCAAGTCCCGCAGTCCAAAGGCGCTCAAGAAAACAATTTTGCCCAAAACAATACAAACAAACAACAAAACAATAGACAAAAGGCAACCCTGGGCTCCCATGTCCATAATGACACGGACCACAACAGAGTCCCCCGTGGGCCCCCAGACCTGACCGATGCCGTTGGCAACAAAACCGTGTCGATCTGAGGGGTACCTTAGCGGGGCAGGCGCCAATGTCCTAACAATGCCTGGGCGGCGACCGATCGCCGCACCCAGGCCCAAGTCTTTCCCGACGAGGATGGAATTCAAATTCCTCGTACGCGCGGTGTCCCGAGCCACGCGCCATCGCTGGATGGGCATATCCACCGGAGGCCTGAATGGCGTGGGGCGTGACTCCAACCGGGAACGTTCCGCCAAAGGAGGGGAGGGAAGGCGGTGCTGGTCTGGCCAGCGCTGCCTAGCAACAACTGCGTAATCACCTTTACGCGGGGAGACCAAATGGCGGTCGCGCGGCTCCCGATCAACTTGCGCGGGGGGTGGAGTGCGGCGCTCAAAATTGCGGGCCTCTCCCCGGTTCTGAACCGGCGAGGCAGAAGCCCGGTGACCAACTCCATGGTACCCCCCCGTACGCGAACCTTCATCAGAGGCTGGTCTACCAGCGTGGTTCGCGTTAGCGCACAATATGTCCAAATGGGACCCCCCACAAATTCTACAAGGGCGGGGGTTGGGGCAGTCCCGATGGAAGTGAGCCCCCAAACAAGAGAAGCACATGCGGCGTGCATTGGCAATTCGGCGGCGGGCACTCACGTGCTATAAACGTCAACTTCAAAAAGGCCGCGCAAGTTGCCATGCCATGCCCCGTGTCCCTACAAAACTCACAACCAGGACGACTCTGGGTGCCAGCAAAACGAGCGGCGGGGCGACCATCAACAGGCCCGCGAGCCCTAGTCCGTCCCTGGTCTCGTGGCCGGGAAGACGGCTGGCATGACTCAGTGGCAACGCCAGAGTTGTCCACAAACCGACACTCATCCTCCAAAAATTGGACGAGGTCATCAAATGGGGGGAGATGCTTTTGCTCCCCTCCATACTTTTGCTCGAAACGAGCCCTCAAGTCGGCAGGAAGCCGTTGCAGCACAACGTGCACCAAAAGGTAAGACCAATGGTCCACCGGCAAGTCCAATTGCTTTAAAGCGTTGGTCGCTGCCACCAACGGGTTCAACGGGTTCAATATGAACGTCAGCCAAACAACGTTTATTTTGGTACCGCCGGGTGAGTAGCTCCACAGCGGTACGGTAGGCTGAGTCAGTCAACGACAGATGCTGTAACAAGGCTCGGGCCTCACCTTCTAGGACAGACAACAAATAGGCCAACTTTTGGGCGGGTCTGAGGTCCGAGCGTGCATCAACCAAACTTTCAAACAGGTTTTGGAAACCTAACCACTGGTCCAAGCGACCGTTAAAGTGTGGCAGTTCCAAGGTAGGCAGTCTACTCAATAGTCCGGGACCTGAAACAACCGAGGTCTCCGGCTTGACCTGGACAGGTGTCCGGCACTGCAATATTTCCATTTGTATGCCATTGCACAAACAATACAATTCAAATAAACCAAATAATCAAATAACAAAGTTCAAACAATCAATACAAAATAACTACAAGCAAACCAGCAACTCAAGAAATAACAAAATACTGGCTTCAATTCAATTCAACAATAAACTTTTATTTTAATTCAAACCCAATATCAACGTTCAAAATTCTATTTCATATTCAATTCAAATATTCAAATTCTAATCCAATTCCAAATGTTAAGTTCACAAACCACTGTGTGGTACAACAATAATGAACCTTTATTCCAACTCAAAACAATGGTAATACTCAAAAATGCCAATTTAAACAAAACTACCATATTGATGGTACAAACTCAATATTTTAATGTCTTCCTGACATTCAACAGAGGTCAGACACAAACAGGGGCTACAACAAGGGGCTGCAACACAGCCCAATCCAATCCACTTTATTAGCCCGGCTGACCTTGGCAACATCAGGTTACCCGTCTCAATAAATTTAAACAAATTATTTCAAATAACAATTAATTACCATTAACAAACATTTACAGCGAATTACTACTTCCCTTATAGAGACTGCCAAGTAATTAGCCTACTGTAAATTACCAATTTGGTGGTTATATGTCTTATAGCCACGCTCTGATACCAAGAATGTACGCTGCCAGACTAGACCCCTTTATGGTTTTTAATTATTATGTGGAAGCGTGCTAACCGTGGGGCTCTAGAGACAAGAGTGGCTAGCGAAACTAATCCGCCGTACGCGGAGCAGATAATCAAATCAATTCAAGTGAAGACGCAATACAATTAACAAATGACTCACCTACAATACAACAAAAGAACTTACCTGGTGGTTGAAGGACACTGCTTCTGGGGTTACCTGGAGTTATGTATGTAAGTGAGTGTATATGTATCGTGTTGTGACGTTACGAGTATTCTTCAGGTTAGAATCCGCTGCAACAAGGCTGGAGGCAATCACAGCATGCGGTCTTCAAATCACTTAACCTCCAAAGTTCTTCAATGTCAAGAAACTAAACCCGTGTTATTACGTCAAATTGGGGTTATTAACAATCCAAACAATGGGTCATGACTTATCGTCACCAAAACGACCGGGGTAAGGGATTACTTTACAAAAAATCGCGAGATTTCGATGGCGCGTTCCGAAAGCGCATAGAGTAACTAATCCAACGGTCCGAAACAATTATAAAGTACAACCACACTCATGAATACATAGTAGGCACGTTCTCTACATAGTTCTACACTATGCATGTATTGTAAAAATCATAACAACATACATAATTTAACCCGTTTGGATAACAGTCATCATCATTCAGCCGTAAGACGTTCACTGCTGGACATAGGCCTCCCTCTAATAGGGGGGTTTGTTGTAATCGCTCACTTGTCAGGCAAGTTCGCTATCGCAGTGTGGTGGTAAAATGCATAGAAAACGCTGCTGCCCATTCTCTGATAAGCCCCTTAGTCGCCTTTTACGACACACATGGGTAGAAATGGGATGGTGCTATTCTGTATGTCCGGCACCACACGTATAAACAACAGTGAATTCATCATGTTCTGATGAATTATATATAAAAGAAAGTTGTGTTAGTTACACTATTTATAACTCAAGAACAGTTGAACCTATTTGGCTGAAAATTGAAGGGGAGGTAGCTTAGAACCAGGAGACGGACATAGGATACTTTTTATCCCGTTCGACCGCGTTCCCGTGTGACGTGATATAAAATGTCAAAGAGAATGTCACTATAAAACGTGGTATAACAAAAACGTTGCCTTCGAAGTACCGGGTGGTCATAACTTGGCAGGAGCTTACCAAACCAAGGAGTGTCAGCTAGAAAACGCTTTAGGTATGCCTTCGAAATACCAGGTTATCATAACTGGGTAGGAGCTAACCAAACATATGAGTATCAGTTAGAAAACGCTTACCAGATAGCCACCGCGTACCAGGTTGTCAAACTTGGTAGGTTTATTACAACATTTATTGAATCTGAGGCGATACAAAGTTCGCTGGGTCAGCTAGTTTAACCAGTCAATTACCGTAATTACAGACACAATTAAAAAACGATTGTGTCTATACCAAATGTGGTATCTCAAGGACTTAGAGGTTAATATAATTTAAAACCGTCATGTAAGTACTACTAGATTTTTGCCTCTGACCCCAGATGAAAATCATGACATGCATACCGTGATCCCATTACTCGCGTGCACATATTTCCCTCCTCATTCTGCCTACACTATAATTTAACAATAATCGATGTTAATTTATGTTTATGCTGCAGCGTTGATTACGTCCGTGTAATTGAGATTGTTAATGGCCGCGTATTATAAACAATAATTGGTCAACAATGCAATACCGGTAGTAGAGCTTAGGTGATTGGTATCATTGGGTTTAATAACGAATTAATAAAATAAACACAAATCCGCAATTATTGTGGTAACGTGAATGCCTATGTTAATAACAATATTATGAAAGATTTGCTGTTACCCGCGAAATTGTCTGCGTGTATTTTACATTTAAGTATGTAATATTAAATAGCTATCTTGTTGATGTGAATTAATACTTATAATATATAATTTATATTTAATCATTTGTTAGGACGTTTATAGAATTTGTTTATAGATGACAAATAGCTGACTGCCGTATCCCACAGGTATGCCCTTACTGTTTAGTCGCTTAGTTTTTAAATCCTTAAGCCCTGGCCGGAGGCCTTAATTTATTGAGGTAAACACAGGCAAGTCCAGTTCCGCAGCTGACAACCTCCTAGGTTGACTTGCGCGATGCCAGAGTATTTATTTATTTATTTTGGTTTACCAACAATTGTTTACACAGGTTTTATTTAACATGCAAGAATGTATAACAACAGTGCAACAATCACTTACAGGCAAACTCCGCAAGCATTAAAAAGTGTTACAGAAAAATTATAAAACTAAACTAGTTTCTAATTACCCACCCTAAAATCTAAATAATTAATAACCATAACATTACAGCGGGTCCACCCTTTATGGCAGAATTTTTTTCGTCATAATATTATTTTGCATAACAGCGGATAGCATAAACTTCATTTCGCAGAAAATCGTTTGGCATACACTCATTTATTATACATTCACAACGCATAATTTTATAAGTCAGAATCATTTTTAGGCATACATTTTATATCCATAATAATCAAAAGGGAGAACCATCATATCGCAGAAAGTTCGCAGTCAGAATCGTGTCTTGGCATAATTTCATATCGATACTCATTAAAAGGCAGAACTATCATATCTCAGAAATTTTACAGTTAGAATCATCTTTTGGCATACATTTCATATCCATAATAATTGAAACACTCATATATTACACTAGCTTCTGCCCGCGACTTCGTCCGCGTTAAATTTCTTGTTCCCCCGACCCTTCCCGTCGCGTTGAATCGCCTACCCGTGCGATTTTCCCAGTTTTTGCAACATTTTTCATTACTGCTCCGCTCCTCTTAGTTGTAGCGTAATGTTATATAGCCTATAGCCTTTCTCGATAAATAGGCTACCCAACACAAACATAATATTTCAATTCGGACCAGTAGTTCCTGAGATTAGCGCGTTCAATCAAACAAACAAACAAAGAAACATACAAACAAACAAACAAACTCTTCAGCTTTATAATATTAGTATAGATTACAGAAAAATCATAGTTAGCACTTTGCGTTCAGACATGCAAACAAGCATACACCATGCATGTAGCATGCAAGCAAGCATGCAGCATGCAAGTAAGCGTGCAACATGCAAGCAAGCATGCAGCATGCAACCAAGCATGCAGCATGCAAGCAAGCTCACAGCATGCAGGCGAGCATGCAACATGCAGCATGCATGCTTTCTGTCACGGCTCCGGCGCTGCGAGGCTCCGGCGGTCCCACGCGAGCTCATCGTCGCAGATGGTTTTACGCTCACCATCGCAGCTTCGGCTTGCTGGCACGTCAAAATCACCTGCTCAGCTCGCGGGCCGCCTCGCCCCTCCGCGCCTACGCGGGTTTAAATTACACTCTAGGGGTAGGGCAGAGAAGACTACGTGGAGTCGGTTCTGCAGCGATTCGTTTCTGTCAATAAATTTTGTAGCACAACATATACTGACTTTTTGAGACACTATTTTAATTTTAATTTAAGGTCAAAATGCAATATTATACAAATGACAATATGCCTAACAAAATTATTCAAAATGAAATTCTGCCATCTTCATAGTATGCCAAGTGAAATTATACCAAATAATCGTCGCACTAAATAAATGTTATGCTAAACGAAATTATGCGAAATTTGAAGTCTGCCAAAGGTAATTATGCGAAATAAAATTCTGCCATCTTAAAAGTATGCCAGCGTAAAGTCGGACATATAAATAGTCGGCCAAACAACGATTATGCTAAAGATTTTTTATGCCTTACAAATATTCGTGTAAAGAAGATTATGCCAAGTGTGTTATGCCAAATAACATTCGGAGCATCAAGTTTCTGCCAGATAGAGGGAACCCCATTACAGCATATTGTGACATTCTAATGTAACTTAATTTTTGAGTGATGATGAATATAAACCATTCAAACGAGATAAAAAAAATGTAAAGAAAACAAATGCCAATATCCCCTAGGTTTCAGCCTTCCTATCAATCTTTCATAAATAACTATTGGTTCTGTGCTTTAAGCGTGTAGAGTTAACCAACAGACAGAGATATTTTCAAATAGTATGGATGTCGGCTAAATGTGTCCTAAAATCTAGAATGATTAATGATATATTTCTGTAAGTAGGTTTATTCAAACGCTTTTACACATCAATCATATTTTTAAAACTACATGAGGTCAGCGTATCCTATACGACTACTCTGAGAGGAAAGGCTGAAAAAACTTAAAGGTCGCAGTCACTTTCAAAGTCTAGACATTACTTTGGTCAGATCATGTAAAGACCATGTAGATTCGTGTCCGAAATAGTCTTTTGAGGAAAGAACTACACAGATTGTGTAGACCCGTCCAGTCAGTGCACACATTTGTCACTAATCGTGCGGCGCAACTCAGAACTTAAGGAGCTCAAGGATCCGACGAACAATACCAAAGAAAGGACATTTGGGTAGGCCACAGAAATTACTCAATCTGCCAGAGCATGATTAAAACTAACTAAGAAAAAAAAACAAAACATCTCAATAAAATACTTTACAAAGCAAATATTCATGTCATTGTGTTTAAAAATAAGTTAAATAAAATTAAAAAAAACAACATTCGCTGTGTTTATTTATTGGAGCAGTTAAAACCCAAACCTTATTTATCCTTAAACTCAAGTCTTTGACAGTATAATTGTTTGTCAATGACTTTTTGGCATAGTTTCTGCTTTATAAAACATTTGAGTTTATTAAGGCTCCATTCTTGACTGTCGCAGCGTTTATGTTAGCAGACAAGACACCGCTTCTTACAACAGCGGTCATCTTGACCACTTCAACTAAATAAACAATCACACAATACGATATATAACATTGTATTTGTCAAGGTATATACTGACATTATCTACGATAAGTAGTAAGCAAGGCCAGGTTGAGCTAGGTCCGACTATCTTATACCTAAAGCCACACGCCTTAATCTCCGCCATGCTTAACAAGGGAACAGTCAGTGGTATAATATTAAGTAGCTAGGTCTTGGAAGTCTCAAAATGATAATTTAGAATTTCACTTTGAAAATATTTTGAAAAGAAACATCTACACAATCTAGCTTTCTATATAGCATCACTTAGGTACGCACTTTTGATATTGATTTTTAGGGTTCCGTTGCCAAATGGCAACAAAAAACGGAACCCTTATAGATTCGTCATGTCTGTCTGTCTGTCTGTTTGTCCGTCCGTCCGTATGTCACAGCCACTTTTTTCCGAAACTATAAGAGCTATGCTGTTGAAACTTGGTAAGTAGATGTATTCTGTGAACCGCATTAAGATTTTTACACTAAAATAGAAAAAAAACAATAATTTTTGGGGTTCCCCATACATAGAACTGAAACTCAAAAACTTTTTTTTTCATCAGACCCATACGTGTGGGGTATCTATGAATAGGTCTTCAAAAATGGTATTGAGGTTTCTAATATCATTTTTTTCTAAACTAAATAGTTTGCGTGAGAGACACTTCCAAAGTGGTAAAATGTGTCCCCTCCCCCCCCGTAACTTCTAAAATAAGAGAATGATAAAACTAAAAAAAATACATGATGTACATTACCATGTAAACTACCACCGAAAATTGGTTTAAACGAGATCGAGTGAGTAGTTTTTTTTTAAAACGTCATAAATCATAAACCGCAATTTACCTTACATTCAATCAACTGAAATATAAAAATTAAAAAAAAACATTTATTTTTAAACCGAGAATACCTATAGGTTTGTACGGAACCCTCGGTGCGCGCGTCCGACTCGCACTTGGCCGGTTTTCGAAAATAGAAATGAGTTCAGATAAGAATGTTCGCAAAAAACCCTGGCTGTTCGCAGTGAGAACACAATTCTATTTTTAAATCCATCTCTCCAAAGTTCAAGGTGCATAACCTCAACTTCGTGTTGTTTGACCAATAAGTAGTCTCCAGTGAATGCTCTGCGGTTTATGACCTCCGAGGGACGACTTAATTGTATTGAAATTTGCGTAGGAAGAGGAGAATAGAGGCTAATAATTCTTTTTATTACGAAAAGAATAGAAATTGGCCTTTTTTTCTTAATGTTGACTTATGAGATCCCACCGCGGACCGTGATTTCCATACTTTCTATCCAGATTGAGCCAATATTTATTCTTCTTAGAATGTGTCATTTAGTTCAACAGATAGACGGGAAATATCCACCTAATGTAAAGATTACTAGAATTAGCTATTTGAGTTACCAATACCCTAACTACGTAACACACGATTGATCAGAATCTGAATCATTTTGACGCATAATTATAATCGATTGCTTCATATATTCGAATTAATTGTCTGCTCAACAACGTAAATAGTGCAATGAATGTTGTTGAACTGTCAAATTGAGACCTATTTTTACTGCCAACGTGTTACGGAATTACAGTTCTATTAACCTTTTAAACTTCACCTGTAGAGTAGGTTTGAGACATAGTTGTAGAGACACGTCAATCTTGACTACCTAGCCAGACTATTAAATTATTCCTAAGTTAACAATTTACTATCTTCTTTTACGATATAAGCCAGATACCTCACATCATATTACTCATCTCATACACACAAAACAAAGTCACAAAACCGAGAGTAAAGAAATATGTTTTCTCAAAGCCCATAAAAATCATAACACGACAAAGCTATTCTTGTACTTACTGCGTAATTGGTTCTATATGCTCGTAGATCCGTATCTACAACATTTTGTTCTAAATCTATTAGGTCCATTAGCTGGAGGTTTTTTTACTTAAGTAATATATTGTTCAAAGGTTCTAATCATGCGATCGCGTGCGCGACTGATGGGCGGGAGTGCGGGAGTAAAATGACCGCTCGCTCGCCGGCAATTAGCCAGGTTTGATTGAATGGAATAAGTGCTGTGGCCCAAGTGTTTCTGTGAGTTTTGTACTTATTTCTTTGTTTATCTGGTGTTGGGGAATTTAACAAAGGAGACAAAATAGTTAATAGCGAGAACATAGCATAACATGACGTCTTGTTTCCCCGAAGGACTGGGTAGAGATGTACCTATAGAACACTCACATTTCGCCTGTTATGTTTAAGTCTCATGTAGTAGAGGGTGAGCCTATCGCCATCAACCGAGCACAAATCTAGGCTCCGGCAAGCTAGTGTGAAATTCTAGGTAAAAAAAACCAATAACACTTTGTCCGATCAGGGAATCGAGCCCAGGACTTCGTGCTCAACAGTTTACTACGACTAGACTGACGAGGCAGTCCGAGTCAGTAATAGCGAAAAAGAGATTCAAAATCGTAAAAAAAATAGAAGACCTTAGCTTCATTATAGTTCAGTTGGATATAAAAGATTATTGTGTGCAACAGATCTTTGTTTATCTACAAACGTTTTTGACGACTTGACAAATCAGCGAGTTTGCTTTATGTAAATAAAGCTTAATGTTTACGGAGTATATACCTGCTTGAACCTTCCGGGATAAATTATCTAAATCATGGTGAAAACTGAAAATCGCATCACATTGCGTTGCAAAATTTAAAAGAATAACTTGGTTACAGACAGAGTTTAATCCCTACTTAATCTAGACGAATAAATAAAATTGGAGTGTCTGTTTGTAATATTAAGATAACCACTTTTTACTAAGCGTGTATGGATGTATACACGGTACATATACCTAAACAACATTTTTAAAATTTTTGTCTGTCCTTCTGCCTGTCTGTCTGTTTGTTCCGGCTAATCTCTGAAATGGCGGGACCGATTTTGACGGGTCTTTCACTGGCAGATAGCTGATGTAAGAAGGAGTAACTTAGGCTACTTTTATTTTAGAAAAATATGATCTCACGAAAAAAAAAAACGAAAGAAAAACTTTTTGTTAAATACCACGCGGACGAAGTCGCGGGTAACAGCTATTGCCTATATATCCTGGATTAACACATTCTTACCGCGGTAGTACGTCCTCCTGCGTTAATTTCCGAGATTCACGCGGGTGAAGCTGCGGGCAAAAGCTAGTAATAATATTATAAATGTGAATGTAAGTTTGTTTGTTACGCTTTCACGCGAAAACTACTAAACCGATCATCATGAAACTTTGTACACATATTCTTGGAGATATTAGAAGTAACATAGGATACTTCTTATGAAAAAATAAAAATTACGAAAGATAAAAAAAATATTTATCAAAAAATCTCAAAATCTAGCTACTTCAACGCTAGCATTCCAGTAATGAAGTTCCAAAAAATAATTTGACGCGGACGAAGTCGCGGGCAGAAGCTAGTTAATAATAAATAAAGTAAGATAGTTATTTATAATTTATTAGCACTTCGCCCGCGACTTCATCCGCGTGAAATTTTGGTCCCCGACCCGTCATGTTACATCTCTTCGCGTCACATTTCATCACTCTCCCGCGCTGTTACTTCTTTTTCACTCAGCTTTCGTCCCGATTTTTATATCTTTGCTTAGCTTGTTATGTCCGTAGCGTAATGTTCCTCGATAATAAGGCTATCAAATGCAAATAAAAAAGCGTCAAATTACCCCCTACATACAAACAAAAAATTTTACCTCTTTATAAAATTAGTATAAACATATTTTCACTTCAAGATACAAACGTTTTTGTAGACCTGGCTCTAGTACCAGGAATTCCTCTATTACAAGAGGTAGACCTACATATTTACAAATAATATTTTAAAGGAGCGCGAAAGTCAAAAATTAAATAAATTAATTATCTACAGTTTAGGCATTTTGTAATCGTACCATGGCTCACAGTGTTAAAGAAAATAATATAATATAAAATAATAATAAATAGTTCTTTTTATTCTAGAAAAATATATAGAAAGAAGAAGATTCTAGAAAATATAATTATTTTCATGAGTTAAGCAAATGAAAAATATTTTTTTCTTTGACGTGTGCCTTCGTAGAGAAAATAATAAATGTTATGAATTTTTGATAAGGACTTCATGCGACAAACGTATGTTATTTTTACTTCTGTCTGACAAATGTCTGTTTTTATATTTTTATGTATTAGCGCAGACAAAGTCTTCGCGTAGAAAAACCTTCGAGAGAATACATTTAGATTTATGCATATCTTACTATACGCGGTAGAAAAATACAGAATTTATAGCGTGTACCAAGCCATAGAGGGAAGATATCCGCTGTTCAAAGGGGTGTTCGGTTGATTGAACCATCAATGTAATATCCTGAACTGGAGTGACGCTCATTTTTCGCAGCCATTTTTAAAAAATGGTCAACGGAATCGATTACCGGCTGCTCTGTATTCCTTGGAGCCGTAGAATAAATAGGTGTAGAAGATCTATAGCCATCCTTAGAAATATTTATTTGGTTTTTACAATTACTTAGACTCATTTTTATAATTATTTTTAAAGCGGGAGAAAGAAAGAAATATATGCAAAAAGCCTACAACGTCCTGCGTATACAATACAATAAGCAGTGGTGGCCCATTGGAAACAGCCGCGACTTACGAGTAGTGAGTTCAAACCCAAACAGGCGCATTACCTCCAGTTAAGAGTCACCCTGACTGGGGCTCGGATGCTGGAGGTCCCGGGTGCGGACAGCGGCCCGACAGCTGACGCTCTGGCCGAAAGGCTCAGGGCGTCCTTAGATGCGGACGAGGCCCGTGTGTCCAGGCCCACCAAGTGCGCTGACATGCGCATCATGGGCCTGGACGACTCCGCAACGGAAGCAGAGGTGGTGGCCGCCATCGTCAGGATGGGGGAATGCTCTGCCGAACAGGTTAGGGCAGGCACCATCCGTCCTGAAAAACCGGGATGCGAGCCGTAACGGTGAGCTGTCCCGTGTCGGCGGCCCAAAAAAATAATAGGGGAGGGCCGAAGGCTCCTGGTGGGCTGGGTCTCTGCGCAGGTCAAACTGCGGGAACCCAGACCTCTGAGGTGCTTCAGCTGCCAAATGGGCAACCATGTGGGAGCGACATACACCTCAGAGGTAGATCGCAGTGGTCACTGCTTCCGCTGCGGTCAGCCCGGTCACAAGGCCGGCTCGTGCGATGCCACGCCGCACTGCTACTTATGTGCGGCAGCTGGCAAGCCGGCCGATCACCGGGCGGGAGGTAAGGCCGCGCTCCACCCGCCAAGGGCAGGGGCAGGGGCAAGCCCTCCACCACCGCCGTCACCGCTGCTGCCGATGCCGGCTCGATCACATCTGTCGCTGCCGGTACCACCACAGCAGGGCCCTCACAGGGGGCTCGGGAGGGGGCTGATATGAACTGTCAGTAATGGCTGCTCCATTACGCCTCCTCCAGGCGAACATCAACCACTGCGCCTCTGCTCAGGATCTTTTGCTCCAGAGCATGGCGCAGTGGTCGATTAACATCGCCGTGGTCGCTGAGCCGTACTTTGTTCCGCCCAGGGATCACTGGGTGGAGGACCTTAGCGGCTCAGTGACCTTCATTTCGTCGGCCGCCGCCGGAACCCCGACCCTCGAGGCTGTCAAGAGGTGACGGGGTTGCGTAGCAGCACGGTTCGGGGAGATTGTCGTGGTAGGAGTATACTTCTCCTCAAGCCGAACTCTCGCCGAGTTCCACAACTCCCTTGCGGAGTTGAGAGTTGTCGTCGTCGGGTTCCGTCCCCTCCCCGTGCTCGTACTCGGGGACTTCAACACAAAGAATTTGGCTTGGGGTTCCCGGTATACGGACACACGGGGCAGGATGGTGGAGGACTGGGCTCTGGAGACAGGCCTAGTCGTCCTTAACCGGGGTTCTGTCCCTACGTGCGTACGGATGCGGGGCGAATCAGTGGTGGACATTTCGTTCGCTAGTCCCACTCTGTCGCCGCAGGTCATTGACTGGCGCGTAATGGAGGGGGTCGGAATACGTCTCCGTATTCCGACTAACGGTATATCCGATTTGACGTCTCCGCCCAGACCTCGACCGCGCCGGTCCGGCAGGCCCCGTGTGGTCCGCGGTGGGCGCTTAAGAAGCTGGACCGGGAGCTTCTCCTGGAAGCCTCGATTGTGCAGGCCTGGGTGTTACTACCGGACAGGCCTGCTAATATAAACGACGAGGTGGAGTGGTTCCGGGAGACCATGTCCGAGATTTTTGACGTGGCTTTGCCCTGATTCCAGCCAGGACGGGCTTGGCGCCAGGTGTACCGGTGTTCGCCGCAGCTGACAGCGCTGCGCGAAGCATGCGTTGCGGCACGATGCCAGTACACCAGGCACCACAGGCTCCTTATCTGCCTTCCGGATACGGAAGCCATTCAGGCGGAGCTATACGAGGGGTACAGAGTGGCGAAGACCACCCTCCAAGACGAGATCCTCGAGTCGCTAGAGACTCTGAACAGGGACCCATGGGGACGGCCCTACAAGGCCGTCCGGGAGAAACTCCGCCCATGGGCTCCTCCACTGACTCAGAGTTTCCAGCCCCAGCTTGTGGAAGACGTGGTAAGCGCTCTGTTCCCTTTGCGAGGGGAACATAGGCCCCCACCCATGACTCCGCCTCGTGCGGTGCCCGATGCGGACCACACCACCGATGACGACGACAATGCTCCAGAGGTGACCGAGGTAGAGTTGAGAGTGGCGGTACGTCGGCTAAATGCCAAAAATACCGCCCCAGGACCCAACGGCTTGCCTGGCAAAGCCTGGGTCCTGGCCTATAGGCTCTCAGGCCTCGACTCAGGGGGCTCCTAAGCGCATGTTTGGAGAGGGGCCAGTTCCCACTTCGTTGGAAGACGGGGAAACTGGTCCCTATTAAGGAGCCGGGGCGCCCAGCGGGCTCTCCGTCCGCTTACTGCCCCAGCGTGCTGCTCGACGAGGTGGGCAAGCTCTTTGAAAGAGTAATTGCAGAACGCCTCGTTGGGTGGCTGGCGCGGGAGGGGCCGGATTTGGTGGATAGCCAGTTCGGTTTCCGCAAGGGGCACTCTACGGTAGACGCCATCATGCGCGTGCGAGCCCTCACGACGGGGGACGCAGTGGCCTGGGGTGGGTCGTCTTGGCGGTGTCTCTAGACATTGCCAACGCCTTTAATACCCTGCCCTGGAGTTGCACTATCTCTGTCGTGTGTTCGAGGCTT
Organism: Aporophyla lueneburgensis; assembly: GCA_932294355.1. Lineage (NCBI taxonomy): Eukaryota > Metazoa > Arthropoda > Insecta > Lepidoptera > Noctuidae > Aporophyla > Aporophyla lueneburgensis. Next base: position 9,564,791 of record OW028746.1, read on the forward strand.
ACTTGATGGATAGGGCCATCATCTACCCCGGTCACCAGGGAGACTGGAACCGGTGAGACAATCGTCGATAGGATCCGGCAATTGGGACTCGAGGTGACCTTGCACATGTCCAAAGCCATGGGTTTTCATGGTCCTCGGAACGCGCCACCCGCGGGTTTCGAACTCAAGGTGTCGAGCACTTCCGACGTTTGGTTCCCAGACTGGAGCGGGCTGGGACTGCCTTATAGCGGCTCCTGCCCAATCTCGGAGGTCCTTAAACGCCTCCTGCCGGAGGCTCTACACGGGGGTCGTGCGGTCCATGGCCCTCTATGGGTCACTGGTGTGGGCGCCCTCATTGAGGCTGCGGCCCAGCGCGCCGGTTGAGTGCAGCCCAGAGGGTCATGGCCATCCGGCTAATCCGAGGATACCGCACGATCTCGTGCGAGGCGGCGAGCCGGAGTGCCGCCATGGGATCTGGAGGCAAAGGTCCTCGCGCACATGTGGGAGTGGCGCGAGGAGGTGAACGCCGCACTATGGACCAACCGGTATTTTCCATCTCAAAAATCGATAACTCTGTTGTTTTGTGATTTATCTTCTTGATTTTTTTTTCACGTATTTGTGAATATCTTGGCAATAAAAGAAATCAAACATCATCATTCTAAAAAAAATATTTTTTCCGAAAAAAAATGACAAAGATAAAGTTCTACGAAATTTCATACAAAAAATTATACAGTTATATTAAAATAGCAATAAAAGTTACACTTATGCTTAAAATAAGTTTAAAACTAAATTATTATTATTAAACAAATAGTTACATGACAAAAAAAAATATTTTAGCGCTTATCCTACTCATCACTTTCTATTTCCAACAATTCTTTAGCTTCGGCAAATAATTCTTTGGATATTAAAAAACTTAGTATATTTAAGCTAGATATATAAGGATCAGATGTATATAACAAAATATGCAGAACGTTTTCGTTTGTTGCTGATCTGGAACACTTCCTAGCGTGATGTAACCTATACTGCGCTTTGACAGTCAAACAGAGCAGACGTGTTACTAATTAACTCCCGAGAAATTAATTTCATTATACGCAATAAGAACCCATAAAGTTATAGTGTTAAAAACCGAAATTTGCATACATTGAGTGATACGGTAACAACTAATCGCTTCTACACTTCGACGCATCGGCGGTGCGAGCACCCCCCGCGCACACCTCGAGTGAACGAGACAACTGCATTTTTCATCTCTCTCGCGCGCACGCGCATTCATAACACGCAGGTATACTACTAATCTTTTAACTATGAGCGATCACCGGCTGCCACAATCCAGAAACGTACCAGTAGGCCAATCTTGCTCAAACTTACAACCGGACTTATCCAAATTATGTGATGATGATGCGAAAGTTAATGTTAACTGCCGGAAAAGGAAAGAAAGAGAATGCTGCGACGTTCTAGCTGCACTCAATGACTTTCGGGCGGAGATGATCTCAATACTTCAAACAAACTTGAAACCTATGCGTGATGACATTTCTACAATGAAAGATCAGATAAATGATATTAAAAGCTCAACCAACGTATTGGTAGCAGAACACAAAAAAATGCAAAATAAAATCTCAGTACTTGAACAAAACTGCGCCAGCACGGAATCGAGAATGTCTTCGCTTGAAGTTGAAATTGAAAATATTAAATCTACCACTTCTAAACCAAGCACATCTGATATGTTTGCTGGTGAAAAAATTATTTCTGAACTCCAAGAAAGGAATTACAGGAGTAAAAATGTTATTATTGTCGGCCTACCAGAGCAGAATCTATCAGATAACTCTGCACGTCAAAGTGCAGATGTGAACGCTGCTCAGACTATTCTGCAAAATGTAGTTTCGGAAATTCCTAAAGTGGTTAAATCCATGCGACTTGGTAAATACGTCCTTGGAAAAAATCGTCCGCTCAAGATATGTTTCACCAGCTCTCAGGAAGCAAAAGAAATATTGCAGAACAAAAATAAAGTACCAAGCAACATTAAATTGTACTCCGATCAGACCCCTACTCAGAAGACTATAATGAAAGAACTGAGCCAAGAGTTGGCTCGACGGAAAGAAAACGGGGAAAAGGACCTTATTATCAAGTATGTTAGCGGCACTCCAAGGATCATAGAACTGCCTCCAAAAAACCACAACCCTTAATCTCGCCTATCTTACAAAACCAAACCAACGAAACCATTACCTATCAGCTATGTCATACCTATCAGGATCTATCTACATCAAAATCTACCTTAAATTTCTTTTACGCAAATGTGCGAAGTATACGTAGACGCGGTAAATTTGACGAACTTAAATGTTCCTTGCAATCGATTGGAAATACAACCCATGTGATACTCCTCACCGAAACATGGCTAAGATCTAAAGAGGATGCGGAAACGTTTCAGCTACCCACCTACACCCATTATTATAATCTCCGAACTGACTCTAGAGGCGGTGGGGTTTCCATATATGTGCACAATAGTATAAATCATAACTTGAAGGAAGAAACTTACACTGGAGGTATAAACTACCTTTGGATAGGTTTAGAAAAATATGCACTGGACATAGGTTTAGTCTACAACCCAGGAAATGCAAACATAAAAGAGTTTCTTGAAGTGTACTCATCTCAGTTGATACGCAAAAAGCGAGCTATTGTCTTTGGTGATTTTAACATCGACCTAATAACGAAAAATAGCAGCAGCAAACGGTATAGAACAGCCGTACAAGAATCTGGTTATCAAATTATCAACTGTATCAGCGAAGACCACTGCACACGTGAAACCACTTCCACAAAGACTATTCTCGACCATGTATGTTCAAACTTGAAACATAAAGGCTTCCACATGGCAATTGTGGACTCGCCTATGACCGATCATAAACAGATCTATAATATATCTATAATAAATATAGTTTGGCACAAATTGAAGCAAGATCCAAAAAACGAAGAATTAAGTAAACAATTTAAAATAGAAAGGAACAAAACTACAGAAAGAATACAAAATACAAAAAAGAAATACTACTATAAAACATTCAAGAAATACTCAGGAAACCCAAAGAAGATGTGGACGCTAATTAACACACTCTCCAACAACAAGGTCAAAACACATTGTACTCCTCCAAAACTCTTAACCAAAGATGAGCCTGTAACCGATGGTAGTGAAATCTGCGAGACTTTTAACGTCTTCTTCTCAACGATCGGCTCAACACTCGCAAACGCCATCCAAACGACACAGCAAAAATACAACGTAGATACCACAACACAGACAAGTGATTATACGAACGAACTTACAACTTTTACACCATGTCAAACTGACGAAATTTCAAAAATTATTGTTAGCCTTGATCCAAACTGTAGTGTAGGGATTGATGGCATTACCACAAAAGTTATTAAATGCTTAAGAACCCTGATATCTGACAAGCTAACAAAATGTATTAATGAACACCTAACTGAGGGAACGTTTCCGGATGCTCTGAAAATTGCTAAAGTTACCCCTATCCACAAATCTGGCACCAAAACCGACCCGAACAATTACCGGCCTATCTCAGTCCTTCCTGTAGTTTCCAAAATTTTTGAAAAAGTCATTTATTCGCGATTAAACAAATACCTCACGTCTATTAACTTCCTCTACAAAAGACAGTATGGGTTTCGCTCTCTGTCAAACACTTTATCAGCCACAGCAGACCTAATCACAGCAACACAAACTAATATTGACCAAAAAAAGATAGCACTAGGCCTTTTTATCGATCTAAAAAAAGCGTTCGACACCGTCAGTCACTCAATATTACTACAAAAGCTGAGCAACATAGGCGTTTCAGGGGTGGCATTCAAACTTATTCAGTCATACCTAAAAAATAGAAATCAAATAGTAAAAGTCGGAGAATATCAAAGTAAACCACACAGCACGGGCTCTTTCGGTGTGCCCCAGGGATCGGTTCTCGGACCCCTATTATTCCTTATCTACATCAACTCGATACATGAAATTTCATTACACGGACACGTTTCCCTTTATGCTGACGATACCTGTCTTTTTTACTATGGGACTTCAATTGACGACATTATTGACCAAGCGCAGCAAGATTTAAATATGTTATCGATTTGGTTCCAACAAAACCTACTGACAATAAATGCTTCTAAGACTAGTTATGTCATCTTTAAACCCAAAAATAAAAAAATACCCGCTCACCCCCCCTTAACCATTGATAATCAAGTAATACAGCAAAAACAGTACGAAAAATATCTTGGACTAAGAGTAGACTGTCAGTTAAACTGGAAAATACAAATTGATCACATCAGATCGAAGCTTTCTTCACTTTTAGGCTCATTGCGCAATGTAGTTCAGTGTCTTCTCCATCGAGTGCGCCAGACCATTTACAACTCATTAGTAAAGCCGCATCTGATGTATCTAATTGAAATATGGGGCAACGCGCCAAAAACGAACCTAACGGACCTACAGATCGCTCAAAATAAAATTATAAAATTACTATTCCATTACGATTACCTTACACCTACAATTAAAATTTACAGAGAAACGAAACTCATGAACATAAAACAACTCCATGCATATTGCACTAGCATACTTATAAGAAAAATTTTACACAAATCTATTCACACACAAATACACTTTACAAAAGTACATCAAGTACATAATCGTAGCAGTCGTAGAAAGGATCACATTTTGCTACCAAGAGTGCGAACAGTCAATGGAGAGAGAACAATTATTTTTGCCGGAGTACAACAATATAATAAGCTACCTAAAGAGGTAAAGAATGCGAACTCGTTTAATATTTTCAAAACTAAATTAAAAAATCACATTTTAAATGATAAAACACTACTACCTTAAACATACTTGTCCTACTGCTGTGTTGCTTTGTAGTGGCACCGGGTTCGCATTCCTAATAAATACCTATCTGATAATTGCTTCTTTTGCGGGTGGATCTAAATATCAAAATATTTTAAGTTTTTATGTTTGTTAATGTAATTTGTGCACGACATTAAACATTTGTGTTATTTTAATTAATGTACTTTAACAGAACTGTCTGATATAATGAAAAAAGTATGTGCACAGTGTGATAGTGTATTGACTGTCAAAGTTTGTTAATATTTTAAGTTATTTTCAAATTGTTCTCAAGTAAGTGAAATATTTGTAATTTCTTATTGAGAAAATAAATTTCTTTAACCATATTTCTTGTAATCTTTATTTCGAGCTTCCTGGGCATCTTCGGATAATTGTCCTATAGGCAAAACTGCATAATGCTCTATTATTTTAGCTTTTTTTTTTTTTGTGGGGCATCTCGTAGTTAATCCTGAAAAGATTGTTACTACTTAAACGGATTGTGGCCCGGCGAGTTCTAAAAAGTTACCTTTTTAGGCCTCCAGCCGGGGTATTATTTTAGCACCATGTATAAGTACTTTATGGACCGAAGATGGTATGTAGTACCAATTATATTTGCTTACATATAATTGCGCGATTATCAATGTATACTGACCGAATTTTTCTTTGCTTACAGGGAATCCCGATGACATAGTTTGAAGAATTACATATAGTCTCTTGATTAATTCTTCATCAATTCCGGTTATCTCTGCAGAACATTGGTAATTTTGGAAAAATCTCTTAGCCGTATTACCGTCATTGCTATTACCGGAACCTTGACGTGGTTTATCAATGTGCAAGCCAAGCACTTCTTGGAAACGTTTTTGGGCAAATTTTTTCTTGTCTTCTTTAAGTTGCTTGTTTTCTGGAGTTGTTGCAGACCACTTCTCAAAACCTAAATTGTAAGAAATATGGAGGATCATTTCCATAAATCTTATCCATGCGTGTAGTGTCGACAATCCGTATTTAAACGCATTTTAATTTTCAACTCTCGTTGTAACTTTTAAAAGATCATTCATTTGTCTGGGAGTTGCTCCACAAACAGTGCAGGTAGCACTGGATGATGTGTTCGTCAACACTTGAGCAACTTTCCCATCAATCATTGTCATAAACAGTTGATGTTTAACTTCGATGACTTTGTCTTCTATTGACACAAGAGTTGGAATCAATTGATTAATTTTGGCTTCAATTTCACTGACAACCGCTGTAGTTTTTTCGGGAGTTTCTTTTGCAAATTCTAATGAAATTGGTCTGCAATATCTAACAGATGAGTAAGTAGGGTTTTCTATATGACCGTAGAAATTTCTTCGTCTACTAGTCGCAGTGGTACAAGGGACACTATAAACAAATTAGCGTCCGATATTTGTTCGTTTTCTTCCGGTAAAGTTTGTTTATACTCACTATGCCCGGAGGATCCATCACATCCCCATTTAGTGAAAAGTTTGAGACGATTGTAAGTCGATCCTGACTTTATCTTTATAATACGGCGGACTGTATGGTCTAAGAGATCTTGCAGGTTGATTTTTGCGTTTATATTTGTCACCGTAATGCTGGATGCAGGCGGATAGCAAGCCTTTTTTGCTTCACTTAGTGTTTGATACGAGGGCAATCACATCATCAGCCTATAATGTTCCCACTGCTGGGACACAGGCCTCCTCTCAGTGAGAGGGAGTGGGCCATAATCCACCACGCGGGCCCAGTGCGGGTTGGTAGATGTCACATGTCTTCGAATTTTTGGTTCTAAGACATGCCGGTTTCCTCACGATGTTTTCCTTCACCGTTTTTGAGAGCAGTGGCGATGAAATAATTTACACAAAGTAAAGCGCCTGCTTGGGTTTGAACTCACGACCTACTACTCGTAAGTCGCGGCCGTTACCACTGGGCCACCACTGCTCTCTCTCGCTCTCGAGGGCAATACAGAACTTAAATTCTTATCAACGAGCCTTTTTCTTAGGTACGCATATTGTGCTTTGGTTAAATCTGTTTCAATGCACATACTCAATGCTTCCTCTTTTGTAAAGGAAAGTGCGTTATCTGGATTGAATATGTTTTGTATATAACATTAATATGTTTCCTTGGAAAACTTCCGAATAATTTTGTGTTGAACTTCCTTAACGGTAATTTAATTGGTATGAAAATATTTATTTATTCATTTTATAAACGTAAAACTTTTTCTTTTTTTATATTTTGTAATTTATTCGTAAGTTCGCTCTTTTGAGAGTATAAAACCATAAAATAATCTATGGATTTACGACTTTCGACAAAACCATTTTTGAGATGGAAAATACTGTTTGGTCCCATAGTGCGCCGTGGCGAAACTCCGCTACCGCGACAAATCGCGGCACGGCGGACAGAGCTCCGGTTTGATCTCATGGCGACATGGCGGGTACGGTTATCGCAACCCAGTGCTGGGCACGCCACAATTGCGGCGGTAAGTCCCCTCTTTGAGGAGCGGATAGAGAGGCGCCACGGCGTCCTCACCTTCCGCCTGACGCAGGTTCTCACCGGGCATGGTTGCTTCGGTGGGTTCCTGTTCAGGATAAAGTGGGAGGATACGCCCGGGTGTTTCCATTGTGAGGATCGTCTAGTTTACACGGTGGAGCATACGGTGGAGGTGTGCCCTGCCTGGGCGGAGCACCGCCGTCTCCTCTTGGAGGCGATCGGCGGCGGCGACCTCTCGCGTCCGGCCCTAGTGCGAGCCATGGTACGGAGCGAGAGGGCATGGGAAGCCATCACCTCCTTCTGCGAAGCAGTAATGCTCGCAAAGGAGGAGGCAGGGCGCGTGAGGGAGTGGCAGTCTCTGCGCCCTCACGTCCCTAGCCGCCGTAGGAGGAGACGCCCCGGGCGTCGGGAGTTGATTGCGGAGTCCCGGCCACCGTAGGCGCGAGCTTGTGGGCGGCGAGCAATGAGTAGCTCGCCGCCCGGTAAGGACCAAGCTCGGGTCGACGGCGCGTAGTGTTCCACGCGCGCCTCAAAGAGATGTCAGCAGTGCTGAAGGGGTCTGCTAGGACCGATGCCTGCCGGGGTCGCGTGATTGTTCGAAAGAGATACCGTGACCCTGGCACATGGGCAACTGATGGAACACGGGTGGGTTTTAATCAGTAAAAGTCTGACATGCCCTCCCGCTCCGCCCGAGCTTCTCCCGCGCTCAGAGCGGGAGAAGTCATTTGATGATTTCCCATCCAAAAAAAAAATGCCGGCGCATTACTTTGTGCTAATTATTTCATCGCCACTGCTTTCAAAACGGTGAAGGAAAACATCGTGAGGAAACCGGCATGTCTTAGAACCAAAAATTAGAAGACATGTGACATCTACCAACCCGCACTGGGCCCGCGTGGTGGATTATGGCTCACTCCCTCTCACCAAGAGGAGGCCTGTGTCCCAGCAGTGGGAACATTATAGGCTGGTGATGATGATACAATACAATAATGGTTTTAAGATGTTGATGGGGCTTTCGCGCTTCGCAGATGTTTGCGGAAGCCCTGGTTTACGATTTTCATGGCATTATGAGGAAGAATACAACGTCAAACACGGGTAGGATACCCGGGATCTCTAACTTCATCCTATAGAAACATTATATAACAAAGTTGACAGTCTCTTTACAAGGCAATGCAGGCCCAACACATTGGCACGTGCCAACGTGGGTTGGGCCACGTAATTTTTGTTAGTAACATAGTTTTTAAGTCATTGTTACTAATACTATACCTATGGAATATGAGAAACAACTTGTAGTCTGAATTAATCAATATACGTATATAAAATACACTAACTACTAGCGGTGGTTTCACCCGGTTAAGTCTCGACCCGTTGAGAATATCGGGTAAAAATTATTCTGTGCTAGAACTGATTTGTAAGAAATTTTTCACTTGGGTATGCCATGACGTGGAACAAAAACTCATAAAATGTAAGTAGAGTGTCATACGATTTTATATTGGAAAACACACTTTTAATGCTAAATATATAAATACAACACAATTAATATGTTTTGTGCAGCAAAATGCCACATTTTTTGAGGTCATGGTCTGCCCATGTGCCAAAATTTTATCCATAACCTTTCAGCCATTTTAGCGTCATCATCATCCAAGAAATCAAATATTTTCTCATTACAATATTAGATTAGATACACAAACATAGCTTCGCACCGATAATCCCTTTAAAGGTTAAGAAGAGATGGACCCATAGTACACCCACATTTTGTTACTTATGTTTGAGTCCTATTTAATAGAAGACGAGGGGCTATTTTAAAATAAGTACGAAATTAAACGCTCACTTTTAGTTGGTTAAGAAAAGGTGAAGCATTACATACAATCTTGTACTCTGTTCCTAGATCCACCATCCCTACTTGAGGCTGTTTTAATAGGCCTAAGGATTTCCTTATAACCCAGTTAATGGTTTCTGGAAGTAATAAATATATCGTTCGCTGTAGGTACCTACAGTACGCGATAAACTAAAAATTACCTACTATGACGTAAAGTGGAAACTAAGTTGAACTAAATATAGTTCCATTTAGATTCCATTTTTAAGGTCCCGTACTCAAAGGGTGCCAACTAGACTCTAGCACACATATTTGACAGTTGTCAGAAGCAGTATTTCTACAATAATGTAGTGTTGTATCTAACTTTGAAAAATATATCATCATCTGCCTAGCCTTTACCCAACCATGTTGGGGTTGGCTTACAGTCTAACCAAATGCAGCTGAGTACCAGTATTTTACATGGAGCAACTGCCTATCTAACTAATAACAGAAGACTAATAGAAGGGGTGGAGGGGTATCCCCTTGATAAGACACTGAAATATATATGAACGTAAGTATTACGAAAAATATATTAAACGAAAAATAAAGCGTCAAAAAATAACTCCGAACCGCTGTCCAAAAGATGGGAAAAGTACCCAAAAGATTGGCAGCATTGTCATCTTGGATAATGATGCTGATTCTTTGGCCTAAAATAGTCAGGCTCCCTCTAGTTCAGAAATAAAGAGATTCGTAGGAGAACCAATATAACCGACGTAGCCCAAAGAATTCGGTACCAAACTGAAATAGCAGTGGGCAAGACACCTGATGAAGCCGAAAGGTTTTGGAGTGGCGACTGCGTACTGTAAGAACTTTTCCCACAACGTGGACCGATGACCTTATGAAGGCCATAGTAATCTGATGGATGCGAGGAGCACAGAACCGGTTGAAATGATGATGATGGTGATAATGCCCGCCCTCTGGTCGTGTAAACCAAAATCGGCGTACCTACATTAATAAAGGTAAGTTTGAGGTAACGTATTGTTTTCAACTACTCAAGTTTGAAAGGGACACGTTTATAAAGTACGTACTTAAGTAAGTAGGTACTTGCAGGAATTTAGTCGTGGGTGATTGTAAGTAGTTACCTATTGTTTAATGAATGTTCTCGATTTCTCTAAATAGAATACCGTTTTGATACGAATAGATCTCTGTAGGTGGTCATTAATTGTGAATGTGAATGACTAGACAATGGTACCGATTCCCTTGTTCACAAACTAAACTAAATTTAAGTTCAGTGCATCTTTTTCTTTGTATTTCATTAAGAAGACGACAAAAGAAAAATTTTAGTTTAGTCCTGTCTCCATACAAGTTTAGACGTGATTAAAAACTTGCCTACTAAAATTACGTCAATTTACGTCAAGCGCTGATTAATTTGACAGGACTAAACCAAAATTTATCTTCTGTCCTTTCCTTAATGAAATAGAAAGAAAAAGATGCACTGAACTTAAATTTAGTTTAGTTTGTGAATAAGGGAATCGGCACCATTAACATCCAATTTTAGAGCAATTCGTAATACTATATTTGGTTAATATTGGCCTTTCAAATGATCAATTAGAGAACAGGTCCAACGATTTAGGCGAGGTCCACTGCTGGACAAAGGCTTCCCCCAGTTTAGGGGGGAGGGGGTGTTGCCATAATCGCCACGCTTGGCAGGCGGGTTGGCGATCGCAGTATGGTGGTAAAATGCATACAGAACGCTACTGTCCATTCTCTAGTAAGTCCCATAGTCGGCTCTTATGACACCCACGGAAAGAAATGGGTCTTACATTACCACATACATATGTTGCTATTACTTAGCACCTAGTATATACAAATATAAAACGAGGCTTGTGGCTACATAATAACACCGCACGGGTCGATCGATCGGGTTGAATTACGCTTGCCACGGTTGTTCCGACGATAGGTGACCATCCTTACACCGTGCCTCGGAAAGCACGTTAAGTCGCTGGTCCCAGCTGACATTTGTGGAACATTGAATCGTTACGGGTCGTCAGAAGTCTGTAAGTCTGAGAACTAATCTTACGACGGGAAAATATTGGCATTCAACTGCATCCAAGGCATGTAGTGGTGTCTCATTCTAGCTATGTGTTTTTCAAATAAATAAAGTAGAAATAAACGTAAAAGCAATACACAGTTGTTTATTTACGAATCCAAACGTTTTCTATTCAGCACGAGGATTACCATAATAAAACGTCCCTTAAATTAAGTAACTCACTAAGTCCAACTTATTATTCTGTACCTCTCAGTCGGGGACATCAAAGAAAAACATAATGTTATAACTTAAAACGAGCTTGGCATCCAAATTCCTAAAGTCAACAGAGGGAAATAGCTTGCGGTTCTAGACGACTCACAATTTGTAAGTTACGACTGAATTTCCATTAGAATTTCCGTTTTTTAGTGTTCAGTATCCATTTTTTTTTTTGACGTGATAACATCTTTTCGACCAATAAAATTATGAAAGATTTCATCCGCTAATAACTACGAGAGTTTTATTACTATGGCACTATTGTCTATTCGTACGTCTGTCATAGGGCTTCATCTTTTAAACCGTAAGAAGTACATACTTGTCAGTTTTGGCATTGAGTAATGGCAGCTATCACAAAAAAATAGTATAAAATAAAGTTCAAATGTAACGAGGGTACCCATAGAAGGAACGTCTTGAAGAAAAATGTAGTGTTAAATATTGTAACGAACCCTTCGTATGTTAGTCCGACTCACACTTGGACGCTTTGTTTTTTATTAAAAAGATCTGTTATTTTCTGAGGTTCCTTACCTTTTAATAAGAATCCGGAACATTTATGTAGGTATATAAGACAGGGTCCTTGAAAGGAACGGATCCATAATGTTACAAAGGTTCTGTTACAGCAAGATTTTTGAAAAAACAACACAAAAGAAGACGTATTCTATACATCTCACCGTGAAACTTAGGTGAAGTGAGTAGTCCAGCTCACTTCAAGCTCATTTCATATCCTTTTTTTATCGAATAGACCGGCTGATCTCTGACCTTTTTGATACATCTAGCTTATGAAGGCTAAGGTATACGAAATAAGGTCACAAATTATGTGCTGTATATCTAAAACAAATAGGTACCTAGAAAAAGGTCAGGTACAACATTAGTATATCAGATCAACACTACAAAGCTAAACCAATTAATCTCAATATCCACGACGGAACCACGGACGGTTTCCATTACGGAATTACTGTTCATGAAAATAAACCTTATGACGGAGTAAATAAACACGTAGCCTTCAGGTGACCGTCTTATCAGTGACCCACCTAATCTGCGCTTACATTTCTGTAATACCAACTAAGATGTTAAGCCCTTAATGACATTAAAATTACCTATATTACCCCTGTAATGCAAACTCCAAGACAAGAAACTAACCCTTTTCAAGACATGCTCACGACCTTTCAAAAATGATCCGTACCGTCAAAATTTTAAGGTCGATATCAGCTTATTTGTGCCCAATTAGAATCCGTAGTACGTAGTTATAAGTCCCTTTAGAATTTAATTTGTGGCAACAGGCTCAAAGTCGATTTCTCGTGAAGTTGACGCTTGTTTGTATCGTCGACCCCGTAATTGTTTTCCACTTTTGACAACAACTCACAGTAAATTTAAACTTTACTTAGGTTGAAACACTCTTACAAAGACAAATAGATCTTTTCTTTGAAAATGTCCAATGACATTAAAGTTTCGGGTGTTATAGAAATTACGCGGCTAACTATACGTAGTAGTGTAACGTAGATAGTTAAGGCATGAAACGGCCCGCTACCGCCATCTATTATCAAGTAGCAGGTACTACACGAACTGTATTATCTGTAAACGCCACCGCCATCTATTATCAACTAGCGGAATTATCTGTTCTGGTACTATCTAGGGGCGTAGCCGCTACAAAGATTCACGAATGTCCGCAAATACACTGGAATTGTTAGACTATGAAGACAATTCGGTTACGAATACGAAACAGTGAACTACAAGCGAGTCAAGTGATTTTGATTGAAGTTCTTGTTTACTGCATTGTGACTAAAAAAAAACTGTGGTCTTGGTGTAAATTGGCATAAGTGTTTCGAAATTTCCTCGACCTTTCCACGTACTGTGGGACAATTCATAGTAATTTTAAAATCTTTCACAGTATTATCTTAGTCTCAATCTGTCAAAAATACCTCGAGTTTCCATACTTTTTTTTACAAGTTTTTGATATTTGATTGTCGCCGCTATGAGAATAATCACAAGGATTGGCTTTCAGTTCTCGAACACGCCTATTACTTCTTTAAAGAATCTCACAAAACAAATTTCACAACGTTGACTTCCCATTTGTGTTTAATCAAAAGGAGTCCCCAAAAGGCCACGAAAAGAATAAAGAAGAGCCATTAAAAGCCGCAAGCTCAAAGAACATAATAATATAAAAAGCCTTACAAAAATGAATTACACGGCGAAACTTTATGAACATGAAATAATATACAATTAGCACCAATCCTCATTGTACGGAAACAAAGGTTTTTCATGTCCAGCCGACATTTGTCGGGGCGGACCACAAAGAACATTGGTTAATCAAAGCGCCGCTAAATAAAAACTACTTCATTTTGTTTCTTTTAGTTTTTCCTGGTGTTACTACGCACGACAAAAGGTAGGAACGTTTTTATTACCGCTGAGGTAAAAGCTAATTAGGTTTCAGTATATAACTATTGCAGAAAATTGAAGCCTAGGTAAAGTAGCTTACAAAGGCTCAGGCTCGATTTCTAAGTACTGCTAAATAAAATTGGGTTTATGTGTAAAAATAACACGTTTAGCTAGAGGCTTTTCATTAGTCATAAACACAACAGTCATGATTTTTTGTTGGAATTATTCATAGAACACAAATGAGTAAATTACTGTATCGTAAGCGTGTGCCAACACAAGTAAAGAATATAAAGTTATTAACAGTATTCATCGTCATCATCATCATTTCAGCCGAAACACGTCCTCTGCTGGACACAGGCCTCTCCCAATTTGGGGCGATGACCTATTGTAGGTATGCAGATATTTTCGCTTGAATTAAGAAGCTACAACCTATCTGGTACAATTTTAAACCTGGCTAAAAAGACAATTTATATTATATCAATTTGTTTAATATTATGGCAATTTAGCCTTAATCGCCACGCTTGGCAGGCGGGTTGGCGATCGCAGTTTGGTGGTAAAATGCATAGAGAACGCTGCTGCCCATTCTCTAGTAAGTCCCTTAGTCGCCTCTTACCCTCTACCTTGAAATGGGAAAAAACAGTATGAAAAGTGCAATAATCCTATTCAATGCGAATTACTTTCCGGCACCCCTATTAAGTAACACACTGTCAATCGGAATATGAATCGATTTGAAATCTTAATATTGCTAATTTATGTTCCAAAAAAATCTGCTGAAATACGTAAGTAACGTAATGAATGTTGCAAATATGTCAGAATAAAAGCCATTTTTACTGTTAGTGTGTTAATTGTTATAAGACGATTACTTTATAAGTAAACTAAAAAGGTTGTTATTGAATAGTAGCTTTTCATGAGGCTTTGCTTGGGAGGGATTGGGATTCATCGTAGGGGAAGGTACTCCCTTTATTAAAAGTACCTATAGGTATCCTAATCTAGGTTATGGTCTATCCGTGCGTCAAATTTTATCTAAATCCGTTCCGCGTTTAAAGCGTGAAAAGGAAATGGACCGACAGACAGTGTTACTGTCGCTTTTATAATACCTTTACTAGCTTCTGCCAAAGGCTTCGCCTGCGTGGAGGTCGGAAAATATCACGGGTTTACGAGATTGAGGAAAATCATACAAACTTTTACATCTATACTATATATTAATTAATGTTTTTAATATATAATATTGTAAAGCTGAAGAGTTTGTATGTTTGTTTGTTTGATTAAACGCGCTAATCTCAGGAACTACTGGTCCGAATTGAAAAATTATTTTTGTGTTGGGTAGCCTATTTATCGAGGAAGGCTATAGGCTATATAACATCACGCTACAACTAAGAAAAGCAGTAATGAAAAATATTGCAAAAACGGGGAAAATCGCACGGGTAGGCGATTCGACGCGACGGGAAGGGTCGAGGGAAAAAGAAATTTAACGCGGACGAAGTCGCGGGCAGAAGCTAGTTCATAATATTAGTAGAACAGCATGTATTGAGTAAGTAACACAGTGTACGTTACTGGGGATCTACTACGTATACAAAATACGACGAGTCCGAACCGTCCTCCACAATAAGATGA
Source organism: Aporophyla lueneburgensis (assembly GCA_932294355.1). NCBI lineage: Eukaryota > Metazoa > Arthropoda > Insecta > Lepidoptera > Noctuidae > Aporophyla > Aporophyla lueneburgensis. The sequence continues at coordinate 9,580,184 of OW028746.1, forward strand.
GTTATGATCGATGCTCACAACTGCGTACTGAACAGACCTGTACAATTTTTTCCAGAACTACAAAGTTACATCATGGCTTGTGTGCCATCCATTAGATTATCTTTCACTGCCCACATCCATCAAACTGTAGGTAATCCTCACTGACTATGAATTCAAATAGCCACTAAGCCGCCATACACTGACAATGTGGTATTGTCAGTATATATCTTCAATCTGGTATTAAGGCGTCAAACGGCTAAGTGATATTAACATGCATACTGCCTGCAATAGTTCAGCCCCAATAGAACCTTATGGTTATCTTCAACGTTCATATCTCAGGATTTGTCCTCAGGATACAGGTTCAAATTAAGTTAGCTAGCAAAACTCACAAGGGGACGGCACGACCTTGGGGAAACGGATTTGAATGAAATTTCGTGTAGTGGTAGTATACCATGTGGATACTACCACTGTAAAATATTTCCGTCCAATGCCCAGTAGGAGCTGAGAAAAACGCCATACAAAGTTCAACCCGTACTTTATGTATAGTTACATTATATTCCGTTCGAGCGTACCATGGCGTAAGTGGTAATGCTATGGCGGGTACGATTGTCGCAACCCAGTGCTGGGCACGTCACAATTGCAGCGGTAAGTCCCTTCTTTACGAGTGGATAGAGAGGCGTCACGGCGTCCTCACCTTCCGCCTGACGCAGGTTCTCACCGGGCATGGGTGCTTCGGTGGGTTCCTGTTCAGGATAAAGCGGGAGGATACGTCCGGGTGTTTCTATTGCGAGGATCGTCTGGAGGACACGGTGGAGCATACGGTGGAGGTGTGCCCTGCCTGGGCGGAGCACCACCGTGTCCTCGTGGAGGCGATCGGCGGTGGCGACCTCTCGCGTCCGGCCCTGGTGCGAGCCATAGTACTGAGCGAGAGGGAATGGGAAGCCGTCACCTCCTTCTGCGAAGCAGTAATGCTCGCGAAGGAGGAGGTGGGGCGCGTGAGGGAGTGGCAGTCTCTGCGCCCTCACGTCCCTAGCCACCGCAGGAGGAGACGCCCCGGGCGTCGGGAGTCCATAGCGGACTCCCGGCCACCGTAGGCGCGGGACAAATACAAGAGGCGTCGGGCGGAGGTGAGGCGCGGGCGCGGCGCGGGCGTGGCGCCACTTCTTTGATATTTCATACAAAATGTATAGAAGAGGTGGGGCGCGAGACATACTGAGACGGCGGGGTGGGGGCGCGGCGCGGGCGTGGTGCGGGCGCGGCGCGGGTGCCGCTTCCTCGCCTTCGACGCACCCGGAAAATGCGTGACGATATAGAGTTTAACATAAAATAACGAGAAACACCGCGCCTCGCCTTTCCGACACCGTGAGCACGCCTGTTCTGCGCTGCACCGGCGCACAGTGGGCCCATACTGAAAATTAGTGGACTTAGGCAACAAAGTTCCTATATCGATGCGATTTTTTTTTATATGACGTGTTATATTATTCCTGACAACTTTCATTCTTATAAAGTTTCTTCTAAAGTTGATAGTTTGTCTTGAAAAAAATTAATTAGATTTTTTTGTACGGAGCGAATCACGTTTAATTTTTTTTCTTCAATTGTACTAATATGTTGAGTATGTGGCGTGAGTATATGATAGCTAGGGTCATTCTCTATCCATGAAAAAAAAATTAGCGCCGGCCATCTGCGGCAGCGCGAGTAATCATTCGGTAAAAAAAAAAATGATTTGGAAGAATTTTTTTGTCATTTAAAATAAATTCAAAGCATATTTTTTGTCTCATTTGGCTGTTTTCACCTTCTTTTTAGTTAAATAAATAGTTTTAATAGCGCATACGTACTTATAACTAGTAATTCTGGTAGAGATTTAGTTATTATTGCATGTTATCGGTAGCACCTGCATTGTGATTGATGACTCATTTGTTTGTGCACTCGGCTAAGCGCATAACTAATGAGTCATCGAAAAATGCTCGTCTCTGATTGACTGAATAATTTTCACTCACTGTTATGTCCACTACTTGAGTAATTAACACTAACTATAAATATAAAGACATTCATTAAGTCCATCTAGTTTCGCTCTTGTCGCTTGTTTGTGAACACAGTGAAATACTTGTATTTTTATATTTACATTAGAACTATGGCTGGATTTTGTACCAACCTAGATCTTTTTGTGAAATTAAGAAGTGGCGGTGATCTGAAAAATCATATGTTTCTGTATGAAAGTATCATTTCTGTCTTGACTACCGAAGTTTCTGAAGAAGACAAGAACCGAATCAAGGAGTTCTGTCGACTTTTTTGTGTAAATTTAAATAAAAAGTGGATAGAGTCAAGTAGAAATCAAAAAACTTTTATGAATCGTGTAATTAATTGCAAGTGGTTGGAAAAAAACATCAACTGGCCTGTTTGTGACAGTGTTGATCTGAGAAGTGTGATGGGCTTTTCGGACGCAGCCTTATCTGAGCTTGTGGATATAGATTACCATGTTCCTACTCTTGCAGTATGTACTGCGGAAGCGGGAACATCTACAGAAAAGGAGCACAGAAAACCGTTCGAAGAGTTAAGTAATAAGCAAAAGAAAAGACGTTCTACTTCCATAGTAGAAGAAAATTCCGAGGAAGAGTTGCAGCACTGGTACATAACAAAATTGAAAGACAACGGCAAAACGAATCTGGCAAAAGTGGTCGAATTCCTTTCCAGTAATCCAGTAGCGCTATCCGAAGTAGAAGAGAGACTATTCAAAAAGCAGAGCTTAAGTACTGTCTCTGAAGATAAGTGTTTAGGTCTTTATACATCAGTTGCGCTCTCAAAATGGAAGTACTTAGCTCTTCGACAATTTCTGAAAGAAGAAAACTGTGCTGCCTTTCCATCTTATCCAAAGCTTATAAATGCCAAGAAAAGATGTTACCCACCACAAGAGAGTATGGAGATTACCGAAAACGGAGCTCACATTAAATTGCAAGCGCTATTGGACCACGCTGTGGAGAGGATATTACTTGATATAAATACTGTTGATAGGTCTCAAAATGAAGAACTCAAGTTGACCTGGAAATGGGGACTTGATGGTTCTTCGTCGCAGAGTAACTATAAACAGAAAACGTCAAACACAGCTACAGAGTTCGATGATTCATCAGTAGTCATGATAAGCATCGTCCCTCTTCGGCTAGTGTCTACTAGGCCATCATCTGGGAATGAAAAGCTAGTTTGGGAGAACCCCACACCTTGCTCAACTCTGTACTGTCGACCAGTGAAGTTCACTTTCACTTCGGAGACAGCTGACTTTATAAAGTCTAAAGAGTCTGAGATGAAAAAACCAATTGATGAACGAATATCTACACAGTGTGGAAATATTATTGTATCACATGAATTGCATATGACCATGATTGATGGAAAAGTGGCCAATATTATTGCTGGAGTACCATCATATGCAACGTGTCCCATTTGCTTGGCAAAACCGAGTGAGATGAATAATTTAGACGCTTTGACTTCTAAACCACTTCGTGAAGAAATTTACAAACAAGGAATTTCTTCACTGCATATGAAGATTCGGTGTATGGAATGTCTTCTCCATATATCTTATAATCTGGATTTTCAACGATGGACTGCTCGCGGCGAACATAAGGCTTTGAAACAAGCTAAAAAAAATACCACACAGCAAGAGTTTCGTGAGCAAACTGGAATGCTGATTGATATAGTCAAACAGGTATGTATTTAATTTTCGCTCTCTTTATGTATTGTATATTACAGTATTGTTTTCCCATTTTAGGGTTTTAGAACTACAAACGACGGGAATACAGCGAGGCGCTTTTTCCAAGATTACAAAAGATCTTCCAGAATAACGGGAATTGACGAAAATCTGATTTTCAGATTGTCCGTTATTCTACAAGCCATATCATCAGGCAAAAACATTGACTGTGAAAAATTTAGAAGATACTGTAGAGAAACAGCTGATGTGTACGTGCAACACTATTCGTGGTACTACATGCCAGTTAGTGTACATAAACTTCTAATGCATGGTGCAGACATCTGTAACCACTTTGGTGTTTTGCCAATCGGTAAGTAAAAAATAAATATAGTTTGATGTATTATTTGACTCGATTGCGTTTTGAAATTAAAATGTATGTACTTATTCGTTTTAGGTACCTTATCTGAAGAAGCTTCGGAAGCCCGTAATAAGGACTTCAGAAACGTCAGGGAGAGGCACACTCGGAAAACGGGGAGAATAGCAACAAACGAAGACATCCTCCATGGACTTCTAATAAGCTCTGATCCCCACATATCCTACATAAGGCCTAAAATAATGAAACAGGTTCATAATGAGTTGTTGCCTGAAGCAAATCAGTTGTTACAGACTACTGAGCCTCCCTGTGACAGTGAAATTATGGAGGAAGAAGAATGCCTCATAGCAGAGTCCGAAAATTTGCCGGACCCACTAGCACTTCTGGAACAAGAAATAATGTGATCCGGCTCTAAATTATTCCCACAAAAGCCCATCAGGGTTAGGAATATGACAAACAGCCCTTTTCAGGGCTACAATTACTTCACAGTTTCATATTGATCATACGTACGATAACTTATACTATAATAATATACATACAGTTGATTATGTAGATAATTATCAACGACTTGCCCGTACAAATTTAAATTATTTCACCTATCATTAACAAAATTAGTATAACCTGAAACATTACGATATATTTATTCAACAATAGATAACGTGCAGTTAAAAAATAACACAGCCAATCAGAGACGAGCATTTTTCGATGACTCATTAGTTATGCGCGCACAAACAAATGAGTCATCAATCACAATGCAGAGCACCTGCATTGTGATTGATGACTCATTTGTACCGATAACATGCAATAATAACTAAATCTCTACCAGAATTACTAGTTCTAAGTACGTATGCGCTATTAAAACTATTTTTTTAACTAAAAAGAAGGTGAATACAGCCAAATGAGACAAAAAATATGCTTTGAATTTATTTTAAATGACAAAAAAATTCTTCCAAATTATTTTTTTTTACCGAATGATTACTCGCGCTGCCGCAGATGGCCGGCGCTGATTATTTTTTCGTGGATAGAAAATGACCCTAGCTATCATATACTCACGCCACACACCCAACATATTAGTACAGTTGAAGAAAAAAAATTAAACGTGATTCGCTCCATACAAAAAAATCTAATAAATTTTTTTCAAGACTAACTATCAAGTTTAGAAGAAATTTTATGAGAATAAAAGTTGTCAGGAATATTATAACACGTCATATAAAAAAAATCGCATCGATATGGTAACTTTGTTGCCTAAGTCCACTAATTTTCAGTATGGGCCCACTGTGCGGCGCCGCGCCCGCACCTCACCCGCGCCACGCTCGCGCCTCACCTCCGCCCGACGCCACTTGTATTTGTCCCGCGCCGTACGCGCGAGCTTGCGGGTGGCGAGCAATGGGTAGCTCGCCGCCCGGTAAGGACCAAGCTCGAGTCGACGGCGCGTAGTGTTCCACGCGCGCCTCAAAGAGATGTCAGCAGCGCTGAAGGGGTCTGGTAGGACCGATGCCTGCCGGGGTCGCGTGATTGTTCGAAAGAGATACCGTGACCCTGGCACATGGGCAACTGAAGGAACACGGGTGGGTTTTAGTCAGTAAAAGTCTGACATGCCCTCCCGCTCCGCCCAGAGCGGGAGAAGACATTTGATGATTTACCATCCAAAAAAAAAAAAAAAGCGGTAATGCTCTAGACTCATACTCCCGCCTGTGCAGTTTCGAGTCTAGCTAATTGACTTTTTTCCTTTTTTATTTTCTTCTTATTTTTTTAAGTTTTATTATATAAACTATATAAATACCTAATTTATTAAATAAACTGTATAAATTATTTATCATATAATGTACTACAACTATACATAAAGTGCGGGCTGAACTAACTTTTTATGCGTTTTTCTCAGCTCCTACTGGGCATTGGACGGAAATATTTTACAGTGGTAGTACCCATATAGTACACTACCACTACACGAAATTTCATTCAAATCCGTTTCCCCAAGGTCGTGCCGTCCCCTTGTCAGACGTTATGATAAGGAAACTAAACATGATAAAACAAATAAACATATTTTTTTTGTTGGTTTATACTTTATTGTGCAATATTTACATGTTATTTAGGCTAACAAACATAAAATAATATGAATAATATGTACAAGTACATAAAAACAGAATTAAAGATTCACAGGACATCGAAAACTCGGTTATTGATATTTAAACATGTTCATTATTAACATGATATTTAAATAATTCATACTTACTTTAAGTTACAACCATCAGCGGTCGTTAAACCCCCAAAAAAAACCATCAAATCTTTTTAGTTGACTTTTATCGTGCTTGGAATATAAGTAGATTGTAGTTTCGCTAGGACAGTTAATTTGACCCTGCTTAGCTCGTCGCCACGAAAGACGTGTAACGGTAGATAACCTGCAAATAAATCTTGTCTTAAAAAAAAAACATTATCAATTATTTATTGTGAGATATTTCATATACGACACATCTCCTTTAAAATTCTTGTTCTTCGGTATTGTTTTATAATAATAAAGAAAAAGAAATGTAGTATCTTTACATAGTATAGAACAATGTCGCATCCCGCGTCCTCTTAGATCTTTTAAACTTCGCAACGGATTTTAATGCGGTTTTCATCAATAGATAGAGTGATTCAAGAGGAAGGTTTTAATATATAATGGGTACGCGACCGAAGCCGCTGGCAAAAGTTAGTTTATTATAATACCAAAAAGTAGTTGTGGTGGTTGCTGGCCATAAACTTGCTTCGAAGGATCGGAAGCAATAAAACTATGTTAGCCAAAGTATGTGACATAAAATTATTTTATTTTGTAAGCACGCAACATAAAATTCAACCTACGCATTTACCTGCCATGTATAAGTATTCATTCTTATAAAGTAATTAAAAGTATAGAATATTAAACTTTTAATCAATCAACTCGGTGCCACAACACCCTGTCCTCCGTCTTCCGCGTCTAGTCTGTCAGCCAGTTACTTTAGGTCCATCTAGCTGGGAGGCGTCCCACGCTAATCGCTATGCTTACTGATACATGATCTCCAGTTAAGATCTCGTCTGCTCCTTCAGCCATCGCTCCTTCTACAAAAACATGAAAACTTTTAATGGAGATGTTGAACATCTGGAAACGTGCCAATCTTCTGGGCACGCATGCGGACGAGTACTTCGACGCCTAAGTGTCCGTTGTTTTTGTATTTATTTGTATAGTTAGTTATTTATTTTACAATAGTATATCTGTAACTTAATAAATTAAAACACTTATTTTAAAATCATGGAAAAGTTAAAAAATAAATGGTACTTATTTTACAAACATCCAATGAGGTGTTAGAACACATGTTAAGAGCGTTAACGTCGATTTTGGTTGTTTGACCCAAAAAGCGTACTTTTCAAACCATTTAATCACCTCATAAAACGTATCTAACGAAAGTGTGAATAACTGAATATTGTTGGAAATATTTCGGTCTAAAAATTTGACTGAAAACCTTTTTACATTAATAAAGTATTCGTGAAATCTAACCAGATAAACAAACAGTGTTTTCTAAAATCCTTTTACAGTAGTCATTTCGAAGCTTAAAATATCCGAAACCACTAATAAAATTGACAAACTAATAAACATATTTAATTGTTCACATCCTTGAGCAAAAAACTGAGAGAGACTTTTTTGATTTTCAGCGCCTAACATAATAAATAAAACAATAAACAAAGTGAAATTAACAAGAAAAAGCAGTTGCTAAATTCATTATTTCTTCCAATAAATCTTATTTAATTTTACAAAATAAAGATGTATTGTAATAGAAGAACATCTTCTTTAAAACTTGCAATAAAAAATTTCAACTAAATTAGTTTTATTATTTTTCTACAATTATTTTAAAACTACTATAAAACCGTGCGCGGTAATAATTTTAAATCAGTCCGCCGCGAGGCTGTTCAAAGAGTGGACGTATCGCTCAGTGCTCTACGCGTGACCTCTCCCGACCCTTGGCATCGAGTGAGTTTATAGTGCGATATAACGATCTTGGGTTGGTAAGTAAAATCATTATTTTTTATTTAGATAATTGAAAACAATGTTTTTCGAAACAACAAAAATTGTTTCAGGTGCCATGGGGAATAAGAGTAAAAAAACGAAACTAGTTTTATCGAGGAAAAGGAAGAGACTCAATCAAGAGGTTTTAGCTAAAGCTAGGGCTAAAAGGTTGGGTAAAATAATATTTTGTATAGAACTTGATTTGTTATCTTTGTTGATCGAAGTTTGCTATATAAGGTCCTCGTTTATTAATTTATTTCCTTCTAGGGGGTGATTGTACTACTCAAATACATTTTTTTTTTCTAAACGATCAATTTCGAAATTGCAAAAAACAATACTTCCTCAAACTAAACCGTCGATCATCTGATTTTTTTTACTTGCATTGTAATAATAATAATTTAATTGATTTGATTTAATTTAAACTTTATTTCTTCTTTTTAGAGAATTTAACTAAAAGCTTGTTTTTAAAAATGTTTTTAGGGTTCCGTAGTGAAAGAGGAACCATTTATAGTTTCGCTAAGTCTGTCTGTCTGTCCGACCGCGGCTTAGCTCAGAGACCCTTAGTACTAGAAAGCTGGAATTCAACATGAGTAAACATATTAATCACGCAGACAAAGGGGTAAAATAAAATCCTGTTTTTTTATCTTCAGGCATTGTAAAGAAAATAATATTGTTACGGAAGATGTTAAAATCCAAAATGAGGTAAAGGTAAAGCACAACTAACGTATTTTTATTTACAATTTCATATTTACGTATGGGATTACATCTATCTTTTGTTTTCAGGACTTAGCCTCGTCTTCCAAAACCAGCTTGTCGATGTGTGGAACACACGTGTCGGTTATCTTTCAAAGTCGGTAAAGGAAAACATTTATTTAAATCTACATACAAGTGCTATATATAATAAACATAATATTATAAATAAAGAATTATTCGATATTGAAATATTTTATTTTAAAACTAGAATACTTAATAATTTGCTAGAGGACCATCGCGACTTCCTACGACTTCAAAATGATGAACCCCCTTCATTATGATTTTTTCATGTACTTTTTTATCAAATGAGCAATTTTTAATCAAAATTCATTTAGTAGTTTTTGTGAAAGAGTAACAAATATACATCTACTCATCCATAAATAAACTCTCAAACTTGCGCGTTTATAATTATTATTTGAAAATATGATCTGTATGGTATTCTGATGTGAAATCGATATGAATTGAAGTTTCATCAAAATGCGTTCAGTAGTTCTTACGGTAAATTGTTAAAATCATTCATCCATACATCCTCACAAACCTTTGTGTTTATAATATTATTCGTAGTAGGATTTTACATTTGTACAATATTTCTAACTTTTCTCCCCTAAATAGTACCTACTTACTATACTACGTATCCAAAATTGCCTTTTTATTTCACAAGCATGTAATAAAAATAAGAATAGTAAATAACAATCAACTGACGATTAAATAAGTAAGTATCATGAAACATTACGTATCAACTTGGGTTAGTTTGACTATAATGACGGGCAGCACACCAACTTATGCGCGTATCTGTGTGAGTGGAAGGAGCACTGCAATTACCTAAACTTGGTGCCGTGGATTTCACGTTAACGCTCTTAAATGAAAAAAAATATTTAGGCAAACATCATCATTATCATCATCATATTTATATTTATTTATTTATACTTAATTAAAACGGTACAAATTCATTAACATAGAAAAACATAAAAGTTTTACAATCCTACTTGGTGGGGCTCCGACGGAAGGCGAAAATTAGGTACCTTCGACGCGGACAGAAAAACTGATGTACGCAAGTGTCTCGCCTAGGGACAGGAAGTGAGGGAATCGTGCACCTACCTCCTCGTGAACCGCTTGATCTGCCAGCAGCTCTGCTCCGGATTCGGCTCACCACGTGTCGGCAGAGTCCAGAGGCACAACACAGCAACTTCAGTTCAACCGTCGAAGCCACAAAATACACCACTAAAGAAAACAGCGGGACTGCTATGAACTTATAATATTTAAATTATATCGTTCTGCGATAAAATAGTACAGCGGGTAAAAAAACACAGCTGGAATGCGATCACGACGGAATCCATATTTGAACTATTATAATGTCTTTCTCGAGCGAGTGATAAAGACGGCAACACTCGTTCGTGAGGTGCACGATGTTGATTGGTGGGAAAGGGACTAGCTTGACATCTTGCGTAATAGTTTAACAAATAAAAATAGATGGCGCTAACATTTCCTCCCCCTTTTAAAGGGTCACCTTTAAATTCAAATTATAAAGTGTAATAAAGAACTGCGAAAATATAATATTGAAACTGCGATTTATATAAGATAAACTGCGACAATCTTAAACTAACTAACTGCTAGCACTTAAACTACTGTGGTTACAAAAAAATAACAATCTTATTGCGTAGGTAATGGGCACAAACGTACGACCGGACGCACGTATGTACCTTTAGCTGTTCTTACAGAAACTACACGCGTTATACCATCGTTGGAAGGAAGAATCTTCTCTACTATCGCTAATGGCCACGATAAAGGAGGTGAATTGTCAGTTATAATAACAACAACCATGCCAGACTTGATTGGCACAGACGGAGTATTCCATTTCTCTCGGGTTTGTAAGCTATGTAAATATTCCATTCTCCATCTTTTCCAAAAAGATTGCACTAATTAATCAAGCAGAGAATGTCTCTGAAGCAAGTTGAGATTATCTGATTCTACTTCAGGCGTGGGCAATGAGAGTAAAGGAGCGGTATGTAAAAAATGACCTGGCGTTAACGCGGTAGGTTCTGCGGGATCGGCACTCAGAACCGTAAGAGGCCGAGAATTTAACAAACACTCGATCTGAACGAGCACTGTAACTAGCTCTTCGTAAGAGAGAAGCTGTTGACCGATGACCTTGAAAAGGTGCGTCTTGACGACCTTCACCATACTCTCCTAACATCCGCCAAAATGTGGGGCGGCCGGACAGTTAAACTTCCATGTGATACGGTTTTCAGCAAGCTCTTCTTCGAAGCGAGAGCGGAACTCGACATTATTAAGAAATTTATATAAGTCGCGTAAAAAGAATTAGCGCCTACAAAATTATTGCCTCTGTTCGAGTGCATTACTTGGGCAGGGCCCCTGCGAGACAGGAACCGTTTAAGTGCAGCTAAAAAACTGGTGGTGCTAAGATCAGTGGCTACTTCAATATGTAGCGCGCGAGTTGTGAGACAAGTGAACACGCAAAAATATGCTTTCAAAGCCTTTGCACCCCGACGGCGAATGGGAGTGTAAGATATAGGACCTGCGTAATCACAGCCTGTGTGAGTAAACGGCTTAATAACCTGACGCGTCCGACAGTCCGGCAAGTCAGCCATGAGCGGGAAGACGGGACGCGGTCGAGCGCGGAAACAAATATGACAATCGTGAACTACCTTACGAATAGCACGACGAGCAGACAGTATCCAGTATTTCTGCCGTAATAATGACATGAGCTGTTCAGGCCCAGCGTGTAAATATTTCTTATGATAATATTCAATTAATAAGTTAACAAAAAAGTCATGGCTTGGCTGAAGTACCGGGTGCGGCTGTGAGTTACTTAGATCAGAATGGGTGAGACGCCCACCAACTCTGATTAAATCGTTATGTAAAAACGGTCTTAATTTATTAAGAGATGATGAAACCTGCGTGTTCAGTTTTAAATTTAAAATGTCTTTATTGAAACGTTTACTTGGATAAGTTTCAGCAATTTGTTTTCTGCAAAACTCAAATCAGCTGCGGTTATATGTACGGAATCGCGACGTGGTAACAAATTAGCGAATCTATAAATGTAAACAATCGTACGGAGTATTTTGCTCCATGACGAAAGGCGGCAAAGAGTATCATAAACATAAGAAGCGTTAGCGGGAATTAAAACAGCGTGAACGAATTTCTTTTGTTCAGGTATCTCGTCCAACGTGAGCGGTTCTGTACCTTCAGTAATAGGCCACTGCGACGGACGTAACGTTAGCCAGGGGGGCCATTGGGACCACGGAGGGTGGTCTTTAGGATTAAAACGATAAGGAATTCTCTGATAACGTCGATCAGATTCGCGAATCATAATTTGTAAAAACATTTGTTTACAATCAGCGGTCATCGCTACAGAGTGTAGACGAAAATTTAAAATAATTTTGAATAAATTACCCTGTAGGTTGGGCCCACTGTGCAGCAAATCATTTAACGAAACACCGGACGATGTTTTGCAGCTGCCATCCAGCACAGGACGCAACCTAGACGAAGACTTGTCTGGGCGGAGAACCCCATGATGTGGGATTATATAAGTCGGGTACACATCTGCAGTTTCATGCGGAAGAACTGAGACGGGCGAGATATAACCTTTAGAAAGGTAATCATTTAAAACTTCGTCATAAGCGGCGCGTAGCTCAGGTGAAGCTTCAAGCTTCCTCTCTAAGCATAAAAAACGTCTACGAGCGATATTGAATGAGTCACCCAGTGTGAACACATCCTTATCAAACGGTAGACCCACGGTATAGCAACCAGTAACTGGGTCCCGTTGCGTAGTTGAACGATAAAAATATTCACATTCAGCATCAGCAGGATGCTGAACGGGCGGGCCAGGAACTTCTTCAAGTTCCCAGAAGCGGGAAATCAAATTGTTATCTATAGGCGAAGGGACTATGGCGCAGCACGATGTGACACATGCTGGGCGGTTACTGAGTGTAGGTACGACCCCCATGAGTACGTAGCCTAACACCGTATTGACAGCGGCGGGCGCTGACGGGCCACCAGGAACCACGTCAGGCAAAAGTAAATGCGGAAACAGCGATGCTCCAAGTAAAATATCAATTTTACTTGGAATAGCGAAACTATCATCAGCGAACTGAAGTTTATTCGAGTAAGGTAGGGCCTTAATATCAACAAAAGCGGAAGGTAAGTTGTCCGTAATTTGATCAACTACTAACGAGTCAATATCAAATCGGATATTTTTGTTAAAGCGTGAAAATATACGTAAATTTATTGTCCCGAACGACGTCCTCTCTGTGCCTCCAAAACCTCTTACAGTCGTAGACCGTGTATTGTTTTGACGTAAATGTAAACGTTCACAACATTCCCTAGTAATGAAGTGACTTTGCGAAGCGGAATCAAGCAAAATTCTTATTAAATTCTCACGCCCAGCACTATCGTACGCCATGACTTGCGCTGTAGCGAGTAAGACAGTAGTATGCGGATTACATTGCGGCGTCTCGCTGCAAGCGGCATTAGAGAAACAGAACGCGGAGCGTCAACGGACATCGAACACAAAGCTACATCAGGCTGCGTGGCGGAGCGCACCGGCTCGGACGCGGGCACGGGTGCGATTGACGTCACCGGATCGGGCGCCTCGCGCTGCGGCGTAGGTATTGGCGAACTCGCCGCTTCCGCGGTCCGTGGGTTCGAATCCCGAGTAAAATGTAATAGTGAATGGTGACGTTGTTTACACGTTCTACAGCCAGATGCGGATTGACAACTCGATATTTTATGTTTAATACTTAAACAATTAACGCAACCGTTAATTTTCCTAACAACCTGTAAGCGTTCATACGGAGTTGATTTATGAAAATCAGGACATTTAAATAAGTGTTGATGTGTGACATTAGTACACAAACATTTATCTTTTGAATCAGATTCGACCGTGCTTACATACGCGTTATAACGCGGGGAATACTGCGGTTTTTTACTATCATTAGAACTGCGGGAGCGATCAGCTGATTTTGCGGAATTATGTACTTGCGCGCCGGCTGTTAAAGCGTTAGCGCGATACAATATTTTACTCTGTTTATTAACGAAATCGACTAAATCATCAAACAAAGGAATATCAGACTGATCCTGACTGTTTTCAAAGTTACGAACAGTTTCACTGTCTAACTTGGTAATAGCTATTTGTACGAAAATTAAATTCAATAAATCTGGAATTTTTAAGTGTTGTAAGGCACGGACGGCGTTAACAAACTTATCATTAAAAATGTCTAATTTATCAGAAGTAACGGAAGTTAACGGTTTAAAATCTATGATCTGTTTTAAATAAGTGGCCGCTAGTGTGCGTTTGTCTTCATACCTATTCACTAGCGTATTGAAAATGAGTTCGTAATTCTCAGCGGTAGGTACAATGCCGGCGCTTGCGGCTAGCGCTATACCGGTCAATTTGCCCTGTAAATAATGTAATTTTTGATGATCCGAGAGAGATGGATTATCATGAACAGCGGATTTATAATTTGAGTAAAACAATGGCCATGAACGAATGTCACCGTTAAAACTCATTAATTCAATCGGCGGTAACTTAATGAAAGAAGATTTTTTCTCTAAGATGGACGGAATGACGTCTGCATTGGTAGAAGCAACCAAACGTTTTAAGCGACTATATAACTGTTCAAACGAAACCAGCGCCTTGTAATCAGCGCGCGCGGTGGGATCCGCTGTCAGTAGACAGTTATTATACTGATCCATAACTTCATGAAATTCGGAACGAATAGCGTCAATGTTTGAGCTAGCGTCCAGAAAAGCCTCTTTCGCATCATCTCCCGTGCCTATGTCTTTAGATAAATCGTAGGCAGACTGTAAACACTCGAATAAAGCATTCCGTTTGGCTTCCAACGTCAACAACGAAAACTCCGTACTACCAGACTTAATAGCTTTCTTCATTACGAAATGAGAATTTTAAATTAAAAAGTATACTAAATAATTTATTTGTGAATTTGCGAATAATATAAAAGTAAGTGGGTACTCGTACCTACCTAGCGTGCCAAGCGAGAATCGTGCGTGGCGAGCGCCGAGCGCGGCTCGACGACACGTACCGACTTATACGCGGGCACGGGTGCGAAAGGGACGACAGCAGCGGTTGCTTGCGTCAGTTATGGTAGGTATCTACCAAATCTCAGCGAAAATTATCGAAATAGAACCTTATTTCGCGAATACCACTGAGAATATGAATATTACAGGGAATAATAAGATGAAATATTAGTATGACAGCGGGAAATTATGTATTTAGAGTTAAGCGGTAACAAAATGAAATAAATACTTTCGCTGTACGCAGCGAACGTAATGGCGTCGGTACGTTTTCTAGGCTAACGAAAACCTAAAAACGACGGGTTTTAACACTAAATCTCCTATTAGGTGACCTAAAAGGGGCGGAAACTGTATCAGTATGGTTCGAAAGACCACAATAATGGTGGGGCTCCGACGGAAGGCAAAAATTAGATACCTTCGACGCGGACAGAAAAACTGATGTACGCAAGTGTCTCGCCTAGGGACAGGAAGTGAGGGAATCGTGCACCTACCTTCTCGTGAACCGCTCGATCTGCCAGCAGCTCTGCTCCGGATTCGGCTCACCACTTGTCGGCAGAGTCCAGAGGCACAACACAGCAACTTCAGTTCAACCGTCGAAGCCACAAAATACACCACTAAAGAAAACAGCGGGACTGCTATGAACTTATAATATTTAAATTATATCGTTCTGCGATAAAATAGTACAGCGGGTAAAAAAACACAGCGGGAATGTGATCACGACGGAATCCATATTTGAACTATTATAATGTCTTTCTCGAGCGAGCGACAAAGACGGCGACACTCGTTCGTGAGGTGCACGATGTTGATTGGCGGGAAAGGGACTAGCTTGACATCTTGCGTAATAGTTTAACAAATAAAAACAGATGGCGCTAACACTACTAATATTTTAAATGCGAAAGTTTGTATGTATGGATGTATGGATGTGTGGATGTTTGTTACTCTTTCACGCAAAAACTACTGAACGGATTTGGATGAAATTTGGAATGCAGGCAGTTTATAATCTGGATTAACACATAAGCTACTTTTTATCCCGGTAGTTCGTTCCCGCGGGATATTTTCCGACCTCCACGCGGGCGAAGAAACTGGCAAAAGCTAGTAATTATATAAACTTAAACTTTTATCATCTACCTAGCCTTTTCCCAACTATGTTGGAGTTGACTTATAGTCTAACCGGATGCAACTGAATACCAGTATTTTACATGGAGCGACTGCCTATCTCACCTACACAACCCAGTTATTGGGTAACATGATACCCCTTGGTAAGAGTAGTTGTCAGACTTTCGGGCTTTTGACCCGTAACGACAGTCAAAGATCTCCAAATGACAGACGGGACCAATAACTTAACGTACTTTCCGAGGCATGTGTAGGCTCTTGGTATGTAGAGATGGTCACCCATCCACGAACCAACCGCGGCAAGCGTAGCTTAACCTGATCGATCGATCCGTGCGGCTGTTATTACTTAACCACTTCCCTTTCAGCAAACGCTATTGATATTTTATTTGAAATGCACAACTAATAACAAGGCCGACTTAATACCATTTCGCAATAAGCGTCTTACTTTAAGCAGAATATATTATTGTTCCTCGCTGTAACGAAGGTACAAAAACAATTATGAATATTCCGACAAATAATTCTCTTTGTGACGGACAAAGGGTACTAATGGTGTTACGGGGACTTTTATTCGTTCAATTATAATACAGTGTTGGTAAAATATAAATGGCTTTAGCGATGTTTTTTCATCTATATTAATACGAATATTAAAGCTGAAGAGTTTTTTTTTTTTTGTTTGCTTGAGCGTGCTGATCTCTGGAACTACAAATAGGATTTGTTTTTTTATTTTTACATTTGCCTTTGATCGCAAAAATCTAGGCATCAAACATCTTCAATAAAAAAACAGAAATAAGATGAACAAAAACAAAATAATAGCACAAGCAGGTAATCCGCTGCGATTGGTGGGTTGGGGGAACAAGAAATTTAAATCGGTCAAAGTCGCGAATAGAAGCTAGTCTTGTAATAAGGACGTGGGTCTTACAAATAATAAATGTTGTTCATTCAGTTAATCGTTCTCTCTTTTTCGTCTACCTTACGGCGTGGGTAGACGAAAAAAAAGGAAGTAGTTGGATAGATCTTCAAATAATATTTTGAAGGGTTTGTAAAAACAATTTTTCGAAAAAGGGATCCGTTTGTAAAATATTAAATGCAAATTTTTGTTACAGTCAAGTAGACCCCTCCAATGTCAGCGGGTCGTACTTGAGTAGTGTAATCGGTACTTTATTACGCCTTCGAGATAACTAAGCACCTAACCTATAGTAAACCCACATTTCACCAGTTTTGTCTTAGTCCCATGTAATAGGGGGTGAGCCTATTGCCATCAACTGGACACAAATCTAGACTCCGGGCTTCTACTGAAAAATTCCACATAGAAAAAGTGATTAACACTGTACCCTTTTTTAATTTTTACATGTTCTTAATAAATAAACAAAAAACGCAAGACTTACCATTTATACTTTGGAGTTGAAATATTATACAAGTATGAGATCAGCATTCAACTTTGATCATGACGTGACCGCCATTGCGGATTCTACTACTGACAATACGACAAGTTACATTACAACAAGCAGAACATACGAAACTAAGTAAATACATAATGGATATCTATGTAATCCTCAGGCCCGGCTGACGTCATTAGACAACCCTGACTTTCAGGTCAACGAACCTACAATATGGATAGTCATGTTTGATTCGAGGTAACATATCGCACATTTATATGCGAACATCTGCTACCTTTTTATCCTTTGAAGTTATAAAAATTACCAGCTACTACTATTTTATAACATTTAACTCACAAAATGTTACCTTATAACATAGCGAACATAAGTACCTAGATACTAGATAGTTACGGGCTTCCGAAATGTAAATCCCTTGTCAGACATTTAGAGCACAACATAAATAACAACGATATATCATATCAAAACCAGCAGAAAAATCAAAATATTTCACATAACCACTACCTTCTGAAACGTCAGAAGCTAGGTTTACGGTTCTAATTTATTTAATCCAATGGAGAAGAGGCGGCAAGAGACTCCACGGTTTTTTTTTTTCGATTGCAATTCATCAAATAACTTCTCCCGCTCTGAGCGGAGCGGGAAGGCCTGTCAAACTTTAACTGACTAAAACCCACTCGTGTTCCTTCAGTTGCCTATGTGCCAGGTTCACGGTGTCTCTTTCGAACAATCTCACGGCCTTGGCAGGAAACTCCACGGTTACTCTTTTAAAAATAATTAGCTTTAACAATGGTTTCAAATAACAGTGTTAATAGGTATGGGATGATAATGTAGGCTGTCAACAAGTACCAGCACACTAACTATAAACTTATCTAACTACAAGACCTAAGAACTGAAATAAAGCTTAATTTTTTTCTATAGACAAAATAAACACCTGGATGAGACACGCACGGAACCGGGAAACTTGGCAGAAAAAGGGGCGGGTAATACCCAACAGTGGGTGATTACGAGTTGAGATGATGCAAACCCGCATAATCAGTCCAGAATGTTCCCACTGCCAGACACAGGCCTCCTCCTGGTGAGGAGTGGGCTGTGATCTACGCGGGATTTTTAGATGTCACCGTCTTCGAATTTTTGTTGTAGGACATACCGGTTTCCCCTAAATGTTTTCATCTACCCAGTGAGGTTTCCAGTGGTGATGAAATTATTTACACAAACGAAAGCGTCTGTCTGGATTCGAACCCACGGCCTACAATTTTTAAGTTGGAGCCGTAACCCCTAAACCAAACTACTCTAGAGGCTGAAATGAAGATACCAAAAGCTACCAACCGATATATACTATGATATATAGCGTCAAATTGAGTTTGGTTAAACATTCAGTAGCCCGTTTACTGACTAAACCTTCTAAGAAATAATGGACGTAACCATCTATTTGCCAACGTCACATGTTAAAGAAACGTTAAGATCTAAAGTTTAAGTTGGTTTGTTTGTTTATAGAACATAAACGGGAGTTTAGGCGGATGTTTAACGATGGTAAGTTCCCTAAAGATGTTTGATTAATTAGAGCAAACTTCCTAAGAGTTTGATCTTATTACGATCATCTTAAATTTTGTCTTACATAATTACCGTCACGAGCCCAAAAATAAATACACACAATTCGCGGAATTCGAAAGCTTTCTATTCATAGAAAATAAATTAAATTAGAGAATTTAAAACACCATTACCACCTGAAAACAAATTCTAATTTAAATTGTAATATATTTTTCTAGGTCTTTCTATAAATGCCTCTAAAGCCTCTGAAAACTATTTAAGTGTAAAAAATAAAGAGAATAAAATAAGAAAATCGCCTTAAAACGACGAAGATTATAACATCTGAATAAATCCCTTGCGATAGATTGCACTAGGAAAACATGGCACACAGATTATCAGCCAAGAACGACAGTGTTTGAGTAATAAATCTAAAAGAAAACAATATTAACAAATTATATTAACCTTTGGTAGAAGAACACAGTAAACAAAAATAAAGAAAGAAAAGCATACAATATTAAAAGTTATTATTTAATATTGTGAGTACCAATGAAGTGTGGTGTGGTGTAGTGAAGTGTAGTGACGTGTTGTAGTGTCGTGTAATGTGGTGTGGTGTGGTGTAGAGTGGTGTGATAGGTAGGCTAAATTGTTTTGGATTTGACCAAAATCACACCGTAAATCATACGACTGAGTACCTACAATCCATTGTCGAATACATCAGCGTGTAGTATCGCGTGTGATAGTGGTCACACGGCCAGCGGTTACTGTTCCACTGCACGGAAAAAGGTCTCTTCTCAAATTGAGAAGGCATGAGTGTTACACTTCTTCAAGACGGTTTGGAGATTTAAGACTTATATCAATAACTAGTTACTGCCCGCAACTTCGTCTGCGGCAAATCTCTTGCTTCCCCGACTCACCCCCTCGAAACAAATCATCTGCCCGTGCGACTGTGCGAGTACTTAGTAAGTATTATTTTTTTCTGTGTAATGTTATCTAATACTAAAATATTTTTTTAATTCAAACTCCCTGATACTAGCGCGTTCAAGTAAACAAACTCTTCAGCTTTGTGATATTGTATAGTGAGTATAGATAAGCTCAGGTTTCCTCACGATGTTATTTATTTCACCTATATCCGTTGTTAACGTCAAAATGTCAAGAAAGAGTTTTTTTTTTTTCAATTCAAACTCCCTGATACTAGCGCGTTCAAGTAAACAAACTATTCAGCTTTATAATATTCTATAGTGAGTATAGATAAGCTCAGGTTTCCTCACGATGTTATTTGTTTCACCTATATCCGTTGTTAACGTCAAAATGTCAAGAAAAACAAAAAAAAAAGCAAAATAATTATTTAGACATGAACAATTTCCGTTCTATAACGAGTGGCCTGCACACGTCTGCCAACATGTCAGAATGACTGACGGTTGGCTGAAATCGAACGAAGCATTTTTTAAATAGAACAATATAGGTATCATGCGCATGATAGCTCATGTCGGCACATTCCTAAACCCTGTGTGAGCAAAATATATGCAGGACCGATGAGATATTTTTTATTCTTATAAAAGCGACCGTTGTTCTGCTTACGAAAAAAGATATATTGAATGAAGCTATACAGTAAGCCCATATGTAAGACTGGTGACCTGGTGAAGGCCGCAGGAATCTGCTGAAGCACAAAACCGGTCGAAGTGGCGGTACTTGAGGGAGGTCTTTGTCCAGCAGTGGACATCTTTCCGCTGAAATGATGAAAAATGATACGGTAAGCAATAGATATTAATAAAAATAAACAAGAACTCTAATGTAAGCAAAATACACTATGTGTGTAAAGTAAAAATGTATACGATAATGTACAGATAAGATTCAAG
This sequence comes from Aporophyla lueneburgensis, assembly GCA_932294355.1. Lineage (NCBI taxonomy): Eukaryota > Metazoa > Arthropoda > Insecta > Lepidoptera > Noctuidae > Aporophyla > Aporophyla lueneburgensis. Next base: position 9,600,927 of record OW028746.1, read on the forward strand.
ATATTTTTGATCAATTCAAAAAATACAAATCGAATTCATTTCTCATTTATAAATAGCCTATTCAGCAAGCGGCTATTACAACATTATCTCCTCAAACATTCCAAAATTATTGCTTCATTGAATCACAAACAGAAATCGGATTAACAATATTTCGTTCAATCGGCATAGCTGCTGTGATTTCAGTTAGTCAACAATTCAACATGGATCTTAACGAACCTTATTGTTTTTCTGTTCACCGAACGATTACAAATTAGGCGTCAGCCCTTTGGTAAACTACTGGCGCTGTCAAATTCAATTTAAATTCGGTCAACGATGTTTTATTTAGGAACTGTAGGCTTAAAATTTTGTGACAATAAAAGTTTAAAATAGGTACTGAAACTTGATTACGGAAAACAAAATAAAAGGAATACAAAATAGCTGAGCTACATTCAGGTCATATTTAATTAATTTGCAACACTTTACCAACGTGTTTGGTATCGGTACCTTAAACTAATTAAATAGAAAAAAATGCAATCCAACTATGTTCAAAGATTTAAATGATACTGACATATACATTAAAGGAACCAAACCACTGTTATGTTTTGGCTTTTGAAAATTCATAAAAATCATGTATGATGCAAGAAATTTTGTTAAACATCTGTGATTTGTTGTTTTATTTGTCCCATTAGTTTTTTTTTATATCGATGAGGAAGAGTATTGAACCAGTATATGGCGTTTACCACTTTCAATTTACTTAGCTGTATGCATTGTTCATTTGTGTCCGGTTACTGACAATTAGACTCACGTAGAAAGCTGGTAGCCGGTGCCGGATGCTTGTAGGTGCCGAATGGCACTGGTTGTCAGTACAGGCAGTTTTCATACTATTTGCCAAATCAATGCAAACCGGTGCTGGCTAATTCAGACAGGAACCTTAGGGGTGACTATCAGCGCGTGTTGTCGCCAATAAACAATTAATGCTGGTTACCAACTTTCTACGTGAATACTCATAGGTTTGCTCGCTTCTTTGCCCGCGGAACATGAAACGGTATGAATCCGCTCGTTGTGTTTTTTAACAAAATAAACCTTAACACGAGATACAAAACAGACATGCATGTTTAATCTCGTCTGTCATTTGAGCTTTTCAAAACAACACAAGTTAATATAATAAAAATTTAATTTCTTATCCCTTGCATGAGAGGATACTACGCGATAATTATCAAAATTGTGTTTGTTCATTCCAAAACAACGGAGTGACAGATTAAAGCCGCTGTCCCAGTGTTTATGAAGGCTTGCAAAGTTATTTACGACGGTGACTCCGCATTATTCTGTGATCACAAACTGTCACTCTTGCAAGTGGGTCAAGGAATTTGTCGCAGATATGTTCCTACAACTTCTGAGTATGTGGCATGAAATATAAATTTAAACTAAAGTATTAACATAGAAATCTGGGTCGGCGTTTTGGGTGTAAGTGTATGAAGTTTGTTCATGAGGAAGCTTGGTAGTGAATAGAACATTTTACAATGCTAAAACTGGCATGTACAACAATTCAACTGAGCCGCAGGCATTTCCACATCTCTCGTGCTACGAGATATGTAGCAGCTAGCTACGCAAGCGTAGCTTCTGCTACGGCGTAGCAAACTGCTACGTGCATTATTATGTGGATCACTTCGAGTGATCATAGCCTAAAAAATATTTGTTTTATTTTATTTAGGTTAGGTTAGGTTTAAAGATACTTTATTCTCAATAAAGACATATGTCACTCACTTGAGAATAATATTAAAACATACAGGTACATAATTTACACAAGGCTCGTCGTGATCAGTTACACAATACTAAAAATACATTAATTAAACAGAGCTCGTCGTCATCAGTTAAACACTAGATATATCTATATATTAATACGTGAAGCGAAAACTTTGAATCCCTTTTTACGAAAATTGAGCGGACGGAGGAGTATGAAATTTCGCACACTTATAGTTTATACAGAGAAGAAGTGACGAATGCTAATATTTTTTTTAAATTATGCGTTAAAATACATTATTTTCAATAAATAACACGTTACACACACTACTGTTCATTACCGTGTATCTAATACACACATGCATAGATATTCTTTTGTTTATGGTCCAAATCTGTCTTTATTATTTTGTGCAGTGTTACCAACACCCAGAAATATTTACCCCTAAAGCTTAAGTTAAAAACCCCTAAAATTGCCACAATTACTAAAAAAATCCGCTACAAAATTATAATGAAAATAACCAACGAATGTCCAGTAATCATAGACCGGCACACAGTAGTAATATTTGTCTATATTTATTACCGACATTTGTTAATCATTCACTCTGCATTCTTAGTATCGAGGAACCGTACTAGAAGTTGCTAATACTTTATTGTAATCAAAAACACAATGAGAAATGTAAGATGGCAAAAAATCCCTAAGAATACCCCTAAAAATGGAAGGCCTCTAAAAAATCTCAATCCTCTTATTTACCCCCTAAATTTGGGAAAACCCCTAAGTTGGTAAGCCTGATTTTGTGTCAATAGTCTTACTGAATGTCAAGTATACCATAGGTAATAAATTAATTTAAACTATTTCATTTTTAAAATCTATGATCATATCGAGAATATTTGTCTTTAATATTATTTGTATTAGCGACGATAGGAATGTTTAGATTTTTACGATATATTTTTTGTGGTTTTATGGAGAGTGTCAAGTATGGCATTAGTAAGTTTCCCATACAAAACTTAGTGTCGTGTGCACACTGTAGAGGTTGTATGCCTCACGATTGTACAGGCTGGTTATAATTATGACATTTGGAACCGTCATAATTAATTAAAAATAATAGGGAAAATTATATAAAAACAGAACTTTCTGTGATAATTCATTCCATATTGTTCCATATCCAGCAGTTAAGTAGTATTAAGAAAATAAAAAAGAGGGTCCTGAAGAAGTATTCTTTACTCATTACACCTACGGTAGGAAGGGTGTCCTGCACCCTAATTGTGAAACACACAATTTATCCGAATCTGAATGGGATTGAAGATTATTTCTAAACCATTGCGTCATTTGTTCGAATAAATTGTCGGCACAGCAACTTAAATAACGCAATGAATGTTGTTTAACTATGAATATTAAACCAATTCCTACCGATAAAAAGTTCCGCAACTACCCCTCTGGTCCTGGCCATCACCATTCCGCCAGCGAACCCTCTCCACAGTAGTACAGCGTTAACAATTTGTCTATAGTGTTACTGAATGTCAAATATAACCATATTATTTTTTTATATTTATTATTATCTATATTTTTTCATAATAATGTATTTCTATTCAAATGAAGTACGGTCGAATTTCGACCAATGGGCGATCACTAGTATATATAAACATACAATGCTCTCATTTCTCCAAAAGTGATCGATCCGCAATTATATACTCACTAAGTTGGGTTTAAATCTACAAACTGGTATTTTTATCAACAACTTATTCATCTTATTTAGTAAAATTACATTTCTCATTCTATTGCACTACTTTTACGAATAAAGTTACGCTGAGAATTGAGTTCAAAAGTTACAATGTTAAACTTTCTCCGTGAAAAAGCAATGAAAAACGGAAAGTAGGATATTTTGTTCGTAACATAATTTCTATTATAATTTCTTTTGTAGTAACTGATTGAATGATAATATGATGAAACGTCTTGTTTGGTTAGATTGCTATAATAAGAGAAATACGCCTTTTTTTGTTATTTGAAACCTTATGAGGAATCCAATATAATACTACTGTAATAAATACTATTGACATAAATGTATATCAGGAGAAAGAGCTCTAAACTGATTGATATTCATAATTTTGTACGTAAATAAAGGCCATTATGGAAGGACATATAGTAATTATTGTAGTTAATTCAGTGTCTGCTTCAATCTTTCTGCCTTGTCTGCAATACAGCACAATTTAGGTAACAATTAATGTTGCTAGCCTTGTATTGCATCTCCAAGCGCTGATACAAATGTGCTTTTATGGAGAAGAGTATGTATATTTCGGCATTGGTAAAAACAAATATTATATGAAACTGTTGCTTAATAAAGGTTGTAGTATCACTCGAGTGTTTTAATACCTAGTTATGTGCAGTTTCTTACACTTCTTTATCTACTTTCATACAATGGGATTGAACCTACTAATTAAGATCAACGTTAAAAGAGTAAGATTTTTTTTTTGTAATGCTATAAAAATGCTGCGCCCCGCAATTATGCGTTCCATTGCATAAAATATTGATAGACCTTGGTGATATTAACTTCCTGTGTTTGCCCTGTATCGTATTGGTAAAAAAAAATATTTTATACCTTTATTTCGTTACATAAAAGTGTTATAATATTATATTATTTCTAAATTTCGGTTTTATGTTTATAAAATAGATAGTAGGTAAGTTTATAATTAGAATTTTACGTTATGAGAGTCTATCATCATTATTTCAGCTAAAAGACGTCCACTGCTGGACATAGGCCTCCCCCAAAATGGGAGGTTTTGCCATAATCGCCACGCACAACAAGCAACTTAAAATACTTAAGTTTATTTTTGTTGTGCAAACGAGAATTATTATGTGAGTGCTTTCGTAATAATAATTATCATCTTGTTGGCAAATGATGTTAAAAATGACATATGAAAATGACAAACATGACGAAATGACATGTCCTCACAGCAAGAAGGACTGAGTCCTCGTTGAATGAATAAAGCAAAACATAATATGTTTACAAAATTAAATACAAGAACAAAAAAATTAAGTTGTTGCATGTTTTATTTAGACACATATTTACATCATATATAAACGGACAAACTTCAAATAATAACAAAATATACTTACAATATCAAAAAAGAGGGAAAAGAATCACAGGGCATCAAAATTCGTCCGCATCGCTGTCAACAGGCAAATTGCTGAAAAAGTTGGCAGCGTGGCCACGATACTCAATCTTTGAGCGAATAACAAAACTAAGTTACTTTTAGGCACTTCGGCTACGACGCTAATCAGAAGTATAATGTTTTACTTGTATAATTAGAAAATGTGATTTTGCTCACGGACACCCAAGTCGATAGCTTTCAACCACAATCACAAGAAGCATAATCCAGCGGAAATTACTTTTAAGTTTAATATTTATTAATTAGAAAGATTACATAAAGGAAACATGTTTTTGTATTATTATAAACAAGTATCTCACAAAAGGAGGACCTATTTTAGACGTTCAATTATTACTCTATTTAACATTAAAGCAAAATATTCTTCATTTGAACAAAAATTAATTAAAGTAACATTTTAATTAGTATCGCAAAATTCATTACAAAATCACTGGAATGTATTTTGTTAAGAGGAAATCGAGGCAGGAATATGTAATAGCGTTCCGACGTTAAATTAATGGTTGGAGGAATTCGGAGGAGGATTGAGGAGGACTGAGGAATCAGTCGGCAAGAAACGCTAAGTAAACGATATGCTGGAGGTATTTATTGATTAGTTGTATTTTGTAGGGTAATGTAGGCACTGAGATTGTAGATGTATGTGAACTTGGTGACAATTAACATGTACATAGTAACGTACTTAGAAAGCAATATTAATATTCATTCTATCATTTAAAGTAAAAGCTAAGTCCAAGTTCTTTTATAAAGTCTACAACATTCTCATAAACGTTGTAAACCATTTTATATTTTATTAAATACCGTACTTGTTGACAGCCTCCCACATCTATTAACACTGTAATTTAAAACCATTGTAAAAGCCAAATTTTTAAAAGAGTAACCAAAGATTTTTTTGTTTTCTCTATAGGAATTAATAAATAGACACCGTGCTAGCTTCTGGCGTTTAATAAGTGCCCATGTAGGTTTATGTGAAATAAAATATTATGAATTTATGATACTGAATTTTAAGAATATTGCAATTAGTTCTCATTGGAACTACTAACAATTTTCCAACCACTAACAAAAAAGTACAACCGAATTGAAAAACTCTTCCTTTTTTTTGAATTTGGTTAATTAGTAAACTGATGTGGCTAAAAGGTAAGATGGTTCTATAAGCTAAAGGTACAATCAGCAAGAGAAGTCGATAGACTGTTCCGTTTCAGGGTTCCGTTTCCAGATCGTGCCGGCGGGACCCAATTAATAAGCCTGTGGTGTCCGTCTGTCCGTCCATCGCTCCGTTCGTCTGTTTGTCAGCGGGCTACAGAGATAACCGGCAGGCAGGTGAAATTTTCACTGAGTGTGTTTCCAAATCGACATACGTTTATGTTTGTGTTTACGTGTTGTTTGTTTGTGTTCGTGTGATTTTTTTTTTCTTTATAGGTATGAATTGTTAATTATTTTACGATGGAACTGAATCCAGTGTGCCAGTCCGACTCTTACTTGACCGGTATTTTCAGTTTTTGAGCACTATATTCATGAAGAGTCGGAACTATTATAAAATTTGAGGAGTGTAGGCTATTACATAGCTATTCCATGAAATGTTGGAAAGCACTGTGTTGAATCATTTTGCATCAATTTAGATAATATACAAAAGTAACATGGTAAATCTATTTTTACTAGCTTCACTTGTATGTTTGTATGTTTGTTTGTAACCTACTCCTTATAGCGCGATTTTGACCCACTTTAAACGACCAGATTTCATTTAAACTCTGTAAAGTTATCGAGGACCGATGACAATACTATAATTTCATAAATTTGTGCCATTATCCTTGCCAGGGTTACCAGGACAGCAACAACACTGTCTTCGAAAACTACGCTGACATACGTCACAAACTACGCTGACATACATCTCAAAATTCGAAATACCCTAAAAAATAGAAAATAAATAATAGTTAAAACAAACTAAAGAAACACGCTTCCATACAAAACCAAGCGGAAAGGAATGTGTTTTTTAGTTTTTTATTGCTGATGTTAGTGAAATTGTTCAATTGGCCAAATAAGGACACAATCGGACTTTTTATAATATCACCTTTTGTGAATAAAGAGTGATTCTTAGTACACTATCAAAGGTCTACAAACGCTTTGAAGTATTATAGCCCATGATTGAAAGTCCAAGGAATAATGGACCCAGACTGGGTCTTTTATAACTACTTATAATAGAAACATTTAAGTACATGTTTTCTGAACTGTCTCATGGGACAATATAAACGTTTTTCTTGGCAAATACAAAATTTCTTTTACATTTTGATATTTATTTTTGACATACGAGCTAGTATTATTAGGCCTTTTTCGCTAAATAAAGACAAGACATTTTTGTTTGTCATTCTTAACAAACATGCAGTTTTACATGCATCGATGAAAATGTACTTGATGATATGAAATAAATGTAATGATAATGCAAGAGAACGACCTCTAGTACCTACCTGTGCAAAAAAAGTAGGCTTCATTCCGCCGAGTTGCAGAAAAGTTAAAATTAAAAACTGCATATATGCAATGAAAGTGTTAATAATAATGCTTTATGAAATTAAACCGAAAGTAAATATTACTATTTACTTTTAAATTGTTGTGGAATTAGTTCCACTTACTTCCTCGATCAGGTTAAACTAAGGTTGCCGCTATCGGTTCTGATGGTAGATCATCCAGGAACGAGATCCCTCCGTGCTTCGGACAGCACGTTAAGCCGTTGGTCCCCGCTGTGATTTGTGGAAATCTGCCAACTGGGTGTCGTATTACCGAGTTACTGGAATGTGCAGGCTGTCGCTCCATGTAAAACACCTGGTATACAGCTGCATCAGCTTAGACAGAAACCCGACCCCAACATAGTTGGGAAAAAAGTTATGCAGATTATCTGGAATGACTTCCACAACAATACAAAAACTCCATAGCCACGAGCGATATCGTAAAAATAAAATATCGAAATGGATCGGAAATAAAATTTAAATAATTTTAATATAAAATAACAAATGTGTTTACATTGAAGCAGATCTTGTTCGAAATTTTCCAATGAAACATGAATTATTTCTGCTAAAACTTGATTCAAGAGTGAAATTTACATTATTTTTCGCTAAATTTAATAGGTAGGTTGAACATTTATTAACTGAAGATAGATAGGATGTATTACTCTGGTAATTCATTGTTCCCCCACAGAATAAAAAATATACATACAGAACATGCGGAGTCACTACAAAGTACCACGTCCAAGTCCCACGGGCCTTATATATTTCATTGCTTTTTCCATGTTCATACATCAAGGACGTTTGTGACATACACGTCCAGGTTGCAGATACTACGCTCCTGACCTTCTCAACAGAAATCACTTTTCCACAAATATCCGTATTATAAATTAATTTATCTACTCTACTTTAAAACAAGTTTATACTGAATTATATTTTAATAAAAATTAATGTGAAATCGAATTAATTATTTCCACAACCAAGTTCTTGGTAAGCTATTGTGTGTTGTAAATAAAATAAAAATAAAGAAGAAGAAAGACTGTTAGAAACAAGTCGTTCTAAGTCCAGACTGACAATTTGATTGGTGCGCCTAGGGCGAACACGGGACATGACATGCACGAATGTCTACGATTTTCGTGGACGACACAGAGTCGCCCATTATGACATTGATTCGCGTGTCTTGAAGGGCAAGAACATTACTGACATCTGTGAAAGAAAACATCGTGAGGAACCTGGACCGTCATCATCATCGTCATCATCATCATCTCAGCCGCAAGACGTCCACTGCTGGACATAGGCCTCCCTCTATTTGGGGGGCTTTGCCATAATCGCCACGCTTGGCAAGCGGGTTGGCGATCGCAGTATGATGGTAAAATGCATAGAAAACGCTGCTGCCCGTTCTCTAGTAAATCCCTTAGTCGCCTTTTACGACACCCACGGGAAGAAATGGAGTGATGCTATTCTTTATGTCCAGCACCACACGGGACACCACCTGGACCGTACTTCCTATTAATAATAAAGGTGAAAGTTTGGATGTTTGTTACTCAATCACGCAAAAACAGGTGAACGAATTTGTTAGAAATTTGGCACACGGGTAGTTTAAAACCTGGATAAACACGTTAAATACTTTTCATTGCGGTCGTACATTTGTGTGGGATGATTTCTGATACACACGCAGGCGAAGCCTCTGACAATAGCTAGTAGTTAATTTAAGCTGAAAATCGCACAGCCGTTGTGAGCAAGCGTGGTGATCGTACTTTCTTTGTAGGAGAAGAGACCCTTATGTATTTATTATAACACACATGTATGGAGGACCGCAACAGCGACTTACGAGTAGTAGGTCGTGAATTCGAACCCAAGCAGGTGCTTTGGTGAAGGAAAACATCGTAATGGAACCGGCATGTGTTAGAATCAAAAATTCGAAGACATGTGACATCTACCAACCCGTACTGGGCCTGTGTGGTGGGTTATGGCCCACTCTCTCTCACCGAGAGGAGGCCTGTGACACAGCAGTGGGTACGTTATAGGTTGCTGATGAATGTTTGGAGGCAGACTTAATGCCATAGGAATTTTCCAATACTCAACCTCGTGCGTTTTCTGTACGATCTCTGAAGAAATATTTGCCCTACAGTAGGACAAAATACGCTGATATTATTATTCCTGGCAAAAGATGCCTAGCAATCACCAGCTAATATTCATGTTTTTTTTTTAAATCTAGCTTACAGTGTCTCATTACTGAGCAAAGGTCTTCCCCAAATCGCGAGCCACCTCGATCCAACCCTTAAGATCCGGGTCTTGGTTGTCTCGCCACCTCTTTCTGGGCCGGCCTTGGCGGCGTCGTCCATGCTCGGGCACCCACCGCGTGGAGACTGTTGCCCACTGTGCATGCGGCTGACGTGATCCGCCCAGTCTTATTTTTACAAAAACTACGGTCTTCTTACGTTGACGTTAAGAATAATTTTTAAAAAGCATTGATTAATTATATTGCCATACAAATACAAATATTTGTCCGGAAATTTTGCAGCATCGCTATAAACATCTTTCATATTTCATTATGATGAGTATCTAAGGAAGAGTACATAACAAAGAATTTTTCATTAAAACACTGCCATGGGACTTTTATAAAAGGTTATTTTATGAAAAATACTATACAGACTTGCTGTCCCCAAAAATTGGAGATTCCTTCTTTCTCGTGAATACCGTAAGACCCATCTTATGAGGAGAAAGTAGGTATTACAAGGATGGATAAAAACATCCATATTTGATGTTGTAACGTCAAGATCACCAATATGTTCTCTTAAGGAATTTCTCATGCACAAATTGAACTATGCTTGATGCGCATGTAACAATGATTATATTCGCCTCCATACTACGCTTTGGAATGGCACAACATGGCTTTTTCTTCCACATTTCTCTATTAGTCGTCATCTAAGTAGTCAGCTCCTTACTATCCATATCATCATTTACACAGTCCATCCATCGTTTCTTTGGCCTATACATATAGGCATCGAAATTCTATATTCAAAACTTTCCTCACAACATTTTCCTCATTCATCCGTATCACGTGCCGTATACCATGACAACTTTTCATTTATCAGTGCCGGCTGCCGGCCGACTGTTAAACTTTTCCAAAACCCAAAGCAACAATATAAAAATAAAACTGTACCAACAGCTCATTCATTTCTGGATTCAAACGCAAAAATATAACAATAGCCCTTAAATGATCATCAACTTCTTTTTAACTCCCAAAACATATTGAGGTAGGTACACAGGAGACGCAATTTTCCTCTACGTAATGTGGCTCATGTCCTTTGTCGAAGAGACGAAGGTACCGCGAACCCTTCGCCATTTTCATTTATTTTGTCTGTATTCATGGGAAAATGAGTGAAAGTAGGTCCTATTGTGATTTATTTGTCTATGGAACAGAACAAAGGATGGCCCGGGAAGAGGGATGGAGGGTAATTTTTACCCATCTGTTCACAAACATTACATTGTATTGTTTCTGTGTTGAAACTAGTTAATTAGTTGGAAATAATGGAATATAAGCGGAAGTTGTGCCATTATTTGCTAGTACTTGGAAAAAAGTTCTTTTTTGTTCGATTTAATTTATGCAAATTGTACCTACTCGATGTATTCATGAGGAAAATTCATTACACTTATGATTATGAAAATAAAAGGTACCATATAGTTTCCCCGTTTATATGCTCCTACATTTTTAATCACCATACTGTAAATCACTACATAGTATAAAACAAAGTCACTTCACTCTGTCTGTCCCTATGTATGCTTAGATCAAATACGCAACCGATTTTGATGCGGTTTTTTTTTAATAGAGAGTAATAGAGTGATGCGTGAGGAAGTTTTATACGTATAATACGCGAGCGAAGCCGCTTGCAAAAGCTATACTATAAACTGAGTAGTTATCTACTCATGAACGCTGTATCTACATGACAGTGTTTTTAGATTCGACTATTCGGAATCTGTTACTAAAACTGACGGGTAATTATAATACGTAATACAATATCAGTATAAAAATAAAATAAAAACTTTTTAACAAAAAATTAAACCGCCGAAAAACTGAAAAGCATAAAATAATAAACCTTAAAATTATGAGTCGGCGCTTTGAGTGATCCTTGTTCATTGATTTTTCAGCGCCGACTCAAAATTTTAAGGTTTATTATTTTATGCTTTTCAGTTTTTCGGCGGTTTAATTTTTTGTTAAAAAGTTTTTATTTTATATTTTTTCGTGGCTTTAATTTACTAATAATACTTGACAAAGTATACCCTATCCAACACAAAAAGAATTATCAAAATCGGACTACTCTGTATAAAGTTATGCGTGTTTATACATTACAATCAGTGAGTGAACAATCAATCATCCCCTGTTTTCCGACCCTTAGGGTTCGATTTTGTTTTTCAAATTTATATGGGACCACCTTGGAAGTATACCCTTTCCAATAAAAGAAGAATTGTCGCAATCGGACCACTATGTAAAAAGTTATGCGTGGTCATACATAAAAAAAAAAATAAATAAATATACGCGTCGAATTGATAACCTCCTCCGTTTTTTTTCGTCGGTTGAAAATAGCTTTCATTTTGATAGTTCCACAACATTCATCACATTTTGTGTTTGAACAGAAGAAATAACTTAACTAACAACATTCATCACATTTTGTGTTTGAACAGAAGAAATAGCTTAATAGATTAACCTTCAAAATGATTCGATTCTGATTAAGAGTGTATTACTCAATTAGGGTGCTGTTCCGACAAGGAGAAAACATAGTTGTGTAATCAATTAACACGTTAACTGCCACGGCTAAAATCAGAAAAAGTCAAAAAATGTACTTAGTGTTACTTCACTTTAAATACATTATTTATTCCAAAAACACGGCCGCATGACATGTTCAGATTTTGTATGTGTTGTCGGTCATATAGTCCGATAAGGCAGTTTGTTTAGTACCGAACGATTTGTTTACTCTATGCGCCTATGTTTCTAAACGAGTAACAGAGTGACATCTCACTTGACAATTTGACGTTGACACTTGACAGCTCTTGGCATCCGGTGGGACCAAGGAAGCACGCCGCCGTTTTGGGTCTCGCGGCTTTTGTTGAAATTAATCCTTAAAATCGATCCGCTTGTGACAATTAGTCGTGATCCAGTTGTTTGATTGTTAATAACCCCTAATTTGACGTATGATAACACGGGTTTTGGACATATTTTGGATAAATAGTTTGAAGGTCAAACCAAAGTGACGCTATTGTGAATGAGTGATTTGAAGACCGCATGTCTGGAAGGCAGATCTCTTGGAGCGGAGCGGATTGTTGCCAGGAGAATACTCATAACGTCACGACACGATACACATACACTCACTTACACACATATCTCCAGGTTGGCACCAGAGCAGTGTCCTTCAACCCATGAGGTAAGTTCCTTTGTTTGTATATTGTATCTTGTACTTGTATTGTTTGCTCCGCGTACGGCGGACAGTACGCTAGCCACTTCTTGTCTCCAGAGCCCCATCATCAAAGACTTCCACTGCGCAATTGAATTGAGGTCTGGTCTGGCAGCGTACATTTTGGTAAGCAGAAGCGCGGTTATAAGACATAACCAACAAATTGGTAATTAACAGTGAGCTAATTACTTGGCAGTCTCTATAAGGGAAGTAGTAATGCGCTGTAAATGTTTGTTAACTATGATTGCTAGTTTATTTGAAATAATTTGTAAATTTGTTGAGACGGGTAACCTGATGTTGCCAAGGTCAGCCGGGCTAATAAAGTGGATTGGATTGGGCTGTGGTGCAGCCCCTTGTTGTAGCCCCTTTTTGTGTCTGATCTGTGTTGTATTGAATGTCAGGAAGACATTAAAATATTGAGTTTGTACCATTGATATGGTTATTTGTGAAAATTAATATTTGAAAAATTATTGGCATTTTTGAGTATTACCATTGTTTTGAGTTGGAATAAAGGTTCATTATTGTTGTACCATTAACAAAGTGGTTTGTGAACTTAACTTTTGGAATTGGATAGAATTTGAATATTTGAATTGAGTATCATATTGACAGTTTTGAACGTTGACATTGGTTTGAATTAAAATAAAACTTTATTTTTGTTAATTAAATTAGAACCAGTTATTTATTGTTTGAACTTTGTTACTTAATTATTTTGTTTGGTATATTGAATTGTATTGTTTGTGCAATGGCATACAAAGCGGTGAGAGAGGCAATCAGTGGATTGACCACACAGCTGCGGTGGTTCGCTTCAGCTGCAGCGACCGCTGAGCGCCAGGATCTTGAGGGGATCACTCTTGCTCGGTTCGAGCAGTTGAACTTGAGACTCGGCAACGTTGATGCTCTGCTCACCCGCTACAACGAGTACATTTGTGATGTGGCTCTGGAAGTGCTGGATCAGGCAGCACGTGACAAGGTCCTTGCTGACTACGACCAGATCTTGGACCTGGGGGATGTCATTGGTCAACGTGCTCGGGAAATATTGGGGAGCCGGACACCTGTCCAGGTCAAACCGGAGACCTCGGTTGTTTCAGGTCCCGGACTATTGAGTAGACTGCCTACTTTGGAACTGCCACACTTTAACGGTCGCTTGGACCAGTGGTTAAGTTTCCAAAACCTGTTTGAAAGTTTGGTTGATGCACGCTCGGACCTCAGACCCGCCCAAAAGTTGGCCTATTTGTTGTCTGTCCTGGAAGGTGAGGCCCGAGCCTTGGTGCAGCATCTGTCTTTGACTGACTCAGCCTACCCTACCGCTGTGGAACTACTCACCCGGCGGTACCAAAATAAACGTTGTTTGGCTGACGTTCATATTGGATTGATTTTGGGGTTACCGGTCATTACTAGTTTGTCAGCATTGTGTACTGACCTGTTGAACCCGTTGGTGGCAGCGACCAACGCTTTAAAGCAATTGGAGTTGCCGGTGGACCATTGGTCTTACTTTTTGGTGCACGTTGTGCTGCAACGGCTTCCTGCCGATTTGAGGGCTCGTTTCGAGCAAAAGTATGGTGGGGATAGTGTCACACATCTCCCCCCATTTGGTGACCTCGTCCAATTTTTGGAGGATGAGTGTCGGTTTGTGGACAACTCTGGCGTTGCCACTGAGTCATGCCAGCCGTCTTCCCGGCCACGAGACCAGGGACGGACTAGGGCTCGCGGGCCTGTTGATGGTCGCCCCGCCGCTCGTTTTGCTGGCACCCAGAGTCGTCCTGGTTGTGAGTTTTGTAGGGACACGGGGCATGGCATGGCAACTTGCGCGGCCTTTTTGAAGTTGCACGTGAGTGCCCGCCGCCGAATTGCCAATGCACGCCGCCTGTGCTTCTCTTGTTTGGGGGCTCACTTCCATCGGGACTGCCCCAACCCCCGCCCTTGTATAATTTGTAGGGGGTCCCATTTGGACATTTTGTGCGCTAACGCGAACCACGCTGGCATACCAGCCTCTGATGAAGGTTCGCGTACGGGGGGGTACCATGGAGTTGGTCACCGGGCTTCTGCCTCGCCGGTTCAGAACCGGGGAGAGGCCCGCAATTTTGAGCGCCGCACTCCACCCCCCGCGCAAGTTGATCGGGAGCCGCGCGACCGCCATTTGGTCTCCCCGCGTAAAGGCGATTACGCAGTTGTTGCTAGGCAGCGCTGGCCAGACCAGCACCGCCTTCCCTCCCCTCCTTTGGCGGAACGTCCCCGGTTGGAGTCACGCCCCTCGCCATTCAGGCATCCGGTGGGATATGCCCTTCCAGCGATGGCGCGTGGCTCGGGACACCGCGCGTACGAGGAATTTGAATTGCATCCTCGTCGGGAAAGACTTGGGTCTGGGTGCGGCGATCGGTCGCCGCCCAGGCATTGTTAGGACATTGGCGCCTGCCCCGCTAAGGTACCCCTCAGATCGACACGGTTTGTTGCCAAGGCATCGGTCAGGTCTGGGGGCCCACGGGGGACTCTGTTGTGGTCCGTGTCATTTTGGACATGGGAGCCCAGGGTTGCCTTCTGTCTATTGTTTTGTTGTTTTGTTTGTATTGTTTGGGCAAAATTGTTTTCTTGAGCGCCTTTGGACTGCGGGACTTGGCTGGGACGAGCCAATTCGGGAAACCCTGTTGGAAGATTGGCTCCAATTTGTATCCGCACTCCCTGCAGTCAACGAGGTCGTGTTACCCCGCGCTATCCTCCCCCCTGGGAGCTACTCTGCTACCCTTGTTTGTGATGCGTCTCCGCACGGTTATGCAGCTGTTGTTTGTCTGCGCACCGTCTGCGCACAGGCCAGGTGAATTTGTCACTGGTCTTGGCCAAGAGCAAGGTGGCCCCCCTCCGGACGACACTGACCACCCCTAAGTTGAATTGTCAGGGGCGGCGCGTCTTGTGCGTCTATTGAACCACGTTGCTCACACTTTGGGTGGAACTGTGGACATTCGGGCTTCTTACGCCTGGACGGACAGTCAAATTGCTTTGTGTTGGTTGAAGACGTCCGTCCACTCTTTGGAGGTCTTTGTTGCGTACCGAGTGTCCCAGATTCAAAATTTTGATACGCCTTTGATTTGGAGGCCCTTGCCTGGAGATTTGAACCCAGGCGCCGTGGCCTCACGTAGGTGCATGGCACCCCGCCTGTTTGCTTACCCCCTATGGTGGGGACCAGACTGGCTGACTCATCCCGAGGATGATTGGCCTCGATCGCCAGTCTTGATGTCGGGTCCTTTGCCCGGGCTCAAGGTGCTCGCTGTTGGAACAAAGGACCCTGAGTTTGTTGAGTCGATTTGGCTCCCTCGACAAATTGTTGAATTGTTTTGTTGTTGAATTGTTGGTGACTGATCGTCACATTATGAACTCGCATGCCGGTTGCAATGCGCTGTTGGCCATTCTGCAGCGAGAGTTTTGGATATTGTCGGGAGCCGTTATTAAATTGAACCCCTTTTTGGACGATACGGGTCTTTTGTTGTTTGGTTGTTGACGGTTGAGTCACTCTAGCCTTCCTTATGGGGTCCGTCACCCCCTTTTGTTGCCTAAGGAGGGCCATTTGGTTAAATTGTTGTTGTTGTTGTTTGGTTGTTTTGTTGTTTGTTATTGTTTTGACCCGCCAGCCTGCCCCCATTGGGGGGGTATTTTGAGGCCGCGGTGAAGGCGGTTAGGGACTCTGGCGCAGACTGTTGGGAGACACCGTTCTCACCTTTAAGGAGTTAGCTACGGTATTTTGCCGCATTGAAGCTGTATTGAACTCGCGTCCATTGTGCCCGCTGTCTACGGACCTGAACGTCTT
This sequence comes from Aporophyla lueneburgensis, assembly GCA_932294355.1. Taxonomy (NCBI): domain Eukaryota; kingdom Metazoa; phylum Arthropoda; class Insecta; order Lepidoptera; family Noctuidae; genus Aporophyla; species Aporophyla lueneburgensis. The sequence continues at coordinate 9,617,543 of OW028746.1, forward strand.
GGAGGCCCTGACCCCGGGCCATTTTTTGATTTGACAGCCGCTTGTCGCCCTGCCGGAGCACCCTTTTGTCGATGTGAGCCAAAATTGGCTATCGCGGTTTCAGTTGGTGCAGCAGCCCGCTCAGAGTTTTGGAAGCGTTGGAGCTTGGAGTATTTGCACATCCTCCAGCAGCGCGTCAGGTGGACTGATAAAACGCAACCTTGTCGGGATTGCCAAGTGATTAGCGGACGGGAAGGCCCGTCCGGGGGGGGTAGATGTTTAGTACCGAACGATTTGTTTACTCTATGCGCCTATGTTTCTAAACGAGTAACAGAGTGACATCTCACTTGACAATTTGACGTTGACACTTGACAGCTCTTGGCATCCGGTGGGACCAAGGAAGCACGCCACCGTTTTGGGTCTCGCGGCTTTTGTTGAAATTAATCCTTAAAATCGATCCGCTTGTGACAATTAGTCGTGATCCAGTTGTTTGATTGTTAATAACCCCTAATTTGACGTATGATAACACGGGTTTTGGACATATTTTGGATAAATAGTTTGAAGGTCAAACCAAAGTGACGCTATTGTGAATGAGTGATTTGAAGACCGCATGTCTGGAAGGCAGATCTCTTGGAGCGGAGCGGATTGTTGCCAGGAGAATACTCATAACGTCACGACACGATACACATACACTCACTTACATACATATCTCCAGGTTGGCACCAGAGCAGTGTCCTTCAACCCATGAGGTAAGTTCCTTTGTTTGTATATTGTATCTTGTACTTGTATTGTTTGCTCCGCGTACGGCGGACAGTACGCTAGCCACTTCTTGTCTCCAGAGCCCCATCATCAAAGACTTCCACTGCGCAATTGAATTGAGGTCTGGTCTGGCAGCGTACACAGTTAACGTGTTAACCATGGTCGTTGCTACCAACGCACCATTTGCGTTGATCGAGATAACTATACGTCATGCCACCAACGTACCATATGCGTTGAGTGTACCTTAGGACGTTTTTTGGAATTACATAAAAATGATCGAAATTTGTTTAAATATTTGCCAACATACACGGCTAGAAACAATAGTTAAATGTGGAAATACTGTTCGTTTTTGCTTCGAAATGTCATTCTTGTTTTGGTAAGGAAAAAACGGTTGGTGCTGTGAAGGTCTTGGTGAAGGAAAAATATTAAGTGGCATCCAGGTGATGTTTTTAAAATTTAATTGGCAACGAATGGATTAATTGTGGTGTTGATAAATGCAATCCATCCTAATAGCTTCTTGACTGAAATCAATCTTCAATCTTGATTCAGTTCAGCGGGTTACGGCCTAGACCCAGGCACCAAAAACGCCTAAAAGCCTAAAACACTATAAACACTCTTGATTTCAACACTGCGTTTGGTACATTAATCAAATTTCATGGTTAAATATAAAACAATCTGGAAAATATTTGTGTACTACATATCTGTCCTACCCCTTCTGGAAGAACAGACATGGATATACGTTATGTTCTTTAAAAATGTTCACACAGTCCCTGTTCGTGTAATAAGTCTCTCACTACACAGTTTGTTTTCAACGTAAAGTCACAGTTGTAAACATGCTAAGTGCATCGGAGTCGAAGCCGTAAATAACGCATAGCTACTAGGAGCAACACAATGACCTATTTCCTATGCCTTCACTGTTTGACTAAACAAATAGCTTATAGTCTAAAGACGGGGCTCGGAATTGTGTAGGTGATTTACAAGAGTCGAATCGAGCTCACCATTTACATAATGGTTTTGTCTTTTTGCTATTTCTATGCGTTCAGTGTCAGGTTTTTACAGACTGCAAAAACGTAAGAAAATTCAATTTTTGGGACACCTTAACGCGTAAACCTTAATAGAATAATATATGTACATACATGGTTTATGCAGGTTTATAATAAATTAAATAATGATATAGCTGTTTTTTACGGAAAGAGTATAAATAATGTGAAACTTCTCATACTTATAAAATGCGACAGAAATGCGGTAGGTTTTCACGACTTTTTTGTTTTGCGATAAATGAGCTACCACTAAATTCTTTGAAAAAAAAAAGTATTCATACATTTAAGATTACGCCGAAACGGATAAAATATACAAGCACAGATATATTTACAGCTATTTAGGACCATCTCCAACGAAATCAGTGTGACAGCTTTAGCGATGTCGTGAGTGGATTTAGCAAAGTTTGCTCAAGTTTGGCGGCACAAATGGACGTTACGTGGTTCCGTACAAATGTGTTTTTATTACGTGACTGATGGATTTTTGGCACGTGATAGACACGATTATATAAACACATTTTAACGAAGAAATTAATGTGATACGGTGTCTTTAACCTTTCTATACTCTGCGCACTGGTACTGCAGACCGGCAAAACTCTCTTTCATAATTTTTTTTTTTCATTGATGCTGGTATCTTGTATTTACTGCATGCTGTCTGATTCGTTTCTACATTTTTTGTAGGACGCAAAGTCCGTTCGTGCGATGGCACGTACGGCCATATTTAGTGACAATTAGTCTGTGGGACTGACGCGAGTTGGTTTTTTTTTATTTTGGCTCAAGTACATTTTATACTGAGCTGAAATGATGATGCCATAGATATTTTGTATATTTAACGTTTCTCATGGGAGTATTCTTTAGGTTTGTAAGTTTTATTTTGTTTGTTAGAAGAAAAAATATCTTTTTGCTAATAATTTGTAAACTCTAACAAAAAGCTTACTATTTCAGCGACAGACAAAAGAGACTAGTACTCAGTCAATGAATAATATAATTTATGATAAAAAAATTGGGTTCATTTTGTTCACGATATTCCCTCGTTACAATTTTTTTTTCTTTTAATATACTTTTATGCCGTACTTTCAGTCTGTGAAACCGTGCGTGGGTATAGGTGTCATATATTTTGACGCGAGTACAGAAAGATTAAAAACGATAATGCTGACGTTATTTCTGTACTGTTACAGATAGTTCCTCACCAGCGGTGTTTAAGGGTTGTATCCTACTTTTAAAATTTCCGTTTTTTACTCTATTTCATAACACAATAATCAAAGCGCACCCTTAGTCATGCACTGAGAACTCGCATTTACTCCTAAGTTTACTTACTTTTTACGGTACGGTTTCCCAGAAGAGCTGTGACCCACACATAGTGTCCGTAGTTTACCGGTGAATGACTTCACTATTACCATATTTATGAAAGTAAGTTGTTCGTATTCACAGCGAACTATTTTTACACCGTAATGTCAAACACAAAGCACCGGTGGGCTAGTCCTATCGGCAACGACTTACAAGATTTAGGTAATGAGCTCGAACTTTGGCAGGCACTTAACTTTGCATAAATCACTTCATCACCACTGCTCCCAAAACGGTGAAGGAATACATAGTGAAGAAGCTAACATGTCCGAGAACCAAAAAATCGAAAACATGTGACATTTATTAATCCGCACTGGGTTCATGTAGTAGATTATAGTCAACTGCCTATAAGCCTATGTGCAAGCAGTGAAAAATGTATAGGTTGATTATGCAAATTCAAACCCCGCTTTCATCATTTTCATGATCGTCGTCACTGCGGCCGTAATATAGCACCGGCTTGGTAACCATATTTTAAGGTAAAGACACCAGCATTAGTTGGGCACTAGCATTTCATGCATCAAAGCACCTTAGGTAGAAGAGGCAGCCAATTACAGCAGGATTGCAAGTGTCCGTACCACGATCTCGCAGAACACCGGCTTAAAGTAGCAACACTGTTGTGCTACCTGCAGTGAATTTGAATTACCGAAAGCTCTGCCATATGTAGGGAGCCTCCTCTGGTAAACTAGTTCTGGAAAATAAAGGAAAGGTATGCAGGGTGTGTATTGATCATGTAGACATGGAGCATGTTGGATCGCATCTACAGATATATGTAGTTGCCAACCCTTCCACGTATAGGTATGTATGACTTTTTTGTTTTGCGATAAATGAGCTACCACTAAATTCTTTGAAAAAAAAAGTATTCATATACATATTTAAGATCACGCCAAAACAGATAAAATATACAAGCACAGATATACTTACAGCTATTTAGGACCATCTCCAACGAAATCAGTGTGACAGCTTTAGCGATGTCGTGAGTGGATTTAGCAAAGTTTGCTCAAGTTTGGCGGCACAAATGGACGTTACGTGGTTCCGTACAAATGTGTTTTTATTACGTGACTGACGGATTTTTGGCACGTGATAGACACGATTATATAAACACATTTTAACGAAGAAATTAATGTGATACGGTGTCTTTAACCTTTCTATACTCTGCGCACTGGTACTGCAGACCGGCAAAACCCTCTTTCATAATTTTTTTTTTTCATTGATGCTGGTATCTTGTATTCACTGCATGCTACCTGATTCGCTTCTACATTTTTTGTAGGACGCAAAGTGCGTTCGTGCGATGGCACTTACGGCCATATTTAGTGACAATTAGTCTGTGGGACTGACGCGAGTTGGTTTTTTTTTTATTTTGGCTCAAGTACATTTTATACTGAGCTGAAATGATGATGCCATAGATATTTTGTATATTTAACGTTTCTCATGGGAGTATTCTTTAGGTTTGTAAGTTTTATTTTGTTTGTTAGAAGAAAAAATATCTTTTTGCTAATAATTTGTAAACTCTAACAAAAAGCTTACTATTTCAGCGACAGACAAAAGTGACTAGTACTCAGTCAATGAATAATTTATGATAAAAAAATTGGGTTCATTTTGTTCACGATATTCCCTCGTTACAATTTTTTTTTTTTCTTTTAATATACTGTTATTCCGTACTTTCAGTCTGTGAAACCGTGCGTGGGTATAGGTGTCATATATTTTGACGCGAGTACAGAAAGATTTAAAACGATAATGCTGACGTTATTTCTGTACTGTTACAGATAGTTCCTCACCAGCGGTGTTTAAGGGTTGTATCCTACTTTTAAAATTTCCGTTTTTTACTCTATTTCATAACACAATAATCGAAGCGCACCCTTAGTCATGCACTGAGAACTCGCATTTACTCCTAAGTTTACTTACTTTTTACGGTACGGTTTCCCAGAAGAGCTGTGACCCACACATAGTGTCCGTAGTTTACCGGTGAATGACTTCACTATTACCATATTTATGAAAGTAAGTTGTTCGTATTCACAGCGAACTATTTTTACACCGTAATGTCAAACACAAAGCACCGGTGGGCTAGTCCTATCGGCAACGACTTACAAGATTTAGGTAATGAGCTCGAACTTTGGCAGGCACTTAACTTCGCATAAATCACTTCATCACCACTGCTCCCAAAACGGTGAAGGAATACATAGTGAAGAAGCTAACATGTCCGAGAACCAAAAAATCGAAAACATGTGACATTTATTAATCCGCACTGGGTTCATGTGGTAGATTATAGTCAACTGCCTATAAGCCTATGTGCAAGCAGTGAAAAATGTATAGGTTGATTATGCAAATTCAAACCCCGCTTTCATCATTTTCATGATCGTCGTCACTGCGGCCGTAATATAGCACCGGCTTGGTAACCATATTTTAAGGTAAAGACACCAGCATTAGTTGGGCACTAGCATTTCATGCATCAAAGCACCTTAGATAGAAGAGGCAGCCAATTACAGCAGGATTGCAGGTGTCCGTACCACGATCTCGCAGAACACCGGCTTAAAGTAGCAACATTGTTGTGCTACCTGCAGTGAATTTGAATTACCGAAAGCTCTGCCATATGTAGGGAGCCTCCTCTGGTAAACTAGTTCTGGAAAATAAAGGAAAGGTATGCAGGGTGTGTATTGATCATGTAGACATGGAGCATGTTGGGTCGCATCTACAGATATATGTAGTTGCCAACCCTTCTACGTATAGGTATGTATAGTATTCGGCTATAGTAGAGGGCTAAATACAATTTATTTTAAACTCTTGTAGGCTAAACTACTATTTTTCACTTCAGAGAGACATGTGAGATAAAAAATAAGCTTTTAAAAATAAAATATTTTTAAATCTACCTACTATATTTTATTTATTTTCCGCCGATTTTCTTTTATATTTTTTTAAGCGAAGGCTACTAATGCAACATTCGATAAAATAAGTGGGTAAAAATGGTATTTGTATCTGTAGACAGTTACAGATGCAATATTTATATATTTTTGAATCCTACTAATATTCGTCCGGTGGTCGTATGTATCATCATCATCATTACAGCCGTAAGACGTCCACTACTGGACATAGGCCTCCCCCAATTTGGGAGGATTTGCCATAATCGCCACGCTTGGCAGGCGGGTTGGCGATCGCAGTATGTTGGTAGAATGCATAGAGAAAGCTGCTGCCCATACTCTAGTAAGTACCTTAGTCGCCTTTTACGACACCCACGGGAAGAAATGGGGTGGTGTTATTCTTTACGTCCGGCACTACACGGTACCGGACTACTTTTTAGTATAACTTAATGCTACACAATTAAATGCCTTTATTGGTTTGTGTGGGTTCATAAAACTTCACTAATACTCATTTTAATGATGGCTTTGTGCCCAGTCTGAGTAGTTATTACGACGTATTTCAGTAGTTTTGATTTGTAGACACAACCCCCGTTGTTATTTTAACAGGACTTCACATCTCTTTCCAAGTACCTAATAAAATAGATATACTGATCACCGTTGATGTCTTGGTGCCTTTGTATTCTACAATACTTATTATGATTTTAGGATTACCTTAACTAGACGTAACTTGAAATTATAGAATGTTCCAAAAGTTACGCTTGCCGCAGTTGGCTCGTACATGGGTTACCATCTTTACCCTCTCTTTAAACCCCTCCGTGTCTCGGAAAGCACGGTAATACTTAGGTACTGGGTATCATTGGTAGATCTTTGACAGTCGTTACGAATCGGTAGTAACCCGGAATATTTATTTCAAATCATTTTAAATTTGTATTTCATTTGCCAATTGAGGTTAATTTTATAACCTCAAATTTCGTCGATGACTTTTCACTCACAATTTAATATTGTTATTCAAAGAATAATTGTCAGAAAAAGTAGTGAGATAAGTTGAAACCTAAATACACATGAATGTTATACTTGTTCCCTTTAGAGAGTGAATTTAACCTGACCAGGGTTTGGTCACACTTTCATCACACACCTTTGAAATAGATTATAAATAAACGAAACTTTCTTATTCGGTTCCAATAGAGGTCACATTCACGACAATCCAGCTTAAATAAGCGAAGCCTATATCTAAACTTAATGCATTATTGATTGAGAAAAGTCTGCCGCTGGCGATGGTATTTGATCAGAAATGTTCATAGCTCGTGGCCGGGTACCGCCAACGTCTCGGGTATTGGTGGCCTGGTATCCGCGGAATGTTCGGCTCCATAACGGTGTGTGATGTTTTATTAAATACCATCTTACTTGCTTTGAGAATGATATCTTGGGGTTGCTTCAGAATTGTATGGTGTTTTTCAACACGCTGGCTCGTGAAGTGACTCTTATTGTACCGCTTTTAGGTTTACAGTGCAGTGTATTTAAGACGGTTACTTTTTTACTAACATTCACACGCTTGTACAATAAAGTGCGTCACCAATACCTAACTATTACAAATCGGAGACATAATCACGCCTTGTTTAGTATACCCACATTTCGTCTGTTATGTATAACACCCATTTAATAGGGGGCGAGCCTATTGCCATCAACCGGGCACAAATCCAGACTCCGGTCTGCTACTGACAAACTCCAGATGGAAATACCCATTAGAGAGGAGCGCTTGTTTTTCATCCGAATAATTTCTCACAAAGGTTTTGGCAAAATATTATGATTAGTACTTTTTGTTTTGTATGCATTTGTCATTACACTGTTGGTTTAGGTGCAATCATAAATTTAACCATTTGTATCGAAATACCTATACTATTTTTATAGTTTTTTTTTGCTGGCCTTTTAAAGGCTAGGCTGATAACTTTTAATCCAATAAGTAATGACTCGTTCTTAATGTTTACTCTTAAATAACCAGCACTCTAACTACGTAACTATATCTTAGAAACTGAATCACTTTGAAGGAGATTGCTAATTCATTGCTTAATTAATTCGAAAAATTTGTCTGCTGGGTAACTTAAATAACAAAATTAATAGTTTTTAACTGTCAAAACGCAATTACCCCTCTGTATATCTACTACTAGCTTTTGCCAGCGGCTTTGCCCGCGTAGAGGTCGGAAATTATCCCGCGGGAACGTACTACACGATACAAAGTACTTTATGTGTTAATCCAGGTTATAAACTATATGTGTTCCAAATTTCATCTAAATCCGATTACTAGATTTTGCGTGAAAGAGTAACAAACATCTATACTCACAAACTTTCACATTTTATATTGTTATTAGTAGGACTTGTCATTATGATATCGCTAGAAAGAGGGGACTAACAAAGATGTGTGGAATACGAGGACTAGCCAAACTGACCCCTAATGAATATGGATAAAGGTAGAAAGACAATGATTGTCGACTGATCGTCTTGAGAATTAGCTTTAAATCTTTATGCTTCACAGCCACAATAGTAACAACTAAACATAAAAGCACCGTGTACGACAATAAAAACAAAGTATACACATGTTCCCTTTCATATAATCTGCATCTCGAAAACCAATGCAATCTGAAAAGTATGAGTACAAAAATGGGAAATGAAACTGAATTTGCTTGCTGTTGTGACCCATTTCTCTTAGTACCTATTACTTTTGTAACTATGTCGTTCCGTGAAGCAAAGACTTCGCATGCCGAACGAGAGCGTATTCTGAATTTATTTGTGTACTTCTTACTTGCAACGATGTTTATTATTTGGGGGAAATAAAAAGAAAAGGTCAATAGCAAGAAGTGATCAATCGATCTATGTATGTACTTGTTCATGTGCAACATACAAGCATGTAAGTAGTGCGAAATGGCTTTTTCTTAACGTGTCGATCTAAATACAGTCAGCCCAGAATTTGGCTACAAGCTTAGCACTTTCAAAAGCGACCATCAACTCCTGTAGCGTGCAAACAGCAGGACATGCTGGACAAAATATTAAGTGCCGTATTGTTTGTGGGACAGTACCACATTTACACTCCAAGGCAGAGCCATCTATTAATTTCCACTTGAACAGATTCTCCGCCAGACAGACTCAGGTAGGCCGTGATACCTGAGTCCGAAGCCTATTTAAAGACTGGAAAAGATAAGACTTATAGTTAGATATCGTTTGTCGTCAATTACCCATGCACGAAACTCTTATTAATAAATAATTAGTTACTAATTAATAAATAAAAATGCGAAGCGAAATTTCCAGTTAAAATACCCACCCATAAAGAAAACAGACGGATCTGCAAAGTCTACACGAGGCAATAGCCATCCTACAAATTGCACATTGTTTCAATAAGACTCGTAACAAGTCAACTCACATATTTGCAATACCTTCCATGTGCCTTTTGACTTTATTCAACTTTTAAAATATACCCGCCGTATATTGTTATTGTTTAAAAATAATATTATTTCAATTTTGTCACGATCTTGTGACTCAAACTCAGCTTTTCTGAACATGTTACCACATTTTTTTTTAAACTTGCTTAGACTAACCTCCAATATTAATGTGTAGTTATTAAGTCATAAATGTAGGTAGTACCAGTCTACAGTCTCTACCACGTATTCCTGTATGATTTAAATACGTAGGTAAGCAGCGCTTAATTACTTTCAAACTCATTACATAACAGCTTAGTTCTCCCACCATTACCCTCTCCAACCTCTACTATAACTAAATTGATTCTCCGAAATCTGTAGATAGATATACTCAAGTACTACCCACATTTCGCGTTAAAATAAACCATTTGAAGCATGACAAAAGCCTAGCAGAGATTAACAGCGGCGTAGACTCCTACCTATCGTCGCATTCAGTCTATTGAAGCCAGCCGGGTCAAGTGTTGCTACACGTGAATACTGAGTAGGTTTACATGGACACATTTAAAACGTGCCGTGTAAAATGTTGCCAGTTTACAGAGTTAAATGATGGCAGAGTTAGTGGGTTGTCTTTCTGGAGGTGTGTGGGTGATGTTGTTATATAGAAATGCGGACATTCAAGTTTTTATAATTGCGCCGGTAGCTTTGTCCGGTCTATAAACTTAATTTTTAACACCCGACGCAAATAATAGGTGTAATAAGTTTGACGTGTCTGTGTGTGTATGTCTGTCTGTCTGTGACATCATAGCTTCCAAACGGATGAAGCGATTTCATTTTTTTTTTGTGGTTTTTGAAGAGCCATGAAAGCTATGTTTTCGACATAAGGAAGTGGTGAAAATAAAGTCGTGGGCCGTTTTCCATAGCTATATCTTAATGCCGGAGGTGACGTCCAAGAACATATCTATACTGACCTTATTGGTGATGTTCCTCAAAATATCAGGTGTGCAGTACTCCCAACCGAGCTACGTACATGCGTGTAAAGATCGTAGCAGGGGGTGTTCTGTAGTTATTACCTACCCAAAAAAGATCCTTTCTTTACGGGAGTAGTTTACGTATGTACTTAAAGTTCAAAAACTGCTGATTCTCTACCTCATTATCAGCCGGTACCACTGCTAGGACACAGGCCTCCTCTCGGTAAGAGGGAGTGGGCTGTGGTCCACCACGCGGGCCCAGTGCGGGTTTTTAGATTTCACATGTCTTCTAATTTTTAGTTCCAGGACATGCCGGTTTCCTCACTATGTTTTCCTTCATCGTTTTGAGAGCAGTGCCTTCCTGGCTTCGAACTTACGACCTACAACTCGTTAGTCGTGGCCGTTACCACTGGGCCACCTTTGCTCTCTATTATCTGCCTAATAATTTTTGTATATTTGTGAGGAAAATTTTCAGTACACCTAGTAGGTTCATACAACGACTTATCACCAAAGTCACAACCACAATATTGTGTAGTTGCTGTGACATAACGATCAGAAAAGATAGCGAAATAAACGCCTACATCTTCCAACAAAATATAATACAATGAGTTTCACTACATCATTCAGTTTATTTATAAGAAAAAATTATTCGAAAGCTAAATTCGTTTGTGTCAGATTTTTCGAGATCACTTTTGGGAATAAAGTCAAGGTATCACACTATCATTTAGGGAAATACAATGCTACCACATAAATAATCGGCTTCCGTGAAAAATAATATGGCGAATTAAAATACTACTGTGTTCAACAGATTGTTTTTTTTTTTCTAAAACCAAAATTGTATATTCAAATATTGTGTAATCAAATTTTTTTATCAATACATACGTAATCATATAAGTCCAGACAAGTTTACGCATCAGTCTGTAAATGTGCTGAAAGAAACCCACTGAACGATCAAAGGGGATACCCTAACCAACAAGCTACGCAAAAAATGTTTCGAGTTGATGATACAAGACTGTATCAATAGGTAAGCAATCGCAGGACCAGGTGGAGGATCATGGATGATGATGGACTCATTATTAGGCGCACATTTACAATAACAATACACATACAACTATCAAATATTACTAAGGCACTATTCTCTGTCCGTAAGTTCATTTTTACTAAAGGGCTTCATCTTTTAAACCGTAAGAAGTACATACTTGACATTTTTGGCATTCAGTAATGGCAGCTGCCATCACAAAAAAATAGTATAAAATAAAGTTCAAATGTAACGAGGGTCCCCATAGAAGGAACGTCTTGAAGAAAAATGTAGTGTTAAATATTGTAACGAACCCTTCGTATGTTAGTCCGACTCACACTTGGACGCTTTGTTTTTTATTAAAAAGATCTATTATTATCTGAGGTTCCTTACCTTTTAATAAGAATCCGGAACATTTATGTAGGTATATAAGGCAGGGTCCTTGAAAGGAACGGATCCATAATGTTACAAAGGTTCTGTTACAGCAAGATTTTTGAAAAAACAACACAAAAGAAGACGTATTCTATACATCTCACCGTGAAACTTCGGTGAAGTGAGTAGTCCAGCTCACTTCAAGCTCATTTCATATCCTGTTTTTATCGAATAGACCGGCTGATCTCAGACCTTTTTGATACATCTAGCTTATGAAGGCTAAGGTATACGAAATAAGGTCACAAATTATGTGCTGTATATCTAAAACAAATAGGTACCTAGAAAAAGGTCAGGTACAACATGAGTATATCAGATCAACACTACAAAGCTAAACCAGTTAATCTCAATATCCATTACGGAATTACTGTTTATGAAAATGAACCTTATGACGGAGTAAATAAACACGTAGCCTTCAGGTGACCGTCTTATCAGTGACCCACCTAATCTACGCTTACATTTCTGTAATACCAACTAAGATGTTAAGCCCTTAATGACATTAAAATTACCTATATTACCCCTGTAATGCAAACTCCAAGACAAGAAACTAACCCTTTCCAAGACATGCTCACGACCTTTCAAAAATGATCCGTACCGTCAAAATTTTAAGGTCGATATCAGCTTATTTGTGCCCAATTAGAATCCGAAGTACGTAGTTATAAGTCCCTTTAGAATTTAATTTGTGGCAACAGGCTCAAAGTCGATTTCTCGTGAAGTTGACGCTTGTTTGTATCGTCGACCCCGTAATTGTTTCCACTTTTGACAACAACTCACAGTAAATTTAAACTTTACTTAGGTTGAAATACTCTTACAAAGACAAATAGATCTTTTCTTTGAAAATGTCCAATGACATTAAAGTTTCTGGTGTTATAGAAATTACGTGGCTAACTATACTTAGTAGTGTTACGTAGATAGTTAAGGCATGAAACGGCCCGCCCCCGCCATCTATTATCAAGTAGTAGGTACTACACGAACTGTATTATCTGTAAACGCCACCGCCATATATTATCAACGGAATTATCTGTTCTGGTACTATCTAGGGACGTAACCGCTACAAAGATTCACGAATGTCCGCAAATACACTGGAATTGTTAGACTATGAAGACAATTCGGTTACGAATACGAAACAGTGAACTACAAGCGCGTCAAGTGATTTTGATTAAAGTTCTAGTTTACTGCATTGTGACTATAAAAAAAACTGTGCTCTTGGTGTAAGTTGGCATAAGTGTTTCGAAATTTCCTCGACCTTTCCACGTACTGTGGGGCAATTCATAGTAATTTTAAAATCTTTCACAGTCTTATCTTAGTCTCAATCTGTCAAAAGTACCTCGAGTTTCCATACTTTTTTTTACAAGTTTTTGACATTTGATTGTCGCCGATATGAGAATAATCACAAGGATTGGCTTTCAGTTCTCGAACACGCCTATTACTTCTGTGGGTGCTTGTATATAGTCTTTAGGTGTGTGTGTACGGAGAGAAATCAAATGCGGATTAGATTTGAATATGTACTTTACTTCACGAGACGAATTACATTAGGCATTTGGTATAAAGACCGTAAGCGCGTCTGTTCGCTGCCAGGCTAGACCCCTACAATACGATTTCAATAGCGTAGTGGAAGTTATGATGATGGGGTCCAGGAGACAAGAAGTGGCTAGCGAAACTAGTCCGCCGTACGTGGAGCAGAACAATCAAATCAAACTATTACAATACAACAAAAGAACTTACCTGTGGTAGAAGAACACCTGCTCTGGTGCCTACCTGGAGTTATGTATGTAAGTGAGTGTATATGTATCGTGTAGTGACATTGTAAATGGGTTTTCCAGGTTACCATCCGCTGCAATAAGGCTGGAGGCAATCACAGCATGCGGTTCCAATAAGCGTCACTTTGCTTAACCTTCAAACTATTTCAACAAGATATATCCAAAACTCAACCCGTGTTATTACACCAAATTGGGGTTATTTACAATCAAAGCAATTGGATCACGACTAATTGTCAGAAACGGATCGATTTAAAAGGATTAATTTCAACAAACGCGTCGCGGGGTCCCAAAAACGTGACGGACCTTTTCAAGCGCCAAATCCAAGAGAAGTGTCAAGTGCCAAAACCAAACTGACAAGTCAGATGTCATTCTGTTACACGTTTAGAAACGTAGGCGCATAAAGTAACTAATTTATACGGTTCGGAACATCTACCCCCCCCCCCCGGACGGGCCTTCCCGTCCGCTAATCACTTGGCAATACCGACAAGGTTGCGTTTTATCAGTCCACCTGACGCGCTGCTGGAGGATGTGCAAATACTCCAAGCTCCAACGCTTCCAAAACTCTGAGCGAGCTGCTGCACCAACTAAAACCGCGATAGCCAATTTTGGCTCACATCGACAAAAGGGTGCTCCGGCAGGGCGACAAGTGGCTGTCAAATAAAAAAAAAAAAATATCCCGGGGTCAGGGCCTCCAAGTCGTTCGGGTCCGAAGACAGCGGGCACAATGGACGCGAGTTCAATACAGCTTCAATGTGGCAAAATACCGTAGCTTACTCCTTAAAGGTGAGAACGACGTCTCCCGACAATCTGCGCCAGAGTCCCTGTGCCGCTTTCACCGCGGCCTCAAAATACCCCCCCAATGGGAGCAGGCTGGCGGATCAAAACAGCAACAAACAACAAAAACAACCAAACAACAACAACAACAACCAAACATCAACAACAACAACAGTTTAACCAAATGGCCCTCCTTAGGCAACAAAAGGGGGTGACGGGCCCCATAAGGGAGGCTAGAGTGCCTCAACCGTTAACAACCAAACAACAAAAGACCCTTATCGTCCAAAAGGGGGTTCAACTTACTAACGGGTCCCGACAATTTCCAAAACTCTCGCTGCAGAATGGCCAACAGCGCATTGCAACCGGCATGCGAGTTCATAATGTGACGATCAGTCACCAACAATTCAACAACTTGTCGAGGGAGCTAAATCGATTCAACAAAAATCAGGGTCAAACGGAGAGTCCTTCGTTCCAACAGCGAGCACCTTGAGCCCGGGCAAAGGACCCGACATCAAGACTGGCGATCGAGGCCAATCATCCTCGGGGTGAGTCAGCCAGTCTGGTCCCCACCATAGGGGGTAAGCAAACAAGCGGGGTGCCATGCACCCACGTGAGGCCACGGCGCCTGGGTTCAAATCTCCAGGCACGTGCCTCCAAAACAAATGCGTTTTAGACTTTTGAATCTGGGACACTCGGTTCGCAACAAAGACCTCCAAAGAGTGGACGAACGTCTTCAACCAACACAAAACAATTTGACTGTCCGTCCAGGCGTAAGAAACCCGAATGTCCACAGTTCCACCCAAAGTGTGAGCAACGTGGTTCAATAGACGCACAAGAAGCGCCGCCCCTGACAATTCTAACTTAGGGATGGTCAGTGCCATCCGGAGGGGGGCCACCTTGCTCTTGGCCAAGACCAGTGACAAATTCACCTGGCCTGTTGTGCAGACGGTGCGCAGACAAACAACAGCTGCATAACCGTGCGAAGACGCATCACAAACAAGGGTAGCAGTGTAGCTCCCAGGGGGGAGGATAGCGCGGGGTAACACGACCTCGTTGACTGCGGGGAGTGCGGATACAAATTGGAACCAATCTTCCAACAGGGTTTCCCGAAGTGGCTCGTCCCAACCAAGTTCCGCAGTACAAAGGCGCTGAAGAAAACAATTTTGCCCAAAACCATACAAACAAAACAACAAAACAATAGACAAAAGGCAACCCTGGGCTCCCGTGTCTAAACTGGCACGGACCACAACAGAGTCCCCCGTGGGCCCCCAGACCCGACCGATGCCGTTGGCAACAAAACCGTGTCGATCTGAGCGGCGAACAATGCCTGGGCGGCGACCGATCGCCGCACCCAGGCCCAAATCTTTCCCGACGAGGATGGAATTCAAATTCCTCATACGCGCGGTGTCCCGAGCTACGCGCCATCGCTGGAAGGGCATATCCCACCGGATGCCTGAATTGCGGGGGGCGTGACTCCAACCGGGGACGTTCCGCCAATGGAGGGGAGGGAGGGCGGTGCTGGTCTGGCCAGCGCTGCCTAACAACAATTGCGTAATCGCCTTTACGCGGGGAGACCAAATGGCGGTCGCGCGGCTCCCGATCAACTTGCGCGGGGGGTGGAGTGCGGCGCTCAAAATTGCAGGCCTCTCCCCGGTTCTGAACCGGCGAGGCAGAAGCCCGGTGACCAACTCCATGGTACCCCCCCGTACGCGAACCTTCATCAGAGGCTGGTCTGCCAGCGTGATTCGCGTTAGCGCACAATATGTCCAAATTGGACCCCCTACAAATTCTACAAGGGCGGGGGTTGGGGCAGTCCCGATGGAAGTGAGCCTCCAAACAAGAGAAGCACATGCGGCGTGCATTGGCAATTCGGCGGCGGGCACTCACGTGCAACTTCAAAAAGGCCGCGCAAGTTGCCATGCCATGCCCCGTGTCCCTACAAAACTCACAACCAGGACGACTCTGGGTGCCAGCAAAACGAGCGGCGGGGCGACCATCAACAGGCCCGCGAGCCCTAGTCCGTCCCTGGTCTCGTGGCCGGGAAGACGGCTGGCATGACTCAGTGGCAACGCCAGAGTTGTCCACAAACCGACACTCATCCTCCAAAAATTGGACGAGGTCACCAAATGGGGGGAGATGTGTGACACTATCCCCACCATACTTTTGCTCGAAACGAGCCCTCAAATCGGCAGGACGCCATTGCAGCACAACGTGCACCAAAAGGTAAGACCAATGGTCCACCGGCAAGTCCAATTGCTTTAAAGCGTTGGTCGCTGCCACCAACGGGTTCAACAGGTCAGTACGCAATGCTGACAATCCAGTAATGACCGGTAACCCCAAAATCAATTCAATATGAACGTCAGCCAAACAACGTTTATTTTGGTACCGCCGGGTGAGTAGTTCCACAGCGGTAGGGTAGGCTGAGTCAGTCAACGACAGATGCTGTACCAAGGCTCGGGCCTCACCTTCTAGGACAGACAACAAATAGGCCAACGTTTGGGCGGGTCTGAGGTCCGAGCGTGCATCAACCAAACTTTCAAACAGGTTTTGGAAACCTAACCAGTGGTCCGAGCGACCGTCAAAGTGTGGCAGTTCCAAAGTAGGCAATCTACTCAATAGTCCGGGACCTGAAACAACCGAGGTCTCCGGCTTGACCTGGACAGGTGTCCGGCACTGCAATATTTCCATTTGTATGCCATTGCACAAACAAACAAATCAAATAAACCAAACAATTAAATAATCAAATAACAAAGTTCAACCAATCAATTACAAAATAAATACAAGCAAACAATTAAACTACCAAACTGTTAGTCAGCAACTCAAGAAATAACAAAATATTGGTTTCAATTCAATTCAACAACAAACTTTTATTTTATTTCAAAACCAATATCAACGTTCAAAAATTCTATTTCACATTCAATTCAAAATTCAAATTCAAATCCAATTCCAAATGTTAAGTTCACAAACCACTGTGTCAATGGTACAACAATAATAAACCTTTATTCCAACTCAAAACAATGGTAATACTCAAAAATACGAATTTCAAATATTAATTTTCTCAAACAACCATATCAATGGTACAAACTCAATATTTTAATGTCTTCCTGACATTCAATACAACACAGAAGTCAAATAACAACAACAAAAGGTTATAACATAGCTCAATCTAACCAACTCTGTTAGCATATGCAAACCCGGTTGACCCCGGCAATATGAGTTACTCGACTCAATAAATTCAAACAAATTATTTCAAATAAACAAGCAATCATACATAGTTATCAAATATTTACAGCGTATTACTACTTCCCTTATAGAGACTGTCAAGTAATTAGCCTACTGTAAATTACCAATTTGTTGGTTATATGTCTTATAGCCACGCTCTGGCTACCAAAAATGTTCGCTGCCAGGCTAGACCCCTACAATACGATTTCAATAGCGCAGTGGAAGTTATGATGGTGGGGTCCAGGAGACAAGAAGTGGCTAGCGAAACTAGTCCGCCGTACGCGGAGCAGAACAATCAAATCTAACTATTACAATACAACAAAAGAACTTACCTGTGGTAGAAGAACACCTGCTCTGGTGCCTACCTGGAGTTATATATGTAAGTGAGTGTATATGTATCGTGTAGTGACATTGTAAATGGGTTTTCCAGGTTGCCATCCGTTGCAATAAGGCTGTAGGCAATCACAGCATGCGGTTCCAATAAGCGTCACTTTGCTTAACCTTCAAACTATTTCAACAAGATATATCCAAAACTCAACCCGTGTTATTACACCAAATTGGGGTTATTTACAATCAAAGCAATTGGATCACGACTAATTGTCACAAACGGATCGATTTAAAAGGATTAATTTCAACAAACGCGTCGCGGGGTCCCAAAAACGTGACGGACCTTTTCAAGCGCCAACTCCAAGAGAAGTGTCAAGTGTCAAAATCAAACTGACAAGTCAGATGTCATTCTGTTACACGTTTAGAAACGTAGGCGCATAAAGTAACTAATTTATACGGTCCGGAACAGTGTCTATAGGCTATGGTGTCTGCGGGCGAACTGTCGGTCGCCGGGCACTGCGCATTTAACTCGAATACAAAATGAAGCGTCAGCGTCCACAACACTACTCCTCCCTGTTTAAAAAAAAAAAACAAAAGGTTTTTTTACAAAATACTATCATCATTCTAAAATCGAATATGTAGTCAGAAATGTGTTTGGTGATGTTATTTTATAATAACATCACCAAACACATTTCTGACTAACAGTACTACAAGTTACAAATAATTTGCTTATACATCATTTAGGTTCTATGTCGTAAACTGATATCTGTGCGCCTTTGCGCAACTTACAATTTTCACTTTAAACAATGTTGTGACTGTTGTGATGTTATGAAAGTTTTAAGTTTTATCATCACGCTACAATTACAAAAGGGTATCAGCAGTGTATGTCTTTTTATTACAAAATATCTTTTCACTTATTTCTAACATGAAAATACAATTAACATTGTTAAAACAACATGAATACACAATTAAAAAAACTTATGTTAACAACAATATAACCTTATTACTAACAATTTAAGGGTAGTCACCATGACGAACTACTCTGCAAAAATAAATTGGCACCCCTGAGAGTCCACAGTATTCGTCATGATGACGCCAAATAAAAATACATTCACACTTGCGTTTTACTTACACTAGTACACACATTAATCTATTTTAAAATTACACAATTATGTACTTCGCATAACTTGACTTGAATGGACGTTGGATGTTTTCTGAGCCGATTATCTTTATAGACAACTTTGGGATTTGGTGATATTTGTGGTGGTTGCACAGGTTCCACCTTTATAGTTGGTAAGGCTATTGAGCTGGCCACCATTTCTTTCTTTAACCATTTCCGTACACCTTTAATGCACCTTCGTTTTCCTGTGTACATTATAACTATAGCTAATAGCGTTATCGTTACTATCATTATGATACCAATAATATTTAATTTAGCGTCCACCTGTGCTACGTTTGTGAAGTTCTCGTTAACAATCACATTTTCCTTTGTCTGATTGGAACCCATTTTCACAATAATCAATTTGTACTAAAATGTGTAAGGTTGTCGACTAGTGTCTTAGATGTACTGGCAAATATATTTTAAATTATATTCAATGTACGAGTATTTGACCTCAATTTAGACACTGCTCATTTAACGATATTTTAATGGTCTTTTGCTTACTCGACCAGTTCGCGTTATATATGTTTCGCTACTGGGATTGCTTGTTTGAAAAGTTACTTTTTTCGGTTTTGTATCTTTTTTATGTCAGTTTTATCCGTTATCTGTTTATCATAATTCTCCGATGGCGATTCTATCAATATATATGCTGGTTTTAAACGGTCTATAGATACATTAGTTTGTCTGTCTGGCAACTGTACACGATATACTTTATCATTTCTGCTGATGACGCGATATGGTCCATCATACGGAGATTGTAACGATTTCCGTATTGCGTGTTTCCTAATGAATACATAATTGCTAGTGCATAAATCTTTGTGTACAAAAATCTTGTGGGGTGACTTGTTTTCCCTACAGGACGGCTTTATTCCATCTATCACGTCCTTCAATTTTTCTACAAAACTGTTATCATCGTAGGATTTCACATTACTAGCGTCGTAAAAGTCACCTAGTAACCTAATATTGCTACCATACAACATTTGAGCTGCGGTTACGCCTGTGTCAGACCTAATAGTTGTGCGTAAACCTAACATTACCGTTGCCAATTCGTCTACCCAGCTTTTGGTATCTAAACGTGCTTTTAACGCAAATTTTAATGATCTATGCCATCGTTCTACCGCTCCATTGCAATTAGGATGATAAGGAGTGGTACGCGTTTTTTGAATTCCCATTAACAACATTAGCTCTTTAAATAAATTACTTTCAAATTGTCTTCCCTGATCACTTGTGAGCTTTATTGGACAGCCATAACGACTAATCCAACCCTCATATAACGTTTTGGCTACTACTTCTGCAGTTATTTCTTTTATCGGAAACGCCTCCGCCCAACGCGTAAATCTATCTATGATTGTTAAACAATATCTAAATCCTTCAGGTGACGTTGGTAAAGGTCCTACAATGTCTATATAAATATGTTCAAAACGCTTACTACTCTCAAAAGTTCCTAAATCTGAACTAGTATGTTTTTGAATTTTCGCTTTCGACATCTAATGCAAGTTTTTGCCCAATTACCAACATCCTTATTCATGTTTGGCCAAAAATATCTATTACTAACCAATTTCCTACTTGTCTTAATACCTGGATGGCTCAAATTATGTATCGAATCGAAGGCTAAACGTCGGAATTTTCCAGTCAGGTACGGACGTGCGGTATCGGTTGACATTTCGCACACTACGTACTTATCCGTTCCAAATAGAATAACACGTTTCAACAACACGTTGTTATTGTCATTTGATTCGCTTTGCATTTTTGCAAGCTTGACGTCTGTTTCCTGCGCAGCTGCAAGCTCTGAGAAATTGAGCATCGTGGGACACGATATAGTTGATACTCTAGATAAAGCATCTGCAACTATGTTATCGTTCCCTTCAATGTGCCTTATGTCTGTACTAAATTCGCTAATGAACATAATTTGCCTAGCTCGACGTGAGGTTTCTCTATTCGTATCTGTTTTATTAAATGCAAAAGTTAAGGGCTTATGATCTGTAAATATAATCAACTCTTGACCTTCAACCATATTACGAAAGTGAATTATAGCCAAATAAATTCCTAATAGTTCTCTATCATAAGTGCTATATTTAATTTGAGCATCTGTCAACTTTTTAGAATAATAACCCAATGGTTTCCACTCGTTATTAACGTTTTGCTGTAATACTGCACCTACACAAGTGTCTGACGCATCGGTCATCAATGCCAAAGGAGTATCTGTCATTGGATACGATAACAAAACTACATTTCTTAGGTCTTCTTTGCATTGATCGAAATTGCGTTCGGCGTCTTCTCTCCAGTTAATTTTAGTTTTATCTTTACGCCTAGAATTTCTTAAGTACTTGTTTAACTCTGTTTGGTGATCAGCTGAGTGAGGAATACTTGCTCTATAAAAATTCAACATTCCCAAACACCTTCTTAGCTCCTCAATAGTTTGTGGTTTGGGGAAATCTAAAATAGCTTGAACCTTATCTTCTAGGGGTCTAATTCCCTCTACGGATACTTCATATCCTAAAAATTCTAATTCTTGTTTACCAAAACTGCATTTAGAGAAATTAATATTTATGCCATATTCATTGAATCGTTCAAAAACTTTTTCTAAGTGCTGTTTATGCTGCGTTTCATTGTCTGACGCAATTATTACGTCATCAATATAATTAAATAAAAAATCTAAACCTTGTAAAACATTATGATGCATGAAACGCTGAAAAGTTTGTGCCGCATTGCGTAATCCGAAAGGCATGCACATGAATTCATATGAACCAAAAGGTGTTATAACTGCAGTTTTTTCAATATCATTTTCCACGACAGGTATACAATTGTATGCTCGATTTATATCTAATTTAGAAAAAATCTTCTTATTTGCCAAAATGTACGTAAAATCATGAAGACGGGGCACGGGGTAGCGATCCAGTTTAGTGATCGCATTTAAACGCCTATAATCTCCACATGGCCTAATATTACCGTCCTTCTTGGGTACTACGTGCAGGGGACTTGCCCAAGCGCTATGGCTCGGCCTACAGATCCCAAGCTCTTGCATAACCCTAAATTCATTTTTGGCTTTAACATACCTGTCTGGTGGAAGCTGTCTGGCTCGCGCATGCACTGGAGTACCTGTTGTCTCTATGTGATGACAAACGCCATGTTTAGGTGTCTCCTTATATGAAACAGGCTTAGTTTGATCTGGAAACTTACTCAATAACTCGTAATAGTGGCAATTATCAACAATGGTTTTTACAGTGGGCTCAGCCGAACTAGAGAGATTTCCTCTCGTGCTTAAATTAGTAACCTCATCGACTAGCCTTCGTCCGTTCAAGTCAATTAACAACTTATGATTAGCTAAGAAGTCAGCACCTAATATTGGTTGCTGTACGTCCGCTATCGTAAATAACCAACGGAACGCTCTTCTAAGATTTAAGTCTAGTTCTAAAATATGTGTACCGTACGTAGTAATCTCGGTACCGTTCGCAGCGTACAACTTATAATTAGCACTATTTGCGTTAGCACTTTTAAATACGGCCTTGCGAGGTAGAACAGACACATTTGCACCACTATCCACTAAAAAGTTCAAACCTGAATTCCTGTCCCGGACACATAGACGGTGATAGACGTGCGCGCGGTCACAGCCTCCCGTCGCTGACTGCACCGACTCTAGTTTTCCGATGGCTTGGCGTCTTTCTTCTTCCAGTTGCACGGTTTAACACACTTATTCGCCTTGTTGCGGAACTTGAAGTGGTATTTACACAACCAGTTGGGGTCGTCGTCAGGTGCTCTCACATTTCTAGACCTGGAACTTGATCTGGATCGAAATCTTCTGGACCCGTAACTTCTTGAGCGACCTCTGGAACTGTTCTCGATCTTGCTTAATCTGTCGCTTAGTTTATTTATTTCTGCTATCACTAAATTATCTTTGTCCGATTGTCCTGGTTTTTCCTTAACGCTTGAAACGCTGTGAATCAGGGTGATAGTCTCAGCGACCTTGTCTGCGATCGACGCCAATTTCTCCATGTCTTCCTTATCCTTCACTGCCCAAAACGCCTCGTACCGATGGTGATGTGTAAATGATTTTTCCACATTACCTTGAGTGTTTCGTCGGTAACTTTTCCTCTGGCCAGGTCTCGCATTTTTCGTAGGAGGTGCGATGGCTGTTGATCGCCTAGCTCCATTTCTCCAATCAACTTCTTGATTTGACGTCCTGCTGACTCCTTGTAGACCGAAATAAGCTTTTGTTTCAAAGCCTCATATTTCTTTTCTTTCGGCGGATCTAGTAGGATATCCGCGACTTGTTCGGTGACTTCCAGGTTCAGTTTTGATAATAAAATCCGATACTTGGAATCGTCGGACATCTTCTGCGGATTTATGATCGCCTCTGCTTTGACGAACCATAATTCCGGTGCACTTGGCCAAAAATCTTCAATCTTGTCAGTTATGGAGACG
Organism: Aporophyla lueneburgensis; assembly: GCA_932294355.1. Taxonomy (NCBI): domain Eukaryota; kingdom Metazoa; phylum Arthropoda; class Insecta; order Lepidoptera; family Noctuidae; genus Aporophyla; species Aporophyla lueneburgensis. Next base: position 9,641,000 of record OW028746.1, read on the forward strand.
GGTGAGAGGACAAATTCATCGGTGGACAGTTTTGCTTCCATTATTGTTCACGGAACGGATGGATACGGACGAAAGTATAACCGTATAGACGCGAGTTGAGTTGCCCGTTCTCTCGACGTACACACTTTAAAGTCACGTCACACTTTTTACGACACTTTTTAGATCACGTCGCCCCGACGTGATCTAAAAAGTCACCAATTTTGTGGGTGCGTGTATATAGTCTTTAGGTGTGTGTGTACGGAGAGAAATCAAATGCGGATTAGATTTGAATATGTACTTTACTTCACGAGACGAATTACATTAGGAATTTGGTATAAAGACCGTAAGCGCGTCTATAGGCTATGGTGTCTGCGGGCGAACTGTCGGTCGCCGGGCACTGCGCATTTAACTCGAATACAAAATGAAGCGTCAGCGTGAAAAATGAAAATGAAAAATGAAAAATTGTTTATTATTTTGACAAGTAAAACTTAACAACTAGTGTTTGGAGCCTCCTTTTAAGCAGAAAAGCCTGTGTTAGGAGACTCCGCTCTTCCACAACTTATAATTATATTTTACTTGTTTTATACAAATGTAGGTAAGAATTAAGCAAAAAAATAAAAATAAAATGAGAAATAAAGCTAAACATGCAGCACGCAGCACGCACGCAGGCATGCCAGTGAGTGAGTGAGAGTGTGTGAATATGAAGGTGTGTGAGTGTGTGAATGTGGGAGTGAATGTCAGTGTGAATGATTCATGAGGTAGAATGGTACAGCATAAACATAGCCCTATTATTTATTCCAGCAGCGCTTCCGTCTCATCATAGGTACGTGGTTTTATCCAATTTGTTACAATGGTTTTCGGCGGTGGTTTTTGGTTTTTGGTGGTTTTTGGTTTTTGGTTTTGGTTGGTTTTGGTTTTTTGGTTTTTGGTTTGGTGTTGGTTGTTGGTGGTTTGGTTGGTTTTGGTTTTGGTTTGGTTTTTGTTTTTTATTATAAACGTAAATCTCTTTGTTAAGTTTATTGTAAAGTTGAGCTGAGCGTTTCTTGTACTGTATACGGGCAAACTTGGTTTTAGTTTGGGGAACTTGCGCTATTATAACTTTTCGCCTTTTCAATGTTAAGCTGGTGTCAAAAGGAAGAGTTTTGTGTATCTTAATAACAGTTTTAATTATATATAGTTTTCGGACCGAGAGTAAATTACTTATTTGGTAAAGAGTTTGTGTTGGAAATCTAAGGTTCTTAAAGCACATTAGCTTTATTAGAGACCGTTGTCCCCGCTCAAGGTCTAAGAATTTGGTCTTAGCCGCACCTCCCCAAATGGGGATGCAGTACATTAAGACGGACTGTACTAACGCTATGTATATTTCATTGAGAAGGTTTCTTGGGGTATTTGTGGGGGAGGGTACTTTTTTTGTTACAATATACCTCAGCGTTTTGAATATCCAGCTCAGTTTTCTGATTCTGTTAGTAACCTGTTCAATGTGGGGGTACCATGATAGTCTCTGGTCAAGAATAACACCTAGATATTTAGTTTGAGGCACTTTGAGTAATTTTGGACATTTACAATTATTTGCACCATCGCACGCATGCACTCTTATGTTAAAATCTGAATATGGTTGTGTTTTGTGTGATATACTGAAACATATTTAATTAGATTTAGCTGTGTTAAGAGTGAGCAGGTTATTTTTGAGCCATTCAGCTATTTGCGTCACTCCAGATTCAGCACTTCTAGCAACATCGTGCCAAGAATTCCCACAAAAGACAACAGCAGTATCGTCAGCATAACAGAGCACTTTAGCGTTACTGATTTTTAGGTTACAGAGGTCGTTAATGTAGAGCAAGAACAATGTAGGGCCCAGTACACTTCCCTGAGGAACTCCAAATGTGACACTTTCATCGTAACTAACATGTTCTCCCACCTTTACCCTCTGTTTCCTGTTTGAGAGGTAGTCCTTGAACATTTTGAGTGGAATTCCTCTCACACCTGACGCTTCCAATTTATTAATGAGGATGGGAACAGAGACGGTGTCAAACGCCTTTTTTAAGTCCAGAAAAACAGTCAAGCATTTATTACCACTATCCAGATTATCAGTCACTAACGAGCTGAGTGCAGTAATTGCATCTTCGGTTGATACTCCTTGCCTGAAGCCAAATTGTGAACTACTTATGATGTTGTATTTGTGAAGAAATTGTACGAGCCGACTGTTGGTTAGTTTTTCAATAATTTTCGATATGGCTGGTAAAATGGATATGGGTCTGTAATTATTGATATCGTCTCTGTCCCCGCCCTTGTGTACAGGAATGATGATAGATTGCTTAAGCGGCGCAGGGAAGACACCCTTTGCAAAACAAAGATTAACTAAATGACTTATGATAGGGACAATTTCCTGCCTAATGTGTTTCAGAAATCTAGTGGATACATTGTCCTAGCCAGGAGCGCTGTCAGATTTTAGGCTCATCAAGACCCTGCTCACTTCTTCGGGATCAGTATCTAAAAGAACAAACGAGTTCATTTGTGTCGATGGTGTATCCGATTGAGAAGAGTTTAAATATTGCGCCGAGGTTTGAATTTTTTGAGCTAACTCTTAACCAATATTTGCAAAATAATTATTTATAAAATTCACAGACTCAGGTGCATTAGGTCAGCGTCCACAACTAATTTCACAACGTTGACTTCCCATTTGTGTTTAATCAAAAGGAGTCCCCAAAAGGCCACGAAAAGAAATAAAGAAGTGCCATTAAAAGCCGCAAGCTCAAAGAACATAATAACATAAAAAGCCTTACAAAAATGAATTACACGGCGAAACTTTATGAACATGAAATAATATACAATTAGCACCAATCCTCGTTGTACGGAAACAAAGGTTTTTCATGTCCAGCCGACATTTGTCGGGGCGGACCACAAAGAACATTGGTTAATCAAAGCGCCGCTAAATAAAAACTACTCCATTTTGTTTCTTTTAGTTTTCCTGGTGTTACTACGCACGACAAAAGGTAGGAACGTTTTTATTACCGCTGAGGTAAAAGCTAATTAGGTTTTGGTATATAACTATTGTAGAAAATTGAAGCCTAGGTAAAGTGGCTTACGAAGGCTCAGGCTCGATTTCTAAATACGTACTGCTAAATAAAATTGGGTTTATGTGTAAAAATAACACGTTTAGCTAGAGGCTTTTCATTAGTCATAAACACAAAAGTCATGAATTTTTGTTGGAATTATTCATAGAACACAAATGAGTAAATTACTGTATCGTAATCTTGTGCCAACACGAGTTAAGAATATAAAGTTATAAACAGTATTCATCGTCATCGTCATCATTTCAGCCAAAACATGTCCTCTGCTGGACACAGGCGTCTCCCAATTTGGGGCGATGACCTATTGTAGGTGCATACCTACAATAGAAAATATCTATAAAATATCTGCATAGATATTTTCGCTTGAATTAAGAAGCTACAACCTATCTGGTACAATTTTAAACCTGGCTAAAAAGACAACTTATATTATATCAATTTGTTTAATATTATGGCAATTTAGCCTTAATCGCCACGCTTGGCAGGCGAGTTGGCGATCGCAGTTTGGTGGTAAAGTGCATAGAGAACGCTGCTGCCCATTCTCTAGTAAGTCCCTTAGTCGCCTCTTACCCTCTACCTTGAAATGGGAAAAAACAGTATGAAAAGTGCAATAATCCTATTAAATGCGAATTACTTTCCGGCACCCCTATTAAGTAACACACTGTCAATCGGAATATGAATCGATTTTAAATCTTAATATTGCTAATTTATGTTCCAAAAAAATCTGCTGAAATACGTAAGTAACGTAATGAATGTTGCAAATGAGTGTGTTAATTGCTATAAGACTATTACTTTATAAATAAACTAAAAAGGTTGTTATTGAATAGTAGCTTTTCATGAGGCTTTGCTTGGGAGGGATCGGGATTCATCGTAGGGGAAGGTACGCCCTTTATTAAAAGTACCTATAGGTATCCTAATCTAGGTCATGGTCTATCCGTGCGTCAAATTTTATCTAAATCCGTTCCACGTTTAAAGCGTGAAAAGGAAACAGACCGACAGACAGTATTACTGTCGCTTTTATAATACCTTTACTAGCTTCTGCCAAAGGCTTCGCCTGCGTGGAGGTCGGAAAATATCACGGGTTTGCGAGATTGAGGTAAATCATACAAACTTTTACATCTATACTATATATTAATTAATAGTTTTAATATATAATATTATAAAGCTGAAGAGTTTGTTTGTTTGTTTGATTGAACGCGCTAATCTCAGGAACTCCTGGTCCGAATTGAAAAATTATTTTTGTGTTGGGTAGCCTATTTATCGAGGAAGGCTATAGGCTATATAGCATCACGCTACAACTAAGAAGAGCAGTAATAAAAAATATTGCAAAAACGGGGAAAATCGCACGGGTAGGCGATTCGACGCGACGGGAAGGGTCGAGGGAAAAAGAAATTTAACGCGGACGAAGTCGCGGGCAGAAGCTAGTTCATAATATTAGTAGAACAGCATGTATTGAGTAAGTAACACAGTGTACATTACTGGGGATCTACTACGTATACAAAATACGACGAGTCCGAACCGTCCTCCACAATAAGATGAGTTATGATCGATGCTCACAACTGCGTACTGAACAGACCTGTACCATTTTTTCCAGAACTACAGAGTTACATCATGGCTTGTGTGCCATCCATTAGATTACCTTTCACTGCCCTCGTCCATCAAACTGTAGGTAATCCTCTCTGACCATGAATTCAAATAGCCACTAAGCCGCCATACACTGACAATGTGGTATTGTCAGTATATATCTTCAATCTGGTATTAAGGCGTCAAACGGCTAAGTGATATTAACATGCATACTGCCTGCAATAGTTCAGCCCCAATAGAACCTTATGGTTATCTTCAACATTCATATCTCAGGATTTGTCCTCAGGATACAGGTTCAAATTAAGTTAGCTAGCAAAACTCACAAGGGGACGGCACGACCTTGGGGAAACGGATTTGAATGAAATTTCGTGTAGTGGTAGTATACCATATGGGTACTACCACTGTAAAATATTTCCGTCCAATGCCCAGTAGGAGCTGAGAAAAATGCATACAAAGTTCAGCCCGTACTTTATGTATAGTTACATTATATTCCGTTCGAGCATACCATGGCGTAAGTGGTAATACTATGGCGGGTACGATTGTCGCAACCCAGTGCTGGGCGCGCCACAATTGCGGCGGTAAGTCCCTTCTTTGAGGAGTGGATAGAGAGGCGTCACGGCGTCCTCACCTTCCGCCTGACGCAGGTTCTCACCGGGCATGGGTGCTTCGGTGGGTTCCTGTTCAGGATAAAGCGGGAGGATACGTCCGGGTGTTTCCATTGCGAGGATCGTCTGGAGGACACGGTGGAGCATACGGTGGATGTGTGCCCTGCCTGGGCGGAGCACCGCCGTGTCCTCGTGGAGGCGATCGGCGGTGGCGACCTCTCACGTCCGGCCCTGGTGCGAGCCATGGTACTGAGCGAGAGGGATTGGGAAGCCGTCACCTCCTTCTGCGAAGCAGTAATGCTCGCGAAGGAGGAGGTGGGGTGCGTGAGGGAGTGGCAGTCTCTGCGCCCTCACGTCCCTAGCCGCCGCAGGAGGAGACGCCCCGGGCGTCGGGAGTCCATAGCGGACTCCCGGCCACCGTAGGCGCGGGACAAATACAAGAGGCGTCGGGCGGAGATGAGGTGCGGGCGCGGCGCGGGCGTGGCGCCACTTCTTTGATATTTCATACAAAATGTATAGAAGAGGTGGGGCGCGAGACATACTGAGACGGCGGGGTGGGGCCGCGGCGCGGGCGTGGCGCGGGCGCGGCGCGGGTGCCGCTTCCTCGCCTTCGGCGCACCCGGAAAATGCGTGACGATATAGAGTTTAACATAAAATAACGAGAAACACCGCGCCTCGCCTTTCCAACACCGTTAGCACGCCTGTTCTGCGCTGCACCGGCGCCGCGCCCGCACCTCACCCGCGCCACGCTCGCGCCTCACCTCCGCCCGACGCCACTTGTATTTGTCCCGCGCCGTACGCGCGAGCTTGCGGGTGGCGAGCAATGGGTAGCTCGCCGCCCGGTAAGGACCAAGCTCGGGTCGACGGCGCGTAGTGTTCCACGCGCGCCTCAAAGAGATGTCAGCAGCGCTGAAGGGGTCTGCTAGGACCGATGCCTGCCGAGGTCGCGTGATTGTTCGAAAGAGATACCGTGACCCTGGCACATGGGCAACTGAAGGAACACGGGTGGGTTTAATCAGTAAAAGTCTGACATGCCCTCCCGCTCCGCCCAGAGCGGGAGAAGACATTTGATGATTTCCCATACAAAAAAAAAAAAAGCGGTAATGCTCTAGACTCATACTCCCGCCTGTGCAGGTTCGAGTCTATCTAATTGACTTTTTTCCTTTTTTATTTTCTTCTTATTTTTTTTAATTTTTATTATATAAACTATATAAATAATTTATTAAATAAACTGTATAAATTATTTATCATATAATGTAACTATACATAAAGTGCGGGCTGAACTAACTTTTTATGCGTTTTTCTCCGCTCCTACTGGGCATTGGACGGAAATATTTTACAGTGGTAGTACCCATATAGTACACTACCACTACACGAAATTTCATTCAAATCCGTTTCCCCAAGGTCGTGCCGTCCCCTTGTCAGACGTTATGATAAGGAAACTAAACATGATAAAACAAATAAACATATTTTTTTGTTGGTTTATACTTTATTGTGCAATATTTACATGTTATTTAGGCTAACAAACATAAAATAATATGAATAATATGTACAAGTACATAAAAACAGAATTAAAGATTCACAGGACGTCGAAAACTCGGTTATCGATATTTAAACATGTTAATTATTAATATGATATTTAAATAATTCATACTTACTTTAAGTTACAACCATCAGCGGTCGTTAAACACCCAAAAAAAAAACCATCAACTCTTTTTAGTTGACTTTTATCGTGCTTGGAATATAAGTAGACTGCAGTTTCGCTAGGACAGTTGATTTGACCCTGCTTAGCTCGTTTCCACGAAAGACGTGTAACGGTAGATTACCTGCAAATAAATCTTGTCTTAAAAAAAAACTTTTATCAATTATTTATTTTGAAATATTTCATATACGACACATCTCCTTTAAAATTCTTGTTCTTCGGTATTGTTTTATAATAATAAAGAAAAAGAAATGTAGTATCTTTACATAGTATAGAACAATGTCGCTTCCCGCGTCCTCTTAGATCTTTTAAACTTCGCAACGGATTTTAATGCGGTTTACATCAATAGATTGTGTGATTCAAGAGGAAGGTTTAAATATATAATAGGTACGCGACCGAAGCCGCTGGCAAAAGTTAGTTCATTATAATACCAAAAAGTAGTTGTGGTGGTTGCTGGTCATAAACTTGCTTCGAAGGATCGGAAGCAATAAAACTATGTTAGCCAAATTATGTGACATAAAATTATTTTATTTTGTAAGCACGCAACATAAAATTCAACCAACGCATTTACCTGCCATGTTTAAGTATTCATTCTTATAAAGTAATTCAAAGTATAAACTATTAAATTTTTTATCAATCAACTCGGTGCCACAACACCCTGTCTTCCGCCTTCCGCATCAAGTCTGTCCCAGCCACTTTCTTTAGGTCGTCTATCCATCTAGACGGGGGGCGTCCCACGCTACGCTTGCCGATACGCGGTCTCCACTCCACGACTCGTCTGTTCCATCGGCCATCGGTCCTTCTACAGAAACATGTCTACTTTGAATAGAGAAGTTTAAAAATAAATGGTACTAATAACGGTTAATATCCAATGAGGTGCTAGATAGAGCACTTGTTAAATGAAATATTTGATTTAGGCCAACATCAACATCGTTATCTACCACTATGTTGGGGTCGGCTTCCAGTCTAACCGGATGCAGCTAAATACCAGTATTTTACATGGAGCGACTGCCTATCTGACCTCCACAACCCAGATGCTGGGTAATACGATACCCCTTGGTAAGACTGGTTGTCAGACTTTCGGGTTTCTGACGACCCGTACCGGCTGTCAAAGATCTACAAATGACAGACGCGACCAATGACATAATGTACTTTCCGAGGCATGTGAAGGCTCTTGGTATGTAAAGATCCCAGCTTGCGGGTGGCGAGCGAGCTTGCGGGTGGCGAGCAATGTTCCACGCGCGCCTCAAAGAGATGTCAGCAGCAGTGTAGGGGTCTACTAGGACCGATGCCTGCCGGGGTCGCGTGATTGTTCGAAAGAGATACCGTGACCCTGGCACATGGGCAACTGATGGTACACGGGTGGGTTTTAGTCAGTAAAAGTCTGACACGCCCTCCCGCTCCGCCCAGAGCGGGAGAAGTCATTCGATGATTTCCCATCCTGAAAAAAAATAAAAAAAAAAAAAGATCCCACCCATCACGAACCAACCGCGGCAAGCGTAGCTTAACCTGATCGTTCGATTCGTGCGGCTGTTATTATTTAACCACAAGTACCCTGTCAGCAAACGCTATTTTTTTTTCCTGTGGCAACACTACAGCTAACAGCTGATTTAAATTTGCTCTCGTTATTTTAATCTTATTTATTAAATTTCTTTGTTTTTATGGCCTATTTCCAATTATTCATCAAGTAAATAGAATAATAAAGTAAATTTCGTATTAAATTCACACAACAAGTGTAAAATAAGTGTAATAATTCAATGTGAATCGGTGACAGTTACTTACCGGCACAAGTGTAATTTTGCATTGTCATCTGGATATCAGGTATAATACATTGTATTTTACGTGCTATTCGTTTGTTTACGTATTCAATTTTAACAGCTATTATATTGTTCACTTTTATTCGGCTACGCATTGATGCCAATGACCTTTGAACGTAAACATAACCTTAATTTTGTTTGGTGACAGAACTCCTTTTTTCATTTCTTAAATTTCATTTTTCCATTAAAAATCACCATCTCTTAGACTGCTTTCACCACTACCTTCTCTCCTTCAATTACTTGTCGTTTCCTTATTAGTTGTATCTATCATGATTATGACTCGCAGCGTCCGTGCTCGCCTCGAAGAGTCCAAACTCAATCAGGCTTTGAGCGAATTAAAGACGTCAAAGGAGCTCTGTGACCAACTGACTAAGGAAATAGATGACAATGAGAGAGTGCTCCTTGATGCCCATGCAAAGAATAGGAATTTGAAATCTGAAATGGCCCAGATATATACTCAATACACTGAGGCCATAGAAGAACGCGACAGACTTCAACTGGTTGTGGATGGATTCAGCCAGTGTAGCATAGAGTATGAACAAGCTCTTAGTCATAAACATTTATTACAACAACAGCTACATGAGGCTCAAAGTCAAATTTCAGAACTTCAGACCATTAACTCAAATATCACCGCCTCGCTGAATCAGAGTCTATTCGATGAGTTGATACCTGTTGCCCCCTCAATGGTTTCCGCCATTAATCCCTGCTACACTATTGATTTGACAGATCATAATAATTCTAAGCCATGTAACTCAGTGAGGGTAGTCACCAGTAAGACTAAGCTTAAAAAATACATAAAAATTAATAAATACATTGTTCGAACCAAAAAGTTGGTGAAAAGACATAAGTTTTTCATTAAAAATGTTAAACTAAATAGGGAAAGGCTAAATTTACTTAAACAATTAGATATGTATTCTTTTAATTTGGAACAAAGTACTAGGAAGTACAAAATTGACACAGAGTACTTACAATCAGAACTAGACTATTTACAGGAGAAACTTAGTTCAATGACTGCCAAATATAATACCTCAGAAGATCTCATGAAGGAATATGTGTTGGCGATGAATGTTCTGGTGAACTCACAAACGAACAACTGTGAGCAGTGTCAGTCACCATCCATCCTACCTACACCGGAGCATTCATTGACAACATGCAATACCACCTTGCCGCAGCCCTGTGTTGATTTGCCACTTCCTGCTATTAACAGTTCCTATAAACAGTGTGTAAAAAATGATGTAGTTTTATTCTGTGATGAAATTGGAAAGGAGTTAGGTCACTTGTTGACAGATGAATATCCGGGACACTCCATAATAAATTACTGTATGCCCGGTTGCTCTTTATTTAATATTATGAAAGCAATTATAAAATGTAATTTTAACCAGGACACCACACTGTTAATTTTTATGGGAAATAAAGGAAATGTGAACAAAAGAGAATTGCTCCATTATTATAGAACATTGAATAATCTTAGTTTAAGAAAAATTGTGTTGTTCACATTCCCATATAGTCAAAGTTTGCCACAGGAAGAAAATAGGTTAAGATATGAAATAAATATGACATTACATAATTTAGCATTTAATAATAATCTATTTCATTTAATTGATACCAATCATTTTGTTGGAAAAAATTTGTTTTTGACAACAGATACATATAATATTGTTAAGTACTATCTCTCTAACTATCACAAAAGACAGATAGCTGTGTCGCTATCATATTTTCTTTGTATTTCAGCCAAGACTTTGGCTAAACAACTTGCTTCTTTTGAGCAATGCACTGACATGTTAAACTATTCTGCCAATGACTTGGCAGCAATTAGTGACATTAATTCTCATTTAAATTAGAAAGTAAGACAATAGAGGCTACCTCTTGCAAAAATGTAAGGATGGCAAATGAAAAATCAAATAATAATGTAAATGAATTAAATAGTATCAACCTGGTGCATCAAAACATTCAAGGGTTTTTGAACAAAGATTTAGAAGTAGATTTATTCCTGAACTGTAACAATATAGATATTATTTGTATGACAGAACATTGGCTTAAAAGCCACCAGCTCATGTTCAATTTTAGTAACCACCAGGTTGGTAGTTCGTTCAACAGAGTAAATGCCATACATGGTGGCTCATTGATTTTAGTTAATAACCAGCTTAAATTTAAAGACCGTACAGATATTGTGAGCCTCTCTGTTGAGCGAACAATTGAAATAGCCTGTATAGAATTGGAGCAGTTCATTGTATTAAGTGTGTACAGACCTCCTTCAGGATTGTATGATTGTTTTGAAAAGGTCATGGATGAAGTGTTACACAAAATCTGTAATTCAAATAAGTCCATCATCACTTGTGGTGACTTTAATGTTAATTTGTTAGAAAAATCTGGATTGTGCACTAAAATTATAAGTTTGTTTCAGTCATACAATCTTGCTAACCAATTTTTGGAGCCCACTAGAATAACTCCCACTAGTGCCACTTGCTTAGATAATATTTATACCGATGTTAAACCAATCCACAAAGAAATTATAAATTTATTAGACTCAGACCATTGTGGACAATTGATCACTATCCAAAATGTAAACAAAAAAGTAACTAAAAAAGATATCACTGTTAACCCAAAAACTACTAATCGTTTGGAAAGATTTAAAACTAAACTTTCGAGTAAACTACCACTTTTGCCCACTAATGATGACCCTAACGAACAATATAATAATTTTTTTAAAATGTATTGCACACAATTTGATAACACATTCATACCTAAGGCATTATCGGTTAGTAGTAACGCATCTTTCAGTGACTGGGCCACCATTGGTATACATAAAAGTAGAAAACGACTTTATGAATTGTATGATGAACGGACATGTATAAACACTGTTGAATTTAATTTGTATGTTAAGAATTATTCTAAATTATTTAAAAAAGTTTGTAGTATTGCCAAGTCACATTATTTGAGTTCAAAAATAAAAAATAGCAGTAATGTAATTAAAATGACATGGAATATCATTAATAGCGAAACGGGAAGGTCATGCAATCGAAATAGTGATTACAGTCTTGTCATTGATAACAGTATAATTAAATCGGATTCTCAAGTCGCCGCGGCCTTTGAAAATTTCTTTGCAGAGATTCCCAAATCAATTACTAACTCTCTAAACTCATCACCGACTGCCGCAGAGTCCTTACTTAAAGAAAACGTGCCTGTATGTGATAATGAATTTCATTTCCAATATATCACCTCTACAGATATCATTAAAACCTTTCACTCGTTAAATATTAAAAAGACCGCCGATCTATGGGGTAATTCTGTGGAAGTTGCTAAGTCTATTATAAATATTGTAGCACCTACTTTAGCTGTTATTTTTAATAATTGTATTGACCATGGTGAGTTTCCTGATCTTATGAAAAACAGTAAAATAATACCTTTGTTTAAATCGGGTAGTACATCAGACCCCACTAATTATAGACCTATTTCAGTGCTACCTACCTTTAGTAAAATTTTTGAAAAACTTATTCTAAATCAATTGCAACGATTTTTTAATAAACATAATTTATTACATAACAAACAGTTTGGTTTTACAAGGGGTCGTTCGACTACCGATGCCGGAGTTGAACTTTTAGGACATATTTATAATGCATGGGAGGAGAAGTGCGATGCTTTGGGCATTTTTTGCGATTTGTCCAAGGCATTTGATTGTGTTCTTCATGAAACATTGATCAGGAAACTTCACCACTACGGAATCCGGAACGCCTCTCTGGATCTTCTTACTTCGTACTTAAGTGATAGGATTCAGAGAGTTGACGTCAACGGAAAAAGATCACCTGGATCTGTAATTAGAATGGGGGTCCCCCAGGGCTCAATTTTAGGCCCATTTTTATTTCTTATTTATATTAATGATTTACCTTACCTCATAAAGGATAAACATGATATAGTATTGTTTGCCGACGACACTTCACTTTTATTTAAACTCAAACGTCAGCAGCTAGTTACTGACAATGTAAATAGTGCCCTTGCAAATGTAGTTAACTGGTTTAATGTTAATAATCTACTTCTAAACGAGAAAAAAACGAAATGTATTAAGTTTACGATACCTCATGTTAGACAAGTAGAAACTAGTGTTCTCATAAAGAATGAAGAGTTGAAACCCGAAGATACCACAGTATTCCTAGGCATAACTCTGGATAGCAAGCTTCAGTGGGGCCCTCATGTAGAAAAATTGTCAAAAAAGCTTAGCTCTGCAGCATACGCGGTTAGAAAAATTCGTGATTTAACTGATTTAGAGACAGCCCGTTTAGTTTATTTTAGTTATTTTCACAGTGTGATGTCGTACGGTATTCTATTGTGGGGAAATGCCGCCGACATTCAGACAATTTTTGTTTTACAAAAAAGGGCAATTCGTTCAATTTATAAATTAAGTCCCAGACACTCCCTCACAGATAAATTTAAAGAGATTAATATAATGACTGTGCCTTCTCAGTATATTTATGAAAATCTTTTGTATGCACATAAAAATATTAATCTCTTTAAAAGATACAGTGATATCCATAATGTTAATACTAGAAACAAAAACAAATTTGTTATTCCTACAACCAGGCTCAAGAAAATAGGTGGCTCCTTTAGATGCCAATGTATACGTTTTTATAATAAACTTCCCAGCCTCATTCAAGAACTAAGCTTAAATAAATTCAAATCTTTTATAAAGCGGAAACTATGTCAAAAAGCCTATTATACTGTCAAAGACTATATTGAGGATAAAACTGCTTGGGATTGAGCTGCTCCAATAACTGCACTGAATGTTGATTTTATATATTATTTTGCTACTTTATTCTGATTTTATTTTGATATTTTTTTTATTTTATATTTTTTTTTCTTTTTTACAGCCACATGTATATTTACTATATGTACTTATTGTTTTAACTACTGTGAATTTGATGACTATGTGGGTCATTATTTTACTTTCGATTTTGGTCTGGCAGTTTGAGTAATTTGTGCGGCCTACCCAAATGTCCTTTCTTTGGTATTGTTCGTCGAATCGTTGGGCTCCTTAAGTTCCGAGTTGAGCTGCACGATTATTGACAAATGCGTGCACTGACTGGACAGGTCCACTCAAATCTGTGTGGTTATTTCCTCTAAAGACCATTTCAGACAGCGACTAACATGGTCATCAAGTGATTAGACCGAGATCCTTTCCGGATTTTTCATATACACATTGACATTGATAAATTCTATTTATACAATGACATGAATATTTACTTTTATCATATTGTTTAATCATTGTGAATGTGAAGACTGTGTGGGTATGTTTCTTCTTTTATTTTATCTTTCTTTACTTGTCAAGTATGTTGTAATTATGATCTGGCAGGTTGAGTAATTTTTGCGGCCTACCCAAATGTCCTTTCTTTGGTATTGTTCGTCGGATCGTTGAGCTTCTCAAGTTCTGAGTTGAGCCGCACGATTAGTGACAAATGCGTGCACTGACTGGACAGGTCCACTCAATCTGTTTGGTTCTTTCCTCTAAAGACCATTTCAGACAGCTACCTACATAGTTTTCACATAATGTTACCAATATTATGTCTGGACTTTAAAAGAGACTGTGACCTCTGAGTTTGTTTCGGCCTTTCTTCTCAGAGTAGTCAGATAGGAAACGCCGACCTCATCTAGCTCAAAAAAATATTATTGACTTGTAAAAGTGTTTGTACAAACCTACTTACAGAAATAAAATCATTTATCATTTATCATTTATTGATATTTTATTTTAAATGTACAACTAATAACAAGGCCGACTTAATACCATTTCGCAATAAGCGCCTTACTTTAAGCAGAATATATTATTGTTTCTCGCTGTAACGAAGGTACAAAAACAATTATGAATATTCCGACAAATAATTCTCTTTGTGACGGACAAAGGGTACTAATGGTGTTACGGGGACTTTTATTCGTTCAATTATAATACAGTGTTGGTAAAAGATAAATGGCCTTTGCGATGTTTTTTCATCTATATTAATACGAATATTAAAGCTGAAGAGTTTTTTTTTGTTTGCTTGAGCGTGCTGATCTCTGGAACTACAAATAGGATTTGTTTTTTTATTTTTACATTTGCCTTTGATCGCCAAAATCTAGGCTATTTAACATCATCAATAAAGAAGACAGAAATAACGATGAACGAAAACAAAATACTAGCACAGGCAGGTAATCCGCTGCGACGACTGGTGGGTTGGGGGAGCAAGAAATTTAAAGCGGTCAAAGTCGCGAATAGAAGCTAGTCTTGTAATAAGGACATGGATCTTACAAATAATAAATGTTGTTCATTCAGTTAATCGTTCTCTCTTTTTCGTCTACCTTACGGCGTGGGTAGACGAAAAAAAAGGAAGTAGTTGGATAGATCTTCAAATAATATTTGGAAGGGTTTGTGAAAACAATTTTTCGAAAAAGGGATCCGTTTGTGAAATATTAAATGCAAATTTTTGTTACAGTCAAGTAGACCCCTCCAATGTCAGCGGGTCGTACTTGAGTAGTGTAATCGGTACTTTATTAAGCCTTCGAGATAACTAAGCACCTAACCTATAGTAAACCCACATTTCACCAGATTTGTCTAAGTCCCATGTAATAGGGGGCGAGCCTACTGCCATCAACTGGACACAAATCTAGACTCCGGGCTTCTACTGAGAAATTTCAAATAGAAATGATTAACACTGTACCCTTTTTTAATTTTTACATGTTCTTAATAAATAAACAAAAAACGCAAGACTTACCATTTATACTTTGGAGTTGAAATATTATACAAGTATGAGATCAGCATTCAACTTTGAACATGACTTGACCGCCATTGCGGATTCTACTACTGACAATACGACAAGTTACATTACAACAAGCAGAACATACGGAACTAAGTAAATACATAATGGATCTCTATGTAATCCTCAGGCCCGGTTGACGTAATTAGAAAACCCTGACTTTCAGGTCAACGAACCTACAATATGGATGGTTATATTTGATTCGAGGTAACATATCGCACATTTATATGAGAAAAACGGCTCGCTATTTATCCTTTGAAGTTATAAAAATTACCAGCTACTACTATTTCATAACATTTAACTCACAAAATGTTACCTTATACCATAGCGAACATAAGTACCTAGATACTAGATAGTTACGGGCCTCCGAAATGTAAATCCCTTGCCAGACATTTAGAGCACAACATAAATAACAACGAGATATCATATCAAAACCAGCAGAAAATCAAAATATTTTATTTCACATAACCACTACCTTCTGAGTACCGTGTGGTGCCGGACGTAAAGAATAACACCACCCCATTTCTTCCCGTGGGTGTCGTAAAAGGCGACTAAGGGATTTACTAGAGAATGGGCAGCAGCGTTTTCTCTGCATTTTATCACCATACTGCGATCGCCAACCCGCCTGCCAAGCGTGGCGATTATGGCAAAGCCCCCCAAATTGGGGGAGGCCTAAGTCCAGCAGTTGACGTCTTACGGCTGAAATGATGATGATGATAACTACCTTCTGAAACGTCAGAAGCTAGGTTTACGGTTTTAATTTATTTAATCCAATGGAGAAGAGCCAGCAAGAGACACCACGGTTTTTTTTTTCGATTGGAATTCATCAAATGACTTCTCCCGCTCTGAGCGGAGCGGGAGGGCCTGTCAAACTTTATCTGACTAAAACCCACTCGTGTTCCTTCAGTTGCCTATGTGCCAGGTTCACGGTGTCTCTTTCGAACAATCTCACGGCCCTGGCAGGAAACTCCACGGTTACTCTTTTAAAAATAATTAGCTTTAACAACGGTTTCAAATAACAGTGTTAATAGGTATGGGATGACAGTGTAGGCTGTCTACAAGTACCAGCACACTAACTATAAACGTATCTAACTACAGTACCTAAGAACTGAAATAAAGCTTACTTAAATTTTTCCATAGACAAAATAAATGGATGAACCTGGATGAGACACGCACGGAACCGGGAAACTTGGCAGAAAAAGGGGAGGCTAATACCCAACAGTGGGTGATTACGAGTTGAGATGATGCAAACCCGCATAATCAGCAGACACAGGCCTCCTCCTGGTGAGGAGTGGGCTGTGATCTACGCGGGATTTTTAGATGTCACCGTCTTCGAATTTTTGTTGTAGGACATACCGGTTTCCCCTAAATGTTTTCATCTACCCAGTGAGGTTTCCAGTGGTGATGAAATTATTTACACAAACGAAAGCGCCTGTCTGGATTCGAACCCACGGCCTACAATTTTTAAGTTGGAGCCGTAACCCCTAAACCAAACTACTCTAGAGGCTGAAATGAAGATACCAAAAGCTACCAACCGATATAATACTATATAGCGTCAAATTGAGTTTGGTTAAACATTGAGTAGCCCGTTTACTGACTAAACCTTCTAAGAAATAATGGACGTATCCATCTATTTGCCAACGTCACATGTTAAAGAAACGTTAAGATCTAAAGTTTAAGTTTGTTTGTTTATAGAACATAAACGGGAGTTTAGGCGGATGTTTAACGATGGTAAGTTCCCCAAAGATGTTTGATTAATTAGAGCAAACTTCCTAAGAGTTTGATCTTATTACGTTCATCTTAAATTTTGTCTTACATAATTACCGTCAGGAGCCCAAAAATAAATACACACAATTCGCGGAATTCTAAAGCTTTCTATTCATAGAAAATAAATTAAATTACAGAATTTAAAATACCATTACCACCTGAAAACAAATTCTAATTTAAATTGTAATATATTTTTCTAGGTCTTTCTAAAAATTCCTCTAAAGCCTCTGACAACAGTTTAAGTGTAAAAAATAAAGAGAATAAAATAAAAAAATCGACTCAAAACGACGAAGATTATAACATCTGAATAAATCCCTTGCGATAGATTGCACTAGGAAAACATGGCACACAGATTACCAGCCAAGAACAACAGTGTTTGAGTTATAAATCTAAAAGAAAATAATATTATTAACAAATTATATTAACCTTTGGTAGAAGAACACAGTAAACAATAATAAAGAAAGAAAAGCATACAATATTAAAAGTTATTATTTAAAATTGTGAGTACCAATGAAGTGTGGTGTAGTGTAGTGAAGTGTAGTGATGTGTTGTAGTGTAGTGTAATGTGGTGTGGTGTAGTGTAGAGTGGTGTGATAGGTAGGCTGAATTGTTTTGGATTTGACCAAAATCACACCGTAAATCATACGACTGAGTACCTACAATCCATTGTCGAATACATCAGCGTGTAGTATCGCGTGTGATAGTGGTCACACGGCCAGCGGTTACTGTTCCACAGCACGGAAAAAGGTCTCTTCTCAAATTGAGAAGGCATGAGCGCTACACTTCTTCAAGACTGTTTGGAGATTTAAGACTTATATTAATAACTAGCTACTGCCTGCGACTTCGTCTGCGGCAAATTTCTTGCTTCCCCGACTCACCCCCTCGAAACGAATCATCTGCCCGTAGTCGCACGCAAATATTTTTTCAATTCAAACTCCCTGATACTAGCGCGTTCAAGTAAACAAACTCTTCAGCTTTGTGATATTGTATAGTGAGAGTAGTGTATTATTGGGCATTCTATACCACTATCGGCAAGTAGCTCGGCGAGTGCGCCTCGCTGCCGACAGTGGTATAGAATGCCCAATAATCGACACTCGACTCGACTCTCCACTCGACCGATAAACTCGAACGAGACAGTTTGTTGTACCGTGTACTTGATTAGGAACGATTTACTCGACCAATGACTAGTAACTTGCTCCTTACCACTATCTTCCATACGGCTGGTCAGTATGCCGCGTTTCGGAGCACGATGAACAATCAACCATTTACTTACCACTGCACTTAACCGGTCACTCGAGTTGCATTTACTGTTAACATAGAATGGTGAACGAGTTGATGTTTGTAACAAACCAACGAAATTACAAGTACCTAGTGAAAAAAGCGTTAACGGGTTATTATTGTAAATAAAAAACAACTGTAAGGTACGGTATTTGGTTTAATTATCATAAAATGTTGGTTTGCCTGGAAACAAGATAACAGCCGCACGCACGAGCTCTTGTAATTTTCGCCACTGAGGAGAATCCGCGTCAGTCTGGAACTTGATTCGGACGAGCGCCTTCTTCCACAGCTCGGCGGAGTCGGTAAGGCGAGCGTCGTCAGCCTTGTACACCTTGCAGTCGATGTAGTACTCTCCGTCGGTGCTCGTTGCTCGGCGCTCGCAGCCGCTGGCTACCCGGTTCACAAAGAATGAAGTTAGGTGATCCGATGCATCTTCTTTGTGTGGGATGTCGCGGTTGTTACTGATGCCGAATATGTCGATGCCAGTATTCACTTTTTTACTGAAACAATAACAGAAACTGTAATTAGTTAATGTTTAGAACGAGAGATGCATACGCCAAGAAAAACCTTCTGCTGTAAAAAAATATAACAACTGACTCGGCTTTGATCAATACTGTAATCGATTAAATCAATCCATCGATTCAAACAATAACCAAGTGAACCTGCACTTGTTTTAAAATAATATGTAATAGTAATTGCACGATTATAATTTAGTCAGTAGATATGTGGCTAGAGTAAGTAGATAATTAATTTACCTGGCACGAGCTACGGTTGTTGATTGTGACTGCATCTTGCGTTTCCCATTGCTGTCTGCAGACGGTTTGCGGCTGCACTTCACTTTTTGCCCGGTGACGGATGCTTGCGAGTAATCACACTCAGAGTCTGACCTGAAATAAAGATAGGGAAAATTTAGTCACACAATTATTATTAATTATCTCAATGGAGTAGTGTCCATTGCGCAGGGCATACTATACAACACAAGTGTGTGCGCAAACATTGGTTCTCCTACATGCCCATGGGATAGCAAACCCATAGAGAGATTGGGTGCAGGATCGATGGCTTTACATGCTGTTCAAAGCACAGAAGACTGGATGAAAAATAATGACTCCTTCGAGGGATCGACCTCGACATACTATGAGCAGCTCGGGTGATCTGTGAAGTAACGCGCCCACACACAAACATAACTGTAAATTACAAGCGGATCACAAGTGTGAGCCATGACAACGAACAGAATATTTAATAAGACTTACATTTTTCAATCAGAAGTTCCACTCGGTTTGATGACTTGGTTGGTGATGGCGGCAGCGGGTGGCTATCGACAATGTCGTCGCTGATATTGTAGACAACACAGACTGTTTGTATACCGATGATAACAGAGCACTTCGTTGCACTTGCAGACTGCGAATACTTTGTACCGAATACTTGTAGCTTATAAGTTAAAATCAAATTATAAATAAAGCATGTTAAAAACACTTCAATCAATTTAGCATTGTTGTGTTGAAGTAACTTTTTCTGTAGTCGGATTATACATGCACGTAAAATGTAGACGAAGGAAAATTTTATGCTGCATCGAATGTCGATGCAGCGAAATTAGCCAGGGCTGACTAAATGATAGCGAGCACGGAATCGTTACACTACATTGATGTAATTATTTTATAGAAGTAAATAAATATTTCTAAGGTAGGTACTTATTTTATCGTCTACGTTTAGGTCTTGTGTAGAAAATATGAACTTATTGCCGTCAACCTAGTACTTTTCTAGACTTCCTGAAATAAATACATAATATAGTTCTCATAACTACACTAACAGCCATGAGTCAAACCATGGAAATCCATATCTGTCGATACGCTATGATATATTTTAATCGTAACAATGCATTGTGTAAATTTTGTATTTTGCTGATACATAGAATGATACTAAGTTATTGTCAACCCTAACTAAAATAGCTGATTATTGTGAATGTGAAATAAATAATTAGGTAAGCACACGTGTAACAATTGCGCAAAAACAAATTTTATGATGAAATATTTTTAGGCAAAAAATATAATTTAAAATATTATTTATTACTTCAAAGGTCTCTCGGAGTGAGCACCTTTCTAAACTGTCACCGAAAAATTAAGTCAATTATTAAAAATAAATATTTTATTGATCACACACCAGAAAGTACATACGAACGATTTCATCACGAGTAACGCTGTTCGGTATATCGTGGGGGGGGCCCGAAATACACCTGTTTGGATAAAGCAGATCATTTCATATTGTACAGGTAATTATCAAATATATTTTTTTAATTTCAATTAACATAATAGTATGACTCTTTTTCAACCCAGAATTTACAATTATATGTCTGATTCTTTATCGGTACCTAATAATCATTTTTTTTATTTCAGATACATTCTGCCTAAACAAAATATTAATTACCGACTGGTCTGTGAAGAATTATTTAATTACCTGAAATATATCTCCATATTTGGATCACGTAGATACACATTCCTATGTATAAATCATTTTACATTTTGCAGGTAATTATTATCTATATTTTTCTCTCCAGATTATACTATTATCTATGTAATTAGATTATGTGTCTAATGCATCCAATTTTTTATTATTTCAGAAACATTCTGCCTGAACATAATTACCGACTTACCTGAGAAGAAATTACACAAGGGATCTTGGAACGAACATAAAATAGTCCTGATCAAGTTGTACTAATTACCTATATAAAATATTTTGTTACTGGTATACCTAAGATCGTGAATAATAGTTGTAAGTATTATCTAATCTAATTTTATTGAAATTGTTAGTGTTCCTTTTTGTTAGTGATTTCAACAATAACATAATGCCTCACTGTTCTGGTTGCAAAGTATTTGTAGATAATCGCCGATGGTCTGGTCATTTACGTAGCAATGTACATAAAAACAACAGTTCAACTCCTATTTATGATAATGTGGCAATTATTAATTCTTCTTTTAAAGAACGAATCAAAAGTTATAAAATCACAGCGACAGGCGAACAAATACATAGTTTTCCTGAAATGTTCCTCAATAGTATTAGTCCACAAATTAAACATTTAATAGATAGTTCAATACAGAAACATACCTCTGTCAAAATAAACTTCGAACTGTTTGCTTCCTTTCTTATGTTTAAAAATGATCAACAAGAAATAAAATCATTCCGAACAAAAAATTTTATTACACTAATTAATTACGATTTTGATTCTACTTACAAATCAGCTGTTAATGTACTACTAAAAAAAATTGAAGAATTTGAGGAAAGAGATAGTGGTTGGACATTTTTAAGTAATTCACATTTAGAATTAAATATTAATAAATATCAACCACTCAGCGGATCTAAATTTTTAACTTTGCCGAAATTCATAAAGGCTAAAAGAGCTTGTTTGAATATTCGAAACAATGATGAGTATTGCTTTTTGTGGTGTGTTGTGGCGGCATTGTACCCCACAAACAGACATCCCGATAGGATTTCGTGTTATCCATACTTTCAGGAAGTTTTGAATGTTAATAATTTAACATTTCCAATTACATTCTCGGACATAGCTATCTTTGAGAGAAATAATCCTTCTCTCAATATATTTGTATATGGTTTAAAAAATGAGAAAACAATTATTGGGCCATTGTATACAACTTTGAATGACAAGTTTAATAAAAGTATCCATCTATTGTTTTTAGAAAATAATAATAATTCTCATTACTGTCTCATCAAAGATTTATCTCGTTTAGTTAGAAATCAGATGACCAAACATCATGGTAAACTATATTTCTGTGAAACATGTTTATTGTTTTTTCCAACGCTTAGTCAAATTGAATCCCACTTGTGTGGGGGGATTGTCACTGTTTTACCGGAAAAAGGGTCATTTTTAAAATTTAAAAATTATGATAGAAAACAAAATATTCCATTCGTCATATATGCCGACTTTGAAACGTTACTTGAACCAATTTCCGGCGCTGAATTCAACACCGCTAACACGTCATACTTAAAACGCCACGTGCCAGCGGCATTCGCTTACAATGTCGTGTCATCAAATAAAAATGCCACCGTTGAGGGCTATAGAAGTTATCGAGGTAATGATTGTGTTTCGAAATTTATACATTTTCTTACTGAGGACGTAAAACAAATACATAAAATTATATCCAAAAGCGAGCCTATGATATTCACTGATGAAAATTCTCGTGATTTTAAACGTGCCGTTAAGTGTCATATTTGCGACAATTTACTCTTAACCGATAAAGTAAGAGATCATTGTCATATTACAGGTCTATATCGAGGTGCAGCACATCGACACTGTAATTTAAAGCATAAAGTACCGAAATTTATTCCAATATTTTTTCACAATTTATCCGGATACGATAGTCATTTATTTATAAAAAAGTTAGGTGAAATTCCAGGTTCAATTAAAATAATCCCTAAGACTAAAGAAAAATATGTAGCATTTACTAAATTTATTCCTATTGCCGATAACGAGTACATTTGTATAAGGTTTCTAGATTCCTTCAACTTTTTGGGAACAAGTTTAGACAAGCTCGCTAAAACATTGCAGGTGGAAGATTTCGTTAATCTACGGTCTCATTTTTCTAAAGAAAGACAGTTTAATTTATTGAGAAGAAAAGGTGTTTATCCATATGATTACATGACCACTTGGGGATGTTACGATCAAATATTTTTGCCGTCTAAGGATAATTTTTATAATTCTTTGACTAACGAAGTCATTAGTGATGAAGATTATAATCACGCGCAGGCTGTTTGGGCTGAATTCAATATTAATAACCTAGGCGAGTATACGGATCTATACTTAAAAACGGATGTGCTTTTGTTAACAGACATATTCCAAAATTTTCGGAAAACCTGTAAACAATATTACAGTCTTGACCCCGCGTTTTACATTACTGCACCCAGTTTATCTTTCGATGCGATGTTGCTAAAAACAGGCGTTCAGTTAGAGCTAGTGTCGGACTTAGCTATCGTCAGAATGATACAAAGCGGTATACGCGGTGGTTTGTGCATGTGTTCCCATCGGCATGCTAGAGCTAATCACAAGTACATGCCTGAATATAATCCATCACAACCTGAGAGTTTCATAGTATACTTAGATTGTAATAATCTTTACGGTTTCAGCATGTGTCAGTATTTACCATAGTCTACTTTCAGATTTTTAGGTGATAACGAATTAGCTAATTTTGATGTTACCGCTATAGAAGATAACGCAAAATGGGGCTTCATATTAGAAGTCGATCTATTGTATCCCGAAAATTTACATAATCATCATAATGACTTACCATTTTGCCCTGAAAAATGTGTACCCCCGGGAGGTAAAACCAAGAAACTCATAGCAAATTTGTATAATAAGTACAACTATGTGATTCATTACGTTCATTTAAAAAAATGTTTGGAACATGGTTTAATTTTACGTAAAATTCATAGAGCTATTACTTTTAGACAGGCTCCATATTTAAAACAATACATAGAGTTAAATACTCAATTAAGACAAAAAGCAAAAAGTTCCTTCGAACAAGACTTTTTTAAGTTATTAAATAACAGTGTTTTTGGAAAGACATTAGAAAATACTGAAAATAGAGTAACCGTGCATTTAGTTAATCAATGGTGCGATCAGTCCAATCGAACTAAGAAATTTATATCCGCTGAGAAACTTATAGCCAACCCCTATTTCCACAGTGCATCTATTTTATCTGAAAACTTAGTTGCGATACAAAAGAAACCTGACCAAATTATTTTAGACTAGCTTTTGCCAGCGGCTTCGCCCGCGTGGAGGTCGTAAATTATCCCGCGGCAACATACTACCGGGATAAAAAGTAGCCTATGTCCTTTCTCAGGCTCTAAACTATCTGTGTACCAAATTTCATTTAAATCGGTTCAGTAGTTTTAGCAGGAAAGCGAGACAGACAGACAGACAGACAGACAGACAGAGTTACTTTTGCATTTATAATATTAGTATGGAGTATGGATAAGCCTATCTACATAGGTTTCACTGTGTTGGAACTTTCAAAAGCACACATGTATTACTTTCATTACGATATTGTAAAGCCTTTTTATAAAGATCGAGTGCAGCTATGTTACACAGATACCGATTCCTTTGTTTATAAAATAGACACTAACGATTTTTACCATGATTTGAAATATAATTTTTTACAATATTTTGACAGCAGTAACTATGAAGCCGCAAATGAATTACAGATACCGCTAAAAAATAAAAAGGTACCCGGTCTCTTTAAAGATGAAATGGGAGGAAAATATATATCTGATTTTGTTGGCTTGAGATCGAAACTTTACTCTATAAAAACCCCTAATAATATTATTAAAAAAGCAAAAGGGGTGAAAGCAAGCGTGGTCAGGGATTTAAACTTATCAGACTATGAAACCATTTTATTTAATGGCGGAGTAATCCGGAGAAAAAATTATATGTTTAAATCGATAAAACACGAAATATTTACTCGTCCTGTCAACAAAATTGCTTTATCTAGAAATGATGACAAACGATCGATATCTGTAGATCAAATTTCAACTCGAGCCTGGGGTCATGCGTTTATTTTTAAGAATGAATTACTCTGATCATAATTTAAGTTTAGTGTTACGTAATTATCTAAGGCTACTCATGTAATAAGTTTAGTTTTAGAAAATAATAAATGTTAATAACTATTATACAAAAATTAAATAAAATTGGAATTATTGTAACCATTGACTTGTTTCATTTATGAAATTCTATTTATTTTAAAATATAATTACACTCTTTTTTCAATCGGTAAATGAAGTAAATACCGATTGCAATGATTTCAGTTGCACTATGCACCTAGATACCTTGCATCGTAAGGTTGATTTTTGAATAACTAACGTTTACGATTAAGTAACACGCTTACAAGGCACTATTCTTCATTGTATAATTATTGTTTACGTTGCAGTTCATTGGCCTTAGCATGGAGACACAAATGCTTAGATGACATGTAATGAATTATACGGTATTTAATTATTTTGCAATCATTAACGAAATATTATTCATCGTGAACACCTGTTTCATATATTTTTTTAACCTTCAGCAAAAGTAATCATGTCGGTGAGCATATTTTTTTTTTTTTTTTTGTAACTAACAATTGTGATCGCGGTAGTGTTAATAATCAATATAATAAAGGAATATAGTGAACTCGATAGAAAACCCAATTATAACGCTTTAGAGCGCTATACTAAAGGAATAGTAGTATAATTGTTTTATATTTTGTTTCAGATGTCTGAATCCGAGATCATGTTCAGCCAGTATGCCCAGGATCCTTACGAAGGATTCTCTGAGATGTGTCGCAGCGAACCCGAGCACAGCAAACCAGTCACGAAAGATAAAAAACCAAAACAACGATGCAGGGACAAGTCGAAAAAACTAAAACCAACCAAATCCTACGTGATGAGTCGACTACAGCGAAGAGGGATTAAATTAATAAAAATTTTAGTCATAGATCTATGTAATAACAATCCTCAAACCATAGACAGTGATAGTGACAGTGAGAACGTTATTATAAACGCACAATATATTGTTCAAGATGCTATCGACAGTGTTATGGAGGAAACTGAGTCTTTAGTTAAGAAAATATCGAAATCTTTAATAGATACTGACTTTTAATAATCGTTTGTTTAAACTAATATTTATAATTTTATTAAGATATTTCTATTCAATTGCGTGTAGTGTTAAGTTATTTGGAGAAGTGTTGGGAGTGTTTAGCAAAATAAAAGCATGTATAACTTATTTTGATTTTTATTTAACAAGCCTAAAAACTAATAATCTACATTACACACATTAGTGCATACATTTTATGCCCATTCTAAATACTTCCTTAAACAAAGCACATTTTTAAGCGCACAATGCTTCAGATGTCTATTACAATTAAAATTAGATCTTCCTTCACAGTATGTTTTATGCAAAACAGAGAAATTAGGACATTGTTCTTTACCAAGGTCTAATACTTTACAATTCATACAAAGATCCTTTATCCAATTCACCTTCTCCAAACCATTTACAATGATTTCCTTATTTTCTAGATATGGAACGATTATACGTCGAAATTCTCTGTAGTCAATATATCCTTCATTCCAATAAATCCCCCTATTTCTTTCCAACCATTTAACCTGCTTCTTTTCATCACTTGTTAAGTATTTAAACAAGTATGGTGGCTTTATTAAAAATGTTTGAGTATAATCACGACTAGCAAAAGCTAATTCTTTTATTATAAAATTATTGTACAGGTCTTTAAACCCTTGAACATCTAATATGATAGTATTCGGATTCATGATATTTTTCTCACAGTATTACTTAGAGGCTTATACTCAATTATGCAGTCGTTCAATAAAAGACAATATGCAGAAGTTTGATCTGGTATGTCCGAATCACTCTCTATTTCCACTCGTACATCCACAATAGGACCTGTCTTTACATTATCGGCTTGTCTAGAGCAATCTATGATAAAGAGCGGCGCCAAATCTTTAAATTGTTTTTCACTTAATAAGGGTTCCGGGCGACGTCCGTAATAAGACTGTTGAAATCGAATGTATTGCTCGTATAATAAAGCGATTCTGTTATTCGCGAAACTGACATTTAGGTTTTCGTAGGGGAAGTAAGTTGAATTTAGGTATACTCTAACGTCACGAACATGGCAGTGATCGAACTGAGACATATCAGAACTTGAATTGTTTTTTCTATTTGTTTGTAGGCCCATAATTATGTATCTAGGTTTCTCTATTTGCGAGGAAGTTTTGATGGACCAGGTATGTTTTGTAGTTTTAGGTAAAGCTGGATATTCGTACAGATCCCAATTTCTGAATATCATCTGGAGTGGTCGATCTTTTTCTAACAGTTTGAGTAAACTTATTTTCTCTTTGTCGGACACTTTAACATGCGGTACACGCCAGATGATTTTATTTATTTGAACGTCTTCTACAAATTCACCGGTGTTAAGTTTGACCGCATTCAGGTTAGTATTACTTCGTAGCAATATCAGTTCGTGCCTACAATTTATCACGACTTTCTTGAAATCTTCAGCGAAACCGATGATGTTACTGAGTGGTATAGACGCGGAAAAACTACCCCCATTTATATTTTTTATGCCATCGATATTCCAGCCCCATGCATTAGATATCTTTGATTCACTTTCACTCATTGATATTAACGATTTCATGGTGGTAGTTATGCCAGCATTTTTTATTCTATCAATTTCCACTCCATTTAGCTCGTATCTTATATCTTGGAACAGGTAAAGTAGAGCATTATTCGTAAAATTAACACTAGTGGCTTTCTCTTTCATATCCTTTTTGCTTACGATAACAGTCCCTTCCAAATACAAGGTACTAGCTGACGGAAGTATATACAAGTCTTGTTGATTAATGGGTATACGAATTTCATCGTTCCTATTGAAACTAGTTACGTAGGGCTTGTAAGAGTGAAATTCGATTCCTTCAACCGTGTTGTCGTAAGTCGGAGCGGATAAAACGTCTAAGATATTCATTTTAGCAAACCGATCGCTTTGAGAAATGCCTTGTTGTCTTTAGTTAATTTTATTTTCTTCTTAGGGCGAGCTCTTATATGGTTGGAAGCTTGAGTGGAACTGATATTTTTGATTTGCTGATGCACATATTTATTGTAGTCGATCATTTTTTTCTTCTGAGATGCAAATACAGCTGCACTTCTTCACCGCGCAAGTTTATTAAGCGGTTATTTATATCTAACAGCCTGATATGTATGCAGCTAATGTTGTTTTGGTTGATTGGAAAGTATATCGCGTTTTTCGGAATTTCTATAATCCTATATCCGGGAGGAACGTTGAGTGCAAATTCGTGGATAATGTGACTCGGTTCTCCGTTTGTGTACGAGCCGCTTACAATATCACATTCGATCCTGATCACAGTTGTAGGTAAAATGTTGACCGGCAACTGTGACTCATGCCATTTATTTGCTTTCAAGATTTGTTTATTAAACCCTAATAAATTCCTGAAAGTACCTTCTTTATTAAAATTTATGTCCTTTGTACAATATACAGCAGCTTTTAAAGTATTGTTATTGCACTGTAGTTTGATTGAGGCATCTTTCATTTCAGATCTTAAATAATCATTAATATCTTGCAATTCATAGGTGCCCTCCGGTATTTCAATAACTTCGTTAGAACCATAATAGAATTTATTATTCGTTTTGTCAATGTTTGGAATCGAATTAAATGTTGCGAAATGCAATAAGGCACACTCATACTGTTCATATAGTTGCAACGTGTTGGGATAGTAAGTAGATAAAGTCGACGAGTTTCCAGTTATCGATAATGTGAGTGACATCTTGCAAATGATTGAAATAAAAGAAAATCATAAATTTTATATGTTTTTATTCCAAAAAGTCCACAGATATTCTAAACATAAGTGTCCACAATTTACAGTGTTGAATTTCTGATATCTTGTATAATTATAAAAAACATTACAATTCTTAAAATATCGTATTAATTCCATTGGAGGCTTCAAATTTCCAAAGCTATCAAAATATTCACAATAATTGCCTACTTTTACATAAGCTACCCAATGCGTCCCTTCGTTCTTATAATCGTCCAAGTTAACGATACCACATTCAATCAGATTTGGCGTTCTTGGTAATTGATCCCTCATGTACACTCCTCGAAAGTGAGGGATGTCGCATGCATACCTTTGGATGTCTACATTAGTTAGAGGACGATTAGGTAGCTTATTTTTCAGTTTTTTGAAGATTTCACGAATAAACCTTTTCCATTTTTATGTGGCTTAATGTATAAACCCTGCCCTAACTTTAAAGACTCCATAGCCCTATTATGTCGTTGTGTTTCTAGTAAATTTTGCTGACCAGCTTTGTAATCGTTAACAGTTTTTGCAATACCAGCCGCACCACCAGCTAAAGTTCCTAATGCTGATAAGCCCGCAAAAATCGGGATTAAGGGTAGAATACCTCCAGTCTTCGGTAAGGGTATCACTCGTGGTACTCGAATTTTCTGAATGTTAGGAAATATTTTTATTGCTGCTGAGTAAGCAGCGTTAATTAAAGTTTTACAGTCCTTTGGTTTCAGTTTCTTTATCCTCGCTCTTATTTTTGATACGAAACTTTTAAACGTTTTAACGCCGGCACCAGATTTCAGTTTGGCTTTCATAACTTTGCTCACTAACCACGAACTAAGTTTTTCACCTTTCCCTGCATCGTTCGATTTAAGTCTTTGTTTAGCCATATTAAGTAGTTGTAAATCAGCTTTGTGACGATTGGGTAAGTGTGTATGGTTTGCATATGCAATGTCGTGATGCATGCAAGCTTCGTCTAGCTTATTTACACCTCGGTCACTTCGTAGTAAACGTTTCTGGAGTTTTGTTCCCGGGCCGCAATAATTGTAGCCTGGTAAATGAAGTTCGAAGGGCAGATTATTAATTAGGGTATTAACAAGTTCACCTCCTTGCATTGTCTAAAGTGTAATAAAAGAAATAATGCAAAATTAACTGTTATATAATTATTTTATTCCACTATTGCAGTTTTGTTGATCCAACTGTTTTCTTCGTTGTTTAGACCCAACCATTTCACAAACATTTTTGTTCCTTTCCTTTTTAAAACCTTTTCTACCAAATAAATACCCGGATAGTAAGATTTTTGAAGTTCTTGCTCGTAAAAAGTTCCCAATATGGCTTGCTTTCGCTGATCCTGTATATGATATGTTACTGGTATGGTATGATTTATTTTTTTTATAGTAAATATTTCAGTTGACCAATTAGGTGTGTAACCTTTTTCAAAATTGTGTTTGTATTTACTGATACGAACAAAGTCACCTACTTTGAACTTAGGTTTTCTACGAATGGTTACATGATTTAATGTTTTTTTAATATTTTCTTTTATAACTGACTCACTAGATTTATTAACTTCAATTGGCTTAAATTTAATAGTACGATGTTTTGTGTTGTTATAAGTCTTTAACGTAACTTCTAATGGTATACCTAACCATTTATAGTTTCCATTCAGACTAAAATATTTATATAATTTATTTTTAAGTGTTTTAATCAGTCGCTCCACGATCGAAGCTTTTTTGCTAGAAAACGTTGAGTAATGGTTAATATTATACGCCTTCATAAGCGTTTGAAATGAGTTGTTATAAAATTCTGTTCCCTTATCAGTTTGTAAATTAACAGGTTTGCGATTGCTGTTAATCAGTATTCGTTTAAATGCATGAGTAACATCAAGTTTATTTTTTGATTTTAATGACTCTGCCCAAGCGTACTTTGAGAAGCAGTCAATCACCACTAGAATGTAATTATGACCTTTATTATATTTTCTCAGGTTTTGCATGTCCATTAGGTCAGCTTGCCACAAGTCATCGACCCCTTTTAGAATGACGGAACGTCGAAGGAAATTTCTTCTTGCTGCTTTGTGTAGTTCATTAACAATTTGCTGTTTTGCCATTATGGAGATTTATTTTGCAGTTATTTATCTACCTCTGCTTTAGTATAAAACTTATCTTGCAAATGAGTTAAAACCTCAGGTATCTTTGCTTTTAAAGTAGCCTGTACTGTTCCCTTTGTGTCTTTTATGATTTGAGAACGCAATGATCCAATCATATTATTAAATTCTTTTAACATATTAGCATTCAAACGATCTACATAATCCTTGTCCACAGTCAAATTATTTAATTCTTTTAATGTGTTAGCATTCAATCGATCTACATAATCCTTGTTCACAGCATCGTCTGCTTCTACTGGAGATCTAATTCCTCTCAGTCTTGAAGTTTTTAAATCAAAATCTCCGTTTTCTAATTTTAACAAAGCATTCTCATTAAACTCAAATAACTCAGCAAAACGCATTCTTTTGTGAATGTAGTGTCCGAATTTGTCTACGTTCATGTTTAAGGTGTATTGTATCGAGAGGCTAATAATAAAATAAACACATTTTAAATTATTTATTAATTTATAACTTTACTTTCACGCAATTCTTCAATGATAGATATAATTTCATTATCTAATCCTGTGTTACCAGCATCTCGAGATGCAATCAATAATTTTAATCTATCCACCAGTTCATTGGGATCGTCCCAATATACAAAATCTACGTTTTTCTTCCACGTTTTTGTTAAAGGTAGTAGTCCTTTTCCCTTCGATTGGTGCTCCTGAATTATACTTCGTAGTTGGAACAGCGGCTTTATAATTTGCAAATATTTTTGTCCTTTATTACTTTTTATTGGTTTACTAGGTTCATAGTCTCGTCGATGTGCATTTGTATCAAGTAACATCGACTTATAATGTTTCATATCACTCTCTGTAACCATGCTCAAATCTACGTTCTTTTTCAGCAGCAATTGTTTTAAACCAGGCGTATTTCGGTATTTGCGTCCAGCCACGATGATATACTCGTCGCTGATCGTTATACGCGCAGACCCTAAC
Source organism: Aporophyla lueneburgensis (assembly GCA_932294355.1). NCBI lineage: Eukaryota > Metazoa > Arthropoda > Insecta > Lepidoptera > Noctuidae > Aporophyla > Aporophyla lueneburgensis. The sequence continues at coordinate 9,673,004 of OW028746.1, forward strand.
ATCAATTTGCCGCTCTCTACTCGGACACCAAACGGAATATCTTTCAGTGCTTCTGAGGACACTGACCAGGATGACATATCACATCTCTGGTTGTTTTCAGTTAATGATTTATACGAAGAATCACTTTCGATATCAGATTCATATTCGTCTTCATTGTCGTTGTTATCATTGCTTTCTGAACTAATAGGGACTTCTTTTTGCAGAGTTTTATCGATAAACGGAACATCGGTTTCTTCATTTGCTATATTATGCAGGAGAGAAGCCTGCTTACTGACATTAGCAATTTGGTTGAGTGGTTCTGTTACCGGCTTGAACACTGATTCCAGCACTTGCTGATTGTTATTCTCAACATCTCTCATCTTTCGCACTTTCTTTTTAACAGCTTCTGCAGCTTCGACTATTTGTCGTTTCAGTGATTTCTCCATAATAACAAAAAAAAGTTCGTGACTGATTAAGCGTTGCCTGAAGAATAATATTATCGCGAGGGTACCGGTCTTAAATATTAGTATTTTTAATCAAAGACAACAAAAGTGTCAAATTTATTTCTGTAACATCCTTTATTTTTGGAGCAATCCTTATTATTTACTACATAATTGAAAGGCTCACTCCATATTTTCGAACACATTTCACGAAATTCAATCCATGACATATCAGTGTTGACATGTTCTTCATAAATATGACGTAAATTTATTTCATCTTGTTTAAAAAGTATGATTAAGTTCGCATTGTCTCTTACTAACTGCTTAGGGATTTTACTATACGTTTGGTTTAGATAGAAACAATCAATGCACTTGTGTCTTCCCATCGCAAAATAATCACGCATGTTACTCTGATTTTCACAAGCAACATCATCAAAAATAATCACCGAGTTGGGTTTTGCGTCCTGAACGCTTAGTACTTCTTCATTTCCTTGATATTTCTGGAGGGAAACACCAGGCACCCGTTGCAAAACACTTTCTAAAAAAATTTACTTAGGTTGGTGCAGAGTTTTTGAATAAACATAAACATTTTCAAATCTTAATCCGTTTTCGTGTATTAGAAGACCGATTAATAAATTAGTTTTTCCACAATTGGACGGACCGCAAATAATACACCGTACTGAGTTAGGCAATAATTCTCCGTGGCGAAAACTTGTCTTACAAATATCATCGCAGACTGTATTAACATGCAGCGATTGCGGTTGTTTTACAAATTTCATGATTACTGTCGGAAATGAACCAATTGAAAATGAGTGAATGTATTTAGAACGTTAACATTTATAAACTTACCACAACCTCTTTTGCGTTACTGGTCAGTGATCGAGTCGATTGTTCATTATTGAGCATTCTGTACCACCTTTCAGAGCGATAGCGAGCTCGCATGATCATTGGTCGTGTACAGTATACACTACAGTCGAGTTGATAGTTGATTGTTCATACTGACCCGCCATAATATGGAAGTTACTAGTCGTTGGTTGAGTAAATCGTTCCTTATCAAGTACACGGTGCAACAAACTGTATCGTTCGAGTTTACTGGTCGAGTGGAGAGTCGAGTCGAGTGTCGATTATTGGGCATTCTATACCACTGTCGGCAGCGAGGCGCACTCACCGAGCTACTTGCCGATAGTGGTATAGAATGCCCAATAATACACTACTAGTGAGTATAGATAAGCTCAGGTTTCCTCACGATGTTATTTATTTCACCTATATCCGTTGTTAACGTCAAAATGTCAAGAAAGAGTTTTTTTTCAATTCAAACTCCCTGATACTAGCGCGTTCAAGTAAACAAACTCTTCAGCTTTATAATATTCTATAGTGAGTATAGATAAGCTCAGGTTTCCTCACGATGTTATTTGTTTCACCTATATCCGTTGTTAACGTCAAAATGTCAAGAAAGAGTTTTTTTTCAATTCAAACTCCCTGATACTAGCGCGTTCAAGTAAACAAACTCTTCAGCTTTATAATATTCTATAGTGAGTATAGATAAGCTCAGGTTTCCTCACGATGTTATTTGTTTCACCTATATCCGTTGTTAACGTCAAAATGTCAAGAAAGAGTTTTTTTTCAATTCAAACTCCCTGATACTAGCGCGTTCAAGTAAACAAACTCTTCAGCTTTATAATATTCTATAGTGAGTATAGATAAGCTCAGGTTTCCTCACGATGTTATTTGTTTCACCTATATCCGTTGTTAACGTCAAAATGTCAAGAAAGAGTTTTTTTTCAATTCAAACTCCCTGATACTAGCGCGTTCAAGTAAACAAACTCTTCAGCTTTATAATATTCTATAGTGAGTATAGATAAGCTCAGGTTTCCTCACGATGTTATTTGTTTCACCTATATCCGTTGTTAACGTCAAAATGTCAAGAAAAACAAAAAAAAAGCAAAATAATTATTTAGACTTGAACAATTTCCGTTCTATAACGTGTGGCCTGCACACTCTGCCAACATGTCAGAATGACTGACGGTTGGCTCAAATTGAATGAAGCTTTTTTTAAATAGAACAATATAGGTATCATGCGTATGATAGCTCATGTCGGCACATTCCTAAAGCCTGTGTGAGCAAAATATATGCAGGACCGATGAGATATTTTTTATTCCGATGAAAGCGGCCGTTGTTCTGCTTACGAAAAAATATATATTGAATGAAACTATACAGTAAGCCTATGTGTAAGACCTGACCTGGTGAAGGCCGCAGGTAACTGCTGGATGCGAGAAGCACAGAACCGGTCGAAGTGGCGGTACTTGAGGGAGGTCTATGTCCAGCAGTGGACGTCTTTCCGCTGAAATAATGAAAACTGATACGGTAAGCAATAGATATATATTCCTGCCAGGGTCGCGAGATTGTTCAAACGAGATACCGTGGCCCTGGCATATGGGTCACTAAAGAAACACGGGTGTGTTTTAGTCCGTAAAAGTCTGACACGCCCTCCCGCTCCGCCCAGAGCGGGAGAAGTCATATGATGATTTCCTATAAAAAAAAAAGCAATACATATTAAAAATAAACAAGAAACTGTAATATAAGTGAAAGAGACTGTGTGTGTCGATATGTAAAAATGTATGAGAGAATGTGTAGATAAGATTCAAAATATTTTTTGATCAATCCAGAAATACAAACCGAATTTATTTCTAATTTATAAATAGCCTATTCAGCAAGCGGCTGTTATAACATAATCTTCTCAAATATTCCAAAATTATTACTTCATTGAATCACAAACAGAAATCGGATTAACAATATTTCATTCAATCGGCATAGCTACTGTGATATCAGTTAGTCAACAATTCAACATTGATCTTAACGAACCATACTGTTTTTCTGTTCACCGAGTGATTACAAATTAAGCGTTGGCCCTTTGGTAAACTACTGGCGCTGTCAAATTCAATTTAACTTCGGTCAACGATGTTTTATTTAGGAACTGTAGGCTTAAAATTTTGTGTCAATAAAAGTTTAAAATAGGTACTGAAACTTGACTAGGAAAACAAAATAAAAAGTATTACAAGATAGCTGAGCTACATTCAGGTCAAATTTAAGTAATTTGCAATACTTTACCCACGTGTTGGTATCGATATCTTAAACTAATTAAATAAAGAAAAAAAAAAGAAAAATCGTCATTCCAACATTTCCAACAAGCATTAAACAATTAAAGCTTTAAATGACACTGACATGTACTATAACAGCCAAAAGTCGACTTACAATCTAACAAAACTATGGCATAGGCATATCAGTTGTTACTTATGACCTTCTTCTTTAAGAACGTTTGACAATACTACACATTGGCAACTTGTTGCCCGCTTATGATTGTTATTACAAATTTCAATTAGTTGAGTAAGCGTCACGGTGGCTAAAGTGGTTAGCACTGTGCCTCGCATGGCGAACCTTCAGGTTCGAGTCTCTCATCAAACATGAAAAATATTTTTTAAGTATTACATGTGAAATAAGAATGCTGAGCTGCTAACAAATATGTTAAATATTCCACAGCTAAACGAAGATTCTTTCGTTTTACAATTATTTTCAATCTGAGCGTCGTTATTAAAATATGAGGGTAGATTTGAAACAAAGTGATAATTTCACTTTGTAAATCTACCCTCATATTTTAACTACTTTACTAGTTTACATAAATTATTCCTCTATTCGCTGTTGTTGGTTGGTGAACATAGTTACGAGCGTTTGTGTTTTATTGTTGTTGCCATTTTAGTATTCTTCTGAATTCAATATGCAGGCTAATATTAGTATTGAAGCCAAAGTAAATATTGTGACCCTATATTCGAATGGCCTTAATATATCTCAAATATCGAATGAAACCGGCTTATGTGTAAGTTTTTTTTTTTAATTTTATGTGATGATACTTTCAAAATATAATGGTAGATAAATCGCTTGTTGCAAGTGTGTAATATTGTTTTTTTTTTTTAGAGAGAGACTGTTAGTCGTTGGGTGAAGAGATTTGAGGAAGAAGGTAGCCTTAAGAGTAGTGAGAGGAGCGGAAGACCACCTCTTATTAGCCAGCCTCAGCGACGTTATATGGTAGCTGAATATGAGACGAATGGTTTCATCCCAACAAGGCGTTTTGCCGATGAGTTCGGCACATCAGTACGCACCGTTCGCCGCATACTCCATGCCCAAGGGCTTCATCACCGAACGCCAGCTAAAAAACCGTTTTTAACGCAACGGCATAAAGAGGCGAGGTTAAGTTTTGCCCGGGAATATTTGGACTTTGATTGGGAGACGACAATATTCACAGACGAAAAATCTTTTAAATCGTGCCAAAAAGGAAGGCTGCATTTGTGGCGTAAAAATAACACGCGTTGGTCTGAAGACAATGTCAGACCAAATACGGAGTCAGGCAGAATCAGTGTGAATATGTGGGGGTGGATAAGTGCTCAAGGGCCCGGTGAATTAAGTTATATATAGACGCGAGCCAACAGTGTCAACTATGTGGAAGTGTTGAACGATATAATGTTGCCTACTGTGCGTAATGTCTACCCCGCAGAAGACTTAAACGAGATAAGTTTTGTTCAAGACAATTGTCCTATTCACCGTGCCAGCATTGTTCGCGAATGGTTTAGCAATCATCCGGGAAATTAAAGTTATTCCTTGGCCAGCTCGGTCCCCTGACTTAAACCCCATAGAAAATATATTGGGTTTAATGGTGCAAAGATGGGAAGCTCGGGACGAAAGATGCCCTGAGCTACTCAAATCCCATTGCATGCAGTTATGGGATAGTTTGCGCGGCACAAATATCTGTGCAAATATTGTGGCGTCTATGCGTCGACGTCTCATTAGCTGTATCGAGGCTAAAGGAGGTCACACGAAATATTAAAAATTAGGACAGGTAGGGTAATTTTGTGTCAGGGGACATAGTGGCTGTAACTTTAACAAATTAGTATTTATATTATTGTTATATTGAGGTTAAGTTTCAATCCTCTTTTCATTGAGAAAATGAATAATTAAGCTATAACCTCTTAAATGATATCAGAATTTTCATAATATCTATATGTAACCTAAAATGTCTTTTTTAACATTCAATACTATAATAATAACATAACTAAGTGTAAAGGATTTCTTTTGTATAAAAAATATTACAATGTTACCATATCAAAATTTGTTTCATATTATAATCATAAATTACCTATAATGTAATATCTATTTGTTCAAAGTAATTTACTAAAATAAATTACTAAAACATACAAAAAATAATAGGCCATAATAACTAGGGATTCGAACTCACATCTATCCGGATCACATTAGCGAGTGCAGCCTCGTTACCGATCTAGCTAATGTTAACTTAAATTCACTAGTTGAAATTTTGCAATACTATGAAAAAAATAATCAGACTGCGATAAAAAAACAAGTTACTGATATTGTCATCCTTGTCTAGCATTGACAACATCTATAACTACTCGTAGCGCGATGCTACACGACATGTTAATTTGTTAGCGTTGGAACATTACTCACACAGATAAATATGCGTATGTGTTTATAGGCGCCGCAGCTCGTATAGCGCAGGCGATAATGGTCATTGCGGTGTAAGTGGACTTCTGGCCGTTGACTGTACATATGTAAGGCAACCAAAGCATTGTTACGTTTCAGCTTTTGGAAATTTTTAGTAGTATCTATGTTCAACGAAAAATTACAGCTGATCGATTACGGTCATTGACCTACAAATATCGAATGAAGAAAAAAAACTATTTTTTGTTACATTTCTGTATCGATACCCAACACGTAGGTCATTCCCAACTAATTTAACTTGATCCAGTATATGGGGTTTATCACTGCTTTTTTTTTACATAGCTTAATTTACATAGCTGCATGCAATGCTCGCCGGCGCCGCCGATTGTTTATCAAAGCCAAAAAAGGCTGATTGTCAACGCTGGTCAGCGCAGGTAGATTTCATACTTTTTGTCAAATCGGTGCGTACCGACACCAAATAATTCAAATAGAAACCTCATGGGCGACCATCAGTGCGTGTTGGCGCCGGTTACCAGCTATCTACGTGAATATACCCATAGGCTTGCTCGCTTCTTCGCCCGCGGAATATATTGGCGCCATGTGTGATGTTTTACACGTTTTCAACCTAAAACGATATGAATCATAAAAAATTAGCTCATTGTATTAAAAGACACTGAACGTGTTTGAATGCTTCGTTTTTACCAAAATAAACCGTAAACACGAAATAAAAAACAGACATGCATGTTTAATCTCTACTGTCATTTAAACCTATCAAAACAACACAAGTTAATGTAATAAAAATTTAATTTCTTATCCCTTGCATGAGAGGAAAAGCGATAATTATCAAAATTGTGTTTGTTCATTCCAAAACAACGGAGTGACAGATTAAAGCCGCTGTCCCAGTGTTTATGAAGGCTTGCAAAGTTATTTACGACGGTGACTCCGCATTATTCTGTGATCACAAACCGTCACTCTTGCAAGTGGGTCAAGGAATTTGTCGCAGATATGTTCCTACAACTTTTGAGTATGTGACATGAAATATAAATTTAAACTAAAGTATTAACATAGAAATCTGGGTCAGCGTTTTGGGTGTAAGTGTATGAAGTTTGTTCATGAGGAAGCTTGGAGTGAATAGAACATTTTACAATGCTAAAACTGGCGTGTACAACAATTCAACTGAGCCCTAGGCATTTCCACATCTCTCGTGCTACGAGATATGTAGCAGCTGAGCTACGCAAGCGTAGCTTCTGCTACGGCGTAGCAAACTGCTACGTGCATTATTATGTGGATCACTTCGAGTGATCATAATTATAGCCTACAAAATATTTGTTTTAAATCTATAAACTGGTATTTTTATCAACAACTTATTCACCTTATTTAGTAAAATTATATTTCTTATGCTATTGCACTACTTTTACGAATAAAGTTACGCTCAGAATTGAGTTCAAAAGTTCCAATATTAAACTTTCTCCGTGAAAAAGCAATGAAAAACGGAAAGTAGGATATTTTGTTCGTAACGGAATTTCTATTATAATTTCCTTAGTAGTAACTGGTTGAATAATAATATGATGAAAGCTCTTGTTTGTCTAGATTGCCATAATACAAGAAATACGCCTTTTTTGTTTGTAATATGAAATTTAAAGAAGAATCTAATTTGTAAAACTTTTGACATATATCAGAAATTGAGAAAGAGCTATAAACTAGGGATGTTATGGATATGAAATTTCTGATACGGATTGGTTACGGATGTAGGAATGATTATTATACCGGATACGGATACGGATAAGGATATGAAATTATTTCGGATTATCCGTTAGTTTCGGTTACGGATATTAAACTTTTAAGGAATTTGAAAGTAAAAACAAATAGCTAATTAAATCGTTCTATTTATATGTCACCATTTGGTAGGAATTACAATCCGTCTGTGAGTAATTATTACAGCTATTTAAAACAAAAATGACTATCAATAAATATATATTGAGTGTTATCTAATCTACCTAAAATAAAAATGTAATAACAAATCCGATATTATCCGAAACTTTTATTTCGGATTCGGTTACGGTTACGGATAAATTTTTATATCGGATATCCGATAGTTTCGGTTACGGTTACGGAGCTCCTTAACATCCCTGCTATAAACTGATTGATATTCATATTTTTTTAGGTAAATAAAGGCCATTATAGAAGGACATACAGTCGTTATTGTAGTTAATTCAGTGTCTGCTTCAATCTTCCTGCCCAGTCCGCAATATAAGTAACAATTTAAGTAACAATTCATGTTGCTAGCCTTGTGTAACGTCTCCTGTCCTGAAACAATTGTGCTTATATGTAGGAGACTACTATTTATATAACGGTATTGGTAAAAAATAATATTATATGAAACTTTCGCTTAATAAAAGTTGTAGTATCACTCGAGTGTTTAAATACCTAGCTATGTGCAGTTTCATATACTACTTTATCTACTCTCATGCACTGAGATTCAAGCTACTAATAAAAGATCAAATTTAAAAGAGTAAGAAATATTTTTGAAATGCTATAAAAATGCTGCACCCCACATATGCGTTCCATTGCAAAAGATATTAATATCACCAAGTTAATATCACCAATGTCTATCACATTGGTGATATTAACTTCCTGTGTTTGCCCTGTATCGTATTGGTAAAAAAAATGTTTTATAACTTTATTACGTGTTAAAAAAAGTCAGAAAAAGTGTTATAATATGATATTATTTCTAAACGGTATTATTTTTATAAAGCAGGTTGTTAGCGCCATCTATTTTACTTTGTTGAACTATTACGCAAGATGTCAAGCTAGTCCTTTCCCGCCAATCACAATCGTGCACCTAGCAAACTTCTCGCCAATGAGCGTCGCCTTCTTTATGGTTCGTTCGAGAGGGACATTATAACAGTTCAAATATGGATTCCGGCGTGAGCGCATCTCGCTGTGTTTTTTTTTTATCCGCTGTACTATTTTATCGCAGAACGATATAATTTTACTATTATAAGTTCATAGCAGTCCCGCTGTTTCTTTAGTGGTGTATTTGTGGCTTCGACGGTAAAACTGAAGTGCTGTGTTTGTGCCTCTGGACTCTGCCGACACGTGGTGCCGAATTGTGAAGACTCCGGAGCAGAGCTGCTGGCAGATTGAGCGGCAACACGAGGAGGTAGGTGCACGATTCCCTCACTTCCTGTCCCTAGGCGAGACACTTGCGTACATCAGTTTTTTTCGGTCCGCGTCGAAGGTACCTAGTTTCGCCTTCCGTCGGAGCCCCACCATTATTGTGGTCCTTCGAACCGTAATGATACAGTTTCCGCCCCTTTTAGGTCACCTAATAGGAAATTTAGTGTTAAAACCCGCCGTTTTTAGGTCTTCGTTAGCCTAGAAAACGTACCGACGCCATTACGCTCGTTGCGTAGCGCGAAGGCATTTATTTCATTTTGTTACCGCTTAACACTAAATACGTATTTTCCCGCTGTCATACTAATATTTCATCTTATTATTCGCTGTAATATTCATATTCTCAGTGGTATTCGCGAAATAAGGTTCTATTTCGATAATTTTCGCTGAGATTTACCTTTTTAGAAGTACCCACTTGTACTTTTATATTATTCGCAAACTCACAAATAAATTATTTTTTATACCTTCAATTTAAAATTCTCATTTCATAATGAAAAAAGCTCATAAGTCTAATAGTACGGAGTTATCATTGTTGGCGTTGAAAGCCAAACGGAATGCTTTATTCGAGTGTTTACAGTTTGCCTACGATTTATCTAAAGACATAGGCACGGGAGATGATGCGAAAGAGGCTTTTCTGAACGCTAGCTCAAACATTGACGCTATTCGTTCCGAATTTCATGAAGTTATGGATCAGTATAATAACTGTCTACTGATAGCCGATCCCACCGCGCGCGCTGATTACAAGGCGCTGGTTTCGTTTGAACAGTTATATAGTCGCTTAAAACGTTTGGTTTCTTCTACCAATGCAGACGTCGTTCCGTCCATCTTAGAGAAAAAATCTTCTATCATTAAGTTACCGCCGATTGAATTAATGAGTTTTAACGGTGACATTCGTTCATGGCCATTGTTTTACTCAAATTATAAATCCGCTGTTCATGATAATCCATCTCTCTCGGATCATCAAAAATTACATTATTTACAGGGCAAATTGACCGGTAAAGCGCTAGCCGCATGCGCCGGCATTGTACCTACCGCTGAGAATTACGAACTCATTTTCAATACGCTAGTGAATAGATATGAAGACAAACGCACTCTAGCGGCCACTTATTTAAAACAGATCATAGATTTTAAACCGTTAACTTCCGTTACTTCCGATAACTTGGACATTTTTAATGATAAGTTTGTTAACGCCGTCCGTGCCTTACAACACTTAAAAATTCCAGATTTATTGAATTTAATTTTCGTACAAATAGCTATTACCAAGTTAGACAGTGAAACTGTTCGTAACTTTGAAAACAGTCAGGATCAGTCTGATATTCCTTTATTTAATGATTTAGTCGATTTCGTTAATAAACAGAGTAAAATATTGTATCGCACTCCCGCTTTAACAGTCGGCGCGCAAGTACATAATTCCGCAAAATCAGCTGATCGCTCCCGCAGTTCTAATGATAGTAAAAAACCGCAGTCCTCCCCGCGTTATAACGCGTATGTAAGCACGGTCGAATCTGATTCAACAGATAAATATTTGTGTACTAATGTCACACATCAACACTTATTTAAATGTCCTGATTTTCATAAATCAACTCCGTATGAACGCTTACAGGTTGTTAGGAAAATTAACGGTTGCGTTAATTGTTTAAGTATTAAACATAAAATATCGAGTTGTCAATCCGCATCTGGCTGTAGAACGTGTAAACAACGTCACCATTCACTATTACATTTTACTCGGGATTCGAACCCACGGACCGCGGAAGCGGCGAGTTCAACTATACCTACGTCGCAGCGCGAGGCGCCCGATCCGGTGACGTCAACGCAAGCGAACGCTGCTGTCATCCCTTTAGCACCCGTGCCCGCGTCCGAGCCGGTGCGCTCCACCGCGCAGCCTGGTGTGGCTTTGTGTTCGATGTCCGTTGACGCTCCGCGTTCTGTTTCCTCTAATGCCGCTTGCAGCGAGACGCCGCAATGTGATTCGCATACTACCGTTTTGCTCGCGACTGCTCAAGTCGTGGCGTACGATAGTGCTGGGCGTGAGCATTTAATAAGAATTTTGCTTGATTCCGCTTCGCAAAGTCACTTCATTACTAGGGAATGTTGTGAACGTTTACATTTACGTCAAAACAATACACGGTCTACGACTGTAAGAGGTTTTGGAGGCACAGAGAGGACGTCGTTCGGGACAATAAATTTACCTATATTTTCACGCTTTAACAAAAATATCCGATTTGATATTGACTCGTTAGTAGTTGATCAAATTACGGACAACTTACCTTCCGCTTTTGTTGATATTAAGGCCCTACCTTACTCGAATAAACTTCAGTTCGCTGATGATAGTTTCGCTATTCCAAGTAAAATTGATATTTTAATTGGAGCATCGCTGTTTCCGCATTTACTTTTGCCTGACGTGGTTCCTGGTGGCCCGTCAGTGCCCGCCGCTGTCAATACGGTGTTAGGCTACGTACTCATGGGGGTCGTACCTACACTCAGTAACCGCCCAGCATGTGTCACATCGTGCTGCGCCATAGTCCCTTCGCCTATGGATAACAATTTGATTTCCCGCTTCTGGGAACTTGAAGAAGTTCCTGGCCCGCTCGTTCAGCATCCTGCTGATGCTGAATGTGAATATTTTTATCGTTCAACTACGCAACGGGACCCAGTTACTGGTCACTATACCGTGGGTCTACCGTTTGATAAGGATGTGTTCACACTGGGTGACTCATTCAATATCGCTCGTAGACGTTTTTTATGCTTAAAGAGGAAGCTTGAAGCTTCACCTGAGCTACGCGCCGCTTATGACGAAGTTTTAAATGATTACCTTTCTAAAGGTTATATCTCGCCCGTCTCAGTTCTTCCGCATGAAACTGAAGATGTTTACCCTACTTATATAATCCCACATCATGGGGTTCTCCATCCAGACAAGTCTTCGTCTAGGTTGCGTCCCGTGCTGGATGGCAGCTGCAAAACATCGTCCGGTGTTTCGTTAAATGATTTGCTGCACAGTGGGCCCTACCTACAGGGTAATTTATTCAAAATTATTTTAAATTTTCGCCTACACTCTGTAGCGATGACCGCTGATTGTAAACAAATGTTTTTACAAATTATGATTCGCGAATCTGATCGACGTTATCAGAGAATTCTTTATCGTTTTAATCCTAACGACCCGCTTCACTTATATGAATTTAGTAGAGTTTTTTTGGCTTAAAGTCCAGTCCTTACCACGCTCTGCGCACTGTGCAGCAACTCATCGCTGACGATGGCGCTGAGCATCCCCGCGCTGCTGCCGTCGCCTCCTCGTGCCTGTATATGGATGATGTTGCATTTTCTGTCAATACCGAAGACGAGGCGATGGACACCGCTAAAGATTTAATTGCTCTTTTTAAGGGCGCTCAATGGGACCTTGTGAAGTGGAACAGTAATTCAAAGTCTGTTCTTAATGAACTTCCTGCCTCTCATAAGGTGACGACTGAGGTTGAATTTGACAAAACCGCTGACCATAAAATCTTGGGTCTTCGCTGGTCTATAGACCAAGATATTTTCTATTTTAAAATCAACCCGCCAAGTTCGAATATCGCGTGCACTAAGCGCAACATACTGTCAACCGTCGCGAGACTGTGGGATATCATGGAATTCGTCGCTCCTTCTATTTTAGTAGCTAAACTTCTTATTAAGCAGTTGTGGCAGTTGAAGATGGATTGGGACGTCCCTGCTCCTACTCATATTGTCAAGGCTTGGCAACAATTTACTTCAGAATTACCAGCCTTAAACGAAATTAAAATACCGCGTTGTTTAGAAGTGAAGAACGACTGTGAATTGACATTGGTCGGGTTCGCTGACGCCAGTGGCGAAGTTTATGGTGGCGTAGTATACCTACACGTTGGCTCTGCCTCCGGCAATATTGTCCGCCTTTTATGTTCCAAGTCAAAGATCGCGCCTTCTTCGCCCATTACGATTGCTCGTATGGAACTTTGTGCAGCACTTTTGCTGTCAAAATTGCTTCGGACTGTTCTTGAGACTTATGACAACCGTTTTGCAATTAAAATTTACGCCTTTACCGATTCAAAAGTCGCACTCTATTGGATTAAAGGTTCACCGCATCGTTGGCAAACGTTCGTTGCCAATCGAGTTATTAAAATTACTGATAATATCTCCGCAGATAACTTTTATCACGTTGCAGGGGTTGAGAACCCGGCAGACTCTCTGTCACGTGGTGTCTCTCCTGCTAAGTTAAAAGACCACCCTCTGTGGTCCCAAGGGCCCCCCTGGCTAACATTACATCCGTCGCAGTGGCCTATTACTGAAGGTACGGAACCGCTCACGTTGGACGAGATACCTGAACAAAAGAAACTCGTTCACGCTGTTTTGATTCCCGCTGACGATTCTTATGTTTATGATACTCTTTGCCGCCTTTCGTCATGGAGTAAAATACTCCGTACGATTGTTTACATTTATAGATTCACTAATTTGTTACCACGTCGCGATTCCGTACATATAACCGCAGCTGATTTGAGTTTTGCAGAAAACAAATTGCTGAAACTTATCCAAAATAAACGTTTCAATAAAGAAATTTTAAATTTAAAACTGAACACGCAGGTTTCATTATCTCTTAATAAATTAAGACCGTTTTTACATAATGATTTAATCAGAGTTGGTGGTCTAAGTTACTCACAGCAGCACCCGGTACTTCTGCCAAGCCATGACTTTTTTGTTAACTTATTAATTGAATATTATCATAAGAAATATTTACAAGCTGGGCCTGAACAGCTCATGTCACTATTACGGCAGAAATACTGGATACTGTCTGCTCGTCGTGCTATTCGTATGGTAGTTCACGATTGCAATATTTGTTTCCGCGCTCGACCGCGTCCCGTCTACCCACTCATGGCGGACTTGCCGGACTGTCGGACGCGTCAGGTTATTAAGCCGTTTACTCACACGGGCTGTGATTACGCAGGTCCTATATCTTACACTCCCATTCGCCGTCGGGGTGCAAAGGCTTTGAAAGCATATTTTTGCGTGTTCACTTGTCGCACAACTCGCGCGCTACATATTGAAGTAGCCACTGATCTTAGCACCGCCAGTTTTTTAGCTGCACTTAAACGGTTCTTGTCTCGCAGGGGCCCTGTCCAAGTAATGCACTCGGACAGAGGCACTAATTTTGTAGGCGCTAATTCTTATTTACGCGACTTATATAAATTCCTTAATAATGTCGAGTTCCGCTCTCGCTTCGAAGAAGAGCTTGCTGAAAACCGTATCACATGGAAGTTTAACTGTCCGGCCGCCCCACATTTTGGCGGATGTTGGGAGAGTATGGTGAAGGTCGTCAAGACGCACCTTTTCAAGATCATTGGTCAACAGCTTCTCTCTTACGAAGAGCTAGTTACAGTGCTCGTTCAGATCGAGTGTTTGTTAAACTCTCGGCCTCTTACGGTCCTGAGTGCCGATCCCGCAGAACCTACCGCGTTAACGCCAGGTCATTTTTTGCATACCGCTCCTTTACTCTCATTGCCCGCGCCTGAAGTAGAATCAGATAATCTCAACTTGCTTCAGAGACATTCTCTGCTTGATAAATTAGTGCAATCTTTTTGGAAGAGATAGAGAATGGAATATTTACATAGTTTACAAACCCGAGAGAAATGGAATACTCCGTCTGTGCCAATCAAGCCTGGCACGGTTGTTGTTATTATAACTGACAATTCACCTCCTTTATCGTGACCATTAACGATAGTAGAGAAGATTCTTCCTTCCAACGATGGTATAACGCGTGTAGTTTCTGTAAGAACAGCTAAAGGTACATACGTGCGTCCGGTCGTACGTTCGTGCCCATTACCTACGCAATAAGATTGTTATTTTTTCTTTGTAACCACAGTAGTTTAAGTGCTAGCGGTTAGTTAGTTTAAGATTGTCGCAGTTTATCTTATATAAATCGCAGTTTCAATATTATATTTCCGCAGTTCTTTATTACACTTTATGATTGGGTTTAAAGGTGACCCTTTAAAAGGGGGAGGAAATGTTAGCGCCATCTATTTTACTTTGTTGAACTATTACGCAAGATGTCAAGCTAGTCCTTTCCTGCCAATCACAATCGTGCACCTAGCAAACTTCTCGCCAATGAGCGTCGCCTTCTTTATGGCTCGTTCGAGAGGGACATTATAACAGTTCAAATATGGATTCCGGCGTGAGCGCATCTCGCTGTGTTTTCTTTATCCGCTGTTCTATTTTATCGCAGAACGATATAATTTTACTATTATAAGTTCATAGCAGTCCCGCTGTTTCTTTAGTGGTGTACTTTGTGGCTTCGACGGTAGAACTGAAGTGCTGTGTAGTGTCTCTGGACTTTGCCGACACGTGGTGAGCCGAACTTCTGAAGACTCCGGAGCGGAGCTGCTGGTAGATCGATCGGCTTCACGAGGAGGTAGGTGCACGATTCCCTCACCCCTTGGCCCTAGGCGCGACACTTGCGTTCACCAGTTTTTCTGTCCACGTCGAAGGTACTAATTTCGCCGTCCGTCGGAGCCCCACCACAGTTAGTAGATGAGTTTATAATTCGAATTTTACGTGTGAGAGTCTATCATCATCATCATCATTTCAGCCAAAAGACGTCCACAGGTGGACATAGGCCTCCCCCAAAATGGGGGGTTTCCCATAATCGCCACCAACAACAAGCAGCGTCTCGCTGAGTGTATATTATAACCTTTAAATTTGAAAGATTACATAAAGGAACCATGTTTTTGTATTATTATAAACAAGTATCTTACAAAGGAGGACCTATTTTAGACGTTCAATTATTATTCTATTTAACAGTAAAGCAAAATATTCTTCATTTGAACAAAAATTAATTAAAGTAACATTTTAATTAGTATCGTAAAATTCATAACAAAATCACTGGAATGTATTTTGTTAAGAGGAAATCGAGGCAGGAATATGTAATAGCGTTCCGACGTTAAATTAATGGTTGGAGGAATTCGGAGGAGAAGGACTGAGGAAACAGTCGGCAAGAAACGCTAAGTAAACGATATGCTAGAGGTATTTATTGATTAGTTGTATTTTGTAGGTTAATGTAGGTACTGAGATTGTAGATTTATGTGAACTTGGTGAAAATTAGCATGTACTTAGTAACGTACTTAGAAAGCAATATTAATATTCATTGTATTATTTAAAGTAAAAGCTACGTCTAAGTTCCTTTATATTTATTGAAATGGTCTACTAAGTCTACAACGTTCTCATAAACCTTGTAGATCATTTTATATTTTATTAAATACCGTACTTGTTGACAGCCTCCCACATCTATTAACACTGTAATTTAAAACCATTTTAAAAGCCAAATTTTTAAAAGAGTAACCATAGATTTTCTTCTTTTCTCTATAGGAATTAATAAATAGAAACCGTGCTAGCTTCTGGTGTTTAATAAGTGCCCATGTAGGTTTATGTGAAATAAAATATTATGAATTTATGATACTGATTTTTAAGAATATTGCAATTAGTTCTCATTGGAACTACTAACAATTTTCCAACCACTAACAAAAAAGTACAACCGAATTGAAAAACTCTTCCTTTTTTTTGAATTTGGTTAGTTAGAAAACTGATGTGGCTAAAAGGTAAGATGGTTCTATAAGCTAAAGGTACAATCAGCAAGAGAAGTCGATAGACTGTTCCGTTTCAGGGTTCCGTTTCCAGATCGTGCCGGCGGGACCCAATTAATAAGCCTGTGGTGTCCGTCTGTCCGTCCATCGCTCCGTTCGTCTGTTTGTCAGCGGGCTACAGAGATAACCGGCAGGCAGGTGAAATTTTCACTGAGTGTGTTTCCAAATCGACATACGTTTATGTTTGTGTTTACGTGTTGTTTGTTTGTGTTCGTGTGATTTTTTTTCTTTATAGGTATGAATTGTTAATTATTTTACGATGGAACTGAATCCAGTGTGCCAGTCCGACTCTTACTTGACCGGTATTTTCAGTTTTTGAGCACTATATTCATGAAGAGTCGGAACTATTATAAAATTTGAGGAGTGTAGGCTATTACATAGCTATTCCATGAAATGTTGGAAAGCACTGTGTTGAATCATTTTGCATCAATTTAGATAATATACAAAAGTAACATGGTAAATCTATTTTTACTAGCTTCACTTGTATGTTTGTATGTTTGTTTGTAACCTACTCCTTATAGCGCGATTTTGACCCACTTTAAACGACCAGATTTCATTTAAACTCTGTAAAGTTATCGAGGACCGATGACAATACTATAATTTCATAAATTTGTGCCATTATCCTTGCCAGGGTTACCAGGACAGCAAAAACACTGTCTTCGAAAACTACGCTGACATACGTCACAAACTACGCTGACATACGTCACAAACTACGCTGACATACATCTCAAAATTCGAAATACCCTAAAAAATAGAAAATAAATAATAGTTAAAACAAACTAAAGAAACACGCTTCCATACAAAACCAAGCGGAAAGAAATGTGTTTTTTAGTTTTTTATTGCTGATGTTAGTGAAATTGTTCAATTGGCCAAATAAGGACACAATCGGACTTTTTATAATATCACCTTTTGTGAATAAAGAGTGATTCTTAGTACACTATCAAAGGTCTACAAACGCTTTGAAGTATTATAGCCCATGATTGAAAGTCCAAGGAATAATGGACCCAGACTGGGTCTTTTATAACTACTTATAATAGAAACATTTAAGTACATGTTTTCTGAACTGTCTCATGGGACAATATAAACGTTTTTCTTGGCAAATACAAAATTTCTTTTACATTTTGATATTTATTTTTGACATACGAGCTAGTATTATTAGGCCTTTTTCGCTAAATAAAGACAAGACAGTTTTGTTTGTCATTCTTAACAAACATGCAGTTTTACATGCATCGATGAAAATGTACTTGATGATATGAAATAAATGTAATGATAATGCAAGAGAACGACCTCTAGTACCTACCTGTGCAAAAAAAGTAGGCTTCATTCCGCCGAGTTGCAGAAAAGTTAAAATTAAAAACTGCATATATGCAATGAAAGTGTTAATAATAATGCTTTATGAAATTAAACCGAAAGTAAATATTACTATTTTCTTTTAAATTGTTGTGGAATTAGTTCCACTTACTTCCTCGATCAGGTTAAACTAAGGTTGCCGCTATCGGTTCAGATGGTAGATCATCCAGGAACGAGATCCCTCCGTGCTTCGGACAGCACGTTAAGCCGTTGGTCCCCGCTGTGATTTGTGGAAATCTGCCAACTGGGTGTCGTATTACCGAGTTACTGGAATGTGCAGGCTGTCGCTCCATGTAAAACACCTGGTATACAGCTGCATCAGCTTAGACAGAAACCCGACCCCAACATAGTTGGGAAAAAAGTTATGCAGATTATCTGGAATGACTTCCACAACAATACAAAAACTCCATAGCCACGAGCGATATCGTAAAAATAAATATCGAAATGGATCGGAAATAAAATTTAAATAATTTTAATATAAAATAACAAATGTGTTTACATTGAAGCAGATCTTGTTCGAAATTTTCCAATGAAACATGAATTATTTCTGCTAAAACTTGATTCAAGAGTGAAATTTACATTATTTTTCGCTAAATTTAATAGGTAGGTTGAACATTTATTAACTGAAGATAGATAGGATGTATTACTCTGGTAATTCATTGTTCCCCCACAGAATAAAAAATATACATACAGAACATGCGGAGTCACTACAAAGTACCACGTCCAAGTCCCACGGGCCTTATATATTTCATTGCTTTTTCCATGTTCATACATCAAGGACGTTTGTGACATACACGTCCAGGTTGCAGATACTACGCTCCTGACCTTCTCAACAGAAATCACTTTTCCACAAATATTATAAATTAATTTATCTACTCTACTTTAAAACAAGTTTATACTGAATTATATTTTAATAAAAATTAATGTGAAATCGAATTAATTATTTCCACAACCAAGTTCTTGGTAAGCTATTGTGTGTTGTAAATAAAATAAAAATAAAGAAGAAGAATGACTGTTAGAAACAAGTCGTTCTAAGTCCAGACTGACAATTTGATTGGTGCGCCTAGGGCGAACACGGGACATGACATGCACGAATGTCTACGATTTTCGTGGACGACACAGAGTCGCCCATTATGACATTGATTCGCGTGTCTTGAAGGGCAAGAACATTACTGACATCTGTGAAAGAAAACATCGTGAGGAACCTGGACCGTCATCATCATCATCATCATCATCTCAGCCGCAAGACGTCCACTGCTGGACATAGGCCTCCCTCTATTTGGGGGGCTTTGCCATAATCGCCACGCTTGGCAAGCGGGTTGGCGATTGCAGTATGATGGTAAAATGCATAGAAAACGCTGCTGCCCGTTCTCTAGTACATCCTTTAGTCGCCTTTTACGACACCCACGGGAAGAAATGGAGTGATGCTATTCTTTATGTCCGGCACCACACGGGACACCACCTGGACCGTACTTCCTATTAATAATAAAGGTGAAAGTTTGGATGTTGTTACTCAATCACGCAAAAACAGGTGAACGAATTTGTTAGAAATTTGGCACACGGGTAGTTTAAAACCTGGCTAAACACGTTAAATACTTTTCATTGCGGTCGTACATTTGTGTGGGATGATTTCTGATATACACGCAGGCGAAGCCTCTGACAATAGCTAGTAGTTAATTTAAGCTGAAAATCGCACAGCCGTTGTGAGCAAGCGTGGTGATCGTACTTTCTTTGTAGGAGAAGAGACCCTTATGTATTTATTATAACACACATGTATGGAGGACCGCGACAGCGACTTACGAGTAGTAGGTCGTGAATTCGAACCCAAGCAGGTGCTTTGGTGAAGGAAAACATCGTAATGGAACCGGCATGTGTTAGAATCAAAAATTCGAAGACATGTGACATCTACCAACCCGTACTGGGCCTGTGTGGTGGGTTATGGCCCACTCCCTCTCACCGAGAGGAGGCCTGTGACACAGCAGTGGGTACGTTATAGGTTGCTGATGAATGTTTGGAGGCAGACTTAATGCCATAGGAATTTTCCAATACTCAACCTCGTGCGTTTTCTGTACGATCTCTGAAGAAATCTTTGCCCTACAGTAGGACAAAATACGCTGATATTATTATTCCTGGCAAAAGATGCCTAGCTTACAGTGTCTCATTACTGAGGAAAGGTCTTCCCCAAATCGCGAGCCACCTCGATCCAACCCTTAAGATCCGGGTCTTGGTTGTCTCGCCACCTCTTTCTGGGCCGGCCTTGGCGGCGTCGTCCATGCTCGGGCACCCACCGCGTGGAGACTGTTGCCCACTGTGCATGCGGCTGACGTGATCCGCCCAGTCTTGTTTTTACAAAAACTACGGTCTTCTTACGTTGAAGTTAAAAATCATTATTAAAAAGATTGATTAGTTCTATTGCCATACAAATACAAATATTTGTCCGGAAATTTTGCAGCATCGCTATAAACATCTTTCATATTTCATTATGATGAGAATCTAAAGAAGAGTACATAACAAAGAATATTTTCATTAAAACACTGCCATGGGACTTTTATAAAAGGTTATTTTATGAAAAATACTATACAGACTTGCTGTCCCCAAAAATTGGGGATTCCTTCCTTCTCGTGAATACCGTAAGACCCGTCTTATGAGGAGAAAGTAGGTATTACAAGGATGGATAAAAACGTCCATATTTGATGTTGTAACATCAAGATCACCAATATGTTCTCTTAAGGAATTTCTCTTGCACAAATTGAACTATGCTTGATGCGCATGTAACAATGATTATATTCGCCTCCATACTACGCTTTGGAATGGCACAACATGGCTTTTTCTTCCACATTTCTCTATTAGTCTTCATCTAAGTAGTCAGCTCCTTACTATCCATATCATCATTTACACAGTCCATCCATCGTTTCTTTGGCCTATACATATAGGCATCGAAATTCTATATTCAAAACTTTCCTCACAACATTTTCCTCATTCATCCGTATCACGTGCCGTATACCATGACAACTTTTCATTTATCAGTGCCGGCTGCCGGCCGACTGTTAAACTTTTCCAAAACCCAAAGCAACAATATAAAAATAAAACTGTACCAACAGCTCATTCATTTCTGGATTCAAACGCAAAAATATAACAATAGCCCTTAAATGATCATCAACTTCTTTTTAACTCCCAAAACATATTGAGGTAGGTACACAGGAGACGCAATTTTCCTCTACGTAATGTGGCTCATGTCCTTTGTCGAAGAGACGAAGGTACCGCGTACCCTTCGCCATTTTCATTTATTTTGTCTGTATTCATGGAAAAATGAGTGAAAGTAGGTCCTATTGTGATTTATTTGTCTATGGAACAGAACAAAAGATGGCCCGGGAAGAGGAATGGAGGGTAATTTTTACCCATCTGTTCACAAATATTACATTGTATTGTTTCTGTGTTGAAACTAGTTAATTAGTTGGAAATAATGGAATATAAGCGGAAGTTGTGCCATTATTTGCTAGTACTTAGAAAAAAGTTTTTTTTGTTCGATGTAATTTATGCAAATTGTACCTACTCGATGCTTTCATGAGGAAAATTCATTACATTTATGTTTATGAAAATAAAAGGTACCTTATAGTTTCCCCGTTTATCTGCTCCTACATTTGAATCACCATACTGTAAATATTACTATAAACTGAGTAGTTACTGATGAAGGCTGTATTTACATGACAGTGTTTTTAGATTCGACTGTTCGGAATCTCTTACTAAAACTGAGGGCTAATGACGTAATACAATATCAGTAAGAATAGCTTCCACTTTGATAGTTCCACAACATTCATCACATTTTGTGTTTGAACAGAAGAAAAAATAGATTAACTATAACCTTCAAAATGATTCGATTCTGATTAAGAGTGTGTTACGCAATTAGGTTCCTGTTCCGTCACGGAGAAAATATAGCTGTGTAATCAATTAGCACGTTAACCGCCACGGCAAAAATCAGAAAAAGTCAAAAAATGTACTTAGTGTTATTTCACTTTAAATAGATTATATTTATGCCATAAATACATTCTTTATTCCAAAAACATGGCCGCCACGCAGCAACGACATGTTCAGGTTTTGTATGTGTTGTCGGTCATATAGTCCGACAAGGCCTGAATGGAACAGAAAGTGTCGGACAC
This sequence comes from Aporophyla lueneburgensis, assembly GCA_932294355.1. Classification (NCBI taxonomy): domain Eukaryota; kingdom Metazoa; phylum Arthropoda; class Insecta; order Lepidoptera; family Noctuidae; genus Aporophyla; species Aporophyla lueneburgensis. The sequence goes on from OW028746.1 coordinate 9,695,249, forward strand.
ATAGTCCGATATGGCAGTTAACGTGTTAATTGTGGTGTTAATAAATGTGGTCCATCTTAACCTTTAAGTCCCTGAGATACCACATTTGGTATAGACACAATCGTTTTTTAATTGTGTCTGTAATTACGGTAATTGACTGGTTAATAGCTTCTTGTTAGAAATCAAGCTTCAATCTTGATTCAATTCAGCAGGTGTATAGCCTAGTCCCAGGCACCAAAAACGCCTAAAAGCTAAAACACAATAAACACTCTTGATTTCAACAGTTGCGTTTGGCACTTTAATCTAATTACATGGTTAAATACAAAACAACCTGGAAAATATACTACAAATCTGCTCTACCCCTTCTTGAAGAACAGACATGGATATGTTCTTTACAAGCGTTCACACAGTACCAGTTCGTGTAATAACTCTCTCGCTACACAGTTTGTTTTCAACATAAAGTCGTAGTTGTAAACATGCTAAGTGCATTGGAGTCGAAGCCGTAAATAACGCATAGCTACTAGGAGCAACACAATGACCTATTTCCTATACCTTCACTGTTCAACTAAACGAATAGCTTATAGTCTAAAGATGGGGCTTGGAATTGTGTAGGTAATTTACAAGAGTCGAATGGCTCGTTTATTTGCATAATGGTTTTGTCTTTTTGCAATTTCTATGCGTTCTAGGTTTTTTCCAATTTGTTTCCAGTGTCAGGTTATTGCAGGTTGCAAAAACGTACGAAAATTCAATTTTGGGGACACCTTAATAAATTACACCTTAATAGAATATGTAGGTACATACATAGTTTATGCAGGTTTATAATAAATTAAATAATGATATAGCTGTTTGTTATGGAAAGAGTAAAAATAATGTGAATCTTCTCATACTTATAAAATGACAGAAATGCAGTAGGCTTTCACGGCTTTTTTGTTTTGCGATAAATGAAGAATATAAAAGAATTTAGTGGTAGCCACTAAATTCTTTGATAAAAAAGTATTCATACATTTATGATCGTGCCGAAACAGATAAAATCTACAAGCACAGATATATTTACAGCTATTTAGGACCATCTCCAACGAAATCAGTGTGACAGCTTTAGCGATGTCGTGAGTGGATTTAGCAAAGTTTGCTCAAGTTTGGTGACACAAATGGAGGTTACGTGGTTCCGTACAAATGTTTTTATTACGTGGCTGACGGATTTTCGGCACGTGATAGACACGATACATAAACACATTTTAACGGAGAAATTAATGTAATACGGTGTCTTTAACCTTTCTATACTCTGCGCACTGGTCTGAAAGACCGCCAAAACTCTCTTTCGTGATTTTTTCTTTTTTCATTGATGCTAGTATCTTGTATTCACTGCATGCTACCTGATTCGTTTCTCCATTTTTTGTAGGACGCAAAGTGCGTTCGTGCGATGGCACGTACGGCCATATTTAGTGACAATTAGTCTGTGGGACTGACGCGAGTTGTTTTTTTTTTTTATTTTGGCTCAAGTACATTTTATACTGAGCTGAAATGATGATGCCATAGATATTTTGTATGTTTAATGTTCCTCATGGGAGTATTCTTTAGGTTTGTAAGTTTTTATTTTTTGTTTTGTTAGAAGGAAAAATATCTTTTTGCTAATATTTTGTAAACTCTAACAAAAAGCTTACTATATCAGCAACATACATAAAAGAGACGTTTACTCAGCAAATGAATAATTTATGATAAGAAAAATGACATCAATTTGTTCACGATATTCTCTCGTTACGAAAAAAAAAGGTTTTTTTTTAATATACTGTTATTTTTGTTCCGTACTTTCACTCTGTGAAACCGTGCGTGGGTATGGTGGTCATATGTTTTGACGCGAGTACAGAAAGATTAAAAACGATGATGCTGACGTTATTTCTGTACTGTTACAGATAGTTCCTCACCAGCGGTGTTTTAGGGCTGTATCGTACTATTAAAAAGTACGTTTTTGAGTATATTTCATAACACAATAATCGAACCGCACCCTTAGTCATGCACTGAGAACCCGCATTTACTCCTAAGTTTACTTACTTTTTACGGTACGGTTTCCCAGAAGAGCTGTGACCCACACATAGTGTCCGTAGTTTACCGGTGAATGACTTCACTATTACCATATTTATGAAAGTAAGTTGTTCGTATTCACAGCGAACTATTTTTACACCGTAATGTCAAACACAAAGCACTGGTGGCCTAGTCCTATCGGCAACGACTTACAAGATTTAGGTAATGGGCTCGAACTTTGGCAGGTACTTAACTTTGCATAAATCACTTCATCACCACTGCTCCGAAAACGGTGAAGGAATACATAGTGAAGAAGCTAACATGTCCGAGAACCAAAAAATCGAAAACATGTGACATTTATTAATCCGCACTGGGTTCATGTGGTAGATTATAGTCAACTGCCTATAAGCCTATGTGCAAGCAGTGAAAAATGTATAGGTTGATTATGCAAATTCAAACCCCGCTTTCATCATTTTCATGATCGTCGTCACTGCGGCCGTAATATAGCACCGGCTTAGTAACCGTATTTTAAGATAAAGACACCAGCATTAGTTGGGCACTAGCATTTCATGCATCAAAGCACCTTAGATAGAAGAGGCAGCCAATTACAGCAGGATTGCAGGTGTCCGTACCACGATCTCGCAGAACACCGGCTTAAAGTAGCAACATTGTTGTGCTACCTGCAGTGAATTTGAATTACCGAAAGCTCTGCCATATGTAGGGAGCCTCCTCTGGTAAACTAGTTCTGGAAAATAAAGGAAAGGTATGCAGGGTGTGTATTGATCATGTAGACATGGAGCATGTTGGGTCGCATCTACAGATATATGTAGTTGCCAACCCTTCTACGTATAGGTATGTATAGTATTCGGCTCTAGTAGAGGGCTAAATACAATTTATTTTAAACTCTTGTAGGCTAAACTACTATTTTTCACTTCAGAGAGACATGTGAGATAAAAAATACGCTTTTAAAAATAAAATATTTTTAAATCTACCTACTATATTTTATTTATTTTCCGCAGATTTTCTTTTATATTTTTTTAAGCGAAGGCTACTAATGCAACATTCGATAAAATAAGTGGGTAAAAATGGTATTTGTATCTGTAGACAGTTACAGATGCAATATTTATATATTTTTGAATCCTACTAATATTCGTCCGGTGGTCGTATGTATCATCATCATCATTTCAGCCGTAAGACGTCCACTACTGGACATAGGCCTCCCCCAATTTGGGAGGATTTGCCATAATCGCCATGCTTGGCAGGCGGGTTGGCGATCGCAGTATGTTGGTAGAATGCATAGAGAACGCTGCTGCCCATACTCTAGTAAGTACCTTAGTCGCCTTTTACGACACCCACGGGAAGAAATGGGGTGGTGTTATTCTTTACGTCCGGCACTACATGGTACCGGACTACTTTTTAGTATAACTTAATGCTACACAATTAAATGCCTTTATTGGTTTGTGTGGGTTCATAAAACTTCACTAATACTCATTTTAATGATGGCTTTGTGCCCAGTCTGAGTAGTTATTACGACGTATTTCAGTAGTTTTGATTTGTAGACACAACCCCCGTTGTTATTTTAACAGGACTTCACATCTCTTTCCAAGTACCTAATAAAATAGATATACTGATCACCGTTGATGTTTTGGTGCCTTTGTATTCTACAATACTTATTATGATTTTAGGATTACCTTAACTAGACGTAACTTGAAATTATAGAATGTTCCAAAAGTTACGCTCGCCGCAGTTGGCTCGTGCATGGGTTACCATCTTTACCCTCTCTTTAAACCCCTCCGTGTCTCGGAAAGCACGGTAATACTTAGGTACTGGGTATCATTGGTAGATCTTTGACAGTCGTTACGAATCGGTAGTAACCCGAAACTCTAACATCCAGTTTTACCAAAGAATATTGTGTTGCTTAGTAATTTGATTGTGTTGTTCAGACAGACAGTCGCTCCATGTCAAATACTGGCATTTAGCAGCATCTGGTTAGACTGGAAGCCGACTCCAACATAATTCGGTAAAAGCTAGGTATGATGAGTCTGTTCCAAAAATATGACGAAAATGCAAAACAATTAATAGTGCCACTTACAAATTGAGTGTTTTGATTATTCGAATATCTAAACCCGGAATATTTATTTCAAATCATTTTAAATTTGTATTTCATTTGCCAATTGAGGTTAATTTTATAACCTCAAATTTCGTCGATGACTTTTCACTCACAATTTAATATTGTTATTCAAAGAATAATTGTCAGAAAAAGTAGTGAGATAAGTTGAAACCTAAATAAACATGAATGTTATACTTGTTCCCTATAAAGAGTAATATAGCAAGAATTTCAACCTGAGCAGGGTTTGGTCACACTTGTATCAGACACCTTTGGAACAGACTAAAAATAAACGTATTAATTATTACGTCCGTATTCGGTTCCAATAGAGGTCACATTCACGACAATCCAGCTTAAATAAGCGAAGCCTATATCTAAACTTAATGCATTATTGATTGAGAAAAGTCTGCCGCTGGCGATGGTATTTGATCAGAAATGTTCATAACTCGTGGCCGGGTACCGCTATCGTCTCCGGTATTGGTGGCCTGGTATCCGCGGAATGTTCGGCTCCATTACGGTGTGTGATGTTTTATTAAATACCGTCTTACTTTCTTTGCGAATGATAACTTGGGATGAAGACTTGTATGATGTTTTTCAATGCAATTGCTTGTAAAGTGACTCTTATTCCACCCCTTTTAGGTTCACAGTCATCACCATCATCATTTCAGCCGCAAGACGTCCACTGCTGGACAAAGGCCTTCCAATTTGGGGGGCTTTGCCATAACCGCCATGCTTGGTAGGCGGGTTAGCGATCGTAGTATGGTGTTGAAATGTAGAGAACGCTACTGCCCATTCTCCAGTAAGGTTCACAGTGCAGTGTATTTAACGTGTACTTTTTTTTAGCATTCATACACTTGCGTATTAAAGTGCGCCACTAATAACTATACTAGTCAGAGGCGTACGCTTGTTTCACATCCGAACAATTTTTGACAAATATTTGTGGCAACATAATTATGTTTGGTACTTTTTGTTTTGTATGCATTAATCATTACACTGTTGGTTTAGGTGCAATCAAAAATTTAACCATTTGTATCGAAATACCTATACTATTTTTATAGTTTTTTTGCTGGCCTTTTAAAGGCTAGGCTGATAACTTTTAATCCAATAAGTAATGACTCGTTCTTAATGTTTACTCTTAAATAACCAGCACTCTAACTACGTAACTATATCTCAGAAACTGAATCACTTTGAAGGAGATTGCTAATTCATTGCTTAATTAATTCGAAAAATTTGTCTGCTGGGTAACTTAAATAACACAATTAATATTTTTTAAGTGTCAAAACGCAATTACCCCTCTGTATATCTACTACTAGCTTTTGCCAGCGGCTTTGCCCGTGTGGAGGTTGGAAATTATCCCGCGGGAACGTACTACACGATAAAAAGTACCTTATGTTTTAATCCAGGTTATAAACTATCTGTGTACCAAATTTCATCTAAATCCGATTACTAGATTTTGCGTGAAAGAGTAACAAACATCTATACTCACAAACTTTCACATTTTATATTATTATTAGTAGGACTTGTCATTATGATATCGCTAGAAAGAGGGTGACCACTAACAAAGATGTGTGGAATACGAGGACTAGCCAAACTGACCCCTAATGAATATGGATAAAGGTAGAAGGACAATGATTGTCGACTGATCGTCTTAAGTATTAGCTTTAAAACTTTATTCTCCACAACCACAACAGTAACAACTAAACATAAAAGCATCGTGTACGGTAATAAAAACAAAGTATACACATGTTCCCTTTCATATAATCTGAATCTCGAAAACCAATGCAATCTGAAAAGTATGAGTACAAAAATGGGAAATGAAACTGAATTTGCTTGCTGATGTGACCCATTTCTCTTAGTACCTATGACTTTTGTAACTATGTCGTTCAGTGAAGCAAAGACTTCGCATGCCGAACGAGAGCGTATTCCGAATTTATTTATGTACTTTTTACTTGCAACGATGTGTATTATTTGGAGGAAATAAAAAGAAACGGTCAATAGCAAGAAGTGATCAATCGATCGGCTGTCACTGAAAACCAGCGCTGGGGCTCTGTCTCGCATAGGGTACCAGCATTATGCTGAGTGATGGCCGTTTTGCGTGGATGTGACGCATATTTTCCCACATCTTATTTTTTATTTCTGTATGTTTCTGGTCTTACTGTGCGTCATGTTTGCCGCAAATAAACGTATTTTCTTTCTTTTTTTTTCTTTCTATCTATGTATGTACATTTTTATGTATTTGTATTTCCGTGTGGTGCCGGACGTAAAGAATAGCATCGTCCCATTTCTTCCCGTGGGTGTCGTAAGAGGCGACTAACGAACTTACTAGAGAATGGGCAGCAGCGTTCTCTATGCATTTTACCACCATAATGCGATCGCCAACCCGCCTGCCAAGCGTGGCGATGATGGCATACTCTCCCAAATTGGGGGATACCTATGTCCAGCAGTGGACGTCTTTCGGCTGAAATGATGATGATGTAAGTAGTGAGATATGACTGATAGTAAGATAATTAATGTCGATTATTTATGTGTTCTTCATTTAATCAACGTTTTCCTAAAACGATTACCCATGCACGGAACTAACTAAAACGAATTTATTATCTAATAAAATAATAAAAATACAAAATTAAATTCTTAGTTAAAACGCCCACTTGACAAGGTTGCGACCGCTCTCTTCACGACCGATCCGTCCACCAAAACTTCTGCAAAACGAGGAACCCCGTCAGTGCCAGCCACCAGATTGAGAATGCGCCCCCGGCGCCAATACAACGGCTTAAGGTTGGCATCCTTAATCAGGACGAGGTCTCCAATTTTGGGCGGATGCATTTTATCAGTCCACTTGACGCGCTGCTGGAGGATGTGCAAATACTCCAAGCTCCAACGCTTCCAAAAACTCTGAGCGAGCTGCTGCACCAACTGAAACCGCGATAGCCGATTTTGGCTCACATCGACAAGAGGGTACTCGGGCAGGGCGACAAGTGGCTGTCCAATCAAAAAATGGCCCGGGGTCAGGGCCTCCAAGTCGTTCGGGTCCGAAGACAGCGGGCACAATGGACGCGAGTTCAGTGCAGCTTCAATGCGGCAAAATACCGTAGCTAACTCCTCAAAGGTGAGAACGGTGTCTCCTAACGATCTGCGCCAGAGTCCCTTTGCCGCTTTCACCGCGGCTTCAAAAATACCCCCCCAATGGGGGCAGGCTGGCGGGTCAAACAACCAAGTGACCCCTCGGCGGGCTAATTTGTTACCAATGTCAACCTGGTTCTCAGCAAGGAAGGCGTATACCTCCTTCAAATAGTTACTTGTACCCTTGTAGTTAGTACCGCAATCAGACCTGATCAAAGTAGGTAACCCACGGCGAGACACAAATCTATCCAAGGTCGCCACAAAGGCCTCCGTCGAGAGGGAGGTTACCAACTCCAAGTGCACTGCCTTAGTTGACAGGCAGACAAACACACACAAATAAGCCTTAACAATTTTACTATTCCGAAGAGGAGACGTCTTCACCAAAAAGGGACCAGCAAAGTCCGTTCCGACGCCTGCAAAGGGTCTCGCCTCATTAACACGATCAGCCGGCAAGTCTCCCATCATTGGCTGCATAGTAGAGGCCTTAGTCCGGTAGCACGGCAAACAACGGAAGACGATGCTACGAATAGTACGACGGGCCGACAATATCCAAAACTCTCGCTGCAGAATGGCCAACAGCGCATTGCAACCGGCATGCGAGTTCTTAATGTGACGATCAGTCACCAACAATTTAACCAAATGGCCCTCCTTAGGCAACAAAAGGGGGTGACGGGCCCCATAAGGAAGGCTAGAGTGCCTCAACCGTCCCCCAACACGCAAGAGACCCGTATCGTCCAAAAAGGGGTTCAATTTACTAATGGCTCCCGACAATTTAGCCTTACCAGACTTCAAAATTTCAATCTCCTTCTCAAAGTGTGCAGCCTGCACGGAGCGGACCCAAAGGAGGAGTGATTCCTGTCGCTCCTGAGGAGAGAGAACCGGAGACAGGCGTTTGTTCCCGGAGTTCCTAGAATTATGACCAAAACGCCTGATCCACGAGGTAACGTTCAACAATTTGTCGAGGGAGTTGTATCGATTCAACAAAAATTCAGGGTCAAACGGAGGGTCCTTCGTTCCAACAGCGAGCACCTTGAGCCCGGGCAAAGGACCCGACATCAAGACTGGCGTTCGAGGCCAATCATCCTCGGGGTGAATCAGCCAGTCTGGTCCCCACCATAGGGGGTGAGCAATCAGGCGGGGTGCCATGCACCCACGTGAGGCCACGTCGCCCGGGTTCAAATCTCCAGGCACGTGCCTCCAAATCAAAGGCGTTTCAGAATTTTGAATCTGGGACACTCGGTTCGCAACAAAGACCTCCAAAGAGTGGACGGACGTCTTCAACCAACACAAAACAATTTGACTGTCCGTCCAGGCGTAAGAAGCCCGAATGTCCACAGTTCCACCCAAAGTGTGAGCAACGTGGTTCAATAGACGCACAAGAAGCGCCGCCCCTGACAATTCTAATTTAGGGATGGTCAGTGCCGTCCGGAGGGGGGCCACCTTGCTCTTGGCCATGACCAGTGACAACTTCACCTGGCCTGTCGCGCTGACGGTGCGCAGATAAACAACAGCTGCATAACCGTGCGAAGATGCATCACAAAACCCATGAAGGGTAGCAGTGTAGCTCCCAGGGGGGAGGATAGCGCGGGGTAACACGACCTCGTTGACTGCAGGGAGTGCGGATACAAATTGGAGCCAATCTTCCAACAGGGTTTCCCGAAGTGGCTCGTCCCAACCAAGTCCCGCAGTCCAAAGGCGCTGAAGAAAACATTTCGCCCAAAACAATACCGGGCATATCCAACCATTCGGGTCAAAGGTCCTCGCGACAGTAGACAACACCAGTCGTTTAGTCCAAGTGTGAGGTGACTCCAAGTCGACATCGTATGTGAAGATGTCTTGGACTGGTCGGTACTGAACGCCGAGAACTGGTATCATAGCAGGGTTGTCAACATTTTCAAACAAAAGCGGGTCCTGCCTATGATCCTCCGGCAAACCTTCCAATAGCGCTGGCGAGTTGGACACCCATTTACGCAACTCATAGCCAGCGGAAGCCAAAATACCAATCAATTCGTCACGCAACAGAACAGCTTCCCCAACTGTGGGAGCTCCAGTACAAACGTCGTCAACATACAAGTCCGTTTTCAAGATGGCGGACGCACGAGGGAACTTCAAACGCTCTCGGTCCGCGAGCTCCCAAAGGGAACGAATAGCAACAAAAGGGCTCGATCGGAGGCCGTACGTATTCGTATTGAGCTCATACACAATCATGGGGTCCTGGGGATTCTCTCGCCACAGGATCAACTGATAACGTCGGTCATCCTTGTGAATAACCGTTTGGCGGAACATCATTTTGATGTCGGCCACAAAAACTACCTGATGACGACGGAAGGAGGTAATGACGTCACAAAGATCCCTCAACAATTTGGGGCCTGGATGCAAGCAATCATTCAAGGAGACACCAGACGAAGTCCGCGCAGACCCATCAAACACCGTGCGCAGCTTACCGGTGGATGGCTTGAGGACCGCGTGATGCGGCAGGAAATAATGCTCACTTGAGCGCCAATCCAAATTTGACACCGACATGTGTCCCAAATCTGCGTATTCCCGCATGAAATCCAAATATTTCTGCCGCAGCACTGGGTCCCTGCTCATGCGGCGCTCCATTGCCAACAATCTCTTCTCGGCCGTAGGTCTGGATTCGCCGAGAGGTGGTCGCACCGCAACAAAAGGCAACCTGGTCACAAGCCGGCCGGAATGGAGTCGACCTGTGTTGTTCTGGTAGAACAACTCGCACTCCTCGTGTTCCGGGTTCAAACGGGCTACCTGAGGGGGCTCTTCAACCTCCCAAAACCTCTGAACGGCGTCAGAGAGGGCGGAGCCGGATGACAACCCAAAATCAGGTTCAGGTGTAGGGAGGTCCCACAACGCTGGTCCCATCACCGCAAAGCCAAAGATGGTCGAGACAGCCACCAAACCGCGTGGCTGCAGAACCTTTATATCACCCAAAAGTATTCTCCCTAGTACATCGGAACCCAACAACAAATGCGCTGTCCTAGGGGAATCAAACCGGGGGTCAGCCAATTCCAGGCCTGACGTCAACCGGACGATTTCTGAAGACAGCTGACATGGTGGATGACTACCCAAAATATTCGTCAGAACAACGGCCGAAGCAACAATTTTAGGTGCCATACAATTCAGAGGAGTGACCTCAAACCAAGCCAGTCCCTTGGACGTGACCTCTGTTTCGCCCACTCCCCTAATTTTGCGTGAAAAGTCACGCACATCAAGGCCCACCTGTCCCGCTAAAGAAGATGACAAAAGGCAACCCTGGGCTCCCGTGTCCAAAATGGCACGGACCACAACAGAATTCCCCGTGGGCCCCCAGACCCTGACCGATGCCGTTGGCAACAAAACCGTTTCGATCTGAGGGGGTTCCTTAGCGGGGCAGGCGCCAATGTCCTAACAATGCCTGGGCGGCGACCGATCGCCGCACCCAGGCTCAAGTCTTTCCCGACGAGGATAAAGATCAAATTCCTCGTCCGCGCGGTGTCCCGAGCCACGCGCCATCGCTGGAAGGGCATATCCCACCGGATGCCTGAATGGCGGGGGGCGTGACTCCAACCGGGGACGTTCCGCCAAAGGAGGGGAGGGAAGGCGGTGCTGGTCTGGCCAGCGCTGCCTAGCAACAGCTACGTAACTACTTTTACGTGGGGAGACCAAATGGCGATCGCGCGGCTCCCGATCAACTTGCGCGGGGGGTGGAGTGCGGCGCTCAAAATTGCGGGCCTCTCCCCGGTTCTGAACCGGCGAGGCAGAAGCCCGGTGACCAACTCCATGGTGCCCCCTCGTACGCGAACCTTCAACAGAGGCTGGTCTGCCAGCGTGGTTCGCGTTAGCGCACAATATGTCCAAATGGGACCCCCTACAAATTCCACAAGGGCGGGGATTGGGGCAGTCCCGATGGAAGTGAGCCCCCAAACATGAGAAGCACAGACGGCGTGCACTGGCAACTCGGCGGCGGGCACTCACGTGCAATTTCAAAAAGGCCGCGCAAGTTGCCATGCCATGCCCCGTGTCCTTACAGAACTCACAACCAGGACGACTCTGGGTGGCAGCAAAACGAGCGGCGGGGCGACCATCAACAGGCCCGCGAGCCCTAGTCCGTCCCTGGTCTCGTGGCCGGGAAGACGGTTGGCGTGACTCGGTGGCAACGCTAGAGTTGTCCATAAACCGACACTCATCCTCTAAAAATTTGACGAGGTCACCAAATGGGGGGAGGTGTGTGACACTATCCCCACCATACTTCTGCTCGAAACGAGCCCTCAAATCAGCTGGAAGACGTTGCAGCACCACATGTACCAAAAGGTAAGACCAATGGTCCACCGGCAACTCCAATCGCTTTAAAGCGTTGGTCGCTGCCACCAACGGGTTCAACAGGTCAGTACGCAATGCTGATAATCTTGTAATGACCGGTAACCCCAAAATCTGCTTGATGTGAACATCAGCCAAACAACGCTTGTTTTGATACCGCCGGGTGAGTAACTCCACAGCGGTAGGGTAGGCTGAGTCAGTCAAAGACAGATGCTGCACCAAGGCTCGGGCCTCACCTTCCAGGACAGACAACAAATAGGCCAACTTTTGGGCGGGTCTGAGGTCCGAGCGTGCATCAACCAAACTTTCAAACAGGTTTTGGAAACTTAACCACTGGTCCAAGCTACCGTTAAAGTGTGGCAGTTCCAAGGTAGGCAGTCTACTCAATAGTCCGGGACCTGAAACAACCGAGGTCTCCGGTTTGACCTGGACAGGTGTCCGGCTCCCCAATATTTCCCGAGCACGTTGACCAATGACATCCCCCAGGTCCAAGATCTGGTCGTAGTCAGCAAGGACCTTGTCACGTGCTGCCTGATCCAGCACTTCCAGAGCCACATCACAAATGTACTCGTTGTAGCGGGTGAGCAGAGCATCAACGTTGCCGAGTCTCAAGTTCAACTGCTCGAACCGAGCAAGCGTGATCCCTTCGAGATCCTGGCGCTCAGCAGTCGCTGCAGCTGAAGTGAACCACCGTAGCTGTGTGGTCAATCCACTGATTGCCTCTCTCACCGCTTTGTGTGCCATTGCACAGACAATACAATTAAAATAAACCAAGCAAAAGGTTTCAATCCAAAGTGACTAATCAGCAACTCAAGAAATAACAAAATACTGGTTCCAATTTAATGAACAAAATAAAGTTTTGTTTTAATTCAAACCAATGTCAACGGTACAACAATAATAAACCTTTCTTCCAACTTTCAATGTTAATGCTCAATAATGCCAATCAACACTGTAAGCATATAACCAGGCTGACTATGGTAACTTCAGTTTACCCGACAACATGAGTTACTCGACTCAATAAATTTAAACAAATTATTTCAAATAACAATTAATCACCATTAACAAACATTTACAGCGAATTACTACTTCCCTTATAGAGACTGCCAAGTAATTAGCCTACTGTAAATTACCAATTTGGTGGTTATGTCTTATAACCACGCTCTGCTACCAAAATTTGTACGCTGCCAGACTAGACCCCTACAATAGGTTTTAATTATTATGTGGAAGCGTGCTAACCGTGGGGCTCTAGAGACAAGAGTGGCTAGCGTACTGTCCGCCGTACGCGGAGCAGACAATATATAAGAGAACAATTGCAAATAAATTAACTACACTAAAACGAACAAGGGAACTCACCTTCCAGGACGACGACCGCCTGCTTCTTGGGATTACCTGGATCTTTGTATGTAAGTGAGTGTGTATGTACCGTGTTGTGACTTGTAAGTGGGTTTTCCAGAACCAGGCCGCTGCCACTCGCCAGAGATTCACTCCAACATGCGGTTCAAACACTTAACCTTAAAGTTCTTTAATATCAAGAAACTAAACCCGTATTCCTTCACCAAAAGGGGTTATTGTAACACTAAATCATTAGGTCATGACGTATTGTCCGCAAAACGACCGATTTTCAAGGATTGATTTACAAAAAACTCGTGGAAGCAAAAATCTGTCCGACGCTCTCAAAGACCAAACTAAAAAGGGGCAGAAAAGGAAGTGACAAGTGTCAAAATCAAACTTGACGAGTCAGATGTCATTCCGTTCGGGCGGCGCGTTCCGAAAGCGCATAGAGTAACAAAGGTTCGTTCCGAAACAAAAATAATATTATTACAATTTTGTCATGATCTTGTTACTCAAACTCAGCTTTTCTGAACATGTTACACATTTTTTTTTAACTTTCCTGTACAATATTAATGTGCAGTTATTAAGTCATAAATGTAGGTAGTACCAATCTACAGTATTCCTCTATGATCTAAATACGTAGGTAAGCAGCGCTTAATTACTTTCAAACTCATTACATAACAGCTTAGTTCCCCCACCACTACCCTCTCCAACCTCTACTAAAACTAAATTGATTCTCCGAAATCTGTAGATAGATATACTCAAGTACTACCCACATTTCCCGTTAAAATAAACCATTTGAAGCATGACAAAAGCCTAGCAGAGATTAACAGCGGCGTAGACTCCTACCTATCGTCGCATTCAGTCTATTGAAGCTAGCTGGGTCAAGTGTTGCTACACGTGAATACTGAGTAGGTTTACATGGACACATTTAAAACGTGCCGTGTAAAATGTTGCCAGTTTACAGAGTTAAATGATGGCGGGGTTAGTTGGTTGTCTTTCTGGAGGTGTGTGGGTGATGTTGTTATATAGAAATGCGGACATTCAAGTTTTTATAATTGCACGAGGTAGCTATGTTCAATCCATAAACTTAATTATGGTTTTTGACAGAAGGAAGTGGTGAAAATAGAGTTGTGGGCCGTTATTCATAGCTATATCTTAACGCCGGAGGTGACGTCCAAGAACATATATTTATACAGACCTTATTGGTAATATTCCTCAAAATATCAGGTTCGGAGTACTCGCAACCGAGGTGCGTGTAAAGATCGTAGCAGGTGGCGTTCTGTAGTTGTTGCCTACCCCAAAACGATTCTTCCTTTACTGTAGTTTATGTATGTACTTAAAGTTCAAAAACTGCTGATTCTCTACCTCATAAGCAGCCTATAATGTTCCTACTGCTGGGACACAGGCCTCCTCTGACTTTGACTTTGACCTCTTGGTGAGAGGGAGTGGGCTGTGATCGACCGCACGGGTTGGTAAATGTCACGTGTCATCTAATTTTTAGTTTCAGGACATGCCAGTTCCCTCACGATGTTTTCGTTCACTGTTTTGAGAGCAGTACTGATGAAATAATTTAAACAAAGTAAAGCGCCTGCCCGGGTTCGAACCTACGACCGTAAGTCATAGCCATTACCACTGGGCCACCACTGCTCTCTATTTTCTGCCTAATTTGACAAAAAAAAAATGTATATTTGTGACGAAAATAATATACCTAGTAGGTTCATACGACCACTTATCACCAACGTCAAAACCACAATATTAGATATGTTAGTGGATGTGAGATAACGATCACAAAAGATAAGAAAATGAATGCCTACATCCTCCATCAAAATATAATACAATATTATTCACAACATTATTCAGCGTATTTACCTACAGGTGAAACATTTTTTGAGAGCTAAATTCGGCTGTGTAAGGTGTTTCGCGAATCATTTTTGGGCATAAAGTCAAGGCATCGAATTTCGTGGCACCACGTCATTCATCTATATCGCATAATAAATTGGCTTCCGTGAAAAATATATCGAATTCTGCTGTGTTAAAAAGGTAATTGTTATTTATATCCTATAAACATGGTTAGTAATCAAAATTGCTTATCAATACGTAGATATCGATTCAGCCAAGTTTTCATCGCATCTAGCCGTAAACGTGCTGAAAAGAATCCCATTGAACGATCAAAGGGGATACTGTAACCAGCAAGCTTTGCAAACGTAAGTTTCATTTTGTTTATCCAAATCTGTATCAATAGGTAAGCAATCGCAGGACCAGGAGAAAACATCTCCATGGTCATGGAGATTTTTTATTATTGATTAATTTTCAAGCAACAATGGACTCATTATTAGGCACACAATAACAATACACATACGAATATAGGAAGGATTCATTAAATGAATATAACTGGTCATCAAAAACAAAATAATTGAAAACAGTACAACACATTAATTATTATTTTCTAACCGACATTGGCACAGCAACATGCTTGCCACATCAATGCCGGATATAAGGGCAGTGCAATCGGTCGACGATCATTATACTGGAACTTTGATCAATAATACTTTCATTGTAATCATTCGCTCTAGATTATCCTGCATCTAACACTCGTTGAAAAAATTTCGCCTTTTTAGTTTGTTCCGTTTTTTTGGAGAGCATGTTCGTTTTAACGTATGTTACACTTAATATTCCGTTTCACATAATTATGCCCACAGCACCAGAATACTTTTCATTAAGCCCAGCAACGTTAACCTCCCTGTATGCTTCACTTTCTTTAAACGTTCACCATTCCTCAATCAAAAAGTTGAGAACCTCTGCGTCATACTAGACACGTAAGTATATTAGATGAAATCTTTGCACACCGCAGGGGTCGAAAACAGTATACGAACAATTTATCAAAACTCCGACTAAGTTGTTTCTTAGACACGTTAAGTCGGATTACTGAAAGCTTATAAAACTTTCTTGAGCAGTCAGCATTGAAGTAAAGCTGAGTATATTTCGTGAACAACTGCTGTTAGTCTAGATTCTCTAGGTAGCCTAGAAACATGTATAAACTAGAAGTTATCAGCCAGGCGTTGCTTGGTTGTAATCAAAAAGACAGCTTGCAGGAGTTACAAAATAAAACGTGACACTTTCTTTAAAGTAGGTATCGTATCTTTTCTTTAGAGCGTCGTATATTTCCTCTGAACAGGATTTTCGTGTTTTCTTTCGAAGTCTTATTTCGTCAAAAATACCTTGACAAGGAGAAAGGTGTTTCAAATAATACACGTGTGCGTATATATTCTTGATCCTATATTCTACTTGTTAAGTAAGAGATTAGTTGTCATTTAGGTACTTATGTTTGTACTTGTATGTGCTTATATGTTTTCTTTCTACATGTAGGTAAATGTAGCGGCATCAATGGTTCTTAGCGAGTTACGAAAATATATCAACATGTTTCGAACACAATCTCAGAAACGGTACTAATATTTTCCGTAAATAGTTCACATATTTTTGACGGATGGATAGAACACAACATTTGTGTAGAACACAAAAATGCTCAGTAGTTTACAGAGACAATAAAGATAAATGAATATTTGTATAATGATGCAAGTTTATTTTTATTTGTATTCTTTAATAGCTTCTGCCCGCGACTTCGTCCATGTTAAATTTCTTGTTCCCCCGACTGTCCGTCGCGTCGAATCGCCTACACGTGCGATTTTCCCCGTTTTTGCAACATTTTTCATTACTACTCCGCTCCTCTTAGTTGTTGCGTAATGTTATATAGCCTATAGCCTTTCTCGGTAAATAGGATACTCAACACAAAAATAATGTTTAAATTCGGACCAGATTAGCGCGTTTAATCAAACAAACAAACTCTTTAGCTTTATAAAATCAAAATCAAAAGTCATTTATTCAAACTAGGCTGAGAGTCAGCACTTTTTGAGCGTCAAAGGTACACAAGACAGTCCCCCCAAAACGCCCGCCCTTCGACACTTCCTAGTGCTTTCGCTGGGAAGAAGAAGTGGCGGAACAAACTCCCCAGCAGCACAGCTGTCTGTTAAGTTAGAAGAACTTGATTCTATACAATATTGTGTAAGTAATTATAAAACAAAACATACAATATTCACCATATGTCAGCTAGCACAGGCCAATATACCACCAACAAAACATTGAAAACTAAACTCAAGCTGAAATAAATAATAAAACAAAATCGTAAACAGAACTTAAAACGTAAATAAAGCCTCCAGGCATAAAAGGCGTGCCCGCTTACATATTCAACGATGCAAAATGATACATATACAGACATTGATACATACAGCTAAGTTGAAGGTACAATAGTTAAACTAGGACCTCCGGAGTAAAATAAAATAACAGTTAATACAAGTAACAATAATAAAAACCATGGTCAGCAAGACGACCAGCCACCACAAGCAGCACCCGTTCACAAGCGTAACGCAAAGGTCAGCCATTACCCCCCTCGCCATAATATTATATATCTAATATCTATATCTATAATATCTATAATCTATAATGTATATATATAGTAATATATAGATAGTATAGATTTGCTTACAGAATGGCGATGTCGCTTATTATGACGCCCACGAGGATTGACACGATACTTTATTTATAGCCAAATGTCTTAAAATTTAATAACATATTTTTCGTGTTTACCTCGTAAAAAACGAAAAAAATGCTATAGGGATTACGTATATGGCCGACCTCATTTATATTCACTACGAAAATAGACTTTTTACTTTTTAGGCGTTAAGGCGTTTATCGGAAGTTTTGGTTCAAAATTTTCAACATGCCATGGGACACGACTGTAATCTATAATTTTTTGTTAAAAAGTTTTTATTTTATAATTTTTTTGTGACTTTAATGTACTCATAATACTTGGCAAGGTATACCATATCCAACAAAAAAAGAATTATCAAAATCGGACTACTCTGTATAAAGTTATGCGTGGTTATACATTACAATCAGTGAGTGAACAATCAATCATCCCCTGTTTTCCAACCCTTACGGTTCGATTTTGTTTTCCAAATTTATATGGGACCACCTTGGGAGTATACCTTTTCCAATAGAAGAAGAATTGTCAAAATCGGACCACTATGTAAAAAGTTATGCGTGATCATACATAAAAAAAAAATATATACGCGTCGAATTGAGAACCTCCTCCGTTTTTTTTCGTCGGTTGATTAGGTATATCTATACTATCCATACTAATCCATACTAATATTAGAAATGGGAAAATGTGTGTGTCTGTTTTTCGTCTTTCGCGGCAAAACGGAGCGATGAATTGACGTGATTTTTTAAGTGGAGATAGTTGAAGGGATGGAGAGTGACATAGGCTACTTTTTGTTTCTTTCTAATCCCCCAATTCTCTAAAATGGGGGGTGGAACGCGCTAATCTCAGGAACTACTGGTTCGAATTGAAAAAATATTTTTGAATCCGGTAGCCTATTTATTGAGGAAGGCTATATAACATCACGCTACGATCAAAAGGAGTGGAGCAGCAACAAAACAATGGACGAAAACTGGCAGGCAATTCGATGCGACGGGAAGGGTCAAGGTAGCGAAAATTTGAAGCGGACGAAGTCACGGGCAAAAGCTAGTGAATTATAGAATAGGTCTAGGTAAGACTGATTAGTCGTAAGAGGCGACTACGGGACTTACTAGAGAATGGGCAGCAGCGTTCTCTATGCATTTTACCACCATACTGCTATCGCCAATCCGCCTGCCAAGCGTGGCGATTATGGCAAAGCCCCCCAAATTGGGGGAGGTCATGTCCAGCAGTGGACGTATTACGGCTGACATGATGAAGACTGATTAGTACAAAACGCCTCAGGCATTAATTCTGCCCTTGGACATTTTTTTTTTCTCGTGCCTAAATTTTTCATACATAAATTATCAGCCAGACTGACTAAGTGCGTAAGCCTAGTAGCCTACCAATCTTAGAAATGGCCTTTAGGACCGACGTGTCCTTTGGTAGAGACCGCAAATAAGTAATTTTCTGCGCAGCTTTTGCTCTCAGATTCGGATTGATGATTTTCGCGGGTTGCCTGGCAAATGCCTTGTTTGGGGGTCACCGCCCATATTTCTTTAAACAAAATGATTACTTGTTAATAAATAAATTTGAATTTTTAAAAACTAAACTTAAGTGGCGTGACAAGAAGGCCAATTCTCGTAATTAAAAAACGTTCAAATTCTAGTCTCATATCAGCGACAACCAAATGTCAAAAACTTGTCAAAAATATATGGAAACTCGAGGTTTTTTTAACTGAGATACTGAGATCCGACTGAACGTTCTTAAAATTACGCAAGATTCCAGCAGTGGACCGCTCTGCTGACTTTCAAAAGTATGATATTTAAGAAACCTCATCACTAATTCTATGATCTAATTTAAACTATACAGAAAATCTAGTGCACGACTTGCCTTTTTATGCATCTTCGTGAAACCTGAGATCTAACCTCAAAAGGAGCTTAAGGGACCTGTCGCACCGCCGTTGTCAGCGAAGAAATACTGCTATATGACAGCCGAGATTATAGCAGAACATTCGGAAATATTCCTGTTTGTTATGGCGCGGTAAGAAGCAATGTTTTTGGGTATTTAATTGACAATTTTATTGCATCGGAGCAACAAATAGGGTTGATTTTGTTAGTTGAATAAAAATAATTATAAATAATTATAACTGAAAAATTATGTTTATTTTGGTGTTCACTCACCACCAAAATAAACATAATTTTTCAGTTATAATTTTTTTTTTTTTAATAATGTACGGCTCAGAGAAATATTTTTTGAGTATATCTTTATGTTATTTTATTCCCTGTATCTACAAAAATCATTACAAAAGAAATTATCTAAATTATACGATAGAAAAAATTGAGTTATTCTACGATTTTTTGGTATGATACTACAGTATAGTCCGTTTAGTACGACTTCGCATATAACGACCAACCGTTTATAGCGACGTTTATAGCGCGTGTTTGGTTTTAATATGAGCCACTATAAAAGTACATCCGTTTATTACGACTCCGCTTACAGCGACTGGCCGCTTTTAACGACGGAATTTCACAGAAAATTGTCCGGTTACAACGACGACGAGCGTTGACGTGTTTACAAATAAATGTAGGTAAGAAACTATCTCCGCCCCGAGCTTCACCCTTGCCTGCACGTCGCTGATTTGAATGCGACTATTTAGTTTACAGCGTTATTTTGCGGGTGATGCGTGATTCCGCGAAAAAAGTGTCATTATGATTATCTACATAAATATATACAACATTAATTTTTGTTTATGCGAAACCCGAAACACGGGTCTAGTATTTTTATGTAAAGAATCTATGAAAAAAATTTCAAAACTGTATCATTAATAATCACAAAGTTATAAGCTTGATAAGTTACCTGGTTGTCCACGCAAAAACATATGCAGATCACCACAAACAGCTAATGTACGTACCATCTCCGTGTAATGGACGTTTGAATACGAGAAAGACATGATAATTTTAAAATCGAAACAAAACACTAAGTCCCGCGACTTGGAAGCGTAATTAAATATTTTTGGTACAAAACATAACATGGTGTAAAAATTATTGGAATCGATTCAGTTACCGATTCTGAACAAACTATATTCAGGTTTCGCATATACTAAAAATAATCTTGTATATAAAATTCAAAATCCTGAGCGACTGACTGACTGACTGATATATCAACGCACAGTCTAAACCACTCCTAGAGACATAAAATTTGGAGGGTGTGCTCTTTGTGAGGAGAAGGTATCCACTAAGAAAGGGTTTTTTTGAAATTCCGTTCCTAAGAGGGTGAAATTGAGGGTTGAAATGGTGAACTTTTCGACATCCAGCGGGCGAAGCCGCGGGAAGAAGCTAGTACATTATATGTACATTATGTGAAATAAATAAATATTTTGATTCAAATGTTTTTTTTTGCCTTGGTCAGGTAAATATGATTAAATACATTATGTTTGTATGTATACATATGAATGTGATTTGAATAAAAATCAAACATAGTAAATTCCTTTAGTACGACTTCCGGTTAGTACAACGTAATATCACCGGTCCCTTCACCGTCGTTATAACCGGACTTCACTGTATTTTATTTCTCAATCATTTAATAATAGTTATTTGTTATACAAGAGTGCAAAGTTGCTTTTTAACCGCGTGCTCTATTTTGATGACCGAGCAAGCGAAGGATTCTAAAATTGAATCACGAGCGCAGCTCGTGATTCAAAAATTAGAATCCTCAGCGTTAGCGAGGGAATCAAAAGAGTACGAGGTGAAAAATCTTTGCACTTGAGTGCAACACGTATCATTTCATCCCACCTCAGCGAGGAAATGCAAAAATAAACTTCCTCGTCGCTAGAATTACTCATTTTAGGTTTTTCACTTGTTTTCAAGTTTCTTGTTTTAACCTAAGGTTTTAACAATATGACGTGAAAAGAAAATGGCGCGCGCAAAACAAAGAGTTCCGAGTCTGAGTTTTTAACAAATTAAAAAAAGCTTGTATGGTAAATTTGGGACCATGGAGGTTTAATGATGTTTTGAATTTACAAACTTAGTGCACACGATGTTCTAAATTCAATTTACTTTATCCTCTAGCGGATAAAAATGGTTTTTGCACTCAGATATCGAAGGGCAAAAATACTTTTTCCGAGATGAGGGGATGAAAATAATATAGTCAATTTGTTTTTGCTTTAGTTATTAATTATTGTAATGTTGATCTGAATATTAATTTGATTTCGTATTATATTAATTTTAATTTTGATTGTAATTTTAGATTTGCTTTTAGATTACATTTTTATTTTATTTTAATATTGTAATTGAATTTATTGTTTAATTCCTCACTTATGTATAGTTAATTTAAAACAGAAGAGTGTTTGTACCTAACACAAGCAATGCTTTGCTTAAAAGGTACTTCCTATAATTATATTGTTGTTTACATAAGTTGTAGAAATAAAGTTTTTTTTATTTTTTATTTCTATGAAACTTTTTTGGCTTGTAATATGAAACAATAAACTATGCGACTAAAAACTCAGTGTTTTAAGGTATCACAAGTTTGGGTAACATTGATCCAATATTCAAATGATCAACGACTAAACATTACAGTAGATACTTAGATGACATCCACTCGTCAGAATCATGGCAAAACACGGAAGATGTAAATCAACGTAACTTCCGTAACATGAACGTAATTAAGATTTTCATGAAATATGATCGCGGAGTGTAATAAAGACGTAATTGATTTCACACTCGCACAGAGATACGTATCAATAACGTTATAAGTATTCTCTAATTTCCTCCCGTTTCGTACCCTTAAATGGTTCCCGAAGATTGAATTAAAATTACTTCACCTAAATGTAATTTACGAATAAAATATTTCAGTGTGAAATGACCCGAAATTGATTCAATTTATAGCTTTTACAAAGCTACGGTGTTGTACCTACATACCTATATTTTAGGGTTATTTACAGCATAGCATAATCAGTATATAATATTCCCACGGCTGGGACTCAGAACTTTAGTTTTAGTTTTAGGACATGCCGGTTTCCTCACGATGTTTTCAATCACCGTATTGAGAGCAGTGGTGATGAAATTAAATACATATAGGAAAGTGCCTACTGGGATTCAAACTATATCTATTATAGTAAGTCTAATATACCTATAATCAAACAAGAAACACTTTAGTTCTTCATGTATTTCCGAGTATCTAGAATCTGCTAGATTATGAATTTATGAGCCCGTGAATGCCTAGTCAACTTACCTATTGTGGTATATTAATTTTATTCTTGATACATCTTCTTCACATGCAACAAGTTTATAAACGCTTATTTAATATTTTGAAAGAGTAAATATGGAGTTTTTTGTCCATTCTTTCCATTTTGAAACTACCCTTTGGAAGGTGGTTGGGCACCTTAAGTAACCCAAATTGACTTGTTAATACTTATTTTCGTTATACCTAAGTATTTTTTTTTCAGGATGGGAGATCATCAAATGACTTCTCCCGCTCTGGGCGGAGCGGGAGGGCGTGTCAGACTTTTACTGACTAAAACCCACCCGTGTTCCATCAGTTGCCCATGTGCCAGGGTCACGGTATCTCTTTCGAACAATCACGCGACCCCGGCAGGCATCGGTCCTAGTAGACCCCTACATATACCTAAGTATTAGGTCATTTCTTTAGCAATAATTAATTCGTTTCAAATGGTTTCTATATGATAGTATCTGTGGCGATTTGGTTCGTGCACCTTCGGATCGCGCGCTGGGATTCGCTGAACCTGGCGACACTAGCGCCATAGTTTAGCCACTGCTCCCCGAGCGCCGACCATCGAGAAACCAGTCAGTCTTCTTTTTCGAAAACGCTCCGCCGGTACTTTTTCTGTAATTTTGAGGAAAAGTTGGTTTTTCTCCGTGATAGACAGCTAAAGTTTGAAGAGACTCGTTATAAATACCCAACAGTGATCTGACAATCTGTTTCGTGCTTCACGGTGTGAGTTGCTGACAGTAGCCGGTAAGGCGTCTCGGAGCTGGTCTGCAGGTTAGTGGGCCAATAGTTTTCAGTGCTGACGTCAAAACCATTTATCATTCTTCAGGTCACAGAGTGGGTTTCATAGGAATCAATATAATTACTGTCGAACCATAACTTTTCACATTTGAGCTCCCCGCGTGTTGTCGGCTTTTTACACGCCGCACCACCAGTGCGACTAGGATCAATTCTATTTTCTAGTTAACTAGCTGACCCAGCAAACGTTGTTTTGCCGGGTGAAAAAAAGTGAAAATTTATACTTAGATGTATGTATTTTTGTATGTCGTATCATAAAAAAATAGAAATTAAAAATTTTGTCTAAAAAATAAAAAAATAAATTTAGGGGTGGACTACCCCTAACATTTAGGGGGATGAAAAATAGATGTTGGCCGATTCTCATAGATACCGGATAAGCACAAAAAAAATCATCAAAATCGGTGAAGCCGTTTCGGAGGAGTATGGCAACGAAAACTGTGACACGAGAATTTTATATATTAGATTTTATCGTTCAAAACTGCCTTTTATGCCAATTTGAAACAAATAATTTCACTCTGACTTAGAATAAGCTTTATATCTAAGGTGTATCAATTCATAAACGAAATATTTTAAGAGGTACACCTGTAGTTGGTAAAGAAGCTATAGAAGCAAAAAGATTTTTTTTTATCTAGGCGTTTTTGAATTTTCGTAATTATTATAATTTTAAAACTGCTTTAGACGTTTTGCATAAACCCTTTACTCCAAATTCTATGAATGGCCCGCCTGACGCTGCGAGGGCGGTGACCGAACGGCACGAGCATGGCCGCGGTGTATCGGGCCGTAAAAAATAAGGAGCCAGTATTTCTTATGTGCGTCAAATAATTTATAAATATTAAATTTTGAAAATAATACATTTAAAAACATTTTTTTTTTCGTTGCTGTAGCTTCTTTACCACCTACAAGTGTACCTCATAAAATATTTCGTGTATGAATACAGATCAGAATATGAGACACCTTATATAGTGATAATCGCACAAATAAAATGCTTCTTGTGTCAAAGTAATTCATGATTTTGATAAAGATATGAAACCTTCGTTTTATACCTATAGGCGATTACTATACTCACATGTGCACTTGACATATCTCGCTTCGAAGCTCCTCAATGAAATCAAAAACAAATACCTCGTACAGAATTCAAAGTGTTTGAATAAAGGAAATTGTGAACATTTTCAATTTTAATAAAGACTGAGTAACTACTCAGCTCTTCACACTGACCTTTAAAGCTTGCGTGGGATGATGAACAAATTGCAAAAGAATGGTATTTTACCTCCAGTGAAGCTACAGCCGAGGCGAGCAAACAATTGCAATTACATTTGTATGCACAATGCTTGACATCAAAGACAAAATTTTCAATTAATCAAACAGAGCATATTGGGTCTTCAGTTCATAATCATAAGAGGCGTTACTGTGTTGTAATTGTTTGGGTCAACACATTCGATTCGGGTGTATTTATTGAACAACAGAGCCGCCCGATCATTACTACACATATTCGGGTTCTATTCGGCTCGTGTCGATTGACAACCTCCTTTCGGCATCTGCCATCGCTGAATTATGATCTGGTCGGCTCGGCACTATTGCAAGCTATTACTATGGATTCAATACGATTCTAGATTACTGTTACCTGTAACAAGATGCGCGTTTATCGGCATCATCCACGGATCGACCCATTGCTGCTGTTATTACTTAAACACAAGCTCCTACAAGACAGAAGACAGACACAGAACACTGTAATATTATTAAATTATTTGTAAATAGTATTCAAACACTGGACACACTTTTAACATTGAACTAAAATAGAAAGTCCCCTCTTACATAAAATTTTATTTTTCTTCAAACATTGCTGGATGCATCTATTGTTGGTTTCGCTTGGGGAATCCAGGACCTTTCTTACGCCTTGAAAGAAAACAGTGCACAATAATGATACTCCTACAAAAGAATAAAATATGAAATGTGGACAAGAAACGTTATTTGGCTGAGCAATTCATACCTAGGTAGTTGTGATAAAACTTGCACTTTAGTAAATAACGTAAGTTTCTTAACAGACAGAAGAAATGTGGCCGTACTTTGGGATACAAAAAAATTTGGATTTGTGCAAAAGCATAATAAAGTCGGGGTCGTTAGATCTGTATTTTAGTTTTCGCCACCGAATTCTGAAATTTAAAGTTATTTTTCACTTTGTAGTGTTTTTTTCAGTCGGTTTAAAAAAAAAATGTCTTTTATTTATTTCTCATAACTTTTTAGTTATGGCACTTACCTGCCCACACCAATTTGTATAGGTACCACTTCTTGCTATGTAAACAATAGTGACAGTATTAGAACATCATCAAGATTCACAAAGTGGATTAAATACGTATTATCAAAGCTAATGCAAAAGCGTATTGGTGACGTTCTTCAGAAAAAAGTCAGGTGCGTGGTTTTCGCAATTCTTACGTGCGTGTATGACCAGATGTATGAACATAAACAAGGCAAAAAGAACACCCATATACAAATCGTACCAGGTGGAGTTCTATAGTTTCTGCCTACCCACATGGTAAAAGTGTGAGTTTATTTATATATGCATGCTATCTTAGGTACTAACGACGAAAGAATACCGTGTCACTCAGGATCTAACTAGTTGATGATGATCAGATGCAGATCTAGTTGTTGATGTTGTTGATCCTAGGTGATGGAGGTCAGATAGGTGAAAAATACTAATATTCAACTGCATTTGGGTTTGACTGGAAGCCGTTCCAATCATAGTTGGGAATAGGCTAGACAGATTTATAGATTTTCAACACGGTTTTATTAGCTTTGTATGTGTGTATGTAACGGAACCTGTGAACGTGATTTTCACCCCTTCAAAACGTCAGATTAATTTGAAACTTAGCACACTTATCAATCATCGATGAAAATTAAATACATTTTTACATTTTTGCCATTATCCTGGCTAGGATCACAAGGATAGCAAAAAATAATTAAAAACCTTTCATGTGTTTATTACTTTTTAAACTATTATTTTAATAATGCTAAACAGAAAAATGGACCCAAGACAGAATAAAGTTGTGTCTGAGTGGGTGTTAAACTGCCAATTTAAGTTAAATAAAAACCAACAGCAAAAAATGCTATTACTGTCTGTCTATCAATCTCCATACATCAAATGGTTTAGTTTATTTCACTGAAAACGAATTAAATGTTTAGTCAGCGAACTGTAAAAAATGATGTTACATTCGTTCGAGCACTGACAAATGATCTTTACAGTTTATTGATTGCACCCAGTGCAGTATTTGACGCGTGTCGGGCGCAAAATAAATGGATGTGATTTTACAGAAAATCGTGTATGACTTTTATGAACCTAATCGAGACAAAAGTTGTATGTAAGGATCGTAGCAGGTGGCTTTCCGTAGTTTCTGCCTGGAACCCCCCCCCCCCAACCCCCCATGGGAAAAAGCGTAAGTTTATATATGTATGACTATTGTTCAGGAATTATTTTATACCTACTTAGGTACCACATTTTAAGGAAATTAACTGGACACACACACATGGGACTTAAACAGAACTGTTGAAATGTGGGTATAGTAGTGGTGGTAGTTACGAAAACGAAAGAAGTAGGTCATTAAAACATAGGGAGAGATTTGATGAATTTTAATCACAATTAGATGAATTCAAGTAATGGATCGCATTTTTCATAAATATCGTCATCAGCATGATTTCTGCCGAAAGACGTCCACATAGGTCCTCCGTCCATCCATTTCTTTTTTTTTATATACACACTGACATTGATATTTTTTTATATATACAATGACATTTACTTTGTAAAGTATCATATTGTTTTTAACCGACGAAAAAAAAGGAGGAGGTTATCAATTCGACGCGTATATTTTTTTTTTTTTTATTTATGATCACGCATAACTTTGTACATGGTAGTCCGATTGTGACAATTCTTTTTTTATTGGAAAGGGCATACTCCCAAGGTGGTCCCATATAAATTTGGAAAACTAAATCGAACCCTAAGGGTCGGAAAACAGGGGATGATTGATTGTTCACTCACTGATTGTAATGTATAACCACGCATAACTTTATACAGAGTAGTCCGATTTTGATAATTCTTTTTTTGTTGGATAGGGTATACCTTGCCAAGTATTATTAGTATATTAAAGTCACAAAAAATTATAAAATAAAAACTTTTTAATAATTATGAGTCGACGCTTTGAGTGATCTTTGTTCATTGATTTTTCAGCGCCGACTCAAAGTTTTAAGGTTTATTATTTTATGCTTTTCAGTTTTTTCGGCGGTTTAATTTTTTGTTAAAAAGTTTTTAATTATTGTGAATGTGAAGACTATGTGGGTCTTTTTTAAATTTTGTTTTCTTTCTTTCATCTGGCAGTTTGAGGAATTTATGTGGCCTACCCAAATGTTCTTTCTTTAGTATTATTCGTCAAAGCGTTAGGCTCCTTATGTTCCGATTTGAGCTAAACGATTAATGACAAATGCTTGCACTGGACTGAACTAGACAGGTCCATTCAATCAGTGTGGTTCTTTCCTCAAAAGACCATTTCAGTCACCAATCTACATGATCTTCACATGATGTGAACAAGATTATGTCTGGGCTTTAAAAGAGACTGTGACCTCTGAGTTTGTTTCGGCCTTTCTTCTCAGAGTAGTCAGTTAGGAAACGCCGAACTCATCTAGTTTAAAAAAAAAATATCATTGACATGTAAAAGTGTTTGGACAAACCTACTTACATAAATAAAATCATTTATCATTTATTTATCATTATAATCAGGCCTCCCCCAATTTGGGGGGTATGCCAAAATCGCCACGCTTGGTAGGCTGATTGGCGATCGCAGTCATCATCATCATCATATCAGTCGAAAGACGTCCACTGCTGGACATAGACCTCCCCTCCCCCACTTTGGGGTGCTTTTCCATAACCGCCACGCTGATTGGCGATCGCAGTATGATGGTAAAATACATAGAGAACCCTGCTGCCCGTTCTCTAGTAGGTAAGTCCCTTAGTTGCCTCTTACGTCACCCACGGGAAGAAATGAGAAATAAATATTCTAAGAAAAATGAACGTTTAACTATACCACAACTATATACCGCAAAACACTAAACAAAAAAAAACAATTGAAACATGAAAGCACACAATAGACAATCCAAACAAAAGAAAAGCAACAAGTATCAACAGTTTTCGAAAAACTTATAAAAATAAATAAAATACACGTACATTTTCAACGTCTCGCAGCGTCAAATACTTCCAAGATCCATATTCCCCCCCAAATCGGAGCTTTATCCCTATCGAGAGAATACAATGCATCTGAAAAGTTTTCACATAAACAAAGCGTAGTCGTGACTCGTGAGTAGCCGTGCCTCGTAAATAAGCAACATGGCGGGTCTTGGGGCGAGCCCGGGGACTGGCAGGCCCTTTCAATGGACTCTCCACTGCGTGGCCCTTTATTTCTTTCTTTTTGCCGTTGAAATTGTGTTTTTGTTGATGCATGTTGATGCGGTTCGTGTATGTTGAAATTTATGTGCGGTGCTTGTATAATTTAAGTTTGAAACTGTGGACGTAGTAGTCAAGTTAAAATTTCGATGTATCGAAATGTTTATTTATGTAAGTAGATCTTATAAGATACTTTTACACATAAATATTTTGTTAGTCGAAAATTTTAAACTAGATAGTGTGGGCATATCCCAGCTGACTGATCCCTGAGAAGAAATGCCGAAACAAACTTTGAGATCATGGTGTTTTTTAAATTCCAAGCATTATATTACTATTAGAATTTTATGTAAGTCAAACAATGCAGGGCCATGTTTTTTCTTTCGGTGGGAAACCATTAAATGGTGACGGCATGTCAGACTTTTACTGACTAAAACCCACCCGTGGTCCTTTAGTTGCCTGTGCCTGGGCCAAGGTAACTCTTTCGAACAAATTCGCGAGCCTAGCAGGCATCGGCCTTAGCGGATCCCTTAAATTTTTGCTGACATCTCTTTGCCCTTCCAGAAAGCCTTTTGAAGAAAGAGCCACTGGAACTTTTAGCTAACCTTTCCCAACAGATGGCATGCATACTAATAAACATTAGATAGAAAGTTCCGAATGTAATCTCTGAGATCCGTAGAATTGTGTTGTCTATATCACACTATCTTTTTCCGTTTAGTCAACCGAAAATATATCGTATCAAATTTCACTTGTGTGTATTCTTTCCTTGTCTAAACTACGAAACTCTATCCGAACCCTTTTCCCTTATTTAGACAATGGAACCATTCGATCTATATCTTATCTTTAACGTAGCAATCACTTGCCAAAAAAGCATCTCTGTTGTATACTGTCAGTATTTATAAACAAACTAACTTCTGCCCGCGACTTCGTCCGCGTGAATTTTTTTTTTGGAACTTCATTACTGGAATGCTAGATAGCGTTAAAGTAGCTAGATTTTGAGATTTTTTGGAAAAACAATTTTTATATCTTTCGTAATTTTTTTTTTTCATCAAGTGTATCCTATGTTACTTCTAATACCTCCAAAAATATGTGTACAAAGTTTCATGATGATCGGTTAAGTAGTTTTCGCGTGAAAGCGTAACAAACACGGCGGCGGCGACTTCTCGCCTCCGGCCCTGGTGCGAGCCATGGACGGAGCGAGAGGGCATGGGAAGCCATCACCTCCTTCTGTGAAGCAGTAATGCTCGTGAAGGAGGATGAGGGAGTAGCAGTCTCTGCGCCCTCACGTCACTAGCCGCCGCAGGAGACGCCCCGGGCGTCGAGAGTCGATAGCGGACTCCCAGCCACCGTAGGCGCGAGCTTGCGGGCCCCGGTAAGGACCAGGCTCGGGTCGACGGCGCGTAGTGTTCCACGCGCGCCTCAAAGAGATGCCAGCAATATTGAAGGGGTTTGCTAGGACCGATGCTTGCCAGGGTCGGGAGATTCATTCGAAAGAGTGACCGTGGCCCTGGCATATGGGTAACTGAAGGAACATGGGTGGGCTTTAGTCAGTAAAAGTCTAACACGCCCTTCCGCTCGTAGAGCGGGAGACGTCATTTGATGATTTCCCATCCAAAAAAAAAAGCATCACAAACAAACTATCATTTACATTTATAATATTAGTAAGGATATGATTTTATGTACCTATCTTAGCAACGTGAAATGTGGATGTCGACTTAAATAAAACAAAAAATAAAGCAGCTTAACGATTTCTTTTGTGTTGATCCGCAACGAGAGAAAAACGCAAAAAATGTCAGGTACTTATCTTTGCGAAGTCTTGAGAAAAATATAAGAAACGCAGAGCGTGTTGACCCCTAATTTAGACGCGTTTATTGGTGAAAATGCCTTCTCTTATTCAAAGCCCCAGATTGCAGTGCATTAGCATTCCAAAAAGTTACAAATGGTATGCAAACCAGTAACATCTTTAACTATAGAATCGACCCATTTAACAGTATAAATACTTATGCATGTAGGCATGGGCAGTTGGCATGTACGAGTATGTTTGCGTTGTATAGGCTTTACTATAACTTTATTATCTTGTTATCACAGAAAAATACACACACATACAGTACGTATTTGTACTTGTTACCTATAACAATTTCTTTAGATACTTCCGTGCTATAAATAAATCGAAGCTGTCCATTCCGTTTTCTTCCTCAAAGATTCTTGAGCCCATTTCAAAGTAAGATAGATTACTGTTTAGTCCAGCGAAATAAATACACGTTCTGATATTTTTAGAAGCAGAAATAATCCAACATGTATTGATATTCCTACTTAGAGTCACAACCGGATATACTTAAATAGGTAGGTACCTACTTCTTAGTAGATCTTCGTCGCAGTCACCGTAAAGGCAATCAGCGAAGTCGTAAGTGGTCCTCATATTTACGAATAGCCTGAAGCACAGGTTCAACCTAGTTCAGGTAAATGAACAACTGTGCTCTATTTTTAATTATTAAGTTACTTTGTAAATGTGCCCCTTTTTATTCATAAACGATATTATTATTATAAACAATATTAAATTCCCTTCATTCATCTCTACAAACTTATAAATTATATTTTTAAATATTAAAATATAAAATAAAAAAAACATTTAAATATATAAAATAGTAGCCCACCGGTATCGGGAACAGGGTCAAAGCTACCGGCAGTCAGGGCTGCAGAGAGAAGGTCTGACTTGACTTGTTTTCATATACAAATTATATTATAGCCTTCGCAAGTTCTAAACCTGTTACTTGTCGGTTCTTATTTTATTAATCCGTAAATTTGGCTTGCCTGTAGAAACTAGCCATCGAACATAATAATTCGTAAATGAGAATTAGCCAAGTTAGACCTTAGGCTACAATATATTATCCTAAGTTATAAGAAGAAATTATGTTTTATGTAGTTATAAATAAATTTCAGGACTGACCATTGAACTTGGCACCCATTTAGATCTCACTTCTTTTGTCGTTGAAGTCAACAACCAAGGCATATCTCATAATATTGAACTTAGCTCTCATTTCACATTTATTTCTTGATGGGATAAACCTTAAAGGACTGATCTACGACATTGACGATCGCAGTCAACGGTAAGACATGCTATTCGACATTTCCAAAACAAGAAAAAAAATCCAAGTTACATCTTATTCTTCGTCGTAGCGATGATTTCGTTTTGTAAATTTAATGTAAGCGTCTACCAGAATTCGTCTACTTCCACAGCGTTAGCGTTGGCCTAGCAAAAGTCTTCCATAGTGTAGGTATTTATGCACAGAGAACATGACAAGAAGTGAGGCATTATTTGTGATATGGCTCCACAGTCACACTGTGCTTCATCAGAATACCCCCACCTGACTAAATTGTAACAGCAGCAAACCCACGTGACTTCTTAGTCGGTTAAAAGACTTATAAGTAGAACTTGGTGGACCACTGGGAGCTTTTCTGCAGGCTCAAGCTACTCAGTATGTGTAAGCATCCGGTCTTAATCGACCCGCTCTAGGTCTGCCGCTATTTGATTTGTCGATTGGGGGGAACTGTCACAACTGTGTAGTGTGCACCTCGGCTTTGTTACGTCGTAGAGTGAATGACGTTTGTCTTTCTCCTGCTTTAGCTTTTCAGTAGCAAAGGCAGTTACCCTTCGAACCTCTAGCAGTTCTATTCCTGCCAGTGAATAAAATGAGGTCAATGGTATTACATCATCTTAAGCAAGTGGGACTAGGTGACTAGCATAATAGTAGTACAGAGGAAATCAATCTACAGTCCGTTTTTTTTTGTCGTTTTATAATACAGCGATAAAGGCCTATCTGGTGATCAATACTATGTATTAAAATGCAAATAAAATTCATTTGAATATCTGATAAAATCAAATTGGAAACGAAAAGAGAAATCGAATGAAACAGATTTTTATTTCTCTTTTTGCTATAGGCGCCGGCGAAAGATTGAAAATTGTTAGGTTTTCCGGCTTAGCTCTATACTGAAATCCTGACACATTGGGTATACCATGATGTGTGAGGCTGTGGAAAATATGATGTATTGACTAACCAACAGTTTGTTTTATTTTTAACAGGCTTTTATTAGGTTGACCTGTATGTAACTAACTATGTAATGGAATCTAAGGTAACTAATTTAACCATCTTCCAAAGATCGTAGCGTCATGAAAATTGGCAGCTGTATGTAGTTCTGATGACAATACAATAATATGGTACTGTAGAACTGATCTGCTGATGGAGCCGGAAGATATGAACTGGAACTTCATGATGGAACATCGTATCATAGATGTGTTTGGACTTGTTAGAAAAGTTTTGTAATGAACTTGACCACGATTAAGTAGGTTTTTACGTGCATTTATAAAAGCGTGTTTTTCTTGTGTTTTTCAAACTATAAATTTATTTCAATATTGGTTTCGAATATTTTCACACAGCGTTTTTCTGTCTTGTCACAAATCCATACTAATATTATAAATGGCAAAGTGTGTGTGTCTGTTTATCCGTCTTTCACGGCAAACCGGAGCGAGGAATTGACGTGATTTTTTAAGTGATAGTTGAAGGGATGGTAAGTGACATAGGCTACTTATTTTTTGTTTTCTTTTTTAAGTGGCTGGGGTGAACTTAGAAAAGCCGTGCTTTTCCCATGGACTATTGTATGTAGCATGTTCGCGTGTGTCCAATGCCCAGAATCTGTACATTCTATCCCCAAATGGAAAGACATATAATATCGTCTACAGTAGCGTATTAAAATAACATTCTGTTCCGAGTTCTCTTCTGTGTTCTAAATCAGGAAAAGGGAATGTGTTACCCCGAATTTAACGCGAGCGAAGCCGCGGGCAAAAGCTAGTATTAAATATGCTCTATAGAGAATGTGGAGTTTGTGATATGGATGGCATCGATAAAAAGTTACTATTTACCTGGGCATCTTTATAATTTTTTGACCTTCACAACATTTATGCAGAGTCATGTTTGTTTTTTTTAACATTACTTTACTTTATAACTCTTTTTTTTTACTTTTTTAATTTACGAAATAGCACAAAATATAAGTGAGCCAGTAAACTTTTTGCGCTATATTTCAGACGATGAAATATTTATCAATTAAATAGAAATGCTTTTTTTTCATGTATTTTGATGTTAATAAATCACGTAAAAGCCAGATTGTGAAAAACAACAATGCAAATAATCTTGAAAAAGAGGCTTCAGACAAACGAGACAAACCTAAACTACGCGAAGTACCAAACTATTGGAAAACTGAGTGCGAACAAAAAAAAATATAAAAACAGTGAAATTGCAAACCTACGAAGTACCCTTATTGTACATTATTTTTTGATCCCGTATTTTTATACGCCTTTTTTTGTGGGTGGAAAATCATGAAATGACGTCTCCCGCTCTGAACGGAGCGGGAGGGCGTGTCAGACTTTTACTGACCAAAATTAACCCGCGTTCCGTCAGTTGCCTATATGCCAGGGCCACGGTAACTCTTTCGAACAGATCTCGCGACCCTGGCAGGACTTTTCTACCCCTGCAACGAGAAAATACATTCAGCGGGGTTATTGCGTAACACCATATAAGTAGGAATCACTTTTATTTTGACAGTTCAACAATATTCACTGCGTTATTAACGTTGATGAGTAGACACATTTTTCGAACATATGAAGCAATGAATACCCTTAAAATGATTCCGATTCTGATTAATAATACAGTTACACAATTAGGGTGTTGGTAGGAGGCATCTAAATCTAACCATATAATAAATTAAAGTCGCGTTATGTGTCTATCTGTGTGACCGCTTTGTTCTTCTAAAACTAAAAAACAGAAAAGCCGATGTTTTGTAAAGTCGTAAAAACCGTGCGGAGCCAGGGTGGGTGGCCAGTATTATCCGGAAATATCTCCGATACCACGCAAATTAGCTTCTTGAAGTGAAAAAAAAACATTCAAATATATTTAACAACGCATTAAAAAACACCAAACTCAAAAACTTTTTAAAAAAATTATAAAATAAAAACTTTTTAACAAAAAATTAAACCGCCGATAAAACTGAAAAGCAAAAAGAAAATATTTATTTAATATTTTTTTTATTTTTTGCTTTTCAGTTTTTTCGGTGGTTTAATTTTTTATTAAAAAGTTTTTATTTTATAATTTTTTGTGACTTTAATGTACTAATAATACTTGGCAAGGTATACCCTATCCCATAAAAAAAAGAATTATCAAAATCGGACTACTCTGTATAAAATTATGCGTGGTTATACATTACAATCAGTGAGTGAACAATCAATCATCCCCTGTTTTCCGACCCTTAGGGTTCGATTTTGTTTTCCAAATTTATATGGGACCACCTTGGGAGTATACCCTTTGCAATAAAAAAGAATTATCACAATCGGACTACTATGTAAAAAGTTATGAGTGATACATATAAAAAAAAATACACGTCGAATTGATAACCTCCTCCGTTTTGTTTCGTCGGTTGAAAAAATGTAATGTGTTAAAAAATGAAAACAAAATAAGGCTATTTGGACAACAAAAAAACAATAAACTCTTACGGTTTACGGTATTGAAACTCAATTTCGCATTGCATCCGCGTATTCTCAATACAGCAGATTCCTAGCATATGGTGAGAAATATTTTCACATTCTTTTTAAATTCAGGTCATGAATTGTGACTGGAGGTGGATTGCCCCTTCTAACACGACTGCCGAGCTCTACCCAGGCATTTTCGATAAGGTTTAAGTCAGCGCTTCTCGCTGGCCTGCCATTGGATGGATCCCCACGTCTTGAAAGTCTGGTACCTTCAAGACTTTTTAACACATAAGGATGCGGGGCCGGGCATTTTGTGCATTATCATAAATAGACAATGCAATGTCGCCTATATTGACTAACAATGGACTCACATTGCGGTCAGATTGCCACTTTTTATCCACACAAGGGCCCTGCGTGTGTGCGACCTTTTAATGAAACCGGCCCTCACGTGTACAGAACCTTCTCTTTACGGCACTTTTTTTCGAAACATGCTTGTGAAAAAAGTTCTCCTGCCTGTCTTTAAACTCAGACGTCTCCCGTCATGATTAAACAACATGAATCTCGATTCGCAGAAAACATTATTTTGCCCCATTCGTACTCACCCCATTCGATGAGCTCACGAGGATATCTTAATCTTGCAATTTTATGATGCCGTTAGAATTCTGGGCCATTTGCTGGCCGATAATGCTTATTGGCTTCAGCAAGACGTCTCCTGACCGTCCGCTGACTGTTTGGACTTAATTATCCTTTGGCCGGAAGTCACACGTAAACTTTCTATTTGCCTACATTATAAACTTTATGATATTTCCGATTCCACGTGGACAGTTAATTTAGACTTTTTGATGCCGAGCTTATTGCACAATAACACGAGTAGCCAAACTCCGTCCTGGAATTCGCTTCGCCCATCGGCAAAACTAATCACGTTCGATAGAAACAAGATGGAAGCTACGGGGAGAACACCGGAGAAATGCTAAATTAACAGTTACACCCCCAGGCTTTTAATTAAACTTCAGAGGATTTCCCTGCGTGAAATTATTTAAAATATAAGGATAAATATTTGAATACACAGGTATATTGTATTACAAATTCTAACGAAACCGCGGAAATAAAGACTTTGTATTAGTTTGATCATTTGGAAATTTGCGCAAATAGCGGCTTATTAGTTGACTCTCATGAATTTACTCGCCTCGAATCGAGTGAAATGATACTTTTAATCATGTATTCTTTTCTATAAGCGACTCACAGGAAACTAATTAGACAGTATACGTTCATTCCGTGCGGCAGCACTTTTGCAGACTACTAATATGTGACTGCTAACGTAGTAATGTCCTATTAACTACAGCTACATACATGCGATGAACTCCCAGAGCCCTGAGAACGTCAAAACAAGTTAATGGCCAAGCTTTGTTCATACAGGATGACCGTACACAACGCTCGCAAGGTTTTTTCACGCGCCGACTTCGGGGACCATTAAAAATTCAAAGACTGAGCGCAGCGAGATTAGAAGTCTAGTTTGAAAGATTAATACCCCTGTCTATTGTAACAATGAAGATGTCAAGATTCACATGAAAGGCAATAAATCTGTGCAAGCCTTAACATTTACCTTCCACGACGACGGCGCGGGAGAATGTTACGAATGAAAATAAATCGCCCCTAATTCAGAGCCAAATCGGCGAGATGAAATTGAAATTGAGATTGGGCTGTGTAATGGTGCTATATAGTGATCCGAACGAGCTCCTTGCTCTCGGCAGCTCTGTAGCGTAATTAATACCCCGCCAAGAGAAAATTACCACAAATCAGCACTTTCAATTTGTGCCATTGCTTAAGTAAGTAGGTACCGAAAGTTGAGCAGGTGATATCACGGTAGTTCAATGCTTCAGGAGCACGTTCTATAGAGTACGTAACAAGAAAATATTTCAGGCAGAAATCAAGATGCTTCCAACGATACCTCAATTGTCAAATTATGATAGGAAGTTTAGAAGTTACATTACAAGGGACTGATGAACACACATTCATACAAACATACATAACCGTCAAAATCGTTACCTTCGCCGTGGTCGGGTAAAAATCGTTAAAACAAAGTTAGCACAGCTGTACCTACATAACCGATTGATACTCTTCCGTGCGCAATCGAAACTCTGCTTGTTCACAACAAAACCCGTCATTTTTCGCCATTGAAATCAAATAGACTTTTAACAACTAATTGCTTTCGCGGGCAATCCAAATTAATCGCTAAAAATTTATAATTTTCGATTTGACGACTTATTGAATGAACCCCGACATAATGTAAAAAAAAATATTTTGACCAAGGAACAACCACATGATTGTTTGTTCCATCGTTGAGGTAAGATGTCTCGGCAGCAATTGTGATCATTACTGATGCAATAAAGCCACTGAAATAATCAACTGTGATGGCTGTAATATACCCCTTAACGGCCACACGGGGTGACTAGTTACCCCAGGCTTAGAAAAGGTGGAATTAGAGGTCTTTAACCTTTCAAATAAATACAATAAACGGCATCTGCCGGTGACAGACATGTGTGAGACGTGACATCACTACATAGTAAGCCAAACAAATGCATGCTGGCGTTGTGAGCGTTCGTTTTCTCGGCCTGGGGTTACTAGTTACCCCAGTGTGGCCATAACCGCAGTTCAGGAAAAAAAAAACATTTTTATTTTAATCGACTTATTGCAGTGTCAATCGATAAAATAGAGGTAAGTTTTTGATTTTTTTTTTTGTAACAAAAATTCGTTATAAAATCTAGGCTATTTATGTAAAATATGAATTGTTTACCGAATAAATATTCAGTACGTTCATTGTATGAAAACACATGGACTCTAGGTTATGACAATATGATATATTTTTTTACGTTCCTAATCATAAATATTAGGTCTTTACCTATGAAATTGCCGTTCTGCAGTACTGGCCATTTCAAATCAAAATAATTTTTGTTTGTATAGGAATTCTAATTTCAAATTAATTTTATTTTAAAAACATGGAATTCTTTTTCCAAAAGTAGTCATTTGTTTATTGATTATTGTTACATTTTCATCGCATTTCAATCTTTTCCGTCATCATGGATACGTTAAAAATTCGAGTAATTATGGAATATGAGTACCGTCGTGGCAGCAACGCGGCACAAGCGGCACGCAACATCAACGACGTTCATGGAGCTAACACTACAAACCAACGCACCACCTGTTATTGGTTTGCTCGCTTCCGTTCTGGAAATTTCGACCTGAAAAATGAACCTCGCGGTCGTCCGAAGACTTTGGTCGACAATGACGAATTAAAGGCGATTGTGGAAGCTGATGATACACAATCTACGGCTGAATTAGCAGCAGCTTTCGACGTTAGCGTCAAAACAATATTGGTCCATTTGCGTCAAATTGGCAAGGTAAAAAAGTTTGACAAATGGGTGCCCCACGAACTCAATGATCGCCAGCGCGAAGTACGCGTCGAGATGTGCCTTGCACTGCTCAACAGACACACAAATGAAGGAATTTTGAACCGCATTGTTACCTGCGATGAAAAATGGATTCTGTTTGATAACCGCAAGCGCTCAGCAAGTTGCTTGGATCCTGGTTCAGCACCTAACCAATGCCCTAAACGAAAACTTACCCCTAAAAAAGTGATGATCACTGTTTGGTGGTCTAGCGCCGGTGTGATTCATCACAGCTTCTTACCAAACGGGGTGAGCATTACTGCAGATATGTACTGTGAAGAACTGAACTCAATGATGGAGAAGCTGGCACATCTCCAACTAGCATTGGTCAATCGCTCGTCTCCGCTGCTCCTGTACGACAACGTGCGACCTCATACTGCACAGCAGACGGTCTCCAAGTTGCAAGAACTGGGGTTGGAAGCTCTCCGTCATTCGCCCTACTCACCAGACCTTGCGCCTACAGATTACTTTTCCAGAATTTGTATAACTTCTTGGCGGGAAAAAAATTCAATACCCGAGAGGCAGTACAAAATGCCTTTGAAGAATTTGTTGCCTCCCGTCCAGCTGATTTTTATAAGAAGGGCATCAATAGACTGCCACTGCGTTGGTAAAGATGCATTGATTGCATGGATGATTATTTCGATTAATACAAATAAAAAACACATGAAAAAAACGGCATTTTCATATGTAAAGACCTATTATGTATTTTAAATCTAATAAAACGTAAGAGTCAATTTCATGATTTGTAATTTTTTTCATTTCTCCTTCCAGTAATTTTGCAAAATAAATATACTTTTTTAATAATTTGTGGGTACTGTAATTTTTTGTGGTAATGGTATATATTGTGTGGACCACCCTGAAGTTTTAGCCATTAATATTGCAAAATGGCGGGGTAGTGAATTTTTTACAAAAAAACGGCATTTTTCCAGAATTTTGACTTATACGATCAGTTTTTAGAACGCCATCTATAAATTAACCAAGTTAAACCATTAGAAATATTGAAGAACTCGTCAACGATTATGACACAATTAGTTAAAAGTCTCAGAACATTTACACATCTTGTCCGACCGGGTTTTTCAGCGTGGGGTAATGAGTTACCCCATGTGGTCGTTATGTGGCCTGGGTGAGGTGTGGCCGTTAAGGGATACACGGGTAGGTATGATAGTTACCTCCTTCGACTGGCCTGTTAGTCTAGTGGTTAGTGACCCTGACTACTAAGACTGAGGTTCGTGGGTTCGATTCCCACCCAGGAATTTTTTTTGTGTGATGAGCGCAATAATTTGTTCTGTGCCTGGGTGTAATTTTAAATTTAATATGTATTCATTTAGAAATATATAAGTATGTTTATCAGTTGTCTGGTTTCCATAGTACAGGCTCTGCCTAGTTTGGGATCAGATCACATTGTGTTGGTTGTCCTAAGATATATTATTATACCTACGGGTATGAAACTGTAGCTGCATCTACACCGCCACTTGCGAACTACGCATCACAATGAGGTCACGAAAATCCTGCATATCTAGTTGGTATATTTACAACGTCCCTACATCAAACGTTGGGCAAAAGGATCTTCCCTTTTCTAGAGGTTAAGTGAACTTTATACCCTGTTATTTATACCTCCAAAGAACCAAACAAGCACCAATGTGACTTTTCCACCACCAAAATTTGAAATCAGAGGCGGCCTTAGGGGGTGGCGAACAGGGCAATCGCCCGGGGCCCCGCTCTTGCAGGGGCCTCGCGCAACAACCCAAGGGTATTTAAAAATATATATATTTTTTAACTATATTTTTTTTAAATTAAGACTTTTGATTTTGATTCATAATTATTTATAATGGTTATAACAC
Organism: Aporophyla lueneburgensis; assembly: GCA_932294355.1. Taxonomy (NCBI): domain Eukaryota; kingdom Metazoa; phylum Arthropoda; class Insecta; order Lepidoptera; family Noctuidae; genus Aporophyla; species Aporophyla lueneburgensis. The sequence continues at coordinate 9,735,883 of OW028746.1, forward strand.
AATGGTAAATTAAAATAAAGTTAGTTAAATAATTCATTCAAAACATAATTGAAAAATTCATTTGAATGTCGCGCCTCGAAACACTTGAAGCTCAGTTTTTTAATCGCATAGTACTCGGGTCAGCTCGGTAGTCAGTCGGGACATAATATTCTGCTCATAGATCGCTCAGGGAATCCCCGTGTTTCATTTCGTTCGTCAACTCTTGTCATCTTGGAATTATTTTGCTTGCAGATAGGAATCGTTACTGTACCGTACATATCGTTAAATTTTATTAAATATTACGTTCTTATAGTATTTAAAGTATTGAATGTGATATATGAAATAATTACCTACGAATTTGTAGTTTCACTTGTTATATGGTATGACATTCTTACGAAGATAAATTTTATAAGTAAAATGTGGCAAAGCGAAAACATGCACTTAGATGTGGCAATACAACAAATACGCATTCACAAATTGGCTCGATAACACAGGCCGACAAATTTTTTAACCAGAAACGAGACTATGTATTTCCGAAGGTTTTTGATGCGCTGAATCCAAATCTGGCCTCATAATTGCTCTATCACGTCAGGTTTCTGAGATATCCTAACCTAAAAGTTCAAAAAGTACCGTTTTTGCCCGATTTTGAGGTTATGTAGCCTCACGAATTATTTTTTCTAAAAAAAAATAAAGGTTGCCATATAAAGAACAAGTCTTCCTATTTCAAACGCCGTTGAGTTTGCTCAAATATTTTTAATTTTCATATACCTGCAAATTTTCAGGTATATGAAAATTCACAAACATGAAAACTTCAAAATGCGAAATCTCACCGAAAAAAAAAATTATAATAATATTTAATATTAGTTTCTAGTTAAGAAATTTGGTAAAATTTTGTTGGCCTGTGTAATAATTATCGAGAAAATTGTTTTCAGTCATCTCTTGTAACAGCGCGAGAAATAGCCCAGGAAAATGATATTGACAGACAGTTCAAAGAAGTCAGAAGACGACGACGTAAAAAACGGTATTTTGATTATGAAGGGGAATATGAAGCTCATGAATTATTTTTGTGTCATTGTCGACAATGTGCGCGCAAGCTGCCATCCTAGGTTTGGGGCACTAAAACATCATGAGAGCATATTTGTTTTCTTGATAATATAAAAAGATTACAGGAAATAAGTGATAGTGAACTTTTGAAGCAATGCAGCGACTTGCAAATATCTATGACAGTAGGAGAACCATGCGATATTGATGGACGTGAATTGTACTTTGTGCTAAAGCCTTAACGGCTTCCGTAAAGGCTTTAGCACCGTAGACCACATACATACGCTGCGGCAAGTTATACAGAAGACCGAAGAACCTGCCTCTCTGCTTAGCGTTTGTCGACTACGAAAAAGCCTTCGATTCGATCGAAACCTAGGCTGTACTGCAGTCTCTTCCACGGTGCCAAATTGACTATCGGTACATCGAAGTGCTGAAGTGTTTGAATGAAAACGCCCCTATGTCAGTCCGGCTCCAGGACAGTCGAAACCTATCCTTTTGCAGCGAGGGGTAAGACAGGGAGACGTAATCTCTCCGAAACTGTTCACCGCTGCACTGGAGAATGTCTTCAAGGTTCTTGACTGGAAAGGGGCTGGCATCAACATCAATGGCGAGTACATCACTCACCTTCGATTTGCTGACGATATAATAGTCATGGCTGAGACTATGGAGGACCTCAGTACAATGCTCGATGACCTAAGTAGAGATTCCGAAAGAGTGGGTCTTAGGATAAACATGGACAAGCAAAGGTCATGTCCAATGTTCAAGTGATACCCACTCCAATGAAAATCGGAGGCGCTACACTCGAAGTTGTGGACGAATATGTGTACCTAGACAGACTGGATAGATAGAGATATGGCACTGAGACGTGGTCGCTCACAATGGGCCTCAAAGAAGGCTAAAAGTCACGCAAAGAGCAATGGAGAGGGCCAGGGCTGTAGCTAGACTCGAATTTGAGGTAGGGCAGCATTGGCTACAGGTAGGGCGGAAGTAAAAAATATATCATGATTGATCTGCTCTGAAGCACGGGCTCCTAAATCAATCAACATCACCTCTAGGTCACAGGCGCGGTCGCAGCCCAAGATTTGGGGGGGAGGGTCACCATAAGTGAGGAGGAATATTTTGAGGAAGGTACACCTTGGTCTAGTGGTCACAAGCGCTACTACTGGCCTTGAAGTACCGGGTTCGATTTTCAGGTTGGTTAGTGTTATTGAGTTTTTCCATAAGATAATTCTCAGAAGCAACCCGGAGCCTGAATTTGTACCCGGGATTTTTACATGGGACACATAGATAACTGGTGAAATTTTGGTTTACCATACCCTCCGGGAATAAAAAAGTGATGTTATGTACATCTTAAGTTCGTCATTAGTTAAGGTATTCAGGGACACCGCTTTTACATGGGGGGTATTAAAGAATGCTGTCAAATTGGTCGCAGCACTTGTTGATAAATAATTACTTGGCATTAGGACAGTAGACTAGTTAGGGCGAAAATAGCGAGCGGAGCGAGCTCGAAAATTTTAATAACCGCTTCGTTCTGGTTAGGTTTTGTTATATATTTTTAAAAATAAAAATTAGCAGTTACACTGTCGCCTTTTTGCTAGGATATCCCTACCAACCATGAGAATGATTAATGCTAGAGCGAGCGAAGTGACTTAGAAAATTTAAACAGCCCGCTTCGTTCAGGTTAGGTACTTTTTTGACATTTTCAAATAGAAATAGGAGTCACATTATCGACTTATACAGGATATCCCTGTCAACCATGAGAATGATAAATGCTAGAGTGAGCGAAGCGAGCTAGAAAATTTTAACAACCCCCCTTCGTTCAGGTTAGGTTTTTTTTATGTTTTCGAACAGAAATAGGAGTTACATTGTCGACTAATGCCAGAACAGCCCTAGCAACTATGAGATTGTTGAATACAAAGGCGAGCGAAGTGAGCTCAAAAATTGTAATAACTCAACTCGTTTAGGTTCAGTTTTGTTTTATATATTCAAAAAGACCCAGGAGTTACATCGTCGACTTATGGCAGGAAAATTCAGGCAACTAGGAGTATTGTGAATGTAAGAGCGAGCGTAGCGAGCTCGAACATTTTTGCCCACCTCGGATAGGTTAGATTTTCTTTTGATTATTCCAAAAGAACCGGGAATTATTTGGTTGGTCGGTCTATAAAGAAAAGCTCAAGTATCAAGAGAATGTAGACTGCAAGACCACAAACTTACTTACAACTGGAATGTATCATACGTCATACAGGCTCTTGACTCTTTGGGGGGGTCATGACCCCTAGGACCCCCCCCCCCCTCGGACCGCGTCTGCTAGGTCAGTGATGTACATTCAATAGCTATTCATAGACAAATAATTTCTGTGACAGAACATGAGCATGGATCTAAGGACAGCTATTAAACCCTCAATGATGAAGAACAAGCGAACAAGACGGTTGAAATTTTTCTCTGCATCGGCCATATTATAATTAAATAGACCCATTGCTTCATGTGATGGCGCTTTAAATGCCATCTATACACAGAGAAAAGAATTATTATAATATGAAATGAATGTCTCAAACTGTGGTATGTTCGGAAAAGTTTAGATACCTATTGCTATAATTTTTTATCTAAAACTATAAACATACAATCCCATTCCAATAGGTTATCTTCGTTTTTGGTGTTTTTAAGGTAGGGCATTGTGATTTCAAGGTAGGGCATTGCCCCACAATGCCCCCCCCCCCTCCCCCAGCTACGGCCCTGGAGAGAGCTATGCTTGGAGTTTCCCTACGTGATCGAATCAGAAGTGATGAGATCTGTAGAAAAACTAAGGTAGCCGACATAGCCCGAAGGATTGCCAAACTTAAGTGGCAGTGGGCAGGGCACATTGTTCACAGAACAGATGGCCGATGGGGTTGGAAGGTTCTGAAGTGGCGACCGCGTACTGGAAGACGTAGCGTTGGAACGCCTCCCACAAGATGGACCGATGACCTGGTGAAGGCCGCAAGAATACGTTGGATGCGAGAAGCACAGAACAGGTCGAAGTGGTGGTGCTTGGGGGAGGCCTAAGTCCAGCAGTGGACGTCTTTCGGCTGAAATGATGATGTGTGTATGAACGAAACGACGACATTATCTCGGTGCTGAAATACATAATAGAAAAAAAAATAACTGAAGTATACCCCACTATCGAAATAGTCCTGAGAATTATTGCCACCACACCTGTTACAGTTGCGCCTGCTGAGAGGAGTTATCGAGGCTTAAAATTATTAAAACGTATTTGAGGAATTCGATGACACAAGATCGGCTTTCAGCCCGTGCTATTCTTTCTATCGAAAATGACGTTGCTCATTCGTTAGATTATTCTGCTTTAATTAAAGATTTTAGTCTTAGGAAAAGCCGCAAACATCAATTGAAGGGTTATTTGGAAAAACAGCTACTGTCAGTTCTGGTAAATTTTATAGTAGAAGCAAAGCACGTTTTTAGGCAGAATAGCTGTTTTATGAATTATGTATAGGTACTTATTCGATAAGTCATTGAGCAACATAATTTTTATGACTATAGTCATGAAAGAAATTTGTGAGAAACCCATGAAAAATACGGAAAATAACTTTGACAAAGGTACTTTTTCCAAATAAAATATGTAAAATATTGACAAAGGCTTTTTTTCCAAATAACATAAGTAGGAAAAAATAAAACAAACTTATTATACATACTTCAAATTTATTTGATTTTACCCACAGCCATCACTGTTATCATCCTCATCAACTTCAATGTCGATGTTATGGACCAGGTGATTAATGCGGGCATTATACATAATGTACGAGCATTATGAATAATGTCTAGGTCTATCGGGCAAAGTGACTAATACTATCTTAACTTCATTATTTATCACATTGCACGGTCATTACTATATTGCTAAATGATAATTGGGCAATTTGATAATAAAGCTAAATATGACGCAGTGTGAGGGCGGGGAGGGAGGCACGCATGGCGTGGCACGCTTTGACCAATCAGAGACCGCCATTATGACTTTCTTTAAGTTTTAAATGCAAAAACTAGTGAATTCTTAATGTAGAAGTCCTTGATAATTAATCCAAATAATGAGTCTGATTATTTAAATGGTTTAATATTTAGTTTATTTTAAGTTAAATGACAATAACAATAAAAAAATAGTAATTAAATATGGGAATTAATTTTTACAACTGTTTAATTTTTACAAGTATTGTCTTATAAATTCAATATGTTGTGCTACATTTAGTGACAGAAACGAATCGCTGCAAAACCGATTGCACGTAGTCTTGTCTGCCCTAGCCCTAGAGTGTAATTTAAAACCGCGTAGGCGCGGAGGGGCGAGGCGGCCCGCGAGCTAAGGAGCAGGTGGTTTTGACGCTCGCCACTGGCTGAGGCTGGGCGGCGAAGCCGGCCAGCGAGCCGAAGCTGCGGTGGTGAGCGTAAAACACATCTGCGACGATAAGCTCGCGTGGGACCGCCGGAGCCCCGTAGCGCCGGAGCCGTGACAGAAACCATGCCTGCTGCATGCTTGCTTGCATGCCTCATCGTTTATAGAACTGCTTAAAATAAAATTTATTACTAACCAATTACGATTTGTTAACTATACGCGCCTAACCGCCCAGTTCAACTATTCCACGGCTGAGTATTTATTGAACTGCCCGTTTAAATTATTTTATGACTCATTTTTATTCAGTTTACTGCTCAGTTTTTACTGCTAAACTAGTTTGCACACATGCACTCAAATATTGAACTGCCGCTTTAATTCTATGCCATTAAATATATTTGTATTACTCTGCCCAAAAGGTGATGGACAATATGTATAATGCCCGGTCAATTTGATTATTTGAATAATTCTTATCAAATTGCATTCTCATATTTGGCATTTTTCATAATGACCGAGCATTATGTATAATGCTCAATTTCTCACTTGGTCCATAACATCGACATCAACAAAATCATTGTCACCATCACTACAAATTTGGCGGTAGTAATCGCGACTTTCTGGCTTACTTAAATATTTACTGAGGTTTAGTAAATTAGCTATTTTACTGGCAGTCATTTTTATAGGTTCTGTGTAAAGAGGGTTAAGTACAAGCTCTGGAGGCAATGTTACTTTTTTGCGAATTTCACAGCGAGTAGGTCCTGAAAATCTTTCTTTCACTTTTATGTGCTGGTATTTTTCATTAGTTGGCAGGTCTTGGAACTTTAAGGAAGTAAGGAGTCAGTGCATCTTTCATATTAAAAAAGAAATCTTGAGTAGCAGTAACCACTTTGAATGGGGTTGACCACAATTCCCAAAATCCAACGCAATATTTATACAAAGTCGAACACAGAGATCATTTTGACGGATGACACTAATGTTGCCAGTTTTTTCGGAAAAATAACCTTTGTCATTGACTTGGGCGGTTCTTCCAAAACCATGTTGACCTTGGATGTTTTTCCAAATATCAAAGAAAGTTTAACGAGTAATATCGCTTGACTAAGGCGCTTTTACGAAAAATTGTGATTGACGTTCGATAGACATTATTACAAAGAAACCATAGACATTTTTTTTTTTTTGTTCTTTTCGTCCCTCTTCTTTTCTCTTCTTTCTTCTTCTTTTTTTTTTCTTTCTTGTCTTTCTATAATATAATCAAGGCCGAAACCATGTCTTCTTTATTCAATGTCTTCGATATTTCGATATCCAATAGTCAGGCCGAAACCAAGTCTTAAGGTAGAATTCCGTGCATCGCGATCGATCGCGGCCGCGCGCGGCCTACGACTGTCGTCGATCGCTCGCGACAATAGTCACATTATGAAAATGTATGGCACCGCTGCCGAGGCCCGCGACAGACGCGCGCGGCCGACGAACGTCGTGAGCCGCGCGCGGCCGTGCGTTCTTAACATGTTCTAGCGCTTAGTAACATCGTGGATTATATGGCGCAAACATGTCTAGGAACGCAGGATAAAACTTTTCGGTCGAGGAAGACGAAATATTAATACATTTTGTATCTCAAACTCCAATCATATATGATATGAGGCATGGCGATTATCCTCCTCTTCTTCTTCAAGGATGTCAATTAGTACTTCGACCATGATTTTGACTTCGGTAGATACATGTCTAGAGGGAACTGACGAACAACATCTACTAATTTCAAGACACGGCCGCGCGCGGCTCACGACATTCGTCGGTCGCGCGCGTCTGTCGCGGGCCTCGGCAGCGGTGCCATACATTTTCATAATGTGACTATTGTCGCGAGCGATCGACGACAGTCGTAGGCCGCGCGCGGCCGCGATCGATCGCGATGCACGGAATTGTACCTTTATTTTTATCAATGTCTTCAATAACCAATAGTTAGGCGTAAGCCAAGTCTTCTTTTAATATATTCAAGTTCAGTACCTTTTGTTAGACCGGAGCCGAGTCTTCTTTCATGTTTTATTTAATATTATCTCAATATCTCAATATCATATCATATAATTTTATGTCAAAAGTGTAGTAGTTGTCAAATTCAAATTTCATCAACAGTTGATACAATAAAATCGTAAATTGGTAAAAAACAATCTTTTTTCGTCAAAAGTTGCTGAAGCGAGCGCGGGATATCTTCAGCATTTTCATAAATACCTAGCAGGCGATCAACTAAAATGATCCTTTGAAGAGCAAAATTAGGACAATCAAATACAATGTGATCCAATGTTTGTATAGCAGAATTACAATAATCACAATTTGGGGAAGACAGAATACCAATTCTAAACAGATGTGCATTAAATCGACAGTGACCTAGCCGTAGACGACAAATCGTTGTATAAAACTTTCTGTTCCGATAGATATTTCCTCCTGTAAACCAAGGAGGAGAAATCTTTGTTTTAATTTCAGCTAGCCACTTTCCTTTGGTTTCAACTACATGCTGCCAGAAATTGTGAAATTCACGTGCCAGTTTTGATTTGAAATAAGTCAACGCATCTGAATTTGGAATGGGCTTATGCAAAATTGGACATTCCTGATGATGATTAACAATGAATTTAGCCAGGTAATCAACTTGTTCATTTCCAACTACCCCGATATCTGAAGGAGTCCAGAAAAGGACGATATCTTTGAACTTATGTAAATTATTGTATTTTTCTCTGATATTATAAATTATGTAACTTGTTTTTGCATTACAACTGGGATTTTCTAGTGCTCTCAATACACTCATACTATCAGTGATAATAATCCATTTATTTTCTTGCCTAGTCTCAATATACTCTAAAGCACTGAGTATTGCCATAGCCTCTGCTGTATACACAGTTGCTACTGAAGACAACCTATTTCCAAACCCACTTCGAGCGTGAACGTCATAAATAGCCATAGATACAGCATTATCATTTTTTGAGCCATCTGTGTACAATTGATTGTAACCATTCCATTCCTCAAGCATTCTGTAAACATCCTCTTTAAACTTCAAAGATTCATTAATTACTATTTTAAATGGACAATACTTTGATTCATAGGAATATAAATAACAAGGCCAAATGGAGCTAGAAAAATAATTTTGATTAGAACAATCTTTTAAAATTTCAGATAAACCTTGTACTAGAAAAGGGGGATTGATCCCATTAATAGCCTTCTTTAACTGCAATAGAAGAGGATGATCACTGATAGAAGAAATCTTAATGAAGAATTTTGTTCTGAGGTAATTGAATCTAATTATCAATGGAGGCAAACTACATTCGACTTGCATTGACACTATAGGTGTTGAACACATAGCTCCCAAAATAATACGTAAGCATCTATTTTGCACTTTGTCTAGTTTTTCTACTAGTTTTTGTACACCACTATAGCAAAAAAATGCATATTCGAAGTGACTTCTTACTAAGGACTTATATAAAATCAGTAATGTCCCTGGATCAGCACCCCAATAAGTGCCAGCGAGAGATTTCAAAATATTGCAAGCTTTTAATGCTCTGTTTGCTAAGTAATCAACATACACATTCCATTTAAAATTACTGACAAAAGTAACACCTAAAAATTTTATGGAACTATCCACTAACATAAGGCTATTATTGTAATAAATTTTAATACTAGGAGAACCAACAACATTTTTGGAAAAGACAACAACCATACTTTTCTCATAGCTGACCTCCAAACTAAGACTTTCAAAATAATGTCCCAATTTTTCCAAGCTAGCATTGAGTTTTGTTTCAATGCTGTTAAGGTTTTCTCCTGAACAATACACAACCAAATCATCAGCAAATTGTAAATTACAGACATCACTACCCAGCACATTATTTAATCTAGCAATATATAAAATAAATAATAGAGGACTTAATATTCCTCCTTGAGAAACTCCTCTATAAGAATACCTAGGTCCTATTAATTGATCATTGACTTTTACATACAATTTACGTTCATTTAAAAACTCAAAAATCCAACTTACTATTTTTTCAGGAACATTTAGTGAAAGGAGAATGGATGACAATGTACTTAAATTTACATTATTAAAAGCACCAACAATATCGAAGAAAACAGATCCCAACATTTTATGCTCGACAAGAGCACTGTGTATATCCAGAGATAAATGACTAAGACTTTCCCGAGCAGAACGACCACATCAAAAGCCAAATTGATTGTAAGGTAGTAGACTATTACTTTCAATGTAAAATATCAAACGTTGTTTTAGAAGCTGTTCAAATATTTTACCAACACACGAACTTAGAGTAATAGGACGATATGAGTCAGCGCTGTTAGGGTCTTTACCCTGTTTCAGGATAGGTATTAAACAATCTGTTTTCCATTCCTCAGGAATAATAGAACAATGCCAAAGTGAATTCAAAATATTTAAAAATATAGACAAACTGTGTGAATTTAATAATTTTAACATTTTGTATGAGAGCCAATCTAAGCCACATGCCGAATCTCTTCTTGATCTTAAAGCAGATTTTAGCTCTTCAATAGAAAAAGTTTCCACCATGAAATTATTTGTGCAATTTTGTAAGTTATTGTGACTGACTGTGTAAAAATTCTGAACTGAATCAGGAGTATACTTATGCAGAAATTGAGAGATCCATTCATAACTAGAAAACAAACTGCTATTTGTAGAAACATTTTTTAACTTCCTCATTTTTGCCCAAACTTGACTCATTGGAGTGAGTCTATTAATAGAATGACAAAACTCTAACCAACATGCACGACGCTCCTGTCGTAGGATACGTTTTTTTCGGGCTTGCATATGTTTGAAACTTATAAAATTGTCTAGACAAGGATTTGATTTAAATAAGATGTATGCTTGCTTACAATCTTGTACAGCTCTAGTGCACTTCTCGTTCCACCAAGGGAGTCGAAGCTTCCTCCTAGATCTGCGAGAGTCGCAAGTGGTATTGTTTTTATTAAAACTGATTACTGACATCTGAACTGCTTGTAGAATTATTGAACAAAAATTATTATATGTATCAATATGACTCGAGTTATTATACTGAAAACTTTCCATCATGTCATTTACAATCTTTTTATAAATAGACCAATCAACTAATTTCAGATTACAATGAAGAGGAATATTTGAAACATTAGAAGGATCCACATCATTAGCAGTATCTATAACATATTTTGTAATGGTAGGCAAATGATAGCTGCCTATAGAATCCTGATAAACCTGCCATTCACAAGACAAAGCCAAGGAAGAAGAAACCATAGTTAAATCAAGACCATTTGGTCTCCATAGATGAGACCCTACAGTAGTTGGCTGACCATCATTTAAGAGTATCAAGTCATTTTCATCCATGGAATTCATTATAGCTCTGCCACGAGAGTCGTCACTACAACAACCCCAAAAAGTGTGATGGGCATTAAAGTCCCCAGCAATTATCAATGGTTTAGGTATACTATTTATTAGTGAATCAAATTTGTTCTTTTCAAAAGTAGGACTGCAATTTCCAGGACTGTAAAAACTAACTACTGAAATGTATTTGTTATTAATTTTAATTTTAATTGCAATATTTTGAATAGAATCGTCAAAATATGTGTCTAATAATCTAAATTCAATGCCATTACGTATAAATATAGCAACACCATTGTGATCATTACCACAATCATTCCTAACTGTGGTATAGCCACGAATGTTGTATTGTATGTGTGGTTTTAACCATGTTTCTGAAACTAAAGCTTTTTTTTTTTTTTTTTTTTTTTTTTTTGTGGGGCATCTCGTAGTTAATCCTGAAAAGATTGTGACTACTTAAACGGATTGTGGCCCGGCGAGTTCTAAAAAGTTACCTTTTTAGGCCTCCAGCCGGGGCTTATATACTTAAAAACTAAAGCGAAAGCTCTAAGGGTTACCCCGAGGGGGGTACGAACCTCGGCTTAGGCAATCGCTGATAGGGGGGCAGCAAGGGACTGGCTGGATCTGGGTTAAATTATTTAGGGACTAATTTAAAGCTAACGGCGCAGCATCGCGGGCTGGCTCTTGCAAGGGTCGGGAGGGACTGTTAAGTCGGGGTCGCGACGACGGACCTCGGCGGCGAGGTCGGTACGGTTTGTGTCTGTGTGCTGGTCTAGCTGTACTGGTCTCTTTTCGACTCTCCTGGAGGAGAGTAGTGGGATCATCAGGATCGGTAAGAACGTGCCGCGAGCGGCGGACTTTGCTAATACGGGAGGGGGTGTAAGTAGCTGCCGCCACAACCAGAGGGTTGCGGTGGGCTACGGCCCTATCGAAGAAACGCTTCGAAGCGCGTTTTATGTATTGGTGGATAGTCGGGAGTTTCATGTCTAAATGAAGATTGATATTCCGAACAAACCAAGGCGAGCCTGTGGCTTGACGGAGAAAACGGTTCTGGAGAGTCTGCATCCTATGGATGAATCGGGGCTTGGCATGTGCCCAGACTGGGCTTGCGTATGTCATAATCGGCCTGATACAAGCGGTGTAAAGCCGCTTCTTACACAGAAGAGACAATTTACTCCGCTTGTTCAGGACGCAATGGAGCCTACTGAGAGCGAAAGCGGCCCGCGAGCGAGCCTGCTTTATGTGCTCGGAAAAGGTGAGGTGTTCGTCGAGGATGACACCTAGATATTTGGCTTTGAAACTAAAGCTAAATGTATGTCATTATTATAGAGAAACTGCTGAAACTGTAGTTTATTACTTAGCAAACTTTGTGCATTCCACTGAGCAATATTTAAAATTTTGTTAGTGAATTTTATATTATAATATTTTTACCTTTAATAGTCTCTCTAATAGCAGATGTTATAGTTTGTGTACAAATACTTTCATTTTGTGTTTTATTTAACTTAATCAAGTTAACAATAGATTCTGTCAACAAACTTAATGCTGTGCTATTAGACAACATCAAGTTTATAATATCTGTCGAATGTTCCGATTTGTTCAGTGATGGGAAATTAGCTTTATTAAATAAGTCCGAAAAAGGGGTTTTCGATGTATTTCTGCTTTCAGCAATCTTTCTTTTCTTAATGGGACATTGGCCAGATATGGATAAATGATTACCTTTGCAATGAACACATACAGCTTTTTCAGCAGGTACAGAGCACTCCTTGAAGGAATGACCCTCAGTACATACTGAGCATCTTTGCGAATTTTTACAAAATTTGGCTAAATGCCCAAAACGTAAGCAACGGAAACACTGCTTGACTGGTGGAATATAGGGCAGTACTGAAAGCCGCCACATCTTAATATGAACGTAATCTGGTAAAGATGTAGATGAAGCAAAAGTAATAACTACAGTTTGGGTAGGCTGTAGTTCAGATGAGCTACCTACTCTAACTTTTTTCATTATTCTTCTAACGCTTATAATTTTTTTTGAACTTGATATTGCCTTAAAAATTTTTTTGTTTGACATATCCGTAGGTACTGACGTGATAACTCCAGACAATTCTGTCGTTCCAGCCGGAATCGACGCTTTGATCGACTGTTCTTTCAGAAAAGTAACATTGTCCAAGAATGAATTGGCTAAATTCGGGCGATCGAAAACTACGCCGATTTTGTATCTGTTAATTTTTTTCAAGTACTTAATCCCTTTAACAAATCTAGTGAAGCATCCACTCAGGTACATCATATCTCTTTGGCCTATTGGTTGTTCTTCATTTGTGCTCTCGATAAATACAATAAAGTCATACCCAGCTACGGCATCCTCAGGGTACCTGCGACTGTAGTCTGTAACCCTATACGGGGCATACTTCTCTGTAGCCTTTTCTTCCGCAGTGCAGGAGTCGACGTAGTCAGACTCACTTGTCTCCGAAGATGAATCCGGAGGACCAGTAACAATTTCTCCACCAGGATCTTGTTTGGGTTTTTTTCTTTTCTTAGGCATCTTAAATCTTGTTTTATAAACTAAGTTAATAGAATAAAAACAGGAAAATATGTACAAACTAAATTAAAATTTAAGTAAAATTACAAGAAGTAAAAAAAAGACCGCCTATTATTTCAAGGTTCCCGCGCTTTCGAAACCATAGACATTTTTTTTTTTTTTTTTTTTTGGTTCTTTTCGTCCCTCTTTGGGACAGGCAAAGGGAGCTGAGCCCATACAGCCAAGTCTGATTTAGTTTTCTTTTTCTTCCAATTCTTCTTTTTTTTTTCTTTCTTGTCTTTCTATAATATAATCAAGGCCGAAACCATGTCTTCTTTATTCAATGTCTTCGATATTTCGATATCCAATAGTCAGGCCGAAACCAAGTCTTATTTTTATCAATGTCTTCAATAACCAATAGTTAGGCGTAAGCCAAGTCTTCTTTTAATATATTCAAGTTCAGTACCTTTTGTTAGACCGGAGCCGAGTCTTCTTTCATGTTTTATTTAATATTATCTCAATATCATATCATATAATTTTATGTCAAAAGTGTAGTAGTTGTCAAATTCAAATTTCATCAACAGTTGATACAATAAAATCGTAAATTGGTAAAAAACAATCTTTTTTCGTCAAAAGTTGCTGAAGCGAGCGCGGGATATCTTCAGCATTTTCATAAATACCTAGCAGGCGATCAACTAAAATGATCCTTTGAAGAGCAAAATTAGGACAATCAAATACAATGTGATCCAATGTTTGTATAGCAGAATTACAATAATCACAATTTGGGGAAGACAGAATACCAATTCTAAACAGATGTGCATTAAATCGACAGTGACCTAGCCGTAGACGACAAATCGTTGTATAAAACTTTCTGTTCCGATAGATATTTCCTCCTGTAAACCAAGGAGGAGAAATCTTTGTTTTAATTTCAGCTAGCCACTTTCCTTTGGTTTCAACTACATGCTGCCAGAAATTGTGAAATTCACGTGCCAGTTTTGATTTGAAATAAGTCAACGCATCTGAATTTGGAATGGGCTTATGCAAAATTGGACATTCCTGATGATGATTAACAATGAATTTAGCCAGGTAATCAACTTGTTCATTTCCAACTACCCCGATATGTGAAGGAGTCCAGAAAAGGACGATATCTTTGAACTTATGTAAATTATTGTATTTTTCTCTGATATTATAAATTATGTAACTTGTTTTTGCATTACAACTGGGATTTTCTAGTGCTCTCAATACACTCATACTATCAGTGATAATGATCCATTTATTTTCTTGCCTAGTCTCAATATACTCTAAAGCACTGAGTATTGCCATAGCCTCTGCTGTATACACAGTTGCTACTGAAGACAACCTATTTCCAAACCCACTTCGAGCCTGAACGTCATAAATAGCCATAGATACAGCATTATCATTTTTTGAGCCATCTGTGTACAATTGATTGTAACCATTCCATTCCTCAAGCATTCTGTAAACATCCTCTTTAAACTTCAAAGATTCATTAATTACTATTTTAAATGGACAATACTTTGATTCATAGGAATATAAATAACAAGGCCAAATGGAGCTAGAAAAATAATTTTGATTAGAACAATCTTTTAAAATTTCAGATAAACCTTGTACTAGAAAAGGGGGATTGATCCCATTAATAGCCTTCTTTAACTGCAATAGAAGAGGATGATCACTGATAGAAGAAATCTTAATAAAGAATTTTGTTCTGAGGTAATTGAATCTAATTATCAATGGAGGCAAACTACATTCGACTTGCATTGACACTATAGGTGTTGAACACATAGCTCCCAAAATAATACGTAAGCATCTATTTTGCACTTTGTCTAGTTTTTCTACTAGTTTTTGTACACCACTGTAGCAAAAAAATGCATATTCGAAGTGACTTCTTACTAAGGACTTATATAAAATCAGTAATGTCCCTGGGTCAGCACCCCAATAAGTGCCAGCGAGAGATTTCAAAATATTGCAAGCTTTTAATGCTCTGTTTGCTAAGTAATCAACATACACATTCCATTTAAAATTACTGAGAAAAGTAACACCTAAAAATTTTATGGAACTATCCACTAACATAAGGCTATTATTGTAATAAATTTTAATACTAGGAGAACCAACAACATTTTTGGAAAAGACAACAACCTTACTTTTCTCATAGCTGACCTCCAAACTGAGACTTTCAAAATAATGTCCCAATTTTTCCAAGCTAGCATTGAGTTTTGTTTCAATGCTGTTAAGGTTTTCTCCTGAACAATACACAACCAAATCATCAGCAAATTGTAAATTACAGACATCACTACCCAGCACATTATTTAATCTAGCAATATATAAAATAAATAATAGAGGACTTAATATTCCTCCTTGAGAAACTCCTCTATAAGAATACCTAGGTCCTATTAATTGATTATTGACTTTTACATACAATTTACGTTCATTTAAAAACTCAAAAATCCAACTTACTATTTTTTCAGGAACATTTAGTGAAAGGAGAATGGATGACAATGTACTTAAATTTACATTATTAAAAGCACCAACAATATCGAAGAAAACAGATCCCAACATTTTATGCTCGACAAGAGCACTGTGTATATCCAGAGATAAATGACTAAGACTTTCCCGAGCAGAACGACCACATCGAAAGCCAAATTGATTGTAAGGTAGTAGACTATTACTTTCAATGTAAAATATCAAACGTTGTTTTAGAAGCTGTTCAAATATTTTACCAACACACGAACTTAGAGTAATAGGACGATATGAGTCAGCGCTGTTAGGGTCTTTACCCTGTTTCAGGATAGGTATTAAACAATCTGTTTTCCATTCCTCAGGAATAATAGAACAATGCCAAAGTGAATTCAAAATATTTAAAAATATAGACAAACTGTGTGAATTTAATAATTTTAACATTTTGTATGAGAGCCAATCTAAGCCACATGCCGAATCTCTTCTTGATCTTAAAGCAGATTTTAGCTCTTCAATAGAAAAAGTTTCCACCATGAAATTATTTGTGCAATTTTGTAAGTTATTGTGACTGACTGTGTAAAAATTCTGAACTGAATCAGGAGTATACTTATGCAGAAATTGAGAGATCCATTCATAACTAGAAAACAAACTGCTATTTGTAGAAACATTTTTTAACTTCCTCATTTTTGCCCAAACTTGACTCATTGGAGTGAGTCTATTAATAGAATGACAAAACTCTAACCAACATGCACGACGCTCCTGTCGTAGGATACGTTTTTTTCGGGCTTGCATATGTTTGAAACTTATAAAATTGTCTAGACAAGGATTTGATTTAAATAAGATGTATGCTTGCTTACAATCTTGTACAGCTCTAGTGCACTTCTCGTTCCACCAAGGGAGTCGAAGCTTCCTCCTAGATCTGCGAGAGTCGCAAGTGGTATTGTTTTTATTAAAACTGATTACTGACATCTGAACTGCTTGTAG
Organism: Aporophyla lueneburgensis; assembly: GCA_932294355.1. Taxonomy (NCBI): domain Eukaryota; kingdom Metazoa; phylum Arthropoda; class Insecta; order Lepidoptera; family Noctuidae; genus Aporophyla; species Aporophyla lueneburgensis. The sequence goes on from OW028746.1 coordinate 9,752,587, forward strand.
AATTATTGAACAAAAATTATTATATGTATCAATATGACTCGAGTTATTATACTGAAAACTTTCCATCATGTCATTTACAATCTTTTTATAAATAGACCAATCAACTAATTTCAGATTACAATGAAGAGGAATATTTGAAACATTAGAAGGATCCACATCATTAGCAGTATCTATAACATATTTTGTAATGGTAGGCAAATGATAGCTGCCTATAGAATCCTGATAAACCTGCCATTCACAAGACAAAGCCAAGGAAGAAGAGACCATAGTTAAATCAAGTCCATTTGGTCTCCATAGATGAGACCCTACAGTAGTTGGCTGACCATCATTTAAGAGTATCAAGTCATTTTCATCCATGGAATTCATTATAGCTCTGCCACGAGAGTCGTCACTACAACAACCCCAAAAAGTGTGATGGGCATTAAAGTCCCCAGCAATTATCAATGGTTTAGGTATACTATTTATTAGTGAATCAAATTTGTTCTTTTCAAAAGTAGGACTGCAATTTCCAGGACTGTAAAAACTAACTACTGAAATGTATTTGTTATTAATTTTAATTTTAATTGCAATATTTTGAATAGAATCGTCAAAATATGTGTCTAATAATCTAAATTCAATGCCATTACGTATAAATATAGCAACACCATTGTGATCATTACCACAATCATTCCTAACTGTGGTATAGCCACGAATGTTGTATTGTATGTGTGGTTTTAACCATGTTTCTGAAACTAAAGCTAAATGTATGTCATTATTATAGAGAAACTGCTGAAACTGTAGTTTATTACTTAGCAAACTTTGTGCATTCCACTGAGCAATATTTAAAATTTTGTTAGTGAATTTTATATTATAATATTTTTACCTTTAATAGTCTCTCTAATAGCAGATGTTATAGTTTGTGTACAAATACTTTCATTTTGTGTTTTATTTAACTTAATCAAGTTAACAATAGATTCTGTCAACAAACTTAATGCTGTGCTATTAGACAACATCAAGTTTATAATATCTGTCGAATGTTCCGATTTGTTCAGTGATGGGAAATTAGCTTTATTAAATAAGTCCGAAAAAGGGGTTTTCGATGTATTTCTGCTTTCAGCAATCTTTCTTTTCTTAATGGGACATTGGCCAGATATGGATAAATGATTACCTTTGCAATGAACACATACAGCTTTTTCAGCAGGTACAGAGCACTCCTTGAAGGAATGACCCTCAGTACATACTGAGCATCTTTGCGAATTTTTACAAAATTTGGCTAAATGCCCAAAACGTAAGCAACGGAAACACTGCTTGACTGGTGGAATATAGGGCAGTACTGAAAGCCGCCACATCTTAATATGAACGTAATCTGGTAAAGATGTAGATGAAGCAAAAGTAATAACTACAGTTTGGGTAGGCTGTAGTTCAGATGAGCTACCTACTCTAACTTTTTTCATTATTCTTCTAACGCTTATAATTTTTTTTGAACTTGATATTGCCTTAAAAATTTTTTTGTTTGACATATCCGTAGGTACTGACGTGATAACTCCAGACAATTCTGTCGTTCCAGCCGGAATCGACGCTTTGATCGACTGTTCTTTCAGAAAAGTAACATTGTCCAAGAATGAATTGGCTAAATTCGGGCGATCGAAAACTACGCCGATTTTGTATCTGTTAATTTTTTTCAAGTACTTAATCCCTTTAACAAATCTAGTGAAGCATCCACTCAGGTACATCATATCTCTTTGGCCTATTGGTTGTTCTTCATTTGTGCTCTCGATAAATACAATAAAGTCATACCCAGCTACGGCATCCTCAGGGTACCTGCGACTGTAGTCTGTAACCCTATACGGGTGTGCGTTACCCAGGCAAAATGTTTTGCTTTAGAGAGATGAGACTTAAACAAATAATTAGTGTATCATGAGGAGCAATTTGTTTACTAATAGCAAAATTTGTTTGAATTGTAGTTTTTAAGTTATTTAAGAAAAACAAATTTTGCTGGAGTAACGTTTGAAACGTTACCCAGGCAAAATCGTCTTTCAAAAATTAGTTTCAGCACGGAACCAAATACATGAATAGATAGCTTTTGTTGAGTAGTAAATGTTTATAAATAGCAAAATTTGTGTGTGGTATAGTTCTTTAGTTATTTAAGATTTTGCTGCGGTAACGTTTTGGGATTTCCCAGATCTCGAAAACGGCTCAACGCAGAAGTTTGAAAAAAATACCAATAAAAGACCTCAATTTGTTTAAATTTGTTTAATCATTAGTTTTTGATTTGGTTGACGTAAACCAATGTAATTAAATGGTTTCAAAAATCAGAAGAAACGGGTTTGCAAGTAAACCAATACACTTATAACCAAATAAACAGCTGTAAAAAATACCCGTGGTTCGACGCTTGTTTACATCAGAAATATTAGATTTCATACTTTACACATTAAGAAGATAAAAACAAATTTGATTTATTTTAGACTGGTCGTACTTTAGCGATCAAATACGCAGTTCCCATAACATTAAGAAACATGGCATACTTTAAACAAATTAAAATGATTCCTGAAAATTCCTTCCTGTTAATTGCAGCTTTGAATTACGGCTCTAATGAAAGTTATCTCAAAAACAAGATTATGTCAGCAATTCTCTAATGAGCCGACCAAATTGAAAAGGTCACATAAAAGCGACCGCACCATACATAAGCGCAACCATCTGAAATGAACAGGATAATATAGATGTTTTGTTAGTACAGTTGAATACAAAAGTTTTCTGGTCAGGTTAGTTAAAATAATAAAATGGTTAAGATTCATTATTTTTATTTAAAAAATCAGTCTCATACAAATTATATGTATTGCTTTGCCTTAGCATCAACATTTTTAGAGAAAAATCACAGATAAGTTATAACCTACTTACTTAATTTTAATATTTGGATACATTAATAGTTTGTACAATTTTCCTTAGGAGGTACTAATAACGTAGGTTGATAGGTGGACTCCATTTCACCTCGACTCACAGTATGGCATTTTAATATGAGTTTTGTTACGTGTTACTTAGAGTGAATATTTTAACATTACATGTGACTGCCACAGGTGGATAACCCGTGAACCAATCATTGTCAAAGCGTCGTAACCTTCTTTTAACTTAATGTTGAAATATCCACTCTAAGTAACACGACATAAAGCTCATATTTCAATACCACAGTGTGACTTGAGTTGGAATTGAGTCGGCGTTGTGTGTGTAATGTGCAAAGCACATTTAATGTTTTTTTTTACAAAATATGTATTATCGGCTTGCCTATATTTCTTGCCCTTATGAGGGACGGTTTCGAGCATATTCTATAAAAAATGTATATAATCATAAAACTTTTAAATGAGAAAACAACAATATAATAAAAATCTTCCAACAATTATATAAAAAATAAACAACTTTTACACTTATGTACCTATTTAAAAATATAGGAAACAGTACAGTTTTTATCATTAATAACTACTAATATCACTCATAATCACAGATTCGTACCTAATTCAATAAAATTTGTGTGGTCATTGGGACCGTATAAAATTATGTGTTTTATGCTTCCAGTCTCTAACGTTTTAATTACCTACACTAATGAATATATAATCAAATGTGGCATTATGGAGTTTTTGCATTTCTGTAGTTTACAGTACAGATCATCGTAACATTCATATTGTTGAGTTTTCGTTCTGTAACAGTATGCTCTGTAATGTCCAATCAATGTGGAACTTGATGGTGGGTCAAAATCAATTACTGCCAAAATCATATACTGTTGGCCATTTAACTCTATATTAATGGGTATATCATTCAGGTTTACAGACATGTCATGTAGTTCGAAGAAAAGTAATGGTTTTAATTCATATGTAAAATATACATTTCCTGTCTCGCATACAGGACACAGTGAAACATTATCATTATTAATACACGATGTGGCAGATTCTTCCAAGAAGTCAATACCCTTTTGTGTTATAATATTTATATTTAAAGATATATATTTACAATCAATTTTCTTTGGTTGTAATGCATTTGAGCATGTGTCATTTGAGCAACACCTCTGTCTGGTGGCAGAAAAGTATATGTTGCTCATGAATACCTGTTCTAAAATCATTGTTATATTACATTCACAACTGATAATATTTTGCTGTGACTTTGTTTTATCAAAAAGGTCAATCAATAGTTTGTCACGAAGTTCATATAATCTTTTGCAAGTTTTTCTCGTATTAGATAATACTTTTATGAATGTTGTTAAACCATCGCTAGCACTATTTAACTTTTCTCTGAAAGCAGGCCTGTCTTGATAAGCTACACCGAATGCTTGCGCGAGGGAATCAAAAGCACAAGTGTTTGTTATAAGTACCCCGTTTTGGTGTACATAAGAATATGCGACGTTACCATTCTGTAATATGTATATGGAGGTAGCTTTTTTTGATTTAGGAGTGGGTATGGTAAGTCCCCGCCAGTTTTCAACTTCTATAGGTTTATTTTGAAAAATTGATTGAATATCAAAATCTGACGTATCAGTTAGGTTCTCTTCTTCTTCTTCTTTTTCAACTGACTTCGGTGCAGAATCAGATATAATTAACTCTGCTGAGAATGAATCTCGTTTTTGTTCGTGTTTGTCTCTAATTTTTACTATTTTTCGTGAGAAATACTCATAATTTGTTTTGCGTTTTTCCTTTTTGTTTCTTAGTTTTAAGGCCTGTTCTTCTTTGTTCTTAGTATTCTCGTGTAAAATTTGACTAGAGCTTAATTTTATGGTTCCGTTAATAAAACTATAATGTTGTATAAGAAATTCGTCTAACCGGACGCGTTCAACTTTGGTCTCAAAATATATAGTTTTGATGTCCTTAAAATGATTTTCTACATTTGAGCTGCTGGCATAGTCTTTGGCTCCAGGAAAATAATCAGTCATAATATTGCCCCACAAAGGTAATTTTTTCAAAAGTCTTTTAAGAGTGTTGTTAATTTCCGGCAAAAAAAAGCATTTTTCATTGGTGTAGATTCAATTAACTGTAAATATAATAGTTCTGTATTCATAATGTCATCATAATATTTTATCAAAGGCATAGGGCCACCGTGTTGCTCACTCTCTTCATCTTCTGTTACAAAATATATTTCTTCGGAACTGTCCTCTCTTTCATTCTTTTCAATTTCGTCTGTGTGTCTTAGATATGTTTTTATTTGGTCGCTCAATCGTTTCAATGCTTGTTCACATTTCGATGCCGTATAATCAAGATCGGTACTTATATATTCATGAAGAGAAAGTGTGATTACATCTTTAATAATTAGTTTTACTTCGTCATAGCTTCGTGATTGTAGTATCAATTTGATGCAATTGATATAAAAATATTTGCATGTTTCAGAAGTCTTGTCAAAACAACTTTGTGTATACAGTTTTTTTTAAAAATGAGACTTATCAAGTCTGATGTAACAAGCAGGTATCTTGCCTTTTTTTTCCTCAACTATTGCAAAACATTGTCTTAAATAGTTATTCAAGTCCGTTTTCAAAAAAGTTTTCGTTATGGCCGCTATTAAAGCAGAAGAATCATCACAAATTATTTCATTTGGAAGGACTCTTCTGTTTAACCATGTGCTTAGCCATGTGGCTATTGTTTCTGTTGTGTGTGAGTCAGAGCACATATAACAAATTGGAACACTAGCACCCAAGGTATATGCTACGATGGCATATAAGAAAACATGTTTGGGATTTTTATATTTTAAAAAATCGTTTGCTTCGGGTGGCTTTATTGGTTTAAATAAAGATCCAGTGGCATCAATAGACAGGATTTTATATTTGTCTTCCAAGATGTCATCGTAATATATACTTTGCTCAGTAGTCCAAAAATACAATATAAATGGAACAAGAGACATTTTTTTTATGAAACTGTCATACGGTGGGCTACAGGTCATGGCATACAGTGATAAAATAATATTTTTATCAAACTGAAGAGCGCTTCTAGCTTCATGCCGGTATTTCCTCAAATTTAATAATTTAGGCAAAGTTGGCGGTTCTTTTGGATTATCCATGCTCATAACTTCATCGGCCGTTGAATTTCGTACCCTTAAAGCCTTAATGTTTTTAAGTTTTTCTTTGTGCAGATTAACCCGGTGTGAAGTTAATTTATTTTTAATTCGAGGGTCATGCCGAAAGCCTTTTTTCAAATTTGTAAGAATAAGCGTTACTTTATAAGAATTATCAGCTGTTTCGGGGGATATTGTCAAGAACAGACTAGCTTTGCATTGCGTACAACTTCCTGTACATGTGATGTCGTTATTTTTGAGATCAGTAGGCACGTAATTGTTTTTAAACGAGAATGTGCATTCTAAATCGGTTTTAAAAAATATATGATCTTGCATTTCGTTGGTCCACTTATTTTGTGCGAGATGGTGGGATTCAATAGGCGCAATTTTATAGTAGTCATATTTACTCATTTCAAAAGAAACTGTTAAATCAGAAGGAGCTTCTACAACTGCATGCAATTGTGTTCGATTATCTTCACAATCTCCGCGAGAATTAAAAAATAAAACTTTATTTCTCTTCGCAGATATTTGCAGGGCTGCTTTGCTGACTTCGTGATTAAACTGAATACGCAGTTCTTGTTGTATGTGGTCATAAACTTCATTTGAGATTGGGGGAATAGAAACATTAAATATATCTTTATATTTGGAGAACACAACTCTTAGGTCGTCAAGGGGCACTTTTACTTTTCGGCCTGCCATTTTATTGTACCTGCTGGTACTTCACTGGTATGTGTGATTTTCCGAATATAAAATGAACTGACATGAACAACGGTGTGAGTTGAGGCTTGCACATTCTGCTCCCGAAGCCATGAAGTGCAACTACCTGAAAAAAAAGCAAGGCACACATCACATTTACATTAATATTTTCATTACCTATCATTTTAAAAATCTAGTACACTTGTCTCGCCATTTGCGCAGAAAGACATTCGCACGAATGGATACTTGCGCATAAAGACATTTGCGAATGCACACTTCAGTAAAAAGACTGTAGGTGTACAGTACCTTCAGTCTTCTCAAGATATTGCGCGAAAGGACATTTTAGCAGATTAAAAAGGGTGTCGTTTTTAAGGTTGGGATCGCCAATTACCAATATGCGATAAATGCCGTAAAAAATCCAAGATGGCTAAAGATAAACCGCTTAAGCGCTTGCGCAGTGATGAGCTGGGTTTTGTTAGGCGTGGCGCCATTCCTACGCTTTGTTGTACGTATACTGAATTTCGTGTGATCTGATTGCAATTAATGTGTATATAAAGTACCGTGTATGAAACAGCACATATGGTATTGTAACACTCGTGTATAATACCCCTCATTATACAAGTTTCATAAACTATCATTACCGAATACTCACCGGACTTGTCAAACACACTTCAATATAATTGAGAATAATACTAGATTCGTTAAAGCGCTTGAAACTTTATGACAGTATAGCTTAAACGTATAAAAACTGTATCCTTTTTGTTTTGTTTACGTTAAGTCTAAGAGCAATATCACAACGAGATTGCCTAGCATGGCGTAGGTATAGAATAATTAAAAGTTAAAGCCTACCACTGAGACCGCCACGTTGTTATTTTAGCCAATAATCACACACACAGTTTTAAGCAATAAAGAGATGAGTCTATCGTAAAACAATAATATTTCATATTTTGCGCGATATTCTGGTTCAATATTTCCATGATAGCCATTGAAATGATAAAAAAACTATATACTATATTTTCCTAATTGTAATGAAGAAAATGGCAAAGTTTTTTTTTGTGCCGGGGCTAATTGTGTTTTGGGTCACATTTGACGAGTTTTCTTTATTCTGATTCACACCAAAAAGCGTACATTAATATACGCTGAATGACTATTTTATACTGAAACACAACTGTACTGTAAAATAAAAACATTTAATACTCACATCGTTCAAAGACGTCGTCGTACACACACACATAAACCACAAGCACTTCTCTCCAAAACACTTGGTTCACGACTGATTGTTTCATTGGTTCGGTCGGAGCTAGCGTACCCATAGATAGAGCGTACTCAACTACTCACAGCTAAAGAGTAAGTAAGACAAGGCATATAGCTGTTGCGTTGCATTGCACACAGCGATGCGCGCTGCTCTGACTAGCATCAAGAACGTTAAAACGTTTTTAGCGTGGCTTTGCGTTGTGGTATCAAAATAAAACATTTGGTTTAACAGAAACAACAAATTAAGTACTAAAAATATAGCTACATGTATATATGTTTGTATTGTTTTAAATCACACTATAAATTATACACTATGATATTACACTTTTATTAACTAGTAAAAATTGTGTAATATGGTACTGCACTTAAAAAATATTAAAAAATCGGCTTCACGATTAACGTTTTTCTGCTTAACTTTACAAAACATCGGTTACCAAGCTGCTAATTTGCGAAGATTACCCGTACGTACGGTGCAGTCGCTTTTACGTGACCTTTTCAATTTGGTCGGCTTATTAGAGAATTGCTGACATATTCTTGTTTTTGAGATAACTTTCATTAGAGCCGTAATTCAAGGCTGAAATTAACAGGAAAGAATTTTCATGAATCATTTTAATTTGTTTAAAGTATGCCATGTTTCTTAATGTTATGGGAACTGCGTATTCGATCGCTAAAGTACGACCAGTCTAAAATAAATCAAATTTGTTTTTATCTTCTTAACGTGTAAAGTATGAAATCTAAAATGTCTGCTGTAAACAAGCGTCGAACCACGAGTATTTTTTACAGCTGTTTATTTGGTTATAAGTGTATTGGTTTACATGTAAACCCGCTTCTTCTGATTTTTGAAACCATTTAATTACATTGGTTTACGTCAACCAAATCAAAAACTAATGATTAAACAAATTTAAACAAATTAAGGTCTTTTATTGGTATTTTTTTCAAACTTCTGCGTTGAGCCGTTTTCGAGATCTGGGAAATCCCAAAACGTTACCGCAGCAAAATCTTAAATAACTAAAGAACTATACCACACACAAATTTTGCTATTTATAAACATTTACTACTCAACAAAAGCTATCTATTCATGTATTTGGTTCCGTGCTGAAACTAATTTTTGAAAGACGATTTTGCCTGGGTAACGTTTCAAACGTTACTCCAGCAAAATTTGTTTTTCTTAAATAACTTAAAAACTACAATTCAAACAAATTTTGCTATTAGTAAACAAATTGCTCCTCATGATACACTAATTATTTGTTTAAGTCTCATCTCTCTAAAGCAAAACATTTTGCCTGGGTAACGCACACCCTATACGGGGCATACTTCTCTGTAGCCTTTTCTTCCGCAGTGCAGGAGTCGACGTAGTCAGACTCACTTGTCTCCGAAGATGAATCCGGAGGACCAGTAACAATTACTTCACCAGGATCTTGTTTAGGTTTTTTTCTTTTCTTAGGCATCTTTAATCTTGTTTTATAAACAAAGTTAGTAGAATAAAAACAGGAAAATATGTACAAACTAAATTAAAATTAAAGTAAAATTACAAGAAGTAAAAAAAAGACCGCCTATTATTTCAAGGTTCCCGCGCTTCTTCGAAACCATAGACACAAAAATCTCATTTTGTTTTTTTTTTTGACATTGATTGTTCTTCCAAATAACCCTTCAATTTTAAAATGTATCATCTCTGTATTTGTTAATTTTGTAAACCTTTCAATGTAAAATATATTAAAATTCACATTTTATTTATTTGTATAACTTTAGCATTTCTCGTCAAACATGGCAAATACCTAAAACAAACCTACTTACGCATCACATACTTTTTACGAAGAACAAAGGGCCTCGCAAAGACCTGCCGCCCGGAGCCTCGCAATAGGTAAGGCCGCCGCTGTTTGAAATAAATAATTATTATAATTTACAAGTTTTATAAATTTGACACTTTTTGCTATGCCTTAGCTTTAGCTAAGCCTACCGCTCGTCTGATATACTTAATAGTTTTAAAAGAACGTAGTTGTGAAGAATATCCATCATTATAAATACATTTACATTTTAAAATTCATGTGCAATAATAATTCATTATTAACCTCCGGCAGAATAGAAGAAATTCCCTCGTTCACGAATTCTAAATGTCAAAAAAAAACTACATAACCTCACAAAACTGACAGATTACAGATTTTTTGATTTTTAGCAAAAGGTTAACTTCGAATTTCATTTGTATGTGTATTTCTAGTTGAAAACTTTACCGGAAAATATTACTATCATGACTTCTGCATTAATTAGTGCTATCAGAAGATTGCATATTTCTGTAACTCCGCAAATAAGAGTATATTCTTCAAACGTCGCTGCTGTTACTTCTGCAGCCTCAAACAGCTTATCTATCACTAAAAAGGAATGGGCCTTCCAGCCCCAGTACACTAAGCCCCGTGAAGTATGGATTGAAAACTTAGATACGATAGAAGAGCAGAAATTGGGGTTATTTGAGCTGCATCCGTCAGTGTACGCCGCGCCTCCTCGGTTAGATATTATAAATCAAAATGTTGTATGGCAGCGAAAGATTAGATACGTGTCGTGGGCAAATACGAAGACTAGAGCCGAAGTGCGAGGTGGTGGCAGGAAGCCCTGGCCTCAGAAGGGTTCAGGGCGTTCTCGTCATGGGTCGATTCGTTCTCCACTATGGCGCGGCGGTGGTATAGCGCACGGCCCTCGCTCCGGCAAATCTCACTTCTTTATGCTGCCCTTCCACGTCAGAATACATGGCCTTACAACAACCTTATCATCTAAACTAGCTCAAGATGACTTACATATTGTTAAGGACTTGGAGCTACCAACAGATGAGCCCGAATATTTAGCTGAACTTGTCGAGAAAAGGAACTGGGGACCTTCAGTGCTGATTGTTGATGAGTAAGTATAGAACTGTTAACCAGTAGAAAGACATTGACAAAATGTAACAGGCCTTCTTTAGTCACAAAAGCCACAATGTTTTTCAAGTCCAAACACAGTTGTTGATTCTATTTGGAATAAATAGAATATTCTGTGATATTGTGAGTCATGTCTACGCATTCCCATTGTTAGCAAGTCATAGAGACCAGCTTATAAAGAATGCATTCTTAAATTTTATTGCACCTCAAATTTAGAAAGGAACCGTAACTAAAAAATGCAATTTTTTATTTCCAGCACCGATTATGCACCCAGGAACATAACTGCAGCAACAGACAGCATAGCTCACATCAACATAATGCCAGTGTACGGTCTCAATGTCTACTCAATGTTGAAACATGATACCCTCATTTTAACCCTAGCAGCTGCTGAGAAAATTGAAGAAAGGATACTACACTGGCTTCATGCTAATACTAGACGACAGTCTCAAGAATTCAAACTTAATCAAGTGTAAGGTTTTACTTCTGTATGGGGACCCATACTTCCGTTTTAAATTAACTATGGCAGTTTTGAATATGTATGCTAGAAGAATTAACATATTGTCTGCAATTAGGTAATAGGTAGAATGGGCTAGTGTCCGCAACTCCACGTCTGAGCGCGTATTTTGCGTATGGATTGTCTGCAATTAATAAAAGTATGTAAATACTAATTAAAACATTGAGTTATTCTACTATAGCTTAGATCACCACACAACAAATTGGGAAAACCCTAGTTTTATAAAGGCAAAAGATACATTTTCTTCCTAAACTAGTTCCAAATTCAATAACCTTGAAAGACTTATTATTCTTGAAAACCGGGAATCCATTTCACTTAATTTCTATTGAATTAGCATGATTAAACTGCCTTTAATTATTCATTTTACCATCCAAAGTTAAAATACTTGAGTGTTTTGATATTAGAGCATAAGACATTGATTATGTTATTGTATACTTATTAGTAGTGTTTAAAAATATAGAAAACAATGATAAAATACTTGTAATTTTATTTATATTCATGCCTATTAAAAATAAGGAACACAAAATAAATTGATTGAGAGGAAGAAATGATAATATCCAATATCATTGTCAGGATCTGGTTGATCCCCGTTCTTTGTCTCTGTGTGATTCAGGAATCTGTAAGAAGAAAATTAAGTAGTAGGTAGTAGTATTTCGTTTTTCATTCGTTTTTAAGTAGAAGTAAAACTAAACGTTTAATATAGAGCAAGTAAGATTCTCAAGTTCACGTAGTTGGAAGTAACATAATGCTATAAATCGAAATAATAGTTTTATTTAATACTTCAATACCATGAATATACTGAAATGGACTTAATGTCATATTCTACCAGTCAACCTTTGGGTGATGCAGAGACAAACAGTTAACAGATATGGATCATATCACAATGTTGACTGGCAAAGAATATGTTATCAAATCTCTCTTATGTACTCCTTACTATACATGAGACTTTATTTATCATCATAAACCATAGCCTTTTCCGAACTATGTGGGGGTTAGCTACCAATCTAACCAGATGCAGCTGAATACTAGTATTTTACATGGAACAACTGCCTATCTTACCTCCACAACCCAATTACTGAGTAACTCAATACCCCTCGGTAAGACTGGTTGTTAGATGTCATTTGAGGATCTTAAACAGTTATTACAAGTCTAAAATGACTATTTAACCACTAAGTCCCTGAGATACCACATTTGGTACAGACATAATGGTTTTTAGGGTTCCGTTGCCAAATGGCAAAAAACGGAACCCTTATAGATTCATCATGTCTGTCTGTCTGTCTGTCTGTCCGTCCGTCCGTCCGTATGTCACAGCCATTTTATTCCGAAACTATAAGAGCTATGCTGTTGAAACTTGGTAAGTAGATGTATTCTGTGAACCGCATTAAGATTTTCACACTAAAATAGAAAAAAAACAATAAATTTTGGGGTTCCCCATACATAGAACTGAAACTCAAAAATGTTTTTTTTCATCAAACCCATACGTGTGGGGTATCTATGAATAGGTCTTCAAAAATGGTAATGAGGTTTCTATTATCATTTTTTTCTAAACTGAATAGTTTGCGCGAGAGACACTTCCAAAGTGGTAAAATGTGTGTCCCCCCCCCCCGTAACTTCTAAAATAAGAGAATGACAAAACTAAAAAAAATATATGATGTACATTACCATGTAAACTACCACCGAAAATTGGTTTGAACGAGATCGAGTAAGTAGTTTTTTTTTAAAACGTCATAAATCGTAAACCGCAATTTACCTTACATTCAATCAACTTAAATATAAAAATTTAAAAAAATATATATTTTTAAACCGAAAATACGTACAGGTTTGTACGGAACCCTCGGTGCGGAGTCCGACTCGCACTTGGCCGGTTTTTAATTGTGTCTGTAATTACGGTAATTGACTGGTTAAAATCCACAAATGACAGCTGGAACCAACAGCATAACATGGTTTCCTAGGAATGTAGGGAGCGGTCTTTATATCTCAAGATGGTCACCAATCCACAGACTAACTGTGGGTAAGTAGAGCTTAACCTGATTGATTGATGCATATGGTTGTTATTACTTAGCCCTTCTTAAAACTTTAGTATTAACAAAAACCAACTTATAACATAAGCAATTTCACCTTATTTGAAGACGTCTGTTTCACAATATTGCCAGCCATTTTCTGTCTGATGCTCCATCTTAGATCTGACCAGTCGTTTTCACCTGGTACATTAGACTTATACTTGTCCCATAAAGTAGTATAATAATGATACAGAGTTACGGGGTCACATTTCTTCTTTGCTGGCTGTATAGGAACTTTTATTACTGAAAATGCATAAGATATATCATTAAAAATGGAAGAATAAATCATTTATTCAAAAAATTATTGACACTTTCGAATTTACAATTAAAAATAAACTTTTTGCAAGAATACAACAAGTTGTACATGTCAGTCTCCTTTCCTTTCCTTGTGTACAATCAGCATCAAAAATATTGGGACAAACAAACTGTTCAAAATGTTCTCAACAACTAAGAAAATTACACTTTATCTCAATTAGATAAAGTCCTTGTTAGAATGACAGTTGTCATGTACTGTCTTCATTGCCAAACATTCCTTGTGTCATTGAGTTAATATTGAATTTTCATAATTGTGTAGATCATTTTGAACAGTCTATTTGCCCTAATACTATTGAGGCTGACTATACATGAGTAAAATAAATTAACACTTTTACTGCCCAGCACCCGGCTCCCGGATCGACGATAATTTGTTTGCATGCCCACAACTCTACATATAAGTAGTTACGTGACTCGTGGTAAATAAACTCGTCATAAAGGGAATAGAAACGTGACAGAAAACTAAGCTCGACATAGGGGTAATAGAAGCGAGACAAGGTTTTCGGCTCGACATAACGGGACTCGACATAAAGGGAATAATTCCTTGCGACCATGCCGAGCACCCGCCTACCGGGTGCAAATCTCAAAAATAAGCTAGGTGTGAATAGGGTGTACTTTTGAATAATTCTTTTTTCAACTGGGCACTGAGTGTTAAGTGAAAATTTGAAGAAAGTAAATTATTTTTACTAACAATGTCAAAGGTGTTAATTAAATTAAACACTTACAATTATAACTAGGGGTACAAGAAGTACTCTTTTCTTTCACTGTGTCAGGTTTCTTCTCAACTCGAACACAGGAGCAGGCTCTTCTGAGAGGCTTTTCTTCCGTTTTTGGCTGCCCTAGGTTAGGTGCAGAGTGAACATTTCTCACATTCATCCCTTTCCTGGGTTTCTGACATTCTCTAGTACATTTTAAGTTCTTAGAATCTTGGTTCTTGGATCTACAGCGGGAACTGAAGGTGCTGGCACTGTGCAGCCTCTCAAGACCTGGCACCTCATACTTTTCTTGGCTGATGGACCTAGCCTGACTCTTTTGTTGGAGGTCATACTTTATTAGCTTCTTTAAATCTGAAAAATATTTATTGCATGGGCCTTCAATGCTCAAAACTGATATTTCTACAAGTTCAATGAAAACTAAGTACAAAGGTTCAATTCCTCGTATCATAGTTTTACTGTTTCTAACTAAAACATACATTTATGAAGAGCAAACAAAAAAAAAATACCACGATAACTTTCAACGTAGGCCGTATTGTTGTGTATTCTTATGATGAGGAATAAACACATTTGAATCGAATTTTATTACTCTAATTTATATTTGATTAAAATACACAATTTAATATACAAACCTGTAATGAAATACTTGAGGACTTCTCCACTTATATTATGAATGCCTAAATTGTTGAGATACCTCAATATCTCTCTGGGATCCAATTCGGCAGTAACTTCGTAATAATCAACATCCATTCTTTAAAAAGTGAGTTAATAAAACCAACTAGACTTAAAATTAATATGATATAAAAGTTTTAAAATTGCTCAACGATTAACGACGTTTCCTTCCAATTTTATGACATTGACAGTTGGACACATAATAATTACATTAAAATTTTGACAACTGTAAATGTTTGTTCTGTCATTTTTTTCCCTCCGTTTCGTCCATAGACTATGGTAGTGATTGCATCACTCATATCAAAGTCCGTATTTTTGAAAATGGAACCACACGACAAATTTAGTTTTTTTTACTTTTTTTGAAGAATACTAATTTAAAAGTGGTGTATATAAGTTTTTGTAAATCCTTTGACATCTCAGAAGTGCGTGTTTGCTGGGTGGTTCCTTTTTGTATAAATACGGACACTTTTAAATTAGTATTCTTCAAAAAAATTAAAAACCTTTTGTCGTGTGGTTCCATTTTGCATAAATACGGACAATTATTTATTAGTAAAACGTAGGTAGAATGATTATATGATTAATAATCATTGATTATGTATTATGTAAAAAACAAATATCGTAAAGAATAGCAGTATCCCATTTCTTTCCGTGGGTGTCGTATAAAACGACTAAGGGACTTACCAGAGAATGGTCTACAACTTTCTCTATGCATGTTGCCACCATACTGCGATCGCTAAACCACCTGCCAAGTGTGGAGATAATGACAAACGCCTCAAATTAGGGGAGGCCTATATCCAGCAGTTGACGTGTTTCGGCTGAAATGATGATGCTGTGAAAAAATAAAGTTGTATCGCTATGCGCTGCCTTACAAAGCATACAAATAAGGTCTACACAGTAATAGTTGCAACATTTTTGTAGTTAAATGTTTAAGAGATAAAAGAAAACAATTTAAATAAAGTACTTAAATAATTAATAGTTAGCTAAAGTATCTATAGTAAATAACAACGAATACATGTACAGCTTGGCAAAAAAGAGTCTGGAAAAAATGAGGGCGCCTGCTTAGCAGGTATGGCCACCCTGTATACTAGGACTAAAAGTGATAAGATACTTGTTGTTTTAATCCAGATCCCGGAAATTCTCATCAGTCAAGATTTCAAGACTTGATAGGCACACAGTCTTTTACTTTCATTGTATTTAGTAGATTGCGCATTATTTCGCTGGAATAACTTTTTATCTAAGAGTGCCATCAAAATAACTTAATGCAAACTTATTCAGTTTAAAAATTAATTAAATTACACTCAGGGATTGCCGATTGAACCCGATACGCAAGACATAATGTTCAGCAATCGCATTTGCGGCCACCATCTAGGGTATTCACAACCATTCGATGGTTGGTATGCCTGTATCAAATTTGACATGAATGATACTGAACGAATCATGTTAATGCTGACACTTTATAGTCGACCAGAAGGCGACTTACAGCTGCTTACTGTCGGAAACTAATCGAAAGTCAGAGAGTACCTATAGCATGTCGCATTCCAAAGGTACGGGCAATATCGAATAAACTTGAACAGTTGACTAATGAAGGCGTCAGGTAGGTCTATGCGGGGTACATAACATTATCACTATTCACATGACAGTGAAAATGAAATAACACGCTAAAGTTTAGATTTTATTTAAAAAGAAAAACGTGACGTAACATCATTCTTGTATTCCTTTTCGGTGCTATGATAGATTTTATCCATTAACACTGATGTGTCAGTTTTACATTTCTTATTTATGAAAATAGTGTAAAAATCTTTCTTACACGTTTACGGCTCCCATTACAACCCGTCTCCTCAAACTATAGGTAATATATTACGTAGAATAGGCACCTGAAAAATAATAAATATAAATTATACTTTTTTACTGTGGTATGCGATAATAGCATTAACAAAAAAAAAAAATACTTGGCTGTTTCGTTATAGTGTTGAACTTTTTGTCTAATTGCACACAGATCAAAATCGTCTAATTCTTTCTTCCGCCAACTGTTTTGGTGTTCCTCCAGGTGTAGAAAAAATCCTTAATTGTTTTCTCCTTCATTAACAATTTCTCTAATTGTACTGTGAGATTTACCTTGAAAAAATATAAAGACAATCATATTAATTCCATGTAGGTACATTTTTCAATTTCAAGTATCAAACATCAAGAATTAACGTACACGCGATTTGTCAAACTAGAAAACATAACCTCAATAATCTATTAGTAAATAAAACAATAAAATGGCTTGAAACTTATAATACCGATAAAACTTAGTATTAGAAAGGAAAAACAATGACTGGCATTTAATAAAAGATAAATTTCTTGGATAAATACCTGTCGTGTCGGCAGTTCTTTCGTAAACATTGTCAATCGGAGACAAAATTTGTTCCGCTTCAGATTCCGCCAAATTTCTTACGAAAACTTAGTATATCACAGCTCACACCACTACTCCTTATTGTTTTATTCATTTTTTATATGTTCAAAAGCATTAATAATTGATAGTTAATTAGAAATAAGTAAAATACAACTGGGAACATAACACAATGACAGATTAGCTACTTGTTGATGATAAACAAAGCAGTGCTGCCACCAAAAAAATATTTTAGTTCCAATGGTTACCACGAACGACTCTTTTTTGCCAACCTATAGACTAAGGCATCACAGTATTATTTTTCTTCTAAATATTCATTTATGGTATAAGGCTTTTATTTTAAGTATTATTTTTTTGTCCGTTTTATAGGTTTTGGTAGGTTCTTAAATATTTTTGGAACCAACCTTAAGAAACTTTTCGAAAATAGGGCTGTCTGTGGGATGATTTTGATTTACCTTGATGGCACAAAATCGACTAAAATATAAATATTGAAATGCAATCATTAATATAATGTTTAGCAGTAATATATTTATTTTTAATATAAATTAAACGAAGATTAGACAAATTAAGCAGTCTAACTTAAATATAATATTGTGTTATCGATTTTCATTGACATTTATTATTTCCTTTGACACATCAGCTGATTGTGCCGCGCCATGGTCACTGTGTGGTTAGAAAAATAGCAGTGGAAGAATAAAATAACTGAACGAAATTATGATCTTCGATTGATATCATGATTTTATAATGTAAGCTCCGACGTCAATTTCCAAACTCTGTGATTAAACAAGTGATAACAGATACATTTTTGATTCATTATTCTCGGTACACAAACGTAGCAGTGGCGTGGCGAAACACATCACTTGTTGGGGAATCTGTTTTCTCAGTGAGCGGGAAATGTACATAATTTATAAATGTTCCATGAACCCATGATAGTAGTAATTAGATAAACAAGGAGATACAACAACATATTATCATGTCTATTAGTAAAAATTCTAGCATTTGAAAACTGTAAACATTTATCGATCTTAAAATACTTAATAAAATATTTTCGGTCAATGTACCTTTGTTTGTAATTAATGACACATAAATGACATTGTGCAACTGATTGAGGATAATTCCGAATAAAAATTACGATAAAAATAACCCTATCGCTGCAACGAGATCGTTGAATGAACGAACAAGTTCAAGGTCATGTTATTATTTTGGCGGGAAATTCAACGTTATTTTTTTTTCACATAATCATTAGATTCAAAAGGTTTCGTTATGCAAGTTATATACAGTTAATTACTTATTCACACAATACTTGTTACATTGTAATTATTTTCATTTCACATGATATACCTAGGTACACATAAACAAATAGATACAAAAGATACACACATCTTACAATTATTATTCAAAATAAAAACAAATAATTAGAGAACAATAGTTCTACTACAAAAGTAATCTATTAATGCATTATTTGCTTGTTGTAGGTTCGTTTATGTATTATTTACTTGAAGGCTGTTATCATACGGGCACGGCTACGCTCACCGTCTGATGTGAACGATCATTACCACTCCAGTGTTTGCTGCGAAACGTACCATGGCAGCTACCAAGAATAATCCCGCTGTAGCGAATTTCGTCGAGTATTTAAAAATTCCAAGTGTTCAGCCCGACATCAATTATGGTAAGTCTTCAGTCAATTATTTTGTGATATTATACTTAGAAGAAAAATGTATAAATTAGGTTTTTAGCACCTGTTGTATTTATAAAGTAGGTAACTTTACATCCGTAGGTAAATAATTATAATATTGAATGCATAAAAATGAAATTGCTTCTTTCTGTGATTTTATTAGGTTTCATGTTTGACCTGCCTACCAGTGCATATTTTTTCTTTTCTTTCTTTGGTACTTAGACGTTGATCTGTAGGTATTTATTTACATACACGACGGTGCGACGTCGTGTATCATACAAAATTGGGTAGGTCTATGCACCGACGACCTTCAGTTGAAAACATTTAATGTTCGGTCACTGTAATTTAAAATTCAAGAGTAGGTGTAGTGTAAGTATGTAATCTTGTAGCAAATTCAGTTCAGCGTATTTTTCACAGTTACTCAAAGAATTTAAAATATAGTATAGCTATTTAGGCACACTTAGAAAGTTTTTATTAAGTTTCACACAAACTTCAACACAATCTAGGGATATATTAGTTATTTATATATCGAATAGAAACCACTTAGAAAATCTTTCAACACAGTTACATATATCAAAATACGGAGTTTATATACTACACTACTACTAAATTTCCTTTTTAAATAGGAAATTTATTACTTATATGTCATAAAATAGCGTTTATAGTAGAAATGAATAAAATTTACAAAAATAGGTAATTTCGTTTTAGTGATTGTTTAATCTTCGCAGCGGGTCGAAAGCAAAAATAACATGGAAAAATTTATGTTAGTATTTCCTAAATTATATGGAGATATAGTTTTCGTTTTATAAATTAGTTTGATCCAAAATTCAGCAACGCGAATGCCTTTCGCTAGCGCAGCCATTAGGTCCGTAATCCGTATGCAGGTGACAGGGCATGCAGTGCGAAATAGGAGTTATGAAATTAAAAATATTGAAATTAAATTGAAAATGAAACATTAAATTAATTACAAAATTAACATTAACAATCTGTGAAAGCACCTTGGGTGTTAATAACATATCTGCAAGTATTATTTGTGTATAAATGTGTTGGTTTAGGATCTTTTCCTAGTTACAGTCGGAGCACCAGATGCTCGTGAGCGAACAAACTGTAACGATAAGACTGCAAGAAGTCAACCTTCATGCTAGTAGACCACTTCAGAGTCCAGCATTACGACGAGCCAATTGTGGACCACGATCACAATGGGCAAATAAACATTTAGTTTGGAACGTTCGCCAATGGGCTATAGTGTTATTCTCTAAGGAATCCCGGTTCTGTTTTCATATAGGATTCACGAAGAATACGTGTTTGGCGAGCAGTTGTTCGTGAGAGCCGCATGTGAAATCCACAGGAAGTCCATCCATACCAAGATGGAATAATAATGGTCCGAGCGGGAATATGCCTACGTGGGGGAATCGAGTACCGACCTCGTTTGAGTTTACGGCAACTTAACTGGTACAAAATACATTTATGAAATACTGGCACCTGTAGTCCGACCACACTGATTGCAATTAATGCATCATGATTTTATGATTATGCATGATAATGCCGCCCACATACGGGTCGAGTAGTAACTCAGTGGCTGCAGACATAATGTGGCAGCCCTAGACTGGCGCGCGCAGCCCCGGAGTAAATACAATTGAACACTCGTGGAATAGTGGGAGCAGTGATACCCCAGTGGTATCAGCCCCGACTTAAGAGTTTGTAGGTCGTAAGTACGAACCCACGCAGGCACTTTACTTTGAGTATTTCATTTCATGACCACTGTTCTCAAAACGGTGAAGGCAAACACCGCGAGTAAACCAGCATGTCCTAGAACCAAACATTCGAAGACATGTGACATCCACGAACCCACATCGGGTCCGCATGGTAGATCATGCATGACCCCTTCCCTTTCACAGAGGGAAGGCTTGCATAAAGTTTTAATAAATAAATATTATAGGCTGATTAAGATTACCCTTTCATGCATCTTCGTCAAACCTGGTACCTTATCCCACGAGGAGGTATCGATAGTTTATATTCCTTAACAAATAGATTTAAATATTAAATTTAAAAAAAATATATATGTTTAACTTAATTTGATTTCTTCATTTAATCACCAAAAACAGATTCAAGATTTTTGTGCTTTTTTTTCTTTCTACTACTGAAAATAGCATTTTTTTTTTAAGTTTGTTTTTTATTTTGGTACCAATTTTCTTATTAGAGTATAAAATAATAAGGATTATTGCTTGATAAAGTATGTATGGAAATATTCTAAGTAGTTTCTTTTCAGTACATCAAGAAACAAATCCCTATATTGTGTTGAAGTGTGTATTTAGCTAACTGGATCAATTCATCTACTGCGCAAACGTACTGTAATCAGGATACAACAGATTGACGTATCTGGAACTCGCAATTGAGTCTACCCCTAGCCAGTAGAATTGGATAATATGAAACATCGACCTATGTACTCAAGTGCGAAATGGATGATTGCCGGTGGGGGACGGCCGTGCTGCATTAGTCATCCATCATGCAGCTTGACATAGTTATTTAGATTTTAATCACATTCAGTCAAGGATACCTTATAGTGCAGTGCATGTAAAGACATTGGTAAGTATAAAGATACTTACCAAGATTTCTTTGCGTCAAAAGAAGACTTTCTACAAAACTGTTTCCACTAGGGACCTACCTTATTACCTATTTATGAAAATGTCAAGGGTATACATTGAACTCCGTTCTTTTTAACTGTGCCATACAATATTGCTTTATTTTTACAGACGATTGTGTAGCATTCCTGAAAAAACAAGCTAATGGACTTAGCCTTGCCATAAAAGTTTATGAATTGGTTCCACGCAAACCAATTGTGATTATAACATGGCCTGGAAAGGACCAATCGCTCGGTTCAATCTTGCTAAATTCTCACATGGACGTCGTACCTGTTTTTGAAGTAAGTATTGCCTCGTCGAAAGATAAAACAGCTTAAATAAATACCTAGTCTAGATTACTTATCATGTCAAGATAAATAAATACAGATAGACTGACAGAGAAGAACATCACCGTAAATTGCATAAGTACGGTAATTTAACAAATAGGTAGCTAATGCCAAATAGGCAATGATTATTTAATGTTTATCGTCAACCAAGTAAATACGAGAGATAAACACGGGATGTACTACTCCTAGTTAGGATTTGGTTCTGGCGAGGAAAAAATAAGATGTGAGCATGTTGCTAGAGATACAACTCCTCTACAGATCTAGTTGGCAGAACTAACATTTGCCTGATATAATGACATTTCAGAATAGTTGGACACATCCTCCGTTTAGCGCACACATTGATGACGATGGAAAGATCTTCGCTCGTGGCTCACAAGACATGAAATGTGTCGGTATCCAATACCTTGAGGCTATTAGGAAGCTGAAGGCGGCTGGGGTGCAATTAAAAAGAACTCTTCACGTTTGTTTTGTACCTGGTAAGATAACTTTAGCATAATTTCTCATCTATCTTTATCTTCTCATTGATATACTACTGCATAATTTTATAAAGAAAGGTATATACTTATTTTTTTTTTAATTTTTAGATGAAGAAATCGGTGGTCACGATGGTATGCAAAAATTCGTCCACACTAAAGATTTTAAGGACCTCAACGTAGCGTTTGCGTTAGATGAGGGAATGGCCAGTCCAAATGAAGATTTCGTCTTGTTTAATGGTGAAAGGAGTATTTGGCGTAAGTGATTAGTTACCAAAACGGAATTAAAATCATTACCAGATACTTAAAAAGATGAAAAATTTTAATGTCCACAATTTTGTTTCTAGAAATACATGTCCATTGTACTGGACAGCCTGGCCATGGATCATTATTATTTCCAAACACTGCTGGTGAAAAGGTTCGTTTTTTAAACTCATTTAGAATACTACCTACTTACCATCTGAGTTTGGTAACTTTCAGTGCCAGTTGGCACACCTATACGACAGGAATATTTGGACAAGCTGATCCATTCCATCCATTTCTGATTATGTTTTCGAAATGCCTATACAAAATTTTAAAAAAAAAAACTCTAGCATGGCTAACGAATGTACCTTTTATTTTCCAGCTAAGAACAATAATTGACAGGTTCATGGATATGAGAGCTGAACAAAAAAAAATATTGGATACCAATCCGAAGCTAACTATTGGTGACGTTACAACTATCAATTTGACTCAAATTTATGTAAGTTTGCGGTAATAGGTTTTTCACAGTGAAATGACTGGTCTTACCTATATGTATTAAGTTTTTTTTATTTAGTTCTAAAAACTCTTCTGTAAAATTCTATCTATTTACATTATGTACAGATTTTTATTTATTTTGCCTTATTTTATTTTCAAGCTGTCCACTAAATATGATACAAGTGGTAAGTGGACTAGAATGCTAATCCAAAATAGGAATACGAATATTAGCAAAAATATGAAATTTCATATAATATTCAATCCCACCAGAAACTTTTTCATGTAAAATTTAGCCAAGACGAGACCAAATGGCTCGGACTATCAAAAAGTTATCAGATCTCATGTAGAGCTAAGCCAAGCCCAACTCTACAAGCCCTAACTTCACATACCTAACACCGTAGTCAAAGTATTATGTGGCTTGGCCGTTTCGTTACTACAATAACTATTGAACAACAGACAAGTAATAAACAGTGAATAAATTTTTCACCTTTCGCTGATGTGACGGTCGCATTCGTTTTCTTCATACCTACCTATTATCAGAATTTACACATGCTTGATGCAAAATTCTCCATTAATCACAACAAGAATCTTTGACTTTTTACAGGGTGGCGTGCAATCTAATGTTGTCCCGGAAAAGCTAACTGCAGTTTTTGATATAAGATTGGCGGTTACGGTCAATCATGTGGAGTTTGAGAAAATGGTAAAATTCAATAATTATCGTAATTTGATTACCAGTAGAATTACAAATATTTACTCAGAGTTCGAAGAACCAATTTGCTTTTGTATTCCATTGAATCTAAATTGGTGGCTCAATTAGTTTTATGTGATAAGCGGTGCTTGTGAACAATAAAGTAAAATACTTAACTGTGGAAATATTTTACGATGGATGAAGGATCTAGAATCCACATTCTTATCAACATTATTTTCAGTATGTTACATCAATAGGTATTGATAATCTTCTTTGTTGCTTCAATCAGATCTTCATAAATATTCACATTCATTCGATAGCATTCGTCAATATTCAAGTAACGCATATCGTATCGAAAACGAAACATATTGATAACCTGAACTGCCTTGCCCCCGACAGCAAACAGCTGTCAAAAGAATTGCGGTCGTCTATTTAATTTAAATTGACAAAATTTTCGAGTTTTTGATTTGGCAACCGCGTATCTCTTCTACGATCACGTTGATTGATGTTCGATTCGGTACGGAAGCGTATTGAATGGCTGTGAATAGCTATTCAGATCCGAATTCGGCCACTTTGACAGCGTTATCGTTGGCCTCGCAAAGTACTTTAGCACCCTAATAGATACAGAATACAACAATTAGGTACTACAAGAAGGGAAGGGAGGCCTTTGCCCTGCAGTGGGACACAAACAGCTGATACATTAATAATAATTGGTTGGAGCATCAAGCAAAAACATTTACTTTTTAGCTCAATAACTGGTGCAACGAAGCAGGCGATGGAGTTTCTTTCAATTTCGAGCAAAAAAATCCTTACGTAGAAATCACAAAACTGGACGCAAGCAATCCATTCTGGGTGGCATTCAAAGCTGCTGCCGATAAGTTGTAAGTAAATTTTCTAACTGCTGAAACATTTTGATTAACGCACATTAGATAAACGCAGAGTTGTATAGGTAATACTTAATAACGCAAGTTTGTATGTTAATCACATTTTATCAGGAAACTCAAACTGGACTGCAGAATTTTCCCTGGTGGTACTGATAGCAGATACGTGCGTGATGTCGGAATACCAGCGTTGGGCTTCTCTCCGATGAATAACACTCCCGTTCTTCTTCACGATCATGACGAGTTCCTTAAAATCGATATATTCTTGAAAGGCATTGATATTTACGTTTCTCTGCTTACGGCTGTTGCCAACGTTTAAAATGGTTGTGTTATTTTAAATCTAAACGTTGCATTTATTTTAGAATAAAATAATGTAGTAAACTTCCTTCCATAAAGTCTTCTGAATGTTGTATTGTATGTAGCGACCTACCATCTGTGCCTTTATGAAAAAAAAACTTTAATTTACGTTACTTGTTAAAACCATAATTATTGTTATCTTATGTGCGGATATAAAAATAAACACAATCAGTAGGATGAAATCCATCCAGGCAAATCTTTGTGTGATGAGCACAATAATTTGTTCTGTGTCTAGGAGTAATTTATCTATAATATGTATGTATTTAGAAATATATAGGTAAGTATATTCATCAGTTGTCTGGTTGCCATAGTACAGGCTCTGCCTAGTTTGGGATCAGATAACGGTGTGTTGGTTGTCCTAAGGATATTAAATGTAAAAAATCTATATTAACCGACATGACCTACTACATGATATATAAAAAAAAAGATTAAGCAATAAACTGAAGGTATTTTTATCATTTGTGTTTGCATTTTAATCTAGTACGCACGTAGTTAAAATAATGAACTATTATTCTTTGTAACTCTTTTTAATGTATTTTTTAGTCTTGAAAAATATCTTTTATTTTTAAGAAGTTGCTAATATATGTACCTATTTTACTGTAATCTTTGTAATGGTTATAATATTAAAAATATTATGGTAGAGACTGGGTTTTATTTATCACTAGCTTTTGCCCGCGGCGTCGGCTACGTATTATACAAATAAACCTTCCTCTTGAATCACCCTGTATATTGATGAAAACCGCATTAAAATCCGTTGCGCAGTTTAAAAGATCTAAGAGTACAGACTCGACGTGCGACTTTATTTTGACTATGTTAAAATATTTTCCACCTCGAATAGATACCGATGTTATTATTAAATCATGACGAAGATGATCATACGATCACATGATGATGATATGATCATCGTTAACGATTAAAACTCATCACCCTCATCTTGGTATGACATTGGAATCGTATAAATTATAAAAGACCAAAATCGATCAGTGATACTTTCAATTATTAAAATTAGTAGTTTGGACTAGTAGGCACTGAAAATGAATTAATTGAATGAAAAAAAAAATGGTCATCAATGGTCACATTTGCGTATACCCAGAATGATGAGGTGTATTAGTTAAGGGAATACAGGCGTTATTCTATGTGTGATTAAAACACACAAGCTTTCGTCCCTTATATTTAAACACAATACAATATAACATCACACCATCGAATCGATACTTTACAAAAGGTCGTCGTTCAATAGATGAAAATGAAACATATGTCTGTGATCTGACACAGGCAGTTTGGGGTTAAAAAACTGACAGGCCCAGGTCATCTGTCATCGGCGTGACAGTTGACGTATCGGACAGGATTATTTTATTTATTTACAATCAAACTACATTCTTTGTTGTTGATTTGCTAAAACCTCGAAAAGCTAGCAGAACGATATGAATAAAATATGTAGAATATGTCTAGAAGAAGGCGTACTTTCATCTGTTTTTACTAAAAACTATAATATATCGTTATGTGATATGGTAGAATATTGCTGCAATATAAAGGTGAAATATAACAATAAAGCAATAAAAGCCTCGATATTGCCTACTAATTTGGAAGTAAATAAAATATCAGTAATGTACCGCCTTTGCATTTCTATTATAGATTAGTAAAGACGATGGTTTGCCAGAGCAAATGTGCAGTAACTGCATTTATAAGCTGGGTATAGCATATCACTTCAAACAAACGTGCGAAAGTGCAGATATAAGACTGAGACAATATTTAGGACTAAGAATCCCTAGCAAGTAAGTAATGAACATTATATGAGCCCTCTGACTGTTCAACTATAATAACCTTTTCACCATCATTTAGAGAATTTATCAAGAAAATTTAAAATGCGTGTAAAATACATATTTAATCAAGAAAAATCTGAAAAATCGTGTGAAACAGAGGCAGAGTCATTAAAATAAAATATTGGTAATTTAACCTCTAATATTATTTACAGATTTAATGATGCTTGTGTAGCAACTGATCCATATGTAAGTATTCCTAAATATTTTTACTTTTGCATTATGTGTTTAAATAACATCAAAAATATGTAAATTTGCTTTTTAAATTAACTATGTGCTTTTAGTAAATAGAAAAAAAACTGAATATGTTGTTTTATTTCAGGTGTCTACACATGCAACAATAATTAAGAAATGGTAAATTATATACAGCATTATGGTTCATTATCATTTGAACTTAACTACATTAAATTAATAACATAAAATTTGATTACAGTAAATGTAAGCAACCAGAACTTAAAAGACAGACTAACTACAAAAAGAAATCAGAATCAGAGAAACAGAAGCGAGGTCCTAAGCCAAAGCCTAAACAAGATCACGCATGTTACCAGTGTGATAAGCAGTTCAGATGCCAAGCACAATTAGAAATGCATGTTAGGTAAGCCCTCATCTAGCCCTTAAAATTGCTTGTGAACTTGTTAACTTCTGCTGTGTGCTCAAATGGATGCCACCCTGGTATAATAGTATGTGTAGTGGCATCTACAATACTTCATGCAAACTAATTGGTAGAATGGGCTGGTGTCCGCAACTCCACGTCTGAGCGCGTATTTTGCGTACGGGTGGGAAATCGGTTATTCGATCCACCCCAGCTCCTCGAGAAAGGCCAGCAACGCCTTGATGTTGCTGACTATCTCACGTAGGGTACCTGGGTTACCGAAGTACTTGGCCCTGTATGTGGCGATCGCCGGGCAGTTTAGAAGCATGTGCGCTGCTGTCTCTTCGTCCCCAATTCAGGCACTGCACAGCGGACTGTCTGTAACTCCTATGACAGATAGATGTTTATTAAACGACCCATGTCCAGTTATTGCTGCTGTTACCATACGCAGCTGTCGTTTGTCTAACCGGAGGATCTGTTTTGTGAGGCGGGCATCGATGGTAGGAAGTGCTTCCTTGGCCGCCTGCACTCACTTTGGTCCACCCATAGCTTGCAGTGTAGATCCCTGGTACGTTCTATGTTCTATGTTCTATGTTATGGGGGTTTGGTTTCCGCACTTAGTCCTTTGAGTGGACCATTGTGCGTGAGCCATGGCGGCCGTCGGTATTCACTCCAACCAGCCCACCTCCCTCCAGAAGCTGGTTATGTCTCCTGGTCTGTTGAGAACATCTGTGTAAGATTTGGGTGTCCCGAGGGTATCTGTTCTAATTTGGGTGACGCCTGTACATTCGAAAAGTACATGCGCAACGGTTTCTTCAGCCTCCAGGCATGCCCTGCACAGGGGGCTGTCCGTTATGCCTATCGTGTAAAAGTGTTTGTTTAGCGGGCAGTGTCCTGTGATGGTGCCCGTCATTAGACGCAGATCATCCCTGTCCAGGCGTAGCAGGCGTCTGGTAAGCCTGCCATCCGGGGATGGCATAGCTTCCCTGGACTGCCTGCAGCCTGGTGCCGAGGTCCACCAGCTCTCCGCTTGTGTGTGGGTAAATTCCTGCAGCCACCTGCGTAGCTGGTTGAAGGGGATGGGCACGATGGGCTCGGGGCCGCAGACTGACGCGCTGGATGCCTTTCTGGCCAGTTCATCAGCAGCGTCATTGCCTAGTGATCCACTGTGTCCTTTTATCCATTGCAGTGTCACCTTGTTGCGATTAGAAACTGTTATCCGTTCTAATGCATTGTGACATTCTAGTGTAAGGCTCGAGGTTATGTATCGTTTGGCTAGGGATTGGAGGACTGAGGCGCTGTCGGAGAGTATGCGAATATGGGTGTCCGTAACTCTTCTGGCTTCTATGGCATACGCCGCCTGTATAATGCCCACGCATTCCGCCTGGTAGACGGTGTTGAGCATTCCCAGCGGGCTGGATATTCTTATGTTGAGGTCGTGTGAGAAAACTCCGACTCCGGTTCCGGAGGTGGTCTTTGAGCCATCAGTGTAGACTCTTAGCTCTTCCGGGCCCGAGTGGTCGTTTTGTTCTTCTGTGAGTATAACGTTGTAGTGCTTTTGAAAGTAGTGTAGTTTTGGGGTTTTATCGCAGGGTGATGCCATCATTGGTTGTCGCTTGATCGCTTCATCCCTAATGCGTGAGTGCTTGACTCTCGAGTCGTTGCTTAGGGTCCCTGCTATGTTTAGTCTTAGGGCAGCTAGGGCAGCCTCCTCCCGCACGATCAGGTGTAGAGGTGGTAGCCCGAGCATTACCTGTAGGGCAGCGGTGGGTGTAGTTCTCATGCAGCTAGTGATGGCTACACAAGCGAACCGCTGCACCTTTTCAAGTTCTTTTTGGGCTGTGCTCAGGTCTGTTCTGGGCCACCAGACTATTGAGCCGTATGTGATAATTGGTCGAATAACTGTGGTGTATAGCCAGTGGGTGACTTTGGGGCTGATTCCCCAATTCCTGCCAAGCATTCTTTTGCACTGCCACAGGGATATGCTGGCTTTTGTAGTAATGTAGTTAGTGTGTTTTGCCCAGTTCAGCTGTTTGTCCAAAAATATGCCCAGGTATTTGGTTTCAGTTGATAGGCTTAGGGTGGTGTCAAAAAGTCGTGGCAGTTCGAGTTTCGAGAGTTTCCTCTTTTTTGTAAAGAGGATCATCTCGGTTTTTGTGGGGTTTACTGATAGTTGGTGTTTGTTGCACCAGACCTCTACTATTTTCAGGGCTTGGCGCATGAGGTGGCATAGGGTGTTTTCATTAGTGCCATTTATTATTATGGTTATATCATCGGCGTAGCCTACGGTGAAGTAACCTTTATCGTTGAGTGTTTTGATGAGGCTGTCTACGACCAGGTTCCATAGTAGTGGCGAGAGGACGCCCCCTTGCGGGCAGCCCTTCGCCACTACCGCCCTTGTAGTGTCGTTCACTGTAACTTGTACAGCTCTCAATTTGAGCATGTTGGTAATCCACCCGCTCAAGGTCGGGTTTATGTTGTGTCTGTCGAGAGCCGTGCTGATACTATTGAACATAGTTTTGTCGAAAGCGCCCTCTATGTCAATGAAAACCGCCAGTGCTGAGCATTTGTGGTCCACTGCGCATTCAATTTTAGAGACCACGCTATGTAGCGCAGACTCTGTTGATCTGCCCGTGGAGTACGCGTGCTGTTGTTTGTGAAGCGGTTTTACTCGGAGAGGTCCGTCTCGGATATGTCTATCGCAGAGTCTCTCGAGGGTTTTTAGTAGGAAGGATGTGAGACTTATAGGCCTATAGGCCTTTGGTTGTGTATAGTCGGGTTTGCCTGGCTTGGGTATGAAAATGACTTTCACTTCGCGCCACGCTAGGGGTATGTATCTGAGTGCAATGCAGGTCCGGTAGATCTCCACCAAGCATGGTATCAGGTGGTCAGCTCCCCACTGTAGGAGGGCTGGAAAAATGCCATCCAGCCCTGCAGATTTGTAGGGTTGAAAGGTGTCAATGGCCCACTTTATCCTTTCTTCTGTTACCATACTTTGTGCCCTGGACCAATCTAGGTTTGTTGGGGTCCATTCTGGTTCAGCTTCCCACGACCTGACCTCTTGGAGGTTACAGCCGGGGAAGTGGGTTTCCAGGAGAACCTTACTGGTTTCGTGGTCACTTAGTGTGTATGAGTTGTCGGGTTTTTTGAGCGCACCAAGGGTTCGATCCTGATCAGTCGAGAGGATTTTTCTTACCCTTGCGGCTTCGTTGTTGGTTTCGATGGATTCGCAGAATTTCCGCCAAGCTGCCTTTCTGGCAGTTCTGATCTGCTTTTTGTATGTGTATTGGGTTTCTTTGTATTGCTCCCAGTCGTCCGGTAGCCTGGTATTTTTGGCCCTGTTGAATTGTTTGCGTAGTGTATCTCTGAGTTTACTAAGGTTGGCGTTCCACCAGGGATTTCTCTCGCTGTTGTTTCGTGGCGCCCTTAGTTTGCAGCATGCATGGTATGCTTCGATTAGGTATTCAGATAATTTTGTGACGGTGTATTCTAGTTGTTCGGGGGTTTTTATTGTTACTCGTGATAGATGTCTAGCTAGTAGGGAAGCCAGGAGGCGTTTGTACTCGGGCACATTAGTGCGCCGCGGGTTACGTTTCGGTACGGGTTCCCTAGTGTGGGTAGTTAGTGTAAATCGGATTCTTCTGTGGTCAGAACAGGAGGGTTCATCCGAGACGTGCCAGTTTGTGATGAGGTTTGTCGCGTTTTCTGTAGCAAGCGTCAGGTCAATGATTGTTTGTCCTCGGACTGTGACCCAAGTGGGTTCAGATCCTCGGTTAACAATGTTAAGGTTAGTAGAGAATAAATAGGTGGATAGTACCTCTCCTCTAGAGTTCGGCGAGTTGCTACCCCAGAGCGGGTGGTGGGCGTTGGAGTCGGTGCAGATGATCAGGTCCAGTTTGGCACGTTCGCAGTGCTGCACTAGGTCGGCCATCTCCTTTGGTGGGCAGTTAGCGTCCTCGCCTGGCATGTATACCGAGGCTAGTACGACGTCTGGAACGTTACTATCGGTCTGGAGCCTGACTGCTGTCAGGTCTCTGGAACAGAATTGAGTGAGTGGTGTGGTAGGGATTTCTTTGGGTATGTAGGCGCAGGTTCGTGGTTTGTATGCGCCGTGTGTGTTGAGAATTAGCTTACCTCCGATGTTACTGAGGCCGCAGATTCTGTTGTTCCTGATCCACGGCTCTTGGATCAGTGCGATGGTTCGGGGCTTAACCTCCAGAGCTCTGCGTAAGTTGGCCGTGGCAGTTTGGCTGTGTTGGAGGTTGGTCTGGATGACGTTTATGGGCGATGACGGTGGTGGGGTGGAGTTAGTCGGAGCTGCATCCATCGGAAAGTCTCTCCTCCACCTCCACCCTGAGTCGGTCTTCGTGCAGGTCGCCCGGCGACGAGGCGAGTAATCGTTCGTTCCAGCCGGGTGATGAGGGCGGTAAGGTGTCGCTGTCATCCTCCATTGCTGCTCGGGCCATAACCTGCTCGAGTTGGGCAATGTCGGTGTCAGTAGTCTGTGTCAGTGTTTGTGCGGTCGTCTCGTCAGTGCTGTCGGTCTTGGTAACAGAGGGTAGGGTCGTGGGCCAGAAGCGCACGTATATCGACCCCAGGAGGTACGATATCCGTCGCTCCCGAGCTAGGACCCTATCAACTTCCTCCGGTGGTACACCTAGGGTCAGATACGTCCCGTAGTTGTCACCACCGACGGTAGTTGCTCTGTACAATGACCACCGGGCAATGTCATACCAAGTATTCTGACGAATCAGAATACTCTGGAGCCTGGCCACGTCACCTTTGTAACGAGGGACGAAGAGCGAGGCTCGGACACGGGTGGGCACGTCGGACTGCTTCAGAACGGTCAGTGTTAGGTCAGTGTCGGGGAGTCTTATTCTGGGTGCGGCTTGTGTCAACCAGGTCAGGGCATTGTCGTCCTCGCACCACATCTGCACGGTGCCTTCCGCTACCCGTGGGTACCCACGGAAGGCCGGGAGTGGTGTCGTCGGGTCAGTGTCCATTAAGAAGTCCTCTAGGGCCGTCTTTATGTGTTCGGCCTCTTCCTTGGTCAGGTCTCTGGAGGGGGGAGGGAAGCAGATTGCTACGGCCAGCCTCGCAGGAATATCCTTCGTGGCTCGCGCGTAGGTTCTCTGCTCCCCCTGAGCAGAGTGGACCCTCACACGCTTGGCGTCGCCTTGGAGCGTACTCGGTGAAGCCGTGTCGTCTGGGCGTCCTCTCTTCGCCGGCCCTGTACCACTTGGTCCAGGCTGCGGCTTGGAGGGCCCTGGCAGCGGCGCCTGCGCGTGTGCCAGTCTAGACCGCCGGCCCCTCCTCGTCCTAGGTCCGTCGTGGGTCTTGTTAGAGGTCTGGGGTTGACTGGCGACCCTGGCAGATCCCGCCGCGTGCGGAGGCTGTTCGCGTTGGGTTTCCCCAGCGCGGACTTGCCCTCGCCCGCTTTGATGTGCGTCCGGCCGCGTTTCGCTCGGGGTTGCCCCTGTGCGGACTGACGGCTGGTCGCATGGCTTCACTCCCGGCCGCGTTTCGCTCGGGGTTTCCCCTGTGCGGATTAACGGCTGGTCGTGTGGCTCCGCGTCCGGCCGTCTTTCGCTCGGGGTTTCCCCTGTGCGGACTGATGGCCGGTCGCGTGGCTCCGCGTCCGGACGCTTTTCGCTCGGGGTTTCCCCTGTGCGGACCGACGTCCGGTCGCGTACTGCCTGTGCCTTTGCCCTTTTCCTTTCCCGGGATGTGACTTTTCCGCGCTTGCTTAGCAGGCGTACTCCATCACCCGAGAAAGTTTTAGAGCTGCCAGGCTCGTCATCCTTCCCCGTCCCTCTCTGTCTGTGTCGGTCTGTGTCGTAATCTGGGTTTGTCACGCTATTCCGCACGATGCTCTGTTGCCAGAGACTCGCGGGAGGCGCATATTGTGTCGTGGGGTTTGGCGCGTGGGTCGCTGCCGTCAGTGTGGTTGTTGGCGCGTTTATCGCAGCCGATGTTTCGGGTCTGGGCGCGTTTATCGCTGCCTGTGAAATTGGCGCTGAATCAGCAGCCGAGTGCGCTGAAGAGCGCGACGAAAGAGAGCAGTCGGTTGCCCCCCCCAGAATACGATGGGGGCTGACCGCCGAGGCGGTGTGGGATTCCCCGGCTTGGCCGGGACCCACCTGGGTAGTAGCTTTTTCCTTCTGCATAATTTTCTTTTTGTCGGGGGGTGGGCTTTTTTTGGATCAGAGGTTACCCCTCCTCTGGGACCGATGGGATATGAGGATAGGAGGGAGGAGTTTTGTGGGATGGAAAGGGTTTGTTGGGGTCACCCTAGGTCTGGGATCTGGCCTAGGGATTTCGGATTGACGGGATATCCGGAAGAGGAAGGATGGTCTGGTTGGATGGCGGTACACGGGAGAGATGGTAATTGGTTACCCTATGCCTGGGGTTTTGGCCTTCGGGAACTTCTCTTGTCCGGGATCTCTTTCAAGATGCCCCGAGTGCGGGATCTTCCGCAAGACGGTCAATCCCACAGCCAGGGTTGGGCTATCCGCAACCTGCCCACCCGCTCGGTTGCAGGAGAAGAAGTGCCTGACAGTCTGGGTCGCCCCACCGCGGATGCACGTATGCATCCGCGTTGGTGCAATCCAGCTAGCCCCGAGCTAGCCCTGGTACGTTTTCTTACCAGAGAGCGTAGGAACCCAAAGGGTAATGGTGCGATGGGTTCTGGTCCCACCGGTGTCATGCTCGACCCCCTCCTGGCAAGTTCATCGGCGGCGTCGTTACCTAGCGAACCGCTGTGTCCTTTAATCCATTGAATGGTTATATTATTGAGGCTACCCACCTGGTTGAGGCGCTGGTGGCACTCGTATATTAACCCAGAGTCAATCGAGTGACTGTCCAGCGCTTGCAGAACAGCCATACTGTCTGAGAGTATGCGGATCGAGTGGTCTTTAACTGCCCTGGCCATGATGGCTGAAGCAGCAAGAGTGATCCCAATGCATTCAGCCTGGAACACTGTGTTGTGGACTCCCAACGGTATGGCTATATGTATGTTGAAATCCTGCGAGAAGACTCCAGCACCTGTGCCACTGTCTGTTTTTGATCCGTCCGTGAAGATGCGCAGCTCAGTGGGGCGCCAACCCTCACACCAGCGATCTTCGTGAAGCTGGATTCTGTATTTTTTATCAAAAATGAACTGTTTGGGTACCCGGTCATTTATAGCCTTAGTGATGGGGAACTCATTGTTGAGTTCCTTAAGCAGCGCGGTGTGTTGTGTGTCTCTCTTTCTCCAGAGGTTAGTTGCGTCCAGACGCGCCGCCGCCATCGTGGCTTCCTGCTGTATGAACAGGTGGAGCGGTGGTAGACCCAGCATGGCGTGCATGGCTGCAGTTGGAGTAGTCCTCATGCAGCCCGTGACCGCCATGCAGGCTAGTCTTTGCATGCATTGCAGTTTGTTACAGGCTGTAGTAAGCTTGGTGCGGGGCCACCAGACCACGGCCCCGTAGGTGATCATGGGTCGGATCACTGCGGTGTACAGCCAAAGTATGATTTTGGGGGATAGGCCCCACTTCTTACCTATCATTTTCCTGCATTGCCAGAATGTGATGCAGGCCCTGTTTAGTTTGCTGTCTAAATGACTACTCCAGTTTAACTTACTGTCAAGAATGACCCCGAGGTACTTGACTTCGTTGGCCAGCTGAAGTGCTGTATTGAACAATTTCGGTAGGCGGAAGGGGCCTAAAGCTCGTTTATGGGTGAACATGACTAGCTCAGTTTTAGTGGGGTTTACTGAGAGGTCATATTCACTGCACCATCTCTCTACGATACGTAGTGCTTGTTGGGTGAGGTTAAAAATCGTGCTCGTCACCTTCCCTGAGACAAGGATGGCGAGGTCGTCCGCATAACCTATTGTGTAGTAGTGATTGGCATTGACTCTGGGGATTAACTCGTTAATCACCAAATTCCATAGAAGGGGTGATAGCACCCCTCCTTGGGGGCAGCCTCTGGCAATCATGGCCAGCTGCTGCTCATCCTCTAGGCGAACCACGCGCTTGCTTAGCATGTTTGTGATCCAGTCTATGAGTACCTGTTCAACTCCATGTCTGGAGAGGGCGCTGCTGATGCTGGAGAAGTTTGTTTTGTCGAAGGCTCCTTCAATGTCTATGAAAGTACCCAGGCAGGTCCCTTTCTGATGAATCGCTTCCTCTATCTGGCTAACTACCAGATGAAGCGCCGATTCGGTGGACTTACCCGAGCTGTATGCATGTTGATTACCGTGCAACGGTAGGGTTTTCAGAGCGCCGTCCC
The DNA here is from genome assembly GCA_932294355.1 of Aporophyla lueneburgensis. Lineage (NCBI taxonomy): Eukaryota > Metazoa > Arthropoda > Insecta > Lepidoptera > Noctuidae > Aporophyla > Aporophyla lueneburgensis. The sequence continues at coordinate 9,788,566 of OW028746.1, forward strand.
TCAGCTCCCTGTCGCACAGCCTTTCCAGGGTCTTTAGAAGGAACGACGTCAGGCTGATTGGTCTGTGGGATTTGGCGTTTGTGTAGTCGCCCTTACCTGGTTTAGGGATGAATATTACTTTCACTTCCCTCCATCCTTTGGGAACGTATCTAAAGGCCAGGCACGCTCTCATTAAAGGCACCAGTCTTGTTACGATGAGCGTTCCACCCCACTGTAGTAGGGCGGGGAACACCCCATCCGGGCCAGCGGCCTTAAATGGATGGAAACTCCGGATGGCCCATTGAAGTTTCTCTAGCGTGATCACCTTGCTAGCATAAAACCAATCATTGTCTGATGGTGTTTGAGTTGCATCTTGCCAGTCGATTGCTTGCGAGAAAATACATCCCGGGAAGTGTGTTTCTATAAGGACGCGTCTCGTTTCTTCTGGCGAGGATGTGAGAGTGTTGTCTGGCTTGCGAAGGGTTGTAGGCCCCGGTGTAGTTTGTTGCGCCAGTACTTTCCTTACCCTGTTTGCTTCCTGGCAGGACTCAATGCTACCAGTGTATTTACGCCATCCCGAGGTGCTCCTGAACCTGATGCATTTTTTTGTGCAGGATTTGGCTGCGTAGTACTCATCCCAGTCCTCATCCGCACATGTATTCATGGCTCGATTCAAAGCTTTCCTTACCTTCCCGCGCTTTCGCTCCAGATCAGCACCCCACCAGGGCTGTTTGCCCGGTGTACTACGAGGAGTCGTCTCTGGGCAGGCAGTTCGGAAGCTGTCTATCATTGATTTAGTGAGGTATTCTACTTGTGCCTCAATCTGTGTTGTGTCCGCAAATGACGTCGGATCGTTTGATGTCGCAAGTTTGGATTCTAGGCTGCGTGTGTAGGTACCACGATCTGTGTTCCGCGGTTTGCGGCGCGGAGCTGCTGGCGGGACAGAGGCCAGGATGTCGAAGCGGATCCATCTGTGGTCGGAGCAGGAAGCCTCCCTGGAGACCTGCCAACCAGTGGCAATTTCCGCCGCGGCCTCTGTTGCCAGAGTGAGATCTATGATTGTGCGGCTTCGTCTGGTTACGAATGTCGGTTCGGAGCCAGTGTTTAGTAGGGATAGGTTAGGTGAGTCATGCAAACTACACATCAGACTAATGTCACCCTAAATGCTGTAAGTCACAAGCAGAGTTTACTACCCAATTAGCATATATACAAAATCCCAACAACAATGGTTGGGCGGTTGCCCACCAGAGATAATCCCTGTCTGGTCAGAGCATTCACCCTTTTTTATAGAGAACTAGCCTTTGCCCACAACCTCATCTGCGTAGATATCGCTTATTGCGGACACAGACGAAGTCGCCGAATAAAAAGTAGCCCATGTCATTTCGTGGGGTTCAAACTTACCCCATACCAAATTTCATCAAAATCGGTTCAGTGATATAGTCATGAAAGCGTAACAGACAGACTACTTATGCATTTATAATATTAGTAATGAATTAGTATATATGAGTAACTTTACACCCATTACATACCTCTCTCGTAAATGTATCATTTGTCTATTTTGTTTATATTCCTTTTACCTCTAATGTCTAGTTTGTCCACTATGTGATTCTTGATGATTCTGAAACCACCTGCATTGAAATTCTGCTATAGTTAATAATAAACAAAATTTCTGTTCTATTCAGGTTTTTTTTTTTTTTGTACAACCGTCGAAATATTTCTATGCTAGACTGTCTTAAATCTTGTTACAGTTTGTGATTTGATGTCACCCTGTAGAATGATTTCATAGCCACCATTTTATACAAAGAGCAGCATGGTTGTTATAATCAACATGCCGTTTTTATTTTCAACTTCAATTCAGCCTATTGCAGACTTTTCTGCATGTGGTGCTACAAGATTTTTTTTTATCAGTTTCATAACTAAATATTTTCCAGGACCCACACTGGAGACAAACCATTCGTGTGTATGTACTGCCCAAGACGTTTTACACAGAAGCACAACCTTACTATACATCTCCGAATTCATACTGGCGAAAAACCTTTCCAGTGTGAAGTATGCAGGTAATTTAAAATTCATGGTGAGTTACGTGAATAAAAGTAAGTATATTATGCAGTTACACTGTTTCCAATGACACTTCACCTCAGTGCTGGAGTCAATAGTTCCGTCTGAATGTAGAAAATGGCTTAGAGCGTTTGTCCACTACCACCGTCACCGAGAACGATATAACGAAGCAGAATAACGATACATACATTAACAAAGGCCGCGTGTCCATCGCACATCCGTCCCCCAGCCGCCAAAATTTCGAGTTGTTCGGCGCGACCATAAGATCTAGGCCCGGGATTGTGACGGGTTGATGTACCGGCACTATACTGGCCTCCTAGATGCCACCCCGCCGAGATTGTTTGCGTTGGACACACTTTCGCCGTCACCAGGATGCCACGTTCGGTTCGTTTCTCGCTGACGTTCTGGTGACTGCCGCAGTGGACAAACGCCCCGAGTCGAAGGAATAAACCTGATAATTATTATAATCAATATTTTTCAAACCCATGCAGGATCTTTTCTACTTTAGACAATGGCTAACTTTTTTTATATACTTTACAGCAAAAGATTCTCAGCACAAGGCAATCTTCATGCACATCTCAAGATCCACACTGGGCAAAGGGATCATGTAAGTTTTTTTTTAATATTTCGGTTCTTAACTAGGTACATTAGGTACCAGCTTTTGAAATAGTTTGCTTTGCTTTTTCTTCGTCGTCGTGGAGGGGTCCATGCTGAGGATCGCGATCGCGAACGCGATTCTGTCGTGTGGACCGATACCGGTAGATGCTGCCTCCAACAGCCTTCTTGACCGCGTCTGAGCACCTAGCTGCTCTGCCTTGAGCGCGGTTTCCTTCCACCCGGCCAAGTACGCCTAATAAGCCTTTCCAGACCATGCATACTGAACTAAGCTAACGCATAATATGCCTGAAAAAACTGACGGCACGCTCGTGGTTTATTTTCGATAGTTGCTTGGTGATGCTGAGTTCCTCTAAGATGGATTCATTCGTCCTCATGGCGGTCCATAGTATACGAAGTAGTCTCCGCCAACACATCTGGAAAGCATTCGATCTTACTGCTTTCACGGCTTTTAATGTGCCACGTTTCCGCGCTATTCACAAAGATGGGAAAAACTAGCACGGATTAGTCGTATTTTGGTACCGTCAACTGTGGCATCTTTACTTTCCTTGAGAAACTTTACCCATGAGTATTCAAAATCAAGACGTAAAGAAAATCACCACCCCATTTTTTCCCGTGTGTTTCGTAGAAGGCGACTAAGGGACTTACTAGAGAATGGGCAGCAACATTCTCTATGCATTTTACGACCACACTGCCATCGCCAACCCGTCTGCTAAGCGTGGCGATTATGGCAAAGCCCCCGAAAATGGAGGAGGGCTATATCCAGTAGTGGATCTGACCGATGACTTACGGCGGAAATGATGATGATGATGAAAGCTGCATGGAAAGTAAAGATACCACAGTTGACTGTATTCGGACGGATGCCGCGGTTCTTCCAAAATTTTCTCTATATCAATCACTGATTACCCGAAAAAGTATATATTATGGTTGCAGGTTGAATTTTTAAAGCTATTTTCTTATTGTGTATTTATATTATGCTATTTCAGGTATGTACTCTATGCAACAAGACATTCATAACTTCAAGCGAACTTACTCGACATATGAGCAAACATAGAGGTGTTAAGAATTTTAAATGTGATTTATGTGGAGCCGCCTATGTACACTCTAGAGACCTGGTAAGTTTTGAAAAATCTTTTATTACATATTTACTAAAATTTTATAAAGTGTATTTTTTCATTAAATGTTTGTTGTACTTGTTGCAGAAACTGCACAAACTGAAAAAGCATCAAATAGTCGCTCAGAGTTCTAAAGTTCAAAATGAAGGCTTCAATACCAGTGGCAATATAGATATAATAGGAATAGATGTTGGCAAAGATCCCCCAATGCCAATGAAAGATGTCAGTCATCTCATACCGCATCTGATTAATGAGAAACCACAGCAAAGCCTGCCAGTTATTCCAGAAAGCAACCCGGCTCTGTTGCCTTATGAACAAAAAACTGTTAAGGACATGTTCCACCAGTATCCAAATAAAGTATTTGAGGTTCACGACTGTGCTATTTGTGGAGAAGGCTTTGAATATGTGACAGCTTTAGCCCAACATTACCTACATCGTCACAAAGACCATGATACTGTTCAATCAAAAAGCTTTGGGCTAACACAGTAGACTACTGCTTGAACATGTACCTATACTTAGTATTACATTCATGCTTGTATAGTGCCCTAATTGGTTCTTCAGAAAGGTCTGGTACATAGGACTCACAAGATTTATGACCAGATGTATTGATGTTAACAAAGCAAAAGATGTATGTAAGGATTATAACAGGTGGTATTCTGTAGTTTCTGCCTACCCCTATGGAAAGAAGGTGTGAGTTTATGTATGTTTACACATAAGAAGGAAAGGATAAGGTTGTATGTAATAAACATCATTGTAGAGCAATGAATAGTATTCTATTTATTACCTGCCCAACATTGATTTGATATGAAAAACAAAACTTGAGATGTTGCGCAAGTACATAACAACAGCTGTGAATAAGGATGTTATTCCAGAATAAATTATTTATTAAATGAAATAATATGTTTCACTCACATAATCTAATAACAAAACTATAATAACCAATTTTTATAACATTTAACGGACTGGGATCCAGGGTTCTAAGATGTCACCAATCTTCTTACGTTCTGGAAACAGAAAATATACCTTTAATAGTTTGGTAAAGCCACAAGTAAAAATTTCATAAAGCATTTTGTATCTGTACGTATTTTGTATGTGTACAACAAAACAAACCATATGGTAATGAATGACCACAAAACTGTGTTTATTAGTTGATTACCCCAAACAACTGATAAACATGGTTCAAATGGATTGTTCCACTCTGCCCAATTAGTGGGTCAAAGTGGAACATTTGTATTATTAATGTCCACTTTCTCCCACTTGTCTAGTCATTATACTAGGGCTGGTAGTGTTGCATCTTCTTTATCTTTACTTAGTATAAAATAAGCCAAGCAAAGCTAATGGCGAAGCCACTCGCAAAAACAAGTAAATAATTCATAATAATAGAATGAATTAAAAATGATCAAGATTTAAGAAACTATTTAATTTTTTGTCTGAAACTGACTTTGCCCAAATTCTAATTTTTATGCTCTAATAATAATGAGCACCATTATTGATATGTTGTCTTAAATCTAAATATCTGGATGACCGAGCTTTGCTCAGTATTTTTTGGTAAATTGTGTTTAAAATAATAAGTTTATGTTCAAGTTGATTATCAATAAAGTTGATCATTGAAAACACGAATAAAACAACCTTTTATAAAAATGAATCCTAGCTAGATCGATTTATCGCCCCCGAAACCCCCTGTATACTAAATTTCATGAAAATCGTTGGAGCAGTTTCCGAGATTCAGATTATATATATATATACTAGCTGACCCGGCAAACGTTGTTTTGCCATATAAATAATAAGGGTTGATCGTAGAAGGGTGAAAATTGAGGATTGTATGTATTTTTGTATGTTGTATCATAAAAAAATAGAAATTAAAAATTTTGTCTAAAAAATAAAAAATAAAATTTGGGGTGGACTACCCCTAACATTTAGGGGGATGAAAAATAGATGTTGGCCGATTCTCATAGATACCGGATAAGCACAAAAAATTTCATCAAAATCGGTCAAGCCGTTTCGGAGGAGTATGGCAACGAAAACTGTGACATGAGAATTTTATATATTAGATATATACATACAAGAATTGCTTGTTTAAAGATATAAGATACTACTAGCGTCAGTGTATTTTTTGTCTAAAATCTATTAGTTGGACAAAGTGGAGATTAGATTTTAAACATTCCAATTTATCCCACAGATTGGTACAACTTGGTGGGGCAGAGTGGAAAATCCTGTTTGTGCCAGTAAAAAAACAAAGATACAACTCTAGGATCAATCAAAATACCTGCATTCTTTTTCTTTAAAACTTGTAATACCAGACTATTGGACAAAGGGCCATGTTTTTAAATTATAAATCAACTTACCTGGGACTGGGAAGTCATCAGGGTGTAATTCTATGTAATGTCTATACACAGCATCCTTCTCTGCTAAATAGCCATTACGTTGATTCTGTACATATGTTAGGGTTCCAATAAATGCAGCAGTTAAGAGCACATGTTTTTGGATTCCTGAAAAAACAATCGTCGATATTTATGTACAGTTTAAAATAATGATAACCTCATTTCTAGAACTCTTTCTTCTTCTTATTCCCACAATATTAAATAAGTCCCAAGTTAAGACTAATAAGTTGTGGTGCTAATCATTGTGCATGTTGTTTTCGCTGTTACTGTTATGTAATTAAGACTTACCACTGAAGACGGGACGTCTAGTTTGGAAGTTGAGGAATATCCCAGAGCCTACTCCAAAAAACGTTCCGACAATTTCCGGCCAGTACTTATTCAATAAAGGCGTTTTTCGCCCTGTTTCTCCTAAGGCAAGCAGTTCCTGGGCCGATAAATGTGCAGCAGGTGTTGGTGTAGACATTTTGACAGGAGAGTAATAGACTCCGTCAGACTCCAGACAGCACTCGTGTGTATCAGTTAGTGATTGGCTGCTTTATTTTAGCCTGTATTACAAAATGTCCAAGATCCACTCTGGATAAAGGAAATATTACAAAGTACGTACTCGTACTAATTCCTTGACGATAATTGACACTGACAGACAGCAGTTTTTGGTTGCCAATGTCATTGTCAGTCAAGTCAACAGTGTTATCGTAAAAATCTGAGCTGCTGTATGCAAGGAACTTTATACCCCACGCCTGGAATGTGCATTGTCAGTTTGACACTATTATAAAAATAAACCTTATGTATATGACTCTAAGTTCTATTACAGACAATCACTTGGTCAAAGAGAAATTCGGTCCGAGAGAGAAAGCGTTTCGAGAGCCCTGTGTCCCTTTCTTGAAGTAGGGTGCCCATAATGAACGAAATTATAAGCTTATTTACGGTTGACGCATTTGCTCAATAAAAAGTGTCCCGACCATTTTTCTTAAAAACTAAGTCTGTTAGATTTTTACGACAATTAATACTAAACAAAATGGTTTATGTTTACTGCGTTTTACTTTAATCCATCTTTAAAGCGTAACTATTTTTTTTATATCAAATTATTGGTTAATTAATATTATATCCTGTTATATTAGTATCTACCTACATCATATTGCTTGGTCACCCTAATGAAAGGGACAAAGGGCTCTCGCGAAGCTATCTCGCTCGGATCGCGTATTGGCAGCCTGTGCGCTTTCCAGGTTGGATTTAAGTTCCTTGCCGTATGCAAGGAACTTTATACCCGACCCCGTATGTCGCAGTCTGGTTTGCCGTATTTATGGGAAAAAAATACTAAATTGCCGTATAACCCTTTTTGGTCTTTTTTTGGCGTAGAAGGACCTTCAGGTTCAGAGTCACATTCACTCATATTATCGGTTATTAATCACAAATAAACACTGAATATGGGATCGTTTCGTAACTACATAACACTAATTTTGATCAGTTAAATTACTAACGAGCCGCAGATCATACTTCACCAACACAAGTTCACAACGTGTGAGGAATTTTGGGAAGTCCCCGTAGCACTTACGTAAGGCGGCGTGCATTGATTTTGTGTTATGTTTCCTTTAGTGTTGCCTCATTTAGAATATTATTAGTGATATAGGTTTAGTTTCACCCATAGCCAATTGCTGTATTTTGTGATACAAAAATGGTACGGCAATGAGAGGCCTGCCGTATACCGTATTTTCTGGAAAAAATCATGGAATGCCGTATAATACGGCAAATGCCGTATCAATGACAACGCTGCAAGTCAACTAAAAACATGGTCTATTTAGGTATGTTAGGTTCGGCCCGGTTCACTATATTCCAGGCATTCAGGTCCAGCGATCGAAACCAAAGCTGGAATAATGCGAACAATCCAGCCCAGTGACTTGACTGACTGTCTACTTTTTCATTCCAGTATATTTTTTTGGTAGACCAACAACTTCTTTACTCATTATTAGTTAATATGCCCGTTGCGCTGCAGTTAAGTGCAAAAATACTCGGTGCCATGTTTTTGTCAAAGATGTTAAAAGGCAAAAACTGTGAGCGAAAGCTCTCTTATAAAAATTGGGAACCCGATATTTAATCGCCTTGATGAAATATCGGGTTCCCAATTTTGTCAATGTGCTATATTTTTTAAAACTGAAGTCTTCTATGGGAGATTTCGTATACAGGTACAGATCTTATAATCCCATCAGAAGTAACGTAAGTTGTCATTACAGGCACTTGTAGTTTGATAGTTTTTAATTATAGTAAAGGTGTTTTTATTAGTATATACGAGCAATGCTAAAATTAACTTTCCTTAGAATTTAGTTTTGGAATTAGGAAAATCATAATTGATTTGGTTTTCAACTTCCATCTGATCTTTCCTGCCATGCGCCTCGAACTTAAAGTCAACATACATAAGCTCTATTATATGTTCATATTTTAGTTACTATTCCACTACAGCTGCTTTTTAACCACTCGTCTTTTAAACAGTGCTGCACTCCAAGTAGCATACATATTTATCTAGTTTTCGTTTAACACTAGAAGCGCTGAACATACCGACTGAGGTTTTGGATAAAATAATATGTATATTGCAATTACGTGGTTGAAGTCTCGTATTAATAATAAATAATCGCAATCATTATATTTCATGGAAAGTCATAAAAAGTTACGATTATGTGCATTGAAATATTAATTAGAGCAGGAGGAACATCGAAGTGGATCAAATTTGGGACGCCCGCACTTCTAGTGTTAATTTATGATCGATATACAAGTAAACATAGTCTAGAGACGTTAACAGTGCTGCCACCTTTGAGGAGGTTTCAGTTTTTAACCCCCTTATAAATCAAGATTCGATCAACATGAAATGGCCTAATCACTGAGATCCAGCCCGTGTCTTGCTGCGCTCTACCAGCGACGCCCTAAGCCGATCATTTTGAAAATCTTTTTAAAATGATTATTTATGAAATAAGTTTCGTTTCCCTAGCTTAGTTTTCTTTTCAAATTGTCTTTGTTATAACATCTGATTTGTCGTTAGTGATGTCAAAATCGGTGTGTGCACATGAAATTTTATACCACCATCCAGTGAGTCTCTGTGTGTGTTCCCAGCAGTTTAGTTTGTTTGAACATAAACAAACTAAACTGAACACGTTCTCGTGCGAAACCAAAAAATAATTACTCGACTAAAATTCATTAGGAAGCTTTTCATACCTAATTGACAGTTCGCATGTAGATATGTCTATGTCAAGAAAAAGAAAAAAAAAAAGCGCGGGAACCTTGAAATAATAGGCGGTCTTTTTTTTACTTCTTGTAATTTTACTTTAATTTTAATTTAGTTTGTACATATTTTCCTGTTTTTATTCTATTAACTTAGTTTATAAAACAAGATTTAAGATGCCTAAGAAAAGAAAAAAACCCAAACAAGATCCTGGTGGAGAAATTGTTACTGGTCCTCCGGATTCATCTTCGGAGACAATTGAGTCTGACTACGTCGACTCCTGCACTGCGGAAGAAAAGGCTACAGAGAAGTATGCCCCGTATAGGGTTACAGACTACAGTCGCAGGTACCCTGAGGATGCCGTAGCTGGGTATGACTTTATTGTATTTATCGAGAGCACAAATGAAGAACAACCAATAGGCCAAAGAGATATGATGTACCTGAGTGGATGCTTCACTAGATTTGTTAAAGGGATTAAGTACTTGAAAAAAATTAACAGATACAAAATCGGCGTAGTTTTCGATCGCCCGAATTTAGCCAATTCATTCTTGGACAATGTTACTTTTCTGAAAGAACAGTCGATCAAAGCGTCGATTCCGGCTGGAACGACAGAATTGTCTGGAGTTATCACGTCAGTACCTACGGATATGTCAAACAAAAAAATTTTTAAGGCAATATCAAGTTCAAAAAAAATTATAAGCGTTAGAAGAATAATGAAAAAAGTTAGAGTAGGTAGCTCATCTGAACTACAGCCTACCCAAACTGTAGTTATTACTTTTGCTTCATCTACATCTTTACCAGATTACGTTCATATTAAGATGTGGCGGCTTTCAGTACTGCCCTATATTCCACCAGTCAAGCAGTGTTTCCGTTGCTTACGTTTTGGGCATTTAGCCAAATTTTGTAAAAATTCGCAAAGATGCTCAGTATGTACTGAGGGTCATTCCTTCAAGGAGTGCTCTGTACCTGCTGAGAAAGCTGTATGTGTTCATTGCAAAGGTAATCATTTATCCATATCTGGCCAATGTCCCATTAAGAAAAGAAAGATTGCTGAAAGCAGAAATACATCGAAAACCCCTTTTTCGGACTTATTTAATAAAGCTAATTTCCCATCACTGAACAAATCGGAACATTCGACAGATATTATAAACTTGATGTTGTCTAATAGCACAGCATTAAGTTTGTTGACAGAATCTATTGTTAACTTGATTAAGTTAAATAAAACACAAAATGAAAGTATTTGTACACAAACTATAACATCTGCTATTAGAGAGACTATTAAAGGTAAAAATATTATAATATAAAATTCACTAACAAAATTTTAAATATTGCTCAGTGGAATGCACAAAGTTTGCTAAGTAATAAACTACAGTTTCAGCAGTTTCTCTATAATAATGACATACATTTAGCTTTAGTTTCAGAAACATGGTTAAAACCACACATACAATACAACATTCGTGGCTATACCACAGTTAGGAATGATTGTGGTAATGATCACAATGGTGTTGCTATATTTATACGTAATGGCATTGAATTTAGATTATTAGACACATATTTTGACGATTCTATTCAAAATATTGCAATTAAAATTAAAATTAATAACAAATACATTTCAGTAGTTAGTTTTTACAGTCCTGGAAATTGCAGTCCTACTTTTGAAAAGAACAAATTTGATTCACTAATAAATAGTATACCTAAACCATTGATAATTGCTGGGGACTTTAATGCCCATCACACTTTTTGGGGTTGTTGTAGTGACGACTCTCGTGGCAGAGCTATAATGAATTCCATGGATGAAAATGACTTGATACTCTTAAATGATGGTCAGCCAACTACTGTAGGGTCTCATCTATGGAGACCAAATGGTCTTGATTTAACTATGGTTTCTTCTTCCTTGGCTTTGTCTTGTGAATGGCAGGTTTATCAGGATTCTATAGGCAGCTATCATTTGCCTACCATTACAAAATATGTTATAGATACTGCTAATGATGTGGATCCTTCTAATGTTTCAAATATTCCTCTTCATTGTAATCTGAAATTAGTTGATTGGTCTATTTATAAAAAGATTGTAAATGACATGATGGAAAGTTTTCAGTATAATAACTCGAGTCATATTGATACATATAATAATTTTTGTTCAATAATTCTACAAGCAGTTCAGATGTCAGTAATCAGTTTTAATAAAAACAATACCACTTGCGACTCTCGCAGATCTAGGAGGAAGCTTCGACTCCCTTGGTGGAACGAGAAGTGCACTAGAGCTGTACAAGATTGTAAGCAAGCATACATCTTATTTAAATCAAATCCTTGTCTAGACAATTTTATAAGTTTCAAACATATGCAAGCCCGAAAAAAACGTATCCTACGACAGGAGCGTCGTGCATGTTGGTTAGAGTTTTGTCATTCTATTAATAGGCTCACTCCAATGAGTCAAGTTTGGGCAAAAATGAGGAAGTTAAAAAATGTTTCTACAAATAGCAGTTTGTTTTCTAGTTATGAATGGATCTCTCAATTTCTGCATAAGTATACTCCTGATTCAGTTCAGAATTTTTACACAGTCAGTCACAATAACTTACAAAATTGCACAAATAATTTCATGGTGGAAACTTTTTCTATTGAAGAGCTAAAATCTGCTTTAAGATCAAGAAGAGATTCGGCATGTGGCTTAGATTGGCTCTCATACAAAATGTTAAAATTATTAAATTCACACAGTTTGTCAATATTTTTAAATATTTTGAATTCACTTTGGCATTGTTCTATTATTCCTGAGGAATGGAAAACAGATTGTTTAATACCTATCCTGAAACAGGTTGTTGTCTTTTCCAAAAATGTTGTTGGTTCTCCTAGTATTAAAATTTATTACAATAATAGCCTTATGTTAGTGGATAGTTCCATAAAATTTTTAGGTGTTACTTTTCTCAGTAATTTTAAATGGAATGTGTATGTTGATTACTTAGCAAACAGAGCATTAAAAGCTTGCAATATTTTGAAATCTCTCGCTGGCACTTATTGGGGTGCTGATCCAGGGACATTACTGATTTTATATAAGTCCTAAGTAAGCAGTCACTTCGAATATGCATTTTTTTGCTATAGTGGTGTACAAAAACTAGTAGAAAAACTAGACAAAGTGCAAAATAGATGCTTACGTATTATTTTGGGAGCTATGTGTTCAACACCTATAGTATCAATGCAAGTCGAATGTAGTTTGCCTCCATTGATAATTAGATTCAATTACCTCAGAACAAAATTCTTCATTAAGATTTCTTCTATCAGTGATCATCCTCTTCTATTGCAGTTAAAGAAGGCTATTAATGGGATCAATCCCCCTTTTCTAGTACAAGGTTTATCTGAAATTTTAAAAGATTGTTCTAATCAAAATTATTTTTCTAGCTCCATTTGGCCTTGTTATTTATATTCCTATGAATCAAAGTATTGTCCATTTAAAATAGTAATTAATGAATCTTTGAAGTTTAAAGAGGATGTTTACAGAATGCTTGAGGAATGGAATGGTTACAATCAATTGTACACAGATGGCTCAAAAAATGATAATGCTGTATCTATGGCTATTTATGACGTTCAGGCTCGAAGTGGGTTTGGAAATAGGTTGTCTTCAGTAGCAACTGTGTATACAGCAGAGGCTATGGCAATACTCAGTGCTTTAGAGTATATTGAGACTAGGCAAGAAAATAAATGGATTATTATCACTGATAGTATGAGTGTATTGAGAGCACTAGAAAATCCCAGTTGTAATGCAAAAACAAGTTACATAATTTATAATATCAGAGAAAAATACAATAATTTACATAAGTTCAAAGATATCGTCCTTTTCTGGACTCCTTCACATATCGGGGTAGTTGGAAATGAACAAGTTGATTACCTGGCTAAATTCATTGTTAATCATCATCAGGAATGTCCAATTTTGCATAAGCCCATTCCAAATTCAGATGCGTTGACTTATTTCAAATCAAAACTGGCACGTGAATTTCACAATTTCTGGCAGCATGTAGTTGAAACCAAAGGAAAGTGGCTAGCTGAAATTAAAACAAAGATTTCTCCTCCTTGGTTTACAGGAGGAAATATCTATCGGAACAGAAAGTTTTATACAACGATTTGTCGTCTACGGCTAGGTCACTGTCGATTTAATGCACATCTGTTTAGAATTGGCATTCTGTCTTCCCCAAATTGTGATTATTGTAATTCTGCTATACAAACATTGGATCACATTGTATTTCATTGTCCTAATTTTGCTCTTCAAAGGATCATTTTAGTTGATCGCCTGCTAGGTATTTATGAAAATGCTGAAGATATCCCGCGCTCGCTTCAGCAACTTTTGACGAAAAAAGATTGTTTTTTACCAATTTACGATTTTATTGTATCAACTGTTGATGAAATTTGAATTTGACAACTACTACACTTTTGACATAAAATTATATGATATTGAGATATTGAGATAATATTAAATAAAACATGAAAGAAGACTCGGCTCCGGTCTAACAAAAGGTACTGAACTTGAATATATTAAAAGAAGACTTGGCTTACGCCTAACTATTGGTTATTGAAGACATTGATAAAATTAAGACTTGGTTTCGGCCTGACTATTGGATATTGAAGACATTGAATAAAGAAGACATGGTTTCGGCCTTGATTATATTATAGAAAGACAAGAAAGAAAAAAAAAGAAGAATTGGAAGAAAAAGAAAACTAAATCAGACTTGGCTGTATGGGCTCAGCTCCCTTTGCCTGTCCCAAAGAGGGACGAAAAGAACCAAAAAAAAAAAAAAAAATGTCTATGTCAAAACCTCATTGAAAATTGTTGGAGGTTATTTTGATTTTATTGTTGTTTACAATATTTTATATTTTGAGGATAGTGTTCTAGAATAGCAAAGTCTAGATAAGAATAAACGTAAATTAACTAAAATCTACGAATATGGTAAGTCTTGTTTAGTAAACATAATAATAATAAAACTTGTAGATATGGTAATATTGCATTAATCAAATTTAATTTTAGGGAAAACAAAAGAAAACTAGAAAAATTGTTGAACGGAAATTCGCTAAAATGAAAAAGCTGATTAGTCTCAGTGATAGCAGGATCAAACCCACAGAAAGAGTTGAACCTAAGAAGAAAAAAATTGACCCACACGAGTTAAAAGTACGTGAAGCACCGCAAGCGAGCTCAGCGTTGTTCTTTCAATATAACACACAGCTGGGCCCACCTTATCATATTCTAATTGACACCAATTTTATAAATTTTTCAATCAAAAACAAATTAGACATAGTACAGAGTATGATGGATTGTTTGTATGCCAAATGTATACCATACATAACAGACTGTGTATTGGCAGAGTTAGAGAAGCTTGGCCGAAAATACCGTGTAGCTTTAAGAATAATTAAAGACCCACGCTTTGAAAGGATTACCTGTTTGCACAAAGGAACATATGCTGATGACTGTATTGTGCAAAGGGTAACACAGCACAAGTGTTACATAGTGGCTACTAATGACAAGGATTTGAAAAGGAGAATAAGAAAAATACCAGGAGTGCCCATCATGTATGTTGCTGAACACAAATACACAATTGAGAGGATGCCAGATGCTTATGGAGCACCCAAAGGCGCTATTTAGTATTAAGATGAACAAAAATAAAATACAGTTTCAAACTTACTTGTTTAATTTTAGTACGTACTCCACATATTTTAATACATCCTATATCTTATTTAGGTACTAAACTAGCTATTAATACTCTATATGTTTGGGATATGTTATGTGTTGAAAAGTAACTACATCACTCTTGTATACACAGAGGCAGACCCAGTAACTGAACACAGGTTGGCTGCCATGTATATTCAGCAAGATATCCCTTGCAGTCTACTACCATCAACAGTGGCGTGCCTAGGGTCTCAAAATAAGGCAAGCCCAATAAAATTTTAACCGATTTCAGAACAAGAAAGTTCAGTTTATGACTGAGTATGTAGGTACCTACGTATGTATCATCGCGATTTTCTCATAAACTTGTTTGATATAGATAAATAACTCGGCGCCGGTTTGTCACTTCCCTGATGCTGCATATGCTTTTCTAAAACGACATCGTATTTTGAAATTAACGAGGCCAGTTCTAAAAAATTGCCTTTATTTAATGAAGTTTCGGACTCATCATGTCCTCTTAAAGGAAGTTCCTGTTGTGCTAAATTACAAACAATATCAACTTATCTTTGAAATACACTACGGTTGTTATCAACGCGCGTGTTATATTTTGAAATTTCCTCAGATAACTGGCGTGATATAGATGTCTCAATTCGTTGTTTACCAAAATTACCGAAAGAAACCATTGCACACAGGTGTTTATGGGAATTTGCGTGCCTTTTAATGGCGCGAGATATGTTATTTAAATCATTATAACCAGATCTATTCCAAACGGAATCTGTATTGGAAAAAAATATGCAGCACACGAAATACAACTTATGAGTGCGCGAACAGCCAACAATCCAACTAGTTTTATACACTGATCTATTAAATTTTCGTCTATGTGATTTACTAGTCTGAGAAATACACAGATTAGGCGTCGGTTTTAATAAAGAAATTAACTATTTTTTCTGAGCAAAGTTTAAAGATTTTACCTTATCTTCGCCAATCAAAACTTGAACGCATTTTAAATCCTCACAAGGTACAATTACCTCCATTGTTGTAGGTAAGTCACCAAAACAATTGTATCACTGAGAAAATCTAAGAAAACACACAAAAAACTTTAATAACAAAACTTTTCCCACTCAAGCAAATCAAACTGAAGTGAGTTGCACTCGGGTGTCGGGAACTACTTACGCAGAGTTGCAGTGTTGTCATTTAGGCAAAAAAAAGTCGCCAGGTATATGAAAAATCTAGCTAGATGTCGCATTTTTTTTTATTTTTAAGATATTGCTTGAATATATAATCTCGTTATTTTACAAAGTCGTTAGTTTTTATTGTTGCTAAATCTTAAAAAAAAGTCTCCACACTCGTTAACACTAGAAGTGCGGGCGTCCCAAATTAGACCCATTTCGATTTTCTTCCTGCTCTAATTAATATTTTATTATGCATATAATCGTAACTTTTTATGACTTTTCATGAAATATGATGATTATTATATTTATTATATTAACGAGACTTCAACCACGTAATTGCAATATACATTTTTTAAATCCAAATTTACCTCAGTCGGTATGTTCCGCGCTTCTAGTGTTAAAAATCTCCAAGATCTCACAACATCGCTAAAACGGCAACACTGCAGAGTTGGCAAGATGACAAGGTCACGCATCATACGCGTGCAACTTCATACGCATGCACGGCTTAAGGGCTCCCACACATAAACACGATACGACGTCGCGTCGTGGATCTACGATGAGCATCGTAAAAAAACACTACATCGTAACGTGATGTGCCACGCACGATGCCGTCAAAACAGTTGGGTGGTGTTTTAATTCATTCCGAAAAATGGACCGCTTTGGACGCATTCTGCATCTGCTGTTAATAAGAAGACGACGAAAGAAAAGACAGATACTCAGAAGATATTGGATGCTGTGGTTTTTGCATTTTTATTCTTGTATTCTTCTGATGCTTTGTTCCATAGTACAGGACGCTGCTCGACTAGGGTAATTAAATGATCGACTTCAATACCATCCGTCATCTTTGAATTTCGAATAACAACTGCGCAGGATTGCATCGTGAGTTTCTAACGTCACGACATCGTATCGTGCATAGACACGTTACGACGTCGTGTCGTAGATTTCCACGACGCGACGTCGTATCGTGAAACGACGCCGCATCGTTGTACGACGCGACGTTGTATCGTGTTTATGTGTGGGAGCCCTAATTCTTCCATACTGATCCTTTTTTAGACGCACAAGGTTCTAACTCGTTATACGGCACATCGCTATAAGTGCGAAAGTGACAGAGATAGTATTTGAAAGCCAGGCAAAAGCCGGTACGTGTAAGCGAGATAGCTATATTTAGATGCTGCAAATGCGAAACTCTGCGCGAACAATAGCGATGTGTAGTAGTGTGGCATAGGTAGATACTTTGTGTTATTTTGATAAGAATTAAGCGCGCGAACTTTTAAATAGTTCGGTTTTGATATTGATTCTCTATCGAGCATTTTAGTAAGGCATGCCGGGCTTTTGGGCTTATATGAAGGTACCGCCACTGACCATCAATTTTTTATTGTTTGCCATATGTATTAAAAAGATGGTATTACAAATCAAAGATCAATCAATATAAGTAATTGATGGATTTGCAAAAAGCAATTTGAGGAGGCTTTCTATTTTTTAGCAACATAAAATGTTATGTGATTTTTAGTGTGAACTCTGATAAAAAATACCATCAGTGGGGAAAAATAGGTACTTGACTAAGCTTAGGGTAGGTTTACGAAAAGGTAGAGGTTTAGGAAGGCCCAAACAACAATTCTGTCTGGGTCTGCCTCTGTGTACACACCACGCAGAGTGGTAGGCATGAAGAATGATGTGCCTTCATAAAGACAGCAATTTGCATGAAGTTGCTATGGTCTTATACAAGTCTATTTCTATTAGGACATCAAGTGAGCCTATGGCTTACAAAAAGCTTATAAAAAAAAACTTTATAAAAGAACTAGTGAGTGGATTTTGGAAAAACTATATTATATTTTCCAAAATCCACTCACTAGTTCTTTTATAAAGTTTTTTTTTTTTGCAAAATAAACCTTTGAATCACTCTCCTGCAACTTTCAGCAAATGTCGCTTAGATCAAATAGCCTTTCAACCGTCGATATATTTTAACCACTTCAATGACAATAGGTTATGTTTGAATGTAACATGGGGTTTAATAATAAACCAAAGTCTATTACTTTTCACTAAATGTATATGGTTAATATTTAATTAAAATTGTAGTAGCATAGTCTTATTTTAGATGGTCACAAGGGGATTGAAGTTCACAGAGGCCTCAAGCCCTTTATGTGTATAGGTACTATGTAATACTATATAGTTGTGTTGTGTGCACTAGGAGATCCAACAACATCAATTATTTCACCAACTGGCTTGGTTTCATTGTCAGTCACCATATTGCATATTGTTGGTGGAATAGTAAGTGTCTGGAACAAAAAAACATATATTCGATTATTTTTACTTCTCTGCTGCTAGCTAGACATAGTTCTCTCAAGATACATTACCTCACTTAATTCGACGCCATTAAATCTGGTTAGTCCAGATTATTTATCACTGTTTACTTGTATTTAAAAATTTCTGCTTTTAAAGTTCCAACAGTATTTGATATTTCTACTACATCAGTATACTAATTGCCATCTCCAATACTACCATATATAATTTGCTTCCTCTATCAATATTGTTGCTGAAACATTATCTGGCCACATAATATCACACTTTTTATGTTATAAATTATGCTATGTCCCACCGCTGTCAAAAGGTCTCCCTATATTTTTCTAATTTTCTTTATTATATTTTACTGTGCCTTCACCAACAAATTGTATAGGAAGCCAGCCAGCGTTTTTTTTAAGATTAACTTAATAAGTAGGTATAAATAATACACACCTTCCCAGGATTGAGAGCTTCATATTGGTGTCTCAAAGCTTGCAGTTCAAATTCACACGAAGCTAGAGCATTCTTCAAGTCCAGAGCTAGAGCAAGATCAGACCGCAGCTCATTGAAATGTTTGCAGATTGCCTCAGTCGGCGTAGGAGCAACATCTGTAAGTAAATAAATACCATAGGACAGAAGGATTTTTTTTAAATTGATACTGATGAGATTATTTTGTAATTTTATAACTAGATGGTTGGTAAAGTATGTGGGGGACCTTTGCTCAGTAGTGGGATAATGTACGTAAAACAAAAGAGATATCTGGAACTTAAGACGAAAGAGAAAATCTTTTATAGATTTCAAATCAAATCAAATTTATTCGTAAATGTAGGTTAAAAATGACAATAGGACGTTATAATAAGATGCACAGTTGCTACATTTTACCCGAGAGTATACAAATAAAACTAAAAGTTAGTAAATAAATAAAAATATCTAAATAAATGAATATCTTAGAACAACCAACACACCGTTTTCTGATCCCAAACTAGGCAGAGCCTGTACTATGGTAACCAGACAACTGATAAATATATATACTTTTATATTTCTAAATACATACATATTATCGATAAATTACACCCAGACACAGAACAAATGATTAAGCTCATCACACAAAGTTTTGTCCTGGGTGGGAATCGAACCCACAACCTCAGTCTTTGCAGTCAGGGTCACTAACCACTAGACTAACAGGCCAGTCAGTTAGTTGTGTTGATATACACACATTTGAAATAAAACAATTTCATAATTATTCATTAGGATTCAGCCGAAAGATGGCACTCAGCCTGTAGATAAAATAAAATGTAAGTATCAATGAACATACCAATATTCATAAGTCTTAACTCCTGCTCTATGGCCTTGGTCTTCCTCTGTCCTACTCCGGGAGGCAGCTTCATGCGTTGTGAACGCAACCAGACGCCAGTGCCGCGAGCTTCGGGGAACTTGATACCAGACCATTCCACAGTCTGTCATAAATTAATGAAAATTAAATTAATATTGCAAATTAAAAAATTACTTTTATTTGCACTAATTAATGTACCTGCAGAATTAGTGAAAAAAATATATATATAGCATGATTCATAAGCCTCTTAAAACTTTGCAAACAATCATCTACCATGGCGATTATGGCAAAGCCCCCCAAATTGGGGGAGGCCTAAGTCCAGCAGTGGACGTCCTACGGCTGAAATGATGATGATAATTAATCATTTACCGTCATCCGCTTTACGAACCATAATAGGTAGGCAGTTGACATTTTCAGAGTGTATCTATTGCCGCTATAACATCGATAAAAATTGAAAAAGGTTTAAAATTCTTAAAAAGAGGGTCTCCGTGGGTGCAGAAACCTGTGGAACCCTTGTTGTGCGAGTTTGACACACTTGGCCGGTGTCTTGTATTTGCGACAGATTTACCATAAGGAAACGTATTATTAGTTATTCTTTTTTTCATAATTCATACAAAAGATCGCATCGATCCCTTTCGTAGGACACTGAGTACTTACAACACTTTCTACAGCCCGCACAGGTCTTTGCTGAGCAGTAAGTTTCTTCTTATGTAGTTTCCTGTCATGGCGCCTGGCTATACTAGAAGCCGTGTTCGATGGAGTACTGGTACCCTCATTATTATTATTAACTTGGCTTATTGGCGGCAAGTTGCCACTGTCTGCTCTAGATATCAGTTTCTGTAAATCTTGAGTTTTTCTTTCTCTTTCTCGCTTCCTGGCTTCGATCTTCTTCAGTTCAGTAAGCAGCATTTGTTCCTCATCAATCTGTAATAAAATATTTGCTTGTTTATATCTAGACATTTGTCAAGGGATTTCATTCTATTGCTTTCGCCTTTCTGTAGTCTTTCTTTAAAGATTATTTTGACTAAATGGATGGGACATGGATATGATCCCATTATTTTTATATTATAGCATAGATAGAGCAAAGGCTGGCGGCTCAACCGACGGGTATGACGCCAACCAGCCTGGTGGTATTCTCGGCGTGTATTTGCGCCAACGGGCTTGCAGCACAAAGTATGGCCGCCAGGGAGCAAGTGAAGTTCACTTTCAAGTGATAGTGTTATATGGTGCAATCTCGGAAAAAAATTCATAATGTTGTTCAATTGCGATGACAAAACTGTTTTGGTTCTCACTGAAAAACGATTAATACCCAGAAACAGTGCACACCAGTAGCGATCTAAACAGCTGTCACAACTGAAATGTCTGCGACGAGTGCCAGCAGCATACCCACAACAAAAACTAGCCAGCATAGTGTCAAGGCGCCTTTAATGTGGCCTGTAGTTAGATAGGTGTAGGTAATAAGTAGATAGTATATAAAAAAAATAAAAAAAACATTTACCTGATCTTGTGTCCTATCAAATAGTCTCCTTAATTGCTCTTTTCTCTTTCTCTCATGCTCAGCATCATAATGATAAATGCGTTTCTCACCATTCACCATTGTTACAGTATTCGACCAAGGATTTGTTTTTACCTGAAAAATAAAACAGGATATTTTTTAAGAGCTTGAAAGTAATAACAAGTCAACCTATAATAATCAATCATAAGATGCAGTTGTTTTTGTATCATATGATAAACAAGGAATAAGTACTTTATTTGGTGTCTCAATTTCACTATATTATCATTAACATAGTAACAAATAAGAAAAAGAGATTGAAAAGAGAGGGAAGATAGATTTATTTTTTATATTTTTATGACTGTATTATGTTTAGTTTGTGATATTCTTATGTGAGTCACAATAAATACTTTTTTCTTTCTTTCGTCATTAAACATACTTTGCTCAATGTAGCACAGATTCCGTAGTAGCGTTCTTTCAAGTCCTCCACACTTCGGTCCCTGAAAGCTGCTCTGTCCCACCGATCATGTATGACTATAAATCTCAGGTCAAATCTCTGACATAAGTCCATGAGGTGATCAGTTTCTGCTTGACTCCAGTCTTCTGATTTCAAATACTGATTGTACTCAGATTCCGAGTATGATGGAATTGACACTTGCTGAAAAGAAAAATATAATTAGGCTTTTTAGGTAAGTCTTCTTTGACAATTTTTAAGTTTATAAAATAATTACACTACAAATAGGGGAAATTTACTTAAAGACTCCTGTTTTAAAGATTTTATGCTAATATGCAGTATCTTACCTTATTAAACTGTGCAAATGGATACTCCTTCGCCTCATCCGCTGCTCGTTTCCAGTGATGAAAGATGGCATTATCCGTGCGGGCAGGGTTTGTGAATGGTGCCCATACCCATTTTCTTACTTTTCTCATGCCAAGCTTAGCTTTTGTTTGTTTGTAGGCTTTTCCTTTTAATATAAAAGTTTAGGATGGTAAAATGTAAGTCTATAATTGTAAATCTGGTATTGAGAGAATATGAGTTTGCTTGTAGATAAGATTCAGCCCAGATATAGCATGGAAGCATTGTTTTTAGTAATAACTCACCTGTATCAGTAGGTAACAGCGGTGGTAGATCTTTGTTGTCATTGTAGAGCAATGCAAACACCTCTCTGTGCATTCCCTCGGGCCGTTTCACCGCCTTAGCAGTCACATACTTTTTCTTCACTTTGTCTCCATGTATGATACTATCTCTACTGATCTCAGACGCGGGTTGCTCTAGTTCTAATATATCCAGTATATCAGCCATTTTATTTTATATTAATTAAATTACACTGAGCTTAATTAGGCTTTTGGCACTTTTTTACAAGGAACAGAAATGAGGACTTCCAAGCCAGTAATCACACTTATTTCGTTAACACTAATATGGATAAACTAGTTCTTGTATGTATTTTATTATTTGAAAATACCTTTGGCACTTAAATTCTTTACAATTACATGGAAATATTGGAAATGGAAATAAACATAAAATATTTTTCGATCTATTTTTTGTTTGACAGTGACAGCAAGCCAAACCCAAATGACTTGACATTGAACGAATGAGTAAATGACCGATTGTTTGTGATTTTAAGGTAACTTCACACTTGTAACACCAACCCAGATGCAAAATGTTTTTTTTTTTTTTTTTTTGTCTGGCATCTCGTAGTTAATCCTGAAAAGATTCTTACTACTTAAACGGATGGTAGCCCGGCGAGTTCTAAAAAGTTACCTTTTAAGGCCTCCAGTCGGGGCTTATTATACTTAAAACTAAAGCGAAAGCTCTAAGGGTTACCCCGAGGGGGGTACGAACCTCGGCTTAGGCAATCACTGGTAGGGGGACAGCAAGGGACTGGCTGGATCTGGGTTAAATTATTTAGGGACTAATTTAAAGCTAACGGCGCAGCATCGCGGGCTGGCTCTTGCAAGGGTCGGGAGGGACTGTTAAGTCGGGGTCGCGACGACGGACCTGGGCGGCGAGGTCGGTACGGTTTGTGTTTGTGTGCTGGTCTAGCTGTACTGGTCTCTTTTCGACTCTCCTGGAGGAGAGTAGTGGGATCATCAGGATCGGTAAGAACGTGCCGCGAGCGGCGGACTTTACTGATACGGGAGGGGGTGTAAGTAGCTGCCGCCACAACCAGAGGGTTGCGGTGGGCTACGGCCCTATCGAAGAAACGCTTCGAGCAAAATGAATCACACTGAAGTCCTATTTATACGATGCAAGATTCTTCCTGTGGCAGTGACCAACAATAAAGTTGAAGAAATAAATGAGATGCGATCGTCTAAACACTATTTAGAACGTGTAACTTTTATTGTTGGTTCAACTTATGACGTAACACAGCCAATGGCCTCTGATACCTACGTAGTTTTTTTTTCTGGATTGGAAATCATCAAATGACTTTTCCCGCTCCGGGCGGAGCGGGAGGGTGTGTCAGACTTTTACTGACTAAAACCCACCCGTGTTCCTTCAGTTACCCATATGCCAGGGTCATGGTAGGTATCTCGCTTGTACAATCTCGTGACCCTGGCAGTCTGATACGTAGTTGGATTGCTTTTCTCATATGGAAAAACTCGGTTTTCATAGTTGAGAACATAATACTGACGTACATTTTGTTCAGACATTATCTATTATTTATGTTGATTAGGCCAAGGCAGAGGCGGATTATCCGTAAGGCAAACTAGGCACGTGCCTAGGGGCGTGTAGTTACCAGGGGCGCGCGAGCTCAGAATTTTTAAATAAATAAAGAAAATAACATATCGACGATTAAGAACTAAATGCTGTTCTATAATCTAAATCTATAATAGATTATATTGCACAGGCATCGATATACTCGTATTATGCAATATTGCGCGTTTGTTGCGTCGTCGCGTCGTTCTCGAGCCATTGCCATACTGGCCGATAATAAGGAACAACAGACGTGCTGAAGTCCTTATGGTACACTTACACAAGTCAACAGGAAATTGACGGTATTGACTTGCGTGTATTGCAGAGCTAGGCCACCGGAACGATTACTCACTGGACTAAACACAACAAGGTTATTCACCCCGTTGTTTCACGCCAGTCTTCTGCAAGGATGTGGTACTTCCCCGATCGAGCCGGCCAGTTATGAGCTGCAGTGCAGCTGTGCTCTACCACTATTCGATTGTTTGTTTATAACGAATAAACTCAAAAACTACTAGACCGATTTCAAAAATTCTTTCACCTGTAGAAAGATACGCTATTCCTACGGTAACGGGATCTACGCGGGTGAAATCGCGGGACGTTCTCTAATGATATATTCATAACACACCATCATCTGTCAACACACATAAACATTAAGGCCTATTTCCCAGAGCAGAGAGGAATCATGAATTTCGATGTTCGTTCTGTCGTCCCTCTTGATTTCTTTACAGTTATAACGTCATATTTCATTCGCGCATTAGCGTAAGTACAAGGGTCCCAGGTCTACTAAAGTCTAGGGTTTGATGATACAACGTCATCGTAATTGCAAAAACAACTAGTTAAAATGTATAGTATTATGATGGCCATTTATGGCCGGTACAGGGGCGCCGAATAATTGATTGCCTAGGGCGCTCTGGACCTTTAATCCGCCACTGGGCCAAGGTAAATATGATGGGGCAGACAGGATTTATTTTACAAAATCGACACACGCAGATTCCGAATCGAATCGATAACATTCCCGTTTGCCTGCAGATGGAGTGATCTACATTAAAATCACCGCTGCTTAGCCAGCGATCAAAGTCGCTGCATGTGCACTTAGCATTGTTTACACTCAAGCCGGGCTTTTTACGCTTGTAGGCAGGACCGAGATAGGTACCTATCTATATGACTGTCCCTTTGTCAAGATCGAGGTGTCCTAAAAGGCCTAGGTATTGAACATTATATTTGAATCTGGTGCCATCAAAATAGCCAGGAAGATAGTGGTGCCGATTCCCTTATTCACAAACTAAACTAAATTTAAGTTCAGTGCATCTTTTTCTTTCTATTTCATTAAGGAAAGGACAGAAGATAAATTTTAGTT
The DNA here is from genome assembly GCA_932294355.1 of Aporophyla lueneburgensis. Classification (NCBI taxonomy): domain Eukaryota; kingdom Metazoa; phylum Arthropoda; class Insecta; order Lepidoptera; family Noctuidae; genus Aporophyla; species Aporophyla lueneburgensis. The sequence continues at coordinate 9,813,892 of OW028746.1, forward strand.
TAGTCCTGTCAAATTAATCAGCGCTTGACGTAAATTGACGTAATTTTAGTAGGCAAGTTTTTAATCACGTCTAAACTTGTATGGAGTAGTGCTAGTGACAGGCGCTGATTAATTTGAAAGGACTAAACTAAAATTTTTCTTTTGTCCTCTTCTTAATGAAATACAAAGAAAAAGATGCACTGAACTTAAATTTAGTTTAGTTTGTGAACAAGGGAATCGGTACCATTGAGTACCTATAGTACAAGTAATAGGAAATATGAATGGATTAAATAAAAAATGTGTTTAATTTTTGTCTTGGTCGTTATTATAAAACAACTCTATTCAAAATAGAAGATAGTGCTGCCGGGTTTTCCAGAGGAGCCTGCAACAAACAAAATGTATGGTATGATTTGGCTTGGAAAAAGGGTCTGGATAGATTTTGATATCATAAAAAACAAGCAATAATTACCGATTGTCCTGCAGCGTTTACCCAAAAGAATTGAAGCCTCGTCCCATTCCGAAAATAACCTTCAACAATTCTGTTAACAACTAACGATTGTCTGGGTGCGGCTAGGAAGTCACTTTGTCCAGACCATTCGAGATTTTCCACCCATTCTAGTTGCCCTGAAATTATGACAGTAGGTTTTGAGAAGGTGCAAGTTTTTGGCGTGCGTCGTTTCCGACCGTAAAATGACTCTTCTGTAGCTATGCATCTGGGGGAGCTATTATTGGACTATGCCCAAAAGATTGTAGGGATCTTACCCTATCTCTTCTCAACAGAATGTACTAGTTGAGAGTATTGTGTGAACGGGTTAAAATAAGTAAATAATGGTTCTTGGGTTATTATGTAAACTTTCAGTATAATAAATTAAAAAATCCTTCGTAACAAAAATACTATTAACGATCAGACGAAACACCATTTTTCCTTTTACTGATTCTCTATCTATCTATGGTACATGACATTGGGTATAGATTATATCTATGCCCAATGTCATGTATGTGTTATGGACAAGGTGATTAATGCGGGCATTATACATAATGTACGAGCATTATGAATAATGTCTAGCTCTATCGGGCAAAGTGATTAATACTATCTTAACTTCATTATTTATCACATTGCACAGTCATTATTATATTGCTACATGATAATTGGGCAATTTGATAATAAAGCTAAATATGACGCGGTATGAGGGCGGGGAGGGAGGCACGCATGGCATGGCACGCTTTGACCAATCAGAGACCGCCATTATGACTTTCCTTAAGTTTTAAATGCAAAAACTAGTGAATTCTTAATGTAGAAGTCCTTGATGATTAATCTAAATAATGAGTCTGGCTATTTAAATGGTTTAATATTTAGTATATTTTAAGTTAAATGACAATAACAATAAAAAAATAGTAATTAAATATGGGAATTAATTTTTACAACTGTTTAATTTTTACAAGTATTGTCTTATAAATTCAATATGTTGTGCTGCATTTAGTGACAGAAACGAATGGCTGCAAAACCGACTGCACGTAGTCTTGTCTGTCCTACCCCTAGAGTGTGATTAAAAAACCGCGTAGGCGCGGAGGGGCGAGGCGGCCCGCGAGCTAAGGAGCAGGTGGTGAGCGTAAAACACATCTGCGACGATAAGCTCGCGTGGGACCGCAGGAGCCCCGTAGCGCCGGAGCCGTGACAGAAACCATGCCTGCTGCATGTTGCATGCTTGCTTGCATGCCTCATCGTTTATAGAACTGCTTAAAATGAAATTTATTACTAACCAATTACGATTTGTTAACTGTATGCGCCTAACCGCCCAGTTCAACTATACTACGGCTCAGTATTTATTGAACTGCCCGTTTAAATTATTTTATGACTCATTTTTATTTAGTTTACTGCTCAGTTTTTACTGCTTAACTAGTTTGCAAACATGCGTTTTTATTTTTTTACCTACCATAACTGAAATATTGAACTGCCGCTTTAATTCTATGCCATTAAATATATTTGTATTACTCTGCCCAAAAGGTGATGGACAATATGTATAATGCCCGGTCAATTTGATTTTTGGAATAATTCTTATCAAATTGCATTCTCATATTGGGCATTTTTCATAATGACCAGGCATTATGTATAATGCCCAATTTCTTACTTGGTCCATAACATATGTACCATTCTATTCATGGAAATAGCGGCAAAACTAAAATAATTTTTGATTGTTTTTTTGTCTTCCTAGTTTGTTGATGTGTAATTAAGTTTTGTAATAGGTAGTTAGTTACCTGGCGTGTTTGATACTGCGTCCAAATTACCATTATAGATAGCAACGGTAAGTTCCGTGTTTTGGAGAATATATTCAACTGCAATAATAAAATGTAATTATGTCGGTATACTTACCTTTATATTCTGGTAGGTACGTAAGTTAGTGAATGCTTAGCGGACCGCATATACATATTATGTTTGATAATGAGCTTTTCATTATAACGATGGCCTTAAAAACTGTGGATGGCCTTGACAACTGTGGGTTACTGTATATTTTCACTGGGATTTTTACTGAGATGGTAAGAGATTTTAATGTCGTTAATCATAATAATATTGCAGTCAAAAGATAAATATCAAATTAAAAGTTGCTCATATGTACGCACGGCTACACATCAAGCGCGTGTACCTACTGGGAATCGAACGCGTTAGGTCGAGCAGTAGGCAACTAGTGGCACTTCTGATAGGTATTTTATTTTGGATCCCACTAACTTTCAACTATTTTTTTAGACCTGGAAAAAATCTACCACTAAGATCGTTCCGCAGAAAAACCTTATGTAGCACACTCGAAAGTTGCTCTAGTCAACAATTCAAGTAAGTGCCAGTTACATTCTTTAGGTACCATCCACACTATCCACACTTCCACATCCACACTATCCACACTAATATTATAAATGCGAAAGTAACTCTGTCTGTCTGTCTGTCGGTCTGTCTGTCTGTCTGTCTGTCTGTCTCGCTTTCCTGCTAAAACTACTGAACCGATTTAAATGAAATTTGGTACACAGATAGTTTAGAGCCTGAGAAAGGACATAGGCTACTTTTTATCCCGGTAGTATGTTCCCGCGGGATAAATTCCGACGTCCACGCGGGCGAAGACGCTGGCAAAAGCTAGTCTGAAATACATAGGAATCTTGTTAGTTTTAAAGAGAATCTATCAAGTAATCCCAAAACCTTTTCTCTCGGATCGGATACTTTTCTGAGGTTGGCAGAGTATGTGCATGAAATCTGAGTCCCCTATACCATATATACCTATGTATACTACCATTTGCATAAACATTAAATAAAATTGCATCCATAATACCTTTGTCCGTAGCTGGGGTCATAAAGGAGCTCCTAAAAGCCTGAATGACGGCCTCTCGGCCTGAATCGTAGCTTACGGTTGAAGATATTCCCAAAGCTGGTGCTACTACGCTGTTCATGATATCAAAATCTGTGTTTTTTAATACATTTCTCAAGTATTCTCGCTGACCAAACAAATCTGGAAAAAAGAAATTTATAAAAAAAATAAACATAACCCTTCCTTGGAAGTCCGGTAATAAGATACAATGTTCGCTTTTATATCTATACTATATATAATAATATAAAGCTGAAGAGTTTGTTTGTTTGTTTGTTTGTTTGATTGAACGCTCTAATCTCAGGAACTACTGGACCGAATTGAAAAATTCTTTTTGTGTTGGGTAGCTGATTTATCGAGGGAGGCTATAGGCTATATAACATCACGCTACAACTAAGAGGAGCGGAGCAGTAATGAAAAATGTTGCAAAAACGGGGAAAAATTATTCCTTTTGAGAGTTTCCGTTGCGTGCGCTGCGTAAACGGTTAAAGTAACGCAAAAATCATTAATGATGGAATTGTTTCTTTTAAAAAGTTCTAAAAAAAAGTCCGCGAGGGCATATGTCTATCTTTTAAGGTTGACTCACTATAACTCAAAAGGAGCGAGCAACGAAAAGTGGACGAAAACTAGAAGGCAAATCGATGCGACGGGAAGGGTCAGGGGAGCAAAAATTTGACGCGGACGAAGTCGCGGGCAGAAGCTATGTACGTATACAGAGCAATAGTGGCCCTGTGGCCAATGGCCGCAAATTATGATTTCGGTTTAGGTTGGTTAGGCGGCAGGCCGAGACGAAGATGGCGGGACGAGCTTGACTCCTACCGAAAGGACTGGCCAACACTAGCAAAAGACAGGAATGTGTGGAAAAGGGAGAGGGAGACCTTTGCTCTGCAGTGGGACAATATAGGCTAGTTAGATTAGATAGGTGGCTTTGGCTAGAACTTTAGTGAAGTTAACGTTTTGTAATAAGACGGGTCAAGTTTTGTGACACAAATTGTTTTTCTACAAATATATTTTTTTGGAACGAATTGCTTTCCGTATATAGTCTGTTATAGCAGTATCCATCCCTCTGGAGGCACCAACAATAGTCTGCAATCATAGTTGGCTCGCACCTACCATAACGATTCTCATACTCTGTTTCGCGATGAAATCTTTCCCCAAGTTCATCACTTACTAAACCCAGCTTATCCGGAAAAATCTTTAATGGTAGTGTAATAAATGAATTTTCAACGACATAATTGCATTATAGTTTGTGATAAGCATCCAGCATCAGTTTATTTTTTTCATGGAAATCTGGTGATTTGTGATTGCCGAGGAAATTTCTTGTGACGTTGACAAAGCCAACCATTTATGTTTTTCAATAGGACTGAGGCTCGATGAAAAAGAGGGATCATAGATTATGAGTACTAAGAAATTTAAATGTTTTGATGACTTTTTTTACACAGCAATGGTATAATTTTGTAGCTAGCCTCGACCAAGTGTAGCGAAAAGTATATAAAGTAAGATTTCCGTTTATTATGTTTTGGGACGTTATATCTATCTACATATAAATTTGACTGCTGTTGTTTACTAAGTATACCTAATAGGTACGAATCACCACTCTCGGTATATCCGGCATTTTTTAGTGTTACATAGTGATAATTAGTAAGTATACCTTGTGTTGTTGCGGGCTCCCTAGTTAGTTTTTCAACGATGTTTCCAAGATTAACAGCCACGGCACCAGCATTATCGTTAACAAACTGTCCCAAAGAAATAAATTTGTCGAATGCATTTTCTAAATCTTCTTGTTCTAGCTGCGTAGTCTCTTCGGATAAAGTTTCTATGGCGTCGCGGCCCCTGCCATCAATGTAACCGAGCTCTTCGAGATAAAAGCCAAGTTTCGTCATAGCTAGGGCTGGTGAAATTATACCATTGCCTAATACTACACCTCGAAGTTTGACATTTGTTTCCTGTTGGTTCTGCAATACAGTTTCAGTTCAACATTTAAACCATGTTTTAACATAAACTTGAGATTTTGTAACAACATTAAAATAACTCACTTGATGCAGCTTGGCTGCCAGTGCTAAGGCCAACTGTGCCCCATGTGCCTGCCCGAAAATGTACAGTGATGTATTTCTATACGCTTCACGTACGGTGTAGAACGACTCCAAAGTAAGAGCTAATTGTTCAGCTGAAATAACAGAATAGTACAAAAATATCATCAATAAATTAATAATTGTCCATGGTTTCTTAGTCGGAGGTAACCTATATTCAGAAAATGTTGTCTAATTTTTAGTACTTGGTATAAATTAATACAAATAATCCAAGTGGAGTGAATAAAGGTACTATAATGCAATAAAATCTTACCATTTTCATCAACGGTATTCGGGATTTGATTATTAGTTAGGGGAGTACTAAAACCTGTACCCAGAGGTGCATCAATAAACAGCAAATTATATCTGTTGATCTGGAAGTATGAAAATACAGTATAAGTGTACCTATAGCCTATAGGTATCCACAATAACAGCTATCATCGACTTAGGAAAGAATATTTTTTACCCAAGAGTTTTGTCTTCTGTTGAAATTGATGTCATAAGGCCCAAACATTCCTAAGTTGGCCAACAGGCTAGGTGGGACGCCTGTCACACCATCCAACCACAGTATTATGGGCCGGTTATGGGGATTACCAACTGCAATCGTAGGGTAAAACCACCAGAATATATCTCCGACAGTTGGTATCTGGGTAAAAGCTGCGGTATAATTCAAATCACCAATGCCATCACCTTCCAATACTGAAAAGTAACACGAATAGCTAATTTGACTTGAAATCACTCTAATAAAAATGAACATACATTTTGGTTTTATAATATACAGGGAAAATATAGTTTATGAAACTGTTGAATAATGACGGGTATTAAAACACGAGTGTCTCTTTAATAGTATTATACGAGTGTTTTACCTAATTAGTTATACCAAGTTATGTGCAGTTTCATACATTACTCGATTTGATTGAGATTGAACCTACTAAATACTAATATATCTACTAATACTAAAAGATCAAAGTTAAAAGAGTAAGAAATAGTTTTACAGTAATATCATTTCATTAGAAGAAATAATTGATAAAACTCCCTGGTGATATTAACTTCTTGGGTCTGCTCCGTATCGTATTGGTAAAAACAATGTTTTATACTTAGTTATGTTGATATTTCGTTAGAGAAAAAGGGTTACAATATGATTATATTTTTAAATTTCGGTATTGTGTTTATAAAGTATGTCAATATATCGTTTTGACGTTTATAATTAGAACTTTACGATTTATGAGTAGATAAAAATATTATATGTGAGTGTCTACCTACAAGTACGTGAATACATGAAGAAAAATAAGTAGCTACATAGTTTGACATCTTTATAAAAATAAATAGCTACATAATTTGACATCTTTATAAAAATAAATAGCTACATAATTTGACGTCTTTATAAAATAAATAGCTACATAATTTGACATCCGCGGAAGGCGGTCATCAACATTGTAGCAATAATTATCAACGTTCACACGGGGACATTAACACGCAGTTTCTTGCTTGTTATGATATTATTTGGTGACAGAGTATTTTCTTTCATGATTAATTTTGTCATACTAACAACCTAGCTGATTATGAAGTTTTCGTCGTTTGGGTTGTTTTCCATATAGAACAGAGGGGTAATTGCGGAACTTTTTATCGGTAGGAATTGGTTTAATATTTATAGTTAAACAACATTCATTGCGTTATTTACGTTGCTGAGCCCACAATTTATTCGAACAAATGACGCAATGGTTTAGAAATGATCTTCAATCCCATTCAGATTCTGGTAAATTGTGTGTTTCGCAATCATTTCCCCTAAAACTTTTCAACTATTGTCGTTTCGTTTTTTTTTACTTCATCGAAGTCACGTCTGCCACTGTATCAGTTGACCTATTATCAATTCTACTTTTTTCGTTACTCCGACGTTTCATTTGGTCGATAAACTCTTTACCGAAGTTACACTTAGCCGAAATAACATTTGTTCGAAGTATTATGTTTCCAGACATTCAATATACCTATGTTAAGATTAACCTACTCTTTGGTTTAATTAATTATTTATTTAAATGTAATGGCACTTAATAAAACAGTTTATTATGAACTAACGTGTTTATAAAGGGTCCCAGTAAGAAGCATGCAAACAATGCTGCTTGCTACAAGCATGCAACATGCAAGCAGGCATGCAACATGCAAGCAGGCATGCAACATGCAGCAAGCATTGCTTCTGTCACGGCTCCGGCGCTGCGGGGTTTGGGCGGCCCCACGCGACCTTATCGTCGCAGATGGTTTTAATGCTCACCACCGCAGCCTCAGCTGCGGCGGTGGGCCTTCAGGCCACCTGCTCCTCTGCTCGCGGGCCGCCCTACCCTTCCGCTTAAATTACACTCTAGGGGTAGGGCAGACAAGACTACGTAAAGTCGGTTTTACAGCGATTCGTTTCTCACTAAATTTTGTAGCACAATATATTGACTTTTTATGACACTACATATATTTAATTTAATATTGAAAACGCTACCAAGTAACCGGCTATATATTTGTGACCAAATAATATTCCCTAAAATTTTGTTTCACTGTGGTGAAAATATGGCAAACAAATCATTTGGCAAATTAAAAAAGTTCAAAAGAGGCTTCGGCCAATAGCAAAAAGTTATTTCGTAAATCGGCGAAACATAATTCGGTAAAATAATACCTATGACACATGATACTTCGATGATTTAAAAATATGTCAAATGATGCATATTGCAAAAAAGACGTCGGCCAATAGTTTTCGGTAAAATGAAATTCGAACAAAAAAAAATTCGGAAAAGTAATCGGTTCCCAGAAAAACATCATCATCATTATTTCAGCCGAAAGACGACCACTGCTGGACATAGGCCTCCCCCTAGCACAGCCACTTCAATATGTTCTGTGCTTCACGCATCCAACGTATTCCTGCGGCCTTCACCAGGTCATCGGTCCATCTTGTGGGAGGCCTTCCAACGCTCCGTCTTCCAGTACGCGTTCGCCACTCCAGAACCTTCCGGCCCCATCGGTCATCTGTTCTGCGAGCAATGTGCCCTGCCCACTGCCACTTAAGTTTGGCAATTCTTCGGGCTATGTCGGTAACCTTGGTCTAGAAAAACATACTTACGATTAACAGTGAAAGGATCTGCTATTACTTCTGCATCTGGCGGGTCTGTATCTGTGTCTCTAGTTACTAACCACCATGTTAATACTGCCGCTCCTGCAAGAACAACTACTGCGGCGATACCACTTCCGATTTTAACACTCCTTTTCACCATTTTAAACTTTCATATACGTCCGGAATAAACTAGACTAGCTTAAGCATACTATATTAACTAAAACATTCTCCCTAATCAATATCTTTGTTTTATCTAATGATAATGACAGTCCTCTTTTATTAAGATAATACCTAATGATTTGCAACATATATTGATTAGTTATCTTGTTCTGATAGTGTTAAGCAATGAGTACAAATTAATAAAATTAAGTTATTGATAACATTTTGGAAAATAGCAGACTATGATAAGATAAGCTTTTAAACTAAGCTAGTGTCTACAAAGATAAGCACTTTAAAATGTATTTCTTGCGGTCAGTGTCTGGATTGGTGACCATTTGGCCTCGAAGAGTTCTTTATTTCATCGGGTTTGTTTGTCAACCAGGATAATGAGTGGGCATTTAAACATGTAAGCTGGTGGGTTTTTCAAAACCAAATCTACCCGAAACCAAAACTACGCGAATTCTATGCGAATATTGGACCATCAGTTGGTCTCTTATTTTAGGGTGCCCTTTTATTTGGGCATTGGTCTGGCATAGGCGTAGATGCTGTGTATACTAACTCTTTGTCTCTGGATTCTCGAGCTTGGGGAATATAAGGTAGACATTTATTTTAAAATAGTAATTTCAGTCAGCGGACTAAAATCTCCAGAATACCTCTTGTGAGTTTTAATTTCTTAGGATTCAATAAAACAACTACGAAGGTTTTAGGCTGTACTTAGATATATGTATGTACTACGTGTGTGTGACTAGGTCCAGTCAATGAACAATTTATTATTTCTAATCAGTATGTACATTAATACATTGTTAGCCAAAAGACGTCATGTCACGAAGGAATGCATTGGTTCCAGCAGGATTGTCTCTTGGTACCTGTAAAATATAACACATTTCTAAAACAAAACAAGGCTCTAAAAGTAACGCGTTTACTTTTAAAAATACATTGGAAATATTTTTTTATGGATCGTAAAGTCTCAATCTGTCTATTATAATTTATGTACAGACGCCAGCACTTAAAGCTACTACAATCTGTCAAATTTCTTTAATAGATTTTCAACTTTGTCGCCAAAGAATTGAGTTCAAGATTTATTGGGAAAATTTGACAGTTTCGGGTAGCTTGATGTGCTGGCGTCTGTACTTCACCACTCATACTCACACTATGTCCAGCATCATTTATCCAGAAGAACCGGAAGTTTCTGTAGGACTTGTAATAACCTTCTAACTTATCGTTTTCCCAGATAGGAAGACGTTGTGCATTCTTATACCCTTCAGCACCGGGCCATTTCAGACGATCCACCCACAGTATTTGTCCTAAAATGATAGTATTCATTTTAACCTTGTAAGAATATTGAATTGCATTGCTATAAAGATCATGGTTTTATTACTGCAGATTGTTGCTGTAAATCATTTTATACTATAGATGTATCAAGGTAACAGGTGTTTAAGAGGCTTCATGGTAGACTTCTAGTGAAATGAGGAATTTAATTTTCTCTAAGAAAAACTAAGTTTGAATCTGAAATAATTTACCTGGAGTATCACAAATCAAATCAAGATTTCCATTATATTTCGTCAAAATAATATCCGTTTCGTTCAGCAGCTTCTCAACTGAAATTTTACCAAAAACTTTTTAATTAAAAACAAATATCTCGATGAGTTTTCATTTCAAACAATATGGCCGAACAAGTAAGTTATGAACTACTTTAATTTAGAACGCTGCTGTAATGAAATGTACTATTTAGAATGTTATTGAAAGTAGGTGTACTTTATACTAACTGCCGTCGGTGACGGGTTTCATAAAGTCTCCCCTCAAATAGTCAAACACTGGTGTGGACTGCGAGCCCCACGTCACATGCGCCGGTATTTTTAGAGCTTGTTTAACTAGAGTGTTCATCAAGGTGTTAAGATTATATTCAGTTTGTCTAGATTCTGAAGGTGATTCGGGTGCAGCATTCCGGATCATCATTTCCCTTGAATATTCTGTGAACAAATTTAATATTCTTAAGAAAAATCGTTCCGTTATATTCCATTTCTAGTTTTAGTTTACCTACCAAAGGCGCTCAGTGTGTCAATAGGTGTAGAGCTCACTCTTTTTGTGAGGATATTATAAAAATCGACGTTGTCTGCACGGCGCAACACTACCCTCTGAGTGTTAGCCCATTGCGCCGTCGATTCTACGTAAAGGCCTGCATTAAAGAGACGTTCAGCTTCCCTGGCAGCAACCTGAATTTCATCATGCCCTGCTTTGTCCACAAGTCCAGCCGCCAGTAGAAGGGGGCCCCATGTGAGGGTAGCGTCAACTGGAGATATCCATGCGTTGCCCATCGCAACTCCCTTCAAATTAGAACCAATTGTTCCAGCTTGTTCCGCCTAAACATAAATAATAATGAGTACATGATAAAGTGTACACGTACTTTAACATATTCGTACGCGTTTTGTTTTACATCATTGAATCACGTGCTTTTGGTTAAGAGACTACTAAGGTTCATAAAAAACGGAATATGCTTTACAAAAATTGCTTAGCTTACCTCATGCATTCGTATGCCCATGTCAATCGCCATTTTTCCGCCGTACGATTGACCGTAAATATATAGCGGTACTCCATTGAATTCCGGATGATCGTTGTAGAATCCACGCATGAGCTGAACAAAGTCTAGGGCTACAAAAATAATTAACTTTTAAAGGCTGGTTTAAAACGAATTAGTATACATTTTGAAATAGACACAACTTACCTATTTCATCGTTGGTAGTTGTCAAAAACCTAAATTCATCGACAAAACTAAAACCGGTGCCTACTGGGTTGTCTACGAAGAGGACATTGAAGTTTTTTACCTGTAAAAATAGTTGGTTAGTGAATCGTAATTTTTTATCATTTGAATTTTTGTATTTTATGTGATGTAAAATTTTATAAGGCTGCATAGTCGGTAGGCTTGTAATCCTTTCCTATCCTATGGGCACGTCTTCCCTACCATTACAGCGCTCCCCGGTCTACTTCTTGATATGCAATGGCCCATGTAGGACCATGAAACATGAGGCTTCAAAGACTAGTGCAAATCTTGGGGTTCATTCGATTAATCGAGTCTGGTCAAACCACGCTGGGATCGGTGCAATTCATTTCATTTATGTGATGTAAAATTTTATAATTATATGGACTTCTTACCCAAGTAGTGTTTCTCTCTTGCAAGGACAAGTCTAAAGGTCCTAGTATCTCAAAATTTCCGATGCCCGTAGAAGATCCGCCAGGACCACCCTGTAGCCATACCACTAGGGGTCTATCAGTATAATTTTCCACATCAGCAGTGGTGTAGAACAGCCAGTAAAACATATGAGCACCGCCCCTCACCGTCACATATCCGAAGTCTTGTTTGAACGTCCCAAATTGACCTACAACATTCATTACCAGATTATTAAATTATTTACGTTTCTTATTAGATTGTTTATGGAGATAACAGTGCTAACAGAAGATCCCGCTTACAAAAATTGTGTCAATGCTGTAGAACATACTAAAGTTATAGATTAAGCAAATAGTTATTTCACTGATAATTTATTAGAACTAGCAAGTTTTGCGCAAGGAACCAGCGATCAAATGGCCCAATATTCATTGGGTACGGTTTTTCCGATGATGTTTGCATTGCCTCTATATTTGCTCATTAGGTTGATTGTTTATTAATTTGAGCATATCAAGGAAATCTTATTTGTAAAACAAACTTAAACTTACCAACTACATATCCACTTGATAAGGTTAAAATTAAAATTAAATAAAACCACATCATGACAGTGAAGTTTACCATATACTAAAAGTAGATCAATATACCTATTATCAATTACTGATTAGCTTATCTTTACGTAGGCATTTTCGGTAGTCTCTATAATTTCTTCACCGCTTGAACATGATATTAGGATAAAGATACTAAGACTACATGAAAATCACCCCGATACCCTTGATGCCCCGTAATAATATGTGATGTTGTTGAAAAATCGCCAGCTCTTCATGGTAGGTGCCCCGGGATATATGTAGTTACTAGCTTCTGCCCGCGACTTCGTCCGCGTCAAATTTTTCTTCCCCTGACCCTTCCCGTCGCATCGATTTGCCTGCTAGTTTTCGTCCACGTCGTTTTGAGTTATAGTGAGTCAACCTTAAAAGATAGACATATGCTCTCGCGAACTTTTTTTAGAACTTTTTAAAAGGAAGAATTCCGTAATACATGAGTTTTGCGTTACTTTAACCGTTTACGCAGCGCACGCAACGGAAACTATCAAAAGGAATAAATTTTCCCCGTTTTTGCAACTTTTTTCATTACTGCTCCGCTCCTCTTAGTTGTAGCGTGATGTTATATAGCCTATAGCCTTCCTCGATAAATTGGCTACTCAACACAAAAATAATTTTTCAATTCGGACTAGTAGTTCCTGAGATTAGCGCGTTCAATCAAACAAACAAACAAACTCTTCAGCTTTATAATATTAGTATAGATTCATCATCATCATCATCATTTCAGCCGTTAAACGTCCACTGCTGGACATAGGCCTCCCCAATTTGGGGGTAATCGCCACGCTTGGCAGGCGGGGTGGCGATCGCAGTATGGTGGTAAAGTGTATATGTTACGGCTAAAGGTGGGTGTGAACACAAACTTAAGATTAGCCGGCTAAACTTAGGTTTATCTTCGAGGAGGTGTTAATGTTAGTTTCTTCTATCTTTAGCCGGCTATACTTAAGTGTAACTGGAGGCCCTTGGCTAAAAATGTAGAAGGAAATGAAAAAGGAAACAATGTAATAATGTTTACCATTTTGACACGAAAACTTTTATTAAAAAATAATCACTCTCATTACGGTTACGTATTATAATACCTAATTTTGTTCTAACTATTTTCAAGATAACTACGGTTGATTGACAAATGTTCATAACGCATATTGGTCGACTCAACTACTGTTTCACTAACTTAATGTTGATTACACTAAAATTAATTGCACTAACGAACGAGTGATCTAATTTTTTTTTCTTTAAGATTATTGATATTTCAACTATGTATGAAATACCTAATGGACGACTCGCCTGCAGTTTATTAATACTGCGCGCTGGAATGATTTCTAAAGTGGTGGGTAGTTACAATGTCAATCTCTTTACACGAGCAACTTGGAAGTAGCGCTCGCCGGCCGCTGCCGCTGCTTGCGCGCGGTTAGTCACAGTTTTAACCTAACCTAACATATTTCTCCCAGTTCAAAATAATAAATCATACAATCTGGCGCTGAAGTGTTTTAACCATCGTCTAATTATCCACTCGCAGGCAAATTTTAGTTGTAATAAGTGTTAACTAAACGAAAACATTGCCACGTGTGCGCGCATTGTCTCCCCACCGCCCCCTCAAGCCCTCCGCCGGCCCGGCGCGTCCATCGAATACATTTTTAGCCGTTTCGTTTCGGTTAATGTGCACATTAGCCGGATAAAGATGGAATATCACAACGCAAACTAACGTGATATCGAACTTTAGCTGCTTCTCGAAGATAAACCTAAGTTTAGCCGGCTAATCTTAAGTTTATGTTCACACCCACCTTTAGCCGTAACATATATAGAACGCTGCTGCCCATTCTGTAGTATGTAGTAAGTAGGTAAATGCAAGCCTTTGAATTAGGTCAAAGATAAATCAGACGGACCATTGAAATAGCAATTGTAAAAAAAAAACTCGGTATGTGCAAGTTGTTGTGGCGGGTGAAAATGTGATATCCGATTACTATTAGCTCCGGTCTGTATTAAAATCAGTAATGAATAAATAAACCATAAAATAAAATTGTCTACCGATCAACTAGTGCTTTCTGACTTATAACAAAATTCTGCATTCATTCTTGGTGCTGCATTGACACTTAATGATTCGATGTTTTCAAACTTCTAAATTATGGTTTTTATATTGTGGGAAGGCAAGCCAACCTATCAAGCTGAAACACAGCAATTTAAATTACCTACATTTAGTACTTTCCTCTTTCACTCCTTCAGACTTCCTTCCTAACTCATTTTCAATATCAGACCATAATTGTACTTTCCCGGACGAGGTCAATATGTTACAACTTACAACAATCCCTTGGTAAAAAGTAAGTGGGTATAATATCTTAATCATAAGCCAGGGAAAGTTAATCTACAGTCTAATATAGATATAACCTACTATTGCTTTTTTTTTTTTTTTTTTTTTTTCAGGATGGGAAATCATCAAATGACTTCTCCCGCTCTGGGCGGAGCGGGAGGGCGTGTCAGACTTTTACTGACTAAAACCCACCCGTGTTCCATCAGTTGCCCATGTGCCAGGGTCACGGTATCTCTTTCGAACAATCACGCGACCCCGGCAGGCATCGGTCCTAGTAGACCCCTACACTGCTGCTGACATCTCTTTGAGGCGCGCGTGGAACACTGCGCGCCGTCGACCCGAGCCTGGTCCTTACCGGGCGGCGAGCTACCCATTGCTCGCCACCCGCAAGCTCGCGCCTACGGTGGCCGGGAGTCCGCAATCGACTCCCGACGCCCGGGGCGTCTCCTCCTGCGGCGGCTAGGGGCGTGAGGGCGCAGAGACTGCCACTCCCTCACGCGCCCCGCCTCCTCCTTCGCGAGCATTACTGCTTCGCAGAAGGAGGTGACGGCTTCCCATTCCCTCTCGCTCCGTACCATGGCTCGCACCAGGGCCGGACGCGAGAGGTCACCGCCGCCGATCGCCTCCACGAGGACACGGCGGTGCTCCGCCCAGGCAGGGCACACCTCCACCGTATGCTCCACCGTGTCCTCCAGACGATCCTCGCAATGGAAACACCCGGACGTATCCTCCCGCTTTATCCTGAACAGGAACCCACCGAAGCACCCATGCCCGGTGAGAACCTGCGTCAGGCGGAAGGTGAGGACGCCGTGGCGCCTCTCTATCCACTCCTCAAAGAGGGGACTTACCGCCGCAATTGTGGCGTGCCCAAACCTACTATTGCTGACAATAGCATTTGATATCGACGTCAATAATTCTATCTACTTGTGAATTATATGTACATATGAATGAGATTGTTTGCGTTGATTAGGACAGTCTACTGCAAGTCCATGGTAATATATTGTCCCTTATAAGCAGCAGTATACTGTTGCGGTCAGGGATATTTAAGTCCGGATATTTTCAAGTGTCCCGAGTAATTCTGGTTCTGCTGATACTGGATAGAGCATTTATGGCTTATAATTACATACGTAACATAACATTATTCTCCACTTACATTTTGCCAGATACGTTTAAGTCCCATGTAACATGGGGCGAGCCTGCTGCCATCAACCGGGCATAGACTCCGAGCTACTACTGATGATTCATGATGAAAAACATACTAACACTGCCCGAAACGAGAATCGAACCCATGACTTCATTCTCAGCACCACTGACTTAAGTAGAAAAATTGAATAAAATCTATACTTATAATAAAACTGTAGACAAGTAAATTCTGTACATTGAATATACATTCAAAATTAATATTGGAGGATGAATGGTGATCGAAACTGATGCCAAAAATGCAATCAGTAAATTTTTTGTTTGTCTGTCTGTCTGTCTGAACGTGCACGCATGGGTCAAAAACTACTGCAGGGATTTTAACCAAACTTGGAGCGATTGTAGTCCATACTCCTGGGCAGGTTATAGGCTATATAACATAACGATAAAACACATAGGAGCTGAGCAGTGACGGTAAATTTGAAGGAAGTCGGATGAAAATGCGCTTTCGAGCTCTTATCTTCGCAAACGTTGATCATACACCAAAAGTAAGTTCCCGCAGCATATTTTTCGACCTTCACGCGGGCGAAGCCGCTGGCAAAAGCTAGTTAAGAATATTTTAAATTGTAATATTATATTACTCCCTGTAATTATACTGGTATTGAGAGTATTTTATTTTGAATCACCTACAATTTCACTAATCACGTCATTACTAAATATGAGGAGTTAAATACCACAAAATATCACCATAAAAGTCCGTGTCATCAGTACCTAATATCTTTTGTTTTAAGACTTGTTTTAGCATTATGCAGGTGTATCCTATGGGTAAACGTCGATGAAAACGATGTTAATTAGCAGATAAAAGTTTGTGTGGAAGTCTGGAATAGGTTGTATAAGTTAATAAAAGCAGATCCATGTATCAAAAAGGCAAATCAGAACAGAAAGGGAGATCAAGGAAGTCAACAAGGAATCACAATCTGAATCATTTCGAAGGATATTGGTAATCCATTGCTTCATACGTTCTAAACATTCAATTCTCAATTCTTTATTGCATACCATAATGTTAAAACATAGTTGGAAGGGAAAATAACACACACACACACACACACACACTCACACACACACACACACACACACACACACACACACACACACACACACACACACACACACACACACACACACACACATATATATACACACACACACACACACACACACACACACACACACACACCACACACATTAGTGTACTCGACCACAATAATAATGCAATGAATATTGTTGAACTATCAAAATTAAAGCCATTGCTTTTATTAGTCTGATACGCAGTAACCCCGTAGGGCCTTATACCACAAAATTACAAGTTTGTCAATTTTACAAGTGCCTGTGCCACAAACTCGAAGCCCCATAATTGACGCAGAAAAAACGTACAAATATGTAAATTGCAGTAACGAGTCTACAACTGACAAATTTGTAATTTCTATTTTACGTAATATTTACTGCAATTTATCAATTTTGTAGACTAGTGTTATTGTATAGGGACCTGGATGTTCTTTGTCATTTTCAATTGTCAAGTGTCCGCCACAATGCTGCACGTTATCAATGTCAATTTGTATTTATAGCATCGAGTACCTACCCGCAGCTAGGAGTTCATAGGCGTCGTGATAACTTAGTAATGGTCGTTCATCTTCTTTGACTTCCTTGTTTTATCATGTAATCTTCCTTACTGTTGTGATTTCCTTTTTAGGGTTCCGTTGCCAAATGGCAAAAAACGGAACCCTTATAGATTCGTCATGTCTGTCTGTCTATCTGTCTGTCTGTCTGTCCGTCCGTATGTCACAGCCACTTTTCTCCGAAACTATAAGAGCTATGCTGTTGAAACTTGGTAAGTAGATGTATTCTGCGAACCGCATTAAGATTTTCACACTAAAATAGAAAAAAAAACAATAAATTTTGGGGTTCCTCATACTTAGAACCGAAACTCAAATTTTTTTTTCATGAAACCCATACATATGGGGTATCTATGAATAGGTCTTCAAAAATGGTATTGAGGTTTCTAGTATCATTTTTTTCTAAACTGAATAGTTTGTGTGAGAGACACTTCCAAAGCAAAGTGGTAAAATGTGTATATCCCCCCCCGTAACTTCTAAAATAAGACAATGATAAAACTAAAAAAATATTACATGATGTACATTACCATGTAAACTTACTCCACCGAAAATTGTTTTGAACGAGATCTAGTAAGTAGTTTTTTTTAATACGTCATAAATCGTAAACCGCAATTTACCTTTCATTCAATCAACTCAAATATAAAAATAAAAAAAAACCATTTAATTTCATAAACATAAACCTTATGCATAAACCGAGAATACCTACAGGTTTGTACGGAACCCTCGGTGCGCTAGTCCGACTCGCACTTGGCCGGTTTTTGATACATAGATCTGCTTTTACTTACTAACAAGGTATAAAAAACTTAATTCGTTTAGAAATGATATTTCAACATTTTATGAGTTTTTACCACACGGCTGTGCATGAATGAATTTTTTAGTAGATTTACTTAGTTCAACCGTCTTACTTAGCAACGCTATTAGCGTTAAATATTTGTAGATATCTTTGCTGGTGTACTTTTGAAGTATTGATTTTAAATCAAGATCACATTGGCACTAAGTGATCATACCTACCCGTAATAATCGTATCGTACCGTATCTAAAAATCTTTCAAGTTGCTATTTTAAATAAATGCTTTGACTTTGCAATATTTTTCTCGGATCGTCTTGATTTTAATGATAAACTTACCTCAGTCATCGAACCTATTGATTGAGATTTTTTTTTTAAATAAAATTCTATTACAAAATCCTTACCAGGAGAAACAACTGTTTCGTTTCGTTTGCTCTATTGCTTTTGGCAAATAGGCAAGTGCATCGGTCGATATTTATCTGCATAGGCTGATTAAATCTTACCCTCATAGGATAAGATTTAAGCCATGTCATGGCCAATATAAGCAAAATCTGAAAAAGAGTATGTACCTACCTAGATTAACATCTGTACAAAATCACGTGCACAAACCGTCATGTGAGCATTGTATATAGAGGGGGGAGCTGAATCCAAGGATCAGAACCAATCTTATCCTTTATCGCCATCTAAATATGGATATCTATAAGAATTTCACTGTTTTGCTTGTTTGTTCATTATTCAATTAACTAGTTTTTGTCCGCGGCTTTGCCCGTAGAGTTAGGAAATTATCTCACGGGAACGGTACTACCGGCATAAAAAGTATCCTGTGTTAATCCAGGTCATAAAATTTCTGTGTTCCAAATTTCAACCAAATCCGCTTCGCCGTTTTTGCGTGATTGAGTTACATAATTATATCCAAACATACAAACTATCACATTTATTATAATATCTAGTAGGTTTAGTGGGGTCAGAGTCTAACCAAGGCGCCTGAAATAACTCATTAGAATTAAATATGCATAACACCGGACTTTCAGAAATATAATTATGTATACAGAGGGCAGGGCACATTGCTCGCAGAACAGATGGCCGATGGGGCCGAAAGGTTCTGGAGTGGCGACCGCGTATCGGAAGACGTAGAGTTGGAAAGCCTCCCACAAGGTGGGCGGGTCCATATTGGCTCACCTAAAGTTCTTTATCCGAAATTGTTCTTCCTAATGATTTGTAATCCGATCACTCTTCCTAAAATTTTTCATCCTAGTTTTCATTCATACTATTTGTAGTGCTAACGGCGATGTTCATCACACTCATGTTTCCGAAAATTGTAATTAATAATAACATGAATGTAAATATATTTAAACTCCTACTGTTTTTTATCATAACGCTTTTATCCCTAAACATAATTACCATAATATTTGCACTCATACTCAGAAAGAAACATTTACCAAGTGTAATAAAAAATATATGTGGGTAGAAGATGATATTTATAGTTTTAATTTAAAATCGTTTGACATACCACTTAAATGGTCTACCACCTGCGCTGAGATAGGTGGTTGACGGAGCCCCGCTTAGCGGGGCTCCTATTTCAGGGTGGTTTAAAAAAAGTCGGTGTACTCTGAGTCGGGGATGTTCGCCGCCAGGCCAAGGGCTCACCTTAGGATTTTAATAGCGCAGTGGAAGTTATGATGGTGAGGCCCTGGAGACAAAAGTGGCGAGCGAAACTGTCCGCCGTGCGCGGAGCTTAACAATATATTATTCGAATAACTCACCTGGTTGAAGGAAACTGCTTCTGGGGCCTACCTGGATTTATGTATGTAAGCGAGTGTATATTGTATTGTGTAGTGACGTTATGAGTATTCTCCAGGATATCAGCCGCAAACACCGCTCCAATAGGCCTTTCTACCAAGAGGCATGCGGTCTCCAACACGCGTTTTCCAATAGCGTCACTTCAAACTATTCAAACAAACAAATATGTCCAAACTCAACCCGTATTATTTCGTCCATTGGGGTTATTTACAATCAAACAATAGGATCACGACTAATTGTCCAACAAAACGATCGGTTCTAAGGGATTAATTTACAACAGGGTCGCACACGCAAATTGGACCAATTTCTTCTCTAGATCAAAAACCAAGAGGCAAGTGTCAACGTCAATTGACAAGTCAGATGTCACTCCGTTCGGGCGCGTTCCGTTAGGCGCATAGAGTAAACAAATCAAACGGGACGGAACATCTACCCGCCCGACCGGGCCTTCCCGTCCGCTAATCACTTGGCAATCTTGACAAGGTTGCGTTTTATCAGTCCACTTGACGCGCTGCCGGAGGATGTGCAAATACTCCAAGCTCCAACGCTTCCAAAACTCTGAGCGAGCTGCTGCATCAACTGAAACCGCGATAGCTGATTTTAGCTCACATCGACAAAAGGGTACTCGGGCAGGGCGACAAGTGGCTTTCCAATCAAAAAATGGCCCGGGGTTAGGGCCTCCAAGACTTCAGGTCCAAAGACAGCGGGCATAATGGACGCGAGTTCAATACAGTTTCAATGCGGCAAAATACCGTAGCTAACTCTTCAAAGGTGAGAACGGTGTCTCCCAACAATCTGCGCCAAAGTCCCTTTGCCGCTTTCACCGCGGCCTTCAAAAATAGCCCCCCAATGGGGGCAGGCTGGCGGGCCAAAACAATAACAAACAACAACAACAACAACAACCAAATAACAACAACAACAACCAAATAACAACAACAACAACCAAATGGCCCTCCTTAGGCAACAAAAGGGGGTGACGGGCCCCATAAGGAAGGCTAGAGTGCCTCAACTGTCAACAACCAAACAACAAAAGACCCGTATCGTCCAAAAAGGGGTTCAACTTACTAACGGCTCCCGACAATTTCCAAAACTCTCGCTGCAGAATGGCCAACAGCGCATTGCAACCGGCATGCGAGTTCTTAATGTGACGATCAGTCACCAACAATTCAACAACAATTTGTCGAGGGAGCTAAATCGACTCAACAAAAATCAGGGTCAAACGGAGGGTCCTTCGTTCCAACAGCGAGCACCTTGAGCCCGGGCAAAGGACTCGACATCCTCCAAATCAAAGGCGTTTCAGAATTTTGAATCTGGGACACTCGGTTCGCAACAAAGTCCTCCAAAGAGTGGACGGACGTCTTCAACCAACACAAAACAATTTGACTGTCCGTCCAGGCGTAAGAAGCCCGAATATCCACAGTTCCACCCAAAGTGTGAGCAACGTGGTTCAACAGACGCACAAGAAGCGCCGCCCCTGACAATTCCAACTTAGGGATGGTCAGTGCCATCCGGAGGGGGGCCACCTTGCTCTTGGCCAAGACCAGTGACAAATTCACCTGGCCTGTCGCGCAGACGGTGCGCAAACAAACAACAGCTGCATAACCGTGCGAAGACGCATCACAAACAAGGGTAGCAGTGTAGCTCCCAGGGGGGAGAATAGCGCGGGGTAACACGACCTCGTTGACTGCAAGGAGTGCGGATACAAATTGGAGCCAATCTTCCAACAGGGTTTCCCGAATTGGCTCGTCCCAGCCAAGTCCCGCAGTCCAAAGGCGCTGAAGAAAACAATTTCGCCCAAAACAATACACAAACAAAACAATAGACAAAAGGCAACCCTGGGCTCCCATGTCCAAAATGGCACGGACCACAACAGAGTCCCCCGTGGGCCCCCAGACCTGACCAATACCGTTGGCAACAAAACCGTGTCGATCTGAGGGGTACCTTAGCGGGGCAGGCGCCAATGTCCTAACAATGCCTGGGCGGGGGGTGGAGTGCGGCGCTCAAAATTGCGGGCCTCTCCCCGGTTCTGAACCGGCGAGCCAAAAGCCCGGTGACCAACTCCATGATACCCCCCGTGCGCGAATCTTCATCAGAGGCTGGTCTGCCAGCGTGGTTCGCGTTAGCGCACAAAATGTCCAAATGGGACCCCCTACAAAATCTACAAGGGCGGGGGTTGGGGCAGTCCCGATGGAAGTGAGCCCCCAAACAAGAGAAGCACAGGCGGCGTGCATTGGCAATTCGGCGGCGGGCACTCACGTGCAATTTCAAAAAGGCCGCGCAAGTTGCCATGCCATGCCCCGTGTCCCTAAAAAACTCACAAACAGGACGACTCTGGGTGCCAGCAAAACGAGTGGCGGGGCGACTATCAACAGGCCCGGGAGCCCCAGTCCGTCCCTGGTCTCGTGGCCGGGAAGACGGCTGGCGTGACTCAGTGGCAACGCCAGAGTTATCCACAAACCGACACTCATCCTCCAAAAATTGGACGAGGTCACCAAATGGGGGGAGATGTGTGATCCACCCCATACTTTTGCTCGAAACGAGCCCTCAAATCGGCAGGAAGCCGTTGCAGCACAACATGTCATCATCATCATCATTTCAGCCGAAAGACGTCCACTGCTGGACATAGGCCTCCCCCAAGCACCGCCACTTCGACCTGTTCTGTGCCTCCCGCATCCAACGAATTCCTGCGGCCTTCACCAGGTCATCGGTCCATCTTGTGGCAGGCCTTCCAACGCTCCGTCTTCCAGTACGCGGTCGCCACTCCAGAACCTTCCGGCCCCATCGGCCATCCGTTCTGCGAGCAATGTGCCCTGCCCACTGCCACTTAAGTTTGGCAATTCTTCGGGCTATGTCGGTAACCTTGGTTCTCCTACGGATCTCTTCATTTCTGATTTGATCGCGTAGGGAAACTCCAAGCATAGCCCTCTCCATTGCTCTTTGGGTGACTTTGAGCTTTCTTATGAGGCCCATTGTGACCGACCACGTCTCAGTGCCATATGTCATCACTGGCAACACACACTGGTCAAAGACTTTTGTCTTGAGACACTGCGGTAAGTGGGACGAGAAGATATTGCGTAGCTTCCCGCACACTGCCCAGCCGAGTCGGATTCGACGATTGACCTCTTTCTCGAAGTTGGACCTACCTAACTGGACAGTCTGTCCTAGGTACACATATTCGTCCACAACTTCGAGTGTAGCGCCTCCGATATTCATTGGAGTGGGTATCACACGAGCATTGGACATGACCTTTGTCTTGTACATGTTCATTCTAAGACCCACTCTTTCGGAAGCTCTACTGAGGTCATCGAGCATTGTACTGAGGTCCTCCATAGTCTCAGCCATGACTACTATATCGTCGGCAAATCGAAGGTGAGTGATGTACTCGCCATTGATGTTGATGCCAGCCCCTTTCCAGTTCAAAACCTTGAAGACATCCTCTAGTGCAGCGGTGAACAGTTTCGGAGAGATCACGTCTCCCTGTCTCTCCTCTCGCTGCAGAAGGATAGGTTTCGAGGCTTTGTCCTGGAGCCGGACTGACATAGTGGCGTTTTCATACAATCACTTCAGCACCTCGATGTACCGATAGTCAATCTGGCACCGTTGAAGAGACTGCAATACAGCCCAGGTCTCGATCGAATTGAAAACTTTTTCGTAATCCACAAACGCTAAGCAGAGAGGCAGGTTATACTCTTCGGTCTTCTGTATAACCTGACGCAGCGTATGTATGTGGTCTACAGTGCTAAAGCCTTTACGGAATCCGGCTTGTTCGGGAGGCTGGAAGTCGTCAAACCTGCGCGCGAGACGATTCGTGATGACTCTTGAAAACAGCTTGTAGACATGGCTCAGAAGTGAGATGGGCCTATAATTCTTAAGTAGGGTATTGTCACCCTTCTTAAAGAAAAGTACCACCACACCTCTGTTCCATGCCTGTGGCGTTTTGCCCACGAGTATGACGGAATCAAATAGCTTCTGAAGGGCTTTTAGAACGGGTTTCCCGCCGGCCTTCAGGAGCTCAGCCGTAATTCCGTCATCACCCGGCGCCTTGTTGTTTTTAAGCTGCTTCAAAGCCATCCTAATCTCGTACAAGCTGACGTCCGGGATATCTTCAGTGTAGTGTTGAGTCAATCTAGCTCTCGGGTCGTTACCTAGATTCATAACGGGGTTTCTGGTGGACGTGTATAACTGTCCATAGAACTTCTCAATCTCTCTTAACAGCTCAGGTTTGGCGGACACGATTCTGCCATCGTCGGTCTTCAGTTTTGCAAGCTGACTCTGCCCAATAGACAGATCTCTTGCAAAGACTTTGGAGCCCTTGTTCCGCTCTATCGCGCCCTGAATACGTTCCGTATTAAAGAGGCGAAGGTCGCTTTTCAAGGACTTAGAGATCCGTCTATTTAGCTGCCGGTACTCGAGTGCAGCTTCTGAAGACTGCAGGATCATTCCGCGCCTCTGTTCCATGAGCTGTAATGTTGGATCTGAGAGTTTCTTTTTTCTATTCGTACGGCGGGTCTGGAAGAACTTAGACCCGACCGTATGGACAGTTTCCACGAACCCATCGTTATAATCGTCCACGGAGCTCCTTAGGCACTCAAAACGATTCTGGAGTTCGAGCTGAAAGCTCTCGGGGTTCTGAAGTTGGATCGGTGCTGGACGGAGCGTTGACTTCATCAGTCGAGATCTTTCCAGCTTGATATTGATATTCAATGTGCCTCTTACCATGCGGTGATCACTTCCGGTTTTCACCGCGTTGATCACAGAGACATCATTGAATATTTGCTTCTTCGTCGACATAATGAAGTCAATCTCATTTTTGGTTGCACCGTTAGGACTCTGCCAGGTCCACTTCCTGTGTTCACGTTTTCTGAAGAAGGAATTCATAATAAAGAGGCCTTCCTTCTCCATAAAACTAGCCAATAGGTGACCCCGGTGGTTCCGACGTCCAACTCCAAATTGCCCCACTCTCAATTCATCATCGCTTCGCTTGCCCAGTTTCGCGTTGAAGTCCCCCATAACAACGGTGAAGTGAGTTTTGGAACCATGCATGACTCTAGAAATATCCTCATACATGGTCTCCACCTCATCGTCGGGGTGGGTCGAGGTCGGGGCGTACACCTGTATGACCTTCAGCGAATACCTTGCGGATATTCTGAGTATAAGGAACGCCACCCTGGTCGACACACTCTCGATCTTCACAACGTTGCTCACAAGGGACTTATGGACGATGAACCCGACACCACCTTGGGACCGCTGGTTGCCCTCCCGGAAAAAGAGCAGGTTTCCGGAATTGAGGATTATCGAATCCTCCCCCTCTCTTCGGACTTCAGATAACGCTACTATACCCCATCGTAACCTGCTCAATTCTTCCTCGAGCTCGGCGATCTTCTCGTCGGTCCGGAGTGTACGCGTGTTGTATGTTGCCAGGTCCAGTTGTCGGTGGTTGTGGTAGCTGGATTTCTTCCGGGGATTCTTAGCATCCCTTGCCTCACCGTGGCCTTGGCCGCTACCATAGCCAAGGGTAGGTGGGCCGCCGGGTACTAGGGGCCGTTTTTTATTAGTGCTTGTCATTATTTGGGGGGGTTTGCCATAATCGCCACGCTTGGCAGGCGCGTTGGTGATCGCAGTGTGGTAGCGTACAATGCATAGAGAACGCTGCTGCCCATTCTCTAGTATGTCCCTTAGTCGCCTCTTACGACACCCACGGGAAGAAATGGGGTGATGCTATTCTTTACGTCCGGCACCACACGATACAACATGTACTAAAAGGTAAGACCAATGGTCCACCGGCAAATCCAATCGCTTTAAAGCGTTGGTCGCTGCCACCAACGGGTTCAACAGGTCAGTACGCAATGCTGACCAACTAGCAATGACCGGTAACTCCAAAATCAATTCAATATGAACGTCAGCCAAACAACGTTTATTTTGGTACCGCCGGGTGAGTAGTTCCAAAGCGGTAGGGTAGGCTGAGTCAGTCAACGACAGATGCTGTACCAAGGCTCGGGCCTCACCTTCTAGGACAGACAACAAATAGGCCAACTTTTGGGTGGGTCTGAGGTCCGAGCGTGCATCAACCAAACTTTCAAAAAGGTTTTGGAAACCCAGCCAATGGTCCAAGCGACCGTCAAAGTGTGGCAGTTCCAAAGTAGGCAATCTACTCAATAGTCCGGGACCTGAAACCACCGAGGTCTCCGGCTTGACCTGGACAGGTGTCCGCTCTCCAATATTTCCATTTGTATGCCATTGCACAAACAAAACAAGTCAAACAAACAAACCAAAATATAATCAAATAACAAAGTTCAATCAATATATAACTAAGGAAATCCAAGCAATCAATTGGTTTCAAACCAAACATAACAACAATAAACTTTTATTTCAATTCAAACAATGTCAACGTTCAAAAATTCTATTTCATATTCAATTCAAAATTCAAATTCAAATCCAATTCCAAATGTTAATTTCACAAACCACTATGTCAATGGTACAACAATAATAAACCTTTATTCCAATTTAAAACAATGTTAATGCTCAAAATGCCAATTTCAAATGTTAATTTTCACAAACAACCATATCAATGGTACATAAACTCAACATTTTAATATCTTCGAGACATCCAATCCAAATCCAACAATAAGGCGTTGTAACATAGCCCAATCTAATCAACTCTGTTAGCACATCTAACCAGGCTGACTATGGTAACTTCAGTTTACCCGTCTCAACAAATTTAAACAAATTATTTCAAATAAACAAGCAATCACAGTTAATAAATATTTACAGCGAATTACTATTTCCCTTATAGAGACTGCCAAGTAATTAGCCTACTGTAAATTACTAATTTCTGGTTGTATATGTTATAACCACGCTCTGCTACCAAGAATGTTCGCCGCCAGGCCAAGGGCTCACCATAGGATTTTAATAGCGCAGTGGAAGTTATGATGGTGAGGCCCTGGAGACAAAAGTGGCGAGCGAAACTGTCCGCCGTGCGCGGAGCTTAACAATATATTATTCGAATAACTCACCTGATTGAAGGAAACTGCTTCTGGGGCCTACCTGGGTTTATGTATATAAGCGAGTGTATATTGTATTGTGTAGTGACGTTATGAGTATTCTCCAGGATATCAGCCGCAAACACCGCTCCAATAGGCCCTTCTACCAAGAGGCATGCGGTCTCCAACACGCGTTTTCCAATAGCGTCACTTCAAACTATTCAAACAAACAAATATGTCCAAACTCAACCCGTATTATTTCGTTCATTGGGGTTATTTACAATCAAACAATAGGATCACGACTAATTGTCCAACAAAACGATCGGTTCTAAGGGATTAATTTACAACAGGGTCGCACACGCAAATTGGACCGATTTCTTCCCCAGATCAAAAACCAAGAGGCAAGTGTCAACGTCAAATTGACAAGTCAGATGTCACTCCGTTCGGGCGCGTTCCGTTAGGCGCATAGAGTAAACAAATCAAACGGGACGGAACAGGGGTGTTAACCATAATAACGTTTTTTATATATATTAAACGTTAGACCTAATGATTTTGGATTAAATCTATACTTAATATTATAAAGCTGAAGAGTTTGTTTGTTCGTTATTAAAAAGAAATCTAAATAAAAAAGATATGACTTTGAATAATAGTGTAAAAGATGGTTATGTTGAGAAAATATAGGAAAACAAATAAAAAGATAATAGATGTTTATTGCTACTGACATTATGAAGTTAAATGCTTCGAAGTTATGAACATTAGAGACAGAGTAGTTAGGAATTGTGATTGTTAGGAAGAAAAATGTTAGGACGAACATTTTCGGATTTCCAATTATCGGAGTTGAAAATTTAGGTGAACTTTGGCGCACCCAAGGTGGACCGATGACCTTGTGAAGGCCGCAGGAATCCGCTGGATGCGGGAAGCAAAAAAAGGGTCGAATTGGCTTGGGGGAGGCCTATAGCCAGCAGTGGACGTCTTTCGACTGAAATAATGATGATGATGATACAGAAACCACAATACGATTTAATGTGGTCTTTTTGTTACATTTAATTTAGCTACTAAGTGCCTCTTGGCTACTGCACTCAACTGTCGAAGTGTTTAGGTATACTGGTGATCTGCCTTGCCTGCTTAGCTGTTGTTTCAATCTTTTATCTAGAAAAAATATAAATACGGTTGGTGAATTAAATATTATGAATGTCCAACGTAAGCACAAGAAAGTGTCTCAGACATAGAGGATATAGTAATTTTATGTCTAGCACAAGACTAGGTAAATGCTACTATGTATCGAATAATTTTGTTGCTAGCAAGCTGAAGAAATTCAAGAACGGCCTTTAGGGCCGTAGGTCTATTCCTTCTTTATTTTTCTTCATTTTCAAAAAGTCGCTTACACACGGTGCCGCTATAACTATTGTTTATTTGAATACAATGTATGTGAGTGTGTGTGTACAATAGATTCTTACATTTTTATGTACCTTTTTACATCTAAAAATTTCATTATGTTTTATGTGAGCATTAGTTAGCCTCTTATCAAGTTGTAGCGGAATTCAAAATAATACTCCTATCGTTTTTGGACTTCAGAAATGGAATAATTTGTTAATTACTGAAAATGGATTTGATGTTTAAACTGTTGCCTCCAGTTACATAGAAAAAATAAATAGAGCAGGTGAAGAAAAGAGAGTATTACTGTGTCATTGTGCATCAGCTTCATCATCATCATGTGTAAACAATTGTTGGCTAACCTAAATAAAAAAATAAATTATCATTTCAGGCGTAAGACGTCCACTGTTGGACATACGGCTCCCCAAATTTGGTCGAGTTTGCCATAATCGCCACGCTTGGTAGGCGGGTTGGCGAGCGCAGTATGGTGGTAAAATTCATAGAGAACGCTGGTGCCCATTCTCTAGTAAGTCCCTTAGTCGCTTTTTACGACACCCACGGGAAGAAATGGGATGATGCTATTCTTTACGTCCAAAACCACACGGAACATCACGTGCGTCAGCTTATCGCATTGCAATTGCGTCATAAAATATCATTGTTGGGTAATCTATAGGAATTCGTGTGGAGTGACAGTTATTGTTTACTAGCTTTTGCCAGCGTCTTCGCCCGTATGGAGATCGTACATTATACCAGGGGAAAGTATTACCGGCATAAAAATCCAATGTATTAATCCAGGTTATAAACTATGTGTGTGACAAATTTCATGCAAATCCGTTCGGTCGTTTCTGCGTGATTGAGTAACAAACATCTGAACATACACACTTTCACATTTATAACAAATCAAATCAAATTCATTTATTTCGGGCTACAAAGAGAAAGATAAGACTAAGAAGAAAGAAGAACAAGAAGAAAGAAAAAGATATTAAATATCTTTAAATATGTACATTTTACATAATAGTAAGATTTACACTTTTAATGACAGACTGTGTGTTACCTACGATTAAATAGTGTAATCATACTGCTTCTATATAGGACCTACTTCCGTGTTTGGATTGGATAAGCTAATTCATGGGTAAAGTGTTTTTTTTTGCCAGGAATTTGGTTACTTTCTCTTATAAATATCAATACAAAATCAAAAATAATTAGAAATGGCATTCATAACTATTTGATTACCTCGTCAGATTATGATTAACTAATTACGAAGCTATTCGTGTGCATTTGTTCTGTGCATGTGTTTTTAATTAAAATAAATGCATATTTAATTACTATTTACAGTTTTATATGTTTACCCGTCGATGTATGTAAAAGAACAATCGAAATTATTACTTAGGTAATAGCTTTTGCCAGCTGCTTCCCCCGCGCGGTGTTCGAAAAATTATCCCACGGGAACGTACTTCGGGGATAAAACGTATCCTATGTATTAATCGAGGTTGTAAACTGTCTGTGTGCCAAATTTCATCTGAAGCCATTCAGCTATTTGGGTGATTGAGTAACAAACATACAAACTTACACATTTATAATATATTCAAGGTGTGATCGAATAAATGCAAGTCCTGAAAGTAGTTTGTTCATAATTGACTACTGAATCGATTTCAGTAAATTTGAATAAAGGTCTTGTGTTAATCATCTTATAAATAAGTTGTAGATATATTAGTAGGATTAAATAATAATTATATTAATAGTATTTGCAGTTGGACCCACATAGAGTTCCTGTAAAAACCGCCGCATGACAACAAACATTAGATCGTAATCGAACCTGTCTGATTGAGTTTTGTGTATTTTAGTAAGAGGATCTTGAATTGCCGTAGGTCTTACCTAAATTTCATCTTGAAGAATGATTTCGCTTTAAAATTTTGTTTTTGCTAGAAACGATTTGAATAATTTCTTTTGTATTATATTTTTGGAGTGAGAAAACATTTTTGCTGTTTTCGTAAAATATGTAGACAAACAGTAGTCTCCATTGTCTTAAACAATACTATAGTGTTAAATTAGTGAACATGCTATTAGGATAAGTATAACGTAACCAGTTATTTGTTCAGTTGATATGTATAAAGTCTCATTTTTTGAACCGGTTCTTTTTGAACAACTGTCAATTGTCAAGGTTATTGCATCGAGGCTATCAAGCCAGTGGTGGAGGATCATCTCATATGATCAGGCGTTCGCGCAGATTGCAAAACAGCTGGTAGGAGGCTGGTATCTGTACAGTCATTCTTGACGGCCAAGAGGAGTCGGTCGTCGGTCGTTGTTCGAAACTATATGTGCGATATATAGGTAGTTACCTACATCGCGCTCTTCTGTGGCAGCGTATATACAGTGCTAGCAATTGGATAGTAGGTGTATTGTTGCTATAATCAGCCGTATTTACTAAGCAGCACGGTTGAAACGGTGCGTGATGACTAAAGTATCGCCAGCATTGTTGAAACAGGTAAGTCGTTAATTTTGTGAACAGTTTGAGTGCAGTGTTATGTCTAAGTCATCGGTTTTTTAAATAGGCGTTGAGATAAGAAAAGTGATTAGTGCTTGCATACAATTTACTTTATCTGCACGTTTGATTTGGAACCATTTTAAACGATTTGTGAATGCAACTGTTACCTATGTTCATTTGGGTGTATTAAAAAACGCGTGCGAATTTTTGATAGTGCTTAGAAAAATTATGTTGGTCCTAATGTAGTAAGTTATTTATGTTCTAATGTCATACAAATATTTATTTTAAACGACAAGAAAATTATACATATATTTTTTCGCTCTGTTAACGCAGAAAATTTATATTTGAATCAATAATATTTAAATATGTTTCCCTATGAAATGAAAAATCTGACTGAACCATTTAGATAATTGTTTAAGTTTTTGACTGACTGTTCATGCGTTTTTGTACTATTTGATAAACTATTGTACTCTTTGTAGGAGAGCTACTGAATATAATTTATGCTAAAACTCCTTTTTGTTTATACTTTCTACAAAGCTGGTTGTTTGAAAGATGGATTAGTTTGTTTCGATTTCTGCTGCAACTTTCTTTTGAAAGTGCACAGGTATATTCTGGATCAGATCAGTAAATCATGAATGTTGATTTGCAGATCCAGAGTAGTTACCCACATAATGTTTAAGGTTTTATTGCAGGTTAAAAGGGAAAATAACTCCCAGAAAGTCTGTAAAATAAGCCACTTTAGATGGGTATCGAACCGGGAGTCTTCGGCATAAATATCTCTCAGGAGAGTACCGACTGTTATGAGAAGAAATTACTTATATATTTTAACATTTTATTATTTATTTTCGTTACTCATTTTCCTATGCTTTTTATTTTTCAATGAAATACAAACATATACGTGATTGCTTCCTAGAACCCAAAAAAACTCCTTTTGAATAACGGAAATGAAAATTTATTTGCATAAATGTAATTAAATAACTACCTTTCTTAAATCTTTTCACCAATTAATCAATTCAATTGTTAACTGGGATGTTATATTGTGAACTAATTGAAGGCAACATCGCTCGGTCGTTATCGTCAGTATGGTGTAGGGTTACACTTCGTTTCCTCTCGCTGGTACTGACAAAGCAACAATGAATTGTAAAAATCAGTTTGAAACTCCATTATGTATTGGGTATTGACCCGGTTAAATTTGTTCGAGTAAACTGTGCAGCTTTATATAAGCGAAAACACAGCGACCTTATGCAAGTTGTTGGTCTTTTTTTCTCATGTGCTAACTGCGCCCCGCAGTTTGAAAGAATGAAAATACATTTATTTAGCACAGACTAAAAGGCACACGATATATATGGCTAGAAAGAGTGTTAAAAAAAAACAAATCAAACATGAAATTGTAAGGTGCGATGACGAATTAGTATTAGAGTGTGCCTCACGGCTGCGCCAAACAGGTCCAGTTTAGCAATAATGCCAGACAACTAGTGCCTGAAGCTGCTTTTCTATTGGACCTGAAGTGTGAAGTGACGGATGTAAATCAGTTTTATATAAATACAGCAACGTGATGTTCAGACCAGTTTTATATAAATACAGCAACGTGATGTTCAGACCAGTTTTATATAAATACAGCAACGTGATGTTCAGACCAGTTTTATATAAATACAGCAACGTGATGTTCAGATCAGTTTTATATAAATACAGCAACGTGATGTTCAGACCAGTTTTATATAAATACAGCAACGTGATGTTCAGACCAGTTTTGTATAAATACAGCAACGTGATGTTCAGACTAGTTTTGTATAAATACAGCAACGTGATGTTCAGATCAGTTTTATATAAATACAGCAACGTGATGTTCAGACCAGTTTTATATAAATACAGCAACGTGATGTTCAGACCAGTTTTATATAAATACAGCAACGTGATGTTCAGACCAGTTTTATATAAATACAGCAACGTGAGTTTCACTCGCATAACTTTCGATCCTGTGCATATGGGGATAAAAGTATTATATGTGCTAATTCAGCACCCTGATTGTGTAACACACTATCAATCACAATCTGAATCACTTTGAATATATTGCTTGTCATTGCTGCATATATTCGAAAAAATTGTCTGCTCAACCACGAAAATAACGTAATGAATGTTGAAGAACTATCAAAATGAAAGCCGTTCCTTCTGTTTGTGTGTTAAATGATTTTATTTCTATAAGTAGGTTTGTACAAACACTTTTACACGTCAATCATATTTTTGTAAACTAGATAAGGTCGGCAACTAGATGAGGTGGTACGCAATTATACCACTGGTCATTGTCTATACATGTGCCAAATTTCATCCAAATCTGTTCTGCTGTTTTAGCGTGAAGCGTAACAAACAAACATACAAAAAAATAAAACCTTTTCTCTTTAAGCATATAATAGTTAAAATAATGATACACGGTATCTTCTTTCATAGAAACTTATTTGTTTTTTTTTTTTTTGTGGGCATCTCGTAGTTAATCCTGAAAAGATTCTTACTACTTAAACGGATTTTGACCCGGCGAGTTCTAAAAAGTTACCTTTTTAGGCCTCCAGCCGGGGCCTTATTTGTTGTTGGGTTGCAAGAATTTATACGATACTTACATAAGTTTTTTTTTGTATTTACTCTGTTTATTTTTTTCATAAATGTAACTATTTAATTATTAATAAACAAACGATATCATAACTTAACTTTAACTATTCATAAATTAAAATATAGCGTCGAAAAATTCGTCTGCATCGCTGCCATTCAAATTGATACTGTGAATGGACTGAGTGTTTTTCTCGGACCCCACGGCCCGAGAGTTTCAACCCCCAAATGGTTCCATAATATAATTACTAATAAAATAGATTTCAAACATAGTCTTTGTCAGATCGTTTGAAGACAATATAGCTTATTATTGCCTGAAATAGTATTTTGAGGAAATAACCACACAGATTTGAGTGGACCAATCCAGTGCACATATTTGTCAGCAATCGTGTAGCTCAACTCGGAACTTAAGGAGCTCAACGAATTAACTTTATGTATAGACCGCGTCATCTTTCGGTTTTACGATTATCTCATTGATTTTGTCCTAAACGTACAGATTGACATTAAGTGTCGAAGGTGTCTCTCAGTATCTCGAGTACTTACTTATAAATCACTGCTTTGATCGGATCACCTACCGCTATCATGATTGCAAATCAGATAATATTTGATAATAAATAATGAAGTCAAAGATATATTTGCTGATAGATTAAAGATGCGTTATCTATGAACTATCGGGAGTTTCACACGTGGGGGGTAAATATGTAGAGATTTATGTAATGTTATAAATAAAATAATAAAATAAATAATATTTATTTCAGACCATCAGTCCATATTTTAAAACACTACAGTTTTACACACAAAAAATAAAAAGAAACAAAAAGATACACAAAAAATACAAAAAAGCTCTATTTTATATACTGGAATGACGCACGGTGAGTGGTCATCCAGTTCCACATCAATGGACTGTCCACTCTGTTGGACATGATAGCCACCAAGCTGTTGGAGCTATCGCGCACTCGCCGCATCAGGGACGCTATTCGTGTCCGCATAATAGCATAAAAATCAGGCACACCGTGCTCCGCGAACATCCCCGACGCACTGCAAAAGCGCGGTAGCCCCAACATAACTCTGAAGGCGTTATTATATTGGACTCGCAGAGCATTGTACGAGCTTTTTGTATAGCCGACCCATAGGGCGCACGTGTACATAGATTGGCAATAAGCTCTAAAGAGAGTGACTTTTACCTCACTAGTACAACGTGCAAACCTACGGGCCAGCATGTTACATCGAACTGCCAATGCTCTGCGTTCCCTCTCTATGTCCACATCGTCGGTCAGACCTTCGGTTACCCAATGCCCCAGGTATTTGAACTTCGTCACCCTTGAAAGCTGAGCGCCTCCCAGGATAACTGGTGGAACAGTATCATAACCTTTGTTACCTGCTCTAAAAACCAGAAGTTCACTTTTTGTTGAGTTGTACCTGAGGCCGTGAGCCACCGCATAATCTTCACAGATACGGAGAAGCCTTCTAAGTGCACTGATCGATGGGCTCAGCAATACCATATCATCCGCGTAGCTGATGTTATTGACGCATTGCCCGTCAATGGAGCACCCGATACGGGTATTGCTGAGCTCACAGATCAGCTCGTTCACATACAGGTTGAAAAGCTTGGGCGAGCTGAGTCCCCCCTGCCTCACCCCGCATTCCAACCCGTATGCATCCGACAGGACACCCGCCCACTTCACATAGTTGTATTGGTGGTTATACCGATACTTTAGCACTGTAACGAGATCGCTAGGAAAGTTCTTAACATTTGATAGTTTCCTCCATAGGCAGCCGTAAGACACAAGGTCGAAAGCCCTGGAGGGGTCCAGAAAGCATGCATATACAGGAGTTTTCCTGCTTGCATAGTACTGAACAGTCTGCTTGAGACAGAGGATAGCTGTTTCCGTGAATAAATGTGGCTTAAACCCAAATTGGGCGTCGTGGAGTGTTAAGCACTTATCCAGCTGCCGATCAATCAGACCGTCCAGCACCTTTGCAATGATGGTTGCCAGGGAAATAGGCCTGTAGTTTCTCTTATCGCTCGTATCTCCAGTTTTATTCTTGACTATAGGCACAACAATAGTTTTAAGTAAGTCACCTGGAAGATACGAGTGACTGAGGCACAAACTATAAAACATTGCTAGCACTCGCGGTAAGTGTTTACCTGCATATCGTAGGTGCTCTATACTTAGGCTGTCGTGACCAGGCGACTTGCCTCTCTTTAAGCTACCTATGACAGAAGCTACTTCCCCGGCCCCAAACCTAAGAGGCATGTCACTGGACCCCTCCACCACCTCCGACCCAGCAGACGACGGACCTAGGGGAGACACAACCATAAAAGCTCTACTGAATAGGTTAGCGATCTCATTAGGGTCTCTAAGACCTTCAACACTCACGGGCAAACTCGACCTGGGATTCAAGCTGTTCGTGGCTTTCCAAAAAATAAAGAAAATAAAGAAGGTTATCTTTCTATCTTATATTTTATACAAGGTAACCCATGGTTACTTGAAATTGAGATCAAGTATCAGGAATTCACACATTTTAGTTCCTTGGTTAAAGGCGCAAATGTATTTCTGAGCGGGAATACCTATCGTAAAAAACATACTGGGTGTAAGGGACAGCCCTGCACAAACTGACAGAGTGCATTCAGCTCCTTATTTTGAATCATATTCCACCGGAATTTTTCTCCAGATTTCTCAACCTTTTCATTTTTATTTCAATGTAAAATTACATTCTCTGTAAGTAGCACTCCATTTTTGTAAACAATACGGCTAAAATAAAAAAAGCAGCAATGGATGTTGAAATAATCTAACGAACGACGCGTAAAATCAGCTGTTCACTTCCCGTCTAACTACAGAGTTCATCGAACTCTTCGTCGGCGATTGCACAAAGGCGGCTTTCCGAATTGATCCGAGATACATTGCGTGTGAGAAAATAAAACAAATCAGGTTTATTGGATTCCCATAACGGTCCTGAAATAATTTCTTTTACTGATCATCTTATCTGATATACTGAATCCACCCCATCAGTTTGTGGAGGGCTGTCCCTTACACCCGTTATACGGATAATCTTTTGCGCATACGCGTAGGTACCTAATGACGTGTTGTGATTTTGCGTGGTCCGGAAGGATTCGCTACAGTTTTTGCTTGACCAACCGTATTGTGTTTGACAAACAATTGACTCTTTTTTTGTATGTTTTGTAAAGATAGTGTGGTTATAACTTTGTTCGATGTGGAAGTGGTCCGGCCAGGAAGCATGGTTTTTAGCATGATCAGGATTATATAATCTGATTATTTTTGCATGCAGTTACAGTAGATATTCGATAAACCTATCAATGTTTCTATCAGTTACTGTATTTTCTTAAAATTGGTTCTATGCAGGAACTGTCATTTACTTCCTAGCTTAGGCTGATTACTTCCTCTGAAAGAAATCTTTCTTAAGAAGATCATTATTCACTTTTTTTTTAGAAAACGTTTTGTTTGCCACGTTCCAGGTATATTATATGAATCTAATTCTTTGGTGTCGCTTTCATTAGCAAGAAGGCCTAGAGCAATATCTCTCCGCAAGGCAACAGTGGAATTCCCTTACAACCGTCACAAGAGTCAGGTTGGAACTGTAAGGAGGATGGCTCACTTACTCCACACCTTAGATAGATAAATATTCGATAGTCCGTCGGGAGGAGGATACTGCTTCTTCGGCGCTGCTGTATAACATTTTCCAAGACAACTTGTAAACAATGACTGGCATACAAGTCTGCAATAACAGTCCTTTTATCTTCTGGGATAATTGTTGTGAAATGATCAAATGACCCGTCCGTCCAAAGAATCATATTTTCCCTTGACTTCTGCCCGTCTTTACTATTGTCAACTAATCTTCGATTAGAAACATCTATTGCGTAGATTGTCATTTGGTTTCGGGTTCGTAACAGTATATCCAGCTTTCATCACCTGTGACGAAGTCATATACAGCATTCGAGTCACCTCCGACATATTTGTCAGTTGAGCGGTTAAGTGGCACCAATCTAAACGACGACGGCGTTTTTAATATTCCATCAAATTATGAGTTATCCATCTAGTAGGTATAAAGTTTTCTGACGCCAAAATGTCGTGTAAGACTTTTGGTACTTTACTTATACCAATGCCTCAACGCTACCTGAATCTATTGATATGTAAACTTCTAACATTAGCCACATAGCACTCACGTCTTCAGTAGTTGCCGTAGAATGAAGTCCTTCTCGCGAATCATCAGTGAGTATGCTTCGACCACTTTTTAACTTAGTCAACCAGTTGTAAACAGTAGCACAGGATGGGGCTTCGTCTTGAAACGCTAATCGAAGTCTATCGCATTATTGTTGTAAGACCGTATCGAAAGTCTTAATGTAATAAATCATAAAGCGAACGTTTTCTCTAGTAAAATCCATTTCGAAACATGACGGACACTTTTTCAATTGCCGCCTATTTGTAAAAACAAATGACATATGAATTAATTA
Source organism: Aporophyla lueneburgensis (assembly GCA_932294355.1). Classification (NCBI taxonomy): domain Eukaryota; kingdom Metazoa; phylum Arthropoda; class Insecta; order Lepidoptera; family Noctuidae; genus Aporophyla; species Aporophyla lueneburgensis. Next base: position 9,851,899 of record OW028746.1, read on the forward strand.
CACATCTTCAGATACCCAAGGACTTCCTAATTTGATTTTTAAATTTAGTTTTCTTCGGTTGCTTTTCTTACTGGCCTAATGTTAAAACTGTCAATGTGGGGTCACACGGTAACGTTTATACGGGGATCCGTATAAAAACGCTATGCTTATGCTTTATATAAAACCAGAAACTGATTGATTTTCTGAATTACTGTCGGACAAATAAACGCGCAGTCGAATACTGGGACTAGAAATGTGTTTGAGACACAGCTTTCTTTCATTATGTAGAGGAGCACTAATAAGGGGTTTTGGAACTTCGCCTTTTATGGTGTGAAAAAGAGGGATTTTGTTTCCATGAAAAGCCTTACTCTTTGAGTTAATAAACTTAAAACTGGAGACGAATGCGTACCTATCTAAGTAAAATAATAAAGTTAGTCAGTTTTTCAGAAGATAATCTGGTAAATCTATCTGGTTTTTATCTTCTGATCTAAAAGTATCAATGGAAAAGTATTTTGCACATTAATTGTATCTTTAAACGCGAAAGTGGTTATGTTTTGAAAAAGTATAGGGTATTTTTACCAATTCTTGAGTTAACACGTTACCTGCCATGGTAAAAATCAGAAAAAGTAAAAAAATGTACTTAGTGTTATTTCACTTTAAATAGATTGTTTATTCCATAAATACATATACATCGTATTTATTACATTATATACAGCCTATTTTTGTACATTTTTTCCTAACTTTTATTTTGACTTCATACTTTCCACAAAGTGTATGAGAGTAAATGTAAACAAAAGTTATATTGACACAGTGGTTTTTGTGCTGTACGGGACACTTAATATAGCTGAAAGAGTAATAAATATGGCAGCCACTTTAATACCCTCTACCTTCCCTAATAATCCTCTAATCTAATCTATAAAAAAACTGACTAACTTTATTATTTACTTAGATAGGTGCGCATTCGTGTCTATGTCAGTTTGAAATTTATTAACTCAAGGAGTAAGGTTATTCATCAGATACATACATTTTCGAAAAAAAAAGTGGAGGGAATGTTTAATATTGTACGCAAAAATAGGAAATCTACACAGACGAAGTTGCGGGCGACGTGCTAGTCACTAAAAATAAAATAGCATCGTTCACTAAAACATAGAAACGTTCATATCCGCATTCGACTGATGTCACTTCTCATTGTGAGCAAATTATTTAGGAAGCATAATCGGGCACTTAATTTGATTGACATAATGATTGATTGGACCGCCAAGAGAACGAATAAATCTATCCTAGAACAGCTGCGTATAAGAGATAGACTACCAACTATCTGTTACCAAAGGATTCTCGGTTACTTTGGTCACATTGCCCGTCGAGAACCGGATAACCTTGAAAAGTTGGTGGTGATGGGTAAGGTAGATGGGAAAAGTCCTCGCGGCCGATCACCTAACCGCTGGTCCGACCAAGTAACCGCCCTCACTGGACTCTCTGTTACAACGGCCATGAGAGAAGCCGAGAACCGAACGAAGTGGAAGACCATCATTCAGAAAGCCACGAAAGCCTTTCAGGGACACGACCTTCAGCAATAAAGAACGCGACTTAGAAGAGAATGATTGAGGTATATTTGAAGCATTTGAAGCTCATAGACTTCGTGATCGGATAAACAGAGCTAGGAGCGCAATCAGAATAGACCCGCAAATCCTAGAATTAATGACTAAGGTTAAAACCATAGAGAACTATACCTATGATAAACATCAGCATAATGTTTTATGTCATACAACATAGTGCTACTAACTATTTTTCGCAACATATAAATGGTGTGAAACCTTGATAGTGAAAAATTGTTTACAATGACATTCACCATGTTTAAACCCCAACTTCAAATTAATCATAGTAATTGACGTAAATTCAGAAAAATAATCAACTTTAAATTATATTCATTACTTTTATTGCCATGGAAAAGAGAACCTAAACCCATCGGCATTATGTCACCATCAACGTTGTAGGTAAATCATCACAGACTAAACTTGAGATAGGTAAGAATTTTGTGTAAGAAGTTGAAGAGTTTGTGATTACCGATTACGTATTGATAACAACTCTACACGATTATCTTGATAATTTTGAAACCATCAGTGTTATTACTACTTGTAACTGTGTAGTTTGGAGTGATACCCATTGACCTGCAGTTGATACGTGCTTCAATCACATATACCATGGCCATTGAAGAGCTTTATGTACTTTAAGTATTTATTCAATAGAGCTCTGTATTCTCAAGAGGTAAAGGATGATATTGTGAGATAACCAACACGACGGCAATAAAACCTAAGTTTGCGATTGCTCCGAAAACCTAAGTACCCACCTATCTACCTTCGGTCACGGCGCCGGCGGCGGGCGTCACGTAAACAACGAAATGCATTATGTTATTGCAACGCTGCAATACTTATTCAGCATTATGAAGATTTCTTACATTTTTAGAAGCCATATACAAAATATTTCCGACGTTGTCAATATTCGTAATTTTGCAGACAGATTTTACAGTCAAAATATTACATTTCTATAGGCTTTAATGCACAACATGAAATATAATTTCAATTATGATCTAATGATTAAGCTACTTTTTATTAATTGACCTCAAATCGGCGACTTATCGGTATATTTTGCCGGAAATGTTTTTGTAAAGATGTTTAGAAAATCACATACTTATTTACGAATTAGCTTTTGCCAGCGGCTTCACCCGCGTTTAGGTTGGAAAATATCCCACACTTATATCCCATTACTTTTGGTGTATGATCAACGTATGCGAGGATAAGAGCTCGAAAGCGCATTTTCATCCGAGTTGCTTCAAATTTATCGTCACTGCTCAGCTCCTATGTGTTTTAGCGTTATGTTATATAGCCTATAACCTGTCTAGGAGTATGGACTACAATCGTACCAAGTTTGGTTAAAATTCCTTCAGTAGTTTTTGACCCATGCGTGCTCATACAGACAGACAGACAGACAAAAAATTTACTGATTGCGTTTTTGGCATCAGTATCGATCACCATTCATTCCAATATTAATTTTGAATGTATATTCAATGTTCAGAATTGACCTCTCTACAATTTTATTATAAGTATAGATAGATAGTTTTGTCATCTATACGGTATAAAAAAATTATAATGTATTTTTGTGAGTCTTTCACCACTTTTTACCACATTCATTAAAACATATTTAACTTAGTCAAATTTTAGAGTAAACGGGCAAGTAATTGTTTTTGCTTCGGCTACTGAGAAATCTCGTTCATAAAACTAAAACAACATAAATAAACTTCAGTTCAATATCAATCCATTTCCTGGAAGAAACTGCAAAAAATTAAAAAGAATTGTCAGTGAATAATCTTTTGGGTGGGTCTCTCCGTGGGTGTCGTAAGAGGCGACTAAGGGACTTACTAGAGATTGGGCAGCAGCGTTCTCTATGCATTTTACCACCATACTGCGATCGCCAACCCGCCTGCCAAGCGTGGCGATTATGGCAAATCCCCCCAAAAATTGTACCGGTCAAATTGGCGGTGCTTGGGGAGGCCCATGTCCAGCAGTGGACGTCTTGCGGCTGAAATGATGATGATGATGATGAATCTTTTAAAACAACCAAAATCTCGCGTTAAAAATTAAAAAGTAGCTCATTCATTGGATAATAATTGAAAACGATCTCTCATGTTGTGAATTAAAAATAATGAAATACGTACAGTATTTGTACCGTGAAAATACGTCTGTAAAATCAAGTAAATTAGTGAAATCGGCAAAATTTAGTTTTTCGGTCTCTTAATCAGTAGTAGAAAATTATGTAGACGATTCGACATTTACTATCTCGAGCCATGTAAATCAATTGATGTTTTGAATGGAGATACCATTTATACCGTGTAGTACCTACTACAGTAAACATTATACAGATTGCTCTATTTGTTATGAACAAGGAAATGTCAATTTATTAATATAAGCCAACAACGCATCAAAATTAGGTTTCTACAAAAATAAAAAACCAGTTCTTACCTAAAATTCTTCTGTCTGATATATCTAGTTTGAGTCTTGACTAGAATGCAAATAGCAGGAAGTTATTCGACGACTTAAATAATTTAAATTCATTAGCTTGCGATATCGGTACCCAACACGTGGGTAATGTTAATTTAACGTGACGTGGGTAAAGTAAATTTTTTGAGGTAATAATTTGATCTTGTGTATTATTCAAAGCATGCGACAGCTTTTTCAACTGCATCTACTAAACCCATTCTTATGAAAGTTTGCTCACATACTGAGTTTCCGTGACACTATAATTTTAAGATATATTTTCGTGGGCCTGATAACGGATTCAGGAGGTCGATAGTCCGTTACTGAAGGGGTCCGCTAGGACCGATGCCTGCCAGTGTCGCGAGATTTGTTCGAAAGAGTTACTCTGGCATATAGGCAACTGAAGGAACACGGGTGTATTTTAGTCAGTAAAAGTCTGACACGCCCTCCCGCTCTGCCTAGAGCGAGAGACGTCATATGATAATTTCCGACCTCAAAAAAAAAAGAGGTCTATAGTGGAACTCTTAACTGTTACTAGTAATCCAGTCGAATTTAGACTTATTTGGTTGGTTTTAATGAGTTCTACTCCGTCTGTTTGGTGACAAAGAGGGTCTGATGATAGAGTCAGGAGGTAGTCGGTGGAAGTCTTCATCAGTTAGGTACTAGTAACCTCATCGAGCTTGAACTTCATTGGTTGGTTTTGACTAGTCCAATACAGTATGCTTATGGTGACTAGAGTTTGATGATAGAGACAGGAGATGAACAGCGAAACCTAAATTAAAAAGTAACGATCAGGTTATTTCATTGGAATAATAATTGATTATTTGAAACTAAAGAATTAAGGATTTCTTCCTGAGAAAAGACAGAAATCGTTTTCCTTCCTAAAATGGAATTACGTTAGCGTTTCATCCTTAAGGCTGGACACACCTTGTGTGTGCCAAAAGGTTTATGTAGACGGACTAGGCTCTTTAGCCTTGCCCCTTTATCGAGCTCTGGGGGAGGTCGATTTATTATTTATCCAGTACACGTGGGAACAGCATCAAAGAAAAAAAATAATTTTAAAATTCTTAAAACTAAAAGTAGGTAGCAAAACTCTTAAGGTTAAATGATTTTATATAAATTCATCAGCTAAACCAAAACCTACAAAATAATTAAGAAAGTGTGCTAATTATTTTGTAGATTTTGGACGGTTTAAATGTAGTATGTTAAAAGACCCATATTATTACTTAGGTATTCCGTTAATGTAGCGACACAAAGTGCCCGTTGGTATACGACATGAGAAGAAAGCATTGTTAGAATGTAGAATGACTATCAGTATATCAGAATCTCAGGATCTCAAGACGGTACATTTATGTGTCTTAATTATTTTGTAGTTTATGGTACAGCTGATGAATTAAAATAAAATCGTTTAATTTAAATAATTTTTATACCCATTATTAATGCAGATGACTGAACACTTAATACTCTATTTATTTACGTTTTCTTAAATATTTTCTTTAAAAGGGAACCCCAAAAACTATTTATACATGCAGGCTCCCAAGGGATATTGTATGAAAAGTTTGTCACGCGAGTGATACAGCTGTTGGTACACGTGAATCGTTTTAAACGCAATCACGTGGCGTGATAGCCCTCTTCCGCCGGTCACGCCACGGGCAAATGCACCCAATTGTATAAATAATACTAAAATAGCTACATGAATGGCAAATGGATCAATTTATTAAACAAGTTATGTAATTTGCCGGCCATTATTTTGACTGGTGGCCGTCGTGCGTCTCGCAGACTGCGGATGCCCTGAGAAACATAACAAAATAAGCAGCCAATATAATTGTATTATGATTCATTGTGTTACATGTTGGATACAGAAAAAAAAGCTTTTCCTTGTTCTTCCCGTATAGTGAGATCGAGGCTATGGCAGTTTTCCGGTGGTAGCTTAGCATCAAGACTTAGAAGTTCATTACGAGTATAATAACCCATACAATATAGGAGTAGGATGTAATCCCTGCAATACTTATGGGAAACTGTGAATATAACTTCATGGACGACCTCGTTCGCACCACCTTCAGTCGTTATATGGCAGTGAAGTCATAGGTAGAGCCCGATTCAAACTTTATGAGGGCTCTGAACATGAGGCGAGTCGTTGCGCGGCAAATTCACCTGTCCGCGGGGGTGAGAAGTGAGGTACTGCGCAGCGTTTGAATCGGGCTCTAATAGGCACCGTTTCACTCCCAGGATTGTTAAAGACAATTTCCGTGACAGTAACAAGTCTCTCAATCACAGTTAGTTAGACTAGGAAACTCACTCGCGACGTCACATACTGGCTAGCTAGTGACCTAGGGAGCGGTTTAATACCTGTGAAGCAATTGAAATGCCTCTTCAGTAACATAAGAATATTCATTTTAAGTGCTGCAAGACCTACTTTTGTATCACTAGGGGTACCCCCTATAAATAGGACCTCTGTAAAGTAAAGGACATGGTGACGCACTTGGAAACCCAAGTGCGCGTTGCTACCTCAGCACTTCAGCAGTCATTGTCATATTGTGTAGTCAATCAATCAATCAACTCAGCCTATTGCAGTCCACTGCTGGACTAAGGCCCCTGTCCTCCGCCTTCCGCATCCAGTTTGCCCCAGCCACTTTCCTTAGGTCGTCGGTCCATCTAGCTGGGGGCTTTGTGTAGTCGTTTAGGCTTATTTATAAGCCAAGAATTTTAGACAGGTATTGGACATATAATTTCTCTGAAATGGATATTTAAATAAAATCTTTAATACAGTAAGTTTGGCTTGGTAAAACATTTTTTAAATTTCCTCGTTCACATTGACAGTGCGAACTGCGCATCCAGAGCGGAAGGGATGTAGGGGAACACGACACATTCACAAAAATATCGCGCATATTTCGTTTGCTTAGAAAATATTTCGTACTTTCGAAAGTTGGTAAAAAACAATTGCATTCACATTTTTGCGTGAACTTAATATTGATTTAGCATAACTCTGTACACATCTGTATGTTTACATAATATGTGCCAATTTCATCTGTTGTGCTGACCACAGATGTTATGTCATTCAGTTAACGGTTGCGTGCGTTGTCAAGACAATGTTAAATGATATTTTTTTTTACCTTTAAGCAAGTTATTTTATTTATTTTTTGGCTTTCTACTAAACACATACCGATACCGCGTCTTTGTCATATAATTTTATAAACGTGTGATAGATACTAATAAAACAATAATATTGCTTTGTTTACTTGCGAAAGGAGGACAATTATTTATTTTTACATTGCTCTCATCTCCGCAATGTAGGTAGGTATAGGTAATTGATAGTCATGTTACCGTGTACAAATAAGAAGAAACCGATTATAATTTCATAATTGCACCTACCACTGTTCTGTCTCTGCGTCACCCAAAGGCTGACTGGTGGAAAATGCCTATGGCATTTAAGTCCGCCTCTTTAAGTTTCAAGCAGGTACTTACCAAATAAATAAACAGGAAGAAAATAAGAAACGGGAACAAAAATGGTCAAAACGATTCTTCAAACCGTGGAAACAGTCAGTTTAAAGGAGAAATATCCAGAAATAAAGTTCAGGAACACCAAATGACCTAGGTTTAAATCACTCGAGGCGTTCATCTTCATCCTTGTTACAGTTATGGCTGACGTTTGGCGCATCGCTGTCATTCCTAATCATCGGCCTGGTGAGGGGCTACTCCGCTTCCGCTATACCGTCCATCGAGGCCATAGATCCGGAGATCATACAGAGCAGTGAACAGAAATCATGGATAGGTAAGGAATAATAATGCTTTGTACAAAAATCAAACGTAATCATCAGCACGGTCAGTGGTAACATTGACCTTGAGCTGGCCTAACATAATACGGAGTTTCAATAGAGCAAGATCACGTTCGCAACGACGTAAAACTATCGTGGCGGGATTTTGTTGCGCGGTGTATTTTGAACTTTCGGTGTTGAACCGAGCAATGCATCCTGGATTCCCAGTGCATCGATAAAACACACTGTTCGATTTTCAGGTCTCGGCGCTAGACTGCGTTGAGGATCTAGTGAGCGAAAAATTTATATTTTTATGTTCATGCGAACGTGGACTAATTGGCCAGCTTCTACTGATTGATTTCTACTGACGTGTGGCTTATTATAAGGCATTGCTGAATAGGTAGAGAGCCGTAAACCTGCTTCTGCAGGTTTACGGCTCTCGCGCAGAGTCAAACTCTGCACTTCTGCAATTTCATAAGTTACCATAAGGTAAAGAGAGACGGGATATAACGCTTATATTGTATAAAGTTCGCCTTACCGAATGTTAGGAATCTGGGACCCAATGTCGTTTTAGATAATGAGGTGCTTGAAACTGAACACTCGGCAGTTTTTTCTGGGCATAACAGTAGACGCCAAACTTCAGTGGGGATCACATATATCAAGCCTAGCGGGAAGGCTCAGTTCGGCCGCCTACGCCGTAAGGAAAGTTAGACAGTACACGGACGTTGATACAGCTCGATTAGTCTATTTTAGTTATTTTCATAGCATAATGTCCTACGGCATTCTGCTGTGGGGCAAAGCCGCGGACAATCAAAATATTTTTGTTCTTCAAAAACGAGCTGTTCGAGCGATTTACCAACTAGGTGCTAGAGTTTCTCTGAGAGATTTGTTTAAAGATATTGGTATTCTTACGGTGGCATCACAATTCATCTTCGCCAACATCTTATATATTAGGCAAAATATACACCTGTACACTAAAAACAGTGATATTCATAACATTAATACTAGAAATAAGGACAAACTACGTGCTCCCTTTCACCGGCTTCATAAGGTTCATAATTCTTTTGTTGGTCTTGGTATTATCTTTTATAACAAGCTTCCCTCTGCTTTGCTAGATTTGCAGTTTAATGAGTTTAAAGCTAAAGTAAAATCCAACCTTTGTTCAAAGGCATATTATTCTATAAACGACTACTTAAACGATAAGAATAGTTGGTCGCTGTGATTTACTCAAGACAATGTTTATGTTCTTTCAATCCAGAATTAGCTTTACTACTGACAGTTTATATGGGTAGTTCATATAATTGTTTTTTTTTTTTTTTTTTTTCAATGATTTTTTTAATTTATTTTTATTTTCTTTTAATTTCTTTTATTGTGGACATAATTGCAACATGTAGTTAGCTAGCGACCTCGTCAGCTGTTCATAATATTCTTGCCTGACCAACCAGCAGTAAGTTCGTCATGCTCCCTTAGATCACTGCTTGCGGTAGCGTCGGGGGTCGGGTTACCACCTTCCCTCAAATATGGCGAGGGGGGTAATGGCTAACCTTTGCGTTATGCTCGTGAACGGGTGCTGCTTGTGGTGACTGGTCGTCTTGCTGACCATGGTTTTTGTTATTGTTATTTGTATTAACTGTTATTTTATTTTACGCCGGAGGTCCTAGTTTAACTATTGTAACTTCGACCCAGCAAACGTTGTTTTGCCGGGTGAAAAAAAGTGAAAATTTATAGATGTATGTATTTTTGTATGTTGTATCATAAAAAAATAGAAATTAAAAATTTTGTCTAAAAAATAAAAAATAAAATTTAGGGGTGGACTACCCCTAACATTTAGGGGGATGAAAAATAAATGTTGGCCGATTCTCATAGATACCGGATAAGCACAAAAAATTTCATCAAAATCGGTCAAGCCGTTTCGGAGGAGTATGGCAACGAAAACTGTGACACGAGAATTTGATGTATTAGATTTTGCATCGTTGAATATGTAAGCGGGCACGCCCTTTATGCCTGGATGCTTTATTTAGGTTTTAAGTTCTGTTTACGTTTTTGTTTTATCATTTCAGCTTGAGTTTAGTTTTCAATGTTTTTATTGATATATTGGCGTGTGCTAGCTGACATATGGCGAATAATGTATGTTTTATTTTATAATATTAATTACTTACACAATATTGTATAGAATCAAGTTTTTCTAACTTAACAGACAGCTGTGCTGCTGGGGAGTTTGTTCCGCCACTTCTTCTTTCCAGCTAAAGCACTAGGAAGTGTCGAAGGGCGGGCGTTTTGGGGGGACTGTCTTATGTAACTTTGACGTTCAAAAATTGCTGAATCTCAGCCTAGTTTGAATAAATGACTTTTGATTTTGATTTAGATTTTGAACGCAAATAAAAATAAAGAAACCACCTGCCTCTGACCTCATTGTTCTAGTAGTCACAAGGCCGACTGCTGGGTCATTCGTTCGATTCCCGGGTCGAGCAAAAAGTCATTAGGAACTTCTCAGTAGTCTCCGTTTGTGCCCAGTTGAACGGGCTCACGGCTCAGTCAGGCGAAATATCGTGTATTTACTAAACACTTCCAACTACTCCTCCTGGTATATGTCCAGGTATTATGTTATGTAGAAAGAAGAAATTCGTACTATGTTTTTGGATCCGTTAAGGATGGGACGATTCGGTTAGTGACGGAAGTAAAACACTGAGGGGGCGTTGAGTGATAATCAGAGTACGACGACGACGTCGTGGGTGGACACGTTGATTTTAGACACAATCTCAATTTACCGGGTATTTTTGCATTGTTCTTATGGGTTTAATACTTCCTCTTTTTATTCTAGCGGTTTATGGTTCAGTACTTTGCTTTAAAGGATACTGCTCGCTTTAGGGTCCTTTAGCGCGATTTTACCAAAAACCAGAGATGTAACTTTCTCGTTAGGTGTTATACATACTTACCAATGGGCGCCCCGTGGTCGAAATGCGACTTTATATCATTAAAATTTTAATTTTGAAGTATAGAGAGCATTATTATATAAAAATATTAGCTTCCTGCACTCCTTCTTCATATTAACTTTAACTGTGTCGAATTCCATACTCCTCCGTCCATGTATTAGAGATACCCGGAACTTTGGTCGGATACACAGGCAACAATTATGCTATTGGCTTGTGGGAACAAACCAATAACATAATTTTGGTAATTTGAACTTCCAAAACATAGATAAACATAGAAAAAAATACCTATAAAAAAAGGTTAACTCAAAATATTAACCTAGGAATATCTGTGAATATCTGTGATGAAGAGTTTTTTGCCGCATCTAACGGAAAATCAAACATGTAACAAAATGTGAGCGAGAAAACTACACACGTGGTCGTTCCAATGCATAAAAATCGTATTAACACTTAGTGGAAATTACTGTTTAAATCGGTACTGAGATTACGTTTCAGCAAACGAAAGGCGCTTATCACCAATTCGCACGTTTTATGATACAGTGTCATGGCCGTAATTACAGTCCTTATGTAAGGTCAAGGATTTCACAAGCAAAAATATGCCTATCAGCTGTTCCACCAAGTAATTGATGAGACCTTAATATATTTACCTTTGTTTGACAGTTTGGAGAATATTTTTTGATGAAAAACCTGTTTACCTTGATGCAGTAAATAAGTAAATGTATTTTATTTTAGTTTTTCCCGGGTTCACGCTGAAATATTTTGTTGGTGGGACTCTGAAGGCATGCTATATTACGAACTGCTCCCATCCAACACTACAATAAATGCAAAGACTTACTTTGCACATTGCAAAAGCTGGCTGAAGTTATAAAACAAAAAAGGCGTAAACGTCTTCAAGTTCGGCTTTTCCACGACAATGCTCGACTTCACGTAGCTAAGATGACACAACAATCTATTTCGTAGCTGGGGTGGGAAGTTCTACCGCACCCACCGTATTCACCAGACCTAGCACCTACCAAATACCATCTGTTTCGAGTTTTAAAAAAATATTTACAGGATAAAAAATTTGATCATCTCGCGGACCTCAAAAATGTACTAGTCGACTTTTTTAATTCACAACCCAAAAAAGTCTTGAGTGCAGGCGTGCAAAGTCTACCAGAGTTGTAGATGCAGAGGGAGCATACATTACTGTGTAATTGTTTATTGTTAAAATAAAATATTTTTATATGTTACTCATGTTGTGTGTCGTAAGACTTTCTTACCAAACCAATATTTTCGGGTTGAATTTAAAAACATTTCATCCAAATGATCTTTACAAACAACTTCTGAAGCCGAAATCAGTGAAAGTATAAATGGAATACAATGCATCAATTTAACATGCGTGGATTATATTATCCTTGCAACGAAACGTATGTAGTATTGTGATTTTGTTAATACCTACTTTGAAATTATCTCTTATTCTTACTACCCAGGTGCCATCCCTCCACTGGGCGCTTTCCTGGGCAGCATGTTATCCGGTGCCCTGATGCAACGTTTGGGTCGGAAGCGCACTCTACAGCTGACGTCACCAATCTGGGTGGCTTCCTGGGTAATCCTGGGTTTCGCCAAGTATTACCCACTGTTGCTAGTTGGCAGGGTGATCACAGGAGTAGGAGTCGGCTTTGTGTTGGCCACGGCGCAAGTCTACGTAAGTTTGCATTGAAATGTCTATTTGATTGATGTTATAAAAATAAACTCCGAAGGCAGTGAAGATAGCCAATACATCGATGACATTTGATTTGTATTGCGATTTCATTGTGGGATTTGCAATGCAAATTTTTGTATGACATTATAAATAGTCAGTTGCTCTATACATAGATAATGCTGCAAGGAACCAAAATGATGAGCTAATTTCATATAATGAATGCAAGGATATTCCGTCGAATGTTTTTCTAATCATGAATACGCCAATTCACTCATCCACAATAAACACGGAAACGTTACAAGAAACGACTCATGAAACTCATCGGATCACATAATTATCCACACATGATATAATTTGCACAAATATATTACGTCTTTAATCTACAGTCACATGACTGTTCGCAGTGTTCACCTGACCTTTAGTAGTGTTTGGAGCATTGTTTCGTAAGCGGATTAGTTGGCCGGAGAATGGACTTCCTAACAGTCTAATACTCTGTTTGGATAAAACATTGGTCCTCATTTGCATGCATTATGTGTGCATTTTTGCGGTCAATATTATTATTATGAAAAGGAAAAAAAAATGTCCTTTTGAGTTTGTTACCGGTTTTAAAGTAATCAGTTACGTTTAGGTGATTTATTTGTTTTATAACGAATTATTTTTAACTCAAATGCAGAGTTGTTAATGATTATAAAAATATTTGAAAATTTGCTTTTAGTTTTTATGTAAAGATCTTCGTTTACTTTATTCACACTTATGTGCTTTAATCTCTTACTTGTTAATAAATTGTCCTGAAACGAAGAAAAAATTTTTTGTTTTATATTGTTGCTTATATTTTTTACTTTGATTGTTTGAAATGTAGGTATGTATGACTCACATTAACGTTACGCTGTCGTTATGTATAATAATTAATGCTAGAGCATAAAACACTTAAACATGCAAACAACGAAGAAAATAACAATATCTCTATGTATAGTTTCTAAAACTGCCTCGTTGGTCGCAAGCACTGCTGACCTTATAGTCCTGGGTTCTATTCCTAGGGAGGCCAGTGTTATCATGTTTTTCATGATGAATTTATCATTAGCAGACCGGAGTTTGGATTTGTGCCGGATGGCAATAGGCCCACCCCTAATTACACATGGAACTTAAACATAACTGGTGAAACGTGGATGTTACTATTGGTGCACTTCTGCTTAAGCCGTTAGGTAATACGCTTAATGTAATTATGTAAATGAATATTTTTAGGTTAGTGAATGCTGTGACCCTGAAATCCGCGGCCGGCTGGGTTCGCTGCCGACCCTGTCTATGTCTCTTGGGATCCTCATATCATACGTTGCCGGCAACTGGCTGTACTGGAGATACCTTGCCTTCCTATCCGCTGTATTTTGCGGTAAATATTACACTTATTATAATACGTGTATTACTGTGAATTAATTCTTCAAAGTTCTGAATTAGTGCAAACTACAGACTTCATGCATCCCATTTCATTCTGTGGGTGTCGTAAAAGACGACTAAGGGACTTACTAGAGAATGGGCAGTAGAGTTACCAGCAGGGCAGTGGGCAGTGGGCATTTTACCATCATTCTGTGATCGCCAACCCGCCTGCCAAGTGTGGTGATTATGGCAAACGGCGTTTTTTTTCTGTTCGGCTGAAATGATGATAATGAGGACAGACTCATACCAACATATTTTAAAACTCTAGACATATAAAAATTCTTAGTCCTTTCACCCACCATTAAAATACCTGTTTTAAAACCTAACTTTATATATGGCGTCACTCTTGTTACAACCTGGTATCTAACAATACGTTACGTATGCTAGGTATGGGCAGAAAATTACGATATATCGAAATATCGATATTTTCCATACAATTATCGATATATATCGTCGATATTTTTAATAGCAATAAATCGATATTCGGTATTTATTTTAGAGTATCGAATTCGTATCAATTTCGATATTTTTTAACGCAACTTTGGTTTCGTGTTTAATGTTATTAGATCTCCTTGCATGCTCCTCGCGTATCGTTAACTTTTAAAAATCTCGCCACGTTCACCTGATCTAAGAACAATCCAAATAGCACGAGCACAAGAAAATTCTGGGACTTCTTCAATTTGGGCTGGGCATGAAAAGTTATTATCTCTGTCGTCAACAACTGTGCCCGAGGTTCGAAGTCCTGGCTCTGTGCCCAATTAGCTAAAACAATACCTCGATCAACCTGATCCATTAAAATGTTGGTTAAATTGCCAGCATTTCACGCCGGTTCTTTCAGAAGTCGCCCTTAAATACCTAATTTCCCAGGCTTCTTCAGTGTCTTGCGAAAGGGTTACTTCAGCCGTGAATCTGACAGTACCCGAAAACACAAGCAGTTGACAGGCGAGCACATCAAACAGAGGGTGGTCGTAATGTCCATATCTGATGGGTACTGGTTTGATTAAATTGTATATAATTGTTTAGGCTCGAGCATTAAGCAAAAATACTATTTTCTTATATTTTAGTCTATTCTTTTTTGCGAAATTTGAATGCTTTAGGAATATGTATGAATAATCATGTGAAAACAGACGATATATCGATATTTTTCATTCGATAATTATCGATACTGTTTAAAAATATCGATACGATAAATATCGATATATTTTTTTCACTTGCCCATTCCTAACGTATGCTAACGAAAGTACTCCGATATCTACAAAGGTAAATAATATCCATTTTTTTTCAGTGGCTTTATTCGTGGTACTCCTGCCTCTGCCAGAATCTCCCGTGTGGTTGCAG
Source organism: Aporophyla lueneburgensis (assembly GCA_932294355.1). Classification (NCBI taxonomy): domain Eukaryota; kingdom Metazoa; phylum Arthropoda; class Insecta; order Lepidoptera; family Noctuidae; genus Aporophyla; species Aporophyla lueneburgensis. Next base: position 9,867,044 of record OW028746.1, read on the forward strand.
TTCAAGGGTCTGGACGCTTCGGAGTCAATCAAGTGGTTACACTTGTCTGCCCGAGCTACTGCCACCGTTAAGGAAGATAATCAAGAGTAAGTAGTATTTTATTATTTTATTCTGGTTTGTGTGAATTATTTGAGGTAAATCAAAGCAGATAATGTAGTAAGAATAAGCTTTGCTGTCCCATTGGTGGGCAAAGGTTTCCCACAAAACATTTATAATTATTTTTGTGTTTTGCCTTCGAGGGTTAATCGCGCCAGCGTTTCTTAACCTCTAAGTCACTGAGATACCACATTTGGTATGTAAACAATCGTTTTTTAATTGTGTCTGTAATTACGGTAATTGACCGGTTAAGCCTGCCTCGGTGAGAACACTCGCCTTCGAGCACCCACAGTAAGACATCCTGGCCCATATGTACAGATACATCCCTTAAGTTTGACCCTTTTGGTGTGTAACCCTCTTTATAAGTGAGATAGTTAATTTGACTTAATGGCTGTGATGTAAAGATTAGCTATAGGTAGGAAGCAGGGCTAACAGTACTGTTTTTGTAGGTAACGTTCTTACGTGACTATGGTAGTTGTGGTGGAGGGAGGCGGACCATAACAATGATGCCTTTGCTATAAGTCAACTTATGCACAACACGCCTCCTATTTATTAAGAACTAGCTTCTGCCCGCGACTTCGTCCGCGTCAAATTTTTGCTCCCGTAACCCTTCCCGTCGCATCGATTTGCCTGCCAGTTTTCGTCCATTTTTTGTTGCTGCCCCGCTCTTTTTGATTGCAGCGTAATGTTATATACCTTTAGCCTTCCTCAATAAATAGGCTACCTAACCCAAAACGAATTTTTCAATTCGGATCAGTAGTTTTGGAGCCTAATTAATACAAACAAACAATCAAATCTTTCCTCTTTATAGTCGAACGGGATAAAAAAAAGTATCTTATGTCCGTCTCCTGGTTCCAAGTTCTTGAGTTATAAATAGTGTAACTAACACAACTTTCTTTTATATATAAGGTGTATTTATTCATACACGAAATATTTTAAGAGTTACACCTGTAGGTGGTAAAGAAGCTAAAGCAACGAAAAAAATAATTCTATATGTATTTTTTTCAAAATTTAATATTTATAAATTATTTGACGCACATAAGAAATACTGGCTCCTTCTTATTTTTTACGGCCCGAAACACCGCGGCCATGCTCGTGCCGTCCAGTCGCCGCACTCGCAGTGTCAGGCGGGCCATTCATAGAATTTGGAGTAAAGGTTTTATGCAAAACGTCTCAAGCAGTTTTAAAATTATATTAATTACGAAAATTCAAAAACGCTTAGATAAAAAATTTTTTTTTGCTTCTATAGCTTCTTTACCACCTACAGGTGTACCTCTTTAAATATTTCGTGTATGAATAGATACACCTTATATATAATATAGATTTTATTATTGAATATCATACGTGTGCTTCTCCAGGACACAAAACGGTACATCCAAACTCTTACCCAAATGTGAGTTCTTCGTGTTGTAAACTTATTCCTGAATAGTAACGTCAGTGCTGTATTCAGCAAACGTTCTTAGAGTTGGAGTAACTAAGTTAATTACTCGCTTTTGGTCTACGAAATAACGATATGGAAATGCGAGCATAATGGGATCGGTATCACACACTGTCATCGTGTGTTGCGTGTTTTGGTTTTCCTGTTGTTGGTAAAAATAGTACTTACTATTTCCTTGATAGTTTACTATTGTATAGGCAAAATCGATTTCCTTTTTACATAATCATGTTGCATGGTGCAGTTAAGTGGATAATTATTTAATTATGACGTTTTCTATAATTGTTTATTGCGTTACCATATGAACGCATGTTCCGTTCCATGCTTTGCCAGACGTAAAGAATAGCACCATGCCGTGGGTGTTGTAAGAGGCGACTAAGGGACTAACTATGGGCAGTTTAGAGTTCTCTATGCATTTTACCACCAGACTGCAATCGCGAACCCGTCTCCCAAGCGAGGCGATCATGGCAAACCGTCGCAAATTGGAGCAGTCCTATGTCCAGCAGTGGACGTTTTTCTACTAAAATGATGATGATGATAGCTATTTCTGATAGCGAACTTCGGTCGCACCTTTTTTTTTTTTTTTTTTTTCGGGATGGGAAATCATCAAATGACTTCTCCCGCTCTGGGCGGAGCGGGAGGGCGTGTCAGACTTTTACTGACTAAAACCCACCCGTGTTCCATCAGTTGCCCATGTGCCAGGGTCACGGTATCTCTTTCGAACAATCACGCGACCCCGGCAGGTTCGGTCGTACCTTGTTTGTAATTTATTGCTTTTGAAATGTGATGAAAATATTATTGAAAGATTAATCAGTCAACATGAATAACAACTAAGCAATCACTCCTGATCACATAGCTATCAGTAAAGCCACTTATACGAGCAAATAGATTCAAACTTGCAACCATTACACTCCATAAAAGACGCTTCAACGTGTTATAGTTTCACCTTGCTTGAGGTCGACAGGGCAGCAACCGGCGGCATCAAGTAATTGCTACCGGTCACGTTGTGTTACATATTCTGAGGCCGATTGCAATACAATTATAGTTATCGATATGGATGATGTGACAACTTCCCAAATAATTATATTGGCGTGTTCTCTGTGTTTAACTCGCAAATCGCTCGCACGTGTTTGAGATTAGCAGATTAACCTACTCAAGGATAATAAGGATGCAGAACATCTTGCTTACGGTAACTTCTTAGGCATCGTTAGTTGGTAAATTTGTATTTTATAGGTACTTACTCAGATCAAAGAAATGATTTAAGTTTGTTTTTTTATTATTGACTAGCTTTTGCCCGAGGCTTCGCCCACGTGGATGTCGGAATTAACGCACAACATTACTTTGTTTTTCTATAATTAAATATATTTTCCGTCAAAATCGGTCCAGCCATTTCGGAGATTAGCCGGAACAAACAGACAGACAGACAAAAGTTAAAATAATGATTTTTTGGTGTAAGTACCGTATTTACTTTCATATGCATTTAGTGAAAAGCTGTTAATTTGCAATTATAAACAGACATTTTAGTTTTATTTATTTGTATGGATTTCAGTTATCTTTATGGATCCGTAGCAGTGGTGGCCTAGTTGTAACAGCCGCGACTTACAAATAGGTCGTAGGTTCGAACCCAGACAGGCTTAGTGTAAATTAGTTCATCAACACTTCTCTCAAAACGGTGTAAGACATGATTCCGCGCGATGTTTTCCTTCACCATGTGCATGTATTAGAATCGAACACATCTGACATCTACCAACCCGCACAGGGCCTGCGTGGTGGATTACGGCCCACTCCCTCTCACCGAGAGGAGGCCTGTGTCCCAACAGTGGGAACATTATAGGCTGAATATGCTATGTATCCGTGGTCATAGCGATATTTAGGATGATAAATCATGAATTAATTATTCACACAGGTAGATATACCTGCATAAAATATGATGAATGATGACGTGATTACTGAACATTATATTTAAATGTAAAGTAATTAATAGACATGATTTATTCTAAGGAAGTTTTAAATGTGGTAATAATTATAAAAATAATTATTAATTTGCTACGTAGCGAGAGCGACTCATCCGTGTATAATATTTATTACAATAATAATAACGTATGTACGATATTACAATAGTTCGTCGCACTTCTTTAACATAAAGAAAGAGAAAAAAATACATTTATTGGCATCACAGCAAATAATATACCTTAAAACATAAATAACAGCATGTTTTTAATGCCAAATGCACCTCAGCTCTGAATAATGTGAGATGACAACACCAAGCCATCGAGGGATATAACAGGGCATCTAATCACCTTTGATCCTTCGATCAACTTTACGGCAGAATGATGATTTTACGATGATGATAGTTACTCTCACGTAGCTCCAGTTAATTCTAAAGAAGAGTGTAGGTAACTGTTACTAGAAAAGGTTGTGGGGTTTCAATCAAGAAGCAGCATTAAATGGAAACAATTTGTCACTTTCACATTTTGCCTTCCAAGATATGCTTGATACTTATTTTTATCGTTGTCTTTATCACTTACTATTGTTGACAGGAAAGCCGAAGACCCGGCTGGTCCTCCGAGCCTGTTCACCCGCAAAGTGATGTTCTCTCCCGTGGTCCTGAAACCCATGGTCATCGGGTTTGCCCTGCTGTTGTTCCAGCAGTTCAGCGGCATTGATGCCGTCATATTCTTTACAGTGGAGATCTTCAGGAATGCTGGTGAGTTTTTAATCAACGACAAAAAGGAGGGGTGCTCAGGTCGACGAGCCAGCTCTGAGCTACCTTCTTCTTTGCTAAATTTGCATTTTAATGCGTTTAAACCTCAAGTAAAAGCCAATTTGTGAGATTTGTATTATTGCACATTGTTTTTGTCCTATGAGGTTTTTTACCCTTTATACCTATGTGTTTTATTTTCTATCCCTTGATGGTGATAGAGACAGTGTCAAATGCTTTGGATAAATCTAGAAATATGCTTAGTGATTTGGTTTTATTTCAAGGGCGTTAATGATTATTTTCTTAGTAATTAGTTGGACGTGAATTAAAAGACTTTTCAAAGATTTTAGATACTAAAGTAAGAACCGAAATGGGTTTGTAGTTAGTGAACTTGTTTCTGGCACCTGTCTTATAAATAGGGTGTACCAAGCTCTTCTAAACTCATAAATTCATCTTATGGTTGATAAAGATTAAGGATGTGCTTTAATGGGGCAATATGAAACATTTTGGCAGCTTTAATAATTGCGGTGGGTATTTTGTCAACACTGGTAGCACTGTCATTGCGTAGGCTCATAATGATCAAGTTTAATTCACCCTCGTCTACAGGTAATAAATAGGGCCATCGAGTAGAAAGGGAAATTGTAATTATATATTTGTCAGGGTAGGTTTAATGGTTTTCAGCGGTGGAGTAATTTTCGCAGCTAGCTATCAATATTTACAAAATAACTGATGATCTTGTTGATAGACGAGTGGGGTCACATGTGATATTTAACAGATCTAGTACTGGTTGTGGCATTTTCTTTATATTTATTAATTATATCCTAGGTTAAATTACGATAAAATTTTTGGCATGGTTTTCGAGTTCGGACTGGTTATAATTACTTTTTAACTATTAATAAGGTTGTTGTAAAAATTGCGATAGCAGATGTCAATCATTTTTAAGGTGTCGTTATCTGGTGATCTATAAACATACTTTATGCAGTTTATATAACGATGTTTAACGTAAATTTTTGCAAGAGTCTTTTATCATGACATGTGTTCTATATCTATATATATATAATTCTACTGTACGTGTGTATGTCACTGAACTCCTCCTAAACGGCTGGACCAATTTAAATGATTTTTTTTTGTATGCGTTTGGGTGGCACCCTGGATGGTTTAGATTCACTATTGGACTCGGTAGGTGGCGCTGCTATCGAGTTCTAGGAAACAGACAACGTCTGTACGGTCAGCTAGTGTATATATATATAATTCTACTGTATGTGTGTATGTCACTGAACTCCTCCTAAACGGCTGGATCGATTTGAATGTTTTTTTTTGTATGCGTTTAGATGGCACCCTGAATGGTTTAGATTTACTATTGGACCCGGTAGGTGGCGCTGCTATCGAGTTCTAGGAAACAGGACAACGTCTGTACGGTCAGCTAGTGTATATGTATAATGTGAGTATGGTGTGTGACAATTTGCGTCATTATTGTAATTTTGTGTAAAGTGGTGTGCTTGACTTTGCATAGTGTTTTGGTGTGTTTGTTTTAAGTATGTATAATAATAACAATGTAGCAAATGCATGCTGTAACTATAACAGTAGAGGTATGTAAAAGAAACTTTAACTACCAAATTAGGTAAAATAGTAAGTAATAACTTAAGATTAACATGGTAAAATGCTAGGAGAACTTTTGTAGATCAGTATGTATACCTGTTGCCAGGGTACCCTCTAGTGATACATGTTAACCTTCATACACAAATCCTGAGGTGCCAACCCTAGTGGGGCAGAATCCACAAAGTGTTTATGCTAGTGTTATCCGCCCCATCAAATCAGAATAGTGGGGCATATTCCACTGCAAAATTTTAGGCAGTCCACTTTGCCACACCAGGGTGGCGGGCTTGGTGGGGCAAAGTGGAATTACTCGGTCATAGGCAGTCCAGCAAAAAGTATATATATATGCCTGCTACTTGTAGAGAAGTTGTGGATAGTTTGCAGTCTTTGTTTACAGATTGCAGCATATTTTCTTATGTCAATACTGATGTGAATACCACAACAAGTGGTTTTTCTGCGGAAGTTTTTGTTTTTGTACCGGTAAAATCACGGATATCCGCCTTTGTAGGGGAAACAACAGAGTTTCGTCGAGGTTCATGATTTGATTGTGTAGCTCATCCTTAGTTTCGGTCTTTTTAAGGGACAACAGTTTTTTTTTTAATTTTGGAAAAAACAATAGCATAAGTAATCAGCTTATACCATTCCCACTGCTGGGGCACAAGCCTGCTCTTGGTGAAAGGGAGTGGGCCGTATTCTACCACACGGGCCTAGTACGTGTTGGTAGATGTCACATGTCTTCGAATTTTTGATTCTAGGATATGCCGGTTTCCGAACGATGTTTTCCTTCACCGTTTTAAGAGCCGTGGTGATGAAATTATTTACACAAACTAAACCACTTATCTGGATTCGAACAAGACCTACAATTCGTAAGTCGGGGTCGATACCGCTGGGCCATCACTGCTCCTAAACCCATAATTAAATATTGATTATTAAAAATGTGCTGTCGGTGAAAAGACTAGTATTCAAAACCTAGATTCCAAAGTAAACTGAATGGTGCTAAAATAAACAAACTGGAGAGAACTTATTTTACCAAATATTTTCTACCCAATGGTTGATAAGGGGATGACTGCTAAGATGACGACTAATAGAGACGTGTGGACGCAAAAGACATGTTGTGCCGACCTCAAATAAATTAGGATAAGAGCAGGGGAATGATGATGTTGTTGATAGTTGATTAGACTTAAGTCCCAATAATTGAAGCTCTAAAGTCTGGAATCCATTGCAGGCAGCACACTGGACGCTATGACGGCGACCATTATAATCGGCGTGGTGCAGCTACTGAGCAACATGGTGAGTACTCTGCTGGTGGACCGCGCGGGGCGCCGCCCGCTGCTGCTGGTGTCGGCCGCCGTCATGTGCGCCTCCATGGCCGCCATGGGCGCCGCCTTCTACTTCCATCTCAAGGAGTCGCCGTGGCTTGGGTAACTAGCTTTCTCATTATTACTTAAAACGACATGGTCAGTTTTTAACCGACTTCAAAAAGGAGGAGGTTATCAATTCGGATGTTTATATTATTTTTTTATGTATGCTCGGCTATAACTCCGTCATATGTAAATGGATTTGCAAAATTCTTTTTTTGTTCGAAAGGGGTTTATTTCGAAATGGTCCCATATAAATTTAATATAGATGTGATGATGAGTTCCTGAGACAGACACCGGAACTCTTTAAAAATTACAGCAAATCAACCGCGATTTCTGCTATCGCATAAATAGGCATTGTTTGTTTGGAATTAGTGCGGGGTAAATACCATAACTAAAAATTTAAAAATAAAAACATTTTTACAAAAAAAAACAACCGACTTCCTTAAAAACACTACAAAGTGAAAAATAACTTTAATTTCGGAAGTCGGTGGCAAAAACCTTAAATACAAATCCTAAGACACTTTTTTTTTAAAGTGATAGGTCAGTTCTTTATTCTATTGTTCATAAAACAACTGGCTTGTGTTAATCTTATGTTTCTTGTGTATATTCTCTAGTAACTCCCTTAGTCGCTTCTTACGACACCCATGGGAAGAAATGGTGGTGGATGGTGATATTCTTTGAGTCCGGCACTACATGGAACAATAATTATTAAATAGTTTTACAGTAATATGCAGTTATTTTGTTTAGTTATTACTAAACAAAATAACTGCATATTACTGTAAAACTATTTAATCCTAAGAAAAAAAAAGTTGTTTGTTGTTGTTGTTTGTTGTTGTGTTGTCTGAAATTGTCTATTGACAATTAGACAAGGTAGAATTTGACGCGCCTGTGAGAGTGGCACGTCACACTGCTGGACTCGTTTGTTAATTCATTAGTGTGTATACCCGCCTTTGTGCCACCTTTGAGGCTTACATTTCACTTGGTAAATGTATTTCGTCATTCGGTATTGCACGAGGCACGTGAGATTGCGAGTATTATTTTGATAGAATTTGGTATATAGAAACCAAATTTAAGTATTTATGGGCTATAACATTATTCCACATTACAAATAGCTAGTTTCTGCCCGCGCCTTTGGTCCCGTCAAAGTCGAAAGATACACAATACCAGTCACATTTTTATACAACTTGACCCAGACCCCCTCGATTGCATCGCACGCCATTGTATTCAGGAGACCAGAAAAAAAATTTAAGAACATGGTTCTTAATGGTTCTTAATGGTGGAACATGGTTCATGGTTCACAGGGTTCTTTCTTAAAAAAAAAATCCGCTCTCCTGAAGACTTACCCTGTTGTGAAATAGCCCATAAACATCTTCAAGAAATGGGCTATCAAATACAAAACCTTTCTTCTATATCCAACCGGCATGCAGTACAAGAGATTAACGCATTACAAAAAAACTCTGCAGTTTTGTTATATTAGTAGGGTAAATACGCCAAACATCGGCCTCCCCCCAATCTTCAGCCGTCTGCACATTTTCAGCTTGGGTTCATTCAAAAGGTAATTAAGTGGCAATTTTATCACTCGAATTGCAACTTTAGTTCATAATCTATACGTACAAACCGTTACTATCCGATTATGTCACTCGCTCTTCGCACACTGAGCATCAGCAGCGATGGCGCCGTTGAAGAGCCAAGTTCGTGGTTAAAGTAGCTTACTTGCTGTGCATACCCACGCTCCGGGGATTGATATTACAACGATAAGACGTTTATTATTTTTATTTTAAGCTTTGATAACATTAAAAAAATATTTTTACTATATTTTGAGATAGTTTTTTCAATGTTTTGTGTATTGCTTTATGGGAAAAATAGGGGGCCGCCATTAGAATACCAGTTTCGACTTAATACCGGATTCTCGGCCGGGGCCGACTTTAAAGTAAATGCAGTCTAGTTTATAAATTCCAATTCTACCCATGCCATTGGCTTAATAGGAGAATTTGCAAAGAATATAGGTAAATAAATATATTGTACGTATAATCGCCAAATACCGGCCGGGGTGATATTAGTTGAATCTCGAGAAATAAGGTACACAAAGCAGGGGCCGACTTTAGAAATATTAAAGATCGTAATGTCGGCCAGTCTCGAATTCGAGCATCACTATACAGGCTGATTACTTTTGTATTTTTTCATTGCTAAGTGTGAGTACTATTTTTTTATTTATTAAACTTATTTTCTTTAACCCTTTTTTAATTGTTCGAAGACGTTAAAAGTTTAGCAAACAATCACTTTTGCTAGAACTATTATTTCTATCACATAATTATTAATTTTTATTTAATTTTATTGTGATGTTTAACTTTGTTATAATTATAAATTTAAACTCAGTGTGATATTAAACTCCTGCTAAAATAAATCATATTATTAAAATAAATATCGCTGGACATTACACACAGCGCCATCTAGTGCCACACTAAGCAACGAGGCTTGTGTCGTGGACACCAGATAGTTGATATACTACATAGATACTTTTTTGTTTGTAAATACATACTTATTATACATATAAACATCCATGACTAGGAAACAAATGTCCATGCTCATCACACAAAGATTTGCTCCTACCGGGATTCGAACCCGGGACCCTAAGAACGTAAGGCAGCCTCACTACCGCTGCGCCATTCGGGTCGTCTTTCTATTTCTATTTCTATTTCTATTTCTATTGTTAATAATATTTTTAAGTGTCTTAATTTAAAACGCCCTGTACCCGGCGGACATTTGGGAAAAATGCGACCGACCATGGGCCGTGAAAGGCCGACTTTAGGGTTTTTCCGATCTCGACGCATTTAAACCTTATTACTTTTTTCTTTTAGCAGAAAAGTCAACCTTTTGCTTATAAACATAAAATTGAATTATCAACCTGTCTAGAACCGTATCACAAGCTATACTTTTGTTGCAAACTGATGGAGCCAGAGCGATGCAATTAGAAAATCCGTTAGGGGGGCCGACGTTTAGCGTATTTACCCTACCTATAGATTACAAAGACCTACCGAGTGAGAACAAAGACATAATCAATGGAAGAAACCTGAGTACACCGTAGACCACAGAAAAAGTGAGATGACGACAGGATGCACGTCGCTGGAATTGGTAAATAATGTTAGATCATCATGAGAATAAAGAAGATGTGAACAAAATGGTCTATCGCAATGTTGCTCAATCTCTCACAGGTCATAGCTACTTTAAAAAGTGGTCAATCACTATTTGCATAATGTTACACAAATGGTGATTGCCCATTTTTTAAAGTTCAATCACCAGAAAATAATAGTAGGTATATATATCTACTTATAGCATTATTCTGGAGACAGATAGAATTCCCACATCATTATTCCCATTTCCTCCCGTGGGTGTCTTAAAAGGCGACTAAGGGACTTACTACTCGTATACAATAGGTAGCAGCGTTCTCTATGCATTTTACCTCCAGACTGTGAACGCTAACCCGCCTGCCAAGCATGGCGATAATGGTAAACCCCCTCCCAAATTAGGGGAGGCTTTTGTCCAGTAGTAGACGTATTTCGGCTGAAATGATGATGATAGAATTGATCTGGAGGTTTCAAACGGAAAAAAGCGTTTTGCCTTTGACTGAGAGATTTAAATCCGATGAATGCATTAAGTATTTATATAAGGATTGCCAATAAATGTTACATTAAACAATTACATAGATTACATTTTAGCAATAAAACATACACTAAATGCACATTCAGTTATACGAAACCACATTTGCACATTGAAATTAAAAATGAGTAAAAGTCAAGATTATTTTTTCTGTTGTGTGAATGAATTATCTCCACTCTTTCCTACTAAGTACGAGGAAAACTTTGTAAGAAACTATGAAACGACCTACTCAGTGTGAAGCAGTAAATAGGTCCTAATAATAAGAAATTTGGTATTTAAGTTCTTAGCTAATACGACCAACTATATTTACGTAAATTATACAAAAACAATGATTTAAAAAGCAAGCAAGAATTCAGTAAGCTTTTTCGTATCGGAAGAAAGCCTTGTCAGCGTTAACAAGTTGTAATTTGAGTCCAATCAAGAATCAAGCAGAGTTTTCGATTTAATCTGATAGTAAATTTTTGGCTGAGAATCAGCAGATATCGAACGCCAAAATAACAAAAGCCTGTGACAAGAATATCCTTTACCGCTATTAACCGACTTCACAGGTGTGTTTTCCGATATCTCCAGCGATTGTGGATCACTTTCGATTTTTTTTATGCATAAAGTTTGCCTCAAAAGTGTTTCCACATAAATTTCATGAAACTATTCCACTTTTAAGGGTGACAAATTAAGAGTGACTCAATTTGATTGATTTTCTCAAAAACTACTGATCCGATTTGGAAGGGACTTTCTTTAAGACTGCGCCGACCGTACAAGGCGCGCGGCAAATAGGTATTTACTACAGCGCGCTAGTCGTGTGCGTCGCCACGCACACATTGACAAGTTTGCTCGAAGCCCGCATGCAGTTGCACGATAAAAGGTGGTAACCTAGGATTTTTAAAATTTGATTCGTTGTGTTGAGTAACTTGAAAATACGCATATTTGATTATTTCGATCATTTTATGTAGGTACCTACATAAATCCAGAAATTAAATCTAATAATCTTTATTATATAAAAATTAACGTTTGTAGTTTATAGAGCGGATAATGTAGGTATAAATATAGTACAATATAGGAAATTACCTACATTATCAGTTACTACTCATCCGATTGCTATGAAATTTTGGCATTATGAATTTTACTTGCACGCCCGGGAATTTTACTTGGTAAAGTAGGTAGGCAGGGTAGATGGATAAGTGGTAGGTATAATAAAACCAGTCTGTGATAAAAAATGTATAATTACCTAATGTAATAGAAACCTTGCTTAATTTACAAAAACATGCGAAAATCATAGGTAAATGTGGTATATATAATATATAGAGTATATCGAAAAAGTTGAGGTTAAATCCACTATCTTAAATTTTAAAATGAATGCCAGATTTGCAATCGCATTACACGACACCCATATCGAACATTTGAGAAAAAGCTACATCCGCCATTTTGGATTTCAAATTGAATGCCAGATTTGCAAATGCCACCCCCAAAAGCCACGACACTCATATCGAATGTTAGAGAAAAAAAAAAAACTGGAACTAATAAAATAAAATATAAATACGTACATTTTATGATAACGGCTTTTTTTACGGAAATGAGCGCCAACTTTTTTCTTACAATAGCTGTCCTTACGCTTTTCCATATAATTACTAAAACAAATATTTAAGAAAAATGTTATAGTAATATGGAAGCAGAAAAAAAAAACAACAAAAAGTAAAATTAGTTATGCCTACTAAATATAAGTCATACTAAAAAAAAAACACAAATGTGACTTATCCTATTTCACTCTTTGCGGCAACGTATACGTACACAATAGAACGCGAATTATCGTTACCGGCGCGTCGCTGCACGATGCGACGTGACCACTCTCCGAGCTCTCGTGGACGACTGAATTTTCGACTCGTATACGTTGCGTATGACTCAAAACAGGGTGGGAATCAAAACAAAAATTAATAATAAAATAAATAAGTGACATTTCGAAAATGTAAAAACTATAAATTGTAGTATGATAATAAGAGATTAATATGAGTTCAAGTTAGTGAAAAAATTTAACAGTTTACTATCAAAATTCAACTAAACCCGACCATGCTTTTTTAAGATTTTTGTTCAACTTTACGAATTTTTTTTTAAATAAACTATACAATATTTTTAGTTTTTGCCAACAATAATCGGTTAACACATTCATTGCAATGTTTATTACATATTTTTTATGGTAATTGTGGCAAAAGTATTGATTGTATTACTTTAACAGTGACGACTGTTTTGAATGATTTCGCTCTGCCGCCCCTTAACAAAATGCATATTTTTACGGGGAAAGTTTTGAGATATTTGTTTATTATAGTTATTGGTTATAACATCTCAAAAACATTTCCTGAAGAATAGGCATTTGAAAACTATGCAAAGGAAACGTAAAACTTCTTCTACGAAAAAAAAGACAACCGACTTCCAAAACACTACACACTTTACTCGGGAAACTCGAGGTATTTTCGACATATTGAGACTGAGATTAGACTGAGAACGTTCTTAAAACTACAAGAATTGCCTCTCTGATCTCCAAAACACAGTTACTGGTTGTCTAATATAATTGAACCTATGCATCCCCCCAGGTACCTGCCCATCGCGAGCCTGGTGGTGTTCATGCTGGGCTTCTCGCTTGGGTTCGGCGGACTGCCGTTCCTGCTGCTGGGCGAGCTGTTCCCGGCGCACTACCGCTCGCAGCTCTCCGCGATGGCCAGCGCCGTCAACTTGCTGTCCATGTTCTCGGTCATCAAGTCCTATCATATTCTTAATGTAAGTAATAAGTATAACCATGTATCTTTCCCGTCTTAACCTATGGTGCACAGACTTGGTCTTTGACTCACGTCCAGAAGTCTAAACTCAAGTTCAGCCAAAGAGCAATGGAGCGCAGTACCTATACTAGGCGTTAAATTAATGGATCGCGTCCGAAACACAATACTGCGCTCCAAAACAAATAGCTGACGTGGCTTAAAAGGCTGCTCAACTTAAATAGGAGTGAGCAGGATATGTTTGCCGCACGCCGACCAAACTGTGGGCCATAGTAGCACTGAATTAGTGCCCTGAGACAGTGAGGCGGCAGACCACGTAGGAGATGGCGAGACGAGCTGGATAGATATCGTGAAAACTGGAAGGAGGACGCGTGGGCTCGCGAGAGATGGAAGGAGTGGGATACTGGAGGCTAATAAAAAAGTATAACCATGTTTTAACTCGGATATAGTGTAACTATCTCATCAAAATGAGTATAAGGGGAAGTTTGAAAGTGGTGCCGGTGACAGAAATGTTGAAAGGACATCGTTTGGCTTGGTATAGGCATGGAATGAGGAGGGAAGAAACGCATGTGATAGGAAGAGTGGCGAAGAGCAACGGTGGATTCTTGCCCATTCTTCTTCCCATACAAAACTACCTTTTGGAAGGGGTGACTAGAATCAATTCTACTTTAATGTAAATGTTGACGTTCAAAAGTATGTTTTGTATAACTAATTAAAATAAATGCTTTAAATTGACTTGAGAGAACGATGCAACTAGAATAAATTTACTATACCACCAAGAATCAGTGTAGGTGATATAGGATTCAGCAAAAATAAACGTAACGCTCCTTTTTATCCGATTGCTAAGGTAGGGTCATGTTTTACGCGCGTATCTTGTATGTATACTTTGTTTATAAATTTCTTTATTATTTAATGAAGCGATTGGTGATTGCCTTCTCTAAATAATCACAAAGATGGTCGCTTCCCATATTTTTTTCATATGAGTATTCCGAAAATATATAAAATATTCAAACTATAATTTGTATTCCCTATACATTCGTTATCAGCGCGGATATAATTACTTGCTGAAAGCAGGACCTGTTTGCAATAATAATTGTGCCATAATTGCAGGCAATATAACGTATAATTTCGAAGCAATATGGATATTTCACCCATAATATGCATATCGTTTGTTGTTTGATAAATTAATAACGCGTAACTTGAACAAGCGATGAATTGAAAATGTAATTTTGTAGCTACATTTAACAAAGTTAATTTGTAAGATCGCAATTAACATACACCATAACAGTAACAGCCCGGACTGTTACTGTTATGGTGTATGTTAATTGCGACATACATGAATTACACTGGGAGAAATTCTTGAAGCATTGAATGAAAATTAACAGGTGTAGTATCATCGCACATTACCTATAGTATGAAGATACTGATTTTATGTATTCCATCATATTTCAACTATTGAACATACATTCTACGAGAAGATTTTGAATTTTGCCACTGACTGCACCTGCCTATTTACCTACTTACATACATATATAGTGACATTACAGTTAATTGTGACTTTGGCCGAACTGTTACCTATAGGTTATTTATGAAAGCTAACCGAAACGAAAGGTCATCAGCCCACACTTGAAATAATTCTCTTGTTATTATTAGTCAATTACATGAAATAGAGGTGGGTGGTGTTTATTTGCAATTGAACTTGCTTCCAAGTAGTGTTTTACATATTTGCAATTTGATGTATTATGAAATTCCGCTAAATGTTCCTAATAGTTTTTATTAGGTATAACTATTAGAAAACACGAAGAAAAGTACCAGAATTATTTGTGTTTTACTGTTCTCATTTTAACAACTCATTAATTATCAACTAATTGCCAGTATCTACCCATACCGACAGTCGGGATGCAAGATATACTACTAGCCATCATCTAGAAAACTCGTGATTTACCCGTTTGCCTTTTGCTTCTAAACTGTTAATAACTCTGTTACCCCCTAACGGAGTAGTTAAGGACAATATAGAAGGTATTTGACGTTTCGAAAATCCTTTAATTTTGTTAGGCAAGGCTGTGTACAATCCTGAATCAAGACTATCTTGCCTGCCGGGGTCGCGTGATTGTTCGAAAGAGATACCGTGACCCTGGCACATGGGCAACTGATGGAACACGGGTGGGTTTTAGTCAGTAAACTGACACGCCCTCCCGCTCCGCCCAGAGCGGGAGAAGTCATTTGATGATTTCCCATCCTGAAAAAAAAAAAGACTATCTTTAGACAGACGATTGCCCTAAGAAAACAAAGATGGCGCGCAAACTGTAACAAAACTGACTCGCAGAGTTACTTAAACGTAATGTAAACTCTTTTGTGTTTGCAAGACAAAACTGTTCGGACTACAACAGACAGAACCACTGCCGTCTTAGTAGACTACTAGACGAAACCAAATGAAATAGAAATGAAATGCTACTGCATTTATACTATTTCATTTGGTTACAGTCTACTTTCTAAACATGACTGCATCTTCTTTAGTTTTTCATCTAAAACATTATTTGTCTTGTTGATCTAGTGGTAGCAAGTGCTAATACAGGCCTTAATGGTGTCCGTATTGGTTATTTGAGTGATCGTTATTGGCGCTTTCCATTAGGAATTTCTCAATAGCAGTGTAGTCTAGATTTGTGTCCGGTCAAAAGCAGTAGGCTTGCACTGTCGAAATGTGGGTGTAGATAAAAAGTACACCTCTGCCCAATCCTTACGGGAAACAGGCTTTATGTCATGTAAAATAATTAACATGTTCTTCTTTGCAGTCCGTGCTAACATCAGCGGGAACATTCTGGTTGTACTCCTGCTTCTGTGCCATCGCCTTCTTCTTCGTGTTGTTTATGGTGCCCGAGACCAAAGGGAAGTCCCTCGCAGAGATCGAGCAGCACTTCCGCGGAGAAAGCAAAAAGGAGAAAGTCGAAACCATCAACATGCAGACAGTATTGTAGTTTTAAGGTTTCATGTATGCCCAGGTTTTGTTTGTTTAGTCAAGAATGTGTTGAAATAAGTACCTAGTCGTGAAAATAAACAATAAATTGTTTGTCTACAAGTTCAATTTTCGTAGAGTAACTGTTAATAGAATTGAGTATTCTGTGAGTTAAGCATAATGTAAGATATTCGGTAGGCGGTATTTTATTTTACTGAAACGCTTTTTTAAACCTTCAAATTATTTATCATAGAACAGTGGCGGCATCTACATACATCGCCACATGAGAATTACGTATCACACTAACGTCATATAAAATCTTGCATCGCACTAGCAGTCTACTTATCCTCCTTTTTCTACAGAGGATGAGTTAAATTGACACTCTGTGACTCATACCTCTATAGAACCCTAGACATGAGTTAATAAAACATTTTAATTGTTATCTTAAATTTCGCCCAACATTCTTGACTAAATAGATTAAATTGGGTTGAGATGCAAAATGTTTTAGTGCCACTTGTGGTAAAGTTAAATTTAGCCAGAGGTATAAAAATCTAATATTAGGTAAGCGTAGAAGTTCCATCGAATATTAATTAATGTAAGTAGCTAAATACCTATTACCTCCAGTTTCAATAATGTATGCACAGTAAAGAGATACCATTAAGTTTTAGAAAACGCCAGTAGAAAAATGCATAGCAATTGACTTTGATGCGTATTGCTATTGCTGAAGCCGATTCATTGTGCGCTTTTATCATACCTAGCCTAACGTGCCTCTATTATCGTACACGTACACATCCACGTGCATAAAATGTATGATAACGTTATCGTGGATAGAAAGTTTAAAGCGTCTTCATATATTTACGCTTGCTTGCTATAAGTACACTTTGCTTCCCTTGCTTGGTATCGTGACGCCGTAACGCGAACGTCCACGAATTATGATAATGACGTCACGTTAGAAATGATAAAAGTGCATATTGTAGCGTGCAAGGTCAAAGATCAGCATTATAAAAAAGTGGTATAGATCATACAAATATATTTTCGGTGTCGGAACCTATATACCCAGACTTTGTCCCCGATGAATGAGAAACTCATGTAATTATAAAACATAATATATAATAATATTAAAATCCTAGCAACACGAGCAAAGAAACGATTCCTGATCTTTCCACTAAAACTAACCTTGCAGTTTGAAAAACAAAAAGGTCAAGTTAAGTAAAACACCAATATAGTTTTCTATATATTGTGATACAGTGTAAATAGAGTAAACTAATTTCTAAGTAGTACCAGTAGATGTAGGTAGATAATACCTTTAAACTGTGATAGATGAGGTAACCGTAAGAAGTAAGTACCATAGTGATATTAATAGTAAGATAACCTAGTACCTACTACCTAGTAGAATGACGATGTTTTGTTAAAGGTATTTATTTTAGTCCAATTTTTTATTATATTATTAAAGCTTTCTCAAACAGTTATTGTACTGATTTTCTCCGAGAACCGTATCTCATTGTTTATTTAAAGCTGTCTACGATAAACAACTTTCAGCGATAAAAAAACATTGATAGCTTTTAAGCAATCATCGGTTTAAAAAAAAATTCTCCTTTGAATTCTGGGAAGCCTGTAAATAAATAAAATTGAAGCTTCAATACTTTTAAACATTTCTGAAAAAAATAAAAAATTAAGCGATGTCATTTATTGACCTATCTAGTTGTCAATCAGTTTTGTTAAGGTTTAGATGGAAATTGTTTTGGAATAAAATATTTTGGAATATTATGATATGTGTTTAGGTTATAATTATGTCTGCCATTTTGAAAAATGAAATACTACATTGGACATTATGTTGTCTCTGTAAACTAAATATATAATTATTATATAAGTAGACGAGAATTAAAAAGAATAATTAAACGAAAATTTTTTTTATTTCACACCCTTTGCTCTTTAGGTAGTACAGGCGATCTCAAGGTGAACTGTAAGTAAACTTTTGGACTGAGATTGATTGTCGAGGTCCCGTACTTACTTGTATTTCCAAGTAATATAACTCTACCGTAATCTATTCTGCAGAAAAAAGTGTCCATCACAGTCGTTCACTGGTTTTGTATGTTACTTCACTTTACTAAATTAAATACTTTTGGTACTTCTTCACATTGTGGAATAGTAAGGACAATGAACTCAACTGAAGTCCAAGTCTAAAGTTTAATTTTAGTTGTACTGTCAAATCAGATTAATGGTAGATACTTTAATAGGTTATTAGTAACAATCATATTTGACATAGCTAAAAATATTTGACAAGTTATTGGTGCCGATTCCCTTATTCACAAACTAAACTAAATTTAAGTTCAGTGCATCTTTTTCTTTCTATTTCATTAAGAAAAGGACAGAAGATAAATTTTAGTTTAGTCCTGTCAAATTAATCAGCACTTGACGTAATTTGACGTAATTTTAGTAGGCAAGTTTTTAATCACGTCTAAACTTGTATGGAGTAGTGACAGGCGCTGATTAATTTGACAGGACTAAATTAAAATTTTTCTTTTGTCCTCTTCTTAATGAAATACAAACAAAAAGATGCATTGAACTTAAATTTAGTTTAGTTTGTGAACAAGGGAATCGGTACCATCGATATTGGTGCCGATTCTGTTGTACACGAACTAAACTAACTAAACTATCTCTAAAATTCCTTACTTTTGGCTATGAGAATTGTAACGCTATTCTGCAAGGAAAAATCTCTAAATTTAAAAACTATTTTGACACGACTAAAATCGAATTTGACAATCGCGACACAGCGTGGTATTTTTTTTTCTTTTGTTTTCGCAACGTTTACTTGTGTGTGCATTGCGTAGAATGATTTTTTTGAGAGACGAAGGCGCGTGCTACGGTGCAACCGTACGTGTTTTATATGGAATTTTTCACTTTTGTTTGAAAAATATAAAAAAAATGTTACCCACGTGTTGAGATTTAAATGTTCTGGGGTGTACTAAGGGGGTCGAAAATTTCATTATTTTTGCGATAGGACACGCCATTTTCAAGATATAAGCAAAAGGAAAATAAAAAGTACAGAACTGTTTTTGCACGTGAAGGCGAGGCGTTGTTGAGAATTTTAGTTCATGACCACTAGTTTTATTCCACACCTTTTTAATCGCGATTAAAAATAGTCAGATTTAGTTAAAATAAATAATTTTAGTCAACATTTTTGGTGAAAACCGGCAAACTCAAAATAGCAAAATTGTCATTTTCACTAAACTAATAACGCAGTGCAATCTTAGTGCTGTCAAACTAAAATATAGTTAAGTTGTGTCACTTTAGTCTATTTCAGAATAGGAAATCGTCGTTTGACAGGAATAAACCAAATTTTAGTGATTTTTAGTTTAGTTTAGAGAATTTTGTGACAACAGAATCGGCACCATTGAGTTGAGATTACGACTTGTTTAATTTTAAAAGAGACTTTTAAGTGGAGGTTCTTAAATATAATTGATTTTTAATTACGGGACTGAACTTCTGATCAATAACTATTATGTGTAAAATATGATAGTGGTCAGGAACTCTTCTCTAATTGTAGATTTTAATAAGAGCATAACAAGCGCACCAACAAACAAGGCTATGTAGCAAGATCAATTTCAATTTTACGACAGTTATCAGCTTAATTGCAAATCGAACTTGCAAATACGTTGCCTACAGATATTCTAAAGAGCTAGGCAGTACGATTCAATCTATTTAAGTGAACATACAGCAGGGACGTACATACAATTGACAAAGGGTCGCCGGTTGGAGCGATGTGCCAGCATACGTCATCAATCTGTCTCGCTGACCCACTTTCCAGTATTGACACAGAGTGCAACACAATTGTACCAGCCTCGGCCATAAAGACGTAGGATTTATGCATTAGGAATAGCTGATAATGATGAACAATGAGGATCATCGATTCTCGGTAAGTTCGCAAGTAACTCACGAATCGTATTAGGCTGTTTATTAGGCAATGCTTACATGAACCAAAGCATATTTATAGTGGTTTCGTGGAATTTATTAAATATTATATAGAGCATGTATCCAAGCGAATACCTATTGTTAGCATCTCACAAAACAATCTATTATAATAGCTTCATTAGACTCAGAATAATCCTTATATGTTATACTAGAATATGACAGTTATTCATAAAACATGTTGCAATAGTTAGCATCCGATACCAAGTACATATCCAAGTCGATTCTAATGTCATGATTGGTTTGTGAGAATGAACAGGTAATGCCCATATCAGTTCGAGGTCCGATACTCATTACATGTGTACAATGGGCGCCACTATGCCTTCAGTAGTTAGGTCCAAATTGGCAATCGATCTTACGAACAATTCATGCGAACTTCGGAGATCTGGAACGATAAATAAAATTTATGGGATGCATGAGATGCAATGGTGTTCGCACGATCAAAATATTCAGTCGCAGAAAATGTAGGAATAAGAAAAAAACAGTAGGTTGAATTTTATACAATTACTAAAAAACTTTTTAACAAAAAAAAAAATAAAGCACTGAAAAAAATGAAAAGAAAAAAATAATAAACCTTAAAATTTTGAGTCGGCGTTGATGAATTAATGAACAAAGCGCCGACTCAAAATTTTATGTTTATTCTTTTTTGCTTTTCAGTTTTTTCGGCGGTTTTTTTTTTGTTAAAAGTATTTATTTTATAATATTTTGTGGCTTTAATGTACTAATAATACTTGACAAGGTATACCCTATCCAATAAAAAAAAGAATTATCAAAATCGGACTACTCTGTATAAAGTTATGCGTGGTCATACATTACAAACAGTGAGTGAATAATCAATCATCCCCTGTTTGCCGACCCTTGGGGTACGATTTTGTTTTCCAAATTTATATGGGACCACCGTCAGGTATACCCTTTCCAATAAAAAAAAAATTATTACAATCGGACTACTACGTAAAAAGTTATGCGTGGACATACATAAAAAAAAAATATACGCGTCGTCTTGAGAATCTCCTCCGTTTTTTTCTTCGGTTAATAACTACCGAGATTACAGATTGCAAAAGTAAAGAAGTATAAAAGGTTGAAAAGAATAGGGTAAGATTGCGCAAATCGTAACCCCAAAAGGAGAACTAGTCGTTTTAAGAGTAACTTAAATTCCACTCACTGAATCTTTATATATTGAACTATCTACCAACATTCATAAAAGGTCTAAACAAATAATTTCTCTGAGGATCAAATAGATTTCTTCTCTTTTTG
Organism: Aporophyla lueneburgensis; assembly: GCA_932294355.1. Taxonomy (NCBI): domain Eukaryota; kingdom Metazoa; phylum Arthropoda; class Insecta; order Lepidoptera; family Noctuidae; genus Aporophyla; species Aporophyla lueneburgensis. Next base: position 9,888,828 of record OW028746.1, read on the forward strand.
GAGTACAGTAACATCATCATCACCTGCCTAGCGTTTTCCCAACTACGTTGGGGTTGGCTTCCAGTCTAACCGGATGCAGCTAAATACCAGTATTTTACATGGAGCGACTGCCTATCTGCCACAACCCAGTCACTGGGTAATACGATAACCCTTGTTACGACTGGTTGTCAGACTTAGTAAACTTACAATTAGACCTGTAGTAGTTATTAATTAATTATTTATGAAATATGTTTTTTTTTTAAGTTTATTATTATGTTTATTTTATTTTATTATTATATTTATTTATTTATGTTTAAAATCTTTTCTAACAGTAGTAACATCACATAAATAATTTATAATTTTCCTTAAAATTCCTTAGTTCTATAAAATTTAGGAAGAAACTAGACTCTAAATGAATTAGTGTTCTTGGAATGTACTAATACCTATATAATTTCTGCTGTATTCCTTTGTCATTTTTTTAAGTCATTAAAATTTCGTTCTGTTTCTCATGGTACGATTTTGGGAATTCTCAGCAGGTACTAATTAAGAAACTTGGAGGCCCCTTCAAAGTTTAAAATACACACTCACACACAGACATAACTTTATTAAGAAAATTACGGTTCAGTTAGGTTTAAATTAATTTTGGAATACCATGTAAATGGCCATGAACAAAAATAATATCTTTCTCATCGTATTTCTTCTCAGAAATAGCTTACATTGCATGAAATTTTAATAAAGGCAGTAGAAAAGTATTAATTGTTTGTTTTTTTTTCTTCTCCGAAACCTAGCAGGCTAACCACTTGTTTTAGTTAAATCAAGGGGCTAATTACCACATTTGAGCATCATAATAGCAGACATTGTTGTAATACAACTATGGCGCTGGTACGCAACCCTACCCTATATCCAGTAACAACCATTCTTCTATCTGGTCGGAGGATCATCTCTTTTCTATGGACGATAAAATTAAGAATGTAAGAAATAACTTTAATGAAGAACTTTCCACCCTATTCCTCCTACGTCTACAGTCCAATAAGAAAAGGAACCGCCGAAAACACACACTTTACTGCTTACTGAAATACGAGTGTAGAACAAGCTCAATTGCACACGACATTTATTGGTGCGCGTACGACAGTAATAACCATAAATACACTGTTATGAGATCCGAGACACAATAATAACGACTCCAAAAATCGTGAACTCATAAGCCTCATTATAAGTGTAAAGTTTCGCAGTACGTTATCAACGCGTCGGTGTCGCTGCGCGGGCGCTGGTAAGGGGCGGCTTGCCTCTGTCGCAACGCGCACACTCACGACTAGCTAACTAGCGAGGATGACACAGATCACTGCACGGCCCGACATCACGGATACAATGTTCCATTTATAAACAACCGCATATATTAGTAATAAATATCAGAACGCCTGGCTTTGCCTGGATCAATAAAGTTTGGTTTCATCCTATAACATCTCCATAGTAAAGACTATGGGGATGTTAGGTATAGGATGGCATAGCAGAAAAGAGTTTTACTAAATTATACATTTTTAAACAATATCAGTACTACAAACCATAATCAATTTCCGTCTTCTACTCCTGTCTCTTTATTATTACGTCTTTTGAACAATAATAAGATCCTTCTTTTCCTTCCAAACCATTCATTTCCTTTTTTTAAATTAGTAAGGCAAGCAACTGTACTTTTAGTGCTTAGGAGAAAAAGGACGCTTAGTTTGGTGGTCTACACTCGCCTTCTTTACATTTAGCGGGCCGGTAACTACATTACAACAAGGTCATCATTTATCACACACATATCACATAAATCAAAAGGAGTCATCAAAAAGCTACAATGGCCATAGGGCTATTTGGACGGTGACTAAAAGGTTCTTGGGTTTGACACATACAACACTTTAACGACGACTAGACACTTTGTCATCACTCATCATAGCTTGTATCTTATGGCTTGTAGGTAATATTACTGTTCGCAGTTTATAACGATTATGTTATTATCTGAAGTTGTATGTACAGACGTAGTTTAAAGTTTAGTGATAGTCACCGATTCACCGCCTCGATGTCACTCACGTGGCCTTCGTAAGGAAAAATGTGGTGTATTGCTAAGGCCTCTCTAGACGATGCGTGATGGCAATCTATACTATCGGATTTAGAAATGACTGCGTTTATTGCTTTTAAGCTTTAAACATAAGTAAAACTCAGATCAGTCAGATCACGTAGATGCGAAAAAAAATCAGTAGTGAAACTCGATGATATCTACATTGAAAAATTATTATATTTAGAATCCATTGCGTGCAGTTTATAATGTTGGAGCCTACATGGCGTGATAAGCTCATTCAATACCATCCAACACGACATTTTTCCAGTTGGCATTAAACTTCAAGTATATATCACACATCAATGTCTACAACATAGTCCAATTTGTGGGTACAGGGAATGCATATGTTACGGCTAAAGGTGGGTGTGAACACAAACTTAAGATTAGCCGGCTAAACTTAGGTTTATCTTCGAGGAGGTGTTAATGTTAGTTTCTTCTATCTTTAGCCGGCTATACTTAAGTGTAACTGGAGGCCCTTGGCTAAAAATGTAGAAGGAAATGAAAAAGGAAACAATGTAATAATGTTTACCATTTTGACAAGAAAACTTTTATTAAAAAATAATCACTCTCATTACGGTTACGTATTATAATACCTAATTTTGTTCTAACTATTTTCAAGATAACTACGGTTGATTGACAAATGTTCATAACGCATATTGGTCGACTCAACTACTGTTTCACTAACTTAATGTTGATTACACTAAAATTAATTGCACTAACGAACGAGTGATCTAATTTTTTTTCTTTAAGATTATTGATATTTCAACTATGTATGAAATACCTAATGGACGACTCGCCTGCAGTTTATTAATACTGCGCGCTGGAATGATTTCTAAAGTGGTGGGTAGTTTCAATGTCAATCTCTTTACACGAGCAACTTGGAAGTAGCGCTCGCCGGCCGCTGCCGCTGCTTGCGCGCGGTTGGTCACAGTTTTAACCTAACCTAACATATTTCACCCAGTTCAAAATAATAAATCATACAATCTGGCGCTGAAGTGTTTTAACCATCGTCTAATTATCCACTCGCAGGCAAATTTTAGTTGTAATAATTGTTAACTAAACGAAAACATTGCCACGTGTGCGCGCATTGTCTCCCCACCGCCCCCTCAAGCCCTCCGCCGGCCCGGCGCGTCAATCGAATACATTTTTAGCCGTTTCGTTTCGGTTAATGTGCACATTAGCCGGATAAAGATGGAATATCACAACGCAAACTAACGTGATATCGAACTTTAGCTGCTTCTCGAAGATAAACCTAAGTTTAGCCGGCTAATCTTAAGTTTATGTTCACACCCACCTTTAGCCGTAACACATACAAATAGAAATGGAGAGAACGGGATAGAAATTCCATGGCATGTTTCAGTGGCATGAAACAATCAAAGAGGGACTTACATTTGAAATAGCAAAGAACTGTCAAAGCATATTTCCTAAATGGGAGTTGTAATTTACAATAACGTTGAAAATTATTTGTCAGGCAATAAATACTGCATTGACAGTACTACTGACAGCCAAACATTGACTTTAAAATAAATTGGAGCCTTTTGTCGATATTAATTGTATGTATTCGTCACGTAACGGAGTCATTATTCTCGTTGCATGCGCCTGCGCTAGCCGGGAGTCCCACGGTGACGTGTCGCGGGCGCCGCGGTGATGGCCGCACGGCAGATGCACGAAACTAGACGCAAACTCACGCGTGAGCTCTTGCATCGTATCGGTATCACGCTCACCAGTACCAACTTTCCTATATAAACAGCGACTATTCAAATTTAATGTATTCCAAAGCTAAAACTTTGTAAAGTAACACATCTTCAGAGCTTAGTTTACTTTAAGGTTTCATGAAAGCACCCAGTGATGATTTTAGTAAGTGTTTGTTATTATCGATTTATGTGTCAAACTTTCTAGTTGTGTCATGCATGTCCTATATGTGCGCACGTCATATAGGCAGTTCAAGTATAATTTTTCGCCTTTTTAAGTACTTAAATAAATATTTGTGTGTATAGGGTTCCTCGATAAATTTCTAAGTACGGCGACGCTCTTTTTCTGTCTTCTAGCCTTCTGTACATAAAAATACAAGTTGTAAGTGTGTCTGTAGTGTCCAATGGTGGATATAAATTCACTTTTTTAAAATTGTGTTCAATTTTTTCAGTACATATTTTTCCTAAGCGCACTTGCGTGGCCGGCAAGTAAATGTGAGCCTCCAGTTAACAGCTACCTCCCTCCATCAGGATCTGGTGGTCGACCATCTTCGCAGTATGGCCCACCTGGAAATAATGGTGGATCAGGAGGAGGATCTCAACCTGGTGGCGGTTTAAGTCCTTCTGGACTTCAAGATTCTTACTCTAACGGACAAACAGGCCCATCTGTTGATACGCAATATGGTCCACCATCAGCAAGAGGCAATGGACAAGGTCCTCAAGGTTTTGGCTCTCAACAAGGACAGGGAAATTTCAATCAAGGAAGCACACCCGATTCACAATACGGCCCGCCAAGCCGTGGTAATGGCGGTAATGGAAGGGGACCTGGTGGACGTGGCGGTCCTGGTGGTAGAGGAGGGCGGCCGCAATCCTCATACGGTCTACCAAACCAGCAAGGAGGATCAAACGGGGCTGGGCCAGGATTCGGTCAACGACCAGACAGTTCATATGGCCCACCGCCAACTGGAGGGTTCTCATCTCCAGGCAGTGGTCAGTCTGGCAACCAACGTCAAGGTTCTCAAACGCCAGACTCTAGTTACTTGTCTCCTACTGCTGGTTCGCAAGCCTCAGCTCAGTCACAAGCTGGATTTAACGGCGGGCTTGGTGGTCAGCCAACATCGTCGTATGGTGCGCCTGGTTTTGGTGGCGGTTCTGGCGGTCTCGGTGGTCCGGGCGGGAGAGGCAATGGTCGTGGTGGATCAAGTTATGATGATGGACAATCTAATGTAAGTACTTAACTTCTTGAGCATATCGAACAATTAAAATTTTAAGCAAAAAAGGTAACCCTCATCAAATAAAAAAATACCTTTGCATACACTTTACGCAATATACGGTGATTTTCCAAAAAATACGCCATATGTATTGATCGAGTAAGAAAGTGTAGATGTTATTGTGTATACTGAGTATATTCCTTTGTTGCGTTTCAGGAGCCGGCTAAATACGAGTTTAGCTATGAGGTGGACGACGCTCAGACAGGTACTAAATTTGGTCATTCTGAGCAGCGTGATGGCGACCTGGCCACTGGGGAGTATAACGTAGTGCTGCCCGATGGCAGAAGACAGGTTGTCGAGTACGAGGCCGGCCTGCAGGGATACATGCCTCAGATCCGATATGAGGGTTGGTTCATTATCTTGGTTGGCGATACGACACCTGTGTATAGCTTTTGCGATAAAAATGTCTCCAAGATTTCTCATTTATTAAAATATCCAAGGTATAAAAGTTCTATTGTTATCAAAAGAAAACTTGGAAGAAAACCTTGAGAAGATTACCAGAAATCATTTGCTTTAGTCGTGAGAACAACGAAAACAACTTGTTGCCTGATCCAAAATAGAAACTTTTCATACTAAAATACTCCATTTAATTTTCGTAAAATAATCTACTTTATCAAAAAAAAGGTTCTTGTTTCAAATTAGCAATTTTCGTAGTAAAATTAGTGCGTATTACCCAAACAAAGCTTTTGGTAATTGAATTTACTTGCTGGTTCAAATTCGTATTTAATTTGTGGACTATTTTTTTATTTATAATATTTCTTTTTGTTAAGGTGGCGGTAATGGAGGAGCTGGAAACGGTTTTGGTCGAGGTAATCAACCTTCTAATATTTATAATTACTTATACGGCTTGACTTAAACATAGACACAACTTCTATAGAAAAAACTTGAATACTTTTAATATATGCAAAGGCATTTGAAGTTAATAATCTCTGGAAGTTTCCCAAAAATTTTGTTTCATAACTAAAAGGTTCCTAGTTAGAATATAATCTAAATAATTATGTTAATTGTACATTTATTTATTTAAATATGCTATTTTGCAGGAGGTGGAGGATCACAAGGGGGAAGTCAAGGTTATCCTCAAGGCGGTCCTGGTGGTGATGGCGGTTACCCTGGATCTGGACAGGATCAAACAGGTAGCCCTGGACGGTACCAAGAAGGTGGCTTTGGACAGGGAGATTCTGGAAGCCAAGGCTTCATGGGCTACCCCAGTGGAAGACCTGGTGGTAATGGTAATGGCGGTGGTAATGGAAGGAACGGTAAAGGACCCCGTGGACCCCAAGGTGGTGCAGAAGATTTCAACGCCGGTGGCCAAGGAAACGGTTATCCAAGTGGAGGCCCACAGGGTGGTAATGGTGGTTACCCCAGCGGTGGTGCGGGGGGAAGCAACGGAGGCTATCCCACTGGTAGTCCTGGAGGTAACAATGGAGGTTTCCCTAGCGGTAATGGCAGCGGTTACTCAAGTGGGGGACCGAGTGGACCACAAGCAGGTAGAGGTGGACAGAACGGAGGCAGAGGACGCTCAGGATCTCAGAACGGTGGAGGCAATGGAGAAGAAGGTTACCCCAGCGGTGGTCCCAGCGGCGCTCGGGGCTCCGGATATTGATAACAGAACAACGACATCGACTCTCTAACGGTAAACACAAAACGCTTCAGTAAGTTTGAAACTTACAAACCTAAATGTATTGTATAGCTTTGTAAATAAATTATGGAAAAAAAAACAACTGGTTTCTGTGACTCACTAGTTCCTTTATTTATAAATTACAAACGGTATTCATGCAAAGCAGTCGTATCGCTATCACAATGCTTCTAATTAGTATGGTATCGCCTTCACACATTAATATTAACAAAAACAATTCAAGAAAATAATAGTGTAAATGCATAGAAAACAATATAATTATTACATTCGAATGCATCAAAGTATCACGAAAAAAACATAAATAAAAAATAACTTGGGTAGATTACTATCTGCAACAGAAACGGACGACATTCATGTGTATCTCAAACTGTAAACATTTCAATTCTTCGAGGGCTTATAGATTGGTGCCATAGAATTTTATTCAATCTACTTTGGGCCTAGAACATTTCCAAATCTGACCTCGATCCCGAGGATTCATTTGATTATTATACGTACACATTTTGGCCGTCAAAATTATTTCTTACTCGTTACTAATCTTCACAACTTCAAGCTCAGCTTGTTTTTCATGATTACATTTTAAAGCCATATAATAATTATTATGCTTATAGATAGGTATTATTACTATTAAATATATAATTCTGTAGTACTTATTTTGTAAGTACATTACCAAAATCTACATAGTCTACTTTTAAATCATCTAAGTTTACATCATACTTATGTATGTACGTCTTTATTTCTTACATTCCTTCGAAAGGTAGCCAAAAATGTACACAGTCAAAGATGGCAGTTCAATTAAGGTTATAAACAATTTAAATGCATAAAACATAGGCAGGGGTTAAAGCCTTATTACACTACGCGATATTCAGAGACCCTTTCCCTAAATTCGGATGTTGTAATAAAAGAAAGGGAGGAAGTGTCCCTATTTAAAAAAAAAAACCCCCTAAATAGCATAACAGCATATTCCCACTGATGGGACACAGGCCTATCTTTTTGAGAAAGAGTGGGTCGTAATCTACCTTAAATAAAACTGTGATCTTTGAGTTTGTTTCGGCGTTTCTTCTTAGTGTAGTCAGATAGGAAACGCCGACCTCGTCTAGTTTTAAAAATATGATTGACGTGTAAAAGTATCTGTACAAACCTACTTGCAGAAATAAAATGATTTGTCACTAACCTCGCGGGCCCAGTGCGAGTTGGTAGATTTCACATATCTTCGAGTTTTTTTCCTAGAACCATAATCTAAATATCAGACCTTAAATATCGTGTAGTGTAACAAGGGTTTTTAAGTATTCACTGTTGGGAAGTGCATCTATATCAAGAAGACGAAAATATTTCGCTTGGCGACTACTTTTTATTCCAAAGGAAATAAAAAAGATCCGGCCCGCAGTTTGTCTTTCAAGACACATACAACCGCACTTCATACGTCAGCTGAGAAAAAGCTTATGTGACTATTTATAAGTCTCTATGTAGTTCGTTCTTTGTATACTTTGAAAGTTTAACCTTGCACAAAAATACTGTTAGGACTTTACACTTTTTAAATATTTTTGTGATTTCGTAAAAAAGTTTAATGGAAGCCTAAATGATTTCAATGAAAAAATCCAAGCCTTCTCGGCTTGGATTTTTTCATTGAAATCATTTCACTTACGAGTATAGCTGCTCAATCTCTGATTGTTTTATTTAAACACACTCTAATTCCTTGACTTGACGACTCTGGCACATGGAAGCTGTTCAACGAGCGAAGCAGAGCAATTCTCCCCAGCATAGTGCACAGCATAATAAGGCAAAATAATTGTTACGTTCCGAAACGACAGTATTCAAGATTGCGAGCGCTTTGCTTCGTGGCAGTCCAACTTCCCTAGTAGTTACTTCCTCCATATGTATGTACAACTAACCTACACGTACATTTCCTGATGTTCAAGTTTTGTGAACTTCCAAAGAATTGTTTAACCGTATCTAAAACGCTCTACACTGTATTCGCCACGTTTTGCCACAAAACACTTGAAATGTGAACCGTGAAAGATTTGTTGAATAAATAATTTGAGATATTTTGTGCAGATTTCTGGCCACCTATACTTTCCTGCAATATCACGATGCTATTACATTAATATTAAAAAAAGAATTGGTATAAGTATAGATGCTAACGAATTGTCCATTGAAGTAGCGATATCTGAAAATAAGATAAGGGATTTAAAAATAATAAGCAATATTTGTTTACATGATTTTATTTAACATGAAAGAAAACTTGTCTCTTTCTAGGAATATAAAAGACTAGTAGAAGCATACTAGAATGTTTTGACTCATTGTTTTGTGGTTATTAATTAGTTATGAGGCCCACTAGGAACACAATGGTATTTATAAAGTAGCAACCTTAAAATATTATTATTTCAAATTTGGCATATTTAAAGTTCTGGGACTATAAGATAGTTCTATTCACCTTTACTCACCTTTGATTCCTTTTGCTCCAGGTGCATCCGTAGCGGTAGTAAAAGGTAGCGCTATATAATGGGTGGACTCTGTTTCTCTTTGGTACAGCGGCGCAATCGTAGCCTGGCACTGAAACAATGAACATATAAGAGATTTCATGACGGAACTACGAAAAACGAAACAAGGAAATAAAGAGAAAAGCGGTCAAAAGAGGCATGAGGTCGAGTTGGGAGAAAAAGTGAAATACATTTTTCGAATTTTGGAAATATGGCTAGTTTTGTCAGACTCGTATAACTCACATTCTGTTGCAAGTTTTATGTGTTTTTGCAAGAATCTGAATTCGGAGGGAAATCTTCAATCGTTACTAATTTAAAGTGGATCTACTATCTATAGTGTATTAATCTTTTGACTGCCTCGTTGGTCTAATGGTTGTAAGCGCTACTGCTGAACATGAGGGCCTGGTTTCGATACCACGGTCGGGGAAAGTGTTATTGGGTTTTTTAATCTGGATTTTTTCAGTAGCAGCCCGGAGTTTGGATTTGTACCCGGTTGATAGCAATAGGCTCGCCCCGTATTACGTTGGACTTAAACATAACTGGTGTTTGGGTTTAGTATAGATAAACCTCTGCCCAACCCTTCGGCGAAACAAAGCGTGATGTTATGATATATTATTAAACTGATATCTATTACTGAAATACTCACTTTTAATTTGATGGCGCCATTAACAAAATCAGATGTGGTGGCGTAGAAGCTAAGCTGTAGAATAGTTTCTGCAGCATCAGGCCGTTCAGCCGACACCCGGAACCAGGGTCCCAGGACGTAGGACGAGGGCGCAGGCCTATCGTTCACGAGCCACTTCAGGTGGGCCTTCGGGCGGGATGGAGGCAGAGAACAGTTTGCGACCACTAAGTCGTCGAAATTGTACTGCTCTTTGAGACCCACTACGCGGGGCCCACTTTTTGGAAGTACTGAAATGTAAGTAAATAATCTTCAGTGTGTAAATGGAAAGTTAGTTTTCATTCATTCATATATCATCAATTCTTTACAAGTGTTTCCTACGATAATTCCATTGAGGAAGCCTAGGAAACATAAATTATCACAAACCTTTTTGTTCCGCTCGATCGGTTTTAATGACTTTAAATTACGCCCCATGAAAATAAGGTTAAGACAAATAAATGTTTATAGTTCAGTTTTTATTGATTTGACGTTCCTACGAAACTAAAATTGTTAACCCATTAACCGTTTTCTTTATTAAAAATCTTGTATTTTTTATGAACATTTTGTACTTTTTTTTGTGGGTTGGAAAACATCAAATGATGTCTCCCGCTCTGGGCGAAGCGGTTAGTCTTTTACTGTCCCCACTGAACCCACGCGTGTTCCTTCAGTTGTCCATATGCCAGGGCCGCGTTATCTCTTTCGCACAAATCTTGCGACCCTGGCAGTTTGTACTAACACCGTAGTTAAGCTCTTCTTGTAATATGATTCGAGTTTTGCATAATAGGGGCAAGATAGAATTTGCCACGGGTGTTAGATACGAAATAGTCTAAAAGATGAACTTACAGTGTATATTAATGTATTTCTGTCTATACACAGTAGCAAAGTTCGGCGCTTCGCCGTTCACTTCACAGCGGTAGTGTCCTGACGACTCCTGCGTCAGGTTCACCAGCGCCACTACTGTGTTCGAAGAGCGCGCTATCTGCAATAGAAAGATAAATCAATCTATTAATAAACAGAAGAAAATTGAGAATTTTACGGCAAACAGCAGGTTTTCTGCAACTAAAAATTCCTACGTCCATTTCAGTGTAGCAACCTCAGAATACTTTGAAAAGCATGAAAGTCTTCATGGATTGCAAAGAAGTATTTGTCAGTCGTGTGTTATAACCACAAAACAGATAAAAAGTTATAACAATACAGGTATGACTATCACTTCAATCGTAAATATACTTAGTACAAGCGTACTGTTTATCGCGGCGCATCGTGAATTACCGTGTGGCCACCCATAATTTCCCGTGTTTTCGTATTACCGTGTAGGTACATGTACACTAATATCGTCACATTACCGGTCGACATCGGAATAATTGTCTTGATTAATGATAATGACACACATGGCCGTTGAGACATTCTTGCGATGCCATAAAACCAAAAAAAAGTAATGAGGAATTTGACAGTTGCCATTTGATAGATGGCGTCAGTTGGCGCGAATCTCAGAGCAATCAATGATTAAAAAGTTATGTTCTGAAAAAAGATAATATTTCTTTAAAAAACTAGTTGCACAGGTAGTTGCATAGCAAGGTTTTGTTGAGTGAACATGCTGAAGAAGGTCTAAGTATTCGTACTTTCGACGTAAAGAGCAACTACTTAGTGAGTTCGGAGTTCTTCCAAGTATTGCTGATATTCCGAATAGTTGTTCAGAAGTTACAGATAGCTTTTTCCATGACGACGACTCCCAAGTTGGTAACAAGTTCGATGAAATACAAAATCAAAAAGAGAGTTGTTACATTTTCGCTTAGATGCCTACATCAAAAATATTGAGTAGAGAGAGACATTTTCATGTAGGTACCAAGATATAGAACGGTCAGAAGAAACAAAACATCTAGACATAACAAATAATTTCAACATTTTGCGACAGTTGAGTTATTCCATCATAAACGTAACCGGGGAGATTAAAAATACATCAAATCCAGTCAATGACGTCACTGTACAGAACGGTACCATATGTTATTGTTTTTATAAAAATACCTTTTCTTCGTAACCTGTGTGTCACTGGGAAAATTGATATCAATATTATAATTATTTCTTAACAATATTTACAAGAGTTATAAAAGACAAAAGAAACGATGAAATACTTTTTTATTTTATATCATATTTTCTTTATATTCAGCTCCATCCGGTTAGACTAGAAAGGGCTAAGAAGAAGATGATTTTACATAATAAGTGCCTTTTTGTTTATGATTTGCATCTTTATATTAATAATAGTTATGTATCACTGTTGTGTGGTTCATAGGGAAATGTGTTTAGAATATAGCTCATCATGCTACAGCGGCGAGGCGTAAATTTTTCTAAAAGAGAAGCCGAAGCGAAGTCGGCCTTAACTTACTGACTCATCAATAAAGAATACTTACTATCATTCTAAAATTATTATAGGAATGTAATGAATTAAATACAATTAAATTGAACAGCTGAAAACGAATAAAATATGCAATATTCCTCTATCTCGTTCTCGCTGACGCATTTTTCTATACCTGTCTCTGTCATAACCCGTTGTACAGCGGCTTGCTCTCGTACATATCAAGCGGTGCCACGTGACCTAAAGTGACATCATTACGGGATCGCTGTTGTATGAATTTTTAGTTCCCGATTATGACGTTTTGGCGCCGGGTTAATTTAGAACATTTCTCTTTTGTTGTAATACAAAGCTATAAATAACCTTTTTTGTTGTTTGAATGTTATGGTGAATTAAATACCCGTAGTGTAACTATATTTATTGACAATAGTAGCCACTATTTACATACTATTGTATTTTAATAGTGATAGAGTTGCCAATGCGAATCCCCGAAGGCAAGCCGGTAGGAATCGTGTTATATGGTGCTTTCGCCACTGATGCTAGTATTATGCGGGTTGGTGAGTGCACAGTAAACCAGTTATCTACCTTGGCTCGTGGATACCGCTGTTGTTATTTAAAATACTCATCCGCTGCAATCCTGAGTTGACATCTTGCACCGATGTCAACTACTCTACTAGAATTCTCGTGTGAACATCCACGTTTGTTAGCCCTCTACTAGTTATCATCTGCCTAGCTTTTTCTTAACTAGGTTGTGGTCGGCTCCCAGGCTAACCGGTTGCATCTGAATACCTGTATTTTACATGGAGCGACTGACTATCTGATCTCCACAACCCAGATACTGGGTAATACCATACGAAGCCCTTGGTAAGACTAGTTTTAGATTTCAAACTTTCGGGCTTCTGACTACACTACTAGCCCTCTACTAGGTATATTAAATGGATATCCCGCCATTTGACGGTCGTCAGTGTCTCGTAAGCAGTAGTGCACAAGTCGTCAGTGTCGGTAAGCAGTAGTGCACAAGTGCAGTTGAGGTTGAGTTTTGAGGAGTATGGGACTACTGAAGGGAGTCCACTACAAAGTGTGCACTAGCAAAGGACAGAGTTGTGTGGAAAAGGGAGAGCTTTTGCCTTGTAGTGGGATTATAGAGACTAGTTAGATTAGATAGATATACAGGGTCAAATTAAATTAGCTGGCAGTACTTTGCCCATGAGTTGGGTATCAATATCGAAAACGAATGGAACAAAAAAAAACATAATTTTACTACTGAAGGTCCGTGCCCGTAATCGAACAGCTGATTTTGTAATTTTTCGTGGAACACAGATATTATTTACGAATTTCCATAAGCCATAACATCGCAGGAGTTTGGCTGCCCGTAATGTATATGTCAGTGTCATTAACAGTTTTAAACCAAGTTTATTTTATTTTATTAGTTTTCGGTATCGAAACGAAAAGTAAATTATTGCCGGCTAATTGAATATGACTCAAAATGTATTATTGACAAAACTCAATAAGTTCATCATCAGCTTTAAGTGGGGTCACTGAAGGAAATGAACTATGTAATGTTATGTATTAGTACTACATGCATGATATAATGATAGTAATTATCGTCTACGGTTGCAATATTTGCAAATGTGTGCTGATGCTATCAACATAATTAATTTATGTGCCGTTACTTGATTTGTATTCGGTACAATTTTATTTCTAGTTGCATCATTTGAGAGCGGTGGTGGCCAATTGGTAACCGCCGCGACTTACGCGTTGTAGGTCGTAGGTTCAAACCCAGATTGTTGCCTTACTTTGTGCAAATTTTTTCATCACCACTGCTCTCAAGCGGTACATGAAAACATCGTCGGAAAACCGGAATGGCCTAGAGCCTACATATCGAATACGTGCCTGTGTCCCAGCAGTGGGAAGATTATAGGTTATTTATGGATCGTCTTTACATATAATTATCTAAACTTAATCATATTGTACATGAAACGTTTCATTTTAATCATTTTCTTTATCTCTTTATTCTTCATAAAAATTTAGAAATATTTTGAATTTATTTGTAATGATTGAATTTCAAAAGTGTCTGTGGATGCAAATGATTGACTTTAACTTTCAACTGAAGTAAATTAAATAACAATGGAAGATGTTTTCAATCCCACCGTGATTCATCTTCATATAACTTCGCTCGGTAGGTGTGTATGCTGCAAACACAATTCGTGCTCAAACATACATCAACAAATTGGTAATGTATACGCAGTTCACGAGTTTTTGACTTACCCGTATGAATCTGGAAAAATATTTACAGCTTTAAAAGTGAATTGCCAATCGCTTAAAGTTAAATAAATTGGATGTTTTTAGGGTTTCGTACTCAAAGGGTGCCAACGAGACCTTAATACTAATGCACTGCTGTTCGTCCGTCCGTCTGTCACACACAGGGCTGTATCTCTTGAACCGTGATAGAAAGACACTTTCACAGAATTTGTGTGTTATTATGGCCGTTATAACAACAAAAACTAAATATGTAGTGTTAAATAATGTACGGGGATACAAATCCCTTCGTGTGGAAGTCCGACTCGCCTTACCGACTGTTTTGTATTTTTTTTTTTCTAGTACTAAAAGAGGGTCAAAGGTCAACCTTTGACAGTTACAGTGAATCATCATACGATAAACACATTATGTACCTAGCCTTCTCCCAACTATATTATATTGGGGTCGGCTTAGAATTTCCATGGCTATAAGAGTAGGAGGACACCAAAGACTGGAGTGTGTGAATGATGATATGGATAGAACGGGTGTGTCTACCGAGATGACGAGAAATAGAGAAGTGTGGAAGAAAAACACATGTTGCCCCGACCCCAATAAATTGGGACAAGGACAGGAGTGTGAATGATCATTGGGGTCGGATTCCAGTCTATTCAGATGCAGCTGAATACCAGTATTTTATATAGAGCGACTACCTATCTGACCGGAGCAACCCAGTTACTGTGTGAATACGATACCCCTTGGTAAGATTGATTGTCAGATTTTCGGGCTTCCGACGACCTGTAACGTTTGTCAAAGAACCACGATATACAGCCGGGACCAACAGCTTTCCGTGTTTTCCGAGGCACGGTCCCTCCGTAGGTCCTCTTGGTATGTAAAGATGTTCACACATCCACGAACCAACCTCGGCAAACGTAACTTAATCTGATCGGTCGACCCGTGTGCCTTTTATTATTTAGCCACAAGCTCCTTCATCGTACGATTAAGTTTGCCCGCGTCTTCGTCCGCGTTAAATTTCTTGTTCCACCGACCCTCCCCGTGCGAGGTCTTCGTATTCGTGATTTTTTTTTGCTCGACTCCTGAGGGTCCTTGCGTGATGTTATATAGTTTATAACCTTCCTTGATAAATGGGCTATCCAAAAGTAAAAATAGTTCCTGAGATTAGTACGTTCTACCAAACAAACTCTTCAGCTTTTTAATATTGGTTTAGATAGACACATTCATGAATAATTTATTTAATGAATTATTGGTACCTAGCTGACATTTGGATGCAATCTAACAATGTTTCTTGTTTCTACACTATACTGACAGTTACACTGTTAAATGTTAGCACTGACATTATCTGTGGCAAAATTATTTGTAGCTTAAATTCGCAATAAATGTCACGTAGGTACGACAATTTTGATATGATTTGAATTAAATCTTATTAAATAGCTATAACGATGGATTTAGAACATCATTGTAAATTCCCCTAAATCGAAATGTTTCGTGGTTAAAAAAAATATAGCTGTTCAGCACCCCTAGCCAAGTTGATAATCTGCAATCGTTAACGGTAGTCGCTCAACGTTAAGTCACGTGGTTAGAACAAGCGAACAGAAAATTCGTAGCCAAATTCACATCGTTCAAAATGATAGAATGATCTTTTATTGTTTCTACAATGTTCAACGCTAAATCCTTTGTTATAAGGTGTCGTTTTTCTAAAGACATTGTAGAACGAGCGGCCGACTCAGGCGCTTCAACATGGCTACCAACTTAGCGTTTTCTACAATTGCGGACACTGAGGCGTTACCGATTGTAGAACGGTAAGCGTTTGTGACTTGGCTAGAGGGGCAGAGTACACTTTTACCGAGTACGTATGACACTTTTCTATGCAACAGCAGATTTTTTTTTTTGAAAAATTATGTAGTTTTTTTTTTTGTAAGTTTAACATTTTTTTATAATAATTTATACAACTGCTAGATTGTGTAAAATACGAGTATAGTGATAACCAAAAATAGTCTACTGATAAGAATATAATGGGTACCTATTAAAAATATCACACCCATTTTAAAAATGCTTTGCGTAACATAAACATTACATTCCGAATGTAGATTAACGGGTTATTCATACTACATATACATTGCCCACTTTATCGTTCATTACTCATATTGACCGCACTTCTCAAGTTGGATATGTTACATATACAATACTAGCTTTTGCCAGCGGCTTCGCCCGCGTGGAAGTCGGAAATTATCCCGCGGGAACATACTACCGGGATAAAAAGTAGCCTTTCTCAGGCTCTAAACTATCTGTGTACCAAATTTCATTTAAATCGGTTCAGTAGTTTTAGCAGCAAAGCGAGACAGACAGACAGAGTTACTTTTGCATTTATAATATTAGTGTGGATATATTAATATATTATATATAAATATACCGGGTGACTTTTTTCAACGTCTTGAAAAAAAATGGGTGTAATAGGTGAACGGAGTAGAAGCCTTTGGCATAGAAATTTTTATCATTTTTATTTTTGAATAACATGTAATGAAATTGATCTAGCAATAAATACTACACATTTAAAGTAACATTTTCATACTAGAACAACAAAAACAGAAATTTGGAAAAAATAAAATAAAAATATCAATTAAAATCTATCGAAACTCAAATCATACGCACTCTACTCAATGCGCGGCATGTATCAATGATTTTGTAGCGTGGTCCTACCCTTTGAAGCCGGCCGATAGGCGGCCAAATTCATCTTTCGCAGGCGCACGAGCCGCACACGCATCCCCGTCAACCCGCGTCCCGCGCTCCTTTAGTCACCTGCGATGAATCTGAAGGCCTTGCTGCCTTCTATTCTAGTTACACAACACACCGTATGAAGGTCAAGACGGTAAAAAATGTCATCCGGTATATAGTGTGGATAGTGTGGATGTGGTTGTGGATGGACTTCAACCGACCACAACTCCAGATTTTGAGGTGCTACTGCGAAATTCCATTTGGAAAAATCTAATAACACTTTACCCGACCTTCGAATAGAACCTAGTCGCCATTGTGAATAATCAGACAATTTCATGTATTTTTTTCACTCACTTCAACATTAACTCCAGGCATTTTGAAGTCATATACAGGAGGATCATTCTTAGGCACATAACGGTAGAACTCGTGTCCGTCTTTGTACCACTTGACGGAATACAGGGTGTCCCCTTCCATGTCGTACTGGCAGCCAAGGAGGGCCATGCCACCCTCGGGCTCATGGGTAGGTACCCGGAGCTCCACCAGACGAAGGCTCTTTACTGAATCTGAAAGAAAACATTAAAATAAAGTTGATGTTAGTGTCAGAAATATTATAAATGTCGAATGAATAAATGTCGTGATTGTCGGCTCTCATGCACGTGGTTGTGGGTTCAAATTCGAGCAAGTAACTAAGTGACTATTTCAGTTCATATTTTCTTTCTTTTCCAAGTTTATCTTAGATAAAACTGACATCGATGAAAGAAAAAATTGTGAGGTAACCTAGTTTTATAGTTTTTACCAGCTGTTTCGCCCCAATGAAGGTCGGAAAATATCTCACAGGTATGTACTACCGGGATAAAAAGTATCCCAAGTGTTAATACAGGGTATAAAGTATCTATGTGCCAAATTTCATCGAAATTCGTTTTGCTGTTTTTGCGTGATTGACTAACAAACATCCAAACATATAAACTTCCACATTTATAATATTAGTGGGATATAAAATCACGCTTGTATTGCCTGAAAGCTTAGGTAGAGCTGTACCTTATCACATTCAGTTTATACAAAGGAAACCAAGTTCCTGTTACGAAATATAACTCTTTATTTTTTTACTCTGTGTTTTATACACCCACATTTCGTCCGATAAATTTAAGTTACATGTAAAAAGGGGGCAAGCCTTCATAGTTCAAATTGGGACACGGTGGATAGAGCTCCGGTGTGATCTTATGGCGACATGGCGGGTACGACTGTCACAATCCAGCGCTGGGCACGCTACAATTGCGGCGGTAAATCCCCTCTTTGAGGAGTGGATAGAGAGGCGCCACGGCGTCCTCACCTTGCGCCTGACGCAGCTCCTCATCGGGCATGGGTGCTTTGGTGGGTCCCTGTTCAGTATAAAGCGGGCGAAAACGCCCGAGTATTTCCATTGCGAGTATTGTCTGGAGGACACGGTGGAGCATACGGTGGAGGTGTGCCCTGCCTGGGCGGAGCACCGCCGTGTCCTCGTGGAGGCGATCGGCGGCGGTGCCCTCTCGCGTCCGACTCTGGTGCGAGCCATGGTACGGAGCGAGAGGGCATGGGAAGCCGAAGGAGGAGGCGGGGCGCGTGAGGGAGTGGCAGTCTCTGCGCCTTCACGTTCCTAGCCGCCGCAGGAGGAGACGCCCCGGGCGTCGGGAGTCGATAGCGGACTCCCGACCACCGTAGGCACGAGCTTGCGGGCGGCGAGCAATGGGTAGTTCGCCGCCCGGTAAGGACCAGGCTCAGGTCGACGGCGCGTAGTGTTGTGTATAGATGTCACCAATACTGAAGAGGTCTGCTAGGACCGATGGCGATGCCTGCCAGGATCGCGAGATTCGTTCGAAACACGCTTTTCCGCTCCACCCTAGAGCGGGAGACGTCATTTGATGATTTCCCATCCAAAATAAAGCCTTCATAGTTAGTTTAAAATAATTCTGAAATAAAGCAAGCATTGTGATCAATGCTTATGCCATCTTTGTGTGAAAAGAGGCCTTTGACCTGGATATTAATAGTCTTGTACTGTTATTAAAATACTCGAAAGAATATAACTCTGAATTAGGTATATATCTGTAATTCACATCTTGTGGATGAGGAATGTTCTATCCCAAAAAATACGACAAAGACGCAAAAGGCCAAAGGCTAGGGCGTTGACTCGTTGCATGATGTACGGGAAGTCATGAGTTCGATCCCCGTTTGACGTGAACTTAATCAGAACATAAGCTATAACTTAGTTTACAGTTTTATCGGAAATAATAGTTAGCAATATTGACCTTGTCTGCATTTAATATAATGAGCTAATAATGGGGAAAATAATGATGTAAAACAGTAGACCAGGTATGCTCATAGGAAAATTCAGGATTTCACATCTACGCAATATCTAGCAAAATCAGTGCCAACACAGAACATAGGTTAAAAAAAGAGTTACATTTCGTAATAAAAAGTTACTTTCCATATATAGAATGTGAAAAGGTACCCGCTATTGTTATTGTATACAGCATGTATGCGTTAATAAGGCGTTCAAAAAATAATTGTCTACGAAAGACTAATTAATACCCATCTAATAATTTTCATTGTTTTAGAACGAGACACGTGGATTATAGGATTTAATTATGTGACGGTTTTCTAAAGCTTTGATGAATAAGCTTTACATCTAATTATGATTCTCTTACAATGCGTGCAGTGATTTTTGTCAGTGAGATATATAATTGACTATGACTCATTCACAGTTTTTGCAAAAGTAGAACTCTACTACGAACCTATACGAACGTAGCTAACTGTCATGGATGCGTACGCTCATAGTGGCTAGGAGCATACACCGGGCACGTTAGCAAATAGTATAGTATAAAATGTGCACTGAACTACAATACCTTGCGTCCACAACAACAACAACATGAGAATCGTCCTGCCAAACATCTTGGTACAGTATTCTCAGCAGTCCGGCCACATAACCACGCGCGCACTTCACAGGACCGAGACAGCAGAACAGCTCACACTTCACTTCACATCACACGGATACATCGCTGATAAATCACTGACACGATTAATTTAACTGAACATCAATAACAATTGTACCTTTGAATTCAGTTAAAATCTGCCGTTTGCGTTGTCTAAATAGGCCAGCGAAATTCCGGCGACACCGTTCTAAATTTAAAACTGGTCGCCACTGAACTGTCTAGCGCATGCGCCACGCTAACAACGTACTGCCAATATCAAGAAGATTGCGTGTCAATGATTATTATTTGCATTTTTTTATTAATTAAAGGGTGCACTTTTTCCGTGAGTATACACGCAGGGTGCGAGTTGATGGCGTGAGTAACGAATAATTATTTGGGTGCACACGTGTGACTCAGTCCAAATATATGCAGTTATGTTAAATATACTGTGTATTATAAGCATTAATTAGTGTGATAAAATACTTTACATAGCTAATAGTTTGTTTGAACAACCGTTAATTATTGTAAAAGTTCATACATAACGCACGGCCGGGCCAGAGGGAGAATATTGAAGTCACCTAATATTTGGACGAAGTTAGCGTGTATTGTTTTAACTTTTAGAGCTTTTGTGAGCGGGTTCAAAGGCTATCCTTTGTTGTGAAATAAAAAATGATTGGACATTCCCGAATTTTTATAAAAAAAGAAATAAAAATTGGAGATAGATTGCAATAACGTTGGTGTCGACCGGTAATGAGTGATTTTACTCACTAATCTGATTAGGAAATTTAAATTACATAGAAATAATTTTACTGTAGAGACTTGTATCATTTTAATTGTACCTCAACTAAAGGTCAGAGTGTAGCCAAGTTATCGCTCGCGGTAATTTCAATGTTTTTGTAACGAATTATCTAATGAAAACATTTACTAAGATAACACAATACACACGGCACATTCGCTTTAATTTACTTCTGTATTTTTTTTAGTAACATTTTAAATTTATGTTCACGCTGTAACATACACAGTAGTAGCATAAGCAGAAAAGTGCAATTGTATAACTTTTTAAGGATTCGCTGATGACCCAAGTAATGTAGGTACACACGGCTACAGATCAAGCTATTGATTTCCAGTTTTAACAGACCTCGCATTGTATAGGCTTTCCGTACAATGAGAAGTCAGCTTATACTGGAAATGAATAGCTGGACTTGTCTCCGTGCGTCCTTATGTAAAACAAGTGCAGTAAGAACGTTATAATTATGCAGGCTGATCAACTAAGCACCGGCACAGATATAAAGAAACTTTAAAAAAAAAACACGTTTAATATTAACGGATGAATGAATGTAATGCATAGTACTCATATTTTCACTACCGTGAAAATAATGTAGCCGTAATAAAAAAGTCGTATCCTACAAGAAATTAAAAACTCCCGCTTTAATAGGCAAAATGACGTCACAACTTTATTTCCACTCGGCACAAAGTTAATAAAACGTGGTTCCGTACACATCCTGGTGAGAGAAGCTCTAGTTATTTCCGTTGTGGTGTCGCCCGACTGGCGCTGGTTCTACGACTATTCGCTAGATGTCGCACGTTACCTGTTCGCAGAGTTTCAAACAACGCATTGTGGGAAGTTTCAATAGTTTGATTCAGGTTATTCTATAATGGAGGAAAATACGAAGGTAAATATGTAAAAATAAAAGGGAAGTAGATTGTTTGATTTTGGTGTTTTTCCATAACAAGTTCACTATTTACAAAATACTGCAGACATTTAATCTAACTTCTTTGTCAAAGACACAAAAATCACAGAATCCATTGTTGCAACAGGCAGTCTTAGTTGTGTCATGTAGTGTTCTTTATGACATGAAAAAAACGGCGGATATTATCGCTGGCCACTATGTCTTTTCGCGGGTGCCATGACAGGTATAAAGAAAATTTGTAACAGTATAAGCGTATAATATTAGCCTTCCTACAGCCAGCCGAAGCTTCAAATGTACTTTTATTTGTGCATATTAAGGAATAGATATTTACGGAATATAGGTAGTGTTTTGATAAGATTAAGTAGAGAAAATGATGAACATGAAATAAAAAACCGGCCAAGTGCGAGTCGGACTCGCGCACCGAGGGTTCCGTACAAACCTGTAGGTATTTTCGGTTTAAAAATATATATATTTTTTAATTTTTATATTTCAGTTGATTGAATGTAAGGTAAATTGCGGTTTACGATTTATGACGTTTTAAAAAAAAACTACTCACTCGATCTCGTTCAAACCAATTTTCGTTGGTAGTTTACATGGTAATGTACATCACATATTTTTTTTAGTTTTGTCATTCTCTTATTTTAGAAGTTACGGGGGGGGGGGGACACGCATTTTACCACTTTGGAAGTGTCTCTCGCGCAAACTATTCAGTTTAGAAAAAAATGATAATAGAAACCTCATTACCATTTTTGAAGACCTATTCATAGATACCCCACACGTATGGGTTTGATGAAAAAAAAACATTTTTGAGTTTCAGTTCTATGTATGGGGAACCCCAAAATTTATTGTTTTTTTTCTATTTTAGTGTGAAAATCTTAATGCGGTTCACAGAATACACCTACTTACCAAGTTTCAACAGCATAGCTCTTATAGTTTCGGAATAAAATGGCTGTGACATACGGACGGACAGACAGACAGACAGACAGACAGACAGACAGACATGACGAATCTATAAAGGTTCCGTTTTTTGCCATTTGGCAACGGAACCCTAAAAAAGTGAACATAAAAGAGAGAGCATCCAACTTTTCAGTTGTAATTCCCACCTTACTTGAAGATTAGCTCTTTATAAACTTCAATTCGTTCTTATTTGCTCTCAAAAGGTGAAAATAGCGCTCCAACGGCTAGAGATTGTTCTGTAGGTTCGCTCGGCATCCCGCCTCTTAAACTATTGTAGTGAGCCCAATCCTATTCCCTCGGGGCGCACATTCAGTTGCTTGGACGTTCCACACTCTAGAGGGAAAATTATCCTGTGGATACTATGGTCTCTTAAAGAATTTGGACGTTTTTGGGTACGATTTTGTTATTTAGTTTTGCATTTTGTTATCCATGTGCAAAATTGTCAAAAATCTTTTGTGGGTTGACTCTGTGATCGAGTTTCTTTGAAATTTACAAATTCATCGTGAAGAACCCGACCTGATGTCCAGAACCTAAAATTCGAAGACATGTAACATGTGTTATGTGTGAGAGGAGGCCTGTTCAGTAGTCGGAATGTTAAATGTGGATTAGGTATGTTATGCAACAAAAAATAAAGTTATTTTTTCTACAATCCGTACTGAAAACAATCTGATACAAACTGCAATGCATTTAACATTCATCAAAAGTAGTTTGTTATAAATGGAGCCTGATTACGGAGTTGTGTTCGAGTTATTTCATTTAGTTCAACATGCTGATCTAAATTTGAAATGGCACGAACCAAATAACACTCAAATGTATTATAAAGTTCAGCTGAATAGCCTCATACAGATACGTATTTCTATTTATTTAATTCCGAACATAATTATTAAATTTAATACCAATTTTCTGTTTAAAGCGACCGCTGTGAACGTAATTGTGTTTCGAGTCACCTCATGGCGTACAAACGAATCGTAACCACATCACTAACAGTTAACATTTAGTTTAAAGCGGTTGCTCAGCTAACTAACCTTGAATCTGTACAATTCGATGTACAACAAAGCTCTGGATATCTCAATTAATGTCGAGTTGCGGTACACGTAAGGCACGGTCCACGGCCGACATATGGACAAATAAGTCTATTTGCGAACATTTAATATTCGCTTCGGGCCCGCGTTAATTAAGCCGGGTTGGTTGGGTCTGTATGCCCGATGCCCAATGCCCGCACCCTCGAATCACCCTCGACTCGATAAAAGAAACAAAACACTAGCTACCAACATACAAACGTAAACCCACAATACGTTTTAAATATTTCTGTCAAAATGTTGAAATAACTCGTGAAATATTACCTGTTTTCAAGGCGTGGTCATGGAATGGCAAACCAACCAATGTACCTATGGAGCAAATGAAATAACTTGTAGGTAAATACGATTCATACCTATTAAAAAAAAACTTCTTTTATAAAATAAAATAGGCCCTTACTTAGTAGGTATGTCATTTCTTTCTTCATTAATGGGCACTAAAATGTTTTGCAAGTAAAACAAAATATAATATTCCATTGAAACTTTATGCCTAATTAGCCATACTATGTTATTTATGTTTTTTTCATTTTAATTAATGAAATCTGTGTCTCCAAAATTTTTATAGTGGGTTGGGTGGGTTGCGCTACAGATGTAATAAGTAACAGCCTCCATCGCTTGACCGATAAAAGGCAAAATAAATCTCAATAAAGCTGCCTCACGTGGCGCACACGAATGAATGATTAAACGGAGGCGTTTCTTCATTTGTTTTCACTTTAGTTCGGACAACACGATGGTGTGTGTGTAGTCTAGCTTTACTAAGGGAAAATTACACCGCCCGTGGGAACTCGCGCGAGTAAATCATCATTAGAGGAGCCGCCGCGGCCGTGGGACACGCCTCGTCTTTATAAAAGATTCAGCTTGATACAAACGAGACGGACGAGTAATGGCCGAGTTACTTGTGCGTTGTTCGCACAACTTTACACGCGCTGTATTTCATTTAGGCGCCATTAAAATTAACTAAGACCTATGGGCGCGTACGCACAAGTAATCTCGGCAATTAACCGTTTTGTATCGCATACTCTTACAATGGATGGCTCATAATTAGAATGAATAGGAGGCGGCGATACAAAACCTTCACCAGGTTTAAACGAAATTGCGGGAAATTCGTTCCTGCCCTGTAATTGTTCTTTTTCTTTCAGGATACCTTCGTCCATAGGTAGTATCTAGTCGAATTTTGCATATTTTAGCAATTATGCAGATATTGCGTAAAGTTATAGCTTTTTGCAGATCAATACCCACCTCCAAAATGCTCGCCCAAGTAGGAATTATATTCTTTGAACTTAATGGCGCTGATAGGCTACGGATCTACAAACGACAAAAAGCAATTTCGAGAATATTGTAATAGACGTTTGTAAAATGTTTTTTTTTTTTTCAATAAAGTTTACTTATGAAATAGTTATTGTGATTTGTTTTCAGGTAAAATGTTGCCTTTAAGAACCACTCGGAAGTCTCGGTTTGACTCATCTTGAGACGGCGGAGTAATCAAGTTGGACTTGACGCCAACTTAGCGACCTGTGCACAAAAGTCAGCTAGGTAACTTTTGCAACTTGACTGGTATATTATTAAGTTGAAAACTTTAAATGCAGGACATTTATGAAACTGTCTAGTGGGCGGTGGCCGCAAAGTTTTGTTAATCAGAATAGCGGGAGGTAGCTGCCGGGTCAAACTAGTTAGAATTTTCACCTCCGCCATCCCCTGACATGAGCCCGACCGGGAATATTTTAAAATTATTCAATTTACATAGGTTAATTGCCCACTTATTCTAGGAAACTACGTGTAGCCTGAATTTTGGTGAATTAATTGGCTTCTCATTACGTAACTGTCAGGTTCCTGGCTACTGTAATATTTCCGTCAGTTTTGGCAAGATTACTTTCGATGTCAAACTACTCAATGTTTTGTGTAACGTAAACAAAAACTATTTTCCACGCCATAGTTTACAATTTGTTATCAAAAAAATAATTCGCAAAACCGAGTCAGTTGTATAGATTTCATATTTTTCGAACACATTTTATATCGGGGATCAATAGAAGCCTCCACGTGTGACCCGTGCAGCCATATAAAGTATATTCAATAGCATTGTTGTGCTGGCTTTGTGTCCTTGTGTCAAAAAGAGTGAACATTAATTCATATTTCTTTTATTACTGTGCGTCTGTTTCGGTGAGCTCTCCGCCTCCAATGGAGTGCTTCATCATTCCCAAGGGTGTCGTCTGCTGTGTGACATGGGATTATGCACAGTACGTACCTACCACCTACCATACATGAAGATTATATTCGGTATTATTAGAGCTCCTTCGTTATGTAATACCACAACACCTACCTATTACAATAGCCCACTCATTTTTATTCCCTGCTTACCTGATCTAACTACCTGGTATACCTGCCCCGTTGGTCTCGTGGTCACAAGCACGACTGCTGAGCGTGGAGTCCTGAGTTCGATTCCCAGGTCGGGCAAAGTGTTATTAGGTTTTTCATTTAGGAATTTCTTAGTAACAGCCCGGAGATGGGAAGTAGGCGGTGTGTCAACCCCGTGCCTCGGAAAACATGTTAAGCCATTGGTCCTTCGCCTGATCTCTCTCCGGTCGTGTCGGATTGCCGTGCCATCGGACTATGAGAGTGAGGGAAGAGTAAGTGCTCCGTGTCTGCGCATACACTTGTGCACTATAATATCTCCTGCGCAGATGGCTAGTCTCCGTTGGGATTGGCCGCCATGGCCTAAATACAGTCTTGAGGACTATATCTCGAATTGAAAAATTATTTTTGTGTTGGATAGCCTATTTATTAAGGAAGGCTATACATTACATCACGCAACGATCAAAAGGAGCGGAGCAGCAACGAAAAATTGACGAAAACTGGCAGGCAATACGATGCGATGGGAAGGGTCACGGGAGCAAAAATTTGACGCAGACGAAGTCGCGGGCAGAAGCTAGTTGAGAAATATGTCTGTCTACATCATCACTTCAGCTAAATGACGTCCACTGATAGACATGGGCCTCCACCAATTTGGGGGGCTTTGCCATAATCGCCATGCTTGGCAGGCGGGTTGGCGATCGCAGTATGGTGGTAAAATGCATAGAGAACGCTGCTGCCCATTCTCTAGTAAGTCCCTTAGTCGCCTCTTACGATACCCACGGGAAGAAATGGGTTGGTGCTATTCTTTACGTCCGACACCACACAGAACACACCTTGTGTACGTACCAATCAACTAATTTATATTTATTGTACGTTCACATGGACGTACAAATATCGCAGCAATAATATTTCTCGTACTGGATCTTCAACGCACTACTTAGCATCGAGAGTTCAAAATCGAACAGTTATTTTTCGACACGTTGGGATGCACTTTGTTGAATTCTCTATGCTCGGTTCAATACCGACGGTTGAAAATCGAGTGCGCGGTAAAATACCACCGCTATAATTTTACGTCATTACGACCGTGATCTTAAAGTCATCTGAGCCACAAAAACTTGCACGCATTGTACAGACGCCAGCACTTGAAGCTGCTATTATCTGTCAAATTTCTTCAATAGATTTTCAACTTTATCGCCAAAGTATTAAATTCAAGATTGATTGGGGAAATTTGATAGTTTCGGGTAGCTTGATGTGCTGGTGTCTGTACACTAAAAAAATTAGGGAATTATTTTTAGTTTCAACCACTTTCGACAACATGACTCACTCAGCAAACAGTTTAGCAAGAAAGAAACATTTTATGCAAATGAAAGAAATTATACCAGCAATTAATTCGTCCGTATGGCCGCATTGTACCAACCTAACAACTATTACACAAATGAACAACGTGTAATGTGCGCGAGCACTCCCAGGTTTGCCAACGTAATATAATAATAATAATATATCAGCATTGCACGCCATTATCTTCCTATATGAAGGTAATATTGTTTATTGCTACATGCCTACGCCATATTAAATACCGACCGGCCGTGAAAGACTTACAGGGGCGCAGATTTTCAGCAGTCGGTCGGGTGAAAAATTGCATATTCATCATTTATTAAGGGAACCTGTAGCTTTTTGTGTAAGTCTTTGGTACCTACTCAAAGTTTCGGTGATTTTCTTGCTTGAATAAAAGGCAACAAAGGAAAATATCTAAGTACTAGATTCGTTTCGCGGTTTTACCCACCTCAGTCTCGATCCCATAGGAATGGAAAAATATTGTATATCCTAATTCAAGTCATAAACTCATTATCTACCTATATGCCGAACTTTATTAAGATCCGTTCTGCAATTTTAGCGTGAAAGAGGAACAAATAAACATACAAAAAATCAATTTTTTTAAAAATAATATTATTGAAAAGATATATAACCTACTTATAGGAAAAACCTTGTTGGGTGCATGGCGATGCTTGTTCAAAAATATTCGGCTTGTCAACAGGATTTTTAGATCCCTGAAAATTCGAACTGTCTTTTTCATAGTGTCAGGAAAATTCTAAAATCGAAGCACAAAGAAGTTCTAAAGGACCTTACTAACTAGCCAGTATTTAAGTAAGAAGCTTATTAGTACTTATAATATTCAAGCGGCACTAATGAAAACCTTGTGTTTCAGCTTTTCTTCACCTAACCTAGCACTAACGTTTGGTAACTGTAAAGTTATTAATTATCTAAAAGCTACGAGTATAAGTACAAGTCTAGACCTAGCTCTAAGAATCTACAAAACAGAACTTTTTACGACGACACCACGAGACGGCCCAATTTTTTTCTACATCTTGATAAGATCTCATATAAGTATATTTGGCACTGACATACGCAGAAACAGACCTTTTAACCTAGTTAAAAGGTAATTTGAGTAGATTCGACATGATTCCAACTTCGCTGGGTTCAAAGTGATAGCTAGGGCAGCTGTTATGAATAATAACAACTGTTGTGCTTCAGGCTTTAGTTTCACTACTAGCCTACTATAATAGAGAGCTAAACCTACATCTTTTTTTTTTTTTTTTTTTTTTTCAGGATGGGAAGTCATCAAATGACTTCTCCCGCTCTGGGCGGAGCGGGAGGGCGTGTCAGACTTTTACTGACTAAAACCCACCCGTGTTCCATCAGTTGCCCATGTGCCAGGGTCACGGTATCTCTTTCGAACAATCACGCGACCCCGGCAGGCATCGGTCCTAGTAGACCCCTACACTGCTGCTGACATCTCTTTGAGGCGCGCGTGGAACACTGCGCGCCGTCGACCCGAGCTTGGTCCTTACCGGGCGGCGAGCTACCCATTGCTCGCCACCCGCAAGCTCGCGCCTACGGTGGCCGGGAGTCCGCAATCGACTCCCGACGCCCGGGGCGTCTCCTCCTGCGGCGGCTAGGGACGTGAGGGTGCAGAGACTGCCACTCCCTCACGCGCCCCGCCTCCTCCTTCGCGAGCATTATATATGCTCCACCGTGTCCTCCAGACGATCCTCGCAATGGAAACACCCGGACGTATCCTCCCGCTTTATCCTGAACAGGAACCCACCGAAGCATCCATGCCCGGTGAGAACCTGCGTCAGGCGGAAGGTAAGGACGCCGTGGCGCCTCTCTATCCACTCCTCAAAGAGGGGACTTACCGCCGCAATTGTGGCGTGCCCAAGCTAAACCTACATCTTACTTGGTGATTACTGTTGACCTAGATAGATCTGTGGTAGGCCTCTTCTAAGATAAAGGTGGACTCAATATAGACGATATTTGCTTGACGTTGTTAAGAGTATCGTTGCTGGATCGGTTCTTAGTTTGATCCGTACCTCGGAAACCACGTTAAGTTGTCGGTTCCAGCTGTCATTCCTATGTATTTGATGGTCGTTGCGGGTAGTCGGAAGCTCGGAAGTCTGACAATCAGTCTTATCAATGAAGTATCGGTGTAAGTCAACATTCACTCGGACGTAATAAAATCTAGGCGGGATTTATTTAAGCACTGGATCTACACCTCAGTCCCTAGCGCCGAGACTTGAAGAGTGAATACAGTGATTTTCGACGCGCTTATACTCATACGCACTGCACTCTTTTGGGCTCTAAAAGCTCGATTCAACATCAGGAGTACAAGAAATCCAGGACGCGAAAAAATGCCATCGTGATTTTATTCGACTTTCCCAGTAATTGGGTTGTGGAGGTCAGACACGCAGTCGTTCTATCTAAAATAGACTGGAGTCCGACCAAAATTATAGTTGGGAGTAGGCTAGGCAGATGGACTGACGGATAGATTGGTGCAGTGGTTCAGTGATATGGTACTGCGCTACAGGTTGCGGGTTTGTTGCATTGAACCAAAATTCGTTGGAATATTGTGGTTCCGATTAACGCCCGAGTGAGAGAAGGTGTGTACAAAAACGTTTTGTGGTTACAAACCCACTGGCCATTTGTGCGAAAACACTTGGATGCCCATGTTAATAACTCCATTTCATTAACACAAACAAAATACGCTGCTAAATATAATCCTCATAATAATCGCTCTGAAGGGAATATTCTATATTTGTAATAACATTATCACCATCAGTAATATCTAATCAAATTAATGTAACACCCAATTGACAGTAGTTAATTGTTTACAACAATTAGTTATACAGATCTAACTCTGTTAATTAATTGGAGAACTCTGAGAAACAACCTCTTTGGTACAGCGGTTGAAATTACGGTTGTTGAGCGTTTCGTCCTATATTACCATCCGATTCCTTAAAGTCTTATTTTTTATTTATTAACCATGGATGACTGACAGCTGAAATAAACAGAATAAAAAAACAATATGTGAAACTGACAGCCAATTAGTCTTCACTTTTAAAAACATATATCAAAATATAGATGAACAACCATAAAAAATACATACATAGAACCCTCCCGAACCTTTTGAAGTTGGTAAAAAGTGAAAATTGTTATAATTTTGCTCAATATGTAAACACAACGCATTCTCAGGAACCAAACTTTGCCTTAAACGAATTGCGGCGGCAATGCAACGGCACAGTCCTACAGCAACTTTCCCCTTTCGGGGAAGTTAGCAAACTGGAAAGGTGTATATTGTGCACTTATCCAAATTCACTTTCTTGCAATATTTGTTTCAGGTTTTCAGCCGTGTTTCAGTATTCCGGTTTCACTTTGAGTAACAGTGTATTAGTGGTTCTTCTCACTTTTTGATTTAACTCCTATGCTCAATATTGTGAGGAATTTCGATCTTATATTGATAACGAAGCGATTTTGGGCAGTGTTATGAAATGTATATCCTTAGGCCGCGTCCTAACGAAGGCAATCTTCGTTTTCATTTTGTTCGGCGAACCAGAACGCGTGGTCGCATTGACAGAGGGCGCCTTCTGGTTTTCCAAACCAATGAGTGCCATATGAAAGAGACAATCGCATACTCGCGCAAACGATCTTTTCGGTTAAAACGGGTAACCCATTTTTTTTAAGTGGTGTTCTTTCATAAATTCTTAAACTCACGCCTTTTTCTCCACGAAGGTAGGCAGAAACTACGAAAGCTACCAGCTTCGAGCCTTATATACTCGTTTTGCTTCGTTTAGCTTTTCATTTTTTACAAAATATAGAAAACCTTTTATAACATCGACATTTTGCCTAATAAAAAGGAAAATAAGTACTTGGTAATAAGTACTTATATTAACTTACTTTGTTTAAAAATGAACTGTATATTATTGTACACCAACTACATACAAAACTGTGCTTGAAGTCACAAAGCGCATTGTATTTAGCAAAACTACGAATTCTAAAGTTGGTCGAGCAATATTGAAGTTTGCCAAGTAGCACGAACAAGAGTCATAGATATTCATTAATCTCGTTACAGAACCTGGTCAACTTTGCTTGTAAACTTGTGTCCTAACTTCGCGCAGACTAGAAACAATCCTACTGCAAAAGTTGCAGTTTCGGCAGCTCGCCAATCGTCGACATTTATTAGCTTTGAGTATTGAATACTCGTTTCCAAGTAATTCCCACGTTAGACATAATGGCGTCACGGTTATAGGTAAATTTCTAAACTTGCCACTTCTCGCTGCATTTTGATAAAACTTCCACACATCCACACTCCGCGTCCTGGGAGTTGCAGCACGCAAGGAGGAGCGCCAGTGCGCAGCGAAACCACGCTAAATTTCTCACACTAAACTAAGAGAAGTATATTTCAATTATATTTATTATAAATACAGTTTCGTCTGACTTATTATGGCACGCTGCGGAAAAAGATAAATATATGAAGAATTATGTGTCGCATGCGTCATACGTTGCAACGCTTCTCGTATGTCTCCTCAATAAAAATAACCTTGTTTTGATATCTTGTAATTTTAACTTAGAATGGGGCGACATGGTTGTTAAATCCCCAATGCATGTCCGATAAAATCTATCGGCTGCACCGTTATGTATCTTATCAATCAGCTGGGCTGATCTCCGCATTGTACGCGCAGGGCGATGCGAGTTTGTTTTGAATTCTCACACAAAATAAATATCAATGCTAATAGTCGGATAGATATTGGGCCCGATATCTCCCCTTTGGGTATCGTACAACAATAGCGTGAGCCATTTCCAGGCATTTCCCATTTAAATTTGTTCCCTCGGTTTCCTTATCGACGGGAGGGTAGCGGCGACGCGAAGAGACACGCGGCGGTGCATTACATGAGGGGATCGCTTGATGACTCACACGCCGCCAACGACGTCTGCCGCTACTAAGGTCGCTAAATATTGCCTTTTTATGCTAAGTCGTATCGACTTGCGAGAATACGAGTGAAGATTAAATATTTCTGTGAAGTTATCGGGCATTAACATTGTATTGATACAACTGATAAACTGGAATTATACAACTTGCATGAAATCCATAGGCGTTTTTTTGTTATAATAACCGTCATGTATGTTAGCTTTAATTGTGTGGACGAATGTATTTTTACAAGATTTTATTTAACTTTCAGTGTTTGTATGTTTGTTTGTTTGGGTCAAATCTTGCAAGCTGAATTAAAACCACTTCCTCTCATACTATACATACTAACAAAAAAAAATAAAAAAAAACAGCTTTTAGTTTTAAACTTAAAAGTACGAAATAAAAGTTATGTAAATATGGAACTTTAATATCTATATATTAATACGTGAAGCGAAAATTTTGGATCCCTTTTTACGGAATTTGGGCGGACGGAGGAGTATTTCGCACACTTATAGTTTATACAGAGAAGAAGTGACGAATGCTAATATTTTTTTAAATTATGCGTAAAATACATTATTTTCAATAAATAACACGTTACACACACTACTATTCATTACTGTGTATTTAATATACACATGCATAGATATTCTTTTGTTTATGGTCCAAATCTGTGGTCCAATTGAGAACATCTGTTTTTAATATTTTGTGTCTATAGTCTTACTGAATGTCAAGTATAGGTAATAAATTAATTTTATAGATATATTTATAACCTATTTATATTTCATTTTTAGGGTTCCGTTGCCAAATGGCAAAAAACGGAACCCTTATAGATTCGTCATGTCTGTCTGTCTGTCCGTATGTCACAGCCACTTTTCTCCGAAACTATAAGAGCTACGCTGTTGAAACTTGGTAAGTAGATGTATTCTGTAAACCGCATCAAGATTTTTACACTAAAATAGAAATAAAATAATATATTTTGGGGTTCCCCATACTTAGAACTGAAACTCAAAATTTTTTTTCATCAAACCCATACGTGTTGGGTATTTATGGATAGGTCTTTAAAAATGGTATTGAGGTTTCTATTATCATTTTTTTCTAAACTGAGTAGTTTGCGCGAGAGACGCTTCCAAAGTGGTAAAATGTGTCCGCCCCCGTAACTTCTAAAATAAGAGAATGATAAAACTGAAAAAAATATATGATGTGCATAACCATATAAACTTCCACCGAAAATTGGTTTGAACGAGATCCAGTAAGTAGTTTTTTTTTAATACGTCATAAATCGTAAACCGCAATTTACCTTTCATTCAATCAACTCAAATATAAAAATTAAAAATAAAACATTTAATTTCATAAGCCTTATACGTAGGTGGTTCAAATATAAACAGGAATTTTCATGTTCCGCGTTTCCTATAGGCAGGAAATACGCATGTATTATTGGGAAGGATATGTGCATGTCTGAACTTGTCATTGGCAGTGTTGTTTGTTTTTTACCTCATCTGCGTCATTCGAAATCATCATGTCTGAACAAATGGTACATAGTAACGTTGCACAGCGAATAATCATCAAATTTCTATTAAAAGAAGGAGTTATTCCTTCTGCAAATTTTGTAAGACTAAAACAGTTTGGAGATGAGTGCCTTTCTCAGTCCAGGGTGTATGAATGGTGCAAGTTGTTTAGAGAGGGTCGGGAAAACATTGAAAATGAACATCACGCCCGTCGGCCAATAACTTCGGTCAATAAAGAGAACACAATACAAGTTGAAGCACTTATTCCAGAAAATCGACGAATAACAGTGAAATAAATAGCAGAAAATCTCAGAATAAGCATCGGTAGTGTAGAAAAAATCATACAAAATGTCTTAAATTTTAAAAGGTGTGTGCTAGGTGCATTCGTCATGTTTTGAAACCTGAAAACAAAGAATCAAGATTAGTCGCTGTAACACAACTTTAACAACGATTTGAAAGGGATGGAGATAAATTTTTGAACTGTATATTATAATACCCTGTGATGAAACATGCGTACATTATTTTATTCCTGAATCCAAACGAAAGAGTAAGGAGTGGCGTCGTTCTGGATCGCCTCCGCCTCGAAAACCGAAAAAATCAATCTCAGTAGGCAAAATCCTAGCAACATTTTTTTGGGATCATAAAGGAATACTGACCATCGACTTCCTCACATAACAAAGACATTTATAACCGCTGAATATTATGCAAAAATCTTGGAACAAAAAGTGTAGTCTATTCGTTCGAAGAGAAGAATCGCACAGTCCTCTGTCAGTTTTCTCCAAGACAATGCTCGTCCTCACACCGCCGCTTTGACGCTGGAAACACTAAGTAAGCTCAAGTGTGAAGTGCTACCACACTCTCCATATAGTCCCAATTTAGCGCCATCGGACTTTCATCTCTTTGGGCCACTTAAAGAATTTTTAGGAGGAAAGAAGTTCGAATCAAATGATGCCGTCATTGCGGCTGTGCAAGAGTGGATTTACATTCAACCTAAAGAATTTTTTTCTCCCGGTATAAAAAAGCTCCCGAACTATGGAATAAGTGCATTGAATAAGCAGGAGACTATATTGAAAAATAGTGTATTTTTTAATTTATAATAATCATGTTTTAAAAAAATAAATATAAATTCCTGTTTATATTTGAACCACCTACGTACATAAACCGAGGATACCTACAGGTTTGTCCGGAACCCTCGGTGCGCGAGTCCGACTCGCACTTGGCCGGTTTTTAGGGTTCCGTTGCCAAATGGCAAAAAACGGAACCCTTATAGATTCGTCATGTCTGTCTGTCTGTCTGTCTGTCTGTCTGTCTGTCTGTCTGTCTGTCTGTCTGTCTGTCCGTCCGTATGTCACAGCCATTTTATTCCGAAACTATAAGAGCTATGCTGTTGAAACTTGGTAAGTAGGTGTATTCTGTGAACCGCATTAAGATTTTCACACTAAAATAGAAAAAAAACAATAAATTTTGGGGTTCCCCATACATAGAACTGAAACTCAAAAATGTTTTTTTTCATCAAACCCATACGTGTGGGGTATCTATGAATAGGTCTTCAAAAATGGTAATGAGGTTTCTATTATCTTTTTTTTCTAAACTGAATAGTTTGCGCGAGAGACACTTCCAAAGTGGTAAAATGTGTGTCCCCCCCCCCGTAACTTCTAAAATAAGAGAATGACAAAACTAAAAAAAATATATGATGTACATTACCATGCAAACTACCAACGAAAATTGGTTTGAACGAGATCGAGTGAGTAGTTTTTTTTAAAAACGTCATAAATCGTAAACCGCAATTTACCTTACATTCAATCAACTGAAATATAAAAATTAAAAAAAATATATATTTTTAAACCGAAAATACCTACAGGTTTGTACGGAACCCTCGGTGCGCGAGTCCGACTCGCACTTGGCCGGTTTTTTATTTAAAATCTATGATCATATCGAGAATATTTGTCTTTAATATTATTTGTATTAGCGACGATAGGAATTTAGTTTAGATGGAACTTTTATTAGATTTAAAGAAATATTTTTTGTGGTTTTATGGGGAGTGTCAAGTATGGCATTAGTAAGTTTCCCATACAAAACTTAGTGTCGTGTGCAAACTTTAGAGGTTGTATGCCTTTTTTTTCAGGATGGGAAATCATCAAATGACTTCTCCCGCTCTGGCCGGAGCGGGAGGGCGTGTCAGACTTTTGCTGACTAAAACCCACCCGTGTTCCACCAGTTGCCCATGCCGGGGTCACGGTATCTCGCTTGAACAATCTCGCGACCCCGGCAGGTTGTATGCCTCACGATTGTACAAGCTGGTTATAATTATGACATTTTGAACTGTCATAATTAATTAAATATAATAGGGAAAATTCTTTAAAAACAGAGCAAATTTCTGTGACAATTTATGCCATATCCACCAGTTAAGAAGTATTAAGAAAATAAAGAAGAGAGTCCTGAAGAAGTATTCTTTACTCATTATACCTACGTCCTGGCCATCACCATCCTGCCAGCGAACCCTCTCCACAGTAGTACAGCGTCAACAATTTATCTACAGTGTTACTGAATGTCAAATATAACCATATTATTTTTTTATATTTATTATTATATATCTTTTTTCATTTAATAACGTATTTCTATCCAAATGAGGTACGGTCGAATTTCGAGCAATGGGCGATCACTAGTTTCTTTAAAAGCGTAAGCGTAACGTTCAAGTCTCAAGCTTTTAACGAAATATTATAGTTCTACATTTACGTAAGTTTTATTTAGTTCATTAAAGCTTGTTATTAAAAAGTTTTTGTTAAAGTTGTTGTAATTTTAGTAGTTTTAAAGTTACTAGTAACTAGTCATTGTCACAGCAAACATTGTCGTGTATGAGATTAGTCATCAAAATTATCATAATCAATCAGTTACAGCATTTGTTTCACAAATCTAAACAAGTCAGTTAAAGTATATAAGTAGGCACAAATCCGCTTAATTCCGCTTTTCTTTTCATGGAAAAGCATCCCGTTGTCAAGAGATATAAGTTATGTCGTAATTTTTCTTCGAGAATCCAAGGTAAGCTCTCTGTTTCCGCATTTTGTGTACAAATCGTCGTTATTAGATTAACTGTGTCGGCGACGTTGACGAATATTGTGATTTTGGGTAGCATTATTAGTAATGACAAGATGACATTGCAGAGGTAAACAACTTTTTTGTGTTGACGTGACACTCATGGAAATGACTGTTTGTGTGTCCAATGTTTCTTGATTTATGAGTTTTTGTTAGTAGCACCGCTCATGTGAATGTTCATGAAAAGTACTTTCTATTAAGTTAATTCTAGTTTTCGAGTTAGGTGCTCAAAATTTGGACTCCAAGCATTTATTTGAAATAAACCAATTACAAGCACTTTTGAATCGTCAAGGGGCAGTGAGTTGGAAAAATGAAGCTAGTTGCCCATTCCAAAGCGTAGTAGGTACATATGAAAAAGAATGAGCAAGAAACTCAATGAATACTCTTTTCAATCAAATTTTGTTACAAAAATTTGATCACATCATATATGTTAAAATTATCAATGTGAAAACGGTGTAAAAAGAGTGCAGTTTAAAACTTTTAAGGAGTATTAAGCCCTGTAATCCTACTACTATTATAAATGCGAAAGTTTGTATATATATATGGATGTGTGGATGTGTTTGATGATGTTTGTTACTCTTTCACACAAAAACTACTGATCGGATTTGGATAAAAGGAACACAGTTAGTTTATAATTATCCCGGTAGTACGTTCCCGCGGGATATTTTCCGACCTCCACGCGGGCGAAGCCGCTGTCAAAAGCTAGTTTTCGTATAAATAACAACATAGGAGACCTCAAAAAAACATCAAACTCATTCCAAGATACTCATTTAAATCGGCCACTTTGAAAGCTATGAGAAAATTTAAATGATATTTATACAAATTAGAAGAAAACTCTTGTTTCAAAAGTGAATTTCTGAATCATTTATCTTAATAATGTTACAAAATCATGTTTCATAACTTGCTTCCAATATTATCGAATTTAATTCTGCACATTGTGTGCTGCTGCCTCAACAACGTATGTAATCATGAAATAATGGAAGTCAAAGTAATGAAAGAGTTTAAAACGTCATCGGTTTGTTTGTCTGAAGTTAATGAGTGAAATGAGTATGTGTACGGAACTCCTATTTTTATTATAAAAATCAATTTCCATACCCAGTTAAGTTTTATTTATCATCATCATCATTTCAGCCTTAAGACGTCCACTGCTGGACATAGGCCTCCCCCAATTTGAGGGGCTTTGCCATAATCGCCACGCTTTGCAGGCGGGTTGGCGATCGCAGTACGGTGGTAAAATGCATTGAAAACGCTGCTGCCCATTCTCTAGTAAGTCCCTTTAGTCGTCTTTTACGACACCCACAGGAAGAAATGGGATAGTGTTATTCTTTACATCAGGCAACACACGAATCCGAACCGGATCGAAGTTTTATTGACATATTAAAAATAATCGAGTTTCCAATACAATGTTGGGGGAAAACGATGGTAGTGAAGATATTAATTATTCTTTAAAAGCATATTATCCATTTTTTGTCTGCGTCTATCCTAAACCATCCACTGTAGAAAATGCATAGGCATGAAACTGTTGCTACGTGCCGATTTTCTCAACTAGTTTCCCCCAATATAAATTCAATTACTAACTAACTTACTTATTGGCTCAGACTTTTGAACTAATGACTGCCGCAGCCATAATTTCTACAATCAAACCTAAACTTTTATAACCAGATGAATCTATAATTTTAAATAAATAATATAATTGATGCAGTTCAAGAATATTCATCAAGTCTGGTACGGTTCCATCCAGCCAATAAATGCCGGCTTATTTCCGGTTGCGGCGGCGTCTCGTGAGACTCCTCCGTCACAGAAATTTAGATTGGCTAGATATTTGTACTGGAAAGGAAGACGGACCACTTATTTTTCATACCTACTGTTGTTGAAGGCTCCATAAATTTCAAAAAGACGAAGCGGATAACGCATGAAAAGTTTCTTGAGTTATATACATACAAGAGATTGGTGACGCTTTTGTAAGAGGCCGCTACGCGATATTGACGGAGTGCTACGGCGTGCTACGAAAATGCTACGAGAATATCGGTTACTTTGTCACATACCCGCGAGCTAGATGTTAGCTGAGATAAGAATGGACAAATGGTTTACTTAATGTATTATCGGTGTACAGTATGTATCAGAAAATCAGCTGTTTCATGCAAAACTTTCTACTCGACCCAAATGTATGAAACAAAGTCCTGTACTTGGTTAATTTATCTCACTCAAATCGATACCAAATTCCAAGATTTCGACGAAAAAGTTTTTCTAAAAGAAGAACAGAAATAAATCTCAATTGATTATGCGCACGTTCATTATTCATGCGTATAATAAAGTAGGAGTATCTGTCGGACACACTGTACTACTTACAACGGGGTTACTTGGGCGCGAACTTTTCACCCAAGGTCGGCTGCAAAAGGTAACCGGGCCCGCTTCGCACAACCTGACCTATTAATTTTCATTTGCAACTGCGAACATTGATTATTTATTGTTCCACGTATAATAAGGCACGCAGCAACAAACGATAGATAATTAAATGTCCGATGGAACGCCGTCATTGTCGTGATTCATCATAAAATAATATTACCCAGTGTTTAATACTGTTTTGTAAACTACATGACAAACAATTAAGAATAATGAATATGTTTGCCCTATTTGTGATAATGTGATTGGGTGGCGTGCGTGCGGGGCGAGTGTGTCGGTCCGGTGACGCGTAGTGTCGAACGGTAGGGTCCGCACGGCGCGGTGCGGTACGGCACTACTCTGCATCCGCGCGGCATATTATGCAGGGACTCTTAACGGCTGCATGACACGCGATGCACGGTGATTCACATTTTTTTTGCGCTGCAAATCTTGTTACTGAACATAATAGGGCAGCCGTTCTCGTTCATTTCGGGACGACAAAGCAAGCGCATCAATCAAAAGAAATTAAACTTCCCGCAGCATTCATTAACCAAATGAATATTTATATTATAATTTTAATTTGACTATATTTCACGAATATAATTGTTTCTTGATAAAGGTCGGGTTTATTTTGTTTGGGCATGGTCTAGATAAATAATGAACAGTTCGAGTAAAATTCCGGTACTTAGGTAGGTATAGTAATAAATTATGAATGAGTTGGATTTTAGATTTCACAAAGTTTGTCTTGGATGATAAGCGGCCTGGATATACAAACTACTTCAATATATTTCATCAACTCATAAATTATTTCGTTCAGGTCAGCAAGTAAACTAGTTAATTTGAACCAGTTTACGCAGATTTTGATGAATAATTCATTTATCAGTTTTATTCGTGCAACGAATCCGTGGTTTGGATAAAAGGAGAAAATGTTTTTTCATAACGAATTCAGGAGTAATTTGATAATCTTGTGTTGTGTGCGAAATAAATAACTCGATTTTTATGTCAAAACTTGGCTCGGCGGGGAAAATTAATGGATATCCTATGTTGTGTTCACGTAGGTACTTATGTATAAACAGCTTTAGGAAGTAGTAATTCACGTGTAGGTACGCCATTATGATGACAAAGGCTAGAGTACTCGAGGGGAAAAGCGGAGGGTCGTGATACAAAGACCGATGCTGATGTATTGGTCCGGAAATCACAATTGTAGAACGCAAATTACCCCCGTCCTTTCTTTGAAATAAATTCGGTGAATTACAAGAAAAACAGAAATGTACCTACGAGTAGGTATAAATGTAGGATTCCAGATGAAAAGGACTGATATAATTAGCTATGTAGCTTCACGTATTGAATTACAGCGTATTCCAGCGTATTCAAATGTAACCTTTCGAATTATTTATAGATTCTTTGGTGTAACTAAAACTCTTCTCCTATCCATGAAAGAAAAGATAAAGAATCGAAGGATTGTTTTCTCGTCCGCGAAGACCCTAGATTTGGGTCGTTCTATCAGTATCCTTAAGCCCGTTTCGACATAAAATTGACACACGGGATACCCAATTTATTCAAAAAGGATAAAGTTTATTTCACTGATGCCACATAGAGAGCAGTGGATAGATTTTATGCAATTAAAACATTGAGACTATATTGTCAACTAGCTTCTGCCCGCGACTTCATCCGCGTCTCAATCGACCCGGGGTATAAACAGTTTCACAGAAAATTCAAACCCCTTTTCACGCTCTTTGGGATGTAATTTCAAAAAACCCTTTCTTAGTGGATACCTATTCCTCACAAAGAACACATCCTCCAAATTTAGGACCAGCGGTTTAGGCTGTGCGTTGATATATCAGTCAGTCAGTCAGTCAATCTATATATATAGATGCGGTTTGAGTGACTTCGACAAAAAGAATCAAAGATGGGTACTTATTTTTTTCTAATGTATTATTATAAGTCTGTTATAAATGCTGCCTATACCTAATTGTTGTCTAGAAAGTGAACAAGTTTTAACGAGCTCTTGAACTTTTAATTAAGATGTTGCTAGCCGGAGAGTGTCAGCTATTTGGCTGCTAATAGCGGTTTAGTTCTAGTTGATTGATTTGCTCTAGTTTGCTGATCGACCGCCTGATGTCGCTAATTATACAGTCATTAGGAATCTTCCGTTTGCTTAGAAAATCAATCAATCAAGACCATTAATCTAGGTTATGGATCTAGGCAATAATTTTCATACTGATATATTAGGTGTTGGGATGAATATGTAAAGATTATTACAAAAATATGAATTGTTTCAAAATCAAGTACAGGATATTGCCAAAATCGTAAGCATCATTTACATGAGCACCTTATTTTATAATTTTCCGTTATTATCAACTTTAGCGAGAGGGGTAAAAGTACTCAGTTTAGATTTAATCCCTGCTGTTGGGGTCCCGGCACGTATTGCTCTTAGTTACACCTAGTTTTGTTCCACAAATTTAATAAATTACATAAAGTATTCGTAATTAATACAAGGTGTAAATTGAGCGCGGGTCCAGAGAGCTACGACTTGGAAAAAAAAATAAGTTTCATTATTTCAGCCGAACGCCTTACACTGATAGACATAGGTCTCAATTTGAGAGTGGGAGTTTGCTACAACCGCTACACTTCGCAGGCGGGTTGGCGATGCCAGTATGGTGGTAAATTGCATAGAGAACGCTGCTGCCCATCCTCTAGTAAGTCTCTTAGTCGCCTCCCTCTTACGACACCCACGGGAAGAAATGGGATGGTGCTATTATTTACGTCCGGCACCACACGGAACATCAGCTTAGTGAGTTTAAAGTCTACAACGCGAACTTAGGTACAGACGCCAGCACATCAACTTACCTCAATCTGTCAAATTTCTTTAGTAGATTTTCAACCTTATATCACAA
The DNA here is from genome assembly GCA_932294355.1 of Aporophyla lueneburgensis. Classification (NCBI taxonomy): domain Eukaryota; kingdom Metazoa; phylum Arthropoda; class Insecta; order Lepidoptera; family Noctuidae; genus Aporophyla; species Aporophyla lueneburgensis. The sequence goes on from OW028746.1 coordinate 9,931,095, forward strand.
TAGTGGAAGGTTAATTTTCGATTGGTAAAATTTGACAGATTGGGGTAGCTTGACCTGCTGGCGTCTGTACAGAAAAGTAGCGACGTGCAAAAATACCTTGGAGTCGACTTAAAATAAATCTGCTCAATACTTTAAAAATCACTTGAATATACGGTTCCTGCGGGATAATAAATCCTTACAGTTTCACGGCAGCATGGCCGCGTATAAAAACTATTAGAATAAAACGTATAAGCATTTATTTCATAGTAACGTTCAAAGGGTTTTAAGGAAATAAATAGTCGGTAACATACCATGTCAAGTATGTTATTTTTACTTAGAAGCTCAGTTATATGCCCGTTTATGTTTACGTAACCTACTTACATTTAAAATAATAAAAATGGCTCATGCTTTACAAATTCCACTTTATACTACAAAGTTACATTTCCTAATTTATGAAATGATCCCCGTGCTTTAGAAAGCATGTTAAGCATTTGGTCTCAGTTGTCATTCGTACATCCTTGACAGTCGCTTAAGGTAGTCAGAAGGCCAAAAGTCTCACAACTACACTTGACAAGAAGTATCATGTTACTCAGAAGCTGGGTTGTAAAGTCAGGCAGTCGCTCCATCCACATCCACACTATATAATATAATATTATAAATGCAAAAGTAACTCTGTCTGTCTGTCTGTCTCGCGTTCCTGCTAAAACTACTGCACCGATTTAAATGAAATTTGGTACACAGATAATTTAGAGCCTGAAAAAGGACAAAAGCTTCTCTTTATCCCGGCAGTATGTTCCCGCGGGATAATTTCCGACCGTCACGCGGGCGCTGCATCTAGCTAGACTGGAAGATATGGAGCGACCAATGTAATTAAGAAAAAGCTAGGGTGATTGAAGGATTAAAATTAACATACAAATTAAATTAAAATATTTTATAAATAAATATCAATTTCCATTTAGTCGCCTGTCACGCTTACCAATAAATATTGATAAGTCTTACTCTTTATATAAAGTCAAGTCTGTCTTGCATAGGGCATTATCATAAAAGTGAAAAAAAACCGGCCAAGTGCGAGTCGGACTCGCGCACCGAGGGTTCCGTACAAACCTGTAGGTATTTTCGGTTTAAAAATATATATATTTTTTAATTTTTATATTTCAGTTGATTGAATGTAAGGTAAATTGCGGTTTACGATTTATGACGTTTTAAAAAAAAACTACTCACTCGATTTCGTTCAAACCAATTTTCGGTGGTAGTTTACATGGTAATGTACCTACATCATATATTTTTTTAGTTTTGTCATTCTCTTATTTTAGAAGTTACGGGGGGGGGGGGACACACATTTTACCACTTTGGAAGTGTCTCTCGCGCAAACTATTCAGTTTAGAAAAAAATGATATTAGAAACCTCATTACCATTTTTGAAGACCTATTCATAGATACCCCACACGTATGGGTTTGATGAGAAAAAACATTTTTGAGTTTCAGTTCTATGTATGGGGAACCCCAAAATTTATTGTTTTTTTTCTATTTTAGTGTAAAAATCTTAATGCGGTTCACAGAATACATCTACTAACCAAGTTTCAACAGCATAGCTCTTATAGTTTCGGAATAAAATGGCTGTGACATACGGACGGACGGACAGACAGACAGACAGACAGACAGACAGACAGACATGACGAATCTATAAGGGTTCCGTTTTTTGCCATTTGGCAACGGAACCCTAAAAAGAATATTGTACTTTCTTTTGTCTTTTTCACTTACATAAAGATATAGTGCAGATATATATTTTTTTTGGTTGGCACTACGTTGGACTAAATTGATTAGACCGACCGAACTTAGTAAGTTTGCATTTGTATGTCGGATTTATGTTATAATAAACTGCATTTGTAACAATCTGTTGGAATAAGTGAAATGTTTGGTAACTACACTGCCTACTCCTGTGGTTAATGCATGCCGTGGCAGCCTTTAACTAAAGGTAAACTATAAAATGTAAGAATTTGTATGAGTGCTTTAACATGTATTTTTGGTGTTATATTTGTTGGTTGTCCTTAAATAAAAATAAATAGTAGGTGGGTCTAAATACGTTAATAAAGTCGATACAGTATTCCCGCTTGAACGTCAAGTTAGGAAACAAAAATAACATAACGATAATTAGGTCACATGATTTATTTATATTCAATTCTTTTGAGCTACACGGTATATCCATTATGTACAAACTCGTATTTATACGCTATAAATATTTAATAACAATAAGCAACAATAACTGCGTACTGCGTAGTCCACAAAATTATACACATACCTAATAGTAATTATATTACATATGTAAATATTATTTTGCTATGCCATATTAAATTTATCGGGTCTGTAAAATAGAAACTTTATAGTTGCAACGTGATTAAAATACTTGTGAAAAGAAGTTTGTTTATGATATTTTAAGAACCAGATATATCCTTTTGAAATGTACAGGAGATGATACATCCTATTTCAACATTGAATGTCACTCCTGTGAAGTTGCTATTTTGCAGATTCAACATTAATAACAGGGCATGTCGATTTATAGATGTATTCTCAGTCAAAGGCTGTGCTGGGCTAAACCGGAGCAGGGCCGACCGTCCGGACCATGAGTAGCATGAGTATCGGAAGTTCCGCACATTACTTGTTATTGATACGGAACCCAAGCCGACACAAGCCAATAAATTGACGATATACATTGTATGCCACATTTAATTTTGTAATTAATGCATAATAGCCGTTTTCGATGTTAATTTTAAACTTTACGATACCGTGCTCTTACCGACAGTTTTATGCATCTGTAAACCTATGACGATATTTAATTTTATATTCCACATTATTTTTACATAGACTTGTTTATTAGGTAACTACGTAATTTAAGCACACCATCCTTCATTCAGTTCTGAACGCTGTAGGCAGAGATGCTTTTGCAAAACCACGTTAAATGAATGAGAATGAGTTAGATGAATGAAAGCTTTCAAAATTCTGGTTTGAAGTAGGTAAGAACGGACAAAATGCGGCAAAACGGGGTTCACTGGCTGTTTTGAAGTCCGCCATTTTCTTTGCATCTCCATTATTTACATTAATTGATATGCGTTTAATTCAGGGGAAGCAGGTAGATAAATATTTCGTTCCACTTGAGGAAAACGCGTTCATATTTTTAAGGAAAAATAGGCTCTCAGTGATGATATAACATAATTGTGGAAAGCCTCATTTGAAAAATAAGGAAATAGTCTCTAGCATGATGTTAAATTTTTGTTGACCTCACAGATTTGCTCAATTTATCTTCGCTACATAATGTATTTATAGTAAAATTGTTTTTTTTATACTTTAATATAATTTTGTTTGTTATTCTTTCTCATCTAAGTATTTTCTTTATACTTATCCCTGTACATTCAGTGCTAATTTTTGATACAGAACACAGTTATCTTTAAACGCCTTTGCATGCAACATGCCTTTTTAATGGCAAAGATATCGTTATTTTTGATAATTTTAGACCGAAAGTACGGCGATAAAAGTTTCCTTACATAAAAACAACAGTCACTTTAGCAACTTCTAAAATGTATAGGGTGACTAGGTAAAATATAGATTGACTGAATTCTAGAAATTGATGCGACCAATCATTTATTGCAGAATACGTTACTACATTTGATAAAATTTTATAACTTATAAAATATAATAATTTGAGAGGTGACGCATCAACTTATAAAATAAGTCTTTACCTAAATATTAGTAATTTACAAAATATATACATTGTAATTATATTTCTCTTTTATGCTCTATAAATACTAAACAGTTTAAAATAAAGTACTTAGTATGTATATGATAAATATTTTTCTAGATTGGGTACAATTTATTCCACAAAAAGGATGCTATAATAAACAAAACCGATAAGAAAACATTAAAATTAATTTTATTTGCCAGCTCCAGATTAATTTTACATTCTTTTCTGATAAGTTTCAATTCAACGGGATGGCGAAACATTACCCCACTCTGTTACAGTAAAAATGATATCAATCGCGGTGTAATTGTTTTGAAAGTGACCAATTTACTAGCCTTTGTCGCATGTTAACATCACAAATGACTGCTTTACGTAGTTAGATAAGCAATTGGTTACATTATATACGAGTATGTTGGTTCGCTAGCGTTTATATTAGTTATATAAATACTTTATTACATCGTTAGAGAACTCGTGAATTATAGTCGAACAAAAACTGGAAGTTTAGATGTTGACTTTAAAAAATACAAACTCCAAGTGGTTGAGTCCCACTAGAAACTATAAAACTACACAAGAATCGCTTCTTTTCGCCACAAAAGTGTTGTGGACGAGTTTGTCTACAGTAGTGTTCCTGTAGAGCCAACTTTCCTCGTAGCTACTATATTGTATTGCCTGATATCGCAAGTTCGGAACTTAAGGGCCACTAGTTTTCCGCGTACTTTGCACCAATCACCTGGGATACATGCGTTTATTCCGTAGAAATTACCGCGAATTTCCGATTCGTACCTAAATGTACAAAATACTTGTCAATATGAGCAGTGTGAGATGTTTTAGCATGAGGGCCACATCAAACGATCTCATTCGTTTGATGTTATAAATAACTAGCCACAACCAAACGCAGAGCGCAGTGATGAAAATGTTGAAATAAAATGGTAAGTCTCGTTTAACGCATTGCGTTCCAATTCACGATGGATGTCACCTGCGGCGCTATAAACTACACGTGCGTCAGGCATTGTCGATGATTGCTGCAATTTACACGAAAAAACGCACGTTCAACTCTGACTGACGTTTTATTTCGTACTTCTCGACACGTCACTTGAGTGAAGGTGAAGGTCAAAAAGTATTATTGGAAATGGTGTTTTACTTTAGGAAGTTGAGTCTGTTTGAGCTTTTAAAATGACTTATTTTGACGTTAGACTGGTAAATGGGAAAGCGAATTTTTTTAATCGAGATGTAATGGCAGCTACCAAAGATTGGTTATTCCTAATAGTCTTGTCAGCTGTCACTTTGTAACACAATGTAGAGTAAGAAACAGAACCTGTACTATGATTATGATACAATGGTATCCTTATTCAATGTACACATAATAAATGAATGGCTAAATAACAGTACCTAATCGCCTCTTAATATAACAGTTATTCAACTGTGATATGTTAACATTATAAAATGACATACTTAATTATAATTATGTACAATCAAATTATATATCACCTTATATTGGAATGACGACACGACGTGAAAACTTACGCTTCTTTTTAAATATAATATTTTTTTCATTATAAAATGGTACACTGTTAAATAGTTAATTAAAATGCTCTAACTTTGGTTACCGAGATTATCTTTGGAAAAAAGCATGAGGTGTCTAATAAAATACTGATTGTTATGTAGACATTGATGGCACACATATGATCACAAAACAGAATTTACAATGGTTTATCAATAAGTTCATCACTTACATTAGTCAGACATGCAAAATTGGATACATTCATATAAGCCTAAGTCTCGTAGTCGTATTGAATCAAGCATTTTATTTCGAAAGTTTTAGCACATTTCATCACTTTATTTAGCTACCAAACTTTTCACTAATAGTTCAATTCGATATTTTTTAACAATCGTTCTTTTACGAGTGGAATTTATTTTGTGATATATGTATCATGACACATAAGAGAAGCAGGTAGGGTGTGATGTCTAGGGCGGGCGCAGCACTGCCTGGCTTGCCCGCAGCCTGCACTCGATCTGCCCTGGAACCACCTTCTGTTAGCTCCCGGGACCTGGAGTAGCCTTTGACCCTCTCTCCCTGAACGCTCTCCTCGTTGCTCCGCCAGTACACCGTCGCTATTGTTGCTAGACACTGGAACAACATCATAAGCGTCAGTCACACTGTTTAGCCTCATATTTCTGTCAGTTTTTATCCCCTGAAAGTAGACAGCGCAACGGATGGCTGCAATCGAATGGGAAAACTACAAAAGTTACCGATTGCTTTGTGATGGTGGCGGCAAAACTTTTGATACAATACTTTTGTCGGTTTTTACGACACCACGGAAAAGATAGCTCTATTCTTTATCAGAAACTCACATATCATTTATGCATTCAATTATATTTTACACAGAACGTTATTTATATGTGTATTGTATAGGGGAAGTACGGCCAAAATGACATAGACGGACAAAATGACACACCGGGCTTTTTTCGAAATTGGCGGGCTATAATCCTGCAGTTGGCATATCATTATGTGACGCCGGCCATGGTGGAATACCTGTTAAGTTTATACCGCCATTCACTTGGTCACGCCGAAGTTACTTGCAGGAAAGCGTTTTGTGCGCATAAAAGTGTTTTATTTTTATTGATTTAGTCCTGTTTTTGATCAGTTTCTCGTGGTTTCTATTACATCTTTTGTAGTAAATGCAAAAAGTGTAGCATTATACTGCATTACTTAAAAGTATTTATTTATAAATCTCGTGTTTATAGTAATTATGACTTAATTAGTGTTTAGATAACCTGTGGGGCAAAACGACATACTTACATTCGGGGCAAAACGACATACCTTTATTCAATGATGAGGTTTTCAATGTTGAATCGAACTACGATAACGATCCTTAAAAGCAGTCAGAAAAGAGGTGAACCCAAGTACAGAAGACTCATTACGCTGACGACTCGAATGTAGAATATTTCCAGCTGTGTCGAACGGTGATGATGATGACTGCGCATGCGTTTATTGTAACGACCTCTTTTCCCGTTCCAAGCCCAACGAGTGCGGTGCTACGGTGCAACAATTGTTCTCTTTGGGCTCATATTTAATATTTTGTGAAATATGTACTTCATAATTTTCGTTTTCATTATGTATGTCATTTTGTCCGTACTATATGGACAAAATGAATTTTCTTAGAGGCTTCGATTAATTTAAATTATATTTTTTATATGGGTCCTATTCAATTATGAGTTTACGTAGGTTAAAACTTATGAACCAAAGATGATTATTCAACCTAAACAGTGATTGTAACTATGTTAATTAAAAATATATGATTAAAAAACAAAACCGTATGTCATTTTGGACGTACTTCCCCTATATATTTCTACATGAAAATTATTTTCATCCGAACTTTCTGAAAGTTATCTTCATAATTTGGTGATAACATGTCAATAATTCTTCGTTAAGGTCGCCAGCCACGTGGAGGGTGCATAAGGGTTATGAGGGAAGTCATGCAGGAGTTGTCATGGCAACTAACTGAATTCACCGTTCCAGGTTAACACGGGGTGGATAAGGATAAGTAGTAAATGCAAGTCGACCTTCGATCTCTCATATCTTACATATTATCTAGTTAACCGATCAACTGATGGCATTTATTCTTCTGATCATATTATAAAGACAGGACCGGACAGAATAAGGTATAGGTATCTATTTAAGAAAACAAAACCTAGCCAAGTACATACTTATATTGCTAGACATGCCAATGCTATAATACCTATTTATATACTACTACATTTCATTCGATAAACTAAGTATTTTCGTAACCCATTTTGATTTTGATATGTTTTGATGTGATTCACCGTAATTCGTTGTTACGGTTACACGAAAAAGTAATCGTTTATCTCGGTGTTGTTACAATATTTTCCTGTCGGCTGCTCCACAGATCTTGTCAGACAACAGTTTACTTTCACCTGATTGGAGTCACTTTATGAGCTTCCCAGAATTGTTCGACAGTACAATGTGACCCCCTTGTCTATTGATAACATGATTCTTTATATTTATTCTGTTATGTTGCTTATAAGGCGCATAACGACATATGTATTTACAATAGAAGACGATCTGTCTTCGGCTGAGAAGGTTATTCAATCTTTGCAAGATCAAAGGCATTTGCATTCTGATTTGCATTTGATTTTAATGATAATCTGTTACTTTGAATCCGATCAATAATTCAACAATTATACGCCATGCTAAAGAGAAGTTGCTTTCTATCAATACAATCATTAATATTTTAATTAAAAAAGTCTTATTTCTTATTAGAATAAATTTATTTAGAACAAATTAACAGACACGATATGCACAAAATAAAACTAAAAGCACCAAGATTGGATCGTTGGAGTAATTTTTGTGCAATGGAGTAACTCTAGACCCCACGAGGGTTACTCCATTGTACCAAATTATTAATTATTGATAACTATTAATTTAGAACCTCTTTATTGAAGTATTCCAATCAGCTCCGTTTCTATTAACGGGAAAAGGCAGTTCCTAAAACTGGTAAAACAAATTAACCGAAGCCTAGTTTTAGCCCAATCGGTAGGTACAGACGCCAGGTACCTTTTATTTCCCGACGTTTCGACCGAATTGCAACCGGTCGTGATTACAGGTACCTCAAATGACAGTACTCGACGGTTTTCTAAAATAATATTGTGCCTTAAACTCTTACTACTACTCCGAGACTAACCGTATGGTTTAGAGTTTCTAATTACAAACATTGCTTTTATCGCCTAACAATATTATAAATAAGCCCGAGAAGCCTTGTTGAATTAGTAAAAGTGAAATGTTTTTAACCACTTGTGATTAAATTATTATACCATGTCTTGTATTGGCACTTAGTCTCGAATTCCCTGTTTTTCTCTAATATGTACTGCGAAAGGTTAAAATACTTCTTACCTTAAGTTTTAGGTCTCCTTTCCTAAAATGTTTAGGCTTGACTTTGAAGTCGAGCGCCAGGCTCGTGGTCTCGAGCCCATCCTCGTGCTTTTCATGTGAGGGTGGCACCAGAGCGATGGAAGGAGCTGGCTCCCCATTGATGTACCAGGCCAGGCGGGTCGCGGGCCTGGACCGGCCTGAAGTGCAGTTGACCTGTACCCGGTCCCCGATCTGGTATCGGAGACGGGAGCCCGTGATTGTGGGGCCGTGGTCAGGAAGCGCTGAATGAAAAGAAAGGAAAGTTAGATAAAGTTGAATGATAAAGGTTAACCGTTTCTTGCTTGACATAGCAGGCAAAAAAGGAAATACATGAATAATGCAAATATGTACTTGTAAACATGAATTTTAAGCTGACCCTTATATGTAGACACAGGAACCAAACATCCCATAGTATTTTACGATGAGAAATTTATTTCGAGGAAACTTAGAAAATATAAAGTGTTTGCAAAAATATAACGTGCCAAAACCCTCAACAGATGATTGATTTTAGTTTGTAGAACCTGATGGTGAAGTTTGAGCGAAATATAGAGTTTTACGCTATAGGAATAATAAACAAGCACTACACGTGGTAACCACCCGTCACGCTTGCCCGTTCGAAAATTTCTCACATACTCGTATCATGTGATGTTTTCGTGTGGGTCGTATAACTAAAGATACCTCCATAGTTATAGCTAGTAAGTATATTTTTGGCAATATTAGCTAGGAAAAGCATTATTAAACTGCCCCTTTTTCAAGAAAGAGAACCAATATCCCAATTACTTAATAAAAATCCAAAACAGAACCAATTTTGTAGGTCAATGTTATCGAAACCAATTTATTAGCAATACATTACTGTTCCAACAGCTAACTTACTTAAAGCGAACGTACAAAAATGTAGTAGTGGATGCGATTACTTAATTGTGCTGCAATTCCACCAAGTAGGTACTAGGCAATAAACTAATGCTGCCGCCCTCTGCCTCCATCTCCAAATTGAAATTCACATTTGGAGTAAACGTCATGATGTGCCACTGTGCCACATGAACTACAAACTAGCAGGCATTTTGTTTTTCTCCACATTTCGAAATCGAATCTGGAACGAATGTTTTCTTTTTCTTTTTTTTTTAGATGTTAGGTATTCTAAACATTTTTAAAACTACAAGTCGGGTCTTTCAGTTGTTTTAAACAAGGAACGATTTTTTCTTTGGAATAACCTCACTATTTCTACTCAAGAAGTCAAGACTAAAATATTCTGTACAAGCCGTGACTAGTGTGATCGAAATTGTCTCCTGTTAGAAAGCCGTTTTCCAATAAATTGGTCTCTTAAAAGTTAAAGATATACTATTTCTTTGTACCTACATCATGAGTGAACGTGTATAAATGTATCTACTACGTTAACATTTTCAATATTCAAAATATGTTTATCAATAGGTACTTAATTCAACACTTAAAATAGTAAAGGGTTAGCAGAAAACTAGGTAGTCAGTATTAAAATGATCTTAATTCTTACCAACAATGACCATGTCTCCGTGGTCAGACACAGTAGGAAAGAGGGGCCTCTCTCCCGACACCTCGCATCGGTAGCGGCCTCCCGTCTCCAGCACAGCCGGGTACAGCGTCACGTTCGCACCGTTTGGACTTGATTTCTGGTACAAAGAAATGAGGATGTTTAATATTCATTGTACGTGTGATAAAGTGCTTGTTCTTCAGGCGCCGCCGATTACAGACAGGTTTGGACATTAATATTGTTTGTTTAAGTATGTGTTTTCTATGTTGTTTGTCTGTCAGCTTAAGAGGCCGTACACGAAATTCTTTGAGTTTTCTTAGAATTTATTTGACATAAAGTACACAGATACAGGGTGACACTTAATGTAATATGCAAAAAGACTGGTGCAAGATAAATGATCAATGACCCCTATGCTAGGAAAAACCTGTGTTACAGGGGCCATCCATCCGTCCAATATAGATGTTATAAAAGGTACTTACATACAATTTAGTAATGTGTACATTAAAAAACATAAATGACTAATACAATTAATTTTTCGAAATTGATAATTTTTTTATTTAGATTTTGAAGTCATTTCTTCTTTATCATGTACTCGTGGGTAACAAAGCACAAATAGATACATCAAAGGAATAATATTCGAATCACCGAAATATATCACCATATACGAATCACTATATCACCATATACGAATCACTAAAACACTGTTCCGAGAAAAAAACTATTCAGCCATTTTATTATTAGAAAGGTGCCTAGGTTCTTTCAAAATGAACGCTCTAGGAATCTAGCCAGATGGCTAATGTCTATTTTTAGTATTTATGGTAATTTACAGCACAACAAAACATGTTCTGTTTCTGGAATATAAATGCTAAGTAATGGTGATTGTATTTCCCATTAAATAGTAAAATAAAAAAGTGTTATTTATTTATATATATATCTACTTTAATATACTACAAACATACATAACAAAAAAAAAAAAAGAAAACCACAAAATATACTATGGGCAGCCTTATCGCCTTCTCCGATCTCTTGCAGGCAACCATAAACCCAATCCCAAACAAAAAAAAAAACACTTTCCCTATCGCGTTAATTCCTATGCCAATAATCTTAACAACAAGTGACCCTTTAAAGAAAGCCTTTTAGTTCTATAGTTGTGTCCACATTTCAAAAGAATAAATTACGATTAATAACTGATAGATTTCAAACTAATCTACACTTAAATCTGGTTTTGGATTTACAGTCATGTTTAACATTATTCTAAAACACAAACCTATAACAGTAATTTGATTTCAGGAGTTTGGGGTCTCGCGTTGGAGCCCTAAAGTGTCGGAAGAACGAAGACTATGTTTATCAAATAAACAAAGCCCAAAGCAGATTTCAATACTTACCCCTGTTTATCTTGTCAGACTAACAGAAATGTGTAATAAATTAATATAAGAAAATCCTCCCTAAAATTACTTGTTTGACTTCCCCCTTAATTGAATAACTCAATTTAACTTAATTAAAGTTACGAAAAACCCGGAGAGAAAAATCTTATTACCAAAAAATGTTGGTAAACACTTAATCCAATCTGTGGAGTTTGTGGATAAACAGTGAAGGAACAAAGCGTACGCGCAGTAAGTTAACTAAACAAGGTCCGTAAGTGGGTAGGTAGCCACCGCTAATTATAATGTTGTCATTAGCTTGCCCGCCGCCGCCGCCGGCGCGCCGCCGCGAGCCTTGTCGCTGTATTAATGTACAGATTTAAATTGCTTACTACGTTCAAAGTAACCTAAGGCTATTTTTTCATAAAAAAATATTTGCCTCCATACGTAAAGCCCGATATAAAATTTTCCCAGATTCTCTTCCGTGTTTTACAACACGCCGAGAATTCATTTTCCGCCTGTTGTTATTAAACCGTCAGGGTAAACAGCGTGGTCTTAGGAAAATATATCTATTAGCGATACTTCTACTAAAAGGATTTACAAGAATTTTCAGCCAGCAGTTATTAACCCTTGCAATAACTCGTCCTAACTTCTTTTTGTACTTCTCTCAGTGAGTTATAGAGTTCCGAAACACATAAAACGAGTGTATAATGTAAGAGCGGATACCTCCGCACATAAAAACTCTCGTGAACGTTACATTTATTTGGAGATATTGTTTTCATTACGTTTTGTTTGCTCAATAAATATAAAAAAGCAATAAAAATTTGTAAATGGGTTGTAGATGATACGCGGCGGCAGCTTAATGAAAGAAAGTATAAATGAGTCCCGCACGAGAGCGCGTGTGTTTACACCTGCGCCTCTTCACCGCGTAATATCCGGTCCAGTTTTATATTGTTTCCTCTCGGGGAGACCTAAGCAAACTCGACTCACGGCCGGATTAATCCAATTATACGTATCTACTCTAAAAGTTCATCCGCATTAACTGGTCGGCCGGCATTTCTGTATACAATTGTTCAGGAACAAGCAAACCTTCGACATAGTTAGAGCGCTGAGTACTGGAAACTCTTGAAACTGTGTGGTTTCCAACGTAACACAGGAAATATTAAAAGTGTGACATGAATATCGATTGAAAGCGGAGCTTCTTATGCGGGCGGGGTCTCACTTACCGCAGTATCGAGAACGTCTATATTAATTTTTGTTTAAGGTAATATTTTTTTCATCTTTAGTTACCCACATAAGTAACACCAGTGTTAATTTCAGTGTTCCCGAAATAAACCTACAGTTTCTACACCTATTCGAACTGTAGGCGCTTATAATTTAAGGCAGTCTCCGCCGTAAGCGCGATTGTCGCCTCGCTCCTCATTCAATTCAATTTCCACAGGCGAGACTGCACGGCATTGCATGACAACAGTTATTAGTCCCGAATTCTATTCTAAGTATTCGCCGAATTAGAGAACTAACGCTTCAAAACATGTGCTACAGATTTTCATGAATGTTGTATTGTATAGATACTACTTTCATATAACCTACCCACTACGAAATATACACACACCATTGGATGCGTTGCAACAATCGCACGAATTGTTCTCCTCTCGTATTGACACGTACAAAATACAGGGTTTTCCAATAGGGACCGGGTATTTGAATTGAAATAAAAATACATTGATTGTTTATAGTTAGATTATAATTTCTTTTTTTGGCATTACGTATGTATCATTTAAATGACCACCTCGGCGTCATATGGTAGCGTGAATACGAGAGGTTCAATTTTCCATCACTTTTGACATCACGAAACCTCTACCTTATTGATGACGCGTGTGATGTTTTTGACAGTTCTTGGTGTATTCGCATACACCATTGATTTCACGTAACACCACAACAATAAAAGGGCGATCACAAAAGAATTCACATGAGCTGAGAGGTCGTATCTTGTTCACAAATCTTGTCATCAAGAACCCGTTGAATTTTATTATAATTTTATCTTTTATTAAAATAACGGTTTCTCTAGCCGTATGACAGTGGGCACCGTTCTGTTGGAACTAAAAGGCTAATGTTCGTAATTAACAGTGTTTAAAATCTAGTAGCAGTTTTACCTCGGCGACAATCAAATGGCAAAAACTTTTCAAAAATTTAGAGAAACTGGAACTATTTTTGACAGATTGAGGCTCAACCTGTGAACGTTCTTAAAATTACGAGAATTGCCCTTGAGATGTCTGTCATCTTGATAATTGCTAAACATTTGAATGACTCCTCTTCTGTTCAAAATTCGTGCCAATAGGCAATCTAAAATGGCCGCCATCTGTCAAAGGTCCTTACTGAAAACCCTTTAGAACTACGTTAGAAAAGTTCCTGCTGTCACGAAAACACAAACCAGTCAGCAAGATGACCCCAGAAAATTGAGAAAGAAAATACGTTTATTTGCAGTGATTATAACGCAGAGGAAAAACCGAAACACAAGAAAAAAAACCAAGTTGGGGAAGTATGCAATTCCATGCGCAATGGCCATCACTCAGCAAAATGCCTTATGCGAGACAGATCCACAGCGCAACCAAGGAGAAAAAAGGCGGTAACCTAGAGCTGACTGCCATTTAAGTAAAACAATTAATAGAAATGCCTTAAGTAATAGGTAGAACAGGCTGGTGTCCGCAACTCCACGTCTGAGCGCGTATTTTGCGTACGGGTGAGAAATCGGTTATTCGATTCACCCCAGCTCCTCGAGGCCAAATGCCTATACATGAAATGCCTTGAGACTAAAGGGGTTCCTTCACTGACCTCAACATCAACCCCAGGCAGTGGGAACTTCCTGCGTGGCTCGTGATCGCGCGGCACGTGTCGGAAGAACTCCTTGCCGTCCTTGTACCACTTGACGGAGTACAGCACGTCGGCGGGGCCCAGCGCCCAGCGGCACGACAGCGCCGCGCGCGTGCCCAGCGCCACGTGCGCCGGCACGCGCAGCTCTAGCAGCTCCAGGCTTGTGACTCCGTACTCTGCACAAAGAGAAGGAACGTTATTTGGGTCCTGTTGGTCTACTCAAAGAATCAAGGTCCTTAGCTGGACACAGACCTCTTCCAATAAGACCGTTCGTGAATCCTAGTATAGAAAGGGTAGTAGGAAAGGGAGGGACGTTGCTACCGCTAACCTAGTCTATCAATTAATGGTCGTTTCACTGATATGGGTCATCAAATACACCCAGCCAGTTAAGTAGACTTTTGTTGGAACGGTGTCGTTATGAATATTGACATCAATCGTTGATTAAAAACGACATTCAATTTGAACAAAAAGATTGAAAACTGAAAGGCTGCAAAATACAAATGAATAAAAACACATTTTTCAATCACAAGGTCCGCAACCAAAGTGCTTACAAAACCTTTTTCAATAAAAGCTGCTCTACATATGCAAGTGTAACTATAAGTAGGTAGGTACGAGTATTTTTATTTGGCTGTAGGTAGCGTGTTATGAAGGCAAAAATCCATTAAACGCCACGTCAAATAATTTCCCATGTGACGCTCGCTCGCGGCCCGTAAAAGAGGCACTATTGCCCTCGCCCAACGGTGGATAATATTACTTTACGACCCGCGGGGCGAGCTCAAATGTAAGTAAATTGGTGAATAAAGACAACGAGCACAAACAGTAACGGCACATGCCAATATTAGCACAACAATTTTGCTCGAAGACGACCGCGGAGAACTGACGGCTAATAAAAATTCTGAACGATCGTTTTCCCAATGTCTTACGCTCATTTGAAATGATTTACTTTCCCCGGTTCGTCACAGTCAACTGCCAACATGGAAATGTCGAGATGAAATATTATTAGATTCTATACAACTGCCTACAGTGTGCGTATTTATAGTTGAAATATACTGCGGCGATAGTTCTGTATTGATTAAAATCGTCCCTATTTAATTGACAGAGAAGACAAAGGCAATAACGGTCGTGCCGCAGATTCTAAGATCCTAGATAGAGTCTAGATAGGTATTTTCAATCTGTATAATACATTTTGCTATTCACTGGGCCTTCAATTTCAAAAATATTCACAAGTTTCGTGAACGCAAACCTCAAGAATACTCTAAAGAATATTCGAATGGCAAGTGACTTTGAATAACGACGACTTTTACGTGCCGCCATTTTATTAGGGTGACGTCATATTAGAGTACACAAAAGAGCATGTTATCCGCGCGTGATATTTAGTTATCTTAGGCACGCGGGCTAGTGCTCTCTTGTGAAGACGGAAATGGTGCTAAGTGTGGTGTCAGCAGACGGGCGGGGCCGGCGGGCGGAGATAGTGCACGAACCAGTCGCCGCACTTTAAGTACTCTGAGAAGCTCAGTACAGGTAAGCTGCGGTTCGGTTTTTGATCCAAAAAGATCAAAAGGGACTCTTATAAACACACAAAGTAAACGTAGACATATTTTTAATGAGGACTGGCCTTCCAAGTATTTGCTCGATGCCTGTAGAAAATTTATTCAGATAATAAATAATGAAAAGTGATAAAACAATATAATGATGGTAGGGAAATCAATTATTTTCTTGTTTATGAAACACGGAATTATTATAAAGCAAAAATATCGAAGTTTTACTGAAAAATATTTTTTATTTATAACTCAGTCGAACGATGCATTGAAAAGCTTAAATTCGTCGTATTCATGACTACAGATTTTCATTTCAGATAAGCCTCCGCTACAGTGGGGCTGAGTGTACATTATTTGAAGTAGGCACAGGACAGGCCCTCTCTGGCCGGTCTAGCCGCTATCCAGAACAATTGGAGGCAATAGTACGCTTCAATAAATGTAACGATGTTCCTCGGGTAGCCGGTGAGCAAATATCGAATTGAATAGGTATCGATAGAATACTTCAGCTGGTTTTTGAATAATTGCGTTCGTTATTGTGGATTCTGGACGGAAGATAAATAAAAACGAAGCCAATTTAGTGAATAATGCGCAGTTGGCTACAGTTTGACTTTTTACTTTAGTTTATGTTGGCGCTCCAATTCTCTTGTGTATTTAAAGTAAATTACGAAGTATTTCTGTTGGTAAGAGATACTGATAGACAAGCGTGAAAGAGATTTTAACAGTTTAGAGCTGTCAAAAACTGTCAAAATGTCTTCCTTGCTTGTCTATAAGTTAAAGTTTCAACACATATTTAGGAGTCATATATTCCTTAGGCGTGTTGTGAACTTCTGATGTGCTGCCTACGCTCGTTTTCTTATTTCATACTAATTTGACACATTCTATTTTTGTCTGTCTGCTGCTTGTTTTAGCTGCGAGTAAAAATAGCAATGGTTTAATTTTTTACGATTTGTTTATAGACTCTACGATCCTTTATTTAAGTAGGTAGGTAGATAGCATTTGGCGATGTTGAGTAAGACTCATAATATGCCCAGCCTTTTCATATGTTGAAGTTGGCTTCTAGTCTAATCAGATACAGCTAAATACCAGTACTATACATGGAGCGACTACCCATCCGACCTCCACACCCAAGTCACTTGGTACGCCTGATTGTCAGACTTTCAGGATTCTGACGATCCGTAACGACTGTCAGAGATCCTCGAATGACAGCCAGGGTCACCTGCTTAACGTGCTTTTCGAGACATGCAGGTATCTTGATATGTGAAGATGTTCACCCATCCACGGACTCACCAAAACAAGCGTAGCTTAACCTGATCTATCGACATGTGCAGCTGGTATTACTTTAGTACCATGTTCAATTTTCCATATATTTAAATCACAACTGTAAAGGAACTTGCCTTTACAGTTGTGATTTAAATATATGGAAAATTGAACATGGTGGCCAATTCGCTTAACAATTAATTTATCTCTGACTGTACATGTACATAACTGACAGATGACTGATTTGATTTCGATGAGAGAAAACGGGCCCAACGGCTTAAAATGCTTTCTGCGGCACGAAGGGATCTTGGTATGTAAAGATGTTCACCCATCTACGTGAATATTGAGTAAGACTATACGATAATAATACAAGGAGCTATAGCCGTTCACAGCAATAACTTCTGTAATAGCACATGTCAAGTGTATAATGAAATAATTAACAATTGCGTCATCACTGAAGCACTTTAAGCGCCCGCTCTATGCTTCCTCGGCCAATTACTAAGGGCACTTGCTGTTCAGGTCGTCGCTACATCAGAACTGTCATTTATTACTTTTTAATTACGCCATACTACTCAACTGAAAAATAAAGTGAATGAACTTCAATGAAAAAGCCACTATCGAATTAAAGTTAATTAATATATTTTGTTCAAATAGTTTCATTTTCGAAGTTGCCGACTCAAGTTGACTCATGCAGTAGGTATTTTGTCTTTTTTTAGACTACTTTATTCCATGAATGTTATAATATCGTAAAAACGCTCCTATAAAAGAGTGTAAAATATAGCTCATTGTGGAGAATATCTTATGATTTATTATGTCGCATATTATATTATACTTATGCCTACTAAATGTGGTGTTTGCAAGAAATTCACAAGCTGTGTTACTGTAGCGCTGTGAGTAGACACTAAAGTTCATAATTTATTTATGAACTTTATTACTTTACTTTAATTAATTAAAAAGTGAATGCAAATTTAATGATAACATCAAACACTCGTTAGGTAATTATAATTTGCACCGATGCAGCGTTTTTGCAAAATATTCTTATGTATATTTACGGTGAACACGAGCGAGGAAATGGGATATAACGATATAACGTTCGCGTAAACCACCGCTTGTTTTTAATCATCTCTAAAACGTGCGATAGTAAAAAGAAAGAATGCGATACCCTGAATACTAACAAGCAATCTTGGTATCAGGTGTAGCGGTAATACCGAAGAGTCGAAGTAATGTATGGTTTCAATATGTGTTATCAAAAAAACGGCTCGCAAACGTCGTCGGTTTGCATCTTTTATTATACGACGCTCCGTATCGAGGTTATACTTATTTTTCTTCTTTTGTGAAAACACCTCAGGTTTCTGTAGTAGTTCTTTGTTTTGAATCATTCTGTGTTTTATAATCTGATTCCACGAAATACTTTTTATCAATTAGGAATGGGAATCTGTTTTCTATTTGTTGGTTGTTTCAATTTAAATTATTATGATACGACCCTGCTGACAACCTAATTATTTACTTTAATTATTCAGCTAAATACACATTAACTTAAATTTCTTATAAATTACAGCCAAGCAATAGGAATCGGTGACTTTAATAAGTAGTAAAAACTGGATATTTAATGTTACTTTTTCCAGTAAATTTAAATTAAACGCTCCGCCACTTTTTCTGCGTGTAGTTCGAAGGAAAAGGCAATTTACTCTATAACATAAAAGTATTACTGTACATTTAACTCTAACTAGGTTCGCCTGACATTTATGAAAGTGGACGCCCAATGGAGCCGTGGTAAGAAACCTTCACTTTTCCAACATGACGTATTTCGGAGTCACGCGATAATCCTGCCGTAATGAATTGGCAGCTGTCACTAAAATTACGAACACAATCCATGCTAGAATATGTAAGATACCTGCGCCTGCGTTAGACAGGCGTGACTCACGAATTTATTGTAAGGGAATATTTTCTTGGTGAATTAATTGAGTATTAGAACAAAAGAAAATTTTGGAGATCTTGAGTTTTCATGTCGATGTTTTATTTTTTTATACCCTATTCTGTGAAGCCTGTATTTTGTAGTAAAATATCAATTAGATAAGATCGTTTTCCTTTAATCTAATAACTGGCGTCTCCATTACAATCTAAACCTAAAGTGATTACTGAGGCAGTGCTTGATCAGCGAATCATTATTCTAGAAGCTTCGTTACAATGAATAGAAGACCTAAATTTTAAATGAGTCAGTCCTTTGTTATCATTTTACAATAAATCCTTATAGATTCTGAAGTTTAATTTAATAATGTGCCAATCATGCTGACAAAACTTGACATTTATATCAGTAGGTAGATTAAATTTTAGGGGGCCTTGCTCCTGTCTCTTGAACTAGAAAACGAAACGAAAACGTAAGGGAAAACGGTTAAAGTGTCTGATTAAAGAGTTGTTCGACCACTCAACTAAAATTTAATATACAGTACATAAATCAAAAGGATAATCATTGAAATTTATTGAAAAAGAACCTGCCTACCAGAAAGTTTTCTGACACTCGAACATGTAATTATACGGTAGGCTGTCTACTAGTTCACGTATGTACTACATAAATATATGTATGTATAACATAATTATGTTCTTCTAAGTTATCATATTTCTATTTCATGTAGGTTTCAAGCGTTGCAGCCATTGTTGTTATTACTCCGAATAAAATATTGGTATCAAAACCGAGGCAGAGTGAAACATAAATACGTACTCTTCGTTTAGCAAAGAGAATTGTAAAATATCGGCTTGTTCTTAAACAAATTGTACAAAAAGTTGCATCAATGTGGTGTGGGGCATCTGGTTTATGTCGAGCACAAGTGGTGGTGGCATTGGCGTCGATACACTTCGCACATGGGCATCGGATTGAGTGCCTTTTAATCGCGACCCACTTCCATTGATTACGAGTAGGCAAGGTACACACCAAATAAACACGCTTTCAGTAGGTAACACTAAATTCTGGACTACGATATGTTTACTGGTATTGTAACGAAACGAAAATGGATGGCAGATAAAATGAGGTTAATTTACTAATTACATAATATTCTCATCTAGGCTTTTAGGTCGTTTGTAAATGAATTTTGTTTGTGTAGGTGGTAGAGACGAATGTATGAAATTATACTTATCATTCCACACAAATTGACTGGCGGAAAGGTTATTTTTAGGAGATTTAACTCCTTTTCAATTTTAATCTACAGGTAAATAGCTACAATTACTAGTATTCCAATATACTCTCTTGAGTACGCTTTGTTGTATAGGCTTAAATATTAAATAAAGTTCGTAGAATATGCCACAGAAGTAAGGACATTTCAATTTTCGCTTTGCAATTGCCCCGCCATTGCATGATATGGTATAAGTTAAATGTTCATGTAACAATAAATTAAGCTTGTTTTCAAAGTTCAGTAGTTAAATGCTAAGTTGGAACGCTGTTTTGCTTCATGTACAACAAAATAAAAACGAAATAATTAGCAAAACTTTCTGTTTTTAATCGTTTTAATACGAGTTCCTTCATAATGTTTTGTACTGTTTGGCGAACGTTTAAACATTTTAATTAAACCACTTACCAAGTACGAAAAACATTAAGTGGGTACTGTACGATCGGGGAGGGTTCTTAAGCGGCGTTTTAAAATTCTAACTTTCTATAACCTGGCCCATAACGATATGCCTAGTAGTTGAGAGCATTTGTTATTTCCCTTGCTAATTTTATTGTAGCTTGTTCAAATTAGCTGAGACCGAAATAGATTCTGTTAAACAAAAGCTCTTGCTCGTAACGATAGAATAATTAAGAGGTCTTGTAAATAATATAAAAGAAGGGTCTTTCTTGAACCATATTTTTCTCAAGTTGGAGTTACATTATGTCGGGTCAATTATGTTCTAGAGGACTTATGTTGGACGTTTCATTAGTTTGTATGTTCGCTCCGATAAATAGCACTCATCATAGTTTGGAGTGTGCAGGCTTGCGTACTGGAGCACTAGAGCTATATCGTGGAATTAGCCGGACGTTTAGGGTTGCAGCCGAATGCAGGCCTTCGCGGAATTGCGTTAATCACCACGCTTGTTCAGCCTGTTGTTCGGAATACGATGTTAATCCAGCCTTTATAGAAGCACGCTGATTTGAGTGGTGTTGAGAGCAACTCTAACACAACATATCGTTTGCTTTTACGGACGAAACCGAATAGTTTTACGACATTTTATGGTTTTATTTTATGGTAACATATGGTTGTTCTAATTAATAGTGTATTAAGCCTTCCCCGTCATTATATAATTAATAAAAGAGGCTTGTCAGTTTTTTAATAATCGAAAATCCTCGTCGTCAAAAGTGATGTTTCAAAGTAACCGATCGATCGAACCGATAGAACTTTTAATGTTCCATAAACCATTCTGTATGGAGTTTGAGTAGGTCATTTTAGAATATTTAAAGAGTTGTTACGTTCAAATAGAAGCATTAGCATATCTCTGTTATTTCATTCGCAGTTCGTTGAGTAAGTACTCTTTGGCAGAGCAGCCAACGATGCAACGAGTGCAGATACGAACCATTTGTTAAATATCACGAAGAAACAAAACTACGGCATTCGGGCTATTAATGATTATATTTTGCTGATTTTTTTAATATGAATGTTAAAAAGATACTCCATAGTTTTTGGAATAACCTGTGGGAAGTAATCTGGTCGGTATAATCCGCTTTTTCTTCTGTTAAGGTAATTACCGCAATTAATCTGCAGAGAACCAACACAAAAGACGATAGAAGATGTATTCTACCTTCTTTTGTTTTTTATTTCGTTGCAGATTTAAAATCATAATTCGAACTTTCTGTCATTTGTCAAATGCTTTTATAGATGACATTTCGGTTGACAATAGTCAGAAAGCCCAGTTCCCAAAATAAAAGAACATAGAACACGACTACAGAACTAAATGTAAACTGTCTTTTATCAGTTACCTGTTTGTTTTTGTTTACTCACAAATTAAAGGCAGACTCGTGGAGTTATTGATTTGTTGTGATCTGATTTGTGGAGTGGGTTCCAGTTTAAACATTGAATGTTATTGTTTGCCTATAACATCATTCTTCCTTCCTTCTTCCTTCGTTTCTCAGCCTGTAGCTTATACTTTTACAAGTTAACACGAGTGGATATTGTAAGATTTAATGATTTTGTGGATTAAAACTGAGTAATCAGGAAGAGAAAGCTCTATAAAAGTTAAAGCTCGTATTTGCCACCGTCACACTCAACATAATGGTCGAATTTTCCGTTAAATTTAGCTATTTTCACTGTGCCACATTTCAACACAAGCTACTGCTCTTTTAGGACAGATTATCTGGATGTAGTCGTATTCTAAACTAGCTGCTGCCCGCGGCTTCACCCGCGTGGATGTTGGAAATTATGTCACGGAAACGTACTACCGGGACAAAAAGTAGCCTATGTTACTCTTTATAACTTTAGCGTCCAGACGATTCGGAGATTAACCGATATAAACAGAGAGACAGACATGTATAAAACAAAATGTTTTTTTTTTTTGTCACAAGTACCGTATATACTTTCATATTATTATGTGCATTAAGTGAAAAGCTGATGATTTGACGATACAAACAGTCACTTCAATTTGATATTTTTATATTCAATAAGCTTAGGAATGGTTCGACGATCGAAAAATTTTAAAATTCAATGTCATTTCCTACCTAGTCACTGAAAGATCAAAGGTCTTAATGTCAAAAATAATAACTACATTTTTATTTCGAATGACAATCTCGCAGGTCAACCGCTGAGGCTGCTTAATCGAACTTGCCTGTGGCTACTTTAATAAATTAAGACCTCCAGCGAGGGCTTAAAAACTTAAAGCTAGAGCGACTACTCGCTAAGGGCACCTCCTGTGGGGCACGGACTTCGGCTTAAGGCATCACTGGTAGAAGGCAAGGGACGGGCTGGATCGGAATGAAATAACAACTACATTTTATCGAATGTAATTAAAATGCATTACTTTACCGACAGACAAGCCATAGTAAAAACAACTGAGCACCCTAATTACGTTACAAACTATCAATCAGAATCAGGTAGTGTTGCAAAGCACTCGAGTCTTCGAGTCTTAATTTTAGAGACTCGGCTCAATTATGCACGACTCAGTGTGCTCAAAAGGCTCGGAGACTAGAGTCAAGCCGAGCCCGAGTCATTCTAAAAAAGGACTGGAGTCTTAAAAAGGACTCGAGTCTTAAAATGAACTCGAGTCTTAAAGAAAAACTCGTAACATGAAGATGAGACTTGTAGTTCATCATTCGAAAAAACTCTAATAACTCGTCAGATTTTTTTGTATTATAACCACTCATTTGAACTTATCACCTTCTATTCGAGTCTTTTCGAATGATGAGCTACAAGTCTCATCTTTATGTTCCGAGTTTTCTTTAAGACTCGAGTTCATTTGAGACTCGAGTCCTTTTAAGACTCGAGTCCTTTTTAAGACTCGAGTGCTTGTCTCTAGGCTTGGAGCCTTTCGAGTACACTGAGTCTTGCATAATTGAGTCGAGTCTTAAAAATTACGACTCGAGGACTCGAGTGCTTGTCTCTAGGCTTGGAGCCTTTCGAGTACACTGAGTCTTGCATAATTGAGTCGAGTCTTAAAAATTACGACTCGAGGACTCGAGTCCTTTGCAACACTAGAATCAGGAACCATTTCGAAGGATACTCCTAATCCATTGATACATATGTTCGAACCTCTTGTCAGCTCAACAGTGTAAATAACGCAATGAATATTATAGAACTGTCATAATGAAAACCATCCCTACTGTGAGTGTGTTAGGTAATTACCGTGCAAGTTATTTATTTATTTATAACTAGCTTCCGCCCGAGACTTCGTCTGCGTAAATGTCGGTTATTGCGGACGCAGACAAAGTCACGGAATAAAACGTAGCCTATCTCCTTTCTCAGGCTCTAAACTAT
Organism: Aporophyla lueneburgensis; assembly: GCA_932294355.1. Classification (NCBI taxonomy): domain Eukaryota; kingdom Metazoa; phylum Arthropoda; class Insecta; order Lepidoptera; family Noctuidae; genus Aporophyla; species Aporophyla lueneburgensis. Next base: position 9,955,196 of record OW028746.1, read on the forward strand.
CTGTGTATCAAATTTCATTTTTAATCGGTTCAGTAGTTTTAGCAGGAAAGCGAGACAGACAGACAGAGTTTTTTTGCATTTATAATATTATTTTATGGATAGTGTGGATAAGCAAACCAACAGCACAGTCACTTACAATTCAACTAAAATAAAATTTGAAATTGGCATTTCAGTAACCATGCAAATAACAAGAACAGCTAGGAACTGGATTCAACCTGGTTGCTAGGCAACCAAGAGAGTTCACACGATAATGTAAGTCGTACATACGTCAGTAGCAACGATCACTTGTGTAACTAATTACTTGTTAGCAATACGTACAGACACACGTACTTAGTACTAACACTCAACACAAACACTACAAGCTCTGGGTGTTGTGAAACCTATTGGTAGGGCTGGCCAGACGTTAGCTGACGGTTGATATTAGTTATTAGTAATAAACTCATTAGAAAAATATAGGCATTGAGAGTGAAGAACTTTACGTAAATTTACATAGAGATGTTAAAATAGTAGTTAATATAATATGATTACCTTGTTCCTAATTTTGATTCCTAGGGTAATAGTGTCATTGGGTTTTTCGATCTGAAACATCTTAGTAGCAATCCGGAGTGGAGATTTGGGCCCGGTTAATGACGATGGGCTCGCCCCCTATTACATGGAACTTAAACATAACTGGCGTGACTGGTGATTTTTCTTTCTTCTTTTCTTTTTCTTTCAAATAAGGGTAAAGTTTAGGTACACCTCTACCTATCCTTTCGGGGAAACAAGGCGCGACGTTTTGCTATTTTAATATAGAAAAATTTAGTTTCTGAAAGGTTTATTTACTCAAAACTCATCATCAGTCCGAGTGCCCATATCTCAATTTATTCAGGTCGGCGCAACATATATTTTTCTTCCATAACTCTATTCGTCGTCATCTCGGTAGATACCCCCTTTCTTACTATATCGTCATTCATACTGTACATTCATCATTTCTTTGGTCTTCCCCTACTCTTACAGATGGGGAGATTCGTCTCAACTGCCCCAGCGCCACCGCAAGCGGCCCGCTCGAATGCTAAACGCAACATTTTGACTGCGTTGTTTCGGCATCAAAACATAAATAAAAAAATATCAACCATATACATTCTGAAGCTTCTTTACCTCAGCTTTTGAATGGTATTATTTATTTTTATGATTTTTCTTTACATAACCTCGAAAAATGTAAATTAAAATTGAAAACGTGTTTTCGGCATGATCTTCAATTTATTAATTTTTTTGGACCACACAGATCGAAAGATCAGGTGTTTTTACTTCGATATAGATTATAAAAAAATAGGTGTTTTTCGTTTTTTGCGAATAATTAAATGTGAAGCAAAACGATATTCGCACGCCGCGCGCGCCAGCCGGGAGTACCGACGCCGCCGCCGCATGCGTCGGCTGTCGGTCTTTCTGTCTTCTGCAAAACGAATGGTCAAATTGTAAACAATGTGCATAACCCCACTTTGTGTTTGTACTTGTCAGATAAAATTCGCTCGATGATATCATAGGTACTCACACGCATAAATACTTTACACTTCGCAAAAGTCAAAAGTGACTTTCTCTTAAACGATTGATAGATATGTTATGATATCACGAACATAGTATTCTAGAAACCGTACATTTAAGAAATCGATCTTTTCTCGAAGAAATTCGCTTTGAATAGCGGGTAAATGTAAGATATGCCCGTGACTGTGTTTACCAGAAGGAAGATCAAACTCTTTCTACGTTTAAAAACATAAAAGCTGCGACTCGACCTTTAAGATAACGACTACCCACAGTAATACAATGTTTACCTACCCACTAAAACCTGCCTATTTTGTTTTTTCATAAAAGCTTTTAAAGTTAAAACGTTTACATTTAATTTTACTTGTCTAGGGTTTCTCCACCAAAGATTAAAGTTTATTCAGAAATAAATCGGGTTTCAGTTGCCAGAATTATCTTATTTTTTAAACAAAAAGATTTCTATTCCTTTTTTTAACCGTTTTGGCTACTGGCAACCCTAATAGCCAAGTGAATGTGTCAATAAAAGTCCCGTTCAGTGCTCGATAAATGTCGCGGTGTAAACAAGCAGTTGTGCATTTTATGTGTAATTAACGAGCGGGGCCCAGGGGGACCCCTTGTCGAAATTCGTTTAGTTACGATACGACTGTCATTCGATGGCCTAAAAACTGTATAAACGTTTAAAAGTTTAATGTCTAATTAAGTATTAGTGTAGGAAATTATATCTTGGGCAAAGAAACTTCCATGACCCGTAACCTTTGATCTAGCCATGACTTATGTTCTAATTTTGAATAGTTCAGACAGGGTTTGGGGAAGTTTTTATGACTATCTGAATGTACTGTCATTAGGAAGTTCGTTATTCTTTTATATATAGGTAGTGTGAAGAACCCTTACCCTGGTTCTCATTAATTTCCTAAGACGTCAAAACGATTTATCTCAGATCAAGGAAAATACTGTTTGTGAGTTATGTCCTAATTTCGAATAGTTTAGACGGGGCTCAGGGACGTTTTTATGATTGTCTGAATGTACTGTCATTAGCAAGTTCATAATGTTTAAAGGGCATTGACTAACTTGTATGGGACTTTGGCCACTTATAAACAAACAGTTCAGCTAATAATATATGATTGATTTAATAGTTCATATCAGTAAGAATGCCAATATAAACCTAATTTTGTATCAAGATTTATATTTAGATAATTTTTAACATTTTATTGAAATTGGTTATGCATGAAATAAAACTTGCTATAGATGTGACAGGTTCATCATAAATACAAGGTTCAGGGTCCATGGAAGTGCCGGGGACGTCAAGAATCGGAATCCATTTAACAGCCAAAGTAATTGCAATAAAACTTACAAAAACAACACTCACGATGCAAAAAAAACAAAGCGAATGATAACTGTCATTTCGACAACTAACACAACATTTTTAAAGCATTGTGTTGCCAAATAAAAAAAAAAAGATAATTGTATCGATACATATAGAATCGATTATTGTTTTATAAGTTCTTCAAGTATAATACACTCTTCAGTTTATCATTTTTATGTCTTTAATATACGATATAAATGATTAAAGACATAAAAATTAATTAATTAGTATTTTTTTTAATAATGTGATTAAATGAAAACGGCGTTAAATATATTGGAGAGATTACCCTACACTTTAAAGTTTAAATCGATTTGAATTTATTGTTAATGCAGTTTTTGTTCGGCAACACTGAAGTCAAATTCAAAGCCAAAGACTTGGTCAAATCATATTAAATACCAAACAAAAAGATTTTTTTACAGTGCATATTCACACAAAGTTATTAGCATCAGATATTTACTAAAATAGAATTAAAATTATAGGTAAATTACATTTTTGTATAGCAGGGTGTTTAAAAATGGCCAACTCTGGACAATTCCCTTTAAGTTCTTCAAGTTGGGAGGGCGTTTAGTCCGCTACGAGATTGTTCAACAGAATAACTTGTACCTACTTCCGTCCGAAAAAAGTAAAAGTACTGCGAGGCGAAAAATTTCAACTCCACTATGTTCCGCGCGCCCACTGTATGCATGCGGTGCAGAAATTTAATTTCGGTGTTCTCCACCTTGTAACGAGTGCTGAAAAGTGTTGGTATTTAATATTTTAATGATTAGCATTAGAAAAATGTTTAAGTACTTGAAAAAATTTCAAAATTTGTAACTAGGTATAACTAGCAAAATGTGGGAGTATTTTTTTTTCGGGTGGGGAATCATCAAATGACGTCTCCCGGTCCGGGTGGAGCAGAAGGGCTTGTCAGACTTTTACTGACTAAAATCCACCTGTGTTCCTTCAGTTGCCCATGTGCCAGGGCCACGGTATCTCTTTCGAACGAATCTCGCGACCCTGGCAGTGGGAATACTTCTAAGGTGTACTTATCTCTGTCTAAGTCTACTTTCGGACTGACACAAAAATATCGCGGTATGATTTTTTCGCACACTGTATTTCCAATGCACTGTTTTACTGCCGACAGTTGAAAATCCATCAATGTTTTTCGTCTGAGATACACTTTATTGGATTTTTATCCTCGGTTCAAAACCGAGAGCTAAAAATCCGGTGCACGATGAAATAGCGCGGCGATATTTTTACGTCCGTGCAAATGTGGTTTTACGAGTGCTAGAAAGTGTTGGCTTTTAAAATATGTTCACGAAATACTTGAAAAAAAAAAATCTATAACTTATATCTGTAACCAAAGTTTGTAACTGGCGAAATGTGTATGTCCTATGTTCTGCCTAACCGTTCGTAGAATACAGGCGTGATGTTATATGTTGTGTGTTACTCGTAACTGCATATTTGCCTATAAGAATTTCAAGTTTTTAGTCATGAAGGACCAGTACATATGCTCGAAAACTATTTTAAATTACTAAAATATGTAAGTACCTATTTTTCTACAAAAGAAAAACGGTACCTACCTACTTATAATAAAACAATTCAATCGTTTGACCTCACATTAAGCTTTTAACCATCATAAAAATGGCATGAATACACATTGTTTTCAATAAATATGTATAACAGATCAGAAACTTATTCTTAGAATCAAGACTTGTGATAGCTTTTGGTCATAGCATCACGTTTTGAGTAAGCAGCTTAAAGTCCAGTGGATGGTCCTCAGTAGCTTAGAGCTAGAGAGAGCAACACACCTAACCCCTGAAAGTTATACTGTGATATTATTACTAGGTCGGTAAAGTCAGAGAAATCAATTTATAACCTAATTAACTCTCCTGTATAAATAAATAATAAACATTTTATTTCTCTTCCACAAAGGCTCCTTAAAATTACGAAGAAATAACATCAGTATAAATCCTTTGTGGGAGACTGGTATCTACTCTAGGAAAAAAAAACACAAAGAATACCAGCCCCTCCCCCCCCAAAAAAAACAGTATTTGATGATTTAATCTTAGCGATAATACCTATTACGAAACAAAATAATTTTAACCTTTGGCAGGAGAACACAAACAACAAAAACAAAGAAAGAAAAAGGAATACAAACTTAATAAAAGAATGTAGATATATTCAAATTGTAAGTATATTTTAATCACTACTGTTATTCTTTGACAGTAGCATACAACAAGACCAATTGATGTTTGGTTAACAAAATTTCCTTAATTGGCTATAAAAGATCGTAATTTTTCATGGTAAATGACTGTTATTTCTGGCATATATTTCTTTGTCTCATAGTTCGATTTATTTGGCATTGATTAAGGCATTGGAAAGCCTTCCAAGGTGGACCGATGACCTGCTGAAGGCTGCAGGAATCTGCTGGATATGAGAAGCACAGAACCAGTCGAAGTGGCGGTGTTTGTGGAGGTCTATGGCCAGCCGTAGACGTTTTCGGGCTGAAATGATGATGATGATGAGTGATTATTTGCAGCCGAAAAACGTCCACTATTGGACATAAGACTTCCCGAAAGGGAATTACCATACTTTCCACGCTTGGCAGGCGGGTTGGCGATCATAGTATGGTGGTAAATTGCATAGAGAATGCGCTGCTACCCATTCTCTTCTAAATCCTCTAATCGTCTTTTACGACACCCACGAGAAGAAATGGGTTGGTATTATTTTTTAAGTCCGGCTCCATACGGCGTTTGAAACCCGAAAAAGAAAACAAAAACCTAGCATTTAAGTAATGATCCAAAATTTGGGGTAGTAACCTTTAAATACGTTTATTCTGTCTGTTACATCTCGATCGGCCCTTAATCAGCAATAGATATCTGCCGATTCGATTTCCGAGTAATTGCCTCAATCAAATAATATATGCCTAAAATAATAACAGATGAAATTAATAATGATGTTCTATTCTAGTAAGTAGTCGCTTACATAAATAATGAGCGTTTCATAAACGAATTAGAAATTAGTATAAATATATCCTAGTATTGTCCCATCGAAGACCATGAGTAGGAATAGCTACCACAATAATCGGTGGCTTATTAAACATAGTTAAGATATTTTTTGTATTTTTGTTACAAAATAATGGGAGAAAATTTTCCGTGAGAAAATTGAACTAATGTTATTACTTTACTGCATAAAATTTAAAACGTGCCAATTGCCTAATACACATTTTTGGAGTTAACGATTCGCCTACAAATAAATTAACTTCGTGCGAGTCGCCTCAAGACAATAATATAATAAAAATAAAAACAAATCGGGCTAGTAAATTCATCTGAATCGACTAATAAGTCAAATCGGTACTTTTGCACTCAGTTTACTTGCAAAACTTAGTGTTAATTTCTTTGAATAAATTAACAAACATAATTTTTGTTCTTTATCATCATTTGCCTGCCTCAAACCGAATTTATTTGACGTAAGTAACAGACACACAAGTCACAAAAAAAACCTATTTCAAATTCGATTTAATTCTTATAAGCTAATTAAATAACAACTTATATTTAATTTACTTCATCAGAATTGTTATTCCCATGGTTTCAACAGCGAATAAAAATGTATGTGTAATATTATATCCTTAGAGGATAATATTGAGTGTGTTCGGAAATTCCTAGAAAACCGATGCCGCCTACGCCATGTCTGTATATTCAATGAGACATCTGGAAGGGTTGGCGCTTTGTGTTCGAATATATAGGTCTTAGAGCCTTTAATGATTCAATAGATAACAGGTTATTGCTGCACTGATTAGGTTTCCTGTTATTTATGTAAATGTTAAACCTTTTACATGTACCTTGTACATGATTAAACGTGTAGAAATAATGAGTATTTTTTTTTAGATTTATGCTTTTTTATAAACTCCTTCGTTTTGTTTAAAACCTTTGTAACTTTTTTGACTATTTTTATTTTGACGTAGGAATGAAATTTGACACAGGTAAAGTTTAAATAGACCAATAGTGCAGAAAACTAATATATTGATACCAAAAATGCTTATGAAAACCGTCATTACATTTTAAATGAATTATGGTCGAATTTCGACTACTGGGCGACCACTAGTAAAATGAATTACATGAAGCTTTTTTAGTGACTTCTGTTCACTTTTATTTAAACTTCAAAATTAGGATCATTTCTTGTCAATAAAAAACTTTTTAACAAAAAATTAAACCGCCGAAAAAACTGAAAAGCAAAAAATAATAAACCTTAAAATGATGAGTCGGCGCTTTGAGTGATCTTTGTTCATTGTTTTTTTAGCGCCGACTCAAAATTTTAAGGTTTATTATTTTTTGCTTTTCAGTTTTTTCGGCGGTTTGATTTTTATTTTATATTTTTTGTGGCTTTAATGGACTCATAATACTTGGCAAGGTATACCCTACCCAATAAAAAAAGAATTATCAAAATCGAACTACTCTGTATAACAATCAATCATGTTTTCCGACCCTTTTTTTTTTGGTTGGGAAATCATCAAATGACTTCTCCCGCTCTGGGTGGAGCGGAAGGGCATGTCAGACTCTTACTGACTAAAACCCATCCGTGTTCCTTCAGTTGCCCATGTGCCAGGGTCACGGTATCTCTTTCGAACAATCACGCGACCCCGGCAGGCATCGGTCCTAGCAGACCCCTTCAGTTTTGCTGACATCTCTTTGAGGCGCGCGTGGAACACTACGCGCAGTCGACCCGAGCTTGGTCCTTACCGGGCGGCGAGCTACCCATTGCTCGCCACCCGCAAACTCGCGCCTACGGTGGCCGGGAGTCCGCTATGGACTCCCGACGCCCGGGGCGTCTCCTCCTGCGGTGGCTAGGGACGTGAGGGCGCAGAGATTGCCACTCCCTCACGCGCCCCGCCTCCTCCTTCGCGAGCATTACTGCTTCGCAGAAGGAGGTGACGGCTTCCCATTCCCTCTCGCTCCGTACCATGGCTCGCACCAGGGCCGGACGCGAGAGGTCGCCGCCGCCGATCGCCTCCACGAGGACACGGTGGTGCTCCGCCCAGGCAGGGCACACTTCCACCGTATGCTCCACCGTGTCCTCTAAACGATCCTCACAATGGTTACACCCGGGCGTATCCTCCCGCTTTATCCTGAACAGGAACCCACCGAAGCACCCATGCCCGGTGAGAACCTGCGTCAGGCGGAAGGTAAGGACGCCGTGGCGCCTCTCTATCCACTCCTCAAAGAGGGGACTTACCACCGCAATTGTGGCGTGCCCAGCATTGGGTTGCGACAATCGTACCCGCCATGTCGCCATGAGATCACACTGGAGCTCTGTCCGCCGTGCCGCCATTTGTAGCGGCAGCGGAGTTTCGCCCCGGCGTTTCGCCTCCTCGCGCCACTCCCACATGTGGGCGAGGACCTTTGCCGCCAGATCCCATGGCGGCACTCCGGCAAGGAGGCTCGCCGCCTCGCAGGAGATCGTGCGGTATCCCCGGATTAACCTGATGGCCATGACCCTCTGGGCCGCACTCAACCGGCGCGCTGGGCGCGTGGTCATACATAAAAAAAAAATACGCGTCTAATTGATAACCTCCTCCGTTTTTTTTCGTCGGTTGAAAATTTAACTCTACCCGTAGGTACCAAGGTTATAAATTACCGTAGTATACGACAGCGCTTCAGAAAAACAAAACAAAATGAACATGACAATTTGTAGGTAACTATCTATGTATATCAACCTGTAAATGTCGATGTCGTGAGAAACCGCAAAACAAGCACTTAAAAAGAGTTGAAAATGAGCAATAGAAAGTTAAAACAAACTGCAGGAGTGGCTACCTCTCTATTAACTGTGAACGCGACGGTTTAGTGACCCGTTTGAGTTCCAAACTTGTGGGGTCTGCACCAGGGGACCTGCGACGCTTTGATAACGAAACCAGTGATAATAACACCTTAACAAAGCTATGCTTTTGGGAAATAATTATATTAATATAAGGGTTGACTTTTGTACTGATTTCGTTACTTAAAATTATTATTTTTAAGATATTCCTGGGTATTTTATAGATAAATTGATAAACAATTTTTTCAGTCCACACAGAAGAAATAGCACAACAGGGGGAGAAGTAATGTCACCAACGTGAAAAATCTGGAGTAAAAAACAGTATATTATTCAATAATTTTTTAACTGGCATAATTTCGCAAACACTAATATTTCTAAATGATAATGAATAACGTTCATAATCTTCAAAATATTGACTGTAAATAAATTTTTATTTTTTTGCACTAGTTTTGCCAGCGGCTATGCCCGCGTGGGTGTCTGACATTATTCCACGGGAACGTACGACCGAAAAAGTATCCTATTTATTAAACTAAACTAAACTTTACTGTAGAATACTTTGTATGAACATTGCGGGTACTTACATAAATATCACTCCGCACATTCCGCTTTTCACAACACCAATAGTAGTTATTCGTGTATTGTTCCCATCTGCTCGACGTTCGTAGGTCACTACAAGGATCCAGCAGAATATCAGTGTCAGGTATATTTGCCTGACACATGCTGAGCTGGACTCTCATTTGGTGCCACTTTGAGACGCACACCGCACTTTTGCATTCTACCGCACGTTATTTTCATTTATATTTTAATTTGTGACACTAAGTGTCATCATCACTATTTTATGTCTTAATTTTTTTTTTCTTCTTGTATGCTGGCCCTTTGTACCTACTTAAGTTAAATTGTAATCACGTTAAATTATTATTTAATCATGGTTTGTATGTTGTGATGTCTTTTGTGTGCACCAAATAAACGATGTCTCTATCTATCTGTCTCTTAATCCAGGTCATAAACTATCTGTGAGCCCATCAACAAACACCCAAACTAAACATACAGGCTTCATAAAGTTAAAGTAAGCTAAAGTTCATAATATTAGTACGATTCTGAGAAAAATGGTTTATTGAGAGTTATTTGTTTTTCCAGGAATGTGTGTAAAATATTACCTACAACAGATTGATAATTCCGTATGGTTAGTTCCTAGTAATCCTAGCTCTCCCAGTTCGTACATTTCCAGTACAAACGGACATGGACTATTGTGCAACATTTCGAGAAAACTTATTGTTCTCACGGGAAATCAGAATGGCTGCATTATCGACTTGCATTGCTACCACTGAATACTAAGACTAGGACAACGGAGCACCATGCAGAAACCAACCACGTATCTACCTAGCTATATATATACAAAACGTCGGTCCTTATTAAGTTGCTCCAAATATATCGGATAGCATTATGCTATACGTACTCGTATAAGATACGAGCCAAACGCTTATCCTTTCACACACATTGATAAAGTTTTAGCGCGTTTGAATGGCAATGGCTGACATTATCGTAAAAGTCGAAACTTTGTGTTGAAATAGCTCCAGCGAAACATAAGGGGTTCACGTACAATTGCTAAAGTTTCTAATATACTAGGATATACGTTCCTATTGTTCCCATAATATGTCATAAAAATGTCGTAGGATGTTAACTGTCTCGTTGAAGTTCGTGAGGCGGGTGAGTCGGTATGTCGGTAGGTACATAAGTTAAGGAACAAATTCCCTAATCCTGCAGGTGAAGCCGTCGCGCCGGCCGGCACCGAGGGTCTTCCTGCCGATAGAATTACATCAGGATCGGAATACACTTGAACAAGTGCTCAGCCGAACGATGAACAAATATTTACTTTTTTAACGATAATTTTAATGTTTTTTTTTTTATAATTTCTGGTTGTACTTAAACAAAATAGCAGGAACACTTCAAGGGATGTTAGACTGAAACCTAAACTCATTTTGAAATGTTATGAGAGGTCACACAATTACTATTTTAGGCAGTCTATTGGTACAACTTTCAGACCTAATTCTGATTAACTAGTGATCGCCCATTGGTCGAAATTCGACCGTACTACATTTGAACAGAAATACATTATGAAATCAAAACCACATATATAATAAAAAAATATTTAAAAAAAATGGTTATATTTGACATTCAGTAACACTATAGACAAATAATATTGAAAACAAATATTCTCGATATGATCATATATTTTAGCAATGAAAAAGGTTATATAAATATCTATAAAATTAATTTATTACCTATGGTTATACTTGACATTCAGTAATAGTTAGGGAGCTGGCGAGCAAAATTTCGATATGATCAGCACACAAGGCAGACGTTATTAATAGTGATAATTATACCCTAAGAAACATCAAGGACCTCGGACCTCGTCTGCCACCATGGTGGCGCTGCGTTGTTTTACAGCGTTTCAACAATGTTTAAAAACAAAGGTGTGCTATATTATGCGCACACGTCTACCTCTTGGACTGATGTTTGAATTCCTTATGAAAACCAAGAAAATCGATGAGGCAGACGTTTAGGCCTGTGATATTCCAAAGGCAGACCATTTGATTTCTTTTTTAAACCCGACGCTCGCGCCAAACCAAGCAGGTATAAAATATCCCCATAGTTCCTTTCGTGGTGTATCTCTTTTATTTGGGAATATGACTCATATTATATAAGTGAGAACGGTATAACTCAGTTCCGACCTTTCCGTATTGTGAAACTAAATGTATAAAGCGTATATCTATCTATATACAGCCTCCCCTTTTATTTTGCACGCTTTGCCTCTCAAAATCGACGTATTTTACACAAATAAAAAATGATTTAAAAAAGTTCCTATCTAGATCCTAATCCTATTCAGATTACAATGAAGCATGCAATTTAAAAAAAAAATACTTTCTAATTAAATTTCCAAGCGCATTTCGTTTCTGGTTGGTATTCAGAAAAAAAATGATTGCATAGATTTCAGCTCCAGAAGTTTAATCGTTACCGTGAGTTTAGAGGAAAATATTAAACAAAATTATAAGAATAAAACTATAAAGAATAACAATAATCCCATGCAATACCCGCTGTCCCTTGATTCCGTGAATTTCAAAAAGTTATGCAGCTGAAAATCAGTGAGCAAAGAGTCTGCCACATGTTTTTTCGAATCCAAAGAGTCATAGTGAATCGAATGGGCGCAATGAGAACCGCGTGCAAATGACTTAGTAACTTAGTCCTGAGCGTCTGCCACTTCGATTTTCTTCGTTTCCAAGATAATTGTGACCATGAACTCTAGAGGCATACATGTGCAAATGATTTAATACCCCGATTTTTTAAGCAACTTCAATCCGCTCTAACGCGAAAACGCAGCGACATAGGACCTTAATTGATTGGACCAAATCGATTCGTAATTATTTTAAACTGCAATCCACCTCGACGTGAAACGTGTGCAAATCATATACCGAAATTCTCACCAGCTCCCTAACTATAAGACTATAGACACAAAATAAAGACAGATATTGTCGATTGGACCATAAACAAAAGAATATCTATGCATGTGTGTATTAAATACACGGTAATGAATAGTAGTGTGTGTAACGTGTTATTTATTGAAAATAATATATTTTTACGCATAATTTAAAAAAAATATTAGCATTCGTCACTTCTTCTCTGTATAAACTATAAGTGTGCGAAATTTCATACTCCTCCGTCCGCCCAATTTTCGTAAAAAGGGATCCAAAGTTTTCGCTTCACGTATTAATATATAGAAGATAACTGTTCAAATATTCAAGTCGATTACTGTTTAATCAACACGATTGACTAGAGTATGCCTAGTCAGCATTATACGTCACAAAACTGTGAATAAACCGTTACAGAAGTTTCACATGAACGGGAACCGATGTCCGACATGCGTCAGCGAAAATAATGTAATATGAACTATCCAACTAACTGACCCTCCACTAGTTATCAAATTAACAGCTTACACAAAACTTACTCGGCTTAAGTAATGGCCGATTCATTCTCATGTAGGTATACAAGGAAAAAGATTAGGGATCGGGACTATTTACCGCCCGAGTTTTTCCGACTTTCTCCCGCGCCGAGTCAAACATTTCACGGAGTTAAAAGCCTCCGCCACGGCCTCTAATGTCAAAGTGCGTGTCAGCTGGGAATGCTGACTGAATTTGTTGTCACATGCACACAAAAGATGAGGTGGAACGTAATTGGTCACCCTTCCAGCTAATAGCCACATCAATGTTGATCTAACAGCGTCGTTAAAACGGTTCAAGTGGAAATAAACTTATACAACTCTCTCCTGGCGTACAATGAAACGCGATAAAAGCATCTCTCAGCGTTTTATGAAGAAAACAAACGCTGAATAATAACACGTATCATGTTGCGACAACGACATATGTTGAACAAACGTAATGTAATTACCGCTGATTGTTTACGCTTAATGCAACAATGTGTACAAAGCTGGAGTGAGTGGCGTTAAGCACTTCTCACGTGGTCTAATTAAGTGTAACACTTAGAGTGGTGCCGGGTGAGGGTGCCACTCAATTATTCGCAACTTGATGCGGGATCAGGCGCCTAGGCCCGCTCCGCTCCGCGCTCGCCCGCGCGATCGCGTCGCTCCGCCCGCTCTCCCACAAATCCGACCGACGCATAGCAAAATTCCACACCGCAATTATGTGGGTTACGCGACACTCAGATGGATTATGTGAAATTAAGCGTAGAACAGTAACTAAGTGAGCATAATTCACACCGCCTCAGTGTCTCACCGACACTGCGTAAAGGTTGCGTAACATTATGATGATAGCTACGAGTAGCGTCTCTAACTTAATAGGTTTTCGTTTGTTGAACATTGATTTTATTATATACTCCTCTCCACTTGAATTTCGGCGAAGTTGATTACCTGGAAGTGTCGGTTGAAAAGTACTTAAAGCTAATTGAACTCAAGCTTTGATGTTTATCAGTTTTTAATTTGAAACGAAGAAACAATACCAATGCCCGAGGTCTTCGATATCAATTAAATTAATATTGTAGTGGGGTTGCTCCAATTTTAGTTAATAGATAGAAGCTCTGAAATTGAAATTGTATACGATACAATTTTGTTTGGCAGCCGTAAATATTTCGACGATGATTTCCTCCTGCTTTTGTAATTGAAGAAATAACATTGATTACAGGATGTTGTATTTTACTTTTATAAAGGTGTTTTTGCTGGTTTCAGTAAACGTTAATCACTGCTATACATACTAAAGTTTTTGAAAAGCTGTCGTCCGCTTTTCCTAAATATTGATGGCAACTGTGAACGTAGAAAAAACTTTGCACGTTTACATACTACATAGGACTGTTTGTTTGCTTTGCAATCTCTCATTCCATTACCAAAAGGTATAGCTGTGAAAAAATGATTTTAAACTTTTAAATGCAGTTATTATTCAAAAGGTATTACACATTTCAAGCTTCTATAGTGAAGCTTTCCACAAAATTGAGACCTGACTTCCGAAAGTTAGAGTTTATTTTCGTTTGATAGAATTTTGCGTTGCCGTAACACTGTGAGATTACCAGCGTGTCGTTACGATGCTCGTTTAGATATGGCGCATGAAGAATTGCAGATCTAGAAATGACACGAAGACTTTAACGGGAAGTCACGAAGACAACCAAGTCACTACGAATTTCTTGAAGAAGTCTGGCCATTCAAAGAAATGAATGTTTTAAATGAGATATTGTGCTGAATGATATTTGCTTTATATTATCTACTGAACCGCCATTTTGAAGCCAACTGAACGTGGGCCGTGACTACGAAACTACGAGCTAATATTACTTCGTTTATAAATTATGTATTCAATATTAATTTAAGAGAATCTTTCATTTGAACCTTCATGTTATTAAATTATGAACTCCTCTGTCACTATTTAAAAGGTGATACAATTTTTTTTTAACCTTTACTAAAGCTACCTACTCATAGTTTTAATAAAGTTTAAAGTTGCGCGCACTGTGTGAGACAAAACGGTGGAGATAAGATAGAAAATCTCACAAATGTTCCGGTTTGTTAATGTTTGCCAAGATTACTTACAACAAACAAATACAGAGGAGACATTTTCTTGAGATTAATTTATTTAAGAAAATAAAAGCTTCTAAGTCCGACAGTAAACATAGAAAGGTAGGTATTATGAGTATTAAAAATAAAAGCTTTTAAATCTGTGATTACAGACAAGATGTTTAAGTCTACGTGAAAAAAACTATTCAAGTTTACAGCTGTGAGGTGGATAAACAATCTATTAAATAATTTACAAGTTAAATTATATTAAAACAGAGCAATGTCGTCGTTGAAATATTGGTTAATTCCGCAACCCTTTTGTGCGAGAACAACCATTTTGAATTTGGTGCTACAACAACTCAAAAAGACTGAAATTATTCTTCTTTACAACTAAACACAATTTAAAAAATATCAGCTTTGTGACACGTTGACACACTTATTATATTTTGTAACATTGTGAGCACAACAATCCACCTCGTGTGCAGCCACCAGGGAATGGAAGGATTGAATAAAAAATATATGATATGTACATAGCAAGTAGCGCTCGCAGATTACGAGTGCTCACCAAATTGAGGTGCAATATGGGGGTTAAAAATAATAATATAACCTCCGGGAGGGCCTGCTAGCCTGCTAGCCGTGCAGCGCTCATTCTTTGATCTTTATTATAATAATAAAGTTAGTTCATTTCGCGCCAGTAATGAATATTAATGTTCTCGCTTAAGTCATAAAATAAACTTTATCTGAACAACGCGTCGTCGTAGCTCTGCCACCTCGGCCCTAGTGATAAATTCACAAAGAATAAGCCGAACTCGGTCCGTTTTCAATTATAACCAAAATTCGTATTGTGTACTTTGTAACTTCAATAATATCATGAATTATTTAGGGCGCGCCGTTAATATCAACACGAATTTGTTGTGTTGAACAATGTTCCCGCACCATCTGTACTTTCTACTGAATCTATTCGTTTTATGGCTTCGAAATTACATCATTTGTAAAATGGTTTGATCTGTGAAATTATTCCACTCGTTGATAGTTTGCGTGCTCCTTCAGTTTGAATATCAAAACGCAAACGGAAACTTTGTGTTGACTTTGATTGAGGTTCCATTCTGCTACACAAGCTCAGGAGCAATTTACAGCTCCGACACATTGTGCCAATAGTTCAGATAGTTGTACCGTGTTATTACTGTACTTTATGTTTTCGAAAGCAACAGCACTTCTGTTCGTAGTAGCCCACGAGTACAAAAGTTGTGAATTCGATCTTAAGCAGGCATGGTATTTCAGCACCACTGCTCTTAAAACGGTGAAGGAAATCATTGTGTGAAAATACAGGTATGTCTTGGGAACAAAAATTCGAAGACATGTTACATCCATCAACCCGCACTAGGCCTGCGTGGTGCATTATGGCCTACTCACTCTCAGCCCAGCTCAGTCCCAGCAGTGTTAAAATTGCAGGCAACATCGCCTAAATCCATACAGTTGACATATTCTAAGCCTGTTACAAGTTTTGCACGTCATGGATTTTGTAGAGCAATAGATTTTTTCGCGTGAAAATCGAATGACATCCAAATTAGGACGTTTGGCCCTCAGGCTAAAGCAAATTTGCGAGGGATTTGGCAGATTACGACCCCTCACATTGGAACTTATATTGAATTTTATACTTTATGCAATATCTGAGGTGTGTATGGAACATGTGAGGAGGACTGGGGAATAATGCAGTGTTGTGCATTTCTCATAGACGGTGATTTGAATCGCAAAGAAATCACGATTGTTTTTGTTAGCAAAACGAAATCTCGTACGGGTTCCTCAACACCAACACTGAATTCCTATTGATGAACATCAATATTATTTTTCATTTATATAATGTTATTTTTCGTCGGGAAAATTGCAGAACCTTTCGGAAGTATGAGTAAAAATGTAACGTAAACATTGTACAATTTAATAAAAATCAATTAAAGTGATTACCTGTAAACACACCCTGTTTATTTTGCAGAATTTTATGAACGCTTCGTTTTGTTATTTGCAGAGCAGAGCCATACGGCCGAGAGTGACTCACAAGGAGAGTAAGTAAGACTATAAACAAGGGCTAATCTCGTTCTGTGCTCCGTTACGTTTGTTCTCCAAACATCCCGTGTGTTTGTGCAGACAATAGCTAAGTACAATAATTGTGCATGAAGTGGCCGGGAGAGCCGTGCCTTGTTGGCAGAGCGGGCTCTCTAAGCCTTTCCGATGTGTGACTAATGTTTGTATATGGTAATGAGATGGTAATGACTGGCGCGCTAGTTCGCCTAAACTGGATCATTGAGCGCCCGTTTTCATCACACTCGTCCGGTCAACGGAGCGGCGCAGCGTCGAGTGGTTTGCTAAGACACGGCTTGCACAAGCTTTCTGAATAAACAATGGTGCTCGCTGAATGTGCGCTGGTGGCCGGATGCCGCAAACAGCGCTGCCGTGAGATGTATAATTCTGAACTACAGTGCAACTTTACTGCCTACTGAGCCTGCTGGTCTTTGAATACAACGTTTGAAACCGCATGTACGTAAGGGATGGTCTTTTACTTTTATATGATTTAGCTAACAGCGTAAATGTTATATCACATATCTACCTAAATAAAAATGTATTCAAACTTTACAGCTGCCTGTCGGGTGCGCTAGCCACTCTTCAAAATATAACCAGTAGTGGTTTTATTCATACAAGTGGACACCCGCAAAATATGGTAGAGATTTGAACATGGTTTTTTAATTAATTTAGTGTATTTCCAATGCATTATAATATAAAAAGATTCGCTTTCTGCACTCCTTCTCCATATAGGTCAACTTTAACTGTGCGACATTGTAAAAGGAGTACAAAGTTTTTGCTTTACGTATATGGATATTATCAAACCATTGTAATAACGAAATAATCAGCACAAATAACGTAAATTTTACAGCAACGCACCTATTGTTTACTATTATGACGCACGTAATACAATATCACAATATAATACAGGTCACAATATCAGGAACAACAGAGATACACAAATTAATAGGATTACTCGTTGGTATAAGTTTCACATCATTAACGTTCTCAGCTCTAATTAGACAACATCGATATAATCGAAGCTCTACAATCGATATTATATTATAAATAGCGTCTATTAGTTATTCATTTCATGATTAATAACTGAAATGTGACTGTAATGTTACCCTGTTACTTTAGGGGGCCTAATGAGGGTTTTGCATTTAAATAAAGCATGATTTGAAGTTCTGGTAATCATAGTTTTTTTTTTTTTTTTTTTTTTTTTTTTTTTTTTTTTTTTTTTTTCAGGATGGGAAATCATCTAATGACTTTTCCCGCTCTGGGCGGAGCGGGAGGGCGTGTCAGACTTTTACTGACTAAAACCCACCCGTGTTCCATCAGTTGCCCATGTGCCAGGGTCACGGTATCTCTTTCGAACAATCACGCGACCCTGGCAGGTGGTAATCATAGTCACGTAAGTAATATACCTACTTTGGCTTCTAGGTAACTAATTGGTCATCATCATCATTAAGCTATCATATAATCTAATGGCTATCAGTACAAAGGTCACTAGACTCGTGATCGTGGGTAAAAGCTTTAATACATTATTTACTTTATGGTGATTCCAGCACACCTATCAAAAAGAAATCAGATGATCAAAATCCAAAAGTTCAAAAAACCATTAAAAAACTGGAAAATAAAATTGTGATTTCTTATATGACTGATTAAACAAGGGGTCTCCAAAGCGGGGATGAGATCTTATCAGCCACAGTATTCTAGCTTCGTTGCGACTGCCACCCATTTTGAAGATTAGGGAAAAAAACGTCAGTGGGAAATCATCAAATGACTTCTCCCGCTCTGGGCGGAACGGGAGGGCGTGTCAGATATTTACTGACTAAACCACCAGCTACCCACCCGTGTTCCTTCATTTGCCTGTGCCACGGTAACTCTCTCGATCAAATCCTCCACCCTGGCAGAGGTCAGGGATACCGTCCTTTTACGAATGATTTAAGTTTTTCTAATTGAAACTTTTTTTTTGATTTCTCCTTTTTTGGGAATTGCCCACAATATAATAATATTTATATTTTTACAATTGGCTAATTAAGCCCTTTCATTTGATACCTTACCATAGGGCACACCTCCACCGTGTATGGGACACGGTGGAGGTGTGCCCTGCCTGGGCGGGGCACCGTCGTGTCCTCGTGGAGGCGATCGGCGGCGGCAACCACTCGCGTCCGGCCCTGGTGCGAGCCATGGTACGGAGCGAGAGGGCATGGGAAGCCGTCACCTCCTTCTGCGAAGCAGTAATGCCCGCGAAAGAGGAGGCGGAGTGCGTGATGGAGTGGCGGACTGCACCCTCACGTCCCTAGCTGCCACAGGAGGAAACGGGCGTCGGGAGTCGATAGCGGTCTCCCGGCCACCGCAGGCGCGAGCTTGCGGGCGGCGAGCAATGGGTAGCTCGCCGCCCGGTAAGGACCAGGCTCGGGTCGACGGCGCGCGGCGCGTATTGTTCCACGCGCGCCTCAAAGAGATGTCAGCAGTACTGAAGGTGTCTGCTAGGACCGATGCCTGCCAGGGTCGCGAGATTCGTTCAAAAGAGTTACCGTGGCCCTGGCATATGGGCAACTGAAGGAACACGGGTGGGTTTTAGTTAGTAAAAGTCTGACCCGCCCTTCCGCTCCACCCTAGAGCGGGGGACGTCATTTGATGATTTCCCACCCAAAAAAAAACCATACCCATACCAATATATTCACACAGTCTGTTAGAAAAACACTACACTACACTATATATTATAGGGACCTTTTTTAGAAGAGACCATATTCTGAGTCAGAGTACACGCCAAATACTTTAGAAGTTATGAGGGAATAGATGAACATATACACATAGCTGTACATTAACAAATTCTGGTGACGATGAGGTACCTCATCTGTTATGTTATTACTATCGACTATTACCAACCTGAACAATTTTAAACACCAATCCCAAATGAGCAGTTTTTGTTGGAATCGATTTTAATTCCCAGAACTACCTATAACTACTGTCAAATGTAGCCACATTTGACAGTAGTTATAGTCACACGGTTCACGTTGGACGCACGTGCCGACCCTATATTTGTGTGGTCGCACTGAAATATAAGGTACTAGCTTCTGCCCGCGACTTCGTCCGCCTCAAATTTTTGCTCCCCTGACCCTTCCCGTCGCATCGATTTGCCTGCTAGTTTTCGTCCATTTTTCGTTGCTGCTCGCTCCTTTTGAGTTATAGTGAGTCAACCTTAAAAGATAGACATATGCTCTCGCGGACTTTTTTTTAGAACTTTTTAAGGGAAACAATTCCGTCATACATTATTTTTGCGTTACTTTAACCGTTTATGCAGCGCACGCAACAGAAACTCTTAAAAGGAATAAATTTTCCCCGTTTTTGCAACATTTTTAATTACTGTTCCGCTCCTCTTAGTTGTAGCGTAATGTTATATAGCCTATAGCCTCCCTCGATAAATAGGCTACTTAACACAAAAAGAATTTTTCAATTCGGACCCATAGTTCCTGAGATTAGCGCGTTCAATCAAACAAACAAACAAACAAACAAACAAACTCTTCAGCTTTATAATATTAGTATAGATAAGTTTCCATAATAATATAAAATCAACCTGTAATTGTTCCATTGCAGAACCATTCTCTTCTAATTCAGAAAGTAGCTTTTGCCAGCGGCTTCGCCCGCCTCCCAAGCGTGGCCATTATGGCAAAGCCCCCCCAAAATGGGGAAGGCCTATGCCCAGCAGTGGACGTAATACGGTTGAATTGATGATGATAAATGATGGGCCAATTGAAGACTGAACCAGCACTTTTAAATAGATTCTTTTTAATATTATCATCGATTCTAAATATGACCTTTACGTAACGGACAGCATTTTTATTACTCATCGTATTAACTTTTGTAATTACATAGAAACTGGAAATACTGGCAGCCTATTAATAATATCACTTTACTTTGGTTTAATAACTAAAAGGGCAAGAAGCCTGAAATCTTTATTTAATTAATGAACTAAATTCATTTACCGGAAAGTAAACTATCCGTTGTTGTTATAAGAAACAATAAAATTGTTTATTTTATAACTGAAGTGTGCTGGTTAATTTATTTAAGATCTGTAACGGTTGCTTGTTTCTGAGAATATGTGGAGAGAATTGTTTGGCAGGTTGTTCGACACATTATTCAGAGAACGCATTGTTTATTCCTCACACTTCAATAGCTGAGACCGGGAGGAGGGAGAGGTAATCCATCTGTTGACGTTTAACCTTATGTTTATTTTACGTGCTTATAAGAAGCTTATTGCCGTGTACTGAAGGTACCTTTATGTTTGATTCTGAGGGTAAAAGTGATGTATTATTGTTCTCGTCTACAGGAATTAATAAGATTTTAACCTACGTTTATTATAAAATGCAGAGAAGGGTTATGTCGAAGGTGAATGTTAGTCGAGAATTCTAGGAAGACAGTTTCTCTCTCTTCTTTAGTATCCTTGCAACAATGCCGACCCCAACATAGTTCGGTAAAAGCTAAGCAGGTAGGCACTCTTTAGGTACTAAATTACTACTACTAGTATAGACCTACAGACCGTATTTCGACCATGGCGGCCAATTTTAACGGAGACAGCTGCCATCGGCGCAGGACATATTATAGTGCAACGGTGTGTGTGTGCACAGATACAGGTACACTCACTTTTCCTTCACTCACGTTGTCCGATAGGACGGCAATCCGACACGACCGGAGAGAGTTCAGGTGTAGGCCCAACGGCAAAAATTTACTACTAAGTACTTTGCAATACATCTTACGAAGGTGTTTTAAACTCGCTTTACATATCTGTATCTGACACATCGTAACCCTACAATACTAAAAGGCTAAAATTTCCTTCTAAAAAGACTACAGGACACAATTTTCTGTGTTGTGTATTCCGGAGCTGCATCTCGCGTTAACCCCTCGCCCGCTCTGACGTTGCTCGGATCAACCCGGGCGTGACACCCGCCTCACTTGCATGGCGACCGGCCGCGGCCGACAAGCCAACAAGGCCTCAAAGCCCACACAAAAACCCATTTAATCTATATTTTGCTCTGTTGGCTTCCCAGCCAGATAATGTGTAAACCATTATACTTCTTCCGTAAAAGTGTCCTATCATAAATGTTGATCTGATCGACGTGATCGCATTTTTCCTCAGATTTGAGCTTGTGAGTATTTACCAGAAGTGAGCCTGAAATGTGAACCCGAATTCGTAGTAATTAGGAAAAACAGATTAAGAGCTACGTTTTCTTAGTTTTAAGAAAAAGATAACATAAAAGGTTTGTAGAAAATTCTCGGAAGGTTCAGCAAAGGCTAAGTAATTTTATCATCTAAGTATCACCTCACAATGCAAAGGAAGAATTTCCAGGAATTTCAAAGTAGCAGGACACGATACGGTCAAAAAGCGGACTTGGCATTTGGCCGAGATAATGGGCAAAAAGGAATGAACCATAAATAAACAACTTATGTTATATTGGTATTCCATATTTTTCTTTAAATCAAATTTGCCTGAGCTGTCGAAGTGGCAAAATTCAGCTTCCATTCCGGCCAAAATTTTATCTAATAGAAGGAGGGGATAGGCACGGCGAACAGTGATTTATTTATAGTCATTGAATATAAGATTAATTGAAATATTTAGTTAAGCTGCAAGTGATTGGGATCGTTTATAAATATATAAATTGTTCGTGGTAACTATATTTGTTGTTGATTGATGTCGCGGTGTTTTGATAACAAAATTAATAACGATGGACGTCGGAGCCACCATATTTTTACCGGAAAGGACCCAATTATGTAAAAATGTTACAAAAATATTTTACAGTTGACCTAAAATTTAACCCTACTAAAAGATAATGCCGCCATCTTGTTTTTCAATACTTTATTCAAATGTTTACCATCAATCAATGTCAATGTTGTGCCAAAAGATCCTTGTAGCCCTGTGAAATAAAATTTACTGGACTTGATAGGATTTTGACAGCTTCCGTAGATAAGGTAAAAATATATGATGGCTACCAGCTGAACGACGATCTTTTCGCGCGTGGCTAAAATCGAAAGTAACACCACCGTCTTTGATTTCTCTCAACGACGGTCATCTCTCAATGTGGTTTATTAGTGGATTCGCACGAATTGGGCGGATGTCAATGTCATTCGAGCTCCGATAGATTCTTGAAGTAGTGTTCCTTCTTTTAAACTACAAACCGGTAAGTAGTTTGGTCTAATTCAAAGCGCATTAACGACGAAGTTTATAGAAAAACAACTGAAATAAAGAAGTTGGAATGTGATAAAAGTTCTGAACGAACAAGAAAGATTATGATGAAGAAAAAGGTTGTTCCGAGACAGAATGGTTTTTTTATATTACTAAACAGAACTGTAGTATAGTTGTTATCCGACTTTCAAATTACTACTTTACATAATTATAATTGGAAAACTAATAGGTACTAGGACACAAAGAGACGTGTGTGAAGTTAGCATCTCAGTTGTTAGCATCTCATAAAAAAACACCAGATATAGTGGCATCCCACATAGTTCCACAGTTCTTGATAAGTTTTAACAATAGTTCCGTCGATTTGACTATCCAAAACGCATTTTGGAAAAATGAGATGCTAACTTCACACAACATGTCACAGCATCTCATTGAATTTCTCAATATTAACCATTTTTGAGTTGAAAGCAAAGGAGTTCTGCATCCTAAACGTATTCTGTTGATAGTTCTATGGGTTGACTCCAATTTAAATAACTAAAAAATAATTATTATGTATTGTTTCTCAATGCTATTAACGAAATATCCGTAGAGAAGTGAGATGCTGAGGTAAAACTGGGAGTTCTGGTTCGTATGAAGATTTCTATCGAGAAGTCGAGGTCTTTCAAACAAGAACTGAAAGAGTTCTGTTGTTTTGAACATTCACAATAGGTGTATAACATTGTTATAAACAAAACAACCACATAGGAGTGAGATGCTGAGCTATAACTGGGAGTTCTGGTTTGAATGAAGATTTCTATCGAGAAGTCGAGGTCTTTCAAACAAGAACTGAAAGAGTTCTGTTATTTTGAACATTCACAATAGGTGTATAACATTGTTATAAACAAAACAACCATATAGGAGTGAGATGCTGAGCTATAACTGGGAGTTCTGGTTTGAATGAAGTTTTCTATCGGGTAGTCGACGTCTTTCACTCAATTACCGAAAGAGTTCTGTTGTTTTGAACATTCACAATAGGTGTATTACATTGTTATAGACCAATCAACCATATAAGAGTGAGATGCTGAGGTATAACTGGGAGTTCTGGTTCGAATGAAGATTTCTATCGAGTAGTCGGGGTCTTTCAAACAAGAACCGAAAGAGTTCTGTTGTTTTGAACATTCACAATAGGTGTATAACATTGTTATAGACAAATCAACCATATAGGAGTGAGATACTGAGCTATAAATATGGTCTCGTGTGGTGCCGGACGTAAAGAATAGCATCACCCCATTTCTTCCCGTAGGTGTCCTAGAAGGCGACTAAGGGACTTACTAGAGAATGAGCAGCAGCATTCTCTATTCATTCTACCACCATACTGCGATCGCCAACCAGCCTGCCAAGCGTGGCGATTATGGCAAATCCCTCCAAATTGGGGGAGGCATATGTCCAGCAGTGGACGTCTTACGGCTGAAATGATGATGATGATGATGATGACTGTGCTATAACTGGGAGTTCTGGTTCGAATGAAGATTTCTATCGAGTAGTCGAGGAATTTCAAACAAGAACCGAAAGAGTTCTGTTGTTTTGAACATTCACAATAGGTGTATTACATTGTTACAGACAAATCAACCATATACGAGTGAGATACTGAGCTATAACTGGGAGTTCTGGTTTGAATAAAGATTTCTATCGAGTAGTCGAGGTCTTTTACTCAATAACCGAAAGAGTTCTGTTGTTTTCAACATTCACAATAAGTAAATAACATTGTTATACAAAAAACATCAACAGTTATACTTTAGCATCTCACTCTTATATGGATGTTTTTTGTATAACAATGTTATTTACTTATTGTGAATGTTGAAAACAACAGAACTCTTTCGGTTATTGAGTGAAACACCTCAACTACTCGATAGAAATCTTCATTCAAACCAGAACTCCCAGTTATACCTTAGCATCTCACTCTGATATGGATGTTTTTTGTATAACAATGTTATTTACTTATTGTGAATGTTGAAAACAACAGAACTGTTTGGGTTATTGAGTGAAAGACCTCGACTACTCGATAGAAATCTTCATTCAAACCAGAACTCCCAGTTATAGCTCAGCATCTCACTCCTATATGGTTGTTTTGTCTATAACAATGTTATACACCTATTGTGAATGTTCAAAACAACAGAACTCTTTCGGTTCTTGTTTGAAAGACCCCGACTACTCGATAGAAATCTTCAGTCGAACCAGAACTCCCAGTTATACCTTAGCATCTCACTCTTATATGGATTTTTTTTGGGTAACAATTTTATTTACTTATTGTGAATGTTGAAAACAACAGAACTCTTTCAGTTATTGAGTGAAAGACCTCGACTACTCGATAGAAATCTTCATTCAAACCAGAACTCCCAGTTATAGCTCAGCATCTCACTCCTATATGGTTGTTTTGTCTATAAAAATGTTATTCACCTATTGTGAATGTTCAAAACAACAGAACTCTTTTGGTAATTGAATGGAAGACCCCGACTACTCGATAGAAATCTTCATTCAAACCAGAACTCCCAGTTATAGCTTAGCATCTCACTCCTATATGGTTGTTTTGTCTATAACAATGTTATACACCTATTGTGAATGTTCAAAACAACAGAACTCTTTCGGTTCTTGTTTGAAAGACCCCGACTACTCGATAGAAATCTTCAGTCGAACCAGAACTCCCAGTTATACCTTAGCATCTCACTCTTATATGGATTTTTTTTGGGTAACAATTTTATTTACTTATTGTGAATGTTGAAAACAACAGAACTCTTTCAGTTATTGAGTGAAAGACCTCGACTACTCGATAGAAATCTTCATTCAAACCAGAACTCCCAGTTATAGCTCAGCATCTCACTCCTATATGGTTGTTTTGTCTATAAAAATGTTATTCACCTATTGTGAATGTTCAAAACAACAGAACTCTTTTGGTAATTGAATGGAAGACCCCGACTACTCGATAGAAATCTTCATTCAAACCAGAACTCCCAGTTATAGCTTAGCATCTCACTCCTATATGGTTGTTTTGTCTATAACAATGTTATACACCTATTGTGAATGTTCAAAACAACAGAACTCTTTCGGTTCTTGTTTGAAAGACCCCGACTACTCGATAGAAATCTTCATTCGAACCAGAACTCCCAGTTATACCTTAGCATTTCACTCGTATATGGATGTTTTGATTATAACAATTTTAGGTACCTATTGTGAATGTTCAAAACAACAGAACTGTTTCGGTTATTGAGTGAAAGACCTCGACTACTCGATTGAAAGCTTCATTCAAACCAGAACTCCCAGTTATAGCTCAGCATCTCACTCCTATATGGTTGTTTTGTCTATAACAATGTTATACACCTATTGTGAATGTTCAAAACAACAGAACTCTTTCGGTTCTTGTTTGAAAGACCCCGACTACTCGATAGAAATCTTCAGTCGAACCAGAACTCCCAGTTATACCTTAGCATCTCACTCTTATATGGATGTTTTTTGTATAACAATGTTATTTACTTATTGTGAATGTTGAAAACTACAGAACTCTTTCGGTTCTTGTTTGAAAGACCTCGACTACTCGATAGAAATCTTCATTCAAACCAGAACTCCCAGTTATAGCTCAGCACCTCACTCCTATATGGTTGTTTTGTCTATAAAAATGTTATTAACCTATTGTGAATGTTCAAAACAACAGAACTCTTTTGGTAATTGAATGGAAGACCCCGACTACTCGATAGAAATCTTCATTCAAACCAGAACGCCAAGTTATAGCTTAGCATCTCACTCCTATATGGTTGTTTTGTCTATAACAATGTTATACACCTATTGTGAATGTTCAAAACAACAGAACTCTTTCGGTTCTTGTTTGAAAGACCCCGACTACTCGATAGAAATCTTCATTCGAACCAGAACTCCCAGTTATACCTTAGCATCTCACTCGTATATAGATGTTTTGTCTATAACAATGTTATTCACCTATTGTGAATGTTGAAAACAACAGAACTCTTTTGGTAATTGAATGAAAGACCTTGACTACTCAATAGAAATCTTCATTCGAACCAGAACTCCCAGTTATACCTTAGCATCTCACTCCTATATGGTTGTTTTGTCTATAACAATGTTATTCACCTATTGTGAATGTTCAAAACAACAGAACTCTTTTGGTAATTGAATGGAAGACCTCGACTACTCGATAGAAATCGTGATTCGAACCAGAACTCCCAGTTATAGCTCAGCATCTCACTCCTATATGGTTGTTTTGTCTATAACAATGTTATACACCTATTGTGAATGTTCAAAACAACAGAACTCTTTTGGTTATTGAGTGAAAGACCTCGACTACTCGATAGAAATCTTCATTCAAACCAGAACTCCCAGTTATAGCTCAGCATCTCACTCCTATATGGTTGTTTTGTCTAAAAAAATGTTATTCACCTATTGTGAATGTTCAAAACAACAGAACTCTTTTGGTAATTGAATGGAAGACCCCGACTACTCGATAGAAATCTTCATTTAAACCAGAACTCCCAGTTATAGCTTAGCATCTCACTCCTAAATGGTTGTTTTGTCTATAACAATGTTATACACCTATTGTGAATGTTCAAAACAACAGAACTCTTTCGGTTCTTGTTTGAAAGACCCCGACTACTCGATAGAAATCTTCATTCGAACCAGAACTCCCAGTTATACCTTAACATCTCACTCCAATATGGTTGTTTTGTCTATAACAATGTTATTCACCTATTGTGAATGTTCAAAACATCAGAACTCTTTTGGTAATTGAATGGAAGACCTCGACTACTTGATAGAAATCGTGATTCGAACCAGAACTCCCAGTTCCTGCCGGGGTCGCGTGATTGTTCGAAAGAGATACCGTGACCCTGGCACATGGGCAACTGATGGAACACGGGTGGGTTTTAGTCAGTAAAAGTCTGACACGCCCTCCCGCTCCGCCCAGAGCGGGAGAAGTCATTAGATGATTTCCCATCCTGAAAAAAAAAAAAAAAAAAAAAAAAAAAAAAAAAAAAAAAAAAAAACTCCCAGTTATAGCTCAGCATCTCACTCCTATATGGTTGTTTTGTCTATAACAATGTTATACACCTATTGTGAATGTTCAAAACAACAGAACTCTTTTGGTTATTGAGTGAAAGACCTCGACTACTCGATAGAAATCTTCATTCAAACCAGAACTCCCAGTTATAGCTCAGCATCTCACTCCTATATGGTTGTTTTGTCTATAAAAATGTTATTCACCTATTGTGAATGTTCAAAACAACAGAACTCTTTTGGTAATTGAATGGAAGACCCCGACTACTCGATAGAAATCTTCATTTAAACCAGAACTCCCAGTTATAGCTTAGCATCTCACTCCTCGGGTGTTTCCATTGCGAGGATCGTCTGGAGGACACGGTGGAGCATACGGTGGAGGTGTGCCCTGCCTGGGCGGAGCACCGCCGTGTCCTCGTGGAGGCGATCGGCGGCGGCGACCTCTCGCGTCCAGCCCTGGTGCGAGCCATGGTACGGAGCGAGAGGGAATGGGAAGCCGTCACCTCCTTCTGCGAAGCAGTAATGCTCGCGAAGGAGGAGGCGGGGCGCGTGAGGGAGTGGCAGTCTCTGCGCCCTCACGTCCCTAGCCGCCGCAGGAGGAGACGCCCCGGGCGTCGGGAGTCAATAGCGGACTCCCGGCCACCGTAGGCGCGAGCTTGCGGGTGGCGAGCAATGGGTAGCTCGCCGCCCGGTAAGGACCAAGCTCGGGTCGACGGCGCGCAGTGTTCCACGCGCGCCTCAAAGAGATGTCAGCAGCAGTGTAGGGGTCTACTAGGACCGATGCCTGCCGGGGTCGCGTGATTGTTCGAAGGAGATACCGTGACCCTGGCACATGGGCAACTGATGGAACACGGGTGGGTTTTAGTCAGTAAAAGTCTGACACGCCCTCCCGCTCCGCCCAGAGCGGGAGAAGTCATTTGATGATTTCCCATCCTGAAAAAAAAAAAAAAAAAAAAAAGCATCTCACTCCTATATGGTTGTTTTGTCTATAACAATGTTATACACCTATTGTGAATGTTCAAAACAACAGAACTCTTTCGGTTCTTGTTTGAAAGACCCCGACTACTCGATAGAAATCGTGATTCGAACCAGAACTCCCAGTTATAGCTCAGCATCTCACTCCTATATGGTTGTTTTGTCTATAACAATGTTATACACCTATTGTGAATGTTCAAAACAACAGAACGCTTTTGGTAATTGAATGGAAGACCCCGACTACTCGATAGAAATCTTCATTCGAACCAGAACTCCCAGTTATACCCCAGCATCTCACTCTTATATGGATGTTTTGTTTATAACAATGTTATATACTTATTGTGAATGTTCAAAACAACAGAATTCTTTCGGTTCTTGTTTAAAAGACCTTGACTACTCGATAGAAATCTTCATTCGAAACAGAACTCCCAGTTTTACCTCAGCGTCTCACTTCTGTACGGATATTTCGTTAATTGCATTGAGAAACAATACATAATAATTATTTTTTAGTTATTTAAATTGGAGTCAACCCATAGAACTATCAACAAAATACGTTTAGGATGCAGAACTCTTTTGATTTCAACTCAAAAATGGTTAATATTGAGAAATTCAATGAGATGCTGTGATATGTTGTGCGAAGTTAGCATCTCATTTTTTCAAAATGCGTTTTGGATAGTCAAATCGACGGAACTATTGTTAAAACTTATCAAGAACTGTGGAACTATCTGGGATGCCACTATATCTGTTGTTTTTTCGTGAGATGCTAACAACTGAGATGCTAACTTCACGCACGTCACAAAGAGCTTATTTACAAGCAAAACAGTTCTTTCTAATTCCGTTGAAAATGATTGCTCAACAAAGCCTTTGGGAAATGAGCGTAAATATTTAGATATGTACAAATGTTTACAGATAACGCAATTCCAAAGCCCGCTACTCCAGAATTCCAGATACAACAACGAATAACAAACACAAGTACTACAATCAATTGGTATTCAAAATTTCAAATTACATATAAACTTCTCGTACATGTGTTATTCTGACAGAGTAAATTAAACGGTGCAGTTATGTTTACTCTACTCATGGATGACTATGAACAGGCTCCACAGAACTGACTACATTCTCTACGTACTGTTTACTCTCGGTCCGAATGCTTATACACTTTCTAATACAAAGAGGAAGTAACACATTACTATTGTTCCCTTTTTACTATTATTTCTTCACATCATAAAATGGCGGGCGATTAATATCAATTATAAAAGTTACGGCGACTTTATTACTTGTTAAACGCAGTTCGTGTTCACTTTTATGAGAAAAACTGTATCATGTTTGTTTTAATTTAACTGTGAAGTTACGACTTTAGCGTGATTTTATGCTGTAAATAAGGATAAAGAACAAGTTATGGGGTTCTAGTAGGCTACAGATTGACAAATTTTAAACTTACAAATCTCTGTATTCGAACTTTACATGGCGAAAAAGGCAGCCTTAATAGCACATTCATCTTTTATCAGCCCATTTTAAAAATAACCCGGTCTATGCCCCTTTTGCATTTACATGAACATTTTAGCATTCATGTTTACCAAATGACCAGATGCAATATGCTCGCATAAACAATGCATTCAGCTGCTCTGATAACAATAAGTTTTCAAGAATAATAAAATTCATACCGGTTGCATTCAAAACGGGGCACGTACAGTAACGTACGGTCCAATTTTGGCGCACAATTTACCTGCAGATGCAACAAACACAAAGAGGCTATATTTCCGCGGAGGAGGTAAGGGGGGAGGGAGGGGTTGGAGGGCAGCGGCGTGTGCCGGCTCGGATTACGGCGGCCATCTGCCGGCGACACCGAACAATCAAGCTAACGAGGCGCGCTCGCGACACCGGATTAAAGCCTAATGCCGCTGCGAACAATACCGTCGACGCCCTTTATCAGTTACACTTAGACGCTAACAGATCGCTCGTGTCGCGACAATGGCCCTTCTTGTTTATGGCTAATCCTAAGTGGATTACTCGTGGCCCGCAGTAACGTGACGCAAAACAATAATCACGCAGTAGTTCAGCTCCATAAAAAGAAACGAGCTCCGCGAACGTCGCGACTTTGATACGCTCGAGCTTAACTCGGAAGATTTAACTTTCGGAATTTAATGAGATTATACAACAGTGTTGTGTTAATGTTAAAATGTAACAGAGTCATGACAATGCTATCATTTAATCGTGTTGTGTCACGCGTATAAATTGTCTCCATTGCTTACACGCGGCACAGCGCTTCGCCGCCAACGATATGAAACCGCATGAAATGAATGTCGCTTCGGTATGAAAACGAGTTTGTCGATCGCAATATCGTTTGCTCACTCGTGGCTCGTGGCTCGTTGTTCATAACGACACAATGTGTACGCACTTATTAAACTGTAGCAAGCCATAACGTTTTCGCCTTCAATTTTTGGTTGATTTTGATCCAATTTTCTATCCTTGGCATACTTTGTTGGATGCCGTCCAATTGTGAAACCACTATACAGTAATTTTATTAGTGTTAGACACGATTTTTAGCAGTCGAATCCGAAGGTGATCTAGTTTAAAATAGTTATTCTTATAATATTTTCAGGTATAGCTATGTTGTGTTGTGTCTCACCTTCTGCCGTGTGCCTATGCAGTGTGGCAGCGAGGTGACGCGTCAAAAAGCGCGCACGGTGACGGATCGCCAGTCGCTTGTTTATTCAATAGTTTCCGTCTCTAGCCAGGCTCAGTGATAATCGCTGATCCTTTTCATCGCTTTGTTTTGTCTTCGATGATTACGACTGGCTCTTTATCGAGTGTTTACTGAATCGAACTGAATAAGCTTGTTTATGTTACGTTTCTTGATGACCCTATAGATCTGTCGACATTAAACAAACAAAGCTTTGATAGATAAATAGTAAACAAGCAAATAAGTACATGAAATATAGCTACTTCAAACTTAATCAAAAATACTAATTAATTACAGGTATAAGTACAAAATAAGCAAGTCTACAATTATTTAAAGAGTCGCCTTCCTTCAAACTTGGTTTTTGTTTTTTAAGCCCAATTTTTCTTTATTTAGGTACTAAACATAATTTTATAATATAGGCAAGCATGTAGTCTTGTTGCAAAATTAAATTAAAAAATTGCTTCTGTTTTCGAGACGGCTGCCACAGCTGGTAGTAACCACGCCTCACGTTAAAGAATCCCGGCGACTAGAGGCACCAAGCTTACTTTATTTATTCCCATTGTTGTTCCACTCCAGCGTCAGCAAAGTTTTAAATTAAGGAGATAGTTATTGCTGATAAATCTGGAAGTGTTGCTCTTATAGCTGTTCTGTGGGAGCCGAGCACCCAGGCAGATAATGTACGCGGTGTAAAGTCCCGGTTTTATCTCGTCTTTGTTTTCAAAGTCACAGCACAAAGTCGTGAGTTAAGATTTTTGGAGTATTGATTATTCAAAGGTGACGTTCTTGACTGCTACAATTATTGGTGGTATTTTGGAAGGCATTTTATTCAAAAGCTCCTTATTAGAACACCATTCCTATAAAATTGTTAACTGATTTAATAAAGGACACCAAAGACAAGGCTTTCTTAGTGACAAATTAAAAATGTTGGCGAGATTAGCTCTGACTCGCCGACGGGCCCCTGAATGGGGACGGCATTCAATGAATAGCTTCCCGACTCTCACTAAAGTGGCCAATCTCTGCCAAGATTACGTCACATTAAGGGCCTTTCTCACAATCCTCCCCTTCAAATGACGTACTCACTGTTGACCACTACTTAACTCTATTATTCCGAACATTTCCCGATTCTTAATGTGTGTAGAGTCCACTCGATGTCAATTTAGTTTGTGATAATATTTTATCATCAATGTTCCGGATGATAAATGTATTTGCTGTGATATTTCCGCGCTCCATCGGTTATTCTGGAAGTGCATCGGCGCAATATTTCCCACTTATGGCGGCACGACGAAACAATCCGCGATAGATCAGCGGCGCGCGGCGCGCGGCGACCACTTGTCAACGCATCGCGGCGCGGCGCGGCGTGGCTAGGGGGCTGCAAACTAAGCGTTCTGCCAAAAGTACGTGACCTTAATGTATATCAATCCGAGCGTGATTTATACAGGAGGGATCTGTAAAATATGATATAAAATAAACATTGACAACCAAAACGATGAAATACGACGCAGCGTTGTGATTTAAGGGCGCGTTTCACGAGATTTTATGGCGCTATAAAATCAGTTCGCGCTCTGCTCTCGCCTCCAAAGAGCACACGTACTGCACAGATTTGACAAAACAGACGACGGACATTTATTTGTTCGCTAGTTTTTTTGCAAGTTTTATGGACTGCTGCCAAGTTTATGGTCCACGGACAACGGGCGAACGCTTTGACAGTGTAAAATTGGGGGACGAGATTTGATTTGTCTCTATACCACTTCTTACCCCTTTCTTGTCGGTGGATGTAGATTTTTAAATCCAATTTGATGTCGAATTGCATTTGTGATTCATCGTTTTGATGAATTGGCGAAATAACAATCAATTATAAATGGTGATGTCATTTGATACATTCCAAAATGTTGAAACATCTCACTGAAACTAGTTTTAGCTGAGATCTTCCATAATACCTACGGACTAATGTTTTGTGTTGTTAACTTAAAAATACCATTATGTTCTCTGCAACACAAAATTCAACGTAACCCACATTTTTTTTATTTAGTACGTAAGCTTGAAATGGAACAACATATTTTGTTCTACTCACCTAATACATAATGTATAGACCTAGGGAATCTCGGCCATTTTTTGAGACTCCATTTTGAGTATCAATGTTTTTACGGTAGACGAGTTCAATTTGTTATTACATTTATAGAAAAACTTTCTTAACCACATATTTTTATTTACGCAATTTAATATTTTTATATAAACATTGCGCATGTCTAACATAATATAGTCAGAAAAAAGAACACGTATTTATTGGGACACGCACAGAAACTTAACTAAAACAATACTTAATTAAATAAAATTTTAATTTAAACAAAGGAAAAAACAAAATTAATAAGAAAATATAAAGTCCTGTACGAGGCCAAAGGGCCACTAAAATGATGCTGCGACATTTAAAAATAAGTGTCGCAGCGCTGGTATTCTGATAAGGCTGTGTGATAAAATCAGCCTCTAATGTTCCCACTGCTGGGACACCGGCCACCTACCGGTGAGAGGCAGTGGGCCGTAATCCACCACGCGACCCACTGCGCGTTGGTAGATGTCACATGTCTTACGAGTATTTCTATATTACAAAAGACAATTAGGTATTGTCATATCTGTTTTAAAAACTTATTCTGTGAGTTTTTTCCCTCACCTTATATGAATAGGTCTTGTCTTGATGTGGCTTATTTTTAACTAACCAAGATCAAATAATTAAGTTCAGATTTTTATGGACATAGTCTACGTTAAAAGTTTTGTGATGATTAAAACTTTAGTAAATAATACCATTAAATATTCCACAGTTGTAGATGTGTGATGCTTGTCGCTTTTTCCATTATTTCTACTTTTTAGTTTGTTTTTTCTAAATATAGCTTTATAGTCTTTAGTACCTACGTCTAGCTAACCTACCGACTAGGAACAGTAAAACATAAGTTTGAAAATCTAATAAGTGAGTTAGGAAACTAAGGAAAAACTTTTAATACTCGGTATCGAGTAAGTACTGGAAGTTGTAGTCACGATGCCGCTCTGATAGCTTACTCATAAATTAAAACAAAGTAAGTTCCCGCAGTGAACAATTAATTTTAACAACAAACAATACTGCATCACGAAGCTAACCTTAAATGTAAAATAACTCATCATCATCATCTGCGCTGCCTTAAAAGCTGAAAAGTTTTGAGGCACAAACTGAATTACAGCTTTGTACTACTACAGTAAGTTTCTACAAGTACTCGTTCTTTAGTAAATGACAAATGATTTTATTTCTTTAAGTAGGTTTGTACAAACACTTTCACGTGTCAATTATATTTTTTTAAACTTGATGAGGTTGGCGTTTCCTAACTGACTACTCTGAGAAGAAGGGCCGAACCAAACTCAGAGGTCACAGTCTTTTTTAAAGTCCAGACATAATCTTGGACACATCTTATGAAGACCATGTAGATTGGTGACTGAAATGGTCTTTTGAGGAAAGAAACACACAGATTGAGTGGACCTGTGCAGTCAGTGCAAGCATTTGTCACTAATCGTGCAGCTCAACTCGGAACTTAAAGAGCTCAACGATTTAGTAAAATTTAGACTTAGTTAAAATGAGCTAAAAATAGAACAAAACTTAGTCATCATATTGGGGTCGGGATTAACCGGGAACAGCTGAATACCAATATATTACATGGAGTGACTACCTGTCTCACCTCCACAACCCAGTTACTGGGTAACACGATACCCCTTAGTAAGACCGATTGTGAGACTTTCAGGCTACTGACGACCCGTAACAGCTGTCAATGATCCACGAATGACGGCCGGGGCCAACGGCTTATCGTTCTTTTCGAAGCACGGAAGAGTCTTGGTATGTACAGATGGTCACCCATCCACAGACCAACCGCGGCAAACGTAGCTCTATCTGATTGCTATTAATATAATATATAATAATATTCCACAACTATCACACAACGCCATCTAGTCCCAAGCTAAGCAGAGCTTGTGTTATGGGTACTAGACAAGTGATAAACATACTTATATATTTCTAAATACATACATATTATAGATAAATTACACCCAGACACAGAACAAATGATCGTGCTCATCACACAAACATTTGTCCTGGGTGGGAATCGAACCCACGACCTCTGGCATAGCAGTCAGTGTCACTAACCACTAGACAAACAGGCCTGTTAAACCGTGCGGCAGTTAAAATGAAATAACTACCTACGTATAATTATTAAGAAAATTAGTACTGAAAAATAAGGAGAACAATTTTCGTATAACAATCAGCTTGTTTCCTTCCCCTGACCATTCTTAGTTAGAACGCTGACATGTCCCTTTTGTGTTGGCAGTGACATATCACTATGTTCCACTTATGTATGATATTAATTTCATATCATCTGAACATGTTGACGTACATTCGTTTACATTTAGAAACTTAGAAACAATAAAATTTAACTTAAAAGCTTTAGAATCAATTTTTTGAAAGGCTGTTTAATAAATGTATACGACAATTTAAACGACAATTTGAATGCTAATTTAACATCCTAATTGTAATCTATACTTTAATATTATAAAGCTGATGAAGAGTTTGTTTGTTTGATTGAACGCGCTACTCTCAGGAACTACTGGTCCGAATTGAAAAATTATTTTTGTGTTGGGTAGCCTATTTATCGAGGAAGGCTATAGGCTATATGTATAACATTACACTACAACTAAGGGGAGCGGAGCAGTAATGAAAAATGTTGCAATAACGGGGAAAATCGCACCGGCAGGCGATTCGAGGCGACGGGAAAGGTCGTGGGGACAAGAAATTTAACGCGGATGAAGTCGCGGGCAGAAGCTAGTTTATGATAAAAAGCTACCGACATGCCCAAACTGTAATTTTAATTCTTATGCAATAAGAAATAATTAATAGTTAAAATATTTATGTAATCATTAATGTTTATTAATATTAACTTAATAATCTTTTTCCTATAGTAAATATATGTAACCAGCTTTTGCCAGCGGCTTCGCCCGCGTGGAGGTCGGAAATTATCCCGCGGGAACATACTACTGGGATAAAAAGTAGCCTATGTCCTTTCTCAGGCTCTAAACTATCTGTGTACCAAATTTCATTTAAATCGGTTCAGTAGTTTTCGCAGGAAATCGAGACAGACAGACAGACAGAGTTACTTTTGCATTTATAGTATTAGTATGGAAGTATGGAAGTATGGATTAATATTTGCATGCCATACTTGACAGAATGTGATGATACCTACAATCAAAGACCATAATGTGCCACATTCTAACAAATAAACGATAATGATTAAAATTAATTTGATTGTGGTCGTAGGCCAAATCTAGTAGTTTGGCCAAAATCACCATAGTTGCATTAATGATCGTTCAAAGAAATGTTGACGCTTGTTTAAGCGCAGCTTTCATATTTTAAATGATTTCATTTCTGTAAGTAACAATTTTACATGTCAATCATATTGTACCCACAGAGAACCACAGATTGAGTGGGCCTGTCCTTTTGATATAGTAAACCCACGTGATGAGAGTTTATGCTTATCTATACTTAATATTATAAAGCTGAAGAGTTTGTTTGTTTGTTTGATTGAACGCGCTAATCTCAGGAACTACTGGTTCGAATTGAAAAATTATTTTTGTGTTGGGTAGCCTATTTATCGAGGGAGGCTATAGGCTATATAACATCACGCTACAACTAAGAGGAGCGGAGCAGTAATAAAAAATGTTGCAAAAACGGGGAAAATTTATTCCTTTTGAGAGTTTCCGTTGCGTGCGCTGCGTAAACGGTTAAAGTAACGCAAAAATCATGTATCACGGAATTGTTCCTTTTAAAAAGTTCTAAAAAAAATCCGCGAGAGCATATGTCTATCTTTTAAGGTTGACTCACTATAACTCAAAAGAAGCGAGCAGCAACGAAAAATGGACGAAAACTAGCAGGCAAAACGATGCGACGGGAAGGGTCAGGGGAGCAAAAATTTGACGCGAACGAAGTCGCGGGGAAGCTAGTTCTTTATATTAGCTTGAAATTGCAAATTTTCCCAACTACTGGCTCTAATTTCCCTTAAATATAGCCGATCACAGAACGAAATGATACGGTAGACTTTACGCGTAACAATTTGTAAAGGACATTACGCGGGGATTTTCCTATCGAGTTACGCGTAGTACGCTGACCCTGCCTTTATCGCAAGGCCTTTCGTCAGGTGATACTGACAGCTTTAGATGTCTATCTTGACAACTACCTCTAACCTAAATGTTTTTACCAGACGACCATTACAAAGCGGTGCGTAAAAACAATTTAAAATTATCTCTTAAATAAAAGAACTCCCGTCTGAAACATACGAAACTAAAAATAAAGTTTCGTCATCACAGTTATTTTTTTTATCTTATTAATGATTAAATATCAATTATTAAATATTGTCAGTTCAATCACTTGGTATTATGAAGAGTCTGAATAGGTATAACGATTTTATTTGATATCCGAAAACTCTTTTCCAATTTCAAAAGTGTTCCAATGTTTTTTATGTTTCCGAACTCAACCTGTAGAAAGCTTGCGTTGAAAATTGTGTTTCCGATCAATCTGCAAAACTTTGTGAGTATCCGTCTACTAAAAACTTAAACCTATTTGATTTCGAACGCGTTAGCAAGTTCGGAGTTCTCCAGAGCAAACAGAATGATACCGCAACGATTAGACCTTTCGCAAAGTATTCGTATGTACATATGTTTGAAAAACGCCTACGTTTTGCATTCTCAGGACGGATAGGGGCCTTGCTCCTGTACTTATGAATAAATGGATACTTTACAGCTTTGCGTGTGGGCTTTTTTGATTCTGTAACAAAATGTACAATGGTACCCTTATGGTTACTGAGACCTTATTCTGCCTCTGTCTGGTTAAATGTCTGCTTTTATGTCGGAACTTGTACTCAACATGAAGTAAATTTTTCAATTGCACAATTATCTCTGTTATCCAAATCTTTCCTTCGAATACAGTTGGCAGTAAATCTTGCAATATCTACACCATTGTAAAGCCTCATAAGGATAAATTATTATAATGCTGACGTCATTTTATCAGCTCCTAAAGCGCGATCTCTTACCATAGTAAGCGAAATGAAACACGACCATGTACTTAAGCGAACAAAGAACTAACACTTGGAGACAACTGAGTCATAGAGGCCATTGTCTCCAAATTGCCGTAGGATTATAAAAATCGTAATGGGATTATTGTTTAGTGGGCGACAACGCGACGACGACGCGACGGACACGGTCTGAACATTTCAATTACTGCACGCATTATTTGACGCAGCCGGCGGCGGCGGCGGCGGCGCGCGGCTGTTTATCGAAGTCCGCTGACTCTGATGAGAGCCCCCACAAAATTATTAATCCCGCACTACAGTGTAACAGACGCGGTTGCGATACTCAGCTGACTTATGTGCGCACACTACATCGTATTAAGCTCCCGTTTATGTGCAACTGTGGAGAAAGCATCCTTTATTTTATGATACACTGGATGTCAGAGCGAACGTATTATACGTCAAGAAGGAATTATAGAAAGGATTTATGTTTCTGGATTCAGGATTAAGAAACTCGTAAATAAATAATCCTAGTCTTAACAACTTTTTCATGGACATTCATTCGTGAGATTTCTCGAGTTTATCTAACTCGGCTGAAAAATATAATACTACCTCAAACACGAATTACTGGTAGCTCAAGAAGTACTGTAGTAGTCTGAAAGCCCAATGACTCTAAATTAGATCACTGTGAGCAAGCGAAATGGGTTAAATGGATTTTACGGCAATTTAACATTCACTATACAATAAACAGAAGACGGCGTAAATACAAAATGTCAACTCAACGGAGTAACGAAGTAAATTATAAAAATTGCTTGTATTTCTCTTGTCTTAGATAACGGGCGTTTTTTTTTTAATATTAACTCCTCTTGATTCTCCGAAACGATAAATAGGAATCTTTGTTTTTGTTAAGACAATGTTTGTGTTGACTCGGAATTTTATACAAAAATGGGGACATTTCGACGCTGAAAAAATAACACTGTCGTGATTTGAGTAGCTAAATTTCAGGGATGTATATTTTAGGATGGAAGATGGTTATTTAATAAGTTGTTTTTGTGAGGACATTTGCGGGTGCTTGTTGAGTCAGGGAACAATTTTATTAACGTGTTGTTTAGACATGCGCCATCGTGCGTGATATATATCGTGTTTCTCGGAAACAATGTCGAGTGTCTTGCTAGACTTCACTATGTGACAACTTTCTGGGAGAGTTATAGAAGTAAGTAGCTGTGACCGCAGTTTTGCCCGCGTGGACGTCACAAATTATCCCTCAGGAACGTGTTACTGACACAAGTATTCCTTGTAAAATCAGCTATCTGCTAATGAAAGTAAAGGAGATTAGCCGGAGCAAACAGACAGGAAGACAAAATTAGAAGAAATGTATTTTTGTTATAAGTGACGTATACATTTATATACTTTAATTTTTGCATTTAGTATAAAAGCAGTAATCTTGACGTATGTGTCAATTATTTATATGTATGTATGTTGATAAAAGGGTTAATTTGTAAAACCATAGCTATAATTAAACGCACTATACGCTGATCAGAGATCTAGTTAAAGAATAACCATGATTTATAATGCAGGTCCACATTCTGGGATGTAAATAAACTATTGAGGATGGTGGTCTTAGGTCAGGGAAAGGTTTCATTGTAGGCCTTATAAAAAATACAGAAGGAAAATACTTTTAAATTTTACAAATCTTTTTCTTTTTTCGTACACTATAGTGTTAATATTAAGCTGTGAATGTATTTGTCGATCACTGCACATTGACGATGTAGAAAGTTAAATAATGCCTACGGATATAGGTGAAATAAAAACAAATGCACAACGACTCTAATGTACCTTCTCCAACGAAAAAGAAATTCGTAGTGATGTGTACGTAAATAGTAATCTATCCGTTGGTATCCGTGGTTTGGGTTGCTCAACTGGGGTAATATAACGGTCTACGAGCTCTGAATTGTGTTAAAACCCTTTGGATAGTCGCAATATATTTTTCCTAAGTTGCTTGCCGAGGGTGTTTCGATGGAATTTAGAGGTTTTACACTCCGATAGGAAAATGTTGTATGGTTTTTCTGATTAATTGGTAGCACGTTTTGAATAAATGGTGCCGGAATCGATCTATTTTTCTTTCAGATAAAAAGGTCATATAGTGGTGTAGTGTAGTGTTCGTAGCATTAGAAGGCCTCCCAAAAGATGGACCGATGACCTGGTGAGGCCACAGGAATCCGCTGGATGCAAGAAGCACAGAACCTGTCGAAGTGGCGGTGTTTGGGAGAGGCCTATGTCCAGCAGTGGACGACATTCTGTTGATGATAGTGGTAGAAATATTGGTTAGTTAGCTGGTTGGTTGACTGTGTTTAGCTTTTTGTCCAGGCTGCACTGCTCATCATCTATCTACAAGTTGGATAGGATTTATATGTTCTTTCCAGCTTTTGCCAGTAGCCTCGCCAGAGTGGAAGTCGAAAATTACACACAGGAACGTACTAACACGTTCCTGTGGGATAATTTTCGACTTCCGGGTTAAAAGTATGTTATTTATTAAGCCAGAGCATAAACTATTTTTGTAACAAATTTCTGCCGTTTTTGCGTGTTGGAGTTACAAACATACACACATACAATCTTCCACACACATTTATAACACTTATTAGTAGGACAAGCTTTTGTCAGCGGTTTTTTCTGAATGGAGGTCGAAAAGTATCCCATGGCAGCGTAGTTCTGGGATAAAAAGTATCCTTTGTATCAAACCAAGTTATAAAATATCTGTGTGCCAAATATCATTCAAATCCATTTAGCCGTTTTTGCGTGATTGAATAACAAATATTCAAACATATAAACTTGCACATTTATAATATTAGAAGAGTTTTCATCTATTCTTAGATATCTCTTCAGCAACTGAGCAATCTCAAATTAATATTTAACGGGAACATAATTATTTTAACAAGTAATTTCCGCAGTACCGTTTTGTTTTCTGATGACGTCAGAGGCTTCTTCA
Source organism: Aporophyla lueneburgensis (assembly GCA_932294355.1). Classification (NCBI taxonomy): domain Eukaryota; kingdom Metazoa; phylum Arthropoda; class Insecta; order Lepidoptera; family Noctuidae; genus Aporophyla; species Aporophyla lueneburgensis. The sequence continues at coordinate 9,996,903 of OW028746.1, forward strand.
TAAATGTCAACGTCTTGTCGAGAAATAAAGTGGCGCAAACGCAATAACCTGTCATTTTTAGTTTAAATGAAACATACTGTTGTTTAAATATAGGAAGAAGAGATTAAAACCGAACGATGAAGAATGAGATCATTCGCAGAATTTAATTTTTAGACTTATTTAATTTTGATAACGTATTTTAAATATGTAATTTGGTATAAACAGGCAATTGGAGTCATATACATCATGCATCATAATTTCAACCATAAGACGCCCACTGCTGGACACAGGCCTCTCCCAATTTTGGGGGGCTTTGCCATAATCGCTACGCTTGGCAGGCGGATTGGCGATCGCAGTATGATGGTAAAATGCATAGAGAACGCTGCTGCCCATTCTCTAGTAAATGATACATGATTTAATTTCTCCAAGTAGGTTTCTACAAACATTTTTACACGTCAATCATATTTTTAAATATAGGTGAAGTCGGCGTTTCCTATCTGACTACTCTGAGAAGATAGGCCGACACAAACTAAGAGGTCACAGTCTCTTTTAAAGTCCAGACAAAATCTTGGTCAGATCGTGTGAAGATCATACAGGAAGTCCCTTAGTCGCCTTTTACAACACCCACGGGAAGAAATGTTCAACTAAAAACTAGTTCAGCCTACCACAACGTCACAACTTTATGTATGGACCCTGAAAGTGCAGACTGAATTCTGGAAACCAGATTTACAGTCCACCTATAGAAGATATGGGACTTAATTAATCTAATGAAACAACAAAAGGGAGCATGGCTGTGCAAATATGCACAGCAGAGAGACTCCAATCATCGGGACAATATTGTCTACTCAATGTTGCGACCCAAATTAGCTTTGAGTTCTACGCACGCATTAATACTTCTAGCGCAAAGGCAATCCTTGTTACTGGCCAATCAGGCTGGCTTTACTAAAACACAAATTCAACATGGTTTAGTTATTAAGAGCATCCCACTAAAATCATATCGACAAATGCCTATGATAATTTGTTTATACGTTGTTGCATTACTTCATTCTCAGGCTTCAATAGCCCATAGCTTGTTAATATTTTAAAAGCAATAAAGGGTGTTATTTTTTTTTAGTGGGAAATCATCAAATGACGTCTCCCGCTCTGGGTGGAGCAGATGGGCGTGTCAGACTTTTACTGACTAAAACCCAACCGTGTTCCTTCAGTTACCTATATGCCAGGGCCACGGTAACTCTTTCGAACAAATCTCGCGAACCTGGAAGATGGGTTTACCATTGCAATCTATTCTAGAAAAACGAAGTATGGTATTTAAAGGCCCATCAAAAGTTTAGGTGGTCCCTACCATTTAATTGTATGTGGATTGTAGTGTTACGGGAGGGATTTACGAATACAAAGTGAAATTAAATTTGCTGCCGAAACTCCCAAAATGTAATGAGTATCGGTATCTGAACATGATGAAACAAATAACTACTTAACTAACTTTGTTTTTTTTTTGTGGCGTCATGGACCGCAGTTCGTTTATTCACTTGAAATATCAGTTTTTTTTTTTGTGTGAAAACTTTACAGGTGTGATGACTATCGATATTTTAACAGTTTTAAACAAAAGAAAACAGATTTTCCCAATTCATACTTCAAGAAACGACACTACCAGCGGTCGTGACCTCCAAAAGACCATCTATCGTCTTTATTTTTATTGTATCGTATTTAGATTTGGATACTTATCACGTTTGCATAGTTTAGCTAGGTAAATTAATTTGACCCCGTACAGGTACCACAAATAAATTATTCAAAATTTCTTCCGTCACAAAACTACGTCATAGTACAGGTATATTTATGCTGAGACTACGCTCTATGCCCTCGCTAAAGGCGCCTCTAAAACCTGCATCAATACATCGTAGACCGTTACTGTGAGTACCACACAAACGTAACCCTTTCACTACCTACACGCGTATCGGACATGCAGTGGATTCCTTTTAACGAATCCTCTTGTTTAGGCAGGCACAAAACGAGGTTCTCGTAAATACAAACTACTGTAGTATTCGGTCGGTTCCTAGACACAGATTATACAAGCGTTTTTTGGTGCGAATATCGATGCAATATTCAAATAACAATTTTGAATTCGGTGGTTTATGGTTTTGAAGTTTCTTCTCTTCCAAGGTGCAGTTTGTATTAAAAAGAGAGGAGGGTAATTTTATGTCACAAGAAAGAAGAACTGCGTCCGTCTGCGGGAGCTTAAGTGGTTACACTTAACAGAATCATAATACAATATTAGGCATAACAATTAAGTTGAAGAGCGGTGGTGGGCTAGTGGTAACGGCTCCAATTTTCGAGTTGTAGGCCGTGGCTTTGAACCCAGGCAGACGCTTTACAACCTCGTGAGGAAACTGGCAAGTCCTAGAATCACAAATTCAAAGACATGTGATATGTGCTCGCACTAAGTACGCGAGGTAGATTACTGCCCACTTTCCAGTGGGAACATTACATGCTCATTATGCTTTATGCTGAATAGTTTCTGCCTACGAGTTTGTCCGCGTGAAATTTTGTCTCCCGGCTTGTGTCGCTCACTCGCGCATTACTTCGTTTTCACTTAGCGTTATTTCTGACTTTTTTAAATGGTTTGATACAGCTTGCCCCGTTTGTTGATGTTTTTAGATCAAAATTAGTCATTGAAATTTAACCCCTTTCCTGTTGTCAGATTGAAAATTATTAGTTTGTGTGCTAGCTACCAATCATCAAACCCGCCTGAGTAAATATGTTAACATCAGTTAATATAAAGGAGCGGTTGATTGTTGATCGGAATTTCACGCGTTCAAAATCGTATGAGTGTCATAGATTGATGAGGAGAATGGTATGATGACTTGTACTTAGAACCAAACTAATTATTTTCTAGCTTTTAGAACATTATCTACTTCGTAATTATCTGTAAAGTTGTTTTCAATAAAACTGTTAACGTAAAAAGTTTTTTTTTGTTTGGCTCCTTAGGTTTGTAGCACAATATTAACAGCTTATATAACCTTCCTTAAGAATTGGATTATAGAATACGAAAACGAGGTTTTTTTTTAAAAAAAAAAAAAACAACTGGTAGTTCCAGGTATTAGCGCGTACAAACAAACCAAGTC